>OZ053302.1:6399026-8907164 GCA_964056655.1 Arabis hirsuta | reverse complement strand
TATGCTCTTGATCACTCTACTCGCTAGTTTTGGCACCAACGCTTTGACTTTTCAATTTCATCCAACCTTGACCGAGCAAAAATGATTGCAACATTAATTAATGCTTTTTGGTTTAAAGGTTACTTTGGTTTGTCTTTTTAGGTAAAAGTAAAACAAATGGTGTTTTTAGTTTTTTTTTTAAATAAATGAAGGAGTCTGAATTTTTGGTTCATAATTTTTTCGGTATCTAAAGTGCCTTTAAAAATTCTGATTTAAAGAATAACTCTTCGTTCTAAATAAAATTTAAACTTAGAACACAAAAAAACCAATCCGGTGTTCCTTTTCTTTTTTATAAGCATTCTTTTAACTCAGTAACAGCAACCAAAATTAAAGGGCTCCAAATTAAAATTTGTTTTAGACTCTTTAGTTAATAGTTTTGGAATTTCTTTGGAAGAATTTTAAACTTTCCAGAAAAAGTCAAAATCCGCCGTATAATGGTAAGAGAATGGCTTCAAAAACTTATAGAAGTATCTGATATAGAAATTTGTATTTTGACAAAATGACAACAAGATCTTAGAATTTTTGTAAAAGTTAAAATTGTAAACATAACAGAAAACAGAATATAGAGTTAATAAATAAAAAATTGCATCATGCGTCTACATTATACAATTTGCAAACAAAAGGTTGGTTAAAAAAGTGATTCATTTCTAAAAGTATTAAAACATAAAAGTAATATAGTTGATTCGGTCTAAAATTATTAATTTACTTGTAAATAGTCGGGCAGATGAGCTTAACAGACTGGATGTTTTTTTTTTTTTTTTTTTGTCACAACGAGATTGGATTTAAATTACAAAATGAGACTTGCTCAAGCAAGCATAACATTGAATATAATAATGAGCCTCCTCCACTTGGACTTAGATATATGTTTGGTAGTGACAATAATTACGTATGGACTTGCATTGACTTAGTAAATAAAGAAATATCCAGTTTATAATTTTTACATTTCGTGCTACTATAATCTCGTTTTTAAATCATATTATCTCTAAATTATTGAAGATTTTAAAAAGTAAATTACACTTATACAAATATAATGCATATCTCTGTAGTTTGTAATTTTTGAATGAAAAGACTATTTTACCTCCAATATTTTTATTTTATTTTCCTAAACATCTGCATATATTTATAATTATTAACTATATACTATAAGAAACCAAAATCATTATTTTATAATTTGGTGGCTATACTTATTTATAAATATTTTTATGTCGTACTAGGTAATGTTCATGACTTTCCTCTAAATACAAAAACGTCAATATCATATTTACTAGAGATTGTCCACGCGTTGCGTGGAGTTTAAAAATTAACATTAAAAATTTCTAGTTATTGATTACTTGTGTACTTAACGTTATATAAATTTGGTATTTATAGTAAATAATTATCTAAGTTAGAAGGCTAAGCATTTTTAGCAAATTGTTGGACATATACAATGTTATATATAAAAGAAATAGACCGTTCATTAATAAAAATTACATAGGGAAGACATCTTCTTTTGTACAAATCCTTAACTTGTATGTTTGAATCAATATTCACTACGATTTTCTAAAAAATGATTGGTCGTATGTTTTTTTGCATCAAATATGTCTGTAAAAATCTATTGATAAGACAAGTTGTTGTATGCTTTGATTCTACCGAGACATCTACATCATCTTAACAGAGGTATTGGTATGCATCTTTTTGTTTATTTCATTAAAATCTTGAATCATAAGGAGATAATAATTGATACTTGATGGTATTTTTGTGTCACTCTATTTATCGTTTTGTTGTGATTTTTATCTTTTACATCAATTCATTAGTGAAGTGATTCTGTTTTTCTGCATTTTCAATTTGTGGTGGAGTAAAGTTTTCTTTCAAGAGTCTAAGTTAGGAACGTTAATTTGTCCAACACAAATTGTTTCAATTGCATTAGAGGGTAATTGGTAAATTGGTTTTAAAAGCTATGAAAACATATATGGATTTCATTCTTTCGCATTCTTTAGAGTATGTGGGTTAATTTATTCTTGAATTCTTGTTTGAATGTGAAGTTCTATATCTAAGCATTCATTGCTTTAAAAAGGTGAAATGTTTTGGATTATTAAAAGATTCACATTTATGTCGTCGTACCATCTTTTTCAAAGACCGAGGAAAACTACTGATTTTCTTTGTACTACCACTATGTTATTTTTTTTTATTACTTGCACACACAAAACTATCACTTTAAAACATCTAAACATATAAAAAAAAAAACTAAACATACATCTTTTGGGGATCTCAAAGACGAACCAAATATGTTCTGAACACGAAAGCTTGAAGTTTCTCGATATATATTTTTTTCAAATAACATGAAGCTTATCAGAGAGTTTCGCTCTGTGATCTCATGCTGCTTGATCCTTCTCTTAAACTCCCAGAGTTTGTTCTCACTTTCTTCTATGTCGCTTACTTCGCACCTGTCTCCACCACCACGAATATTTTTAATACAGTCTTTAGTATGTCTTTCTAAAACTACAAATTTCCTCTTTTGATTCTTGTTTCAGTCGCTAAATAATATCGAATCAAGAACTGTGACACTTAAACAATATAAAAAGCACATTATCAATATAGAAAATAAAGACCTTGTAAAAGCCATGATGATACTAACTATACTCTTAAAAACCAATACTCTTGGAATATATAATGTAGGAATCCAGTAAAAGGAAAAATATGTAAAAAACATGAACATTGAGTCCACACGTGGCAAAAAAAAATAAAACTTATATAGAAAAATGCAATAATTAATTTGAACAAAATAACATTGATATACTTATATACATTAAAAATACACTACCATGTTCATTCTCCTAAAAATCAATTTCTGATTTAGAGCTTTAAAGAAATCTGTGTTCGGTTCTGGTTCCTAATATAGAGTTTTGAGTTTTCCAAGAAATTAGTAAGTACTCAGTTTCATTATTAGTATATTTATTAGCATATCAATTTATTACAGAATGAGTGTCAAATCGAGCAACTGGTAAGATCAACTTTGGATTAGAACTTTTTCTGCTGCATGTGTCATGATCGATTTCTTGAATGCCGGAAACATAAAGCTTCACAATCTGAATTTCTAAGTGAATGATTCAAAAACTATACCATGAGAAAGAGTTAGGAAAATGCTCAAACGATGCCGAAGACCACAAAAGCGTGTTGGTTAGAGATATGTCACAGAGTGAAACCCCGAGGCCATAAGTTCTTACAGTTCAAGAGCCTGCAACTTTGAAGCATAGTGCCAAAGTTAAAGAAGAAGACTAAGAAACCAAAGAACAAACATAAACAAGTGTGGACATGAAAGAAGATAAGTACGAAGAGGAAACAGAGGCATTAACGACCATCATTTCATTTGTTGACCAAAGAATATGGTTGGAATATTGATTCCGTCATGCGTTTGGTTCTCTGTGTGTGATCTTGTTACGCGATTAGAACTAATATATAAGTAATCGCTACAAAAACATTGTATCTTATCATAAAAAGTTTCTTAGACTTTTCAGTTTTCACATGTGTCCATCTATAAACTGTCTGCATTCTTTTAGTCATTTAGTCAATATATGAGACCTTCCAACCAGGTTAATGTACAAGTAAAAAAGTTGGATAAGTATGTTGAACATTGCAGGCTAGAGATCCAACATGAGAATTAGAAAAGGGAAAAATTGTAGAAGTCATTTAGCCTACTGAACGATTTCTAAAAGCAATAGTCAAATGTTGTCGATTAAAGAATGGATACAGTAAAAAATATGGTTCTTGATATCAACATGGTCGGCCAATATGTATTCTGTGCTTGTTTTTCCTAGGTATTTTTATTGATCATATCATACGATGTCTCTTACACACTACTACACTTCATTTATTGGATATTCAAGAACCACTCATATATTAAATACTAGAGAATAGCCCACGCGTTACGCGGGATTAAAAATAATACCGGGAAATATACAATAATTTGTAGGAAAATATATATCAGCTTTTGAACTTGATTATTTTCTAGTTAATATAGACATATTGAAATTCTGAATCTCAAACCATGTTAATCTAATCTGATTTTAAAAGTCGCGGAGTGACCAACCTTTTTACTTGATGCATGACTACAATCATGGGAAATTCAAGTTATGAGTAACAAAGTCATGATATGTTAACTACTTTTTCTATCAGCAAAAGTAAGGATTTTAAATTTAATGAATAACTAAACTGCCTCCCATGCATTAGCACGGACAGCTAATGAATAAATCTAATCGCCTAATAATGTTGAGTACTTGGCTAGACACACAAGTTTCTTAAGTGGAAGTTGGATCTTTATGTTCTTGGACATATCAAGTCTTTCAAGATCGTGGAAAGACAGAAGATTCAAACAACCAACAGTAGATTCCACAAAGTCGCCCGCTAATGCTAAGCATTTCCTTTGGCATATTCATGAATTTCTCTGAATGTGAAAGAAGAGGCAGAATTCCAATGAAATTGCGAGAACCACCCTTAATGTGGAACAGGTACAAATTTGGTCGAGAGCATTATTCTTTGTCACTGAATGCTACCTTCGTAGCGGTTGAAGTTGCCACAGCTTTAGCCTCAGTCATCACTAATACGATGAAGCTGTAACAAAAACATAGACACCAATAGAATGGGTATTAAGAGATGATAACAAACTCTCATCAATTCGAAGACTGGATACAAAGATACGAAAAGGGTCTCGTCACTTGGTTCGGGGCTCGTGGCTCTTGTTAGATTGTATTAATAGTCTTTTGTCTAATGTTCTAAACAATTTCAAAACAACGTTGCACTTGATGTAAAAACGACTTTTTTTTATTTGAATACAATTTAACATTCACTTGAAAAAAAAAAAGAGAGTATGTATGTGTGAGAGAAAGGCTTTGAACCCTAGCGTTACCTTTTCAATTGATGAGTCGGTATCATTTGATGCCATTGGCCAAAAAAAAATTTTGGAATATGAATGACTATGGGGGTGAGGATTATGAGAAATTTGTAGGGAAAAATAAAACTGATAGCAAATAAATGGTAATAACTCCATTTGAATTTAGAATTACGTTTTTGTAAAGTTCCACTTAATTTTGACATTTTACCCTCTAGATAATTAAAATTGTCTAAACGTGCATATGTTGCAAAAGGAATAATAAGAAGATGAAGTCTCATCTCTCTCGTTTCTTTCTCTTTAACTTATAAATATATATAAACACATATGTCTATCTATATTACATACGCATGTCTCACCTTATATTAGCAAAATTTATAACAGAATTGTCATATATTTTTTTCCGCGTCCTAATTTATTATTTAGAAGAGACTGTCCACGCGTTGTGTAGATTTAAAAATGGAGATTTGCAAAAATGTCACTTTTTGTATGCACATTTGCAAAAATGTCATTTAGAGATATTCATTTGCAAAAATACCACTAATTATAGATTTTTAAACCCTATATCTTAAAATTCTAAATACTAAAAAATGTTTTGACCCTTAAACCCCCTAAACCCTCATAATTAAATCCTAATAAAACATAATTAACCCAAACATAAATAATATAACGAAAAAATAATTTTGAAAAAGTGGTATTTTTGTAAAGATTTCAAAAGTGTAGCATTTTTGTAAAGTGGTATTTGAAAAGTGTCACGTATATTATATCATTAACATTAGTACATAATATTGGTAATTATTTCCCACTTATAAAATATACAAACCACATACAATTTAGCATTTCATTAAAATCTTTGGAAAGAAGAGCATTTGATAGAATGTTCGAATCAGAAATACAAGAAAAAATGATCACAAACAAATAAAAAACTACTCTTCAAAGGCCTCAGCGATCATCTCCACCATCGAAATGAAAGCACTAAACTTGCCTCCTCCTTCTTCATCTCCACCATCATCTCCTTCCTCTTCCTCTTCTTCTTCTTCTTCTTCTTCTTCCTCCTCTTCTTGTCCTTCCTCTGCTCCTCCTTCCTCTTTTCCACCGCCTCCGTGGTGTCGTGGATGCTTAATCTTCGTGAGGGTGGCTCCGAGACCAACCATTGCTGCAGCTATCTTCTCTCTCTTTGATCCTTCTTTCTTCTTTTCTTCCTCTTTTTCATCTTTTGAGTGATGGTGAAGGTGGAATATTCCTCTATGCCTATGTGATTTTTCCTTCTCGTTTCCCGGCGATGAATCTTGTGTTCCGATGGCTCGTTCGACGTAGGCAGCCTCCATGGTTTCATGTAATTGTTTCTCCATCCTCTTTCTTTCTTTGTCTCTGTGTTCTTTTCTTTTCTTCTTTTTTCTTCTCCGAAATCGTGCTTTGAACTCTGTTGTGTATGCTTGCTTATAAACACGGTCCATGATCCGCTTGCATCTTATGTTATTCATATAATATTATTATTTATTATTATGCTCTTGATCACTCTACTCGCTAGTTTTGGCACCAACGCTTTGACTTTTCAATTTCATCCAACCTTGACCGAGCAAAAATGATTGCAACATTAATTAATGCTTTTTGGTTTAAAGGTTACTTTGGTTTGTCTTTTTAGGTAAAAGTAAAACAAATGGTGTTTTTAGTTTTTTTTTTAAATAAATGAAGGAGTCTGAATTTTTGGTTCATAATTTTTTCGGTATCTAAAGTGCCTTTAAAAATTCTGATTTAAAGAATAACTCTTCGTTCTAAATAAAATTTAAACTTAGAACACAAAAAAACCAATCCGGTGTTCCTTTTCTTTTTTATAAGCATTCTTTTAACTCAGTAACAGCAACCAAAATTAAAGGGCTCCAAATTAAAATTTGTTTTAGACTCTTTAGTTAATAGTTTTGGAATTTCTTTGGAAGAATTTTAAACTTTCCAGAAAAAGTCAAAATCCGCCGTATAATGGTAAGAGAATGGCTTCAAAAACTTATAGAAGTATCTGATATAGAAATTTGTATTTTGACAAAATGACAACAAGATCTTAGAATTTTTGTAAAAGTTAAAATTGTAAACATAACAGAAAACAGAATATAGAGTTAATAAATAAAAAATTGCATCATGCGTCTACATTATACAATTTGCAAACAAAAGGTTGGTTAAAAAAGTGATTCATTTCTAAAAGTATTAAAACATAAAAGTAATATAGTTGATTCGGTCTAAAATTATTAATTTACTTGTAAATAGTCGGGCAGATGAGCTTAACAGACTGGATGTTTTTTTTTTTTTTTTTTTGTCACAACGAGATTGGATTTAAATTACAAAATGAGACTTGCTCAAGCAAGCATAACATTGAATATAATAATGAGCCTCCTCCACTTGGACTTAGATATATGTTTGGTAGTGACAATAATTACGTATGGACTTGCATTGACTTAGTAAATAAAGAAATATCCAGTTTATAATTTTTACATTTCGTGCTACTATAATCTCGTTTTTAAATCATATTATCTCTAAATTATTGAAGATTTTAAAAAGTAAATTACACTTATACAAATATAATGCATATCTCTGTAGTTTGTAATTTTTGAATGAAAAGACTATTTTACCTCCAATATTTTTATTTTATTTTCCTAAACATCTGCATATATTTATAATTATTAACTATATACTATAAGAAACCAAAATCATTATTTTATAATTTGGTGGCTATACTTATTTATAAATATTTTTATGTCGTACTAGGTAATGTTCATGACTTTCCTCTAAATACAAAAACGTCAATATCATATTTACTAGAGATTGTCCACGCGTTGCGTGGAGTTTAAAAATTAACATTAAAAATTTCTAGTTATTGATTACTTGTGTACTTAACGTTATATAAATTTGGTATTTATAGTAAATAATTATCTAAGTTAGAAGGCTAAGCATTTTTAGCAAATTGTTGGACATATACAATGTTATATATAAAAGAAATAGACCGTTCATTAATAAAAATTACATAGGGAAGACATCTTCTTTTGTACAAATCCTTAACTTGTATGTTTGAATCAATATTCACTACGATTTTCTAAAAAATGATTGGTCGTATGTTTTTTTGCATCAAATATGTCTGTAAAAATCTATTGATAAGACAAGTTGTTGTATGCTTTGATTCTACCGAGACATCTACATCATCTTAACAGAGGTATTGGTATGCATCTTTTTGTTTATTTCATTAAAATCTTGAATCATAAGGAGATAATAATTGATACTTGATGGTATTTTTGTGTCACTCTATTTATCGTTTTGTTGTGATTTTTATCTTTTACATCAATTCATTAGTGAAGTGATTCTGTTTTTCTGCATTTTCAATTTGTGGTGGAGTAAAGTTTTCTTTCAAGAGTCTAAGTTAGGAACGTTAATTTGTCCAACACAAATTGTTTCAATTGCATTAGAGGGTAATTGGTAAATTGGTTTTAAAAGCTATGAAAACATATATGGATTTCATTCTTTCGCATTCTTTAGAGTATGTGGGTTAATTTATTCTTGAATTCTTGTTTGAATGTGAAGTTCTATATCTAAGCATTCATTGCTTTAAAAAGGTGAAATGTTTTGGATTATTAAAAGATTCACATTTATGTCGTCGTACCATCTTTTTCAAAGACCGAGGAAAACTACTGATTTTCTTTGTACTACCACTATGTTATTTTTTTTTATTACTTGCACACACAAAACTATCACTTTAAAACATCTAAACATATAAAAAAAAAACTAAACATACATCTTTTGGGGATCTCAAAGACGAACCAAATATGTTCTGAACACGAAAGCTTGAAGTTTCTCGATATATATTTTTTTCAAATAACATGAAGCTTATCAGAGAGTTTCGCTCTGTGATCTCATGCTGCTTGATCCTTCTCTTAAACTCCCAGAGTTTGTTCTCACTTTCTTCTATGTCGCTTACTTCGCACCTGTCTCCACCACCACGAATATTTTTAATACAGTCTTTAGTATGTCTTTCTAAAACTACAAATTTCCTCTTTTGATTCTTGTTTCAGTCGCTAAATAATATCGAATCAAGAACTGTGACACTTAAACAATATAAAAAGCACATTATCAATATAGAAAATAAAGACCTTGTAAAAGCCATGATGATACTAACTATACTCTTAAAAACCAATACTCTTGGAATATATAATGTAGGAATCCAGTAAAAGGAAAAATATGTAAAAAACATGAACATTGAGTCCACACGTGGCAAAAAAAAATAAAACTTATATAGAAAAATGCAATAATTAATTTGAACAAAATAACATTGATATACTTATATACATTAAAAATACACTACCATGTTCATTCTCCTAAAAATCAATTTCTGATTTAGAGCTTTAAAGAAATCTGTGTTCGGTTCTGGTTCCTAATATAGAGTTTTGAGTTTTCCAAGAAATTAGTAAGTACTCAGTTTCATTATTAGTATATTTATTAGCATATCAATTTATTACAGAATGAGTGTCAAATCGAGCAACTGGTAAGATCAACTTTGGATTAGAACTTTTTCTGCTGCATGTGTCATGATCGATTTCTTGAATGCCGGAAACATAAAGCTTCACAATCTGAATTTCTAAGTGAATGATTCAAAAACTATACCATGAGAAAGAGTTAGGAAAATGCTCAAACGATGCCGAAGACCACAAAAGCGTGTTGGTTAGAGATATGTCACAGAGTGAAACCCCGAGGCCATAAGTTCTTACAGTTCAAGAGCCTGCAACTTTGAAGCATAGTGCCAAAGTTAAAGAAGAAGACTAAGAAACCAAAGAACAAACATAAACAAGTGTGGACATGAAAGAAGATAAGTACGAAGAGGAAACAGAGGCATTAACGACCATCATTTCATTTGTTGACCAAAGAATATGGTTGGAATATTGATTCCGTCATGCGTTTGGTTCTCTGTGTGTGATCTTGTTACGCGATTAGAACTAATATATAAGTAATCGCTACAAAAACATTGTATCTTATCATAAAAAGTTTCTTAGACTTTTCAGTTTTCACATGTGTCCATCTATAAACTGTCTGCATTCTTTTAGTCATTTAGTCAATATATGAGACCTTCCAACCAGGTTAATGTACAAGTAAAAAAGTTGGATAAGTATGTTGAACATTGCAGGCTAGAGATCCAACATGAGAATTAGAAAAGGGAAAAATTGTAGAAGTCATTTAGCCTACTGAACGATTTCTAAAAGCAATAGTCAAATGTTGTCGATTAAAGAATGGATACAGTAAAAAATATGGTTCTTGATATCAACATGGTCGGCCAATATGTATTCTGTGCTTGTTTTTCCTAGGTATTTTTATTGATCATATCATACGATGTCTCTTACACACTACTACACTTCATTTATTGGATATTCAAGAACCACTCATATATTAAATACTAGAGAATAGCCCACGCGTTACGCGGGATTAAAAATAATACCGGGAAATATACAATAATTTGTAGGAAAATATATATCAGCTTTTGAACTTGATTATTTTCTAGTTAATATAGACATATTGAAATTCTGAATCTCAAACCATGTTAATCTAATCTGATTTTAAAAGTCGCGGAGTGACCAACCTTTTTACTTGATGCATGACTACAATCATGGGAAATTCAAGTTATGAGTAACAAAGTCATGATATGTTAACTACTTTTTCTATCAGCAAAAGTAAGGATTTTAAATTTAATGAATAACTAAACTGCCTCCCATGCATTAGCACGGACAGCTAATGAATAAATCTAATCGCCTAATAATGTTGAGTACTTGGCTAGACACACAAGTTTCTTAAGTGGAAGTTGGATCTTTATGTTCTTGGACATATCAAGTCTTTCAAGATCGTGGAAAGACAGAAGATTCAAACAACCAACAGTAGATTCCACAAAGTCGCCCGCTAATGCTAAGCATTTCCTTTGGCATATTCATGAATTTCTCTGAATGTGAAAGAAGAGGCAGAATTCCAATGAAATTGCGAGAACCACCCTTAATGTGGAACAGGTACAAATTTGGTCGAGAGCATTATTCTTTGTCACTGAATGCTACCTTCGTAGCGGTTGAAGTTGCCACAGCTTTAGCCTCAGTCATCACTAATACGATGAAGCTGTAACAAAAACATAGACACCAATAGAATGGGTATTAAGAGATGATAACAAACTCTCATCAATTCGAAGACTGGATACAAAGATACGAAAAGGGTCTCGTCACTTGGTTCGGGGCTCGTGGCTCTTGTTAGATTGTATTAATAGTCTTTTGTCTAATGTTCTAAACAATTTCAAAACAACGTTGCACTTGATGTAAAAACGACTTTTTTTTATTTGAATACAATTTAACATTCACTTGAAAAAAAAAAAGAGAGTATGTATGTGTGAGAGAAAGGCTTTGAACCCTAGCGTTACCTTTTCAATTGATGAGTCGGTATCATTTGATGCCATTGGCCAAAAAAAAATTTTGGAATATGAATGACTATGGGGGTGAGGATTATGAGAAATTTGTAGGGAAAAATAAAACTGATAGCAAATAAATGGTAATAACTCCATTTGAATTTAGAATTACGTTTTTGTAAAGTTCCACTTAATTTTGACATTTTACCCTCTAGATAATTAAAATTGTCTAAACGTGCATATGTTGCAAAAGGAATAATAAGAAGATGAAGTCTCATCTCTCTCGTTTCTTTCTCTTTAACTTATAAATATATATAAACACATATGTCTATCTATATTACATACGCATGTCTCACCTTATATTAGCAAAATTTATAACAGAATTGTCATATATTTTTTTCCGCGTCCTAATTTATTATTTAGAAGAGACTGTCCACGCGTTGTGTAGATTTAAAAATGGAGATTTGCAAAAATGTCACTTTTTGTATGCACATTTGCAAAAATGTCATTTAGAGATATTCATTTGCAAAAATACCACTAATTATAGATTTTTAAACCCTATATCTTAAAATTCTAAATACTAAAAAATGTTTTGACCCTTAAACCCCCTAAACCCTCATAATTAAATCCTAATAAAACATAATTAACCCAAACATAAATAATATAACGAAAAAATAATTTTGAAAAAGTGGTATTTTTGTAAAGATTTCAAAAGTGTAGCATTTTTGTAAAGTGGTATTTGAAAAGTGTCACGTATATTATATCATTAACATTAGTACATAATATTGGTAATTATTTCCCACTTATAAAATATACAAACCACATACAATTTAGCATTTCATTAAAATCTTTGGAAAGAAGAGCATTTGATATAATGTTCGAATCAGAAATACAAGAAAAAATGATCACAAACAAATAAAAAACTACTCTTCAAAGGCCTCAGCGATCATCTCCACCATCGAAATGAAAGCACTAAACTTGCCTCCTCCTTCTTCATCTCCACCATCATCTCCTTCCTCTTCCTCTTCTTCTTCTTCTTCTTCTTCTTCCTCCTCTTCTTGTCCTTCCTCTGCTCCTCCTTCCTCTTTTCCACCGCCTCCGTGGTGTCGTGGATGCTTAATCTTCGTGAGGGTGGCTCCGAGACCAACCATTGCTGCAGCTATCTTCTCTCTCTTTGATCCTTCTTTCTTCTTTTCTTCCTCTTTTTCATCTTTTGAGTGATGGTGAAGGTGGAATATTCCTCTATGCCTATGTGATTTTTCCTTCTCGTTTCCCGGCGATGAATCTTGTGTTCCGATGGCTCGTTCGACGTAGGCAGCCTCCATGGTTTCATGTAATTGTTTCTCCATCCTCTTTCTTTCTTTGTCTCTGTGTTCTTTTCTTTTCTTCTTTTTTCTTCTCCGAAATCGTGCTTTGAACTCTGTTGGGTATGCTTGCTTATAAACACGGTCCATGATCCGCTTGCATCTTATGTTATTCATATAATATTATTATTTATTATTATGCTCTTGATCACTCTACTCGCTAGTTTTGGCACCAACGCTTTGACTTTTCAATTTCATCCAACCTTGACCGAGCAAAAATGATTGCAACATTAATTAATGCTTTTTGGTTTAAAGGTTACTTTGGTTTGTCTTTTTAGGTAAAAGTAAAACAAATGGTGTTTTTAGTTTTTTTTTTAAATAAATGAAGGAGTCTGAATTTTTGGTTCATAATTTTTTCGGTATCTAAAGTGCCTTTAAAAATTCTGATTTAAAGAATAACTCTTCGTTCTAAATAAAATTTAAACTTAGAACACAAAAAAACCAATCCGGTGTTCCTTTTCTTTTTTATAAGCATTCTTTTAACTCAGTAACAGCAACCAAAATTAAAGGGCTCCAAATTAAAATTTGTTTTAGACTCTTTAGTTAATAGTTTTGGAATTTCTTTGGAAGAATTTTAAACTTTCCAGAAAAAGTCAAAATCCGCCGTATAATGGTAAGAGAATGGCTTCAAAAACTTATAGAAGTATCTGATATAGAAATTTGTATTTTGACAAAATGACAACAAGATCTTAGAATTTTTGTAAAAGTTAAAATTGTAAACATAACAGAAAACAGAATATAGAGTTAATAAATAAAAAATTGCATCATGCGTCTACATTATACAATTTGCAAACAAAAGGTTGGTTAAAAAAGTGATTCATTTCTAAAAGTATTAAAACATAAAAGTAATATAGTTGATTCGGTCTAAAATTATTAATTTACTTGTAAATAGTCGGGCAGATGAGCTTAACAGACTGGATGTTTTTTTTTTTTTTTTTTTGTCACAACGAGATTGGATTTAAATTACAAAATGAGACTTGCTCAAGCAAGCATAACATTGAATATAATAATGAGCCTCCTCCACTTGGACTTAGATATATGTTTGGTAGTGACAATAATTACGTATGGACTTGCATTGACTTAGTAAATAAAGAAATATCCAGTTTATAATTTTTACATTTCGTGCTACTATAATCTCGTTTTTAAATCATATTATCTCTAAATTATTGAAGATTTTAAAAAGTAAATTACACTTATACAAATATAATGCATATCTCTGTAGTTTGTAATTTTTGAATGAAAAGACTATTTTACCTCCAATATTTTTATTTTATTTTCCTAAACATCTGCATATATTTATAATTATTAACTATATACTATAAGAAACCAAAATCATTATTTTATAATTTGGTGGCTATACTTATTTATAAATATTTTTATGTCGTACTAGGTAATGTTCATGACTTTCCTCTAAATACAAAAACGTCAATATCATATTTACTAGAGATTGTCCACGCGTTGCGTGGAGTTTAAAAATTAACATTAAAAATTTCTAGTTATTGATTACTTGTGTACTTAACGTTATATAAATTTGGTATTTATAGTAAATAATTATCTAAGTTAGAAGGCTAAGCATTTTTAGCAAATTGTTGGACATATACAATGTTATATATAAAAGAAATAGACCGTTCATTAATAAAAATTACATAGGGAAGACATCTTCTTTTGTACAAATCCTTAACTTGTATGTTTGAATCAATATTCACTACGATTTTCTAAAAAATGATTGGTCGTATGTTTTTTTGCATCAAATATGTCTGTAAAAATCTATTGATAAGACAAGTTGTTGTATGCTTTGATTCTACCGAGACATCTACATCATCTTAACAGAGGTATTGGTATGCATCTTTTTGTTTATTTCATTAAAATCTTGAATCATAAGGAGATAATAATTGATACTTGATGGTATTTTTGTGTCACTCTATTTATCGTTTTGTTGTGATTTTTATCTTTTACATCAATTCATTAGTGAAGTGATTCTGTTTTTCTGCATTTTCAATTTGTGGTGGAGTAAAGTTTTCTTTCAAGAGTCTAAGTTAGGAACGTTAATTTGTCCAACACAAATTGTTTCAATTGCATTAGAGGGTAATTGGTAAATTGGTTTTAAAAGCTATGAAAACATATATGGATTTCATTCTTTCGCATTCTTTAGAGTATGTGGGTTAATTTATTCTTGAATTCTTGTTTGAATGTGAAGTTCTATATCTAAGCATTCATTGCTTTAAAAAGGTGAAATGTTTTGGATTATTAAAAGATTCACATTTATGTCGTCGTACCATCTTTTTCAAAGACCGAGGAAAACTACTGATTTTCTTTGTACTACCACTATGTTATTTTTTTTTATTACTTGCACACACAAAACTATCACTTTAAAACATCTAAACATATAAAAAAAAAAACTAAACATACATCTTTTGGGGATCTCAAAGACGAACCAAATATGTTCTGAACACGAAAGCTTGAAGTTTCTCGATATATATTTTTTTTCAAATAACATGAAGCTTATCAGAGAGTTTCGCTCTGTGATCTCATGCTGCTTGATCCTTCTCTTAAACTCCCAGAGTTTGTTCTCACTTTCTTCTATGTCGCTTACTTCGCACCTGTCTCCACCACCACGAATATTTTTAATACAGTCTTTAGTATGTCTTTCTAAAACTACAAATTTCCTCTTTTGATTCTTGTTTCAGTCGCTAAATAATATCGAATCAAGAACTGTGACACTTAAACAATATAAAAAGCACATTATCAATATAGAAAATAAAGACCTTGTAAAAGCCATGATGATACTAACTATACTCTTAAAAACCAATACTCTTGGAATATATAATGTAGGAATCCAGTAAAAGGAAAAATATGTAAAAAACATGAACATTGAGTCCACACGTGGCAAAAAAAAATAAAACTTATATAGAAAAATGCAATAATTAATTTGAACAAAATAACATTGATATACTTATATACATTAAAAATACACTACCATGTTCATTCTCCTAAAAATCAATTTCTGATTTAGAGCTTTAAAGAAATCTGTGTTCGGTTCTGGTTCCTAATATAGAGTTTTGAGTTTTCCAAGAAATTAGTAAGTACTCAGTTTCATTATTAGTATATTTATTAGCATATCAATTTATTACAGAATGAGTGTCAAATCGAGCAACTGGTAAGATCAACTTTGGATTAGAACTTTTTCTGCTGCATGTGTCATGATCGATTTCTTGAATGCCGGAAACATAAAGCTTCACAATCTGAATTTCTAAGTGAATGATTCAAAAACTATACCATGAGAAAGAGTTAGGAAAATGCTCAAACGATGCCGAAGACCACAAAAGCGTGTTGGTTAGAGATATGTCACAGAGTGAAACCCCGAGGCCATAAGTTCTTACAGTTCAAGAGCCTGCAACTTTGAAGCATAGTGCCAAAGTTAAAGAAGAAGACTAAGAAACCAAAGAACAAACATAAACAAGTGTGGACATGAAAGAAGATAAGTACGAAGAGGAAACAGAGGCATTAACGACCATCATTTCATTTGTTGACCAAAGAATATGGTTGGAATATTGATTCCGTCATGCGTTTGGTTCTCTGTGTGTGATCTTGTTACGCGATTAGAACTAATATATAAGTAATCGCTACAAAAACATTGTATCTTATCATAAAAAGTTTCTTAGACTTTTCAGTTTTCACATGTGTCCATCTATAAACTGTCTGCATTCTTTTAGTCATTTAGTCAATATATGAGACCTTCCAACCAGGTTAATGTACAAGTAAAAAAGTTGGATAAGTATGTTGAACATTGCAGGCTAGAGATCCAACATGAGAATTAGAAAAGGGAAAAATTGTAGAAGTCATTTAGCCTACTGAACGATTTCTAAAAGCAATAGTCAAATGTTGTCGATTAAAGAATGGATACAGTAAAAAATATGGTTCTTGATATCAACATGGTCGGCCAATATGTATTCTGTGCTTGTTTTTCCTAGGTATTTTTATTGATCATATCATACGATGTCTCTTACACACTACTACACTTCATTTATTGGATATTCAAGAACCACTCATATATTAAATACTAGAGAATAGCCCACGCGTTACGCGGGATTAAAAATAATACCGGGAAATATACAATAATTTGTAGGAAAATATATATCAGCTTTTGAACTTGATTATTTTCTAGTTAATATAGACATATTGAAATTCTGAATCTCAAACCATGTTAATCTAATCTGATTTTAAAAGTCGCGGAGTGACCAACCTTTTTACTTGATGCATGACTACAATCATGGGAAATTCAAGTTATGAGTAACAAAGTCATGATATGTTAACTACTTTTTCTATCAGCAAAAGTAAGGATTTTAAATTTAATGAATAACTAAACTGCCTCCCATGCATTAGCACGGACAGCTAATGAATAAATCTAATCGCCTAATAATGTTGAGTACTTGGCTAGACACACAAGTTTCTTAAGTGGAAGTTGGATCTTTATGTTCTTGGACATATCAAGTCTTTCAAGATCGTGGAAAGACAGAAGATTCAAACAACCAACAGTAGATTCCACAAAGTCGCCCGCTAATGCTAAGCATTTCCTTTGGCATATTCATGAATTTCTCTGAATGTGAAAGAAGAGGCAGAATTCCAATGAAATTGCGAGAACCACCCTTAATGTGGAACAGGTACAAATTTGGTCGAGAGCATTATTCTTTGTCACTGAATGCTACCTTCGTAGCGGTTGAAGTTGCCACAGCTTTAGCCTCAGTCATCACTAATACGATGAAGCTGTAACAAAAACATAGACACCAATAGAATGGGTATTAAGAGATGATAACAAACTCTCATCAATTCGAAGACTGGATACAAAGATACGAAAAGGGTCTCGTCACTTGGTTCGGGGCTCGTGGCTCTTGTTAGATTGTATTAATAGTCTTTTGTCTAATGTTCTAAACAATTTCAAAACAACGTTGCACTTGATGTAAAAACGACTTTTTTTTATTTGAATACAATTTAACATTCACTTGAAAAAAAAAAAGAGAGTATGTATGTGTGAGAGAAAGGCTTTGAACCCTAGCGTTACCTTTTCAATTGATGAGTCGGTATCATTTGATGCCATTGGCCAAAAAAAAATTTTGGAATATGAATGACTATGGGGGTGAGGATTATGAGAAATTTGTAGGGAAAAATAAAACTGATAGCAAATAAATGGTAATAACTCCATTTGAATTTAGAATTACATTTTTGTAAAGTTCCACTTAATTTTGACATTTTACCCTCTAGATAATTAAAATTGTCTAAACGTGCATATGTTGCAAAAGGAATAATAAGAAGATGAAGTCTCATCTCTCTCGTTTCTTTCTCTTTAACTTATAAATATATATAAACACATATGTCTATCTATATTACATACGCATGTCTCACCTTATATTAGCAAAATTTATAACAGAATTGTCATATATTTTTTTCCGCGTCCTAATTTATTATTTAGAAGAGACTGTCCACGCGTTGTGTAGATTTAAAAATGGAGATTTGCAAAAATGTCACTTTTTGTATGCACATTTGCAAAAATGTCATTTAGAGATATTCATTTGCAAAAATACCACTAATTATAGATTTTTAAACCCTATATCTTAAAATTCTAAATACTAAAAAATGTTTTGACCCTTAAACCCCCTAAACCCTCATAATTAAATCCTAATAAAACATAATTAACCCAAACATAAATAATATAACGAAAAAATAATTTTGAAAAAGTGGTATTTTTGTAAAGATTTCAAAAGTGTAGCATTTTTGTAAAGTGGTATTTGAAAAGTGTCACGTATATTATATCATTAACATTAGTACATAATATTGGTAATTATTTCCCACTTATAAAATATACAAACCACATACAATTTAGCATTTCATTAAAATCTTTGGAAAGAAGAGCATTTGATAGAATGTTCGAATCAGAAATACAAGAAAAAATGATCACAAACAAATAAAAAACTACTCTTCAAAGGCCTCAGCGATCATCTCCACCATCGAAATGAAAGCACTAAACTTGCCTCCTCCTTCTTCATCTCCACCATCATCTCCTTCCTCTTCCTCTTCTTCTTCTTCTTCTTCTTCTTCCTCCTCTTCTTGTCCTTCCTCTGCTCCTCCTTCCTCTTTTCCACCGCCTCCGTGGTGTCGTGGATGCTTAATCTTCGTGAGGGTGGCTCCGAGACCAACCATTGCTGCAGCTATCTTCTCTCTCTTTGATCCTTCTTTCTTCTTTTCTTCCTCTTTTTCATCTTTTGAGTGATGGTGAAGGTGGAATATTCCTCTATGCCTATGTGATTTTTCCTTCTCGTTTCCCGGCGATGAATCTTGTGTTCCGATGGCTCGTTCGACGTAGGCAGCCTCCATGGTTTCATGTAATTGTTTCTCCATCCTCTTTCTTTCTTTGTCTCTGTGTTCTTTTCTTTTCTTCTTTTTTCTTCTCCGAAATCGTGCTTTGAACTCTGTTGTGTATGCTTGCTTATAAACACGGTCCATGATCCGCTTGCATCTTATGTTATTCATATAATATTATTATTTATTATTATGCTCTTGATCACTCTACTCGCTAGTTTTGGCACCAACGCTTTGACTTTTCAATTTCATCCAACCTTGACCGAGCAAAAATGATTGCAACATTAATTAATGCTTTTTGGTTTAAAGGTTACTTTGGTTTGTCTTTTTAGGTAAAAGTAAAACAAATGGTGTTTTTAGTTTTTTTTTTTTAAATAAACGAAGGAGTATGGACTTTTTGATTCATAATTTTTTGGTATCTAGAGTGTCTTTAACAATTCTGATTTAAAGAATAACTCTTTGTTCTAAATAAAATTTAAACCTAGAACACAAAATAACCAACCCGGTGTTCTTTTTTTTCTTACAAATATTCTTTTAATTCAGTGACAGCAACCAAAATTAAAAGGCTCCAAAACAAAATTTGTTTTAAACCCTTTAGTTAATAGTTTTGGAATTTTTTTGGAAGAATTTTAAACTTTTCAGAAAAAGTCAAAATCCGCCGTATAATGGTAAGAAAAACTTATAGAAGTATCTGATATAGAAATTTGTATTTTGACAAAATGACAACAAGATCTTAGAATTTTTGTAAAAGTTAAAATTGTAAACATAACAGAAAACAGAATATAGAGTTAATAAATAAAAAATTGCATTATGCGTCTACATTATACGATTTGCAAACAAAAAGTTGGTTAAAAAAATGATTCATTTCTAAAAGTATTATAACATAAAAGTAATATAATTGCTTCGGTCTAAAATTATTGATTTACTTGTAAATAGTCGGGCAGATGAGCTTAACAAGACTGGATTATTATAATTTTTTTTTTGTCACAACGAGACTGGATTTAAATTACAAAATGAGACTTGCTCAAGCAAGCATAACATTGAATATAATAATGACCCTCCTCCACTTGGACTTAGATATATGTTTGGTAGTGACAATAATTATGTATGGACTTGCATTGACTTAGTAAATAAAGAAATATCCAGTTTCTAATTTTTACATTTCGTGCTACTATAATCTTGTTTTTAAATCATGTTATCTCTAAATTATTGAAGATTTTAAAAAGTAAATTACACTTATACAAATATACTGCATATCTCTATAGTTTGTAATTTTTGAATGAAAAGACTATTTTACCTCCAATATTATTATTTTATTTTCCTAAACATCTGCATATATTTATAATTATTAACTATAAACTATGAGAAACCAAAATCATTATTTTATAATTTGGTGGCTATACTTAGTTATAAATATTTTTGTCGTACTAGGTAATGTTCATGACTTTCCTCTAAATATAAAAACATCAATATCATATTTACTAGAGATTTTCCACGCGTTGCGTGGAGTTTAAAAATTAACATTAATAATTTCTAGTTATTGATTACTTGTGTACTTAACGTTATATAAATTTGGTATTTATAGTAAATAATTATCTAAGTTAGAAGGCTAAACATTTTTAGCAAATTGTTGGACATATACAATGTTATATATAAAAGAAATAGACCGTTTATTAATAAAAATTACAGCATAGGGAAGACATCTTCTTTGGCACAAATCTTTAACTTGTATGTTTGAATCAATATTTACTACGATTTTCTAAAAAATGATTGGTCGTATGTTTTTTTGCATCAAATTATGTCTGTAAAAATCTATTGATCAGACAAGTTGTTGTATGTTTTGATTCTACCGAGACATCTACATCATCTCAACAGAGGTATTGGTATGCATCTTTTTGTTTATTTTATTAAAATCTTGAATCATAAGAAGAGAATAATTGATGTTTGATTGTATTTTTGTGTCACTCTATTTATCGTTTTGCTGTGATTTTTATCTTTTACATCAATTCATTAGTGAAGTGATTCTGTTTTTCTGCATATTCAATTTGTGGTGGAGTAAAGTTTTCTTTCAAGAGTCTAAGTTAGGAACGTTAATTTGTCAAACACAAATTGTTTCAATTGCATTAGAGGGTAATTGGTAAATTGGTTTTAAAAGCTATGAAAACATATATGGATTTCATTCTTTCGCATTCTTTAGAGTATGTGGGTTAATTTATTCTTGAATTCTTGTTTGAACGTGAAGTTCTATATCTGAGCATTCATTGCTTTAAAAAGGGTTGTAGCCTGAAATGTTTTGGATTATTAAAAGATTCACATTTAAGTCGTCGTACCATCTTATCAGAGAGTTCGGCTCTGTGATCTCATGCTGCTTGATCCTTCTCTTAAACTCCCAGAGTTTGTTCTCACTTTCTTCTATGTCGCTTACTTCGCACATGTCTCCACCACCACATTTATGTCGTCGTACCATCTTTTTCAAAGACCGAGGAAAACTACTGATTTTCTTTGTACTACCACTATGTTTTTTTTTGTATTACTTGCACACACAAAACTATCACTTTAAAACATTTAAACATATAAAAAAAAACTAAACATACATCTTTTGGGGATCTCAAAGACGAACCGAATATGTTCTGAACACGAAAGCTTGAAGTTTCTCATGGAAAAATCTGTTTAGGATAAAAACCAAGATAAAAGAAAAGAGTGCAATCTCCCATTGGAAAACGGATATGATCTTTCTTTCATAAATCACGTGGATGACGTAGTCTCCCCCTCGAATATGTCTTGTCTCTTCATAAGCTTCGTAGATTGATTCATCTTGATCATCCTCCTTGCTTCTCTCGTACATGATTTATCTCGGTCATCTTCTGCGCTCGTCACGATCGCATCAATATATGATAAAACGCTTGGAATAGTGATAGACCTTTATCACTGGGATTATAACATTTCCCTTAAATGTCTATCTTGAATGTGTTCTTTGCAGTCTCGTTAAAAACCTCGTCATGGAAAACTCAATGGGACAAAAACCATGATAGAAAAAAAAAAGAGTACAACCACGCCCATCATCAAATAACTCTCCCAGAAAACAACATCTTCATGAGATGCATTCCATATTTATATTCCACTCTTTTGGGAGTTTTTGCGTGTTCTATGCTACCTCGTTAAAAATTTTGTCATAGAAAAATCCAGTGGGACAAAAACCATGATAAGGAGAAAAAGAGTACAACCACGCATGTCATTATTATTCTCCCCCTGAAAAAGCATCTACTAGGGATGCATTCCAATAATTCATACTCTATGTCATTCTTATTTCATACTTTCTATATGATATCCATTTTTCAGGATATTTATGAAACTCAACAAGTTTCTGTATGAATGGGAGAATATAAATGCATTATCATTTATCAAAAACTTTATCTCCCTTGGGATTGAAAACATGACTCTACAATAGTTTGTGATGATCTTTGCATAATCAGATATAGTACTCACGCTTTTAGTGGAGTCTCTTAATTTGAGATCGGAGAAATACTTTTTATTCCTAAGTATTTTGTGCGTCGTCGCACTGTTTGCCAAACATATATCTCCGTCTTTGATCTCAAATTGTGACATCTCTTTTTGGAAGATTCACTGAACAAAGTCTTAGTGAATAAACTTGTATGATCATCATAATTTCTCGGGTCACTAAACTCTCAGTCCATCCCGGTCATGTAGAAGATCATTTTTGAGTTTTTGGCTCAAACTTCTTTTTACGTACAATCTTCTAAACGCTCGATTGTACTTACGAGTTATTCATTTTTTTTTAAAAACTATTTTGTCTTTCTTTCTTATTGAAAACATATCGTATACCTCACAATCTTTTGTAGACGAGGTATTATTATAAGTTACACAACATTTAAAATTTTGGTACTTCTAGACCAAATAACATTTCCTTTAGAAATGCTTAAAATGTGAACTTTATTCAAATCCTCTTAGGATTTCCAGATTACATCTCTTTCACTAGATGGTTGATTTTGGAATACCTGAGGACAATGATGTCCTTCCGAAGTCTTTGATTCCAAACATTTGAGAGACAGCCGCCGTTAGGTTAGGTGTAGACCGGTGGCCGGCGGCTCATCAAACGTCGGTTGCTGGTCTCCCTCGAAAATTTGCTCTTGATTCTCTTAGTTTTCTTTAAAAAAAATTTCGGATTAAACTTTTGGGTTGTTGTTGGATGTTTTGAAAAGATGAACTATTTAACCTCAACGGTGACAAAAGTGGAGTCGACGGTGTTGCATCAATGACAAAACTCTTCTTCTTTTTTCTTTCTGTTTGTCAGATCCAGTTTCGTAAATGTTGCTGGATCTTCTCCAGTGGTTGCAGTTGTCCTTTATGAAGATGGTTGTTGCTACGTCTCCGGTTGGTTATGGTGGATTTTTAGGTTATCTCGTTGGTTTCGATCTCTTGCCCGTTTTTCCCAATTTTGGTGGTATCTAGGTCGAAGTGGTTCGAGTGTTTGTTTTTGTCTATCATTCTGATTTAAGTGTTCGAGTTCAAATTTGTTTAATAGTGGCTTTAGCGAAGCTATCTCGCAACAAAGTTGACAAAAGCAATCAAAGAAGGAGACTTATCTAAAAAAGAGAATTGTTGTCGTGTTATCGTAACATGTATTAGAAGTCCGACTGCTATTGTGGATATGAGAATACCTAATTGTTTACTTTGGATTCAAAACAAGGTTGTCTTGATATCGCTAATATGTCATCAAAGATGTTTGTCTTCACTTATTTTCCGGTGCGAAAAAACCATTAGTTTCTCTGGGTATTTCATCTCTTCACCTTCTTCAATGATGTAATATATTCTCAATCAGTCTCAATAAAATAAAGTGTTAAAACAAAAAAAAATGTAACCTACTCTTTTCTTCTTCTTTTTTCTGTTGTTGTTAGAAAATTTTATTACTAGTTGACATATCATAATATTATCATAGTTATATAGTATTAATTACTAACTGATGAAAAACTTATATTACCGATATTAAATTGAATCCTAAAATGTAATAATCACTATTTTTAGTTGAAGTTATCAGACAACAAAAAATTTTGGAAATGTAGAAAACTCAAAAAAAAATCATAACTATTGCAGAGTACGAAAAATTTAAAGAGAATCGAAAAGAGAAAGCACAAAAAATCAATTTTTTTGGAAAATTCGTCTCTTTCGAATTTTTAAGCGTCTAGTAAGATCATAACAAAGACGAAAAAACCCAAATTTCTCGGTCTTAAACTCGACACTTCGCACAAAATCTCAAAACCAAAAAAAAACATAAGAAAAAAAGAAATGGGTAATGTCCATCCATCAGTGTGATTTTCCTCACCTATATTAGGAAGCTAATTGAGACACATTTTTGAACAATTTTCAATGCACGAAGAGGTCCTCTTGTCGTATTCAATAACGAGTACTCGATCAATTAACCATATACCAAATGTCACTACCGCGATAAGAATCACATAAATGGATAGCCATAATATGAGAAAAAAACTTGCAACGACAGGTTCAGATTAAAATTAAATCAAATCGATGGCTCTATGACAAGGTAATTATGGCGTGAATCTTATCATCGAGAAGACGATTCTAGGCGAAATGGGTTAACCAATGTATCTATTTGTAGGCTAACGAATAAACTTGCAGTTGGTAAAGTTGATGTCATACATCATTCATGCGCTACCAAGACCATGCATTGGTAAAATAAGAAAAGAGAAACAAATATATCGAAAAATATGATTAAAAGATTTTGAATCTTTTCGATGAATCTTTCTAGAAAACAATATAAACTTCATCTAGAAAACACACAAAAGAACGGAAACTAACACAAGTATTCGTTGAAACAATAGCTACCAACCTGGCATATTGTTGGAGGACCCTTAAAAAATCATCGTCTGACAACTCTGGAGCATGATGCTTAAGAACATTGTATCGAAATAGCGATGGTCCCTCATGTGGTTGAACAAATTAGCTAGACAGCTTATACTTGTACTCACAGCTTAGGAGCAAGATCAATATAAAATTGATCTAGAAAAACACAAAATAACAGAATTTAACGCAAGTATTCGTTGAAACAAATAGCTACCAAACTGGCAGAGCAGCTTTTGCACACGGTCTTCAAGCGGAAGCGACGCCAAGATCCTGAAAGCAGAAGGCTATATCTTTAAGGAACACTTAAGAAATGGTGCACATTGTCTGGATGATACACGCGACTAGACATTTGGTAAAATAAGAAAAGGTAAACCGATATATTGAAAAGAAGAAAGAGTTTTGGCACCTTTTCAATGAATCTTTCGATTCAGAGTTTCTGCTTCTTTCTCCACGGGACATCGATTTGATATAAACCTCACTTCAACAAAATACAAGGAGATATTAAGGGAAACAACACAAACTGTCTTAAGCAAACTTAGTAAAAAGAAAAACATCATATGGGATCATGTTGAATTCACCGGCGGTGAAATCAGGTACGAAACGGCCAAATGAAGGGACTTCAAGGGACGCTAACGCGAACCGAGCGAAGAAGGTGACTTCCGTAGAAGATGAGAAGAAGATCGGTGAAGATACAAAGAAACTAGCTTTTCAAAGATTAATTTGGATTTTAAAAATCGTTGTTGGGTCTGGCATGGTCCTCTCTCTTTCAAGAATGAACTGGTGTAGATTCTAAATTTGATTATGTAGTTAGGGTTGAAGAACAAATTTGAGTTGACCTTTCAGTTAATCAGAACGAACTTGTGACCTTTTCAGTTGTTGCACGAGTTCGTGTCCATATGGATACTATAAACTGGTCACGGTTTCATGGACACTACAAAACTTGTCATCAACTTCACTTTTTCAGTTTCTTCAATTTTTCTACAATTTATTTTGTGATAGATTGTGTGTGGATATAAGGTTGTGTGTTGTACTGTATGAGTTTAATTGTTAGTAGTTTTGTCTTGATTTCATAGTTTTAGGAATATATGTTGCTACTCTCTGAAAAATTTATATGTGATGAGGTTCTGCGATTTGAGACTTAATTAAGGTTTAAATTAGTAGTGATCTTGTTGAAGGTTTTTTCATATTTAGAAAATCTAAGATTAATGTTCTTCCCACTTTTCTGGTCTTATGGTTTGTGTTTTGATTGTTGTTGTTCTGTCTCATAAGGTTGTACTATTTGAGCTGTGTGTAACGTTTTTGCTACTAGTGGTCTTGCTTAAAAGTCTCTCACTACAAGAAAACTGTAATTTAGCGTCGAAATTTTTTCGACGCTAATTCGACGCTAAATCGATGCTAATGTTGCATCGATTTAGCGTCGATCACGTAGCATCAAATATAGCGTCGAATTTGCCTCAAATTGGTAGGTAGGAGACACATTAAAAACGAGTTTACCTACTTGGGTGCTAATTCGACGCTAATTCGATGCAAAATCGACACTAAGGTATTCGACGCTAAATATTCGATGCAAAATCGTTGCTAAATCGCTGCTAAATTCTCCTATATATACTCAGCCCCCCGCATCGCTTCAATCAGTCCACCATTTTAAAAAAAAAAAATTCGAAAAATTTTTTTTTTTTACAAAATTTAGAAAAAAAAAAGGGGGATATATACGAACTCCGACGCTGGATGTATCAACGTAAAGATGCAAATGGAGGGCTTTCAGAAGAGTTTCTCAACGGCCTTGAAATTTTCATGGCTCAAGCGAGTAGTGTGCCTACAATTCAACGAACCGGAGTGATGGTGTGTCCGTGTCGGAAGTGCAAAAATTCGAGGACACAAACAATTGATACAGTTGGTACGCATTTATTTAATAGAGGGTTTACACCTGAATATTATGTTTGGTTTTATCATGGAGATGGATATGAAGATGAAACTTCGGGTAGTACTAGTTACCAACCTATGGATCAGGGTTATTCGAATGAGCAATTTGTTATAGAAAATGATCATGATGTCGGGTTAGAACATAATAGGTTCAAAGAAATGGTAACCGATGCATTTCCTCGAGTTATGTCTACTCCTGTTGTTGCTGAGGAACCCTATGTAGATGCCAAAAAATTCTATGATATGCTTGATTCTGCAAACCAACCAATCTATGAAGGTTGTAGGGAAGGTTTGTCTAAATTATCATTGGCATCTAGGATGATGACAATAAAGTCTGATCATAATCAATCTCAGAGTTGCATGGATGATTGGGCAGCTCTTCTTAAAGAATATTTGCCAGAGGGTAATCAAGCTGCTGAGTCATACTACGACATACAAAAACTAGTATCTAGTTTAGGATTGCCCTCGCAGACGATAGATGTTTGCATTGACAATTGCATGATATTTTGGAAAGATGATGAAAATCTGCAGGAATGTCGATTTTGCCACAAACCAAGATTTAAGCTCCAAGGAGCTGGTAGAAGTAAAGTGCCGTTCCAGAAAATGTGGTACCTGCCCATAACAGATAGGCTACAAAGGCTATACCATTCGGAACGAACAGTTGCATCAATGAGGTGGCATGCGGAACATTCAACTATTGAAGGAGAAGTTCATCATCCTTCTGATGCAAAAGCTTGGAAACACTTCAACTCGGTACACTCTAATTTTGCTAAAGAGAAGCGCAATGTTTATCTTGGCCTATGTACAGATGGTTTTAGTCCGTTCGGTATGTCTGGCAGGCAATATTCTTTATGGCCGGTTATATTGACTCCTTATAACCTTCCGCCTGATATGTGCATGCAGAGGGAATTTTTATTTTTGAGTATTTTAGTCCCTGGTCCGAAGCATCCAAAAGATCAATTGATGTGTTTTTACAGCCGCTGATTGACGAGTTGAACTTGTTGTGGTCTCATGGGGTTCGTACTTTTGATTATTCCAGGAAAAAGAATTTTACCATGCGAGCTGTGCTTATGTGGACGATAAGCGATTTTCCAGCGTACGGAATGTTATCTGGTTGGACAACACATGGTAGGTTATCATGTCCGTATTGCCAAAATGAAACAGATGCATTCCAGCTTAAAAATGGTAGAAAATCTTATTGGTTTGATTGTCACCGGAGGTTTCTCCCTATGAACCATCCGTACCGGAGGAATAGAAGACTATTCACAAAGGGCAAACGTGTACGTATCCCCCCACCTCCATATCTTTCAGGAGAGCAAATTGAAGGTCAACTTGATTATTGGGGTGCTCAGGACACAGCAAAACGTGGAGGTAACTGGCTTTACATCCCGACCAATCTCCCAGATGGATACCTTGTCGAACATAATTGGCATAAGAAGAGCATTTTCTGGGATCTACCGTACTGGAAGGATCATCTATTGCACCACAATCTTGATGTCATGCACATTGAGAAAAACTTTTTCGATAACATCATGCATACCATCTTAAACGTTTCAGGCAGGTCTAAAGACAACGTGAAGTCTAGATTGGATTTGCCTCTTATATGCTCTAGATTTGAGTTACATCTCACGGGAGATGGTAGAGCTCCAGTCCCTATCTTTAGATTATCAAACAAAGGCAAATCAACATTCTTCAACTGGGTTTCCACCGACGTAAAGTTTCCAGATGGATACGTGTCAAAACTCTCTAAGTCGGTAGAGCAAGGGAAAAAATTTTCTGGCATGAAGAGTCATGATTGTCATGTGTTTATGCAGAGATTATTGCCTTTCGCCTTTGCAGAGCTTTTGCCAACGAACGTGCATGAATCACTTGCAGGTATAATTTTTATGATGATATATAAATATCTAAACAAATGATGTGTGAAAAAGTATATTTTTTTTATGATATTGAACTTCGGTTTTAGGTGTTGGAGCATTTTTTCGAGATCTGTGTGTGCGAACTCTGACTGAGGATGGAATTCAACAACTAAAACATAACATCCCAATATTGTTGTGCAATTTAGAGAAGATATTTTCTCCATCTTTCTTTGATGTTATGGAGCATCTTCCTGTCCATCTTCCTCACGAAGCCGATTTAGGAGGGCCCGTTCAATTTCGTTGGATGTATCATTTCGAGAGATTCATGAAACACTTAAAAGGAAAGGCAAAAAACCTGGCTAGGGTTGAGGGATCAATTGTTGCGGGAAATTTAACCGAAGAAACCTCTCATTTCAGCTCATATTACTTCTCTCCCACTGTCCGGACACGAAAAAGAGCTCCACATAGGTACGACGATGGTGGCATCGTGCAATCCTATCCGGTTTTAGATGTCCCAGATATATTATGTGCAGTTGGTAGGCATGCTGGAATCACAAGAGAAGAAGATTGGTTCTCATACGAAGACTACAATTGTGCACACACATATATTTTCTTACAATGCGATGAAGATACCCCATTTTTGAGGTACATATTATAATTAACAACTATGGACTGATGTCAAAAGGGTTATCTTCGTACTTATATATGCTTTGAAAACATTTATTATAACTATATTTTCTTGTAGTGAATTCATTCGCCAAGTTGCCTAGGCTTTCCCAAATGCATCCGCCGATGAGATTGAAAAACGTAAAGATCTCCACTTTGCTAAATGGTTGAAAACTCAAGTAAGTTAAAAACAAAATTATATATATCTAGTTTCCATTAAAACCTATATATACAATTTGTGTTTATTATATTTACAATGTGTATACTGTATTTGCCAAGTTGATTATGGAGACACGTCGTACCCTGTATGGTTCAGAGAGTTGATCCAAGGTCAATTGGGAAAAGTTACGTCATCTCCAATGTATTTTACACGAGGTTATGTGTTTCATACGTTCGAACGTGGAAAAAACAGAGCAACTGCGAACTATGGTGTGGTAGTTCGAGCGGGGCACACAGATTTTTATAGCATTATACAAGACATTGATCAAGTGCAATTCCCTGGTTTGGTTAACTTAAAGTGCACCCATTTGAAATGCGAGTGGTTTGATCCAGTTGTCGGGCGAGGGATTCGAGTAGGAAAGTTTGGTGTCATCGATATTAACGGATCTCGTTCTTATGCAAAGTACGATCCATTTGTCCTTGCATCACAAGCGGATCAAGTTTGTTTCATACCAAATCCACGTGTCAGAAAAACAGGGATTTCATGGTTATCTGTGCTTAAAATAGCTCCCAGAGGAATGATAGTTGAATCTGGCGACGCTCCAATGCAATATGAAGCTGCCGTGGATATAACAACTCCAGAACAAGATATAGACAACATCATTCTAATAGATCCGCAAAATTGAGAAGTTGAAATTCTTTCGGAGGCTACCGATACAGAAAACCCGGAAGACGAGTTCGCAAACTAGAGTAGCGAAAATACCGATGAGAATGACGATTCTGAGTGAAGCATATACATGTGTTTTATTTGGATTTTTGTTTTTATTTCATTTGTTTCGGATAATATTAATTTGTTATTATACTATATTTTCTATTATTATTAAGTTTTTTAAAAAAAAAAATCAGCTTAATTAGCGTCGAATTAGCATCGAATCAGATGAATTCGACGCTAATTCGATGCTATATAGCGTCGTTTTTGCATCGGGTAATAAAAAATCCTACACCATTTCCATTCTATACCTTAAACCCAAAAAACAGAAATTTTTTAATTTAGCGTCGAATTCATCTGATTCGATGCTAATTCGACGCTAAATCTAAGAAATTCTGTGTTTTTTGAGTTTAGGGTATAGAATAAAACATTTAAAAGTCAACAATTACGAGTGAAGCATATATATTAGATAAACTGAATAATTTAATTGCAAACAAATAAGTTCATATAATTATACTTTTAAACAAAACCATATAAGTCTTAGATTTCTATAAACTATATTGGTTTACATATATTATCATAAAATATTTCGGAACAAGATAGATATTTTAAAATTGCAAAAGTTTAAATTATTCGGTAGTAATAAATATTGAAAAGGATAAGATAATTCTCGTATAGGTGGCGGTTTCTATACCCTAATAGCGTCGAATTCTTCTGATTCGATGCTAATTCGATGCTAAATCTAATAAATTCTGTGTTTTTTTGGGTTTAGGGTATAGAATGAAAAAGGTGTCGGAATTTTTATTAACAGATGCAAAAACGACGCTATATTCAATTAATTTGATTAAACCAATGGCGGTAAACCGAAATTTTTTATATTTGTTTTGGCTAAACTTTTGGCGGTAAATAGAAATATTTCATAATTCGACGCCAATTCGACGCTAACTCAAAAAATTTCGTACGACGCTAAACCGACGCAAATTTGTGTCAGATTTGCGTCGATAACCTTAACCGACGCAAATTTGCGTCGGTTTAGCGTCGTACCAAGTTCTATTAAATCGATAACTCCTCTTCTTCCTCTTCTCTTCCCCACGCGACCCATCTCCTCTCTACAAATAAAACCTCTCTTCTCCTCCTTCTTCCTCCATTCTCTTCCCCCCGCGACCGCCGCCGTGCCTCTCTCTCTCTCCGCCACCTCCTCTCTCTCTCCGCCACCCCCTCTCTCTCCGTCGTGCCTCTATCTCTCCGCCGCTCACCTCTTCTCTCTCTCCGCCGCTCAACTCCTCTCCCTCCGCCGCTCACCTCCTCTCTCTCTCCGCCGCTCGCCACCACTGCCGCCGCTCGCCACCACTGCCGTCGACGAGATCCCGCCCACATCTCTCCAAACCGGTTTGATCCGGTTTAATTATGGTAAAACTTTTTTTTTCAATTGTTAATTAATTATTTTTTTTTTGGGTTAGTGTATTAAAAAAATCATTTTCTTGATTACTAGGAAATAGAATTTTCTTGATTAATAGGAAATAGAATGGATTTGTACCTTCATAATAATGGAATTTTTAGTAGGTAAATTTTTAGGAAAAGTTTTTTAGAAAATGGAATTGAATTTAGATTTGATAGAATGGATTTATGTGTTTGTAATGATATATAAGTTATATATAAATTTAAAAATTTATTAACCTCATAAAAACGAATTTATTAATTTATGATTCTTTTATGTAAAATAGTATAATAACAAAAATAATGGATTTTTACATAATAAACGAATTTATTAATAAGTATTTTAAGAAATTAATGTATGAACTGAATTAATCTATAATTATGCATTTAAAATAAATAATTTATTTTGGTTTGGATGGGAAATTAATAATTTTGGTCTAGTTTTAATTTTACACTTATACTTTATAATTATGAACTTATAAAAATAAATTTTTGAAATTAAAATAACAAAACAAGTTTACAAATTATGTTCACATTTTATATAAAAAATTTAAATTTTTTTAGCATTTTTGGAATTATTTTTACAAATTTAATATTTATTTATGAATTTATATGTTTTCTATTTTTATTTATTAATTTTTTTGGTTTTATAGGCGGATCATCCACCTTCCTACGGACAGTTATTTGGCGAGGATGCTACGATTCCTGGATATGATGGTCGTCGCGGATCAAGATCAGGATCAGCGTCGGGTTCGCAAGCTGCTATATATCGTCCACGACCTCCACCACGAGGTCCATCACGAGTTGCACCACGTGTTGCACCACGAGCTCCGCCACCGCCACCGCCACCGCCACCCCCTCAGCCAGAGCCAGAGACACAGACAGAAGAAGACGCAGCAGACCCTTCTGAGGACCAGCATGAGCCGCCACCGGCAAACGTGCCTCTCATGATGCGGATTACCGAGCTTCTCCGTCAACCTGGACGAGAGACACGGGTTAGGACTCTCCATCCGATGAGGCCTCCTGGTACATTATGGTATGATTATATCTTTTACAATATTACTAATATTGGTTATTTAATTTTTAATTACAAATTATAATTAGATCATTGTAAATTCTTGTTTAATAGGTTTAGCGATAACAAGGTATCGCGTTCGGTCACCAAGGCCATCGCGGCCTATTTCACGCCGCAGCATGTGCGGGATATTTGGTTTGAATCATAGGCGGTAATTCTTTTATATTATTTATTTTTAACTATTAAAAAAATTTATTTTTATAAATTATATTTAAGTTTTATTTATGTTTATTTTTGTTTAACAGGCTGATGGCGGTGATCTTCCTCCGATAGTTAAAGTGATGGAGAAAACTCATCGGAAGAAGGATGGAACGTTTGTTACCGCTCAAGCGGAACGAACATTCAACGAGTACAACGGACGACTGGCAGAGCTAGACGAACCTGTCCAGTCTACGATGGGTGTCCAAGATTTGGATCGACTTTACGAAGAGGTAATTTTTTAGATTTTCTTAATATATTTAAAGTTATTTTTTATTACAATTTTATTGTATAACATTTTTATTTTATAGGTTGCACCGAAGAAGAAAGGACGAACGATAGGTGTTGGATCCATCAGGGATGTCCCAGCAGCTTCTTCGTCGGCTCGATATTCTTACACCGCGGGTCCGTCTCAGCCGCAATTGACCAGACAGTTGGAAACTGCTAATTCTAGGATTTCACAGCTAGAGACTAACCTTTCGGCAATGACCAGTCTCTTTAACATCATTGCAGTGGATAATCCGACATTACCAACTGCCTTGCAAGGGCTTCAGGTTCCTCCACCGCCTCCTCCACCTGACGGTCCTACGCAGTTCGAGCAAGAATCCGAAGAGATGATCCGGGAAGATGTCATCAACCTAAGGACCTAACAACAAGAGTAGATTAGGATTTTTATTTCATTCGTATCGCATATTTTGTTTTATAATGTTTTTAATTTTTAATATATTTTTATAATATTTTTAATATATTTTTATAAGAATTTTTATTTATTTTTTAAAAAAAAATTATAATCGACGCTAAATCAATGCTATTTAGCGTCGAATTAACGTCGAACTTGTCGAAAGTGACGACGCTAATTCGACGCTAAATAGCGTCGATTTGTTGCATCGAAACACAGTGACGCTAAATCGATGCTAAATAGCGTCGAATTAGCGTCGAACTGTTGCATCGAAACACTGTGACGCTAATTCGACGCTAATTAGGATCGATTTAGCGTCGAAATATTAGCGTCCATTTAGCGTCGTAATTAGTTGCGACGCAAAATTCGCGTCGATTTAGCATCGAAAATTAATTAGCGTCGAGGTTTAGCGTCGAAATCATTTTCGACGCTAATTTGACGCTGAGGGCTTTTAGCGTCGAATTAGCGTCGAATTACGCTGACGCTAAATGTCTGTTTTCTTGTAGTGTCTTACAAACCCTTTTTAGCTTGTGGATGCCATAGATGGACGGCTATTTGTGGATGGTCATCCAAAATAAGCTAGTGATTCTTGTTGATGATGTTTGGATGACTTCGTGTCGACAAGTTTTGGGCAAACGTGGATGGGTCATTGTGGACAACTTATGTGGTAAACGTGAACAAATATGTTGTTTTGCTGATTTGGAGAAGAGCATAAGTCTTGTGACTTGATACACTACAAGAAAACTGCAAATTAGCGTCGAAATTTAGCGTCGAAAATATTTCGACGCTAATATAGCGTCGAAAATGCGTCGAAATTGTGTCAATGTTGCATCGAATTAGCGTCGAGTACGTAGCGTCGAATATAGCGTCAAATTTGCCTCAAATTGGTAGGTAGGAGACTCATTAAAAACGAGTTTACCTACCTGGGTACAAAATCGACGCCAATTCGATGCAAAATCGACACTAAGGTATTCGACGCTAAATCGATGCTAAATATTCGATGCAAATTCGTTGCTAAATCGCTGCTAAATTCTCCTATATATACTGAACCCCCCACACCGCTTCAATCAGTCCACCAGTTTTTAAAAAAAAAAAATTTCGAAAAAAAAAAAAATTTTTACAAAGTTTTGAAAAAAAAAAAATTTGAAAAACAATTTTTTTTTTTCAAAATTTAGAAAAAAATGGGGGATATATACGAACTCCGACGCTGGATGTATCAACGTAAAGATGCAAATGGAGGGCTTTCAGAAGAGTTCCTCAATGGCCTTCAAATTTTCATGGCTCAAGCGAGTAGTGTGCCTACAATTCAACGAACCAGAGTGATGGTGTGCCCGTGTCGGAAGTGTAAAAATTCGAGGACGCAGACAATTGATACAGTTGGTACGCATTTATTTAATAGAGGGTTTACACCTGAATATTATGTTTGGTTTTATCATGGAGAGGGATATGAAGATGAAACTTCGGGTAGTACTAGTTACCAACCTATGGATCAGGGTTATTCGAATGAGCAATTTGATCAGCATCAATTTGTTATAGAAAATGATCATGATGTCGGGTTAGAACATAATAGGTTCGAAGAAATGGTAACCGATGCATTTCCTGGAGTTATGTCTACTCCTGATGTTGCTGAGGAACCCAATGTAGATGCCAAAAAATTCTATGATATGCTTGATTCTGCAAACCAACCAATCTATGAAGGTTGTAGGGAAGGTCTGTCTAAATTATCATTGGCATCTAGGATGATGACAATAAAGTCTGATCATAATCAATCTCAGAGTTGCATGGATGATTGGGCAGCTCTTCTAAAAGAATATTTGCCAGAGGGTAATCAAGCTGCTGAGTCATACTACGACATACAAAAACTAGTATCTAGTTTAGGATTGCCTTCGCAGACGATAGATGTTTGCATTGACAATTGCATGATATTTTGGAAAGATGATGAAAATCTGCAGGAATGTCGATTTTGCCACAAACCAAGATTTAAGCCCCAAGGAGCTGGTAGAAGTAAAGTGCCGTTCCAGAAAATGTGGTACCTGCCCATAACAGATAGGCTACAAAGGCTATACCATTCGGAACGAACAGCTGCATCAATGAGGTGGCATGCAGAACATTCAACTACTGAAGGAGAAGTTCATCATCCTTCTGATGCAAAAGCTTGGAAACATTTCAACTCGGTACACTCTAATTTTGCTAAAGAGAAGCGTAATGTTTATCTTGGCCTATGTACAGATGGTTTTAGTCCATTCGGTATGTCTGGCAGGCAATATTCTTTGTGGCCGGTTATATTGACTCCTTATAACCTTCCGCCTGATATGTGCATGCAGAGGGAATTTTTATTTTTGAGTATTTTAGTCCCTGGTCCGAAGCATCCAAGAAGATCAATTGATGTGTTTTTACAGCCGCTGATTGACGAGTTGAATTTGTTGTGGTCTCATGGGGTTCGTACATTTGATTACTCCAGGAAAAAGAATTTTACCATGCGAGCTGTGCTTATGTGGACGATAAGCGATTTTCCAGCGTACGGAATGTTATCTGGTTGGACAACACATGGTAGGTTATCATGTCCGTATTGCCAAAATGAAACAGATGCATTCCAACTTAAAAATGGTAGAAAATCTTGTTGGTTTGATTGTCACCGGAGGTTTCTCCCTATGAACCATCCGTACCGGGGGAATAGAAGACTATTCACAAAGGGCAAACGTGTACGTATCCCCCCACCTCCATATCTTTCAGGAGAGCAAATTGAAGGTCAACTTGATTATTGGGGAGCTCAGGACACAGCGAAACGTGGAGGTAACTGGCTTAACATCCCGACCAATCTCCCAGATGGATACCTTGTCGAACATAATTGGCATAAGAAGAGCATTTTCTGGGATCTACCGTACTGGAAGGATCATCTATTGCGCCACAATCTTGATGTCATGCACATTGAGAAAAACTTTTTCGATAACATCATGCATACCATCTTAAACGTTTCAGGCAGGTCTAAAGACAACGTGAAGTCTAGATTGGATTTGCCTCTTATATGCTCTAGATTTGAGTTACATCTCACGGGAGATGGCAGAGCTCCTGTCCCTATCTTTAGATTATCAAACGAAGGCAAATCAACATTCTTCAACTGGGTTTCCACCGACGTAAAGTTTCCAGATGGATACGTGTCAAAACTCTCTAAGTCGGTAGAGCAAGGGAAAAAATTTTCTGGCATGAAGAGTCATGATTGTCATGTGTTTATGCAGAGATTATTGCCTTTCGCCTTTGCAGAGCTTTTGCCAACGAACGTGCATGAATCACTTGCAGGTATAATTTTTATGATGATATATAAATATCTAAACACATGATGTGTGAAAAAGTATATTTATTTTTTTGATGATATTGAACTTCGGTTTTAGGTGTTGGAGCATTTTTTCGAGATCTGTGTGTGCGAACTCTGACTGAGGATGGAATTCAACAACTAAAACATAACATCCCAATACTGTTGTGCAACTTAGAGAAGATATTTCCTCCATCTTTCTTTGATGTTATGGAGCATCTTCCTGTCCATCTTCCTCACGAAGCCGATTTAGGAGGGCCCGTTCAATTTCGTTGGATGTATCCTTTCGAGAGATTCATGAAACACTTAAAAGGAAAGGCAAAAAACCTGGCTAGGGTTGAGGGATCAATTGTTGCGGGAAGTTTAACCGAAGAAACCTCTCATTTCAGCTCATATTACTTCTCTCCCACTGTCCGGACACGAAAAAGAGCTCCACGTAGGTACGACGATGGTGGCATCGCGCAATCGTATCCGGTTTCAGATGTCCCAGATATATTTTGTGCAGTTGGTAGGCATGCCGGAATCACAAGAGAAGAAGATTGGTTCTCATACGAAGACTACAATTGTGCACACACATATATTCTCTTACAATGCGATGAAGTTACCCCATTTTTGAGGTACATATTATAATTACCAACTACGGCCTGATGTCAAAAGGGTTATATTCGTACTTATATATATATGCTTTGAAAACATTTATTATAACTATATTTTCTTGTAGTGAATTCATTCGCCAAGTTGCCGAGGCTTTCCCAAATGCATCCGCCGATGAGATTGAAAAACGTAAAGATCTCCACTTTGCTAAATGGTTGAAAACTCAAGTAAGTTAAAAACAAAATTATATATATCTACTTTAATTCCATTAAAACCTATATATATATACAATTTGTGTTTATTATATATTTACAATATGTATACTGTATTTGCCAGGTTGATTATGGAGACACGTCGTACCCTGTATGGTTTAGAGAGTTGATCCAAGGTCCATTGGGAAAAGTTACGTCATCTCCAATGTATTTTACACGAGGTTATGTGTTTCATACGTTCCAACGTGGAAAAAACAGAACAACTGCGAACTATGGTGTGGTGGTTCGAGCGGGGGACACGGATTTTTATGGCATTATACAAGACATTATTCAAGTGCAATTCCCTGGTTTGGTTAACTTAAAGTGCACCCTTTTGAAATGCGAGTGGTTTGATCCAGTTGTCGGGCGAGGGATTCGAGTAGGAAAGTTTGGTGTCATCGATGTTAACGGATCTCGTTCTTATGCAAAGTACGATCCATTTGTCCTTGCATCACAAGCGGATCAAGTTTGTTTCATACCATATCCACGTGTCAGAAAAACAGGGATTTCATGGTTATCTGTGCTTAAAATAGCTCCCAGAGGAATGATAGTTGAATCCGATGACGCTCCTATGCAATATGAAGCTGCCGTGGATATAACAACTCCAGAACAAGATATAGACAACATCATTCTTATAGATCCGCAAAATCGAGAAGCTGAAATTCTTTCGGAGGCTACCGATGCAGAAAACCCGGAAGACGAGTTCGCAAACGAGAGTGACGATAATACCGATGAGAATGACGATGACTCAAATGACGATTCGGAGTGAAGGATATACATGTGTTTTATTTGGATTTTTGTTTTTATTTCATTTGTTTCGGATAACATTAATTTGTTATTATACTATATTTTCTATTATTTTAAGTTTTTTTAAAAAAAAATTAAGCTGAATTGCGTCGAATTAGCGTCGACTGAGATGAATTCGACGCTAAATCGATGCTATTTAGCGTCGTTTTTGCATCGAATAATAAAAATTCGACACCTTCTCCATTCTATACCCTAAAGCCAAAAAAATAAAATGTTTAGATTTAGCGTCAAATTAGCATCGAATCAGATGAATTCGACGCTAAATTGACGCTAAATAGCATCGATTTAGCGTCGAATTCATCTGATTCGATGCTAATTCGACGCTAAATCTAACAAATTATGTGTTTTTTGGGGTTTAGGGTATAGAATAAAACATTTAAAAGTCAACAATTACGAGTGAAGCATATATATTAGATAAACTGAATAATTTAATTGCAAACAACTAAGTTCATATAATTATACTTTTAAACAAAAGCATATAAGTCTTACATTCTATAAACTATATTGGTTTACATATACTATCATAAAATATTTCGGAACTAGATAGATATTTTAAAATTTCAAAAGTTTAAATTATTTGGTAGTAATAAAGATTGAAAATGATAAGGTAATTGTCGTATAGGTGGCAGTTTCTATACCCTAAACCCAAAAAACACAGAATTTTTAGATTTAGCGTCGAATTAGCGTCGAATCAGATGAATTCGTCGCTAATTCGACGCTAAATTAGCGTCGAATTAGCAACGAATTCATCTGATTCGACGCTAATTCGACGCTAAATCTAAAAATTCTGTGTTTTTTTGTGTTTAGGGTATAGAATGAATAATGTGTCGATTTTTTATTATCCGATGCAAAAACGACGCTAAACTTTGGTTTTTTATTATCCGATGCAAAAACGACGCTAAATTTTGGTTTAACCGATGGCGGCAAACCAAAATTTTTCATACTGGTTTTGGTTTACCGCGGTTTTGGTTAAATTTTTTAGTTTAGCGTCGAATTAGCGTTGAATCAGATGAATTCGACGCAAATTCGACGCTAAATTAAAAAAATTTAACCAAAACCGCGTAAACTTTTATTTTGCGTGGGAATCCGGAAAAATTTGACGCTATTTCGACGCTAATTAGCGTCGAAATAGCGTCGCAATAGCGTCGGCTAGCGTAATAAAACTCAGAACCAGACTTCTTCTTCTTCCTCATTTCCGATTTCTTCTCCTCCCTCTCTCTCTCTCTCCGGCGACGCCGCCATCTTCCCCCGACGCCGGCGAATCCTACGTCTCTCTCTCTCTCTCTCTCTCTCTCTCTCTCTCTCTCTCTCTCTCTTTCTCTCTCTCTCCCCGCCGACGCTCTCTCTCTCCCCGCCGACGCTCTCTCTCTCCCTCTCTCCCGCCGCCATCTCCTCTCTCTCTCTCTCCGGCGAGCTCCCTTTCTCCCTCTCTTCCGCCGCCGGCAAACCTCACATCGGACCGGACATGGTATATATATTTTTTTTTTTGTGTTAATTTTATGTTATATTTGATTTAGTAATTTGTAGAAAATAGAATAGATTTTTAGGAATTTGAATGGATTTTTAGAAATTAAATTGGATTTTTAGGAATTGAAATGGATTTGTAGTAAATAGAATAGATTTTTAGGAATTTAAAATGGATTTGTAGAAATTAAATTGGATTTGTAGTAAATAGAAGAGATTTTTAGAAATTTGAATGGATTTGTAGAAATTAAATTGGATTTTTAGGAATTGAAATGCATTTGTAGTAAATAGAATAGATTTTTATGAATTTGTAGAAATTAAATTGGATTTTTAGGAATTGAAATGCATTTGTAGTAAATAGAATTTGTGTGTTTGTATTTATAAAATTTATAAATTCATGAGTTTATGAAAATTATTAATAAACGAATTTTAGAATTTTAATTTTTCAAAACATATATATTTGTGTAAAATATAATAAAAATCATTTGATCTATAATTTAAAAATGTAAATAAATATTAGTTTTAAATAAAAACGAATTTATGTTTTAATTTTACATTTATACTTTATAATTATGAACTTATAAAAATAAATGTTTGAAGTTAAAATAACAAAACAAGTTTACAAATTATGTTCATATTTATATACAAAATTTAAATTTTTTTAGCATTTTAGGAATTATTTTTATAAATTTAATATTTATTTATGAATTTATATGTTTTCTATTTTTATTTATTAATTTTTTTTTTTTATAGGCGGATCGACCACCTTCCTACGGACAGTTATTTGGCGAGGATGCTACGATTCCTGGATATGATGGTCGTCGCGGATCAGGATCAGGATCAGGATCAGTGTCGGGTTCGCAAGCTGCGACATATCGTCCACGACCTCCACCACGAGGTCCATCACGAGTTGCACCACGAGCTCCGCCACCGCCACCGCCACCGCCTCAGCCAGAGCCAGAGACACAGACAGAAGAAGACGCAGCAGACCCTTCTGATGACCACCAAGAGCCGCCACCGGCAAACGTGCCTCTCTTGATGCGGATTACCGAGCTTCTCCGCCAACCTGGACGAGAGACACGGGTTAGGACTCTCCATCCGATGAGGCCTCCTGGTACATTATGGTATGATTATATCTTTTACAATATTACTAATATTGGTTATTTAATTTTAATTACAAATTATAATTAGATCATTGTAAATTCTTGTTTAACAGGTTTAGCGATAACAAGGTATCGCGTTCGGTCACCAAGGCCATCGCGGCCTATTTCACTATGCCCCATGCTAATTGGAGCAAGACGTCGCAGCATGTGCGGGATATTTGGTTCGAATCATGGGCGGTAATTCTTTTTTAATATTTATTTTTAATTATTACAAAATTTTATTTTAAATATATTCATAATATTATTCGTATTTTTGTAGCAAGGGTGGCATTGGGAAGAAGCTCGTACGTTCGAAGTACGAGCAGAGTTCGAGCGTAAGGCGCTTAAGCGTCTCAACGGTTACGTCGGTAACTTGAAGAAGGCGTGGCGCGCGAAAGGCGATGAGGCGAAGCCGCTAGGGATGGATCCCGATGTTTGGTCGGGTTTAGTGCAGTTCTGGGAGGATCCCCATTCGGTGATTAAATCGGGGAAGTGTTCTGTAGCCCGTCTCACGCCTGTGGCCGAAGGAGATGGACCTTCAAAGCATTGTGCGGGTCAAACATCGTACGCCACAGTACGACTAGATATGGTAATTTATTTGATTTCTTTGTATTTTAAATATTTATATAATTTATATTTAAGTTTTATTTACGTTTATTTTTGTTTAACAGGCTGATGGCGGTGATCTTCCTCCGATGGTTAAAGTGATGGAGAAAACTCATCGGAGGAAGGATGGAACGTTTGTTACCGCTCAAGCGGAACGAACGTTCCACGAGTACAACGCACGACTGGCAGAGTTAGACGAATCTGTGCAGTCTACGATGGGTGTCCAAGATTTGGATCGACTTTACGAAGAGGTAATTTTTTAGATTTTCTTAATATATTTAATTAAAATTATTTTTTATTACAATTTTATTGTATAACATTTTTATTTTATAGGTTGCACCGAAGAAGAGAGGACGAACGATGGGTGTTGGATCCATCAGAGATGTCCCAGCAGCTTGTTCGTCGGCTCAATATTCTTACACCGCGGGTCCGTCTCAGCCACAATTGACCAAGCAGTTGGAAACTGCTAATTCTAGGATTTCGCAGCTAGAGACTAACCTTTCGGCGATGACCAGTCTCTTCAACATCATTGCAGTGGATAATCCGACATTAGCAACTGCTTTGCAAGGGCTTCAGTTTCCTCCACCGCCTCCTCCACCTGACGGTCCTACGCAATTCGAGCAAGAATCCGAAGAGATGATCCGGGAAGATGTCATCAACCTAAGGACCCAACAACAAGAGTAGATTAGGATTTTTATTTCCTTTGTATCGCATATTTTGTTTTATAATATTTTTAATTTTTTAATATATTTTATAATATTTTTAATATATTTTTATAAAAATTTTCATTTTTTTTTTAAAAAATAAAATCATAATCGACGCTAAATCGATGCTATTTAGCGTCGATTTAGCGTCGAACTTGTCGAAAGTGTCGACGCTAATTCGACGCTAAATAGCATCGATTTAGCGTCGATTTATTGCATCGAAATACTCTGACGCTAAATCGATGCTAAATAGCGTCGAATTAGCGTCGATTTGTTGCATCGACACACTGTGACGCTAATTCGACGCTAATTAGCATCGATTTAGCATCGAATTATTAGCGTCGAATTAGCGTCGAATTTGGTTTCGACGCAAAATTAGCGTCGATTTAGCGTCGAAATATTATTAGCGTCGAGGGTTTAGGGTCGAAATCATTTTCGACGCTAATTTGACGCTAAGTGCTGTTAGCGTCGAATTAGCGTCGAATTCCGCTGACGCTAAATGTCTGTTTTCTTGTAGTGATACTTCAAAGCTCCTTCAAAGCATGACATTAATCAAGTAACTTTCTCTCTCTCTATCACTTTTTTCACTTTTGTAAATCCAATTTTGATTGCTTTTGTTAGGTATGTGTTTTGTTGGAGAATTTCTTGATGGATTTTGTTTAATTTCTAAAAAAGACTATTTCCTTAAAAAAGTCTATTTCTATCAATCTTTATCTCAATTTGGAAGTCATAAAGAAATCGATCGATTCTCTATCAATTTTTATCTCAATTTGGAAGTCTTTGTTGTTTTTCACTGCAAAGGGTGAGAACAATAATTTATTTGACAAACTCCAGTTTTGCTTCTCCTTCATTCTGTTTTTTGTTGTTTTGTCTATATGAGTAATGTTTCGTGGTATTCTAAAATCTACAAAAAAGGAGAAGTAGAAGATGGAGTCTAACTGCAATAGATTTCATATGTTGAATTATGTTTGCTTTAGGTGATTTTTGATAGTCTGATTCAAAAGATTATGGTTTTCAATGTTCTGATGGTGGTGAAGAAGAGAGTGATCTAGAGGAAGCGTTTGGTTTTGAAATTAGCTCATCTCCTAGAACTGATCTCAACTTCTGAAAGTAACCTTCTCATGGATACGATGTCGTGGATACGGATCGATAGACAAAATGGGATGGATCGTATCCAACCTTCTCGTGGTTACGGATCGGTGGACAGAATTGATGGATCGTATCCAAGATGTAGTATCCATGACAATAGATCAAAGATGCAAAATCCATATCATAATTTTCATGATCATATAACAAGTATACATTTGGGTGAGAATGTATGTTTCGTGATATTTTAATCGTAAAAAGTTGTTTTAGTTCTCCTTGCAATTTTATAAATTTGGTCTATTATTTGCTCGAGAAAATTTGGTTGACATCTTGGATTTGAACAAAAATACCCATGAAACATAAAAGACATGTTCTGACCATATTTGCATTGTTCATAATGTTAGACATAGTTTGGATTCGAACAAGTTAAATATGACATAATAAGGATATAAATTGACCATATTTTGTTGTCCATATGGTTGACACCGCTTGGATTCAAACCAATCCAAGTTAACCTTTCACCTGTGAAAAAATGTGGATTTATATAGATAATTAGTGGCTGGAATCCATTAACATCAAACTTATTTGCTGAAATTCCAACCAAGTAATCAATAGATTTGATAAATTATATGAGTAAACTCATAAGAATCTGAAAATCACACATCCACAAACCATGACCATCTTATATTATCCATATGGATATGTACTTTATAAATAACCTCAAACTCATAAGAATTTTAAAATCACATATCCACAATAAATAAACGATTCCGACCATATTAACCATATAGAAAAACAATGACCATATTACGTTGTCCATATGGTTAACATATATTACGTTGTCCATATGGTTAACATATATTGGAGTTCGACTAATCCGAGTTGAATTTCACTTTTAAAGAGAATGTGGATTTATCACAGATAATTTGTGGCTTCTCAAAGAGAAACAAACTAATAAGCTTCCTGCAAATTCATTTAATCTAACTTCAATATTTTAATTGTTGAACCAATCAATGAGAGATTAAACATGTTAAAAGCAAACTCTGTCTCCAAATTTACGAAAAAACAAATAACCATCATAACAACTAAAAAAATTACAAAACTAGCTTTGATCACCAAAATAAGAAAAAAAAAGCCTTGTGACTGTGTTTTTTTCCAGAAAAATAATTAACCATACAAGCACAAATCGAAGAAGATGAATTTTTTAAAACTCACAAATTACATTGAGATAATCAAGAATCTCTCCAACGAGATTCGAAATTGCCAAAAAATTATGAAGGATCAAACTAAGACTTTAAAAGACCAATTGAAACATAGAGGTAACAAAAGGTGTTATTGGAGCTTCAACGAACTTGAAATCGGGTACGAGAAGACGCAAGGAGAGATCTTACGGATACAAAGAATTTGAAAGATCAAGTAGAGGTGATTTCCACATACGATCATCACTGTCGATGATGATGGTCATTTGTTCTTCGTAATAGATAAAGAGGAGATAGAGAACTAATGTGTCTGCTTAAATCACGTTTCTTCGTGATAAAAATGAGAGAGAGACATAGATCTATTTTAATCTGAGCTATTAGTTTGTATTTCGTTTAGACGGTTGAGATATAATCTCCTACAAAACAAAACTTTAATCTGAACCATCGAATTTAAATGATTTTGGACGGCTGAAATAAGATCTTCTACAAAAACAAACTTTTAATCTCAGCCATCAGTTTTAAATGATTTTGAACGGCTCAATTATATGATTTCATTCTCATAAAGATAAAGTTGTCCGAAAATTTTCGAAAATTATGCAAAAGTAAAGTATTTTTGTTTGTAAAATATATTTGGAAAAGCACCTCTAAACGTAATTTTTTCCAACAAAATGTATATATCTTTATTTGTTTTATTTAAACCAAAAAAACTTTATTTGTATTTCACGTGAAGGTTATTACAAAAGAAAAGCTATTTCTACGAAAAGTGTCATCAAAAGACAGTAATTGTTCAGGATGCCACTGTACTATATTTATCACTTCATTTGTCATTGCTGTCGGTGCAGCAAATTTACGATAAACCCAACTTCAATAAGATCATTCCCTTGCGAAACAAATAAGATCGAGTTTTAGCTGAATGTTTTTTCTTCTGGAAATAATCTTAAAACATTAAAAATTTGTTTTTAGCAATTTTTTTTTCCTTTTTGATAATTAGAAAGAATACTGGCATAGACTTTAATCTCTCCTCCATGGTCTGGAACCAACTTTTGATAATACCATATAATATGGCGTAAATCATTTCTTTACTAAGGCTTGAATTAGGAGTACAACATAACCAATCCATGCGTTTAACCAGTAGCCCACGACATTTGATGGTTATTTTAGCTCATTATTGGTGTTGCATTTTTAATATTCTTATGTGTCTAAAATTTAAAATATAAAACGAAATAATTTTTTCAAAAATATAAAAGATTTGATAAATAATTTTATATTATAAAATAACATTTTCAAACGCAAAAATATAAAAAGTTTTATCACTATTAGCTTTTTTGTTTTATCAATTTATGAATATTTATTTCCGTTCTACTACGATTACAATTTGGAATCAAAATTAGTGCAAATGCTATATTCTCATGGAGAAATACAGTAAAACCTCTATAAATTAATACTGTTAGAATTTTAAAAATTTATTAACTTAGAAAAATATTAATTAATCGATAAATTAATAAATATTAATTTATAGAATCTTTTTTACGTAATAATTTTCTTAATTTTGTTTTCAAATGATGTTATATTAAATAACTTAATTGCAACTATTTTTAGAATTGATATGCACTAACTTGAGATTATGATTTATACTTTTGGTTACCGCAATAGAATGAATGTTAATATACTAATATACTATTCAAATAAAAATGATACACATTATTAAATATAAAATTTAGAAGAGATCATAGTTATTATTCTTAACGTTGATGATGAAATCAGAAACGGTATATACTACGATATATTTGGAAAGAGTTATGTGTAAAAAATATTTATCGTGTCTATATTTTTCATAAGTTTTGGATATCGAAAAAACAATCATCAATTTTTTTTTTGATATAGTAAGTATAAAAATTACTGAAATCATATTTTAGGACATTAGCATAGTTATATATGCACAATTATATATGATTATTAATTTATACTATTACTGGGACCAGATTTTACATAAGATTTTCAAAAAAAATTATTATCTTATCGAATTTTGTTAATTTTGTTAATTTTTATATTGACCTGACTCGGGACCGCGAAAATTTATTAATTTATGGTTTTTATTAATTTATAAAGTATTAATCTAGAGAGGTTTTACTGTAATAGTGGAAAGATACTAATTTATTGCTTTAGATATATTTCCCAAAAAATCTCATCTTAATTTGTTGCCAAAAGAAAAACTCATGTTAATCAGATTTGTATATTGTCAACCTCATGTTAATCTCAACTAATAAATAAGTAAATGTGAACTTTATAAAATGTTGATGCCTAAAAAGATATTGCTCACCTAATAATAACATCCCAAACCTGTAATAAAAAACGTGAACTTTATAAAATGTTGGTATCTAAAAAATAAAAACAAAGGGCCTATATAAAAGGTTGAAAAATAAGAATGGAGTTACCCATAATTAATCAAAAGTCTTTAAGACACAATCTAATAATCTAATCCAAACCTTACTCCTTCCTACACATCCAAACAGAATCCAAGATTACAATAGCTTTGACCAATGACTGATTGACACGCGTCAAAAGGTACATCATGGTCAGCTTTCTCTCTTTCTCCACCTACATACTTCGAGAGTGAGAGAGAGAGAATTAGAAAACAGAGAGGAGTTAAGAGTGAGAGACAGAGTTTTAGAGAGAGAGAGAGAGAGATCAGAGATGTGTAGTAGCAAAACCAGTCCGGTCGGAGAAGAAAAACAGAGTACGAGAACAGCGAAGAGGATCAAGAAGAGAAAAAACAGAGAATCATCAACCTCCATGGACATGGACAAGGACAAGGACGAGTCTCCTTCGAATCTTGAATCGTCTCGTAAGATTAGAAAAAAAACAAAGAAACCTAAATTTCTCAGTCTCAGGCTCGAACTAAACACTTCTCACGAGACCAACAAGAATCTCAGAACCAAGAAGAAGAAGAAGAACAACAAAAAACAGAGCAAGACGAAAGAAGAAGAAGAAGAAGCTAATACGGCACCGTTTAAGGAGAGAAAGAAAACAGAGACTGTAGAAGATGAGCAATACGACACCGTTGCAGCAGCTTACCTCTTCAACTCCGCCACCGACAGTACAATCTCTTCGATCCACGATCTACTCCCTTCCTCCGCCCTAGCCGACGATCTAGATCACGGTGGAGGAAGGAATCTTTCTCCGTACGATCGTCAAGACCACGGATCTTCGTCTTCTTCGCTTCTACGAACGGCGATGAGGAAAGGAGCGACCGAGGAGGGGGAGACGACGGAGGAACGGTGGGTGAGTTACTCGGAGGTTGTGGAGGAAGTGATGAGTCGGAGTGGAACTCCACGGTGTTGCGGCGGAGACGGAAACGATGGTCGAATTTCACTTGCTTTGAAGCTTGATTATGAACAGATCATGGAGGCTTGGTCGGATAAAGGTACGCTTTATGTCGACGGAGAACCGCCGCAGACGGTGCCGGACTTGCATGCTTCACCTGATGTAAGTAAAAATCTCATATTTTTAAGTTGTTTCCATTTCAATCGCATAATATTCAACGCTTTTAATTAAATTTGACTAATTAATTTTGACATATGAAAAACCGGTGAAATTATTAATGCGATCACGGGTTACTTTTTTGCAACTGTAATGATGATAGTCTGATTAAAGTAAGTTTTTGAAAATTTATCATCATAATATTATTAAAGGTTTGACTAGAAAATTGAAAAATGTAACCGCAGAATAAATTCATTACTAATTTGACTGTAGGACTGTAAAATGTCTGATAATTTTTTTTTCTAATATATGTGTTGATTTTTCTGCATTGATGTTTGATTGATTAAAACGTTTGCGAATTTCATGAAAACTGAGGTAATAAAATCGTACGCTATATTGTTGACAGATGTAGCAAGAAAGTATATTTTTACATTTTATAATTGTTTTTATTAAATTAAGCCGGTTCACAAGATATGAAACTAGGCAAGTGTGTTGTGTTGGTGGTTTAGGGGTTTGCTGACGCCGGAGAGGCGGGGAGTTTATGGACAGTGCCGGAGATGGATACGACGGAGAGATTATGGAGAGGGCATAGAGAGGCCAGCTTGCTCCGGTATAAAGAGAAACGGCAAAACCGCCTTTTCTCTAAGCGGATTCGATACCAAGTTCGTAAACTCAACGCTGAAAAACGTCCTCGAATTAAAGTAAGCTTTCCTTTGAACCGAATTATGATACATGTATTGGTGATCTAGGATTAGGTTTAATTTTTTGAACTCACACTGAGAACTAGTATTTGGTTAATGCGTAGATTTTCTGATTCTAAATCCTCATTGGTTTTTTTTGTTCATCTTTATTTTTCAGGGCCGGTTTGTGAAGAGAGACGATTTGTAAATCACTAAAAACTGGTGGTTCAGGCTTGTGGTTTGTGGACATACTAGTCTTCGGAAATAACCAAGTTTGGTAATATTTTGTTATTTTGTAACTTTTTGAGAAGTTAGGGCTTAACCGGAGTATACCGAGATATGAAGGTGGTGTTGGTATGTATAGGGGTCTTGACCAGTTCGGTTATGCTAAAATTTCGGTTTTGTTTGCCCGTTTTTAGTTTCTCTTATTAGAAAAGTTAACTAATTCCTACCAAATCATCTGAACAATAATTAATAAAACATGAATATCAATGATAAGTTAATTGAATGCAACATTCTATTTCTTACAACTTTTCTTCAGCACATAAGTATATATAACTATTTAAAAATTTGAGCTTGGTGATTGGTTCTGTTGTAAATGTAAATTAATTGCTGTACAATTTTGTTTGTAGATATTTTTGCTACGTTTAAGATTTTAGCTGTAATTTTTTAAAGTTAAAGTATGATTGGTAAGTATTATATGTATGATGTAGAATATTTTTTATTATATAAAATTTTCAAAATCAAATAAAAATATTGTAATGTATTATATATTTATATATATTATATATAATATAAAAGATATCTTATATATATCAGAAGAGAGAGAAAGTGTGGAGAAGAAATAAAAAAAAAAAAAAAAATTCTACAGCCACGTATTTCTTTTCTACATCACCAAAAATAAGATCGTAGAAAACAAGGGAGTTACAACCATTTTTTTTTTTTTTTACATTGTAACTTTCAAAATTAGTTTAAAATTTGATTAGTAAATTTTAGAGCTGTAAAAATAAATTAAAACTGTAACTATTTTTTAAATACCAACCAATCATCCTCAAAAATATATTACAATGTTTTTACCGCTTAGAAACTGAATGACTAGATTAATCTTTGACAATCCTATTTGGTAATTATTCTTGACTGATTTTATATTTCACCAAGAAGTTAACAAACAACTAATTTTGACAAATCTGTTTAGTTGTTTACACGATTATAGTGGGACAAGAAGTGGAAATGTTGTTAAGATCAAGAAGCTTTTTCTCTTTGAAGGCAGGATCTTCTAACAACAAAACTTTGTCTTTATCTCCAACACCAACCATGTGTAGATATTCATCATTCTCTCTTTCTCTTCCTTTGAATAATAGCCTTTGCTGTTTTGGCTCTAATCCAGTAAGCAATGATAATACCATCTTAAGTTCTCCTGTAAACACATAAATAGAACCCTATGTTAAAAGCGGGATTGGCAGATTTAAATCACTTATTGATGTAATATAAGAGTTGAGATGAATTTATGCAATCGAGGTTTTTATTGATTTCTATAAGATGTAAATGTTTTGGTGCTATTTAATGATGGATTTTAAAGAATTTTCAGAAATATGATGTTGCTAATATTTATCCATTTCATTCAAAAGTTTGTTTGACACCATATTTATTTGTTTCATTAAAGATAATTTGACACTGAGTGGGATTACGATTACCACTGTAAGCTATTGATTTAATTTTTTGACTTGGCTGTAGAAAATGGACTACAACTTGAAAAAGAAGTTAAAGTCCTACTTCGTTGGCTTTAAAATAAAAATGAAAAAGAACAAAAACAAATTGGGATGAGTTTTTGTAGAAGTGCTTTTAGGGTTGTGAGGTGATTAAAGCTTGGTATGATTAGAAATCAACTTTAAAGATTTAATACTTTTTTAAAGGTCTTTACAAACTTAAAAGTTCATTTACGAATTGTACTCATTAATTCTTTTCTATACTTAATGTTCAAAAATGTTTTTTTTGTTTCTAAATACATAAAGAATAAAAGATACTTATAGTTTCAAATGATCTTTTGGTAATTTAATTTTGTTTCTTTTTACAAGCTTGCATACAGATTAAGAAGTGTCGAGAGATGAGAAATTTACCAAAAGTGGAGGTGGCTTCAATGGAGAGATCATGAGAATGAGCAAAAGTAGAGACTCTAATGGAGATTAAGTCTTCACCAATGCTTTCTTGTCTCTTTTGAACAAGCATACCTCCTGGCCTAAGCTCCCATTTGATCTCATAGTTGCTGCAGCTACTACTACTATTGTTGTTGTTATTATTACCAAACACCTTTTGTTGCTGATCTTGTTGTGTGCCTTTGTTGTTGATTCTTTTACCAAATCCAAATCTAATACCAAACCTCTTGGACTTGAACTTCATCATCTCTTTCTACTTTGATTTCTTTGGAGGGCTTTTTGTGTGTGTTTTCTTTTCTCTTAAGCTTTGGGATACATAAAACATGGAAACATTGAGATGGTTTATATAAGAGACAAGGTTAAGATAAGGACAAAACCACATACATACTTGCATGTGCAAGTTGCTTTTTTACAAACTTATATGTCTTCCGCTTTTTAATATTTTTTGTTTGTGTTAAGTAGATTAATTATGTGGAGTCAATTAATATATAATAAGAAAATAGCCATGAATATGTGCCGACAAAGTATAAATCAGATTTTAAATAGGATTGATCGAGACTGTTAAGAGAAGAGTTTGAGCACATGGGCGATGGTTCGACTGCTCATAAACAATGTTTCCTTGATTGAAGGACCGAACACCCAAAAAAAAAAATGCAAATACAAAAAAAACATATCATAATTATGGTATGGTACTATTGTTAAATTTAATCTAAGCTATATTATGGGTATGCTTTGGTTTGTCTAGGAATTTCGGCGGACCGACCTTGTTGTATTAAAGTTTATCTCAGTTTGACAAATTGTTTTTATATTTCTTTTTTCAGTATTATTGTCATACTTATCTAGTTAACTTATAGGAAATTTAAATAATTAATATAGTAGGGCGGGACAAACTAATATGTTTACGAACTAAACTGTTTTATGTGTAGGATGGATAACAATTTTTATATAAACCGATGAACACATGACACTGACGAGAAGGAAAACCTTCGCATTGCATCTCTAGAAAGATACATTCCTCACACTAATAGTAAAAGTTGAACAAACCACTAAAGGCCAGATTCATATCACAATTCAATATCACATCGTGTCCTGTTGAATCAAATAATTCACATACATAGAACTATGAAAACCGGTACCGAAGAAAATTTAAAAGAAAAAATATAAAATTCTTAGGAAAATAATGATATATCTATATAGTTAAAGACCCTTTTTTTTTTACTAAAATAAAAGACCTTTTCTTGACATACATATTCAAGAGATTAAAATGATAAATATCACAAAGTAATATATCAAATGGTTGATAAATATTAGTATTAACAATGCAAACATGTTGACAAAAAGGAACAAAGCAAAAATAAGTTATAACACATTATCTAATTATCTAATCATACACCTAATAACCTAATCGGTGTAAAAGAAAAATCGTATACCTAATCATGTAAAACGGACAGTAGTTTTTTTTTTTTTTTGTTAGTGCCAATCAATTACGTTTCTTTCGGATGGGTGAACTTTGAATCTTGTGGAAATATCGCCATGTGGTAGGACCATTTTGGAAACTTAATAATGCATGAAAACCTTTTGAAATAACGACAAATTAATAAATTTAAACAATAGCTTATCAACTAGCTCAAAGTTATGAGGAAATATTAATGTGTGTTTGTCCTAGTTTGTATATGTTGAATCTAAAATAAAATCTTCGACAAGATATTTCTTAAAGAGATCAAACAACTCAGCTTATAACTACGTAATATTTGCCAAATATCTGATTATGTAATAGATTAGGGGAATATCAGTCTGTCTACGTACTGCAAACCCAAATCTTAATGATTTTGTAACGTTTCATTTTTTAACAAACGACTGTATAATCTAATTAATCATGAACTGAAATCCACGACTGGTTTGGACTCACCTTATTGTTTGCGTGAAAGTAGAATCAAAATTTCCTTTTGTCAACAAAGTTTACTTCATTTAAATAACTGATAAAGTACAAACAAAGGGAATTAACCATCCTCCTACATTAAAACATAATTGCAATGCAATATAATATAAAGCAGATAAATCATCATAGAAAATGGACAGCGGATCCAAAGCATTCTTCAAATGCGTCAAGAGGGTCTTCGCGGCAGGCTGGGGAGTCTCAGGGTAGTTACTTTCCATTGTGACTTTGAAGATCCCGGCATAACGTTCGGGAGTACGACCACTCTCCAAGAGAGGGAAGAAAATACGACCAGACTCCAAAAGCTGGAAGACGATGGAATTAAACTCTTCCACCAGGAGTAGATTACAGGATTTGAGAATCCAGAAAACTTTGGATTTCTCAAAGAAGAGAAATCGATACGCTCAAAAGCAAGTAAGATCGATAAAGAGTATAGATATGGTTCCAATACTAGCCCTAAAGAGGTGTCATGTGTCCATAAATAAAATTAATGGAGAGTATACACACTTAACCATATAAGTATCATACACTGAACTGAACTCAAATACCTTGAGCATTGGGCCTAGTGGGCTAAGGAGTCCAAACATCCTAATGGGGCAATCCCAAGTTACCAATAATGGGCCAAGCCCAATTTGTGCTTCTGTTCTCGATCTGGATGGGAGGGGTACTTCGGGTTCTCCGTAACAGCCGACAACTGCGGCGGTGGTCGAAAGAATCGGCCAGTTTTCGCGGCGGCATCTGCTCAGGCCATCGCCGGAGAGGCGCTATCCTTGTGTCCCTTCCAGAGAGATCGATTTCACAGCACGGGAGGATGAGATCGCATGGAGGGGCGGCAGTTCTACGTCACTAGTCGCCACCGGAGCAGGGGTTGCAGCCATGGGCTGAGGTGGTGGCGAGGTAACTGTAAGGGTGAAGAGAAGTTGGTAGTGATAACCTAGGGGTGTAGGGTAACAGCGGCCACGCGTCGGCGCTACGGTGACAGAGGTGATTTTTTCGACGAGAGATGCGCCGGCGTAGATGAGTTGGGATCTGGGAGAGTAGTGGTTCTCGTAGTCAGCAGAGCATGAGTTGAAACCGCAGACTTGGGACTGTGCGAGATGAACATCGGAGGAACAATGACGATGAAGCCACCGTGGAGTATCCGGAGGGTCCGGTGGCTCGGGCGGTACATGAGATTCTTTCTCCTCCGAGCCTGGATTCACCCAAAACAGGGAGAGAGCGAAGCACTGACCTTGACGATAGGTACCGTCCAGTGAGTCCGAGAGGGTGCGGTTCAGTGGAGCAAGCATCATTTCGTTAAAGCTAGCACCGGATCCAAAACCAACGTCTTCTTCACCAAAAGGAATGTAGGTCTCGGGGGAACAAGGAGACCGAGGGGGCTACGACAATGGAGCTCAGACAGCGAGAGGAACGAAGACGAATCGGAGGTGAGCTTTCATTCTCACCGGAAAAAAATCTTCAAACCCGACGCCTCGAGTCCCATGTCTGAGAGAGAATGGATTAGGGCGAACTGTTATTAAGGATTAGGACAGACAGAATCAAAATCTTTAAAACTCTACATTTACCGTAGAAAATAACTCCGATTACATCAACAAATCCGGATTAATTGCTAGCTATAGCAATATATATATATTTACACAATAACTGTTTTATATATGATTGTTATAGTAGTAGTTTTATTTCATGTCTATTGACCCCATTTTTCAAATATTGGACACCAGATTATATATTGACCGTCTTCTTTTGTGTTACGTGTGATTAATCTCCGATTAAACTATGGATTCAACATAAAACAAAACAATCAATACACATGTGATGTATGTAATCATGTATGTGATTATTAATGGACAAGATGATATGACATAGCAATTAGCAACATGTTGTAGTAGCTAGAAGACGGTTTTTGAGATATGGTGAATCCACATTTATTTTTCTCCTTTAACAAATTGATCCACCAACATGCTTGCCCATCATAATTATAATTATATATATATATATATATATATGTACACACATCACAAATGTATATATAGAAAATGTGATATATATCTATATATATCTATTGCATACAATAATGCGTTTGAGAATCATTATATACATGTAATTATATGTTTATACTCTATATGCATGGGCCAGACATGTTTATTGGAGTTTTACAGAGGAACATATATCCTTTGTACTCAACCTAAAGTATGGTCTTCAATGCAATTATGTCTTTTTTTTTTTTTTGAAAAGTTCAGTGCAATTATGTCATGTGGAACTTCTAAGGGTTAATTTATTGTCTAACCAATATTTGAAAATCTAACCAAAACTTCTAAATTCAAAGGGTGAGATTTAGCCACATATGAGGTTTTGATTGGATTTGCAAATATAATTTTTTTTTGTATTATGCAGCCAATATTTTCCAACTTCTAATTCTATTCCGTCTCTAAATGAAAAAAAAAAACTTTTAAATAATCATTTTTTAAATAAAACTATAGTTATTTAAGTAATATTTCTTTCTTTAATTAATTTTTAAATAATAAGTTTTAAGTGTATCTATTTTAATTTTAATGATTAAAATATTCAAAAATATAGCATTTACGTTCATTTAAAAACCTAAGCAGGGGAGAATTACAAAAATACCACAAATGTGGTCACTTTTTACAAGCGTGCCATGTCTGGAAAATATTTTACAATTATGCCACATATTTTGTCCGTTTGGACAACTTTGCCCCTTTCACAATAACGCGATCCCTTTCGTTTTCTCTCCCAAACAGAATAGCCTCGAAGGATTTTTAGAGACGAAGATCGAGTTTTTTTTAGACACGACGACGATCGAAACTTTTTAAGTGACGAAGATCAAAGATAAAGGTAATTTGATTCGTGATTCGCGATATTTCGATTTATAGATCTAGATATGTTGATTTGGATTTGCGATTTCTAGATCTAGATCTCGATTTCATCGTTTTGAGTCTGTACGATGAGATTTTGTAGTCGTTCGATAGTTTATTTGCATTTTTTAATGGTTTTTGATTAGCGATTGCTGGATTTGTCGACTTGGATAATTTTTAGCGATATGCATCTCGCAAACATATGAAATATTTTTTTATAATATTTTTTAAAAGTTTTGTACATCTAGATTTTGTAGTCATTCGATAGTTTATTTGCATTTTTCAATGGTTTTTGATTAGCGATTGCTGGATTTGTCGATTTGAACTTGTGGTTCAGGGTTGATTCCCAGCCAACAAGATTTTCAGAAAGAGGGTTCTTCCTTACCACATGTAATTTTGAAAGAATTTTATAAAAATTTTAAAGGAATTTATAAGGATTTTTAAAGGTTTTTATAAGAATTTTGTAAGAATTTTAAACTGATGTTGTTCAGTTTTATACGTTTATTACTGGTGTTGAGATGAATCTGGATGCCCAAGGAACGTAAGAACCCGCCTAAGGGATGAAGCTGGAAGCTCAAGGAATGTAAGACCTCGTCGATCTGGTCGGTCTACCTAGTTTTTCATTTATTTTAAACTTATGATGCACGATAAAAATTATTTTCTTTAAAAAAGTCTGTAAAAAATCATTTTGCTTTTTTGTTGATACAATCAAGATGCCAAGATTGCATAAACGTATGATGCACGATAAATATAGAAATTTCTAATTTTGGCAAAAAGTCTGTAGCAAATCCTTATCAAATCCGTATAAAATCCTTATCAAATACTTATAAAAGTTGTACATAATGCTTATAAAAGTTTATTTGCATATATTTTATCCAAAAATGTATGTAAAAAAAACTTATAAAATCTTTTTAGAAATTCCTAATTTCGGCAAAAAGTCTGTAAAAAAATCCTTATCAAATCCTTATCAAATCCGTATAAAATTCTTATCAAATTCTTATCAAATACTTATAAAATCCTTATAAAAATTGTACATAATGCTTATAAAAGTTTGTTTGCATATATTTTATCCAAAAATGTCTGTAAAAAAAACTTATAAAATCTTTATAGAAATTCCTAATTTCGGCAAAAAGTCTGTAAAAAATCCTTATCAAATCCTTATCAAATCGTTATCAAATACTTATAAAATCCTTATAAAAGTTGTACATAATGCTTATAAAAGCTCTATAAAACACTTTAATCATAAAAAGTTCTATAAAACACTTTAATCATAAAAACTCTATAAAAAGCTCTGTTTTTAATCCAGTAAATGCAAATAAAAAATAAATGCTAATAAAAACTTTGAATCTTAGAGAGTTTGTAACTAAAAATATTCAGTTGATTGGATTCACACAACCTCCACTGTCTACAAACTTCTTCATGAATGGTTGCAATTGCGTGTCATTCATAATATACATTGGCGGAAGATGTGTTCTATCTGGTAACATGTAACTAAGTTTGACAGAACTTCCGCACATATCAATCCCAAAATCTTCTGACACAACTTGCAATAACCCAGTAAAACTAATATCTTCATCGACCAAGCTAAGAGATGCTCCCCTTTCAACATCGAACATAAACTCCCACTGACTATTATCCTGTTTCCGTAATCTTCCAGATTCCACACAAATAATACAACTCAAACATCACGTCCTGTTATAGAAAATAAGGACGATTTATAAAACATTAAGGGCAATTTATAAGATTTTTTAAAGATTTATAAACATGATTATAAACAATTATAAGATTTTTTAAAGGTTTATAAACATGATTGTCAATCAAAGAGAAACGATTTATAACTTAATTGTTAATTAATTAAGCTTGCTCAACGCCGTTTAATGTTAATCTCATATGTTTATAAACATTTTTTAAGATTTTTTTAAGGTGTATAAAACATGATTGTAAATCAAAGAGAAACGAGAAACAAGTTATTACCTTAATTGTAACTCAGCGGATCCGATCACAAAGAATTCTGACTCGGCAACGGAGGCGGATTTCGAATCAGCGACAGCGAATTCAGACTTCAACAGCAATTTTCCCAGAAAATCCGAGATTCAGATACGAATAGAGAGAGAGAGAGAGAGAAATCGAGATCGAGATCTCTGTGTGTGAGAGAGAGAGATCAAGATCGCAGAGACATAAAGAGAGATCGAGATCGAGATCGCAGAGAGAGTGAGAACGAAAGAGATAAAGTGAGAACGAGAGAGAGTGAGAACGCAAGAGAGATAGAGAGAGAAAGATCGAGATCGATATTGCATAGATCTCTCTGTGTGAGAGAGAGATCGAGATCGCACGGAGAGAGAGATCTGAGACAGTTTTTAGAAGAGAGTATTTTTGGAATATCAAAAAAAGAAATAGCATTTTTGCAAAACTTGCAAAAAAGTGATATTTTTGCAAAATGACATGAGACATGTGGCATATCTCAAAATTTCTCTTGTTTTTTTGGCAAAATCATTTTTTTATAAAACAAAAAATTAAGACGACAAAAATAAAAAAAAAAAAGAGAGGAAAAAGTAACAATTATAAAAGGCCTGAAATACGAGTATTGGGCCAGGTTATTGGGCTTGAATGATAACAAATGGATAAACGACACCGTTTAACTGGTTCTTCTCTTGTTGCAGTTGAAGCTTACCCGCTCATAGGAAAATTGGATGGCCACAAGGGCACCACACCATCACTTAACCAAAGAGAAACTAAAACCATTCCTGGTGTGGCTGCGTCTGAGTTTTCGAATTCGAGATTCTGATTCGTTGAGAATCAGTGGCATTACTATTTTGTGCGATCAGATTATGATAGGTCGTATTTGATATCACTTTTTGTATCTTCGCGAAACGAAGCAAAGGTTGAAGCAGGCATAAAGGCTTATTGCAGGTGTAAAGCATCTGTGTTTTGGGTTTTGTTGTGGTTTAGTGATGAATTGTATAGAAAATTTGCGACCTTGATGAATTTCAGTTCGTGGGTTATTTGTTTTCTCCGGTGAAACATGCGAAATTTGAGCCTTTGGTATCTCTTTGATTGTTCTCGCTGGTGAAGTCTGTGTTGGGGAAAAAAGATGCAAGCTTTAAGCATTTGGCCATTAAAGTTTGGTCTTTTGGTTGGATCAAGATTGGAATTTGAGTTGGATTGTTCTTGTTTTGTAGTTAGCCCTAAGACTAGAAAGAGGCATTGTTTTGTTGAGCAGTCTTGTTTTGGTAATATCTCTAGCTTGATCTTGGTTTCTAGTGATAGAAAAGTTGAAGGTTTGTCTGTAAACCCAACCTCAAAAGTTCTGTTTCTGTGTGAGCCAAAGAGAAGGTTGTTGGGATCATCTGTTGGGGTAGGATGGGCCACGGAACAACGAGAACTCGGGGAGGAAGTTTCCAGGGAAGATTCAAGTTCAGTTACTGCATTAGATTTTGATCATTCTGAATCACAGGCTGTAAGTGGAGGAAAAGAAACAAAATCTAGAGTTAATGTTAGAGAATTGGCATATAGTTTACGAGCTGCTAAGACAGCGGATGACGTGGATGTTGTTCTCAAGGAGAAGGGAGAGTTGCCTCTTCAAGTATATTGTGCTATGATAAGGGGTTTTGGCAAGGACAAGAGATTAAAGCCTGCAATGGCAGTAGTAGATTGGCTTAAGAGGAAGAAGAGTGAGTCAGGGGGTTTGATCGGTCCAAATCTTTTCATATATAACAGTCTTTTGGGTGCGATGAAAGAATCGAGTTGGTTTGGAGAAGCAGAGAAGATACTGAGTGATATGGAGGAAGAAGGGATAGTTCCGAACATTGTTACTTACAATACTTTGATACTTATTTACATGGAGGAAGGAGAGTATCACAAGGCCCTTGGGATTCTTGATTTAGTCAAGGAAAAAGGTTTCGAGCCTTCCCCGGTAACATATTCCACAGCTTTGTTGGTCTACAGAAGAATGGAAGATGGAATGGGAGCTCTTGAGTTCTTTGTTGAATTGAGAGAAAAATACTCGAAGAGGGAAATAGGGAATGATGCAGACTACGATTGGGAATTTGAGTTTGTTAAGCTTGAAAACTTCATTGGTAGAATATGCTACCAAGTGATGAGGCGGTGGCTGGTTGAAAATGAAAACTTGACCACTAAAGTGCTGAAGCTTTTGAATGCAATAGACAATGCGGGGCTTAAACCAAGTAGGGAAGAGCACGAGAGGCTTATATGGGCGTGTACACGTGAAGAACATTACATTGTTGGTAAAGAGTTGTACAAAAGAATTAGAGAGAGGTTTCCTGAGATAAGTCTATCTGTCTGCAACCACTTGATTTGGCTGATGGGTAAAGCTAAGAAATGGTGGGCCGCGTTAGAGATCTACGAGGATCTTCTTGACAAAGGACCTGAACCGAACAACTTGTCTTACGAGCTAGTGGTCTCTCATTTCAATATCTTGCTGAGTGCAGCTAGCAGGAGAGGTATATGGAGATGGGGAGTTAGGTTACTTAACAAGATGGAAGATAAAGGATTGAAACCGCAGAGCAGACATTGGAACGCGGTTCTTGTGGCGTGTTCAAAAGCCTCTGAGACCGCAGCTGCAATCCAAATCTTTAAAGGAATGGTTGAAAACGGCGAAAAGCCAACGATTATCTCATACGGTGCACTCCTCAGCGCTCTTGAGAAAGGGAAGTTATATGACGAGGCGTTTCGGGTTTGGAACCATATGATTAAGGTAGGGATCGAGCCGAATCTTTATGCCTACACGATAATGGCTTCGGTATTGACAGGACAGAAAAAATTCAATCTTTTGGATACCCTTCTCAAGGAAATGACTTCAAAAGGTATTGAGCCAAGCGTTGTGACTTACAACGCGATTATAAGCAGTTGCGCAAGAAACGAGCTAAGCGGTGTGGCCTACGAGTGGTTTCACCGTATGAGAGGTGAGAATGTTGAGCCTAATGAGATAACTTACGAGATGTTGATTGAGGCTCTTGCGAATGATGCGAAACCAAGGCTTGCTTATGAGTTACATTTGAAGGCTCAAAACGATGGGCTTAAGCTATCTTCCAAGCCGTACGATGCGGTTGTTAGATCTGCTGAGAGTTATGGAGCCATCATTGATCTTAATCTGTTGGGTCCTCGACCAGACAAAGAGAAGAGAGCTTAGTTGTATTTACAAGAGAGAAGATGAAACAGATTTGAAGTGATTGATGTGACCAACATTGTACAAGAGAGAAGATGATGTAACAGATTTTATGTTGATGATGTATATCCAAAAATAGGTAAACCGAAACTGAACCAGGGTTTAACCGAATCTAAATGTTAGTGAGTTTTACAATCAAGATTTGAGTTAATTTCCCCAATAATCACCATAATAGACAAACAAATGAAATTATACATTTGCTTAGTTTAAGCAAGTAAGATAATTTCCATTATTTTCTAGACAAAAATGTTTCGTTGATGCTCGACTATGTCTTGCTACATAACTAATAAATTATAATCCCAATGTTGGTCGACATACTAAAATCATTTGAAAGCTAAAACAGCAGCTCCAAAACCAATCAAACTAATGATTGAACCCAAAATGCTGTGACATTCATGAACAACAATCAATCCTGCCAAGCAGATTAAGCCAATGATTAGGGTATTAAGTCGTATACTGTAACCTTGCAAACGCCCAAGGTATTGTGCCTGAACCACTAGCGTTCCAATGCCTAACCCCATCCTGTAGTCTCCATCCAACAGGGTAACACTCCACAGCCACAAAACCAAGCTAATGGAGATAACCTTTAGAACACAATTTAGCAGGAAATGAGGTGGGATTGCCGCATTCACCACCCGACGAGTAGTCCATGTTCCGAATGTTATCACTGCGGTAAGAGCCACGTAGGCGATGAGGCCAAAAGTTAAGCTAAGCTGTAGCAGCTGGTCTTGTCTGCGGAATTTTGGCGAAACTGTGATGACAGAAGCACCAAAACACGACAGAGCCGTACACGCAACCGGGTGGAAGAGCCGCAACACCTCATTTCCTAAGTTCCGTAGCCCTACAAACCATCCGGTCACCGGGTGGATGTCTTGGGCACCGGTACCCGGCTCAGCCATCCTGAAACGTTAATGTACGGTTAAAAACGGATCATAATAGGGTATTTGATCAGTAATACATATCCAAATTAACCTACTACTATGCAAATTTCAACAACAATAAAATATCTTTTTGACCCTTATGTACAGGGCATTGTTGTTTTGTGATAAAGTCACTGAGTCTACGATCACACATTTTACCAGCAAAAGAAACACCCAAAAAATGTTTCCAATACTACAAGAAAGGGGATACTTAAACCAAAAAAGCTTTTATCATATGATATTCCGGCGAGAAGGTAACATAACGACCAGATACTACGACAATTCTTAAGATAACAGAAACACCATAAATGTTTCTTCTCTTGACCATTCATTTCAAGAAAGACAATAATGACCCACAAGCTTTAAATGTTCATCTTGTTCTCATTCTGAGACCAGAAACGTACCTGGATATTCCGCGATTGTAACTTAACGAGCGGCGTAACTCCGACGAGACCCAGAGAAATTGTAAATCCGGCGAGACGATTCCGAGACAAATATGTCAGCTGCGAGCTAGTTGGGCGAGGATTGAAATAGATTATCACGCCGGGAAGTTTTACTCTGCTAAGTAACACAATCACTCCATTAATCGCTGTTCGTTTAAGCCTTCTACCATTTCAAGAAAGAAAGATATAACTACCAAAAACTTTGATGTGAATCTTCGTTCTCCGGCGAGTGGCGAAGCAAATTCCGGCGAAAGACTCTGTTCTCGACCTGACTACGATTACTTCGTTAATCGCTGTTCGTTAAGGTTTAAGTATTTCAAGAAAGAAAAGCTATAATTACCCAGAAAAGATTTGAATGCGATCTTGTTCTCCGGCGATTCAGAAACAAGTATTTCACCGGCGAACGAATTGGGCGAGGAATGCAAATAGATAAACGAATACGAATACTCCGGTAACTGCTGCTTGTTCTCTGCTGCGTAACACGAATACTCCGTTGATCGCTGCTTGTTCTCCGGCGAGTGGCGAAGCAAATTCCGGTGAAAGACTCTATTCTTGACCTGATTACGATTACTTCGTTAATCGCTGTTCTTTGAGACTTAACTATTTCTTGAAAGAAAGAAGATAATTACCCAGAAAAAGCTTTGAATGTGATCTTGTTCTCCGGCGATTCAGAGACCAGATACTCCGGCGAGTAACTAAGCGACACAGCGAAATAAAGAGAATGATGAGAACTAATTAGTTCGTTAAAGGTGCTTAAATAATTAAATAGACTCTGTTATTTGATTTGTAAATTTTTTCTTTTTTTTTTTGTTAAGCGGCGAGAGCCCAAAAGAAATCGAGTTTGTAATTTTGTTTTGTTTTTTTTGTCTTTTTGTCTTTTTTTGCTAAAAGGTGTACTATTGAATGCAGGAAATACAATGTTTTACAAGCATAAATACTTGTGAAATAATGAAACTCATAAAATCGAACCCACAGTGAACCATATGCTGAATCCATGTCCAAATCAGTGGGAGTTGTAGCCCAGTAAGGAGAGTATCGAAGCCCAATTTGTGAAATAAATCTTCATGTCTTTGTTGGGCCTAAAGCCCAGAGAATGTTATTGGTGGAGAGCCCAAAATAATATTGCTTTGTAAGAATATCTTCTCGTCTTCTGAAGGGACGAGAAAGCCGAGACCTCGTTGGTCAATGGTCTCTAATTCTGAGAGTTTCTTGTTGATCTGAACCAATAAGTCGTCACGGTGCTCCGGTGAACCACAGTTGCAACATGTCAGAAGCTAGTCGTGGTTGTAGATCTCGAAGAGATGATGCTCTATTACGGATGATCGAGGAAGAGGTCCTAGCTGTTTGGCGGTGCAAGCGGTTGTTTCTTTCCGACCAGATAGAGTAGATCGTAGCCTGCCAAGCAAGTAGTAGCAGTTTCCGTTGCGGAACGGTCCCTGAGTAGTTGATCAACATTTGTTGCACATCAAGCCAATTCCTTGGAGAACTGATCTGGCATCGAGCAGAATTGACACTCCAAATAGCCCAGGAGAAGTCACATAAGAAGAATAAATGGTCACGACTCTCTGGGGCATTGTTTCAAAGCATGCAATTTGGAGGAGTTTGAAGCCCCCAGTGAAGCAATCTGTCTCTAGTAGGGCTCCGGTTTAAGACCATTAGCCATGTGAGAAATCGATGTCCAGGAATTCCACCAGAAAATCAAACTTGCTGATGCCAAGGCACTTGTTGGATCTGTGGTAAATTTCTCCAATTGAAAAACGATTTCTCTTAATTCCATTTGGCCACCACTCGTAAGAGTCTTCAATTGCAGATAAAACAACAGTTGTTAGATAGCAAATGCAAATTTACTTGTCTGTCCGATCTTGCAGGAGGCACGTTCCAGTGATCATTCCTCCAAAGATCACATAGTGAAGCATTTGAGGAGATACCGAGGCGGAGAGGACGACCAGAAGACTGATACGTTTGAGCAGACTCATCCTCCTTTACTCTACCAGTACCGAAGAAAGAAGAATAAGAACAAGGGCCGGACTCACCAGGCCCACTAAGGATCTTCCTCGGATCTGGAGAAGACGGCTGGTTCTAGAAGAGGAGTCATGAAGGACACGTCACGAGGGAAGAAAAGCGTGAGTAGAGAGTGGGAGTATTTAGCAGAGAGTTTGTTGCATTTTGTGAGGTATCTTTTTGGTGAGACCAAGTTGTTGAGAGAGGAGAGAGGGAACTCCTATAATATTCCCTGTGTTTGTAAAACGCTTGGGAAGAATCGATGAATAAAGTTTGAATCATCTCTTTATTAATCGGATTCTAACAGGTTTTACATCACAAATCGTAACAGTGGTATCAGAGCTCATTTTCCGATCAAAGGGAAAATGGGTCCTAAACCGGACCAACGTATTGCGGCTATGGAGACACAGATGACTGAATTTCAGAAGGAGTTGGAGGCACTGAAGCTTACCTCGACGACGACCATGAGTATTCTGGAACGAATCGAGCGGAGGATCGTCGAAGTCGCGGTGACACAACAACGTGAGAAAGAAGAGCCTCCGATCGTTGACCCAGAGAAGGTGATTGCCGTGACACCAGTGTTTGTCCAACGATCGGGCAAAGAGGTCACGGGGGATGCAACAGCTTGTGTACTGGGTTCTCAACGGGAGAACATTACCGGAGAGACTCAGGCGGGAGCGTTGCTTCAGCAGATCTAGTGACCACTGGAGACGCGGGATGAACCGATGACGCGGCGTTTGGAGCTTCCGATCTTCAACGGGGACAACGTCGACAGTTGGGTCCTGCGGGTTGAGCAGTATTTCGAATTAGGAAATTTTACCGACGAGCAAAAGTTGCAAGCGGTGCGGATCTGTTTTGATGATGAGGCTCTGAATTGGTACCGATGGGAAAAGGATCGTAACCCTTTTCTGAACTGGGTTCAGATGAAACATAGGCTGATTGAGCAGTTCTCGACGGGGGACGAGATGAGCGCTGGAGAAAGGTTGCTCACTCTCCGACAAAATGGAACGGTGAAGGCGTATTTCCGGGATTTCATCGCGCTCGCAGCGAACGCACCGGAGGTACAGGAAGCAGTCTTGGAGATGGCGTTCATGAATGGGCTCAAACCCATGATCAGGGCTCGGGTCAAGACGTTTGAGCCGCGACATCTGAAGAAGATGATGAGTGTGGCGAAACGTGTGGAGGATTGGGATCTGATGGAGACAGAGTCGCCGGCGACTAACTGGGGTAGAGGGTCTAAAGGGAACCGAGGGGGCCAATCTCACCACATGGGCCAACATCCTTCCTCTGGCCCAAAGCAGGAAAAAGGGCCCAATAACTCCAAGCCTTCTCCACCAACAACAACGACGACGACGTTTCGTTCTCAGGAGAAGCGCAACCCTAACTCGCACAATCGGTGAAGCCGCCTTTCCGCCGATTGACTCCAGAAGAGATAGCACAGCACAAGGCGGATAACCTGTGTTTCCGCTGTGATGAAGGCTGGCACCAGCGTCACTTGTGCCCTATGAGGGAGCTTCATCTGTTGGTGGTCCTCGAGGATGGAAGTGAGCGTGCTTGGGAAGAGTTTGAGGAGGCGTACGAAGAGGATGAGGGGAACGGAGCCGCCGGCGTAGCCGAGCTATCACTGAATTCGAGAGTCGGCATTTCCTCACCACGCACAATGAAGCTGAAGGGCACGATTCAAAGGGAGGAGGTGCTGGTTATGATCGACAGCGGAGCCACTCACAACTTCATCTCGGAGAAGCTGGTCCATAGGCTAAACTTGACCACAGAAGCAACCGGAGAGTACGGCGTAGTCACGGGGACCGGTATTACTGTGCAAGGTCAGGGAAGATGTCGATCTGTTGAGTTGAAGCTTCAGGAACTCAGCATCGTGACCAGTTTCTTGCCTCTGGAGTTAGGAAGCGCCGATGTGATCTTAGGAATACAATTGTTGGAGACCCTCGGCGAAATGAAGGTCAATTGGAAGCTTCAATGGATTCAATTCAAACTAGCGGGGCAGGAGGTGTGTTTGAAAGGAGACCCCGGATTATGTTGCTCAGCAGTGTCAATGAAGGCCCTGTGGAAGGCATTGGCTAAGGAGGGTGAAGGGATGGTTGTCGAATATGGTGGGCTGCACACGACTGATGTCGACTCACAGACGCCGCTGTATTTGACGGAGTTACTGAAGGGATATCAGGAGGTCTTCGCAGAGCCTCAAGGGTTACCACCATCCCGCGGAAGGGAGCATGCGATTCGCTTGGAGCCTGGAGCAAGGCCGGTGAGTGTGCGACCCTTTCGTTACCCGCAAGCTTAAAAGGAGGAAATTGAGAAGCAGGTAGCGGCTATGCTAGCTGCAGAAATTATCAAGGAAAGCTCCAGTCCTTTCTCTAGTCCCGTTTTGTTAGTCAAGAAGAAGGATGGGAGCTGGCGCTTCTGCGTAGACTACCGGGCGTTGAACAATGCAACCGTAGGAGACATTTATCCCATACCAATGATAGACCAGCTCTTGGATAAATTGCATGGAGCAGCGGTATTCTCCAAGCTGGACTTGAGATCGGGTTATCACCAAATCCTGGTAAACGCAGAGGATGTACCCAAGACTGCATTTAGGACGCACGACGGGCACTACGAATTCATGGTCATGCCCTTCGGTCTCACCAATGCACCGGCGACTTTTCAGGCGCTCATGAATGACCTTTTTCGGCAGCATCTCCGACGGTTTGTGCTAGTCTTTTTTGACGACATTTTGGTCTATAGCAAGACTGAAGGAGAGCATAGGGAGCATTGGGCAGTGTTTTGCAAATATTGCAGGACAACCAACTCTTTGCCAACAAGAAGAAGTGTCAATTTGGAAGTGCTAAGATTGAATATTTGGGGCATGTCATTTCGGCTAAGGGAGATGCAGCTGAACCGGGAAAGCTTCAGGCTATGAGGGAGTGGCCAGAACCGAGAAATGTGAAGGCTCTAAGGAGATTTTTGGGGTTAACGGGATATTACTGGAAGTTTATCAAAGGTTATGGAGAGATAGCAAGACCACTGACATCTTTACTAAAGAAGGACAAGTTTCTATGGAGTAATGCAGCTAAGGCAGCTTTTGAAACCCTCAAGCAAGCTATGATGACTGTTACGGTGTTGGCATTAGCCAACTTCTCCAATCTCTTTGTGGTAGAATCGGACGCGTCAGGGGTCGGACTGGGAGCGGTATTAATGCAAGAGCAAAGGCCCTTGGCATACTTCAGTCAGGCATTGACGGATAGGCAGCGGTTAAAATCAGTCTATGAGAGAGAGTTGATGGCGATCGTATTTGCGATACAGAAGTGGAGACATTATTTACTGGGAAGGAAGTTCTTAGTGAGAACATATCAGAAAAGCCTCAAGTTTCTGTTGGAGTAGAGGGAACCGGGTTTGACGAAAATTCTGGGGTTGACAAAAATTCTGGTGGTTGACGAAAATTCTGGGGTTTGACTTTGACATCCAGTATAAACCGGGTTTGGAGAACAAAGCGGCGGATGCCTTGTCTCAGATCGAGGTGGCACCTCAACTGTTTGCCCTCTCTATACCAAGGATGTTGCAGCTGGAGGAGATTAGTGCAGAGGTAGACAAGGACCCTGAACTCAGCCAGCTCAAGGAAGATCTCAGTCGGGATCCCTATGCACATGCCGACTTTTCAGTGGTCCAAGGGCGCCTCTTGAGGCAGGGTAAGTTGGTTATTCCCCAAGCTTCATATCTGGTGAACATCGTCCTTAAGGAATTTCATGATGGAAAGATTGGAGGACATGGGGGCATCCTTAAAACACAAAGAAGGGTAGGAGAAGTGTTTTACTGGAAAGGGATGATATCTGATATCAGGACTTACGTCTCGGAATGTCAAGTGTGTCAGCGTCACAAGTATTCCACTCTAGCACCCGCTGGGTTGCTTCAACCATTACCTATTCCGGAGCAGGTGTGGGAAGACATAGCTATGGACTTCGTGGATGTCTTGGTGGTGATTGACAGGTTGACAAAGTATGCTCATTTCATTGGCCTCAAGCACCCATTTGATATACCTACTATGGCTTTGGTGTTTATGAAGGAGGTTGTGAGGTTACACGGTTATCCAAGGACCATTGTTTCTGATAGGGATCGGGTTTTCACAGGCAGATTCTGGACAGAGTTGCTCAGGTTATCGGGAACCAATCTATGTTTCAGCACTTCATATCATCCGCAAACCAATGGTCAAACGGAAGTAACCAATAGGGGATTGGAGACATTTTTGCGGTGTTACTCGAGTGATAAACCTCGAACCTGGGCCAAACACTTGCCTTGGGCAGAACTGAGTTATAACACATCATTTCATTCCGCCATACAAATGACACCGTTCAAGGCACTCTACGGGAGAAATCCTCCTACTCTGGTGAAATTTGAGACTGGGTCTACAGCAATGGCTGACTTGGAAGCACAGTTGAAGGAAAGGGATCTTTTGATGGAGGTCATACAGCAGAACATCCTATGGGCTCAGCAGTTGATGAAAAGGCAACCTGATGGACATCGCAGAGACGTTGAGTTTGCGGTGGGTGACTGGGTTTACCTCAAGCTGAGAACGTATAGGCAGTTGACTTTGGCCAGACGTATCAATGAGAAACTGGCTGCTCGGTTTTATGGTCCCTATGAAGTAGAAGCTAGGGTGGGTCAGGTGGCCTATAAGCTCAAATTGCCATCGGAGTCAAGGGTTCACCCAACGTTTCATGTATCACAACTGAAAGCAGCACGGGGTAGTAGCATAACTCCGGCTTCACTTCCTCCGTAACTCACAGTTGATGGGGTCTTGGAGGCAGAACCAGAAAGTGTGCTTGCTGAGCGCATTAATGGGATTACAGGACAGGAAGAGGTACTCATCAAATGGAAAGGGCTTCCGGAGCATGACAACTCGTGGGAATGGAAGGGTGTGATCCAGCATCAGTTTCCTCAACTTGACCTTGAGGACAAGGTCAGTTTTAAAGGAAGGGGTATTGATACGTTTGAGCAGACTCATCCTCCTTTACTCTACCAGTACCGAAGAAAGAAGAATAAGAATAAGGGCCGGACCCACCAGACCCACTAAGGATCTTCCTCGGATCAGGAGAAGACGGCTGGTTCTAGAAGAGGAGTCATGAAGGACACGTCACGAGGGAAGAAAAGCGTGAGTAGAGAGTGGGAGTATTTAGCAGAGAGTTTGTTGCATTTTGTGAGGTATCTTTTTGGTGAGACCAAGTTGTTGAGAGAGGAGAGAGGGAACTCCTATAATATTCCCTGTGTTTGTAAAACGCTTGGGAAGAATCGATGAATAAAGCTTGAATCATCTCTTTATTAATCGGATTCTAACAGGTTTTACATCACAAATCGTAACAAAGACAAGTTCTCTATGACATTTCCAAAAGGGGACCAGTTTGGATGCCAGATGCTGCAATTACGGCCGTTCCCAACAATGAATCTAATCAAAGGGTAACCAAGGTGCCTGATTTCAATGAGTCTATTGGTTAGCCAAGAATGCTTCTGCTTGGTGTTGATGATCCAGAGATTATTCAGGTCGCCATCAAGAACAGTGTCAATGAACCAAGAAGACCAAATCGAGTTTTTCCGAAAGAAGAGCAACCAGAATAGCTTTAAAACCGAAGCTTGATTCCAAACAGATAAGTCCTAACCCTCCTTCAGCTTTTGATGTTGTTACAGAGGACCAAGCAACTCTAGCAGTCCTAGGTCCCTCAATCGATCACCACAAAGAGAGTTAATTTTGTCTATGCATTCTTTAGGCAGGAGAAAGGTGCTACACCAAAAGCCTGAGATCCCAGCAATAACAGAGGTGAGGATCTGGAGCCTGCCTGCATAGGAGAGTGTTTTACTGGCCCAGGTAGTCATTCTAGTCTTAATCCTCTGAAGCAGTGGTTCACACTGAATAATGTCTAACTTCTTTGTGCAAAGAGAAACACCCAAATATCTAACCGGTAATAAGCTTCTAGCTATGCCCCTAGACTTACTAATAGACATAGCTTCTGCATCTGAAAGTCCAGAAGAGAAGAAAGTTGTTTTCTGAACACTGAGGGCCAAGCCCGACATTTTCTCAAACTCCCTTAAGATTGCCATTACAAAAAAAAATTCTTAGTTATGATTTTGTCGGATCAACTGTTTGACAATTAATCTCATTTTTTTAAATCCATGCTAAGCACATGATTTAAATATTCCATAAATTGATTGTTTGATTTTGAAGTGTTATTAGGAAATACTCTGATTCTCATTAACTCACAAATGATGTGCAAAGTATGTACACATGATTAATCTATATTCTATCTGTATTCTAATAAGTGTATATACAAACAAGAAAAATTTGCTAAATTATGACATATTGAAATATAAAATATCTTAATACACTTTTATGTCTATAAGAATGTCCCATTGGGATTTAGTTTCAGTTAATTCTAATTTTGACCTTCATTATATAGACAAAGATTTTTTTTTTCGAAACTTCCAACATTCGAAAGTATGGACCGGTCAGAGCTCCACTTCTTTCCGTCCGGTCTTCTTGATCAATTTTTATCTCGTCACATTACCACACTCGAAGACTTCAACGACCAGTCTAATAGATTGGGTCTATGCTTCTAGTGGAGTTTGTATAAGGGGTATGTATCTCTTTGATGCTTCATGGACCCTAATAGACTGGGTCTAATAGACTAGGTCTATGCTTCATAAACCCTATCTCTCTTAACCGCCATTGTATAAGGCGTGTGTATCTCTCACCTTGTTTCTAGTAGACTTTGGGAGTGAGAGTACTCCCACGAGAACTACCGGCACGTCGCTGAGAACTATTTACATTGCCGTGTTCTTTATTTTCAGCTCATCAAATTATACACAAAGAACAAAAGCGATTCATGAGGTTACGTATTCCGCAAGCATAAACTCTACATAAAAAGAGATAAATATGCAGTAAAACTTACTTCGGAATCATAAAACGACACTTTTGTAACAAAAACTTCTAAAACGAGACGAAGGATTAAAAGGGAATAACAAAAATGGTGGGATCAGCTTGCGCTGCTGGAGTTAGAAGGGAAGCTGTTGTGCGGTGCTTCCGTCATAACCGTCGTCGCTGCTGTTCACTTTCTTCCTCTGGATTTCATCTCCGAGCAATTGAAATCTGTCCTCTGCCCTTCAAATTCGACGCCGCAAACTTTTCTTCATAGTACTCTCTTTCTGGTGATGATTATGGTGATTAATTCGAGTATTAAACTTGTCAAGAAAAGACTGGGATGCTTCCTTCTCAAGAGGTTCTTCTCCAAAATCTCTCATATTTTCCAGCTCCTGGTATATACTAAAACACCTCATTTGTTCTATATCCAGATTTGAATTGTCTGTTTTAAATGCTTATATAGTTCGTTTTTCTTAAGGAAGCTTTACTTGTTGATCATGTGATGATATCTACAGTGGGCATGTTCTGCCTGGTTCTTCTATTCTCTTAATCTTTAGGTGAACCTTTATGAATTGTTTAGCTCATTTAAACTCACATTTTCCTCTGAGGTTTGTTTTCTGTTTTAATGTTAGAAAAAGAGAAGAATGAATTCTCAAAATTGTGCTGAAAAGAAAGGCTCATCCCAATAATGTTAAGTTGCAGTTGTGCCTACTCAATATTGTTGATTATGTTTTATTTATAAGTTGCAGTTGTGGACCTGGTTAATGGTGATTAATGTGTTTTCTTGTCTTAGGTTTCGTGTAGTATGCAAGATAATTTGCTTAACAGTCCTCATCTCTCAAATCTATTGGCGGGTCCAATAAGATGATCCATTAACACGATTTACATGGGGTTTAAGTTCAAATTACTCTTGGTAAGGGTAATTTTATGGTCTTCTACAAAAATAATACGATGACCACATGCAGGGAGATTATATAGCTGCAAGTAATCCTTTTCCTTTTGAGTCTAATAATATGGTGACATGACCTCTCTAGATTTGTAAGTCCAAGTTTTACTATGTTTTCATAGGTTTCTCCAGCTGAGATGGAAGCCTTTCAAAAGAAATATAATCGTTATTAGCAGGCCAAGAGGACATGGATCTAACCAAAAAAGTTGTCGAGTCTCTAAGATTTTAAGCTACGGTGAGTAATGTATATAGTAACGTGCTTACCATTATCAAGTGTGTATTACTAAAAGTTGATTTTTCTTGCTAAGTGTTCCATGTTTGACTAGGTTGTGTTCATTTATAACTATGGTTTGTAATTGCAAAGCGAGATTATTGCCAATTGCTGAGATAATAACCCCAAATAGGAAAGAAACATTTGCTTTACTTGGCAGTGTTTGGATCGAGAATGTTGCAGAAATGCAGACTGGAGAAAAGTTGTTACATGAAACGAGTCCTATGTTTCCCTTTTCTCTCATTCTTCTGCCGCTTACACTTTTTTTGCTCCATTGTGATCAGATTGGCTATGCCACCTTTTGCAACAACCACGACAAGAACACTTTTCTTTCTCAGTTTCCTCCTCACTGCCACTGGACGAGTTGCTTTCGCAGAAAACTCTCTATTTTCATTGACCACTCAGGGTCAGGATTTCGTAATTCTTGTGTTAAGTCTGATCTATTTAAATCTGTGTAAATCCAGAGAAGGGATCGAAGTAAATTGTGGTCACATACTTGGCGACGGATGATGCGCTTCTACTTGATGTCTTAGCTCATGGTGTAACATATGATACCTATTTCGAGGAACAATATGTTATAGTTACTCTTATCGCTTTGTTAGTTTTGATGGTGGTTCTTTTTCTGCTATATTAAGGTACTGAAAAGTTTTGGTTTCGGAAAAATTGGGTATAATGGTTATGGCTCACGAGTACAGAGAGATGAGTGTTAAGAATTAGAGACTGATAAGCAGAGTGACATAGATGTAAGAACGCAAAAATTGAATTGAGAAAAACCGAGTAAAAGATGAAAACAAATTCAGATGCGGGTGGTTGCACTAGTGTCATACCACCATTCCATTGGGTTGTCATCGACCATGTTCACTTCATTGACGACAGCACACATATCCTCTTCCGTGAGGTTAGCTTCATCCTTTCTGTTACCCTTGGGTTGGCTCCTGCATACATCAGATTTGTGGCCTATTTTGCCACAGTTGTGGCACTTTCCTTTGAACTTCTGTCCTGGTTTGCAACCTTCTTGAAGTTTGCTGAGGATGTCGGTTTTAGGGACTTCTGCGGAGTTATCCGTTTCCGTTTACCCTTTCTTTTGTGCTCAGCCACATTGACATCGTGTTGCTCCGGAGGAGAGAAATTAGCACGGTTCCTGTCTTCTATTTGGAGCCTCGTGATGACATCTGAGAGTGACATGGGCTTCTTCTTGTGCTTGAGATAGTTCTTGAAACTCAGCCAGCTCGGGGGAAGTTTCTCAATGAAACAATTGACCGTGAAGATCTCACAGATTTGCATTCCCTCGGCTGCTATCTCATGGCACAGCAAACTCAATGCATCGACTTGTTCCATGATGGGCTTAGAGTCCACCATTTTGAAGTCTAAAAACTTCGCAACAGCAAATTTCTGACAACCAGCATCGTCAGACTTGTACTTCTTCTCTAAGGCCATCCAGAGTTCCTTAGAGGTTCGTGCTTCTTGGCTGTATACTTGATACAGTGGATCAATGAGGCGGCCTAAGATCCAACCTCTGCACACGAAGTCTGCGTGTTTCCATGCATCAACCGCAGCAAGCACTTGAGGATCTTTGTTACCGAATGGAACAATCGGTGGATCCTCCTTCAGAAACTTCTCACAGTTTAAGTTGCTCATGTAGAAGAGCATCTTGTTCTGCCACGTTTTGAAGCCTTTGCCGTCAAATTTCTCGGGCATTAACCTGTGCGCCATGGCTGCGGGTAATTGAGACATCCCGAGATAGTTGTCTTGGGGAACAGTAGCCACCTGGAGACGAACTCCGAACAGATCTCGGGCTACCGAGTCCACAGCCGTCGTTTCATTTGGTCCATCAGATGGACTTTTCCCAGTCATATCGACATCACCATCAATCGTCATCTGTTAACAGAAAACAGAATGATATCAGAATGTGATAAATGTTTCGTAAACTCGCTTGTAGAAAGCGTTCGTGGAAACATAACGTAAAAGTAAGATGATCCACGAAAAAAGTTTAAAAACTAATCGCAAATCCTTGATAAAAGCGTTTCGCGGAAACGGGTTACCGAATCGCAAACGGAACGAGTCACAGAAATGATGGAAGTCAAATCGCAATTCGTTAATGATTTTGGAAGAAAAAAAAAATTTGAGAAAAATTTCGCGGAAACGATAAACGAATCGCGAACGGTTTTGGTAGAAAAACGTTGAGGAAATTCGGCAAACTCTCAATCCGACTAAGCAAAGCGAAGACGGATTTTCGAATTAAGATTTTAAGAACGCAAAAATCGAATTGAGAAAAACCGAGTAAAAGATGAAAATGAATTAAGAAGAAGAAGAAATTCTCGATCTTAAAAACGAATATGGAGTCGAGATTACTCTCTTTTCTTAATTCAAAAATCGCCCGTAGTGTGACGGTTCTATACGATTACGAATCCCAGGATAAAACCGTATGGAAAAACGATTTCGCAACACTCGATATCGTAATCTAACGAACAAAACTCTATGAATACTCTCGAGACTTACTGTGGGAGTTTGTTTTCTGGGAAGAAAAGTTTTCGCAGAAAAGTTGAAGAAGATGACTGTTTGCGCGCGCGGTTTTATAGAACCGAAAATCGGTTGGGTCGCAAACCGAAGGGATGCAATTGATATTCATTTTAGTTGGGTCGCAATTGTTCGGTTAACATGAACCGAATGGTTGCGATTTTTCAATTAAAGTTTTAATAAAAATTTTCCCCAAGAAGAATAGTCTTTGATGGACCTCTGGTCCAATTGCCCGAGCCCGAGCCCGAGCCCGAGCCCGAGCCTAACCTGGCCCGGTTCAGTTCGGCGCGCGTGTGGGCTTCCCTTGGTTCCTTCATGGTGCATGTGTGTCCTTGTAATGTTTTGAACTCTACACAAGCTCACCCTTATATATACACTACCAAAATGTCTCAAACTTTAGATGTGGGACATTTTAAGTGTGCATACATTAAACCAACATAAGGGCTTTCCCATTTAGCCTAAAAGCTTATCTCATTTCACCTTCATATTTTAAACCCATTTTTCAACAATCCCCCAAATGAATAGAAATGACCTCTAAACATATGACGACTCGATACTCTCTAAGACTCTACTGATTAGACCAACTTAATTGACTAGACAGATAGACGGACTTTTCGAGAGTATAACGAAAATTCACTGTATCTGAGGTGGTAGCAATTTTTCAGCTTTGAACCACTCGTAGTTAGTAGCTGTCGGATTTACTTGGCCAGGAGGTGGACATGATGTCTTGAGCCACCCGGATTTTGATGTAAACCTAGACAACAGCTATAAGACAGCTTCATTTTCTCATAGAACTTTGTTCTCTATTGTGTTCATTTTGGCCGTGAACTTGCCTGGTTATCATGAGTGAACTTGGAGGATATAGCCTTTTCTTCATTCTCCTAGAAACGGCCCCATTTCACACTCACTAGGTGATCTTCATTAGCTTATCTTTTAGAAGTATTTTGTAATACTATCTACTTTAAGGCTAAGGAATCATTAAAAGCCAAAAGCTTATCCGTATTCCATACCGATGTAACACTGTATATCATCCTAGGAACTGGGTGGAAATATTAATCTCACAGTGTGCTTGCAGTTGAAGTTTGAATTTGTTGTCCCTTTGAACCTATTTCTTGGGATCTCCAGTCATTTAGGTGGGGTGTCCATCAAACTTCAACTTTATTCATAGGCTATTAAACCCATTCCTCTTGATGATTTGACTACTTGATATCTTGCCAAACCTTTAGTGAATGGATCAGCTAGATTATCGGCATATTTGATATAATCTATCGTGAGTACTCCGGTGGAGATCAAGTTTCTAATGGTTTTATGTCGTCGTCTTATGTGACGAGACTTGCCATTATAATTATTATTCAGTGCCCGAGAGATAGCCGATTAACTATCACAGTGTACACGTAAAGCTGGCACTGGTTTTTCCCACATGGGGATATCTTCCAAAAAATTCCGAAGCCACTCTGCTTCTTGAGCAGTTCTGTCTAGAGCGACAAACTCAGATTCCATGGTTGATGTGGCTATAACGGTTTGTTTGGTAGACTTCCAGGACACTGCTGCACCTCCAAGTGTAAAGACATATCCACTTGTGGATTTTGAGTTTTTGGAGTCCGCAATCCAGTTCGCATCACTGTATCCTTCCAAAACTGCTGGTTCTTTACCATAGTGTAGTCCATAATTTTTGGTATAACGTAGGTAATTCAAAACCCTAGTTATCGCTTTCCAATGTTTATGTCTTGGATTACTAGTATAGCGACTCAGTATGTTTACTGCATGTGCTAGGTCGGGTCTAGTACAGTTTGTCAAGTACATCAGACTCCCGATTATTCGTGCATACTCCACCTGAGAAACTGCATCACCTGAGTTTTTAGTCAGGTGAATATGAGGATCTACTGGAGTTTTTGCAGTCCCACTTGAATAGTTTTTGAATCTATCAAGTATCTTTTGAGCATAATGTGATTGTGATAAGATCATTCCGCCAGCATGTCGGTGAATCTTAATACCGAGAATGACATCTGCCAATCCCATGTCTTTCATTTCAAAGTTACTCCGAAGTAAGTTCTTTGTTTGATTAATCATGTCATTAGTGTTGCCAATAATGAGCATGTCATCAACATACAAATACAACAAAACGTATCCGTGTGGGGTACATTTGATGTATATGCATTTATCACAGTCGTTAATTTTGAAACCATTTGACATCATCACATTATCAAATTTTTCATGCCATTGTTTTGGAGCTTGCTTTAGTCCATACAATGACTTGACAAGTCGATAGACTTTGTGTTCTTGTCCGGGGATAACAAAACCTTAAGGTTGTTTCATATAGATCTCTTCTTCTAAGTCTCCATGTAGAAAAACGGTTTTGACATCCATCTGATGTATGTCTAGGCCTCTTAATGCTGCGATACCAACCAAAATTCTGATGGAGGTTATTCGCGTCACTGGAGAATAGGTGTCAAAGAAATCCAGACCTTCTTTTTGTCGGAATCCTTGAGCCACAAGCCTGGCCTTATACTTATCCACAGAACCATCGGTTTTCATTTTTGTTGTGAAAATCCATTTACTGCCTAGTGCTTTAGACCCTTCGGGTAGATCGGTAATCTCATATGTATGATGTTGCAATATAGAATCGATCTCACTATTAACAGCTTCCTTCCAATAAGGTGTGTCTGGTGTAGACATGGCTTCTGAATAAGTTTTAGGTGCGTTCTCTGTGAGAAACACCATCATGAAATCTTCACCAAAAGATTTTTCCATACGAGCTCTTTTGCTGCGTCGAGGTTCATCTTCTACGTCTTCTACCTCATGTGTGGAGGTTCTAGAAGTGCTTGCCTCATTTGTTGAGGAGCTGGTTTCCCGTTATTCAAATGTCCTCTTTGAACGTTGTTTGTCTTTACAAGGGAAAATGTGTTCAAAGAAAGACGCATTCCGCGATTCTATTACTGTATTCACATGGATATCGGGTATGTCTGATTTGTGAACCAGAAATCGATAAGCACTACTGTTGTGTGCATATCCTATGAAAATACAGTCCACTGTTTTAGGTCCAATTGTGACCTTTTTCGGAGGAGGTACTGCGACTTTTGCAAGGCACCCCCACACTTTGAGGTATTTGTACGAAGGTAAAACACCTTTCCAAAGTTCATATGGCGTTTTGCCAGTAACTTTATGTGGTATCTTGTTGAGAACATAGTTCGTAGTAAGCAAATCTTCCCCCCACATTGACTGGGGTAATCCAGATTCTTGCAACATTGCATTCATCATCTCTTTGAGAGTTCGGTTTTTCCGTTCCGCAACTCCGTTAGACTCGGGGGAATAGGAAGCTGTGGTTTGATGTATGATGCCATGTTGTTGACAAAAGTCATTAAACGGACCATCATACTCACCTCCTCTATCACTTCGAACTACTTTAATAGTTTTTCCTAGTTGGTTTTCAACTTCAAGCTTATACTCTTTGAATTTTGACAAGGCTTCATCTTTGCTACGTAACAATTATACATAACAATATTTTGTATGATCATCAATAAATGTCACAAAATACTTTTTACCGCCTCTAGTTTGTATAAATTTTAGATCGCATAAATCTGTGTGTATTAAACTAAGAGGTTCTGTAGTTCTTTGAACTTGGGGAGAAGGAGTTTTTGTGAGTTTGGCCTGTATGCACACTTCACATTTATCCTTGTTTATTTTGCTTTTCGGAATTAGGTTCAAATTCATCAATCTTTGCATAGATTTATAATTGACATGTCCTAAACGTTCATACCAAATATTAAAAGACTCAACCAAATAAGCAACAGAATTATTATTAGATGAATTGTCAGCAATTACAACATTAGCATTATTAATCTTGTTAGGACGAAGGACTGTCGAAACACACAACTTGACAAGTCCTCCTTTTGCATAACCCTTTCCCAAATACATCCCATTCTTCCTAAGAATCAATTTGTCAGCTTCGAAGTTGATACCGAATCCTCCCTTGCTCAAGAGAGTTCCTTCAACCAAATTCTTCCTCATATCCGGCACATGCTTCACATTGTTGAGGGTGAGTTCACGTTCGGAAGTCAGCTTCAGAACCACTTTGCCACGACCTTCAATCTTTGAAGAAGCCGTGTTTCCCATAAATAGCTGCTCCTCCGATTTGTTCTTTTGATAAGTGGTGAACATCGACTTATCAGTGCAGATGTGGGTGGTTGCACCAATGTCATACCACCATTCCATTGGGTTGTCATCGACCATGTTCACTTCATTGACGACATCACACATATCCTCTTCCGTGAGGTTAGCTTCAGCCTTTCTGTTACCCTTGGGTTGGCTCCTGCATACATCAGATTTGTGGCCTATTTTGCCACAGTTGTGGCACTTTCCTTTGAACTTCTGTCCTGGTTTTGCAACCTTCTTGAAGTTTGCTGAAGATCTCACAGATTTGCATTCCCTCGGCTGCTATCTCATGGCATAGCAAACTCAATGCATCGACTTGTTCCATGATGGGCTTAGAGTCCACCGTTTTGAAGTCTAAAAACTTCGCAACAGCAAATTTCTGACAACCAGCATCGTCAGACTTGTACTTCTTCTCTAAGGCCATCCAGAGTTCCTTAGAGGTTCGTGCTTCTTGGCTGTATACTTGATACAGTGGATCAATGAGGCAGCCTAAGATCCAACCTCTGTACACGAAGTCTGCATGTTTCCATGCATCAACCGCAGCAAGCACTTGAGGATCTTTGTTACCGAATGGAACAATCGGTGGATCCTCCTTCAGAAACTTCTCACAGTTTAAGTTGCTCATGTAGAAGAGCATCTTGTTCTACCACGTTTTGAAGCCTTTGCCGTCAAATTTCTCGGGCATTAACCCGTGCGCCATTGCTGCGGGTAATTGAGACATCCCGAGATAGTTGTCTTGGGGAACAGTAGCCACCTGGAGACGAACTCCGAACAGATCTCGGGCTACCGAGTCCACAGCCGTCGTTTCATTTGGTCCATCAGATGGACTTTTCCCAGTCATATCGACATCACCATCAATCGTCATCTGTTAACAGAAAACAGAATGATATCAGAATGTGATAAATATTTCGCAAACTCGCTTGTAGAAAGCGTTCGCGGAAACAGAACGTAAAAGTAAGATGATCCGCGGAAAAATTTTAAAAACTAATCGCAAATCCTTGATAAAAGCGTTTCGCGGAAACGGGTTACCGAATCGCAAACGGAACGAGTCGCAGAAATGATGGAAGTCAAATCGCAATTCGTTAATGATTTTGGAAGAAAAAAAAATTTGAGAAAACTTTCGCGGAAACGATAAACGAGTCGCGAATGGTTTTGGTAGAAAAACGTTGAGGAAATTCGGCCAACTCTCAATCCGACTAAGCGAAGCGAAGACGGATTTTCGAATTAAGATTGTAAGAACGCAAAAATCGAATTGAGAAAAACCGAGTAAAAGATGAAAACGAATTAAGAAGAAGAAGAAGTTCTCGATCTTAAAAACGAATACGGAGTCGAGATTACTCTCTTTCCTTAATTCGAAAATCGCCCGTAGTGTGACGGTTCTATACGATTACGAATCCCAGGATAAAACCGTATGGAAAAACGATTTCGCAACACTCGATATCATAATCTAACGAACAAAACTCTATGAATACTCTCGAGACTTACTGTGGGAGTTTGTTTTCTGGGAAGAAAAGTTTTCGCAGAAAAGTTGAAGAAGATGACTGTTTGCACGCGCGGTTTTATATAACTGGAAATCGGTTGGGTCGGAAACCGAAGGGATGCAATTGATATTCATTTTGGTTGGGTCGCAATTGTTCGGTTAACATGAACCGAATGGTTGCGATTTTTCAATTAAAGTTTTAATAAAAAATTTCCCCAAAAAGAATAGTCTTTGATGGACCTCTGTTCCAAAGGCCCAAGCCCGAGCCCGAGCCCGAGCCCGACCCGGTTCTGTTCGGCGCGCGTGTGGGCTTCCCTTGGTTCCTTCATGGTGCATGTGTGTCCTTGTAATGTTTTGAACTCTACACAAGCTCACCCTTATATATACACTACCAAAATTGTCTCAAACTTTAGATGTGAGACATTTTAAATGTGCATACATTAAACCAACATAAGGGCTTTCCCATTTAGCCCAAAAGTCTTATCTCATTTCACCTTCATATTTTAAACCCATTTTTCATACCCAAATGTCTATAACAAGCCCATTTGATTTGAATAAAAAATTGGTTCCAACAATAGATTTCTTGATTGTTGGATGTGACTTGAGTTGCTTATTCATTGAGTCATTCTCGTCTATGTTTTAAACTCATCAAATTAATATGCAGAGTCAGCTAAATTTGTCTTTGCATTTTAATAATCAAGGTTTTCGCCTATATAGTTCTCGTTGTCCAACTAAGTAATGGGAGAATCTCAATCAAATCTCTTTCTAAGTTACTGTGTTGGTCTAATTTGATCCAAATATGGTCTCTTTCATCTATTCTCCTTTATTTCTAAACAGGAAATTCTTAGGCGGAATAATTTAATTATGTCCAAACTGCAGTCTCACTTTGTACCACAAATCTTGATTTGGTTGCAGGTAGTTTGTTGTTCAGTTAACTGAGAACAAGCCTCAAATCAATGAGAGGTAATTTATGTGGACACTGTTGAATATGTTCTTTGTTAACATGACTCACTGTGGATATATATCAAATACTGACTTTTGCGTTCTATATATAGTTTCCTTGAAGATTTTCGTGGTTTTAATATGCTAAGTTCACAGAACAAGTAACTGGATCTGGGTTGACAACATCTGATGTGCTCAAAAACAATCTCCTAAAACCAGAAGGCATGGTCATGCTTTGCGGGACATTCGGGTTAACAAAAAATATCCATGCACATTTTGTGAGTCTTATGTTTATGTTAGTCTATTTGTGAACATGGTATCTTGTGAATCTGGTTTTGAATACACATTTGGTTTACCTTCTTATTAGATGAGTATATGTTGCTTGCGTAGTGAACAATGATGAATGTAAAATCTGAAAAGTAATGTGCACCATTTCATTTATTATTATTATGAGAATCCTTTTCATTTTGGGGAAACGACATGCAATATGGACAAGAAACGACGAGGAGATAGTTGTATTCGGGACCACCTAAAGTTATATCAACCTTGCTATACCCACGTACGGGCTATGTTCTTTAATGGGTAGGACAACCATATTGATTGGCACTAATATACAAGGAGCAACGAAATATTTGTTGTAATTTATTGTTTGTAGGTTTGCTTTTACATGTCTATACAATTTGTGTGAACCAAGACATCCTAAAGGCTTATAGAAGCTTGTACGAGCGGAAAGATCAAAGGTGAGATAACATAAGCTTCCATATAAACAAAAGATAGCAAGTTGGTCTCATATCATTTGAATCTTAAAGAACGATTTTTCATCATATCTGAAGGCGTTTTAGGTAGTGTTGTGCGTTAGTTGTAGAAAAGATGGCATAGTGCATATATGTGATAGGGACTAATTGTCATTTGTGACGATGCAATCCTAATTTTCTTTTTAAACTACATGTGATAGGGACTAACTGTTATTTGTGACGATGCAATCCTATTTTTCTTTTTAAACTATCTTTTACTTTGTGGATTTTTTTTGTAGACTTGTGTTTGTAGGATTTCAATCACGCAGTTTTTCTTTCATATTTAGTAGAGAGTATAGACCATAACGTATTAGGTGTTTCGTCCACTTATCCAGGAAGACACTCTTAAAGCATATGCGCCTATGCGGCTTAAGAAGATAGTGAAGCACATTTCAATCGGCATAGAGATCATCATCATTTAGCCATGTTGTTGTTGAAACAAAAGCATTGATACATACATCATGGGAGACTTTGGAATTATCGAGAATCATTACATAGATTACTGTGGGATTCTCAGTAATATACTATTATCGTCTCTTCCTACATATCCTTAGAGCATGTTTATTGGTGAGACCAACATTTTTTTTTTTGGTAAATTGGTGAGACAACATATAAGTCTCTTATTTAATAGTTTTAAAATAAATTAATTATTTGTTTAAATTTTAAATTATTAATAACATTCTCAACCAATTATATAAAGATATTTGGCAAAAAATTTCTAAAAAACATGTGAAACGGTTCAGGCTATAGAGACTATAGAAAAACTCAGCGTTCTCTCTTTCCTCCTTTATCTATATTTAATATATGATACCTAACCGATGGACACAAGTCACTGCATCAATAGATTTTTGCCATGTGGTTTGTGCTTTATATTTAAAAAAAAAATTCATTTAGCGATGAAAAAAAAAAAACACGAAGCTTCGACGGTTTCTGGAAAGATCCCACGATCCTACTTCTATCATGGTTTCTGGAAAGATCCCATGATCCTACTTAACCATGAGACTTGTGAATGATCCCATACTATATCTCTAGCAACTCTAGTACCTCTATCCATTTCTCTTCATTACTAGAAGCAGAAACTAAGAATATTAGAAAACAAGAAAGGTCAAACAACACATATCGTGGAATCTCATTGAAGGCTCGGAGAAGATGATTTAGGACTCCAAACCCACACAACAATCAATTGACTAACTCGCATAATCAATCAATTCAACACGCAATTGACTACTCCACTTAATCAACTACGTTCTCTCGCCCTAGAACCATAAGGGCTCTGATACCAAACTGAAACAACCCAACACATTTTTTTTTTAAAACAGTTCAACATTGGATCCGAATTAACATTCCCATAAATGCTAATCCTCAATATCCAATCAAGAAAAACCAATCCAGCGGAATAACAAAACCATTCAATAGTCAATAATTATCAAATAATCAACAACAATTCAACAATTCCAAGTTCACAATCCAGCAACTTAACAAGTCTAGCAAAAGTATAAAACACCAAATTGAGACACTAGATCATCTCCTCTTCCTTGCCTTGATTCCACGATCACACTTCCTCTTTATCTGCATCACATGGTTAAAAGAGATGCATGAGTATTGTCACAAATACTCAGTATTGCGGTCATCTCATCTACTTGCACTACAAGAAAATAGTCAGTGGCCGACAGGCCTATTCGTCGGTTAGGCGTTGGTAAAGGCCGTAACCGACGAAAAACCGAGGCAAAATTTCCATCGGTTCTATCTCGTCGGTAAATCGATTCCGTCGGTTTTTCGTCGGTGTTAACCGACGAAAAACCGACGAATTTAAACCGACGATTAACCGACATTAAACCGTCAAACAAAACCGACAGAAAACCGATGATAATACCGACAGTAAACCGATGCAAAACCGACATGTTTTCGGCCAAAACCGACGCCTAACCGACGGGGATTTGGCCCAAAACCGACACCAAACCGATGGTTATACCGACAGAAAACCGATGCGAAACCGACAGCCCAAAACCGACGCGAAACCGACACCTCGAAACCGACGCAAAACCGACGGGTATTCACAAAATCGACGCTAAACCAACAGCTAAAAACCGACGCGAAACCGACAGGTTTTTTGCTCAAAACCGACGCCAAACCGACGACGACGGGTTTTCACTATTAATTAATTAATTCTTGATTTAAAATTATTTTTTTATAAAACAAGTAAATGAAATAATAGAATTAAAATTATAATTATTATTAATAATATTTTAAATAATAAATTCAGAAATTGTCCCAAACTAAAAAATACTTAAAAAAAACAACGGACTTCAGTTTGGAGGCGAATACGGGTTTGGAGGTAGATGCATCCGTAAACCAAGCATCTCCTGTCGGAAATTTTCAAAACTACGTCTATTCGCCTCTCGATCGTCTTCCATTTGCTTCTCTAAACCTGCAATCCGCTCATCTCTTTCTTTTAGAGATTCCTCCAGGGCGGCGTGGTCGATGCCACAAGATCGAGCAGACGAAGAAGATGATCGCTGACTTCCCGTTAGCTTTCCTAATCCATAGATGCGACCCTTTCTGGTGGGTGCTTCCTATAAGTTTTAATAGAATAGGATTAGTAAATTTTAATAATAAACAAGAAAATTAAATTTAACTTAAATTTTTTTAAATTACCTCTCTAACGATATTGTTGATAACCTCTATAGATACGTCTTCTGGAGTCGAACTTTGGCTTTCTGCAAACTCCAGAATCCTCCTCCTGGAAGACTCAACAATTTCTCTTGCAATGGGATCGTCTATTTCTTTTGTTTTTTTTGTTGGTGTGCATATGCTCCATCATATATAAATTTGAAGGATACACACCATTTTCCTCGTACTATTATTAATTTAAAAACATGATTAGCTAGTAAATTATTAAAAAAAAAATAAATTAAAAAGAAATTGAAACATTTACATATTGTTGTTCACGGGTCTTGAAGCTCACTGGTCCTGAATTATGTTTAGCAATTCTTTTTCCACCTCTATCGCTTAACCGATTTTTAGAATTTGTCGTTGATATTGCACTTGTTTCCGGTTTCGCCCAATGAAGCTGCAACCCTTTGAACACATCTTCATTCCAATTTCTTGGTTTTTTTCCCTTTTGCAACCTTTGCTTCTACTCGTTCAGTTGCATACGATAATATCTCTGAATATCCTTGTCAAACACCATACGAACCTCATGCGTTATATTCCTATCCCAAGTAAATTCTTGTTAAAAACAAAAATAATTGTTAGTATTTAAAATTAAATAAAATTCGTAAATCATTATTTAAAATTTACTTACAGCAAATTGTCTAAACCAAATATCTTTCTCTGTTTCGGGTAGGAGATTGAATTGTGGATAGGGTTCTTGCAAGAGTCCTTGCATCATTCGCAGATTGCATTTTGAAATGCCATTGTGCGAATATCCAAACCTAAAAACATGAAACATGAAACAAAAATGTTAAAAACTATGAGATTTCATTAATTTGAAAACAATTATTAAAAAATTTAAAATTGACTTACCATGTAGATTTGTTTACTCGTAGCTCAGGGTCCAGAACTGTTAGTCGGTGTCGTCCCGGCTGCGACACGAAATCCTCGATACTCATCTCCATCGGCGGAAAAGGAGTATTGCTCTGAGTAGCGGATTGCGATCCACCAGCTCTCTCCGCTGGTTCTTGGGTCGAACGGCCCAATTGACTCGTCATATAGTTTCCGTAATCCCTTTAATAAATAAAAAAAAGTTAGCACCACGTATTTTTATTTAGTCCTTTTAAATAAAGGACCATACAATTAAAGCCATTTAGTCCTTTTAAAAAAAGATAATTCTAAAATCAAAATAGTGTTAATAATTATTAAATTAGTAACAAAATATATAATTCATAAAACAGCACCACGTATTTTTATTTAAATCGACCAAAAAATAATTTACGAAACTAAAAAGATTTTATTAAATCTTAGCTTTTTATTTGTATTTTTATTTAAATCCTAATAAATTTTATAAATGTCCAAATTTTATAAATCCACCGAAACTAAAAAGCCGAGATCTCTATAAACCAAAAACAAAATTTATATAATTAACCTAAACTATATGACGGACAAAATTTTAATCTCCCCTGCGTCATATGCAAGATTTTATTAAATCTTATTATTTGTATTTTTATTTAAATCCTAATAAATTTTATAAATGTCCAAAGTTTATAAAACCACCAAAACTAAAAAGCCGAGATCTCTATAAACCAAAAACAAAATTTATATAATTAACCTAAACTATATGACGGACAAAATTTACAAAATCATACTAAACTATCTACAAAAAAATCTACATACCTAATCTTACCCACATCAACCAAATCAACAAAATCTCTAGGATTTATACATAGAGTAAGAAATCTTACATCAATTGGCCGTGTGGTGAGAGATGCCCGACGTGGGTGGAGAGGGAAGGAGAAAATTGGTTCTGATTGAGGAGGATTGAGAAGGAGGAGAACGATGGATCTATGCGATCGATTGAGGCAATTTATGCGATAATGGCGATGAGGGGAGGAGGAAGAGAGATAGGCGATAATGGCGAGGAAGAGAAGGGCAATAATGGCGAGGAAGACAATAGGTGTTGGATTTTTATGTTGTCTATGATTCCATAAACCGACGAAAAACTGACGACACATAAACAGTCCGTCGGTTTTCCGTCGGTAATGTTAAAAAAATTAATTAATTTATTGGCCAAACCGACGCCAAACCGACAGATATAAAAAACCCGTGGTGTGAATTGTTTTGGGCAAAATGGACGCGGGGAAATTAATTTATTGGTTATTGATGATTAACCGACGGAAAACAGACCAAATAAGGGTTTAGGGTATAAGAGTATAGGGTTTAGGGTTTGGAAGTAAAAATTTACTTATTTGATGATGATTTACCATATAACTTTCCAATTTAGGGGTTTGATGATCTACTTATATAATTCTTTTAACATTTTAAAAAAAAAATTTTGCAAATCACAAATATAACTTTATAAGTATATATACATAACACTTACCCCATATATTTGTAATTTCATAACAATTTACAAAAGCCTCTATTATATATATTTTTAATGTTGGTATGAAGTCTACGGTAGTTGGAGATATGAATAAAAGTTAGAAACTACTTGTTTTAATAACATGAAATTATATTTTGATTCTTAATTATATAGTGCGTCGGTTATTTGTTGGTTTTTATTCATCGTACCTGTCGAAAACGGCGATTCTTAAAAATTGTCGGTTTTGCGTCGGTTATTGGTAATGAAACTAACGAAAAACCGACGACAACCCGACGGGCTTGGTAATTAAAACAGACGAACAACCGACGGGTTTTCTAATTAAAACCGACGAAAAACCGACGGGTATGGTAATTAAAACCGACGCAAAACCGACGGGTTTGGTAATTAAAACCGACGGGTTTGGTAATTAAAACCGACGAAAAACCGACGGGTTTGGTAATTAAAACTGACGAAAAACCGACGGGTTTGGTAATTAAAACCGACGAAAAACCGATGGGTTTGGTAATTAAAACCGACAAAAAACCGACGCAAGAGTTTAGGGTATAAATATTTTCAAGAGTTTAGAGTTTCGGGTATAATTTGTTAATAGTGTTTAGGGTTTAATATTAAAATTAGGCTTATTTGATGATTATTTATCATTTAAGTCTATGAATTATCTAAAAATATTACATAATGATAAGAAAATAAAAATAATAATATGATCCAATACGCATTATAATAAACTATGCAGAATCACTCGAATTATCGGAAGAAATTGAGTCTTCATCATCGTCAAACTCTCCTACAGATTGCTCAGAGTCTTCGTGAACTCTATCATCTGTAAAAGTAGTAAAGTCAACGACAAGGTCGACTTCAAGAGAATGTTCAAAAGGAACATATAACGCTCAAAAAGATACATCCATTGATATTGAACAGGGCCTCCTAATGCTACTTCTCGAGGGAGGTGAATTGGTAAATGTTCCATAACATAAAAAAATGACGGTGGAAATATCTTCTCGAGATTGCATAAGATAAGCGGAATATTTGCCTCTAAATTATGGATACCGTCAGATGTAAGCACTCTTGTGCATATATCTCGAAAAAAGTTACCTACGGCTGCATAATTAAAAAAAATATTGGTATGAATAATTTACCTAATTAATTATAAAAATTATTTGGTAAATATAAATTACCTGCAATAGCTTCATGAACGTTCAGTGGAAGAAGATGTGCAAAAGCAAATGGAAGTAGGCGTTGCATCACAACATGGCAGTCATGACTTTTCATTCCACTAAACTTTCCTTCAGCAAGGTCAACGCAATTTCGCAAATTGGATGCGTAACCATCAGGAAACTTGACACTACGAATAATCCAGTCGAAGAACGCTTGTTTTTTTGGTACTTCTAAATGATATATCGGTATTGGAAACTTCCCATCTGGCTGTACTTCGAGTTGCGGTCGTGAGCATATATTTGCCAAGTCTAATCTAGACTTTAAATTGTCCTTTGTCTTCTCTTGTACGTTTAGGACAGTGCTCATAATGTTGTCAAAGAAATTCTTCTCAATGTGCAAGACGTCCAGATTGTGCCTCAACAAATGGTCTTTCCAATACGGCAAATCCCAAAAGATGCTCTTTTTGTGCCAATTGTGATTCACACCAGCACCGAATAAATTTGAATGCCCTTTCGCACCAACATCAGGTGTCCTCGATGCTCCAAAATCCCGTAACTAAATCAAAATATCATCACCATCTGCTGCAGGAGGTGGAACATCATTCACTCGCTTGTTCTTCGTAAACAAAGTCTTGCTACGACGATACGGATGACCCGGAGGTAGAAACCTTCTATGACAATCAAACCAGCATGTCTTTCGTCCGTTCTTCAATTGGAATGCATCTGTGTTATCTTGACAATAAGGACAAGATAACTTTCCATGTGTCGTCCACCCGGATAACATACCGTAAGCAGGAAAGTCGCTTATCGTCCACATAAGTACCGTTCGCATCTGAAAGTTTTGTTGGCAGGATATATCATATGCTTCAGCACCGTGTTCCCATAACATTTACAACTCATAAATAAATGGCTGTAGAAAAACGTCAAGTGATCTCTTTGGATGTTCAGGACCAGGAACGAGAATCGAAAGATACAAAAACTCTCGACGCATGCACAACGATGGAGGTAAATTGTAAGGTGTTACAATTACTGGCCACAAAGAATATTGTCTTCCATGCTTGCCAAACGGATTGAAACCATCTGTACATAATCCAAGGTATACATTCCTTCGCTCATAAGCAAAATCCGGATATACAGTCTGAAAATGTCTCCAAGCTTCCGCATCAGAAGGATGCGTAATTTCCTCTTCTTCTGTTCTGTGCTCTGCGTGCCATCTCATCGCCTCTGTTGTACGCTCTGATTAATATAACCTCTTCAACCTATCTATAAGGGGTAAATACCACATCCTCTTTTGTGGGATAGGATATCTCCCCGTTGTTTCCTTGAATCGGGGTTGACCACACCATTTACATCTCCTCAGGTTTTCATCTTTTCTCCAGTATATCATACAATTGTCGATACAGACATCAATCATCTGATATGGCAATCCAAGACCAGATACTAATTTTTGAACCTCGTAGTATGAAGCCGGAGAAAGATTATCTTCAGGCAAAATGTCTTTCACAAAATCTGCTATGGCATCTACGCAATCTTCTGCCAAATCGTAGTCTGTTTTAATCGACATCAATCTACTAGCAGATGATAAAGGAGTATGACCATCTTTACATCCTTTATATAATGGCTGTTTAGATGCATCTAACATATCAAAAAACCTTCTGGCCTCTAAATTTGGTTCTTCAGCCGTTTGCAAATTAGGTTCCTCCACCGTCCCTATATGTTCTCGATATGCATCATTCACCATCTGAACCGTACCAACACCAAAATCTACACTCTCCGTTCTATGTTCCTCTATCCTATTCGGAACATATGTTGATTCGCTAGTACTACCAAATTCCGGTCTTCCACCATGGAGCAACCAAATCTTGTAACCATACATAAATCCATTGGTATATAAGTGACTCCAGACGTTATCAATCCTAACATTACGAGAATTCCGGCAAATACAACATGGACATTTCAACATACCAGTTTTCCGGGCAGATGGTTGCCGGTAAACTATATCCATAAACTCTCCAACACCTTGTGCATAATCGTCGTTTATTGCATTTGACTCCGGATTCTGCATCGGTTGGTCCATCCATGATCGGAAATAAGACATTGATTATTGTGTATTTTTAGATGAGTTAATTTTTGTCGAGAAAATATGTTTTGATAACAGAAGAAGTTTGCCTCTTATAATGACAATATCCGTCGATAATCCATCAGTCGTAATAAGTTTAACGCGTTTTTGTTTTGGGTAGGTTGGTGAAACCGACGGGAAAGTGGTCGTCGGTAATGGACCGTCGGTAATGGACCGTCGGTTTTACGTCGGTTTTGGTAATTATGTCGGTTTTCCGTCGGTTTTTTTTGTCAGTAAAACCGACGGAAAACCAACAACTAAGGTTTCGTCGGTAATTATGTTGGTACAACCGACGAAAAATTAGTGTCGTCGGTTAATAACCGATGGAAAACCGACGGAGTAGAATTTGTCGATTATTTGTCGGTTATCCGTCGGTAATTACCGACGGATTTATGTCCGTCGGTAATTCCGTCGGTTTTAGCCCTGCTTTCTTGTAGTGTTGGCTATACACACATGCATAAGCAAAAGATACAATACCAAGATGAACAATCAACACGCATAACACAACAATCACATGAGAAACAGTCAATACGTCAAACTGACGGTAATCAAAATTGTGTGTGATCTCCTGCACAGAAACCATCAACAAACACATCCAATAACACGAAATCATCCATATCAACAAGAATCAATCATCAAATCATCACACAAACGCATTGGGATCAATTCTTTTACCCATATAAGCCATGGTAATGCACTCACCTTAGGAAAAATGATTATAACACGCGTTTCAAATTTTAGATGAAACCATACTTGGTGGCTCTGGAAAGCTAAGACTTGGGGCTTTCCAATGACACTACAAGAAAACAGGGCCGTTTCCGACGGCCAAAACCGTCGGAAATCCGTCGGAATAACCCCTATTTCGACGGCTTTCCGACGGTTTTGGTCCGTCGGTTCTATCTCATCGGAAATAAATATCCGTTGGAAATCCGTCGGAAAAACCTGACGGATTTTCGACGGAAAAGGGATAACAGGAATCTGTCGAAATTCCGTCGAATTCCAATTGCCGACGGATTTCCGACGACAGTGGTCACCGACGGACTTCCGATGGAAAGAAATACCGATGGATTTCCGACGGCATCTTTTACCGACGAATTTCCGATAGCCAGAAATTCCGACGGATTTCTGACGGCCACGCAAACCGACGGATTAATTATTTTTTTTTTAAAAAGATTTCTAATTAAATTAAATTAAATAAATAAAAATTAAATTAAATTAAAATAAAATTAAAATAAAACAAAATTTAAAATTAAATTTCAATATTTTTAAAAGTGATTTAAACATTTAAATATTACATAAATTAAAGTCTAGTGGGACTGGTTACGGAAGAACTCGTTCATCTTTTCTTCCATTGCCCGCATGTCGTTCATCCGTTCTTCCATTGCCCGAATGCGTTCTGCATCTTCTGCGCGTTGTGCCTCCATCACGCTTATGCGCTCGAGAAGCTCGACGTTCTGTGCCCTCAACCTACTATCTGCGTGAAAGCAGTATGAATTAACGGGTGTGGAGGAACTGTCTTCCGGGAGGCCAAAGACACGACCTTTGTTCTTAGGCGTAACCTACGATAAAAAATAAATCAATCAATGTTATAACTTATTAGTATTAAAATTTATTTAAAATTTGTTTAAATTTGACAGTGTTACTAACCTCATAGGTGAACTCGTTGATCTTCTCGAGTGGAACTTCGGTGGCCGGCGGAGTTCCTTTGACGATCGGTTGGGATTGGAGGTACTCCTCACCGAGCCTCTCCACGCTTTCCACGATTTGACGAGCAAGTGCATCTTGAATTTCACCAGTCTGTCTGTTGGTGTGCGCATCTTTCATCAAATCAAGATGTGACGGACGCACACCGGTCTTCTCAAACTGTTGGCATAGATAAGGAAAGAAATATGATAGGGGTTATTAAAAAATTTTGAAAAATTTAGAAAATTACCAGTTTTTCAGCACATGACGCTTTGCTCGTTGCTCCGAGGTTATGGTTAGTCGAGTTTTTTCCGGAGTTCGCTTGAGTGTCCTCCCGTTCCCAATGGGCAAGTAGTCCAGCCCATAATGTTGGGTTATTTTGCATAACCCAAGGCACCTTCCCTTCTTTGAACCACATGTTCTTCCACTCGTTCATCTTCCACGAGTAATTTCGAGCGGCCTTTTTGTTGAACTGCCGTCGGACCAAAGCAGTCAACTGTGGGTCCCAAGTAAATTCTTGGTGAAAAAAAAAACCGTACCCAAATTAGTATTGACAATTTGAATGGAAAATAAAATCTACATTCTTAATTTAGAAAAAAAAATCATACCGCAAATTGCCGAAACCAGGTCTCCTGATCTGCCACCGGCATCGAACTGTATGTGGGATACGGTTTAGTTATCAAGCTATTGATCATTGCGTTGATAGAACTCGTAATCCCGTTTCCCGAATATTGAAACCTAAACAATAGATAGTTAAATATTTTATTAAGTTAATATAAGCAAATACATTTTTAAATAAAACTTACCAAGTCGTGTTAGGTGCCAAGTCAGGATCTAGGCGAGGCAACCTATCCCGTCCCGGTTGCGAAACAAACTCCTCAATGCTCATGGTCGTGGGAGCTGAGGGCGCTGTACCCATAGGAGGAGACGGGTGTGTGGGATCCAAACCGCTAGTGTCGGGGATATGCGACTGACTCCCACTCGGACCTCCCCTAGTGGAAATACCGGATCCACTAGAGTGATGAAATCGCCCATAGTCCCTACGATGACAATATTTTTACATACCTTTGAAATTTTCTTACATATATGAATTTAAAATTTGAAATTTAAATATAAATTTAAAATTAATAATCTATATTACGGATTTACATATATATACCTGTAAATTTAAATCTTAAATTTTAAATATAAATTTATAGTTTATAATTTACATTACGGATTTAAGGATTTTGAGTTTTTGGGAATTTGTGATTTTGAAATTTTCAGATTTCGGAATTTAGGGATTTATGGGAATTGGGGACTTTGTGATTTTGGGATATTGAGATTTTGGGAATTAAGAATTTTGGAATTTAGGTATCTAGAGATTTTGGGAATTTGAGATTTTGTAATTTAGGGATTTAAGGAATTTTGGATTTTTAGAAGTTAGGATTTAGGGAGTTATGTATTGTGGGAAATTGGGATTTTGGAATATAGGTATTTAGGGATATTTGGATTTTCGAATTTTCAGATATCGAGATTTAGGGATTTAGAGATTTAGAAATTTTCGGGAATTTGAGATTTGGTAATTTAAAATTTTAGATATTTAGGAATTTTCGGGCATTTGAGATTTTGTAATTTAAACAAATTAAAGAATTAGTCAAATTTCAACAATTTGGAATTTTATAATTTATGCATATTATAAATCTGTATAAATTCCTAAAAACCAAAAATACTTATAAAAATGGAATATAATTTTATAAACCCGAAAAATCACTAAATCACAAAATTTCTAAAATTCCAAATTTTTCTTAATCTCTAAATTCAATAATTCTTAAATTACAAAATTCCTAAATTCTAAAATTCCAAAATTCCTAACTCCCTAAATCTCTTAATCCCTAAATTTCGAACATCCTAATCCGTACATTTCTACATTTCTATCATCCTAAATCCTTACATCCCTTAATTTATAACATCCTAAATCTATCAAATCTCTAAAATTCTTAATTTCTAATTTTCTAAACAAGCATAGAATGAACAAAAACTTACATTGGATTCATGATTTGTGATAGAGATTGAGAATGGTCTTGATAGTTGATGTTGGCGACGATTCGTATGGGAGAGAAAACGATTTTCGTGATTGAGTTTTTTTTTTTGGTTGAAACTGTTCGTCTGTCTCCGCGAAGGAGATGAGCGTGGTTTTATTACAGGTGTCCGACGGATTTTCCCGCTTTTTTTCGATGTGATCGAAGTTGTTTGGCGGCATAAATTAGGGTTTTCCGTTCGGAAATCTGTCGGTATTTATGACGGATTTCCGACGGATTTTAATTTTTTTGTCATCCGTCGGAAATCCGTCATAAATTCCGACGGAAAACCTAATTTATGCCGCCAAACAACTTCGATCTCATCGAAAAAAAGTAGGAAAATCTGTCGGAAATCCGTCGGACACCTGTAATAAAACCACGCTCATCTCCTTCGCGGAGACAGACAGACAGTTTCAACAAAAAAAAAAACTCAATCGCGAATCAGTCGGGTTTCCGACGGGTTTTAATTTTTAATCCTTCGGAAATTGGTCAGTATTTATGACGGATTTTCGACGGATGTACAAAACGAAATTTAATAACAGATAAAAAACAAAATCCGTCGAAAATACGTCATAAATTCCGACGGATTTTCAAAGGATTAAAATATTTTTTTTTATTTTATTTCTGTGGAAATTTAATAAAAGATTTACACCACGAAATTTAATACAGATAAAAACAAAATCTGTCGAAATTTAATTATTTTAAATTGTGAAAAACATATGTCTCTGTATCCACTCCAAACTTACCATTTGTTAGAACCATAAACTTTTCTTTCCCTTTTTTTCTTCGGTGGAGAATCTAAATATCCGTCGCAAAAATCCCTTTTGATTGCATCAACATCTACATTTAAGTTGGGACTTTCTGGTCTTTGGGCAAATTCATAATCATAGTAGTGATCCTTACATTCATTTGAAGTACTTCCACCGTAAGTATATGACGTTTCAATCAATTGAGATGGTTGTACGTCTTCGAGAACACGCTTCTGGTCAGGACATTCTGCATGCTTATCATATTTGGGACTCAAAACATTGGGAAGAGAGCATGAATCAGCTTCCCACGAGTATGTGGGTATTTCTTTAGTATATTCGTCGTACTGAGATTGAGTTTCCCACGAGACTTTTGGAATGTGTTGGATGGTTGGCAAGCACTAGCTGTCCGGCACTATTCTTGATGAAGAATATGGAATATGGATTGGTGAGCACGTATCAAATTCCCACGAGTAAGTGTGTATCTCTTGAGTGAATTCGTCGCATTGAGTTTCGGTTTCCCAAGAGTATTTTGGAATTTCAAGGTGGTTTGCCACGATTTTTGATTTATAGTCTTCATTAGGAGAGTTAGAAGACATTATTTGTGTTATTGATAGGAATGAAGATATGTGAAACCTTATATAGAACTGATTTCCAGAAATCCGTCGGAAACCTCCGACATAACACCCCACCAGTCCCATCGGCCACCGCTAACGAAATGGTAACCACTCAAACTTTGCCGACATCAGAAAGTCAGATTTCCGTCGTTATTCGGTCGGAAAGTCGGCCGAAAATTACGACAACTTATTTCCGGCGGAAATCCGTCGACATGCCGTCGTAAATTTCCGACGGATATTACCATTAAGTACATTATATTAGAGGGAACGTATAGATGTTATAGTACAACATTGGTAAACAAACATTTATTCATAAATTATTAATCTGAATCTCCTGATGAACCTTCACTAGGGATGGAATCTGAATCGTCATCAAATTCTTCACGTGTTTCATCTTCGTCCGAATGAACTAGATCATCGCCGATATGTGTGACATTAATGACAAGGTCAATGTTATCTATCTCCTCAACATGTGACATTTGTATACTTCTCGATACTTGTAGAGCATCATGTTCTGGAACTCCATATATTTTCCGTCTCGGATTAATTGGAGTTACTGTGATCCAAGGATCTGTCCGATAGGAAACTCGAGGATATGGAATGTAGCATACCTATTCATAAATAGTGGATATTGTTAATGTATAGGAATAACAAAACCTAACGTATGAGTATGTAGAAAAACCTATTACTGTATTGATACCTGGTCTGCTTGAGACGCAAGGATAAATGGATCGTAATGCTGTAGTTTCCGGCATGAATTTATCGAAATAACACCAAAAGGGTCAATTCAAACCCCACGACCATTGGATGGATCATACCAATCGCACATAAACACAATGCACCTCAAGTCCAACATTCCTAGATAGTGGATTTCCAAGATTTCTTTTAAATTGCCATAGTACATGGTATCACCTGATTGCGCCGAAATACCATTGTCCGAAGTTGGCCTTTGACGTCCTTCCTCACGAATCCTGAACGAATATCCCCTAGTGCAAAATCTGGGATATGAAGTTGCGGTGCTGCGTAAACCATGAGAAAACTCCACTAACCATGTCGGGAGGTTTTGATCACTTGCTAAACCTTCGGAAACCTAAAAACAATATAAGTAAGAAATCAGTAACATATGAACGTGAAAACCTTAAAAAGTAAGAGTAAGGAATTATATTAAACGTACATAAAATTTCAACCACTCCGGGAATTCTTCATCTTTTAAGACAGCAAGTTTGGAATCTGTCTTATCAGCATGGTAAGTTTGTACTAGGGACATGTAAATCCTGTAACATAACAATTGTTATTAGATGAAGACAAATAATTCCACAAATTTAGTCTGACAAATGGTGTACCTTTCATACTCTCCAAGTTCGTCACAATTTCTTAGGATATATGTATGCAAATGTGTAATCTCTTGTGGTGATAGTATGCGTTTCTTCCCTTTTCCACTTACGCGACCAACTTGGGCAAACAACTCAGGTACAACCACGGGATACACTGCTTTCTCACCTCTATCATCATGTCGCGCCGGCCGTCTACCCTTAGTCCGAACATCCGAAGGAAAGTAATACTCGGCAAAGTGTGATACTTCTTCATTTAGACTTTGTGCAACAATAGATCCCTCAACTTTGCTCAAATTTTTTAACTTTTTTCTTCAGGTGGAACATGTAACGCTCGAACGAATACATCCATCGGTATTGAACAGGGCCTCCTAATGCTGCTTCTCGTGGGAGGTGAATAGGAAGATGTTCCATAACATCAGAAAAAGATGGTGGAAATATCTTCTCAAGATTACAAAGGAGTACCGAGATGTTGGCCTCTAAATTACGGATCCCGTCCACTGTTAGTGTCCGTGAACATAAATCTTGAAGAAAGCCCCAACTCCTACAAACGAAAAGTAAACAAGTTAGTACATATATAGTAACATTATATTAGTAAGAAACTCACGGGAGTATGAAATATACCTCCAATTGCTTGATGGATGTCTTTTAGAAGAAGATAAGTAAATGCAAATGGAAGAAGACGCTGCATCACAACATGACAATCATGACTCTTCATTCCAATAAACTTTCCTTCCGTCGAATCCACGCAATTACGCAGATTAGATGCGTAGCCGTCAGGAAATTTAACAAATTTTTTTATCCATTCAAAAAAACTTCTTTCTTACCCGCGTCTAACCGGTACGCAGGCATCGGCAATCTACCATTAGGGAAAACATGAAGAGATGCCCTTGAACAAATCAATGGCAAGTCTAATCTAGACTTCCAGTTGTCTTTTGTCTTTCCTGGTACATTTAAAATGGTGTTCATGATGTTGTCAAAGAAATTCTTTTCAACATGTATGACATCTAGATTATGCCGCAATAGATGGTCTTTCCAATAAGGCAAATCCCAGAAAATACTTTTCTTGTGCCAATTGTGATATTCTCCACAGCCGTCGACGGGGTGATGGCCATTACCCCCACATTCAGGAGTTCGCTCTGCACCAAAATCTCGTAACTGTTCCAATATGCTGCGACCATCTATCTCAGGATGTGGACCATGTAACACTGGTAAATTCTTCCTGAAATGTCTTCTAGACCGACGATATGGATGATTTGCCGGTAAAAAACACCCATGGCAATCAAACCATGAAGTCTTGCTGCCGTGCTGCAATTGGAATGCTGAAGTATTTTCTTGGCAATAAGGACATGCCAATCTTCCATGCGTTGTCCATCCAGATAACATACCGTATGCCGGAAAATCGCTTATGGTCCACATAAGAACCGCACGCATGTTGAAATTCTGCTGGATTGAAACATCAAATGCCTCAACACCATGCTCCCACAACATCTGCAACTCATAGATCAATGGTTGGAGGAATATATCGAGTGACCGTCTTGGATGATCTGGCTCGGGGACTAGAGTTGAGAGAAACAGGAACTCTCGCCGCATGCACATAGAAGGAGGCAAATTGTAAGGTGTTACGATGACCGGCCACAATGAATATTTTCTTACATGCTTTCCAAATGGGTTGAAACCATCAGTGGATAAGCCGATATATACATTCCGTCGCTCATATGCAAAATATGGATATACAGATTGAAAGTGTTTCCACGCTTCCGCGTCAGAAGGATGCGTAATATCTCCATCTTGACTATGCTTTGCATGCCATCTCACAACTTCTTCAACCTCTCTGTTAATGGTAAATACCACATCCGTTTGAATGGAATCTTCACTCTGCCACTTATGTCCTGGAACCGTGGTTTACGGCAAAATTTACATTTCTTTCTGTTCTCATCTTCTCTCCAGTATAGCATACAGTTGTCGATGCACACATCTATTATCTGGTAGGGCAAACCAAGACCGGCAACAAGTTTCTGGACCTCGTAGTATGATGCTGGACAAAGATTATCCTCTGGCAAAACATCTTTCACAAACTCGGCGAATGCATCAACACATTCTTCGGACAAATTATAATCAGTCTTCATGTTCATCATCCTACTAGCAGAAGATAACGGTGAATGCCCTTCCCTACAACCGATGTATAGTGGTTGCTTTGATGTGTCTAACATATCAAAAAACCTTCGAGATTCTAAATTAAGTTCCTCAACCCTATCACCCTCATAACCACCCGACTGCAAATTCTCTCTAAACGCATCGTTAACCATCATAACCGTACTTACCCCAACATCTACTTCCGTTGTACGTTCTTCTACGCTATCTGAAAAATAAGGTGCATTACTACTAGTACTACCATATTCATAATTGCTTTCTCCATGTAAAAACCAAACCTTATATCCCGGCCTAAATCCATATCTATATAAGTGATTCCAAACAGTATGCACCGCAACACTAATATTATTACAGCAATTAGAACATGGACATTTGATATCCTGACCTTTTTTTTGCTGCATCTTGATTTCTGGGTAAATTCATGAACTCGCATATACCTTTAGCGTATGCGGACGTTAATAAGTTCGAGCCCATATCCATCATTGGCTCATCCATCCAAGACCAAAAGTATGAACTCATCGCTAACAATTTTTTTGGCTTTTTACAATTGTGTTATGAACGAATGAAAAAATGTGGAAACTTATATAGAACGGATTTCCGTCGAAAATCCGTCGGAAATCCGTTAAAAAACTCCGACATAACACTCCACCAATCCCATCGGCCATCGCTAACAAAATGGTAACCACTCAAAATTTGCCGACATCGACATACCGACGGAATTCTGACGGAATTAGTTCCATCTATATGAGCTAACCACTCAAACTTTGTCGACATCGGAAAGTCGGATTTCCATTGTTATTCCGTCAAAAAGTCGTCAGAAAATTACGACAGCTTATTTCCGTCAGAAATCCGTCGGTACAGGGCGACGGATTTCCGACGGAATACCGACGGCTTCCGTGTCCGTCGGAAATCCGTCACAATAAACCGACGGATTTCTGACGGATTAATTTTGCTCAGAAATCCGTCGGCATGCCGTCGGAAATTCTGTCGGTATATTGCATGTTTTCTTGTAGTGTGATACCTAGATCGTCTTCTGGGTTCTTACAGAACGACGGAAAAACAGCCCGTAAGTTCGTTGCTCGGAACTGGGAACAGAAAATTCCAGTCTCAGAAAACATGAACGACACGTTGACATCTAAAGAACACAGAGAACGGATATTACATCGGAAGCAGGATTGGAAACTTGTTCTGAAAACTAGATAGAGAGACCTTTCCATAGATAGGTGGATCGTCTCCTAAGTCATTTTGGTTCAACGGGAATCCTCCCTCAAAATGGACTGATTGCAGACCCAAAACTGCAGGAACATCTCTTAGTAAAACAACGATAACTCTCGGAATTCTAATCCAAATGACAAACTAATTTCGCTCAAAGCTAGGTACGAGAGTGGAGAACTTAATCTAGAAGTTTCGCTCCAATCTGATCCGATCTTCCCAGCCGTTCATCCCCCCTTCTAGAATCGGACAGAATTATTTTTCTCTCAAGAAAGTTACTTCTCTCACAATCCTCTCTAACTCTTCTGATTTTCGGCCAAAAAAGCCAAAAAACACGATCCCCACGCTTATATCAACTCCCCCAAACTTAGTCTTTGTTTGCCCTCAAGCAAAACATCAACTTAAAATGTGAAAGAGGTTTGAAAACGCAGAAACTTACCTTCCCTTGGATCACCGGACCGACCCTTTTAACCAGTAATCCACATAATGCAGAACCAACCCAAAGTCAGACCACCATGTACTTCTCCACAGACATTCGCAGCCTTCCGAATTTCATCCACAACTTCACAGCATAATCCGCTAGTCTTCATTGCTGGGTTTCAATGATCTCAATACAAAGGACCTTCTAAACTCATTCCCATACTATACCATGACAATGAACCAGACAACACTTGGTACTCTTTCTCTCCCCCAGACTTATTTGATTCTTTACTCTTTTTTTTTTTTTGAGACTCAAAGGTAGTGCTTTCACTAATGCTGTTCCTTGTGAGGAGACAGGGTCATGAGATCGCTCGTCCTCTACATCCGTTCTAAGGGACTCAGACTGCTGTTTTTGAGCTCTGGGTGATCACCTCTTGAGTACTAACTCACTGGAATTTTATTTCCTCATCTTGTACTCAAGAACTATCATATCACCCCAATTATTCTCTTTTTTTTTTTTTTTTAGATGGAGGGAGGAGTACCATTACTTTCATCAGAGGTTGCACTTGTCCGGTATGAATGAGGAGTCAAGCCCTATGAACACCAATCACAAAGAAGACCGTTGCGTAGCTCTAACTTGGCGGATTATACTGGAAGTAACAGACATTTCCACTTAACCAGTCAGCCTTAGGATTTCTCACTAGTCTGACTCTGAAATCGATCCTAGAAGAATGATCACTAATCTGAAAAAGATAATCCACTAAACCAAGAGAAGGGTCATAGTTTCCAACTGACTATTTTGACTGAATAAAACGTTTTGACTGACTCTAAAACACAAACACCAAGTTAGCAACTACCTCCCCCAGACTTAAACAACACTGTCCCCAGTGTTATTCAAGCTGAAATTGGTAAAAAAAGATAAAAATAAAACATAACATAAAACGAAAATAAGTAAACTTACCAGTGGGTTGCCTCCCACTAAGCGCTTGTTTTCAGTCATTAGCTTGACTGTGTCAGGACTTAGGCTTTTGGTGGATCTTTGAGGGGTCTTGTGCCTCTCTCAGACCCTTCCTTTCTCTCCTTTCTCCCTTAACTCCAAGGGGATGATGATTCTGAACTTGGAGAAAGGCTTGGAAGTCTTTTTGCGCTTGGACCTTACTGGTTTGGTGGCTCCATGATGTGCAGTGGAAGGGGTCATTTTGAGGACATTTTGGACCTTCTTCACGTCATCTCCAGGGTCTAAACTTTGCTTTCCTCCATCATTGGCGGTCATACAAGAAATCTCCTTTATATGAGCTGCGGGGTAGAAGACGTCCTTGTTGATCTTGGAGCAGGAGATTCGCTCATTGGGAAAATCCAGAATCGCACCCACAGTGCAAGGAAGGATTGCCCAAGAATCAATGGTTCCTCGCTATCCGTCTTCATCTCCATCACATGAAAGTCTGCAGGAACAAGACAATCTCCCACTTGAAGCATTAGATCCAGAATAAAGCCTTTCGGAGTTGTAGAAGAAGCGTCTGCAAACTTGAGAGATGCCTTTGGAGGTTCCAAATTAAGAATTCCTAGCTTCTTTGCAACGAACATTGACATGACATTCACGTTAGCACCTGTATCACAGAGAGAGCCCTTTAATTCTAAACCATTGACTAAACATGGAACAACAAACCTCCCTGGAGTTTCTAGTTTAGGCAGCTTCCTCAGCGATGGTTGAGCATGTTTCTCTGGAGTCATATCTTGAATCGCTGCACAGACTTCTTCAAAAAGCATTGCTGTATATTGGTCAAGACTTAAATTCTGGCCAACCTTCTTACCACAGGAGAAATCCTTTCAGCATCAATCTGTGGGATCTCTAAAACAAGCTTATCCATGATATGCTTGCATCTAGCATCCTCCAGCTCTTGTTTAGATATCGTTGATCTCCTAGGATATGGTATCTTAGGCTTTACACTCCCTCCTCTGCACTGGCCGAAGGTTTAGGCAAAGAAGCAATATTATGCGAAGTGCGTCGATCGACGCAAGCAATCTGCGTCGGTCGACGCGTCTGTGTCGACCCTGTGTCGAGCTTGGTCGATGCAGGTCCGATTACGTAAACTCCTTCGTCCAGATTTTTGACCTGAGTCGATCGACGCATGTCCAGCAAATTCCAAAGGTACGTTGTCTTTGAGGTGTGTCGATCGATACACTACATCTGTGTCAATCGACGCAGATCCTATAATCTCCAAATTCGAGATTTCTTCAAACTCCACGAATTCTTGCTCCTCTAGACCCTTCTCATAAGCTTTAAGCACCTCTTTCTCACTCCCCAAAGTGATCATATTGACATGTAGTCTTGGGTTTGTGTCAGTCTTGCTTGGAAGAACCCTCTTGTCTCTTTACCGACTCCGCCGTTTGACCTACTTGTTGATCCAACTTTTTCACATGAATGTTTAACTGCTTAATTTTCCCATTCAGATCAGTGTACATGGCATCCATCTTCCCATTGAAGCTCACTGTCATCTTCTGTTGACCCTTTAAAAGTTGCTCCAGCATAGACTTCATCTCACTATCCGTAGATTGAGCAGGAGGCGTTTGGTAAGAAGAAGAACCATAATTGAAACAACCCAACCCGTTTTTTTTTTTTTTTTTTTATACATTGGGATTCGAATCAGTGTTCCCATAAACATTGACCCTCAATTCCCAACCAATTCACACAATAAACAGCGGAAAAATCAGAATAAACCAACACAAGACAGTTAACCAATAATCCACCTCAATTCAATAAACCAGAAACTTAATCATTCAACAAGATCTACAAGTTCTAAATTCCAGAACTACTATCACCCTAGCAATTCTACATAATGCAATAAACCGAGACGCTGAATCATTTTCTCTTCCTTGCCCGATTCCACGATCACATTTTCTCTTTACCTGCATCACATGGCAAAACGAGATGCGTGAGTATTATCATAAATACCCAGTGAGACGGTCCTCCCATCTACAGGTCAATACTCAAATGAAAGAATGCACCAAATACCAGGATTATCACTCAACAATGCATAGACACTCAATAGCACAAAAAAACGAACAGCAGCATCTCTGTCGATCGACACAACCTCTAGGTGTCGATCGACAGACAATTCTGGCTCTCTATCGATCGACACAACCTCTAGGTGTCGACCGACAGACAGTTCGGTCCCTCTGTCGATCGACAGACAACAGTCCTGTCGATCGACACGGACCTGCAGAACCCTAAGATCGAACCTATCCTCTCATGGAACGAATCTTAGGCCTACCGATCTCTTCCCAGCACAAATCCATAGCAATTCCACACCAAACAAACAGAAATCAACGTATTCCATCCATTCCTACATCCGAGAACCTATGGTCACGCACTCACCTCAAAGGATCGAAAAGAACGAATGAACAACGTTTACTAAAACCCCCGTACACGACGAACCACCGATCCAATTCCGAAACAGGCGACTGTTACGGAAACTAGACACCCACAGCTACACGTCGGTATATGGATCACCTCCAGAATCCCTCTGGTTCAATCGGAAATCCCCCCTCAAATCCGACTGATCGCAGACACAATCTGCACGAACCCACCAAGTTCAAACAGCCATAACTCGGTGAATAATCAACCAAAAGACAAGCCGTTTTCGCCTAAAACACGAGCAGAGATTGGAGAACTTACCCTCCAAAAATCAGCCCAATCCACCAAGCAAAGCCCCTCCGTTTGCCCTCACAAAAAACGGACGAAAATCTTCTCCACACCCAAGAGGAAACCCTAGTTCTCACAACTCTCTCTTCTCTGATTCTAACAAAAGGATGCGGCTAAACCTAGGAGGAAACGCCTTCTCCAAGTATATATAAGTCCCCCAAACCGGCCCAACTCAAAACAAACCGGAAATCAAACATGTTTGAATGATTTAAACCCGTGTCGATCGACAGTCTTCACCTCTGTCGATCGACAGAGGACTCCCTGCTCAAAACCCTTCACGAGACAACCCCCGTGTCGATCGACACTCAGCCCTACTGTCGATCGACACTCCTTCAAAAATTCCATTTTTGGGATTACGGGCGTTACAATTCTCCCCCACTGACAAGGATTCGTCCTCGAATCACAGGCCAATAACCACTCAGATCCGTGCCAAGGTCACCACTTAAGCTCAGAAACCCGACCCAACCTTCCCGGAGATACACCACAATGTATCGTTGTAGTCCCGGCCTAGTCTGCCCGATCGATCGAACAACAATCAGACAAGAACATGTCCGACCCACCGTAGACCCGGCATAAAGGACTAACTGATCGTGCAACAATCAGACAAGAACATGCACGACCAGGACGCTACATTCTCTCCGAAATTGCCCGAATCGAGGTTCCAGCACAAATACTAACCCTAGACTAGACCCTACCATCCAACCCACACACTTGACCCCACCGGTCAACCCACCTGAGATCCTTCTCGATCCCCGATGGCCATTCGGTCGCCCACTTGCAACCTGCTCAGACGCTATTGCTCATACTCATACTCATGACTCGTACACATATACACCACACCTACTCGCAGGATCGTCACCCTTTGAGCTACAGTGTGCAGAGAATCCACTATTCCCTGGAGAGACCCACTATCCCTCAAAGTACATGTAGGAGACCCACCGTCTCCAGAGGCCCACTACCCCTCGAGTGCATGCAGGGAATCCACTATCCCCTGGAGAGATCCACTATCCCTCATATCTACAGGAACCCACCGCCCCTAGAGAGCAATACTCTGCAGCGTGCCATCATAGGCATCTATCGACCAACACGCCTCCATGGCTCACCATGACATTTCCCCACTGGAATTACTCAACAACGCTGTAACCCCCACTAGGTTACCGTAACCCCCCACTAGGTTACTACACATAAGAACTCGCATCATACGATCCAACAATAATAAGAAAACACATCTTATTAATCTCCAACGTACAATCGTTACAACAAAACGAAAATACAACAACTGTAGCCACATGCTACTACAAAACCAACACCAGCGAAAGAAAGAACTCAAGCCTCCGCTTGCTTCTCGAACCACTTCGGAAACTTGGCCTTCATCTTCACCTCCGGCTCCCAAGTCTCCTCCTCGACACCATCGCAGTCCCACACGACTCTCACCAATGGTATCCTCTTACGACGCAGAACCTTGACTCTCCTCTCGAGAATCCTCACAGGCCTCGCCGCTAAAGTCATGTTGGGCTGAAGATCCTCCGGGATCCTAGCCAACACCTCCTCCGACTCATGTAGACACTTCCGCAGCATCGAAACATGAAAGACATCGTGAAAAGCCCTCATACTCTGTGGCAACTCCAACCTGTAAGCTACCGTCCCAACCCGCTCAACCACTCTGAACGGCCCCATAAACCTCGGACTCAACTTGTTCTCTGCAATGGATCTGTTAGGACCTTTCAACATGGCTGCCTTGAGATGCACCATATCTCCCAGCACGAACTCCAACTCCCTCCTCCGCTTATCGGCATAACACTTCTGCCGATCCTGAGCCTCCTTCATGTTCAGCTTCAAGACACGGATCTTCTCCGTCGTCTCCTGAACGAAATCTGCACCAAACATGCTCCTCTCCCCCACCTGAGTCCAGCACAATGGTGTCCTACATGGCCTCCCATACAGAGCCTCATACGGAGCCATCCCAATACTCGCCTGATAACTGTTATTGTACGCAAACTCTACCAAGCTCAGATGATCTGCCCAATGACCACCGTAGTCTAACACACACATCCTCAGCAAGTCCTCCAATGTCTGAATCGTCCTCTCATACTGCCCATCCGTCTGAGGATGATATGCCGTACTCATATGCACCTTCGTGCCCATCTCAGCCTGAAACGCTCCCCAGAACTCTGAAGCAAATCTCGGATCTCGGTCTGACACAATGCTCGCAGGCACCCCATGCAACCTCACAATCTCCCGCACATAGTTCCTAGCCAACACTGCAGCCCCATCAGTCTTCTTAATGGCCAGAAAATGTGCTGTCTTGGTCAGACGATCCACAATCACCCAGATCGCATCATAAGTCCGCGAGATCGGCAAACCTGTCACAAAGTCCATAGTCACCATATCCCACTTCCACTCCGGCATAGGCAGACTCTGCAACAATCCGCTCGGAACCTGATGCTCAGCTTTCACCAGCTGACACACGTTGCACCTCGAAACCCAAATCGCAACATCCTTCTTCATCCCGACCCAGTGATAGTACCTCTTCAAGTCCCGGTACATCTTGGTCGCTCCAGGATGAATCGACAGCATGCTCGAATGAGCCTCACTCAGAATCTCCTGCCTGAGACTCTCATCCTTGGGTACGCAGACCCGACCGTTCACCAGTATCATCCCACTTCCGGAGACCTGATACTCTGAACCCGCCTGCTGAGAAGCATCAATCAAACCCTGATCCTTCTCCTGAGCTACCCAAACTCTGCTCAGTAAATCCGCTCGGTTAGCTGCCTCTAACCCCAACGGCTCCTGTGAGATAACATACAGGCTCAACGCGCCAATCTCGCTCGCCAGCTCCTCTAAATCCCGCTCCTGAGCCGAAGCAACCCTCTTCCGACTCAACGCATCTGCGACCAGATTAGCCTTCCCCGGATGGTACTCGATCTCCAGATCGTAATCCGCTACCAACTCCATCCATCGCCTCTGTCTCAGGTTCAGCTCTGGCTGAGTGAAGAAGTACTTCAGGCTCTTGTGATCTGTGAACACCTGGACCTTCCCACCATAAAGGTAAGATCGCCAAATCTTCAGGGCGAAGATCACTGCAGCCAGCTCCAAGTCATGTGTAGGGTAATTGCACTCGTGCTTCCTCAACTGCCTCGAAGCATAAGCAATCACCTTCCCCTGCTGCATCAGAACACACCCCAACCCTACACCAGATGCATCCGTATACATCACATATGGCTCGCCCGCATCAGGCAACGCCAAAACTGGAGTACTAGTCAGCATCTCCTTCAGCTTCCCGAAGCTCTCCTCACACTCCGCAGACCACACAAACTGAACATCCTTACCCGTCAACTTCGTCAACGCCTGCGCCATACTCGCAAAACCCTTGACGAACCTCCGGTAATACCCAGCTAATCCAAGGAAACTCTTGATCTCCGTCGCATTCCTCGGTCTCGGCCAATCCCTAATGGCCTCGATCTTAGCCGGATCCACTGAAACTCCCTCGGCAGACACGACATGCCCCAGAAAACCCATCTCCCGCTGCCAGAAACTGCACTTACTGAGCTTCGCATACAACTTCTGCTTCCGCAGCTTCTCCAGAACCAACCTCAGATGAACCTCATGTTCCTCCGGAGTCCTCGAGTACACCAAGATATCGTCGATAAAGATAATAACGAACTCATCCAAGTACTCCTGAAACACCCCGTTCATCAGTCTCATGAATGCCGCTGGCGCATTCGTCAACCCAAACGGCATCACCACGAACTTGTAGTGTCCATACCTCGTCCTGAAAGCCGTCTTCCTCACATCGGCCTCATCTATCGGAATCTGATGGTATCCCGAAGCCAAATCGATCTTGGAAAAACTAGTAGCCCCCCGCAACTGATCCAACAACTCATCAATCCGCGGCAGAGGATACCTGTTCTTCACCGTAACCCGGTTAAGGCCCCGGTAGTCGATACATAACCGAAAGCTACCATCCTTCTTCTTCACAAACAACACCGGCGCTCCCCACGGTGAACTACTCGGTCGGATGAACCCCTTACCCAGCAAATCATCCAACTGCTTCTTCACCTCTGCCATCTCCGCTGGAGCCATGCGGTAAGGTGCCTTAGATATCGGAGTAGTCCCAGGCTCCAACTCAATCTTGAAAGGATCAGACCTAGACGGCGGCAATCCCTGCAACGAATGAAACACATCCTGAAAATCCCGGACCACCCGAATATCAGTCAAAGCGACCTCCCCAACCGACTCTGGCATCACAATCGTCAGCAAGTACGCCTCACAGCCCTTATCAATCAACTGCGCGGCCTGAATCGCTGAAATCATCAAACTCCCGGAAGTCGGCCTGATGCCCTGATAAACCAACCTCCCCTCCTCACGCTCAAACACCACTCTACCTCGATGACAATCCAGATGAACCCTGTAACGATCCAGCCAATCCATCCCCAAAATGACGTCGTATAACTCCACTGGACTGATAACCAAATCTGCCGGCATGACCTCTCCTGCCACCAGAACCTCTACTCCACAAGCACGCCCGAAAGTAGCCAAGGTCTTCCCTCCAGCCACCCTAACCACTCCCAGCTGCTCCCCGGAATCGCTCCGGATCCCACTGCACTCCGCACACTCCGGTGTAATGAAGCTATTCGAAGCTCCAGAATCGAACAAGACGTGGGAATCCCGCCCGCCTACTACTAAGGTCCCTACACCATTCATGTGTCACAGAGCCTAAAGTATTATCACAGATACAAGACTCCCAAAACAAGCAATTCACAACGTTAAAAATTGAAATTTCACCAAGTTAAGGTTAAGTACCTGTGATCGGCCTGGCGCTAGGACCCCCCGTCTCCGCCGAAGTGAACACACGCGGCGCAGCAAGCTGCCTCAACGGCTGCACCTCAACTGCCGCCCCCTGCACCGGCTGCACCACTGCCACTGCCATCTGCAACTTGGGACACCTCACCCTAATGTGCCCCGTCTCTCCGCAATGGAAACACGCCTGTGCAGTCCGAACCTCTCTCCTCTTCGGACAAGCTGCCACCCGGTGCTCCGTGCTCCCACAACCATAGCACCCCGTACCACTCTGACCACTCTGGGCCCTCTGACCGGAACCCGAAGAGCCCTCCCACTTCCTCTTCTGTCCCTGAGCCGACTTACCGCCCCGGCTCGCCCCTGCCTGCTGTTGCTGCGGCCTCCTCTGCTGCTGCTGCTGCTGCACCGGTGGACTAAGCGCTGCAGCTAGCTCTGTCCCCATATCAACCTCAATGGCTGCCGCAGTCTCAACCAACTCCGCCCTCGTGGCGTACTTACGAGCCCTGCACAGCGTCCTCAGCACTGGTCGAAGTCCCTGCATGAACCTCCTGATCTGGGACTCCTCGCTCCCAAACTCTCTACCAGCATGCACCAACAGTCGACCGAACTGCTCATCATAACCCCTAACCGAACTCACCCCCTGGGTCAGCGCCAAAAACTGCGCCTGCATCCGGTCCACCGCCTCCTGCGGAAAATACATGGCATCAAACTCCGCCAAGAAATCCGCCCACGCCATCCCCGCCTGAGGCCTCCTGCTCGTCACACCTCTCCACCACAGATGTTCATCACCCTCCAAATAGTGAACCGCAAGGTCCACCCTGTATCCCTCGGGACACCTCAGCGCCTGGAAATTACGCTCCAGACGGCTCCTCCAAGCAGCAGCCTCCTCAGGCTTAGCACCGCCCGAGAAATACCCAGTAGAAATCCTGTGCATCTGCTCCAAAATCCTCAGGTAGGAAGGAGCCTCCTTTGCAGCCGCCACACCGGGCTGCCCCCGGACCACTGCTGGCTGAACACCCGCCGCTAACGGCTCAACACCAGCCGCCCCTGGCTGTACACCCGGAGCATACCCCTGAGCCGGTGCCCCACCTGGCAACCGCTCAAGAACCTGAAGCATCATCGCTTCCAACCGGTCCAACCGACCCTGAGCATCGCCCCCGCCTGGACCCCCACCTGGGCCCTGCGCCACACTGGCTAACTCAGTACCACCCACTGGCTCTGGAGGTATCTGCGACTCTGCAACCTCCTCATGCGTGGTCTCCTGAGTCCCACTCGACTCAACAGGATCGACCACCGGTCCCTGACCACGGCCACGACCACGCCCTCTAGCCCCACGGGCACCACGACCTCTGCCTCTCACTCCACTAGCCATCTCCCACTGACTGCTCACAGCAGACTAGGCATTAGAAACAGAAAGCCATAAAGAAAACAAAACACATACCGTGGAATCATATTGAAGGCTCGGAGAAGATGATCCAGGACTCCACACCCAAGAACAATCAATTGACTAATTCTCAAAAGCAATCAATCAACATACTACGTTCACCCGCCCTAGAACCGTAAGGGCTCTGATACCAAATTGAAACAACCCAACCCGTTTTTTTTTTTTTTTTTATACATTGGGATTCGAATCAGTGTTCCCATAAACATTGACCCTCAATTCCCAACCAATTCACACAATAAACAGCGGAAAAATCAGAATAAACCAACACAAGACAGTTAACCAATAATCCACCTCAATTCAATAAACCAGAAACTTAATCATTCAACAAGATCTACAAGTTCCAAATTCCAGAACTACTATCACCCTAGGAATTCTACATAATGCAATCAACCGAGACGCTGAATCATTTTCTCTTCCTTGCCCGATTCCACGATCACATTTTCTCTTTACCTGCATCACATGGCAAAACGAACTCTGTCGATCAAACATGTTTGAGTGATTTAAACCCGTGTCGATCGACAGTCTTCACCTCTGTCGATCGACAGAGGACTCCCTGCTCAAAACCCTTCACGAGACAACCCCCGTGTCGATCGACACTCAGCCCTACTGTCGATCGACACTCCTTCAAAAATTCCATTTTTGGGATTACGGGCGTTACAATAATTCCTTTGGTAGTTGTTGCTATGAAACGGCTTCTGGAAATCATTCCTCTGATACCCTTGCTGACTACCAATCCTCTGACCCTGATAACCAGCTCCATTGATGTAGTTAACATCCTTTTCCTCTGGCTCGAAAGTCTCCACTTCTTGAGCAAACTGCACTGTCTTCTTTCCCACTAGAAGGTTATGCACAAAATCTAACTTTGCCTTCACCTCAGCAATTTGACCTCCATCCATTTTCCCACCAAGCTTCTTCCTCTCGAAGTCTGCATTCTTGGTACTATTGCTAGAAGCCAAGTTCTCGATGAGCACAATTGCGTTCTCTGGGTATCGAGTGTTGAAGTTCCCGCTAGATGCAACATCCAATGCCATCTGGTAATGCCAGTCGACTCCTCTGAAGAATATACCCAGCAACTGCACATCACTGAACCCATGATGAGGACAATCTCTTTGGTAGGCCTTGAATATTACCCAGGAAGCTTTGAATGCCTCGGTCGGTGCTTGTTTGAACATAGAGATCTTTGTCCTCAGATCCTCGGACCTTGCCTCATCAAAGAAGTTGTTGAGGAAAACATTTTTGGTATCCTCCCAAGTGGTCAGAGATCCTAGCTCTAACTGCTTCAACCAGTAGGCTGCTTCTCCACTAAGAGAGTAGGGGAAAATCTTGCAGTAGAGGTAGTCGCTTGAGACTCCATTAGCCTTAATGCTAGATGCTAAGTCCTCAAACCTCTCTATGTGATCCATGGGATGCTCGGAGGAGAGACCATGGAACGGATTCTGAGCCACAAGCGCGAAGTATGCAGGCTTTAGCTCGAAGTCGTTCCTCTGGAAAGCTGGAGGGCAAATGACAGCTCTGTTGGCATAGAACTCATCAGGCCTGTTGTACTCTCCCAGAGTACGCCCACGCGCAACTGGCTCTTGGCGCTGCAGGACTTGTTGCCCAAACTGCTAAGGCTGCTCCACAATCACAACTCCATGATCATCCAATTTCTGACCCTGAGCATTGTACCTCTGACCATCTAGATCCTATAGAATCCCATCTTCTCCTCTGATCAGAACTAAAGGATTGACCATCTTAGCTGCCTTTTTCGCTGCTCGGTGAGCTCGCTCTAAAGCTCCTAACTCAAAAACAAAATCCACTAACTCTTGATTCTTGTTGCTTCTGGTCTTGCGATTAGGCATGCACCTGAAACACACAAAAACAAAAGAAAACGGAAGTAAACAAAAATTAAAACTTAGACAAAATTCTAAAATCAAAAATCGAATGGTGAAATTAATTCCCCGGCAACGGCGCCAAAATTTGATACGCTCAAATTTCTCTGAGCTACTCTCTCAAATTAAGAGATCGTTGTATTACTTAGGGGTCGAATCCACAGGGAATTGAATCACACAAACAACTAATGAATTCAAATTATGCTAAGTAAATATGTGTTGAAATAAGAAAATAGTAAAACAAGGCAAGTAGATGATGATTTAGGTTCTAGTAATCGATGAGACAAAAAAGTTAGGCATTGGATAATTCTCAGGAATGAATCGAAATCAAGGATAAAAAACTGTTAGGATTTGATTAAGCACAGTTCTAGAACTCAAACACAAGTGTAAAACCAATCAACTTTCGTTGCAGAGATTTTCTATGACTAAATCCCTAAATTTCAAATTTCTTTGCAAATTCAGTGAATGAAGACAAGGATTAAGTTTAAGTTCGATTGTTCACAAAATTACTAAGCCAAATTTCTTTGCGAATAGATAATTTTGCTCATCTAAGATTAGGTCAGGTTGTTAATAATACTTTCACATCAATTAAATCAACCTAGGATTTCCGATTTCAGTTGGCCAGTCCTAAAATCAGAGTTATAGCAATCTAGATGAAGAACATATAGATAAATCCTAACATAGTTTCAATCCTAACAACTTCTCATCAATCCCTTGAAATTCCCAAAACCTAACAAGCAAACTACTCAAACATAGATGAAAAAAACATCATGAATGAAATAAATTGCATAAAAAAGATAGAGTTAGAGATACAGAAAGGGTTCGAAAACTCTGTAGATATCTCTCCCCAAAAACTCTCCAAATCCAAGTCTCAATAGGAAATAAGATATTTCCATGAAAACCTAAAAGAAAACTATATAGAAGGTGTCAAAACGGATTGGGCCTTGTGTGTAAACTTCTGGGCTTTTCAGCCAAAAAAAGAAATTCTTCAAAACTCCTTCTCGTTACGTCGATCGACGCAGTTTCAAAGCTCGACTTCTCTTCGCGAAGGACATGTGTGCGTCGACCGACACAGCCTGGGTGTGTCGATCGACGCAAGTTCTAAAACTTGACTCCGAGTTGATCACTTCGGCCTTTCTTTCTTTTATGCTCCAAAATGCTCCAAAAGTTCCCATTATGCTCCAATCGTCCCTTAACCTATAAAGACTCCAAAAGACTCGAAAAATACCAAAAAGACTCCATAAAATGGACTTATATCATGGTCAAAAACATGATATATCACACATCAAAGAAAGATTGAGGAAATATCTTCTCTAAGTTGCACAACAATATCGCGATTCTATCCTGAGTCAGAGTTCGCACACACATATCCTGAAAAAATGCACCAACACCTACAACCAAAGTCCAGATATCCAGTATCAACCAAAAAAGAAATGTAATTACACACAGATCATTTGTTTATATATTTATATATCGTCATTGAAAATATATCTGCAAGTGATTCATACACGTTCATTGTCAAAAGCTCCGCAAAGGCAATAATTTATGCACAAACACATGACTATCATGACTCTTCATACCAGAGAATTTTTTCCCTTACTCCACAGACTTAGAGAGTTTTGACACATATCCATCTGGGAACTTAACCAGTTGAAGAATGTTGATTTGCCTTCGCCTGATAATCGAAAGATAGGCATTGGAGCTCTTCCATCTCCCGTGAGATGTAACTAACTCTAGTGCATATAAGAGGCAAATCCAGTCTAGACTTCAAGTTGTCTTTATACCTGCCTTGAACGGTTAAGATGGTGTGCATGATGTTATCAAAACAGTTTTTATCAATGTGCATGACATCAAGATTGTGGCGCAGTAGATGATCCTTCCAGTACGGTAGATCCTAGAAAATGCTCGTCCTATGCCAATTATGTTCTTCAAGGTATCCATCTAGAAGATTGGTCGGAATATTAAGCCAGTTACCACCACGTGTTGCTGTGTCCTGAACTTCATAATAATCAAGTTGACCTTCAATTTGCTCTCCCGAAAGATATGGAGGTGGGGGGATACATACACGTTTGTCCTTTGTGAAGAACCTCCTGTTCTCCCGTTACGGATGGTTCATAGGGAGAAACCTCCAGTCACAATCGAACCAACAAGATTTTCTACCATTTTTTAGTTGGAAGGCATCTGTCTCATTTTGGCAATACGGACATGATATTCTACCATATGTTGTCCAACCAGATAACATTCCGTATGCTTGAAAATCGCTTATCGTCCACATAACCACATAGCTCGCATGGTAAAATTCTTTTTTCCTAGAGTAATCAAAAGTACGAACCCCATGAGACCACAACATGTTTAACTCGTGAATCAGCGGCTGTAAAAACACATCTATAGATCTTCTTGGATGCTTCGGACCAGGGACTAAAATATTCAAAATCAGAAATTCTCTCTGCATGCACATATCCGGCGGAAGGTTATAAGGTGTCAATATAACCAACCACAAAGAATATTGCCTGCTAGACATACTGAACGGACTTAATCCATCTGTACATAGGCCAAGATAAACATTGCGTTTCTCTTTAGCAAAATTAGAGTGTACCGATTTGATGTGTTTCCAAACTTTTACATCAGAAAGATGATGAACTTCGCCTTCACTAGTTGAATGTTCCACATGCCACCTCATTGATGCAGCTATTCGTTCTGATTGGTATAGCCTTTGTAGCCTATCTGTTATGGGCAGGTACCACATTCTCTGGTACGACACTTTACTTCTACCAGCTCCTTGGGGATTAAATCTTGGTTTGTGGCAAAATCAACATTCATGTAGATCTTCATCATCTTTCCAAAATATCATGCAATTGTCAATGCAAATATATATCATCTGCGAGGGCAAACCTAACCTAGAGACTATTTTATGTATGTTGTAATATGACTCAGCAGTATGATTACCCTTTGCCAAATACTCTTTTATTAGAGCTGTCCAATCATCCATGTAACTCTCAGATGCTAATGATAATTTAGAGAGACCTTCGCTACAACCTTCATAGATTGGTTGTTTTCCAGAATCAAGCATATCATAAAAAAATTTAGCATCTACATGGGTTCCTCAACAACATCATCAGGAGTAGACATAACTCCAGGAAATGCATCGGTTACCATTTCTTCAAACCAATTATGTTCTAACCTGACATCATGATCATAAATATTAAGAAATTGATGCTGATCATATTGCTCATTCGAATAACCCTGATCCATAGGTTGGTAACTAGTACTACCCAAAGTTTCATCTCCATATCCCTATCCATGATAAAACCAAACATAATACTCATGTGTGAACTCTTTATTAAATAAATGCGTACCAGCTACATCAACTGTCTGCGGCTTTGAATTTTTGCACTTCCGACACAGGTACACCATCACTTCAATGGAAGTCTACTTATTAATTATATATGAAATTTAAATTTATAAATTAACAAAAATTAGTTTGATTTAACATTTGTATTTATGACCAAAGTATAAATAATTGTGAAGTATAAAAATTAAAATTTCACAAAATTTCACAAATTAGAGAAACAAAGATAAATTAGGGGTTAAATATCATACTAGTAGTCTACTTGTTTGTTCAATATAAGTTTACTTACTAATTACATATGAAATTTAAATTTATAAATTAACAAAAATTATTTTGATTAAATTTTTGAATTCATGACCATACTCTAAGAAATTGTGAAGTATACAAAATAAAATTTCACAAAATTTCACAAATTAAAGAAACAAAGACAAATTAGATTGCATATTCATAATGAAATGAAGACTAAACATATGTTTTGATATTGATGTAGTGACATGTTGGTTGTTATACTTGTTTGATATTTATAGTTTCATGAGTTTATATTGTAATGGCTTAGATTGAGAGATTTATATTTATGGATTTAGGGTTTAAAGTAAATAATTTTTTAGAGATTATAGTTTAGGGTTTTGTTGATGGTCAATTTGGAGGTGTGTGTGGTTTAGGGTTTTATGGATGTTAAATTTGAAGGTATGTATGTTATATTTGGAGTTACAAATATGGGCAATAGTTTCATATCATAAGTTGGAAACATGTTTTGACATTTAGGGTTAGATTTAAGGTTTATAATTTTCATATTTAAAATGTCAAATTTGAATAAAAGTGTTAATTGTGAATATATTAAACTTTTTGAATGTTAAATTAGTTTTTATTTAGGGTTTTGAATAATTCATCGAAAATAGTTAATCTAGATTTTTGGTAGACTTCTCGGGAAGTCTACATTTAGGGTTTAGACTACAAACAAAATTTTTTAACCTAACCGAATGTTTTTACATGCCTATATAAACTCATACTTTTCGTAACCCTAATTTTTTTTTTGTTAAAAAAACCTTCACTCTCGTTCTCTCTCTTAAACGGCGGTCGATGCTTTTTACCTCCGCCGCCTCTCCTCCGTTGTTGCCGATTCTTGAAGGAGTAAGTATTTGTTCTTCATTTTGATAACTCATCCTCCTCTCTAATCTATACTTTAGATATCATCTTCCTTTTTTTCTCACTTGATTACGATTTTCTTTATGGTTTGTTGCAGATCTGACCCTTCGTCATCCTCATAAATCCTCCTTTCGAGCTGGTAAACTTTATCTGACCCGCCATCTTTGTAATCTCCGTCTTCACACATGTCTTTAACCATTTATTCACATTTTTCTCTCTTATTATTCCAGATGTAAGTCCCACTTCCGTCACAGTAAGTTTGTTGTTGTTGTTGTTAATTGTTTTTTGTTCGATAGTAGACTTGAAAAAAGTATATGTAGACTGACAAAGAAGGCTACACGGTAGACTGACAAAGAAGACTACACGATGTTGAATATAATTTTTTTTCAATATAATAACACGCAATTGCATATTTAATGAGTTATTGTCATATGGTCATCAGGGATGGGTCAATACAGCTACACAAATGTCTAGTACGTAGTTCCATAAGGAGTGAGAGTTCAACTGCTCGGCGTCGAGCAGGTAGAACCTCTGGTTCTCCCATCAGTTGTCACTACGGTTTAGTACGAGTTATCAAAACATCCACTACGGCCGAGAATTCGGGTCGAAGATTCTATGGTTGTCATAACCATGCGGTAATGAATTTTGTGGTGTTATTTGTTTGACTTTGATTGGCGTTTATATATAAATTTATAATAGCAAATACTTGTGTATAGGATGGTTTGTACCATATATTCAAGTGGTGGGATGAGGCTATAATGGAAGAGTTTGAAGAGATGAAGCTGGTGGTTGAACAACAAGCTGATTTATTTCGTTACTTCAAAAGTAACGAGAGCCAGGCCATACGGGATTGTGTTGATAAACCAAGGATTCGACATTGCATTCAGAAAACAGACATAGAGCTAGTACAACTGAAGGAGATGATTATTGAGACTAGTTACAGAAGCGTCGAGGTGAAGAATGCGATGGTAGCGGTTGTGTTTGTGTTTGCTTGATAAGATTTTAGTGTATTATAAATTTAGGTACTGTATTATCAAAAATAGTTATTCGGTGACCCTCTAATTTTGTATGTCTGAAAGGGTTTAATTATGTATGTGAAATATGGTTTGATTTTTTTCCATGAGAAAGTGGCAAAATTTGATTTGATTTTTTTTCCTCGATTGTAAAATTAAAATTAAATTGAAATTCGATTAAGATTCAAAATCAAACCCACAAAATTGAAACAAATTCAAATTAGATATTTCAAAAAATTTAATACTTAAAAGTAGACTGCATTTGGGGTCTACATGCGAAGTCTGCATATGATGTCTACATATGAAGTATACATATGAAGTCTACATGTCAAATTATTCGGTTGATTCAATTCCGAAATAAATCAAACCATCAAAATTTCATAATAAACCGAGAGTAATTTTATTTCAACCACACAAACCAATCAATTAAACCGATTTATTAACCCAACCCATAAACTAAATTAAACCAATTTATTTACCCTACCTATAAAAACAAAAATTCTGGTTTCATCTTCTCCTTCTCTTTCTCGCCGCTGGTGAAAAAAAGTAAAAACAAACACCCTAATTTTATCTTTTTTTTTCTCGCCGCCGATTGCTCCGTCTAAACAAGACCCAATTCTCGATAGCTTCTCCTTTTTGCCGTTGAGGCCTTACCGTCGTTTGAAAGGAGAAAGGTAATCTCTCTTCTCTTCCTCCCATGGTTTCTCTCTTTCCCTCGTTGAATCGTTATTCTAATTTCTATCTCTCACTCTCTTCCAAGATCTTGTTCTTCGTCACAGTCGTACGAAAGGCAGCCATGGTTACCTCTCTTCTCTTCCTCCCATGGTTTCTCTCTTTCCCTCTTTTAATCGTAAATCTAATTTCCTATCTCTCACTCTCTTTTCCAGATCTAGTTCTTCCTCACCGTCATTTGACGAAGAAAGGTAATCTCTCATCGTTTCCTATCACTCTTTCTCTCTTTGAATCGTAAAACTAACTTTATATCTCTTATTCTCTCTCTTCCAGATCTGGAAACCGCCTCTTTCGCTTCGATTTTAACTTCGATATCCCTCAAAGGTTGTTTTTTACATGATTTTCAAAATATTCCATAAAATCCTGTAAACTGGTCTCTCGTAGACTTCTGTTGCAGACTTCTGTGGCAAACTATAACTCCTTTATAATTTGAATTGTAGGTTTTGGTTGTTGCTAATAACGTCTGCTATGGAATTTCCGTTGAGGCTTTATACGAAAGACCATAAACCTCCTCCGGATAAAAGCATAAGTTATTATGCAGGTGATTCGAACCTGTTTGACGCTCTATTTAAAGATGGTACACTAAACCCAGATGAATCGAATGAGATTTGGCACTCGAAACTGGGTGTGCTCCTTAAGTTCCACTCTCTGAAATTTGGATGGGCATCGAGGGTGGTACATCACATACTTAGTCAGTAACTTCAGACCAAGAAGCCATATGAGATATGGAGTCTTATCGGTCCAAATCCGGTTAGGTTTTCGATTCATGAGTTTGAGCATATAACTGATTTGAATTGTGAGTATTGAGCGAATCTGGAAACTCCAGAAGTGGAGGTTACCGAGGAGCTGAAAGCATTCTGGGAGCTTCTAGGAGTGGATTTGGAGCTGGGTCCAAGTGTTAATAATTTAGTTGCAGTTTGTAGTGCATGCCAATCATGGTCTCGGGTGGATCGCATGAGGTTGGGATATTTTTCCATCTATGCTGGTTACATTGAAGGTCGGAGAGGTTCAACACCCATCCCGGTTAAGATGGCTAGATTAATTATGGATATAGATGATTTTGTGAACTATCCATGGGGACGAGTGGCTTTCAAAAACTTGTTACAGTCTGTTAAGGAGAAAGACTTGGCGAAGTCGTCTTATGTGATTGAGGGGTTTGTACAAGTTCTCCAAGTTTTGGTGTATTGGGTTCTACTAGATTTTACGAAAGCATTTGGTGACCCTGTACCAAATTCACCAACTCCACTATTGCTTGCTTTCAAAGGATCCAGAGGCCGAAAAGAACTGAAAAAAATATGATGAAACAAGTATTTTGATAACTATCTCTAGTTCTTAAATTTATGTTCTATTTTTTTATTATTGTCCAATTAACTCTTCATTTTTTTCTTTTGTAGACCAATGTAAAGAGTTTTGTTATGAAGAGTACTATGGTTAAGATGCTCCATTTGTGGGATGGTGATGTACAAGATGCAAAGGTTGAGAACATTCTCAATGTAGCGTTTGATAAAGGCTGGAAGTGGCAAAATAGTCACTGGCCAGTTGTTGGTGTAAAGTTCTACAAGTGTGTGAAAGAAGAATCAGGTAATGAGTATAACAAAAGAAGTCATAGTCTTTGATTTTTTTTCTGATATTTTGTTAGTTTCTAACAATGTGAAGTCTGAAATAGGTTATGTGAAGTCTGAACCACGAAATGTGAAGTCTCAAACAGGGTATGAGAAGTTTGAAACTCTCAGCTTTCACACAGATGGACAAAGCCTAAAGAGATCTCGTAGTGGTGAAGAAGATCTGGTGTCATTGGTGCTGAACCTACAATCAGACTTTGATGATTGCATTACGGGCTTGAAAACAACGATAACATATGGTTTTACTAGATGTGAGAAGAAGATTAAAGGCCTTGCTGATGAGGTGGGAGCGACAAAGAAGTCCAAAGGGAAAGGTGGAGGGAAAGTGGCTGTGGAAGGTGGAGGGAAAGTGGCTGTGGAAGGTGGAGAGATTGAGGCAGAGCAAGTCCATGAGCAGGTGAAATCCAATGTTGCTCCAGCTGATGACAAAGGCGAGAATGATGCTGCTCAGAACAACAGTCGACATGGGAGTTCTGATGTTGGGATTAGTACAAAATCCTCACCCAAAAATGTAATTACTAAACTTCGGAAAAGCGAAAGGGTTCGTGTAAAAATGGAAGCAGGAAAAAAGTAGTATCATTTGTTTCATGTTATTTTGTGGATTTACGTGTTTGTTGAAAACTTGTTATTTAATTGTCACTTAAGTTGTTTGAACATTGCTAATGTGGTTGGCTTGAAAGAAATTTTTACTTTAAATTCATTACTTTGACTTCAAGCTCTGTTCAATTTGTAAATTGCTAAACTTTTGTACTCAATTATTGCAGAGTAAATTCTTTAACATGGATCTCGGTGAAGTTCAAAGTCGGAGTGTCAATGGGGATGAGCCAAGTGTTATGCTTATTGGCAGAGTAGAACCACGACCAAATTATGTACCTTCTCTAAAAGCGAAACAAGATAAACAAAAAAAGGCGGCCATGGTTTTGGCACGGGCGAAGAGTGACAGACTAAAGAAGCCTGCTCCATCACAGGTTTCTCCTTTTGTAGGATAGAAATACATTAAGGTCATCATTCCAAAAGGAAAAAGATATGATCCTTTTGTGCCCGTTGATAGGAAAAAGTTGAAGGTCCTTGATGATTGGCTAGCACTTGATCCGTAAGTAATAGGTTCCAACTTGTATTACTTTGTTTATCAGCTTTGTAATCATAAACTGAATTGTCATGGTACTGAATTGTGATTGTATACAGCAAATACCCAGAGATAGAGCCGCACAGTAGTGGAGAGTGGTTTTGGATTCTACATACTATTAAAGAATTTCTAAAAGACTCGGTACAACAGACTTCTTTAGCAGGCTTCTTTATAAGTCCACCATTAATTGTTATGTTTTGCTGATCTCTTGTCTTAATATTGCAGCACATGGATGCTGCTATATGAGGGCACAGAATGCCGAGCTTCTCGAGCGGGTGACCGGGTTGGAGTCCCAACACGCACAAGATGAAGCTCGCTACGAGGAACAGCAGGCACGGTTGCAGGCAATGGAAGAGCAGATGGGACGAGTGCGGGAAATGGACGAGCAGATGGCACGAATGCGGGAAATGGAAGACAGGATGAACGAGTTCTTCCGTAACCGATAGATAACACGTTATGTAATATTTTAATTTTCTTAATCACTTTTAAAAATATTGAACCTTAATTTTAAATGTTGTTTTTTTTATTTTTATTTTAATTTAATTTTTATTTATATTTAATTTTAATTTAATTTAATTTATTTTAATTTAATTTCATTAAATATAATTAAATAAAATTTTTTTTTTTTAATAAATAAAATATCCGTCGGAAATCCGTCGGTATATGTAGCCGTCGGAAATCCGTCGGTATGTGTAGCCGTCGGAAATCCGTCGGACAATGACATACTGACAGATTTCCGACGGAATACTGACGGATTCCGGTTATTTCTTTTCCGTCGGAATTCTGTTAGTATTTCCGACGGAATTCCGACGGAATTGTATTTCCGATGAGATAGAACCGACCGGTCAAAACCGTCGGAAAGCCGTCGGAATAGGGCTTATTCCGACGGCTTTTCGACGGTTTTGACCGTCGGAAATTTGCCTTTTTTCTTGTAGTGAGAGGTACTCGAAGAATCCGGAGTGGTTTAGGAGCAAAAAATTTTGCTTTGTTGACATAATCTTATTCACGATGTGGACTACGAAGTACAAGGACTTCGTTGATTTTCCTGCAAATCAAGATATGTATTATACATATATATTTTAAAATTTTAAACATACAAATAGCATAATTAACACGCATTTAGAAAAAAAAACCACAACATACATTACTAATGAATTATAAATGCATTATTAGTGAAATAATAAATGTAGACTACAAAATAAGTCTACAGGAAGTAGACTGCGGATGCAGTCTACACATCAGCTAATCAAACAAGAAAATTAAGTTTAAGATTATCTATTACACATATACATGTTAAACTTATACAAATAAAAACACCATAATTAACACGCATTTAGAAAAAACAAAAACCTCAAAATTCATTACTAATGAACTATAAATGCATTATTAGTGGAATCATAAATGTAGACTACAAAAGAAGTCTACAGAATGCAGGCTTGTTCAGAAGTCTACATATATGAGTTAGATACCAACCAAACAAAAAAATTAATTTATAAATTTATATTATACATATACATATCAAAATTTTACACATAAAAACAAAAACCACAAAATTCATTACTAATGAATTATAAATGAATTATTTGTGAAATCGTAAATATAGACTACAAATGAAGTCTACACTAGGTAGACTTCGTGTGTAGACTTCGTCTGACCTGTCGGGTTAGTTTTTGCAGTTGAGGCATATTCACATAGACTTCTTTTGCAGTCTACACAACAATTTGGGTTACTTTTGCAATTGATCAAAACTTTGACTTTATAAGTGTAGACTTCGTTTTTAGTCTACAAAAGCATTTAGGTTAGTTTTGCAATTGACCATAGTTTGACTTTTTACAGTAGACTTCTTTTGCAGTCTACACAAATACGCGGAAAATCGTTTTCTAAAGTAGATTTCTTTTGCAGTTTACAATCAAGAGTAGACTTCGTGCGTAGACTTTGTTTGACATGTTGGGTTAGATTTGCAATTGACTAAAGTTTGACTTTCGAAGTAGACTACAAAATAAGTCTACTCTGTAAAAAGAGGTTTGTTTTGTGTTTGACCAAAATCTCGATTTAATTAAATACTTCAGGAGTAGACTTCTTTTGCAGTCTACATAGATATTTATCCGTGGTCAAATTTTCCATATTTTAGTCAAACACAAAACTAACATATTTTCGCAAAGTATACTTCTTTTGAAATCTACTATAAAAAGTCAAAGTTCAGTCAGATGCAAAACTGACCTCAATTGTTGACAAAGTAGACTTCGTATGAAGTCTACTGGCCATAGACTTCACATGAAGTCTGCTCTAAAAGGTCAAACTTTTGGTCAATTGCAAAACTAACCTCACTGCAAGAAGACTTCATATGAAGTTTACACACGGTTTTTTTGTTTCCAAAGGGAAACGCGTAGACTTCAATTGAAGTCTTCTTTGGATATTTTCAAAAATAGTCAATTGCAAATCTAACTTCTTCATTGACTAGTAGACTTCAAAATAAGTCTACTTTCACGAAGCAGATCTGAAAACAGGTTAAAATCGAGTAAATTTACCTTTTTTCGCCGTTGAACCTCGTTTTTAGCTTCGTAAACCACCTGTAATTTTGAATGTCACCGGTAACAAAGAACCCAAGACGCTATTATGCAAGTGATATATCATGGTTTTTACCTATTTTTGGCCATGATATAAGTCCATTTTATAGAGTCTTCCTGGTATTTTTCGAGTCTTTTGGAGTCTTCATAGGTTAAGGGACGATTGGAGCATAAAGGGAGTTTTTGGAGCATTTTGGAGCATCAAGAAAAGAAGTGCCGAAGTAATCAAGTCGGAGTCAAGATATGGAGCCTGCGTCGCTCGACGCAGTCAAGTGGCGTCGATCGACGCAAACATATCAGCGAATCGAGCAAGGAGATGGCGTCGAGCGATGCAACCCATCTGCGTCGCTCGACGCAAGCTAATGTTGAAGACTTTCCTCTTTTGCCCAAAAAGCCCAGAAGTTTGCAGAAGAAGCCCAATCTGATTTTAAGACTATATATAATTTTTACTTAGGTTTTCATGTATCTATCTTGTTTTCTATTGAGACTTGGAGAGAGAGAGATTTGGAGAGCTTTTAGGGAGACAAGTCTGTGCTTGAAAATCACCGATATTCGAACCCTTTGTATCTTTTTCTCTATCTTTCTATACAATTTTATTCATCTATGATGTTTATTTCAATCACCATGTCTGAGTAGTTTGCTTGTTAGGTTTAGGGTTATCAAAGGAATATGAGAAATTGTTAGACTTGTTAGATATGTTAGGGAACATCACTTGGTTCTTCATCTAGATTGTTGTTAATGCTAGTTCTAGTTTGATTGCCTAGAACTTAGATCTTAGGTTAATTGTTAGATGCGAAAGTATTGATAATTACCTGAACTAATCTTAGATGAGCAAATTATCTATTCGCAAAGAAATTTGGTTTAGACAATTTGTGAACAATTGAATCTGAACATTAATGCTTGTCTTTATCCACTAATTTGCAAAGAAATTTGGAATTTAGGGATTTAGTCATAGATAGTTTTCACAACGAAAGTTGGTTAACTTTACCACTGTTTTCATGTTCAAGAACGGATCTTAATTCCCCTATCGATCTAATTTGTCTACAGTTTTGAGTTTCCTGCGATTTCCTGAAAACCTAGCTTTTGTCTCATTGAATTTTAAAGAACACTGAATCATAATCTGCTTGTCTTGTTTTACTATTGTCTTAATTTTAACACATATTTACTTAGCATAATTTGAATTCATTAGTTGTTTGTGTGATTCGATTCCCTGTGGATTCGACCCCTAAGTACTACGACGATCTCTTAATTTGAGAGAGTAGCTCAGAGTAAATTTGAGCTTATCAGCAAGAAGCATCGACAATCGTTAGGTTTATAAAAGAAGAAAACTTGAAATACAAATTTAGAGCTTTTTTGGATGAAATTAGAGAGAAAATATAAGAAAATAGTTTATGAGATCAGATAATGAGCATTTAGACTTAAAAAAATCGGTTGAGAAAGCATTTAGAGCTTCAAATTGGTTGTTCATGGTGGTTGGCAAAATTGAAGAAGATGGTATTTTGGTAAATAAGTTGATGTCTTTCGGTTTTTGTGTCTTTTTCAATATACCTGAATTAGAAGAAAAAAATCAGAACATAATTGTATTTTCGTGAATACATGTTGATTATAATGATAAAATTGTAAGAAAGTGGCAAAATATGAAAAAGAAGAAAAAATGGGTTAAATTTGCATTTGACTTCAACTTTTGAGTCAGTTTTGCAACATTCCCATTTTTTTGTATAAGTAAATATTTTTTTTCCACAAGTTTATAAGAGATCAAACTACAGAACCCGCAATTTATGCGGGTCCTTAATCGAGTAAATGTCTCCCAAGCTCCCGTTGACTAAGTCAAAGTCTAGGAAACTCCAGTTGTACCATGTGGTTTTTTTGTTTTAGTTGTACCAAATAAGTAGTTGTACCATGTCTCTACAGTTGTACCAAGTAATACCTACTTGTACTACAATTTTAATAGTTGTACCAAATAATACCTAATTGTACCAAATAATACATAGTTGTATCATGGTACAACTGTTGTACCGAGTATTACTACCCAATTTATACCAAATCGGAGAGGAGTACGTCAAACAATTAAGGAGTATGCCAGACAGGAGTACAAGCAGATTGGAGTAAACCAGACATTTATCCTCTTTAATCTAGTGTTAAATAAATACTAAATTCTTTTCTTTTCTTTTCTTTTTTCCTTATTCCGAATTTTCTTTTCCTTTTTTTTCTTCCTCCGAAAATTACTCTCAACGTCGACACATAAACAAAGTGGGTTTTATATATATATATATATATAATAATTTGGATTTTAGGGTTCGACTTTGTTGATTCGATCGCTCTCATCTTTAAATCGTCGTTGCAATCTTTAGGTTTACTATCGACTCAACAAATCAGAAAAGCAAACGAAATCGTGATGGCATCGTTCTTGACTTTATTATCGTTCTTCATCGTAATAACGTCGTTCTTCATCTCCTTTGACGCAAGACAGGGTGGAAACAGCCAAACCTCCGCCGCATGCAAACTTCCGGCGGAACAACCTTCACCATCCGTCGTCGGCATCCGCAATAACAATCGAAAGTCTCTGAAAGCAATCCCACATGAAGAAGCATCCAACTCCTCTACCCAAATCGAAATCTTCCCTAATCAATGCCTAAACCATCAATCTTCCACTTCTCTGGCCGAACAACCTTCAAAGTTTTTCGTCGGCATCCGCAATAACAACCGAAATTTTCTTCTCCATTCAATTCCAAACTCTATCAAGAACATTACGGAACTCTTTCACAATGAACTTCTCCTCATCACAGCCAAATACAGTCTCATGATGACCATGTTGATTATCTTGCTCAGTTTCTTGGAAAACCTTTAGGTTTGCTTTTTCTTATTTTTTTTCTTTCTTTTAGAAAAAAAAAACGTGTAAACACAGAGAAGAGAAACATGTTTAATCTTTTTACAATCTGTAAAATACATCTCCATGTTCCTTGTTGATCAATGATTTCGGGTTTATACATTATAATTAAAGTTTTAAATAAATTAATAGATTAGGGCGTGTTCTGAAATTCGATTTTTTAGATTCTTTGTATTATTTTGCATTGTTAAAATTTTATTCTGGATTTATGTAGATGGAAAATAATAGAAAAAGCATAGGAGATTACCTCCAATATGTGCAAAGGTCTTTACTTTTGAATATAAACGGTATAAAGTTATGGCATAGGAGATTACCTCCAATATGTTAGAGTTGCTAGATTAGTGATTCGGTTTGTTTTTTATTGCACATATTGTGTTACATAGTTAACAAACGAGCATATTAGCGATCCAGTTTGTTTTTTCATAATTATTGGACAGATTGTGTATTATAGTGCCCATAGTTACCAAAGGAATATTTTGTTTTTTTGGTTGATATAATAGCTAGGATCCATTTTCTTAGCAGCATTTGGTGAAGGTAATTGGTTTCACGTGGCCAAAAAAAGAGAAAAAAAAAAAAGAATGGAGAAGCCTAACTGAAATATGTAATTTCTGTTGTAGAATCAACACACATGAACTTTTCAAGGTTAAAACCCCTATATTTTGTGGCATGGAGCTTAATGCTTGGTTGGCCTTATAGAAGACTCGAACAGATAGACACGGAAGTAGAAGAGGGAGGCGGAGTAGAAAAAGGGTCTTTGACTATTTGGTGATCGTGAGCTTTTGGCTTAGGGAGACAGATCTCTATAACAAACCCTAATTGTTTTTGTACATTGTTCTTGAGTAATAAAAAGAGAGAGGATCTCGAAACTTATGATCTGATCTGATCCACATAGGTTAGCAAAGTTACTGAGAAGGGCTAAGGCAGCCAATAAGAAAAAGTCCGGCCAAATAACCCAACTAGCCTGTCTACACAAAATGTTGGCTATAAATATCTTGAGACGGCCAAGAGTCACGAAGAAGTATATACCAAGCTCAACATAATTTTTTAAATAAAGTTCTACCTAATATCATTCATTTTATGGAATGAACATGATCAGGTACAAGATGATGTTCTCATAGTAATTGTTGGAACTGGAACGCAAAACCAAAAAAAGAAGAAGATATATATATAACTGAGAAAATAATGCAAGGCATGGTTGTTATTGTGCACCTTGAATTTGTTAGCATTTGGTAGAGTTTTCTGTATGTTGTGTTTGATGTTCTCTACTACTTAACATTAGAGAAGTATCAGTGGAATTTGATTGTGTACATGGTGTATTCTTTCGTAATTAACACAATATGTATAAATTTTTTAAAAAGGAACAAACTGAAGAAATATTTATAAAAGGAGAAAATCATCCATATATGTGAAAAAGGGAAACAAAACCACTTAGGAAAATCAAAACCCTAAACATCGAGGTCACGAAACTGAGAAGGAGAATGATGAAAGTCAGTGAGGTTAACCAAGTAATTGAGAAGTGCCAATGCAGCGAAGGGGTAAAACGGCGGTCGAGTAAGTCCCATGTAACCCAAGTAGCCACTAAAAAAAGACAACAAATCAGTGAAGAGAACACGGTCAATTGAGTTGCTTGACCGCCAAGGATCCCGTGACCAACCCAAACATGTAAGTAACCAATTGTACCGAATGGATATGGTACGACACCATGAACATAAGTAACATAAAAGTGAAGGTGGCGTCTGACCACGCTTCTCCTCCCACCCGGCGAGTCTCTTTAATAATTGTCGGAATTGGAATGCTAAACGACCTCACGACCAAAATAGCACAAGTCAAGAACATTGCTGCGGGAAGAAGCAGGCTTCTGACCATAACTTTGTCTTCCCAACAAGGCAAGGACCAGAGTTGTAAGAGCGGTGGCGTTAAACAACTGAGAGATGATGATATGGCGATTCCGTAGTATATAGATCGGGTTTTCGTACAAATCACTCCTTCGATTATCATTGTTTTAGCTCTCATGATCGATAATAATTGGTTTCTAAGCTTTTTGTTTCTAGGTAAATATAATAATGTGAACTACACAGACTCTTTTTTCATGCATTTATAATAATATAAATATCGACCTTGCCTATTCCTAATAGATTTGGGAATAGAGGAAAGTTCCTAGGATTTTCCAACTCGTCCGGGAGATTCTAAAAATCTTAACAACATAGGTGTAATTAACAAGATTGTGATGTGTCAATCAATTGTCAAACAAATCTTTAAAACAAAAAAAAAAATTCTTATATACTTAGCGCATCATCATCGTTGAGACGGTGATAAAGAGTTCAAAACAAATAAAATATTGATATTATAAATTTGTATTTATTAAATAATTAAATATTAAATTAAAAAGAAAAATAGACCAATAAGAAAAAGACAAATGGGAAGAAGTACCAAAGAACTATTTCATATGTATCTATGCAATGAGACATATCACGTTTCTCTTTTTTACTTTTAATTGCATTTATTATTTGTTTAATATATGAGATTGATATAAATTCACCGTTAAAAATGGTTTTATATTTATCAGTTAGATTATGAAAAATTATATCAACGTTTTACAATTAGTAACTGATAATTCATAAATAAAATTAGCTGATAAGCTACTTTACTTATATTTTGTTTTTGAATATAAATAGGTAAAGATACAAAATCAAGCACATTTTATCATTACAATATTAAAAACACGTGTAAAAATATTTTGAGTTTGAGTGGAACTAGGTTTACATTATAATATTTCACCTTTATTTAAATAATTTTATGTTCTCTCAATCAATCTTTTCACTAAGCAATTTAAAACTTCAATTCTAAGTTAAATGAGTTTTATTTATTTTAAAAAATCTTTTATCATTATATTTTTGAATTAAATTACGTTGACAAAAATTACAAAAAAATTACAAAAAAGAAAAAAATTTAAGCCTAATATTACTTTATTTAAGTGGAATAGAATGTATATTGTAAAAGAAGGCAAGAAACATTTTACGTATTATTCCAAACATATCCAGTATTATAAGTTCGTCTCCGCCCTATTTGACACGAGTTTTATAGTTCCAAATCCTTGCATTCTCATCTTTGCTACAAGTTATACACATCGACGGGATGGAGAACTAAGACCGACTGGTTCTCATGAGATAGCATTATCCATTTCTTGTCGGCCCTAAGATAAAGGTAAAAGTCAACATCAGTTAGTAACATACCATAACATATTGACATTCCACAAGAAAACTAAAACCAAGTAAAAAAGACTTTACTGGTAAGTAGGCTAGTCGTCTAGTTCTCCTTCCTTTGGATTTCAACAACAAGTTTCACTGGATTTACTACAACTCACAAGATGCTTACCATCCAGAGATCACGTAACTCTAAGAATCCGATTCTTGTGCCATGAAAAGATTAAAGGATAACTATTAGTAGGAATGTACAAAAGTAAAATGAAGATTAATGGTGGTGAGGAAAATTTCTAACTTTTGAAAGTAAACAATGTAATTTCAGTGTTGAGATCCCAAAGCTTGACAGTGGTGTTGCCTGAACCACTTACCAATTGTTTGCCATTAGGAATGAACAAAATACAAATACAGCTTCCGTGTGACCTACGATTTAACAAAAACCAAGTAAACTGAAAAAGCGACCAACACATAGCTATTCTCTTAGTGTTCATAGTGCAAGGAAGTCCATTATCATAAATCTTAGAAAAATCGAAATACCCAAAAACCAAAAACCAAAAATCAATCATTGAGCTGACTCAATTGAGTCTGCAAGGCCATGGATGTCTTTAAGGTTATCTTTTCGGTGTGAAATGAATATATTATTTCACTGTTTGAGAGTTTTCTGTGGTAATGAAATTTAAACTAAAAACTGTCTTACAAACAACCATTGATAACCTCTTTATTTTTCTTTTACACATAAGTGTTGACCTTATTTCCTTCCCCCAATTATTTTTAGTCATCTTCACTCTACAAAAACATAGCAAGCCCAGCTCTTAGTTTCTCTCAGAAAAAGGGAAAGAAAAACACCAACGACTTCTTTCATCCATTCTCCAAAGAATCAAAAGTCAATTTCACTCAAACAATGGACACAAAATTAATTTTACGATTTGGCTAGTTTTCCATTACCATTATCTACAACATTAAATTAACGAAAACAATTGATCAAAATCGAAAACCAAAGGAAAAAAAAAACTAAGGACATAAAGCATTAAAGCATTATACTGAAATAGCTTTTATCTGCTTATTTTTATTTTTTTCCCGTGAAGAAATCTTAGAACTTAACCAAAAAAAAAAAAAGATAAAATCTATAACATGTATTGTGCATGCCAAATAAAAATTTGGTAACATAGCTACATTTTTTTTGTAGCTATAGTGTTTTTTTAAAAAAATTTCTATTTGCTACGAATTTGCTACAAACAATTCATTGTATCTATACGTTTGAAACAAATTTAAGTTTTATAGCAAATTGTAGCAAGTTGCCACAAAAAGTTACTAACATCACGTTGTAGCTATTTGACTTAAAATTGCTACAATATATATTGCGTAGCAAATTTGTTACAATGTTGTTACAAATAGTTAGTGGAAAATTGATACAAAATTCTAGCGGTGGGCATTCGGTTGTGCGGTTCGGTTTCGGTTCGATTTTTCGGTTGTAGAGAAAATGAGTCCATATAAAACCAAAATGGTTATGGGTCGGTCTCTGTTCGGTTCGGTATCACAATATAGAGCTCCATAATAGACCAAAATCCTACTGGTTCGGTTTCGATTTCAGTTTGTAACCGAAAAACCGAATTCAAAAATGTAAACTCAAATGAACAAGCAGCACATTCAACACATTCAAACAATGTATAACCGAAAAGAGCATCATATTCAAAGAGTTTTGAGTCTAAAATCCATAATGAAACACGAAAGAAAAAGCAAAATGAAGTAAAAAGTCAATAACCATAAGTTTAAAATCAAACACAAAGTCGACATCGTTTGTTCTCTTTTCAAAGTTTCATTGATTTACAATCCTTAAACTTCAAGACTAGCTTTAGTCTCTCACAAGCTCTACAAGTGGAACAGAAAGTAAAATAGAAAGGTGAAGTTCATGTATATAATAATATAACAGAAACTAAACGAATGAAAGCATTGAAGATATATTACCTCTTTATAGCTTGTCTTGCAACTCAATGTCTGCAATCAAGTCTTTCATGGTGATTGCTCATTTTTCAGTGAGTTTGACCTTGCATTTCAACCACTATTCTGTGCACATCACAGCCTCTATTGAACTATGTGTAAGAGCACTTCTGAAAGGGTCTAGGATACGGCGAGAATAGAAGTGTCAAACGGGCCGGCCCGCGACGGGTATTTTTTTAAGACCGCAGCGGGTCAGCCCGCTAGAACAAATGCTATGTCCAGACCGACCCGCAATATTCTATGGGTTAGCGGACCGACCCGCGGGCCATCATAAGTCTACTCTTAAAATACACATTAATACATAGATTTCTATCAAAATAATCGAAGTGTTTAGCTTAAATTATAAATAAAATAATCCAAATGTTTAACTGAAAGTGAAGACAAAGTTATCAAAGAGTTTAATGGAAACACAAAACAATAGTATCAAAATAACAATAAATTCAAGAAGCAAGATAGGAACTAAGAAGAGATTCAAAATGTTTTAGAGCATTAGTGAAATTGAAATTCAATCAATCTTCACCATCCACGATTGATTGGAAAAAAGGTAGTGTTTCATCTTCACCATCAAATTCTTCATCCACCTCTACATAAATCAAATGAAGTAACATAATGAATATAAAGTATAATTGTATAATTGTAAAAAAACTAAGAGGTTTACCATTTTCATATGCTTCAAAACCCTTTAACCAATTGCGACTGCAGATCAGTGCTTGAACGTTTTTTGGAAGAAGTCGGCTTCCATACTTGTTTAAAACTCGAGCCACAATGCTAAAAGATGATTCAGAAGGTACCGTTGTAATAGGAATACTAAGAAGGTCACAAGCCATAGAAGCTAATTGCCCATAGCGTTGAGAGTTATCTTTCCAATATTTCAGAATATCTAAACTCTCAAAATTCCTCACGTCTAACAGCAGTTCATCTAAATATAAATCCAAAGAAGACTTTCCACTAACAACAACAGTTTCTTTGTGAAAGGCGAAGAAATCCTGTAACGTTAATAAAAGCATGTAAGTAATTATACAAAAGAATTAAAAAATGAAACGTGGAAAATTATATAGAAATAAAACAAATCATAAATTATAACAAAAGCCTTAAGCCTCCAATCAAATCTTCAAATGACGATAAGAAAATAGCAAATAACCAACAACACAATACTTGTGAATCTATCAAGATCATCACGTCTCTCACTTATTCTTTTTTTCACAAAAATGATTTTTTTAAAACCTCTGAATGTAACTAATATGAACGAGCCAAGTTCAACTACATAGATTCAGTCATATATACTATGGTCCGTATATGGCTATATTCCTCAAGCACTCTACTCTAACCGTATATGGCTATATTCCATGGTTAAGTCAATGTAACAGTGACTAGTTTACAACAAAGAACATAGAAGTATACTTACATTGTAATTTCCGAAAGTTCCTCTTGCTTCTTCATCATCGTCTTTCCGCTGAAAAAAATCATGCGTCTCCGAAGAAGATGATGCTGCTTCGGACTTGTTCCCATATGCTTCCAAAAGAGTACGTAATTTATCACGCAAATGTTTCATCTTTCCCTTACAGGAAATCTTATCAAGTTTTGTCAAACAATACTCTACAAGTGTTAGCTTCAATCGTGGATCAAACACCGTAGCCATAGCAAAAATGTCACTAACTTCTTCCCAATACTTCTCAAACTTCTCTTTCATCGGGATAAGCATTCTTCTGATAATATCATCTCTATTATTCTCATTCTCTTTCCACCAGTTTTGGATCTTCCAAACTTGCATGAAATACAAATTTGAAGTTGGATATGTAGAACCAGACATAAGACGAGTGATCTCATCAAATGGCTCCAAAAAATCACACATCCCCTGCATTCGAATCCATTCATCTTTTGTTGGGTGAAACTTGTATCCTTTGGCATCGATGACTTTCAGATTAGCAAAAGCAGCTCGGTATTTCATGGCCCTATCAAGCATTTTATATGTTGAATTCCACCGAGTTGGCACATCCAAGAGCAAGCCAGCTTTTAGTTTTACACCAACTGATTGCACACATTTTGCAAACAATATTTCACAAGATTCAGAGGCTTGGACATACTTTATACTCTCCCTGATCTTATGCAGTGAATCCCCAATCACTTTCAGACCATCTTGAACAATGAGATTAAGAATATGTGATGAGCATCTTACATGAAAAAAATCTCCTCCACACAATAAATCATTCCGCAACACAAGCTGATTTTTCAAAAAATCTTGCATGGTATCATTGTTAGTAGCATTGTCTAAGGTGATGGAAAACACTTTCTTTTCAATTCCCCATTCTTTTCACGTCTCAAGAAGCTGGATAGCTAAGTGCATACCTGTATGCGGAGGCGGTGAAGCACAAAATGCAAGAATCTTGTTGTTCAATTTCCAGTCTCTGTCAATGTAATGTGCTGTCAAACACATGTAGCCCTCATGAGTGATTGCAGACCACAAATCAAAAGTAAAGGAAATCCTTCCAGGAAGATCAGCTAATTCTCTCTTTAGCTTCTCCGTCTCATTCTCATAGAATTTGTAAACATCTGATGCGGCTGTGTTCCGGCTGATGAACTTCACATCCACATTTAAATACTTCCAAACTGATCTAACTCTCTCGTATTCCACATACGCAAATGGGAGATCATGCTGAATAATACACTTAGCTACCATTTCACGAAAAACAAAATGATCAATCTTCTTGGCTTGCAATTTTCCTTCTGCATTGATCATCATTTTTCCAACGTCTCCATTTTTAGGCTTCACCTTGCACTTCTTTACATGTCTTTTGTAAGTGGTCATACCAATCCTGTGTGAATTGTAAGCATAATCAATCTTACAATGAATACATTGTGCTCTTTCTTCAGATTTTCCCGATTTATCAACTTTAGTAATCACTATAAAATCTTTCCAAACTGGTGAATACCTCCTCCTCCTCCTCCTCCTCAACATCAATGATTGGTCTTTTAGAAGGCTTAGATGTTGGTCTTTTAACAGACTTAGATGTTGGTCTATTAGGAGGCTTGAATGATTCTGTTCTGTCAACCCTTTTTCGCTCATTTTGGTTTTCGGCGTTCATAGCATCAATAATTCTTTGAGTTTCTAAGTCGGCCGATCTTTTCTCGTTAGAATCACGTGAGTCCTGTCAAAATATCAACAACGAAACATACTAATATTAAGTTATTATGTAAATAAAACAAACTGCTTTTAAGAAAAGACACTAGATAACCTCAAAAGTTATGAGATTTAAAGGGTAGTTTGATTAAAAATAAAACAGTATATAACACAGTCATTATGCATCGAAGACAACCTCAAGATCCTCAAACATCAAACATAACTGAAAATTAAATCATCAACTTACCATTACAATTCTTAGTTCCGATTAAGTCTCTCACACTCTAACGATGCTTTTTCTGGTTTTGAGAGTTTATAAATGACTCTTGAGTTTCTTTGTAGAGAGAGCAAAGAATAGAAACGACGTTCAGCGTTTTTAATAGAATTTTAGTAACTAATAAAACCTTCTAGTTGGTGCAAAAGGTTTCAATCTTCCTTTTATTTTTTGTCGTAACTAAGGTTTCAAACTTTCAAAAAAATTCTCTTTATGAAAAATCATTATTAAACTAATGTGGAAACTCGACAAACCAACATGGAAACCAATATTAAACCAACTTTTCTTAGACGGTTTGTTTAATAGCGGGTAACCCGCAATAGGTTAGCTCGTTTAACCTGCAGACCACACCGGGTCGACCCGCGAGACCCGCTTCTTTGCGAACAAAAAATATCATGTCCAAACTCGCCACGTGGTGGGCCTAGTCGGGCATGGCCCGCGGGTTCAAGACCCGTTTGACACCTCTACGCGAGAAGTACTAAAAACACTCTCTGAAGCAACATAAGAGACTTGCATAGCAAGTACATCTCTGGCCATCTCGGATAAGATAGGAAACTTGGGAGCATTGACTCTCCACCAACTAAGAACATCAAACTCTATACCCATTAGTAGCACTGGATTTTCTACTGATTCTTTCAAATAAAGGCGTAACTCGTTACTTGCTTCTTGAACTCCTTTTGCTTTGACCCGCTCCTTATAAAATTTATCCATTCTTTCATAACCACGAAAAATCATCATCAATATCTGCTGCAATTTGATCTTGTTGGCTACTTTGAGACTGAGATGTCTGAGAAGAACCCCCTGTAGAATGAGATTGACTGCTTGTAGCACATTTATTGCCAAAGAGAATGCCATATTGTTCAAACATTCCTTCCATTATCATCTTCACAAACTGAAGAAGATTCTTCCCAATTACAATGTCTTTACCATAAAGATGTTCAAAACACATCTCTGCAAATTCCATTTTATTCCTTAGATCGAGTACACTAGCAACAATGAGAAGCATATTCACTTCACTCAAATCACCCCAATACTTGTCAAACTTAACTATCATCCTGTTGGCACTTTCCTGTAACTCTAAGTCAGGCTGTTTGCTCAATCTAATCAAGTTCCTTTGTATGGTAACAATCTCATTGTAACAGAGGTGAGCATTCACCTTTGAAACGCTGAAACAATCAATGTGGAGTAATAAAAGATGACAAGGAAACTAACTAACCTGTCTATCTCATCCCAATCTTTTTTAAGTGGCAGTCCAACCCTTTGTTCTCCATTCTTTCCCACTCTAAGAAAGTAGTCATTATACCTTTAGTCTTCAAGTTCCATCTTATCGAAAAGCCTACTCTAAACTAAAGAGCTTTTACTAACATTAGATACGTAGAATTCCATCTTGTGCTCACATCCAATGGTAAACTTTCTCGAGTAATAACTTTTCCAGAATCAAGCTTATCCTCAAAAGCCTTTATTCTCTTTGTAGAAGCCCTGAGGTACAGAACACTATTACTATAACGCCCGTGAACCAAAATGTGTATTTTTGGTGGTGTGTCGAGCGACGCAGAAGAGATGCGTCGAGCGACGCAGGGGTTTTTGCGTCGAGCGACGCAGTGGAGGTGCGTCGAGCGACGCAAATCTTTAATCAGACCGAGAAGTCGGGTTTGATCGCACGGTTTGCGTGATGGTTTAAGGAAACCCTAGGTTTCGATATAAAAGGCAGAAACAGTGTTCTGGCCGTTTTTGGTTGATCAGAAATCAGAGAGGAAAAGGGTTGAGAGAAGAGCTAAGTGATTGTGTGAGAGGGACAGCTTTTGTTCGTAAGTTTGAGAGGGACAGCTTTTGTTCGTAAGTTTGAAGAGCAAACGGCTGGGCCATTCGTGGTGGATTGGAGTGATTTTTGGTGGGTAAGTTCTCCAATATCTGCTCGTGTCTTAGGTGAAAATGGTTTATCTTTTGGTTGATTATTCGCCAAGTTATAGCTGTTTGAACTCGATGGGTCTGTGCAAATTGTTATCTGCGATTAGTCGGGTTCAGAGGGAAATTCCGATCAAAAGAGAAGGAGTCTGGAGACGATCCACATACCGACGCGTAGATGTGTGTGTCTAGTTTCCAGAACAGTTGCCTGTTTTGGAATTGAACCAGTGGTTCGTCGTGTACGAGGGCTTTAGTGAATGTCATTCATTCTGTTCATTTCGATTCTTCGAGGTGAGTGCGTGATCGTGGGTTGTGTGGGCATAGGGATAGATGGAATGCGTTTGATTGTTGTTTTCGTGTGTTCTGTGACTGGATCGGGTAGGTGACTCGATAAATCGCGGCGGAGGAGGATACCGTGGGTGAGAGTTGTGTAGGACTGTGTCGGTATTGAGGAGGAGACTTGGGAACCAGAGGCGAGGATGAAGACTAAGTTCTCAAAATGGTTCGAGAAGCAAGCAGAGGCTTGAGGAGTCTTTCATTTCGTTGGTTTCAGTCTTTTGGTTTGGTTGTAGCATGTGGCTACGGTTGCTGTATTTCGTTTGTTGTAACGATATACATCTTGTGTTTAATAAGATGGGTTTTCTTATTATTTGTGTTCATAAGATGTGAGTTCTTATGAGGGGTTTTTAGGATGTGGAGTTCCTATGTCATGACGGGAGTGTCATGAGGTTTGGACTATGAGATGTGAGTTCTTATAGTAGATGACCGGTGCGGGTCATGTGTGTTGTGTTGTCTGGCAACATGGACGTTCTATGGGAGTTAGAGCTAGTCCATGGCTAGAGATCCTAGGGGCGGCGATCCTATGGGTAGTTAGGTTTCGTCCGTTCGCTAGGAGAGCTGGCTGGAAAGTAGAAATCTTAGGTGGAATCGAGACTGGTCTATTTTCTAGAGGAGTCGGGAAGCAGGCCTTAGGTGGGATCGAGGTTTGTCTGTCTCGGGACTCTGAGCTGGGGAATAGAGATCCTATGTGGGATCGGGATCTGTCTATTTCCTAAGGGAGTCTGGAAAGAAGGTTCTGCAGGACTTATCTTTTCCAGGGACTCCAGATGACTCGCTGAGGGTCATATACGATATTCCGCTGAGGGAATGTCATGGTGAGCCATGAAGGCGTTTTCGGTCGATAGATGCTTATGACGGCACGTTGCAGAGTATTGCTCCAGAGGACGGTGGGTTCTTGTATACTTGAGGGATAGTGGATCTCTCCAGGGGATAGTGGGTTCCCTGCATGCACTCGAGGGGTAGTGGGCCTCTCTGGGAACGGTGGGTCTCCTACATGTACTTTGAGGGATAGTGGGTCTCTCCAGGGGATAGTGGGTTCCCTGCATACCGTAGCTCAAAGGGTGAGGATCCTGCGAGTAGGTGTGGTGTATATGTGTACGAGTCATGAGTATGAGTATGAGCAGTAGCGTCTGAACGGGTTGTAAGTAAGCGGCCGAATAGCCATCGGGGGATCGAGAGGGATCTCAGGTGGGCTGACCGGTGGAGTCAGGTATGAGGGTTGGATTGTAGGGTCTTGTCTAGGGTTAGTATTTGCGCTGGAACCTCAACTCGGGCGATTTCGGAGAGTAATGTAGCGTCTTGGTCGTGCATGTTCTTGTCTGATTGTTGCACGATCAATTAGTCCTTTATGCCGGGTCTACGGTGGGTCGAACATGTTCTTGTCTGATTGTTGTTCGATCGATCGGGCAGACTTGGCCGGGACTACAGCGATACATTGTGGTGTATCTCTGGGAAAGTTGGGTCGGGTTTCTGAGCTTAAGTGGTGACCTTAGCACGGATCTGAGTTGTTGATGACTTGTGATTCGAGGACGAATCCTTGTTAGTGGGGGAGAATTGTAACGCCCGTGAACCAAAATGTGTATTTTTGGTGGTGCGTCGAGCGAAGCAGAAGAGTTGCATCGAGCGACGCAGGGTTTTTTGCGTCGAGCGACGCAGTGGAGGTGCGTCGAGCGACGCAAATCTTTAATCAGACCGCGAAGTCGGGATTGATCGCCCGGTTTGCGTGATGGTTTAAGAAAACCCTAGGTTTCGATATAAAAGGCGGAAACAGTGTTCTGGCCGTTTTTGGTTGATCAGAAATCAGAGAGGAAAAGGGTTGAGAGAAGAGCTAAGTGATTGTGTGAGAGGGACAGCTTTTGTTCGTAAGTTTGAGAGGGATAGCTTTTGTTCGTAAGTTTGAAGAGAAAATGGCTGGGCCATTCATGGTGGATTGGAGTGATTTTTGGTGGGTAAGTTCTCCAATCTCTGTTCGTGTCTTAGGCGAAAACGGTTCATCTTTTGGTTGATTATTCGCCAAGTTATAGCTGGTTGAACTCGATGGGTCTGTGCAGATTGTTATCTGCGATCAGTCGGGTTCAGAGGGGAATTCCGATCGAAACAGAGGGATCTGGAGGCGATCCGCATACCGACGCGTAGATGTGTGTGTCTAGTTTCTAGAACAGTTGCTTGTTTTGGAATTGGACCAGTGGTTCGTCGTGTACGAGGGCTTTAGTGAACGTCATTCATTCTGTTCATTTCGATTCTTCGAGGTGAGTGCGTGATCGTGGGTTGTGTGGGCATAGGGATAGATGGAATGCGTTTGATTGTTGTTTTCGTGTGTTCTGTGACTGGATCGGGCAGGTGACTCGATAAATCACGACGGATTGGAGCCACGAGAGGATAGGCTTGTTTCTGTGGATGTCGCGTCAATCGACGCCAGGGTGGTGCGTCGCTCGACACAGACGCCGTGCGACGACCAACGCCTAGAGGTTGCATCGCTCAAAGCAGACGCTGTGCGTCGACCGACGCCTAGAGGTTGCGTCGCTCGACGCAGAGTTCCTGTATGGGTTCGTGATTAGTTGTTCTTATTGCTTGCTTGTGTGCTCATCCTGGTATTTGTCTTTCGTATGTCTATACTTAAATAACCTGTAGACATGATGACCGCCTTGCTGAGTATTTGTGATAATACTCACGCAACTCTTTTTGCCATGTGTTGCAGGTAAAGAGAAAATGTGATCGTAGAATCGGGCAAGGAAGAGGAGATGATCCAGCGTCTCGATTGTTTGCTAGCTACTGTGTTAGAATGGCTAGGTTGTTGGATTGTCGTTAGGTTGGAATGGTTTAGTGTGGAATTGATTAGATATTGTTGCAGTTGTCTGAATTATTGGTTTTATTTGGTTATTGGTTTATGAAGTATTATTTAATGGTTTAATTGCATAATTGATTTCCGCTGAATGTTCGCTGTATTGAGAATTTAGCATGTTGAGGGTTAGCATTTATGGAAATGCTAATTCGGTGCCAACTTATATAAAAAAAAAAACCGGTCGGGTTGTTTCAATTACGAACGCAACACACACTCTTATCTGCCTCATATAGACCATCTTTGACAATTAAGTTGATGATGTGAGCAGCACATCTCAAATGCAAATTTTCACCATTCATAATCAATGCTTCATCCCCTATAGCTTGAAAACTCTCTGTGAACTTTGATATAGCATTTGTATTCGTTGTAGCATTATCAACTGTGATGGTGAACACCTTCTCTATTCTCCAATCATCCAAACAGTCTAGAAGACAAGATGCTATAGTATCACCTGTATGATCATCTACATTCTTAAACCCAATAATTGCCTTCCTGAGCTTCCAGTCTGTATCAATAAAGTGAGAAGTGATCACCATGTAGCTACATGAGGTTGTAGGAGCAACCCATATATCAGTTGTCAAAGAAACCCTTTGCTTCTTCTCAACAAACAGTTTCTTCATATCTGCTTTGCGTGAAACATAAATCTTCATGATATCTCTTGTAGCTGTTCTCCTTGAGTGAGGTGTATAACTCTCGACCTTCTTGCAAAAGTGTCTCCAACCAATATTTTCAACAAATGCAAATGGTAACTCAGCCAAGACAATCAGTTCATTCGTAGCTTCTCTCCATACTTCCTTTTAAACCATACCTCTTTGGAGCCTACCATCAGAGGTTACATTAGCCTGTTTTTGACCTCCTGAATCATTCTTAAGAGAAGCATGGTACTGCTTACATAACTTTAGATGCGCCTTCAGGTTTGAAACTACAGACTTTGTCAAGCAGCTTCTACCAACTCCACAATAATTGCAAGTACATCTGTCATAATCTTCTTTCGTCCTTGTGAAGTGTGTCCAAACCTCAGACCTTGTCTTCTTCTCCTTTCTCAGGCTAGAAGAACTAGGGGTGGCCTTCTCTTTCCTTTGCTTTCCTATTGCAGTTTCAGTAGGAGTAGGAGTAGGAGTAGGAGTTTCTATCTCATCATCAGTCATCTCATCTGAATCAATATCATGCTCATCATCCTCTTGTTGTGCATGTGATGAATTAGAATCCATCTACAAAATAAAAGAATGACAAAAGCTTTAGTATATGTTCTTCTTAAATACAACAATGACAACAAACCTAAGATTAAGATTCCAATTCATAAACAAAACATAGTATTTCAGTCCACGTATAGAGTTAAATTCATGTTGTCTCCTTTCCTTATAGCTAAGTAATGACAATAACATGGTAACACGAAATACAAAACACACGAAACACAAGTATGGCTTTTAGAACTAATGGCTCTTCTTCTTCTTCTTCAAAATCCTTTCTTGAGAACAAATTTTTTTTTAAAAAAACAACTAACTTAGAAACAAATCCGACACAAAACAGAGCAACACAGATACTAAACTCTCAAATCAACAAAACCGGAACCAAATTGTTCAAAACAAAGCAACAAGCACTACACTCCTCATCCTTATATCAACAAACACAAACAGAGCAACACAAACCAAATTGTTGACCAAATTATCACAAACACAAACAGAGCAACACACATCTCTCTTACTTCTTATCACACTAATCAAAAACGCAACACAAATCGAAAAAGAGAAGACCAAATTACGAACCTGTGATCGAATGGCAAAGGATGATGATGGTGGAGGAAGTTGGATTAGTGATTGAGGAGTATTGAGGATTATGGATTTTGATATTAGATTAGCCAGCTTTAGGTTTGAAAGCTTAAGTCTCGACTCTCGGGTTTGGGTATGGGATTGGGAATATCAGAAGTCGTCGCCTAAGTCTCGGGTAGGTTACACAATACACATTATTATTCTATTAGATTTGTATTTCGGTTTCGATTTTTCTTTCGGCTTTCCGGTTTAAATCGAAATCGAACCGAAACCTATGGACTATAAATATTGCAGTCTAATATGTATAATTGTGTCTAGTTGCGACAAATTAATCGTGATAATTGCCACAAATGGTATCAAATGTTTCGAAGGTAATAGCAACACTTAGTTACAAAATAATTGTGACTAATCTGTGGATTTTTTCAAAGAAAAAAAATATTTTTTACATTGATACTTTATAATATAATAATAGATATAAAATAATTAAACATTTATAAAAACGAAGACAATTGGGGGAAGATTATACAATTAGGGGAAGAAGAAGGAATACAAATATATTTTACAAAGAGTTGAAGTGAACTAATTATTTCCACCCTATACACTACCCGTTTGCAATACCCTCTCCTAGACCTAGCTGTGTTTGGATACTTCCTACTCTGACTCTTTGGAGTGAAAAAGAACGATAGACCTGCATCAGACTTAAAGTGGTTGATTTATCGATTTAAATCATCGATTTAAATGTGGTTGATTTAAAGGTGGTTGATTTAAAGATGGTTAATTACAAGGGTACCTTTAATAAAATTCTTCTAATTACACCCTTGCCATCAATTTGTTTTTGACAAAACTACCCCAAAACGTTTTTGATACGTTTTTTTATATTTTATTGGGTTTGAACTTTTTTTCTATCATGGCCCATAAACAAAATATATTTTACGAAAACCATAGCCACCATCTCTATAGTTTCTTATATATATTGTTTTGGAACAAGACTCGGTGATAATCATCTTCTTTTTTAACGTATGTTTATTTTTTTAATCGGCTTTGTTTTTTTGGTTCGCATACGTTTTTGATATTTTATTGGGTTTAAACCTTTTTTCTATCATCGCCCATAAACAAAATATATTTTACGAAAACCATAGCCACCATCTCTATAGTTTCTTATATATATTGTTTATATATTATTTTGGAACAAGACTCGGTGATAATCATTTTCTTTTTTAACGTATGTTTATTTTTTTAATCGGCTTTGTAGGGTTTGATCCACGCTTATTATATAATCTCATACTTTTTCGTTTATTGTGTCTTGCAGAGAACTTCTTTCACAGGTAGTGTTTTCGATATGTTCGTGTATATAATTATTTGATTGCAGTTTTTATTGTTTGTTATTGACGTGTGTATTTCTTTGTATTTAATGTTAGGTACTTTGATGTATATGATCAGTTTGAAAATCCTATAGCAATGATTAAACCATCCAAAATACTCATGATTTAGGTAATGAATTTCAATTCGCTTCTCTTTAGTTTTTTTCTTTGTATCAATTATGATCCCTCTATTTAACACTGTTCTCTCTACTCTCTAGCTTGATAAATCATGCACATACTTGGTTTTCTGGTAGTGCTCTTAGTCTCTAGCTACTCTTCTATCTTTTTCTACATTACATCACTGACTAAAAAAGAAAGAAAACGTTTAAGTTAATTTATCTTCTAAACCATTCACTACAAGAAAAAAGTCATATTGTGACAATATATTTCGTCACAATAAAAAAAATTTCGTAGCAATAAATATATTGTGACAAAATTGTTATAATTTATCAAACGTTACAATAATTTCGTAGCAAATGTTTAATTGTAACAAAAACGTTACAACATTTGAGACGAAATTATTTAGTTATCAATACATCACAAACGGCGATGAGACATATTAGTGACAAAATTATCACAATTACGGACTAAACATATTGTCTCAAAAATTGTTGTAATTTGTGACTTTCCTAACATCATAATTCCGTCACTTATTTCTACAAAATTATAGTCGTAAATCGTCACAACAAATGACAAAATAAACGTTGTTAATAAATAACAATTACTAACCAAAACAAAGTCTTTAAACCGTCTTATTTAGTTACGGCTAGAACGTCTTTATTATGTTACAAATGATTACTGATATATCATCACCAATTGGTTTTAATTTTGTGACTATTTCCTATGTCAATTTCGATCATGCTTTATCACTAAAAATCTGTCACAAATTCATATAAATTAGCTAGTATTTTAGTGTTTCGAAAAATCACTGTTCATTACTAATTTTAGTCACAATATATATTGTTACGTCTTAATTATTATATTCAAATTTATAAAAGTTTAGCTATTCATTAGGGTTTTGACTAAAAGACACGTTTAGAAGATTACATAATTGAAAATCAAATTCCTAAAATCAATATTCAAATTGAAATGCTTCATAATTAACATACGTTCATTGTCTTAAAAAACATAAAAAGCAAACTAAAACACAAAGCAAACTGAACAAACTAGAAAGTGTGAGAACCAAGTTGTTTCTCATGACAACTTACAGAGAAACAAAAGTTCATCATGGTGGAGTAGAAGCCGAAGTTCCTGAAGAAGAATTGATATTCTGACCTGAAAGAGATTGAACTAGTTGCTCCATGGTCTCAAATCGCTTTCGAAAGAGCACATTCTCATCAAGACTCGTCTTCAATTCACTTTCCAGCTCTTCGACTCGTCGAGTTAACGTTCCAGCATCTTCAACAGCTTGTGAAGAATCTGGAGAAGTACCTAAAGACATAGCGCCACTTTGAATTGAACCGATGCCGAATACACGACCTTGTTTTGAAATTCCAGCAATCTACAAAAGACACAAGTTCATGAACAATGCGAAATGTGTATAACTTTTATCTTTTTCTTTTAAAGCTAAGTATAATTTTATTAAACTAAACCATGAATATCAGTTTCAAATAATAAAACATAGGACCAGCTCAACAAACAGAACACTTATCATCATCACCTCAATAATGAAGCTACCTAAATAACATGTTTCAAATGATAAAACATATATAATATCAGATTCCTTATATGTATCTAATGAAGCTACCTTAGTAATATAAACAGAACACGTATCTATGATCTTAGCAAAGAGAGATTAACAAACTGAACTAGCTAACTATCACACAATAGTTATTAAGATAACAATAGGAGATTAGATATTACCTTAACATAGATCTCATTCTTCTCTTCTAAGGTAAGAGCATCAATAGTCAACGGCTCTCCATTGGAATTGGATGACTCCAGCTGTGATAGGTATTCTTGCACAAGCTCCTCATATTTTTCAGCAATTATACGGGCTCTTTCATCCACGTATGTACCGTCGGGTTTCTGGTGAGTCTTTTTCATCACGGCAATGTAGGAAGCGTCCTCATTGTTTGCCACCTACAAACAAAACAGTAACAACTATCAGTATTGTAAAAAAGGACAATGGAAAAGTTAACGAAAATGAAGCACTACCAAACCATCTTGCACTTTCAAATAAGAACGAGACCCAGCTCTGTGTCGATAAACACCTAAACCATAACGGTCAGACATCCGAGAAGCACGGGCTTTTCCACTTTTCTGTATGGCTTCTGGTGTCCTCCAATGAGCTAACATCAGAGTCCAATGCTCCAACAAAATCCACTCAGGTTTTACTCCTCTAGACTTCGCAAGGGAAACCATTCCTCTGAGGCGACTGGCAGCAAGCTTGTCAAAGTTGGTTTTAACCAAATGCTCAATCGCAGGATCCCACTCATACCTTGTCTAAAATACATATAATAATATCATATATATGTGAAGTATTAAACCAATCTGAAAAATATTAGATGGATGTTAATTAAAAGTTTAAAACGAACCTTGAAAGTAGAATACCATGCTTCTTTGTAAAATAGTGGCACCTTTGACCAACTGTACCATGGCCCCTTGAAACTTCCTTCAATGACTTTTCGGACACATGTTGATATTGGAGTATCATGATCGAACCTGTTGCAAATGTAGTTAAATTCTTTAGGTTTATAGTTTTTCTATGAAATAGAGAGTTTAAATAAAGTTAAGTACCATTTTGCACCGTTTTGTCGAGATGGATGCAGCACTCGAGAATAACGCTGCTGAAGCGCAATCTCCTCCCCAGCAGGTGGAGCTTGTGCCGCAGGTGGACCTTGTGCAGCATGTGGAGCTTGTGTAGCATGTGGAGCCGATGGAGCTGGTGCATTCAAAGCTCCAATCTGAGAACTTGAGCCTCTCTCAAGAAAAAGACCAACTGATGAACGCATCTGGAAAATACAAAATATAATGGAAGGTGAGTTACGACCTGTGATAATACTAGAAACAATGCATAGTTCTCTCTCCATTTAACACACATATATATATATATATATATATATATATATATGTATTGATAAGACAAATTAATCTGTCAAAAGTCTAGTTTTCACTTTGAACGAATCTGATCAGAAGTAATACAAAAGTCTAAATGATCTACAACACTTAAGAGTTCTAAATGTTTACTTTAGAAGAACACGAGCAATACAAGTTCATGACTAACTGAAAAATCAGAAGGAATTCAACGAAAAATTATATGTTTTAAGATTCAGAACAAAAAAAGACAATAGTAATTACGGATGAATTCAATGAGAACTATATGTTTTAAGATTCAGAACAAAGGACAATAGTTACTACACATGAATTCAACTAATTCTAAACACAGAATTCAACCAATTGTAACTACAGAGGAATTCAAGCAATGATAGAATTCAAACCTTGAAAGAGATAGGGTTGCTATTTCTCTAAGCCGTGAGTAGTTATGGTTTCTATGGTAAAACGTGAGAGGAGACTCATTTTTTTGTTTATATACTGGTGAAACTAGTGACAGTTTTGTTTCCAGATTTTGACACGATCCAATTTTTTTAGAGGGAGTTTTGACAAATTTAAGGCGCTTAAGCCGAAATTGTTTCCCCACTTCATCGTCTTTTTCTTTTTAATTATTTAGGTTTGCTGATATTTTTTAACCCTCAAAGAAACTAATTAACCTTCTTCACCAAGAAAATAGGAAACTAATTGTTAACCTGATTTGTTTTATAAAAACTTGTTTCATATTTTCGATTAAATTTGATGAAAAGCAAAATCAAATAAAAAAGATCAAATAAAAGCGATAATATGCAATAAGACAACATCTTACAAGTTACTACCGCTGTATATCGACATGAGCTCAAGACAACGTTTCGGAGCTGAAGACGTGGCTGCAGAGAAGGCTCGTAATGAAGAGAGCAAGTGTCCAAATTTGAGGTAGGAAAGTGATAAGTTTCATTTTCAATTTAGAGAAGAAGAAGAAGAAGACAAGTTGAGAAAATTTTGCAGAAGGGATTAAAGAAGAAGAAGAGTATCGAATCGAAGAAGAGAAAGTGATGAGCTTTAGAAAAGTAAAGTTGTATATGATAATTAAACCCTAAGATTTGGGGGTCGGTTTTGTTAAAGGTAATACTCTGAATGAGGCAGTGTCTCTCCCTAAGCTGTAAATTGACAAAGGTTTTATTAAAGGTAATACTCTGAATGAGGCAGTGTCTCTCCCTAAGCTGTAAATTGACAAAACAAGAACAGAGTTACAGAGGAACGGCTGCAGAGAAGGCTCGTAATGAAGAGAGCAAGTGTCCAAATTTGAGGTAGGAAAGTGATAAGTTTCGTTTTCAATTTAGAAAAGAAGAAGAAGAAGAAGACAAGTCGAGAAAATTTTGCAGAAGGGATTGAAGAAGAAGAAGAGATCCGATGCTTCAAGTTAGCAAAAATATCCGATGCTTCTGCTTCAATTTTGGGTCTGTTTGTTTCTAAAATATAAAAGCTTTATTAACAACCAAATTAATAACTTAAAGATTTGATTTGTTATAGATCTATGCATATATTATCTTAAGTATATAAAGATTCTATCACAAAAAAAAAAAATTTGTGGCTTATCACAGTTATATCTCATGACAGGTAGTCGAATTTGTTTACTGGAGGACCTGTTGTCGGATTTGTTTACTGGGCACCTGAATATCACTTTGTGATGTTCTTCAACCGCCTGAGACTTCAAGCCTAGTTTTTGTCTTCTCTCTGTACAATCGACCAAGGGTTTTCTTCGGACTATAACCATAGTAAGTGTGTTCTCCTCCTAGAAACGCAGTAGATTTGATGAAGTCAGTCCTCATAAAGGTAATTGAAACTTCACTATTTTGCAGCGTCATGAAATCGGTTATGTAGTTCCAAGTTCAGGATCCACTCTTTATATTTCTGGACCGGTAATGAGCTCGGTGGCTGGCTCTTTTTCTTACAGAGCTTTAATCGCAGAGAAGATTTAACACGCGAGAGTCTTTGATCATGCAGTGTGAACTAGTTGGATTTTGTGAGAAAGGAAAGTGGATTGTATAAGGTTGGAGTAAGTCTATAGATATGTGTAAATTAATCTTATGTTTTCTCAGAGATTGCTAGTTGGATAAAAACTTGGTAAGAGCTGTTATTATAAAATTCCCTTTGTACATTTTGCAGTCTATAATGCAGAAATGAAGAATCTTGCTTCTTTTTAATGTCTCTTGTTAATGCCAATAGAGAAACAGAAGAAACCCATTGATTGATCTTGGGAGTTTTATCATTTCGTTACACACAGAACAAGAAACAATAAAACACACAAAAATCAAGAGCTTTAGGAGGTGGCAGCGGCGACACCGACAGCTTGCGGTGGCGGTGGTGGTGGTCGGAGAGTGATCTCGACCTTGTCGTGGACACCTTGAAGCAACAATTCTCCAGGGAATGCGACTATTTTGCGTTTCTTGGCGGCTCTTAAATTCCCAACCAATGCTTCAAAGATATTAGCACATCGATCATCATTGAACAAGACTCCAAATGTCACCTGAATCCAACAAACCAAATTATTAAGATCTTATCAATCATACATTCACATGGAGGTTAAATTTAACGACTTTAGATCTGATCGAGGTTGAAACTGAAATTCCGATCTCAGATTAGAGGAGAGAGAGAGAGAGAGAGCGAGCTTGTAAGAGCCATCTGGTTGGACAGAACCAAGACGATGGATCTCTTCTTCAAGTTTCTGAATATCTTCTTCTACGTTCATTGTTGTTTGTCTTCTTCCTTTGGAATAATCTCAGGTCTCAAAATGTGTAAGAAATGGATTGGAGGAGAAACTCTTTTCTAATTTTCCCAACTGTGTGTCTGATAAATCTGATGAAGACAGCTCAATGGATCATTTTTTATGTTTGATGATAAAAAAATTAGTTTTCAATATTAAAAAAAAAAAAAAAGAACATAGCTTTATTTTCAATCAGGCGTCGATGTTTCTCTTCTCCGGTGAAGGTGCGTCGTCGCCGGATCTGTGAGAGGAGGGTGTAAGAAAGTGTAGACCTCCTTCCTAGAAGTGTAGTGAGTCCATCCGTGTTCTCTTTTGTAAGGTTTAGAGTTGCTTTCGGCATTTGGTTTTCTCATATCTGGGTTTTACTCAACCAATCTCGATTTGGGTTTTCTCTTGTTAAAAAAATTGACTTAATTTTAGTAGTTATTCCATAAAAAAATATAACGAAATAAAACGTTAGTAGAATAGTAATAATTTGTGACAAATTTATTACACCTTTTCGTTACAAATTATAACAATAAATTTTTGTCATTGATTACTATCATATTGTAACTGATTTTAGTACAAATGTCGATAAAAAACGTTACTTACGACTTCGTCATAAATTTGTTAAATATAGTGACAGCACATATGGTAATAATTCTGTCATAGTTGTCACAATTGTATGTTTGTCACAAATTTAGTCATTACTTATTACAAAATTTGGTTACGATTTTATCCGTCACATTGATGTGACGAAACAACTATGAATTTGAGACATTCATATTTTGGTCACAATAGAGTATATAAACCGTCACAAATTTATCACGGAAATTTTTAGTCTCAAATTTTCGTCACAATAGATCAATTTTCTTGTAGGTTATGGGATTGGGAATATCAGAAGTCGTCGCCTAAGTCTCGGGTAGGTTACACAATACACATTATTATTCTATTAGATTTGTATTTCGGTTTCGATTTTTCTTTCGGCTTTCCGGTTTAAATCGAAATCGAACCGAAACCTATGGACTATAAATATTGCAGTCTAATATGTATAATTGTGTCTAGTTGCGACAAATTAATCGTGATAATTGCCACAAATGGTATCAAATGTTTCGAAGGTAATAGCAACACTTAGTTACAAAATAATTGTGACTAATCTGTGGATTTTTTCAAAGAAAAAAAATATTTTTTACATTGATACTTTATAATATAATAATAGATATAAAATAATTAAACATTTATAAAAACGAAGACAATTGGGGGAAGATTATACAATTAGGGGAAGAAGAAGGAATACAAATATATTTTACAAAGAGTTGAAGTGAACTAATTATTTCCACCCTATACACTACCCGTTTGCAATACCCTCTCCTAGACCTAGCTGTGTTTGGATACTTCCTACTCTGACTCTTTGGAGTGAAAAAGAACGATAGACCTGCATCAGACTTAAAGTGGTTGATTTATCGATTTAAATCATCGATTTAAATGTGGTTGATTTAAAGGTGGTTGATTTAAAGATGGTTAATTACAAGGGTACCTTTAATAAAATTCTTCTAATTACACCCTTGCCATCAATTTGTTTTTGACAAAACTACCCCAAAACGTTTTTGATACGTTTTTTTATATTTTATTGGGTTTGAACTTTTTTTCTATCATGGCCCATAAACAAAATATATTTTACGAAAACCATAGCCACCATCTCTATAGTTTCTTATATATATTGTTTTGGAACAAGACTCGGTGATAATCATCTTCTTTTTTAACGTATGTTTATTTTTTTAATCGGCTTTGTTTTTTTGGTTCGCATACGTTTTTGATATTTTATTGGGTTTAAACCTTTTTTCTATCATCGCCCATAAACAAAATATATTTTACGAAAACCATAGCCACCATCTCTATAGTTTCTTATATATATTGTTTATATATTATTTTGGAACAAGACTCGGTGATAATCATTTTCTTTTTTAACGTATGTTTATTTTTTTAATCGGCTTTGTAGGGTTTGATCCACGCTTATTATATAATCTCATACTTTTTCGTTTATTGTGTCTTGCAGAGAACTTCTTTCACAGGTAGTGTTTTCGATATGTTCGTGTATATAATTATTTGATTGCAGTTTTTATTGTTTGTTATTGACGTGTGTATTTCTTTGTATTTAATGTTAGGTACTTTGATGTATATGATCAGTTTGAAAATCCTATAGCAATGATTAAACCATCCAAAATACTCATGATTTAGGTAATGAATTTCAATTCGCTTCTCTTTAGTTTTTTTCTTTGTATCAATTATGATCCCTCTATTTAACACTGTTCTCTCTACTCTCTAGCTTGATAAATCATGCACATACTTGGTTTTCTGGTAGTGCTCTTAGTCTCTAGCTACTCTTCTATCTTTTTCTACATTACATCACTGACTAAAAAAGAAAGAAAACGTTTAAGTTAATTTATCTTCTAAACCATTCTCCTCATCTTCGTCAACTAACATGGTCTTCGTTTTTGGATCTTCTAGAGATTCCATTGTGGAGAAGGGGCGTTAGGTTTTATCGGATTCAATGGAAAGCTCTCTCAACAGGCGAGAGAAAAGGTCTTGAAGAGTTTCAATGAAACTCAACTCTCAAACACTATTTTGAAACTCAACTCTCTATTTTGAATCGCAGAGCTCTAAATATATTCGTTATAGCTCTGATTTTAGGATACGTGGGAGGGGGATCTTAACAGAAGAGGTCGAGAAGAGAATTTATTTTGCGTCAAGGTATAACAAGGAAATAAAAAATAGCAATTATTATGATTCTTTTTTTTTGTCACAGTAATTCTTATGATTGTAAATTTTTTATTATGATGATTATGACTTCGTAGGATCTTTAACATAAAAATGTAGGATCTGAAATATTTGGGTTTTGTGTCTAATGTAGTGATTGTTTGGCTTTATTTTAACATATCAAAATATAGAAACAGGAGGGTGAATAGCGAAACCGCAGGGAGATTTTGAAAAGGTCCGTTCTTTGGATTTTGTTATATAATCCGTTTTTGCACCCTTTTCATCTGGATTTTGAAATTTCCACGTGTTTATATTCGTTGTTCATGTTCACAAGATTTCAATTGTTTTGGAATATCTAGAGTCTTTGTAAGTACTTTGTAGAAGAATGGAACATAAGAATAGTTCACGTTTAGGCTTTAGATTTCTCATCTAGAAGAAAGAAGGCCACGTTTCAAACATTGAATTTATCAAGATTTTTCATATATGAAAAGATGAGAATTATTGGAAGAGCTATAAGATTGCAAGTCTTTATTTTTCTACTTTTATATTATTAAATTAAATTCATGTGAAGTTTTAATCTTTTCTTCTATTGCATATTGATATAGATTGATATATGCATGGCAGTCAAACCAAGTTCTCTTGCAACAGAGCCTAAATCCATTTATGCACAATTGAACTTTATCCTAAGAACTTTGTGAATTGTTTGTAAAATAAACACAAGAGATTCATTTATGGGTTTGTCAAAGGTGTTAGACCAGAAGATTGCAGTCTGTACAATCTCCAAATAGCTCTTCCCATGTAATGTGTGTTTCACATATAATTTAATAAAGGTGATAAACTCACATTTCGTTTTATATCCACATAGAACCCCAAGCTCATTTAATATAATTAATCTCATTGTTTTCTATTTGATTCCATCGGGAGATCTAACAACAACTTTTTCATAGAGATCATCTTCTTATGGTATAATTTATCACTAACTGCTATTTTAACATTTTTAGGTAGGGACATTATTTCATCACTGTTCAAGGAGTGTTCTTCAACGCCTATTTCGACACCTAATCTCTCCGAAGTTCACTCATCGTATTTTGGGTACCTTGAAGAAGAAGCAATCCACTCTTACCCTGAATTCCTCAAGGAACTTTACAAAGGTTACATCGAAAACGTTCATGCTCTTGCCATTGTCGTTGATTGAGGCTACCCAATCAAGCTACCACTATGAAGTCAACGTAAGTTTCTATTTTTCTACTTTTATGTTATTAGATTCATGTAAAGATGTTACCCTTTTTCATGCAAATCGCTATATTTATTAGTTTTGCATATATTATACTTGTGATATATGTAATGAGTTTTTATGCTCTTCTCTTTAGTTTTTTTTTCCTTAGTGTCAATGGGTTTGATGTTGACTACGTTATTGTTTTGATGTTGTATGTAATATTCTTTTCTTATATTATCCATCCTTTTTACAATTGTTCTCTTACCAATTATTGTTTGAACAGTTTTGTGTGTTTGTATTAAACGTGGGAGATTCTAGCATAAGAAACCCTAACAAGATAAAAAGGCCTCGCCGGTAAGTCTCACATATATAAATGGGTGATTTGCAACAATAACCAAAAAGAAAATACATCTTAGCAATCTAGCAAAATAGCATGATGTGGAGAAATAAGAGCCATAGATTATGATCATTTGGTTAGTTAGTGAAATATAATTTTTTTTAGGTTATTTTAGCCAATTTCCCTATATAAATTACGTACGTTTCATATTGTGGGGATCAATGCAAAGAAGAACAACGTGTTTGATGATGAAACCAAAAAAAACAGAGTGTTTGGTGCATGAAAACAAATAAAAATATATCCAATGAGAAGGGGGAGGATGAAAAGTCTATAATCATGTATTATGATGGATAATAATTTGGTCAAAATTAGAGAATGAAGAACAGAAGCCAGATCAAAAAAAGAATTTGTGCTTTTAATCATGTCAAAATTATCTGATTTGAAACAAAACAATGTAATAGATATCAATCGTTGTGTGAATTCTTTTGTTATTTTGCTTGTGTACAAAAAAAGCAAAGATTAGTGGTGTTAACTATTAACATCTGAACAATAAATCTTTTTTTTTTGTCAACATGCAAGTTTCTAAGAGCAAAGATTAGTGGTTCTCATTTTAGGTTTCAAATATATGGTTTGCAGATTTCTAAAGTTTTATTCGAAGATCTTAACTTGAAAAATTCTAATCAATCGACATAACACGTAACAAATGTATATATATTGCATTTTTATTTTTGTTTTTACTGTTTGTCTTACTATTCCATATATTACTATTAACAATTTTATGAATTTTGTTGACACGTATCTATATTCCTTTTCTGATAATATTTAATAATAATTTTTAAAGTAATATTTGATTAGATTGTTCAAGTATATTTCCTCAAATATCAAATGTATAATATATCAAATTAGGTGTTCGTTAAATGAAATAAGTAAATAATATTTTGTTGAATGTAAAAGCTCAGTTTTGTAATTATGAGATACTACTTTTTGTTATTTCTATCACCCGCCAAGTAGAAACATGCATCACTTTTCCCCATCAGATAAATGGCACTCCGTCACTTTCTTTAATTGCGACCTATGATGGGTCAAGAGGTTAGCAATCCGGTAAAAAAATGGTAAGAAGAAAGAAAAAAGCTTCCACGGCAGATGAAGAAGACGAATAACCAGAAGAATCATGATAGTTGTTGAGAGAGAAATGTGAAAGTTTTTATCGATTTTTTTTTTTAATTTTTAGTTTATTGTTTTTAAGGATAAAATTTTGTGATGCATTTTGAATTTAAATTTAGAGCTACACAACGGTATGTATATCGTCCTCTGAATCCTCCTGGTTCGACGGAAATCCTCCATCGAAGTGGACTGATTGCAGCACAAAGCTGCACAAACCGCTTTGAGTCAAACACTCATAACTCATAGCATACCCAACCGATTGACACACGCTTTTTTCCTATATCAAGATAAAAGAGTGGAGAACTTACCTCAAAGTTTTACTCCAATCTGATCCGATCTACCCAGCTGTTCGTCTCTTCTTCCGAAACCGAACAGAACTTGCCTCCAAAACACCAACTCACTCAAGAATCAACAAAGATTGAACTCTCTCTCTCTCTCAATCATCTCAATTCTCTATCTGTTTCTCAAGAACACAGACACAAGCTGCCTCCTTAAATAGGCAAGACTCCCACGGTTTTCCCTAACCGAAACCACAAACCGTAGCATCAAAACCGAACCCGTTGGTTTATCTGCAGACTGCGTCGATCGACACATGTAACCAAATTTTGGAATAATACAAATTTTATATACAGTCATTAAATTAGATATAAGAATTATAAATCAAATTAAAGTGGAAAAATAATACGCAAAATTAAATACATTTCAAAAAAATTCAATCAACTTAGGTTTTGCTTTGGATCCCCTATATCTAATATCCCTATATATGCTTGAATACCTTTTTCCTTCTAACCTAAAAAACATACCATCACAAAACTGAAACTACGCAGCACCATTTAAAAAATTATACATAACATATACCAAATTCAAAGAAAATAAATCAAGAATACTCGAATTTAAATTTGGATAATTGAGTTTCGCGAATTGAACTAAACTAAACTTAAGAGTATAGATGATAAAGACGACGAATGGTGATGCTGACACTGGAATGCGGAGCGGTCTGTTTCTGCAAATGTATACATTCTGAAATCAGGTACAGGTTAGCACTACAAGAAAACAGACCTATTTCCGACCAAATTTCCGACGGACAACAATCGGTCGGAAATTACCGACCGAATTCGGACGGAAATTACCGACCGAATTCGGACGGATTTCCGACAGGAAAATTTCCGTCCAAAATCGGTTGGAAATTTCGGACGAAAAAATTCCCGTTGCAATACGGTTGCAAGATCGGTCGGAAATGCGTGGGAAAATCAATCGGTAGGAAATCCGTTGGAAAATTCGGTCGGAAAACGGTCAGAAATTCACGCGGTCGGAAATCGATAGGAAAAAATTGGAGCCATTTTTAACCGTTTTGAATTTTGAATTTCTGACCGAATTTCGTTGGGAAATCCGTTAGAAATTTCCCAGAATCCTTTTTAAAACAGAGCACACCTTCATTCACGAAAATTGGAAGAATAAAACTTAAAAATGGCTCCTTCAAACAGAGATCAATATTTTCGAGCGTGGATGGATAGACCTTCTCATGATCCAAAGACGGGTTTACTTACGGATGAGTTTGTCGATGGAGTTCAACAATTTATGAATCTTGCATTAAACCAACCGCAAACCATAGAAGATCAAGGTAAAATGTCGTGCCCTTGTTCTCAATGTCGGAATTGTAAAAAGAAATTTGGACGTTTTGTATTACAACACCTTTATAGAGACGGATTTATGCCGGGGTATAAGATATGGTATTTGCATGGTGAAGATGGTTCAATGGGGAATTATGCTAGTACTAGTGCAGATAGGATAGAGGAACCAATACCGGAAATAGATGAAAATGTAGGTATGGAAGAAATGGTTAACGAAGCCTATCGGGAGAATATACCAACGTTCTTTCAGGATGGATCCGAAGGACCAACTTTAGATGCCCAAAGGTACTTTGATATGGTAGATGCATCAACTCATCCGTTATATGCTGGTTGCAAAGAGGGTCTTTCATCTTTATATTCTACATACAGAATGATGGGTATAAAGACCGATTGGAATTTGTCAGAGAATTGTATGGATGCGATAGCTGATTATGTGAAAGATATTCTGCCCGAAGATAATCTTCACCCGGGTTCATACTACGAGATACAAAAACTTGTATCCGGGCTTGGTTTGTCGTATGAAATGATAGATGTGTGCATCAACAACTGTATGATATATTGGAGAGAGGATGGTGACCGCTTGAAATGTCGGTTTTGTCTCCAACCGCGGTTTCAAGACACAAGTGGTAGAGGTCGAGTACTGTTTAAGAGGATGTGGTATTTGCCGTTAGCCGAGCGGTTAAAGAGATTATATAAATCAGAGCACACAGCCGGTCCTATGAGATGGCATGCAGAGCATACCTTTAATGGAGAAATTGCTCATCCCTCAGACGCAGGTGCATGGAAACATTTCCTATCATTGTATCCTAGTTTTGCAAAAGAGCCACGAAATGTATACCTTGGGTTATCTACGGATGGTTTCAATCCTTTTGGGAAGCAAGGGAGGAAATATTCATTGTGGCCAGTCATTGTCACACCTTACAATTTACCTCCAAGTTTATGCATGAAGCGAGAGTTTCTATTCCTCACTATCCTTGTTCCCGGTCCAGACCATCCGAAGCGTTCGCTTGATGTCTTTTTGCAACCATTGATTCATGAATTGCAAAAGTTATGGGACAATGGTGTTCGAACATATAATATTTCATGCCATCAGGACTTCACGATGAAAGCTGTGCTTATGTGGACCATAAGCGATTTCTCAGCATATGGAATGTTATCTGGATGGACAACTCACGGAAAGTTGTCATGCAATTACTGTCAAGATAACACTAATGCATTCCAATTAAAGCATGGCAAAAAGACGTGTTGGTTTGATTGTCAAAGATGTTTTTTACCAGCTGATCATCCGTACCGGCGGAGCACCACATTGTTTACAAAGAAAAAAAAAGTGCTTCACGATCGTCCACCCCCCCGAGTTAAATGGTGATTATATTATGACTCAGTTTCGTGATTTTGGTGTTATGACTATGGCTTACTGTGGTGGTAATGGGCATGATCATGTTGACGGTTATGGGCAACAACATAATTGGCATAAGAAGAGTATTTTTTGGGATTTACCATATTGGAAATATCATCTCTTGCGACATAATCTTGATGTCATGCACATTGAGAAGAACTTTTTCGATAATATCATCAATACAGTGCTCAATGTGCAAGGGAAAACAAAAGATAATTTGAAGTCTAGATTGGATTTGCCCGGTATATGTTCTCGGAAGGAACTACATGTCATGGAGAATGGAAAAGGTCCTATCCCGGTCTTCAGGTTGGATGGCTTAGGAAAGAAAGAGTTCTTTGAGTGGATTACGCATCATGTTAAATTCCCAGATGGATATGCGTCTAATCTTCGTAATTGTGTTGATATGGGGGAAGGAAATTTTTTTGGACTGAAGAGTCATGACTGTCATGTTATCATGCAACGCCTCCTTCCATTTGCCTTTGAAGACCTCCTACCAAAAAACGTCCATCGAGCAATTGCAGGTAAATTTTGGGTATTTAAATCAATTTACATTATCACATATATATGTATATCTACTGTATATAAAAAAATTATATTTGATCTATGCAGCGGTAGGTGCTTTTTTCCGAGATTTATGCACGAGATCTGTTATAGTGGACGGAATACGCAATTTGGAGGAGAAGATACCAATGATCCTCTGCAATCTAGAGAAGATATTTCCGCCGTCTTTCTTTGATGTTATGGAACATCTTCCGGTTCATCTTCCTCGAGAAGTAGCTCTTGGTGGCCCTGTTCAATATCGGTGGATGTATCCGTTCGAGCGTTATATGTTCCATCTGAAGAAAAAAGTCAAAAATTTAAGCAAAGTAGAGGGTTCAATTGTTGTTCAAAGCATCAATCAGGAAACATCTAAATTTGCGGTAAACAACTTCCCTTCAAAAGTCCAAACAAAGAGTCGAAAACCAGGGCGTTACGATGACAGAGGAGAAAAACCAATTTATCCAGCTTATGTCTCACATATGTTTGCACAAGTCGGCCTACTAAGTGGGAAAGCAAAATCAAGGAGGCTTTCATCCGAGGAGCAAAAACACTTGCATATGTACATTCTCACAAATTGCGAAGAAGTCATGCCATACGAGAGGTATTTTTAATAACAAAATAAATAATTCACAACTTTTTTTTATGATAATAAAAAAATAATGATGATATGCTTTTTTTCAGCATTTACATGGACCAATTACGTCAGGAAAATCCACTTTACACAGAAGTGAATGTGTTAAAAATGGGAGAACGGGGATGAGAAACCGCGTAATTTGCACGAGGATGTTTGGTTGGGATTGCAGCCGTATTGGGCTGATCCGGCAACGAAAAAGCTTGCAAAGATTAACTCGGAGAACCGTAAGAAGAACCCTCGAGGTACTCACAACTCTGGGGCTACGAGTTTCTTAACGCGGGAGGACGAGATGGTAAATGTATTTGAAATTTCTATAAATAGTTTTTGTTATCTTTCACATTAACAATATTTATGAAAACATTTGTAGATTCAAGAATCTGGCGGTGTGGCTCCGGATTTAGTTGCTTTGATGAAACGGACACACACGAACAAAAAAACCAGGAAGATCGATTATCCGAACATTGTTGAAATCGTCGAGAAGGTGGAGAAGAGAAAGGAAGAGCGGCTTACGCAAATGACTCTCTCTCAAGGTTTGGATGGTTCCTCTTCTTCGAACCAGTGTGAGTTGTCCCGAGACGAAGTCAACGATATGGTCCTCCAGGTATTGTTACGTTTTAATTATATGTCGACTTTGTTTTTTTGTTCTTAATTTTCCATATTGAAGCATCTCATTTTTCGTAGGAAACCCCATTGCGCAAGGGTCGTCGTCCTGGATTAGGCAATGTAGCTTCTAGGTTCGGGCCTAGTTCTTCTTCCGCGACCAATCCCGTACTCTATGACGAAGTAGCCGGTCTCAAAGAAGCACTTGAGAAGAAAGACGAAGAAGTTGAAGAATTGAAACTTGAGAACGCCGCAACAAAAGAGAGCCTTGAAGCATTGAAGGCTTTCATGAGGAGCAAATTCCCGGATTGTCAGTTTTAGATGTTTACGACGGTTTTAGTTTTTTATTTTAATTTACATTTTATTATGTTTAAAATACTTCTAAATACTTTTAAATACTTTAAATTACATTTTCAATTTATTTTTATCTTTTTTTATAAATTATTTCGTAATTTAAATAATTAATAGATTAAATAATAAATAATTTAATTTAAAAAAAAAAAGAAAGCAAATCCGTAGGAAAACGGTCGGAAATTTCCGACCGACACGACTGTCGGAAATTTCCGACGGACATGACGGTCGGAAAATTTCGACGGTATTGCTGGTCAGAAAATTCCGACGGTATTTGCAACGACCCATATCGGTCAGAAATTCGTCGAAAATTTTGACGGTTTCCGACCGATCTTTCATTTCCGACCACCTAAAACCGACAGACAGTTTGGTCGGAAATCCGTCGGAAACAGTCCTGTTTTCTGGTAGTGTAGCTACACAAACATTTCGTTAGGGTTAAATATGGTTCAATTGAGAACAAACACACAAAACAAAAGAAGAAGAAATACTCTGACCACAAATACAATACAATAGGGTAGAGGTAAAACCGTAAAAATATTACACGATAAATGTGAAACCAAAAAAAAATAAAGAAGAGCAAAAGACAAAAGAACCTACAATTGGAAGTCTTTGCGCTTTGACATCAAGAACTTGGTCGCACTCTCAATATGTTTCTTGAAAAGCTCTTGTTTATCTGAGTAAACATATCTTTTCATGAAGATCACAAACTGTTTCTTGTCAAACAATGATACCCAAAAGTTAGTCACAAATTTAGCTTTCTAGCGCAAATAGAAAAAATATAGTATGAGCAATTGAGTTTTACCTGAAGCCCAAATGTATGGATGATATCGACAACCTTTTTACAGCTTGATATACGAAATAGTACCTTTCCTTCAAATTCCCATAACATGCCGTTTTTGATTTTCTTGTAAGGAAAGGAATCAGAGAGAAGCTCATTACCTGTTTGATACATACAAATAAAGAAATTAATAGATTAGCTTCAAACCCAAGCAAACACATACAAAATCAATATGTAAAAAGCAATGATGATTAGGTTTTGATGATGATCACAATATTCAAAAGTAACATACATGGTAGGATACAAGTTAGGATACAAAGCTGGAACGAACCCAAAAACTAAGCCGGTGGATAAACACGAAAAATCCGGAGACAAAGCCCACACGAGGGAAACGTGAACTTAAACAGAAAATTACAAAGGTCAGAAATTCACCGCTTTAACAACTAAGAATAAGGTAAAACAAAGCTCAGCCACGAATACAACCCGAACACATGTGGAAGAGGATAGGGAGGCTTGACAAGGACCAAGTCGGACTACAAGAGTCACTAGCCAAAGGAAGGAGATTCGACAAGCCACAAGCCTAAACTAAACCACCATAAGAGCTGAGAAAATGTAATACCACTTCAAGACATTAAAGCACAAGTAATTTTGAAAATACCATGACGCAGGGATCAACAGGAAGAGCCACATCCAAACCAATATTGTATCGAACTTGGAAGGCGCATTATCAACCCAAATAGTCCAAACTGAGTCTGAAAATCGCTCACAACGTCAAAACCGATCACACCAGCTACCAATATTAAATGCAAAAGATAAGTCATAAGAAACACAAACTGAAAAAAAGAATCAATAGCTCATTATTTAAAATACAGGTTTCAAAACATAAGAATAGTTACTCTCACCCCGTAGAACAAAATTTTGGTTCGCGGTCGTTGCAATTCTCCCTCACTAACACGGATTCATCCTCGAATCACGCAACACCGTCACTCTACGGTCCACACTCCTGGTCAAACCCGACTAGCACCACGTGAGATCAACACCCGATCTCTGAGACTCCCATCCAGTCTCATACTTACAATCACCGTCTTACCACGGTTAATACTCCTGACCAAACCCCGGCCAGCACCTCCTGAGGTCAACACCCGCTCTCTGAGGTCTCATCTAGTCTCATACTTACAATCACGTTCAGACATTAATTGCACATACTCATAAATATACACCCCACCACTCTCAGGGTCGCAACCCTAGAGCTCTCGGTGTATCATACCCCTCTACCTTCCGGACCGCCGTCCGTCAGGCTCTCGGTATATCATACCCGTCCACCTTCCGGACTACCGTCTGTCAGGCTCTCGGTATGCGCGATACCCCTCACACTCTCGGGACACACAGTCCGTCAAGCCCTCGGTATGCTGGGAAAATCATTATCCCCTTGAGCAATCAATTCTGCAATGTGCATCATAAGCACCTATCGACTAGAACTACCTCCCATGGCAACCCCATGATATTCCAATACCCCAGAATATCATCTCACCCATGACCAATCACTAAGTCAACTCTAATATGACATTCCCTCAACCTGGAATATCATCTCCTCCATGACCAATCACTAGGTCACCTTAATCTCAATATTACTAAGGAAAATCCTTATCCCTCAATAACACCCAGGGAAATCCTCATCCCCCCTAGAGAATCCTCATCTCCATCCCTCATAATCCCTCCCGGGCGAATAGATAACAAGCTCTAATGAGCCTCTGTAACGCCCCCTGACTCGAATTAGGTCAACGTTGAACACTGGAATTAATATTTCCATAAATACTAATTCCCGACAACAACTCCGACAGGATGCATAACAATCAAACGAGAACATGCGAAACCCACGTTAGACCCAAATACCAGATCAAAGACGCTACAAATGCGGACTTAACCGTTATCTTCATCCTTAGGTACACAAACCCGTCTGTTCACAAGTATCATTCCACTCGCCGAGACCTGATACTCGGAAGCATCAATCTCACCCGCATACCCAAATGAGATAACCTAATCACACAGGGTGTTTCCACTCTAGTCTCTGGAAATAGACAAGTTCTAACTCACATAGAGTTTCTATCTCTAGACTCTCCACACCAACCTCATGACAACCTAGTCACACTATAGGAACTCACATCTTATAACTCAACCATAAGAAATACTCATCTTATTAAGTCTCCAAATGTAATAATCGTTACGACCTCAACGAAAATACATAACATCTCATAGCAACATGTTATCTCAAAAACAGAAAACCATGAAAACAAGCTCAATCCTCGGCCCGCTCCCCGAACCATCCCCTGAACCTTGCTTTCATCTTAACCTCTGGTTCCCAAATCTCCTCCTCGACCCGTCATTAGCTACTGCTCGGGACATTTTGGCCTGATGTGTGCATAGAGGGAAGGTAAAATGAAGAAAATTGTAAAACACTTACGCTTACAATCTCCTCCCCCGAAGTGGACTGATCGTAGCACGAAGCTGCACTAACCGCTCTGAGTAAAACACTCATAACTCATAGAATACCCAACCAATTGACACACGGTTTCTTCCTGTATTAAGATCAAGGAGTGGAGAACCTACACTCAAAGTTTTACTCCAATCTGATCCGATCTACCCAGCCATTCGTCTCATCTTCTAAAACTGAACAGAATTTGCCTCCAAAACACCAACTCACTCAAGAATCAACAAGGATTGAACTCTCTCTCTCTCTCTCTCTCTCTCTCTCAATCCTCTCAATTCTCTATCTGTTTCTCAACTCAAGAACACAGACACGAGCTGCCTCCTTAAATAGGCAAGGTTCCCATGGTTTTCCCTAACCGAAACCATAAACTGTAGCATCAAAACCGAATCCGTTGGTTTATCTGCAGACTGCGTCGATTGACACACACCACATGTGTCGATCGACGCACGACCAAAATAACCAAATTTTGGTTCGCGGTCGTTATACTTAACATAAATAAATTAAAAAAAAAAGCTAAGACTTTTGAAACATTCCTCTTTACGAAACCAAAAAGTCGATTTTATACTTTGTACAATATACGAATATTAAGTTACTTAATTTTCGTAAGACATGCAAATTCTTTTGATAATTTGAGTAACACTTTTCGAAAGGGCGATTTTGGCGATTAGGGTTTTTTTCTAAATACGACACAAGCAAGGATCATGACAGCGCCTCAGCCGCCGGATATTCCGGTGGTAACGCCGGTCGGAAACACAAGCTTAGGCCTCAGGTCACAACCAGAGATCATTCAGAAACCATCTTGGGCTAAAGTCGTTAACACTAGACCTAGCCTTGTGGAACACGACTTCACGAAGTCAGAAGAAACAGGAGGAGTAGTGGTTGTGCCGGCGGATATCCTTGGTGATACACCGCTATGGGAGAATTTTTTGGTGGGACAATTTGCTTCAACCGCCCCTCATGTTGCTAAGATACATGTGATTGTCAACAAGATCTGGCCCCTAGGGGATAAATCAGTCAAGATAGATGTCTTCGTGGTTGGAGAGAAGATGGTGAAGTTTAGAATCAAAGACGCAGCGGTCCGAGCTCGGATTCTCCGTAGAGGCATGTGGAATATTGCAAATATTCCTATGCTTGTCTCAAAGTGGACTCCTATTATTGAAGATGTTCAGCCTGAAATTAAGACAATGCCAATATGGGTTACAATAAAGAATGTGCCACACACCATGTTCTCATGGAAAGGTTTGGGGTTTTTGGCTAGTGCAGTTGGAAAACCAAGGAGATTACATCCAGAAACGGAGATTTGTAAGCAATTTGATGAAGCAAAGGTATCAGTCGAGGTTGATCTATCAAAAGACCTCCCGCAACAATTTAAATTCAAAATTGGTCCAGAAGAGGAATCAGTGGTCGATTTCTCTTACCCGTGGCTACCTCCTAAATGTCTGAATTGTCGAAAATGGGGACATTTTACGGAAGGGTGTAAGGTTAAACCTAAGAGTATTACTATTCTTAAAAGAGGAGAACATGTTGTACCAGCAAGTATAAATGAGCAACAACCACAAGAATTGTCGAAGGATACTAGCTCGCAACAGACGCAAAGCGAAGAGAACGATCTGGTCACAAATTTGGCTAGTCCGAAGCAAGGATTAGAACCACCGGTGGTGGCAAAGGAAGTTCACGTGGGGGAAAAACAGAGTGAAACAGAGACCACTTGGACAGAGGTATCACCAGGCAAGGCTGGAAAGGCTGTTGAAAAACGCAACCAAGATTCTCTTGTCTCGTCACCTTCTCATTTTGCTTGTCTTGACATGGACGAGAATGATGTCGAGGAGTCGGAGAATGATCAAACAGGAGAAGGGGAAAATCACGTAGAGGAGAGCAACGATATTGAAGAGGGTGAATTTCAAGTGGAGGAAATTAACCAGAAAAGAAATGTAAGGAGTGTACCAAAGAATGGGGAAACGGCACGGATTCCTATTCCTAGGATATCAAAGTCGGCTCACAAATTTCTAAAGGACAATCAACAACCAACTACTTTGGCGACAACCCAAAGTACAGGGGGAAGGAGGAAACCATCAAATAATTAATATGTCGGATTTTTGCTGGAATGTTCGTGGTTTAAACAAATCTTCTAAACATTCGGTGATCAGCCAATGGTTACACAGTGGCACTATGCAGTTTGGTGCGTTTTTGGAGACTCGAGTAAAGGAGCAGAAAGCTCCCAGAATTACTTCGATATTAGCTAATGGTTGGTCATATATTTCAAACTATGAACACCATCATCTTGGTCGTATATGGGTTCTTTGGAAAGCCAATGTGAGAATTACTCCGGTATACAAAAGCTCACAGATGGTCACGATCTCGGTTTTATTGGAAGGTGAGGAGGAGGAATTTCTTTGCTCTTTTATCTACGCTTCTAATGATGAGGAAGAAAGAAAGTTGCTGTGGTCGGATTTGAAAGATCATCATGACGCTCCGATGTTTCGAAGGAAGCCTTGGATAATTATGGGCGATTTTAATGAGACGTTAGACATTGAGGAACACTCGAACTACTTGGATAATCCCACTGTTATATCTGGGTATGAGGGATTTTCAGGAAGTTGTTAGCTACTGTTCAATTGTTGATTTAGGAGGTCATGGTCCACAATATACATGGTCGAATAAACGACAAGAGGGGATAATCTGCAAAAAGCTTGATCGTATGCTTGTGAATGATCGTTGGTTAGACATATTCCCATCATCTTATGGGGTTTTTGAATCAGGTGGATGTTCAGATCACTTACGGGGACGTTTTGCATTGGTAGCCGACAGGCCGGAAAAGAGAAAACCATTTAAGTTCATGAATGTGTTAACCTCTCTACCACAATTCATAGGAACAGTTGGGAATGAATGGAGTAAAACAGAGGAGTTATACACATCAACTTCCGCAATGTTCCGGTTTTCAAAGAAACTCAAATGTTTAAAAGCTACTCTCCATGCTTTGGGAAAGGACAAATTAGGAGATCTTCCCAAACGAACTAAACAGGCTTATGAGGATCTTTGCCTCAAGCAAGAGGCAACGCTTCTTGATCCAACACCCAGAAAAATGGAAGAAGAAGGTACAGCCTATAATCATTGGCTTCATCTATCAGAACTTGAAGAAAAATTTCTCAAGCAGAGAGCTAAACTACATTGGTTAGCAACTAGAGATAGAAACAATGCCTACTTTTATAAGTCGGCTCAGGTGCGAAAGATGCAAAACGCAATCCGTGAAATAAAGGGTTTGAATGGAGAGGTGTTAACAAATGTGGGTGCCATAAAAAATGAAGTAGAGAGATTCTTCAAAGAGGTTTTGACTCTCATTCCCGCAGATTACGAAGGTATGACCGAAGTAGAGATAAGAGATTTGATGGATTTTCGATGTTCTGATCGGGACCAAGCAGGGTTAGTCCGAAAGGTTACGGACGCAGAAATTAAGAAGGTTCTCTTTTCAATGCCTAACGATAAATCACCCGGACCTGATGGATTCACCAGCAAATTCTTTAAATCAGCATGGCAGATAATTGGATCTGATTTCTTGGTGGCTATTAAATCTTTTTTCCAAAAAGGATTTCTTCCAAAGGGCATAAATTCAACAATACTAGCTCTTATCCCAAAGAAGACGAATGCACAAGAGATGAAAGATTATAGGCCTATCTCTTGCTGTAATGTGCTCTACAAAGTTATCTCGAAGATCATCGCAAACAGGCGCAAGAGCTTGCTGCCAAAGTTTATTGCTTGGAATCAATCGGCATTTGTCAAAGACCGGCTACTTATGGAAAATGTTTTATTAGCAACAGAATTAGTGAAAGACTATCACAAGGATTCGGTGTCTCCTCGGTGTGCGATGAAAATCGATATCTCGAAGGCATTTGATTCGGTGCAATGGGATTTTGTATTGAATGCATTGGCTGCGCTTGACTTTCCGGATCAGTTTATACATTGGATTCGCTTATGTATAACAACGGCCTCCTTTTCTATACAAGTTAACGGCGAACTTGCGGGTTACTTTCAGAGCCAACGTGGCCTGCGTTAAGGGTGTTCTCTCTCCCCTTATCTCTTTGTACTATGTATGAATATGCTATCGAGGATGATTGACACAGCAGCCAAAGAACGCCTTATAGGTTACCATCCCAAGTATAAAGGGCTTCAAATCACACATTTATGTTTCACCGATGATTTGATGGTTTTTGTTGATGGGAATAAATCCTTAATTGAGGGAGCTATCAAGATATTTGATGCCTTTGCGAAGAAGTCAGGTTCGAAGATAAGTCTTGAAAAATCATCGATCTATTTGGCTGGAGTATCATCGAATACGAGAGAGGAGATCATGGCAAGCTTTCCATTCAGTTTGGGGGAGCTACCGGTTCGGTATTTAGGCCTGCCTTTAGTGACCAAACGATTGACTACGGGTGATGTGGTGGTATTGTATGAAAAAATCAGAGCTCGTTTCAGCACTTGGACAGCGCGATATCTCTCTTATGCAGGTAGATTTCAACTCTTGACCTCGGTCATTGCGAGTATGGTGAATTTCTGGCTTTCTGCTTACCGACTACCAAAGGGGTGCTTAAGGGAGATTGAAAGATTGTGTGCGTCCTTCCTATGGTCGGGCCCGGAACTAAACCCGAAGAAGACAAAAGTTGCATGGAAAGAGGTTTGTAAGCCAAAGAAGGAAGGAGGACTCGGTTTCAAATTATTCGTGGATGTCAACAAAGTGAGTTGCTTTAAGCTGATTTGGAGGATTATCTCGAACCAACCCTCCTTGTGGGTTCGATGGATTAAGGAAACACTTTTGAGACATGGATCTCTCTGGCAAGTAAATGAAAACTCGAGTTCTGGATCTTGGATGTGGAGGAAGATTCTTAAATATCGTTCTCACGCACAAGATTTCCATCGGATCAAGATTGGTAATGGTGCAACAACATCTTTTTGGTTTGATGTTTGGTCTGATTTGGGTCCTATTCATCACATAACGGGTCCTCGTGGCTTTATTGATCTTGGTTTAACTGCTGAAACTACCGTCGAAGTAGCCATGAACACGCTTAGGAGTCGAAGCCGAAGAGCGGATGCTCTGAATCAAATTTCAACAGAAGTTGAGAAAATCAGGATGATTCGAACGGGTGACAATGATGTGGCTCTTTGGAGATACTCAAGAGGTAAATTCAAGAAGCGTTTCTCATCGAAGGAAACATGGACTCAGATTCGTCATACACACCCTCTCTTCCCATGGTCCAAAGGTATATGGTTCAAATATGCAACGCCCAAATTCTCCTTCTTTATTTGGCTTGCAGCACTTAATCGACTTTCAACGGCGGATCGAATGGCTAAATGGAACATTAACTCTTTGAAGCAATGTGTTCTTTGCTGCCAATCGGACGAAGATCGAGATCATCTATTTTTTTAATGCCCATACAGCTCAGCGATTTGGTCCAATCTTGCTCACCGGATGCTTGGGTCTCGTTATACCACACATTGGCAAAGTCTTCTTCAGATTACCACGACACATAATCAAGACAAGATCAACCTTTTCATGATGAGATACCTATTCCAACTATCGGCTTATCATATTTGGCGGGAGCGCAATGGTCGCCGGCATGGCGAACAACCAACCCCTTCCACAACTTTAACCAAGAACATTGACAAGGATATGCGTAATCGATTAAGTTCGATCTGTATAGTAGGAGATAAGGCTTATGACGAGAGCCTTAGCAAGTGGTTTCAATTACAGCTACCGGTTAATTATTAGCTAGTTCAAATTATTCATTTTCAAAACAAATGATGCATTCGTGTAAACAATGGTTTTTTTTGTGTGAATACAATTTAACATTCATTTCAAAAAAAAAAAGAATATTAAGTGTTAGATTTTATGTTTTTTTAATGAAATGTTAATTTATTTATGAAAGGAAATAATCTTTATTTACAATCTAGAAAGAAAGAAAATTTGATGAAAGAAAAAAACAAACAAACACTGGTCTCAATGATGATATTTTTTTTTGAAAAATATGGTCTCAGTGATATCTTTCTCAGAGTCTGAAAGACCATAAATGCCTTTTGAGGAAAAAATCTAAGACCGATTGCGTCAACTATGCTAAGAAAATAATAAATGATATGTTTTCTTTATAAGCAAAAGTGGTATATGTTTATGTTCTTAAAGGATATTCTTCCCTTTTGCAGGGATTTACAAAATATGGTACTGTAGGATAGACTTCGATTGTTTTTCCTTGAAAGGTGTGCATAGAGGGAAGGTAAAATGAAGAAAATTGTAAGCGTAAACCTCTTATATACGTGGTACGAGGTAAACGTTACTAACTCAATTACAAAACGTTTCTTCTAATTAATATCTACATGTTTGTTATAGTCGGTGAATTTGCATAGCTACTTCGACATACTGATAACACGGTTGTGATTATAATGAGAAGAATGTGAAAGAAATCGATTTTGTAAATGTGAATGGTGTAGGGAGATACTGAATATTTGTTCTTTTTCTACTCAGAGAGTCAACTCAAACTTAGTAAATTTGTAGAGCATGAACTTGGTAGACAAGAAACCCATAGTGAAATTGAAGGCTAATAATTTCGCGTTTGTAAATATCCAATATTGGTAAATTCATGAAAGAGAGAAAGACCAATGATAACTTTGAGAAGCTAATATAAGACGTTGACGGCTGTGATGATATGTCCAGCGTAGAAAGATATGGTGGTAGCAGAGTTTGCAAAAGCTTCTTAGATCAGACATAGACTTGTGGAAATTTCACAATTGGGAACAGTTATGCGTCTAAATCAAATGAAGTGGTGGAGAAGATAATATAATGATTGAAGTGGCTTTAAGATGGATTTTGTGGAGAAAGTAATGTGATGATTGAAGTGGCTTTAAGATGGGGTTTGTTTGTTTAACTGATTGTTGGTTTTGTGTTAATCTTTGGAACAAAATTGCATGGAAAATAATCGTTGTTCGATATGTGTATAGAGAGACGTTTGGGACAAAGAATTTCCAAATATAGTTATGAAAAAGAACAAGAAGAACAAGAAGCAGATGGACAAAGAAGAAGGAGAAGGAAAAGGAGAAGGAGAAGGAGAAGGAAAAGGAGAGAAAAGAGAAGCAAAAGCAATATTTATAAACAAGAGTATTGCAAGAATATGGCTTAGAACTCTCAAGACAGTTGATATATCATGGTTTTTACCTGTTTTTTACCATAATATAAGTCCATTTTATATAGTCATTTTGGTATTTTTCGAGTCTTTTGGAGTCTTTACAGGATAAGAGACGATTGGAGCTTAATGGGAGCTTTTGGAGTATTTTGGAGCATCAAGGAAAGAAATGCCGAAGTGATCAAGTCGGAGTCAAGATTTGGAGCCTGCGTCGATCGACACAGCTCTTGTGTGTCGATCGACGCAAACATATCCTACGCGAATGAAGTCGAGCTATGAGATTGCGTCGACCGGCGCAGACTTCTGGCGTCGATCAACGCACGTGCAGATTGAAAAATTTGCTCTTTTGCCCAAGAAGCCCAGAAGTTTACAGAAAAGCCCAATCCGAATATTACATATTATATATAGTTTTTTTTTAGGTTTTCATGGGGATATCTTGTTTTCTATTGAGACTTGGAGAGAGAGAGAGATTTGGAGAGTTTTTAGGGAGACAAATATGTGCTTGACATCCATCGATTTCGATTCCTCTGTATCTCTTACTCTATCTTTTTATGCAATTTATTTCATTCATGATGTTTTCTTCATCTATGTCTGAGTAGTTTGCTTGTTAGGTTTTGGAGATTCAAGGGTTTGATGAGAAGTTGTTAGGATTGAAACTATGTTGGGATTTATCTACTTGTTCTTCATCTAGATTGCTTTAACCCTGATTTTAGGATTGATCAACCGAAATTGGAAATCCTAGGTTGCTTTAATAGATGCGAAAGTATTATTAACAACCTGACATAATCTTAGATGAGGAAAATTATTTATTCGCAAAGAAATTTGGCTTAGTAATGTTGTGAACAATCGAACTTGAACTTATTACTTGTCTTTATTCACTAAGTTTGCAAAGAAATTTGGAATTTAGGGATTTAGTCATAGATAGTCTCTGCAACGAAAGTTGATTGATTTTACACTAGTGTTCGAGTTCTAGAATTGTACTTAATCAAATCCTGACAGTCTTTTATCCTCAATTTCGATTCATTTCAAAGAATTACCCATAGCCTAACTCATTTGTCTTATTGATTTCTAGAACCTAAATAAAAACTCTGCCTGCTTGACTTTGTTATTTTTATTTCATTCATATATATTTACTTAGCATAATTTGAATTCATTAGTCGACTGTGTGATTTGATTCCTTGTGGATTCGACCCCTAAGTAGTACTACGATCTCTTAATTTGAGAGAGTAGCTCAGGATAAATTTGAGCATATCAACAGTTGAAAAATACAAGAGGTTATGGTCATCTTCTACTTTATGAGAGAGAAGGAAGAAAAAGGAGACTAAAACAAAAATCCGGAGGTAGCATTTTCTAGAAGAATGCAACAATGGGATAATCCCTTGGAAGTATCTTCAGGCAATTTAATATCTAGGAAAAGAGTTCCAACACCACTATTTTCCAACCTAATTCTTAGACTTTGCAAAAGCTTCTAAGATACGACAAGGGCTTATGGGAACTTTACAATTAGTAAGTGTTGTGCATCTAAATCAAATGAGGTGGTGGCGAAGGTAACTTAATGATTGAAGTGGCTTTAAGATGAGTTTTGTTGAATAAGAAGAAGAAGATGTAGAAGGAGAAGGAGGAGGAGGATAAGGAGAAGGAGGATGACGACGATAAGGATTAGGAGGAGGGGGGAGGAGAAGGAGAAGGAGACGCAAAATCAATATTTTAGCACTCGAAGGAGACGCAAATCAATATTTGGTATTCTTAAAGAAGAAGATGCAAAAGCAATATTTGTAAACAAGAGTGTCGTTATTTTTAATGCTATCATATTTAATTCAAAAGAAATGCAAGAGTATGGCTTGGATTTTTCAAGACGGTTGAGAAATACTAGAGGTTGTGGAGATTATCTGTTTCAAGGGAGAAAAATAAGAAAAAGTAGAGTAACACAAAAATCGGGAGAGGTCTGAGTAGCTTACAATATCTGAATTCACCACGCAGTTTTCTTTTGTCTTATAAACTTTTATTTAGTGTTATACCATATTTTCATTGTTTTATAAACTTTTGTTTGATGTTATACCACATTATCATTGTTTTACAAAAAGTTATTCGTTTTTTGAAATATTTGTTCCCATACATTAGTTTAGCAAAAAATAACATTAGTGATATTTATTACAACTTAATTTTATAGCTTTTGTACTATTATTTTGTGCTTAATTGTAACAAAATAGCGACAAAGTTAATTTGTAACTATTGTGTGTCTATTGCGACGATTTACATTGTAACTATTTGTCAGTATTCCAAAGTTTTTCAAAAAAAAAAAAATTTCAATTTTTTCATCCTAAATTTGTTACAACAATTTTGTGAGAACATGTAATTTTTGTTACATATATCTTTATAAACTTTTGTAGCAAAATTTTCCACAATTAATTTGTTACTTTTTGAAGCAAATTTGTTACAATATTAAATTTGTAATATTTTGTAACAAACTACTCACAAATACGAATTTGCAACACCTGATTGGCTCACTAATTAGTCACAAAATTATATCTGTTTGTAGCTAATATTTGCTACAAATTGTTCTTGTAGCAAAATTTGTGGCTATGTTGACCGTTTGAAGACTAAAGAGGAGATAAAATAATGTATCATTGTGTTAGAGTGAATACCGGTTAATTTGCATAGGTTAATGTAACTTTGAAGAACAGAGTTTATGTGATATAACAAGAAAAAGAGAGGTTTTTGAAGTTTGAATCTTTTTTAGTTATTTCTTTTGGAGCCACGAGAGAAGAGCTTTGTTGTTGATATGTTATGGGAGTCGGATTGCACAGTTAAATTTATTAAGGGTGTTTGGGGATTAGAGAATTTTATGTTGCGGACACACTTCGAACAAAGACTGAGAATAAGAAATTTTTATTGTTGTTTTTGTTAAACTGTGATTACAAGAGAATTTCTCTGCTAAAAGTTCTGAACCCTCTTTTTGGGTGAACACAATGAGATATATATAGTATTAAGTAAATGGGCCAGGTAAGAAAATGGGTTTGGCCTATTAAACAATATTTCTAATTTATGCCCATTATTTCATTAAACTCATTTTGATTATGGGTTTAATGTCATTTTGGGTCTAGATTCAGACTGGGCCCCTGTAGACTTGATCCGATTTCGTCAAGATGTTGTAGAGTTGATTTCGTCGTTATATCGATCTCATAGGGGAGAAATACAACCCCTACAGTTAGTCCCCCAGCTCGGTATTATCGAGTCACGATGATGCCGAGGTAAAAGTCTCTGAAGTCTGAAATCGACATGTTGGACGGTGAAGTTACCAGGCATGGACGTCTTGTCATCGAACTTGGGAAGTTTTCGTTATTCCGCGTTAAGCTGATGTCAGCGTATTTTTTTGGACTTATTTTCTTTTTCTTTTACCCGGAGAACTGATAGAGTTGATGGTCTTGTTGCGTTAGTTGGCTTGAGGCGGAAAATTTCTGGAATTTTTCCAAAAAAAGAAGTAAAGTGATTTTAGAAAATTCTCCCGGTATAAATAAGTCTCCTGCCTTGGCGTTATTTTTTACTAATTCACTTTTTCTAAGTAAAAGATAAAAATCGTCTCCCCTTATGCTTCTTTATTTTATTATTTTTTTGTAGGTGTTTTTTTGTCTTACGTAAACCGCCGCCAAATTGTTGAACGAAACCATCCTCGTCCCTCCGGTCAACCAACCTCGTCTCTTTGACCTCCGGCGAAGGCCTCCACCATCGTTCCAGAGCCGTAATCCGTTCGTGTCAAGGTGGAACAGATAGATCCGACGAGTCTTCTTGGTGAAGTGATCGTGACGGAGCGACAATCCATGGTGAGAGAGATCCGGCCGGCTCTATAAAGCGACGCAGCGGAGGATCGATGCGATAGGGTTTAGCTCTGCCGACGACGGTTCGTGATGGTTCAGCTCGTCGATTGATATATCATGGTTTTACCCGTTTTTAACCATGATATAAATCCTTTTTATAGAGTCTTTTCGGTATTTTTTGAGTCTTTTCTAGTGTGTATAGGTTCATTGACGTTTGGAGTATAATGAAAGTTTTTGAAGTGTTATAGAGTATCAAGGAATGAAGAGCCAAAGTGATCAAGTCGGAGTCGGATTTCTTGACTTGTGTCGATCGACACAGTCTATGTGTGTTGATCGACACACATGTCTGACGTGAGAAGAAGTAGATTTTCGGAGCTCCTGTCGATCGACACAGACGAGAAGATTGCGATTTATGAAGAAATTTCTCTTTTGCCCAAAAAGCCTAGAAGTTTATAGAAAAACCCGAGACGTTTTGTGAAGTTTATAAATAGTTTTAGCTTAACTTTAAAAGAGATATCTTATTTTTCTGTTGAGACTTAGAGAGAGATCTTGTTAGAGAGCTTTGAGGGAGACAAGTTTCTTCATACCCTTGAGAATTCTTCGAACCCTTTGTTATCTCGTTCTCTGTCTTTTTAATGCAATCTTTTATATTCATGATGTTTGTTTCAATCACCATGTCTGAGTAGTTTGCTTGTTAGGTTTTGAGGATTCTAGGGTTTGATGAGAAATTGTTAGGATTGAAAACTGTTAGGATTTATCTACTTGTTCTTCACCTATATTTGTTTTCTCTAATTTTAGGATTGATCAACTGAAATTGGAAACCCTAGTTTGATTTAATAGATGCGGAAGTATTATTAACAACTTGAACTAAATCTTAGATGAGCAAGATAACTATTCACAAAGGAATTTAGTTTAGTGATTTTGTGAACAATGGAACTTGAACTTTAATGCTTGACTTTATTCACTGAATTTGCAAAAGAATTTGGAATTTAGGGATTTGATCATAGATTCCGCAACGGAAGTTGGTTAATTTTACACTTGTGTTTCGAATTCTAGAACCGTGCTTAATAATCCTGACAGTCTTTTACCCTGCAATTTTGATTCATACTTGAGAATTATCCATAGCCTAACTCTTTTGTCCAATTGAATTTTAAGAACTTTAATCACAATTTGCTTTGTTTGCTTTGCTTTTTGATTACTTTTACTTTATTTCTTAGCTTGACTCGAACTCATAAATCTTTTGTGTGATTACGATTCCCTAGGGATTCGACCCCTAAGTACTACTACGATCTCTTAATTTGAGAGAGTAGCTCAGGGTAAATTTGAGCATATCATCGATTAAGCTTCAATCGCGACAGCTACGCCATCGGAGGCAGAGCTTGGTCGATAAGGTGAAGGTGACGAGGTAGTTTGTTGAAACGGCGAGGCGAGGCGAGATCGGGGAAGAAGATGGTGATTCGAGACCTGGCGAGTTGACTCACTGAGTTGACTCGTCCGAGTTGACTCACTGAGTTGACTCGGCCGAGTTGTGGTGCTTTTTGAGTAAGAAACTTTATTGTCCCTTTAGACGGCTCCAAATTGTGGAGGTCGAATCTCACAATTACGATCTAAGTAACTCTTCAGGGTTTATAAAGTTCTGCGGAAAGCTACCAAACGTAAAGATCTCAATAGAGGTTTTTATTAAGCTGTTAGAAAGCTGTTTAAGAGTACAATTATTTGTCAAATGAATTTCCCATCCCCTTTTTGGGTGAGTAAAATGAGTTATATATAGGATTTCTAGGTAAAATAGACCAGCTAATAAAATGGGCTCGACCCATTAAACAATATATCTAATTTAGGCTCATTATTTCATTAAATTCATTTTGCTTATGGGTTTAATGTCATTTTGGGTATTGAATTAAGAATAGGCCTTTGTAGACAGGTTTTGATTTTGTCAGGGCGCTGCGGAGTTGATCTCGTAGCAATATTGATCTCACAGAGGTGAAATCTGACCCCTACAATACTAGGGACAATTTCAAAAGGGAAATTGGCAAAAATAAAACAAAAACAAAATTCTAATCTAAAAATTAACCAAAATCTCCCACATCCAATGGTCGTGATTTTGCCACAAACCCCACTTTTACTTACTTTTTAATTTTATTTTTTTTTGTTATACACCAAAATGACCCATTTCAAAATACCACTTTAAAAAATATTAATAAAATATTACTAATTAAGGATTCTTAAATCCTAAATCTAAAAGTTGTAATCCCCAAAAAAGGGTTGGACCCCTAAACAAACCATAAACCTTCAAAACTAACTCATAATACAACATATTTAACCTAAACATAAATGATATATTCAGTAAAACAATTAAAAAATTGGAATTTTTCCAAATGTTTTAAAAAAGTGGCATTTCAAAAGTAGTACTTTTCAAAATTTCTCTTAATATATTAGTTATGATTTAAATCATACTTATACCTAAAAAACTTTACAAAAAAAAAATTAAAAACGTATATATACAGTTTTGGCAAAACAAAATAATGTTTTCAGCTTTGGCGGGAAAGCAGAATTTTGTTGTTTTGAAGGGAAAACAAGGTTTTGCTATTTAGGCGAAAAAACAGTATCTTGCGGTTTGAGTGGGAAAATGTGATTTTTGCGTTATTGGCAACAATGATCTTTCAGCAAAAAAGAAAATGAAAGACTTAAATATACAGTTTTGGCGGTAAATATAGTTTTGCAGTTTTGTCGGGAAAATAGGATTTTGTAGTTTTGGCAGGAAAACAGAATTTTGCGGTGTTGAATAAAAAACAGAATTTTGCGATTTCGGCGGAAAAAACGTGATTTTGTTGTTTTGGCGGAAAAAAAAATATTTTGAGTTGTTGGAGAGAAAATGTGATTTTTTGCGTTATTGGCAAGAACGCTCTTTCAGGAAAAAATAAATTAAAAACGTAAACATACAGTTTTGGGGAAAAAATATAATTTTACAGTTTTGGCGGAAAAACGCAATTTCGGTTTAGGTAGAAAACTCTATTTTGGAGTTTAAATGGTAAAGCAGGATTTTGCGGTTTGGCGGTAAAACGTGATTATGCTATATTGGCGGGAAAACGTTATTTTACGGTTTGGAAGGAAAACGGTATTTTGATTTTTGGTGAGAAAATGTGTGTTTTTTTTTCATTACTGGCAAGAATGTTCTTTTAGCAAAAAAAAACGTAAATATACAGTTTTGGCGGGAGCACAGGATTTTGCGATTGAGGCGGAAAATGAGATTTTGCAGTTTTGGCAGAAAAGAGAGATTTTGCGGTTTTGGCGAGAAATGGAGATTTTGCGGTTTTGGCGGGAAAATAAGATTTTGCTAACGTGATTTTGCTGTTTTGGCGGAAAAATAAAATTTTGCTGATTCGGCAAAAATATATGATTTTTTTTTTTGCGTTATTGGCATGAATGCTCTTTTAGCAAAAAAAAAAAATACATTTTACCATACGTTTTAATAAATAAATAAAATGATGTGTTGATTTCAGAACTGGTGTCTATTAATTTTGTAGGGTACGTTGCGTACTATGTTAAAACTCTCTCTTCACAAAAATGAAAGAAAACTGAGATGTTAGAAAAATCCACCGACTTTTTTTGTGTTCAAACGAAAATTACATTTTAATTTCCCAATTAAACTTTGTTTCGGAAAACTTTTTCTTTTTCCTAATGAACTATAAGTTTACGGGGGGAACAAAAAACTATCGTAAGTCATTTGTTTTATAAACTAGGGTATAACCCGCGCATACGCGCGGACGATCGTAATTTTTTGAAATATTTACTCTCATAAATGAATGTGATCAATATTAATGATTTTTTTGGAAGAAATATCGAAATTTATATAATTATATATGTATGAAGAATAGAGAAATAAAAATCTTGTGTTATTTGTTTCTATGAATGTTATTATTTTTAATTCTTAAACTTGTGGTCTTATTTAACGGAACAAATTTATTAAGTTACAAATAAAACAGTTGTAAAATTTAAAACTCTTATAGACTTTTTACAATTTTGCGGTTACGTCTACATGATTTTTGTTAGAGAATTTGCATTGAATATAATATAATTTAAGTTTAAAACAAAAATATATGGAGTAGAATTTAATAGAAAGAGAAATAAAAGAAAGAGATAATTGTGTGTAACTACAGTATAAGTGAGGAGAATTTAAAAAAAAAAACAAAAAAGTGTGTAATTAAAACTTTTCCAGCTGCTTCTTGAGGTTCGTGACTTGACTTCCCTTTCGGATCAATTTACATAATAATTTAGTCTTTTCTTTAGTTAATTTAGGGGATTTCTTTCTTCTTTGCAAACTTTGTCTAATAAACTGACAATATTACTTCTGTGACCAAAAAAAAAACTGACAATATCATTTTATTTCCGACATTAAAATGAAGTTAGGGTTATGAATCATGAATATATGTTCTCTGATTCATAGCAAAACCCAATTTCTGGTTTGCAGATTCGTGAGGTAATTGTTTGTTGCTCAAGCATTTGTTTTGATCTGCTATTAATAAATCAATTTCTCTGTCTCCAATTTTATTCTTGATGCATACTTTCTCTCCTCTCTTTATTCTATATTTTCCTCGACTCTCATTACATATTTGTGAATTTATGTTATCTACAGAAATTTTGTGGTCTTGGGTTACTGCTGTTGCATCTCTTGACCATTATTTTAACGGGTAGTCTCTCCCCAATTATGTTGTGAACGTAATTTTGATTCTTCTTCTTCATCTCTGTAGATTTCTACGCGGTAATTAAATTTTGTCATCATTTTTTAATCGAACTTTTTGTTTGTTGATTAGTTAAGTCTAATGATTTCTACTATTTTGGTTATTTTATGTTATCCACAGCCTCTTCTTGTAAGGATTTTGTACTATTGTGCTTACAATGGTTCATTCTGTTGAATCGATCTTCCGTTCCTTTGATCGGTACTTCTTTATCCCTTTTTTATAATGGTGGTCTGTTATTTGATTTAAGGTGTTCTGTTTTGGTTTTTTTTCAATTTGGATTTTTCTTCTAGCTATCTTAATAATGATTTTAGGTTTTCATACCCTTGACTTCGGCATGTTCTTGTGTTCGGTATTGTATAATGCTAAGTGAATTTCCAATTGGGATTTCAATTATTTAGAAGTGAAACTTTGCTGTGAATTTAGTCTTAATCGAAATAGTAAGGTAATTTTTCTTCCTAGCGAACTTAAAACTTTCATATAACTGGAAACAAAACGTAGTGATGGTACAAAGATGGCCTTAGAGAGGAGATATAGTAAACCGATGAAGATTTCTTAGCTAATGATTTGTAAAAGTTATTAGAAATCTCTTCTATCTTGAGGGAATTTATATATCTTGGCCAATGATGTCGATTCCCAAGGCAGTAGATAGAAAACGATTTTCCCAATTACGTATACAAATTGTATGTTACAATAACTTAGAAATGATATATGGTCGATTATATAAGATAAATGTTGAACATACCAGGTAGTTCCTCATTTGTATTTGCTATCTTTAACAAAGTTTCATAATCCCGAATTCTGAACTTTGTCTTCCCAATCACCGGTGAATCGTCCAATACATCAGTCACAGTTGTGAGATGGTTGAAGTAGATATTATATTTGTGATCCGTCAACCTAAACTTGTCGTTGCTCTTTCCAAGATCGAAGTTTTTTATGTGAGTAACTGAACCTTCTTGTAAGATGTGTTTGAATCTCCCGATGAGACGATGATTGATGGAAGCTTTTATGAGATTATCCTTTAGAGGCAACTTTGGATTATGGTAAACGAAAAATGAGGAATATAAATTAAAGGAATAGGAAAATGGTGCTTACTTTCTCGTCCAAGAGGAGAAGATCTAGGCTCATCAATTGGTTGCCTCTTCGTGGATTACGCGCCTCCCATGAACGAACTAATCGAACAATTATTTGTGGATTCACAGTGGCATCATCAAGTTCTTCCAACGTTAGATACGATCTTTCGAGGTCTGCCATTAGGCTCCTAAATTGTGAGGATAACAATCCGAACTGTTAGAACATATAGCTATCGAAAACTTAAAGGGATAGATTAAAAAGAAAAAAAAAATTGGGTACCTCCGGTACTTAGTGTTTGGAAATATTCGTGATTGATTTTTGATGGCGTTATCTGGTTTTATAACCATGGAATCATACAGTTGTAAATCGAAAAGTTTTCAATCTTGAGAAGATGCGACTCTTGTGAGTTTTTAGAGTTAGATACACTGAACCAAGTGAAGATAGTGAATGTCTTTAGGGTTTGTTAACCGTATACATTGAACAAAATTGTTTTCGAAGCCCAACTATGTTCACAATGGGCCATTAAGCCATGATAGAGTTTTCAAATACTTAGATATAAGTCCAATATGGGAGAAAGAATACACCTAAATTTGTTCGTGTATATATATTATATTCGACAATCATCCTCTCAATTTTGAATTTTAATGAAAATTATATTTATTATGAGGATCGGTTACGGTTCATTTTGGTTTTATCTCATAGTTTTTCAATTTGGTGATAAAATTTTATGACTGCTTATTATAATTTGCTTTGAGAGTTATAAAAGCTAAATATTGTAAAAGTTTAGAGTTTGGTACACATTTTAAATACATGATAATGATAGTTGAGTTAATGATAATGATAATGATACATAATAGTTGGTTCATTAGTGCTTCTAGGTTTTAACCCGAGTATGTGCTGACTATGACAATTTTTATACCAATAAATTTTTATATGTGATTTTGTAAAAACTAATAAAATTTATATTATCTTAAAAGTTTAAAATTGTGTTGCGTTAACATCAGTCATATACTAAATAACACCTTAACTCATTACTACGAATTCTAAACATGATAAACAAATAAAATTCAAGGAATGCTAAATAAAAACTGATATAAAATGATAAATAACAATTTTTAGCATTTATACAAAAATTCAGATTTTTCAGTGGATAAAGCAAATTTAGAAAAAGATCGACTAATTATTTTCCTGTAGTTAATATAGTGAAAATAGAAGATATAAAGATGCCTAATTTTTTATCCAAGTTCTAGGACCAACAAAGCTTAACTTCTTCAAGACACCCTTGTTTTCCAAAAAAAAAAAGTAAGTTGTAGTCAGCTACGTAAAAAAAATATTGTTTTTAAAGCTTGGTAAAGTTTAAGTATTTTATTAGAGAAATTAGGTCGAATGAGAAGTCTTAATCAAGTGGTCTTCGTAGAGTTAGAAAAGCTTAGGTCGAATGGGAACTCTTATTTCTTTTAACGAATAATTATGAACGGGAGTATGGAGATCATATGGTTTTTATTGCTTATAATTAAATTTCTTAAAACAACAAAAATATTAATATTAATTCTTTTGAGAAACTAAAATATCTTTATTAAACCAAATGGAGTACAATATCATAACTCATTCTTTTACCTATATGATACGTGTTTTAATAAAAAAATTGAAGGTTTTCTTAAAAACGTAGATTTAGGAGTCTGAAAAGGGATAATTAAATCGACTTTATTCCATTAAAATAGGACCAATTTAAAACAACAAATATATGTATATTAAACCAAACTGGATTACAATACAACATTATAAATTTTAATTATGTTTAACATAGTACAATAGAGAAATGTAGTTCAAATATAAAAACTAAAAGCATCCTAACAATCTCTTTGATGCGTTCTTTTTGTCCTGCCGCTTTGTCGTCTTATCTTTTTAATGGCAATGGTTTGGTCGTCTAACTTGACCTTTTTCTCTTTCTTGTCAGAATTGTTGCAAGTGTTGGTGCGGTTGCTATTATCCCTCTGTAAATGATTATTGAGTAACAGAGGGTTTTCAGTTGCTCTTATATATTTCATTAGATAATATAATGCGTATACCTTCTTATTTGGCAACTTGGTTGGGATTCTAATAGGTCCGTTCACTATGCCTGCCATAGAGAAAGTCTTCTCCTTTGCTTTGAAATCAAACTTTGTTAGATTTAGCTGGAATATATAGTTTTTCCCAATAAGATCATGTAAGCACGGAGGAAGTTCCTTGAGATTGGCATAAGTAGGAGTTGAACCCTGCCAGAGAAGTTGTTTTAAATCCATGCTACACATTTGATAATGATGCAAAATTTACATGGTAAACAATAAGATACCTTAAATGTCACCAAATCTTCAGCCAACATGTTAGTCAATTTCTTTGCATCTTTGTTCAAGTGGGATCTCCTACACAGATTGAACAATTAATTTGTTGATGGCCAAACATTGTATACATTCTATTTTAATATGTAACTATACGTACCAGCAAACAACTTAGGATTAACTGCTGTTATGACAACAGAACATTGTTTCCTCTGTGTCACAAAGAGGAACGATCGAAAATCAGAAGCAATGTTGTCCCGGATTGAGAGTCGCACTTTGGTTCCGCTGCTTGAGAAAGTAAAAAGTCTGAGATAATAGTAGATAATAATGGTCACAAAACACTGTAGATATAATAAACTTACTCTTGAAGAACAATCCTTGCCATTATCTTATTTCTGGAACCTATGTAACGGAGGTGAGTCCCCCAAACATAAACTATTCTTCCAATAACATCTGAAACGAAATTACAGGAGAAAAAAATCACATAACGGTTGAAAAGTTTAAAAAAAAACTCACCTGGTAAGAATTGATTTTTATTGGCCATCAGAACCAATTTTTCATAGTCGTATATGCTGAATTTAGTTTTGTCAATTGTAGGCGCATCATCCAGTACTTCAGAAACAATGGTAAGATGAGTGAATTGTAAAGAATACTTATGCTCTGACAGTTTGTACAACCCGTTATTCTCATCAACCATAAACTTGCTGATATGGTAAATAGATCCTTCTTTGAAGACGTTTCTGTAATATCGGAGGAGCCGATCATTAATTGAACCTTTTGTTAAACGCCCCTACTCAAAGAAAAAAATAAAAACGTGAGCGAACGTCTTAATCCATAGAGAAGGAACTGGTTAAAGTGAGTAGGCCTCTTACGGTCTCATCTAGAAACAGTAGTTCTTCACTGAGCAACCGGTTCCCTCTGCGTCGATTACGTGCCTCCCATTTTCGGATAAGCCGAACAACGATTTCTCTCTTCGTTGGATCTTTTTCAAGATCTTCCAATGTAGAGTAAGGTTCTTCGGAGTTTGCCATTGCAACCTGTTAGATGATAATAATTAGTAGAATATAAAGGAGAAAGATTTAGGAAGAGGTTTAGAGAGATTTTAAAGAAGAAAGTACCCGAAATTGATCTGAATTTCGTCAATGATTGTGCTCGTTCCTTTTATAAATGTGTAAACTAACCGCTCTGCGAAAATAGCGGAGATGAATCTGCATCTCTTTCAGCAACAGATGCGATGATTTGTAGGTGGCGATTCAGAGAGGAATATGGTTTCTCGACTGATACATTCTTTTTATTTCAACATATACATTTTTTTTTTTGTTTAAGATTTGTTAGCAAAGTTTTGAGGCTATTATTCGAAGCCCAACTAAAACAGCCCATAAGAATAATAAAGATGTTTTTTTTTTGGCCAAAACGTGTGATTTTAAGCCTTTCTTTTACTCATGTTGATGACACGGCTAGGATTGTTCTTCAAGAGTAAGTTTATTATATCTACAGTGTTTTGTGACCATTATTATCTACTATTATCTCAGACTTTTTACTTTCTCAAGCAGCGGAACCAAAGTGCGACTCTCAATCCAGGACAACATTGCTTCTGATTTTCGATCGTTCCTCTCTGTGACACAGAGGAAACAATGTTCTGTTGTTATAACAGCAGTTAATCCTAAGTTGTTTGCTGGTACGTATAGTTACATATTAAAATAGAATGTATACAATGTTTGGCCATCAACAAATTAATTGTTCAATCTGTGTAGGAGATCTCTACTTGAACACATCCCCGGCTACGTGGTTTTATCAGCAAGATGATCCAGAAAAGGTGGAAAGTGTTAGGTACGTCTGCAGATGCTTTGTTACGAAATTTATGTTGTTTGTTCCTTTGAGGGGGGGATTGTAACGACCGCGAACCATATTATAGGAAAATTGGTTCGGTTTATTGCGGTTTTGTACGATTTTGGTTACAAATAAAAAAATCAGAGTTTTGCCTATAAAAGAAAGAGGAGTGTCGGCAGTGGTATGGAGAGAGAGATTGCTCAGAGTTTTGAGAGGTTAGAGAGAGAGAGAGAAGAGACCAAGTGTTCTTGAGTTTTGGAGAGTTTTGGAGTGTTTTCCATCGGTTTTGGAGGAGACAAACGGCGGTGAAGATCAAATTGGATTGGAGTGAAAATTTCAGGGTAAGTTTTTCACTCTTTGATCTTGATTTAGGAAAAAACCGCTTGTCAATCGGTTGGGTATTTGAGAAGTTATGGTCGTTTTATTTTGGGAGGTTTCTGCAGTTTTGATCCGCGATCAGTCCAATTCGAGGGAGGATTCCCGTCGAATCGTTGGTAATCAGAGGACGATCTATATGTTGGAAAGATCTCTCTGTCTAGTTTTCAGATCAGGTTTCCGATCTTGATTCCGAGGTATGATCCGTTCTCTGTGTTCTTTTTAAGTTAGTGTGTCGGTTTCTGAAATATCTGTTTTCAGTTTCGATCAACGAGTTTGCGAGTTATTTTCCCATTGGACTGCTTAGAGTTAGCTTACGTTCTATACACCTCTGTAAAGCTCTATATTTCTAGTTTCTATAACAGGTGTTATACCTTGATTTGGTTAAGAATTCGCTGAGTTATGGTCCTTTGAACTTAGGTAGTTCGTGCAGTTATTCTGCAATTTCCTGCGGTTTCGTCCGGAGTTGCTGTTTTCGGGGACGATTTCCCGGCGAACCGTTTGGAGTTAGGAGTCTTGCGATACGGTGTTGGAAAGCTGTTGGTGTCTAGTTTCCAGAACCGTTTTTCGTTTGCGATTTGGTCCAGTGAGTCGGAAGTTATTCCAGTCGCAAAACAAGTGAGTGCGTGACCATGGTTTTTACGGGTATTTGGTGCGTTTGATTGCGGATTGAGTTGATTTGTTGTTTGATCAATGCTTGTTTGGGCCGTTTTTAGTGTTTAGATCAACGTATGTATCGTGGTTTGTGGTTGACTTCACGTTGACTTTTCGGGGTTGACTTTGTGGTTGACTTTACGTTGACTTTACGTTGACTTTTCGGGGTTGACTTTTCGTGTTGATTTTTTTGCTTAATTGTGTTATGTGGTGTTTTGATTGTTCCCTATACCCGTGCATCTAGCCAAGTAGATGGGATGATCGTACCACTGGGTATTTATGATAATACTCACGCATCTCTTATAACCATGCGATGCAGGAAAAGACAAAGTGTGATCGTGGAATCTGGCTGTGAAGAGGAGATGATCTAGTGTCTCGTTTGTGTTTATATCTATTCCGCTTTTGTTATTGTGTTGAATTATCGTGTGGTTTAATATTTATGGAAATATTATTTCGGGTGTTTTAAAAAAAAAAAAAAAAAAAATCTGGTTGTTTCATTTTGGTATCAGAGCCCTAGCGGTTCTAGGGCTAGCTAGTTAATTGATTATGTGCATTAGTCAATTGATTGTTGTGTGGGTATGGATTCCTAGATCATCCCTTCCGAGCCTTCAATGAGATTCCACGGTATGTGTTTTGTGATTTCTGTTTTCTAGTACTTAGCATTCTGCGGTTGAGTGCAGAGTGATGACTAGGGGGACTAGAGGCAGAGGTCGCGGGGGCCGTAGAGGTCGTGGTAGTCGTGCTGGGCGTGGGCGTGGGCGAGGAATTGGGAGTGAGTCTGCTGCCACGTGGGTGTCCCAGGAGACTACACAGGAGCGGGTAGCTGACTCGCAGGCGTTTCAGGAGGGGTCCGTGGGTGTGACAGCTACGGGTTCCAGTGTGCGAGCTGGAGGGGCTGGTGCGGGTCCTGATGTAGCTGGTGGTTCGGTGGGCCCTGGTGGGGGTGCTGCCGTAGGCATTGCCTCGGATCGAGATGATCGTCTGGCGGGTCTACTACAGATGATTCTGGAGAGGTTACCAGGAGGGGTGCCTGCTCCGGGTTATGCTCCTGGGGTACAGCCGGGTTTGGCTGGGGTGCAGCCGGGTATGGCTGGGGTGCAGCCGGGTATGGCTGAGGTGCAGCCGGGTTTGGCTGGGGTTGAGGAGCTTCCATCTTATCTGCGGATGATGGAGCAGATGCAGCGGATTGGTACTGCATTTTTCTCGGGTGGTGCTAAGCCTGAGGAGGCTGATGGGTGGCGGATGAGGTTAGAGCGTAACTTTCGCTCCATCAGGTGTCCAGAGGGATACAGAGTGGATCTGGCGGTACATTACCTAGAGGGTGATGCGCATCTATGGTGGAGAGGTGTTGAGGCCAGGAGGGTGCAGGCCGAGATGGTCTGGGAGGACTTCTTGGCGGAGTTCAATGCCAAGTATTTTCCACAGGAGGCAGTGGACCGTTTGGAGTCTAGGTTTCTGGACCTAACTCAGGGAGATCGGTCAGTGAGGGAGTTCGATGTTGAGTTCAGTCGACTTCTGGTACATGCAGGGAGAGGCATGGAGGGCGAGGATGCCCAGGTTAGGAGGTTCTTGCGAGGACTTCGACCAGATTTGAGGACTCGCTGCAGGGCGAGTAGGTTCGCCACGAGGGCAGAGCTGGTTGAGATGGCTGCTGCGATCGAGGAGGATCTCGGGGAGCAGGTTGTGGTGGTTAGTCTACCGGTGCAGCAGCAGCAGCCGAGGAGATCTCAGCAGCAGATGAGTTCAGGCAGGGGCGGCAAGCTTGCTCAGGGACAGAAAAGGAAGTGGGAGAGCACTTCAGGGGTCAGTCAGGGCGGTTCGGGATGCTTCGGGTGTGGGAGTATGTCCCATCGTGTGGCGAGCTATCCGAAGAGGACCGGGACCGGGACTCGAGATGTGCGGGTCGGGGTCCAGGATACACGGGTGTGTTACCACTGCAGAGAGACGGGGCATATTAAGCCCAAGTGTCCGAAGCTGCAGCAGTTGGCGGTGGCCGTAGTGCAGCCATTGGCAGTGCAGCCGTTGTCTCAGATTGCAGCAGCACCGCGTGTATTCACGTCTGCGGAGGCGGGTGGATCTAGCACCAGACCGATCACAGGTATTTCCGGACTTGACTTTTTAAATTCGTGGTTGTTTGAGTTTTTGTCTGTTGGGAAATTGTGAGTCTGTGCTAGAATGGTAGGGTTCTGAGGCACATGGGATTGTGTAGGGACCTTAGTTGTGGGCGGTTATGAGTCCCACGTGTTGTTTGATTCGGGAGCTACGAATAGCTTTATTACGCCGGAGTGTGCGGAGAGCAGCGGAATCCAGAGTGATTCCGGGGAACAGGCGGGAGTAGTCAAGGTTGCTGGTGGTAGGACGTTGGCTACTTTCGGGCGGGCTCGTGGTGTGGATGTTCTGGTGGCAGGAGAGTTGATGCCAGCAGATCTGATCATCAGTCCGGTGGAGCTATACGATGTTATCCTGGGTATGGATTGGTTGGATCGTTACAGGGTCCATCTGGATTGCCACCGAGGGCGAGTTGTGTTTGAGCGAGAGGTAGAGAGGTTGGTTTATCAGGGTGTAAGACCGACTTCCGGGAGTCTTGTGATTTCCACGATACAGGTCGAACAGTTGCTTCTCAAGGGCTGCGAGGCGTATCTGGTAATGATAGTGATGTCTGAGTCTGTTGGAGGGGTTGCAGTTGAGGATATTCGAGTTGTTCGGGATTTCCAGGATGTGTTCCAGTCATTGGAGGGATTACCGCCATCGCGGTCGGATCCGTTTGTTATTGAGTTGGAACCCGGGACTACTCCGATATCTAAGGCACCTTACCGTATGGCTCCAGCAGAGATGGCAGAGCTGAAGAAGCAGCTGGATGATTTGTTGGATAAGGGTTTTATTCGGCCTAGTGTTTCACCGTGGGGAGCGCCGGTGTTGTTTGTGAAGAAGAAAGATGGTAGTTTCCGTTTGTGCATCGATTATCGGGGACTTAACCGAGTCACCGTGAAGAACAGGTACCCTCTGCCGCGCATTGATGAGTTGTTGGATCAGTTGCGAGGGGCTACCTGGTTCTCCAAGATCGACTTGGCTTCGGGGTACCATCAGATTCTGATTGAGGAAGCAGATGTGAGGAAGACTGCTTTTAGGACGAGGTATGGGCATTTTGAGTTCGTGGTGATGCCTTTTGGTTTGACGAATGCACCAGCAGCGTTCATGCGGTTGATGAACGGGGTATTCCAGGAGTATCTGGATGTGTTTGTGATCATCTTTATCGATGATATTTTGGTGTATTCGAAGAATCCTGAGGAGCATGAGTTGCATCTGAGAGTAGTTTTGGAGAAGCTGCGGGAGCAGAAGCTATTTGCGAAGTTGAGCAAGTGCAGTTTCTGGCAGAGGGAGATGAGTTTTCTTGGCCATGTGGTGTCTGCAGAGGGAGTTTCCGTAGATCCGGCTAAGATTGAGGCTATCAGAGGGTGGCCTAGACCGATGAATGCCACTGAGATCAGGAGTTTTCTTGGGTTGGCAGGTTATTATCGGAGATTCATCGCGGGATTTGCGAGTTTGGCTAAGTCGATGACCAAGTTGACAGGGAAGGATGTTCCTTTTGTATGGTCTTCTGCATGCGAGGAGAGTTTTAGCAAGCTAAAGGAGATGTTGACATGTACACCTGTGTTGGCGTTACCCGAGCCAGGGGAGCCTTACGTGGTGTATACTGATGCTTCGGGTGTTGGTCTGGGTTTTGTCCTGATGCAGTAGGGAAAGGTTATTGCGTATGCTTCGAGGCAGTTGAGGAAGCATGAGTGCAACTACCCTACCCATGATTTGGAGTTGGCTGCGGTAATCTTCGCTCTAAAGATTTGGAGATCTTACCTATATGGCGGAAAGGTCCAGGTGTTCACAGACCATAAGAGTTTGAAGTATTTCCTCACTCAGCCGGAGCTGAACCAGAGACAGAGGCGCTGGATGGAGTTGGTAGCGGATTACGATTTGGAGATCGGATACCATCCAGGTAAGGCTAATCTGGTTGCAGATGCGTTGAGTCGGATGAGGGTTGCTTCGGCTCAGGAGCGTGATATGGAAGCTCTGGTGAGCGAGATTAGTACGTTGAGGTTGTGTGTGATCTCACAGGAGCCGTTGGGGTTAGAGGTAGCTAACCAAGCAGATTTGCTGAGTCGTATTCGAGCAGCTCAGGAGTTGGATCCGATGTTGATTGATGCTGCTAGGGTTGCAGGTTCAGAGTATATGGTCTCGGCAAATGGGACGATACTGGTGAACGGACGGGTTTGTGTACCCAAGGATGAGGATCTGAGGCAAGAGATCTTGCGTGAGGCTCATGCGAGCATGTTATCGATTCATCCGGGGGCAACCAAGATGTATCGTGATCTGAAGCGGTATTATCACTGGGTCGGGATGAAGAGGGATGTAGCTAATTGGATTGCAGCGTGCAACGTGTGTCAGCTGGTGAAGGCTGAGCATCAGGTTCCGAGTGGTATGTTGCAGAGTTTGCCCATTCCGGAGTGGAAGTGGGATATGATTACCATGGACTTCGTGACGGGGTTGCCGTTGTCACGGACGTATGATGCGATCTGGGTGATTGTGGATCGTCTGACCAAGTCAGCACACTTTCTTGCCATCAAAAAGACCGATGGGACGGTGGTGTTGGCTAAGAAGTATGTGCGTGAGATAGTGAGGCTGCACGGGGTGCCAGCGAGTATTGTGTCAGACAGGGATCCAAGGTTTACGTCTGAGTTCTGGAGGGCGTTTCAGGCAGAGATGGGCACTAAGGTGCACATGAGCACGGCTTATCATCCTCAGACAGATGGGCAGTCGGAGAGGACTATTCAGACTTTAGAGGACCTGTTAAGGATGTGCGTGCTGGATTATGGTGGTCATTGGGCGGATCATCTGAACCTGGTTGAGTTTGCGTACAACAACTCATACCAGGCGAGTATTGGGATGGCTCCATATGAGGCTCTGTATGGGAGGCCATGTAGGACACCGTTGTGCTGGACTCAAGTGGGGGAGAGGAGCATGTTTGGTGCGGATTTTGTCCAGGAGACGACAGAGAAGATCCGTGTCTTGAGGCTGAACATGAGAGAGGCTCAGGATCGGCAGAAGAGTTATGCTGATAAGAGACGGAAAGAGCTGGAGTTTGAGCTGGGAGATCTGGTGTATCTCAAGGCAGCGATGTTGAGGGGTCCTAACAGATCCATTTCGGAGAATAAGCTAAGTCCAAGGTTTATGGGTCCGTTCCGGGTGGTGGAGCGGGTTGGACCAGTGGCTTATCGGTTGGAGTTACCTCAGAGTATGAGAGCGTTTCATAAGGTATTTCATGTATCGATGCTGCGGAAGTGTCTACATGAGTCTGAGGTGGTGTTGGCTAGGATTCCGGAGGATCTTCAGTCCAACATGACGTTGGCGGCGAGACCTGTGAGGATTCTCGAGAGGAGAGTCAAGATTCTGCGCCGGAAGAGGATACCATTGGTGAGAGTCGTGTGGGACTGTGATGGTGTTGAGGAGGAGACTTGGGAACCAGAGGCAAGTATGAAGACGAAGTTCTCGAAGTGGTTCGAGAAGCAAGCGGAGGCTTGAGTATCTTCTGATTTTCAGTGGTTGTATTAGCTTGTGGCTATGAGTTGTATGTATTTTCGTTTGGGTTGTAACGATATACATTGTTGAGATTTAATAAGATGGAGTTTTTCTTATTATCTTTGGTTGAGACGGATGTTCTTATGAGTATGATGACTGGGTTAGGTCATGTATGTTATGACGGGGAGGTCATTTGAGGGGCTAGGATAGAAGCTCTATGGGAGTTAGGGCTTGTCTAGGTATCTAGGGATGGGGGATCCTAAGGGATTAGGACGGGTAGATCCCTAGATGGCGCTGGAAAATAGAGGTTTTATGTGAGTTAGAACCTGTCTATTTTCTAGGGGGAGTCTGGAACAGAAGTCTTATGTGAAGTTAGGACTGTCTTTTCCAGGAACTCCGATTGAAACACCCTGGTGATTGGGATGTTTCAGATGACCTGAGGATGGGTCATGAGTGATATTCTGGGTTAGGGAATATCGGGGTAGGAAACACCCTGGCGATTGGGTTGTTTCAGATGACCTGGGATTGGTCATGAGTGATATTCCTTGTTAGAGAATATCGTGATAGGAACCACGGAAGTAAATCGGTCGACAGGTACTTATGATGCACGTTACAGTGTTACTGCTCCAGGGGATGGTGATATTCTCCTGCATATACTTTGAGGGATTACGATCTCTCCAATGGATGTGTGATTCCTCTGCAGCCGAGAGCTGATGGACTGTGTGTCCTGAAGCGGAGGGGCTGGGGCATACCGAGAGCCGGTATGGTATACATCGAGAGCTCGATGGGTGACGACCCTGCGAGTGGGAGTGGTGTATAGAGATATATGTTTGAGCAAGAGTACCTGTAGTGTGATTATAAGTATGAGATTTGATGAGCTTCAGGGATCGGAAATGATCTCAGGTGGTTTGTGAATGTCTAATCTAGGGTTTTTACTCGAATTTGGAACCTTAGTGCAGACGACCCTAGTAAACATATGTAGCCTCTTTGGTCGTACATGTTCTTGTTTGATTGTTGTGTGACCAATTGATTCAAGGTCTTGGTCTACGGTGGGTCGGGCATGTTCTTGTTTGATTGTTGCGCGATCTATCGGACAACCCTGATCCGGATCAGCGAGTGTTGCATCGTGGATGTTTCCTGGGGAAATTTGCGTGGGTTTTTGGATGAGAGTGTCAACCTTAGTGAGACGGGGTTAGGTGATTGAGATCGAGTGATGATCTCTAATCGTGCTGACCGGGTTTGGTCAGGATTGTATCCATGTGGATGGTGCAATGAGGCTAGTGTGAGTCTAGTAGGACTCGGAGATTCGAGTGTTAACTCGAAGGTTACTGGCCGCGTTCGGGTCAGGCAGTGGAGACCGTAGTGAGACGGTGTTGCGTGATTCGAGGTCGAATCCGTGTTAGTGGGGGAGAATTGTAACGACCGCGAACCATATTATAGGAAAATTGGTTCGGTTTATTGCGGTTTTGTACGATTTTGGTTACAAATAAAAAAATCAGAGTTTTACCTATAAAAGAAAGAGGAGTGTCGGCAGTGGTATGGAGAGAGAGATTGCTCAGAGTTTTGAGAGGTTAGAGAGAGAGAGAGAAGAGACCAAGTGTTCTTGAGTTTTGGAGAGTTTTGGAGTGTTTTCCGTCGGTTTTGGAGGAGACAAACGGCGGTGAAGATCAAATTGGATTGGAGTGAAAATGTCAGGGTAAGTTCTTCACTCTTTGATCTTGATTTAGGAGAAAACCGCTTGTCAATCGGTTGGGTATTTGAGAAGTTATGGTCGTTTTATTTTGGGAGGTTTCTGCAGTTTTGATCCGCGATTAGTCCAATTCGAGGGAGGATTCCCGTCGAATCGTTGGTAATCAGAGGACGATCTATATACAGTTGGAAAGATCTCTCTGTCTAGTTTTCAGATCAGGTTTCCGATCTTGATTCCGAGGTATGATCCGTTCTCTGTGTTCTTTTTAAGTTAGTGTGTCGGTTTCTGAAATATCTGTTTTCAGTTTCGATCAACGAGTTTGCGAGTTATTTTCCCGTTGAACTGCTTAGAGTTAGCTTACGTTCTATACACCTCTGTAAAGCTCTATATTTCTAGTTTCTAGAACAGGTGTTATACCTTGATTTGGTTAAGAATTCGCTGAGTTATGGTCCTTTAAACTTAGGTAGTTCGTGCAGTTATTCTGCAATTTCCTGCGGTTTCGTCCGGAGTTGCTGTTTTCGGGGACGATTTCCTGGCGAACCGTTTGGAGTTAGGAGTCTTGCGATACGGTGTTGGAAATCTGTTGGTGTCTAGTTTCCAGAACCGTTTTCCGTTTGCGATTTGGTCCAGTGAGTCGGAAGTTATTCCAGTCGCAAAACAAGTGAGTGCGTGACCATGGTTTTTACGGGTATTTGGTGCGTTTGATTGCGGATTGAGTTGATTTGTTGTTTGATCAATGCTTGTTTGGGCCGTTTTTAGTGTTTAGATCAACGTATGTATCGTGGTTTGTGGTTGACTTCACGTTGACTTTTCGGGGTTGACTTTGTGGTTGACTTTACGTTGACTTTTCGGGGTTGACTTTTCGTGTTGATTTTTTTGCTTAATTGTGTTATGTGGTGTTTTGATTGTTCCCTATACCCGTGCATCTAGCCAAGTAGATGGGATGATCGTACCACTGGGTATTTATGATAATACTCACGCATCTCTTATAACCATGTGATGCAGGAAAAGACAAAGTGTGATCGTGGAATCTGGCTGTGAAGAGGAGATGATCTAGTGTCTCGTTTGTGTTTATATCTATTCCGCTTTTGTTATTGTGTTGAATTATCGTGTGGTTTAATATTTATGGAAATATTATTTCGGGTGTTTTAAAAAAAAAAAAAAAAAAAAAAAATCTGGTTGTTTCAGGGATGGTTAAAGATAATGATAAATAAATTTAAAATTCTTTTCAGGCACCGATCTGAAAAGACCCACAGTTCCCCTCTACAAGAGCATGAGTTAAAAGAAGGAAGCTCCTCATTGCAGACTATTTCACAGATTTTATCATTTCTAGATGTTGCTGAACCTCAGGTTACACTAACTTCTGTCTCTACTAACAAAATTTGTCTATTTTACTTTCAAACTAATGTCAAATTTTCGCAGAAAAAAGAATTTCTCTGCTCTGCGAGAATAGTAGATATTATAAATCGAAATGGATGGTACAATATCTCATGCGCAAAATGCTACAACATAATCAAACCATCGGACAATAGACTGATTTGTCGCTATTGTGACGATTCCAGTTTTATTGGTGTTGTGAGGTTGGGAATAAATACTTAAATGGATTATTCCAACATTTTTATGTTCAATTAAACGTTTTATATCCATGTCAGGTTTCAGCTAGAAGTCATTGTTGATGATGAGACAGATCAAGCAAGATTGGTAATATTTGACAAAGATGCAAAGAAATTGACTAACATGTTGGCTGAAGATTTGGTGACATTTAAGGTATTTTATTGTTTAACATGTAAATTTTGCATCATTATCAAATGTGTAGCATGGATTTTAAACAACTCCTCTGGCAGGGTTAAACTCCTACTTATGCCAATCTCAAGGAACTTCCTCCGTGCTTACAAGATCTTATTGGGAAAAACTATATATTCCAGCTAAATCTAACAAAGTTTGATCTCAAAGCAAAGGAGAAGACTTTCTCTGTGGCAGGCATAGTGAACGGACCTATTAGAATCCCAGCCAAGTTGCCAAATAAGAAGGTATACACGCATTATATTATTTAATGAAATATATAAGAGCAACTGAAAACCCTCTGTTACTCAATAATCATTTACAGAGGGATAGTAGCAACCGCACCAACACTTGCAACAATTCTGACAAGAAAGAGAAAAAGGTCAAGTTAGACGACCAAACCATTGCCATTAAAAGGATAAGACGACAAAGCGGCAGGACAAAAAGAACGCATCAAAGAGATTGTTAGGATGCTTTAAATTTTTATATTTGAACTACATTTCTCTATTGTACTATGTTAAACATAATTAAAATTTATAATGTTGTATTGTAATCCAGTTTGGTTTAATAAACATATATTTGTTGTTTTAAATTGGTCTTATTTTAATGGAATAAATTTGATTTAATTATCCCTTTTCAGACTCCTAAATCTACGTTTTTAAGAAAACCTTCAATTTTTTTATTAAAACACGTATCATATAGGTAAAAGAATGAGTAATGATATTGTACTCCATTTGGTTTAATAAAGATATTTTAGTTTCTCAAAATAATTAATATTAATATTTTTGTTGTTTTAAGAAATTTAATTATAAGCAATAAAAACCATATGATCTCCATACTCCCGTTCATAATTATTCGTTAAAAGAAATAAGAGTTCCCATTCGACCTAAGCTTTTCTAACTCTACGAAGACCACTTGATTAAGACTTCTCATTCGACCTAATTTCTCTAATAAAATACTTAAACTTTACCAAGCTTTAAAAACAATATTTTTTTTACGTAGCTGACTACAACTTACTTTTTTTTTTTTTGGAAAACAATGGTGTCTTGAAGAAGTTAAGCTTTGTTGGTCCTAGAACTTGGATAAAAAATTAGGCATCTTTATATCTTCTATTTTCACTATATTAACTACAGGAAAATAATTAGTCGATCTTTTTCTAAATTTGCTTTATCCACTGAAAAATCTGAATTTTTGTATAAATGCTAAAAATTGTTATTTATCATTTTATATCAGTTTTTATTTAGCATTCCTTGAATTTTATTTGTTTATCATGTTTAGAATTCGTAGTAATTAGTTAAAGTGTTATTTAGTATATGACTGATGTTAACGCAACACAATTTTAAACTTTTAAGATAATATAAATTTTATTAGTTTTTACAAAATCACATATAAAAAAAATTTTGGTATAAAAATTGTCATAGTCCGCACATACTCGGGTTAAAACCTAGAAGCACTAATGAACCAACTATTATGTATCATTATCATTATCATTAACTCAACTATCATTATCATGTATTTAAAATGTGTACCAAACTCTAAACTTTTACAATATTTAGCTTTTATAACTCTCAAAGCAAATTATAATAAGCAGTCATAAAATTTTATCACCAGATTGAAAAACTATGAGATAAAACCAAAATGAACCGTAACCGATCCTCATAATAAATATAATTTTCATTAAAATTCAAAATTGAGAGGATGACTGTCGAATATAATATATATACACGAACAAATTTAGGTCTATTCTTTCTCCCATATTGGACTTATATCTAAGTATTTGAAAACTCTATCATGCTTAATGGCCCATTGTGAACATAGTTGGGTTTCGAAAACAATTTTGTTCAATGTATACGGTTAACAAACTCTAAAGACATTCACCATCTTCACTTGGTTCAGTGTATCTAACTCGAAAAACTCACAAGAGTCGCATCTTCTCAAGATTGAAAACTTTTCAATTTACAACTGTATGATTCCATGGTTATAAAACCAGATAACGCCATCAAAAATCAATCACGAAAATTTCCAAACACTAAGTACCGGAGGTACCCAATTTTTTTTTTTTTTTTTAATCTATCCTTTAAAGATTCGATAGCTATATATATGTTCTAACAGTTCGGATTGTTATCCTCACAATTTAGGAGCCTAATGGCAGACCTCGAAAGATCGTATCTAACGTTGGAAGAACTTGATGATGCCACTGTGAATCCACAAATAATTGTTCGATTAGTTCGTTCATGGGAGGCGCGTAATCCACGAAGAGGCAACCAATTGATGAGCCTAGATCTTCTCCTCTTGGACGAGAAAGTAAGCACCATTTTCCTATTCCTTTAATTTATATTCCTCATTTTTCGTTTACCATAATCCAAAGTTGCCTCTGAAGGATAATCTCATAAAAGCTTCCATCAATCATTGTCTCATCGGGAGATTCAAACACATCTTACAAGAAGGTTCAGTTACTCACATAAAAAACTTCGATCTTGGAAAGAGCAACGACAAGTTTAGGTTGACGGATCACAAATATAATATCTACTTTAACCATCTCACAACTGTGACTGATGTATTGGACGATTCACCGGTGATTGGGAAGACAAAGTTCAGAATTCGAGATTATGAAACTTTGTTAAAGATAGCAAATACAAATGAGGAACTACCTGGTATGTTCAACATTTATCTTATATAATCGACCATATATCATTTCTAAGTTATTGTAACATACAATTTGTAGACGTAATTGGGAAAATCGTTTTCACCTTGGGAGTGAATTTGCGTGACATTCAGTCAACACAGAAAGTCATGGCAAGCCTTCTGCTAGAAGAGTAAGACATCTTGCAAAAACCGTTACTGAATATATTAGAATGTTTTTGCCTCTTTAACTTATCATTTACTTTTATCGACAGTGGTTCCAAAGTAAGGCTTTCTATATGGGACAACATTGCTTCTGATTTTCGAGCCTTCCTCTTTGCAACTAACAGGAACAAAAGAGTTGTTGTTATGACGGCAGTGAATCCAAAAATGTTCTCGGGGGAACTCTATCTAAACTCATCATCAGCCACAAGATTCTACATGAATGAAGATTTACCAGAAGTAATAAGATATATGTCAAAGTAAGTACAAAACAATACCCTAACAATATACTCCTCTATTTCTACGCTGGTTGATTAATCCTGCGGCTAAATTTTAATGCAGGCAAAATATGGAGAATTCGGTTGGTTCTCCTTTGGATGAAAGAGAATTGGAAGCTGCTAATTTAGCCCTCACTACCATCTCTAATATGCTGTCATTCTTGGATGTCGAAGAGCCTCAGGTCTTGCTTTTGTCTTCACTATATATAATCCTCACAACTCAGGTACTAATTTTCATGGCTAACTACAACAGGAAAAATCATTTTACTGCAAGGCCACGATTGTTGGTATAGAAACCCGAAATGGTTGGAACTATGTTTCCTGCTCGAAATGTTCTAAGAAATTAATAAAGGATGAGAGGACTTTCAGATGCCCACAATGTGATGATACCAACGTCATTGGTATTGTAAGGTATCTAATTCACTTCTCTAATAAATATTGTTTTTCATTCTGTTTTATTTATGCACACAATATTAAACAAGTATGTTACTAAAACACAGGTTCCGTTTACAAGTACTGGTCGATGATGAGACAGAAAAAGGAATATTTATTGTCTTCGATAAAGATGGAAGAAATCTGACAAACACATTGGCTGCAGAGATCGTAAGTATTGAGGTATCATGTTCTCACAAATTCAAAACTTGAAATATTTATAAAATATGTAGATGGTATCAACTCTCATTCCCAATATTTTATACATATAATTTTCAGGGGGTAAATGATGAAAAGGAAGAAATATTACCGGCATGTTTACAAGAGCTTATTGGAATAAAGTTTGTATTTGAAATTCTTATCAAGCCTTTTGATTTTAAATCAAGATACAAAACCTTCACAGTAACTCGAATCGTCAACGAATGCTTTGATGACCAACAAAATTCGTCGGAGGAAAAGGTTTGTCATTTGTTACCTCTCAAATAGTGAATTACACATCAACTATCGTTTAGTGTAAATGATCAAGTTATTTTTTGGTTTTCGCCTAGATTGTGGAAGATGGTAGCTGTAGTAACAAAGAGTCTGGCAAATCTAACAAGAAATACAGCAGAACGATGAAGAAAGAAGATAGGTCCATTATTGATGAAGAGAAGAAAACAACTAACAGCCGAGGAAAAAGGGTGAAGCGCAATCCATGAAAAGGAAAAAAAATATCGGAGCTGCAATATGCAACATGTCTTATTAATTTAAAACAATACTTATTAAACTACATTTCTCTGTTATTTTCGGTGTGTTTCACTTTTTAATTGTATTTAGGATGATTTATTTTTCGGTGTGTTTCACTTTTTAATTGTATTTAGGATGATTTATTATTATTTACTTAACGTTTTAACACCATTACTAAAAATACATGTGGTAAGGTTTATTCAAGTACAAATGCCTTTTTCAATATTAAATAAAAAAACGGGGCTTATCTTTATCTTAACCTGCAGTTATTACAAAATGCAATATAATCTTAAACAGATAAATGTATCAAACTAATAATTGGAGAATCTAATTAAGTTGGGAAATCTTATTACGTCGGCGAATGTAAATATTTACGGGAGTTATTAAAACGTTACTTATGCGGTGCAAGGTGCACTACTATTAAAAATTGTATGTTTAATACTTCATTTCATGCAATTTGATAATGGTAAAATAATAACAAATTTATCTTTTTTAATTCCAATCAAACTTATAATGGTAAATTAAGTCTTAAGCCGGAAAATTTGTGAAAAGATTAAAAATACATGAGAAGTTTCTCTTTTTTTTTATGAACTCTTTGACAAAACTTTCAAAAACTCCGACCAATTTTCTTTCATATGACTTAGTTTTAATCATTTAACAAAATCAAACAAAAATGAACCTTAGGATTTTGGTACCTCAAAAATTATTAATTATTTAAAACTCGAAGGAAATGGCTTGATTGATCCAATTTTTTTAAATCCATTTATACCTATTAAATTGGTACCCGAACCGGATTCCGATACATCCCAAACGCTGTCTTTGGTATTACCATCATATAAATAATTGATTAAAAATATATCATAATATATACAGAAAATGATTTTATTTCAACTATTACGACTCTACTAAATTTTTCTTAAAGGGACACGATTTGTGGACATAACTTTTGAGTCAAACCCTTTTAAAAGTTATATACACTGGAAAGGAACAAAAAACAAACTTACGCGTCGTATACAAATTCTATATATCTATCCTCAAACTACGAGGAAATCCACGCTATGGCAACTCACTTTAGAAACGACTACACACAAATACCATTACGATTATTAGAAGAAAATCCACACGATGAAGAAGATACTGCAATTCTGGAGAAAGGTACTTCATCTTTTTTTCTTTGTTAATTTTCATATCTCATAAATGTGCCTAAAAGTGCACTCTAAAGATGACTAATCAATTATAATCTTCAGGTGAATTTAGTAATGCTAGAGAAAGATGAAGGGTAATTCTAGCAAGCAAAAGAAAAAGACATGGACAAGGTAAAACTCAGATTTCCAAAATATATCACCACTTCAATGGGGGCAAAGGTTGACCAATCTTTACAACGTTCAAGAGGACCTTACTACTACAGAATCTACGGGCAAAATTACCACCGCTTAGGTTCGCTACTGCCTATCCCAAGAGAATCACCACGATTCGTACAGCTATATATATTCGACACCAAAAATGAGGTTCAAAACCGTTTGAAAGCTCTCCCTCGCTCAAAAGAAAAAGACAAGTTGGATAAAGACATTATCAAAGGTCTCATTGAAATGCTAGATGAAAACAATAAACTAACACGTGCTTTTAGGATGGCACGAGACAGATATGAAGGTGGTGAGAGCACGGAATTGACAATCAGATTAGTCGGTCAAAGAGGAAAAGGTCACCAATATGACTTGCCAAGTTCAGATGAAATCGCTGGCCTAATAGTAGGAGATATAACTCTGACTTCAGGAGAACGAGATATAATCGTAGATTGTAAACAAACAGGACTACAAAGAATCTGCGATTTTAATCCATTGTATATGCCATTACAATATCCGCTACTTTTTCCTTATGGAGAGGATGGATATCATAAATTCATTCCATTCAATGAAAGGAACAACCAAATGAAAACTTGAAAATATCTCACAATGCGTGAATATTACTCATACCAGCTACACACAAGACTATCAGAAGGCATGACAATCATTAAGTCTGTACGTTTATTTCACCAATATGTTGTAGATGCATACACAACAATCGAACAAGAACGCATGCGTTTCTACTTGACTCATCAGTCGCAACTAAGAGCTGATGTTTACAACAATGTTTCTGACGCAGTAGGACGAGGAGATACAGATGCTAAAAAAGTTGGGAAAAGAATAGTATTACCTTCTTCTTTTACGGGTGGACCAAGATACATGAATGAAAAATATCATGATGCAATGGCAATTTGTAAATGGTATGGGAACCCAGATTTATTCATCACAATGACAGCCAACCCAAACTGGAAAGAAATACACGACCACTTGGCACAAGTAGGGAATGATGCACCAAACGACAGACCTGACATAGAATGTCGAGTTTTCAAGATGAAACTAGAGGAGTTACTATCAGATCTACAAAAAGGAATCTTCTTTGGGCCACCAGCTGCAGGTACGTCATAATGCTCAAAAAAATTGCAAATTTGATATAATTTTTGGTTGTAGATGAACTTATTTCTAATTTGTACATATAACCAACAGTTGTCGTATGCTAATGATGAAAATAAATGCAAGCAGGTTTTTTTTTTTTTTTTGATCAAAAGCAAGTAGGTTATTTACGTGTGTAAATTAATAAGGAATACTAAGTAAGTATTGAAAACTAAATTAGAAAATATATGGGATAAAAAAGAACAATATTATCGCTTACTTGACATGCCTTTTTTCCTTTGCAGTGATTTACACCATAGAATTCCAAAAAAGAGGACTGCCTCACGTCCATATTCTACTGTGGTTACAACCTGAGTATAAAAAACCTACACCACACCAGATCGATGATTTTATTTCAGCTGAATTACCAGACAAAGAAACTGAGCCAGAAGCATATAAATTAGTGATGCAGTATATGATGCACGGACCTTGCGGCGTAGAAGGACCAAATTCACCATGCATGGAGAAGGGAATATGCAGTAAAAACTACCCTATGCCATACAATGAAAGGACAACGATTGACAAATCAAGAAAGGTATCCTACCAACGTCGAAAAGATAACACCAAATATGTTACAAAAGGAGACATTCGACTGGACAACAGATACGTTATACCTCATAATATTAAATTGCTCGAAAAGTACGAAGCACATATAAATGTTGAATGGTGTAATGGGACTAAGGCGATCAAGTATTTATTTAAATACATTACGAAAGGAGTTGACAAAGCCATAATCGTTGTGGAGAAAGATAATAACCAAACCAAACAGCAAGGCGAGAACCAGAACAAGATTGTTACGATCAATGAGATTAATAACTATTTAGAATGCAGATATTTGTCCGCATGTGAAGCTATGTGGAGGATATTTGCTTTCGATATCATTTATAGAAAATCAGCAGTTCAAAAGCTCACAATTCATCTACCTGATCAGCAACACGTCATCTATAACGAGACAGAGAATCTGGATAATGTCCTAAGAAAATGTGATATATCTACAACAATGTTTATTGGATGGATGCATGCATGTGCGATATATCCAGAAGCACGTGAACTGACATATGAACAATTTCCTACAAGATTTGTATGGAACTCCTCAGACAGGCTATGGACAAGGCATAAGCAATGTCACACCATTGGAAGAATTGTGCATATACATCCTACAGCCGGAGAGTTATATTATTTGCGAATGCTTTTGAATATAGTAAAAGGTCCCAAAAGTTATGAACAGATTAGGACAGTCGACGGTGTTGTTCAGCCTACATTTAAACAAGCATGCTACGTACGAGGATTACTAGATGACGATAAAGAATGGCATGGTGTCATGGAAGAAGGGTCATATTGGGCGACATCAAAACAATTACGACAATTGTTCGTCACTCTACTACTATACTGCGAAATTGGAAGTCTACTGAAGTTATGGAATCAATGTTGGAAATATCTTGCAGATGATATTCCAGACATACAACGTAAGATATTTAACTTCACGGAAATGCAGTTCACAGAGAAAGACTTAGAAAGCTATGTACTGATAGAGGTAGAAAGGATATTACAACAAAATGATAAATCCTTGAAAGATTTTGATGATATGCCAAAGCCAAATTATAACATCCTAAAGGCCATGAGAAACTCACTAATAGCAGAAGAAAAAAGGTACAATGTTGCACAAGAAGTTGAAAAGCACAAACAACTATTACAATCTCTTAATGCGGACCAAGAAAAAGTCTACAACGCCGTGATCAAATCAATAGAAAACAACGAAGGCAAATTATTCTTCTTAAATGGACCTGGAGGAACAGGAAAGACATTTGTCTACAGAGCAATTATCAGTAAATTACGATCAGAGAAAAAAATAGTTCTTCCAGTAGCATCTTCAGGCATTGCAGCTACACTACTACCGGGGGGAAGAACCGCGCATTCGCATTTCAAAATACCATCTTATGCTAATTCTTAAACGAATTTTAGAAGTCGATTTTTTTATTTTTGGCCTAATAAATTTATTAAGGACGATTTAATCTAAATCCAGATTCATTTATGATATTTAACGGGTATTAATAACCGGAGAAGTATCTCTAATAAAACGACGTCGTTTCGTTAGACTTCTAGTCGCCTACAAAAAAAAAAGGGAAAATCGCATTTTTAACCTTCAAAATTAGATTTACTAGCAGTTTAAACCCTGAGAGAATTTCACTAACACTTTAAACCTCCAAACTCCAAACACTAACACTTTAAACCTTTAACCTTGTTCTCGAGTTTACGCCGACAAAAAAAGTACCGGAACAGTAAACGTCGTTACGGAACAGTAAACGTCGTTACGGAACAGTAAACGGCTGTTACACTACGTAACATTTGCCGTTAACTATATTTAATTTTTAATTAAAACAGAATTTAGAAAAAAAAAACAAATAAATTGTTTTTATAACAGAAATAAATTTTTTAAATTAAAAAAAAAAAAACAAAAAACCAATCACGACAAAATTGATTTGGGGATTAGGGTTCTTCATTCTCACAACAAACAAATCGAACTTGAGAGAGAGAGAGAGAGAGGGAAATCGAAGGAGAGAGAGAGAGAGCGTAGAGGGAGAGGGGGAAGATAGAGAGGGAGAGATCGGATGCGTTGCAGTCAAAATGGGGTAAGTATACTCTCCAATCTCTCTATTGAAGTTGGATTGTTTGTGAGAATGTCGATTTGTTTATGAGAATCGAGAAAGAAATAGTTGTTTGGGTTTGAGAAGATTTTTCGAGAAAGAAACAGTTTGAAATTGGGGTAAGGGTTTCGGGTTTCTCATATGAAATTGGGGAAATGGTTTCGGTTTCGAAATTGGGGAAATTGGGGAAAGGGTTTCGGGTTTCATAAAATGCAGTGAGGGTTTCGGTTTTGAAATTGATTAGCTCGATATGTGATGCGTGCTTGTGCTTCTTGTACAGTGATATGGAGACAATAAATTTGGCGATACACTACGGTGGAACTATGAAGAAAGAAGGTGACGATTACAAGTATGTGCGTTCATTGGATACTAAGACTCTCAACTGGAATTTGTCTGATTTTAGATGGGAGAAGATTGAAGAGTTTCTCATGTCTGAGTTAGTTAGTACACCGATTAGTTTGGTTTGGTACAAACCGAGAAGCAAGGAAATGAAGAACTTAATGTATATGCTTGACTTTGATGATTTGTCTGAAATGTACAAGGTAGGAAAAGTAGAAGGTGGGCTAGATTTGTTCATTGAACATGACTGCTCTGATTCTATTCCTGTACGCTGTCTTACAAGCAGCAAACAAGAAGATGCAGATGAGGACTGTGGCTATGATGGTGGTACTGAATCAGAAAAAGAAGATGCAGAGGATGTTCGTAATAAATCAGAAAAAGAAGATAGTGATGACAGTGATGATGACATTGACAGGCCAAGAGAAGAAGAAGAAGCTGAAGAATCTGAGGATGAAACACCAATAGAGGATAATGTGGCTAAAGGGAATGTGTGTGGTGAAGAAGGCGAGACTGTGGCGAATGAAAGAGGAGAGGCTGTGGCTGAGGAAGGAGGGGACCAGGTGGTAGATGACGGTAGTGATGTAGTGGCTGATGCAGGAAATGGTAGTAGTGATGCTAGGTTCAAGTCACTGTTTGAGGAGGGTACAAAAACAGTTCCGGAGAAGGAAGCTTTCATAAATCATAAAGAGAAGGCCGCAACAGAGTTGGAAGCTGAAGAAAGTGAGGAGGAATTTGGTGTAGGGCAGAAAGAGTATCTAGATACTCCATTGGAATCAGATGACGAATGGGATCAGTGGGAGAAGCTCACAAGACCAAAAGGTACATGTAAAGGTAAGTTTCATGGTGACTTAGAGAAGGAGCCTTACATTTGGTTATTCCAGAAGTTTAATAGTGGATTAGAGTTTAAAGATCAGTTATTGCGGTACGCCTTGAAAACAAAGTTTGATGTGAAGATGGCAAAATCCGAACCTAATAGGATTGCTGTTATTTGCTGTGAGGAAAAGTGTCCTTTTAGAGTTTATTGCTCCTATGAACGCCCTATAAATAGGTGGATGGTGAAGGTATGTCATATGAAGCACACTCATGGAAAATCAAGCAGAGTTTCTATGGTTAAACAAGGGGTTATAGCTGGACTGTTTAGAGAGGAGCTTAGGAGGAACATAGGATTAAAAGCAGCTGAGATAAAAGACACGATGAAAGCATTGTATAACATTGTTGTGCCAATTTCTAAGTGCTACAGAGGAAGACGAATTGCTCTAGACAGCATCCTTGAAGCTCAGGCAACTCAATTTGGGAAATTATGGCAGTATGAGGGTGAACTAAAAAGGACACATCCTGGTATCCACACTGAGATATGCACAGTTGATGTAAATGGTGGACAGACGTTTGATTGCTTCTACATCTGTTTTGAAGAGTTCTGTAACACCTGGAAAAGTTGTTGTAGGCCTGTGATCGGTTTGGATGGATGTTTCTTGAAATGGGAATTAAACGGTGATTTGTTGGCAGCTGTTGGTAGAGATGCTGATAACAGGATGTATCCAATTGCATGGGCAGTTGTAAGAGGTGAAAACAAAGACACATGGGGCTGGTTTGTGAAGAAGCTCAAGTCAGACCTCAACTTGGGAAATGGAGATAAGTTGACTGTCATCTCTGACAAGCAAAAGGTAAGTAGACCTTATTTGCTTACTTCTAATTATAATAAATGTGAAAAATGTGTGACATATATATGTTTCTCTTCTTACTAGGGAATTGTAATTGCCATGGAAAATGAGCTTCCACATGCAGAACATCGTATGTGTGCTAGGCATATCTATGCTAACTGGAAGAAGCAAGGTTTCTCTAGATCAGAATACAAGAGCTTGTTTTGGGGAGTAGCTTATAGCTACAATGAAGGAGTGTATAATGAGAAGATGGAAATGGTCAAAGCGTATGATCCTGCTGCACACGAGGCTTTATTGGCAACTGATCCAGAGAGGTGGTGTCGAGCATTCTTCTCTGTTGACTCACATTGTCCTGATGTTCACAATAATTTATCAGAAAGCTTCAATAGGACGATCAAGATGGCAAGGGCAAAGCCTGTGATTACCATGTTAGAGGACATCAGAAAACAAGCCATGAGAAGGATTACTAGAAGGTTTCTCAAAGCAGAGAATTGTGACACCGTTGTTACACCAATGACAATGGCCTCGCTGGAGAAGGCAAGGATAAATAACAAGTATTGCTCAACAATTCGTAGCAGCTCAAGTTTGTATGAAGTGCTTGAGTTTGACCTTGGCTACTCAGTGAACTTGTCTACACATCAGTGTGCTTGTAGGAAATGGGATTTAACAGGTAAACTTCTTAGCTTATATTGTTACTCTACAATTTTATTTTCATTAATTGTGTCTGCCTCTTATTGACAGGTATACCATGCAAGCATGCGGTTTGTGTTCTTGATGATAACAAAGAGGATCCAGTGAAGTATGTTGCTGAGTATTATTACACTCATGTTTTGAAGAGGACGTATGCTGAAAACATAAAACCTGTCAATGGTCACACCATGTGGAAGCATGTAAATAAACATCCAATTGAAATACCAGAGATGCGGAAGCCACGAGGTAGACCAAAAAACAGAGACCGAATTAAGGAACCATTTGAATCATTAAAAAATCCCGGCAAAGCAATAAGACATGGTAGGAGACCAGTTTGCGGCAATTGCAAAAAATATGGTCATATTAGGACTTCTTGTAAGAATGAAACTGTTGTGTTTGAGGGACCGAAAAACAGACCTGGGAGGCCAGCTAAACTACCATCAGAGGTACTTTCTTAATAAATTTTTTAAGTTTTTCATTAAGTTTTTGTCTAGCCTAAACCACCTTCTATTAGACTCAGTTGCTGCATCCACCAAAGGCAAGAAGAAAAAGACAAACTCCAGCTGCTGGAAGTAACTCCCAACCATCAGAGGTATTTGTTTTTTAATTGTGTTTAATTTTCAGACTCATCAAGTACCTCCTCTAATTTTACTTGTTATTTCCATGCAGAGGCAACCAAGAAGAACTACCAGTAGCTCCCAACCAACTCAAAACAGTCAAGCAAGTTCCCAAAATCCAGTAACTTCCAGTGCTCCTCAGCCATCAGCCTCATCAAGTCATCCGAAACCACATGTTAAGAAGGCAGCACGAGGAAGACCATTGAAGATAAGGAAAACTGATAACATCCCAGTTGGTATGGGAACTATGTGGAGTCCTTTCACTGATAGGCCTTTTGAGATTTTTGGAAATAGGATTTATGACAGGTCGGACCTCAACCCACAGCCTCCACAAGCCAATAACCCACAGCCTCCAGAAGATAATAATTTACAGCTACAATAATGTCTACATTCTCTGAATTCCACATCTCTCTATCTATCTATGTTTTTGTTTTATGACTATCAGATAAGTGTTTTGTGTCTTGTTTTATGACTATCGGAGAAATGTGTGACATTTTCTATAAGTATCTTGTTTTCGTTTGTGTGACTTAATCTATAAGTATCTTGTTTTGCATACTTCATGATTCACTTTATAAATTTTTAAGCTTTTGTCTCATAAACAGCAATGAAATTGATACATAGTCTTCGAAATCGATACATAAACAAAGACACAACACAGACACAACACATCCGATTATCAAAGACACATACATAGTCTTTCAAAGACACGTAAACAAAGACACAACAAAGACACAAGCATAGATACTACTTCGATACTCCCATTATGACTCCAATAACCACTGCAAATCCTACTGACGAAGTTATAAGGACGTTACGAAAGACCCTACACCTTTCGTTTAATATCAAAACCTCTCGCCTTAGTGCTTCACAATCTTCACGAGTTTCCTTCAATTCATCCACTAAATCACTTGTATTCTCTACAATACTTCCACCTTCACGAGTTAGACATCTTACCTTCTTCTTCAGATTACCAATCTCCAATTTTTGTGCCCGAATCACATCTCTAGCTTCCAACAAGGCTAGATATTGCCACCCATGTGGTTTCTCCACATCAAACCAACGAAAAAAATTACAAGATTCATACCCGTTCACAACCTTACGGCCTTGACAGCCATAGAACCTCCTTCCTGGGTTTGTTTCGGTCCAAGCTCTCACAATCTTAGCGACTCGACGACACTTACACAAAACACCATTGTCGTTCTTTGAATCAAAGGTTGATGAACTACCACTTTCAGCCATTGTCTCCATATCACTGTACAAGAAGCACAAACACGCATCACATATCGAGCTAATCAATTTCAAAACCGAAACCCTCACTGCATTTTATGAAACCCGAAACCCTTTCCCTAATTTCCCCAATTTCGAAACCGAAACCATTTCCCCAATTTCATATGAGAAACCCGAAACCCTTACCCCAATTTCAAACTGTTTCTTTCTCGAAAAATCTTCTCAAACCCAAACAACTATTTCTTTCTCGATTCTCATAAACAAATCGACATTCTCACAAACAACCCAACTTCAATAGAGAGATTGGAGAGTATACTTACCCCATTTTGACTGCAACGCATCCGATCTCTCTCTCTCTATCTTCCCCCTCTCCCTCTACGCTCTCTCTCTCTCTCTCCTTCGATTTCCCTCTCTCTCTCTCTCTCAAGTTCGATTTGTTTGTTGTGAGAATGAAGAACCCTAATCCCCAAATCAATTTTGTCGTGATTGGTTTTTTGTTTTTTTTTTAATTTAAAAAATTTATTTCTGTTATAAAAACAATTTATTTGTTTTTTTTTTCTAAATTCTGTTTTAATTAAAAATTAAATATAGTTAACGGCAAATGTTACGTAGTGTAACAGCCGTTTACTGTTCCGTAACGACGTTTACTGTTCCGGTACTTTTTTTGTCGGCGCAAACTCGAGAACAAGGTTAAAGGTTTAAAGTGTTAGTGTTTGGAGTTTGGAGGTTTAAAGTGTTAGTGAAATTCTTTCAGAGTTTAAACTGCTAGTAAATCTAATTTTGAAGGTTAAAAATGCGATTTTCCCAAAAAAAAAAAAAATGACTGAGACCATTTCCCAAGAAATTATTTAAATCAAGGAAACAAAATAATGATCGGAGATGTCGCCCCGCCGGTAGTTTCAATCCCAGGTTCGTCGGATCTTTTCTCGAATCATTGAAATTCTCGCTTGAATCGAATTTCTTTTGTTTTTTTATCGAAGAATTTTCAATGGTGAGGGATTTGCGTAGTTGTTGAAGGGAATGAAGAAGTGAGGAAGCGGAAGAATCTGCTTCCGCCGTTGTCAATGGTGGCGTCTCATTTTGGTACGAGCGGAATTTCCGTCGCGTTGGCCACCGGCGTGACTCATCCTCTCGGTTAGATCCTTCATGCCTACTATCTTCACTCATAATTTTTGGTATGAATCCAGTTTTGGAAATGTAGGCGTTTTGGTTAGATACTAGAACCATTTGCGTAACTATGATCAATTCGGATTTTGTGTTTTCTAGATGAGGTGTTTGTGATTCTGTATCTGGAATTTTCCATTGCCTATAATTGCTTTGGATTGTAGAGTTCTTTAATATGCAACAGATGGTGTTTTTTGGGGTTGGGATTTGGAGATTTGTGGCACTTGTGATGGATTTTTCAAGTTCTGCTTAGGAATGGTTTCTTCGATAATGATCTTTGGATAATGTAGCAGTATGTTCTGACTCTTGATGAGTGGATAAGTCTCTGCTCAGCTACTGTAGTACGTAATGTGCTATTTTAGTTTAGAGGCTGGGAAGACATCGCAGAAGGAAATCGGTTTTTCTTTCCTTCGTACTCCGCTTAAACGGGTTTCTTTTTGTTATTTTCGTTTCCAGATGTACTGAAAGTAAGATTGCAGATGCAGCATGTCGGCCATAAAGGCCCTTTAATTGGAATGGTAATACTATTCTGATGAACTTCCCATGTTGATGTTATTGAGGATTTTAGATTAACTTAGTTTTGCATTCTTTGAATTGTTTTCAGACTGGAACCTTTCTTCAACTAATAAGGAATGAAGGGCCTAGGTCTTTATACTTGGGATTGACTCCTGCTCTCACTAGGTCAGTGCTTTATGGAGGTCTCAGACTGGGATTATACGAACCCACCAAGTTCTGTTTCGATTGGGCATTTGGATCTTCCAATATCTTGGTCAAGATAGCATCAGGGGCATTCGCTGGAGCGTTTTCCACCGGACTAACCAATCCGGTTGAAGTTGTGAAGGTAGATGAAATCTTAACTATTTGATTAGATTCTGTTTATTAGTTATCTTTCTTGGTTTTAAGATACTTATCAATTTTCCTTGCGTTAGGTAAGGTTGCAGATGAATCCAAACGCAGCTCCCATTGCAGAAATGCGGGAAATAGTCTCTAAAGAAGGCATAGGAGCATTATGGAAAGGAGTTGGTCCTGCCATGGTTAGAGCTGCAGCACTGACTGCCTCGCAGCTTGCAACATACGACGAAACTAAACGGGTCATATTCTAAGACTACTATTTTCCACTTTTTGAGCACCATGAAGTAATTTTGCATATGATTTTTTCTTGAAATTATAAAATTAACATGCTTCTCAACCATTCATTGATTAAAAAAAGTTGCTGCTTTCTAACCTTCCGGCTCCTAAAGCTTCTTGTAATTGCAGATTCTGGTTAAACAAACTTCTTTAGAAGAAGGGTTTCATCTTCATTTGTGGTAAAATTCTAACAACAATAACCCAATTCCACTGTTTTGTCAGGCAGCGAAAAAATGTGCAGAAACTAACTTACTCTAGCACTTGATGAATGAAGCACAAATATGGTTGCAGGTGTAGTAAGCACGCTGATAACTGCGCCCATGGACATGATTAAAACTCGCTTGATGTTGCAGCAAGGCTCCGAAAGCTCCCGAATCTACAGAAACGGGTTTCATTGCGGTTACAAGGTATATATATTTTCACTTTAAAATCTAATTGCTTGCTTGTGTTGAACGTTAATGTTCGGTTTCTGTTATATATAATCCCTTCAGGTTGTTCGCAAAGAAGGTCCTTTGGCACTTTACAAAGGGTGAGAAACAGAAAAGCTACTCATGTTGATTGAATGTTTCAAAGGAAAAAGTACCCGAAATTGATCTGAAATTTAGTGAATGATTGTGTTTGCGAGCGTTCCTTTTATAATAGTGTAAACAAACCGTTCTGCGAAAATAGCGGAGATGAATCTGCATCTCTTTCAACAACAGAGGCAATGATTTGGAGGTGACGATTGGATCACAGCTTCAAGGAATAAGGTTTCTCGACAAAACTGATAAATAAATGTATTAACTTTTATTAAATGTATAATAAAAGATTGTGTAGGAAAAACTTTGGGCCTATTACGCAATCGAGACCCATAAAAATTAATATGATGGTTTATTTTGGAGCTAAAAGTAAGATTAAAACGTGAAAGCCCAAAAGTTAAGGACACGTGTCATACCGTGAACAACTGAAACCAAACTTTTATAATATATATAATAATTTGGATTTTAGGGTTCGACATTCGATCGCTCTCTTCTTTAAATCTTCGTTGCAATCTTTAGGTTTACTTCTCGACTCAACAAATCAGAAAAGCAAACGAAATCGCGATGGCATCGTTCTTGACTCTATTATCGTTCTTCATCGTGATAACATCGTTCTTCATCTCCTTCGACGCAAGACACGATGGAAACAGCCAAACCTCCGCCGCATGCAAACCTCCGGCGGAACAACCTTCACCGTCCGTCGTCGGCATCCGGAATAACAATCGGAAGTCTCTAAAAGCAATCCCACATGAAGAAGCATCCAACTCCTCTACCCAAATCGAAATCTTCCCTAATCAATGCCTAAACCATCAATCTTCCACTTCTCTGGCCGAACAACCTTCAAAGTTTTTCGTCGGCATCCGCAATAACAACCGAAATTTTCTTCTCCATTCAATTCCAAACTCTATCAAGAACATTACGGAACTCTTTCACAATGAACTTCTCCTCATCACAGCCAAATACAGTCTCATGATGACAATGTTGATTATCTTGCTCAGTTTCTTGGAAAACCTTTAGGTTTCCTTTTTCTTATTTTTTTGATTTCTTTCTTTTAGAAACATAGGAAAACGTGTAAACACAGATAAGAGAAACATGTTTAACCTTTTTACTAAAGCACGGATATTCTTTTGTGTTTTATGAACTTGATCAAATTAAAACAATATAAAATAAATAAATTATAGTTTTACAATTAAAATGTAGTTTGTTATTCTGTCAGGTTGGTTATTATTTGTAAACATAAATGAAAACTATAATTTGCTATTTCATTTTATAGTCCAACGTGCAGATGTAAATATTGATCTTTAAAGATCACTAAATAGTAAATACCAAATTTTGGAAGAAATCAAATCTCTTTAAGAAGAACAATTTGACTAATGTTATATTGCATCTTAGATATGTTTCTTGGCTAATTAATGTTACATCTAATTAATTAAACTTCTTTTTTCTATAGTAAATTACAATTTAACGTGACGAAGTACAAAAACAATTAGACACGGTTCCTATACATAATGAGGAAGTTTCTTTCGCTCATCACATTTTCGTTCTAAAGTGATAATCCAATTTTGCGTCCATTTTTTCAAAGTGATACGCTGCCTCCTATGCATACATGTTGATTTGAACAAAAATAATATCACTTCATCTATGTGAACATAAAAAGAAAAATATGAAAGACCAACCTAAGCCTTAGTCTTGACTTTTGATCTACACGTGGGATCCTGATATATCATGATTTTTACTTGTTTTTTACCATGATATAACACTACAAGAAAACAGGGCCGTTTCCGACGGCCAAACCCATCGGAAATCCGTCGGAAATACTAACGGATTTCCGACGGAAAAGGGATCACCTAAATCCGTCGGAATAACTCCCGACAGATTTTCGACGACGCTGTAACCCGACGGATTTCCGACGACTCTGTTACTTGACGGATTTCCGACGACCCTGTAACCCGACGGATTTCCGACGACTCTGTTCCCCGACGGATTTCCAACTACCGAATTACCCGACGGATTTCCGACGGACCGAACTTCCGACGGATTTTCGACGGTGGCCAAAACCGACGGATTTCCAACGACCCTGTAACCCGACGGATTTCTGACGGATATAATATTTTTTTTTAAAAATTATTTAAAATTAAAAATAAATATAAATAAAAATTAAATTAAAATAAAATAATAAAAACCAAAATTTAAATTTAAATTTAAATATTTTTAAATGTGATATACAAAATTAAAATATTACATAACATAAAAACTACTGCGACTGGTTGCGGAGGATCGCGTTCATCTTTTCTTCCATTGCCTGCATGCGGGCTATCTGTTCCAGTTTCCAGGCTTGATCTTCCGCGCGTTGTGCCGCCATCAGGGTCACCCGCTCCATAAGCTCTTCGTTCTGTGCCATCAACATCCCAACGTTGTGAAAGCTTGCAGAATTAACAGACGCGGAGGAACTGTCTTCCGGGAGGCCAAACACACGACCTTTGGTCTTCGGCGTAACCTACGATAAAGAATAAATCAATAAATGTTCTAACTTGTTTGTATTCAAAAATTTTTTAAATTTGTTTAAATTTGACAGTGTTACTAACCTGGTAGGTGAACTGGTTGATCATCTCTAGTGGAACTTCCGTGGCCGGGGGAGTTCCTTCGACGATCGGTTGGGATTGGAGGTACTCCTCACCGAGCCTCTCCACGCTTTCCACGATTTCACGAGCAATGGGATCTTGAATTTCACCAGTCTTTCTGTTGGTGTGCGCATCTCTGACCAAATCAAGATGTGACGGACGCACACCGGTCTTCTCAATCTGTTGGCATAGATAATGAAGGAAATATGAGAAGTGTTATAAATAAAATTTTGGAAAATTTATAAAATTACCAGCTTCTCAAGACGTGTCGCTTTGCTCGTTGCGCCGAGGTTATGGGTCGTCGGTCCCTTCCCCTTCCGGTCGCTGTTCCGGTTAGACGAATTTTTCCTGGAGCTTACTTTTGTGTCCTCCCGTTCCCAATGGGCAAGTAGTCCACCCCATAAGGTTGGGTTATCTTGCATTCTCCGCGGCACTTTTCCTTCCTTGTACCAGATGTCCTTCCACTCGTTTATCTTCAACGAGTACTTTCGGGATGCCTTTTTCTGGAACTGGCGTCGGACCTGGGGAGTCAGCTGTGGGTCCCAGGTAAAGTCTTGCTGAAAAAAACACGTACCAAGATTAGTATTGTTTATTTGAATAGAAATACAAATCTACATTCTTAATTGGGAAAAAAAAAACATACCGCAAATTGTCGAAACCATGTCTCCTGGTCTGCCACCGGCATCGAACTAAATGTGGGATACGGTTTAGTTATCAACGAATTCGTCATTGAGTTGATCGAACTCGTAATCCCGTTTCCCGAAAATTGAAACCTAAACAATATTTAGTTACATATTTTATTACGTTAATATAATCAAATCAAGTTTTAAATAAAACTTACCAGGTCGTGTTCGGTCGCAAGTCAGGATCTAGGCGAGGCAACCTATCCCGTCCAGGTTGCGATACAAACTCCTCAATGCTCATGGCCGTGGGAGCTGAGGGCTGTGTACCCATAGGAGGAGATGGGTGTGTGGGATCCGGAAAGCTACTGTCGGGGATATGCGACTGACTCCCACTCATACCTCCCCTACTGGAAGTACCGGATCCAGTAGAGTAATGAAATCGCCCATAATCCCTACGATTCCCAAAATGTTTACATACCGTTGAAATTAACTTACATATATAAATATAAATTTTGATAATAAATATATATATATATATGTAAATTTATATAAATATTTTTTAAATATAAATTTAAAGATATTTTAGTTTTTGAGAATTTGTGGTTTCGCAATTTCGAGATTTCGGAATTATGGGTTTACGGGAATTGGGGACTTAGAGATTTTAGGATATTGATATTTTGAGAATTAGAGATTAATTTATGGAATTTCCGGTTTCACAAATTGGGGTTTCTCTAAATAGGTTTTTAGGAATATTTGGATTTTAGATATTAAGATATAGAGATTTCGGGATTTACAGATTTAGGAATTTTTCTGGAATTTCAGATATGGTAATTTAAAGGTTTAGATATTTAGGATATTTCGGGAAGTTGGTATTTTGTAATTTAAACATATTAAAGAATTTGTAAAATTCCAACAATTTATAATTTTATAATTTATTTATATTATAAATCTTTATAATTCTCTAAAATATGAAATACATATTAAAATGTAAAAAAAATTTCTAAACCCGAAAATTATCTAAATCACAAAATTTACAAAATTCATAATTTTTCTTACTCTCCAATATCAATAATTTAAAAAATTAACAAAACGCGTAAATTTCTTACTCTCTCACAAAATTAAAAATTCTTAACTTCCGAAATTACTAAATTCTTAAATCGCTACATACGTAAATCCCTAAATTTCAAACATCCTAAACCCGAACATTTCTACAATTCTATTATCCTAAATCATTACATCCCCTAATTGTTAATCATACTAAATCTAACAATTTCCGTTACAAATACATCTTATAATTCATAATTTAAAAAAAACTTATGAAAACTTACATTGAATCGTTGATTTGTTGAAGAGATTGAGATTGGTGGCGTTTCCGGCGGTAATCGGCGCGTTTCCGGCGGTAATAGGCGAGGTTTCCGGCGATTTCGATTTTGTTTCTCCGATTTCGATCTGTCTCCGCGAAGAAAAAGAGACTGGTTTTATTACAGGTTTCCGACGGATTTCCGACGGATTTTCCCGCTTTTTCGATGAGATCGAGATTTTTAGGCGGCATAAATTAGGGTTTCCGTCGGAAATTGGGGTAAAAACCGACGGATTTTTAATTTTTTCAATGAAAACGCGTAAATTTAATAAAGAATTTTTAATAAAAAAAAGGCGGAAATCCGTCGTAATTGTCCGACGGATTTCCGACGGAATTTATTTTTTTTTAATAATTATGCGTTAATTTAATAATAGATTTTTAAATTATTAAAAAATAAAACATATGTCGGAATTGTCCGACGGATTTCCGACGGATTTTGCCTTTTTTTTAATTAAAAAATAATTAATAAATTTAATATAGATTTTTGAAACGAAATTAATTAAATGATAATAACATATAAAGATTGATCTCATTTCCAAAATAAAATTTCTTAACATTACATATTTCAACATATTAAACATACAATGGTTATGGTACAAGGTCATATATAATACACTTTTAAATTTAAAAACATAAGTCTCTGTATCCACTCCAAACTTACCATTTGTTAGAACCAGAAACTTTTTTTTCCCTTTTGTTTCTTTGGCGGAGAATCTAAATATCCGTCGCAAAATTCCCTTTCGATTGCATCAACATCTAGATTTAAGTTGGGGCTTTCTGGTCTTTGGGCAAATTCAGAATCATAGTAGTGATCCTTTTTGTTCTTCGGTGGAGAATATAAATATCCGTCGCAAACATCTCTTTTGATTGCATCAACATCTATATTTAAGTTGGGACTTTCTAGTCTTTAGGCAAATTCATAATCATAGTAGTGATCCTTACATTCATTTGAAGTACACCGTAAGTAACTGACGTTTCCATGGTGTACCTTTGTACGTCTTCGAGAACACTCTTCTGCTCTGGATATTTGTCGCACTGAGATTGCGTTTCCCACGAGACGTTTGGAATGCGTTGGATGGTTGGCAAGCACTGGCTGTCCGGCACTATTGTTGATGAAGAATCTCCAATTGAGATTGGTGAGAACGTATCAAATTCCCACGAGTATGTGGGTATCTCTTCAGTGTGTGTGTCGCATTGGGTTTCGGTTTCCCACGAGTATTTTGGAAGTAGAAAGTGGTTTGCCACGATTTTTGAGTCTTCATTAGGAGAGTTAGAAGACATTATTTGTGTTATAGACAAGAATGCATAGATGTGGAACCTTATATAGAACGGAAAACCGTCAGAAATCCGTCAGAAACCGAAGACATAATACCCCACCAGTCTCATCGGCCACAGCTAACGCAACGGTAACCACTCAAACTTTGCCGACATCGGAATTCCGACAGAACTAATTCCGTCGTTATGTCGGCCGAAAATTACGACAGCTTTTTTTCCGCGGAAACCCGTCGGAAACCTCCGACATAATACCCCGCCAGTCCCATCGGCCACAGCTAACGCAATGGTAACCACTCAAACTTTGCCGACATCGGAATTCCGACGGAACTAATTCCGTCGTTATGTCGGCCGAAAATTACGACAGCTTTTTTCCCGCGAAAATCCGTCGGCAAATTAAATAAATGATTCCGGCGGGTATTACCATAAAGTACATTATATTAGAGGGAACGCATAGATGTTATTGTACAACATTGGTAAACAAACATTTATTCATAAATTATTAATCTGAATCTTCTGATGAACCTTCACTAGGAATGGAGTCTGAATCGTCGTCAAATTCTTCACGTGTTTCATCTTCGTCCGAATACACTAGATCATCCCCGATATGTGTGACATCAGTGACAAGGTCAATGTTATCCGTCTCCTCAACATGTGACATTTGGTTGGTTCGCGATACTTGTAGAGCATCATGTTCCGGAACTCCATATATTTTTCCTCGCGGATTAATTGGAGTTACTGTCATCCAAGGATCTGTCCTCCGCCCAACTCGAGGATATGGAATGTAGCAAACCTATTCATTAACGGAGGATGTTATTAATATACAAGAATAACAAAACCTAACGTATAACTATAACGGAAAACCCATTATTGTATTGATATCTGGTCTGCTTGAGATGTAAGGATAAATAGATCGTAATGCTGTAATTTCCGGCTTGAGTTTATCGAAATAACACCAAGAGGGTCAATTCGAACCCCACGACCATTGGATGGATCATACCAATCGCACATAAACACAATGCACCTCAAGTCCAACATTCCTAGATAGTGGATTTCCAAGATTTCATTTAAATGGCCATAGTACATGGTATCACCTGATTGCGCCGAAATACCATTGTCCGAAGTTGGCCTTTGACGTCCTTCGTCACGAATCTTGAACGAATATCCCCTAGTGCAAAATCTCGGATATGAAGTCGCGGTGCTGCGTAAACCATGAGAAAACTCCACTAACCATGTCGGGAGGGTTTGACCACTGGCTAAACCTTCGGAAACCTAAAAACAATATAACTAAGAAATCAATAACATATGAAAGTGAAAACCTTATGAAATAAGAGTAAGGAGTTATATTAAACGTACATAAAATTTCAACCACTCCGGAAATTCTTCATCTTTTAAGACAGCAAGTTCAGAATCTGTCTTATCAGCATGGTAAGTTTGTGCTAGGAACATGTAAATCCTGTAACATAACAATTGTTATTAGATGAAGACAAATAATTGCACAAATTTAGTATGAGAAATGATGTACCTTTCATACTCTCCAAGTTCGTCACAATTTCTGAGGATATATGTATGCAAATGTATGACCTCTTGTGGTGATAGTATGCGTTTCTTCCCTTTTCCACTTACGCGACCCACTTGGACAAACAACTCAGGTACAACCACGGGATACACTGCTTTCTCACCTCTATCATCATGTCGCGCCGGCCGTCTACCTTTAGTCCGAACATCCAAGGAAAGTAATATTCGGCAAAGTGTGATACTTCTTCGTTTAGACTTTGTGGAACAATAGATCCCTCAACCTTGCTCAAATTTTTAACCTTTTTCTTCAGGTGGAACATGTAACGCTCGAACGGGTACATCCATCGGTATTGAACAGGGTCTCCTAATGCTGCTTCTCGTGGGAGGTGAATAGGAAGATGTTCCATAACATCAAAAAAAGACGGTGGAAATATCTTCTCAAGATTACAAAGGAACACCGGGATGTTGGCCTCTAAAGACCGGATCCCGTCTGCTGTTAGTGTCCGTGAACATCAATCTCGAAAGAAAGCCCCAACTCCTACAAACGAAAAGTAAACAAGTTAGTACATATATAGTAACATTATATTAGTAATAAACTCACGAAAATTACGAAATATACCTCCAATTGCTTGATGGATGTCCTGTGGAAGAAGATTAGAAAATGCAAATGGAAGAAGACGCTGCATCACAACATGACAATCATGACTCTTCATTCCAATAAACTTCCCTTCCGTCGAATCCACGCAATTACGCAGATTAGATGCGTAGCCGTCAGGAAATTTAACAAATTTGTTAATCCATTCAAAGAAAACTTCCTTCTTACCCGCGTCTAACCGGTACGCAGGCATCGGCAATCTACCATTAGGCAAAACATGAAGAGATGACCTTGAACAAATCAATGGCAAGTCTAATCTAGACTTCCAATTGTCTTTTGTCTTTCCTGGTACACTTAAAATGGTGTTCATGATGTTGTCAAATAAATTTTTTTCAACATGCATGACATCTAGATTATGCCGCAATAGATGATCTTTCCAATAAGGCAAATCCCAGAAAATACTTTTCTTGTGCCAATTGTGATATTCCCCATAGCCGTCGATGGGGTGATGGCCATTACCCCCACATTCAGGAGTTCGCTCTGCACCAAAATCTCGTAACTGTTCCAATATGCTGCGACCATCTATCTCCGGAGGTGGACCATTAAACACTGGAAAATTCTTCCTGAAATGTCTTCTAGACCGACGATATGGATGATTTGCCAGCAAAAAACACCTATGGCAATCAAACCATGAAGTCTTCCTTCCGTTCTGCAATTGGAATGCTGAAGTATTGTCTTGGCAATAAGGACATGCCAATCTTCCATGCGTTGTCCATCCAGATAACATACCGTACGCCAGAAAATCGCTTATGGTCCACATAAGAACCGCACGCATGTTGAAATTCTGCTGGATTGAAACATCAAATGCCTCAACACCATGCTCCCACAACATCTGCAACTCATAGATCAATGGTTGGAGGAATATATCGAGTGACCGTCTTGGATGATCTGGCCCCGGAACTAGAACTGAGAGAAACAGGAACTCTCGCCGCATGCAAATTGTAAGGTGTTACGATGACCGGCCACAATGAATATTTTCTTCCATGCTTTCCAAATGAGTTGAAACCATCAGTGGATAAGCCGAGGTATACATTCCGTCGTTCGTATGCGAAATCTGGATATACCGATTGAAAGTGTTTCCACGCTTCTGCGTCAGAGGGATGCGTAATATCTCCATCTTGATTATGCTCTGCATGCCATCTCATAGCCTTAGCAGTGCGTTCTGATTGATACAGCCTCTTCAACCTCTCTGTTAATGGTAAATACCACATCCGTTTGAAAGGAATCTTCACTCTGCCACTTGTGTCCTGGAACCGTGGTTTACGGCAAAATTTGCATTTGTTTCTGTTCTCATCTTCTCTCCAGTATAGCATGCAGTTGTCGATGCACACATCTATTATCTGGTAGGGCAAACCAAGACCGGCAACAAGTTTCTAGACCTCGTAGTATGATGCTGGAGAAAGATTATCCTCTAGCAAAACATCTTTCACAAACTCGGCGAATGCATCAACACATTTTTCCGAGAAATTGTAATCAGTCTTCATGTTCATCATCCTACTAGCAGAAGATAACGGTGAATGCCCTTCCCTACAACCGCTGTATAGTGGTTGCTTTGATGCGTCTAGCATATCAAAAAACCTTCGAGCTTCTAAATTAGGTTCTTCAACCCTATCACCCTCATAACCACCCGACTGCAAATTCCCTCTAAACGCATCGTTAACCATCGCAACCGTACTTACCCCAACATCTACTTCCGTTGTACGTTCTTCTACGCTATCCGGAAAATAAGGTGCATTACTACTAGTACTACCATATTCGTAATTGATTTCCACATGTAAAAACCAAACCTTATATCCCGGCCTAAAACCATATCTATATAAGTGATTCCAAACACTATGTACCGCAACACTAATTCTATTACAGCAATTAGATATGGACAGATATCCTGACCTTTTTTTTGCTGCATCTTGATTTCTGGGTAAATTCATGAAGTCGCATATACCTACAGCGTATGCGGACGTTAATAAGTTCGAGCCCTCATCCATCATTGGCTCGTCCATCCAAGACCGAAAATATGAACCCATCGCGAACAATTTTTTTGGTTTTTTTACAATTGTGTTATGAATTGTGTTATGAACCAAGATCAGAAATGTCGAAGCTTATATAGAACGGATTTCCGTCGGAAATCCGTCTCAAAACTCCGACATAACACCCCACCAATCCCATCGGCCACCGCTAACGAAATGGTAACCACTCAAATTTGCCGACATCGAATTTCCGATGGAATAAGTTCCGTCGGTATGCGCTGACCAATCAAACTTTGCCGACATCGGAAATCCGTCGGAAAGTCGTCAGAATATTACGACAGTTTATATCCGTCGGAAATCCGTTGGTACAAGACGACGGATTTCCGACGGAATACCGATGGTTTTATCTACCATCGGTATTCCGTCGGAATTAACCGACGGATTTTCGACGGTTTAATTTTGGTCGCAATTGCGTCGGTAAACCGTCGGAAAATTCCGACGAAAATCTCGCCCGTCGGAATTTCCGTCGAAAATCCGGCTGTTTTCTTGTAGTGTAAGTCCATTTTATAAGAGTCTTTTTGGTATTTTTCGAGTCTTTTAGAGCCTTTATAGGTTAAAGGACGATTGGAGCATAATGGGAGCTTTTGGAGCATTTTGGAGCATCAAGGAAAGAAGTACCGAAGTGATCAAGTCGGAATCAAGATTTGGAGCCTACGTCGACCGACGCAGCCATTTTGCATCGATCGACGCAAACATGTCCGCGAACCGAGCTATGAGATTGCGTCGATCGACGCAGACTTCTAGCATCGATCGACGCAAGTGCATATAGAAGAATTTCCTTTTTTGCCCAAAAAGCCCAGAAGTTTGCAGAAGAAGCCCAATCCGATTTTAATACTCTATATATAGTTTTTCTTTAGGTTTTTATGAAGAGATCTTGTTTTCTATTGAGACTTGGATTTGGAGAGCTTTTGGGAGAGATTTCTACAGAGTTTTTGAACCCTTTATGTATCTCTAACTTTATCTTTCTATGCAATTCTATTCATCTATGATGTTTGTTTCAATCACCATGTCTGAGTAGTTTACTTGTTAGGTTTAGGGTTATCAAAAGAATATGAGAAATTGTTAGACTTGTTAGATCTGTTAGGGAACACCACTTGGTTCTTCATCTAGATTGTTGTTAATGCTGGTTCTAGTTTGATCACCTAGAACTTAGATCTTAGGTTAATTGTTAGATGCGAAAGTATTGATAATTACCTGAACTAATCTTAGATGAGCAAATTATCTATTCGCAAAGAAATTTGGTTTAGACAATTTGTGAACAGTTGAATCTGAACATTAATGTTTGTCTTTACTCACTGAATTTGCAAAGAAATTTGGAATTTAGAGATTTAGTCATAGATAGTTTTCGCAACGAAAGTTGGTTAACTTTACAAGTGTTTTCATGTTCAAGAACGGATCTTAATTCTCCTAACGATCTAATTTGTCTATAGTTTCGAGTTTCCTGCGATTTCCTGAAAACCTAGCTTTTGTCTCATTGAATTTTAAGAACACTGAATCACCGTTTATTGCTTGTTTTGTTGTTTGATTTACTTTCACATCTTGTTCCTTAGCTTAATTTGAATTCATAATCGATTGTGTGATTTGATTCCATGTGGATTCAACCCCTAAGTACTACTATGATCTCTTAATTTGAGAGAGTAACTCAGGGTAAATTTGAGCATATCAGATCTTCCTCCTCGTTTCTCCTACCACCTAGTTTCTTTGGCCCGTTCGTTGCCTTCTACACTTTTCACCACACATTCTTTTTTCTTCTTCTTGTTCTGCTTCTTAAAGCTTCTTCATATGTAGCTTCTGCTAATATAGGAAACACCAAATTTAAACTCAGAAAAATCTAAGTAGATTAGGAAGAATAAATTTGAGATGATGCAAATTAGAATTTGAGCATTGAAGAGTTTGGACTTTTTTTATTTCACTAATCTGGATTTTGACGTTCAACTTCCAGTTTTGCAGTACGACCACCATTCCATATCCGATTTGTATTCTTCTTATATATTTTTTTTCATAAAAAGAAATTTAATCCCGAAGATGATTCTTGTCACCGTTTGGAAGAAGTGTCAATATGGATTGAAATTTCGTTAGAGTTTGAGAAAGAGTGGAGAAAGTGGTTGAAGATAACATAATTGAAGGATTTAATTCACTGTGGTTTAAATCTTCAGAGGAAGACTGACAGTTTCAGTCTTTCAGAATTCGTGAGATGGCTGAGAAAATTTAGGAATTTCTTCTAATTTTTTTTTTTCTTAACATCTACTTCTTTACTTAAATTTTATTTTATTTTATTTAGACGATAGAAAATAATCAAATAGTAATCACTTAATAAATCCTCTACCTTATTAAGACTTTAGAGGATTTTATGGCTTTTAATGATGTTGGAGTGGCTTTAACCTTCAGAAAATAAATAATTTAAATGATTTTTACTCTCTTTTTTTGAAATATTTTTAGAAATACCACTTTTTGAAGTGCCACTTTTCAAATGTCATATTTTCAATAAAGTAGATTAGTTAGTAAACAAAAACACTCGTTTGTAGACTTCCTGTCGAAATCTACATAAAGTAGGTTAGTTTTAACATTGACTAAAACTTTGACTTTTTAGAGCAGAAGTCTACAAAATTTTAGTAGACTTCATCTGACGTGGCAGGTTAGTTTTGCAATTGACTGGACTTTGACTTTGTTTGTAGACGTTCAAAGTAGACTTCGTCTGGCGTGGCAGGTTAGTTTTGACATTGACTAAAATCTCAGAAATTTGACCACGGAAAAGTAGACTTCATTTGTAGACTTCACACGTATACTTCGTTTGTAGACTTCTATTTAATTTAATTAATTGATTGGTCAAACCCAAAACTAACCTCTTTTTTAGAAAATATGTCAAAACTAACCTGCCACGTCAGACGAAGTCTACAAACGAAGTCTACTTTGAAGTCAAACATTAAGTCAATTGCAAAACTAACCTGCCACGTCAGACGAAGTCTACAAACGAAGTCTACATCCAAAGTAGACTTCTTTGCGAAGTCTACTTGGTATGTAGACTTCGTTTGTAGACTTCTTTCAAAAGTCAAACTTAAGTCAATTGCAAAACTAACCTTCCACGTCAGACGAAGTCTACAAACGAAGTCTACTTTGAAGTCAAAACTTTAGTCAATGTCAAAACTAACCTACCACGTCTGACGAAGTCTACAAACGAAGTCTACGGAGATATTTTTGTGTAGACGTCCACGGAAGTCTACATTTACGATTTTCAGTAATTAATTATTTTTAATTAATTAGTAATGAATTCTGTGGTTTTTGTTTTTTCTAAATGCGTGTTAATTCTGGTGTTAAATGGTATAAAAATTTTGTATGCAAATGTATAATATATAATTTATAAATTAATTTTCTTGTTTAATTGGTATCTAGCTAATATTTGTAGACTTCTCCTGTAGACTTCCTAAGTAGACTTCCTTGGGAAGTCTACATTCTGATTTTCAGTAATAGTGCTTTTATAGTTCATTAGTAATGAATTTTGAGCTTTTTAATTTTTGTAAATGCGTGTTAATTATTGTGTTTTTATGTTTATAATTTTGACATGTATATGTTTGATAGATTAGTTTTAACTTAATTTTCTTTTTCTATTATCATATTTGTAGACTTCCACGGGAAGTCTACTATGTAGACGTCCATGGGAAGTCTACATGTACGATTTCAGTAATTAATTTTTTATAATTAATTGGTAATGAATTTTGTGGTTTTTGTTTTTTCTAAATGCATGTAAATTATGGTGTTTTAATGTATAAAAATTTGGTATTCAAATGTATAGTCTATATATTATAAATTAATTTTCTTGTTTGATTGGTATGTAGCTCATATTATGTAGACTTCTCCTGTAGACTTCCAATAACGATATCTAATATATTTTTTTTGCTCTTTGTCCACAGATAATAGTTCAGTTTCTGGCTGTTTATGGAGAATGGTTTAAGGAAGATACGTCATGGCAATTTGCGGTTGATAATGAGAGAGGAGGGAGATTGTTCTTCTTGCATGATGGTTCTACTCATGCGGAACTTGTTGAAATGGTTCAAGATGAATATATGTTAGGCAAAAAAACAGAGTTGGTGGAGATCACTTATTCGTTACCCGAGTCAATATTGGGACAGATGGATCCGGATACACCGCCTATACATGTTGCAAATGATAGACAAGTCCGGAATTTGATCGAGCTAGGTAAAACGCATGTTATACGCATTTGTGTCTCATGTCACTTCGACGAGGATAAAGCTAGTGATGAGGATGAGGATGACAATGACGGCAACTATGAAGATGAAGGTGTAGACGAAAATGAAGGGGAATTCAAGGATGAAGATGCTGAAGAAGATGAGCATGTTGATGAGGATGCCGGTGTTGGTGGTAATTTGGATGATGATGGGAATGGAGATGATGGTATGAAAACTGAAGATGTTGTTGATGAGGACTATAGTCTATTTGGAAAAGTGAAAGATGAGGATGAAGATGACATCTCATTTGATTTCATTGGTGGCCAAGGAGGATCAATACCAAATATGACATGGTCTGATAATATATTTGTCAAACAGAGTTTTGCTACCAAAGAAGAGTTGGTCTCAGCATTGCGACTGACGGCGATCAAGTCAAGATTTGCATTCAAGGTGTATAAGTCATCAAAAAAAATGTTTGTGACTACTTGTATTGTGAAAGAATGCAAGTGGACGCTCAGAGCAATTGTCACAAATGAACCAAACCGGTTTTGGGTGACGAAGTACTCGAAAGTCCATACATGTTCATTATCGGACCGAGTTTCGCACCATCGGAATGCTACTCCCAAATATATTGGAAAGTTATTTATTGACCGCGTTGGAATTATCAATGGAATTACGCCGGAACACATCAAAGACTCAATGAAGAAGATGTTTGGTATGAATATCGATTATTTTACTTCATATAGATCGCCGAGGTGTACCCAACAATTGGTTAGAGGAACAGCGGAAGATGGATATGAGAAGTTGCCTTGTTATTTGCACCTACTCGAGAAAGCCAACCCCGGAACAGTTACGGGTATTGAGCTTGATGCTATGAATCGATTTAAATATCTATTTATAGCATTCGGAGCCTCTATAGCTGGTTTTAAGTATCTTAGACGTGTGATTGTTGTGGATGGGACTCATTTGACGGGTAAATACGAAAGAGTTTTGCTAGTGGCAGCCGCACAAGACGGTAATTTTCAGATATTTCCTTTGGCTTTCGGAATTGTTGATAGTGAGAATAATGCTTCATGGGAATGGTTTTTTACAAAACTCCGCAGTTGTATCTCAGATCAGCATCCTCTTGTGATAGTTTCTGACAGACACTTGTCTATTAAGAAGGTGTGCGACACGGTTTTCCCTTGGGCAACACGTGGTATATGTTACTATCATCTTCAATGTAACATTGTCACGAAATATAAGGGGAAACATCTAATGTACTTGGTCAAAGGCGCTGCATATGCCTATACGGAAGAAGATTATGACAGATACATGGCTTCGATCCGTAGTGTGAAACCCGAACTTGCGGTCTATTTAGAGGAAGCAGACCCGAAGCTATGGTCACGTGTTCACTTCGAGGGAGATAGGTACAACATAAAAACGACCAATATTGCCGAATCTATCAATGCAGCAATTAAAAAGGCGAAAGGATTTCCCATAGCATTCCTTTTGGAATCTATCCGGGAGAAGTTAGGAAGGTGGTTTTCTAAAAGGCGAGAAGATGCATTGAGTCTAACAACACACCACAGCCGAGGAGTTGAAACTTTGTTGGCCATTCGTGAAGATTACGCGTCCAGAATGACGGTGGAGAAAATCAATGAATGGGAATTTCATGTCAAGGGAGGAGCACGAGAAGCTCTTGTTCATTTGGGAAATAAAAAATGTTCTTGCGGTGTCTTTTGTACTGAGAAGATACCTTGCTCCCATGCTATTGCGGCGTTGGCATCGGCTCGTCAACATGTCTCTACTGCTGTCTGCCCGTCCTATGGGAGGGATTATTTGTATGCCGCATACTCGCAAAACATTTATCCCGCCAATAACGCCTTACAAGGAAGTGGAACAGCGTCATGTCTCCCTCCCGATGTTAGGCCTCGTGCTGGTAGAAAGAAGAAGTCAAGGTGGCAAACTTGGTTAGAAATCGCGAAGATGAAAGCCACAAAACCGTGGAAGCTTCACAATCAATACAATTGTTCAAAATGCAACCAAGGAGGACATACGAAGCCGAATTGTGTTACTTAATAGTTCAGCAGCAACTGCCCAGTACCATCTCCAGCAGCAACTGCCCGGTGGAAGTCTACCGGCGAAGTCTACTAGATAAGTCTACATGTGAAGTCTACGAAAGAAGAAGCCGATGTGAAGTTGATAATTCCATTTTTCTTGTTGAATGAGTTTCTGTGTAAAACTTGATAATCTTGTTTGAAAGTAGTATTTTTATTATGTATTTATGATGGAAGAAAAACTTGGTAATGTATCATTTTAAAGCTAATTAAATAAGCAAATAACTTAATATATTATCATCCAACACTACGAGTTTTGGCATTAGCCATACAATATAATAGTTACATCCTGCAATAGTAGCAAAAGAATAAAGAATGTGAGTTTGTCTTACATCTAAAAAGGTTAGTAGTAAGAATCCTAAAAGTTAAGCGGGATTACAAAAGCATATTCCTCGGTTGACCAATATTAGGATTCATATAGGTCCAAGCCGGAATAGTCCCAAAATTCAGTACCGCGTATTTTCGTCTCGTCGAATATCTCAGCAGCAAGCTTTTCCTAATAGCAGCAATGTTATCATCGCACAAGCTCGAAGAACTAAATGGAAGCCCCAGAGCGTGGAGTTCGATATACTTTAAAGTGTACACTCCACAATCACCACTTTGTACGTTCTGTGGTACTCCGGCTTTAACCCGCTCATAAGTGTATGGCTCATATGTGTGCTTCCACCTGTCCTCCAATATGAATGTATACCGGATTACATGAGGCATTATGACGCATATAGGCTCCACTAACTCGGCGATTTCTGCATCAGATGAGTAACTATAAATACTATCCCACACAACAATGTGTCTCATTGGGATATTTATCCACAATGCCACCCAATGATCGCCTTTGATATGCAATGGGACGTATATATCATCAACTTCAACACCCCAGAGCTTCTTTGTTCTGCCATAAGATGGTAGATCACCGTTTTGGTAATCCAACGCTCCAGCAGGTAGGAGTTTACCACCACCATCTACATTTGTAGAAGAAGGCAGAAAATCCTCCTTGTACTTGGCAGTCCACATCATGGTTAACATGCACTCACCAAAGCACACTCTTTCACTCCTAAACCACTACGGATGAAGGTTGTGCCGAACTCTCAGTAGAGCTAATGCAGCATCCATGTGCTGCAATACATAGTAAGATACCAGGTCAGCAAAGGCAGAACAAAAAAACAGAACATGAATGAAAGTCTACAGATGAAGTCTACATATGAAGTCTACAGATGAAGTCTACATATGAAGTCTACTGATGAAGTCTACTTACCGAATCTTTGAGATACTCACGTTCGGTCCGAAGAATCCAAAACCATTCTGAGGTTGTTCTCGGTTGTATCTTCCCATAATCGCTGTCCATGATCATAATTCAGAATAACCACAATTCAGATATTATTACAAATTGAAAAAAGAATGTAGTACAAGTAGAGAGATACTTACGGTTGTTTTTTGAGCCAATCATCCATTTTCTTAACCTTCATGAATTTCACAGCGGCAAAAGGATCATATCCTCTTTCTGTTGGAATTCTGATTCTAACCTTCTTTTGTGCAGCAGCGGGCTCATAAGGAGATACCTGTGTTGCAGCAGGCCTCTTTAGCCTTTCACTCTTGCCCCGTGCCAAGATCTGGTTAGGCTGTTTCTTCTTTTGTTGTTTCGCTTGTTGATTTGGAATGTAATCCAGTTTTCGTTCTACCCTTGGAATAATCTCCACACTTGGCTCACATGGAAGATGGACTCTTTGACTCTGAACTTCAGCACGTTCCACCTTAACCTTAATGAATTCACTCTGCAATATTCCATTTTAAAAGTCAAGTAACTTACAAATTGAGTAAACTTAAAATTAAATAAAAATGAAAAAAGTACAAGGTTCTTTCATGCCACTTAAAAAACAATGTAATAACAAGTCTTGGACAAACAGCAAACTCCACAAATAAACATAAAACAAATGATGATACTACTTCTTCTCTACTACTTTTCCTTTAAGCCTCTCGCTTTTCCGTGTATTATCAATAACTTTTTTTTGGTGTTTGGGTTTGGATTTTTTACTAACTTGGACATCAGAAATCACTTGTTTCACGGTGTCCTTCACAGCATCGTCTTTTCCTTTCTTATCAGCAGCGGGTGATGGAGGTGTAGGAGGAGCACTACCTTTGACATGCTCAGCAGCAACATTTGGTGGAGGAGGAACATTGAGTGGAGCAGCAACATTGGACTGCACCTGCTCATGGCCAATCTCTCCCTCTCCCTCTTTCTCTCCATCTCCCTCTTTCACTCCATCTCCCTCTTTCACTCCCTCTCCCTCTTCCTCTCCATATTGCACATCCACGTTCACTCCACCTTTCACCATGGCTTTCCCCATAGCATCCACCTTATCATCAAGGTCTTTAATCTGCATCTCACACCTAGACAACCCTTCCATCATCGTGGTTCTCAAGCCCGTAAAACACTTATCAAAGTGTGATTGTAGTTTGAGCACAAATGACGTCGGGTCTCCTTCTTCATCATCGGTCTTAGACCGCTTCATTTTCCGACTTTGGCCGTCTGTGTGAAGGTCAGCCTTCACACATGCTGATTCAGACTTCACATAAGCGAGTGGTTCACCCTTCACAACAGCTGTTGCAAAAGTCACAATGTTAGATACTTTTAAAAATAACAGAAAAATCAGAGCCTGCTATAGGACTCAATACCTGGACGCTTGTAGCTGTTAACCCCAATATCTGGCCAGTGCCTATTTTTCCACTTCCAGCCTTTACCAAACGATACCTTCAAAATGTTGTCAACAGTTTCATCTTGCACATCATCGTCCCAAAGAGGATTCATCTCTTCAATAGTATCCATCCTAACAAAGTTCGTAACAATGGTCTACAAAAGGAAAGAAATAGCAATTCATTAGAACCAGGATAAGTCCACTTTAGAAGTCTACAAATGAAGTCTGAATTCTACACAGGAAGTGTACAGAGGAAGCTACATAGGAAGTGCACACAGGAAGTGAACAGAGGAAGTCTACACAGGAAGTATACACAGGAAGTCTACACAGGGTGTCTACACAGGATGTCTACACAGGAAGTCTACACATGAAGTCTACACAGGAAGTCTACACAGGAGTAGTTTTGCACAGGAAGATATCTACACAGGAAGAGATTTACACTAGCAGTCTTCGCAATAATTCCACAGTATAAGTGTACTAGAAGTCTACACCAATAAAGTTATGAAAATACCTGTTTCGCCAAATTCTCTTTGAAATTTTTACGGCCTCTTGATCCTTAGTAAGCAAGTAGCGGTGGAGTTGGTGAGTTAGGTAGAGGCGAACCAAACTTAGACCCAAAATTGGGTAGAGCCCAATACACCCAAACTTGGAGAACTTGAACAAAACCCTCAATAACATAGGAGTTTTTCGTCACGTCCTTCTCCTTCATAGACTTTATCAAATTCAGGAAAGCGACTCTTCCCCATGGGTAGTTCAGAAAAGCTTGTTCATCCATAACTAGTCTAGCCAGCTTAACCGGAGTGGATGTAGTCTCTCTCCGAGCTTCAATATAACCTGCAAAGATGCAGAGATATCCCAACCTCATGCGATCCTCCCGAGACCAATCTTGGCATCGGTTACAAGCTGCTACCAAGTCATTAATACTTGGACCTGACTCCAAATCAACTACTAGAAGACCCCAGAATGCTTTCATATCATCGCTGACCTCAACTTCCGGAGATTCCAGATTCTCTGTATAGTCACGGTTTAAACCAGTGATATATTCAAACTCATAAAGCGAAAACCTAATCGGTTCAGCATTGATGAGAGTCCATATCTCATACGGCTTGTTGTGGTCAAGCTGAAAACTAAGCAAGTGATGCACCAGCCTGGATGCCCATCTAAAGTTCAGAGAATGGAACTTAAGGAACACACCCAGTGGAGAATGGTATATCTCACTAAATTCATCAGAACGTAGACCATCTTCTGCTGTCATAGCAACGAACAGCCTTGATTCACCTGCATAATAACCTATGCTTTTTTGCGGTAGAGGTTCCTGGTCTTTTGTGTAAACCCTTAACGGGAATTCGTTCTGAGACGTCATCAGCAAACACCAATAATCTGCAATTTAAATAAAAATGAGAAGACTGCGACAGAAGGATAATGAAGGAGAAGTCTACAGGAGAAGTCTACAAACGAAGTCTACATGAGAAGTCTGAACAGAAGTCTACATGAGAAGTCTGCAACAGAAGTCTACATGAGACGTCTGCAACAGTACTCTCCCGGAGAAGTCTGCAACAGTAGTCTACCGGAGAAGTTGATTTCGTAGCGAATCCAGCGGTAAAACAAAAAGGGAAACATTTCGTATCGAATCAAGTGGTAAAACAAAAAGGGAAAGAAACAAACCTTTCACAGAAGTTGAATAAGTTGATTTCGTAGCGAAGCAAGCGGTAACCCGACCTAGATGAGAGAGTGAAACACATAAAGTTAGTTTTGTCATTCAAATGGACAAAGGAAATCTCTCTTCTCTCCCTCTCATCGTTTCTATCTTTCTGCTTATCTTCCTCTTCGTTTTCGTCTGCATCTCCCTTCCAGATCTGGTTCATCTTCACAGCGAAGATGAACCAGATCTGGGAAGAGAAGACGAAGATTAACTAAGGCGAAAACGAGAGAGATAGAAACGACGAACACGAAGTGAGTAGAGAAACAATAGAAGAAGAGAAGAAGAGAAGAAGAGAAGAAGAGATGAAGAGAAGAAGAGAAGAAGAGAGTACCTTCGGTGAAGAAGAGGAACGACGGTGGCGCCTCAGCGGTGGCTATGGTTTTCCCGACGGTGGAGAATGTTGGTAAAAAATAAAAATAAAAGCAGATATTTATATTTAGGGTAAATGAACAGTTACCCACGGTTAAGGGAACGGTTAATTAACTGTTGGGTAAACGGAACAGTCGCGTCGGTTTACAAGGAAATTTTATAACATGTCATAGTAAACCGATAACGGTTTTATGGGTTTGGTAAATCAACGAAGTCTACAAGGGAAGTCTAAATAGGAAGTCTACAGATCTTACCCTCGGTTATGTAATTGTAGACTTCACATGTAGATTTCAACTGTACACTTCGTATGTAGACAAGCATAGTAAAAGTGTCGTATATAATTAATTAACTTTATAAGTATTTAATTTGAAATTGTATCCATTATGTGAGTTTGCGTCTTAATTTATTTTATTAATTTGATTTCAATTTAATTTAATTTCGACATAATGTGAGTGCATGTTACTACCCAAAAAAAGGAAAAAGAGAACCAAATAGCCTAAATATGTTACATCCATTCCAATCCATACAGTACATATTTAAACCCTCTCGAATATACAAAATTAGAGGGTCGTCGAAAATTGTTTTAATAACGCAGTACCTTAATTAAAAAGAAACTAAAATATTGTCAAGCAAACACAAACACAACCGATCACACATACGAGGATTATACACGCTACCATCGCATTCCTCATCTCCAAGCAACTGTAACGAGTCTCAATAATCATCTCCTTCAGTTGGGCTAGCTCTATGTCTGTTTTCTCAATACAACGCCGAATCGTTGGTTTATCAATACAATCTCTTAGGGCCTGGCTCTCGTTACTTTTGAAGTAACAAAATAAATCAGCTTGTTGTTCGACCACCATCTTCATCTCTTCAACCTCTTCCATTATAGCCTCATCCCACCACTTGAAAATATGGTACAAACCATCCTATACAAAGTATTTTGCTATTATATATTTATATATAAACGCCAATAGCAAACAAACAATAGTTACAAAATTCATTACCGCATGGTTATGACAACCATAGAATCTCCGACCCGGATTGTCGGCAGTAGTGGATGTTTGGAGAACTGGTACTAAACCGCAGTAACAGCGGTTGAGAAAACCAGAGGTTCTACCCGCTCGACTTCGAGCAGTTGAACTCTCGTTCCTTATGGAACTACTTGACGTTTGTGTGTAGCTGTATTGACCCATCCCTAATGACCATATAACAATAATTCAATAAATATGCATTTTCGTGCTATTCTATTGAAAAACATGTCTACAATGTAGACTTCTTTGGAAGTCTACATTGTAGACTACATATTGTGACGAATGTGTGACTTAGATCTGGAATAGTCAGAGAGAAACAAATGTCAATTTTACCGGCTATATGAGGACGACGAAGTTTACCTATATGAGGACCTCCTAAAGGGTCAGATCTGCAACAAACCAAAAAGACATGTTAAAGACATACAGCAGCTTATAACGGTTAAAGACATGTGTGAATACGAGGAGATGAGAAAGATGGCGGGTCAGATAAAGTTTACCGGCTAGATGAGGACCTCCAAGAGTCAGATCTGTCAGATCTGCAACAAACCATAAAGAAGACCATAAAAGTGAGAAACAGATGAACATGATATATAAAGTACATATAAGAAAGGAGGATGAGTTATAAATAAATGAAGAACAAATACTTACCCCTTCAAAAATCGGCAGCAACGGAGGAGAGGCGACCATAAAAGAGCGAGTGAAAGTTTTTTAACAAAAAGATTAGGGTTGAGTTTATATAGGCAGGTAAAAAAATCCGGTTAGGTTAAATTTTCCGGTTTACTGTGAAGTCTACAAACGAAGTCTACGATGCCCTAAACCCTAAACCCTAAATGTAGACTTCCGGGAGAAGTCTACAGATTATATACATCAACTATTTTCGATGAAATATAACATATATACCTTCAAATGTAACATTCATAAATATAAATCCCTAAATCTAAGCCATTACAACATAAACTCATGAAATTATAAATATCAAAAAAAATAACTACCAACACGTGGTTACATAAATATCAAAACATATGGGTTTAGTATTCATTTCATTATGAATGTATAACCTAATTTGTCTTTATTGGTTAATTTTGTGAAATTTTGTGAAATTTTATTTTTAATACTTCACAATTGTTTATACTTTCATCATGAATACAAATATTTAATCAAAATAATTTTTGCTAATTTATAAATTTAAATTTTGTAAATAATCGGTAAGTAGACTTCCCAGGGAAGTCTACACAAATATCTAAAGTATAGAATGTACCTAATTTGTCTTTATTGGTTACAATTGTGAAATTTTGTTAAAATTTATTTTTAATACTTCAAAATTGTTTATACTTTCATCATGAATACAATTATTTAATCAAAATAATTTTTGTTAATTTATAAATTTAAATTTTGTAAATAATCAGTAAGTAGACTTTCCTGGGAAGTCTACACAAATATCTAAAGTATAGAATGTACCTAATTTGTCTTTATTGGTTAATTTTGTGAAATTTTGTGAAATTTTATTTTTAATACTTCACAATTGTTTATACTTTCATCATGAATACAAATATTTAATCAAAATAATTTTTGTTAATTTATAAATTTAAATTTTGTAAATAATCAGTAAGTAGACTTCTCTTGTGGACTTCGCATGTAGACTTCGCCTGTAGACTTCTATTTCACAATGTAGACTTCGCAAAGGGTAAAATGGTAACTGGGACATCCGTTTTTTTCTTTGGTCATAAGGGGTCTAATTGTAATTTCACTACCACTTTGGGTTAGTTTTCGCAAATATGATATGTGGGGTTTAGGTTTCACATATAAATGAATTTGTGGGTTATTTACAGCAATTTTCCCTTTATTCATTATATTATTAATGTTTGGATTAATTATATTGTATTATAGTTTAGTTTTGAGAGTTTAGGGGTTTTAAAGAGTCAAAAAAAAATTTAAGCTTTAGAATTTTAGGATTTAATATTCAAAAATCAATAATTAGTGGTATTTTTGCTAAGAAATAACTAATAGTGACATTTCTACAAATGGACAACCTAAAGTGGCATTCTTGCAATTGTCTCCTCTTTTTCCCAATATCATTTAAAGCTTTTTTTAAGATTCATATATAGTTTATAAGTAAAAATTGATTAATCATTATAGTTTTTTCCTTATTCTTTTGAGATCCAGTTTACATAAATCAAATAAATTATTAAAATTTCTCAAAATGAAAAAAAAGAACATTTTTTATTGGGGATGAATCATTTTAATAAATTCTCTAAATATTTTTTTTATAATCAAATAATATTTTAAAGAGATCACCTTTATAAATACAATGACATATTCTAAGTTCCGTTTAAAAGAAAAGCAAGGGAAATTCTTCATATTTATAAGTATTTTTGGTTATTTTTAGATTTGGAAAACCAACACATATGACATCGTCACCATTTTCCCATAAAATTAAATATTTTCTCTGTTTCATATTAATTGTCATTCTACACCTATTTTTTTTTGTTTCAAATTAGTTGTCATTCTACATTTTCAATATATATTTAATTATTAATTTTTTGTCTCTACTTTTTAACCTTATTAATTACCATATCAAATAAAACATTATATTAATTAGGAGTAAAACAGAAAATTTAATAATTTTCTAATTTGTGTGAAAAATTGTAGAATGACAAGTATTTTAAAATAGAGGGAGTATGAAATATAAATATATATAAAAATAAATATTTTAGAAATATTATTATCAGATTTATCATTATATATGGTTGTTATAGTAGTAGTTTTATTTCACGTCTATCGACACCATTTTTCAAGTATTACACCAGATCATTGACCGTCTTCGTTTGTGTTACGTGTGATTAATCTCCGATTAAACTATGGATTCAACATAAAACCAAACAATCAATACACATGTGATGTATGTAATCATGTATGTGATTATTAATGGACAAGATGATATGACATATAGCAACATGTTGTAGTAGCTAGAAGACGGTTTTTGAGATATGGTGAATCCACATTTATTTTTCTACTTTAACAAAATTGATCCACCAACATGCTTGCCCATCATAATTATACATATATACACACATTCACAAATATATACATAAAAAATGTGATATTTATATTTATGAATACAATAATGCGGTTGAGAATCATTATATACATGTATTATTTATAAAAAAAATGTGATATTTATATCTATGAATTACAAAAGTACCATTTTTTGTATGCACATTTGCAAGAATGCTATTTATGGGTGTCCATTTACAAAAACGTCACTAATTATAGATTTATAAAAAATATATCTTAAAATTCTAAACACTAAAAAATGTTTTGATCCCTAAAACCCCCTAAACACTCAAAACTAAACTCTAATACAATATAATTAATCCAAACATAAATTATATAATAAAAAAAAAAATTTGAAAAAGTAGTACTTTTGCAAAGATTTTGAAAATGTGACATTTTTGAAAAGTGGCACTTGGAAAGTGACATTTTTTTAAATTTCTCTTAAATAATCATTTTTAGTGCAATAAAACTAAAAAAAACTAGTGTAACTATATTAATTAGTGTCTCCTCAATTAATACATAGAGAATATGCATTACAAACATCATTTAAATTCCCAAAACTAAAGTAATCTATTTGTTAAAAATCTACTAAAAGATAGTAAAACCATGTAAAATGTGATATATCAACTTACTTCTAGAATTAAAAAGGTAAAAAAAACTAACGTTTATATTTACATTGAAATCATAATTGCATCTTTTAGCACATAATCATAAGAAATTTCTATTGGATATCCACACAGTATCTCAACTTTGCAATTCCTTAAGAAGAATCAAAATTCTAGATTTTGGCCTAAATCAAAATTCGGCTAACTTTTGAGTAAAAATCTCAACATTAAAAACGTGATTCTTTCATTCAAACATAAAAAACTATCTCACAAACTAGCAGTGACCGATTAAAATTCAAAATATTTAGTTTGATCTCATGAGAACCCATACATGTTCTCAACAACATCCAATTAGATAAACACGCCAAAGAAAGCTGCATGTATCCACAAAACATGGTTAAACAAAATTTCTTGTTTTTGAAAAAAGAATCTGAGTAGTCAAAACTTCTAACTTTTTAAAAGTGTTTATTTTCTGAAATAGTAACATACGATTAATAAAGCGGATCACAATAATAGCATCTTTAAGTTTTAAGATTTGTAATTTGAAACTAATTTTAAGAATTTATGTGGGTGGATTCCTAAAATTTTTGCATAATACTTTGGATTCTATTTATGTGGGTGGATTCGACATGAGCCTCGGAAAGTTGGGATTTGTCGACTTTCGAGCCCTAAAGCTTCAGTTGAGTCTGCGACATCCCCATGTGATAGTTGAAATATTGAAACTCTCACGTGGCTGCACAAATTATTATCCCGCACTCTTTTTAGCACCAAATTATTTTTTAAGTTTTTAATTTTTTTTTTAAGGCTGCGGAAAATACGATTGAAGAGTGCGGTTTGGTAGTTCTCTGACGTCTAAGTCTGAAAAAAGCAAAAGAAGGAGAAGATAAGAGACCACGGAAAGACGGGCAGAAACTTAAGAAAAATGAAGTCAGAAAACAAAGAGAGAAGTGACTCCGGATCAAACAAAAGATGTTCCGCAGAGTATTTGAATGTTTGAGAAAACAAATTTGGTGGTGAAATAAAAGGGAAAACATGGAATTTTGGGGAGTTCCGGTTAAGGAACAACCGAAGAAGAAGATAATTCTGAGAAGAGATCCTGAGAGAATGAATCTAAACAACGCTAATAAGACTAAAACACAAGATAATGGACCTTAGTCATGTAAATATTTTTTAGTCAAAATATCAAAGTATTTATAGATTTTGACCTACACATGGTCGAATATCGGGCTCTGTGTCCTTAGCTGGATCGGGTCTGGATTTTTGGGCTTGAGCCACTACGATACACTCGAGTGCTTTTCACCTAATTTTTTTGTCTTATTACGCGACTTGGCCTACCATACGGTCCTTCTACACTACATCTAATCTCTCGTACCAATATGATAGCAGCATATCACACGGCGGATCGAACGCCGGGTATGGGTGCTCCTTCAAAATCAGCTCCTCTGTGCTTTAATCATTTTCCGAGTATGGACCACATGTAATTATCATTGCAGGCATAAAGTAAGCATTTTATGCTTTGACTGAGAATTCAAACATACATAGATGATCACGCTCTGTGTTCTGTCCTCGGGTGTTGATACGGGGTACATGTTCATCTGGCAACTCAGCTTCGGACACATATCACTACGTGTAGCAATATACGCTATTAGAGATGGGGATCAGGCCAACGTAGCCCCATCAATAGAATTAAGAGCTTATACAAAACCGTGGGATATGTAGCATCAGGGGATTGATTATTTTATTTCCAACAATAATCATTTATTTTTATTTTCATTACAAAAATTTACTTACTTCTAGAATTAAAGAGGTAAACAATTAAAAAGGCTTTTACACCAAGAGGTATGGGGTTCGAATTCCAAAATATACGATTTATTATCATTAATGCAGATTAACGGAGACTAACTTATAAGAGATCTTCAGCGTGGAGTAAGATATAATCGTCTGGCGTGGATTAAGATGAAAGACTTGTCCGTTGTAGAATCGTCGATGTAATAATTCTCATAATTTATAATAGAGTAATAATAAAAATACATTGTTAAAAAATAATTAACTTACTTATTATTCTTTACTTTTTACGTCAAACTTTTTTCTTATTTCCTTTTCTTTTGTGTCTTAACTATGGAAATAACTAGTCAACTTCCGTTTTTTCCTTAAACTTTGGTCTCATTAATGGGTTTTTAATAAAAAAAATCTCCTCAACTATCATCGGATCATGAAAAATCCACTTAGCTATTTTTTTAAGTAAAAAAACCCTCAACTATACTTCGTTAATGAAATCAACCCTCACTCTATAATAACGTTTAATCCTAATAAAAATTGTTTTTTTTTGTTACAAAAACGACAAAGCGTCTCAAATATTGACCAAAACATCAAGTTGTTTACACGAAAACAACACAAAGTGAATCTTATGACAAAAAAAAGTGATCATAGGTATACCGTAAATCGTAATTAATTCTAAACTCATTCAAGAAATCAGCCGTAATCTTAGATACACTGTAGATATTCACCACACCTACTATATAACATATATGAGTTTCGTTGTAGGACCTCACAACCATAGACCGACTGTTTATTGAAGCATATAATCTCCGTCAAAGCGATCTTGAACACAAGTTGCAGCTAATTTCTTCTTTGCGTATTTCTGTTATTTTCCTGTAAACAACTTGATGTTTTGGTCAATATTTAAGATGTTTTGTCGTTTTTGTAACAAAAGACAATAATTTTTATTAGGATTAATCGTTATTGTAGACGGAGGGTTGATTTCACTAACGAAGTATCGTTGAGAAGTTTTTTTATTAAAACAATAGTTGAGGAGATTTTTTTATTAAAAACCCCATATTAATCTCAATCCTTATTTCACTCTACACTTTTCCTATAAATTCATCACTAAATCTCTCACAATCAACAAAATCAAACGATGAATGAACCAACGGCATTTACAGTCTTTTGTGCAAACCAAATAAGACTAGCAGACAAAAATTTCCAGAGTGGCAATCTCAAAAGAGCCATCGAAATCATGAATGAATTAACGTTTGGTCACGCAAACACATCTGTGAATCACCATGAGATCTCACAGGTTCTTGTCGCCTATCAAATCCATTGGAGGCTCCTACAAAATTTTACACATTACAATATTTTCAAAATTTCAAACCCATTATGTAGCTACCAAATGATTCAGAGTAAGTATGTGGACCTAGTGGTTAAGCTTTGTCCCGACAGAAACATATCTGTTGCTGCCAAGTCAGCTTTCATGATCATCGATACCGCATGGAGGGTCTTATCCGATCCCGAGAGACGAAGAGATTACAACATCAAAGAAGGTTTTGAGAGGATGATCATATTCGCAAAAGATGAATTGAATGAATCAGTGAGAAAAGGAAAACCTCATTGCGTCTAACATATTGATGATTATGAATATGCTTCTGATTGTGACAAAAAAAAAAAAAAAAAAAAATATGCTTCTGATTAGAATTAACCTATCATAAAAATAAAGTTTTTATCCATTTGTTCGGATACAAAACCCATCTTTTTCTTTTTGGTTAATTTTGTAATTTTCTCATCTTTGTTCTGTTTGGTTAAATTTGTGATTTTCGCAGCAATTACTTCTCTATCTTATCAAAAGTATTTCCAAAGGTATGAGACTTGTGATTGGTTTGAAGTTCTAACGGAAATTTCTTTACAATCCTTTCTAACTTCCTTTTTTTTTGTTTTACATTTATGTTAACATTGAGATCACAATTGCATATTTTGGCACAAAAACGTAAAAATCATATTCTCCATACAAAATCTCATCTTTACAATTCCTTTAGAAGAATGGGATTTCTAGATTTTGGTCCAAATCAAAATTCTGCTGACTTCGAGTAAAATCTCAACATTAAAAACGTGATTCCTTGATTCAAATACAAAAAACTATCTCACAAACTAATCAATGACTGACTAAATTTCAAAATATTTAGCTCGATCTCATGAGAACTGACCAGCCAAGAATTTTAACATACATGTTCTCTACAATAAAATGACATCCAATCAGTGGCGGATGATACACAGAGTTTTAACCCTATATATATAACTATTGTAAGTGCATAATAAATGGTTGTAGTAATGCAGAGAACGAGTCCACGAGAACCAAATATCACACTACGAATCTTTAAAAATGAAACTAAGGTAAGACGAAAGTATGTTTATGTTAGCAATATGAAAACGAAAATGGCAAATAAGCGATGTAAATGTAAACTTATGAATTAAAAGCATTGGAGATCAAGGAATTCGCAGGGATTTAGAGATTCAGAAATAGATAAATTACGAAGGAAAGCATTAATAATCGTTCTAGAACTCAAATCACGAAATCAAATTGATATGCTCTCGTAGCATCAATTACTATGTCTAACAACATAAGATCCTAAATTGTCGTTTGATATCAAGAGGTTAAACATGCATTAAAATGAAGTTTGATATTTATGTTCACAAAACACCCTAACATCAACTTTCGTTTGCTAGGGATGCTTTGCCAAATAGGTTCTTTCAGACTTCTAAACAAACAATTTTGGTGCATTAAACAACCTAAGATCAGAAACTATGTAGCTAATCAAGTTTCAGCAATAAGAACAACCTAGATGAAGAAACCAAGTTATAAATCCCTAAATCAACATCTTAATTCAATCAAACCCTCAAATACCTTTGAAAACCCTAAAAATTGGAAAATTACTCAGATAATCAAAAGGTGAATTAGCGAAATATATGATGAAATCAATAAATAAACAAGAGGATTCATAAACCTTCTCCAAATTGTCAATAAGGTTCAGAAATCTTCTCCCAAAAATTTAGAATATAAAAAGTCTGAATAAAATAAAGGATTATTTGTCTAAATGGCTAAAATTGTGTATTTGTTGGTCTAAAAAAACTTTATTGTCGAAAATATGTGGCAAAACCAATTAAAATTAGGAAACACTGAAATTTCCCTTTTTCTCGTCGGTTTAGTCAAATTGACATGTCTTTACGAGAATTTGTGTAACTTTCTGATTGTTCATTCAATTGACTTCAACCTTCTTCTGGATTGAATCTGACTCGATTTTCTATCTCGTATCAAAATTCAGATCCATCCAGTAACATTAACGCCTCCAACGATTGCTTGACATATGACGCTTCATAACTGTTCAATATCGTTTCTCTCATCTTTTTGTCCAATTGACCTGTAAAAGACTCTAAACACTACAAACACACTAAAACTGCCACTTAAGACAAAAAAATCGCATAAAAACCATTATATATAGTAATAAAAACCATATCAAAAGCCATAAAAATCATGATATATCAGCAGACACATGCCAAATAAAATTGTATATATCCACAAAACATGGTTAAACAAAATGTCTTATTTTTGAAAAGGGAAGATGAGTAGATTAAATATCTATCTTTTAAATGTGTTCATACAATACCCATATTTTTTGAAAATTACTTTATTCTTCTAAAAACATAAAACTCCACAACTAAATACTAGAACTTTTTTAAAGTGTTAACTTTGAAACCCAGCCGCTAGTTTCGTCATGTAATTAAAACTCCATTTTAAATTTGGTTACCGGAGGACGATCCCACATATGCAAATAGCAAAATTGAATAAAATTGATTTGTTTCACTTAACTAATCAAACCATGAGAACAAATAAAAATGACGTATAGGGTAAATAATTCTGAAGTTAAATCGTCTTTTATTAGTTTTTAATTCTTGCATGTCACTGGTTCAAGTCTCTGTTGCTACACTTTTTTTTTTTAAATTCACTAATGGGCCAAAAAAAAATTATGTTTGGGGACCTTAAATACTCAGGTTTTTTTATGTTTGGGGCCCTTGAATAGTCAGGGGGACTCTGGATGGAAGGATATTATTGTATTTATGGATGGAGAAAAAGAAAAATTGATACAAGCACGAGAGAACGAATATATGCAAGAAAACAGAGAGCTGGAGAAAGATAACATGAATATCTTTGAGTATAGAGCGTCACTGAAATTTGTATTGTCCTTCTAGTTCTCATAAGTTTGGAAAGATAATAAGTTTTGGTCGTATGTAACTTTCAATCACATTCACTGTGAACACTTTTGTTGTTGATAATAAAACGACATTTACTTTTTTTTTATTTATCACCTAAATGTTTAATTTTAAATTATTATGATTTATCATAGATAAAGAATGTGTCCTCAATTTGTAAAACTCTTTTAAGTGTGCTAAAGTCTCTAAGAGAAGGAGAGGGTCTCAAAGATACTAGTTGAATAAGAGACTCTCAACCCACACGTGTAAGTCTTGTCACGTGTAGGGTTTATTGTAAAAAAAAAGACTAAGCTATAAAGTCTTATTCTCTTCCCTTGCCTCTCATATCGATCATTCTAGGTTTTCTGTTAGAGATCAGAAGAGAGAGAGAGCACCAAAGAAAGAGAGATTCTAAGAGCTCGGGTTTGAGCTGTTCTAGTGGATTCCGGGGAACTTCCGGCCAGACGTAGGTTTCCGATTTGGAGCCGAATTGGATAAATTTGATGTGTCTTTCTTTAATTGCTCAAGCGAATCGTTAGACTCAAGTTAGGACTGTGTTAGTTCTAGGTCGAAATCGCACAATAGATTTCGTTAAATAAAACAAAAACAGCTTAAAGTCGAGAAGAGTTCACCCTAAAATACTCTCCCAGGCACGGATTACGAGGTGGCCGCCAGCTAAGATCGAAGTGATTTTCTATCTCCGGGTCTCTCGTCCGTCATGGTTCGCGTCTAAGCTCTGCAACCTTCCGACTTATCGGAGCATTTACAAACTCATCCGAAGAATTTTAACGACATCATCTGCTCCCTCTCTTCATGGCTCTCGCGACCAAGCTACAGCGTTTGAGACCGGCCTCATCGTTGATACACAGAGTTTTAACCCAAAATAACACTGCAAGTGCATAGCAATCGAAGTGGTAGTTATGGGATCGAATCCACAAGGATCAAGTGTTACACTACGAAAGTATGAGATTGAAATTAAGCTAAGATGGAAAAATGTGATTGTTTAATGCAAGAATGTAAAAGAGAATGACAATTAACGATGTGAACTTATGAATTAAAAGCGTCAGGTCTTAGGGATATTCGCAGGAAATCATAAATCATGAACCAGACAATTATTCAGGGAACAATTTAGTGCAGTCTCGAACTCAAACATAAATATTTAATCAATCCACTGTCGTAGTTTCAATCACTTTATCTAGCAACTTAGAATTCTAAACTGTCGTTTGAACCTAGAATTCTAGACAAGCATTAACGAGCTGGTTTGATATGTTCACAAATTGCCTTAGCATCAGCTTTCGTTGGCTAAGGACAATTTACTCACCTATGTTCTAGCTAGCAACCTATAACACTTTTGATTAATAGATTTAACCCTAAATCAGAGACTAAGTGATCAATTTAGTCTAAGCAATATGAACAACATTAGGTGAAGACATCATATGACAAATCCATATCAATGTCTGATTCAATGAATGATTCTTTTGAAAACCCTAAAACCTAACTATGAGATTACTCATACATGGATGCAGAGAAAACACAGAGAGATGAAGAAAAACTCATAATCAATTGAAATAGAATCAAAAAAGGTTCAGAAATCTTCTCAATAATCGTAGAGTCGGAGATTCATCTCCATGTTACTTACAAAGTGCAAAAGCTCAAAGTCTGAATGAAAAATAAAAGCGTAGCCTAAATCTGACTCGAAAGTCGAGTATATATCTCTAAAACGCATTTCGGTACAACACCAAACAAAATTAGGAAAACAGATTTTTTCCTTTTTGATCTGAATTAAGCCAAGGATCGATCGATCCCTATAGTAGCACGATCGATCTTCCTCCGTCTGATCGATCTCAAAAGTTACGGCGGTTTTTTTTGCGAAAATCGATCGATCAATCTCAAGCCTAGATCGATCGATCCAAAGCCTTTTTCTGCTCCTTTGCTTCTTTTCTTCCATTCCTTGCGCCATTTTGCCTTAGACTCATTCCAAACGTATCATAACCTGCAAAGACCCAAAAACAAAGAAAAGACTCAATAAAACATTGAAAACGAGGGTTAGAATGCATTAAAAACGCAACACATCAATCGTCTGCTCCGGCGTCTCACGCTGACTCCCCTGCTAAGATGATGGAACTGATGCGATCGAGCCCTCCTCCTCCACTCGAGCCGCCGCCGCCACCAGATTTTTTGGTGAGCCCTACGGTGGCTTAGGCTCGAGACTTTGTGTCTCAGTTTCAAAGCTTGGCAATCCCATCTCCATCTCCCCTGCTGAGATCCAAAGTCAACTTCCTGGTACACAAAATCCTTTTCTCGTCCATCACCGTCGCTTACCAGATCCAATCGGAAACTACGCCGGCAAAGTTTCTCCCTATAGAACACTCTGTGCCCCCTCCTCTCTGTCCCACCTTCCCGAAGCCTCAATTATCGTACCTCCGGTGATGGTCTGCACCAGATTCTCCGTGAAAACCGGCCGGAGTGCTCGCTCCTTGCCGCTGTCGGCTTCGGCCAGAGAGTTCTCGGATCTCCTATCCAATCCACCACGTGAAAGGTTATGAAACTTGGGCTGTTCCCAATTGTTTTGAAACTTGAGCTTGGCCCATTCTGTTTGAAACTTGGGCTTGGCCCAGATAGATATTGAGATCTTTTAGCCCCATAAGCCCACTGCTTAATAATTTGGAGCCCAATTCAGTGGTTATGTGTCCATACTCTCTATCAATCTTATTTATGGATGTTTATGACACTTTATTAGGGTTGTTATAGGAACCATATTCATGCTCCTCAACGTCTTTATATGCTTTTGAGTTTATTAGCTTCTCATTTTTGAGAAGTCCAAAGTTTTATGCATTCTCAAATCCTGTAATCTCTTCCCTCTCATTGAGAGCGGTCGTATTTTCACATTTCTCTTTGAGAATGAGTGTTTTCCCGAGCTTTGTGTCGGGAACCCCTAAGAATTTTCTTACTGATTTTTTTCTTACGTAACCGTATTTTCAGGACCAAAAGAAGCAACCGGGCTCGTCTTGACGTATACCGGAGTTAGGAGTTCGATTTCAACGTCAGACATGAAAGTGACCACTTTGAGGATTTCTGGCTTTGCCGAGAAGATCCTTTTGACGCATTCGAGGCACGCTTTGGAATCGTTGTCCATCTCTCGCGATGAATTATCTATCTTATGCTTTATTAAGTTTAAATTAGGGCTTTGATTGTTTGTAATTTTTGAAATAGTTTTTGGTTTTTGTTTTCTTAAAAACTATTTTTTATCCAATCAAGATTTTTAGAAAATAGATTTCCTAAAATATAGAGAAACTAGTTTTTGGAGTAAACTACCCAATTCTAAACAAAAACCAAAATCCATGTTTTCTTAGTTTTTCATCATAAATGACGGTAGCCATTTTTTATTCCTTTTTTTGTGTGAAAATATTGCTATTTTTTATGAGAACACAAATAAAAAGAAATAAGATTGAAACAAATAACAAACTAACAACTACCCCAAGTCATTTTGAATAATTAAAAAAATTATTTTGGTATCTAAAATCTAATATAAAAAATTACGAAAATAATAACCCATTAATAAACATTTTTTTTTAAAAAAATGGCTCATTTAATTGTTAGAAATTTAACTACTTGGTTTTTTTATTAAATCTGAAATAAAGCTATGTGCATTTTTTTTAATCAGTTTTTGTATTATTTATAAAATTATGTGAATTATTATGTTGGGAATTTTAAACTCTTTAAAAACAAACGAAAAACATAACTTTTAAACTTTAAAATAAAATTGAAGACAAAAACAAAAACTAAAGAAGTCACCAATCAAGTTTTTAGAAAATCAAAATCTAGAGCAAAAACAAAAATCAAAAAATCAGAAACCAAAATCTAAAAAATCAAAAACCAAAAACTACGAAACAAAAACCTAAAATTCAAAAACTACACAAACATTCACGCCCATGTTGTATTGGTGGTCGAAGATGCTTAATTCCCTCCCTTTGTATTGTGAAAGTTCATTGAATGATATAGTATTGTAAAAAAAAAAACAAAACAAAACAAAACAAAAACAGCTTTATTGATTTTCATCTATTTGACTGAAATTACATTTGAGGTTAAAAATTGGTATTTTTTTCTGTTGAAATGTGAAATTTATTTAATTGTAGAATTTTTGTTTTTAGAAGAATAAAACAATTTATAAAAGAGTTGAATATTAAAGAGTTATAAAAAACGAATTGAATATTAAATAAACAACTTTTAAAAGTTCATGATTTTTAAAGTCTTTTTCCTTTTTAAAAAAGAATACAAAATTTGATTTAATCGAACCGAATAAACCACTTCTTTCAAGAAAACGTATAATTTTATTTCAGTTGCATTTATTCGATTAAGAGTGTTTAATCGTCCTCTGTTCGCTAACTGCATTCACTTATTACAGAGCATTCACTTAAGAGCATCTGCATTGGAGACATTTTGTAGGTGTCTTTAAATATAAAATTATTAAAAGTTAATTAAAAGGAAGAAAGAGAGTGTTTTTGGTTGAAATAATGGAGTGTATTAAAATATAAAATTAATAAAATTTGAGTAAACAGAGGAGATAGTGGATATTATTGAAGAGATTGTGTCTTTAGGAAGACATAAATAGTGACTTTTGGAGAGAAAATGTGGGTGCGTTTAAATATAAAATTAATAAAAGTTGAGTAAAAGGATGAAAGAGAAAGTATAAAGTTGAGTAAAAAAATAATAGAGTGTGTTTTTAATATTTGTTTATTTAAATACATCCACAAAATGTCTCGAATGTGATAGTCTTAAACAAAAAGTATCAAAAAGCTCTTAACCATCCACTAACACTAATCTCTTTGCGTAACCAACTCGTCTTAATTGCTTATAAAAGCCCTAATTTATTAACCCCAAAATCACTTACTCCATCGTTTTACTCTTAGGCTAAGAAAATGAAAAAGATGTTTCTCTGGCTGGTTACTGTCTTAATGATTTCCTCATTTGTCTCTTCACATGAATACAAACTCAATTGGTTCGTTCCTCCTGCAGATGCTTCTACAACTTTCAATGATTGGGCTTCTAATAAACAGTTCCAAGTCGGAGACACCATTCGTAAGTTACACTCAAATAACGTTTCCATCTTTTAACATCAAGTTTTGAACACTATTTGTGCTGGTTTGTTTGTAAGGATTCAAGTACAAGAAAGATTCGGTGATGCAAGTGACGAAGGACGATTACAAGCAATGCAATTCATCGCATCCGAGATTTTACTCGAATACAGGCAAGACCCGGTTCATGTTTGATCACTTTGTTCCTTACTATTTCATAAGTGGAGTGTCGGATCATTGTGAGAAAGGTCAGAAGATGATCGTTGAGGTCATATCTCACGACCAGACCACCTCGTCTTCTGCTCCGCCGGCTGTCTTGGCCGTTGTTTGGTTCTGCTTCTTTAGCTTCTCGTTATCTCTTATAGCTTAGTTAGTGCCAATGTTAGATTTTGTTTAAATGTTGTTTTTTGTTTTTGCTTCTTCAAATCAGTCGATGGTAATATGTGTTAGTTTCTTATTTTCGTAAAATATCTTGTAACTGGTATCAGTTTTCTTTGCATCATACTCTAACTACTATTCCATTTACTACTACATAGGAAATTATTTCTAAGTGGGAAACTGGTTGTCCTGTAATTTTTAATTTTCTAATATGCCAATTAGCTCTCCAAATCCATTAATATACGAATCATATATTTCTAAGAACGAACAGAATTAAAAAGAAGACCATTTACATTATTAAAAAAAAAAAAAAAAAAAAAACCCAAACATGTTAAGAAAATTCTCTACATTTTGTCGCCTGAAACTTATGCTTGCTTGGCCTTATCCAAATGAAATCCATCGATAACAAGGTTATGGGAAGTGTCAGGCAGCCAATACTAAACACAAGAACACAAGAAACCCAAATAGCCAGTCAAACAAGACAAGAAATCAGTCAAGACAACATGTTGGATATATATAAACATCTTGAGCCCGCCACGAGAGTTGCTTGATCGCCATCCATCCCCCGATTATCGCTAAGAATTAGATACCGGATTATACCTAATGGACACCGTTTGATTGAAAGAACTTATGCAAGGTGATGTTCGACCGTGTCTTGCTCCCAACCGGTAAGTCTCGATGGTAATTGTTGGTACGCAAAACGACATCACTACATTACTAACAGCAAGTATGAATTAAATCATAAGTTACCAGTTTTAAGGTTTACGGCCCATTCCTAATTCAATGATGGGCTAACTTCGTCAACTTTATATTGCACCTTTCTTAATTTGAATTCGAAATGTATACAACAGCGTCCTCAAATTTACAAAGGAAATTATTTATCCGTATACTCTACACACATAGTTTAACTAAATTCTTCGCACTCAAAGGTTGTAGCTAATAATATACTACTAGATTTAGAACCACTATTTTAACATGTTTTCAAATCGATTTTAATATTTAGATGGGTATTCCAATATTTATAAACTTACAAAAATAATATCTATTGTACATAAATGTCATAAAGTTAAATTTTGATGTTATATGCTTTGATCAATTTTGCATAAATTATTAAACCTAATGCAAATGTTATTTATTTCAATTTATTTGAAGTGTAAAATTAATTTTTATTATTTGTGTAAATTATAGCATACGATAAATCAAATAAATTTTAGATTTATATGAATTTTTCGTACATAACAAACGAAAAATACATGTTTGTCAATAATAATAAGTAAAAATATTTGTAAATATAATTGTCGTTTACAAATAAATAATATTGTTACAAATATAATAATGAAAGCTTCTTAATATATCAATTTTTTTTACAAATAGATTATATGGAAAGTCTAAATATTACATTTAGTTAAACTTAAATCTACAAAATGTGTATTACTCGGTTAATATTATAAAATTAATAAAAAAATATAGAGATTTCCACCATAGCATATGATTTTGATTGAAATGTTTTCATTGATTAATTTAAATGACATGTTTCTTAAAATCTCCATTGAATGACATATATGATTTTTTCACCAAATATCTACTCAATTAATATATAGAGGATTAGTGACATTTTTGAAAACGTTTCAAAATGATGGCATTTTTGAAAAATGGTATCTTAAAAATGGTATTTTTAAAAAAAATCTCTACATTTAATATAGGTATGGGAGATATATACTATTTTACATATAGATAAATATGTTTTATCTTTCTTATTTTTATTTTTGCATATTTTAATCTCACGTTTGACTCCGGTAAAAAAATCTAATAGTTATTGAAAAGAAAATAAGATATTCTCAAATATTTTCTATATTCTTTAAATAAAATATTTCATATTAATTACCACATATTTGTTGTTTTCATATATCCATCATTAAAAAATTTTAATAGTCTTTATTAAGAATTCTTTAAAATCTTTTTTACATGACACCTAAGATTTTTCACCTAGTATCTGCTCTTTTAATATATGGAGCTCTTAGATTTTATAATAATTAATTCAATGATTGCAAAAATCCAAACACTTGACGGAAGCAACATCGTCGTCATTGTCTTTTATCCCAACAACTACGATCACCATGATCTAAAAGTGTTAAAATATGTTTAACCTTAATTAATTTTGGTCCGATCAAATCAAATCTTCTTAAGCAAACATAATAATAGGTATCGAAAGTTTAGTAGAAGTGATTACTTCATCTTTTTTTTTATTTAATGAAAAAAAAATCGAATGCATGTTTTCGAATGAAGTAGGTAGAGTTATTATTTTATTTTCGTAAAGGTAGGTAGGTATAATTGATTTTGAAACTCATTGTTAAATTTGGAAACGGGTCAATTTCATAATTTTTTCTGATAAAGGTTTTGTCAATTTCATAAGTTGGTTATTTTATGTTACTTTTAATATTTTTTATAGAAAAGTGTTTCTTCTAACACATGAAAGGCCGCATTGACCTAATTCACCTAACTATATAGAACACATTGATAATGAGCATATAATAATATGCTTTATCATTAGCGTAAGTTTTGTAAGTTCACTTATTCGGTTATAACGTTTTTTCTACACACTTAGAATGTATCGGCTGTATAGTATGTTTTGTTATGTTTCATAAATAGTTATGTATTTCTGATTCAAGTTGATAAAATAGGTTGTATGACTTTAAAATAAATAAAAACGTATGATAAAATTAATACAAAATATATTGTGTCACACATGTGCAATAAACATAAATATCTTTGACATATAAATTTTAGCGATAATTTCAAATAATTATTAGAGTGCCAATAAAAAAAGTATTGATATTTACTATGAATAAATAAACTCTTATTTTAGTATGAAAGTGGTTTAGAACTTGTGATGAGAATCTCAAAAAATTCTTTTACTTTAACTTTTACCGTTAAACTATAATTAATTTTTAAGAAAATAAAGCCTTAAAATTATACAATATATCCGGGGTCCTAGGCAAATGTCTTTTTTACAACATGGGAAAGCACGGCCTGCACATGTGGGATGTATATGAATGGTTTTTGCTCTATATGTTTGCCCGTTTTATTTGCCCGTTTTTATTTGAAGGTGTTTTACAGCTTACAAGAATTGTGTGGAACTTCAAATATAACAATGTACAATTATTTGAACAACAATGACGATGATGGATGGTGATCCTGACTATTTGATCGACAAAATCAAATCGACATTTTGTTAAAAATTATATAATTTTTTTTTAAATGAATGCTAAATTTTATTCAAACAAAAAAAAATTGTTTTACATCGGCTGCAACGATGTTTAGGTGTCAACTATTATATAACTTTTTTACTTACTTTTCTTGGAAAATGAGTCATATTTTTTCGTTAAATGAGTCATTAGATATATAATATGCATACATATTGTATGAGCAAATCATATTACATCATCGCACGCCATGCATAATCCACATCTTACATACATGATATTATAAGCTACTAAATACTTACGATAAATATATATATATATAGAGATATATTACAATGTTATATTACATTTTGTCATAAAAGGAAAAGATTATCATCAAGATTGGCGAAGAGGTCCCATGGTACCAAAGGATCTGTCATGTCCAAGTCCCATTGTTCTATCGAATCTTCAGCAAGATATGATGAGGATTCACTTCTTGAAATATTACTATACAAAGAAGAGAAAGAAGAAGACGAGATAGATATCTCATTGCCTTCGAATAGAGATTCGATGTCTACTTCTTCTGCACATAGAGTTTTGCAAGTTTTCGCCAAAAGTTCTTCATCATTATCAGATATTGTTAATGTTTTTGTTGTTTCTGCTATGACATCATTTTTTGGAGTTTGGTCCTTCATCTCTTCTCCTTCATTGGTATTAGAACACATGTTTGGATTTGTTTTTTGGTCAGATTCGGTTTGGTCGGTAATATTATTAATCGGCTCATGTGTAGATGGATCTAACCCAAGATGTTTCATCTTCTTCTTGATCTTCGTATTCCAATGATTTTTTATCTCGTTATCCGTTCGACCAGGGAAATGAGAGGCAATTTTAGACCACCTATGACGTTCAAAACATTCATAAAACACGTAACAAGTTGAAAGTTAGTCTTACAAACTTCAAAAAAAAAAATTAACATGAAGGATAAATATAATATATAGATAAATTTAATCATATGCATAAATCCTCCACATTCTGTTTTTTCTTCTTCTTCACAACCGAAACTTCATTCGAAAACAACCCACTTATATACGTCCAACTCAGTTTTTTTTCAAGAAAAAATATTATCACAATTTTCAGAAATAATATAAATTTTTTCTTAGATGAATTGAAGGAAGCTGAGTAAAACATATCGGACCTAAATCCAAGCAGCGTGTTACATTTAGAGAGAGATTTTATTTGTCAAAAGTTCAGTTTGATACCGGCTAACGAAAATATTGATTATAAAGAAAGAAAAATTGATTTATCGTACCGGTTGCCAAGTTGAGAGTGAAGTTCCATAATCCGATCTTCTTCTGCATCAGTAAAACCACCTCTCTTGAGATCGGGTCTCAAGTAATTAATCCATCTCAATCTACAGCTCTTCCCACATCTCAGCAAACCTACATGCACACGTCGACATCAAACCCCCCCAAAAAAAAAAAGCAAGAAAATAAAACCCTAATCATGCATGCACGTATGTATAAATTAAGAAATACCTGCGAGTTTTGGGACAATTCTCCAGCAGTGGATGCCATTGTGAAGAATAAAGTTCATGAGTCTATGATCTTCTTCTATAGTCCATGGACCTCTCTTCAATCCAATCTTGTCACAACAAGGTTTTCTCCCCATTGAAGTTAGTTCAAAACCAAGCTCTAATCAATATGACATTTATCAAATATCATGGATATAGCTAATGTTAATTTAAAGCAGAGGGAGAGAGCTTAAGTTAGTCAAAAATATAAAGAAGAGAGCTTTGGATCAAGTAATGGGCATTACTTATAAATAATAAGAGGTGAGTTGGGAAGGGCAAAGATTCTCTCTTTAGACAGGTCACTTACAGGCTAAAAGACAAATAAATCCAAAATTTAAAGCAAAATACCAATAAGTGAAGCAGTAAATAATGATTGGAGAGCCAATTAAAGAAAGATTTCGTGAGAAGTGTGTGAGGTAGTTACAGAATAATATGAACTTGTCGACAAACTACTTTTGAGCTTATATATGATTCATTCATTATAAAAGTTTGCACTAAAGCAATACTTAAACTAAATGAAAATTTTATGCGATGTCTATAGCCATTACATAATTATCTTCTGTTGTTTCTATAAAGAGACACGAATTAATTAGTTAATCTCGTCGTGACAGATGAATCATTTATTAGTGACCGGATATACAGTATATTGATTTGTGTTAGTGCTATTACAATGTCATAATCTGAATTCAAATCCGATAATCTGTGTATGTGGATTATAGATGAAGAACAAATATAAATAATAATCTATTTGTAATCTTCTAACTAATTCACAACAAACGTGGTGATTTCCGATAAATGAGACACATTTGATTGATCAAGCTTCTAAAAATTTGCTATTTTCAGTTATTTTCACCACAAAATCCACTTTTTTCAGACCTACATATTTACACAATTTTTTTTTTTTGCCATTAAAGATTAAAAGATTCAGTATTAAAATAACAAATGAATTCAACAATAAAAATACAAAACTCTCTAGAATAAGGGCATGTACAATGCCGTGTTCTTAAGCCAAATTCTTAAATATAAAATTATTAAAACACACACTCTCTCTTTTTTTTACATAACTTTTTACTTTTTCTTTCATCATTTTACTTAATTTTTATTAATTTTATATTTAAACACTCTCTCATCATTTTAATAACACTTTCCAAAAGTTCTTATTTAAAAACACTCTTCTTCTTTTTACTCAATTTTTATTAATTTTATATTTAAACACACTCACTATCTCCTCTCTTTACTCAAATTTTATATTTCAATACATCCCACAAAAACACTCTCTTTCTTCTTTTTACTCAAATTTTAATAATTTTATATTTTAAAAACTTGCTTAAGAAACACCATTGCACATGCTCTACCACTTGCATTTATACAGAAAGCTTTTCTAAAAAAACAATTATTATTATAATTGGTAATTGAAGGAATTCCATTAATTGATTATTGTTTTGTTAAAAAAGGTTGGTTAAAAGAAAACGATTTGAGATTTGTTTGGATCTATCGGTCCCCTCCGCCCTTCAAAAGCCTTGTGCTTCTTCTGTCATCAAGGCATCTTTTGTATTTTCCATTATTCTATTTGTAAATATTTCGTACTTGTTAAAAATATTTGAGGACTCGACTTTTTACGTCATAATTTGTTAGTTTGCACTGCACCGTCATGATTAGGCAACTAATAAAGAAAGCCAATAGTTAAATTGTTATATAATCTATAATATTTAAAATTTTGATATTGAGTACCAAACTCATTTTAGTCAGTAGGCTGCCGAAATAAAAAGAATTAACATACTAATTTGTAAATGATATACTTAACGACGTTTAGGTTTTATTAGATTTCACTTACTTTTGAATGTCCAAAGCTTCGTTTTCATTAATTATTATCGTAACGATATATAATAGAATTCTTATCGACGTTAGCTAGTTACTTTCATATACATATTATCAAATGAATCCATTTTATTTCAATGTACATATATATTCAAACATTAGTTCCTCTTTTTGGGGTAACCTTCAACCACTACTTTTTTTTTTTCAACAAACCACTACTTAATTTAGACTATTTATTTTAAATTACGTATTATTGTTATTTTCATCTTCGCATTCATGCATGAAGGAATATTCTCCAAATACTTGAAGGTATATGCATACATCAAATTAGATCAATACTGAAATCTAAGATAATCTTTATTTTCTATTGTATTCAACAACATGCATTTTATTAAATTTAAATCCGAAACCTAACGATAACATTAACACTAACTATTAAGCTATATATATGAATATATTATAATCTTTAATATTACCAACCCAAAGTTCTAAATAATTTACATAAAAAAAAAACATTTTATGGATCCAATTATATGAGGTTTTCTTATACATGGAGTATTTTACATTTAAAAAGCATTTTATGTATGCATATTGCATTAGAGATTTAACGCACTATGGAAAATTAGGTCATCGAACGAGTTATTAGACGTCAAAATGAATTACATACAGTAAAATCTCTATAAATTAATACTCGATAAATTAATAATCACCATAAATTAATAAATTATCCCGGTCTCGAGTCGGGCCAATGTAAAAATTTGCGAAATTCGATAAGATGATCAGATAATAATTTTTTTGAAATTTCCATGTAAAAATATGGTCCCAATAATGTCATAAATTAATAATCATGTATAATTATGCATATATATATATATAGTTTTTTGTAACTTTTTATTCTACTTACTATCTCAAACAAACTTTTATGATTATTTTTTCGGTATCCAAAATTTATGATAAGTTATAGACACGATAATTGATTTTGTACACATAATTTTTTCCAAATGTATCATAATATATATCGTTGCTAACTTTATCATCAACATTGATAACGATAACCATGTTTTTTCTCTCTAAATTTTGTATTAATAATGTGTATTAATTTTAAATAGCTATTATATTATGATGTTAATATTTATTCTATTACAATAATAAAAAGTATAAATCATAATCTCAAGTTAATACATATTATTTTTACAAATTAGTTTAATTAAATTCTTGAACAGAATATCATTTGAATTTTGTTAAAGAAAATTCTTACCTAAAACAGGTATATATCTCTATAAATTAATATTTATTAATTTATCGATTAATTAATATCTCTCTAAATTAATATATTTTCAAAGTCCCAACATTATTAATTTATAGAGGTTTTACTGTATTCATTTATCATCGACGTATATAAAACTTTATGTTTTCATTTCGTAAATCTTACATTATTGTTTGTATGATGTTATCTTAGTCAACAAAATAAATTATATTTTAATTTAATTTTCTTTTGTGTGGTGCATCATAATCTTGATTTTGTTTTGGTTCACTGAACTGAACTAAATTTTAGAAAAATGTCATAAAATATTGACCTCAAAAAAAAAAAGAAAAAGAACAAAAAAAAAAATCTATAAGAGCATTTTCAATAGTAGATATCTCCATATGAGATTCTAAATTTGATCAACAAAAATAATAATATTTTAATGAATGAGTATTTTGAATAGTGGAGAAATTCATATAAAAGTGAGTTTATTTAGAATTTCATGGGTGAATTTTTTCACTATTTGAAAAACTGATTTAATTTAAATATTATTATTTTTGTTTGGTCAAACTTATATTCATTTGAGATATCCATCGTTGAGGATGCTGGACCAAAATCACATCAAATTTAGATTTAATAAAAGTGTATTAGGCATTCAGCCCATTAGATTCAACTTATTCACATATCGTCACTAATTGGGCCTAAAGATGGATCAACCTTTGTCGCTAAAACGAATCTCTGCTCTTCCCTTCGTTAACCGGATAATTCTTAGTACAAAATTTCTTACCGTTTTTTTCTTCAAATTAAATGTTACTTGTTTACACATTAGAGAAACATGAATAGTGAATTGCTAAATTTAATTGAATCATGGTGTTACTTTTAACTTACAAAATCTTGTTTGCTTACAAGTTCCAAGAATAATGTTAGTACTAGGCTAGCTAGTACTTTTCTCCGGATGTTTGATCTTATTTTCTTTTTGGTCGTGGTCGAAGAAAACCGGATTGAGTTGACAATTTGGAATTGACACCGTAATCAAACCGGATCATATTTGGCTTAGTGAAGAAAGGTCCCTCTATTGTGTCGAAATAACAGCTGTTCCAGAACATAAACGAACATATAAATGGGTGTCCACTAACATATTCAGACACATCACCAAGTTCTCACATCTCTGTCCTATTTTGCGATATCTTAATTAAAATGACTAAGTGAACAACATGTAATGATAACGACTTAATGAGCCATCTCAACACCAAGACTTATTCTTATGCGTTGACATTTAAACCCACTAACCATTTTTTACACAAAATCTCTATCTCTATAAATTAACCCCCATTTGTTGATAGATCATACAGAGCCAAAAAGAAAGAAAACCAAAGAAGAAGAAGGAGAAGAAAGAATATTCAAAATGGCAGCAAGAAGTTCTTTGATCCGCTTCGCCTTCGTCTGCCTTGTCTTGGCCGTGATGGTCATGACTGCCGAGTCCCACGAAGGGCACGTCCATGCTCCGGCTAAGGCTCCGTCGGCACATGCTCCCAAGGCTCATGCTCCGGTTCCAGCTCCAAGTGCTGCCACTTTCTCCGCCTATCCTCAGCTCATCGCCACCGCATTGGTCGGTGCTTTGTCTTTCGTCCTCTGAGTGAGATGTGTTTCCATTCATGATCTTCACATTGTTTTCTCTCTGAGTTTTTATTTCAATTTTTTTTCTTCATGTCGTCCTTCTTTTTATTTGTTTCTTCAAAGATTGTGATGTTTTATTTTTTTGGGTTATATTCAAAGATTGTGATGTTAATTCTGTTGCTCTCACATGATTCCAATCTATAAAACATTTCTCTTTTGTGTTTGTTTTTGTGTTTTATATTTATTTATGAAAATTAATAATGCAATGTTCCAGAATTTCCTCACTTTTTTACATAAGACATCTTTCATAGAATTTTAATCTAAACTCAAATATAGGATTAAAAAATTAGTAGAAGTTATGTTTTTTTTTTTTGGTTAAAAAACATATCATTTCTATTGTATGTTATTTTGGGGGGAAAAAAACAAAGGCGGTTAGATATTTTAATGAAATTTATAGGCTATGAATGTTTATACCTTTTAGAGTAAAACTTTCAGCTGAAATAATATTTACTCTCCTTTACTCTAGATGTTCACCAACCAAGATGAAAATGTTTTCAGCCATTTTCAGCTAAAACACACAAAAAAGGTCACAAAAACAAAGGGAAATTTTACTCTAATATATATAGGAGGGAAGTTTTACTCTACATTTATTTTAATTTTTTCTCTCTTTTCCACTTTTTTTATCCCACCTATTTACTCTATAGTTTTAAATTAGACTAACTAAAAAAAGAGAGAGGGAGAGGGAGAGGGAGATAGCTATACAATATTTCTTTTTTTTTATATATTTTTATTTTTGAGCTTTTCTTTTGATGCATTAGTTTCTTGGCCTTATCAAACTAAGAAATCTATTTTTCAAGAACAAAACAATTTCATTTACATCGTCATGCCAATGTTTATATTGTTTCTTGTCCTCCCTAACGTGGTCTATAAATTTGCTGTCTGGATCTATCCTTCTCAATAGGAAATATCAACAAAAAAAAATCTCAAAAATTTAATCATTTTCAACTGCTCCACTTTGAAATTGTCATGTAATGAATCCTGAATGCCTTAAATCCTTAATATTTTCAAGAAAAAAATAACATCCAGGTTTTGAGCCCGGATCATCTACTGTGGATTGTTAATAGATTTTGCACGCCATCAACTGATATTATTTTGTTTTGATTTTACCTAGTCTTTTTTTTTTTTCCGGTAAACGATTTTACCTTTTCTAATAGTATTCAGTGTATATATGTTCGTTCGTTGAATGAATTATGAAAGCCATTCGTTAGACAGTAGAAATGTGTAGAGTAAATCATCGAACAAAAGAACAACACGCCTGTTTTGTCCTCCAATACTCAAGGTGGAAAAGTTCATATTGAATTGTGAACTAAGTTATGAAGACTTTGTTCCATGGCCCAATAACAAGTCGTAAAAATATAGCCAGAGTCAAAATCTTCATGAGCTAAGTTTCAAAAAAGAAAAATAAAAGTCTACAAGAGCTCCATCACCGATTCTCCTTCCCCTATCTAAATGGCCCAAAGTAAATTGATGGTTAAAGAAACAAAAATGATGTTTTTGGAATCCCAAAACCTGCAATATAGAAGATGGAGAAAGATCACAGACATAAGAAGAGACACATCGATTAAAATGGCCGAAAAAAGCAAGAAGAATTGTTAGTACGTTTACAAATATTTTCTATTTAGAAAATGAAGATGCTTGGCAATAAAAATAAGAACGAACCCCAAGTTTTATAATATAAATATTATATAATCCTATTTATCCCTTTGGACCAAATCTTATGAGAAAGGCATTATAATGGCTTGTTTGTTAGCATTGTAATCGACGGCGACGGCGGCAAGGACGACTTAAAAAACTAATTATCTTATAGCATTTTACTTATTTAATAGCATATCGACGAAATAAATATCCATAGTAAGAAAATAAAATCCATAAAATGGGTTTGCCTAAACAAAAAAACGTATACAATAATGGATCTACTCAACAAAAGGTGTATTCAAGCGTTTTTGTTGTTGTGTATGATCAAAGTGCATTCAGTCATTAATTTTGTAAGTAATCGGAAAAGCGGTCTATATATTTATACATCAACTATGGCACATTGTTACAATACAAACACAATCTTTACCAATACCAATAGTGTTTTCTTGTTTGTTAATGTACCCCATCTCAACATTTACAAGACTCATTCTCATGCGTTGACCTTTAAACTCACTAACCATATTTTAATACACCCACCCCCTCTCACTCTCTATAAATCCAGTTGCATTCATTGATAGATCCTACAAATTAAAACCAGCAAAGAAAGAAATCAAATGGCAGCAAGAATTTCTTTGATCCCCTTTGCCTTCGTCTTCATTGTCTTGGCCGTGTTGGTCATGACTGCCGAGTCGCACGACCATAGTCCGGCTATGGCTCCGGCGCCACATGCACACCACGGTCATGACCATGCTATGGCTCCGGCGCCACATGCACACCACGGTCATGACCATGCTATGGCTCCGGCGCCGCATGCACACCACGATCATGACCATGCTATGGCTCCAGCGCCACATGTACACCACGATCATGACCATGCTATGGCTCCGGCGCCTCATGCACACGACGATCATGAACACGCTCCTGCTCCACCTCCGAGTACTGCTACTTTGTCAGCCTATCCTCAACTCATCGCCACCGTATTGGTCAGTGCCTTGTCTTTCGTCTTCTGAGTTGTGGTTCCATTCATCTTCCCATTGTTTGCTCTCTGACTTTTTAGTTTTTTATATTTTCATGTCTTCCTGTTTCTTTAAAGATTGTGCAAAGCCGATTGTGATGTTACTGTTGCTCTCATAATAATTCGAATCCATGAACATTTCTCTTTTAATGTTGGGATTATAATAAAACAACCGTCAAGTATCATCGATTCATCGGATCCATTTTAAACCTTTTACACAAACTTTAATGAAAAATTTCTCAGTTGTTGGATATTAATGAAAAAACCACTCAAGTATTACTAAATCCATTTCAAAACACTCAGCTGAATATCTCATGCTAAAACTGATCGACTAAAGATTCTTAAACGAAATTAAACTTCTGCCTTTTTACTGTTAAAATTAATTTTCAATTCACTAGCTAGAGTGATAAAATGACATATATATCATTGAGTTGGATCAAAATAAAAAATATTTTAGTTGGATGCAAGAACAAAGATTAGGGATTAAAAAAACACGATTGTGTTGTTTTATCACATACTATCGTACTGCAGCCCGTTTTTTTTAAATCAAGACGCAAAGTTTTATCAAACAAGAGTCGTATGTCATTTTAACGATACGATATAGAATTATCTTTGTTAAAAAAATTTTATCATTAAAAATATAGTTGAGAATTTTAAAATGGATGTAATATATACTACTTGAGGAGTTTTTCATTAATATCCCTTAGCTAAGAAATATCAGTTGATATTCAATTAAAATATCAGTTGAGAGGTTAAAAGTAGAACCAGTGATCTTAAAAAGAAAAATTCAATTAAAAGTACTCTTATGTTTGATCAAATTTACTTCCTTTGGACCAAATCTTCTGACCAAGGCATTATAATGGCTTTCGAGAGGCCCAACCCTTTGTAGTTTAATCTGAAAGGTTTTTAATTCAATGAAATGTTGTTCAAACAAAAAAAATGGCATTGTAACGGCTCGTTTAAGGCTTTAAGCACGTTAGCCTGTACTTCTTTAGAAAAGTGAATTATCTTGCAGCATTTGCTAATTATCTCAAATAAATAGTGGCCTTTTGCAAGAAATAACACTTTGGATAAAATTTGGCAGATGTAAAAAAATTTTGTTGGTGTTACTAGCTAGTTCTTAGCACTTTTTCATTATGTTGGGATATTTTTGCTCCTTTATAAGATGGATGTGGAAGTCCTCAAGCTCGTCCATATGACACTTTGGGTTGGATTTCTCGTAGAGGGAGAAATATTAACAAGACAAAATATTATAAATCGAGGGGAAAATCTACTTACGTGGATTGAAAGAAAATTGACAGCATTTAATGAGATAGGATTTATGATAAAAAAAAAAATGTGATATATCTGCAAATGTCACACACAAAAAAATGGTATATGAATTTTGTCAATTTAGATGTAATTGGAATTTTCAAGTTAGCAGTAGCAATAAAATTTTGGAGTGTAGAATCATATTTGGATGTTTCTATAGTCCAAAAAGTTTGAAATCGCGTATTTTCTTTTGATGTATTTTTTTTAATGTGTGTAGACTTCTGTTCCAAGTTAAAGTAATCGACAATATCTGAAATGTGTCAAAATTTCGGATTTTTTTTTTCCATTTGATTGTTGTAGCATTAAATCCGGTTGAAATATAGAGAGAAAACCATATAAATAGCCATAAACCGATTATTAATGTGTATGATACCAAAACTAAAAATCCAAAAAAATAAAAATAAATAATAAAACCGTATAAACATAAAACTTTCTGGAATATTCAAGCCAGGCCGAAATTTTCAGTTTTTATAAAACGGATTTTCGGTAACATTTCTACTATATTACTCCCTTCGTTTCTTATTATAGGATATTTTGGGTTAAACACAAAATTTAAGAAAAAAATTATCTATAAAAAATTATTAAATATAAATAATTCAACCAATTAAGAAAAAAACTGCATAATACTATTGATTACACAATTTTTAATAAAGTAAAAAGTACATAGAAATCTGAAAACATCTTATATTATGAAATAAAACAAAATTTTCAAAACGTCTTATAATAAGAAACGGAGGGAGTATTAGATTAAAGAAACAAAAAATCATAATTTTTAAGAAATTCTTTATGTTTTTTGTTGTTGTTGAAAATGGTGTGTATGCAGGCCTTACGATACAATAATGGGCCAGACTCAAACAAAGAATAAAAGCCCATAAAGCCCAGAAGACACCCAAACAGTTTTTTTTTGTTTTTTGCACATTTCAAGATAAACGAAGCCAAACAGAGACGCGTTTCGATTCGACGTTTGCCTTATCCGTTCAGCTCTTCTTTTTTTTCGTCGCCTCTGAATTACTTTTACAGAATCTCTGCAAATTTTCAAAGAATTAGAGAAAAATGGCGCAGATGGTTGCGATGCCTGTAGCTCACTCGCTCTCACTCATTTGCAATTTGACCAAATCCAATCCTCTCTCTCGCAACACTCTTGCTTTGCCATCTCCAGTCACTCCCAATGTAATACCAATACCTCAACGATTCATTCTCTCTTACGTGTGTTGCAATCGAATTTCTCGAGTTTTCATTTCTTAGGTGTTTTGAACCCTAAGAAGAAGCCCATCAATTTGGGGGATTTGTCTCTTTGTTTTTTAGGGTTTTGGTTTGTTTGTGTGTTGAATTGCAGAAGCAGAATCTAAGCATTAGATGTGCTCGTGTTGGAGGTGTGGAGATTCCGAGTAACAAGAGAATTGAGTACTCTCTTCAGTACATTCATGGGATTGGTCGAACTAGAGCTCGTCAGATTCTCGTTGATCTTCAGATGGAGAACAAAATCACCAAAGACATGGCTGAGGAAGAACTCATCATTCTTCGTGATGAAGTCTCCAAGTATATGATCGAGGGTGATCTGGTATGTATACACACACAATCCTCCTACATCCTTTTGCTTTCTACCTCACTGATTAATAATGTTCATAGTAGCTGTATATCTTGTATCACTTCTTGAGCTTGGAGAAGAAGAACTTAAAACTACTCTCTATTTGCTGTTAAATTGCTTTAGTTTGTGGTTTTGATTTGTGTTCTTTAGGCTTTAGAGAATGAAAGTTGTGATTTTTGTGTGGTGTTTCTTGTGCAGAGGAGGTTCAATGCGCTTGCGATCAAGAGGTTGAAGGAGATTCAATGTTACCGTGGGGTTAGGCACATCCAAGGATTGCCATGTCGGGGACAGAGAACGAAGAACAATTGCAGGACTCTTAAAGGCAAGAAAATTGCAATTGCAGGGAAGAAGAAAGTTTCCAAGTAACCATCTTCTTGATTTCCTTGTTCTGTAATTCTCTTTTTTTGTTTGTCTAGTTTCTATGTTGTGATATGTAATCCTCAAAACTTGGTTCGAATTGAGCCCTTTCCAGATTATCTTCGGATTTTTGGTTATATTATTCCATATCTTCATCATTCATTATAAAGTTACAGAAAAAGGTTGAAGTATTCAGAATTCAAGAAGAATCAAACCAAGAAAAAACTTGAAAATTTGGTCAAACCAAGATGGTTTATTAAGAATACGTACATATGAATACATTAGTAACCCAAAAAAAATAAAAAATTGATAATTTTGCAAAAAGACTCGATTCGGATCGTCTCTAATCATAGGAAGAAAACTTTGCTATCATACAAAAAGGAAGAAAATGAATAAAAAATAATACCATGGTCAAATTTCAGTATGAGAACTCATGGCCGCGGATCGAAATGTACTTCTTGACCCAAATGGCAATATCCTCGGCACAGGCCTGCGCCTGAGGAGTCTTGAGAAGCATATCAAGAGTTGCAAAGTCATGGACTGCGTCTTTATATTCTAAAACCGGAGAATCTACGTTTACCTTTCTAAGCTCCTCTGCATAAGCAATGGCTCGGTCTCTCATCCAGTCATGCTCAGCTACTACTGTAAGCGTTGGAGGCATTAGCTTCAGAGGTGGTCCAATGCGGTCATGGGCAAGTGGGTTTGCCGCCGGGTGGTCAAAGTCGAACTCTTTCTCTGGTAAGAAGAGTTTCCAGGCGAGAACAGAGACGGGTTTATCGTAGAAGTAAGAGTTTGCCAGCTTTATTTCGGACTGTGTCGGGTTGTTTCCGATGAAAAAAGGGTACATTAGAACCTGTGCAACAACTTTCACCGGGTCTAAAAGCTTCCCCGCCTCCACAGCTTTCCGAGCTACATAGTCTGCTATGTTCCCACCACAGCTCACCCCAAGAAGCACACATCTGTTTTAAAACCATACGAATAAACAAGCTGGAAACAACTTTTGATGGAAAATTTGCAAGCAATCTAACTAGTTCTCCATATAACCTTTGTTCCTAGTTCTTCATAGATCAACTCGAAATTACTCTAAAGATCTAATCTGCCGAAATGAGTCTAAGTTCCATAAAGCAATCTCTTCAAACAATTTGAATCAAAGCATGTTCTAACTTCAATAAACATATAAAGGCTTCATGGATCACATCTGCCTATGCCTAACTCTAGGTGTCTCTAGCTCACACTCCTAGCAATACTTCCTCGGTCATTAGCAAAAAGCAGGCAATTTTACAATTACAAACCTGGAAGGATCTCCATGAGCTGCGAGCCAAGGCTCAACCATGGAAGCTCCAAAAGCATCTACAATCTGTCCTTGAACATTCATTTTCTTCAACTCAACGCCATTAACGCGTCTATTACCAAGAGACTTGCAACATTCAGCTAAATTAGCCTGTTTCCCAAGCCAATTCAGCACTTTGACTCCGTCTTCAAACGCCGCAGGGTACCGATTCTCAGGTGCAAGCCTATAACCTACGGCCAATACAATAACGTCGCATACTTTGGCGATTCGCCGGCAAAAGAAGTCATTAGCCGCCGAATCAGAACTTCCACTGACCCAACCACCACCGTGAAACTGCAACATCACTGGAAGTTTTCTAGAATTCCTCCTCGGAGGTGGCGCGTAACCACCGTACGATTCTAGATTCTCCGTGTTGCATCCATAGCTATTCCTTCGAGACTCGTTCCTCTCCTCCGGAGGATTCTGATTAAGAGGACCGTGACTGTGTCTCCGATCGGATCTGGGTTGGTTGGTCGGAGAAAGAGCAGATTCAGGGAGAAAGATCCTTACCGTGAGTGACGTCATCGGATCAATGTGTATATCTTTGGTCGCAACACCGTCGGTGAAAGAAGGATTCGCGGCGGCGACGGATTCATCGGATCGGGTCGAAACACCGAACGAATCAGATAACCCATCAGCTGAAATCGAAATCAGATTCTGGAGACGATGTTTCAAAAGTAACTTGAAGAAGACGCTATATAGTTTCACAGCTACGCTTGGCATTTCCCTCTCAACCACAAAAAGAAAAAAACCAAACTTTATTCCAATTGGCAAATCCGAAATTTCTTCAAGAGTTTGATCGTTAAGGTGTGAGAGAGAGAGAGAGAGAGAGAGAGATCACATCTATGGAGGTCTCGCTAGGGTTTCACAACTTGAAATTGACCCGAGTCTGAAGATACCCAGAGATTGAAATCGAATTTTCTTTGACGAATTCGGTGTAAAGAGTCAAAATTTGATCAAACCCAGTTTCGATTTCTATATAAATTCGAGTAATTTGCAGAGACTGAAATGATGACGACGAAGAAGAGGAGAGAGAGAGAGAATTGTGGAGAAAGTGTCATATGGCTTATTGCTATGAGAGAAGAGAAATTAATTCTCTGAGACGCGCTTACCGTAAATCCGTATGTTCTAGAGGCATACAAGTGCTTTTGGTTCTTCACTGATTTTTATAAAATTGGGACTATGGAATGAGATTCCAAAACTATTAATCATAGAGATTTTGGATTGAGCCTTCATTACGTTTTTTAATCATAGAGTTATGGCATAAAGACAGCATTAAAAATAATTTGTTTAATTAGATGATCCATAATTGATCAACCGATCTTGGTTATTTTTGTAAGAGAAACATTCATTTAGATTTTTAAGTTGAAATGTATTTTTTGGTCACCAAAAGTTCAACTTAAATTTGGAAATGTAACAAGGAATAATGCTACCTTGAATTATTCAGCCCATAATTGTTTGACCAGCCTACCTTGAGTTGTAATGTTTAATATAGTTTTATTCAATGTTCAAATCAAAGTAATAAAAAAATAGAAAAAATGATATAAAGAAGAAAAAAAACTCTTGAAATATTCAAATACTTTGGTCGCTCATGGTGAACTTGAAAACAAATTAAAAATCAAAGAATCTACATAGAAATGTATGAGACATTGCTCGAACTTATAATGTTAAATTGACACTAATGGTCGTTAATCAAATTTGAATCGGTCGATGAGGACAATATGATAAATAGATAATTCATTTTAGTGGGCGTCGTTTCGATAATTCACGAGAGGATAATTCAATCCCTGACTTTCATTATTGTTTCCATGACTGAATTCGAATTGGGATGAAAAAGCTATCCAAAAATTACAAAAACCTATATTACATAAAACCGAGTTTCTATTAATATTGAATTTTATTTTCGTTTATTATATATAAAAAAAATTTGAAAACACCAAAAAGGAAACCAAATCCAAATCTAGAATTAAACACCATATCTTTTGCAAATAACTAAAGCAACATTCATCAAAAACAAGTTACTTGCTCGGACCATTCATTGAAAACAACAGATTCCCAACACTACCAGGCAAATAGGCAACGTTGGGAGACTTACAGAGTGTAACCGCAATCTCCCTAGCCGCTTCGATCTTTCTAAGCTCGATCAAACCCATCCCAGCCTCTGCAGTCGCTTTCGATATAACCCGAGCCGATTCGCTCTCTCCTTCGGCTCTGATCACAGCCGCTCGTCTCTCCTGATCAGCCTTTGCAACTATGAACTTTGACCGCTCAGCTTCTTGTTGCGCCACTTGCTTCCGCTCCACGGCACGCGAGAACTCTGGACCGTATTCGAGGTGCGTGATCGACACATCATCGAGAATAATGTTGAAATCTCTAGCTCGTTGGATTAGTGTCTCGCGCACAAGAGCCGAGACCAGTGGACGATCTACTAAGAGCTGGTCCGCGTTGAACTGAGCTACCACTGCTTTCAATACCTCGTTCCCGATCGCTGGTAAAACCTTTTCGCGGTACTCGAGACCCAAGCGCTGGTATATGTCCGGAAGGCGCGAAACCTAACAAAAATCCACATATAGAAACTATCTTGAATATATCGTAATTATGTTAAGTTTCATTAGGTTTCATTAACTTTAACAAACAAAAAAAAGGGTTAAGTTTCATTAGCTTCCAACTCAAAACCACATCAGACTTATGTTACTACCAGACTACAGACTTACATCAGGACGAGACATAACACGGAGAGTGAGATTAACCATCTGAAGATCTTTAGTTCCAGATTCGCAGGAGATTTCGTAGGGTTGGGTTCGAATGTCGAATATATATGCCTTTTGCACCCATGGAACCTTGAGATGTGTTCCTTCTCCGATAGGTTCTTCGAGAACCCCTTTGAATCGGTCGAACATCACAGCTCTCTGGCCGCCATCTACGGTGTATCTAGAAGCGATCACGGTCGACAGGGCGGCTCCTACACCAAAAACCCTCTTTGCGATTTTTGTCCACTCCATGATTTGCTTTGAAGACTGCATATTACGTAGTGTTTTATGGCTTTTTGTTTTGAAGTAGATGAGAAGCAGTTTGAAAACGCAGGAGATGATGAGATTTTTAAAGGGTGTTTTTTTTTCTTTTCCTTTTCCGTGAGGGATAAGAAAAGGAAAAGACTTACCTCTCACGCATTCTTATAGTAGTATTATTAAGGTTTTTTTTACACGAACCTTCTTATTTTGTGGGCCCGAATAGCCCAAATGTCTTAACAATTACTGTCCAATTCGAGCAAGTATATTTTCTGACTACACAATTTGCTCGAGCAGAGAAACATATTATATAGCTGATGATGGAGAGTGGTTATAGGAATGTTATAGGTTCGTTTATTTTCGCTCTTATTTCTTTCTTTTGGAGTTTTGCAGGTTATGAACATTATTTGGTTGTTTAGGTATTTTCAATTCTAGATCAAAAGACAAAGGATGCATTGTGAGGTCAAGCTACACAGGGGACCAATCACTGAAGAAGAACAGTGAACCTTGCTGCTCCTGATCGCCAATCAAGATTTCAGTTTGATCTCGTGTTTTCACAGCTTAACAACTTTGACTCCCTCTCGGGTCTCACTTGTTGCGGTCTAAGTCTGTGAGATAAACTAACCTTCCCTGCCTAGTTTTGTGCGTTATATCTTCTAAATACATAAAAGTAAGATGTACAGAGAAGCAAACAGATAAACAGGATAGAAAGGAAGCTGTGAGTGAGAAGCAAACCTCTGAAGCAAGTTTTGGCTATTTCAGTGCATTAGGCGAGATGGCTTTTGCCTATACAAAGCCATAACGTTGTTTTGGAAAGGAGCACTTGTAGCTTATATGGTTATAGGCTTACACTTTCTGCTACTTCCCTTTCCCCCTCGTATGGTTACACAATACATTCTCACAGCACAGCAAAACCGCAAGTGGCTTATATTGTGGCCTATCTAGGTTTATGCAACGCAAGTGTTCGACATGATTGAATCTGTAATTATAAGGAAATGGCTCTTGACTCCTACCAGAATTCTAAGCTTTGTTGTGCTCTGTTCTTTTGTGGGTAGGTCGAGCAAGAGCTTGTTTCTTATCTTCCAACAGAAAAAGTAACACCAACGACTCATTTACCTCTTTATTGTAGCTAACACAATGGGCAATGCATAAACCTTACCATACTTCGGTGCACTGTTGTCGGCGTATGGATGGAGGACGCGTGTTCGGTCCGACCACATATTTGAAGCCATGTTATGCTCCCTCTACTGTCAATAAACGTGTTAGTATCACAATAGATTCACAATTTAGATCCCTTGCATGATTTGGTTGATCCTAAAGGAACTAGAAAATTTAAGTCTATCTTGACTTACCAACCAGGAGGATTATCAGCAAACTCACCCTACATAATAGCGCTCATCATTGCAGATCTGAATTGTTCTCGGGGATCTCCTGACGACACCTATTGTATGAATAGCGATAATACTAAAAGAAATTCAACAAGATACATTAACCAATCTGGGCTGCCATGAAGCTGAGAAACAAATGCTAGGCCTCCCAGGACTGTCAATCATTTTTTTGGTTGTCGACGAGAAGGCACAAACAAGATTCTCATAATATTTTTCTCTACTTGTTGGATGTATTGCATAAACACACACAAGTTTAAACAAAGAGAATTATAAAGTCAAACATAACTCACCAAGACTGCCACACTTAAAAAGGATACGAAATACAATACCCTGCATCTTGTAGAGTTCCAAATTCTCGGTAATAACTAGAATCAAGAGAAGTCTAACAGAAGAACTTTAAATCAGTTGGTAGCAACTCTTAAAAATTAACTTCTGAATAATACAGGGATGAAACAAACATGAATTAAAAATGCACTTCCAGAAGTCGGTCTTTCACTTTTGTAAGCAATATCCTACTTAGCTAATAGAACGCCCACAAGCTTTCTATTCATAGTCTAAGCAGAATGAACTAGAAACACCATAGAAACACTAGAACAATGTAGTATTTGGCCATCAACACCATGATTACAAATCCACTGAATAAATCAGATGTGTTAAAGGTGGGAATTCAAAAGAAGAAAAGCCAAACAAGCAAATCTCCAAACATACATACTTTAGAAATTGGGTAATATAGTACATGGAAAGAAAGGAAGCAAATGATCATTGACACACACAAAACCTATCTAACTTTCTTGCCTTCTCTTAGTTTGATCTTCCTTTCTCTAAACAATTCTATCCAGAGATTCCAAATCCAAAGTATACTAACAGAAATCGCAGTACCAACCACAATAGCCCAAGAAATCCACAACCAATTCGGAATCACACCTTGAGCACCACCTCTTGCATAAAAAGCAACCATTTTCCCAAAAAACAATGGTCCCAAAACACCCCTAACGATACTGTAGAAGCTGTAAAACGGAGGAGACAAGAGATCGTACACTTTCAAAGCTAATCTAGCTTCCGGGTCATTCTTCCTAGCTCCGGCGAGTGTCCATGCGTTCTGACAAGCGCTTGTGACTTCAGCGAGAATCAGTAACCCTAAGATCGCGCAAGCTCCATGGAAGACGAGGAATCTACAGGTTAAAAAGACGAACAAGGTTGCTAAGTGATGTCCGATGAAGAGTACGTCTTTAGGGTAGAAGACGATGTAGTGGAAGAGATCGGTGAGGAAGTAAGCGACACTGAAATCGAGTACGGTGTTTTGAGCAGCGGTGTTCGCGGATGAGAAGGAGCTTGAAGGAGAAGAGAATACGGCTCGTGAGGCGAGGAAAACCGCCGGTGTACCGTGGAAGATTGAAATCATACAGCTTGATGCTTCGGGTCGGATTTGAGGTTTCCAATTGCGGAATACGATGAAGTAAGCGATTAGGTAGATTATTGTGAACATGGTGAAGAAGAGAGGTAGGTCTGGAATTGAGAATTCTCCGACATCGATCGACATTGAGATCGGAAATCCCCAACCCTAAGCAGAAGAATATTGAGGAAGAAGACGAAGAAGAAGAAGAAGAAGAAGATGAGTTTTATACGGAAGAAACAAATACAAAAACTCTAATCTAATAATTCCATATATGAATGTCTATTTTAGTCATATAATACACCGAAATTATTATATTTATATCATCCTCATGTTTTCTCTTTTTGCTTAAGATTTGTGTAGACATTTTTATTTTCTCCTGCCAAGTGATATGGTAACTGGTAAGTGAATCATCACATATCACACAAATGAAAATATATATATAAGTAGAATGCTACAAACACAAACACATTCACAAGTAGATCACCAAAAATACATATATTACATGCATAGATTAATACTTATTTAACAATGCTTCTAAACTTAGGAGACTACTTAGAACTAACTTAACTAAAACAAACACCAAATTACTGCAATATGGCTTTCTTCTTTATTTCATCTATCAATTGGCTTTCTTCTTTATTTCATCTATCAATTCACTGTCTCTGCAAGCTTTGTCGAGAATCTAAGCTTCTTGGCAATCAGTTTCATTTCCTCGACGCATAACGCTTTCCATTCGTTACTCAACTCTTTTCTTTTCCCAGGTCCGAGATTCATTAGATTCTCAAGCTGCAACTTTTTTTCATAATCTCTTAAACCTTGCGACATCATGGTCTCAAACGCATCTCGCACAGCGCATAACTCATCAACATCAGTATCATTATCGGCATGACTCTCTTGTCCAGCAGTCACATAGTTTGTTATTATGTCAACAACAATATCACGAGGAGGCGGCGATTTTTCATCAGAATCACTTTTCTCTGTCCCCTGAATGAAAGGTTCAGCATTAGCCGCTTCTTCGTCCTCCATTAACGTCTCCTCCTGATTCAACAAACCACAATATATTGAACATTGAACAATACTCAAATCATTCAGCTTCCTAAATGCAATTCGTAAAGCAAATAGATCAAAACGGATCTGACCATTGTGAGTATTATTATAACATGACAAAGCTGTAATCATAGGACAAAAACACAAATGATAAATCTCTGACTTACAACATTCTCTATCTGGTTTGATTTATCCATGTCTCCATTAGCAGAATCATCATCATCATCATTTTGGCCCCAAATCATCATGGAAAAACCAAAAGATTCAGAGTCAGTAGACCTAGTAAAGAGTGGATCATTCCCTTGATTGATTTTATCCAACTGAGCAACGAATTTCTTTCTCAGCTTCTTGATCTTACTAAACACCTGTTCCTTGGAGATTTTTGCAACGATTGAACCTCGAACAAAACGGTAAAAGTCATCCCAATCGATTTTAGGGTTGAATCCTGTCTTAACTCTGTAATCCACTAATCCCTTTTTGCAACAACAAAAAAGAGTGAGAAAATAACATGCAATCAAGTAATGGAGTACAGATGAAGTGAAGAAAGTAAGATTGATACCTTTAAGACAGAGACCTCATCTTCCTCGTTCCAGATCCGGTTGCTGCTCCCTGAAGAAGAAGCCAATTTCTTATTCTTCTTCTTCTTCTTCTTCTTCGTCTCTTCTTCTACTGCTACTGTGTCGGAAGCAGTAGGATTTCGCTCAGATTTTGGCCGGGGAAGTGATGATGGTGAAGAGGGAGGGAAATCTTCAAGGTCAAGGGAAGAGAAATCTAGCCGCTTCGGAGTCGCCATGGTAAACTTGCATGCAGAAAGAACCCTAACCAGGAAAACCAAATCGACTGAATTTTCGCGAAGCTCAAAGCTTTAAGCCGCCGGTAAGAAATGAGAAGAGAAGAAGATGGGGTCCGAGCTGAGCTTTTTATCTCAGCACTTAGATCATTAAAACGACGTCGTTTAAGTCAAAAGGCTCTTCATTGGGGAACAAGCAACAATTCTTTATTGTTTACACTATGCACATGACGCGAAGCCAACCACACAACACTAATACAAAGACTTTTTGTTACCATTTATTACTACCATTCCAATATCCAAGCATAACTCAGCTCATCCCAATTCAATCCTCATTCAGGCATATTTCCTTAGCGCTTCTGTGTCATTTTGATTTCACTTCAACTTTTTTTGCTTGAGGATTCTTGATTCCTGAATATTTGCTAGAATTGTTTTCTTTTTACTTTGTGGATCATCTGCTCACCAAGCTCAATCAATCTCTCCCTCTTCTATATCAATTCCAGGAGCTGGCGAAGTGAGCCGGTCAGCTTCTTCCTCATCATCATCCTGTTTCATAAACAGCCCGAGCTGTTCCAATGGATTGCTACATCCAAAACTGAAACTACGCAACCCATCATAAGATACATCAGGCCCATCCTCCTCTATCACATTTGTCAAATGGTCCGTTTTGAGAAGCTCTAGATCCTTGAGAAACTTTGCGTTCTCGTTGAGTTCTACCGACTGCTCCATCTGCACCATTTACCATTAAAAAACAGATGTTTCAGTGAAACGCTAGAACTAGATATTCCATTTCTCTAAAGCAACTATTATAATTCTTAATTTGTTTAACTATTAAAAAGACTATTTCATTCAGCTGCTATGAGATCAAATGAATCAGGAAATGTTTTGTGCATGCAAAGCTGCAATGAACATGTTTACCTCCACTAATGCCTGGCGTGCTGCTTCTCTTTCGAGCTCGAGCTTTCTCTTAGCCTCAACCGCAGCTTCAGCTGCAGCTTGTGCCTCAGCTTTTCTACGAGCTCCTTCAGCTGCCTTAGCTTCTGCTTGTAATCGTGATTTCTCTGATAAGAAAGGGCACATATTATTGCTTCAGGTTCCACTATCCTTTTATCACTTATTAAGTAGTAGACTTGAACTAGCAAATCAAGGAAGCAAACCTTTCTTCTTTTGAAGCTCGAGTTCTTCTCTCTCACGCTGCAGCTTCTCTGGGTCTCGCGCGTCATTCTGATCTCAGGAGCACATAATTTTCTTAAAAAATCATTTGAAAAGTAAAAAAAAACAGAGTGAGTCAGAATCCCCAACAAACCTGGTTAAGAGTTTTCTCTCGGGCTTTTAAGATTAAGTCCGCAAATCGATTCTTCAACAAAGCAGCCCTGTAGACCTTTTCCGGAGGTAGTTGCTTCTCACTCTGAGTACTATTTCCTAGGGTATTAAAGGGTCAAGAGTGAGATGCCACCTCTGACAGAAGAGTGGAAACATTTTTCTGCCACAATCCTTTTCTTACCATCTTGCTGACAATCTGCCTCCTCGACACAACTGATTTTCTCCTGAGACACACTTTCGAGCTGATCCAACCCACCAACAGGTGCTGCTTGTGGAAAGGGAATAATGAAACATAAGTTCCGCACCAAAAAAAACTAAACTTTTCAATACCAAAATAAAAATAAAAAATGTACTCACATCCTCTTGTTGGGGAAGTTCTTGAAGCACCATCCAACAAAGGTTCAGGATCCATCGTTCCAAGCACCTGTATCAGTGCATAGGCAGGAGCACGAAGAAACAATTAGGTTCTATTATACTAACAAATCTGGGAATAATCAAGTAAGTTATCTTCTAGGTATCATTAGGATCCAAAATGACTATGACATGAATCTTATAGTTTTATGGTTCCACAGTGGTAACAAAATTGTGGTCCAAGAGTAGATCCTCCATATCAAATTCTCATGGTTGTATGTTATTCGAGACCACTAATGTACCTTTAATGTCCTCGGCCTACTTGAGATTTTAGGATCACCCGATCCACTTTCCGAGCTATTAACTAGATCAGTAATACGAATCAAAAGAGCAATCATAAATTAGTATGATTCAGGGTATAATCTAATCACCATAAAAAATAAAAATAAAAAGGGAAAACAAGAAGCAATTTTAATTAAGAAGTAAACAAGTGGCTAATGTAAACTAGACATGAAATATCAGTTGCTTTCATTTCACAACAGGAAACAATAGTTTTTACTAACTGCAGATTAAAAATAAGTGTGCTAGTAATGTTCACTGCAAATCAACAACAATACGGCTTCAAGGCCACTTCTGAAATAATTTGAGGTCCCGTGGATATGTAATTGAAACATGCAACAACTAAACCACAACAAAAGTTCGATACAGAACAAGAATGACAATATAAGCCAAAAAAAAAAAAAATACCATTAGAGTTTCTTAGCACCAGATCCTTCTCTATTGTGACAGGAGATATGCTTGATTTTGGGTGTTCATTTTCAACAATGTCAATAACCTCATCCTCCATTTCACTCCCTGCAATGAAGATACAGTAAGAAAATGTCAATCCGATCAAAGAGCCAAGTAGAAAATTTTCTCACACAACAAGTAGGCTGTAAGCTAACCATCATAATGTTGCATTGATGAATTCTCTGGCACTGATCCATGCAAAAGCTGAAATAAATAAATATTTCTCCATTAGCAGTCATGGTACTATTATATGCTTCAAACATGAGATATAGAAGAGAATATACCTCTATCTCACAGGGCTCAACACTTGACTTTTTGTTCTGGCTCTCTCGCAAATGCTCGTCTAAGAGGACCCGCAACTGAAACAAGGCGTGGTCACTGAGATCACTAATGTCAATCTCAATTTCATCATCACCAATCACCCCTTCATTTGAGTTGTGGTCTCTCAAGAAATTTAATAACTGTACAGGGAAGTCAGTCAAGGACTCCAAATCCTTACCGAGCTTGAGTCTATCCTCCTCAGTCATAACCCGTTTTACAGGCTCTAAGACACCCTCACAGTCCACTGCGTTCGTCTTCCTCTTCTTAACCATAGGCACAGGCATTACAATATCTTTTTCCTCGTGAGTATTCGAGTTACTCAGTTCATTCTGAGTTTTAGTTACGGATAATTTCTTCTGAGTCTTCCATCTCACTTCGAAAAACTTGCAAAGTGTATCAGCCATGACGTAAACATCATTACCAGGTGGATTATATGTCATTGCATTGCTGAAGGTAAGCCGGACATCAGCAGCAAACTCTGATGGGCAGGAATACGTCCCCGAAGTTAACTTATTCTTCACAGTTCCTAAATCCATTGGATGCTTAATAACAGTAAAATAGTCCTGTAAATTCAGCTTGACAACATCCACAGGAGTATTAAACACCCAACCATACTGATGTGACATCAATCGTTTAAGCAGCGCCTCGCATTGCTTCATTAGAAGCATAACTGCGGTGGTGATAGGAGTCGGTTTAGGAGCACTTGTGGGGATCACTGTCTTTCCTGGCCCTGTGGAGCATCTCGACTTCCCAAAACTCTTGGCTCTACCCAAACTAGTGACACCAATTGATCTTGAAATCTCGAAATTACTCTGGACGAATCGTATCTGTTCAAGCTCTCGTCTTAGCCTACGAATCAACTCCTTCCTTTCTAATGATGACATTCCAAACAATGGTAATACGATTTTCGAGACACCAAACGTCTCAGGGTCAGTATAGTTTACCCCACTGAACTTTCTTTTGGAACAATTTGAACCCTCAGAGGCACTACTAGGGATATCATCATCATCATCATCATCATCATATCCACCTGGTATCTCAAAACTGTTACCATAATAATCTCCATGGAAACCAACGCTTCTCGCAGTCATTTGGACAAAATTCTGATATAGATTTATCTTATTCTCGTGTAAATCCTCGGATCAGTCTAACCTGCAGGAAACAAAACCATCCAGTATGACGGATTTGCTTCAGAAAGCTAATCTACTGAAATCTCGATTCGACACAAGTTCGATGAAAGATTCAAAACCCTTCTTAATTTGAGCAATTTGTTCATACTGACATACAAAAACGTCGACTTTCTCGGAGGAAGTAAAGACCCAATACGCAAAACATAGGAACTCACCGACTAAGCTTCAGAGCAGCCGTGAAAATGGATGATCCAATTCCAGCTGAAGCGAAAACCTTTGACAAGCGAGGCGAGCACGATGACAGTAAAAACCCTAAACTTCGATGTGGAATTAAATAGGAGATGACGAAAACGACCGAGAAGTAGAGAGAGATAGAGATAGAGAAAGAGAGAGAGATTTTTGTAAGTCTCTCTCTACTCTCTCTCACTACTGTCTGATTCCACACACTAACGAGATTCGGTACGGAACATACAGGGCATTATAAGCCGTCGGATCGAACCACGATTTAAATCCAACGGAACAAGAACTAATATGGGAACGGTCATCGCAATCAACGAACTTCGTGCCGTTTTGCTACTTCTATCTGCTCGTCCTGTCGTTTTTTTGTAGTCAGATGGATGTTGTGAATTTAGATGTGAAGAACACACAGAAAATGGTCGTATTCCTACAATGAAATTTGGCACAGCAAAAGAGGATGTTTATAGGAGAGACTTGACCATACGTAGCTTGTTCTACAGCATTAACATTGGCTTAGTAGAAGAAGACCTTACCAAAAGAGAGAGGCATCGATGACCCCAAGTCCGGACGAACTGAGCTACATTTCTGGTGAAAGATTTGGTTTTACTCTGGATTGAAGAACTAAAACAAGCTGCTTCGAGTGACAAAATAAAGGTTAGCTGAGAGCAGACTGGTAATGAAATCGATTCAATGATATCTCGGAATGGACCAGTTTCAGCAGTAAGTTATCCTTCTTATTTGAAACTATTTAGGGTTGTCCTTGTCTCTCTCTTCATCTGAGCCTGCCTCATCAGTGAACTGTGGCAGCAGCTTCTGCCAAGCCAACTTCAAAGCTACGTTGAACGGCATCAAACACCTGGGCTAGGAAAGTTTGGTGGTGAACAAAGAAGGCTTGCTCTGATGCTGCTCTGTTTCTCCCATTTGGGAAATCCGTTTACAAGGACGATAAGGGCAGATCAGTTCCCGTTGTCAACCACATACATTGTACCACAAAGAGATTCCCATCGCTGATTCGTCTCCTTCAGTTGAAGAATGACTGAGAACTGGACAAGCCTGATCGAAAACATTACGTCTCTGCGACATTTCTTCGGTATCAAATTTGTCTTTTGCAGTTAAAAGAAATACGCAGATATAAAGACGGAGTTGGGAATAACAAGGTGAAGTTTAAGGTTTCATGTCTGTAATTACACTCGCAGGATTTTCACAAGGCCAACAAAGCAATGCTTCATTGTTGCAATAAAAGAAGGACAATCATAGGCTGATAATTTGCGTGTCAAGAGAGAGATACGCTCCTAGTAGCTACCTACCTGCAATTACAATGTGCATTACAACATAGAAATTAAACTTCTGCATTCAGAAACAAACATCATTAAACCATCTTTAAGGAGAAAGATTCAGGCTTGCAGCATACACTAGGAAATTATTCATGTTTTCGAGCAGCATACACTAGGATCAGATCTGGACTTGTACACACACAAAACTGACCTTAGTTAAGCGACCACAAACTGTAATGATCAAGGACAACGAACAAATAGTACTCATGCCATGTCCCACCAATTGCAGCTACAACAACGACCTGCACCAACATTGTTTTAGAAGGTCAAGAAATATTAATTATACTATTTTGAGAGCGAGGATACAGAGTTAAGTGCCTTTTTATTTCAAGGATGGAGCATAGGGTGCTGGGCATGGAGAGATGGTTGTATCGGGCAACTGATTTAACAAATCAACTGTTGCCCCAAGGCATGCAGCTAGCATTTTCTTCTCCAATCGAACAAGCCGGGTTGCAACTCGCTTCCTAGGATTCAAACTAGGATCTGCCAACTATTGAGCAGGTATTCCATTAATATCATGCAGGACGGCCAAAAATGTGTTTGATATGTTATGTAACAATCACAAAGTCTGAGGCTATACCAATGCATCATCTTCTTTAGGAGTAGTAGGGTAGCCAGCCAAGCGTCTCATGAAGTAATTAGCAAGTTGATCTAGCACTGCTCTTTCCATGCAAGGGCTTATCTACAAAAGGAGACTGAGAGTTAAAACTTTCACAAGTGTGCAAAAAGCTCCATGTATAGAAGTAAGTAACATTGGAGGACCTCACATGTAGGGAGGATTTGACAAAATCAAGGATATATCAAAAGATTACTTAGACAAAAAGTCTGCCAGGTCAATCATCCTCTACTTACTGGACAAATTGGACCTTGGGACGAAATAGCCGATTGCATTTCAAAAGGATCAGACATGTAACCCAACCGCAGGTAGGGAAGCATGTCTTGAACAGCTTCTCTTTCTTTTCCCACACGAACCTGACGTGGATGCAAAGCAAAACTCAGGCAAAACATCTCAAAGTAGCCTTGTTGAAATAGGAAAGTCACACGTTCATACCTGAAAAACTTGTTGGGATAATTTTCCATTCCTTTGAGCAACCATTCTCTTGTCCTGATATTGAGGATCCTCGGTGCTCAGTGCTGCCTGAAATGAAAGATATGACGCATAAAACATGTAAAAGTTGAGAAAATCGCATGAAACTACACAGAAGTTTACAGTAAGGCATCAAAGTTTCAGAATTACCTCAACTATTATTCTATCATAAGGGTTATCTTCATCAACGAATCCATAGTTCAGAAGCAATTTCGCATTAGGTTGTGGACCACACCTTGAAATAAAGGACGAAACACAAAAGTAGGAAAGAAAAATTAGAAAGAGAAGGCTAGCGGGCGGAAGCAATTTGGCTCACAGACGCACCAGGCAACTATAGGATCCCCAGCCTTATATGGCCTATCTACCACGAGTTCAACAGCACCATCAACAGCGGTAAGCATTGCCTTGCAGTTGGAACAGTAGGCTAACAAGGGAGGACCAAGAGGAACCAAAGCAAACCGACGAGCCAAACTGACATTCTGAGTACAGGAAGAAGCATAACAGATCTAAATTAGGAGAAGCAACAAGCAACGCCTAACTAGTTGTAGATTCAGCTATAGAATAACAGAAGTAAGACCATATTATTAAAATGAACTCTAGGTATTCTTTCAAACACGGGCTGGACATATGAATTGTGAAGGGGAAGTCCAGAAAGATTGAAAAATTACTTGTAAATGCACCACACAGGACTGAATGGCAACAAATGCCTGTTTGAAAATCTCAAATGAAAAAGCTTCAGTTGGTATGTCAAATGGGTATTGCTGCAAAACAAAAACCACTTGATGTAAGTGCGCTGTCGTTGTTAGCAAGAAGCTGAAGTCTTAGGTAGCAAAAATAGTAGTTAAACACCTGAAACAAAGATCCAGCCATAAACCACACAGTATCAAGCTCCTTGTATTCTCTTTTGATCCCCTCGGCCCTCTCAAGAACTTCAGCCTGGACCAAGTTAAAGAAAATCAACACTGAAAACCCACCAGACTAGTTCATCACATGTCATATGCATATACTAACGTAATACCTTTGTCGGGCTGCCAGTTAGGTATTCTAACTCGGCCTCGGACCACAGCAACGGGGATTCCACATCTAGCTGACCTCGCCCTCGTTGACGATCAAGTTCTCTTATATAAGGATACCATACTGATTTTTTCCCTTGTTTCTTCTCATACATCAAATACAAAGCTAGGCAAGCCAGTTCAGACAACTTGTTTGTCGTCAACAGTTCAGCTGTATATGAAAAGAAAAAAAAAAAAAAAAAAAAAAAGGGAGGTTATGGCTTCAGATAAGCATCAAAACGCCCATATCCCCACCCCTTAAAATGCAACCACGTCAGAGAAATCACAAATCCAAATCCAAATATGATTGCACATGATTGTAACAGGAACTTCTTGGTTCTTGGAATGTGAAACGTGAAAGAGAATGGCTCATACCAATAGTCTCGTTTCCCAAGACTCTCTCAAGCGTGACCACCAAAGAGTTGGGAACTGAAAACGCCACATCACCTTTCTGTAAAAACCAGGGAATTAGGACAGCTTTACCATCAAACCTCGGAACATCGATACATCTTTATCATTAGCAAACTGAAACTGGTGAAATTGGTAAGTCAACCACCTGAAGATCTTCACTAGCAGCAACATAATGTATGGGTTTATGCTTCTGATCATGAGCCGGTCTCTCCTTGAGCACAACTTTGCAAGGTGGCAAACCTTTCTTATCCATCCAAAACTTCAAATCCTCGGAGTCATCTCCTTCCTTTTTGCTCGATATTTTGCTCCGCCTCTCGTCTTCCTTTGGTGAACCGCCTGCGACTAAAGTATCCGAGCTCGAAGAAGAAACGCAAAAGGTTCTTTGAGGAACCGATCGCGATGAAGAGACGAAATTACTGTTCCTCCACCGAGAAAGTGAAGAAACCCTAGAAAGTGGGAAAGTACGAATTGGAAGAGAGACGCATTTGCTATGGAAACATGTGATAACCCCTTCCATCGGAATCAGCGATTCCTGAAATTCCGCAAAGATTCTCCGGCGGCGATTCTGAGGATTCTGCTCTGTTCTTCCTTCGCGTTTTTCTCAGATTTTTTTTTTTTTATTGAGGATAAGAGAGGGAAATCAGGTTGAAAACGAAGTGGAGAAGAAGACGAGACTTGAGAAAAAAAAAAAACAAATTAAGAAAATAATAATCTACGTGGCGCTTAGCGATATGAGAATGGGCCTCAAACTAGCCCAAATATGACGCAGTTTAAACTATAATGCGTTCCGTTTTGACTTCTCGCCGTGTAGAGAGAGACACCAAAACGCAATTTTGCGAGAGACACCAAAACGCAATTTTAAAGTACGATAAAGATTTACGGGTCCAAAACGATCTTCTCTACTAGTTGGCCATTGTAAGGACAAATATATTTAACCAACAAAAAAAAAAAAAAAAAAAAAGCAGAAGAAACAATGTCTAGATTAACCACTCGAGTTGCGTTTGAGCCAAGATTTTTGGTCCTTTTGATCTTTTGCTGTTTACATGGAGAATTTCTGAGGGACAGTATCAAAATCGTCTCCAAAGTCATACCTTTGTCTTTCCCTTCCAACCTGACAAAAGTTACCAATGGTTTATTAGTCCGAGCAAACTCAGGTTCGAGGACAGAACATAGGCGGCTATGGAAATAAATGGTATACTATCAAGTTACCTTTCCCAAGTATAACGGGTCACATAATAAGCTATCATCCATGGCTAAGAGATTCTTCGACAGTCCAATCATCCTGAAAATCATATAAACACAAAAGCTCGTTCTACATCAATTTCATTCCAAGTGCTAATTAAGGAGGATAGATGTTTCTCTTTTGGTGACCTAAGGAGTTCAACTTTCAAAACATTTGGTTCCGTGCCACCAAAAGTATATGGTACGTAGACATACCTTTGGATAACAGAATCCATGATCTCAATCATCTCACTCGTTTTGTACTGCTCAGGGTCCTCCAAGAATCTGACCATCCCATCTTTCTGGTTGATAAGGGCATGTATCTGACCATCCTGGATCTGCAAGTTTGGAAAGAAAACACGATGTTGTCACATACCAGTTGTAGATATAAAAGCTGGATTCCAAAAATCAAGAGTGGGATACACAGGATATAGTACCATCTGAAGCACATGCATTTCCGCCTCCTTAGCATTAGCAAGATTGACCATCTTGGCTATATCTTCAAGCGACAATGTCAAGTACTTCTGAGTCAATCTCAGAATGTTTCGCTTGTAAAGGGATGACACTGCTTGCTTAACTAATCCAAGGTTCGTGTCCTGAAAAATAGCATCCCGTTCAAGTTACAGTGGTGAATGAAGTTTAATATCGTTACAGAAAGTACAATATGAGTAGTGTTTAGAGGAAATTTACCGCTTCAAAATGTGAGCTGTTGGCCACAACCAATGCCTCTAGCTCAGCGATACCCCCATCGTTGTAACAATTACCCAGTTCAATGTAATGCTGAGAAAAGGGTAACAATAAAATTATAAGCCCGTTAATAGATCTAGCTAGGATCCAGTACGAAGCAACTAAAATCTTTGGACTGAAGTGAAAAAAGGACAATCCTCCACTCAAAAGTGAAGAATACAATCATGGAATGAGCAAGAAATATGAGGAAATAATAACACAGGTAGAATGATACATGTACAATGGATAGGGTTCGAACTTACTATACACAAAGTCTTGAGGTTCCTCTGAGCTGCTGTAGAAGCACACTTGGGGAGACTGTTAGTAAACTGCACAAGTAAAAAAATCATACAAGATTATAAGAATAACCTCATAAGATAAACCACTGCTTGAAGTGAAAATCAGACACAGGATATAATTAGCAAAACCAACATTACTAAAAACATCCAAGCATTACCTGCCCATTTAGAATGAGAGACACCAATATGTACTTTTTGTACGCCTCAAGGGCTATGGCATTGACAAGATGCATAGGAGCAGTCACAGCCTGATATAAGTACTTCGACTGAGTTAAAACTAAAACAAAAGTCCCTGATGGCTAAAAAGTATGTGAATAGGTAAATAGAATGCCTGACATTGAAAAGAAGCTCCGATGCTTTCTGAAATTTCTTCAGCCCAATGCATATCATTCCCCTGTCAAAAGTACAGGGATCAAGGACAAGAATCTATAACTACTATAAAATAATAAAAAAACTCAACTGGATGGATTAATGCGTTGATATAACCATGATCAAAGCTTACAAAAACAGATAGCAATGAGGAAAACTGGCGTACCCATAATAGCAATAGAGAAAAAAGTCTCTTGGCTGATCGACCTCCAAAATATCATCACTAAGAATGGAGAAACCAGCTTTATACTTTTTTGCCTGCAAACATAGTTGAAGACAATCTGGATGCAATGCAGTCAAACGTTTGGTGGAGGCCTGAACCTTATGAACAGCTGTCAACAGTGGCGCTACCCCTCGCAGGGGATCGTTGAGCTTTACAACATTATCCTTCAATCTCTTACAAAGAGATACAACTGCGAGATCAAAATAATAACATCATTCATCCCTAAACATAAGAACACAGGGAAAACAGAAAAGAATCCTTTCAAGTCTTGGTGATTACATTTCTCGCTCGCTAAACGAATCTGGCCCGCATCACAAGAGTTAATGAACCGTGCAATTAACAGAATCACATCAGAAGCTTTCTCCTCCGAAACTGGACCACTCGTAAGAACATCACTGGAACAATCAAAACGATACAAAATTTTAAAGATCAGAAATCCAATAAATAAAAAGGAACAAACAATCACACACCTCAAGTTCTACAAACATAGCCATAAACACACCAAAAAAAACCAGAAAAAAACATGTAAAGCAGATTATCCCAAAACCTAGTAATTCCATTAACCCAAATCATCAGATACCAGCAAGAACCCAATCAAATCAAAAGAAAGAATAAACTCACAGGATATACAGGTAACCAAGAGAATGCTTCGATGGGTCGAGTTGTTCAAGAGTAGAGAGTTTAACATCCGAGTCAGCTCGAAGCGATTCTTCAGCTCCTTTCAAAAGATCGTGGAGTGCAGATAAATCCCCAGAACTCGCTGATAAACCCTGGATTGACGCAATCACAGCCTCTACCGAGTTCATAACTCCGACCATGTAGAATCCTTCAGACCTAGCAGAAACCCTAATCGATCGCCTTTCTTTCTCCCTCTCAAAAAAATTTCTTAACTGTGTTTAATTATCTCTGGATCATCTCCATAAAATATATACGCCCCCCAATATATAATCGAAGACCCTCCGAGTGATTCAGAAGGTTCTTGGGATATAAAACCGACTACTAACCGTCTTTTAAACCGGAAATAATTGGTTCGGTATGAATTAGATTAGCAATAATCTCGGTATATGTCGGTTTAGTTAGACCAAATTCGGGTCTGACCATTTAGGAGAAGAAAGCCATTACCATCGTCTTCCAGAAAAGGAACGAGATTGCGATCACAGAGTGTCTTCTCTCTCAGATTCAAAGGTTTTCTCTGTGTAATAATCTAGCGGAGAGAAGCTTGAAGGTTTTTTGGTGGTGAAATCTATGGCGGATTATCATTTCGTGTACAAGGACGTCGAAGGAACGTCGACACAATGGGACGATATCCAGCGGAAATTGGGGAATCTCCCGGAGAAAGCTCCGGTATTCAAACCGGAGGCTTATACTCCGGAAAAAGACCAGTCTTCAGCTCCTAAGGATCAGGCATGGTTCGATGAGAAGACAGAGGAGGAGCTTGAGGATCTTGAGGACGACAAAGATCTCGAGGATAATCGCTTCCTCGAAGAATACAGGTTCGTAGATCGAATCGAACATCCTGATTTTGTATTTACGATCTTAATCAACCCTGGAGAACCCTTGCTTATTCTGGATTCTGAATTCGATTTTCTCCGATCTGTTGTGGAATGAAATTACCAAGCTCTAGTCTTTCTCGATTCGTTTGTGATCTGGATATAAAATGCCTTTGTTTTCGTATTGTCTGAAGAAATAGTGTCTTATTTCAGCCAAACTTCTTGTGCAATGGCTCTTCATGCGTTAATGTGTTTGATGCTTTGACAGGAAGAAGAGGTTATCGGAGATGAGAGAAGCTGCTAAAGTTAGAAGGTATGGAACAGTGACTCCCATCTCGGGATCTGATTTCGTGCGGGAGGTTACGCAAGCTTCTGCTGAAGATTGGGTTGTTGTATGCCTCTACAAAGATGGGTAATGCTTTTGAAGTGTTGGTGAATTATGATTGCACTTGAAGAACCAATGTTATGACATGCTTGAAACACTAAAATTTTGTTCATTTCTTGTTGAATTCTGATAGTTTCGCACAGTGTGGCTTGCTATTGGGTTGTCTAGACGAATTGGCTAGCAGATACCCGGCAACAAAGTTTGTTAAGATAATATCCACTGATTGTATTCCGAACTACCCCGATTGCAATCTTCCTACCTTGCTGGTGTATCACCATGGCGCGGTCAAAGGAACCCACGTAGGCATGAAGAGCTTTGGCCGTAGGTGCACCCCAGAGAGTAAGTTTGAAGCTTTCTTTGTCTTTTTGGTGATGTCTGATTCAATCTGTGTCCAATTGTGTTTGATAAATATGTCATGTCTCATCTTTAGCCTCTGTCTTATCTAAAGAGAACTTTTGCGACGACATGTGCATCTTGTCATGCTTTCAGCAGAATGGTCATAGAGCATAAGGAAACGATGTCTGAACATGTTTGCTGCTTTTGCAGGTGTAGCCTTAGTTCTGTGTCAGTCAGAGCCAGTTCTTAACGATGGCAAAGGAGGAGACGATGAATCCTCGAGGGAAGCTGTGATGGCTGGAGTTCGAAGACAGTTCATAGAACGAGTGGTGAAAGACCACGAAGATAAGGATAACGATGATGATGGTTACAATAGCGATTAGAGCTTCAAAGCTTCTCTGTTTATCTCTTCTGGTTATTGCCTGTTGCGTTGGTGACTGGTAAACAAAAGTTCTGACTTCATGTGTGATGTAATGCTTTTTAAAAATCTTGTTGTTATTTTAAAAGAGACAGGAATTTCATGCTGATCTATGACTGAATCCATGTAAGGACCGAAAAAAATGTCTTTAGTTTTCATTCATTTGCAACCCTCGAATCTCGAATCCATTGAGCTATTTCACAAATATACTGCAGATATCAAACCTAGAATTTGAACCAATCTTCATAATCCAACCCAACAGCTATAAGCCTATAAACACCCCCACAACACAATAGATGCACACTACCTTCAAAACAAAAACTCCATTTCTCAAAACTTCTTTATATACAAAACAACACTCTAATTCTGAGTCTGAGTTCTCCCACAAATAGCCTCTCTTGTCACAAGTCTTATTCCCCTCACCCACATCTCTGCACCCTCCAATCCACCTTCACACACAAAATGAATCTCCTTGTTCTCCGTAGTCACTACCCGGAAAATCCCTTCGTCCTCCACCGTTGCATCGCCTTTCCCCTTCCGGTTTCTCCTAAACCGCTGGCTCATCCCGATCTCTACTTCCTTGCATACAACGTTTCTCTTCCGCGATTTTCCCCAACTTAGTACTCCAGTTGATTCCAGCATTCTCAATCCTTTCCCATGCTTCTTCCCTTTCCCTCCCTTGGTGTGTTTCATCACACTGCTTCCCTTTATCACAAACCTCCGAGACAATTCATTACGGATCACCTTCTCCGCATTACCAGTAGCGATATCCAGCAATGTTTCCCCTCTTCCGTTCTTAGCATTACAGTTTGCGCCACGGGAGATTAGGAACTCACACATATTTCCATGGCCTTCTATGGCCGCAAGCATCAGCGGTGTGTAGCCATCTCCATCCGGGACATCCAGACCATATCCTTTTCCATTCAAAAGCTTCACTGCTTTGATATCTCCACGCCTTGCAGCACAGTGTAATGCATAGAATCCGCCCGCCATGTTCCTGTTGTCTTTCTCGAGAGCAAACTCGAGCATTACCTTCTCGATCGCGTCACGATTACCATTCTGCTCGGACAGAGAAACCACTGTGTCGCCGGAATTGTTGAATAGCTTCACGTCGGCTCCTGCGTAGACTAAGACTCTGAATGCTTCGATGTGGCCCTTCATGGCCGCTAGCGTTGCAGCTGAGAAGCCTTCCTCGTCTTGGTAGTCAAGGAAGATGTTTTTAGCTTTTACAAGAGATTTAAGCGCTTCTGCATCTCCTGCTTGAGCCGCGTACAGCAAAGGCGAGAAAACTGAAGCGTTGCTTGAATGTGGAACCACACCGAACCGGATAAGTTCAAGAATTACTCGTTCTAATCCGAGAGACCACTTGTTTGACTCAGCAATCGCAATAGCAGAATGGCCGAACTTGTTCACTGTGCCGAAATCAGCACCAGCCAGGGCTAGAACCTTTACACACTCTGAATGTTTCTGTCTTGTTGAGACCAACAAGGCCGTGTTCCCAGCATCAGTCTTTGAGTTTATATCGCAGCCAAAGCCAACGAGTTCTTGTATGATCTCCACTGATCCGTAACGTGCAGCAATATGAATCGGTTGGAGTTCAATGCCTCGTGAAGTTCTGATAGGAATTTCTGGATCGGCACCACAGTTAAGGAGGACTTTGACGGCTGCCTGGTTACCGCAGAGGACAGCATGGTGGAGCAGAGTCCGACCATTGTGAGGAGCATTTGGAGATTGGACTTTGAGCAGCAAACGCAAAATATCGCCACTGGTTTCAAAGTATTCTACAGCACACCAGGTTAAAGGGTAAGGCTCAGCCACTCCAGCTCCCACACGGAACTCTTCTCCAGTGTTAGTGTCCCATGACCATGCTCCAAGCCTAACCATGATATCTGTCTTGACACCAGCCTGTTCAAATCATTTAAAGAACAGCTTAGATGTCTTAGATTCATACTCTCTTTGCAAGAACCAAGTTTTTAGTTTTATAGAGCCAGTAATTACCTGTAGTAGCACGCGCACTGCTGAGACTTGCCTATTGACAATGGCAGCAACAAGAGCTGTACAGTCCACATTTGTGTAAAGAGAAGGTTTTGAAGATTGAAGCAGAAGCCTATCGGTTGAATTAGCATTCACTCCGCACTGTAATGAAGCAAAAACATAGAAATTGTCTTCTGTAAGATCCCTATTGAACAGCTCTTAAGTAGTCAGTTATTAGCAACACAAGATTGAAGAACTTACTTTGAGCAAGATCCCTACGACATCAACAAAACCTCTGCAACAAGCAGTGGCTAGAGCGTGAACAGCGACCTGAGGACGAATGAAATCAGTTCCCATGAGCAGCTCAGCGCAGCTCGAGCGTCCGTGAAAGCTCGCCCCCACTAGAGCATCCTCACAAGCAGGCTGAGAAGCACCAGCTTTGAGTAGAATCTCAAGTACCTCGAAATGACCTTCTCTTACAGCTACAGTTGTTGCAAAACCCCTGAAGAGCTTCTGGTTCACATCAGCTCCATTGTTCTGTAATATAATATTGAGCAAGAAAGTTTAGATCACTGTAAAGATTATACAGTATTTTACTAAGCTAGATACTGCTAAATCCAAGTACTCCACGTGGGGTGAAAACCAGAACACAGAAGAAGACATAGAAAAAACTGTGTGTATAATAGTAAGTTATACAATAATGCAACGTGAATAATTGAAATGGATCTATATGAAAACATGAAGGAACAATTCTGACGCAAAGGAGCATGGCTTGATCAAAGAGAAGAAGTATGCAAAATATAGTATTAGTGTATATTCCAGATGCATCCAATGACAAGTGACAAGACCATATGGTAGGGGCCTTCAGGTTCTGTTTAAACAACAAGATACATGGTGCAGTCTCAACACTTTTTTGTCGTACTAAATATCATCAGTTCCTTTCAAGAAACAAGAGAATCAAATCAAACTCAATTATCACTGCAAACAAAATAGTGAGCTTTGGAAACTCTGTGTCTCTCAAAATATCTATCAACAATCCATATTCAAGTTTATTTTTCCAATACATCATTTAGGGATATTAAATGTAATTAAGATAAGTAAAAAAGCAAATTTTATGACGATGCAGAAAAGGAAAAAGTTGTGGGACTTCAAAATTGGAAAATAATGTCCGCCTAATTAGACTCTGTAAAAGATGCAATTTTTCTTTTTCTTTTTTAACATTTTTTTGCAACTTGGAAGATTCCTACCATCACCATTTCACCACCAATGAGATCGAACTTAGTCAACAGATTTATGAATGAATAAATAAAAACTCGCACGGAATCCGATTAACATTTTAAACACACAAAAATGGTTGAGCTAATTAAGTATTACTAACAAATACGAGTAATGAAAACAATCAAAAATTCTACACGGAACTGAATTTGTTCTTCCTGATTAAACTAAAAGCAAATTCGAACTGAGAATTTACAGGAATATTTATTTTTTCGTTGAAAAAGCAGAGAGAAGAAATAAACAGAGTCCGAAATTTGAATTTCGAAAAAAGAAGAAAAAGGTAAAGTAGACTGAGACAGACAGACACAGATTTGTGTCTTTAATTCAAGAGACAATAAAGTTGTGGAAAATCCACGAAATGTGAAAATCAGTAATCAAAAAATACGCAAACATTAAACAAAAAGATAATTCAAATCAAATGTGTATATGCTAAAATCCTAAAACTGATTTGCTTAATTAAGTTTCGTGTATCTATCATGAAAGTAACGGTTAATGGTAGTATTAATTAATTGCAGATTTGTTACTAAAAAACGGCTAAATATTTGTTACGATCTCGTTTTCATAGGAAAAATCGAATTGAATAAATTTTACCAGTAATTGCTTCACGAGAGTAACGTTTCCGAAATTAACGGCGAGGAATAACGCCGTTACATCAGTTTTGAATTCCTCGTACTCGACACGGATTTCGCTGGGCGATTCGTCACGGAGCAAAACCTCGCTCCTCCTCGTCTTTAAGCTAACGGCGCCGACGAAATTCACGTCGACGAGCGGATCGGAGACGCAATCCGACACCGTTTTGAAATCTCCGTCAAGGATGGCTTCTAGGAGACGCTGTGAAACCTCGGCTTCGTAATCCATCGGAACTACTTGTTTGCCGGAGAAAACAGTCATTGTCGGAGTTATATGATCCTTACGCCGCCGTCAAGTCGTTGACCGAATCTCCCAGGTTTCGGAAGCTACCAAAACGTCGCCGCTTTAGAGGATCGGTTTTTGTCTCTTTAGAGAGAGAGAGAGAGAGCTTGAAAAGAAGTGAGCGCCAGGGAAGGAAGAAGAGTGAGGAGAATTTATTGAAACGAGATTTTACAGCATTAACCACGGTTAAAGATGAATCGTTAAAATGTGGGTAAAATCCGTGTGGTCCGAATTTTTTTAACTGTGGGTAATACGTAGTGCGTTGTTGCATTTATAGAAGCATTTTAAAATGTCTTAAAAATCCTAAAATACTTAAAATAGACTGTTTATGAATTATCCACATTTGAAAAAATGTTGTTTATGAGCATAAATGACAAAAGCTAAAAAGTAAAAAAAAATTTCCTTTTGATTAATGAATCTTTTATCTTACAGATTTTATAATGTTGCGCTTAATTAAAACGGTTGAATTTAAGTGATGCACGCCTATAATGTTGCACTATTCTTGTGTTATTTCTTCTAGATACCATCTAACCGATTTAGTGATAATCACCAATTTTAAAAATTTCGCTAGACATTATAACCTTGAAAACATAGAACTAAAATATGTTAGGGTTTTTTTGCGATTTCAATAATTTTTTGGTGATTTCCTACTATCTGAAATCTGAATTATTGAAATCTACTGAATCTGGAATATGGATTTCGTTACTCTATCCAATTTTCTCAACGAACAATGTTCTTTATATGGTATTGTTTTAGAAGAATGCATCAAGACTTGTTCTTCTGCACTGAAGGTCATGAACAGAGTTCACTCCTAGAGAGTTAGGGATTATAACATTCCAGCACACATCTCGAATTTCTACGCTCATAGAGAGTTTGAAAAGTTTCCCCCACCAAAAATGTTTGACCTCCTTAATGCTCAGATGGGTCCAGACCCCGATGTGCCTAATCTCTCTAATAATCTCCAGCTTCTCTCTCAGGCACTATGGAACCTTCCTGACCTCTTTGAAACTATGTCAAGCTCTCTCAGGTATTCATTTGCGTCTTTTTCCTCGATTGGCTCAGAGAACAAGATAATGCAAGCAAACATAGTACGCATGAAATTTACGCCGGGTGGCATCCCCCTGAAGGAACACGGTGGATATGATATAGCATAGGTATACCCTACTAAACACATAAGAACGTATGTTATTCACTTTTATTAGTAAACATGGTGTGAATTATATATAAATAAAGGAACCTCCAGTCCATTGCATAAAAAAAATGTAAGATCATAGTATAAGTGTATAACATTAAGTACTCTTATATAAATTTTCATAAATATTAGATAAGGTGTTCTTGTTGATCTATACAATGATAATAACTTAAAATAAAGAGCGTTGTTTAGAAGTTATCACAAGATCATCTCATTAAACAACAACAAAATGTTAAAAGCTTTTGGGGGTTGAGGTTGGTATGAAAATATTATCTGAGTAATAATTATATATAGAGCAGCATAAAGAACATATATAGAAACAAAGACTAGTTTTCCTAAGAAGGAGGGTTATTCTAAACAAATTCATGTCAAATTTAGGTAAATATTAGTTGCGAAAGAAGACAGAAGTAGAATAATATGGGAGGTAATGTATAAAAGGATAAGTTAGATAAGACTGTTGAGAAATTGTTCATTTTGTCCATATACAATATTGATATCAATATGTACGAAGATTATTTATTTTGTTCAGTGAGTCCATACTCTTCTGCTCACTCCTCTAGCTACAATCCTACAACTTACCCCTGCTCAATTTAGCCAGCTATATATGTCTCTCAGACTATGTTTTTTTTTTCCTTTACAATCTTTTATTTTGGATATCTACTCCCTCCGTTTTCAAATAATTGATGTTCTGATAAAAAAATTTGTTTCTAAAAAATTGATGTTTTACAATTTCTATACAGTTTTTATTGAGTAATGATGGTAAATTGTGAATTTCAAGACATATTAATTGATTTTGTTAAATTACTATTGATTAAAAATTATTGAAAATTGTTTAGCACAAAAAACAAAGTATTTTTTGCTAAGAATTAATATATTTTTTTAATATGTGTGAAAACTCTAAAAAATTAATTATTTAGAAACACAGGGAGTATCTCTTTTATATTGTTGGGAAATTGTAAATCAACCATATATACAGAACTTTACTAATTGTTGTTGTACTACGAAAAAAATTGCGTTCGAGAAACCAGGGTTTCGGATTTTGTTTCGGAAAGGTTCAGTCTCTATAGGAAGATGTATGAGTTTTGGTCCATAACTTTCGTAAAAAAAAAAGAAAAAAATTGTGGATCGAGATATTTAGCCATGCATTTCTTTGCCCCTCTATATGTTAGATGCATTGCAGTGAATTTATCGTGAATCTTTTATATACTGATTCACTACAAGAAAACAAGCAGTATTCCGATAGAATTTCCGACGGCCAAAATTTCCGTCGGAATTTTCCGACGGCATCCCGACGGATTTTTGAGCAAAATAAATCCGTCGGACTTTTTGTGACGGATTTCCGACGGACACGGAAACCGTCGGTATTTCCGACGGATTTCCGACAGATTTTAATGTTTTTTTTATAAAAAAAGTCTTTATTAAATTTTTATCTTTTTTATAAAAAAAATATTAAACTCCGTCGGAAATTTCCGACGGATTTCCGACGAATTTTAAAGTTTTTTTTTATATAAATCTTTTTAAAATTTTTGTCTTTTTATAAAAAAACATTAAAATCCGTCGGAAATTTCCAACTTTAATAAAAAAAATCTTTATTAAATTTCCAACTTTTTAAAAAAACATTAAAATCCGTCGGAAATCCGTCGGTATTTCTGACGGATTTCCGACGGACAACCCTAATTTATGCCGCCTAAACAATATTGATCTCATCGAAAAAGCGGGAAAATCCGTCGGAATTCCGTCTGAATTCCGTCGGAAACCTGTAATATAACCAGACCCTTCTTCTTCGCGGAGACAGACGAAATCGACGGAAAAAAAAAACTTAAAAAATCGTCGGAAAACTCTGCTTCTTCGACGGAAAAGTGACGGAAACCTCGGATTCACCCACAATAACAATCTCTATTACTCGAATCATGAATCCAATGTAAGTTTTTGTTAATTTTAGTTTTTTTAAAAAAATTGGAAATTATGAATTTTAGAGATGTATTTGTTAGAGATTGATAGATTTAGGATGTTATAAAATATGGGATGTAAGGATTTAGGTAGATAGAAATGTAGAAATGTACGGATTTAGGATGTTAGAAATTTAGGGATTTAGGGATTTACGTATTTAGGAAATTTGGAATTTATGAATTTTGTAATTTATGAATTATTGAAATTAGAGAGTAAGAAAAATTTAATAGATTTTGAAAATTTTGTGATTTATTGACTTTTCGGGTTTATAAAATTATTTTCCATTTTAATAAGTATTTGTGGTTTTTAGGGATTTATAAAGATTTATAATATGAATAAATTCTAAAATTCTAAATTGTTGAAATTTTACTAATTCTTTAATTTGTTAAAATTACAAAATCCCAAATTCCCGAAAGATCCTAAATATCTAAAACTTTATACTACCAAATCCCAAATTCCAGAAATTTCGTAAATCTCTAAATCCCTAAATCTCCATATTTGAAAATCCAAAAAACTAAATATCCCTAAATATATATATCCGAGAACCCCAATTTCCCACGATCTCTAACTCCCTAAAACCTCAATTTATGAAATCCGAAATTACATAAATTAATCCCTAAATTACAAAATCCCAAATTCCAAAAATCTGGAAATGCCTAAATTTCAAAATCCCTAATTCTCAAAATATCAATATCCCAAAATTTCAACGGTAAAAATAAATTTTGGTAATCGTCTTCGTTTTATTTTAATTTTAATTTAATTTAATTTAATTTTTATTTTTATTTAATTTTTATTTAATTTAATTTAATTAAAAATCTTTTTTTAAAAAAAAATTAATAAATCCGTCGGAATTCCGTCGGTAATTGGAATCCGACGGAATTCTGACGAAGTCCTTTTCCGTCGGAAATCCGTCAGTATTTCCGACGGATTTTTATTTCCGACGAGATAGAACCGACGGACCAAAACCGTCGGAAACGATCCTGTTTTCTTGTAGTGATTAGATTATACGCAATATACTAAAATAACCAATAGTAGTGAACATACACATATCTTTGTTTACAATAATAACTCTCTCTTTTTTTTTGTCGTGGACGATATGATTCGAGTAGAAAACAGATGATAATAAGAAAAACGGTGGGCGATTAAATGAAAAGAGAGAGAAGTGATGTAAGTGAGATCTTTGGATGATACAATGAAGATCAAAGTGTGGTAGAGAGAGTATTGGAGAAGTCGGTGGAGATATAAAAAGGATAATATAATAGGACCATTCTTAATCGTACGTACGGTAAAGACGAGACTCGTCATGAGGTTGACTCCTCATCAACCATTTTATCAACTCATTCGTGGAATCCGTCTATGTAGATTTATGACTTTCTTTGGTTACCCATCTAATCAATTCTGAATTGACGCAAGGAAATATTTCAACCCTTTTACGAAAAATATTCCCCAAGATTTTAGAGAAGACCCTAAAAGAGGTTTTCTAAAGCATATGAATTGTTTTTTTTTAAATGTTAATTTAAAATGTTAAGAGCGTTTGTTATTCACCTGAGTTTGATTTCCTCTTGAACACTTTCGCTTCTATTTGGGCAGTCGAAATGGTGTCACGCTTTAGACCCATTAAAAAATCCGGTGAGTGGGCTATCCGACGGCTACACTCATCCTGGGAGATTAGTCGGATGGTAAAAACTCCTCGGTTATTAAAAAAAAAAACAAAAAAAAAACATATGAATTGTTTGTTTTGTATTCACAACATTTACGTGCGGTACGGTTCATTTTTCTTTTTTTGTCATGATTTGTGAACTACATTTTGTTCGAACACTTATCTCCATTGGTACAAAAAAATTTTGGTTTTAATGTCTGTTATAATTAGAAAATACCATAGTTTTTAGTTTTATCGATCACTGTAGCTTGTAAAACCAAAATTTTCGAGAATTTGTAGTATTTTTCTTTTTATACGTATGTTTTGCTCTATTTATTTCTAACTTCAATAGTATGATCCCAAACAAATAATTCAATATTTATTATTTTAGGGTATTGTTTAAATGAAAATGAGTTGACCAAAAGAACGTGATTCATCGGATCCTAGTTTGGTCATTCATGTCGCGGAAAGATCTCGTGATCCAGATTGCGACATGAAAATTACATGTTTGATTCCATTTAATATGTACGATATTATATAATTATGTAAAATATCGCACTTCTTGTGTTTATAAAATTTACGTCTTGTGGCGGTAGACAAGGAAAAAAAGTAAAGCCGTAAAAGTCCAATAGAATTTTTGTTTTGTCTTTGTTAAAGTCTAATAGATTTGTTTACCCTTAAAATATAATATGATTTTAAATAAACAAATTCACTAGTTCTATTAATTTATCACCATCCAAATTCAAGGTCATTAAAAATAGATAGTAGCATTGAGAAAGAAAAAAAAGTAGCAACATCGGGTCAATTTTATACGTCTTGCAATTGATGATAAGAATAGCGAGATATTTCTAACTTTAGCGTGTCCGTGAGAAGGTATAGTCGCTACAACATGGCTCTATTGCGGGACATTTACAAATTTTTAGTTATCTAAAATAATATACTAAAGATGAAAAAAAAACTCGATGAGTGGGTTACTCGATGGCTACATTCATCCTGGAAGATTAGTCGGGTGGTAAAAACCCGGACACCCTCCAGTTATAAAAAAAATAGATGAATTCATTCATTGTTTACTTAGTGACTCTTTACAATAACAATAACATTTATACAAAACAAGACGAGGTCTTCATAGTACGAGATGAATGAAATTTTGATTTTAAATTGTTAACTATTAGATTTATATCTATATTATTTATCGTGTGTATATATGTTTCTTTTTCTAGCGAACATCCCAGGGATAGTCATAGTCTAATCGGTTTGTTTGAGCCGGATTATGTCCGAAAATTAGAACCAAAGTTTTATTCGAACGATTTGGTTTTTTCTTTTGTCAAACATTTACCGTCAAATTTCTTTGATTTCAATATGCAAACCAAAAAACCAAAATTTTACTTAACTAAATGAAATTTCTTCAAGCCAAACGAAAGCTATAAACCTTTAAACCAAATATCGACTACTTGTCGAGACATCATGCATGTATAGAATATTCAAAATTCAAATCCACGACATTTTTTATGTTCTTAATTTAAAATGTTAAGAAACTGTAAGCAAACAACGCCAATGGAATATAATCAAAATAGCAAAAGGGAAACAACTTGCACCAAACATCTAAAACTTGGTTACTTTTTCAGTTTTGAAATTTGAAAAGGATCATATATAGAATACAAATCATACATGATTATTACGTGTAAATCAAATATATGATTTCGAATTCATATTTGGCGGCATAGATTAAATATTTAATTAGTTTGCTTCAATCTTAAAGATCCATGGCGCAAGCAAATATCATGCCGCCTAAGTAAATGATAATAATTTAATCTTCAAAAAGACATTTAGTCTACCTTAAAGCAAAATGTTTACCTCTCTTTTTCTCTCATCCATGCGATAATACTAAATCTATTAAATTTGAGATTCGAATTTTCAATTTGTACAAATGGGCCACATAATGTTCTCTTAATCTCAGCAAAATTTATTATTTAAGTTTTGTTCTACTTTTGAGTGTTTATTTGTTGAATTAATATTCAAAGATGGTATGCACGAAAAAGCAATTAGTGGTCGTACTATTAAATGCTTTTTCTCGTTAAAAATCTAATAATGATCTTATTGAAAAAGTGCTTTTCATTTCATCGATTAAATTAACTACCACGATAACTACCAACAAACTTAGCATTCTTTTAGTTTCCCAAATCCACATTAAAATAAAATAAAATGTTGCCTTATGAATAACGAAAACCTATTTTGGTCGGGAATAGTATCTCCCAAGTAATGTAAGATTGTGATTGTTAATGATTTTTATTTAAAAATTTATCGACAATTTGACCAGAGTTGATTGACCAAATGCAATCCTCTATGTCACCAAGTATAGTTTTGCTTCAAATTTTAAAGTGCGGAAACTGTAAAGTGGTGTAAAACCGATAGAATAAATTGACAATAGTAGTTTGGTTTGGACTTCCATGTTATTATTTTTTAATTGTTTTTGATTCGTAGGGTTGAAAGGATCTTCAAGAGGATTTGTTATTAGCCTTTTCTTAATATTATGGTGTTTTGATTTTAAAAAAGAAAAGAAAACTAAGCAGAACGGTTAAACTAGTTCGAACCATAGAAGCCAAAAAAAGATTAGAAAACAAACAAATTGAATTACAAATTGAATGATCTGGTAAAGGCGATCGTGGCTAAACGAATTCACAGATAACATCTCCACTAAATCGAAGTTGAAGATTCGATTTATTATTTACATTTATGCAATCTACTACAAACTCGTAAGCTTGAGAATTACATATAGGTCTATTGATTAAGTTTAAGAGGGGGAAAAAAGAGTTTTGGTATGAATGCGAAGACATAAACCAAGGCCCGTAACAGATGAAAATGGGCCTGAGGAAATGAAACGGCACGCTTTGCTGTCGTTTTAAGAAGCAGAAAATTTTGCTGTTGTGTTTATTTATTTTTTATTTTTCCCGTCTTCCTTTTCTGTTCGCCTGGTCAGAGATTTGACTCTGAATTGTCTTCACCTCTTGGAGTCATAGCAATGGCGTCTGAGGCAGTAGCAGATCATGATACAAGTAAGAAAACTTTTTCAAGTTTCGCTTTGAGAATTTTGAACTGTATTGTATGTTGCATTGATTTTTTTTTTTTTTTCTGTCCCTGATCGTTTGGTTAGAATTTGAAGCGGTTTCAGGCAAAAGAGTCGCAGTCGTAGGTGCAGGTGTAAGGTAAATTTCACATAGCGAATCATCTCCTGCATTGTGCTATGTAATTCTGCCGATTATCCTGAGTTTTTTTCTTCAATTTTGCTGGGGTCTTTGACTCTGATCTCTTTCTGGGTTCTTTGCTCCGAGTTTTGTCTTGTCGATTTCGGGTAATTTTTGTTTGGATAAAGTTCTTCGAGCGGTAATGGGCAAAAAAACTCACCCACAGATATGTTGTTTTTGCCAATGCCTTTGATGGTTTTCAAGTGGTCTTGCGGCTGCTCACAAGTTGAAATCGAGGGGTTTGAATGTGACTGTGTTCGAAGCTGATGGAAGAGCAGGTGGGAAGCTGAGAAGTGTTACGCAAAATGGTTTGATTTGGGACGAAGGAGCAAACACCATGGTAGTTTTCTTGTTTTAGTTCAAGCCCAATGTTTCTCTAGAAGACTATTAGACATGTCTGTTTCAGTTGGTTTAGATAATAGGCACGGATATTTGTTCTTTTATATATGTGTAGACTGAGGCTGAGCCAGAAGTTGGGACTTTGCTCGATGATCTTGGGCTTCGTGAGAAACAGCAATTTGTGAGTACTCTCTCTGGTCGTGGATGATCATACATTGCTCATTAAGAGATATATCTGGGGTTTTCGTTGGTTTGCTTTGTGTTTCTCATCCCCTGACTAGAGCATTTCTCTATCGTTTCAGCCAATTTCACAGAAGAAACGGTATATTGTGCGGAATGGGTTACCTGTGATGGTAATCCCTACTTGTTTCCTTATTATTATGGGTTTTGCTGACAAGGAATTCTGTGATGCTGATATGTTCTCTGTTTTCATGCTAGATACCCACCAATCCCATAGCGTTGGTCACAAGTAGCGTGCTTTCTACCCAATCTAAGGTACATTTCGCAAGATAGAAGTCAACTGGTTTTATATTACATTGAAAGACTTTTCTTCAGGATTATTCGATGCATATTATCTTAACTGTGTATAAGTTTATGTGGACTACCACCAGAAACAAGAAGCTCTCTTCTACCAAAGTGCTTTTATCTTATCAGTATCTCAAAAATCCTTAAAAGTACTTGGTCTTACTTGCAGTTTCAAATCTTGTTGGAACCATTTTTATGGAAGAAAAATGACTCGTCCTCAAAAGTGTCAGACGCATCTGAAGTAGAAAGGTGAGTATATTTTTCTCACCCAGACCATCAGCAATTTCAATCACAGAAAATTCTAACTTCAGGTTCACTTCCCATTTTCTCTGCTGCAGTGTAAGCGGGTTCTTTCAACGCCATTTTGGACAAGAGGTTTGTTGCTACCTAATTCTAGGTTTGGATTAAAATATTATAATCTCACCCTTTTGTTTTGTTTCACATTTCTCTGCATGTGTCAACACCAGTTGTGGACTATTTTTATTAATTTCAGACGACTGTGATCTTCTTTTCATGTGTCCCTTTTTATGTATCTGATTTGTAAGGTTGTGGACTATCTCATCGACCCTTTTGTTGGTGGAACAAGTGCTGCTGACCCTGATTCCCTTTCAGTGAGTCACCTTTCCACTTAACAGATTGTCTATATAACATCGTTTGCTATACCTCATTTTACCCTATGATTTATGATCAGATGAAGCATTCTTTTCCAGATCTCTGGAATATAGAGAAAAGGTACTTTCTCATATAACTACACTATATTTAATGAGTTCCGCTTGAAGAATACTTCCAATTATTTTCCTGTGTTGACTGGTGATGCAATCAGGTTTTGAGTTGGTCAATCCTTTACCCATTTCATTTAATGCTTGGTAATATCAAACAGTTTTTTGGTCCTTGATGTGTAACTTGATTGGCAGAAAAGTTTTACTAACAAAGACAGCATTGTAAATAACATTAGCTTTCTTGTTTTGGGATTGGCTTGCGTTTTACCTGGTTATGTACTTCTCTGTGCTGATTCTATGGCGATGAGCTCTTTAACTGTTCTCCAGATAGTCGCTAAATAAATAATTTTCTTTTCAGTTTTGGTTCTATTATAGTCGGTACAATCAGAACAAAGTTTGCTGCTAAAGGTGGTAAAAGTGGAGAAACAAGGAGTTCTCCTGGCACAAAAAAGGGTTCGCGTGGGTCATTTTCTTTTAAGGGGGGAATGCAGGTGATGCTTTGTCAATGAAAGCAAGATTTTCTTATCATTCAAACGAATATTTCCGCCGTAGTACTCATGTTCTTGCTCTGTACCACTTGTCCTTGCTATGTTTCCACTTTGGGATATTGCAGATTCTTCCTGATATGTTGTGCAAAGATCTCTCACATGATGAGCTCAATTTAGACTCCAAGGTTCTCTCTTTGTCTTACAATTCTGGTTCAAGACAGGAGAACTGGTCACTATCCTGTGTTTCTCATAATGAGACGCAGAGAAAAAACCTCCATTATGATGCTGTAATTATGACGGTTAGTGGTGTTTTTTCCAGATGTGAGATAATATTAGAGAACCTCTCAACTGACAAGAAATTTTGTGTACCCTAGGCTCCTCTGTGCAGTGTGAGGGACATGAAGGTTATGAAAGGAGGAGAACCCTTTCTACTCAACTTTCTCCCCGAGGTAATTGTGTCTTATCCAACTTTCAGAACTTTATGTTTGAGAGTATTCGGCCTACATGGCTACATCTATATTTAGGCCATCCTTTCGTGTTGCCTTAGATTTTTCTACTCCAAATACTGATAATGAGAACCAATGTATCATCAAAGAACTTCCTGGCATGATTGTTACTTATCTCTTACGTGCACTATTTAGTTGCAATCACGATGTTGATCTTGTTCTTTGTTTAGATTAATTACATGCCCCTCTCGGTTGTAATCACCACATTTATAAAGGAGAAAGTAAAGCGACCTCTCGAAGGTTTTGGCGTACTCATTCCCTCTAAGGAGCAAAAGCATGGTTTCAAAACTCTAGGTAACTTGTTGGTGCCCCAGCTCATAATTCAGACAAATATCCCTTCACTTCCCTTTCTATAGTTATCAACACTTCAGACTCCTCTATACACAGGTACACTTTTTTCCTCAATGATGTTTCCAGATCGATGCCCTAGTGACGTTCATCTATATACAACTTTTATTGGTGGGAGTAGGAACCTAGAACTAGCCAAAGCTTCCACGTAAGAGAAATATTACTACTAGAAATTTTTCAGAGCAATTTAACACAGACTCAACCATGTTACATAAAGCTACTTAGTCACTAACAAATGTGATAGTTTGGTAATTGCGAAGTATTGAGGCATTTATACCATTTTTCTTGTTTCTTACTTTACATGATTCTGACAAAGTTGCCTTTTGGGTTATATCTTTGTAGTGATGAATTAAAACAAGTTGTGACTTCGGACCTTCAGCGACTGTTGGGGGTTGAAGGTGAACCAGTGTTTGTCAAGTATGTGGAGTTTCGAGATTTTTCCATTTGATATTTTTAGTGTATAAAATTGGAGATTGCCCTTATGGATCAACGATATATGTTACTTGCAGCCATTTCTGTTGGAGCAAAGCATTCCCGTTGTATGACAGCAGCTATGATTCAGTCATGGAAGCAATAGACAAGATGGAAAAAGATCTACCTGGATTCTTCTACGCAGGTAACGTCAAAGTTTCAGCCTCGTAAAAAGAGCATGAAATACATGATGAGTTTAGCCTTGAGACGAATCACTGCATTTATTTATATATTGTGCATGAACCAAAAATGAACAGGTAATCATCGAGGCGGGCTCTCTGTTGGGAAATCAATAGCATCAGGTTGCAAAGCAGCTGATCTCGTGATCTCATACTTGGAGTCTTGCTCAAATGACAAGAAACCAGATGACAGCTTATGAACATTGCTAAGGTTTGTTCTTTTTTTGTATCACTTAATTTGTAAACTTGTAAAATGCAACAAGCCTTGGGAATTATCCAACAATCTGAGCAAAAACCAAATTATCTTAGTATCACTAATTCCAGCATAAACGATCCATATATTGTTTGGTCTGTTTTCTTGTTGCATCTCTTGGTAGAAGAACATGATAAGGTGGGGAATTTTAGGATTGAAGAATCTCTAAAAGCAAATTGCTTATCTTAAAGATCTCATTTCTGTTCTGTAAGACAAGTTGGAGAGAAACTTGTTTGGTTTCTGGTGAGAAGTTGATGTTTTGCTTTGTTTAAAACCAAAACCAAAACCAAAACCAAAACCAAAACCATGAAATGGTCCCAAAAAGGTTGTCCTAGTGTCAGATGTTAGTATCTTAATGTCCGGGTCTCCTCGTCTCACATGCTCTCCCATTTCATGGACTCTTCTGCTTTTCTCCTATAAAGCGTCCTGTCTTAAACCCAAATTTGCATTGTTTAAGTCTCTTTTTGAGTCTAAAGCAGCATCGATATTAGAGCCCTTCACTGTTCTAGTCTTTGTGATGCTTAATTGGATAGATAAACAGAAAGAAGAAAAGCGATAGATAGATATGATAGTACCTTTCTTTGACATATTTTTATGTTTAGGCTAATATTATGAAAATGCATCAAATGTGACTAAACATTCACTTTGATTGATTCACATTTGTCAATTTCAAAGCAGCAAATTGTTATTAGTTAACAGATTTTTTCATCCAAGACCAAAAGTGATGAAACATGTCTTATTTTTGGGTCAAAGAGTGATGGGTTTTGTTAACCAAGAGTGAAGAAACATCTTAATTTTGATATATCTAAAAATATTGGCGCATGTGAGACAAATAAAAGTGATTTAATATGATGGTCCGGTCTCTGAGACTAGAACAGACCTGTGGGACCAAATGTAGGCCCACTAAAGTGACCATAAACTTTAACAAAGCATAATCACTACCTTTGCCTGTGAGGAAAAGACCTATTTGTCCTTTTAGTGCCACAAATCTAGTCCTTATTTATAGGGGTGTCTATAAGTACATTTTATTTTTCTTCCAAAAGGAAACACCAACTCGAACCTTGGACCTAAGGTGTCCGGTAGATGGTGTCTACTATCATGCTACGAGCACTCGGACGTACTCTACCAATCTAAACATTGTGGATTTTATGTTTGAGAAGGTTGATAAGATTACCTTATTAGATATACTATTTATTTATTTTGGTTTAAATGTTAAGAATGGATATACTATTATATGGTTGGGAATGATATTATTTAATTATTGCTATATTTGCCCTATCAACATAAACTACTTGTACCAAACAATGTTTCGTAGAGCAAAAGCTTCGTTTTGTCATATACGTATTATATACATTCGGTATCGTTGAAAGGGCAGTTTGGTGAATTAACAAGACATGGAATCTAATCACATACATAAATCAATGTTTAGAAAATCAATAAACCAAAAGGGATGAAGAAGAATAGACATGTGTTAACGGCATCTTCTAATGAGTCAGTCAACCAATTAAAACAAACAATTTAATCATCAAAATCAACAATCATACCTTATACAATTACCAAATTTAAATTCAAAATTTCATTTTTTAATTACTATTTCACACAGTAAAGAAGAAAAGAGAAACCCAGACAATTGCTCATTAAAAGGAACAAACTTTCATCAAATTGAGTGCACATTTTTTGCTTTATGATTGTTTTTGGTGACCCACATTCTAAATTTACTGTTTCTTTCATAAAGTGAAGAAGAAGAAGAAGAAAAAAGATTCTTTGAAATCTTTTCTTTTGTCAATTCTTCTGAGATAAAAAACACAGAAACCGCCATTAATGCTTCTCACCTCTTTGTCATTAATGTTCTTATCTTCTTCTTCCTCAGCTTCCCCTGTTTCTTTCTCGTCTATGTGTTAATCCCGACAAGCACACACACAAAAAGATTACCGACATTCTAGTCCAAGATTTCTGCAATTCGTCCTCACTCTCTCTCTACTCTCTTTCTTCTTCTGCTACCTTTTTGTTTTAGGGATTTGATTTCTTGGAATTTACTCGAGAGGAGCGTCTTGGATCACGAGCTGGGTTTCGTTTCTTTGACTAGCCGTTCCTCTCTCAGTTAAGTTCTTCGTGTCCAGAGTTTCTGCACAAACACTTTTCTTCAAATTCTTTAGCAAAAACACCTAAATGGGTCTCTTTCATTATCATCTCAGAAACCAAATCTGCTTCTGACTCTGTTTCTTTTCTGCTAATTCACCATGTTTCAATCAAAGGTCTTGCCTTTAGTCTTTCTTTCATGGTTCTTGTTCTTACAAAGCACCCATCAGCTTCAAAACTCTCAGACCCAGGTCCTGTATCAGCTTAGGAAGCATCTAGAATTCCCTAAAGCTCTTGAATCTTGGGGAAATTACTACGGAGACTTATGTGAAATCTCTGCAACTGCTCATATGAGCATCTCCTGTGAAGGTAATTCCATCACGGAGCTTAAAGTCATGGGGGATAAGCTTTTTAAACCATTTGGTATGTTCTATGGGTCATCACTTCCGAACCACACTCTCTCTGAAGCTTTCTTGATTGATTCTTTTGCTACTACATTGACAAGGCTTACAAGCTTGAAGGTTCTTAGCTTAGTGTCTCTAGGTATCTATGGTGAGTTCCCAGGGAAGATTCATAGGTTGTATTCTCTTGAGTACTTGGATTTGAGTTCGAATTATCTCTTTGGTTCTGTCCCTCCTGATATTGCAAGATTGGTTAGGCTTCAAAGTCTGATCCTTGATGGGAATTACTTCAACGGAAGTGTTCCTGACTCGTTCGATTCCTTGACCAACCTTACTGTTCTTAGTTTAAAGAACAATCGGTTCAACGGTCCGTTTCCTTCTTCAATCTGCAGAATTGGAAGACTTACAAATCTTGCTCTATCACACAATGAGATTTCTGGTAAATTGCCTGATCTCAGCAAGTTAGAACATCTCCATATGTTGGATCTGAGAGAGAACCATTTGGATTCTGAACTACCTGTGATGCCTAAAAGATTAGTTACTGTACTACTGAGCAAGAACTCCTTCTCCGGCGAAATACCCAGACGTTTTGGCGGTTTGTCTCAGCTTCAGCATCTTGACTTATCATTCAATCATCTGACTGGAACTCCATCTCGGTTCTTGTTCTCTTTGCCAAATATTAGTTACTTGGACTTGGCATCTAACAAGCTCAGTGGGAAGCTACCGCTCAATCTGACCTGTGGAGGCAAACTCGGATTTGTGGATTTATCGAATAACAGATTAATTGGAACTCCTCCCCGTTGCTTGGCAGGCGCTTCCGGCGAGCGAGTTGTTAAACTCGGTGGAAACTGCTTGTCCATAATTGGCAATCATGATCAGCATCAAGAATTCTTATGTGAAGAGGCTGACACTGAGGGAAAACAGTTCCAAGGAAGAAAAATTGGGATCTTAGTTGCTGTAATTACTGGAGCTGTTCTTGTCTTGTTTGCATTAGGACTCCTCCTACTATGCGCAAAGCGCTCATGTTGTTGTTGTTGTTCAAGAGAAAAGTCAGTACCGCAAACTCGGCTTAAGGTTCTGACAGATAATTCACACACCAGTCTCTCATCTGAAGTTCTAGCTAGTGCAAGTGAGTAACTTTGACTCCAAAAATGTAGACTTTTGCCTGCTAGCAATTGTCTTTCAGGAGTTTAAATCGTTTAACGCTATCGTCTTGCAGGGTTGATCTCTCAAACAGCAAAGCTAGGTGCACAAGGTGTACCTTCATGCCGGTCATTTTCTTTCGAAGAGTTAAAGGAAGCCACAGACGATTTCGACTCATCGCGTTTCTTAGGTGAAGGCTCCCTTGGAAAGGTATGGTTCGCTAACGCAAGGTTGATTCTTGTGACCTCACTATCTGTCATTTGCTTTACTCTCCTTGTTTTGATTCTTTGCAGCTATACAGAGGAACACTGGAAAATGGAAGTTCCATAGCTATAAGATGTCTGGTTTTATCAAGGAAATTCTCCAGCCAGAGTATCAGAGGTCACTTAGATTGGATGTCTAAGCTCAACCATCCTCATCTCCTTAGCTTCTTGGGCCACTGCACTCAAATTAACGGAGAATACGATCCTGCAGTGACCATACTCTACCTTGTATACGAATATATGCCCAGTGGGAGTTATCGCGCACATCTATCAGGTCAGATTAATATATGTAGTAAACTCAATTGTTAGATTGAGTCTCTCTGTACTTAGAAACTCAATGTTGTTAGCATTTTCTGTAGAGTCTTTCTCGGAGAAGATCCTGACATGGCCAAATCGGCTAGCAATTCTGATTGAGATAGCAAAGGCAGTTCATTTTCTTCACACCGGTGTAATGCCTGGTTCGTTTAACAATCAGCTCAAGACTAACAACATTTTGCTTGACGAACACAAGATTGCAAAGCTCAGTGACTATGGAGTCTCTGCAATCATTGAAGAGAACGAAAAGCTCGAGGTTTGCTCCATTTCCTCTCCCGCTCTCTGCTTATTCTCCATTTTGTATTCTCGTCCTTGAGACTAAGACAGGACTCTACTTTTTGCTTCTTCTTATGCATTTTGCAGACAAAGTCAGAAACCCACAAGTCAAAGTATGTATCTTTTGCCCTTCTCTTGCAAAACTATATGGCGTTTAGCAGAATCTAAACAAACATGAGTTTTAAAACTTGGGAATTATGCAGGAAAATCGCTAAAAGAGAGGACGATGTGTACAACTTCGGATTCATACTTCTTGAATCTCTAATAGGACCAGTGCCCACTACAAAAGGAGAAGCCTTTCTTCTCAACGAAATGGTAACATGTTGAAAAAGCAATCTTCACCATTTTTTTTGTGCTTGTTTAACGTTGTTGATAGTAATTTTGTTGCATTTTTTGCAGTCGTCATTTGGGAGCCAAGACGGTAGGCAGAAAATAGTGAATCCAACGGTCCTAACAACTAGCTCGCAGGAGTCTTTATCGATTGCGATCTCAATTGCCAATAAATGCGTTTTGCTTGAACCTTCTGCAAGACCTTCCTTTGAAGATGTTCTGTGGAACTTACAATACGCAGCTCAAATGCAGTCTGCCGCAGACGCTGAACGCAAATCCGACACGTCCTCGTGAACCCCCCTAGGCTACTACTACTGATTGATAGTGTTTTTTTTTTCTTTCCGGTCTTTTTAAATGTAAAGTTTTTACAAGTTTGGTTTCTGAGAAAAAGTATGTTTTGCAAGTAGTATAGATCATAGTTCCCTCTCTTGAATTTTCTTTTGTTAATAATAAATATTGATTGAAAGATATTGAGTTTGTAGTTGGAGAATGGAGAGAACTTCCCAATCTTCATGATGCAGGAGGATCATTTCTTCTAAATTGCAGAATCGATTCTCAATTATTTAATTTATTTATAAAAAAAAGCTTAGCATATTAGTAACCTCAAACCAAAGGGATCAAATAGCATCAATCACACTTGTTTTCATCATTAAAATCAAACAGTAGCTGCAACTTTGGAGTCCACTGATTTGAGCACCTCTTCACCCATCTCCTTGCATCCCACCAGTTTCTGTTTCAGATTCCATTTTCAAAACAAAAACACATCAAACTCTTTGTTACTTACTAACTTGTAAAAGAAAATGATAGGAATCATCAAACATACATTTCCAGGGGAATAGATGTCTCCGGTTCTAAACCCTTTGTTGAGAGCATCCAAGACCGCGTCTTCGATCCTCTTTGCAGCTTCTTCTTCTCCAAGTCCATATTTCAGAAGCATCGCGGCGCTGAGAATGGTGGCTAATGGGTTTGCTTTGTCCTGTCCAGCTATATCTGGTGCAGAACCATGTATTGGTTCAAAGAGTCCAGGTCCCTAAATTCCATCACAAGTAAGGATTTTACATATATGGTTAATAAACAGAAGTAGGTACCTTGAAAGATTAAGATTTTAAATCTTATTTACCGATTCACCGAGACTTGCAGATGGAAGCATTCCAATGCTTCCAGTGATCATTGAAGCCTCATCAGATAATATATCGCCAAAAATGTTATTGGTGACAATTGTATCAAACTGCAATGTTTTTTTAAAACATCAACAAACCTCCCTAATTAGTACTACTTCCGTAGCTTAATCAACGGCTAAGTTTGATATATATATGCGAGAGACGAGCACCTGTTTCGGGTCACGAATAAGCTGCATTGCAGCATTGTCGACATACATATGTGATAGTTCAACATCTGGATACTCAGAGGCTAACGCTGTTACTCTTTTCCTCCACAACATTGATGCCTAATATAAAAAAAAAAATTGCATTACGAGAAACACACAAAATTGGACTAAAAAAAATGATATCAAAACATACATCCAAGACATTGGCTTTGTCAATAGAACAGAGCTTGCCACGCCTTTTCCTAGCAGTCTCGAATGCAACACGAGCAATTCTATCGATCTGAAGAACATGAACAAAGGCATTATTAAACATATGTATAGTCCAATGTCACATAGAGCCACATTGTGAAGAGATAGTAGTAGTAACCTCGTGAGCAGCGTAAATCTCGGTACTAATACCGACTTCTTCGCCATTTTCATTGATCTTAATACCCCTTGGCTCACCAAAGTAAATACCTCCAGTAAGTTCCCTTACAATCATCATATCAACACCTTCTGCTATTTCTCTCTTCAAGCTCGAAGCATCAACAAGCTGCAAAAAAAAAAACAGAGCAAAAATTTAAGAAATTGCAAGCCAAAAAAAATCCAAGTGCTAAAACAAATCGAACCCCCTTATTATAATAATACCTGTGGCAAAACTGTAGCAGGTCTCAAATTTGCAAAGACTTTGAGATCTCTTCGAAGGTAATATAAAGCCATCTCAGGTCTCAAATGTTTCTCATTCTTGTCCCATTTGTACCTGAATCATCCGGAAAACTCGAATAAGAAGAGAATTCAGATTTCTGAAATCAGGACACAAGAACAACAACATACCCTCCGATAGCTCCGAGAAGAATGGCGTCAGAATTTTTAGCAACTGAAAAAGATTCCTCCGGCATGGGAACTCCGACCAAATCCAAGGCTGCTCCTCCGACAGGCATCTCCTGGAAGTTAAACTCCAGTCCTGTAATACAACACAGCAAACAGAGTCAATTTCTAACGGCTAAGCAAAAATCGAGAGAGAGAGAGAGAGAGAACCTTCGAGAGATCCAGCTTGCTGAAGAACATTTTTGGCGACGGAGATAACTTCTGGACCGATTCCGTCGCCGGGAAGGAGAGCGATGTTAAACCGTTTTTTGGCCGGTGAAGCGGCGGAGCACATTATACGGGACGGTGCACGAGAATGATCGGTGAGAGATCCGGGGAAGACTTTGATCGGATTCAGCTGGATCTTCGTTTGCAAAATCGCCGCCATTTTTTTTGTTTGGAATTTGAAAATTTGGAAGAGTGATTGTCACAGTATTTATAAAAGTAAAACATAAAAGCTTTTGTGGCACTTGGATAGGTGCGCACGTTTTTCGTAAGACTCCAACGTTTTTAATTTTCTTATTACGACGGCTGAAACATGTTCTTTTTACCTATACACGGCCTCAACATTAGCTAATAAAAGTGTTGAAAATTCTTAGAAAGGTCCTTATTTTTTTTTTTTAATCAAACTAACTTTCATTACTTCAAAAATAAAAGCTAAGAGATATAACAATTTCATTCTCTAAATGAGAAACATACATAATTTGTAAAGAAGAACAAAAATATTTTAATAGGCAACGAATGTCAAAAAGAAGGCTTTCGGGCTCATTGATCAACACTACCGGAGTTGGGCATGACAAGAAATCGAGAATTAGACAACATTTTATGTCTCTAATCTCAGAAGAGAAAACTGCGATTAAGGCGATTTTTTTATCAAGCACTTCTGCTACCAACGCTGAGAAGATAAACCTATGCGTAGTTGCACCCTGAGATTGAATACTCTTACTCCCTAAACCAAATTCACTAAACACGACTAAAATATTTGGGAGGTGCATAAACTTCATAAAGGAAAAAACATGGCAATGGAAGCCCAAACAAACCAGATTCACTGGAAGGATACAATTAATAAGAGATATCTCTCTAGTTTGCCACAAAAAAAGAGTAACCAACATCAAAACAACTACTGTCAAAGCAAAAACGTAAAAAAAACTTGCATAATACAGCGCTAAATTCGGGAAGCCTTTGGTTACATAAATTTTTAAGTACAAGGGTTGTTTTCTTTTCCATCACAAAACAAAAAAGTCATTTTTTTTATTATTATTATCAAAAAATTTCATCGAACAACAGTAAAATATCTATAAATTATAATTATCGGAACTAAGATATTTTATTGGTGATAAAAAAAGAGATATTTTATTAAGTTATAGAAATACTAATTCTAATGATAAAACATTTAAAATTGGATAAATTTATGAATTATCTAGTTATTAACGTACCGCGTATTAATTTATAGAAGCTTTATTTTCTTTTATTAATTCAAGTGAAGATGTTTAATTCGGATATCAATTTATTTTAGTTTGGTATTCTAGTTTTGTTGTAAAGGTTAACAAAGTCAATCAACAGAGGTTAAGAATATAGTAATACTACTATTACCAATTTACTACATAAGAAAAATAATATATGTTGCAGATTTTCTTTGTTAGTGTACGAAGACTATAATTGTAAGTAAAATAACGAATTGGAGAAAGAAAATAAGTAGTAGTTTAAAAAAAAAACTGAAGAGAAAAAAAGAATAGAAGAAACAAACACGTGAGTGTTACTTGATTCTTGTGACTAATGTTTGCAAATGAAATCAAAACCTTATTGATTCCGCCTTTTGCTTAATTTGGATAATTAACCTTCGAATGTAATAATCAGATCTTAGTCGCTCTATTTGGAAGACCATTTTGCCACAAAATCTTAACTTCCTGGACATCAACATTCAAATACTGAAGCAAGCGGTCATTTAGCATGTGTTCTACCTGAAAAGTGTTGACAAGATATCATAAGTTAGTTATTGAGAACGAAGAACTTCCTTGTATAATCCAATTTGTGAATTTTGTCATTACAGGACGTGAGCAAATAACGTATTTCCCTCAGATAGATGAGGAAGAAAAGGAAACAATGCAGAATCCAGATTACTAAAAGCGAGGAAAAGTAAACAAAAAAAAAGGGAATCTCCAAAAGAAACACATATGGGATCGTTATGTCCTCCTCGGAAAGATTCAACTTCATTTACAAAGCCAATATCTGCATCATACCCTTTTCTAATAATTCAAAGAACAATCACAATATAGAGTATTTCTTATTCAACTGAATGACATAGTGTAAAAGCTTACGTATATTTTCTGCATCCTTTACCGAACCTTAATCATCACATTCGGAGTAACCCGCACTCTCTTCCATACATTGCATCTGTTAAACCACAAAAATTTTGCACAACAAAAACTTGTCACTACCCTTTGATGCAGATTCAAAAACATTATCAGAAGACTTAAAGTAACAGGTCAAACCACACAAAAATGACCAATCTAAAGTAAAGTGAGTAGATCAAACAGTCACAGCATCTGAAAATTTAAAGATTGTTAATTAAAAAGTCAACTCCTAAATTTTTACATCAAGACAAAACAAATAACAAACCACCATTGCAAATTTCATACAAAAAGAACATCTCAATTAATCAACCATCATACTGGACCTTCTTTATCCGATTGATATTGACAAAAGATTTAGAAATTAGGGATACATTACTTCCTCCACATTTCGACAATGTATATGAAATTACAAGCCATTGATTTTTTTTTTTTTGTATGAATGTTAAATTTTATTCAAAGAAAAACGGTTTTACAATGAAACTAAAAAGATGTTTTACAATGAAACGGTTCTTAATGGTTTTGTCAACCATTCGTTCAAGTTGTCTCGGCGATTGCGGTTGCTCGCCATGGCGTCTCCCATTGATCAACACAAACCAAAAAAAAAAACAATTTATAATTTTTCTTTGATGGTAGAACGGCACGAGTGTTTGTTTATACAGGAGCTACTTCTCTCTCTCTCTCTCTCTCGCTTGAGCATTGTAATCGATGAAGAAAGAATTCTAGAAACGGAGACGATTAAAGTAGCTGTTGCCGAACATGGGCGAATCACTGAGATTAGCGAAAAGCAAGAGGCCTAGAACGATCGTCCACCTCCTTCTCTGTCTTCTTCCTTGTTGGGAAGTCTCCTTCACTTTGAAAATTCCGGTCACCGGAGACACTGAGAAGAGCTAATTACGGTGTTTCAATTTCTTCCTTCGAAAAAAACCTAAAGAAAAACGCAAAGCTTAATTTGGGGAAAAATCAATAACATGATGCATCTGAACAAAAAAATTCAATCATTTACCTTGAGTGGAATCGCAGGAAAATTGAAGTAGAGAAAAAACATATGTCGAGCTTTTTGTAGCAGATGATTGGAAGCTTTTTGTAGGAGATAATATAATGTAGAAGAAGTTGAACTTTTTTTATGCGAAACTGAAACAAAATAATTTGATAATTGAAGAAAAATAGATCTGTCGCTCGAATAAGTTTTTTAAACATTCAAAGTGTAAAATTTGGGACTTTTGCCACGTGGCAGATGTAGGAAGTTGCAGTAGTTTATTGTGAAGTTACTTGTGATTTATATAATAAAAGGATTTACGCTCTTGTTTGTTTCTAAAGCCTAGCCACCACCACACGAGAATTGTGGCCGATTATTTTAATATTTATGAGATGATACGATTTAGAGTGCATAGGGAGCAGGGATGATAGTGTTGAAATGTGGACACCAAATATGAAAGCAAGACTTAGTCTATAAATTATTATTACTTGGAACATTGTTTATTTATAATCTAATTTAAAGAATAATCCTCAGCGTAAAAAAAATTTGAACCCAAAACACAAAGAAACTAATATCTTTAGATTACCACGAGGCCACTATACCTTTGGTCAAAGATAGCTTCAGAATACCGAAAAAATTGTGAATCAAAAGTTCGAAACTTCAAGAGTTTATAAAAAAAAAATCATAGTTTGTGTGTGGCCCAAATAATTAATAACTTCCTCTTTTTCATACTAGTTGTCATTGTACACTTAATTTTTTGTTTTATATTACTTGTCATTCTGTAATTTGTACATTTATGACTAATTTTTTCATTTTTATCCATATTTTTAAGTTTATTTACTATAGATCAAATAAAACAATTCATTAACTAGAGATAAAGCAGAAAATTTAATTATTTTTTAATTTGTGCGAAAATTTTTAGATTGATTATTTAATTGAAACGGAGGAAGTAGTATCTAAACGTAGAGCATGTCTCGAGGTTTTTTGTTGTGTACTTGTTGACAGCTTACTTACAGAGTGTGTATTTGTGTGTGAAATGAAATCAAAAGAAAACAGGTAACGGAAACTGAAATCATTTCTCCACTTATCTGTCCCTACAGCATCTCCAAATCGCATTTAACAGTTCATTCTTTCGTCCTAATCTTTTTTTTTCTTTCGTTTGCTTCCACGTCTCAAGTAAAAAAAAAACGAATATTACAAAAATATTGATGTTAATATTCGTCTTATTTCTAACCGAAAAAATAAACAATAGTAAAAAACACATAACTTTTAGAGGAATTGAGAATTGGCCACTAGCTAAAGATTTATTTGATGAATGATTTTTCTTTTTTTAGAGGCAAAAAGGAAGTTAATTATTTTGTGTTCTGTTTTCATCTTACCAACCGTAGTGAAAAAAGAAAAAAACCATAGTGAAAGTGGTAGACATCTATCTATTCAGTTTGTGTATCACTAGAAGGAAATGAAATATAAAGAAAGTGGATTGGAAAAAACAATTCCTATACACAATCCATGAGGATGATAAATAAAGTAATGACTTTATAAAAAAAAAAAAGATAAATTAAATAATGAATTAAATATATATATATATATGTGTGTGTATAATATGGTAAATAAACTATACAGTAAAATACAAAACATGATTAGACCAGATTTTGAATTTAAAACTTTGAAATTTCGTTCTAAAAATAAGTTTTACATTCCATTTAATTCCTCTACCATTTTTTTGTTGTTGTCAACAAAAGATAACAGTTCCATTATCATTCAGATTTAATATTTCTTAAAAATCTATTTGACTTTATCCAACTAAAAATTATTTTCCATTCCAAATTTATTTCGTGTCAGTTCCACACATACTATTCTAATTATCTACCATCCGAACCTTAATCTCTGAGAGAACATAAAAATCATAGAATGGTCACTGTGATTCACCATTATAAATGTATTATCAGTGTTTCAATTCTTTTGATTTAAAATACCATTTTCTTATATCATCCATAGACCTAAGCGGGATATTTTTTGTTTGCTATACCAATTAACTCGTTTTCTATTATCTTATGTCATCTCTTTTCTATATAAAACCCCTTTCACTTTATTCATAGAAACGACACACCGCCTATCTCAATCCCCGGCTCGGTTATGGTTCCGTTCGGTTCCATCGGTTTAGCCTTATGGTTCTTAATCTTCTTCGCTCTTTCCCTTATTAATCCCTTCGAAGCTCGTGGAAACTTCGGCCTGCTTCCGCAGAGGACCGCTTCCGACGGCATATGCGCTTCTTCCGTCCATATATTTGGCTACAAGTGCGAAGAACATGATGTACGTACGATATATTATTTTTCTTTCGTAATCCATAGTTATTGATGATGATTAATTATCAATAGAAGCATATAGAGAGAGAGAGATGTGTTATTTTGATTGATTAATTATGAAGGTGGTGACCCAAGATGGGTACATATTGAATATGCAAAGGATACCGGAAGGACGAGCCGGGGCCGGAGATTCGGCGAAGAGACAGCCTGTCTTAATACAACATGGGATTCTTGTTGTAAGTTTAACTCTTGTTTTACATTTTTGCGTCGAATATTAATATGTGTGATTAATATAGGCACACACGCATGTAGGTAATGATAGAATTAGTCATATATTCTGTTACCTCTGTTTTTAAATAGGTTTAATATCTTTGACTAATTCTATCAGGTAATTAACGTGATCTACGTTTCAAACTTTTTGTTGTTGTCAACATGTGATAAAAAAGGAGTGGAAAGTGGCGTGTAATTCAAAGTAGTAATTAGATTGCATCGCACCCAAAACACATGTAATTATTATAGTGACCTGTTTTCCGTTCAAATATCAGAAAACAATATTTTTGAAAGTAATAAAAAAAGGAGTGGAAAGTGGCGTCAAGAAAGAGAAACTGACGTCAAGAAAAAGTGTGAAATTTAATACTAAACATTAAATTAAGAACCTTAACATAAGTTCTTAACATAAAATATATTATAATTAAATAAAAATTGGTGAATCCATTAGGAATCGATCTTTAATTAAAAGTTTTAAAGAGTGGTTTTTATCTTTCATATGTCACCGTGTGATTTGTCGAAGTGTTTTCATATTATTTTTACTTAAAATAAATTCTATTTAAAATAAAATAATTTTCATATATTCTTTTTTATTAAAAATTTATAATGGGGTTTTTTTAGAAGGAAACCCCATTATATTATATTAAAAATAAAAATAAAAATTATTCGTTTGGAAAAAGAAAAAATTAAATCTATTGAAAGAGATTTTAAATTACAATGATGCAAAATATATAATAAACAAATTAGTTAGAACGCTACCAGGGGTTCTGCAACATGTTTTTAGGAAGATAAATATATATATATACACGTATATACAAACAAACATGTGGACCATGACCAAACATGTATACTTCAGTGCTTGCAAGTATGTACACATATACGGTATATATATATAATTTTATAGATACGGTATTGTTATAAAAAGAGTAAAAATATTTATTATTTCGATAAATATAAATAAAGGCGAAAAATTTATACCCGGTGGAAATAGTATACTGAGAAAATAAGAGAGAGCAAAAAGAGATTATGTTTTTCTTGTTATTCGTATGAATGTTGTGAATTTACAATCGATCGAATCTCTTTATATAGACAATGAAAAGTAAGTTACTGTGCATGCATAGTGACAGTGGGCTCCACACAAATAATAATTTACACGCATCTTTTGACTCTGCGATACATTTCTCGAAGCCTACTATTGTTGACTATTATAACACTCCCCCTTGGAGACCAATTGTCACTATATTTCTTGCGTCGTGTCATCTGTTGCCTCGTTAAAAACCTTTCTAGGAAAACCCATTGGGAAAAACCATAGAAGGATAAAAAGAGTGCAACTACGCAAGCTCCCCCTCGAGGGATCATGAGTCATCTTGTAAATCTCGTTGATGACGCATTCCAATGTTATGGACATGTTTCCTGAACGTAGTGGTAGGGAGCGACTTTGTGAAGAGATCAGCAACATTGTCGCATGATCGAATATACTTGACTTCAATGTCTTTAGCCTTCTCAAGTTCCTGAGTGTATGAAAAAAACTTTGGAGGGATATGTTTGGTTCTATCACTTTTGACACATGCAGCATTATCTTCATATAAAACGGTTGGCTCCGTATTTTCGTGGATCCCACTGCTTGATTTGATGTGTTGGCTTATTGATCTCAACCATACACATTCTCTACTTGCCTCATGGAGTGCAATGATTTCAGCATGGTTTGAAGAAGTTGCCACAAGCGTCTGTTTCTGAGAGCGCCAGGATATAGCAGTGCCTCCGACCGTGAAAACATATCCTGTTTGTGATCTCGCTTTGTGCGGATCTGACAAATATCCTGCATCTGCAAAACCGACCATTTGACCTTTTGAATTTTTAGGATAAAACAGTCCTAAATCAATCGTTCCTTGAAGATATCGGAAAATATGTTTAATCCCATTCCAATGTCTTCGGGTAGGAGACGAGCTAAATCTTGCCAAAAGATTAACAGCAAATGATATATCAGGTCGAGTACAATTTGCAAGATACATGAGTGCTCCGATTGCACTTAGATACGGTACTTCAGGACCAAGTATCTCCTCATTTTCCTCATGTGGTCGAAATGGATCATTTTCGACATTTAGTGATCTAACGACCATGGGAGTACTCAATGGATTTGCCTTATCCATGTTGAATCGTTTTAGTACTCTTTTCGTATATGTGGACTGATGCACAAATATACCCTTTTGAGAATGCTCAATTTGTAGGCCAAGACAGTACTTCGTCTGCCCGAGATCTTTCATCTCAAATTCTCCTTTTAAATAATTTGAGGCCTTTTGTATTTCCCCTTGGGTTCCTATTATGTTTAGATCATCAACATACACAGCGATAATCACAAATCCGGATGTTGTTTTCTTGATGAAAACACATGGGCATAAAGGATCATTTACATATCCTTCTTTTGTTAGATGCTCACTGAGACGGTTGTACCACATGCGTCCAGATTGCTTTAACCCATATAATGATCTTTGCAATTTTATTGCACATAACTCTTTAGGTTTGGAACTTAATGCTTCTGGCATTTTAAACCCATCTGGAATTCTCATATAGATATCAGTATCTAATGATCCATATAAATATGCTGTAACAACATCCATGAGACGCATCTCTAGATTTTCGTTAGCCGCTAGACTCATTAAGAATCTAAACGTGATTGCATCCATAACGGGGGAATATGTTTCCTCATAATCGATCCCAGGTCTTTGAGAAAATCCTTGAGCAACAAGGCGAGCTTTATATCTCATAATTTCATTTTTCTCATTTCGTTTTCGAATGAAGACCCATTTGTATCCAACCGGTCTCACATCTTTGGGTGTGAGTGTAATAGGTCCGAATACATTTCGTTTATTCAGCGAATCAAATTCAGCTTGTATAGCATCTTTCCATTTCATCCAATCTTGTCTGTTTTGACATTCATATACAGACATTGGTTCTGGATCATCGTTTTCCTCATTTATTTCCTTTGCCACAAGGTATGAGAAAACGTCATCGACTACATTCATTTCAGTACGATTCCATATCTTTCCATTATGAATGTAGTTTATAGAGATCTCATGATTTCCTTCATGAAGCTCTGTATTGTTGTTAGACTCATGATTCGTTTCATCTAAAATACTTTCAGTAATTTTGGGATCATTATGCTTCTCAGCTTCCCTTCGTTTTCTAGGATTTTTATCCTTAGAACCAACGGGTCTACCACGCTTCAAGCGGGTTCTAGACTCACGTGTATTATCTGCTCTTTCATGTTCATTTGGTATCTCAATTCGAGCAGGAGCATTTGCAGCCGGTATATGTGATTTCGTTACCGTTTTAGTATCTGCAAATGCATCAGGTAGCTGGTTTGCGATACTTTGCAAATGCATAATTCGTCGAACTTCTAGTTCTGACTGTCTTGTAGGAGGATCAAGGTGTAGCAAAGATGGCACACGCCATTCTATATCCTTTCCTACTTTGTTATTTTCTCCCCCTAGAACCGGGAATACTTTTTCATCAAAATGACAATCGGCAAATCGTGCCGTAAAGACATCACTAGTCTGTGGTTCTAGGTATCGTATGATTGATGGGGAATCACAACCAACATATATTCCCATTCTTCTTTGTGGTCCCATCTTTGTACGTTGTGGTGGTGCTATAGGCACATATACCGCACAACCAAAGATTCTTAGATGGGATATATTTGGTTCTCGACCAAAAGCTAATTGTAATGGAGAATATTTATGATATGCACTTGGTCTTATCCGAATAAGTGCTTCTGCATGCAAAATGGCATGTCCCCATACAGATGTTGGGACTTTTGATTTCATGATCAATGGTCTTGCAATTAATTGCAGACGTTTAATTAATGATTCAGCCAAGCCATTTTGTGTATGAACATGTGCTACCGGATGTTCAACTTCTATTCCCGTTACCATACAATAATCATTGAAGGCTTGGGATGTGAATTCACCAGCGTTGTCTAGTCTAACTTTCTTAATATGATAATCAGAGAATTGAGCCCTCAGTTTGATTATCTGAGTTAGAAATCTCGCAAATGCCATATTTCGAGATGATAATAGACAAACGTGTGACCATCTGCTAGATGCATCAATTAACACCATAAAATAGTGGAATGGTCCACATGATGGGTGTATTGGTCCACAAATATCGCCTTGAATTCTTTCAAGGAACTTTGGTGATTCTTTATCAATTTTGGCTGGCGATGGCCTTATGATCAATTTTCCAAGAGAACACGCAACACATGTCATTTTATTTCCCTGATATATCTCTTGGATTTTCAGTGAATGACCATGTGAGTTCTCCATAATATTACGCATCATTGTGGTGCCCGGGTGACCGAGGCGATCATGCCATAATGTGAAATCTTCTGGATTTCTTTTAACCACTAGATGTGATTCGATTGCATTTATATGAGTATAATGCAGTCCTGAAGGAAGTTTTGGAAATTTTTCCAATATAAGCCTTTTTCCGGATTTATCGGAAGTTACATACATATACTTTTTTCCATTCTCAGTTACAGACTGAGTATCATATCCTTGAAGGTATATGTCTTTGAAACTCAACAAATTCCTTTTAGAATTTGGAGAATATAAGGCATTTTTTATGGAAAACTTGGTTCCATTAGGCAACATAAAGTTTGCACTGCCACTTCCTTTAATCAAGTCTGTAGGACCTGATATTGTATTGACAATAATGTTTGTCGGTTTTAAATTAGAGAAATATCTCTTGTCCTTCAGAATAGTGTGTGTTGTTCCACTATCTGGTATACAAATTTCTCGAACCATTTCCTTGGTTATCGATTCATCCATTTCCGCTGAAATTGACAAAAATTAGATGATAGAAAGTAAATGTTATTTATTAGAACATACTTAATAATTTCGCATTACAAAACAAAAAAAACACATTATTCGTTGAAAACAGGAATACATAATGGCATAACCGGAGATCTTTCAGCAGTCTCATTATTACAAGCATTTTAGTTATCCGCTATAGCGGTCTCATCAAAGTCATTTGCAAAGTCGGGAGAATCAAGGTACGATGTACCCTCAAAGTGTTCCGTGAGGTTCACTTCTTTCCCTTTGCCTTTGGTAGACTGTTTGTATAGCTTGCAAAGATGTTCCGGGGTACGACACACATTGGACCAATATCCTTTGCTTCCGCATCTGTAACAGATGCTATCACGCTTCTGTGCGGTGGTCTCTTGAATATCTATTCCTTTGGGGGTTTGTTGAGAACGAACCCATTGGAAAGAATTTCTCCCACGTGAACTGAAATTTCTTCCGCGTCCGCGATTAAATCTGCGGGCACGACCCCGATTAAATCGGTCACGACCCCGATAGGTTTGATTTTTCTTCTCTTCCGGATTATGAAAATCCGTTGCATTCACCTCAGGGAATGCTCTGGCTCCCGTAGGACGAGAGTTGTGATTCTTTATGAGAAGATCATTGTTTTTCTCTGCGATGATGAGTGTAACAATTAACTCAGAGAACCTTGTGTATCCGCAATTTCTATACATTGCTGGTAGGACACTATGTTTTTTGTGGAATGTGAGGTATGTCTTTTCGAGCATTTCTGCTTCGGTGACAGGTTTACCACAAAAATTTAATTGTGATACAATCCTCAACATAGCGGAGTTATACTCCTCCACTTTCTTAAAATCCTGGAATCTCAGGTTTTTCCACTCTTCCATCGCATGAGGGAGATTTATCTCCTTTTGATTATCAAACCTCTCTTTTAAAGCTTTCCAGAGCTCTGTTGGGTCTCTAATGTGCGCATAGTCATGCGTCACATTTTCATCCAAATGTTTCCGTAGAAATATTATTGCCTTTGCCTTAGCTTGGGCAGATGAATTATTTCCCTCAATGATGGTATCGGATAAATTTTCCGATTCCATATAGAGTTCTGCATCGGTTGTCCATGCTATATAATTAGCTCTAGTAATTTTGAGAGCGGGAAACTTAAGCTTCTCAACGGCGGCCATTTGATTTCTAAAAACAAAATCAAAGTATTTTATTAGAATTACAATATGATTTTTAGAAACCTCTTACATGAATAATAATAACAATTACAGTAAACACTAAAGCATAAAAAAGTAAAACGATATTTATGATATATTCTTCGCGGGTAAATTCCCCGACGAAGAGACCATAAATAGACATAAGAATTACACCGATAATAAAAATTAAAAACAATCGAAACATTTTTCGTACAAAATCGGAATCAAAATCGGAATCAAAATATTTTGTAGGAGTGTTTGAAAGGAGATGAAATGATTGAATGATTTTGAAAGAGTGAAAAATGGGTGTATTTATAGATTGAAAAATACTGTTCATGACCGTTGGAAAGTGAAGAAATTTTGAAAAATTTTGTGAAAAAATTTCTTTGTGACCGTTGGGGGTAAAAACTTTAGGGAAAATTGATCTGAAAAACTTTAAAGAACAGTCTATTATATTTACCATTTTCAAATAAAATATCAAATAAGTCGTTAAATATTTTATATAAAAATTATAAAATATAAACAAGAATTTAATACCAGATTTATGGTGACAGAGTCATCCACGTTAATTAATAAATAAATAAGTGATTAATGTTATAGATAAATTATCAGGCAGTTCAATCGATCATAAATAAATTAAAACAGTAAATAAATAAATTATGGTGTGTGAAACAACCACATAGATAAATAAATAATCAGGCGGTTCAACCGTCCATAAATAATTAAAAACTGTAAATAAATAAATTATGGTGCATAAGCAGCCATAGAAATAAATAAAATAGCAGGCGGTTTAACCGACCATAAATAAAGCAGTAAATAAATTATGGTGCGTAAAACAACCACATAAATAAATAAATTATTATAGAGACAATAGTCTCACACTATAGGGTATAATAAGTATACATATGAAAGTTGAAATTTTAGAGTGATCGTGCTGATAACGTGTTATAAAAAGAGTAGAAATATTTATTATTTCGATAAATATAAATAAAGGCGAAAAATTTATACCCGGTGAGAATAGTATACTGAGAAAATAAGAGAGAGCAAAAAGAGATTATGTTTTTCTTGTTATTCGTATGAATGTTGTGAATTTACAATCGATCGAATCTCTTTATATAGACAATGAAAAGTAAGTTACTGTACATGCATAGTGACAGTGGGCTCCACACAAATAATAATTTACACGCATCTTTTGACTCTGCGATACATTTCTCGAAGCCTACTATTGTTGACTATTATAACAGGTATATATATATATAATTTTATAGAATATTTGAATATACTTTAGTCAAGTATGAAAATGAAGATTTTTCTACTCTATATGTGCGCAGCCAGTGAGAACTTCTTTTTTTTTTTTTTGAGAACTCCAGAGAGTACTTAACAGCATGGCGTTTAACATGTGTGTCCAACAAATAAAGTGATATAAATCGAGCGTTACTAGAAAGTTAATTGAAATCCAGTCAATTGCTAAACAGCTTTTCTGGTATGGGAAAAAGGTTGTATACGCAAGTTATATATAAATAACCGTATCAACTCTAGTACTCATCGAATTCTTAAAAATTATAGATCAAATAAAGTGCATATCAAACTCATCAGCACTATCTACTTTTATTTTTTCACAAGAAAGAAATTACTTTCTGCCTTACCTTATGTTTTAAGTTTCGTTTGGACAGAGTCACAGAGACAGTAGTACGTATGCATGCAGAATCATAAATTGTCTCCTCTGATGATTTGACAAACTAGTCCTTTATTTCTTATGGTTACGTTGCTGACAATACAAGGTGTAATCAAGTAAGAATTAAAATGTGCAGGATGGAATGTCGTGGCTGTTGAATCCGGCGGATCAAAATCTACCGTTGATTTTGGCTGATCAAGGATTTGATGTGTGGATGGGGAATACAAGAGGGACTAGATTCAGCAGAAGACACAAGTACCTTAACCCTAATCAACCGGTCAGGTTCAGTCAACCATTTCTCTCAACCAATAATAGGTTACGTACTTTTCCCAATTAAACCGAGAGATTTAACCCTTTGTAGTATACGTTATATATAGGCTTTCTGGAACTGGACGTGGGACGAGCTAGTGAGTTTCGATTTGCCTGCTATGTTTGACCATGTCCACGGCCTAACAGGCCAAAAAATTCATTACCTCGGACACTCCTTGGTGGGTCCAACGTTATCAACATATATATGTTTTCTATGTTTTAGATTAAAAAAAATAAGATCTGATAACAAAATGGAAAAAAAATATGATCAGGGCACCTTGATAGGATTTACGTCGTTCTCGGAAAAAGGATTGGTGGATAAAGTGAAATCGGCGGCGATGCTGAGTCCTATTGCTTATCTCAGCCATATGACCACCGTGCTTGGCGACATCGCTGCCAGATCCTTCCTCGCCGAGGTATCTAGCTAGCTCCTCCTTTTTTTATTTTAATATTTGTGAAAACTTTTGTCTATATTTGATTAAAAATAACTTGTTTATTGTCTTTCAAAAACAGGCCACCGCTATTATCGGGTTGGCAGAATTTAACCCCAAAAGGTAAATATATTGATATGTTTTATTTATTCTTAAAATCTGTTTGTTATTGCCTTTGTTTGATTTCATAAAATACAGCTAATTGTATATACAAATTTGGCAGTGGAATAGTAGGGAGTTTTATAAAGGCTATATGCCATGAAGCGAAGATCGACTGTTATAATTTACTCGCTGTTATCACTGGTAATGCGACAAATAAAAATTCACATATTACCATTGATAAATTATTTATTAACTAATTTTATAAAATTATATAGGGAAGAATTGCTGTCTTAACGCATCGACCATTGATCTTTTCCTGGCGAATGAACCTCAATCTACATCCACCAAGAACATGATCCACCTTTCTCAAAGTGAGTAAAAAAACATATTTCCCATTTTTCATACATATACAAAACATTCCAAGTGTCCTTGAAGATTAAGTAAATTTTGTTTGTAGCGGTAAGAGACAAGGTGCTAAGAAAATACAACTACGGAAGTAGTGATCGTAACATGAAACATTACGGTCAAGCGTTACCACCGGATTACAAAATATCGGCGATACCACACGACCTACCGCTTTTCTTTAGCTACGGTGGTTTAGACTGCCTAGCCGATGTGACCGACGTCGAGTATCTCTTGAACCAGTTTAGGTTTCACGACACTGATAAGATGGATGTTCAGTTTGTGAAAGAATATGCTCATGCTGATTTCATCATGGGTGTTACTGCCAAAGACGTTGTTTATAACCAAGTTGTTACCTTTTTCAAACGACAAGCTTGATTTTTCTCGTCGTTTATTGTAATTTGCATGTGCTCATATATTATAGTCATATTCTTCAATTGTTGTTCCCCAAACAACCGGGGAAAATAAAAATAAAGTTATTGCTACTACTACTAGAATTAAAAGTAATCTATTAAATCTTGCAATTTTATTATTTTTGTTAAATTGGAACAACCATTATCTAATCTATCCTAATTAATTTTTGGTTATTAAAAAAAACCAATATTTTCTCTCTCGAGTCATTTGTACTTCAAATACGTAGATTTGAAGAAGAAAATAAATTGACAAAAATTGCTCATAGTAAAACTACAAATTCGTAAAACAATTTTGTGACCATAAACAACAAGTCGCTTTGGCCGAGTGGTTAAGGCGTGTGCCTGCTAAGTACATGGGGTTTCCCCGCGAGAGTTCGAATCTCTCAGGCGACGAAATTATTTTTTTGATCATTAATTAAAAATAAAATATATGTGGATTAAAGTTGGGCCAATGGTTTCAATAGATTCGGCATGGGCTTTAAAAATACGGGTCGGGTTTTAACCCGGTAAATGAAATAGATAGCTCCGGTGGGCGTTAGTTTTTCTCTCTTTGAGTCCTCGACAACTGAGAAGTAGCGGAACACCGTGAAAATCCAGAAAGAAGGAGAATCAGAAGAAGAAACGAAGCTCTGCGATTCTTCTTCGTCTTTTGTAAGAAACTCTCATCTCTCTCGATCTCTTTTGGTAGTATGAGGCTCTGCGTTTTCTGTTTTTGTATCTATTTTGGGTTTTTACGAATTCCAGATCTTTTCATGGGCATTTTGTTGTATTTCGATCTTAAATCGAGTTCTTAATTCGCATTTTCGGTCTTCTTTTTCTATTCCGCGAATTTCAAGCCTGGGGATTGTTCCTACTCGTTGAACTGTTCATCAATCTTACAAAATTAGGGTTTTATGAAGATTCGATTTCTCTAGGTAAGCCGATCTATAACGTCAAGTAATTTCTGGGTTTTTCTTAGATTTCTGATAAGTTTACAATTTATTAGGAAATTTGTTCTCTTTTGTGTGATTCTAGACAGATTTATGTGTTATCTATGTACAAATGGAAGTTTAGTTTTCCAGAGAGTTTATTTCTTCTGAATTTTTTTTCAGGCTGGTAAGTTTATATACCGATGTCGAGTAACAACAACAATCCACAGAAGCCACAAGGCTCTGGGCCTTCGCCTTTTGGGAATCCTGGGATGGCTTCTGCATCGGTTCCTGGAAACCAAGGCTTTGCTCAAGCTCAAATGGCAGCTAACTTTCAAGCTCAGTTTCAGTTCTCACAAGCTCAAGCCTTGGCACAGTCTAAAGTGCAAGCACAACTGCAAGCTCAGTTACAAGCTCAAGGCATGACGATGAACCAAACTCAAGGTGCCTCGGGGATTGGTGGTTTAGGTCCATCTTCGCCTTCTATGACAACTCCTGGAAGTTTAAATATGAAGAGGTTCCAGCAGAAACCGCCAATGCGACCTCCTGGTGCCCCTGCGACTAACAACACTATCTCCCCTATGAGAACAATGGAGTTAACTCCTGCTGCACGGAAAAAGAAACAGAAGCTTCCGGAAAAGTCTTTGCAAGAGCGTGTGGCAGCGATTTTGCCTGAGTCTGCCTTATACACACAACTTCTGGAGTTTGAGTCTCGGGTGGATGCTGCATTAACTAGAAAGAAAGTTGACATCCAGGAGGCCCTGAAAAACCCTCCTTGCATTCAGAAGACGCTTAGAATCTACGTTTTCAACACGTTTGCTAACCAAAACAACACGATTCCTGGGAATCCAAATGCTGACCCGCCAACTTGGACTCTTAAAATTATTGGTAGGATCCTGGAAGATGGGGTCGATCCTGACCAGCCAGGATTTGTTCAGAAATCAAACCCATTGCATCCCAAATTCTCGTCTTTCTTCAAAAGGGTAACGGTTTCCCTGGATCAGAGGCTGTATCCGGAGAACCCATTGATCATATGGGAGAATGCTCGATCACCTACTCCTCAGGAAGGGTTTGAGATAAAGAGGAAAGGGAATCAGGAATTTGCAGCTAGTATACGGTTGGAGATGAACTATGTCCCCGAGAAATTCAAGCTTTCTGCTGCATTGATGGATGTTCTCGGGATTGAGGTTGATACCAGGCCAAGAATCATTGCTGCAATTTGGCATTACGTTAAGGCGAGGAAACTGCAGAACCCAAATGACCCCTCTTTCTTCAACTGTGACGCTGCACTTCAAAAAGTTTTTGGGGAAGACAAGTTGAAATTCACAATGGTCTCTCAGAAGATATCTCACCACTTGTCACCTCCACCACCGATTCACTTAGAACACAAAGTCAAGCTCTCAGGAAACAATCCGTCCATATCAGCATGTTACGATGTGTTAGTGGACGTACCCTTCCCGATCCAAAGGGATCTGAACAATTTGCTGGCCAACGCAGAGAAGAACAAAGAGATTGAGGCTTGTGATGAAGCAATATGTGCAGCCATAAGGAAAATCCATGAGCATAGGAGGAGGAGGGCATTTTTCTTGGGGTTCAGCCAATCGCCAGTTGAATTCATAAACGCCCTGATCGAATCTCAGAGCAAGGATCTTAAGGTCGTAGCGGGAGAAGCCAGTCGAAATGCTGAGAGAGAACGTCGATCAGACTTCTTCAACCAACCTTGGTAAGCTCATCATCATTGCTCACTCTGGTTTCTAGTGTCTTTAACTGCTTGGATTGTATGTATTAGAGTTGTGAAAGGGGAGGAATTCCACTGATTGATTGATGATACGTTTCTGATTAATAAAATGTTGCAGGGTCGAAGATGCAGTAATTCGTTACTTGAACCGGAAGCCAGCAGCTGGGAACGAGGGGCCAGGGAGTTGGTGAGTTTCTTGCCGATACAAGTCTCGTCATCTGTTTGAGTTTTTTTAGAAGAAGAAGAAGAAGAAGAAGATATTGTTGAGACTAATCTGGTTGAAAAGGGAGCTAGTGTATCTGTAATCTTGTGTATGATGAAACATTATTATTTATAATTAGCTTTGTTTTGTAGCTTTTTACTTTAATGTTTATGTTTTGAGAAATTGAGCCGAACTTAGAGAAATATGCCTGCAAGGTGCACCTTCGTCTTTTTCGCATGTTTTTTTGGTTAAAATGGTCAACGTTATGCTCGCATGTTACAGCATCATTCTGGTCTTTAAAATAATTCACCTTTAAACGTTAATCTGCAAGGTTTTTGGGTACAAAACTCAAAGCTCTCTGCATATTTGTCCAACCTGAAAAAAAAAAATCAAAAGTAAAAAACCGAAAGTTTAGCCACCAGACATAAGCAGTTGTATGAAAAGCTAGCCTTACATTGTTAATATTTCACATGTGACCCAAAGTGATAGCATAAAGAAACTCCATCGTCATATTCCTTCACCGTGACGAGCTTTTAAAGCCACATGGTACTGGTAACCAAATAGCAGGCGGTGTGAGAAGACGAGGATGCATGGATGGCAAAACTGCTAATCAACATATATCTATCTTGGCTCAATGAACGTCTTGGCTAAAACCAAGAAGGAGAAGTTAAGAGTCATGGTGATAATTATGTGGTTTGGTGCTGCAGCTGATGAGAAGATATGGTGTTGGAGTCGCTAAATAGACTCTGTTTCACTAGTGGATGGAAAACCATGGTTCCGCACAATCCTCAACAGTTTCTTGGTTTTAGTCCACCTCGTCACTCATAAATTGATATGAGCAACAATAGTAACGTAGCTGAAATTCTCCTCCACAGATGAAGAGAAACCTTGGATAGGAAGAAAGGGGATTCTAAATCCCATTGCTAATTTGCCATATTTTTCTTCCCAACCCTCGCTTTACTTATCCCTTTTCTGTTCATGGTACGTATATATATATATATATATTATCTGAATTTTTGATCCACTTGCAAGATTTGATTAGAGTTTGCCAACAACATATAACAGGCAAATACTAAAGACAGGCATAAGAGTATTGTTTTTCGCAAACAAAAGTCTAAACGCACACCAACCATAGATAATAATTATTGTGTTTGACAAACGAAAATACTTAAAGCAACACCAACCATAAGATAATTGTTTCTCACAGACAGATACTAAAAAGCAACAAAAACCAACCATACAGGATTGTTTGTTTTCCGCAAAGGAAATACTAACACACAGAAACTTGTTGTTTTTCGGGTCATGGAAGACAATCGTTCACTTCTCCACCACCATCCTTTCCTCCTCACGCGGGTCCAGCTTGACAAATGTAGATTCTTGTTTAGTTTTTGGGTTTCAATTGATAAAACTCCCAAATTTTAACACGAAAATAAAAAACAATTCATACCACAAATTTACGAAGTGCTTTATACCCACCAATGTAGGTGACACAAACCATTGCCGCCCCAACTGTGTGAGCTATCGCTCCTGCGCCTAATTCACTCGAAGCTGCAATTGAAAAAAAAACAAGAATCACAAATCGAAACCCTAGTTATCATAACATGTTGGATTAATACACCACAACATGTCTAGATAACATCACTTACCAGTCACTCCTTCGGCCTTCCTCATCCCTGCAATTGAAACAACAATCACAAATGAATACATCGAAAAACCAGGATCCGAGCTCGAGAATTTGACAAAGACAAATCATGTTGAATCAGAAACCGTTACCACAGCTGAGACAACGCTCTGAAGACAAATTGCGGCGAGACAAGACCGATCTCCCTCCGCGAGATACCTGCGCAACGACGGCTCTCAGAATCGGCGCCATAGTCGTAAATTAGGGTTCGCTCTCTGATTTCTGACTTCTCTTCGAAAGGGGAAAAATTATACGACCAAATGGGGCTCCGTTTTCCTTTTATCCCAGTATATCTTTGGGCCTTGAATGGGCTCCTCTTCTTTCGTTTAAGGGAAAACATATACACACATTTTATTTCGGTAAACATCTAAAAAAGATATGGATCAAACCAGAGGTAACGCTACGAAAGCCTAGACACACTGTCACGACGTAATTTTACATGTTTGGGGTTAGGGTTTATTATTTGGATTTTATGGTTTAGTATTTATGGTTTAAGATTTATTATTTGGGGTTCAGGGTTTAGAATTTGGGTTTAGGGTTTAGTATTTGTGTTTTAGATTTTTATGATTTAATGATTTAATCTAATTATTTTTGTTAATTATATTAATTATTTTAATTTATTGTCTATATGTCATAATTAGGAAAAATGTCATAATTAGAAAAGAGAATTAGTGATTACTATAATTATTTTAGTGATTTAATATAATTTATTTTTTAACTAAATTGTGATTGGCTAATGGAGGTATTCACCCCTAGAGGTGAACCTAAGAATTGTTCATTCATAGATGGGGCTCAACGTGATGAAAAAGACTCATACTCTGAATTTGTTGGTGTAGGTAACCTCATAAGCAACGGTGTATTTGAATATGGACCATTATGAGACAAGGTTTATTTTACCTTTATTAATTATGACAACAAAATTCTAGCATTTGTAGTTTGACATATTTGCTCATTCAGCTATTGTCACCTTTACCATATCAGTAATCTCTCAACTTGTCTTTATCACTCTCCAATTTCAACTTCAAGCCATTAAAATTTTCATCATGCTTGTTTTCTAGGATGGTAGTAACATTTAACACTAATTGATGTTACGATTGTCAAATAAAATCAATGTTTCCATTTTTTAGCTTTAATATCCATATATTCTATTTTATCCTTTTAAGAATTAAATAGAAAAGCTCATAAAAAAATATTTCAGACTGAACTGGGAAAAAAATTCTATTAACAAATAAAAGAAAATTAACTTATACTAAATGTTTTTAAAAATTAGAAATTTTCTATTCACAATAGAAAAAATTAACTTAATTCTCAATTTTGATGTGGACTATAATTATTGGCTTTTTAAAATTCTATGTAGACCACCTTAGCATCAAGTAGATTCAACTTTTTTTCACTAATAAAATTTAACGCTATTTGATGTTAAGATTATCAAGTAAAATTGAATGATTCCAATTTGTTTTTAACTTTAATCATACATATATTATATTTTACCTTTTTAATGATATATTTATTTTCTTATATGGAAAATTTTGTAAGAAAAAGAAAAATCAAACTTAAAAAAAGTATAAGTTTTCTATTAACAATAAAAAATTTAACTTACACTAAATGTTTAAAAAACAGAAGTCAATATCTTGAAAAAAAGATAGTCATAGTCATAATATGAATCCAACTATAAATGACAAAAGTAATTAACATATTTTTATTCATTGTCAAAATATATTATAACAACAGAATAATTGTTACCATAATTCAACTTGACTATTCTTTCTTGGCATATTTTTGTCTGTAAACTCCTACTTCCAAATTCCACCTTCTCAATATTTTTAAAAAATATATTGTTAAAACTTTAGATTTAAGAAATTTTCCTAATATATTATAAGTTAAATATTATCAAAACTACCGTACAATTAAGAATGTTTCCTAATTTATCCAATTAATATAAATGTTGATGTGGACCAATAGAATTGTGTTTTTAAATCCTATGTTTGATAAGGATATTACTTTTTCAACGGTAGCTATGTGAAGCATGTTTGAAATTAGTTTATGGTGGTATTATAACAATAGATATAAACAAAAAATATTTACCATATAGGTCTTTGTTCATGTTGAATTAAAAACTTGTGAAAAGACACCATGTAGCCACCATCAAGTGGCCACCATCGACGACCTTATACAATTTTGTTAGCAAGGTGAATTGGATTAAAAACTTGTGAGAAGACACCATGTACCTTGTCTTGTTATTAATGACTAATTTTTTTTTTATCTTGTAGATTTCACCGAGTTTGATCTTTTCCTTATACTAGCCTATTCGGTTTGCCATAATAAATGCTTGGATCAAGGTTGACTGCATAATTTCATGTTAGAAGATGCTTAGTTATGATTTAATAAAACGTTTAGTTATGATATATCTCACTATATATAGAAAACACGAATAGTAATCACTAAATAAATAATGTGATTGTAATAATGTGATCGATTAAATAAAGTTTTGATCAAAGAAGAGTTTAGGACTTAAACGCTGCAGATATGATTATGTCTAAGTATCGCAATGGTTCGAGAAACCATGATGATGGGAATTATGCTAAACGTAACAATTATGCGATAGGTTTTATATTTAGACATAAATTAATTTTTGATTTCTAATTACCTTTTAGTCGATGAGCAACAACTCGACACCCCATAAGTAAGCCACTTTTTTTAGCGTTACAAGTCTCCCAAAAGTGAATGACCCTAAAAAAATATCCTATAAATTCTGGTTACGTGCCTCCCACTTTTTCAAGATCGTCAAAAATCAAGCGTGGAAAAACATGGATGGAAGGAGAAGAAGCTATATTTGGTGCCGCTGGAACACTCAAAGAGCTCCATTTTAAGTTAAGAAGAACTCTGCTTAAGTTAAGAAGATGTGGGGATGAAGTGGTTATATAGAACCGATAATTAATTTCCTACTCTCAATAGTATTAGGAACTTTTGAATTTCTTTTTCCCAAAAGTAATAGGAACTAATCCCAAATTATTGTTTTTTTTTCATGTTTAGTAGTACTTATGATTTTTATATTAATTGGAAACTGAAACTTAGACTTATATTTTTTGTTGCTAATTGTAAAATTTATTTTGTTTTGGGTAAAATTTTAATTTTAAGTTTTGTATTTTGTTGGAAAAGATTTAATTTTTTTTCGATATGAATTAAAGGGGGCTAAATACAATTTGTTTAAAGTCATGTGAGCATTCCAGATGCAAAGGGATGAGCACTAATCAAATCAATCACGTAACTGTTGTAAAGAAGAATTGAACCCAAACCTGACATATATTGTTATTTTTATTAATCTACTATTTAGTTGTTATTATTTCATTTTAAAGAGAATATTAAAGAAAGAAAATATCTATTTTTAAAAGAAAAAAGAATAATGGAAGAAAGAAAATATCGATTTTTAAAAGAACAATAAATATTGAAAAAGGACATGTAATTTTATGATTGGTATTATCAATTTTTAAAAAAGTAAAAAACAATTAAATATGAATTGGGAAAAATTAATTAATGACATGTCTAATAGTGATTGGTTGATTTAAATCCTATGTGGATGCCTTTAGGAGTTTATAGCCTCAATTTTTATATAGTATAGATATATATATCCTTTATATATTAATTGAAGAGTGATTTTTCAAAAAAAAAACTTATGTGTCTTGTTCATATTCATTCTCCCAATATTTATTATGACTAAGCAATCTTTAAATATGACATGACAAACCTCTTACAAACATTTAGCCCACTAATAATGTTTAAATTTTTTTTTATCATTTTTAGCCCGTTGATTATACACACGAAAAGATATAATCCACTAATGGTGATTATTTTTTATAAAGTTTAGCCCACTAATTACCTTATTAATCAAACTAAAAAATACCCACGAAAATTATACCTAGCTTCTATTATATATAGGTATCAAGCTAACAACCAATTTACTTTCTTCACATCTCATTTTTTAAAAATGGTTTTGCTATATGATTATGATGATACTGTCGATCAAAAATGCCACTTTTAAATGATCAATTTGCAAGCATGCCACACGCTAGTATATCTTTGCAAATCTGCCATCATTTATTAGCAAGAAAACAAAAATATACTTTTTTATTCTTTCTCTTTTCTTTTCTTATTTTTTTCTTCTCTTTCTCTTTCTTTTTTTTGTACTAGAACTAATTTTTTCTCTTCTCTTTTTCTCTCTCTCTCCATAACAAAAAACATAATCTTTCTCTCTCTCAAGCTCTCATTAATGGAAAAATGGTGGTGTCGGTGTTGAAAAAAAAAACAAAAAATTCTAGATCTGATTTTTTCTCTCCCTCTTTCATATAGATTTGGATCCGAATTACATAAATTTTTTTCCAAATATGGATTTGTCTGATTTGTGTTGTAGAACTAAGTTTTTTTATTAGATTTTAGTTACAAATCTAAAGTTTTTTGTTCGATGTGGCTTACAGATCTGAGTTTTTGATTAATTCTAGTTTAGTTTTTTTATGTTCTTCTTATTCATCTAGGGTTTTGAGGTTTTTTATAAGGTTTTTTAACAGTTTTTAAAAAGCTATAAAATTTATAAGGTTGATAAGATTTTTAAAAGATCTTTAAACACACATAAACAAAAATTTCCGATTATTTTTTTTTTGATATTTTTCTAATTAATCTAAGGTTTTGACGTTTTTATGAACTTTTTAAAAAATTTATCAGAGTTATGTATATGGTTTTAAAACTGAACAATTGAAATAATAATTTATAAGATTTTTAAAAGATTTATAAGGATTTTAAACAATTTATATGGTTTTTAAAAAGTTTTATAAATGTTTATAAGGATTTTTTACAAAGTTTATAAGAGTTTTTAAAAATTTATAAAAATTTTAAAAGGTCTTTTATAAGTTTTTTAAAAGCTTATAAGAGTTTTTTACAAAACTTATAAGTGTTTTTAAAAGTTTTGTAAATTTTTAAAAATGTTTATAAAAGTTTTTTACAAGGTTTATAAAGTTTTTAAAAGATTTCCTAGGACTGTTTAAAAACGGGAGAATCACAAAAATGCCACAGATGTGGTCACTTTTTACAAGCGTGCCACGTTTGGGAAGCCTTTTACAATTATGCCACATATTTTGTCCGTTTGGACAACTTTGCCCTTTTCACAATAACGCGATCCCTTTCGTTTCCTCTCCCAAACAGAATCGACTCGAAAGATTTTTAGAGACGAAGATCGAGTTTTTGTTAGAGACGATGACGATCGAAACTTTTTAAGTGACGAAGATCAAAGATAAAGGTAATTTGATTCGCGATTCACGATATCTCGATTTATAGATCTAGATATGTTGATTTGGATTTGAGATTTCTAGATCTAGATCTCGTTTTCATCGTTTTGAGTCTGTACGATGAGATTTTGTAGTCGTTCGATAGTTTATTTGCATTTTTCAATGGTTTTTGATTAGCGATTGCTAGATTTGTCGATTTGGGTAATTTTTAGCGAATAGCATTGTAACGCCCGTGATCCAAAAAGTAATTTTTTTGGATGGGTGTCGATCGACACAAGGTTGTGTGTCGATCGACACGGTTGTTTTGACTCAAGAGGAGTCGAGCAGCGAGCGCTGTGTCGATCGACACAGTTGGGGTGTGTCGATCGACACGGATTTTCGATTGCCGTCAGTTTGACGTATTGATTGGTCATGTGTCGATCGACACAAGTTGTGTATGTCGATCGACAGAGTGTCGGCTGGTCTGGCTATATAAGTCGAACAACAGATTTTTTGGGGAGAAAAATCAGATTAAAAGAGAGATTTGGGGGATTTGTGTTGTTTTCCTTTCGATTTCTCGATCTTTGAGGCTTGTGTTCGGATTGGTGAAGTTGTGGGATCGTGGTGGATCCGGGATTCACGAAGGAGGAAGGAGATTTTCGGATTTGGTGGATCCGTTCTTCGTGTTCTTCATGTTCTTGAGCGTTCTTGAGCATTTTTGATCCGATTTTCTTTCCGAATCGAGGTGAGTGCGTGACCATAGGCTTATCTGGGTAAAGGAATTGATAGGATGCGATTGTGTGTTGTTTGGGTCGATTCTCGTATGGATTTTTTGGTGGATTTTTGTGCAGATGGTTGTTTTGACTCAAGAGGAGTCGAGCAGAGAGGGCTATGTCGATCGACACAGTTGGGGTGTGTCGATCGACACGGGTTTTTGATTGCCGTCAGTTTGACGTATTGATTGGTCATGTGTCGATCGACACAAGTTGTGTATGTCGATCGACACAGTGTCGGTCGGGTGTGTCGATCGACACAAGGAGGTTGTGTCGATCGACACGGGTTTTTGATTACCGTCAGTTTGACATATTGAACGTGTTGTTCTCGTTTGGTTGTTGTGTGATGCATTATTGTTTGTTCATCCTGGTATTGTATCTTTTGCTTATGCCTGTGTGTATAGCCTGTAGATGGGATGACCGTATCACTGGGTATTTATGATAATACTCACGCATCTCTTATAACCATGTGATGTAGGTAAAGACAGTCAGTGATCGTGGAATCATGGCCGGGACGAGGGGAATGATCTAGTGGCTCGTTTTCGTGTAATAAGTTAGAATTGCTAGGGTGTTAGCAATTTCAGAACTATGTGTATTACCGAATTGAACTAGAATTAATAAGTATGTGCTTGTTAAACGATAATTGTAATTGATTGTTTGAATCATTGTTTCCACGCTGTTTGTTTATTGGACCGTTGAGGATCATTATTTATGATAATAGTGATCCGGGTTGAAATTTTTTTTATTTGACGGGTTGGGTCGTCACAGTTTGGTATCAGAGCCTTAGCGGTTCTAGGGCTAGCTAGTTGATTGATTATGTGAGTTAGTCAATTGATTGTTGTGTGGGTATGGAGTCCTAGATCATCCCTTCCGAGCCTTCAATGAGATTCCACGGTATGTGTTTATGTGATTTCTGTTTTCTAGTACTTAGTATTCTGCGGGTTAGTGCAGAGTGATGACTAGGGGGACTAGAGGCAGAGGTCGCGGGGGCCGTAGAGGTCGTGGTAGTCGAGCTGGGCGTGGGCGTGGGCGGGGACTTGGGAGTGAGTCTGCTGCCACGTGGGTGTCCCAGGAGACTACACAGGAGCGGGTAGCTGACTCGCAGGCGTTTCAGGAGGGGTCCGTGGGTGTGACAGCTACGGGTTCCAGTGAGAGGGCTGGAGGGGCTGGTGCGGTGGGCCCTGGTGGGGGTGCTGCCGTAGGCGTTGCCCCGGATCGAGATGATCGTCTGGCGGGTCTACTACAGATGATCCTAGAGAGGTTACCGGGGGGGGGTGCCTGCTCCGGGTCATACTCCTAGGGTACAGCCAGGTATGGCTGGGGTGCAGCCGGGTATGGCTGGGGTGCAGCCGGGTATGGCTGGGGTGCAGCCGGGTATGGCTGGGATGCAGCCGGGTATGGCTGGGGTGCAGCCGGGTATAACTGGGGTAGAGGAGCTTCCATCTTATCTGCGGATGATGGAGCAGATGCAGCGGATTGGTACTGCATTTTTCTCGGGCGGTGCTAAGCCTGAGGAGGCTGATGGGTGGCGGATGAGGTTAGAGCGTAACTTTCGCTCCATCAGGTGTCCAGAGGGATACAGAGTGGATCTGGCGGTACATTACCTAGAGGGTGATGCGCATCTCTGGTGGCGAGGTGTTGAGGCCAGGAGGGTGCAGGCTGAGATGGTCTGGGAGGATTTCTTGGCAGAGTTTAACGCCAAGTATTTCCCGCAGGAGGCAGTGGACCGTTTGGAGTCTAGGTTTCTGGACCTAACTCAGGGAGATCGGTCAGTGAGGAAGTTCGATGTTGAGTTCAGTCGACTCCTGGTACATGCAGGGAGAGGCATGGAGGGCGAGGATGCCCAGGTTAGGAGCTTCTTGCGAGGACTTCGACCAGATTTGAGGACTCGCTGCAGGGCGAGTAGGTTCGCCACGAGGGCGGAGCTGGTTGAGATGGCTGCTGCGATCGAGGAGGATCTCGGGGAGCAGGTTGGGGAGGTTAGTCCACCGGTGCAGCAGCAGCAGCCGAGGAGATCTCAGCAGCAGATGAGTTCAGGCAGGGGCGGCAAACTTGCTCGGGGACAGAAGAGGAAGTGGGAGAGCACTTCAGGGGTCAGTCAGGGCGGTTCGGGATGCTTCGGGTGTGGAAGTATGTCCCATCGTATGGCGAGCTGTCCGAAGAGGACCGGGACCGGGACTCGAGATGTGCGGGTCGGGATCCAGGATACACGGGTGTGTTACCACTGCAGAGAGACGGGGCATATTAAGCCCAAGTGTCCGAAGCTGCAGCAGTTGGCGGTGGCTGTAGTGCAGCCATTGGCAGTGCAGCCATTGTCTCGGATTGCAGCAACACCGCGTGTGTTCACGTCTGCGGAGGCGGGTGGATCTAGCACCTGACCGATCACAGGTATTTCCGGACTTGACTTTTTAAATTCGTGGTTGTTTGAGTTTTTGTCTGTTGGGAAATTGTGAGTCTGTGCTAGAATGGTAGGGTTCTGAGGCACATGGGATTGTGGAGGGACCTTAGTTGTGGGCGGTTATGAGTCCCACGTGTTGTTTGATTCGGGAGCTACGAATAGGTTTATTACACCGGAGTGTGCGGAGAGCAGTGGAATCCAGAGTGATTCCGGGGAACAGGCGGGAGTAGTCAAGGTTGCTGGTGGTAGGACGTTGGCTACTTTCGGGCGGGCTCGTGGGGTGGATGTTCTGGTGGCGGGAGAGTTGATGCCAGTAGATCTGATCATCAGTCCGGTGGAGCTGTACGATGTTATCCTGGGTATGGATTGGTTGGATCGTTACAGGGTCCATCTGGATTGCCACTGAGGGCGAGTTGTGTTTGAGCGAGAGGCAGGGAGGTTGGTTTATCAAGGTGTAAGACCGACTTCCGGGAGTCTCGTAATTTCCACGATACAGGCCGAGCAGTTGCTTCTCAAGGGCTGCGAGGCGTATCTGGTGACGATAGTGATCCCTGAGTCTGTTGGAGGGGTTGCAGTTGAGGATATTCGAGTTGTTCGGGATTTCCAGGATGTGTTCCAGTCGTTGGAGGGTTACCGCCATCGCGGACGAATCCGTTTGTTATTGAGTTGGAACCCATGACTACTCCGATATCTAAGGCACCTTACCGTATGGCTCCAGCAGAGATGGCAGAGCTGAAGAAGCAGCTGGATGATTTGTTGGATAAGGGTTTTATTCGGCCTAGTGTTTCACCGTGAGGAGCGCCGGTGTTGTTTGTGAAGAAGAAAGATGGTAGTTTCCGGTTGTGCATCGATTATCGGGAACTTAACCGAGTCACCGTGAAGAACAGGTACCCTCTGCCGCGCATTGATGAGTTGTTGGATCAGTTGCGAGGGGCTACCTGGTTCTCCAAGATCGACTTGGCTTCGGGGTACCATCAGATTCCGATTGAGGAGGCAGATGTGAGGGAGACTGCTTTCAGGACGAGGTGATGCCTTTTGGTTTGACGAATGCACCAGCAGCGTTCATGCGGTTGATGAACGGGGTATTCCAGGAGTATCTGGATGTGTTTGTGATCATCTTTATTGATGATATTCTGGTGTATTCTAAGAGTCATGAGGAGCATGAGTTGCATCTGAGAGTAGTTTTGGGGAAGCTGCGGGAGCAGAAGTTGTTTGCGAAGTTGAGCAAGTGCAGTTTCTGGCAGCAAGAGATGAGTTTCCTTGGCCATGTGGTGTCTGCAGAGGGAGTTTCTGTGGATCCGGCTAAGATTGAGGCTATCAGAGGGTGGCCTAGACCGAGGAATGCCACTGAGATCAGGAGTTTTCTTGGGTTGGCAGGTTATTATCGGAGATTCATCGCGGGATTTGCGAGTTTGGGTAAGTCGATGACCAAGTTGACAGGGAAGGATGTTCCTTTTGTGTGGTCTTCTGCTTGCGAGGAGAGTTTCGGGAAGCTGAAGGAGATGTTGACGAGTACACCGGTGTTGGCGTTACCCGAGCCGGGTGAGCCTTACGTGGTGTATACCGATGCTTCGGGTATTAGTTTGGGTTGTGTCCTGATGCAGCAGGGAAAGGTTATTGCGTATGCTTCGAGGCAGTTGAGGAAGCACGAGTGCAACTACCCTACCCATGATTTGGAGTTGGCTGCGGTAATTTTCGCTCTAAAGATTTGGAGATCTTATCTTTATGGCGGAAAGATTCAGGTGTTCACAGACCATAAGAGTTTGAAGTATTTCTTCACTCAGCCGGAGCTGAACCAGAGACAGAGGCGCTGGATGGAGTTGGTAGCGGATTACGATTTAGAGATCGGATACCATCCTGGTAAGGCTAATCTGGTTGCAGATGCGTTGAGTCGGATGAGGGTTGCTTCTGCTCAGGAGCGTGATATGGAAGCTCTGGTGAGCGAGATTAGTTCGTTGAGATTGTGTGTGATCTCACAGGAGCCGTTGGGGTTAGAGGTAGCTAACCAAGCAGATTTGCTGAGTCGTATTCGAGCAGCTCAGGAGTTGGATCCGATGTTGATTGATGCTGCTAGGGTTGCAGGTTCAGAGTATATGGTCTCGGCAAATGGGACGATACTGGTGAACGGACGGGTTTGTGTACCCAAGAATGAGGATCTGAGGCAAGAGATCTTGCGTGAGGCTCATGCGAGCATGTTATCGATTCATCTGGGGGCGACCAAGATGTATCGTGATCTGAAACGGTATTATCACTGGGTCGGGATGAAGAGGGATGTAGCTAATTGGGTTGCAGCGTGCAACGTGTGTCAGCTGGTGAAGGTTGAGCATCAGGTTCCGAGTGGTATGTTGCAGAGTTTGCCCATTTCGGAGTGGAAGTGGGATATGATTACCATGGACTTCGTGACGGGGTTGCCGTTGTCACGGACGTATGATGCGATCTGGGTGATTGTGGATCGTCTGACCAAGTCAGCACATTTTCTTGCCATCAAGAAGACCGATAGGACGGTGGTGTTGGCTAAGAAGTATGTGCGTGAGATAGTGAGACTGCACGGGGTGCCAGCGAGTATTGTGTCAGACAGGGATCCGAGGTTTACGTCTGAGTTCTGGAGGGCGTTTCAGGCAGAGATGGGCACGAAGGTGCACATGAGCACGGCTTATCATCCTCAGACGGATGGACAGTCAGAGAGGACTATTCAGACTTTAGAGGACCTGTTGAGGATGTGCGTGCTGGATTATGGTGGTCATTGGGCGGATCATCTGAACCTGGTTGAGTTTGCGTACAACAACTCATACCAAGCGAGTATTGGGATGACTCCATATGAGGCTCTGTATGGGAGGCCGTGTAGGACACCATTGTGCTGGACTCAAGTGGGGGAGAGGAGCATGTTTGGTGTGGATTTTGTTCAGGAGACGACGGAGAAGATCCGTGTCTTGAGTCTGAACATGAGAGAGGCTCAGGATCGGCAGAAGAGTTATGCTGATAAGAGACGGAAAGAGCTGGAGTTTGAGCTGGGAGATCTGGTGTATCTCAAGGCAGCAATGTTGAGGGGTCCTAACAGATCCATTTCAGAGAATAAGCTAAGTCCAAGGTTTATGGGTCCGTTCCGGGTGGTGGAGCGGGTTGGACCAGTGGCTTATAGGTTGGAGTTACCTCAGAGTATGAGAGCGTTTCATAAGGTATTTCATGTATCGATGCTGCGGAAGTGTCTACATGAGTCTGAGGAGGTGTTGGCTAGGATCCCGGAGGATCTTCAGCCCAACATGACGTTGGCGGCGAGACCTGTGAGGATTCTCGAGAGGAGAGTCAAGGTTCTGCGCCGGAAGAGGATACCATTGGTGAGAGTCGTGTGGGACTGTGATGGTGTTGAGGAGGAGACTTGGGAACCAGAGGCAAGTATGAAGACGAAGTTCTCGAAGTGGTTCGAGAAGCAAGCGGAGGCTTGAGTGTCTCCTTGGTTTCCAGTGGTTGTATTATCTTGTGGCTATGAGTTGTATGTATTTTCGTTTGGGTTGTAACGATATACATTGTTGAGATTTAATAAGATGGAGTTTTCCTTATTATCTTGGGTTATAAGACGGATGTTCTTATGGTATGACGGGGAGGTCATGGGTTTGATGACTGGGTTAGGTCATGTGTGTGATGACGGGGAGGTCATTTGAGGGGCTAGGATAGAAGCTCTATGGGAGTTAGGGCTTGTCTAGGTATCTAGGGATGGGGGTCCTAAGGGGTTAGGACGGGTAGATCCCTAGATGGCGCTGGAAAATAGAGGTTTTATGTGAGTTAGAACCTGTCTATTTTCTAGGGGGAGTCTGGAACAGAAGTCTTATGTGAGTTAGGACTGTCTTTTCCAGGGACTCCGATGGAAACACCCTGCGATTGGGTTGTTTCAGATGACCTGGGGATTGGTCATGAGTGATATTCTGGGTTAGGGAATATCGGGGTAGGAAACACCTGGCGATTGGGTTGTTTCAGATGACTTGGGGATTGGTCATGAGTGATATTATGGGTTAGGGAATATCGGGGTAGGAAACACCCTGGCGATTGGGTTGTTTCAGATGACATGGGATTAGTCATGAGTGATATTTCGGGTTAGAGAATATCGTGATAGGAACCACGGAAGTAAATCGTTCGACAGGTGCTTATGATGCACGTTACAGTGTTACTGCTCCAAGGGATGGTGATATTTTCCTGCATATACTTTGAGGGATTGCGATCTCTCCAGAGGATGTGTGATTCCTCTGCAGCCGAGAGCCGATGGACTGTGTGTCCTGAAGCGGAGGGGCTGGGGCATACCGAGAGCCGGTATGGTATACATCGAGAGCTCGATGGGTGACGACCCTGCGAGTGGGAGTGGTGTATAGAGATATGAGTTTGAGCAATAGTATCTGTAGTGTGATTATAAGTATGAGATTGGATGAACTTCAGGGATCGGGAATGATCTCAGGTGGTTTGTGGATGTCTAATCTAGGGTTGTTACTCGGGTTTGGAACCTTAGTTTAGATGACCCTGGTAAACATATGTAGCCTCTTTGGTCGTACATGTTCTTGTTTGATTGTTGTGCGACCAATTGATCCAATGTTTGGGTCTACGGTGGGTCAGGCATGTTCTTGTTTGATTGTTGCGCGATCTATCGGACAACCCTGATCCGGATCAGCGAGTGCTGCATCGTGGATGTTTCCTGGGAGAATTTGGGCGGGTTTTAGATGAGAGTGTCAACCTTAGTGAGACGGGGTTAGGTGATTGAGAGCGGGTGGTGATCTCTGATCGTGGACTGACCGGGTTTGGTCAGGATTGTATCCATAGATATGGTGCAATAAGGCTAGTGTGAGCCTAGCTAGTAGAACTCGGGGATCAGGTGTGATCGCGAGTGGTGCTGGCTGAGGGCCAGGGGTTTTGTGTTGTGTACGTCAAGTCTATGGTTATTATTGGAGTCTGGAATTCGGGTCGGACAATCTTGGTAGCATATGTTACGCCGATGGTCGTATATGTTCTTGTTTGATTATTGTACGATCATTTGGTCCAGTGCGGGGTCAACGGTTGATCGGACATGTTCTTGTTTGATTGTTGGACGGTCAATCGGGCAGCTCTAATCCGGACCATGGGGTGTGCATCGTGGGTGCTCCGGGGGAATCTGGGCGAATTTTTGGGCGAGAGTGTAGCCTTAGCAGGACGGGTTAGAGGATTCAAGCGTAATTTCGAAGGTTAATGGCCGCGTTCGGGTCAGGTAGTGGAGACCGTAGTGAGACGGTGTTGCGTGATTCGAGGTCGAATCCGTTTTAGTGGGGGAGAATTGTAACGCCCGTGATCCAAAAAGTAATTTTTTGGATGGGTGTCGATCGACACAAGGTTGTGTGTCGATCGACACGGTTGTTTTGACTCAAGAGGAGTCGAGCAGCGAGCGCTGTGTCGATCGACACAGTTGGGGTGTGTCGATCGACACGGATTTTCGATTACCGTCAGTTTGACGTATTGATTGGTCATGTGTCGATTGACACAAGTTGTGTATGTCGATCGACAGAGTGTCGGCTGGTCTGGCTATATAAGTCGAACAACAAATTTTTTGGGGAGAAAAATCAGATTAAAAGAGAGATTTGGGGGATTTGTGTTGTTTTCCTTTCGATTTCTCGATCTTTGAGGCTTGTGTTCGGATTGGTGAAGCTGTGGGATCGTGGTGGATCCGGGATTCACGAAGGAGGAAGGAGATTTTCGGATTTGGTGGATCCGTTCTTCGTGTTCTTCATGTTCTTGAGCGTTCTTGAGCATTTTTGATCCGATTTTCTTTCCGAATCGAGGTGAGTGCGTGACCATAGGCTTATCTAGGTAAAGGAATTGATAGGATGCGATTGTGTGTTGTTTGGGTCGATTCTCGTATGGATTTTTTGGTGGATATTTGTGCAGACGGTTGTTTTGACTCAAGAGGAGTCGAGCAGAGAGGGCTATGTCGATCGACACAGTTGGGGTGTGTCGATCGACACGGGTTTTTGATTGCCATCAGTTTGACGTATTGATTGGTCATGTGTCGATCGACACAAGGAGGTTGTGTCGATCGACACGGGTTTTTGATTACCGTCAGTTTGACATATTGAACGTGTTGTTCTCGTTTGGTTGTTGTGTGATGCATTATTGTTTGTTCATCCTGGTATTGTATCTTTTGCTTATGCCTGTGTGTATAGCCTGTAGATGGGATGACCGTCTCACTGGGTATTTATGATAAAACTCACGCATCTCTTATAACCATGTGATGCAGGTAAAGACAGTCAGTGATCGTGGAATCATGGCCGGGACGAGGGGAATGATCTAGTGGCTCGTTTTCGTGTAATAAGTTATAATTGCTAGGGTGTTAGCAATTTCAGAACTATGTGTATTACCGAATTGAACTAGAATTAATAAGTATGGGCTTGTTAAACGATAATTGTAATTGATTGTTTGAATCATTGTTTCCGCGCTGTTTGTTTATTGGACCGTTGAGGATCATTATTTATGATAATAGTGATCCGGGTTGAAATTTTTTTTATTTGACGGGTTGGGTCGTCACAAGCATCTCGCAAACATATAAAATATTTTTTTATAAGATTTTTTTTTAAGTTTTGTACATCTAGATTTTGTAGTCGTTCGATAGTTTATTTGTATTTTTCAATGGTTTTTGATTAGCGATTACCGGATTTGTTGATTTGTATAATTTTTAGTGATATGCATCTCGCAAACATGTGAAATAATTTTTTTATAAGACTTTTTTTTAAAGTCTTTGTAAGGATTTTATAAAGACTTTGTTTATGGACAAAAATTTTAAGGCAGTTTTTGTTCTTGATATGAGTCTCGTTAGATTTGTTTGTGGAATATCTGTGGACAAAAATAAATTTATAAAAGTTTTAACAGTTTTTAAAGAGTCATTATTATATATAATTGACACGTGGTTTTACAACTTATTAGATGGATCAGACAAATGATGAAATGTTTCAGAGCTTGCCCATGCCAGAACAAATTTACAAAGCTGGTTTTGAACCTCATGACAATAAAACGGCGCATCAACATGTGAACCTGAATATAGTTGATACTGTCCGAGAAACACTAGGACATGAATTATTCGCAAGGATTGAAAAGAGTTTTCTTAGTCCTATTGTAAAAATTCCACAGCGGGATATCACATTTTCTGGTAAGATTTTTCACTTTCTGATGCAAAGGAGAATCAAGACAAAATGACAAGACTTGTGGTTTAGGATTGATTCCCAGCCAACAAAATTCTCTGAAAGAGAGTTCTTCCTTACCACATGTACTTTTTAAAGGATTTTATAAGGATTTTTCAAAGATTTTATAAGAATTTTTAAAGGATTTTATAAGAATTTTTAAATAATACAATTTCATTACTGGTGTTAGAATGTGTGATTTTTTTCAAGAAGTTCCAGATGAAAGTTCTGATGAAGAGGACAATGAAAACCCTCCACCTGCGCCTGCTCCTGGAAGTTCCTCTCAGGTTTGTGCAGTGAGTATAAATTTTTATAAGCTTTTTTACATATAACACATATTTTGCTCTCTTGTTATTTGTTTGGTTTAAGTGCTTGTCCAGGCCGTTCAACCATCAGAGTTGCTTTATGAACAAAAATATTTGATGGCAGAAATTCAAGCAACCAAATACCGGTTGGAAAAACTTCAGGCTCGTTATGTCCAAGTTCAACATTCTCTTCAAGGAACTCGTCCGACAAACGAAACTGGATGCTCAAGGAATGTAAGAACCCGCCCGACTGACGAAGGTGGATGCTCAAAAAATGTAAGAAATTGTCAGTCTCAGCGGTCTTCTTGGTTTTTTCATCTATCTCAACATTTTGATGCTTTGTAAAAAGAACGATAACTTGTTATTTTGTTGTAGGAACGTATCTGTCTATATTATTATAAGGTATTTTAAGGGATTTTATAAGGATGTTTAACGGAAACGAAATTTTATAAGGATGTTTAAAGGATTTTATAAGGATTTTAAAATAATACTGTACAGTTTTATACAGAAAATAAAACACACGCAGGTGTTCACTGTGAAGAATTGGAGTGTGAAAGACTAGAAAAGGCAAAAGACCAAATATGCCTCGTTACCATTAGATGCAAAATAAAATTATTCTATAATCATAAAACCTCTATTTTTCATCAAATAAAATGCAAAATAAAAATAAATGGAAATAAACAAAAATTTTGTATCTTAGAGAAAGTTGGATAAAAAAAAAATATTCAGTTGATTGGATTCACACAACAACTTTTGTTGTGCCCAATATTGCCACACCTACCACATTTGTGAGAATTGACATTAGTTCGAGTTTTTCCAAACTCCCAACCGGAAGGTATCCTTTTTTCTTTCGTCTGCCACTAGGAACACGAGCTATAGGTAGCCGACAAACAAGACCAGCAACATCATCTGGAATGTCCCAAAACGCCCTATCACCAACTGGATGAATACTTTCGGAATATGTGAACATCCACCAGCAAGTGTAATATTTTATAAGGTTTATAAGGTATTTTAACGATTTATAAACAGTAACCAAAAAAACAATTTAAAAATACCTTTCAGTATAGTAAAAATCATCAACATAAGCGTACTCATTAAGCTTGCCATGTTTTGCAGCCGATATTGCGTGAGAGCAAGGAAAATTTTCTATATCAAACATACTACATGTGCAAGACTTTGCCGCAAAATTCACAAGATGTATAAGGTGATCTTCTTTCACCTCAAACTCAAAATCATTAATTTGACCAACTTCAAGATTGTGAGACTTCAGGACATTTTGTCTTCATCCTTTTCACCACATTCTTAGTAACAGAATGCCTATAATTACTAGCCTCTTCACGTCGCTCATGAAACCATCTTGTGATAATAGATCTAATCGTGTCAAGAAGACATGCTATAGGATAATCATGACTTTCTCTCAGCATGGAATTCAAAGATTCAGCCAGGTTTGATGTCATGATGTCGTATTGATTGGCTGGTGCATGAATCCGTGACCATTTCATAAAACCCACTTTCCACAGATAATCTGCCATTGTTGGATCTGCGAGCATGAGTTTGCTGAAAAGAATACAGAAAACAATGTGTTAAAAATTATAAAGTTTATAAGAATTTTGTAAGGATATTGAACGGTTTATAAAGACTATTTGTAAACTAGATTTACAGATTTATAAGGTTTATAAGGGGTTTTTAAAGATATTAAACACTTTATAAACCTATTTGTAAGGATTTTGTTATAAATAATTGTTGACAAATCCGTAAAAAAATCTTATAAATATATAATCACATACCTGAAAGTTGCATCGAAATCATGTTTTGTATAAGCATTAGATGCCATTACAGCTACATGAACAAGCAAAGAATTATGAAATTTGGATTCGAGATTTTTCTGCAAATGAAAATTGCAGATACCGTGATGAGCAAGTGGATAATTCTTCAGAAGACCGTTCTCAATAGACGGCGCACGATCAGACATAAATACTAAATCTGGCTCGTCAGGGATAACAGTCTTCAACATTTTAAAAAACCAGTCCCATGAGGCGTCATTCTCAGAATCCACTATGCCAAAAGCAATAGGGTACAACTGGAAATTCCCATCTTGCGTTGAAGCACCAAGTAATGTCCCTCTGAAATTTGCTTTCAGATGTGCACCATCAACGATAACCACTTTTCTCAACAACCTAAACCCTCTAATTGATGCACCAAAAGCCAGAAATCCATATTTAAACTTATTGCAAGTACTAACCTCTAAATCAGTTACAGTACCCGGATTCTTTAACTTTATCATGTGAAACCACCTCGGTAGCGATTCATAACCATCAATAGGTGTTCCTTTAGCAAGATCGGTTGCATGCTCTTGAGCTCGCCACGCCTTTGCATAAGGAATCCCAAGTCCAAAATCATGCCTAAACACCTCCATCATCTGTTTAGGCTTAAGTCCACTCTTCCCTCCATCGAAATGGTGACTTATCATCTCGCCTAATGTTTTTGCTGTTGCTTGACGATGATTAAAATTACTTAACGAGCCATCGCAACTAAGCTCATCCGTTATGTTGCGAATCACAAAACTATCTGAGGCATGAAGCCTAATTGCGCGCAACCTCCAACTACATTCGCCATCAATGCACTTTAGCAAAATCCTAAAACTGTATGATTTGTAAGTCCTAAACTCAAAGCCTTTCTTCATTGCTTACGCCTTCAACGAACTATACAAATCCTTTTTGCTCTTGAAACTCATCCCACAACACATCTCATTACCATTACTAAATGAATTTGAATTTGAAGAACCACTTTCCCCAAACACGCTCTACATAAACACAAAAAGCATAAGCAACTTCAGTGTATTAGACATTTTATAAGGATTTTGTAAGGATATTAAACGTTTTCTGAAACTATTTATAAGGATTTTGTAAGGATATTAAATGCGTTCTGAAACTATTTTGTAACCTATCCTTACAAAATTTATAAGGTTTATGAGGATTTTATAAGATTTTTAAAAGCTTTCTGAAACTATATGTAACATAGATTTACAAATTTATAAGGTTTATAAGAAATAAGTAAGTATATTTAACACTTTATAAAAATATTATTATAAAGATGTTTGTACAAAAAATACCTTGTTTGGAATGTGAGATACAGGAGCAGGAGCCGGAGGAGGAGCAGAAGCCGGAGGAGGAGGGGGACGAGGAGAAGGAGAAGATGCAGTAAACTGATCTTCGCTTCTAGTTTCGATTTTGCTTTGCTCTGTCATTTGATATGAGCTTGTTTGTACCTGTCGCAAAAAACAAACTTGTTATTGATTACTAAAAAACAGGAAACCACCTATTCTACATAAAAAGAGTTATCAAATCCTACCTTATCCACATAAACATATAAGTGAATGAGCCATTCATTCTCAACAAACTTCTTCATGAACGCCTGTAATTGCATGTTGTTTCTAATATAATTTGGAGGAAAATGTGTTCTATTTGGTAACATGTAACTAAGCTTCAAAGAAGGCTCGCAAACATCAATGCCAAAATCTTCTGACACAATCTGCAATAAACCACTAAAACTAATATCTTCATCTATAATGCTAAGAGATGCTCCCCTTTCAACATCGAACATAAACTCCCAATGGCTTTTGTCTGTCATCTTTCATATTCCACACAAAGAATACAGTTCCACCATTACGGTCTGTTAAAGAAATCAAGGACGATTTATAAAGATTTTATAAATAATTTGTAAGAATTTTTAACAGTTATCAATCAACAAGAGAAACAACTTTATAAGCTTAATTGTTAATCGATTAAGCTTGCTCAACCGCCTGTAATGTTGATCTCCTATGTTTTATAAACAATTTGTAAAAAATTTTAACAGTTATCAATCAAAAGAGAAACAAAGGTTATAACCTTAATGATTTGAGATGGAATTACGACTTCCCCGACGGAGGCGATTTCCCAGACGGAGGCGATTTCCCGACTTCAAATCGAACGAAGAGGGATATATCATATTATAGAGGGAGAGATCAAATCGTAGATCGAAGACATAGAGAGAGATCAAATCGAAGAGAGACAGAGAGATCATAGATATGAGATCGGAGAGAGAGACATAAAGAGAGATATCGAGATCAAATCGGAGAAAGAGATCAAATCGGAGAGCGAGAGATCAGAGAGAGAGAGGGAGAGAGAGAGAGAAAGAACGAGATCTGGTGTTTTACAGAGAGAAGGGTAATTTAGGAATCTGAGAAAAAAAAAGGTGACATTTTTGTAAAAATTACAAAAATGTGGTATTTTTATAAAGTGGCTTGGAGCATGTGGCATATCTTAAAATTTCTCTTTAAAAACCTTATAAATTAAAAAAATTTATAATGTAAATAAAACTCTAACTCCTCTTCCCCCCCCCCCCCCCCAAATATATACACTAAATATCAGTGTTCAAAAACGCGCTAGGCGCTTACTAGGCGGCGAAAAGAGGCCTAACGCCTAGCAGTATACGCGGGAGTATAGGCGGATAATTATTTTTTAGATATATATATATATACGTATAAAAATGATATATATATATACAATATATTGATTTTATATTTAGAAATGAGAAGTCTCAAATATTAAATTTAGTAAATTATTATGTAGAAGAACATGTAGTTTGTTTTAAATATACATATAAGTATATAACCTTAAAATGTAAATTATAAATCTTACAAAATATATACAAATATAAAAGATATAATGTCTACATTTATTTTCAAAATGAATTTAACTAATAGACTTAATCCTTAGAGGCTAAAAATAAATATTTATTATGATAAACAATTTTATTTTACAATATAATAAAAAAATTGTGATTCTTAAAAAAAAAAATTTATATGGCCGCCTAATATCCGCCTAGACCGCGTAATTGTCCGCCTAGACCGCATAAACGCTCGTCTTAACCGCATAAACATCCGTATTTTTAAGAACCACATAAATCACCAAATAACCTAAAATCGGGCGCCCGGCATCCGCGTAGCGCCTAGACTCTGCCTAGGCACCCGCCTAGCCCGCGTTTGAGAACACTGCTAAATGTAGAATAGTTAACCCAAACTCAAAAATTTTAAAAATGTTTGTGTGTGTTTTACGCTATTTGCATTTTTGTTTCAATGATAACATTTGTTTTTCTTCTTATCTTCTCATCATCCTCCTTCTTTTTCTTCTTATTTTTTTTAATTCACGAAATTTAATCTCAAATTAATTTTTTTAATTTTCTTCTTCTCTTCTCCTCTTCCTCCTTTTTTTCTCAATCCACGAAATTCAATCTCAGATTTTAAGTTTTTTTTTGTGAAATTCAAATTCATGTTTTTAATATAATTTTGAGGGTAGAGATAATATTTAGTTTAAAAAAGAGAGAAATGAGATCTGAGAAAACTTTTTTGAGATTTGAAAAAAAAATAATGGAAAAAATGGAAATCTGAAGAAAAGGACAAAAATAATAATTGAAAAAGTCAAATTAAATGAGTCAAAGGACAATAGGAAAATACTGAAAAAAAAGAGTGGCATACTTGCAAATATTTTCAAATAGTGGCATAATTGAAAAGTGGCTTGAAACATGTGGCATATCTTAAAATTTCTCAACAAATACATGGGTTAAACTAGAGCATTAACCATAAAATAAAATAAAAAATAACAATCGTTTGAAAAACAAAATAATAGAAAAATATAAAATACTTTCTTCATGTTGTATGAAAAGTTTGTTATTTTGTTTGTTTACAAAGAGTTTTCCATATTAATTTTTAATATTCAATGACGAATTCAATTTTTGTTCAAAATATAATATAAATATTTTTTTTTAAATGATCAAATAGAGGTTCAATCTTTTATGAGAGGGATCTCAAATTATTATAATAGATTGTGCATCCCTATGTATTAAATTATTGAGAAATTAGCATGTATATTAGAGTTGTTATCTATAATTGATTATTTAACATTGGTTATATTTAATAATTAATGTACACAAAATTCTGATTTTAGCCTTACTAACTTAGAAAGTGTTTTTATTTTTACTTAAAATAATTTAGCCTAATTAGATTACAAAAAAAACTCACGGCCGCTTCTTCTTGATAAATATTTTCTTATGTTCTGAAAATAGTTAACTATATGTTTTAAATTTTCAAATAGTATTCGTAGTTAACTATGTTATCAAATAGTTAACTATTACAATATTTTTGCTTTTTGTTTAATTTTGTAGAAATACAATCGCAGGAACAGTTTTTCGAGTGATTAATTCAAGAGAAGATTGTTAGGATTTTTTATAAGGGATTTTTAATATTTTTCTTAAAAAAATGATTATCATATCATAGTTTTTTACTACTTTCTCTAAACAATTTCGTAAGGGCAAATTTGTCCGCATTTTCCTTCTCTCTCCTAGCTACCTAAATTTTATTATGCACATGTTAGTTACCTAAATACCTACTCCAAAACTAATATTAATCTAATTAACCCTAAATTATTATACATATTGATTTAACAAGATTATGTATATAAAATAATAAATGGTAAAATTAAAGTTCTGAAAATTCATATTATTAGCAAAAAGAACAATTTTGACAAAAAAAATATAACAACAAAAATATCAACAACAATGTCAATAATAAAAATCAAAATAAACATATATTTTCACATTTTAAAATGTAAATTTTTTAAAAAATATATGTAAATAAGTTACCGGTGTACGTGGATGAATCACCTTATATATATAATTAAAATTTAATTTTTAATTTTTAATTCTAATTCTAGATTTTATTTAGAATTATGAGGTGAATTTATTAGTTTTTTTAAATTAATTTGAGATTCGGGTTTAAATTGGCCAATTTTAAAAAATCAGATCCAAAAAAGTCCGATGGCAATAGTTCTGATCCAAAAAAGCCGTTCCTTTTTGTCTACATGTCATCCATATCACTGTTCCGTTAACGTTGGCTAATGGTATCTTGGTCAATATATAAATCAACAATAAAATCGTATGTTTAGGTATCGAATTTGAATTAATTTGAGGTTCCGGTTTAAATTGACCAATGTTAAAAGATCAGATCCAAAAAAACTCGATGACAATAGTTTTTGTCCAAAAAACCGTTTTCTCGGAATTTTACCTTTTAACTCCTTTCTACGAGTTCTAGTTTCCTCTTTTGCGAGGTGTTGTCTATCCTTTAATGGGTGTGTATTTCCCTCCGGTGGGGTTATTGTATCCTTTTGTAGTTCTTTTCTTTAATAATATAACAAGTTGGGGAAAAAAAAAAAAAAAGCTTAAACCGTTTTTGTCGGTTTTAACCGGTTTAACTCTAATCCGGTTTTAACTCAATCCGGACTTGGTTTTGTAAGAGATTAACCTAAAGTCCTAAACTCTTCTTGTCGCCGACTTCTCTTCGTCCTTCCCAGAAATCGCAGACTACATTCTTCTTCTTCCACTTTCACGATATTTGGTTCTTTTAATTTAAACTCTAAATTGGTTTTTTTTTTTGGGGTCTTTCTCTCAAATAATTTACTCAATTTTCCATCCTCTCATCTCGCCACATCCAAGGTTACATCTCCTTGAAACACTTTTTTAGTTACGGGTCTATAGGATCTGCTTGATTTGTTGAAAGATTCAACTTTGGGTGAAAAATTTCATAGTGAATAGTGAAATCCGAAAGTTGAGCAAAAATTTGGACATTGAGAATTTGATGCCCGGTTAGGAATTATGAATATTTGGTTTTGTTAGTGAAAAGAGAAATCTTTAATCTTCGATTCTGTAATTTTTATCACCAAGTTTTGGGTTTGGTCGAAATCTCTGTGAATTTAATGCTTTGAGTTGAGAATTGGATGCCCGATTAGGAATTATGACTATTGGGTTTTGTTAGTGAAAAGAGAAAGCTTTAATCTTCGATTATGTAAATTTTATCTCCAAGTTTTGGGTTTGATTGAAATCTCTGTGAATTCAATGTTTTGAGTTAAGAATTTGATGCCCGATTAGAAATTATGAATATTGGCTTTTGTTAGTGAAAAGAGAAAGTTTTAATCTTCGATTATGTAATTTTTATCAACAAGTTATGGGTTTGGTCGAAATCTCTGTGAATTCAATGTTTTGAGTTGAGAAAGAAGATCCATTGATCAAATCATATTTATGACAGGAAGAAAACAATGGACTTTGATGAAGAAGACAAACCAAAAAGGGTTTCCAAACCCCGCAGATTTGCTCCTTGTCGTGCCGGAAAATCCAAACCCAAACCCGAACCGACTGCAGAGAATGCGGAGCTGCCGTCACAAAGTGATGCTCCCTTGGAGTCTGTGAGCAAGAGTGAGCATGACGTTGATGCGAAATTTGCTGTCCCCAAAGTTGAACCTAAGTTGTATAATGGCTCCGTTAAAATGGAGACTGATTCAAAAGTGAATAAGGAGCCTGAGACAACGGATGCTGAGTTCATGGAGATAGATAAGATTCCAATGCAGGAGCAGAAGGAAGAAGAAGAAGAAGAAGACGTTGTTGTTCGTGAAATTGACGTTTACTTCAATCCATCCATTGATTACAACGCTAAGGTTAGCTAGGGATTACCTTCCTCACCTATTAGATTAGATTCTTTGGAAATTTTGTTTGTTTTTGGCTAATCGTTTAAGAGCTTTGATTTCTCAATGATGTCAGCTTTACGTTCTACAATATCCTCTGAGACCGTCTTGGCGTCCATACGAAATGGATGAACGATGCGAAGAAGTGAGTATTCGTCCCTGCATTGTTTTGTTTCTGTTACTCTCTGCATTTTCTTGTGTTGTGATCTAATCTTTTTGTTTATTTATGTGTCTTTAAGGTTAGAGTGAATCCTTCTACCTCCCAGGTGGAAATTGATTTGTCTTTGGATGACCAGTCAAATAACTTTGATTCCAACAAAGCACGTGAATTAAATATGACTAAGCAGGTCAGATTTTAGTTCCTCCAAGCTTAGATTCAATTTTCATTTGATGCAATATTCAATTTTCTTCTTGTATTTGGTAGACCTCGACAACAACATGGAAGCCGCCTACTACGTTGGATTATGTTGTTGGTGTTCTTTCGGGTGATAAGATAGTTATTTTCCCCTATTTTCCAAGCTTTATAACAGTCTGGTCTAGTGTGGATGATATATCTTATAAGATTGGACTTGTTGTTGTCTTGCGGTTACACTTGAACCCTGTTCATGCTGTTGCTCAGCTCCGACCGTCTATGCAGTATCTTTCAGCCAAAAAGAAACAAGCCGAAGCTACTGATGAACCTGTTGGAACGTTGAGAAAACAGAAAATAATCGAGGTGAAATGATTTTGGTTCAGTTTCTTAAAGCACTGCAGTTTTTATCATGATTGCTTATGTAGAGTTCATCGTTCTGAATTTTACTTCATTGCTGCTTTCTGTTTTGTCAAAGATTGGCCCGAGTAGTTTAGCTACTTATGCCACCTTTTACATGATTCTAATTTTGAGTTTAGTGGCAGAAAAAGGGAGTGCAGGCGTCAACGGATCATAAACCAATTCCTGAAGAAGTATGAGAAGATTTGGTTTTATTCAGTTTTTTTTGTGTGATCATTTCTTCTCTTTGAGTTGTTGTTAGATATGCTTCGTAAACTTAATGCTGCTATCTTTCTTCTTCCTTCAGAATTGGGTTTCATTCGAGTATCATGGACTTCAATCCGATTTAAGCTCCATATATTATCGTAAAGGAATGATCGCAAATGGGAACTCTTCAGTAGAATTCAACATGAGCCCGTATGATCTTTTCTTTTCACTGAGTTCACTTAAGACAATTTGTATTGTTTCCCTTAATATCTCCTTGTATTTTTTTGAAGTGAGGACTACATCAACTCGCTGTGCCGTGGGGAAAGCAGCAGAAATTCTGAAACGAAAGATTCATCGAAAAGGTGTGAAATCTCTTTAATCATATTTTCGATTTATTAGTTTCCCTGTTCTTGTTTTACCAAATGTCTGGTCTCCTGTCTCATCCAGTCAGCATATGAAAAAATTCCCAAATTATCTCATTATGGAAATACTCCTGAGATTGCCGGCAAAGTCTATAGCCAGAAATCGCTCTGTATCGAAGCTCTGGGCTTCCATACTTTGCGAGACGCATTTCACGGAGTTGTTCCTTACAAGGTCTTTGGCTCGCCCGCTACTCTTGTTCTGTGTCCCAAAAGGCGGTAACTTGTTCTTCTTCTCGACACCTCAGGTCAGAAATCCAGATGAGAACTCGTCTGTTGTTGCCGCCTATCATCATATTAGTTTCCCCTTTTTTAATCCTTACTCAAGAGTTCGTGGTCCTGTATGCGGTTTGTTCTGTCTTAAACACATTCTGAACTTCAAGTCAGATGAAAGTGAGGAAAAGTGCTGGTGATACTTAACACTAGCACGGGACAATCGTTACGTTTACCCAAACTAGATAGGGGGAAGGATATAGTGAGGTGCTTGGTTGGGTATGATCCTGTTGACAAACAGTTCAAGGCATTGTGCATGACTAAGATGGTGAGGGATTCACCTACTTTTGACGAGTATCAAGTCCTGACATTAGGGACTCAGAATCTTCAATGGAGGATGATAGAATGTAGCGAGCCCCATAACTATTATCAAGGTTCAAGTGATGAGATGTGCATTGATGGTCGGTTATATTATGTAGGTTATGTCAATGATAGTAAGACTGTCAGGCACACTGTGATTGTTTGCTTCGATTTAAGATCCGAGAAGTTTCAAGTGATTGAAAAAGGTATAAACAATGTAGGCAAAGCAATGATACTATTGGCGTCCTCAACTCTTGTAAACTACAAGGGTAAACTAGGTGTTCTTTTGTCAGATAGGAATGAAGAACTTACTGCCAGAAGTACACGTCTTGAATTGTGGGTTCTGGAAGACGCTGAGAAACATGAATGGTCGAGTCGTATATCCATATTGCCCCCTTTGTGGGCGGAGGTAGTTGCATATGACACGTTATTCTTTGCTGGAGTGACTATTACTGATGAGATCGTGCTGGCGCCGCAGCGTCTGCGTTTTCCTTTCTTTGTTTTCTTCTACGACATGAAGACGAAAACCATCAGAAGACAATCTTTTGCTCTCTTCTTTTCTCTACTATTGGGATTATCAAGAGCAATCGCTTGCTCTGTTGCTCACACGAAATTTGCACTGATTCCTCGGAGAATAAGAGGTTTTCGTTCTTAAAAATCTCTCCACGCCGGAGTTGAAGAGGCAGCAATCGAGACAGTTGACTTAATGGGGATACCAAGTCTTCTCGGACCCAAGTGCATCCAGTTATCACACCAAAAATATGCAGAATTTCCCCACGCTTCTCCATGCATGCTCTTCAAAAGTTTCCAGTCTACGTACTAAGGTAAGAGATATCTATTTTTTTTAGGTTTTTTCTCATAACAAATATCTACACTTTTCCTCTCTTTTTTTTTTTTTTTTTGTTCGAATGTTACAAGTTCCTTCTTATGTCATTCTTTTCTTGGAAAATTTTGTCTCTCAATACAACTTTTCTCATACTTACTGCAGAAATCTTGGGTACATAAACGAAAAACTCATCTTTATTAATTATGCATATCAGGGAAATTAACACTTAACACAAACGATCGACGACGCTTTAGTAGAATTTAAATGTGAAACTTGTATTTGTATTTGTGAAAGCAATATTGTATCTGGTTTAGACTTTAATTGTCTTTTGGTTATAAATAAGTGCATTGTCATACTTTCACTAATGGATTAAGCACACTGAAGCCATGGAAGTTCAATAGCCTTCTGGTCCTAGCTTGTGGTGCAGAAGAATCCACATTTGGTATTACTGGCGTCTCAGAAAATGAAATCTTCCTCCATGAGTTTCATCAAGCTCAAGAAATCTGTACCAACCAATCCGTGAAAATTAAGATCCATTAGGCAATTAATGTGTCGACAAAACTCATTGGGTTTTGTCGACACATTAATTGCCTAATGGATCTTAGTTTCTGGCCCAAATGTAAAAAATTTGTGATATTTTTCAAAACCGTGGCTCGGCCGGTTTAACCAGTTCACCGGGTCACGGATAAATAACGATTTTTTCCAGGTTTTCTCGGATTTATGTTTACCAGATTTAAGCACTAAACCCAAATCGGGTTACCGGATCCCGGATTAACCGATCCGACCGGGCAGTCCGGTCCAGGCATCAAAACATTGGAGATAGTCTACGGAGGCCCAAATAACACCTATGTGTGTTAGACTTGCCTTATTCTATGTTTAGTTTTTTTACTAGGCTTTCATATTTAAATCTTCGTTAATCGTCTTAAATTGCTTTTTTTTAATTATGGATTTTCTAGTTTATGTGTTCTCATTTTTCTTATATTCTTTTTAGAGAAATTTCAAATAATGCCACTTTCCAAGTGCCACTTTACAAAAATGCCACACTTTTGAAATCTTTACAAAAATGCCACTTTTTCAAAATTATTTTTTCATTATATAATTTATGTTTGGATTAACTATATTATATTAGGGTTTAGTTTTGAGTGTTTAGGGAGTTTTAGGTGTCAAAACATTTTTTAGAGTTTAGAATTTTAAGATATAGGTTTTATAAATCTATAATTAGTGGCATTTTTGTAAATGAACACCCCTAAATGGCATTCTTGCAAATACGCACACAAAAAGTGGTATTTTTGTAATTACCCCTTCTTTTTATCTATGCATTTTATATTTTTCTGTTTCTAAATTCTACTATAATTGTACAATTGATTGTACAGATTTTTCTAAGAAATGACAATGCAAATATGATTTCTTACCTTTGATGTAGTATAAACCGTATAGTTTGTCTCTCAACTGAAAATTATACATTTATTTTCTTATAATGCTACTGGATATATTATTTTCTATGAAAATTTCATATTTTTTCTAAATGAACTTGAGCTATACAATAGAAACTCTATAAATTAATAATGTTATAATTATGATATTTATTAATTTATAAAATTATTAATTTATAGAGAAAGTAAACTTCCATTATCCTCTAAATTTTTTTTTTACTTGAATTATTTTTATTTTATATTTAACTATATTTTTTTAAAAAGGTTAATTAGCTTAATATTTATTTTGGATTGCATAATTAGGTAACTAATTTCTACATAATAAAATTTAGGTATTTAGGAGAGAGAAAGAAAAAATAGACAAAAATACCCCTACGAAATTTAAGAAAAAAATTCTGTAAAAATCAGTCAAAAATATTTATCATTAATCGCTAAAATCACTAAAAATATCTCATAACTCCATTAAACAGATAGATATCTTTCCCAAATTCGTAACAAAATCAGAATGTATATAGTCAAATATTCGAATGTAGATATATTCAACTATTTATGTAAGCTATTTTATATAGTGATACTGAACTATGCATGACACAATTAAAAAATAATAGTTAGTAGTATGACAGTTAACTAGTTCAGAGTATAATTTTACTATACCCATTTTATAACATAGTTGACTACATAAAAAATGTTATTATTTGTAATAGCTAACTATTTAAATAAACATAGCCAACTATTTTATTTTGCATAATCAAAAACAATAATATACACAACTATTTTTAGAAATATAGTTTGCATAATGAAAAAGAAATATAATTACCTATTATAGTGAAAAAATATTGTATATAGTTAACTACATTTCAATAAATATTGTTACCTATTACACATATTTTTGAATATAGTTAACTATGCCGATCTCTAGCGACAACTCAATTTGGATGGCGGTGAGAGAGAGCACCTTGAAGCTCCTTGTCGTCGATGAAATCACTATCGTCCCGATCCGCAGCCTGGAAACAAGCCACGATATTTGGATCTGTACCGGGAGGAAACGCCGACGGGACAAGAGATGCAAACGGGCTTCCAAAAGAACCATGAGTATGAGGAGGAGGAGGAGCTTTGTAACCTCCACATCCCGACTGCGATCCGTAACCACCGTAGTCAGAAGATCCAGACGGTGGATGAGCACCGTAACCTCCGGGAGATCCGTAAGCAGCGTGAGGTTTGTTGTCTTTATGTGGCTTGTGATCTCCTGGAGAAGATGTGTACGGAGCAGACGGTGGTGCACTGTAAGGTGCGGAGGAAGGTGGAGGCTACAAGCCGTACAGGGAGGAGGAGGTGGAGGCTGCGAGCCGTACGGGGAGGAGGAGAAGAAGAAGGAGGAGAAAGAGAAGGAGGAGAAGAAGAAGGAGATGGAGAAGGATGAGAAGGAGAAGGAGAAGAATGAGAAAAGGAGAAGAAGAGAAGAAGAAGAGTGGCCGTCGGACTCACGATTAGGGTAATTTTTTTTTGTTTTATGTTTATTATTTTATTTTTGTTTTAATTTTATTTTTGCTTTTGTTTAATGTTAAAGTAAAAAAAAACTTTTAAAATTGATAGGGCTAAAAATGAAATTTCATGGGACAAAAAATTTAGAAACCTAATTTTGTTTTACCTAAAGTTAGTCTCCTAATTATGTCTTAAAAGACTAATATATGACCTAATTTTCCTTTTTAAAATTAGTTTCTTTCTCTTTGTTTTTATTTATTTCATCCAATAAAATTGAGTTATAAAGAAATTTTAGTTTTAAGAGAAGAACAAACAATACTAAAATCATACTTTAGTTGTGTACATATAAAAATTTATATGTCATATATTAATTTATGATATTTTTAGGATCATATATTTCATGAGAACTTTTTAGAAATGCCACTTTTTAGTGCCACTTTTTAAAAATACCACAATTTAAAAATACTATCAATTGGCGATACAATTGAATTTTTAACTAAATCCAGTCTCCCTCGTGGAATTTGATCCCACGATGATGTTTATTAGAAACATATTTCATCCATTTTTGAGCTTCAGGTAGCCTTTCTCTTGCCATTCTAGGAATTCGTCACGCTCACATCTACTTCACAACTTGTGAACTCCCTGCTGTATACAGTGCAGTGCATAGGATATCAGGGGTCGAAGCAAAAAAGAAAGTTCAATCTAATTTAAACAATAGTAATATAATTAAAATAATAACACTTTTCATATAAGATAAAAATAAAAATGTATTTGGTATACAAATGTCTTAGTTCTGACTTTATAATTATTCTATGAAAAAGAAAAAATTGTGAAAATTCTCAATAGAAAAAGCTATTAACCTAAATAACAGAGAGAAAAACTCCTTTTTTTTTTAAAGAAAAAGAATGAAAAGAAATTATCCATAGTAAGAAAGAAAAATAGATATAGTGTTTGGATTATTAGAAAGAAATTATATATATCATTTGGATGTGTTAATTTATAGATATGGGGTCCTAAATTTTGTAATTTAAGAACTTTTCGGATTTTTTGAAATTTTTAAGAGTTTTTGATATTATTTTTTAAAATAAAACTTTTAGTTTTTATATAAAAAGAATTATTATTATTATTATTATTATTTTGAATTTTATGGTCTTTTTGGAGGATTTGTCGATTATTATTAATGTTTTTGATTAAAATATTAATAAATAGATAACCGATGTTATCTTTTCGTTAAATCCGTAAAATTAAGTGGTATAAGTTAAAATTGAGGAATTAAAGTGATCAATTTAATTAATTAAGGTATTAAACTGGATATAAAAAAAGTTCAAAAGTTTATCGATAGTTAAAGTATTTTTATGGAATTTATACTTTTTATTTTTTATTTTTTAATACCAATTTTCTAGAAAGTTCACGTTTCTTGAAAAAGAATTTGACCCAGTTTCAAATCTGAGCAAATCAGGCCCATACAGTCCCAATACTTCAACTTTCACGATATTTCAAAAACGACAGCATTTCACACAGATCAAAGGGGAGCGAGAGAGAGAGAGAGAGAGAGCTTCGTGAACTCTCTGCAACGTTCCACGCGAAGGCGATTCTCGATTTCTTGGTTAGATCTCCTTGAAACACTTGTTTAGTCACGGATCGATAAGATTTTCTTGATTTATTGAAAGCTCCAACTTGAGATTTGGATTTTTGGGTGAATTTTTTCATGGTGAATTGTGAAATCGGGAAGTTGATGGGATTTATGAATATTGCGTTTTGTTAGTGAAAAGAGAAAGTTTCATCACCAAGTTTTGTGTTTGGTCGAAATCTCTGTGCATTCAGTGTTTTTGATTTGAGACTGGAAATCCCTTAATCGAATCATATTTGTGACAGGAAGAAACAATGGTTGAAGAAGACAAACCAACAGAGGTTTCAAAGGGCAATAAGGTGGAGAAAGATAAGATTCCGCTGCATAAGGAGAAGGAAGAAGAGGAAGAAGAAGAAGACGTTGTTGTTCGTGAAATTGACGTTTACTTCAATCCATCCATTGATGACAACACTAAGGTTAGCTAGGGATTACCTTCCTCACCTATTAGATTAGATTCTTTGGAAATTTTGTTTGTTTTTGGCTAATCGTTTAAGAGCTTTGATTTCTCAATGATGTCAGCTTTACGTTCTACAATATCCTCTGAGACCGTCTTGGCGTCCATAAGAAATGGATGAACGATGTGAAGCAGTGAGTATTCGCCGCCCCTGCATTGTTTTGTTTCTGTTACTCTCTGCATTTTCTTGTGTTGTGATCTAATCTTTTTGTTTATTTATGTGTCTTTAAGGTTAGAGTGAATCCTTCTACCTCCCAGGTGGAAATTGATTCGTCTTTGGATGACCAGTCAAATAACTTTGATTCCAACAAAGCACGTGAATTAAATATGACTAAGCAGGTTAGATTTTAGTTCGTCCAAGCTTAGATTCACTTTTGCTTTTTTATCCTTTGATGCAACAATTCATTTTTGTTTTTCTTGTATTTGGTTAGACCTTGACAACAACATGGAAACTGCCTCCTGTGACGGATTATGCTGTTGGTGTTCTTTTTGGTGATGAGGTATTTTCTTCCCCTATTTCCCAAGCTTTATAACATTCTTGTCTAGTGCGGATGATGATATCTTATAAAGATTTGACTTGCTGTGTTGCAGTTACACTTGAATCCTGTTCATGCTGTTGCTCAGCTCCGACCGCCTATGCAGTATCTTCCATCCAAAAACAAACAAGCCGAAGCTTCTGAAGAATCGGTTGGAACGTCAACAAAACAGGAAATAATAGAGGTATAATGATTTTGGTTCAATTTTTAAACCACTGCAGATTTAGTATGTTTGCTTCTGTTGTGTTCATCGTTCGTAATTTTATTTTCATTGCTGCTTTCTGTTTTGTCAAAGATTGGCCCGATTAGTTTAGCTACTTATGCCACCGTTTGCATGATTCTAATATTGAGTTTGGTGGCAGAACAAGGGAGTTCAGGCGTCAACGGATCATAAAGCAATTCATGAAGAAGTATGAGAAGAATTGGCTTTATTCAGCTTTTTTTTGTGTGTGATCATTTCTTCTCTTTTAGTTGTTGCTAGATATACTTGATAAACTTAATACTGATATCTTTCTTCTTCCTTCAGAATTGGGTTTCACTCAAGTATCATGGACCTCAATCCGATTTGTGCTCCGAATATCTTAAAGGAATGATGGCGAACGAGAAATCTTCAATAGAATTCGACATGAGCCCGTATGATCTTTTTCTTTTCATTGAGTTCGCTTAAGACAGTTTGTGTTGTTTCCCTTAATATTTTCTTGTATTTTGTTGAAGTGAGGATTATATCAACTTGCTGTGCGGTGGGGAAAGAAGCGGAAGCTCTGAATCGAAAGCTACTGACGACAAGCTTGTGTTAAAGGTAGAGAGCCAAATATTTCCCAAATGAGCTCACTACAGAGATAGTCTCGCGATTGCCGGCAAAGTCCATAGCAAGAAATCGCTCAGTATCAACAAAATGGGCTGCATTACTTCACCAAACAGAATTCGCTAAATTGTTCTTGAAAAGGTCGTTGCTTCGTCCTCAACTCTTGTTCTGTGTATTGCGAGATGGCGCAGAATTGCATGTCTTCTCGATACCTCAGGATCAGAACTCGCCTCTTGTAGCTGCTGTGCAGCAGATGGAATTACCCTTTGGTTATGGTGCCTCAATACCTTGTGATCCTGTGTTGGGGCTGTCATGTTATGCACGTATGGTGTCCATAGATGGACTGTCGGAAAGAAGGCCGGTTATAGTAATCCAAGCACGGGACAGTTGTTATTTTTACCCAAAGGATTTATTTTGTGGGATCAGGTGGAGACTTTACTTGGCTATGAACCATTTGCAAAACAGTTCAAAGTACTAATCATGGAGACGAAGCCGATGTACACAGATTTGGGCTTTTATGGGGATACCACTCAAAGTTTTCATATATTGACAGTAGAAGAGTGGATTCCGTTATGGCGAATGATCAAGTGCGGTATATCTCATCAGTTTATGTGCGACACAGCTGTTTCCATAAAGGGGCAGTTTTTCTGGGTAGGTCATCTCAAAGATGATGATGATGAGACTGTTCGTACATATAGTATTATCTGTTTCGATTTAAGGAGTGAAGAGTTTAGTGTTATATATGCTGATTTGTAGGATGACCCGAGTATATGGAATTGGCTACGCCTAGTAAACTACTATGGGAAATTGGGTGCTATTGTGTTAGACCACTATGAAGTTACAGCAGGGACTACAAGTTTTGAACTGTGGCTTTTACAGGACGCTAAGGAACATATATGGTTGAAACATGTATGCGTACTGCCTCCATTCCTGTAATCTCCAATTTCCTTACGGGCTTCTTCTCCACATGATAATAAAAAACGTATAAAGGACTACGCACAAAGCATGGAGCCATAAGGATCCCATCAGAAGTAACTCCATCAATGCGTAATCTAGTGGGAGATGCGAGATTACGCATTGATGGAGTTACTTCTGATGGGATCCTTATGGCTCCACGCTTTGTGCGTAGTCCTTTATACGTTTTTTATTATCATGTGGAGAAGAAGTCCGTAAGGAAATTGGAGATTACAGGAATGGAGGGTTTTGAGGGGAGTTACTTTTCCACCTACTGCAACCATGTGGAGAACTTGGTGGAGCTAAAACTACATCTCTCACTCTTAACACATGTTTTCTAATTTTCTTTCGCTCATTTTCGAAGTATGTTTGAAAAATTTCTGTTGTTTGAAAATTGTTCTACTTTAGTTTTTTATTCAGATAAAATCCGCTATTAGATCATTCGACTATTTTTCTATTAAACTATTCATTTGACGTAAAAATGAACTTACTAGCTATATTAAAAGAATTAACGTACATTAAGGGAAATGACCTATGAAGTTTGGGTTTTATCCTAAATTTGGTAGCACCGACCAATATCATGCAATTTACATTTCGAGCTACGGTCAAATTAGTAATGAAATCATTTATTTATTAATTCTGCCGTTACATGAGCAATTTCTTTTAAATTCTAGGGGTGGGCATTCGGGTATCCTTTCGGGTTTGGATCGGGTATTTCGGATTTTCGGATTTTCGGGTTTAGAGATATGATACCCATTCGGGTATTATAAAACTTTGGATCGGATTCGGTTCGGGTTTTGTCGGGTTCGGATCGGGTTCGGATTATCCGAAATACTAAAAATTATCGAAAATATTCAAATATTACCCAAAAAATGTATAACTATCTCACTTTCTTTTTAGTTGGTTCAATTTAATTATTTGTTATTCCAATTATCCAAAAATATCCGAAATAAAATAACAAAAAAAAAATTGTAATAGTTCAAATAATAACATAAATTGGTTATTTTTATCGAAATATATCCACAATATCAAAATTGATCAAAAAAGCAAAGAAAAAATTTTAAAAATTACACAAACTACATGAACATATTCGACTTTAACTCTAAATATATTTAATTTTGTTTATGTTTCGTATATTTCGGGTACCCGTTCGGTTTTCGGTTCGGTTCGGGTTCGGTTTCAGATTTTTGGGTTTAGAGATATAATATCCATTCGGATATTAAAAAATTTTGGATCAGATTCGGTTCGGATAATTAGGGTCGGATTCGGTTCGGTTTTTCAGTTTCGGATTTTTTGCCCACCCCTACTTTTAATATTATGAGAAAATTTTCAAATTTAGTACTCCTATTTCTAAATAATTGATTTTCTAGAGTTTTCACACATATTAAGAAAATATTAATTTTAACTATACATATATTATTTTTTATGCTAAACAATTTTCTATAACTTTTAGCCAATAGTAATTAAATAAAATCAATTAATATATTTTGAAATTCATATTTCATTTTCATTACTTAATAAAATATGCATAGAAAATATAAAACATCAATTTTTTAAAAACAGTTTTTTTCTTTTTCTTATAACATCGAATATTTAGAAACGGAGATTATTTTATAATACTATCATCATTACAGTTGCAAAAAGAAAAAAAAGAACCCGTGATTTGATTTAAAACTTCACTTGTTTTTCCATGTCAAAATTAATTAAAGCATTGATTTTGTGATATTAAATTTAAAAAATATTGAAACAAACAAAGAAGTGAGATCTTCACTCAACATCAGGTGAAGCATGCAAGTTCAACACCGTCTGCTGCGGGGTCAAGTGGATAAGATTTTCTGCTATTCAACTCAATATTCATGCTGTAACGGATGTGAGAAGATAAACAAAAACGTAAAAAAAGACACAAATGTCTTCACAAGACTAGATACCCTCATAGAAGCCAGATGTTCTCATAGGAGCCAAATGTCTTCACATAAACATATGTCCTCACAAGACCAGATGATCTTACAAGAGCCTGATGTCCTCACGGGATCCTATGCTCTCACAAGACCTGGTGCTCTCACAAGAGCTTGATGCCCTCACAAGGACCTGATGCCCCCTTCCATGAGCCTAATTCTCCACAGGGACATGAATCCCCACATAGACCCGATGCCCCACCTTGGGTCATACGCTCCACCTTGGGCCATGCGCTCGGGCCATGCGCTCGGGCCAGACGCCCCACAAGGGTCTGATGCCCCCACAGAGAGGTGACGCCCCTACATGGGCCTGATGCCTTCAACCCGCCAGACGCCATAATGAGCTAATTGTCCACTAAGCCAGATGCTCTACACAAGAGCATGATGCCCCTTAAAGAGGGCATGATGCCTTTAAGAAGGCAAAATTGATCACATGCATTTTTGGCTTCTACCTTTTTTATCTGCAAATTTGTCTTCTTGTTTTTCTCATGTTTAACCAAACCCCTTCCAAAAAAAAAAAAATAATATCATGAAATTTGTAGGTACCAACCAATCTGCAATATAGAGTCATCACCTCTCATCTATTATTTTTTTTTATCATCTGAAATGTTTATTAAACTTGGTACGAAACCGAAAGGATTACAAAACCGAAACCAGAAGCTAAGTCGGCAGACAAACTTGAATTCCCCAGATACAAAGCCCATACAAGGGACATCAAAGAAACCATGAAATTCAAACTAAACTACCAAGGCTAGCACTTCACCGCTAAGACTACAAAAATGAGAAATAACACAAGATCAGCCACAAACATTACCCAAAGGCAAAGAAATGGTGGATGGACAGAGACCAAACCAGACTACAAGAAACACAAGCCAAAAGGCACGAGTCCGACATGCTAAAAGTCCAAACGACACACCACCGTAGCTGAGCAGATAAGTCACCACCTCAAGCAGACAAAACATGAGCAAATTAAGAGGGACCAAAACAAAGGGATCAATCAAGAAGAAACATCATCCAAGCGACGAAAGCAACAGAATTTGAAGGCGCGATAACATCCCAAAATAGTCTAAACTGAGCCTCGAGACCGCTTCCCACTTCAAAAACCGTAAACAACAAAGCTTGAAGAGAAGACTCTTCACCAAAGAAAGCAACCAAAGTGACCGGATTACACGAGCACAAAAGATCAAGAGTTGAAGGACGCTAAGAGGAGGCGCGTTCTTGAGCGGAGAAGCCGCATCAGAGGACAAACCGACACCAATCATTCCACCAAAACCCAACTCGAAATACATTAAACGAAATTGCACATGAACCAGAACTAGAACTACTTTCTAACTAACCAAATTAAGAGGAACCACTTTATAGGCTTCTTTTATTTATTTAACCGATGAAATTAGGCATGTGATTCGATATAGATGAGAAACATTAATAGTTTAAACAATATTTATTTATTTTTTAACAAAAAAAAATCATCTATAATAGATGAGAGATGGTTTTGGTGCTTCACCTCTCATCTCATCTATTATATATGAATATTTTTTTTATTTTTTGTTAAAAATAAATAAATATTTTCTAAAGTATTAATGTTTCTCATCTATATCGAATCACATGCCTAATTTCATCGGTTAAATAAGTAAAAGAGGCTTATAAAGTTATATGGGGTAAATTACATCTATAGGCACTTTGTAAACAATTTATTGGGAAAACAGCTTATTCATACACAAACTATCGGCCATGGTTACAGAACATACATGAACTCATATAATCCGGCTAAAACATACATTGACAAGTTAACAAGTGTTGACTCAGCTACCATATGACTAAGTCATCAATAATCCGTTGACATGGCAGTTGAATCATCAACCACGTTATCAAATTAATTAAGTAATAAATAAATAAAAAATTACATTTAATTTTAAAATAGTTTTAATCATACAAAAAATAGAAATTACAATTAATTTACTGTATATGTAATCATATGATATTTTCTGTTTAGTCATGTGAAAATCATATTATTCTCTAGTGCATGTAAAATCGATATCATTTTCTTTCTGGTGCATGTACTAGTGGTTAAAAATCATATTATTTTTAGTATTCTCGTATTTTTCAACCTTAATTGTTTCTTTACATCGTATGAAAAGAAAATGATATGATTTTTACATTGTTGTTGTAAACTTGAAATAACTTGAAAAATAAGTTAAGTATATTTAGAAGAATCTAAATATATGTGAGTTTTCTTTTTATTAGGAGTTATCTAGAATAGGATTTTGGAGTTGTGTTTTCCTATATAAGGAGGTGCTAAGATGTGGCACAACTTATGAGATTAAGAACTTGAGGTTTTGAGGTATTCTTATTAATCATTGGTGTTCTTAATATTGAGGTTCTATATACATGCACTAGAAAGAAAATGTTACTTTTGAAAGAAAACGAGAATGCTAAAAGTGAAAAATATACATGTCGTACAGGGCCATGATGCCCCCTCAGAGGCTTGATACTCCGACACGGGCCTGACGCCCCTCACCAGGATCATATGCTCCACCTGAGCGAGATGCCCTAACCGGGCCATATGCTCAACCTAGTTAGATGCTCCACCGAACCAAATGCTCCACTGAACCAGATGATTTTACCGAGCCTGATGTCTTCACATGACTAGATGTCCTAACGGGACCATATGTTTTCACAGGACTAGATACCCTCATAGGAGCCAGATGTTTTCACAGGAGCTCAATGTCTTCCCAGGATCCGGTTTTGTTCTAAACGCCCTGATCGAATCTCAGAGCAAGGATCTTAAGGTCGTAGCGGGAGAAGCCAGTCGAAATGCTGGGAGAGAACGTCGATCAGACTTCTTCAACCAACCTTGGTAAGCGCATCATCACTGCTCACTCTGGTTTCTAGTGTCTTTAATTTGCTCGAATTATGTGTATTGGAGTTGTTGAAGTGGCGAAATTCCACTAATTGATTGATGATACGTTTCTGAATAATAACATGTTGCAGGGTCGAAGATGCAGTAATACGTTACTTGAACCGGAAGCCAGCAGCTGGGAACGAGGGGCCAGGGAGTTGGTGAGTTTGTTGCCGATACAAGTCTCATCATCTGTTTGAGCTTTTTTAGAAGAAGAAGAAATTGTTGAGACCAATCTGTTTTAAAAGGGAACTAGTGTATCGGTAATCTTGTGTATGATGAAACATTATTATTTATAATTAGCTTTGTTTTGTAGCTTTTTTTACTTTAATGGTTATGTTTTGAGAAATTGAGTCGAACTTAGAGAAATATATGGGGAAAATCGCATTTTTAACCTTCAAAATTAGATTTACTAGCAGTTTAAACCCTGAGAGAATTTCACTAACACTTTAAACCTCCAAACTCCAAACACTAACATTTTAAACCTTTAACCTTGTTCTCGAGTTTGCGCCGACAAAAAAAGTACCGGAACAGTAAACGTCGTTACGGAACAGTAAACGGCTGTTACACTACGTAACATTTGCCGTTAACTATATTTAATTTTTAATTAAAACAGAATTTAGAAAAAAAAAAACAAATAAATTGTTTTTATAACAGAAATAAATTTTTTAAATTAAAAAAAAAAAACAAAAAACCAATCACGACAAAATTGATTTGGGGATTAGGGTTCTTCATTCTCACAACAAACAAATCGAACTTGAGAGAGAGAGAGAGAGGGAAATCGAAGGAGAGAGAGAGAGAGAGCGTAGAGGGAGAGGGGGAAGATAGAGAGGGAGAGATCGGATGCGTTGCAGTCAAAATGGGGTAAGTATACTCTCCAATCTCTCTATTGAAGTTGAGTTGTTTGTGAGAATGTCGATTTGTTTATGAGAATCGAGAAAGAAATAGTTGTTTGGGTTTGAGAAGATTTTTCGAGAAAGAAACAGTTTGAAATTGGGGTAAGGGTTTCGGGTTTCTCATATGAAATTGGGGAAATGGTTTCGGTTTCGAAATTGGGGAGAGGGTTTCGGGTTTCATAAAATGCAGTGAGGGTTTCGGTTTTGAAATTGATTAGCTCGATATGTGATGCGTGTTTGTGCTTCTTGTACAGTGATATGGAGACAATAAATTTGGCGATACACTACGGTGGAACTATGAAGAAAGAAGGTGACGATTACAAGTATGTGCGTTCATTGGATACTAAGACTCTCAACTGGAATTTGTCTGATTTTAGATGGGAGAAGATTGAAGAGTTTCTCATGTCTGAGTTAGTTAGTACACCGATTAGTTTGGTTTGGTACAAACCGAGAAGCAAGGAAATGAAGAACTTAATGTATATGCTTGACTTTGATGATTTGTCTGAAATGTACAAGGTAGGAAAAGCAGAAGGTGGGCTAGATTTGTTCATTGAACATGACTGCTCTGATTCTATTCATGTACGCTGTCTTACAAGCAGCAAACAAGAAGATGCAGATGAGGACTGTGGCTATGATGGTGGTACTGAATCAGAAAAAGAAGATGCAGAGGATGTTCGTAATAAATCAGAAAAAGAAGATAGTGATGACAGTGATGATGACGTTGACAGGCCAAGAGAAGAAGAAGAAGCTGAAGAATCTGAGGATGAAACACCAATAGAGGATAATGTGGCTAAAGAGAATGTGTGTGGTGAAGAAGGCGAGACTGTGGCGAATGAAAGAGGAGAGGCTGTGGCTGAGGAAGGAGGGGACCAGGTGGTAGATGACGGTAGTGATGTAGTGGCTGATGCAGGAAATGGTAGTAGTGATGCTAGGTTCAAGTCACTGTTTGAGGAGGGTACAAAAACAGTTCCGGAGAAGGAAGCTTTCATAAATCATGAAGAGAAGGCCGCAACAGAGTTGGAAGCTGAAGAAAGTGAGGAGGAATTTGGTATAGGGCAGAAAGAGTATCCAGATACTCCATTGGAATGGCCTCGCTGGAGAAGGCGAGGATAAATAACAAGTATTGCTCAACAATTCGTAGCAGCTCAAGTTTGTATGAAGTGCTTGAGTTTGACCTTGGCTACTCAGTGAACTTGTCTACACATCAGTGTGCTTGTAGGAAATGGGATTTAACAGGTAAACTTCTTAGCTTATATTGTTACTCTACAATTTTATTTTCATTAATTGTGTCTGCCTCTTATTGACAGGTATACCATGTAAGCATGCGGTTTGTGTTCTTGATGATAACAAAGAGGATCCAGTGAAGTATGTTGCTGAGTATTATTACACTCATGTTTTGAAGAGGACGTATGCTGAAAACATAAAACCTGTCAATGGTCACACCATGTGGAAGCATGTAAATAAACCTCCAATTGGAATACCAGAGATGCGGAAGCCACGAGGTAGACCAAAAAACAGAGACCGAATTAAGGAACCATTTGAATCATTAAAAAATCCCGGCAAAGCAACAAGACATGGTAGGAGACCAGTTTGCGGCAATTGCAAAAAATATGGTCATATTAGGACTTCTTGTAAGAATGAAACTGTTGTGTTTGAGGGACCGAAAAACAGACCTGGGAGGCCAGCTAAACTACCATCAGAGGTACTTTCTTAATAAATTTTTTAAGTTTTTCATTAAGTTTTTGTCTAGCCTAAACCACCTTCTATTAGACTCAGTTGCTGCATCCACCAAAGGCAAGAAGAAAAAGACAAACTCCAGCTGCTGGAAGTAGCTCCCAACCATCAGAGGTATTTGTTTTTTAATTGTGTTTAATTTTCAGACTCATCAAGTACCTCCTCTAATTTTACTTGTTATTTCCATGCAGAGGCAACCAAGAAGAACTACCAGTAGCTCCCAACCAACTCAAAACAGTCAAGCAAGTTCCCAAAATCCAGTAACTTCCAGTGCTCCTCAGCCATCAGCCTCATCAAGTCATCCGAAACCACATGTTAAGAAGGCAGCACGAGGAAGACCATTGAAGATAAGGAAAACTGATAACATCCCAGTTGGTATGGGAACTATGTGGAGTCCTTTCACTGATAGGCCTTTTGAGATTTTTGGAAATAGGATTTATGACAGGTCGGACCTCAACCCACAGCCTCCACAAGCCAATAACCCACAGCCTCCAGAAGAGAATAATTGACAGCTACAATAATGTCTACATTCTCTGAATTCCACATCTCTCTATCTATCTATGTTTTTGTTTTATGACTATTAGATAAGTGTTTTGTGTCTTGTTTTATGACTATCGGAGAAATGTGTGACATTTTCTATAAGTATCTTGTTTTCGTTTGTGTGACTTAATCTATAAGTATCTTGTTTTGCATACTTCATGATTCACTTTATAAATTTTTAAGCTTTTGTCTCATAAACAGCAATGAAATTGATACATAGTCTTCGAAATCGATACATAAACAAAGACACAACACAGACACAACACATCCGATTATCAAAGACACATACATAGTCTTTCAAAGACACGTAAACAAAGACACAAGCATAGATACTACTTCGATACTCCCATTATGACTCCAATAACCACTGCAAATCCTACTGACGAAGTTATAAGGACGTTACGAAAGACCCTACACCTTTCGTTTAATATCAAAACCTCTCGCCTTAGTGCTTCACAATCTTCACGAGTTTCCTTCAATTCATCCACTAAATCACTTGTATTCTCTACAATACTTCCACCTTCACGAGTTAGACATCTTACCTTGTTCTTCAGATTACCAATCTCCAATTTTTGTGCCCGAATCACATCTCTAGCTTCCAACAAGGCTAGATATTGCCACCCATGTGGTTTCTCCACATCAAACCAATGAAAAAAATTACAAGATTCATACCCGTTCACAACCTTACGGCCTGGACAGCCATAGAACCTCCTTCCTGGGTTTGTTTCGGTCCAAGCTCTCACAATCTTAGCGACTCGACGACACTTACACAAAACACCATTGTCGTTCTTTGAATCAAAGGTTGATGAACTGCCACTTTCAGCCATTGTCTCCATATCACTGTACAAGAAGCACAAACACGCATCACATATCGAGCTAATCAATTTCAAAACCGAAACCCTCACTGCATTTTATGAAACCCGAAACCAAAACCATTTCCCCAATTTCGAAACCGAAACCATTTCCCCAATTTCATATGAGAAACCCGAAACCCTTACCCCAATTTCAAACTGTTTCTTTCTCGAAAAATCTTCTCAAACCCAAACAACTATTTCTTTCTCGATTCTCATAAACAAATCGACATTCTCACAAACAACCCAACTTCAATAGAGAGATTGGAGAGTATACTTACCCCATTTTGACTGCAACGCATCCGATCTCTCTCTCTCTCTCTATCTTCCCCCTCTCCCTCTACGCTCTCTCTCTCTCTCTCTCTCTCCTTCGATTTCCCTCTCTCTCTCTCTCAAGTTCGATTTGTTTGTTGTGAGAATGAAGAACCCTAATCCCCAAATCAATTTTGTCGTGATTGGTTTTTTGTTTCTTTTTTTTAATTTAAAAAATTTATTTCTGTTATAAAAAAAATTTATTTGTTTTTTTTTCTAAATTCTGTTTTAATTAAAAATTAAATATAGTTAACGGCAAATGTTACGTAGTGTAACAGCCGTTTACTGTTCCGTAACGACGTTTACTGTTCCGGTACTTTTTTTGTCGGCGCAAACTCGAGAACAAGGTTAAAGGTTTAAAGTGTTAGTGTTTGGAGTTTGGAGGTTTAAAGTGTTCGTGAAATTCTCTCAGAGTTTAAACTGCTAGTAAATCTAATTTTGAAGGTTAAAAATGCGATTTTCCCGAAATATATGCCTGCAAGGTGCACCTCTTCTTTTTCACATGTTTTTTTGGTCAATCATAAAGTGATTTCATGTTAAAAATAAATTAAAGCAAATAGTTTAATACTGTAACTGATAAAGGGAAAAACTATACATATACGTTTGGACATGGCAATGCATGCACCAAAAATCAAATCTAAAAGACTCATGCCAAGAGACAAGGCGACGTTTCCTAAACAGATCGTCACTGCTCGAACCAAGTTCCTCTGTTTCTCCACGTTGTCGGAACAAGGTGATCTTGCAGAGTTTGGTAATTTGGGTTTTTTTTTTTTTTGGTCAACAAGTTAGTTGTGTACTTCAAATCCTTAAAAAAAAAGATATATATTTTGGTTAAAATGGTCAACGTTATGCTCACATGTTACAGCATCATCATTCTTGTCTTTAAAATAATTCACTAAGACACACGATCACTGGAGATTCTGGATCCTAGAAGCATTGACATTGAAGTTTTCTCTGTAAACTAATTTAAAGCAATGTCGATGTTGCTTCAGAAAATTTTCTTGTTGCTTCTCATTTCCTGTTGCGCATCTTCAGGTACATTTGTAATCTCAATCGCTTAAGCAATATGCCTCGTTTATATTTTGTTTTGGGTTTCTTCTATGAGTTTTGATTCATTTCATCTTCAGAACTCATATTTTACTAATACCTCAATGTCTTGGGATTGACTGAGTCAAGTTTGTTCATTTTGATATGCAGATTTTCTCGAAAATCCCGACTTCGAAACACCACCATTAAACTTAACAAAAAAACTCAAATGCTAGCTCTACCTCATCCTTGTTGCTGGATCAGAACAGTACACTCCCTGGATGGACATTCCAAGGGACAGTTCAATATGTTACTTCACTTGAACTGCCTGATACCGGGCATGCGATTCAGCTCGGTGAAGATGGTAAGATCAATCAGACGTTTATCGCCAAAGGTGATGATTTGCACTACATCCTCACGTTTGCACTCATCCCCGGAGGCAAGAACTGTTCAGCCTCAGCTGGTCTCATTGTCTCTGGACCAGACAGTAATGCGGTTTTTTCTTACCGGCATAACTACAGTCAGGTTCCATGGCAGAGCTACAGTCATAACTTGGGTAGTTGGGGGAATGGTGAGCCTATAAACTTAGTTCTTGAAAGTCAGACAATAGATTCTGATACAAACTCCACATGTTGGCCTATTGTTGGCACATTGCTCATCAAGACTGTTGGTGTAACACTGGTCCAAGACAGTGGTAAGTCATCAAACTTGAGAGCGTTAAAACTGAATTCATAGATGATATATTGTAAATTTAGTTGCATAGACTCATACTCTGAATTTGTTGGTGTAGGTAACCTCTTAAGCAACGGTGGATTTGAATCTGGACCGGGCTTCTTACCCAACTCAACCGAGGGAGTTCTGATTGATGCGGTGCCAAGTCTGATCCAATCAGCATTAAGGCAATGGTCTGTTACCGGAACAGTCAGATACATAGACTCAAAGCACTTCCATGTCCCGGAAGGCATAGCTGCAATAGAAATTCTGGCTGACACATCTCCATCTGGTATACATACAGCAACAAGAGACACAAGTAAGGGTTCTAGATACAACCTCACATTTACATTAGGAGATGCTAACGATGCGTGCAGAGGATATTTTGTGGTGGGTGTCCAAGCTGGATCTGCGGCTCAAAACTTCACACTGGAGAGCAACGGGACTGGGTCGGGTGAGAAGTTTGGGTTGGTGTTTAAAGCAGATGAAGCTGCAACACAGATAAGTTTCACCAGCTACTCAGGTACAATAACAAAAGAGGATGTTCTTTGTGGTCCTGTGATTGATCAAGTGATGGTACTTCCACTTGGTGGAACAGCCTCAGTAAATCCCACATGGCTGCTACTTCTTTTTGCTTTGTTGTACGTAGCAGTTCTCTGATTGAATCTGTTTGGGAGAGTGATCATAAAAAGATATTTTTGCAAGGAGATGTGATAATCATTCTAGTTTCATGATTATATATAAACACATTCGTCACACATGAATCTTTCAAAGATACATTGGGGGTACGACCATGGTTTATTTTGCAGTTATACAATCTTAATTTCTACTTTTATGTAGAAAGCATACATACAAAAACACACTTGAATCCTTAGAATAAGCAGCCACCGACTCATCAATTCCTCGATGTAAATGAGATCTGCAAGGCTTTGAGCTTAGAGAGAACCTGCTTGTTCACAGAGATCTAGCAGAGCTAGTGTCTGTGTCATCAACAATTTGATTAGGACAGACTAAAATCAATGGAAAATGGATGGGTGTATCGAACGATTAGCATACCTCAGGGATGGTGAGCTCGAGTCGGAACTTGGGACCATCATAGTGGTGCAAAACCGGCCTGAAAGAATCTTCTTCCAAAGCTTTGCACAGTTTCCTTACACGAATTCTCACCTATTATGTTGTAAAATCACCATTTGGGAGTGTGTGAATCAGTCATTGAAAAAAAAGATTTAAGTTTGGAATCTACGACGGAGAAGAGAAATGGAACCTGTGCAGGAAATCTGGATTCTCCTTTGCATTTCTTGTCCTCCCAAGCAGTTGGGTCAATGTTTGAGCCTCCAAAGGTTGTTGCCTTTGCAAAACACAGAGAAGCAACAATCATTGGAGTCAGAACAAGTCATGACCAGCCTTGAGAAAGTAAAGTGCTATATGGAACAAACCTCAAAAATTCCATGCAACTGATGAGTTGTGTAGTTGTAGAGAAACAAAGGCAGGCCTGGTGTTATCGTCCTAACCGAGTCCCTGTATCTCGGTGGCAAACCTGACATACACAAAAGCAACACTCGAAGATAAGTACATATGAACTAACAATAAATTGTAACCCTTAAATGGGAAAACTCCAAGATGAATGAGATACCAAAGAGCTGGCGCTTCAGATCTTCCAGCATTGTGTCGTTGTTACAGACAAAGACATAACCCCCAAGCACTTCACTCTTTGGGAGACACTCCGAGGCAGGTAAGGTCTTGAACCTTTTGTCTGCAGCAACATTCATAGAGTCATTGTTATGAGTGCTGCTAAAGTAGTTACCAGCACCATTGTTGCCTTCTCTGTTGGTGAACTGATTGTAGCTGTTAAATTTGCCTCCACTCAGGTGCTTCTGGCCAAAAACATAAGCATTGAACTTGAGCTCCGAGTTCAACATGTTGAAGTTAAAAGTCTCAAACTTGTTCTCTTCTTGAAACCCAAATTTCTCCCTTGGACTTATTTCAACTGGACCCTTTGACAGATCAAGATTGTTCGAACGTTCAGCCTTTGATCTAGTCTGGTCAGCTAGTTTAGATGCAACCATGAACCACTTCTGATCCTCTGAGGCTTTTGATTGTCCACGAAGCTCATCTCCTAGCTGCCAAAAGCTGCGCATGCTCTCCATCTTCACAAGCTTTTGTTTGATAGAGACACCTATCATAAACCATAACAAACAAAAAACCACTTTCACTAACCAATCCTAAAGATTTGAACTTTTCAGTTATAGCAAGTTCCGCGAGTTAGTGATTCATCCATTTCGATATTTTTATCAAAAATTTCTCCTAAAGTACGAAACTTTACACTCATTTTACGATACCAACAATTTCAGAGTGTACCACCAAGGAAAAACGACACTAGAGTCAAAAGTCCAAATCCAGTTCAGTTTTTTATAGAAATTTCTCCAAAAGTATGAAATTTTACACACATTTTACGATACCAATAATTCCAGAGAGTACCAAAGCGAACGACACTAGAGTTAAGAGCAAAGCACTGAGAAGTGAGATCTAAAACCAAAAGGAAAAAACAGAGTCCGGACAAGCATTGTGTAACAGGAAAGTAAAGAATTGAAATTGAAGAAAAATTTAGCAAAAGCAAATCTTACGAGAAAGACGAACCCTAAATTGCAGGATCCCTGAATGAGTGAGAAGCTGTTTGCTTTTTAGTTGTGATTTCAATTTTTTTGGAGCTTCTTTTTCCCCGACAAAGTTGTAAATCATGGGCAGTGTCCTTAATGCCTGAACAGAGAAAGCTTGGTCAAACAGAATGCGTGCCGTCTATCAACATAAGAGCGGTATAATGTTTAGCTACGAAACTCCGAAACGGGACGCAGTTTCTGTATGTCACATCAAGCAACCTATCTTGCGGTTACGGGTCATGGTCACGGTCAGGTGAATCCTCCCTTTTGTAAAAGGACTACTACTATAATTTATGGGCTTGTATTAAGAAAAGGTTACAAAATAAGTTTAGAATAAGCTGTAAGCAACATCATTCATTAGTTTCATAATTTCAAATTACATAGGTCCTTCCGCGAATTGAAGTTGTGAATTTATTGTTAGTTATCCAAAAGATCACAACACTGCTAAATCATTAAAATGTTGATAGGTTAATTCGCTAAACGGGATCGCTATAAAGGAAAAATGAGCCGAACTAAGACTTTTGGTTTGTTACTCAAATGCATTCTTCAAAATACCCAGCAGCTCAATGTTAGTATTAGTACACAAAGGTTCAAGTTTTTCTTCGCTATCTTACCTCAGATAGGAGGAACCATAAGAGCACGCCTAAGTCATTGGCCCCGGTTCAGACGAAGATTCAGCCCGTTCTTCTCTAAGAACAGACCTTGGAACAAAGGTCAGCCCCCGACCATGGCGTCGACCGAAGCTGACATTCGAAGGAGTTGTGTCTGAGGTTGTGAGCGTGGACAGTGCTGAGACAAGACCGTCCATGCTAGCTTTGTCTTCCACTTCCATGGCGTCTGATGAAGCTTCTTCTTTTTCTTCTTTATGTTTCAGCTTTGATACACGTTGCCTCTGAATTTTCTCTCTTTGCTTCTTTGAGGGTTGGGTCTTCTTGAAGAACTCAAATGTCGTTGGGAACTTGTGTTTGTCAACTAAGTGCCGATGCCGGGCTTTGTAGTTCTTGAACTTCAATCCACACCCTTCCACGAGGCACTCGTACTGCAAATTATGTTCATGAAAGCAGAAAGAAGGAATATTCAGCATCAGATCACAGTCACTAACAGTTGGAGCTCTGCTTCAAAATGATATTTATAGCTGCACAAGGAGATGAGAGTATATACAGTGCATACCATGTCGTAACCCCGGGCAACTTTCGCTTGAAAGAAAGAGTCATGTGTTTCAGATATGTGGATACTCAGTAGGCGAGACGTAGGGTAGACCCTTGAGCATACTGAACAAGACGCAGTGTGCCGTGCCTTATAGTGATCTTCAAAATTCTCCAAAGATTTCAAGCGCTCAGGGCAGCCAACAATGGGACAAGAGATTCTTCTGCTGAAAACAATCAAGCTCATGACCATCGTGGAGAATTGTGAATCAAAGTTGGAATTGAAACTAGTCTACAAAAACTCTATCAGTGAAACAGTAATGATTGCTATATATATTGGTTGCCACTTCAAAGGTGAATATTGAAAGAGAACTAGTAACAAAGCAGTGATTCAATTCATGGCCAATTGGTTTTATTTGCTAGAATTCTTACACGCACTACCAACACACATGTGAACTACACATATGTAAAGAAACATTCAATTCTGGTAAGAAATAATCTAATCTGCAAATTCTAGTCATTGCCATAGCTAATTGAATTCTTGACATTACAAACACCAACGAGCTCATCAGTGAAGAAAGATAAATACCTGCTTTCGGTTTCCACGATTCTCTGCAGATTGTTGATTTCAGCTTCTGTTAAGTCTAATGCTACCTGTATATTAAATCCTCCTTAGGACATCACTCCTCCAAGCATATATTTTTGGTAAACAAAAAAAAACTACATAATACTTATAACATTGTTGTTCAATCATCATATCATATCATTGTAATGAGATGAACAATTGTTTTATCCAAATTGACAAACCAGACCTAATTAGAAGACCAAAAACTCGAAAAAATCTTCCCAAGTGAATTCCTCTACTACAGAATAACCAACAGATAGAAACCGAATAAGTATTATCAGATACAGATACGAATTCCCCAAAAAGCCAGAATAATTTCGACCTTAAAAATTCCCAGAATCGCGGCCAAGCTAATACGAATATCATCAAAATTTCAAGAGGAACATTCCAGAAAACCGAAAAACTCTTTCGATTGGAGAAATGGATCATGTAGAGTAATCCCTCGGAGACAGCATTCGATCGATTTCAGATACGAGAAGGAGTACCTGTTTAGCCAGAAGTTCGCGCTCGACATTTCCGGAAGCGAAGAAGGGAGAATCGGGAGGAAATCTTCGTCGGAGAGGAGTCCAGTACGGGAAGCCTAGCTCGGCGACCGTGTCTACCGCCATGCCCATAGCCATCGCTTCCAGAAATTCAAAAAATCACAGACAAGAAATGAAATGAAGCATCCAACTGAACATTTCCTCGGCTCCGGTTTAGAACGGATCCTTTCTCGGACTTCGTATGATGGTATCCACTTTATCAATTGGCCCAACTCAGGCCCACGCTCAAGAAACGTAAATTAATTTTCAAAATGATTATGTATATTTCAAAATAGATATTAAAACTAAATTTTACATCCATTCGAAAATATAGTTTTATCAAATGATGATTAATATTTCAAAATAGTTCTTTACAAATTAAATGTTATTTGATGAATATTTTTTCGGCTAGTTTCCAAAATGATCTAAAGAAAGAATACTCATTAGATCACGTGATCTAAAAAAATAACAAATTGGCAGAAAAAAAATATTTATTCAATAATATTTACTTTGTAAAGAACAATTTTGAAAAGGAATTTGGCATCAATAACCAAAAAAAATTACAATTAGCTTTTTAACCAAAAAATTTTTATGTGGCAAAATCATAGCCACTAAATCTAGAATTTTTGGTTAGATTGCCAATTATTATTATTATTTTGATTATTACATAAATTAACTCGTTTTAAATTGTTGATCGTCATATGATAAAACTATATTTTTCGAATGGATATAATATTGAATTTTAGTTTCTATTTTGAAATATTTACTATGATTAAAATTGTCATCAAACTATATTTTTCGAATGGATAGAATATTGAATTTAGTATATTCTGTCATAAAGAATTATGTAAAATGAAATCAATCGCTCCTTGTTCATATACTATTTTCTTCTTCAACAACTATTATTCACATATACTTCGGATTGAATTTTGCTAGATATTTGACTAGACTGATTTGTCCCTGCATCAATGGAAAAATGTGTAGCTGCAACAAATTTCTGGTAGTAATAATTTTAAAAAACTTTCTATAGTCAAAAGTAATTAATTAAGGCCTTATATATTTGTAGTTTGTACACGTGTTTCATAAATCATAACATTATATATCGGTCACCTACAGAGAGCTTTTTTTTTCTTTTTTCTTTTTTTGTCACCACCTACAGTGAGCTTATAAATAGTTTTTTTTTTTTTAATTTGTGGTTGAAAATTGAAATGATCAAACATAGAAAACGTCTTGACTTACACCACGCTATCATTATTTGATTTTTGTAGAAAATAACACTTTAACCATCAGCAATTTGAATATTTGTTAAAGTTTCTATTATCATAAATTAAAGATAATGCGATATCGAAAGAGTAAAATCATCATACCAAAAAATAGCTGTGTTGAAAACAATCAAATTGGGTAATATTAAATGTTTATTTGAATATCGGCTTCAATATAAGAACCGTTGAGCTAAAGTTGATGACCAAAACTAGAACGATATTCGCTGAATTTATGGACCTTTCAAAATCATTATCATATTAGGATGGACAAAGACTACGTTTCAGTCTCATCTTTTGAATTTACTTTATCCATTTTGTGTTTAACGACAACACATTAGTTGGTGATTTTTTTTACATTTAATCAAGCAATGCTATTTTTTTTAGAATTTTCCGTGCAGATGACTAACTAATGAGGTTTGTTAAAATGTCACTGTCAATAAAACCTCTTAACTCAAGAAATATCCTCGCTTAAGTAAAAGTTGAGAATATCATAGTTGTAAAATTCTGTCATTCATCTGTAAATTGTGAATACGACTAGGTTTTAATTAATGAAAATAAACATATTTATTCTACTTTTATGCAACTTTTTCATTAACAAAAAAAGACACATTTACTCTATAATTATCCCATAATTATATCATATTGTTGTGGTCCTTTATATTCAGGAGAGGACTGTTTTGAGACAAGAGTTTCAAGAAAACAGAGAAGCTAAAGGAGAAGAATCGACCGAAATGGATACTCGTAATGACAATTCAACAAAACACATGATGATGTGGTTCTTCTTAGGGATGCTGTTCTGTTTCATGGTGGTTGAGTCAGATGCTCAATTGTCTGAGAATTTCTACGCCTCGACATGTCCTAACGTGGAGCTCATCGTTGAGCAGGCAGTTGCTAAGAAATACCAAAAAACTCACATCACGGCTCCGGCAACTCTACGGTTGTTCTTCCACGATTGCTTCGTTGGTGTAAGTAGGCTCTTGTTTGTGTTCTTGAATTTTGTTTCGTGTTTCTTTTTGGTATTTGTGATAATGTGGTCGGTGACTATTTTTTATAGGGATGTGATGCTTCTATGTTGATAACATCTGAGACCGGAGACGCAGAGAGAGACGCGCCGGACAATTTATCCCTCGCCGGAGACGGATACGACACGGTGGTTTTGGCTAAACTCGCTGTGGAAGCTCAATGTCCCGGTGTTGTGTCATGCGCGGATATTTTGGCTATAGCCGCTAGAGACGTCGTGGGATTCGTAAGTCGACGCTTCTCAAATTTTCGTCAATAACTCACATGTGCACACTAATGAGACTAGGCTAATTAAACTATACATATGGTTCCCTAAGTAAAATCGCTATGTGGTTGACAGGCTGGTGGACCGGGGTTTAAGGTGGAGTTAGGGAGACGAGACGGGCTCGTGTCGAAAGCGTCTAGAGCGGAGGGGAAGTTACCTGGACCAGAACTCAACGTGAGTGACTTGGTCGAGATGTTCGCTAGTAACGGGCTTTCGATGACTGACATGATTGCTCTCTCAGGCGCGCACACAATAGGATTCTCTCATTGTGACCGTTTCGCTAACCGTCTCTACAACTTCTCAACGTTCATGCCCGTGGATCCCACGCTAGACCTGGCCTACGCACAGCAGCTGATGAATTCTTGCCCTCGAGTCGGCTCGGACCCCAACGCGGCCTTACCCCTGGACCTGACCACCCCAGAGGTCTTCGACAATAACTATTTCAAAAACCTCGTGGCTCGGAAAGGACTTTTCACCTCTGACCAAGTTCTGTTTAACGATTTCTCAACTCAGTCCACGGTGGTTAGGTTTGCGAACAACGCCGGGGATTTCAATGCCGCTTTCGTTTCAGCTATGAGGAAGCTTGGCCGCGTCGGAATCAAAGTTGGGAACGAAGGGGAGATTCGAAGGGATTGCACTGCTTTTAACTAACATTGTCGAACCAATGTTTAAAACCTATAAATTTCAAGCTTTTGATTTATGCTTGCTATATTAAATTAAAATGGTCATAATCCACAATGGAACCTTCTAAATTGTTGTTCTAAAGCTATTTGTCAGGATTACTCATATTCCTACAACATTTATTTGATAACAAGCACACTAAAATTTATATTACGTCTATGGATCGTTTCTAGCTTTTTAAAGATCTTTCTGTAAATATATACCCAACCATGAATATTGCCGCGGATATGAATCCAAAAAACATACAAACCAAACAAAAATTGACAACCACAACAAAAAATCGATACAGAAACAAAACCTGTATTGGAGAATCGAAGACAAAACCAAAGAATAAGAAGCTGAGCACGATCACATATATATATATAAAAAGAACAAAGAGATCGATCAGGTGCGGGTCTTGCCATAGAGATTAGTGTAAACAGGCTTGGTACGACGCACGAGAATCATACTCAAGACGCAAGCGAGGACGCAGAATCCAGACATTATGAGGGACGTCAAGAAGTAACAGATAAAACCTTCACATTTAAGTGCGTCATCCGGATTAAACACAGACCCGTGAGCGTGAGCTTGCCTTTCTGCTTCCCGGTCATAGATGGTGCTCGCAATCACACCGGAGAAGACTAGAGACCCAGCCGGGTTGGCCAGTGTCAGGAAATTGTATAAAGCTCCAAACTTTTTAAGACCAAAGAGCTCAGAGGCAGTAGCTGGGACAATAGCCCAGTGAGCACCGTATCCGAGTCCAATCAATAGTGTGCCAATGTACATCGCTCCAGGCCATCCGAACGCAAAGAAGATGTGTCCAACAGACATTACTAGCTGAGCCACGGCCATTGCTACCGGCCTTGGGTATGCGTAGTCCCTGCACCATCATTCAAATCAAAATCAGAACAGAGCACAAATGAACAGAGAAGAAATCTGCATATCGTAGGACTAAAATTTCTGGCTTTCCCCGCATCAAACCTGACAATGAGCTCGGAGAAATAACCGCCACCAATTCGTCCAAGGAAGTTCCAAATGCTAATCATAGACACAAACACATGAGTGTTATCATAACCAAGAGACTGACTCATCTGACCAAGATTGTCAATTACTGTCAAACCCGAACCAGAACCGAGCAGCAAGGAGAAGAATATCAGCCAAAAGTCGGCCTTCACCAGTGCCTGCGTTAAAGTAAAATCTTCCCCTCTGTGTGGCCCTCTCCGTCTCCGAATCGCCCCCTCTGCAGCTGCCTGCATTAGCTGTGCTTGCAAATGCGCAATCCTCTTATGCCTCTCTGACGCAGGAAGCAAATCAACATCTTTTGGTTTCTCATCTTCCACTTCACTCAAGATTAGGTCAGGTGTCATCAGTCCACGTTCTTCTTGGTCTTGCCGTTTTGGGACAAGAGGCTCTTCTATCGTGTCAACAGGATCGATCGACTCTGTGAAGAAACTTGTCTTGATTGGGACCAAGATCGGTACCACAAGAATGACAAACAACACAACAGTGAACGCGGTGATAACATTGTGGCTAACAACAACCAGATCTTGAATAAGCATAACAGCCATGAGATAAGCAGCGAGCAGAAGGCAGACACCGTAAATGAAAGTAAAGCTGACTCCATCGGTGGGACGAATCTGCCTGTGACCACCAACAGGTCTGATGAAGAACATGAGAGACACAATGACAACAAAAGGTGCAACAGCGACCATGAAAATGAGAGAAGCCGGGTCGGGTGAGTTAATCATTGTATATATCTGCGAGAGAATCGCACCGCCTAACCCAGCAAACCCTTTGAGGATACCAACCACTGGACCTCGGCTCTTGGGGAAGTTATGAACACCAGAGACTAAGGATCCAGTATTGAAGTAAGTTTCTCCATTGTTCCCAACGAATATGAGAACACACATCTGAAAATCAACAAACAAAATGAGGTTGTGTCAACACAGAATATACTAACCAATCTACTACATTATTATAAACAAAACATTTTCATGGAAAATTAAAGAGGGGGAAAAAAGTGGAATTTGTCATAGATTCGAGTAATTTGATAGCGACTTCTCTGTAACCATAATCAAACAACCTCAAAAGCAAAACTTTCTCCAAGAAACTCCAACACAACCACAAAAGCAGATTTTAATAGAAAGCCTGCAACTATCTCTCATCTCAGTACCCAAAAACTATAATCAGATGACCCACATGCAGATTTTTCCCAACGGAGAAATCAAAAAGAGAAAGATTACTCACAGCCCATAGAGGAAGAATCGGAGCTCGACCGGTGACGATAAGCCAAACCCATCCGTAACCGACGAGGTTCTGAATAGCACCGACGAGAAGAGCAGCCCAGAGAGGCAAAATCTCAGAGAGAGTTCCGGCGAGGAATCCGACACTATCGCCGAGATCTTTAGCGACTCCGAGTCTCGAAAGCTCCTTCTGATTGTAGTTTAAGGAGCTTTTGATGACCGGAGAAATGCTTCCGAACAAGTAACCGATACCAGCGCAAGACTGTATCCACATGGCAGCCACGAAGACGAGCCATCTGTTGTTGATGAAAGACACAAACTTTTCTCTCGTAGTCGACGCCATTGACGAAATGCTTTCTGGGTTTCCGTTTTTTTAATCTCCGACACCTGAAAATCCGGGGAGAATCAGATCAAAGGAAGGACGATCGGCATAATAGTTTTTTTTTTCCTTCTCTTTCCTTTTTTTGATGAGTTGAGTTGTCTATTTATTTATAATTTTTTTTTTTTTGTCATCTTGTGGCACAAGGGCCGCCCACTAGCCTATTTTGCTCCCGGAGGGAGGAGGAGGGGTCGAACCCCTTACATGGGTGCCAAGAGGGTGGTACATAGACCACCGCACTATGAGTGCTCTGGCGAGTTGTCTATCTGTCTATCAGTCTATCTTTGTAGTATATCCGATTTTATCCTTTTTATAGATTTTAGAAACGAGAGAGACAAATTCGGATAAATGAACAACATTGAAAACGAATCCTAAAACGGTGTCTATACTTATAAACATGAAGTCGAAAATCTGAAGTGGCATCACGAGTTAAAATTACCGTGATGCCTAAAATCTCTACTTAATTATGCTGGAAAGTTTGGGCTGGTTTTTAGATTGTATACTAAACAAAGTCCATATAAGTAAGTTGGTCATACAAAAGCCCTATTATTTGACTATATTTCGTAGTCCTAATTTTCGTAATATATAATATCTCTCCAAACTACTTTTAAGTCTCCCAGTTTTAGTTTCAAATGTCTGATTTTCTGGTTTTTATGGCCTACTGTATTTTGAGAACTTTTAGTTATTGCATATTTCTCTTGCTCGCTTTTCCTAACGATTCCTTTGTTTTCGTTTGTTTTTTTCTCTCTTAATTTACAGGTTAATCCCATGAAAAATTCACGATATTATATCATTTATTAAATCAATTTATGGTTTATATTTCGTAGACCTAATTTTCGTAATATATAATATCTCTCCAAACTACTTTTTAGTCTCCCAGTTTCAGTTTCAAGATCTGATTTTCTGGTTTTTATGGCCAACCGTATTTTGAGAACTTTTAGTTATTGCATGTTTCTCTTGCTCGCTTTTCCTAACAATTCATTTGTTTTTGTTTGCTTTTTTCTCTCTTAATTTACAGGTTCATCGCATGAAAAATTCACGATATTATATCATTTATTAAATCAATTTATGGTTTATAGTAATCGATTTATCATGTATAAATGTGTTTCTTTGTGTTCTTTACTCTTAGGTTGGTCATGGTCTGTGTTTTTATTCTCGAAGCTAATACTTGCATATATAATTCATTACTCTAGATATGAATTTCCTTTTTACGGTACATGATTTTTGTTTTCGTGATTTTATATAAATATATTAGGTGTAGGATTTATTCTATTATATGTTTGTGCTTTTTTAACATAATTTTGTTTTGGGCACATTTTAACCTGGTCATTAAGGTAAGATTGTCTTTCACGCTTGCTATGTTTGGTGATAAATTTGTTATTTTTAATTGTTCGTGTATATACAGTTTGTATTCAGGTTTATCAGTCGTTATTCAGGTAAGAATTTTACGTCATAGTTGTTAGTTAGACGACATAATTTTCCTTTAAGTGTTTTGTTTTGAATGTTTCATTGTCATTATATAATTACGAGGGTTTGACAATTTTTATTTCTGTATCGTAGGATGCTAATTTCTTTTATTTCATGAGTTCTCATTCTTATGCTTGGTAATTAACTTTTTGGTTTGATTTGATTTCTTTTATTGTTTTGTTCTCCAAATTTTGTGTTCTTTGATATCAAAGTAAGTTGTTATTATGTCTGGTTTTGAGTTTAATAATTTTTTGAAAATTTTCTAATCCTTTATCGCCCACGGGACCTAACTTAGCTAACCCAAAATCAGATAACTTTGGGTGATAGCCATCGCTTAGAAGAATATTGGATGATTTCAAGTCTCTGTAGATCACGGGCGGGTTTGCCTTATCATGCAAATACTCCAGTCCCTTTGCTGGTCCTGCCGCTATTGTCATTCTTCTGCTCCAGTCTAGAGGCTCTTCATCAGGTGGAAGATCTGAAAAACCAAAATTCTAATTCACCTTTATGCACTGCGTAGAACTATTTGCAAGCTACGTTTCAATTTGTTTACCATAAATAGCTTTCGAAGTCCAGATTAAGAAAAGTTAAAGACTTTCATAATATATCAAATATAATAACACTACACACATGCCGTAGTTTCTATTTATGATAGTTTTGAGTCAAATTGTGATGGGTTCCTTCCTACTACTTCCTAATGGAAACATTATAAATCTGATATCAAAGAACCAGTCACAATTATCAATCTACCATATTGCTACCACTTTTAACCTAACTTTGTGATGTGTTTTCTATTATTTTAGGTTGCGAAGAAAAAAACCTTCAAACAAAGGAAAATAGAAGTTCAAAAGCAAAAACTATTTAAAAGTGATTAAAAACATCTATGTTTATAAATTAGTCCCTTTTTGTATATGATTCTGACGATGCATGATGTTATTAGCGATATTTTGCTTATATCATTCATGGTGAACTCAATTTCGTTTTGCTCTTGCTGTCTAACGTGCTGATAAGTCTCGGTTTATGAATTTTCTTTCTTAACTTTGTTATGATCACAAACAGAGTTGGTCTAATTATATTTCATGATTTCTTACCTTTTCTTCTTCTCAATGGTCGATCACATGAATCTTCTCTTTACATAGAATTATGGTAAATTGAGATAGTCCGTTTGTGACCTTCCTTAGACAAGATGACCGAGTCTTTTATTTCCTCAAAGACACATCGAGTCAAAGAGATTTCATATCTTAGTTCTTACGTTTTTGCTATTTTTTTTATTTTATCTTTTTAACTCCCCATTATTGAAAATTATTGGTCTCTATTATTTTTTTTAATATTGCTGATGATTAGGTGGAAGCATTGACAAGTTTTTTTGGTTTATGAGACTTGAAACAATAAATTTCACCCACGAAATTTATGTACAAGTTGCCCTTCTTCCTGAATCTAACGTAAGTTGTGTTTCTGATTCATTAAGTTGCAAGAAATTGCATTTGTGGTACAACTGCGATAAAAGAGAATGTTGTGAAGTTGATCTTCACATATGATCACATCAAGATACCACAATCAACATGTGGCAGCGTAAGCATCTTTTTACCCATCTCTTTCTTTGCATTCGATTTTTGGTTTTTACAAGATTGGAAATTTCTTAATTAGGAATTATATACATTAGTAATATTCTTTTTTAACGGTGAAAGAATAATTTTACTAATGAGTTTAAAAGCTATAGTACATAAGAACAACCAGAGAGCATTGGATAACAACTTTAAATATTGTAATCCCACAAATAAGCTAAGGTTGGCTCTTTTTTTTTTGGCTTTTTATTCGTTTGTTGTTTTTGTTCATATGCATGATATTCCATATTATATCAATTGTGATACTCTTTGAAGATGTTTTCAAGGCAGGTTCTTATGGTTTGTGTGATGCGTGGGGCATCTGTTCTTCAAGAAAGTACATATGTTAATATAATTGATCTCTTTTGTTTCCTATGCTTTTTTTTATTTCATTATTTTTGTTTCGAAGAGAAGACTCCACCTTTAAAAATGGTATATTTTTTTTTAATTTTCCATAGTTTTCTTTTTTTTATTGTTTTCTCTTTTTAGTTTCTTGGATTCGAATTTGGATATATCAAGCCTTTGTTTTCTACGTACAATTGTTTCGTGTTTTTTTAAAAGAACTAGAAAAATCCATCGGAACATTTATATAGTCTGCTTGAGTTGCTTGGTGTTGTTATTGTGTGGTTGAGAGTTTTGATTCTTAGAAAACCAATTATCTTTGTCTTTGGATAAACAGTGGACTTTTTATTAAAATGTGATTCTTAGCAAAAGTTAAATGTCAATGTATATACGAAATCTATTACATCCACTAGAGTGATAACGTTGGTCAGAATTAGCATCTGACCTTGATTTTGAAACAAAAATTTATTTTTTAAGCAAGCGTTCTGTATTTAAATGATTTTAATATCTTACTGATATTTTTTTGGATTTTTGTTTAAGACATTTTCGAGGTATATTGATTCTTCCTTCTTCGAGATATGATCTTTGGAAAGATTTACATATGTTATTTATGTCGAAGGTCATCTAATTTATTATTAGTTGTTGCTTTGTAACGTATTTTAACAAAATTTGTTTTTTTTTCTCATCAATTTTCACTTTGTTTTTGTCTTTGTTTTTTACTTCTCATTGAGATCTTTGAGATTGCATAATCTTGATTGATATCCTTTATAGCTTGGTTAGTGTACTACATCTCTTTTTGTTATACTGTATGTTTATTTTTAATTTTGTCAATAGTTAACTTCATGTTTTCCTCGAAGTGTTTCATTATATGAATGACTAATAGACGAGCATTCCGGTCTTTGTTATTCATCAGGTTATCCTTTTCGTTTTGTTTGGGATTCAGAGTCGAAATCTTGAAGGTTATTTTGTTTTGTTCCCAATTGTATAATGATCGTGTCAATTTATTTTTCAACACCTAATTCCCATGTTTTATTTTTATTATTTGATTGTAGGCATTAGGTTGTTATGCTTTATGACCATTCATCTCATAGTACGTTCATATTGTTTATATGCACTTTCTTATATTTTATATTTATATTTTTATATTTAGTTAGGTTATTGAATCATCTTAAGGCAACTATGTTCGTCTGGTGATCTCATGATGGAGTTACCGGTGCGTTTCATGCTTATATTTCGTTTGTATGAACACATCCTTTATGTTTGTTTTCTTAATTTTAAATATTTATGCGTTCATGGTTTCTATTTTGTTATTTTGATAAGTTATTTGTATTAGTATCTTATTGTATTTTGCGTTATAGTATTAATTAACGATTGCTAATGGTTTGTTTGTTGCTTTTCTGTTGTTTTGCTTAGAGGAATTATCGTAGTCTATTATTTAAGTGTTGATGCAAGAGCGATAATGCATACATCTTATGATTTAATCATATGTTTAATTCTTTTGGGTCGTACTTTTATCTTTAGAGAAATCAGATGAGAAAGGAGAAGGAAGGTATGAAGAAGATGATGAAGAAGAGAATCTAACTCTGTTAGATGTTCTGTTTAAATGGTTTTCTTAGTTTAATTGCTTAGGATTTGTGGATTAGCATTGAATCTATAGGCATTTACTATTCAGGTGGAAAGAGTTTGTTTAAGATTAGAGAATGGAGAACTAGAGAAGCCAGAGAAAAAAAAAACAGAGTTTGTGCTTTAGTTAATCATGTCAATTTTTGTGATCTAAAACTAAACAATGCAATTTTTGTTGTGATACTAAATATATCTGTTGATCTCATGATTTTCTCTTGGCATGGAAATTAAATATAATCTTACTTTTAAATGAGTTGAAGAGTATAAATGTGAGACGGTTAACATGTTTAGGTAACCGAAACTTATGGAACATGTTACCTTCGCCGAAGTTGGATATGGAGGAAAATAAACTTTTTCTTCAAAATTATCTCGAGTCTCTTGTTGATCATAATGAAATATTGATTTTTCCTTAGAACTTTTAAGTATTAAAGTTGTGTTTAGTTTTTTCAGAATTAATATCAGTTTCAAAGCTAAAAATAGCTAAACTGTACCGAGCTTGTGACATAGACTCTAATGTGTAAATAATCAATTTAGCTTATGTTTTTTTGTTTATGCCTAAAGATATCAGTTTAATATAATGTAATAAGAAAAGGTATTGCAATTCAGGAGAAAGAGATTATTGAGACAAGTCTCTACCACGTGTCTTTACATTATTGATCTATTATCTATTTAGTGATTTAATATTTAAATAATAAAAGAAATTAAATAAAAAATATTAAAATATTATAAGTTGAGATTCTATGACAGTATCACTAATAAACATGCTCTAAGACTCTAAGTTTCACGAAGAAAAATATTGAAAAACAAAGAATAGAGTGAGATCTAGAGAAATTGAGCAATTTATCTCATAGAATCATATAACAAATTGAGCAATTTACCTCATAAAATCATATAACCTAATTCAATATGGATTAATATTCATGATGTATATAGAAAAAAGAACTCCGATAATTTTGATATTCTTTTATTTACTCCAATTTCTGAATTTAGATTTCGGGAGAATTTGCACACCACCTTCACATTTCACACTAACACTACAAGAAAACAGGCAAATTTCCGACGGTCCGTCGGAATAGGGCTTATTCCGACGGCTTTCCGACGGTTTTGACCGGTCGGTTCTATCTCGTCGGAAATAAAATTCCGTCGGAATTCCGTCAGAAATACTGACGGATTTCCGACGGAAAAGAAATAACCGGAATCCGTCAGAATTCCGTCGGAAATCCGTCAGTATGTCAATGTCCGACGGATTTCCGACGGCTACACATACCGACGGATTTCCGACGGCACAAATACCGACGGATTTCCGACGGATAATTTATTTATTAAAAAAAAAATTTTAATTTAATTAAATTTAAAGAAATTAAATTAAAATAAAATAAATTAAAATTAAATTAAATATAAATAAAAATTAAATTAAAATAAAAATAAAAAAACAACATTTAAAATTAAGTTTCAATATTTTTAAGAAAATTAAAAAATTACATAACGTGTTATCTATTGGTTACGGAAGAACTCGTTCATCCGTTCTTCCATCTCCCGCATTCGTGCCATCTGCTCTTCCATATCCCGCATTCGTCCCATCTGCTCTTCCATTGCCCGAACGCGTTCCTGCTGTTCCTGCAAGAGTGTCTGCTGTTCCTCGTAGCGAGCTGCATCTTCTACGCGTTGGGACTCCAACCCGGTCACCCGCTCGAGAAGCTCGGCATTCTGTGCCCTCAACGTACTCTCTGCATGAAAGCGGTAAGAATTGACGGACGTCGATGAACTGTCTTCCGGGAGGCCAAACACACGACCTCTGTGCTTAGGCGCAACCTACGAAAAAAAATCAATCAATAAATGTTGTAAGTTGTTTATATTTAAATTAATTTAAAATTTAATTAAAATTGACAGTGTTACTAACCTGATAGGTAAGCTCGTTGATCATCTCGAGAGGAACTTCCGTGGCCGGGGGAGTTCCTTCGACGATCGGTTGGGATTGGAGGTACTCCTCACCCAGCCTCTCCACGCTCTCCACGATTTCACGAGCAATGGGATCTTGAATTTCCCCCGTCTTTCTGTTGGTGTGCGCATCTTTGACCAAGTCAAGATGTGACGGACGCACACCGGTCCTCTCCATCTGTTGGCATAGATAATGAAAGAAATATGAGAAGTGTTATAAATAAAATTTTAGTAAAATTTATAAAATTACCAGCTTCTGATGACGTGACGCTTTGCTCGTCGCACCGAGGTTATGGGTCGTCGGTCCCTTCCCCTTCCGGTCGCTGTTCCGGTTAGACGAGTTTTTTCCGGAGCTTGCTTTTGTCTCCTCCCGTTCCCAATGGGCAAGTAGTCCACCCCATAATGTGGGGTTATCTGGCAATCTGCGCGGCACTTTTCCCTCTTTGTACCACATGTCCTTCCATTCGTTTATCTTCAACGAATATTTCCGGGAGGCTTTTCTGTAGAACTCCCGTCGGACCCGGGCAGTCAACTGTGGGTCCCAAGTAAATTCTTGCTGAAAAAAAAAACGTACCCATATTAGTATTGACAATTTTAATGAAAATAAAAATCTAAATTCTTAATAGGAAAAGAAAACATACCGCAAATTGCCGAAACCAGATCTCCTGGTCTGCCACCGGCATCGAAGTAAATGTGGGATACGGGGAAGTGATCAACGAATTAGTCATTGCGTTGATCGAACTCGTAATCCTGTTTCCCGAAAATTGAAACCTAAACAATATTTAGTTAAATATTTTTTTAAGTTAATATAATCAAATACATTTTTTGTATAAAACTTACCATGTCGTGTTAGGTAGCAAGTCAGGATCTAGGCGAGGCAACCTATCCCGTCCAGGTTGCGAAACAAACTCCTCAACGGACATGGCCGTGGGAGCTGAGGGCTGTGTACCCAGTGGAGGAGACGGGTGTTGGAGATCCGGAAAGCTAGTATCTGGGATTTGCGACTGACTCCCTCCCCTACTGGAAGTACCGGATCCAGTAGAGTGATGAAATCGCCCATAGTCCCTACGATTTCCAAAATGTTTACATACCGTTGAAATTTACTTACATATATAAATATAAATTCTGATATTAAATATAAATAAATGTAAATTGATATTTTGAGAAGTAGGGATTTTGGAATTTCGGGATTAATTTTTGGAATTTCGGGATTTCATATTATTAAGTTTTAGTGAGTTAGGGATTGTGGGAAATTGAGGTTTCTCTAAATAGGTATTTAGGGATATTTGGATTATGGATTTCAGATATTAACATTTACGAATTTACAGATTTAGAAAATTTTTGGAATTTCAGATTTGGTAATTTAAATTTTTAGATATTTACGATTTTTCCAGAATTTGGGATTTTGTAATTTAAACAAATAAAAAAATTAGTAAAATTTCAAAAATTTAGCATTTTTCTAATATTTTTATATTATAAATATTTATAATTTTCTAAAAATAAATAATTTTATAAATACTTTTCTAAATTTTATAAACCCGAAAATTCCCTAAAACACAAAATTTACAAAATAAAAAAGTTTTCAAACATCCTAAACCCGTACATTTCTACATTTCTATTAATTTTTAACAACCTAAATCTAACAAATTCACAAAATTCTCTAAATTCATAATTTACAAAAAAAAAAATTCGAAAAACTTACATTGGATTGATGATAACGTGATAGAGATTGAGATTGTGGATGGATATGTTGATTCCGGCGTGTTTCCGATTGGATCGATCGATTTCCGGCGAGTTTTTGTTTTTTTTTCGACTTTTCGTTCTGTCGATGCGAGGAAGAAGACGGTGGTTTTATTGCAGGTTACCGACGGATTTCCGACGGACACCGACGGAATTTCCCGCTTTTTTCGAAGAGATCGAGGCTCTTAGGCGGCAGAAATTAGGGTTTCCGTCGGAAATCCGTCGGTATTTCCGACGGATTCTAAACATTTATATATAAAACCGCGTAAATTTATTTATTTTTATTAAATTAATTATTTATTAAATTGAATTTTTTTTATTAAATTAAATTAATTAAAGCCGTCGGAAATCCGTCAAAAATACCGACGGATTTCCGACGGATCTTAATTTTTTTTTTAATTAGATTTTTTTTGAAACGGTTTTTTTTTGTTATATAAAATATTAAATATTAAATTAAATTAAATTTTTTTATTAAATTAAATTAATTAAATCCGTCGGAAATCCGTCAAAAATACCGACGGATTTCCGACGGATCTTAATTTTTTTTTTTAATTATATTTTTTTAAAAACTGTTTTTTTTCTGTTATAAAAAATATAAAATATTAAATATTAAATTAAATTAAATTTTTTTATTAAATTAAATTAATTAAACCCGTCGAAAATCCGTCAAAAACACCGACGGATTTCCGAAGGATTTAATATTGTATATAATTAAAAAACCGTATTAAAAAATAAGATCCGTCGGTATTTTTGACGGATTTCCGACAGGTGTAATATTTTTTATATAACAGATTTCTGTTTTAAAAATAAAAATTACAATCCGTCGGAAAATTGTGAAAAATCTATCGTTTAAAAGTCCGCGTGTTGACCCGATTGCAGAGTTAATTAAAAAAATGTCCAAACATTTTTTCATAAATTATTTTAAATTTATCCGGGAATTGAATAAAAGATTTACATAACGAAATTTTATAACAGAGAAAAACCAAAAGCCGAAAGGAAATTTATTTATTTTAAAGTTTGAAACACATATGTCTCTGTATCCGCTCCAAACTTACCTTTTTTAGAACCTTAAACTTTTTTTTCCCTTTCTTTTTTTTGGCGGAGAATCAACATCTATATTTAAGTTCGGACTTTCAGGTCTTTGGGCAAATTCATCATCATTGTACTGATCCTTTTTATTCTTCGGTGTACCTTCTAAATATCCGCCGCAAACATCTCTTTTGATTGCATCAACATCTATATTTAAGTTCGGACTTTCTGGTCTCTGGGCAAATTCATAATCATAGTAGTTATCCTTACATTCATTTGAAATACTTCCACCGTAAGTATCTGACGTTTCAATCAAGCGAGATGGTTGTACGTCTTCGAGAAGACTCTTCTTGTCTGGATATTTGTCGCACTGCGATTGCGTTTCCCACGAGACGTTTGGCAAGCACTGGCTCTCCGGCACTATTGTTGATGAAGAATCTCCGATTGAGATTGGTGAGACCGTATCAAATTCCCACGAGTAAGTGGGTATCTCTTCAATGTGTGTGTCGCATTGGGTTTCGGTTTCCCACGAGTATTTTGGAAGTAGAAAGTGGTTTGCCACGATTTTTGAGTCTTCATTAGGAGAGTTAGAAGACATTGTTTGTGTTGTTGACAGGAATGAACGTCTGAGGAACCTTATATAGAACGGAAAACCGTCAGAAATCCGTCGGAAATCCGTCTGAAACCTCCGACATAATACCCCGCCAGTCCCATCGGCCGCAGATAACGCAATGGTAACCACTCAAACTTTGCCGACATCGGAATTCCGACGGATTTCCGACGGAACTAATTCCGTCGTTATGTCGTCCGAAAATTAGGACAGCTTTTATCCCTCGCGCGGAAATCCGGCGGCAAATTTAATAAATGATTCTGGCGAATATTACCATAAAGTACATTATATTAGAGGGAACGCATAGGGGTTATAGTACAAAACAGCTCCAAACAAACATTTATTCATAAATTATTAATCTGACCCTTCTGATGAACCTTCACTAGGGATGGAGTCGGAATCGTCGTCAAATTCTTCACGTAGTTCATCTTCATCTGAATGCACTAGATCATCGCCGATATGTGTGACATCAGTGACAAGGTCAATGTTATCCGTCTCCTCAACATGTGACATTTGGTTGGTTCGCGATACTTGTAGAGCATCATGTTCCGGAACTCCATATATTTTTCCTTGCGGATTAATTGGAGTTACTGTCATCCAAGGATCTGTCCTCCGCCCAACTCGAGGATATGGAATGTAGCAAACCTATTCATTAACGGTGGATGTTGTTTATATACAAGAATAACAAAACCTAACGTATAAATATAACGGAAAACCTATCAATATATTGATACCTGGTCTGCTTGAGATGCAAGGATAAATGGATCGTAATGATGTAATTTCCGGCTTGAATTTATCGAAATAACACCAAGACGGTCAATTCGAACCCCACTACCATTGGATGGATCATACCAATCGCACATAAACACAATGCACCTCAAGTCCAACATTCCTGGATAGTGGATTTCCAAGATTTCTTTTAAATGGCCATAGTACATGGTATTACCTGATTGCGCCGAAATACCATTGTCCGAAGTTGGCCTTTGACGTCCTTCGTCACGAATTCTGAACGAATATCCCCTAGTGCAAAATCTCGGATATGAAGTCGCGGTGCTGCGTAAACCATGAGAAAACTCCACTAACCATGTCGGGAGGGTTTGACCACTTGCTAAACCTTCGGAAACCTAAAAACAATATAAGTAAGCAATCAATAACATATGAACGTGAAAAACTTATAAAATAAGAGTGAGGAGTTATATTTAACGTACAAAAAATTTCAACCACTCCGGGAATTCTTCATCTTTTAATACAGTAAGTTCGGAATCTGTCTTATCAGCATGGTAAGTTTGTGCTAGGGACATGTATATCCTGTAACATAACAATTGTTATTAGATGAAGACAAATAATTGCACAAATTTAGTATGAGAAATGGTGTACCTTTCATACTCTCCAAGTTCGTCACAATTTCTGAGGATATATGTATGCAAATGTGTGACCTCTTGTGGTGATAGTATGCGTTTCTTCCCTTTTCCACTTACGCGGCCCACTTGCGCAAACAACTCAGGTACAACCACGGGATACACTGCTTTCTCACCTCTATCATCATGTCGCGCCGGCCGTCTACCTTTAGTCCGGACATCCGAAGGAAAGTAATATTCGGCAAAGTGTGATACTTCTTCGTTTAGACTTTGTGCAACAATAGATCCCTCAACTTTGCTCAAATTTTTTACCTTTTTCTTCAGGTGGAACATGTAACGCTCGAACGGGTACATCCATCGATATTGAACAGGGCCTCCTAATGCTGCTTCTCGTGGGAGGTGAATAGGAAGATGTTCCATAACATCAAAAAAAGACGGTGGAAATATCTTCTCAAGATTACAAAGGAGCACCGGGATGTTGGCCTCTAAAGACCGGATCCCGTCCGCTGTTAGTGTCCGTGAACATAAATCTCGAAAGAAAGCCCCAACTCCTACAAACGAAAAGTAATCAAGTTAGTACATATATAGTAACATTATATTAGTAATAAACCCAAGAAAATTATGAAATATACCTCCAATTGCCTGATGGATGTCTTGTGGAAGAAGATTAGAAAATGCAAATGGAAGAAGACGCTGTATCACAACATGACAATCATGACTCTTCATTCCAATAAACTTCCCTTCCGTCGAATCCACGCAATTACGCAGATTAGATGCGTTGTCGTCAGAAAATTTAACAAAATTTTTAATCCATTCAAAGAAAACTTCCTTCTTACCCGCGTCTAACCGGTATGCAGGCATCGGCAATCTACCATTAGGCAAAACATGAAGAGATGCCCTTGAACAAATCAATGGCAAGTCTAATCTAGATTTCCAGTTATCTTTTGTCTTTCCTGGTACATTTAAAATGGTGTTCATGATGTTGTCAAAGAAATTCTTTTCAACATGCATGACATCTAGATTATGCCGCAGTAGATGATCTTTCCAATAAGGCAAATCCCAAAAAATACTTTTCTTATGCCAATTGAGATATTCCCCACAGCCGTCGACGGGGTGATGGCCATTACCCCCACATTCAGGAGTTCGCTCTGCACCAAAATCTCGTAACTGTTCCAATATGCTGCGACCATCTATCTCCGGAGGTGGACCAGTAAACACTGGAAATTTTTTTCTGAAATGTCTTCTAGATCGACGATATGGATGATTTGCCGGCAAAAAACACCTATGGCAATCAAACCATGAAATCTTCCTTCCGTTCTGCAATTGGAATGCTGAAGTATTGTCTTGGCAATAAGGACATGCCAATCTTCCATGCGTTGTCCATCCAGATAACATACCGTACGCCGGAAAATCGCTTATGGTCCACATAAGGACCGCACGCAAGTTGAAATTCTGCTGGATTGAAACATCAAATGACTCAACACCATGCTCCCACAACATCTGCAACTCATAGATCAATGGTTGGAGGAATATATCGAGTGATCGTCTTGGATGATCTGGCCCAGGAACTAGAACTGAGAGAAACAGGAACTCTCGCCGCATGCACATAGAAGGAGGCAAATTGTAAGGTGTTACGATGACCGGCCACAATGAATATTTTCTTCCATGCTTTCCAAATGGGTTGAAACCATCAGTGGATAAGCCGAGGTATACATTTCGGCGTTCGTATGCGAAATCTGGATATACCGATTGAAAGTGTTTCCACGCTTCTGCGTCAGAAGGATGCGTAATATCTCCATCTTGATTATGCTCTGCATGCCATCTCATAGCCTTAGCAGTGCGTTCTGATTGATACAGCCTCTTCAACCTCTCTGTTAATGGTAAATACCACATCCGTTTGAAAGGAATCTTCACTCTGCCACTTGTGTCTTGGAACCGTGGTTTACGGCAAAATTTACATTTTTTTCTGTTCTCATCTTCTCTCCAGTATAGCATGCAGTTGTCGATGCACACATCTATTATCTGGTAGGGCAAACCAAGACCGGCAACAAGTTTCTGGACCTCGTAGTATGATGCTGGAGAAAGATTATCCTCTGGCAAAACATCTTTCACAAACTCGGCGAATGCATCAACACATTCTTCGGACAAATTGTAATCGGTCTTCATGTTCATCATCCTACTAGCAGAAGATAACGGTGAATGCCCTTCCCTACAACCGCTGTACAGTGGTTGCTTTGATGCGTCTAACATATCAAAAAACCTTTGAGCTTCTAAATTAGGTTCTTCAACCCTATCACCCTCATAACCACCCGACTGCAAATTCTCTCTAAACGCGTCGTTAACCATCGCAACCGTACTTACCCCAACATCTACTTCCGTTGTACGTTCTTCTACGCTATCCGGAAAATAAGGTGCATTACTACTAGTACTACCATATTCGTAATTGCTTTCTCCATGTAAAAACCAAACCTTATATCCCGGCCTAAATCCATATCTATATAAGTGATTCCAAACAGTATGAACCGCAACACTAATTCTGTTACAGCAATTAGAACATGGACATTTGATATCCTGACCTTTTTTTGCTGCATCTTGGTTTCTGGGTAAATTCATGAACTCGCATATACCTGCAGCGTAAGCGGATGTTAATAAGTTCGAGCCCATATCCATCATTGGCTCGTCCATCCAAGACCGAAAATATGAACTCATCGCTAACAAATTTTTTTGATTTGTAAAATTGTGTTATGAATGAACGAAGAAACGAAGGAACTTATATAAAACGGAATTCCGTCGGAACTCCGTCACAAAACTCCGACATAACACCCCACCAATCCCATCGGCCACCGCTAACGAAAGGTAACCACTCAAATTTGCCGACATCGAAAATATCGGATTTCCGTCGGTAGTCCGTCGGAAAGTCGTCAGAATATTACGACAGATTATTTTCCGTCGGAATTTTGCGACGGAATACCGACGGACTAAATGTTGGTCGGAAATCCGTCGGAAAATTCCGACGGAAATATTGGCCGTCGGAATTTCCGTCGGAATAGTGGCTGTTTTCTTGTAGTGTAAGATTAACAGACTGTTCATGTTGGAGGAGAGAGATTGGACCTTAGTAATATTTTATTTCACAGAGGAAACTAGATCGGAAGAATCCATCGGAGCAGGGGAGTCGAACCTTACCAACCTTGATATCGTCTCAAGCCCTAATTAAGTATAATTTCATGTAATCATTATCGATTGTTATATATATATATATATATATATATATGGTGATTTTAAGATGGTAAATATCTTTTATTTTCTGTAAAAATCATTATCTAAAAATAAAATCCTCGAATCTTACCAACCTTTATATCGTCTCGAGCTCTAATTAAGTATAATCTCATGTAATCATTGTCGATTGTTACTAACGATAGTTGAATTGTTACGTACAATTTATTAAAGAAAAAAAAGTTGAATTGTATGTTCATCACGATTATTCTTTCGAACCGAAATTGGAATACATAGTAAATCTTTATGTAACAAAGTTTCAGAACTTTTTACATTTATTAAAAAAGGGATTGTATCTTCATCTCAAATTATCTTTTCCACGGAAATTAGAAGACGTAACGTAAGAAACGAGATAAATGTGAGGAAATATGCAGAAGAAAATCAATTTATCAGCTGTATTTATTGGCTATAATTAAAAAGGGACACATCTTTTCATTAGAAAAAAATCCAATCAAAAGATGTGTTGTACTCTTCTCTTTCATATCAATTATCATCCTAATCTTAATTTTTTTGTTTTATATTATTTATTATTTTACAATTTTAATACATATTTATGACATATTTTTTCTTTTTTATCCATATTTTTAAACTTATTAATTACTCAAATACTCTCTCCGTTTCAATATGTATGATGTTTATTGAAAAACATATTAATTTTGATATATTAATACATTATTTTTTTGCACTAAACAGTTTCCTTTAACTTTAAGCCAAATAGTAGTTCAATAAAATCAATTAATGTATCTTGAAATTTACAATTCATCATCATTAGTTTATAAAAACTGTATTGAAAATTGAAAACATCATACATTTTGAAACAATTTTTTTTCTAAAACATCATACATATTGAAACGGATGGAGTAAAACATTGTGTTAATTATGGGTGAAACAATTTTTTTAATATGTTTTCTTAATATGTACTCCCTCTGTTTTAAAATACTTGTCATTTTAGAGTTTTTCACACAAATTAAGAAAACATATTAAAAACATATTTTATTCCTAATTAATATAATATTTTATTTGATATGAGTAATTAATAAATTTAAAAATAGAAAAATTAGTCATAATGTGTATCGAAATTGTAAAATAATAAATAATATGAAACAAAAAATTAAGACTAGAATGACAATTATTTTGAAATAGAGAGAAACTGAAACAATTTAGAATGACAATTTGGGTATATTTACAAAGGGACACATTTTTTCATTAGAAAATCGATGATTTCGAGAAGGACACTGTACTGGTGTCGTTATCAATTTAAAGATCACTATTAAAGTCTCAACTATTCATATTTAATTATTTCCATAAAATTGATTTTTATGGTTATTCTAATAAATGTTAAGGTTATAGACGAGAAAACTTACTTTGTAATTGGTTGAAACCACTTTCAATGGGATTAAAAGTTATAAAAGAAGAATAGTGATTAATTAACATAATACATGACATGCATGTCTTTTTTTGCCAGTAGCCTTATAATACGAACGCAACTTGCATGCATGTCTTGTTTGCAACAGAACATGAAACACTGTTCTTTTTTTTGGCATTAAATCAAGTAAAGAATATGATTGGTTTACATGGTTATACGTTTTCTAATCAATTATCGCATTTGGAAATCAAGAATTGGGTGAAGAGTCGTTTTCCCGTGTATGTTTATAGAAAGATATATATATATATATAGAGGTTTTTTAGTAGACCAACATGCTATTTAATTATCTTTCGTCTCAATAAATAAAAGAAAACATGCGTTTATATTTTATTATAAAATAAAACAAAGATATGAGCGACTTGACTCGGATATGGATAAGTTATAGATTTATATGGACAAGGATCGATTTTATCATCTTTGTTTTTGGCTCACAATGTCGTTTCCTAAATATTTGATATAAACTTATCCATTTGATATTGTATTCAATTATTCAAATAAGCCAGGAGTAACCGCTATTTCATAGAAATGCACTCGCTATGAGTTCATGATAAAGCACTCTCAAAGGCCAAATGCCTCTTAATAATAGCAAACGTGAAAAAGGCCACTTGTCTCTTTATAACAAAAAAACAATAGAGCCAGATAGGTACCAAATAATGTCTACTAGACAAGAATCAGATGCTTAGCCTACCGAACAATCAATACATAGTGTGACAATATACTTTTGATACGATCGAGTTAGCTGCAGAGAATCGTTCTTTCCTTCACCATCCAAACTTCATATTTTCGTTCACTTCAAGCCACACTGTTTCATTAGATCTCAATCTTAATTCAAACAATCTATAAAAGCACATACATGGGCGTATAAAAAACATACACACAAGCTAACTCCTACAATAAACTCGTAGATTTACTTACATACACAAACTTGGTTGATTTTGATTCTATATTATTAATATGACCTTGAATTGGGGACCAGTGTTAATGTCGGTGGTTCTGTTCATCGTATTGACTCCCGGAGTTTTGTTTCAGCTTCCCGGGAAGACCAAAGTGGTTGAGTTTGGTGGTTTTCAGACAAGCGGTGCAGCCATTGTGATTCACACTCTCATCTTCTTTGCATGCATCACGGTTTCCCTCATTGCTCTTCATATCCACATATATGCTGCCTAATTTATCTAACCCTAAATCATTAATTGCTCTTCTTCATGTGTTTTTGTTTAATTCTTGTTTTTGTAATATTTTGATTTATGATTCCCTTTTAAGTACTTCTGTTGGAATTACAACGAATCCCTTTCCTTTATTGTTTTGTTTTTTGTTTTTTTATAACACTATATTATTGTGTTAAATCTACAATTTGATATCATTGACAAAGAGGCATGCATGCATCACGAGATCGATTTTACTACTTATCTAAAAATATGAATACGGATATAGTACAATTATTGAAGACGACTGATTAGATAAAGTATGATATTTAGTATTGACTTGACTATTTAAATTACCAAATTTTTGTAGACTTGATGATAGAGTACGTTACTTAGGAAAACAACATTTGAAGATATAGAGACGTTGATATGATCTTCATGGAGAAGCAAATATCAGTAAGTTAATTAATTAGTATTTCGACTCAAACTTGCACTCAATCAGAAGCAGCTATCGTCACATCAAATGACGTACAGCTTTTTCAAGTTTAAACCTTTTGTAGACATTAATCCTTATCGTTTGGTTTCAAACATGTTGTGTGATAACTGTCTCGAAACAATTCCCCTCCTTTGAATTTGAATAACCAAATAATCTTTTTGGCCAATGATTGTTGATCCAACAGATCGACAATGAATTTATAATAGATCGGAGGTCGGAGAATTTCGTGTATAGAAAGTTGAGCCAAAGAAAGGTGAATGAAAATAGGTCGCTATAAGTAGTCCGGACAGATCCCGGGCTATCAGTTCTCTAGGTCGGAAATCGAACTACTAGATGTTGAATACAGAAGATTACAATCTAGCGGACTGGCAAATAATGGTGTTGATATTTCTTGAGGGAAGAGTGAATGTCCTTCTGTACTGTCCCGTGTCGTCTATTTATAGTGAACGGTGTTGAGTTTAACTCGAGTTCAGCTGACCGTGATTATCTCCTAGGTGTGGTCAGACCGTGGTTAGAGTTTCGGAATGGGCTTCTGGCAGCCCGTCGGGCTTCTGGCGATTTGGCAGCCCGTCGGGCTTCTCGCGCACTGTTCAGAATGTTGGGCCGCAGGTCCAGGCCCAACAATGATGGATTTCGCGCCACATAATAGATCAAAGAGCTGAAAACGTTTTCAATACCAATAGCATCTCCCGTTGAAGCATTGAAGTCCATCGGCAATAAAGGCAACGCTTAATTTGGTTAGTTGATCTAGTTGGTTGATCTAGTAGTGACTGCGTTTCAACGGAAGACATCTTAATCATCAAGCTAGTTGTCTAGGCATGTCCATACTTTCCCATCAAATCGTGATCATTCTACTTAGGCAAGTGTAATAATGTCAATAAGTAATACTGCACGACCAATACGCATGCGTCATTCACTATATCAGACTCCTAGACTCGTTGTCGATGTGTTTAGATGAAAGGCATTTTATCCGACAAGCCAATATTCCAAACAGATCCACACTGTTTTTTTTTCTCTTTCTTAAAACTTTACTTCGGTGAAAAGATATGTAAGAGTATCACTAACATTAATTTAGTATTAATTTTATTAGTTATTTAATCTATGAGACTTATTAAGTTTTTTTTAAGTTTTTTATGTTCAATAGTGATACTCAATGAGGTTCTAAAGAATCAAAAAAAAAATTATTTTTTTTAAAAAAAAATAAAATGAAAGAAAATCAAATTAAAATAAAAAAAAATCAAATTAGTATATAAATATACAAGATACTATAAAAACACTAAATTATTTAGTTTCATAAATGTTTAAACGTATATAACAATCCGCATATTACAAAACGTATATTTCATAAATTGATTGAATGAAAGTTGTCCATTTTGGATATATACCATCTGTGAGATAGTTACCAAATTCTTGTAGAGTATTTACGCATTTTCTTGCCGATGATATGCATTGTTAAACAATTGTTTCTCAATGTACTGTGTGTGTACTAGCCTAAAGAATGGCCTATGATGTTTCATCAGAATCTATAATTTTCTTGTTTTACTTGGTTGATTACGTCCCAAGATTATTCACAATTATTGTACAAATGAATCTTCCTATAATAGAATGTAATGTTAAAAAGGTTTTTGAGAACATTCTGTTTACAATCTCTTTACATTTAGGGCTTGATTCGCAGAGCATTTTAAAGAGCATTATGTATTTTATCATTAAAACTTGATTGGTTGACAGAGCATTAAGTTGGGCATTTAGTAACTACAAATGCTCTCAAAATGCTCCCCCCTCAGTGCTCTCAAATGGAGCATTTCCAGAACATTGATCTCTAAATATTTTAATACAAAAATTAAAAATAAAATTATATTACTAACCAATTTATTTTAGGGACAATTACAAAAATACCACTTAGGGGTGTTTATTTACAAAAATGCCACTAATTATAGATTTATAAAACCTATATCTTAAAATTCTAAACCTTAAAAAATATTTTGACATCTAAAACCCCCTAAACACTTAAAACTAAACCCTAATAGACCATAATTAACTCAAACATAAACAATATAAAGAAAAAAATAATTTTGAAAAAGTGGCATTTTTGTAAAGATTTCAAAAGTGTGGCATTTTTGTAAAGCGACACTTGAAAAGTGGTATTTTTTGAAATTTCTCTTTATTTTATATTACAATAAAACAAATTATACTAACTTTTAATTATTTAAATTCATATTTATCATTATTTTATTTATTCTATTATATTAAGATAATATTATAATATAATACTAATTCAATTAAATATAATTTAAATTCGAAAAGATTATAAAATAAATTTATGTTATAATTTCTAAATATAATATATACAAAAATTTCAATAAAAGTAAATATACATAATTTCTGTAATTATAAAACATATATATATATTAATATTTATCGTTTTTTAAATAAATTTTAATAAAAATATAACTTAAATATTAAAATTTATAATTCTTAATCATATTTATATTTATATTAAAATGAAAACTTAATATAGACCATTAGTTTATTTGTCATATTATTTGTGAAATAGTATTATAATAAAATAATAATTTAATTAAGAAATAAAAATTGATGTTATAACTTATGACTAGTATATATATAATGTATTAGAATACATATAAATAAGTAAAATAAAATAATTTATTTTAATTTTATATGCTCAACCAATCAGCTGAATGTGTATATTAATCAGAGTATACTGCTCCAGCTGCTTCCTGCTAATGCTGCATTATGCTACTACTCATCAAAAAGCTATACCAATCAAGGTCTAGTATGTGAGAAACACATTAAACTTTCCAAAAAAAAAAAACAAACATTCATGGTCCTTCGATGACAATGTCGATTCCTAACTCCCTAATAAACAATCAATCGCCAAATTTCGAAAACATTCAAATGCTTATCTGAATTTAGGATAAAGACTGATCAATTTATAGTCACAGAGAGAGCAGCGTCTCCTGATAGTGTTTAGATGATATGATCAAGCTGATGAAGAAGATTTGTTGAAATCGAAAACCTTAATGTATCGGTAAGAGCATGAAGAGCAGCTTTTGATGCAGTATAAACACCAGTCCATGGTCCTGGTGCCATTATGCTAACATGAAGAGCAGCTTCCTATGTTCACAATCTTTTCCTTTCTCTTAGATGCCATGTGAGGTACAACAGCTTGAGTCATCCTCATGGAACCTGCAAATTTCTTTAAAAAGTTAAGTTCTTTAAAGAATTTGTCACAACCCAAATCACCACACAGATCACACCGACTTAAAATCAAGAAAAATTGAGTCCGAAATTTTAACAAACACTTGGTGATAATTAAAGGGAATTCGAAAATTTTGTCAAACACCGAACACATTGGTGTTGAAGGTGTTTTCCATGGCGGAAATTGGAGTTTCCGCGAGAGGTCCGATATATACATTGAACTCCGGCGTTATTGACCAGAACATTGATCTGACCGAAGTTGTCGATAACTTTCGACAAAATTTTACTCACGCTCTACTCTAATTGAACATCGAGCTCTTCCACAAACAACTTCAGATCTTTCTCCAGATCGATCATGGTGCTCTGAGATTGACTTGTCGCCACCACACGACAACCATTCGCCGAGAACTCACGAGCCAACGCGTGACCAATTCCTCCCTGAGAACATCATGTGATGAGAACCACTGGCATTTCATCGTTGCTTCCCATTCTTAAAGCTCTCAAAGGTTTCAGATTAAGCAACTATGGAGTTAATAACTGATTTACCGGAAAAAACAAGATTAATTCCGGAGAACGAGCGAAGAGTTGAGGAGTAGCACGGAAGAGCGAAGAGTCAAAACATCGAATCGTCGTGTAGCTTCATCGTCATAGACATGCTCCTCGGAACCGCAACTTCTTCAAAACTCGCGGTCTAATAAAAATGTGACACGTGTCTCGGTTGAGACGTCTCAACCGTATCATCCTGCAGAAACGGCTCAACAAAAATTAAGCCCAAAAATTAGTTTTTTATTATTTTTAAATCCATGATACTATCAAAAACTTACCAATAAACATGCTCTTGTTATAAAATAAAAAGAGATAATTTATTATCTCAATAAATATAAAAGAAGAAGAAATTTTTATACCCGATAGGAATAGTATACTGAAACTATTAGAGAGAGGCGAGAGAGAGTTTCTTATTATGAATGTTATGTATTTACAATCGATCGAACCTCTTTATATAGACAATGAAAAGTAAGTTACTGTGCATGCATAGTGACAGTGGGCTCCACACAAATAATAAACTGCACGCATCTTTTGACTCTGAATCATTCTTCTCGAAGCCTACTATTGTTGACTATTATAACACTCCCCCTTGGAGACCAATTGTCACTATATTTCTTGCATCGTGTCATCTGTTGCCTCGTTAAAAACCTTTCTAGGAAAACCCATTGGGAAAAACCATAGAAGGATAAAAAGAGTGCAACTACGCAAGCTCCCCCTCGAGGGATCATGAGTCATCTTGTAAATCTCGTTGATGACGCATTCCAATGTTATGGACATGTTTCCTGAACGTGGTGGTAGGGAGCGACTTTGTGAAGAGATCAGCAGCATTGTCGCATGATCGAATATACTTGACTTCAATGTCTTTAGCCTTCTCAAGTTCCTGAGTGTATGAAAAAAACTTTGGAGGGATATGTTTGGTTCTATCACTTTTGATATATCCTTCCTTTGTTTGAGCGACACATGCAGCATTATCTTCATATAAAACGGTTGGCTCCGTATTTTCGTGGATCCCACTGCTTGATTTGATGTGTTGGCTTATTGATCTCAACCATACACATTCTCTACTTGCCTCATGGAGTGCAATGATTTCAGCATGGTTTGAAGAAGTTGCCACAAGCGTCTGTTTCTGAGAGCGCCAGGATATAGCAGTGCCTCCGACCGTGAAAACATATCCTGTTTGTGATCTCGCTTTGTGCGGATCTGACAAATATCCTGCATCTGCAAAACCGACCATTTGACCTTTTGAATTTTTAGGATAAAACAGTCCTAAATCAATCGTTCCTTGAAGATATCGGAAAATATGTTTAATTCCATTCCAATGTCTTCGTGTAGGAGACGAGCTGAATCTTGCCAAAAGATTAACAGCAAATGATATATCAGGTCGAGTACAATTTGCAAGATACATGAGAGCTCCGATAGCACTTAGATACGGTACTTCAGGACCAAGTATCTCCTCATTTTCCTCATGTGGTCGAAATGGATCATTATCGACTTGGAGTGATCTAACGACCATAGGGGTACTCAATGGATTGGCCTTATCCATGTTGAATCGTTTTAGCACTCTTTTGGTATATGTAGATTGGTGTACAAATATACCCTTTTGAGAATGCTCAATTTGTAGGCCAAGACAGTACTTCGTCTGCCCGAGATCTTTCATCTCAAATTCTCCTTTTAAATAATTTGAGGCCTTTTGTATTTCCCCTTGAGTTCCTATTATGTTTAGATCATCAACATACACCGCGATAATCACAAATCCGGATGTTGTTTTCTTGATGAAAACACATGGGCATAAAGGATCATTTACATATCCTTCTTTTGTTAGATGCTCACTGAGACGGTTGTACCACATGCGTCCAGATTGCTTTAACCCATATAATGATCTTTGCAATTTTATTGCACATAACTCTTTAGGTTTGGAACTTAATGCTTCTGGCATTTTAAACCCATCTGGAATTCTCATATAGATATCAGTATCTAATGATCCATATAAATATGCTGTAACAACATCCATGAGACGCATCTCTAGATTTTCGTTAGCCGCTAGACTCATTAAGAATCTAAACGTGATTGCATCCATAACGGGGGAATATGTTTCCTCATAATCGATCCCAGGTCTTTGAGAAAATCCTTGAGCAACAAGGCGAGCTTTATATCTCATAATTTCATTTTTCTCATTTCGTTTTCGAATGAAGACCCATTTGTATCCAACCGGTCTCACATCTTTGGGTGTGAGTGTAATAGGTCCGAATACATTTCGTTTATTAAGCGAATCAAATTCAGCTTGTATAGCATCTTTCCATTTCATCCAATCTTGTCTGTTTTGACATTCATATACAGACATTGGTTCTGGATCATCGTTTTCCTCATTTATTTCCTTTGCCACAAGGTATGAGAAAACGTCATCGACTACATTCATTTCAGTACGATTCCATATCTTTCCATTATGAATGTAGTTTATAGAGATCTCATGATTTCCTTCATGAAGCTCTGTATTGTCGTTAGACTCATGATTCGTTTCATCCAAAATACTTTCAGTAATTTTGGGATCATTATGCTTCTCAGCTTCCCTTCGTTTTCTAGGATTTTTATCCTTAGAACCAACGGGTCTACCACGCTTCAAGCGGGTTCTAGACTCACGTGTATTATCTGCTCTTTCATGTTCATTTGGTATCTCAATTCGAGCAGGAGCATTTGCAGCCGGTATATGTGATTTCGTTACCGTTTTAGTATCTGCAAATGCATCAGGTAGCTGGTTTGCTATACTTTGCAAATGCATAATTCGTCGAACTTCTAGTTCTGACTGTTTTGTAGGAGGATCAAGGTGTAGCAAAGATGGCACACGCCATTCTATTTCCTTTCCTACTTTGTTATTTTCTCCCCCTAGAACCGGGAATACTTTTTCATCAAAATGACAATCGGCAAATCGTGCCGTAAAGACATCACCAGTCTGTGGTTCTAGGTATCGTATGATTGATGGGGAATCACAACCAACATATATTCCCATTCTTCTTTGTGGTCCCATCTTTGTACGTTGTGGTGGTGCTATAGGCACATATACCGCACAACCAAAGATTCTTAGATGGGATATATTTGGTTCTCGACCAAAAGCTAATTGCAATGGAGAATATTTGTGATATGCACTTGGTCTTATCCGAATGAGTGCTTCTGCATGCAAAATGGCATGTCCCCATACAGATGTTGGGAGTTTTGATTTCATGATCAATGGTCTTGCAATTAATTGCAGACGTTTAATTAATGATTCAGCCAAGCCATTTTGTGTATGAACATGTGCTACCGGATGTTCAACTTCTATTCCCGTTACCATACAATAATCATTGAAGGCTTGGGATGTGAATTCACCAGCGTTGTCTAGTCTAACTTTCTTAATATGATAATCAGAGAATTGAGCCCTCAGTTTGATTATCTGAGTTAGAAATCTCGCAAATGCCATATTTCGAGATGATAATAGACAAACATGTGACCATCTGCTAGATGCATCAATTAACACCATAAAATAGTGGAATGGTCCACATGATGGGTGTATTGGTCCACAAATATCGCCTTGAATTCTTTCAAGGAACTTTGGTGATTCTTTATCAATTTTGGCTGGCGATGGCCTTTTGATCAATTTTCCAAGAGAACACGCAACACATGTCATTTTATTTCCCTGATATATCTCTTGGATTTTCAGTGAATGACCATGTGAGTTCTCCATAATATTACGCATCATTGTGGTGCCCGGGTGACCGAGGCGATCATGCCATAATGTGAAATCTTCTGGATTTCTTTTAACCACTAGATGTGATTCGATTGCATTTATATGAGTATAATGCAGTCCTGACGGAAGTTTTGGAAATTTTTCCAATATAAGCCTTTTTCCGGATTTATCGGAAGTTACATACATATACTTTTTTCCATTCTCAGTTGCAGACTGAGTATCATATCCTTGAAGGTATATGTCTTTGAAACTCAACAAATTCCTTTTAGAATTCGGAGAATATAAGGCATTTTTTATGGAAAACTTGGTTCCATTAGGCAACATAAAGTTTGCACTGCCACTTCCTTTAATCAAGTCTGTAGGACCTGATATTGTATTGACAATAATGTTTGTCGGTTTTAAATTAGAGAAATATCTCTTGTCCTTCAGAATAGTGTGTGTTGTTCCACTATCTGGTATACAAATTTCTCGAACCATTTCCTTGGTTATCGATTCATCCATTTCCGCTGAAATTTACAAAAATTAGATGATAGAAAGTAAATGTTATTTATTAGAACATACTTAATAATTGCGCATTACAAAACAAAAAAAAAACACACATTATTCGTTGAAAACAGGAATACATAATGGCATAACCGGAGATCTTTCAGCAGTCTCATTATTACAAGCATTTTAGTTATCCGCTATAGCGGTCTCATCAAAGTCATTTTCAAAGTCGGGAGAATCAAGGTACGATGTACCCTCAAAGTGTTCCGTGAGGTTCACTTCTTTCCCTTTGCCTTTGGTAGACTGTTTGTATAGCTTGCAAAGATGTTCCGGGGTACGACACACATTGGACCAATGTCCTTTGCTTCCGCATCTGTAACAGATGCTATCACGCTTCTGTGCGGTGGTCTCTTGAATATCTATTCCTTTGGGGGTTTGTTGAGAACGAACCCATTGGAAAGAATTTCTCCCACGTGAACTGAAATTTCTTCCGCGTCCGCGATTAAATCTGCGGGCACGACCCCGATTAAATCGGTCACGACCCCGATAGGTTTGATTTTTCTTCTCTTCCGGATTATGAAAATCCGTTGCATTCACCTCAGGGAATGCTCTGGCTCCCGTAGGACGAGAGTTGTGATTCTTTATGAGAAGATCATTGTTTTTCTCTGCGATGATGAGTGTAACAATTAACTCAGAGAACCTTGTGTATCCGCAATTTCTATACATTGCTGGTAGGACACTATGTTCTTTGTGGAATGTGAGGTATGTCTTTTCGAGCATTTCTGCTTCGGTGACAGGTTTACCACAAAAATTTAATTGTGATACAATCCTCAACATAGCGGAGTTATACTCCTCCACTTTCTTAAAATCCTGGAATCTCAGGTTTTTCCACTCTTCCATCGCATGAGGGAGGTTTATCTCCCTCTGATTATCGAACCTCTCTTTCAGAGCTTTCCAGAGCTCTGCTGGGTCTCTAATGTGCGCATAGTCATGCGTCACATTTTCATCCAAATGTTTCCGTAGAAATATTATTGCCTTTGCCTTAGCTTGGGCGGATGAATCATTTTCCTCAATGATGGTATCAGATAAATTTTCCGATTCCATATAGAGTTCTGCATCGGTTGTCCATGCTATATAATTAGCTCCAGTAATTTTGAGAGCTGGAAATTTGAGTTTCTCAACGGTGGCCATTTGATTTCTAAAAACAAAATCAAAAATATTATTATTAGAAATATAACATAATTTTAGAAACCGTATACATTAATCATAACAGCAATTACAGTGAACATTAAAGCATAAAAAAGTAAACAAAAATTTATGATATATTCTTCGCGGGTAAAGTCCCCGACGAAGAGACCATAAATAGCAGTAAAAATTACACCGATAATAAAAAAACAAACGAAACATTTTTCGTACAAAATCGGAATCAAAATCGGAATCAAAATATTTTGTAGGAGTGTTTGAAAGGAGATGAAATGATTGAATGATTTTGGAAGAGTGAAATATGGGTGTATTTATAGATTGAAAATACTGTTCACTAGCCGTTGGAGAGTAAAGAAATTTTGAAAAATTTTGTGAAAAATTTCTTTGTGACCGTTGGGGGTCAAATCTTTAAGGAAAAATTAATCTGAAAATATTTGATAATCAATCAGATAAATTTACCAGTTCAAATATTAATTTTAGAAAAGATTGTTAAATATTATATATACTGCACATAAAATAAACAGAGAATTAATAATAAGGTTATGGTGACAAAGTCATCCATGGGATAATATTAAATAAATAATTAAAACAACAGTTAAAATTTCGGGCGGTTAAACCGAGCATAAATAATTAAAACAGTAAATAAATAAATTATGGTGTGTGAAACAACCACATAAATAAATAAATAATTAGGCGGTTCAACCGTCCATAAATAATTAAAAACTGTAAATAAATAAATTATGGTGCATAAGCAGCCATAGAAATAAATAAAATAGCAGGCGGTTTAACCGACCATAAATAAAGCAGTAAATAAATTATGGTGCGTAAAACAACCACATAAATAAATAAATTATTATAGAGACAATAGTCTCACACTATAGGGTATAATAAGTATACATATGAAAGTTGAAATTTTAGAGTGATCGTGCTGATAACGTGTTATAAAATAAAAAGAGATAATTTATTATCTCAATAAATATAAAAGAAGAAGAAATTTTTATACCCGATAGGAATAGTATACTGAAACTATTAGAGAGAGGCGAGAGAGAGTTTCTTATTATGAATGTTATGTATTTACAATCGATCGAACCTCTTTATATAGACAATGAAAAGTAAGTTACTGTGCATGCATAGTGACAGTGGGCTCCACACAAATAATAAACTGCACGCATCTTTTGACTCTGAATCATTCTTCTCGAAACCTACTATTGTTGACTATTATAACAGCTCTAAGTTTATATGGTTCATTAATCATGATGGCCTGTAGGCACTAATGTTAATGTTACACACCTTAATTGGGCTTTTAATAATCTCAAGGATCCATCAAAATACGGCCCAATAGAAATTCACGATGAATGAACGAATCACCTTCCTTGGCTGCTTCTCCAAGTAAAAAAAAACATAAGCCCTCTTTAAATCCCTAGCGTCTTCTCCAGAAACCGTTGCAATCTGAGGAATCTGATTTCGCGGATCTTTGATCGGAAAATAATGGGGTTAACGAATTTCATACTGACGGTGGCCGGAGTAGGCGCTGTGGTGATGCTATTGAGGAGCGACGTCAAGCAATCCGTCACCGTCCTCAGGCGCAACGTCAAACACATCCGTCACTGGCTCGAAGAAGAATCCTCCGCCGCCTCCAAGTTAGCGTTCTTTCTCTCTCTCTTTGATATTGAATTCACGAAGATGTTGATTTGGGGATTGTGATTTCGTAAACCGGTTTAATCTCTATATTTAGAATTTTTCTCTGTGAGCTTAGAGAGCTTATGATATGAGTACAATATGAACTTGGTGAGATTATTTTTGATTAATGTGTACAGATTTTAGTAACAAGCTTTAGATGTCAATATAAGTAAAATTGGTTCTTTCTGATGTTGAAATTGTATCCAAGCATTTAATTAGAGACCACTTGATTCAACCTTAGCATAGTGATGTTTGATTTGTGGATCTAAAGATAGTTCAAATGATTTGTTGTGGTTTCTTCTGTGATCATTTGAGATTTGGTAATTTTGAGAAAAAAAAAAACAGAAAAGATTGATTATGTTATGAACTTGAGTGGGCATAAGTTAACAGTCTGATTGATCAATGTTGGTTTAGTGATAGATCTTGTAGGCAACACAAAGCAAGTTCTGTGTGTGTGTGTGTGTGTGAGTGATGAGTTTGATGCGGGTTTTTCAGGGCAGCGGAGTCGATAAAACCAAAACCAAAGGAAATCGAAACAAAGGTTCCGGGGAAGGACATTCCTAAAGAGAAGGATTAAGGTCGCCTATTATATATACGAAGTGTCTTTGTTTAGAGTTTGGATTTATGACTTTGGTTGTCAACACCATTTACTTAACTTTTGAGCTGTGAATTTTGGTTTTATGTTTAAATGGTTTTGTGTCTTAATCTCACCTCTTAACGTTTAAGCATTCTTGGAAGTGAAACTCAATAATATAATAATATATATATAGATCTCTCTGGCTTTTTCTATGCTCGTCTGCAGTGATCGTCAAGGACCTCAAGGTATTGTTCCTTATATCCATGTTTTAATTGAACATGTAGACATAAAATAGTTTTTTGAACTGAACATAGATTTTTTCTGTACTCGTTTGTAAAGTTCTCTGCGATGGATGAAAGTTTTTTTTTCAATCCAAAGAAGTTTTCTGATGTGATGGATTGATTTGTGTACTTCTGGTATATTTTGGGTATTTGGAATCCCATCCCATCATTAAGATTGTTACAGATCCAATTTAACACTTTTAGCACGCAAGAACATTCTTTCACTGTTGTCACAAGAGTTTTTAACCCGGTTTACCCATCAATGTGATGGTGATGGTGTCTGTGCCGGGAATCAGATTTTTCCTTACAATTCACTAAGGAAGAATAATACAGCTCAAAATTCAGAGCTTATTGTTCATCAATGGAGAGAAAGAAACTCACATTTAATCAATTAAAGAAGAAGAAGCTAAGGTTTGACTATTGATGTTCATATATACCGGTTTGCTTTTGCTCCTTTCCTTCGTCTTTGGTCCACCAGCTCAAACCGTAAATCGACTTCATCAATTTGCGGTTTAACAACCAATGTCTTCGATCGTCCTTTTTTTTTTCCTCTCACTTTCACTGATAATTTGAAATGGGGTTTCCGAATTGTAATCTCTAGTAGGCTTCACCTTCCTTGTTCGAGAAATTGGCGAAGCATATACAGTTGATCATGTCAGTGTCGACGTTTTCGAGCCCCACGCCTGTCTCCGGCGTCGCTAATCCACCAGGATCATTCTCCGCCGCAGTTGGCTGGAAACAACCGTACGCCATTTTGTCCCGACCTCAATCTTTACTAACCTTCTACACTTGATCGCTTTATCTTCATCACGTAATTACTCACCGTGTTTGGTGGTTTTTTGTTCCGGTTGAGATTTCGGAGGACGAAGAAGCCTCGGGTCATTTCTTGCGATTATTCATGCCTCGAGGTGGGTTTCCAATTCATTACTCATTCTTTATGTATCCCTCATTGAGCAGTATATTCCACTTCGGATTATAATCTGACTCTAGTCAGATAATTGTTCATTCGTTTGAGTAATGTTATTGATACAATTTGCAATTTTCATTTATATTCAAGGTTAGGGATGTTTGTTACCGTCCTCCTGGAACACAGTTGAATATATTAAATGGAGTTAATTTTTCCCTGCGCGAGAAAAGGTTAGAGATGGCTGTTTCCTTATGTCACTCTATTGGTTGTTCGTTGGATGCATTTTAAGCTCGTTCCATAAACTTTGATGTATAAATATGCTTACTAAAGAGTTTTTGTGTGTTTGATTAATTTTGCAGCTTTGGCTTGATCTTTGGGAAAAGTGGGAGCGGTAAAACTACCCTTTTGCAGGTCCGTTGTTTCAGTAGCTCGTGTTTCATACACAGCTTTCCGGTGCTGTTCTTTAAGTTGCAGTCCTTAGGAACTTTTGGGTTTTCTTCTCTTTTGTAGCTTCTTGCTGGCCTAAACAAACCAACATCAGGTTCTATTTGTATCCAAAGATATGAGGATGATGGCCAGCCAAAGGCGGTTCCTGAGTTGCTGCCCACTGAGAAGGTCGGTATTGTCTTCCAGTTTCCAGAGAGGTAATAGTCATTATCATCTTTTGTTTTATCTCATCAGGTTTTTTTTTTTAATACCTTTTCAAGTTTGTTGTTACTATGGAATTATGGAAGGTAACTTGGTTGGTGCTGCTGTTTAAGTGACAAGAAAATATTGATTTGGTTTTTTTATTGTTGCGGCCAGATTCTTCGTTGCAGATAATGTGCTTGATGAAATTACTTTTGGTTGGCCAAGGCAAAAAGGTAGTTTGAAGTTAAAGGAGCATCTGACTTCAAACCTCCAGAGAGCATTTAATTGGGTATCCCACTCCTCTTGGTTCAGACAGTGGCTATATTGTGTCCAGTGGATCTGTCTTATTGTAGCTTTCTTCTTGAATCGTTAGGTTGGATTAGACAGCATCCCGCTTGATAAAGATCCCCAGTTACTTAGTGGAGGCTACAAGCGTAGGCTTGCACTAGCTATTCAATTGGTGAGAACAAAGATTTTGACGTATCGAAAGTGACATAAAAAATAAAGAAAGAGGGTTTCATTTTTTTTTTTTTTGTTTGTGATTTGTTCCAAGCATTCATGCCTATTGTAGGTTCAAACTCCAGATTTATTGATACTGGATGAGCCCCTCGCTGGTCTTGGTATGATCTGCATCCTGCTTCTTCTAATTCTTTGGTTATCTTACAATTTTTATATCCAGTTGTAGCAGCAGGAGCTTTATGTCCTCCTCTCCCAGAGTTTTCTGCTTCTCATTCTTTCAAGAAATTTTTTTATTTTTTATTTTTTTTTTTGTCTCTGGAGTTCTCTCTGCATTTTCTTTTGCATGAAAATCATGGAAGTTTTCTCATACTATTTCATCATTGATTTTGCTCTGCAAACAGATTGGAAAGCACGTGCAGATGTTGCGAAGCTCTTGAAGCACCTAAAGAAGGAACTGACTTTACTTGTTGTTAGTCATGACCTAAGGTATGCTCTTTTTCGTCTTTCTCTTTGCTTGTGTTTGTGATTTTACTCAGGTTCTTTCCCCTCATGAAAAGTATGGGAAACTGAATCAGCGCTTTCTCTGCTCAAATTGATGTTTGAAATTTTGTTATACAATCCTTTCCCGCAAAACCATTTTTCAAGTCAGGCTCTCGTAACATTAACTGCTACTGTTTTTTTTCTTCTGTGCCTTTTTGTATGAACTTTGCTGCAGAGAGTTAGCAGCCTTGGTCGATCAGTCATGGAGAATGGAAACAGGTGGTGTTCTTCTTGCAGAACGTCCACCGGTTTAGTTCAGCATTCGCTGTTGCAGAAGGTCGAGACCAGGTTTGGCTCGGATGCTTCTAATATTTTCGGGTATTCTTGCAAGAAAGTGATATAGGCTCCTACCCAGGCTTATGTTTAAATTTGCATGAGATTTTGAGCTAGCTACTCATCCTCTATGTTGGATTTCTATATAAGTTCTTTTGGATAGGAGATAATGTAATTTTAGGGGTTATCAGTTGAGAGAAAAATAGTGTCTCTCCTATGAGATATGAACATATAACTGGATTGAAATCAATGGTTACAAGAATGCATTCTCTTGATTTAAGTGCTTTAAAAAGTGAATATTAGATATCATGGTGCAGTTACAACACCCTGTAATATTTATTATCACACAGAGGGACATAGTAAACATTCCCAGTAAGTCTTGGACATATTTTTCTTAATCACACCACACGATTCACACATGCATGAGATGAAATAAGACACTCACATTTCTTAATTTATGTGTTTCTCCTGATCCCTTTGCTACAGCTCCAACACGAAGTCTGCAAAACAAATATGGATTATTATCTGGTTCATCACAAGCAGGGCACTTGTGCATGCCTAAACCCCAATGTAATAGAAAGCATTATTTTTCGAATAAAGATCCTACATAAATTCAGAATCACATTCTTCCTTTGAATTAGATGGGCTTATGCGAATATATCTATTAAATGCATATAATGCTCGACTTACAGTCTTCGTCTGTTTTGATCCAGTGTTCTCCGTTGCTAGCTGAACGAGAATTTCTTAGCTCATACTGGATCCATCTTTTACTTGTCTCGTTACAGGGGTTCTCAGACATTAACCCAATCGAACTTGCTTCACTGTATTTTGGATTTTCCATCCTGCTGTATATTTCACTTTCCATCATTGAGTCTTCTGGATGTACTTTCCTATGGAAAACTTGTACCATCTGTATTCCTCAGAATAAATCAAGTTTGTTAGGAGCAACCTTTTCATTGGAGAATGATATCTAATTCTACAAATGTACTATAAAAGTGCTATCAAAAGTAAGGGATAAATCATCCGAAGTTTGGTGTATGATTCGAGATGTAGCATGTATCATGCAGGCGATTTAGGTGATAAGTTTTGACAAAGAGGAGCAGAACACCTCACCTTTTGGAACTTCTTCTTTTTGGAAGCCACTTCAGTTTTACCACTGGCAGAGCTCCTTGAGGACGGGTGCAGCTTTTTAAGTACCTTCTTCACAAGATGCTTTGCAGACTTGTGAGTTGAACTGGTTTGGTTATTTTTCTTCCCATATTTGGTTTCTGGCTGTGTATCCTGCATTTCTGTTTTTCGAAACAGGTCTCCAAGTGATGCCCTTTCCTTCTTGTCTGCAATCTTTGTTTCTGGGAGTTCGATTAGAGAACCAAAAAGATACTCTTGGAGCGGGAACTTCATTGGCTGACTATCTTCTTCGGCATCTAGAGCCTCAATGGCCTCAATGGTGGATGCGATAGTGTTAGTGTCGCTGTTCCTTCCTGCTGGTTGGTTGTGTCCTTCTTTAGCTTCAGCCTCAAGGAACTTCTCCAATTCATTGCTAATGAGCTTCAAGTCATTCTCTGTCACATCTGCATAATCTTTTCCGGGGTCCTCAGAGGACATGCCGAATGTCGGTGTTGCTGGTTCATCCAGAAGTGTTTCTCCACCAAGGGTTCCAATGGCAAGAAATCCATGAAAAAAATCACTGTTTCTGTGATCCTTGAAGATTTCTTCTGTATTTTCCATGGGTCCTGCGAAGGAGCGGTCCTGGAACAGGTTAAGCTGTTTTCTGACTCCAGTATTGTATCTGGGGCCAGCACATGCTGTGGGGTAAGCATCTTGGCTATCAAGGGATTGATGAGCTGAGAGGAAATAGCTGTTACCTGAAATGGAATTTCATGTGAAGAGATGAATTCTTTAATTTTTAGAAAAGTAAAAACAGCTACTCGGTGGTTTGGAAAAAGATGCATTTGCTTAGGAAATAGGGAAAATGTCGTCGAGTTGTTACTACAGACAGGTGGAGGCATGACATTTACTGGATGATAAAATCTCTTGCTAGGGAGAGATCTGGTTTGGTTGCTATCACTCATGAATTCAACGCACAAGACAAAGTTAGTGACAAGCATATTGAGTTGGAGAGCTTTTTTTTTTCAGCTAGCTGACTCCAATTATAATGCTTTACTCACGAGCACATGACCATAGTCTTTACTCTTTTATCAGGTCAGCGATTTAATTTTTTAGATATGGATGTTAAAGTAGTGAGATAATTGCGCGGCCCTGAATTTTTTGCTAAGTCCTATTGCTATTCTCCTAGAATTCAAACACTGCTTCCTATTTTTGTTCCCACATATTTGACAGGAAAAGAAGCATCAGAGAAGTACGGTCATATTACCAGGTCTAGCCTCTTTCAGTGGCTCTTTGTTATTCTCCCGGAACTTATGATGCACCCAGCCCCAAAACTGCCAGAAAATAAGCTTTGGTAAGTTTCAGCTACAAGTTAGTGAAATTTTTTTGGGTGGATGTAGAACGTACCTTCATTTTCTTACTTCAGTTTTCACACAATACTAGAGAAGAAAGTGACTTTTATAGAAAATCATGATTGCTTGATAGCTCTTCATATAGCAGTGAATTGGTTGCTAACAGTGTACCTCAAGTCTTTTAGGTTGATGACAGTGGAGACCAACACCAAGAAAGCTACAAAATTTTGGTTGGCCATTCTCTTTCAAGATCACATCAAGAACAAGTTGGAGGGCCATTACAGACATGAGCGTACTGGTGTGGTTACATGACGCGTAAATTTAGTCGTGGAGTAGCCTATCCATAAATTACATTCATCGATCATCTCAGGTATTTACTATTTTATCTTGATTTGAGTTTCTATATCATAAAACTTTGTGGATATTATTATGTGGCGTTCATGAGCCGTTAATATTAAATTTACAAGTCATTTGCAAATAAAGCATGCGTAAATAGTGGCTGCAAAATCAATTTTTTTCGCTTTGTGTTGTTTAGACCATGATTTTTAGACATTCTTTCCTGCAAATTGCAATAAAATGATCCATCCATCTCTTGTACGATAGAAGATAGTATGCATTTTGTATGAAATCTACTTACATAGCTGGATGGTACAAACTCATTCTGTGTTGGTTATAGAAATAATGTAAACTTTGTTTTTACACAGGTGCTGCATTGCATAGAAATTAATTTTAGTTTTATTTGAAACAACGATCAATGCTGGCTCCTTTGGTCACTTAGAATGATTGAGGCTGCATTATGTGGAAATAATATCCAGAAAAGCGTACTGCGTTGTTGACCTGGCTGTCTCCGACAAGAAGAAAATGCATTCAGATGATGACCATCCTTCACAAAAGTGAAGAAAGTGTGCTTTTTCCAGGAAGCATATGGGGAGCTCCGTGACAAAAAAAAAACGAAGGCTTTAGCGCAGTTGATTCAGACAAGCGAAGTGTCCACGACATCAGGTACTGTTGTTTCCCTTCATTGTTCTTTTCCATTCTTAATACAAAGAACTCGTAGTTTTATGGTTTTGTTAATCATCCTACACACCCGTTAACTTAGCTGTAGAAACACATCGTTTTGTTCTGGACTTTTGGTAGAGCACAGCTGCACAAGTAGGAACTTGTTAGTGGGAACAAGGATTCGAACCGTGAAAACGTAGGAGTCTACGTGAAACACGAATCTGACAATGCAGAGATTAGACTAGATTAGATTAGCTTTGAACAAATATGAATAGATAGTGATAAAGCAATAAGCATCTTAGGGAAGAAAGAAAGGAACAAGGGACAAAGGAACAAACAGATGTAGGTAGTATTGGTATGGGGCCTTAGAGAGAAGCAGTACGCTTTTTGTTCCAGATTTAAACAAACATACAAATGCTAAATTTTGCAATCTAGAGTCACTTCCATATCTCCCACTCCATTATCTTTTTTGATTTCCTTAGAATGTGATCGACTTTTGTCAAATTCACGTGGACACTTCGATAACTCGACACTTCTTCTTTGTCATTTCATCATTCCTGTTCCTCAATCATATCTTCTTTTGGTATAATAGTCAACATTTTCACTTTCCTTATTATATATCAGAAGTCGATATTGTTCCCAAGTAGATTATATTATACTATTTTTCAAGCTAAAAAACTATTAAAAAGTACGTAATACAGTAAAACCTCTATAAATTATAATTTATTAATTAAAAAAAATATTAATTAATCGATAAAAAATTTCTTTTTATAAAAATTCAAATGGTATTATATTAACGAATTTATTTATGTCCATTTGTAAAAATGATATGTATTGACTTGAGATTCCGATTTATATTTTTAGTTGTTGTAATAGAATGAATGTTAACATCATGATATTCATATACAAATTAGGGGCAATTGTAAAAATGTTACTTTTAGTGTGTAAATTTGTAAAAATGTCATTTAGGGGTGTCCATTTGAAAAAATGCCACTAATTATGGATTTTTAAAGCCTAAATCTTAAAATTATAAACCTTAAAAACTGTTTTCATCCCTAATACCCCTCAAACCCTCAAAACTAACCCTAATACAACATAGTTAACCTAAACATAAATGATATATTGAATTTTTTAAAAAAAAAAAATTGGTATTTTTGTAAAGATTTTGAAAATGTGGCATTTTTGAAAAGTGGCATTTTTTGAAATTTCTATAAAAATTATACACATTATTAAGTACAAAATTTAGAAGAAAACATAATTATTGTTCTTAATATTGATGATAAAATCAACAACAATATATATTATGATACATTTGAAAAGAGTTATGTGTACAGAATCAATTATCGTGTCTATAATTTTTTACAAGTTTTAGATACCGAGAAAACAATCATAAAAGTTTTTTTGACGTAATAAATAGACTAAAAAATCACTAAAGCCAAATCTATACTTATAAATGAGAAGTTAAAAATCCTACGTGACAGTTCCAGAGTGAGTTTAAGATTTGGTTTGCCTATATTACCCTTAATGAATTGATATAATTACATATCCATGCCATCATATTTTTTTTATTAAAATAGTCTTAATCGTTGGTCTATATTAATTGATTGGATCCTAATTATTTGGTTTGGATTTTCGTTAGGCCATATAGATTCATCATTATTTTATTTTATTGTATATATGTAATCGTTTGATAAACATTTTAATTGGTTTGGGCTAATTTTTTTATTATAACCCATATTTCATATGAAACCCTATATGTCAATTATACAATTTCGTGTATGTGTATATATATGTGTGTGAGCTTTAGGGTTTAGTCACAATTATCTATTTTTCGTTTATTAATTTTTCATCGATCCTAACATATTTCTTCTTTCGTCTTCTTGCAGCAGGTTCACCGTGATTTATTCCTTCGTCTTCTCACAGCAAATTTACAGATCTCATCATCTCTTTTGAGGTAATTTTTTTTAGTTGATCGATTTCGATGTCATAAAATATGTGGTCGTTTAAGGCCTGAAAAATCAGGTTTACTTTACTGTTTCATTACTTCTTTATGCGTAATTTTTCTTTCTTAGTTCTTAGAGCTTTGGATTAATGAAAATCTCATTGTTCAGGATTAGAGGTAAGAGTGAAAGTCTTAATTGTTTGTTGTGATTGTTACTGGCTTTAGAATGGTCTCTCTAATTACAAAAATCTTATAGTTTGGAGAATGCATTCGGATGTGGTGGAGACCCAATTTTTAGACGATGTATCTTTTTTTTGCCTTCCAATCCAATGCACCCAAAGGTTAGTTGGTTCCACTTCCATGGTAGTTAAAGTCGAGACTTTTGTAGATTCACGCTTATATTTAAAGCTTTGCTCTATCCTCATATTTTGTTCACGAATACACAAAGTTTTTCTTTTTGAAACTGCGGATAAATAAACAGTTTGTTGTGCCTACTAACTTCAAATTCCTCGCTGTTCCATTGTACTAAATTGATGAAAACGAAACGGTATGTAATATCGTACTCGCATTTCTTTTACCTCATTGAGAACTTTTAAGTGGTGTTTTTGGTTAAACTAATAGGATCAGTTCATCAAGATGTCTTTCCCATGCTCTCACATTCTCGTGTTCCATTCATGTTTAATTTGCAGACTTATGGCCCAATCTATGTTCGGATATGTTGTGTTTTCTCTATGTTTTTTAATTTGCTATCTCTAGATTTAATTTACTCTTTTCTTTCCCTCTATAGTTTAATTTGTCTATTCATTTATAAATAATTTATTTCTGGAAAAGAATCATCCGCAATAGGTTTATCCTTCCTTTCATCTTTGTCAATGAAACTAAGGTTTGGTTTTCTGTGGAGGATTTACGAGCCTTCTGGTTTGGGATTGATGAGATTGGGGTTTGCAGTTTCTTCTTCGCAGGGATTTTGTAGCACTAATCTCATTTTTTTTTTCTTAATAATAGAGACAATTTCACTAAGAAATTATAGAGACAATTTCACTAAGAAATCCACTCTCTTAAGGTTAAATTCTAAGTCTCTCTCATGTGGTCTAATTGTATGTTCTTTTCTTTTCTCAACTTCACCGATTTTCAATTCTTCTTCAAATATACTTTGCTCACAGTTAGATTAATAAACAATTGATGGAATCCTTACAATTTCTTATAAGGACTTGCCAAATGTCTCATCGGTATCATGTCCAATGTAAAAAATATGTTCTTGGTTCCGGATGATTCAATTCATGTTCTCTCCATGATGGGTTTGGTTAATTGATTATTGGTTTTCTGTTAGTCTTCGTAATAAAAATGTTCGAAGAAGAATCGTTCGATAATGGTTGAGGGAGACGTTCAGGACAAAGAATGTTCGAACATAGTGAAGACAATGGCAGTAGTAAAGTACTAAAGTTTGAGAAGAATTAAGGTAAAGAGGATGAGATGTAAAGGATAAAGAGATGTAAAAACAAAATTTGTAAGCAGGAGTTGTCATTAATTTTGATCTATTATCCATAATCCAAAAGAAAATGCAAAAATATGGTTTGGAACTTACGGTTGAGAAAATAAAAAATATAATGCTGCATGAGAAATTGGGCTTTTGCATAAAAAAAAAAAAAAATTTAGGTTTTGGAAAACGTATGGCATAGGGAGGGTTTGAGAAAGAAAGGGAAAAGCGTATTTTAAGAGATTAAAGGAACCGAAACGAGATTTCTATGAAAGAAGCCGTGAGTGATAAGATTTAGTTAATTTCCGAAAACAATTACTTAGATACATTTTGGTAGGCTTAAGACTTAAGAGTGAGTTTATAAAGGATATTTTTGATATAAAAAGAAAACTTTTGTCATGTGACGCAGCAGTTGTGAAATCTCAAAAAATAGTGAGAGAAATTGTAAGAGTATGTAATCTATATTCTCAATTGGGAGGACAACTAATAAGAGATCATGGCGAGGTTAGATGATGGTTTTCCATTATGTAGCATCTCATTATCATCTAAATCACTTGATTGGTTTTTGCATGTTATATGAAAGAGATATATATTAGTTTCTTATAATTTAACATTGAATGTTAAATGTATAATATATCAAATTATGTGTTTGTTACTAGAAATAAGTAATTAGTTTTTTTTGTTGAATGTAAAATCTCAATTTAGAATCTTAAAATATTATTTTTCCGATATTGTTGTCCCGCGCAAGCGCGGGTACCTGCCTAGTAAATTATACATATATACATAACTATACATGATTATTAATTTCTACTATTATTTTTTTTTTTTTGTCAACCAAACTATAAATCAAAAGGCGCCACTAGAATTGGTAATCCAATTCGGCGGCAAGTTACTTACATACCAAAAATCAAAAGTTCGAGTACGTGCAAAACGGGCTAAACAGTCCGCCTTTAAATTACTAGAACGGGAAACAAAAGATAAAGAAAAATTTGGGATACTGTCTTGGATCCTCTGGAGTTTGTCTGACAGAATCGAGAATGTGGGCCACTCGGTTGGATTCTTTACGATATCCACCAGGTCAGAACAGTCAGTCTTAAAATCATGGCAGTCCATTCCGCACTCCAACTCGCATGTCATCGCCCAAATCAGTGCTTTCATTTCTGAATGCAGCGGCGACCTCCTCTCTCTTAATCCTTTTGCCCCTAAGAGAACTGGAGTATCCCCTTGGAGACATACCCAGCCTAGTCCTGAGGTTGTATCTGTATCCTTCCAGGATCCATCTACTTGACACTGATAGTGATTCGATATCTGAGTCACTGTGTGGGTATCCTCCCCTGAAGTGATTTCCACCTCCGATACACATACTTGTGCATCTGTCCATGCCAAAAACTCACCCTCTGCCAAATTTAAAATATCTATTGGTTCCGCTTCAACTTTTTGGAAGCATTTTTTATTCCGTGATTTCCAATTATACTACATTAGCCATGGAAACATTTTACATTCACCATTTAGGGTATCTTCCCTCTTCATTCTCCAAAAGAGGTGATCCATATTTGCATATATCGATGAAAATGGGCTTTCCTCTAGGAGATAAAAATAGTGCCCAAATCTGTTGAACAACTGGACATTCAAATAAAGCATGATTAATCGTCTCCTCGTCTACCCCACATCGCACACATACCGTAGTGCAATTAACGTCACGTTGGTTAATCCTAGCAAGCACTGCCATGGAGCCTGATAAGGCCTGCCAGAGAAAGTGTTTCATTTTGGATGGGCACTTTAATTTCCACACATAAACTTTTAATATAGTAAAACTTGGTTATGTGACCAAATTAATATCCAGATTCTTTTCGAGTTCATTAGACAATCAATAACTTGATTTGACCGTATACCTCTCTGATTTTGTAAAATGCCAAACAAATCTATCATCCATAAAAAATGGTCTAATCTCAAGTTCTCGTACCAGCTAAATGTTCCTTGGTTATTATTGGGACCATATTTTAGATATGAGTTTCAAAAATATTATTATCTTATCATTTTATCGAATTTTGTTGATTTTTATATTGGTCCGACTTGGACCGAAAAATTTTATTAATCTATAGTGATTATTAATTTATAGAATATTAATTATGGAGGTTTCTACTGTAGTCTTTTTCTTTTCTTTTCCCTTCCTCTACGGTTTCATCTAGTGGGGGTCATTAGGCCCCCTAGGGAAGTATCATGATTTGATTTTGATAATAACTAGGGAGATGATTATCATGACTGAACGTAAATTGAAATCGAATTGATAACAAAATAATGTAAACATTTAAACTTCAATTTCAGTAGAATAAATTGAAAATAACATATTGTTAAAATATTAAAACCACTATTGTATTGTTCCACTTTTGGGCTGGGCCAGGAATTTGACTGCTAACTAATGGACTGGTTCACCAATTTCTCATTCTTCCTTCTCCAACTTGTCAGTAGTAAACCTGAAAATGATGACGTCAGCTTCTCGCCGGGACTCATGAAACCTGCGGCGGAGCTCGCGGTGAGGATCGGCCGTGAGCTTCTTAAAGTTTCCGGAAGCTCTCGGTCGGCTCGGAGATGGAGTCCATCTGTTGAACAGAGTCTCCATGGTCTCGGCTTTCGTCACTCAATAAGTCCTTCGCTTGTGGCTCGAGTCATTGACCCGTTTCTCCTGAACCATCATTCTCTCGCTCTCGGGTTCTTCAATTGGGCGTCTCAGCAACCAGGTTACTCTCACGACTCCTTCTCTTACCATTCTATCTTCAAGTCTCTGTCGCTTTCTCGACAGTTCTCCGCCATGGATGCACTCTTCAAACAGGTCAAATCGCAGAAAATCCTTCTCGATTCTTCCGTGTATCGATCGCTCATTGATTCGCTTGTGTTGGGTAGGAAAGCTCAGAACGCGTTCTGGGTTTTAGAAGAAGCTCTTTCGACGGGTAGGGAGATTCATCCCGATGTATGCAATCGTCTTTTAGCTTCTCTAACTTCTGATGGGTATTCTGATTATGCTCAGAAACTGTTTGTTAAAATGCGCCAAAGAGGTATTTCTCTCAATACTCTTGGCTTCGGCGTGTATATAGGAAGGTTTTGTAGAAGTTCCGAGACGGATCAACTCTTGAGATTGGTGGATGAGGTGAAAAAGGCTAACTCGAACATCAATGGCTCTATAATCGCATTGTTGATTCTCCATGGTCTTTGTAAGTCTTCTAGAGAAATGGACGCTTTTTACATTTTGGAAGAGCTAAGAAACATAGATTGCAAACCGGATTTTATGGCTTATAGAATCATAGCTGAAGCATTTGTAGTATCTGGTAATCTGTACGAGAGACAGGTCGTCTTGAAGAAGAAGAGAAAGCTCGGAGTAGCACCAAGGAGCAGCGATTACCGAGGTTATATCCTGGATTTGATTTCCGCTAAACGATTAACGGAGGCTAAGGAAGTGGCTGAGGTGATTGTGAGTGGAAATTTCCCCATTGATTATGATATCTTAGACTCGTTAATCGGATCAGTCTCTGCAGTCCATCCAGATTCTGCTGTTGACTTCTTAAATTTCATGGTAAGCACAGGGAAATTGCCTGCGATTCGGACTCTGACCAAATTGAGTAAGAATCTTTGCCGACACGACAAGAGCGACAAGCTGATAAATGCTTATGAGCTTTTGTCAAGCAAAGGTTATTTTTCAGAGCTTGAGAGTTACAATGTGATGATATCGTTCTTGTGCAAGGCCGGGAGAGTCAGAGAAGGTTACAGTGCTCTGCAAGAAATGAAGAAGAAAGGGCTTGATCCAGACGTGTCACTCTATAACGCTCTTATCGAAGCTTGTTGCAAAGCGGAAATGATCCGTCCAGCAAAGAAACTGTGGGATGAAATGTTTGTAGAGGGCTGCAAGATGAACCTGACGACGTATAATGTACTTATCAGGAAATTATCAGAGGAAGGCGAGGCAGAGGAGTCTTGGAGGCTGTTTCAAAAGATGCTTGAGAAAGGAATAGAACCAGATGAAACAATCTATACTTCTCTCATTGAAGGTCTATGCAAGGAGACAAATCTTGAAGCTGCTTTGAAAGTTTTTAGAAAGTGTATGGAGAGGGATAAAACAGTTGGTAGAAGAGTATTAAACGCGTTTATCTTAAACCTATGCAGCAACGGTGAGAGAACAATTATGTCTTCTAGGTTTTCTTTTTTTGTTGCCTTAAGTCAAGTTTCTGGCTGATTCTTTTGTTGTGTGTGTGTAGGCCATTTTCGTGAGGCGTCGCAGCTACTGCGCGAGCGAGAACACTTGGAACACACAAGTGCACATGTGGTGCTGCTGAAATGTGTGATTGACGCGAAAGAGATTGAGATTGGAATCGAACATATGAAATGGATCAAAGAGGTATCACCATCTCTTGTGCACATCATTTCTTCTGACCTTTTGGCATCATTTTGTTCATCATCCGATCCTGATTCCATTCTTCCGTTTATTCGTGCACTTGAACATACATAATTAGCAACTTTTACAGATTAGTAGATTCCCAAATTGTGTTTTTCACTTTATTCTCTGTAGATACTATAACCGTTGTAACCGATCTCTGGGTGATTGTCTACTTAATAAATTATTCCAATGAAATATTTTTTTCTTACGATATATGCGATTTAGGTTTTATTGAACTCTCTAACTGAGAAAATATGTTGTTATAGTTTTGTTAATTTGAAAAATAAAAGAAAACAAATGTGGTCTTGGAGAAGTATTATTCTTTATTTTTTCCTCGAAAGCAAAAGAAATTACCAACGAATTTTTTATTTTTGAAGCTGTAAAATGTGTGTGAAGTTATTGGATCAGCATGTTACATGTACGAGCCGAGAGAGCTCATCTCCGACGTAACGGTCGGGTCAAAATCACGAATTATTGTTAGTGGATGTCCACGTAATCTGGACTTGGGACCACTTCTTAGGCGATTATTTTCCTCACAGTTAACAGTTATTACGGTTACGATTTTAGGTCACGAGAAAAAAACCTCATTCTTGTCTTAATTTGACCAGTAAATTTAGCAAAAATCCAAATTGGAAAATTAGAGAGCTAACCAAACACAGAGATTAGTAAACAAAAATACATATCTATAGTATTATTAATTAGTGTGATTAAGATAGACAAAAGAGCTAAGCTTAAAAGAAACGCACCACTCTTCTCTCTCTACTAATACAACACTTTAATTAACCTAATATTTTCTTCTTCTTAAACCCAAAACATTGAGAGAAAAAAAAAAAGACGAAGAAGAAGAAAGGTGGAGTTTGGTCAGAGCCAGAGAGCACCAGCATCTTTGAGAAGAGGAACAAGTGAGCCATTGATATGAGATGCCATCACTCTCTCCATTGCTCCTACCATCTTCCCTCCGATGAAAACCACCGGAAGTGCTACCGGAGAGCTAGCACCGCCGCCTCCGGAACAGCCAAGGAGACGAAGGAGAGTTCGGTGGATTTCGACGCCGTTAGGGTGGAGGTCGAGCTCGTGAACGGCGGGGCTAACTCCCATTCCACGGAAGAGACGTTTCACGGCGTGGCACATGCAGCACGTGCTCACGCTGAATATAACCACCGCATTCTCCGAAGCCATAGACTCTATCTTCACCAGAGTCTCCGATGGAAACACTCCCATGTTGTTGTTGTTCACCTTAGTGTACGACAAAGACCCTCGAGTTTCTGTTTTGTATTGCATTTTCTTTTCTTATAGAGAGAGAGAGAGAGAGAGAGAGAGAGAGAGAGAGTGAGTTTGGTTGGGGAGAGAGTGAGTGGCATGCAGACTATTTATACATGGTGAAGTTCTAAATTTAATTGGTAGGTTTATTTATTTATTTATTCTTATGTGTAGTTTTATATGCCAAAGTAATTGATGTGATAGACATGGTTTTTAGCTTTCGTAATGATAATAAGATGATATTTGAAGTAATGTTATATTCTCTCTTTTTCCAATCATGTAAGAGTAGAACATTTTTTTCAGTTAAATAGGTTTGCAGAAATAAGAATTTTTTTTTTTTTTCTGAAAAAACATATAAGAGATTTTTTTTTTTTTTAAATATATAAGATAATTTTTTTTTTTAAAACTATATAAGAGAATTGTTGGTAATAGATATCTACCCGTCTCGTCGGCTATTACCGTAATAATATCTTACATAGTTTTTACACTACTAGTTAATTAACTTAATTTGTCTGCAAAATTGGTCCAACATCAAAAAGAAAAAAAAATGGTCCAAAAGTTATAAATGAATAAGAAATATGAGTTATAGTATAATTTATGGAGACGCGCCGAATAAGAATTTTTGATGCTGCTAACATTATGTGAGCAAGTCGTAACATTTAGATGAGGTCGAATGTTTGGATATTGGCCGGTGGTTTTCCATTATTATTCCATTTTTTTCACTTTATGCTTAAATCCTCTATAAAACAGTCGTTATTAAAAAAATCTCTATAAGCAAGCTACTTATAATATCATTATATATATAATCGTAAAAAGAAGTGGAATATTTTTCTTGGAATGTAATCCATCTAGAGCATCCCACAAATATATAGCTATTAGCTAGACATATGTGTATATGTGAGTTGGAATATTTTTTTTGTAATCAAGATCGAATTTCGCATAATCATTTTATTCTTAATTGGCCCAATGGGATATATAGAAAATAGGGGCAATGTTTATAAAAATAAATAAAGGAGTCGTCAATATTCTTGGAATTAGTTTAGCAACAAAAAAAAATATTCTTGGAATGATCAGCTTTTCTTAAAAAAAAAAAAGACAGTATTAACTGTATAGTTTCAACCGAAATTTTCTTGCTACCATCAGAATGCCAGTGTTCTTGATGTATGGAAACTACAAGTTGCCACATGTGTTCTTGCCACCATCTGTTTTCTTTATATATAAATGATTATTAAATGTTGGAAGTTCTATTAAATAAAAAAATCTGTTAGGATTCATATATATAAACTAGTTTGTAGATAAGCTCACTAAAAGCCTGAAAAAAGTTAGAATTTTACAAAGTTGGTCACATGCATTTTTGGCTTCAATGCATGCTTCTACCTTTTTTATCTGCAAATTTTGCCTTCTTGTTTTTCTCATGTTTGACCAACCCCTTCCAAATTCAAAAAGCTAAAATACAAATATTTTAGTGGTCAGGACAAACAACTTGTTAAGAAATATGTAAGTACTAATCTGCAATATAGATTCATCACCTCTCATGTTATTATATATGAATAAATCTTTCCTAGATTATTAATGTTTCTCATCTATATCGAATCACATTTCTGATCTTTTTTTTTTTGGTTAAATAAAAGAAAGGAGGCTTATTAGGTCATGGATGAGGTTTAAGTGAGTCCCAAGAGTTATATGTCCCTTCATTGGTTTTAGATTTGGTGTATAACTAAAGCTGATTCATTTTGGACTAAATCGTATGCCTTAACGTAATTAAATTACAAAAAAATAACAAATAAAACAATCTTGAGGGATTTAGTTTGTCGGACCATTTATTTATTTGAAGGTCGTTATGTTACAGAAGACCTTACGTAACAAATGTCATCAGATGTGTATTTTTTGTTGACCGGTCGAATATAACCCATGAGATGTAGTTATATATATATGCTTTTGTACAAGGGTATTTTCGGAATATTTAAAAAATGCTATGTTTTTCATTCAAAGCACCTTCAATTCAAATAAAGCCCCACTTTTCCACATTCCTTTTTTTCTCTTTCTTTTCTAAATTGAATAAAATTTGTGTTGACCGTTAAGTCATGTTTGTAGTAAGTTGCAAGATATTTTTTATGAATAGGGTTTGGCTCAAATTATGTTATTGTATCACAAATACTACAACAACAAGAACAAGAATGTGAAGTTTGGTTCCAAGACATCAAACTATGAGATCAAATATCTGTGTTGCATTAAGAAGCGGTCTCAAAGAAGGCGATGTGGAGAGCTCTCACACATTGCTCTGCCTCTTCATCATTCACTATCAATGAGATGTTTACCTGACACAAACGCATACACATCTCTCCATTCATTATAAAAACCATAACAATTAATACCATAACTCATTGATTTATAACAAGTAGCATTAAGATTTTCAAACCTTAGATGCACCCTGCGAGATCATTTGCACATTCACTCCATTCCTTCTAAGTACTTGGAACACCTGATTTTGATATTCATACCATCCCCATTAACTAAACCGCTAAGTAATCACAATTTTCAAAATCAAAAGAGGAACACAAGTCAAGTCACCTTTTCTAATATGAGTGAGGATTTCTGAACATTTCCAATGAGGGAGATGATTGATCTGCGCTGAAGCAGTTTCACAACAGCAATCTTCTCTAGCTCCTCTACCACATGATCCAATTCCTGTTCACACCCACCAATATTACATACGACTCTCACACGATGAAATATCTATCAACGTAAAAGGAGTCTTTACGTTTGCCCGCTGAATCAACTCTCTACCCCATAGCTTTGCTGGATCCAATGTCAAAGATATACTAACTTCACTTGTTGCCACAACATCCACCGATATGCCTAAATCTTCAAATGTGGTAAATACCTGTACACGGACAGTATGTATGTTTCCAGTGAGATATTAAACAAAGTCGAATATAGATATCATTATACAATGATATTACCTTCGCAAGGAAACCATATTGCCCAAGCATACGGGTGCTTGCTATGTCCAACATTGTCACATTACGTTTCAGAACAATGCTTGTCAGCACGGCCTACAAAATAATGTATAAAGGAGGAAGAAGAGGTTAATGATGTTCTGATCTAATGAGTTTTAAAACACTCTTGTTTCACGAACCTTACTCATGTCTCTTGATCTGGTGATGACAGTTCCTGGAGCATTGGGGTTATACGAGTTCTTAACCCTCACAGGTATGTCGCCATCTCTTGCTGGCCTCATGGACAGTGGATGCAACACCTAACAATGGAAGAGGAATATGCTCAGCCATCAGACAGAGAGAAGTCATCAGCGTAAATAATCTACGAGATTACCTGGGCACCAAAGTAAGCAAGCTCCGCAGCCTCATCGAAAGTTAAGTATGGAACAGATTGAGCTCCAGCATATATGTTAGGATCACAAGTCAAAACTCCATCTACATCTTTCCAAACCTGCACCATATCAAACATATATATCTTTCCTTCACAAAATTCCATCTTCATGATGCAATCTTGGCTAAACCCATCAATTACCTGAATCTCCCGCAGTCCTAACGCTTTCCCAATCGTTGTGGCCGTCAAATCACTACCACCCCTACCCAATGTAGTTATAGCACAAGACCTCCATCCCTGCAGAAACACATACATATGTGAGATTTGTTTTCAAAATTGATACGATAAGCAAAACAACTCATGGGCAATGAATAGATGGGAACCAGAGTTTTGCACTACATAATTCTTGATCCACGAGAGTAACATGATGTGAAACAGTCAGGGAAATATAAACCTTTCCGAGGAAGCCAGTAACAACAGGGACTGCATTTTCCTTGCTCCAATCGCCAAGTAGTGTTTTTGAGACGGCAGGGTATGTTGCTTCAAGTATATCAGCATTTGTGAAGTCGTCTGTGGTGATAAACCCGATCTCAAAAGCATCATACTGCCAACCACAAGCAAACAACTCATCAAGTCATGAATTAAACTCATGTTAGAGCATAGAACCGTGAGCACTGACACACTATCAAGTTTCTTTAATCTGTCTGACAAGCGCTGCTACGTATAAAATCTCAAGGTTACGCTAAAACCAGGGTATGATAAAGCAACATACTTGACGCGCTTTGTGGCCAATTTTATTGAGGTACGCAGAGAAAAGCCTTGTGGACATGCACTCTCCAAATGAAACCAAGTAGTCTCTTGTACGTAAGGTTAACTCTTTCATCATTGATATGCCTTTCAGAAGCTGGTGTAGTCCTTCTAGGTGTTCTACAAATAGATAAACCAGAAAGTGGATTCAGATACGTAAAATTAACTGAATGAGCAAAGCAAAATTCAGAAACTGCAATCCGAGATAAGGTCGATAATTCAAGCATTGAGAAGAAGAACCAAGGCACTTACTTGCAATGACCGTTGGGTCCACTCCAAGTTCACGAGCAGTTCTGGACATAGAGAAATTTATTTCCCATGAGAATAATGCTGAACTTGGACTGTGAACACTCGATAGCAATTAAATACACATGTACAAAAACATTGCTTTCTTTAACCTTAAATGGAGTTCCTTTATAAAGCTCAATTCTTCGATACTTTCTACGTTAGTGACACCGCAAGTAACAGCCTTCTCTCCAGCCTAATGAAAGCCAAAGAAAATAATTCACTCTACCGATAACAGAAACGCCATCAGAAAAAAAAAAAAAAAAAGGTAGAAAAGATTAACGTTGTTGTATTACCTTTAAAAGCTTATTAGTTGTCTTCCCCATTGCTGATAACACAATAACGGGCCTCTCATCTGGAAAGCTGAGTATAAGATTGGCAACTTCTTTCATCCTCTCTGCTGATGCCACTGACGAGCCACCGAATTTCATTACACATGTCAACTCCTTGTCAGTTCCGCTTACACTGCGCGTCTCGGGCTGTTTTCTTTCAATCAAATCGACTCTTCCAGCTTCACAACTAACTCTCAAAGCTATATTCCTACAAGAATGCTCTACGGTTCTAAAGACAGCACAACTCGAGGCCAGGGTAACCGAATAACTAATCCCCTTTGAGCCAAACTCAAGCCTCTGTGAACATAAACCAAGCCCTGGAGCTTTAACTCCGTGCAACTGCAATGAAGCCATCATTACTCAATAGTGAAGCTTGCTTAAACTCAGAGACTGAGTGTTGTGATCTCGACGAATGGTATGGCTGTTCAATGTGGGAACCTGCAGCTATCAAATATTAAAAAAGCTTAGCTCTTTCTCTTGGGATCTAAAATATCTAATGAGATCAAGAATGATTACGAAACACTTTCCTCAACCAATTAATATAATGTAAGTTGACTAAGAGAGAGACAAATGACGACTGTTTTTTCAATGAAATCAAATAAGCAAATCCAATGAGGAATAATTGTACAGTTTGAAGGACTCAGCAAACCCAAATGGATCTGTGATAGTTAACAATATGAAGCATATAAACTACACAATGTGTAAAATGGTGCTTCTTGATCACCGAAATGCAAGAAATTGAAAAAGAAAATAGCAAAAGAACGATCTTAACAAAGAGCAGAAACCCCGAGCAGAGCAGCAATCAAAGTAAGTCGACGAATGTAGACAAGTACCTTATCTGGATCTGCCTAATAAAAACTAAAACTTTCCTCTGAAGCTGAAACGACCGGTCGGATTCGCCGGCCAGGTTCCGAAGCAAAATAATGTTTTTGTTGTTGTTTAATGAATGAGAGACGGCCGCTTAATTAGACATCATCATACAGTAATTAGAAAATGAAAAACAACACACTGCTTTTGTTTGCCCTTACTTAGAATGAACGGTCCAGATTCAATCTCCACATTTGAATGGTCTCTGGTTCGATATACCCTTTCAGCCTCAGGTAAGCCAGTATTGGTGTGTTAATCAGTGAAATAATGACGACATTTTTTCTGCTTCAGAATTCAGATAACAAACAATTCTTGATATTGACATTACTTGGCCCCACTAATCCAAAGAATCACAAGAAGAAAATAAAACATTTCATTGATCGAAAATAAAACAAAAAAAAAGCATAGTAATTGATCGACATTAAAAACACAATTTCAAAACGGCCCTAGGCCACTTTCAAGCATTCTTGTAATGATTACAAAGAATTTTTTTTTTTTTTTTATGCCTAATCAGATTTCTTATGTTGACATGTCTTTATTAAAGCCAATATATCTTCTAATTGGGTTGGCTTTAAAATTCATGAGGCTCCGGAAAATAATTAACAGATACTTCTTCCGTATCAAATTAAATGATATTTTAAGTTTTTATGATAAAATTAATTATGTTTTTGTTGTTTTTGACTCTTTAAATTTTGCAGATTAATTTTCTATTGGTTAAATTGTATTGGAATTGGTGGTTTTATGTTGAAAAATAGAAAATTAAATAATTTTTTAATTTGTGTGTAGAAATCTTAAAAATCATTTAAAATGATACAGAGAGAGTACACATTAGACTTATTAGTCCATCTCTAATTTTAACGGCGATTCTAATTTTAACGGCTCTGCTATTTAATGGTACTATTGAATTTAAACTAGTACTTATTCAATCATGACTTGGAATAAATTTATAATTCAAACACAATATATTCTTTTTCAACAGATGATTATAACAGTGTGATATTAAAATTTAGTGTTATTGTATTATGATATAAGTAATCATGTTTACGAGATTTAAAGTTTGATATTGTTCAATCAAGATTTCAAATACTTCATTAAAATTTAATGTTATTCAAAACTAAATAACTTTTAAAATATTTGTATATTGAGTCAATTGAAATGATTTTCAATAGAGTTTCAAGAGTAAACTATTAGAAATAAAATCCATAGTTTAAACCCATTACTACAGGCGTATCTCATTTTTAATACTTTGTCATTGCCATATTGATCAAGGGTACTATATCGCGTAACATTCAAGCTATAGACTTTTGAATTTTGATATTACTAGTACTAGTGACTAATGACTAAATAAATTATGTTTTTCTAATAGAATCTGTCTGTCTACTGAAGTACCCAGAGCTCTTCTAGTGTGGATATATATCAAACCATCAATTCTCAAATATCTCTATACTTTTTTCGCGCACACACACATTAATTTCTGTATTGGTTTTTAAATGTTTATTTATTTATTTATCAAATATGAATTTGTTTTACGCCAAATACATTGGTCATTTTTTTGGTCGAAGGCCCATTGGCCCATTTTTCACTCCAAGTCTCCAACATAGATAGAAACAAACCCTAGATATTCGCTTCACGGCTGTTTACTCCAATGGCTGATACAACAATGGTTACATTTGGTATTTGGTCTACTCGTAGGGTGCTGAATACAACAATTAAGCCTCGTCATGTGTTGATGTTTGACCAGAAAATTGTCTTGTTTGTTACCATGGATGTGTAGTGTAACCATCGCAAAGGGAGACTAGCTATTGGGGTATGGAGTATGCTCATCTGTTTATGAAACTAATTGCAGACACATGATTTGACAAAATAATAATAATATTATTAAATAATTAAATTTATGATTCTAAAATTAAATTCAAACGCAACAGTATAAAGAAACAAATTAGAATTTTCAATTTTGTCTCTCACGTTGTACTTAAACACCTACAAATCAAATGTACAAATAGTGAACGAATGATCTATGTCATCATCACTAAAATCTGTCATAATATGATTTTACAGGACAAGTGTTCGAAACGTCTATGCATGTCGTCGTTATGGGAGGAGCTAGTTGAAGAGGCAAAAACTATACATTGTTATGATTACCCAAATTATGAAAATTGTGTCATAAAAACGCAATTCGGAAATGAGATAATTAGGCTGCTTTTTTTTTTTTTTTTTTTTTTGAGGAATCAATTTTTTAAGAAGGTTGAGTCTTTATTACAATAAATTTCTATAAATCATATATAGGAAAAACTAGGTTTACCAATTTAGGTTCTTATGAAATAAATCAATATCTTAATTTAATAGGATCATTGTTGTGGCACGTCGTATCTTGGCATGTCGTTGTTTGGAATATGATTTTTTACTTTCACATAGTTGTTTTGTTTTAAAAATTTTGGATTCTCTTTTTCAAATAAATTTGTTTGGATATTTTATATAGATTTGTTTTTCTATTTTCTCTTAGATATTTTTTAAAAATTATTGTAAACTTATTATATATCTCTTTTTTTCTTTTTTTGTCCACTTATTATAATATCTCTTATATATGCTATATATAGCTCACTAATCCAAAGAATCAGAAGAAGAAAAAAAACATTTCATTGATCGAAAATAAAAGCATAGTAATTGATAACAGAGTAACACGACATTAAAAAACACAATTTCAAAACTGCCCTTGCTAAGGCCACTTTCAAGCATTCTTGTAATGATGCAGTTTATACAGCAAAACTTTTCCTGCAGCGTTTCCCATGGCCATGAAGCCACTTCCGGGGCTGAAGTCCAAGCAGCGAGGGTAATGCATCGTGGTGTTTTGCGGTGGCCAGTTTGAGAACACGGTTAGAGACGGGACATGAACTAGCTTTACGCTGTTTTTATTCATCGTAGAGACTATAGCTAGAATCTGAGCATCATGGTTGAACTTCATGAAATCTATCTTGGAAGTGAGATTGTCTACTGTCTTTATCGGCTTTCTTTTGCCTCCCACAAACTCAGATTTCTTGTAAATGTTTACGATTCCTCGGTCTGTTCCTGAGGCAAACAATGCTCCGTTTAGCGAACTGCAAAGAGAAGTGCCACACGTGCTGCCTTCGTCCACGCCTTTGTATAAGCATCTCATTGTTCTCAGATCCCAGACGTAAACTTGCCCGTCGCCTCCTGAGCTCAGCAACTGCTTCCCATCATCACTGAATGCTAAGGACCGGACTGTACCATTCATCTTTAGGGTTCCTGTCAGCTCTTTTGTTTTTGTGGACACAAGTAAGATGTAGCCTTCGTTGCCCACGAAAGCGATGGTGTTCGAGTCTTGTGACACCTCGAATTGTTCCAAGCTTTTCTCCTCTCTACCAACCAAAGGACCGATTTTGTCAAACTTTGCTTTCTCCAGATCAAAGCTGTAAAAGAACTTTCTTCTCCCAGAGACAATGACCTGAGAGCCATTGGGCAAGAAAGCAGCTTTACGAATGGGACAATCCTCGAGAAAAATGCTCTGGATCTTAGTGTTTCTCTTACCATCAATCTGAAAAAACCTCAACCGTCGATCCAATCCAGCAGTGAGAAGCAGCTGAGCATTTTGATGGAAGTGGACAGAGTTTATTGGGCCACTTGAAGGATCCGCTGCATTGGCATCAACAAGTTTAGAGAACTCAAGAAGACCAGAACACAGCTTGCCACCACCAGACTTCACCACAAGATCTTCATTTGTTCGGAGGATATCATCAACTCCTCCATCCTGTGTATCATCATCATCTGAAGACTCTCCATCAGTGATTTGGGCATTAGGCCGAGCCCAATCAGTCCCCGGGTTTATCTTAGCATGATGAGCTCTCAGCCTTGCAATGTACTCAGAACCAGAGATCAAACCCTCATTTTCCTTTTTCCGTAGCTTCCTCAAACGGTTCACAGTAGATATATTTATATTTAGTTGTTTCTCTTCTTCATCCTCCCACGCAGCTTCTCCCTTTTTTCTAACTCCATCGGCTTTATCTTTCTCTTCATCAGAATGTTGTTCATCATCATCCTCGTAATCCGTAGGCTGCCTTGCAGCAGAACGGTCTACACGAAACAAAGCAGAACCATCTGCTTCTTCTTCAAATCCCTTATCACCACCATCTTGCTTACCAAACGTAACAGGAGAGTAGAGAGACCCGAACAACAAATCCTCAAGCTTCTTCATTTCAACTTGTTCCAACTCTTGTTTCTTCTCCATCTCTTTCTTCCTTCTCTTTACCCTAGCGTCATCATCAGACCCCCCAATGTTATTCCCATCTTCAACATCTCTGTTCTGTTTCTTCGGCTCATTTCTATTGCCCTTACTTGTCGGAACATTTTGAGATAACATCTTCACCGCTCAATACCCACAAAGTCTCACTGCTGCATAAAAGAACAACGATAAGATTCGCACCCAAAATCACTATCTATCGGGAATTAAGCTCTCTAATTTCGAGAAGGGTTACTACAAAAGATACTACTTTCACCTATTTCCTTACGAAATTTTTAAAACACTGAAGAGACAGGAAACAACTTACAACGTTGACGAGCAGAAACCTTGTAGCTGGTGACTGTCGGCGACTGCTTCTTCTCCTTGTAGGAGAGAATTAGGGTTTTAGAAGTTTAATTTCAGACAAAAAAAAAAATAAATAAACAAAAAACAAAATTGGAAAAAATCGTTAATATAGCCTTTAATGGGTCAACGGGTTTTATGCCCCTTGGAAAAGCCCATGGGCCATGACAGGTAAGAGTAATGGCAGTTTCGTGATTATTCCAAAGTATATGCCTTTTTCCATAAGAATCTATTCGGCCAATAAAGCTCGAGATTCCCAAAGTAGTAAATATCATTTTTCAGCAGAGCGTGAGAGAGATCGGAGAAAGCCACCGTGCTCATTTCCTACGCAATCTATCTCCGTCGTTCCTTCCTCCGCCGCGATGGAATCGCCGAAGTCGCTTATCCCTAGCTTCCTCTATTCCTCTTCTTCGTCGCCGAGAAGCTTTCTCCTCGATCAGGTGTTGAATTCCAACTCCAACGCTGCATTTGCCTCTTCCAATCTCGAGAAATCTCCTTCTCCGGCTCCGGCTCCGGCTCCGCGTTCCTCTCCGACGGCGATGCTTTCTAGGAAGAATTTCCTTATCGCTTCTCCCACCGAGCCTGGGAAAGGGATCGAGATGTATTCCCCTGCTTTCTACGCCGCTTGTACCTTTGGTGGAATTCTCAGCTGTGGTTTGACTCACATGACCGTTACTCCTCTCGATCTCGTCAAGTGCAATATGCAGGTATGCACCACTTAGATCCGTATCCTTCGTATGTTTTTCCGGTCTCGTTTTCGCGGATCTGTGTTCCTGTGTTGCTCAGGTGGTGAGATCTACGTTTTAGGCTTGTTTTATGGGTTGGATAAATCCGTGATCTGATTTTCCTGAATGATTTGTGTTGTGTTGTGTTGCATTCTCTTATTTGAAGAACTGTTTTATCTCTGTTGTACGTATCGTCGTCCCTGCATAACCATGTATAGACGCTCTTTCTTCTTCTGCCTCGCTTGTATCTGTTTATTCTTCGATCTGTTTCTGAGTTCTGGTTTATTTCTAAATTTACATAATTGGCGTTGTGGTATGTGTGGATTGATTTACATGGTCTTGTAATACTTAATGATATTCATTTTCATCCAGATTGATCCAGCAAAGTACAAGAGCATCTCGTCTGGTTTTGGGATTTTGCTGAAAGAACAAGGAGTCAAGGGATTTTTCCGTGGATGGGTTCCTACTCTGTTGGGTTACAGTGCTCAGGGTGCTTGCAAATTTGGATTTTATGAGTACTTTAAGAAAACCTACTCTGATCTTGCTGGACCTGAGTACACTGCCAAATACAAAACCCTCATCTACCTTGCTGGTTCTGCTTCTGCTGAGATCATTGCCGATGTTGCACTTTGCCCATTTGAAGCTGTCAAGGTCCGGGTTCAGACACAGCCTGGATTTGCCAGGGGAATGTCTGATGGATTTCCCAAGTTTGTCAAGTCTGAAGGATTCGGAGGGTGAGTTTTTGAATCCTCCCTAGTTATAGCTAGCCTTCTGCGTCTGATTTCTTTCTTTTTGCAGTTTGTATAAGGGTCTTGGTCCACTCTGGGGACGTCAGATTCCTTGTAAGTTCTAGCCTCTATTTTGCAATCTGTTGCACATTATCTTCTCTATTCTGGGTCATGAAGTCTATACTTTTTTCTTTGAAATGAAAAGTGTGGTGATAGATTTCTGCAAATGTAACAGACACTATGATGAAGTTTGCTTCATTTGAGACCATTGTTGAGATGATTTACAAGTACGCAATCCCCAACCCAAAGGATCAGTGCAGCAAAGGTCTGCAACTCGGAGTGAGTTTTGCTGGAGGTTACGTCGCTGGAGTGTTCTGTGCAATTGTTTCTCATCCAGCCGATAATCTAGTGTCGTTCCTCAACAACGCTAAGGGAGCAACCGTTGGAGATGTAAGTCACAAAATGTGCATGATATAAACTTCTTCTTACATGTCAAATACAAGAGCCAAAAGCTACGATGGTTGCTTTTTGTTAGTTGTATTACAAAGGAAACTATTGGTATCTGTTGCTGTTGGATTAATATATTGAATTGTTTGTTGCAGGCGGTGAAGAAGATAGGAATGTTGGGACTGTTCACAAGAGGGCTTCCTCTGAGAATTGTGATGATAGGGACATTGACTGGAGCACAGTGGGGATTATACGATGCTTTCAAAGTCTTTGTTGGCCTGTAAGATCCTCTCTCCTTACTTTCATCTTTCCTCTATACCTTAAACACTGCAAAGTCTCATTCTTTTTTTTTTTTTAAACTTGGTTCAGGCCAACCACTGGTGGTGTTGCTCCGGCTCCTGCTGCCATCGCAGCTGCTGCTGAAGTCAAAGCCTAAATACAATGACGAAAAAAGGTTAGGAGTTTGATGGTGTAGGATTTTTGTTTGGAAAAATAAGAGAAACCTATGGTTAATGAGGAAAGGATGAGTAAGCTCAGCCTCCTGATTCCAACTTGGTCATTTTTTGTTGAAATTTATGTTCCTGAATTCAGGATAATCCTCTCTCTCTCTCGTCCCATACTCTCTGCCTATTTTTTTTTTTTCCTTGTTCTTTCCGTTTGTGATGCAATCTTAAAAGAGACACAGTCGAAGATAGAGAGAGTGGACACACCCACTTGTTACTTTTGTTCGGTTTCAGTTGAAAACCCTCTTTTTGGTTTGAAACTGTTCTCTCCAATATATCTCTAGTTCAAGAGTTACTGTTTTGCTTTGAAACTGTTGTATTGTTTCGCTTCTTAAGCTATATCTTTGCATGCTCTATGTATCTAAGGTAAGCTTTAAAAAACTGAACCGACGACAAATACGTTCCCAAAAAATAGAGTTGACCTTAACGCCCACCATGGGGCTCGTCGAACCAACGACCACAAGGTTAAGAGCCTTGTGCTCTACCAACTGAGCTAGACAGGCTTTGACGCTAACTCCAGCTACTCTATATTCTTTAAGCCTGTTCGTTTGTCTGCTGCATGCGGCTACGGCTTGCAGTTGTGTCATGCGGCCAGACGCTGTGATTGTGTTCGTTTGACAGCCGCAGCGTCTAATCTATGTTTGTTTGTCTGTCGATGCGGCTGCGTCTGAAATTTTAGACGCGAAACTAATTTTTAAACGCAGGCGCTGAATTTTATTGCGGCCAAAAATTCTTGACGCAAGATGCAGCGTTTAGCCGCAGCGTTTGGCTGCAGGAGCCGCGGCAGACAAACGAACAACATCTGACCGCATGACGCAGTCGCTGTCAAACGAACAAACCTTTAGCCACATTGCTTTAAATTTAAATGGCCTACTCCTGAGAGACTAGCTTTTGCAGTGAAACTAGTTGGGACCGACTTTTTGAGCGACAATTGGTAAACAAAAAACTCGAATTTCTTCCAACTTCAATCGAAAAAATAAGATATAAACCATCTATTTTTCAAGTAATAAATTATCATCTTTCCGAAAGCTAGAGAACTGGATTTCAACAGCGTAAATGAACACTAACCGGTCTGTATATCTGATTGAAAAACATCTTATCAACAAGACATATTTGTTTTAAGAAAATTCGACGAAATTCTTCAAGGTGGGGTAGTAGGCTAACAGCTTTTTCAATTTTACACATAGAACCTCTTACTTTTCCAACTTCAGTTATATTTTTCAATTTTGCTTAAAAGTTTATATTTTCAAACTTCTGACTTTTAAGCAAAATCATAATACCTAACCTATAACCACATTAGACTCTACAAAACAAAGGCCATACTAGTCAATAAAGAGAATACAAAGCATACGTGCAATTAAACAACAAAGAGACTAACCAAAATATGTAAAAGTGAAGAGAATGCAGACACAACGATAAAAACGCAGAAAGGCAGAACCAAAATAAAAGAGACCTCCATGACTACGCTCTCACAAAGACATTATTACGCAAAACCAAAATAGCTCATTGAGATGGTCCTCTACAACACCAAAATTAAGTGTGTTCTATAGTTCTTACAAGTTTTTGAATGTGTTTAACTGCAAAACACAACACAGCACCATACCGTACCAACCTTCCTCACCTTCATTTCACTAACTTAACGCTTCTTCTTGCCGCTAGCTTTTGCTGCGTTGGACTTTGAAGGTGTTGCAATCAAGTATATGAACAAAACCACCATGGAGATCACTGAAACAAGTGATCCATATTTCGCCAACACCCTCTGCAACAATTGAAACATTCTGTAAGTTGAGAACGGTTATATACTTTATTCCTTCACTGGGAGAGGAGAATTCCAAATCGAGTTACCTTGGCCTGAGATTATTTACGCAGCATCAAGAGGCAACATCCAAGACACAGCACAAGATAACAATGAAAGTCAATAATGAGAATAAAAAACAAACGTTAAGGAGATGACTGAAAGAACAGTCCTTAAAAGTCAAATTTACCAGGTCAAGCTTGTTTGTTGGAGGTTTGTCTGCGAGGACATCTAGAGGCATTAATGGAGTTGAGTACGCTTGCTACAAACAAGAAAACCATATTACATGTTAACATAAAACAACGGTCACTACAAGAGAAAGTAACTCTAATTAAAAAGATCGATGTAGATGACTATAAACTTATCAAGCTTAGCTGCTAGAAGTTATAGATAGTTTGTTACAAGATACACAAGAAGTTTCTTCCATCGAAAGAAGACCGTAGGGCGCCTATAAATGGCAAACCTGTAAAGCTGGCTTTGTGGGGATGCGGAAAGTAACCAGCGCAGGAGCACCGTAGAACAGTCCTTTAACCTTGGCTTCCAGTTCGAAAGAATGAGACAGAATACCTCCTCTACACACAAAAAGGGGAAAATTATCAGATTAGTGAACAAAGGAAAAAGCTAAATGCAGCCACTAAAAAGATTTATGATTTAAGGAAGATAGATAACTCACGCATCAAGTCTTTCCCATGATCTTGAAGTGTTTCCATTAACAACTTCAAATCTAGCTTTATCCCAGCCATTATCTGTCAGAGTCACTTCATACGCCGTCCTGAAGGTAAACAACAAAATATCTCACACTTCTTGAGAAAAAAATCTCAAAGTCCATACGAAATTCGAAAACGTAATCCAAATTTATGAGGAACAATGGAATCAGATCAAATGGTGTTCCTTTTTACTAGCTACTGATACAGATCCGTACGTAACTCATCCATACGATAGATCTAATGAAAGCTCAAGCAAACATAATTTCCTAATTCTACAGTAACAAATCTCTTCACGCAAATCAGAAGCCAACACGAATCGGAAATCGAAAAAAAAAACAGAGATCAAAAGCAGAGAACTCACGAGGATCCTTGGTTATAGATGTCGAAGGAAACGGAGACACGTTCGACGCCAGATTTGAGCCTGTTAAGAGTAGCTTTCTTATGGACCACCATGAACGGAACTTCCGAGGTCGCAAACGAAGCAGAAAGAAGCATGAAAACCGCCATGGCGGAGATCAGAAACCTAACGAAAGAGAGAGCCATGGTTTTTGTGATGATCTTTCGAGTTTCGACGACGAAATGAAAGTTTGTTAGTCAGATGGGAAACAGATCTACGATTGATTTCCTCCGCTCGTAAACCCTCCGAACCACTACTGAGACCACCCTTAGAAACAACCAAAAAAGTCAATGATGGGCCTAAAATGTTTTGTTCACCTGGATAAAGGCCCAATTAAAATAGGCCCATTCTGGTAATAAAGTGTATTAAAATACACAGTGTGTGTGTCCAGATTGCAAGATTCTTGGGATCTAAATCTGGGAATGGAGCCTGATTGTGTGGAAGAGAAGTGTGTGGTCATTAACTTGTAACACAGCCTGTCTCCTGCAACAATCTTAACGTGCTTCTCCTCTCACACCACCAATTTGATATGATTCAGATACTGGCTAATATTTATAATCATACACATTATCTTCTATTTAATTATCTCCTTTGCTAAGTACCAAAAAACCTATCAGTAATCTGGACTATGCAGTGTGTATGTAACACACACAAAAATATTTCTTACGATTGTAGGAACGTCATTTATACGATCGATCAACTTCAAAAATGTTCTGATTTTCTACTAATTAGCGGATATTAGTCGTGTTGAATTGTTATTTGGTTATGTTTCATTATCTTATTTTTCACGAGCACAACTTCAAAGACTAATGTTTGGTTTGTCCTTCTCGCCACTTGTTTTTTTTTTTTTTGCTAAAAAACATATAAATTGAAATGTTTAGATTTTACAAAATTGATTAAAAATCTTTGATAACTCCGAAATGAAAATGTAAAACTAAATCTGATCCGGAAATTAAATGAAGAACCCGTATTATTATTATTATCCAAATTGTACGAATACAAAATTTGATCTCAAAATCTTTATGCTTGGGTTTTTGTGTAGGAAGGAGATCATCCCCTCCTTTCTTTGGGCTTTCATGAGATGTATCTTAATCCAACACCAACATACCCAAGTCAGACCAAATTTAATTGAGTAAAAAAGAGGTATTTTGATGTTTCGAAAATAACAAAGTCTACGCGTAAGGATGTTTATTATACAAGCAAACGATTTAGAGTAATTATGCCCTATATTAGTTTATCTACTCATAATTAACATTCCATAGAAAACAATTAAGTAAATAGCATTTAGATCACATAAAATCTCTATTTTACCTTTTTTATTTTACAGTTCTTTATTAAAAAAAAAATTTAGAAAAAATAAATTAAACTACCCAAACCAAATATTTGTTACTAGTAAGCTAATAATACACACGGCCACCAATGTCTTCTTCTTTTTCGTTTCCTCTCGTCGCTTCATCTTCTACTATCTTCTTCTTCTAATTTTTCTTCTTCTCTCATCATCATCATCAGCATCATCATCATCTCTTCTTATTCTTTTTTTCTTCTTTTTGTTTTTTTTTTCTCTTCTACTCGTCATCATCATCTTCTTCTCCTCTTTTTCTTATATTTAATTTTGCAATTCACTTCTTAGTCTTCTCTCTCAATTTTATTGTGTTAACTCGTTGTCATCGATCAAAATCTGAAATCGTGAATTAAAAAGATATTTCTTCTTAAATCGTGAATCGTGAATCTCCGCTAAAGTCCTCACCGCCATAAAGCTACCACGACCACTTCGTCAACAAGCGGTGGCCGCTTCTTCTTCTTTATTCGATTTTGCAATTACGTTTTTCTTAACTCGTTGCCATAGATCGTAATCATCAATCATGAATTAAGATGGTATTCGATGGAGATCGACATAGTTGACTATAATCGAAAATCATAATAGATATTTATGGTTCGAAGATAGTTGGTGCCTATGGTTCGAAAATAGTTAACTACTTAATTTGCTGGCTATGGTTCAAAAATAGTGAACTATGGAGCAACATCACTATAATCACTATGGTTTTAAAATAGTACTATTTACTGCATATGATTCGAAAATAGTTACTAGTTAACTATTTACTAGTCATGGTTCGAAAATAGAAAATAGTTAACTATTTACTGCCATGGTTCGAAAATAATGAATTATGGAGCGACACCACTATGGTTCTAAAATAGTTAACTACTTGCTGCCTATGATTCTAGTTAACTATTTACTGGTCATGGTCCAAAAATAGTGAACTATGAAGCGACATCACTATTAGTCTAAAATAGTTAACTATTTGGTGGCTCATCTGGTAGTAAACACTCATGATTGATGAATAAGATATATAGTGTATTAAAGGGAAAAAATATTATAGGAATTTTTTTTTAATACTTTCTTTATCCAATTATTCATTTATTTTATTTTCTTTGAAATTTTTTAGTAAATTTAATAGGGGCAATTTCGTCTGAAAGTCTTTTAGTCGCCTAACTTTTTTTAATCCTACGTTACTCTCCTAATTATGTTCCTCAAAAGTAATATTAAACTAATTCACCCAACGATTTATTCTTTCAAGTTCTATACTATGGACCAAAAACATTAGAGGTACATTAGAGTGATCGAGGTGGCGGGAAATCCTAAAGAAATTAAGTCAACTAGCCAACTGGGAATGAATATTCAAAACGTAATTAACACTTGGATTAAACCGAAAGGCATGTGCACTTTCTTTAATTAATTTTTGGTTAACTAAATCATCTATATAAAAGTGGTTTGACCAAAGAAAAAAAAAAAAATCATCTATAAAAATGAAGTGAGCATGTGGGAGGATTGCATCGAACTCTAAAACCAAAGTAAATATTCTTCCATTGAAACTTCAAACTAACCTTCTCTTTACACATGCTTACTTCTCTCTTCCTCTGCTCTTTATGCCTCTGAGATTCTCTTCTAAAGATTTATATTACTCCTAAAAATTTCCATAACAAGATCCACACGTTCCAGGTTATTCTTCTTCCTCAAAAACCTTGTCTTTCTTATCCAGAGATGATATCTTGTGAGCAAAAAGCATAGCAGAGAGAGAGAGAGAGAGAGGGAACAAAAGCATGGGGTGTGCAACATCTTCTGATGCTGTTGTCGGAAACAAGAACAAGAAGAAGAGGATCATACAAGAATCAGTAGTGTTTGTACTTCAGCTTCGTGTTCCTGTTCACTCTGATCTTCATCGTCAACTCAAAGGCGTTGTTCCCAAGACTACCATCGATCGATTGACATGTCTAAGGAATCAGATTCAGTTAGTAGCTGAAGATACAGGTGTATATATAGAAGAAATGAGACCATCTTCTTCCTCTTTCCTTGCGTCCTAAGAAACATTATTCAAAACTTCTATTAATTTTTTTGCAGGAGGTTCTGCTATCTCTGAGCTTCGTACAGCTTTGGAAGAGTACTTGTCTCTTCTTACTAGTCTTATCAAGAAAACTCCAGGTTTAGCAAAATTTGAGCACTTTTAAAAACAATTTTAGTGTGTTACGTTGTAAATCAAATGGTAATCATATTATAATTTTTTTAACTTTTTAGAGAATGATAAAATGGAGGGATGTGTGGAGTTCAAATGGAAAACCCTTGGAGATGGTCGACGAGTAAGCCAATCATGAGGATTTGGATATGTTTCTTTTGTTGTTAATTACTCTTTTAAGTTTTAAGAGTATTGTATTGTAACATTTTGAAACTAAAGTTAGAATCAAATTACAAAGATAGCTGATGATATGATAAAAAAACACAGGGCAATGCAGTGTTTGCCAGAGCTCCCAGACTTTCAGTTGTCACTGAGACCAGACGAGTTTGAGCTGCCTGAAATGGAGGCTGATTCTTCTTCCAAAGGAAACCAGACCCATTTGCTTAAAGAACATCTTGATGATGATGACATTTAGCATTGAGCACCACTCTCTACACAGATTCTTTTGGAGATTTTACCACTCGTAATTGTAATGTAACAGTTATCATATTGTAATGTTAAATTGTTATCTAAAGTTACATCTTGTCAGACAAAAATCTGATACTTGTTTTACTTTTGAGTATGTAATTTCTGAGTGAACTAATTAAATTATCCTTAATAAAGAATTTGGAAGGATGGTGAAAAAACGTGACGTTTAGCTACGATGAAGAAGAAGTGGTTGTTGTGTAAGACCCTTAAAAACGGTACGCGTTTTACTCGTTTCAATTAACAAAATAGCTAAAACCGCATCATCATCATCATCACCATCACGTGAGTGAGTCACGTGTGGATGATGATGAGGGAAAATGTTGGATTCCCGCACGTACCAACTTTTTGTAGGCGGTTAGGGATTTTTCAGCAAAATCAGAAAAAACGGTGATGATGGTGATGAATCTCCGATAAAGACATGATCGGATTTTGTAATTCGTAAAAAATCAATCAAGCCGATCTACGCTGTATTATCGAAAAAGGGAATAACTCGTTGTCTCTTTAATAAGCTTTAAACAAGCAAATCAATGGCGATGAATGATGACTTCACCAATCTTAACTTGCTCTGTTTTTATCCCGGAAAAAAAATTAATGATAAAAGTATCTGAGTGATTCCACATGTATCTATTAATTTTCCAAAACCCAAAACCAAAAACTGTTTTAAACGATCGATCATCATTCATATATTCCAAAAGTTTTGAGATCAAAAGTAGAAGATAAACAAAACACACAGATCAAACAAACAAACGCAACATAGCTCCAAAGTTGTACTTTAAAGAGTCACTAAACCAAACAAACAAACAAAAAAAGCAAAGTGGTTCTTACTTTTAACTCAAAGACGGAGAGAGAGATCGAGAGTCTCTTCTTCCTCCATACCTCCGTTTTCGTTACCGGAAACCCCAAACGGATACCCATAAGGATACGGGTCGTACTCGTACCCATTCACCATCATCGCCGTTTGCTGACCCGATCCGTTCCAGATTCCGATCTCCGAACCGGATCCTTGAATTGGGTTTGGGTAAAAACAAGGATAAGGACGATACAAAGTAGCGTCGTCGAGGTTTGACGGAGAAGAATGAGAGACGACGCCGAGGTTACGACGAGCAGCGGCGCGTTCGCGTTTGTGTGCGTTTTGGTGACCGCCGAGAGCTTGAGAGGTGTAGAACTTACGAGGACAGTACTGACAAGGGAAGAGACGGTGGCATGTGGGATGTGTAGCTCCGCCGGCGAAGGAGTGTCTCTTGTTCGACGACGATGATCGTGGTTTTGATGGACCCACGAACTGATGGAAAGACGACGGTTGTTGTTCGGCCATTGAGAGAAGAGAGAGATTGAGAGTATAAAAAAGCAAAAGCGTCAAGAGAGAGAGAGAGAGAGGAGAGAGTGAGGCTTGGAGAGGAGGTTTTATGGAAGGGTTTAAGCTGTCGTTTCTTTGTTTGTTTGCGTCGTTTGTTGCAGAGAATATCTGCTTTGTAAATTACTATTTTGCCCTCGTCTTCTTCCTCTTTCTCTAACTAATTTCACAGATCCCAAGTTATCCTTTTGCTCCCTCCATATTTGCATGGGATCAATATTAAATTATTTATACAATAAACTCGAGTGAAAAGTGAGTTTTTTATTCGTTTCCTAATTGTGTATATTGAAGTAAATTAATCAAAATATTCTGTAACAAAGAAAACAAATTAAGCTCCTTCCCAAATGACCTCCAGAGATTACATTCGCTGATTAAAAAGAAACGATTGGATAACGGTAACGGTAAGTGTGTTGTTAATCCGTTTAATTGTCTTCGATCGTAATTAAAAGAAAAAGAAAAAACGAATGTAGAGACTAGTCAGACTAGCTAGCTATTGTGAAAATTTGATGACATCATATTTCTCTCTCTTATTTACTTAAAAATAAGAATTTATAAAAAAAGAGAACGAGAGTGATTGGTTGCTTTTTGGGGTTTGGACTGTTACATCTTGCAAACGGGAGAGAATCTGGTAACGACACGTGCTGACTAGACAGTTGTGTGCAGTACACATACATACACGACGAGTGAACACTCTCCTCTCTCAAACTTCAAACTTTGAAAAAATTCCTATCAACACTTTTTGTTTGAAGGGGTTTTTTGATTGATGGTACCTTTGTTGTTGTTGTTGTTGTCGTGATGTTAAAGAAGAAGAAGAAAAGGGCCAAGTTCCAAGATATGCATTTGCCAAACAAGGAAAGGTTTCTATGTTTCTCTAACCTTATTTATTCTTTCCATTCTCTCACTACTTACCCATCACTCTCATCATTGCATTTTCCTCTGACCATTAATTCTTGGAATTTACACAGTTTCCACATACAGTATCTCTTTGTGTGTTTCACTACAAGCCCAACATTATCGTTGTTGTGGTCTCTTTAAGGCCCATTTACTAGGAGTACACACAAGGCATGTTTACTTCAACCAACTCCAGGAGGCTTTGATGTTTATACTCTATAGCTTATTTCAAACCAGAGACCCACTTTTCAATTAACATATCTGATAATTTCCTTTTATATTCCCCCATCTTGTCTCTAATGTCATATTGCTCTCTACAAATCATTTCGTTTTGTCTCTAACCCACTTTTTTAAATTTGTGTGCAAACCTCAAAACAAGAAATGTTAATCCATCAGGTCGACCCGCATTTTAAATGAACTTACGTGTTTATATACAAGAAATGTTAATCGATCACTCTCACCCCCTTTCTCATCATTGCATTTTCGTCTGACCATTAATTCTTGGATTTACACATATCTCTTTGTGTTTTCACTCCAAGCCCAAATAATGCCCATAGCCATATACAAGGCTCTCATTTGCTTCAAGTAAGCTCTCCATTATGTATTTAGTCTACATATAGCTTATTCCAAACTACTCTATTAGAGAGAGAGACACACTTTTTAATTAGCATCTCTACTTCCTTTTATATTCACCCCATCTTGTATCTCATACCATATTGCTCTACACATCAAAATCATGTCATTTTTTTTAACAATGATTGACTATAAAAAAAAAACTTGTTAATCGATCAGGTCGAGCCACATTATAAAATGAATTTACGTTTTCTAATCATCTACAACTTTGACCACAAAAAAAAAAAAGTCATCTACAACTCACACAAACGCATACCGCATAACTTAAATACATATGTACTATAGTATAAATTATCTGTCTTCGTAGATTAATCTACATTTTTTAGTTCTTACAAATTTAAAAGGGTTGGTGCGATAATTCTACGGTATTTTACTTCCTGTTCTTTTGTCAGCTATAGTATTTTCCTTTTTACTTTTCAAATCAAGTAAGTTAAGTTAAGTATTCTTTTGTTTTCTTAGATAATTTGGGTGGTAATTAGGTCGTGTTAGTCAAACTAAGGAACGTTTGCTTGAAATTGAAGCAACCCCACATCTAATTCTATCTTTTGTGTGCTGAAACAAAAGTAAAATTGCTTTCTCTGCTAATTAAGCATATTCTAAAAGCCCATTGGCACCAAGTAAACCTCTTCCCACACACAATTACACTGACTTGTTCACATTCACTTTTCACTTAATGCTTCCTCATCATTTCCTTATTTATTTTTATTTAATGCAGGTAACTTTGTTACATTTTTTCCCTTGATTACATTTGAAAACCAAGGATTGCTTCTATTAAAAGCAAAAGAGGACATGTTTATGGTAATATGTGTTATTTGTGTGGGAAAGAGGAGAAACTTAGATTGCCTTAATCGATGTTGTCTTTTTGTGGATTGTACATTGGAAGATGGTGCACATTGCACATGTGACTTGTCTTTGACCTTCTCCACCAATTTTTCTTTTAAAATATAGGTGTCTATAATTTAACTTACAATTGGTAGATGAATCAATACAAGTTTTGTAATTTCAATCATTGTAATGTTCATAAATACATACCCATGTTATGTTTCCACTCTGTCTTTTTATTGCATAAGCTATGCTCAATATTTTGTGTTTCTTACATTGAGCCTTTTTGTTGGCACACATGACACATATATCTTTTTACATAGTTGAGAAAGTTTTGGGTATTTTGTTTTCTTCTAACAATTCATGAAACTCATTCAACTATATGGTATCATATCTACGATTTTTTTCGTTTGTCATTTACAACTCACACACATATAATATCTAGACTTTGAAGTTTGAACGATTATGTTCACGATCTTGGTTTCCAAATTATTATTTTACATAAACAAATACAAAAATATGTGGCAGTGACAATAAATGTCTCTATATATTTAAAACTAATGGTTCGACACGAACAACTTTAGCTTCTCGACACCCCCATGCGATGGCTTCTTCGTTTTTCCAATTTATTATAGTTTCAAATTCAACTCTTTCTTTTGTCTCTTTGTTCTATCTAACACACTAGTTTATTATTCACATAAGAGATCAAATTGTTATAAGTTAATACAGAATACCCCCATATATATTGTTTGATTCTATAATATATATATTTAGATGCTATGGATTCTTACTTCGTTTGAAAAGAAAGGGAATCAAGTTCTCATACAAGAAAAAGAAATATTCCTCTTTTCCATTTAATTAAACTTTACTTCGTCTTGCACATCACTTTACATCCATGATAATGTTAAAAGACATTCAAGTAAGAAAAAATGAACAAGTTTGACATATATTTGGTTTGATTAAACGAAAGTTTCTGGCAATCTCCATTCATTCAATACAACAATTTTCAGATCAAAATGAGCTGCCATAGCTTTCTATTACATATTTTCTCTAACAAAATGAATCAAGAAGTGGAATTTGTGTTTTTTTTTTAATAGCTTGAAAGAAACGCAAGTAGAGTAGGTTAGGGTTAAGGAGCTTGTCACATCTCAATGTTTACATATTGCTCCTCTAATATTCACTACTCATCAGACGAGGTAGGAGGAGAAGGCGGTGGAGGACCGGTTTCATTATCGGACACAACCGTAAAGTGAATGCAACTCAAATCTTCATCATTTCTCCTTCTTGATTTCCTCTGTATACTTCCTTTTGATCTCTTCCTCTCGTACACATTGTACACTGCCCACTCTCCAAACACCTATTTCATATACCAAAATCAAACCCATTATCCAAAGTCATTCTTTCTTAATTTATAGTCGAGGGTTAATAATAGTGTACCTTAGTTGATGCAAATCCGGCAAGGCAATACTCTGTCATGCACCATCTGGTTTTGTTAGAGGAAGACTTGTTTGTTTCGTAGAAAGCAAGTGTTCTTCTAATCCCAATTGTTTTACCACAAGCAATGATCTGTCTCTCTTTCCCTATAGGCTTCCAATAACCATCACCAGATAAAATCTTGATCCTATTATGCTCATTACTCGACACTTCTCTTTTCTTCTTGCAAAAGAAATACCTCTGCTTCTCCTTTTGATGCCCTGACAAATTTAAAAATACCCACTTCAGTTTTAGCATCATGGATCTAGATTCTAGACCAAAACATCACAATATGATGCAAATCTGCTGCAAAGTTACAAACTTTGATAGACCCATTTGAACAAAAAGCTAAACAGTTGAAGAAAACAAGGAGACATATACATACACAGGCTTGAACAGAAGGAAGAGAGAGACCTGGGAAAGTAAGAGGATGAGAGAAGAAGACGTCAAAGACAGGAATAATGGAGGAAGGCAAAGGAGAAGCAAAGGCCTTTCTAAGCAAGTAATGAAGGATAAGCTCTTGCTCCGTTGGGTGAAATCTGTATCCAATAGGTAATTTCATGCCTCCATTCACCACTATCCTCTTCTCCAACTCCATATCCTCTCTTTTTTTTTTCTTTCCTTTTTGTCCAAAAAGATTCTTCAAAAATTGAAAAATTTCAAACCTTTACAAGCATTGATCCATCATTCCATCTACAAAGAGGAAGAGAGGAAAGAGAGAGAGAGAGAGAGAGAGGGAGAGACTCGTGTAGCCTTTTGTGATGTGGGCTTAATTTGCAGGCTAAATGAAAGTAGGAGAGGTTCTTTATATATATGTATATGTATATAACCCCATGAGTACACAGTGTCCACACACACGCATATATATTAAAAAAGATGTATGTATAGTTGTGTAATAAAAATGGTAGAAAATAGAAATGGATCCTTTGTCTGAACATTTATTTAGTTCATAATAAGAAAGTTTGATGAGAATGAGTAGGGAAAAAGGAAGGTGCTTTTGAGGGATGTTCATTGACTTATAAAGTTCAAAAAACAAAAAAAAGAATAGAGAAGAAAATGTCATATACTATTACTAAACATTAAAAGAAAAAATGAAGGAAGAGAGAAACGTGCAAGTTTGGTGTTTCTTCATTTGCAAAATGGACCCCCTTTCACTTCTTTACCGTTTCATTATTCTTTGGGTTTTTTACAAATTTTATATTAATCAAATAGTATTTGGTCTCCAACTAAAGTATTTTGGTTACCATTAATCAAACACAGTAAAAAGATGGAAATCCTTTGACAAATTGCGAGCCAGCCCACGTCTGCCTAACCAATTACTACTATCTAGCATTATTTATCTAATTCTTTAATTTAATCACTTTTTGTAAAAGTGCTCAATTGCAAAAAGAAAACAAAAAAAAATTGCTTTTATTTGTGCGTGTGAAGAGAGGAGAGGAGACACAACACCGCCTACTTGTTCCCCCTACTGGTTTAGCAAGTAAAAGGCAGACTTGAATATGCACCTTTTTGAAATTGAAGCTTCGTTAGGCCTAGTTATTTGGGCTTTAGGCCTTTTCTTTCTCCTCTACAAAGCCATCATCCTCTTGTTTGAGTGCCACCTACTTTACATGTTTTGATCTGATATTCAGTTCAAAGGGTTTACCAATGTGTTCAAAAATCGCTTCTCTTTTTTGATATTGGGCATGTTCCTTTTCTCCATTTAGTTGATTTATCTGGATAACGATGAGAATTCATGTTTATTTAGCTACTAGTGCCAAAAATGAGCAACATCCAGATGAATCAGTTGAATGAGTTTTTTAAATATCTGACCAATTTTTTTAAAATTATTTGGTTGAACCGAATTAGATCATTTGAATGGAGCTATGGAGATAATTTATCCAAATGGATCACTTGAATGCAACATTTGGATGGAAATGTCAGATGAGCAAACAAACATGTTCAATATTATTGTTTATTTGGAAGAACTGCGGGGAATTTGATGTTTAGCCATACTCTTTTTTTTTTCCTCCGGATTAGAAACCTAGAAAACCTTTTTGCAAGAAATAGTTTCTATTCATGATAAAAAAAAAAGAATGACTAGCTTCTTTATCTAGTCTGTCCGCTTCAATTTGTTTGGATCTACCATAAATTTTGAGGCGTGGTGTTCGTTTAATCTTCTTTCCTTTGTATGTTCCGTTTTTGAGAATGTTTCTCTTTATATTTACCTTTAGCTTGTTTTAGATTTCGTCTCTTTCCTTCGTGAAAGGTTCCGTCTCCAGGAATTTAATGTTTTTTGTGTGGAAACCCGAATGTGTATCCGTCCATGTGTTTATATTGTAGATCTTATGACAAAAAATGATATTCATACGAATGACTAACTTTCATTAATGCACAATTTGATTACAAGAAAAAAATGTTTCAATAATAAGAAATGAGGGATGGTTTATGCATGCACGTATAGGATGATGGTTCGTGCGCACCATACTCCCACGTTACCTTGTTTTTTTTATTCAAATCATTTTGTTCATAAATGCATTATGCCATATCCCCTTCCCTTTAAACATTGAGTTAATTTCATGTAATGTTAACAAAATTACAAATTAAATAATTACGAGGTTTTTAAAATTTCTTTTTGGGCTAAAAATAGAATACACGGTATTGGTGTTTGGATGATGAAAAGAAAAAGTCAAACGGTCAAGCACCACAAAACACAAGGCTCCCCTACTTCTTCGATTCACCAAAATTGCGACCATCCTCTAATCACATCTCTAACCACACAAAGCCACAAATTTCCTAAAGTCTAAACGAAAACACCAACACACACATGAATCTCTCCTTCCTCACCATCCCAATTCCACTTCACCATTCTTAAAGTTTTTATACGTAAATAAGCAATGGAGAAGAACGATGACAAGGACCATGATCATCATGATGATGACAAATCCAAAGGAGATGAAAAAAAGGATGATGTTTCGGATGATGCACATCAAGATGGTAGCAGTAAAGAGAATGTCGACAATGTTGGTAACACCGAGACAGATCTTGATCCAGGAGACAATGTCGAGGTTTCACAAGGAGAAGAAGCACCAGAGATTCATCAAACTCTAGAGTCTTTGTCTGAAGAACTCGATCAGCTTCTCTCGAGTCTTTCCCTTCACAAGGAGGAGTATAATAACAAAGAAGCGACCGAGGAGGAGAAGGTAGAAGATGATTACTTTCAGATCCCACAGTTTGTTGGGAAATTCTTGGATCTCTTTGAAGACAAACTCACTAAATACGACTCTGGTGAGCCTAAGACTACATGGTACCAAGATCCAGAGGAGATGTCTTCGCTTCTTGAGGCAGTGGATCGTGTCTCAAAGCTTATGGGGCTATTGCTCAATACCAAATCTTGTTTGGACCATCATGAGCCTTTGATCAACCATGCTGGATCCATTCAGCAGCGAGCAATGGCTTTCTTGGAAGACGAATTCCGCATCATTTTAGAAGAATCTGTGATCAAAGAGCCTGTGGTGGTCGGGGATGAAAGCAACAGCCAGAGGAGGAGCACGGCGGATCAGCAAGACCACCAGAACGATGCGGTGGTCTTGCAAGATCACGACCAGATGATGGTTCCGGAATGCGGTGATCAGGAGATCGAATACCCTGGTTACCCGGAGGAGGTTGTTGCGGTGCTGAGGCAAATAGCGGAGAAGATGAAAGCAGGAGGGTACGGGTGGGAATGCAGAGAGGTTTATTTGGTTGGGAGGAGAAACATCTTGATGCGTACATTGAAACAAGACTGTGAGTTTGAGAAAGTGAGCATCGACGAGGTGCAGAAGATGAGCTGGGACACACTTGAGAGAGAGATACCTATTTGGAACAAGACTTTCAAGGACTGTTCTTCTCTCTTTTTCCCAGGGGAGCTCAAACTCGCTGAGAAGATTTTCCCAGGAGACCAAGGGAGCTTGTTCTGCATTGTTACACATGGTCTAGCCATCCAGTTCTTGGGTTTCGCAGAGGCTGTGGCCATGACCAAACGCTCCACTGAGAAACTCTTCAAGATCCTCGACATCTACGAGACACTCCGGGACAGTTTTCCTGCCATGGAAGAACTGTTCCCGGAGGAGCTGCGCAGCGAGCTGAGGAACGAGGTGACCAGTGCTCGTGCTCGCTTAGGAGAGACCGCCATTCACATATTCTCGGATCTTGAGAACTCCATCAAATCGGATTCGAGCAAGACCCCCGTGCCAGGAGGTGCAGTTCATCCCCTGACTAGGTACACCATGAACTACCTTAAGTACTCATGCGAGTACAAAGACACATTGGAACAAGTCTTCAAGAGTCACTCGAAGATGGAGCGAGAGGAAGACGAGCCTGCGGAGAGTGGGAACTCTGCCTTTGCGAGCCAGCTGATGAGGATAATGGAGCTACTTGATGGGAACCTTGAGGCGAAGTCGAAGCAGTACAAAGACATACCACTGAGTTGCATCTTCATGATGAACAACGGAAGATACATAGTACAGAAGATCAAAGGCTCAGCGGAGATACATGAGGTGATGGGGGACACATGGTGCAGGAGGCGGTCATCAGAGCTAAGGAACTACCACAAGAACTACCAGAGGGAGACATGGGGAAAGCTGCTAGGGTTCTTAGGCCACGAGGGGCTCATGCACAATGGCAAGATAGTCAAGCCCAATCTCAAGGAGAGGTTCAAGAGTTTCAATGCAACCTTCGACGAGATACACAAGACGCAGACCACGTGGGTGGTCAACGACGAGCAGCTGCAGAGCGAGCTGAGGGTCTCTATAACCGCAGTCATGATACCTGCCTACAGGGCCTTCATGGCGAGGTTCGGACAGTACTTGGATCCTGGTCGCCAGACAGAGAAGTACATCAAGTACCAGCCTGAGGACATCGAGGATCTCATCGACCAGCTCTTCGACGGTAACACCTCCTCCTCTTCCACTGCCACCGCCAGGCGAAGAACGTAGCTTGTTTCTCTCTTATTTTGTTTTGCAACAACACTTTCTTAATTTTCTCAAATTTTCATGTCTTCTTCTACTGTTTTTGTCTGAATGCCACAACTTGGATGAACCCATATTCTCCACATCTTCAAGCAAACGATCGTGGCTCCGTGCCATGTGTAAATGTTAATTAAAACCAATTGCATGATTTTATCAATAAAAAATCAATTTTATCTTTGTTGGTAGTATACTAATGGTAAGTTGGATGCTCGGAATGATGTAAATTGAATGCAAGACTCACTCACCTTTTATTAAGTAGTCAGCGTCTGGAAACAACACACAAGAGAAAGGAACTACGAGACTTTACCCTTGAAACTTCCTTATTCCTTATTTAGGCTTGCTCAGGCCTCAAGCATCGAATCTGTATTTGTTGAAGTGAGAAGATGGATGCTCTAAGCGTATCAACACCGTCCTAATCTCCATCGGGTAAAGCTCCATCTCCAGCTTTCTTGGATCGATTCCTCTCCCTCTCTTCGCCTTCTTCTCTTCTCCATTAGATCCTTCACCTTCTACTTTCCACACCAACCTCTTCTTCTCCATCGCGCTTCTTTCTTGATTTGCTGACAGGCTCATCTCCGTCAGCTTCCCTATCTGCAACACACATTTTCTCATCATCTTCCACCTCAAAATCGCTATCTTTCTAAAAAAGCTTCTACCTTTTTTCCAGGGAAAAGCTTCTTCAGTTCCACGATTGCCACTCCTGAAAGTTCCTTGTCCTCTCCCACCTAATTACACAACCTCAAATGCTTCATTCTACTTCCAAACCCACAGAAATAATGGATATCATTTAATACCTCATAGAGATGAGCTAGACGCAAGAGCACATTCCCATCATCCAGTTCCTGAAATTCAACCAACAAATGGTGAACAAATTATCAACTCAATTCAACCAAACTATGTCTATAACTTTCGAGTCTGCAAAAGAAGCACCTGGAGAGTCAAAAGTGCCACATTGTCAGGCAAACTGTAGGATGAATCAATCCCAGAGAATGAGGCCGCACCAAAACTCATCGGCTTTCCATCCTCCTGAAACATTTTAACATCCGTTGTGTAAAATGGTTTGGAACAGCTAGAGAGAAGCATGCTAATTTTCCATTTTACTCTTGTTTCACCTGTTGAGCAAAAGCCAAAAGGAGCGGAGAGTAGATCTCTTGTCCGAAAGTTCTTCGCCATTTTGCAGCTTCTCCATATGGATCAATTCTATAGTAATATTTTCCTTGGATCTGTAATAATTGTCACAAGTTGCACCTTAGACCAGGAGAAACAGAGTGTATTTGAAGTGAATAGCTTTTCCCTTGAACATAGTTAGCTTATCTGTACTTACAGTTAATCCAGTACACTTGTCTTTAACACATACTGTCTCGTTTAGAGCCTCAGCTACACCTCTGGAGTCATCAAGGAGCAGTCTCCTGTAATTAAGATGCTAGTTTGATTAGAGGCAGAGAGAGAGAGACAAGGCTAAGAGAAATTTTGATATTGATTATGCTCAATACCTATGAAGCATAAGCTCAACTTGTCCGTCCACTATGCTCGACCCTCCAAAGGCTCGGTCTACCAACACTGAGACTTCCTTTTTACTGTCTTGCAGGTAAATTCCATGATTTATCTGAGCAAAACATGGAATCCCAACTGATTAGGTCAAACTCAATTCATGATCATTTTCAGAGAACTGTAAACTACCAACCGATTTCGTACTTGATCACTGTCAGTTTCTCACATACCGGGTAATAATTTCCTGCAACAGGTTGGTTGACTTCTAGTTTCCAGTCTGACCTATAATCACGGATCTGCGAAACAAGGTTTTTAGTATAGTCTAGAATAGAAGGTAACATATCCTTAAACTGATGAGATCAAAGGTGTTAGAAGATCAAATAGACGTCATACCCTTTTGATATAATCACGTCCACTTGAATCTGTGTAGAAAGTTTTATTGCTTTTAAGGGAACTTGAGATCTGTGTTACGATATCTTTGCCAACTCCATCTTCAATCGGTATATTACCAACCTACATACCCATATAATCCTAAAGCCTTTACAATGGAATATAAGACATGAAAAGCAGTACTGGAATAGTTTAATGCATCAGCCTCACAATAAATTCAACTTCCACATGCTCTTTGCCCTTGTAGACTCTAGTGACCTGCACACAATTACAATGTCAGACAGTATAAGAATCTACAGTCTGCACTTCTGCAAGTTCAAACAGAGAGATTAAGAAGCCACGGAACTGTTTAAACTTAAGGTAGATTCCTAGAGTCTGTAAATGAACACACTGACAACGTAGGTACCTGAGATATCCACGGATTGATCTGTTGATGAACTTCATCCACCAGTGGCCCACGTATAACAGTCAAAGGAACCTGAAATATGCGAGACAGTGACTAACATTGAATTTCTTTTCTATGATTCCTCTTGAAGATCAATATTTTTCACAAGTGAGTATAAACCTGTCCTTCCGGATTGAGGGGGAATGAGCCATTTGGACGGAAAACATAGGCACCCGAGTTCTAGTGGTTGCAAACCAGACAAGAAGACCGGGGAAACTTGGGGGTGAGTGTACTGAACTTTAGGCATTGAAAGGAAAGTGTAGAAAATACAGAAAAAAAGAAAAGAAAAAAGATCTCCTCTTACCTGAGGTTCTTTGTCATTTGTTCCATTGTATCCAGAGTAGTAGCTAAATGTCTGTTTGACTGGTTCTGTGATCTTTACCAAAAAGGCAAAAAAACAGGAGATTTATAAGCAAAACTTTAAGGATAACTTCATGGTACTGTTTTAATAATAACGACATACCGAGGTTCTGCTGTTAAAATAGTTGATCGCTGTCCCTTGACCAGAGGATAAACTAAGCTTCAGATGTCCATGACCAACTTCAATAGTTGATTGTTGACCTTTTTGGTATCTGGAGACATATGATTTGCTAGAATAGCCACCTAAATTTGGAAAAAAGTGATAGACACGAAAGTCAAAAGCTTGTTCCATTGGACCAAATAGATATGTCTGCACCATTGTACCTGTTTTCTTAGCAGTGGAGATAGTGTAAGTAGTGAAGCCAAGAGGAGGCACAGATGCCGAAAACACGAGCCAATACTTTGGCACCTGTGTGGGGCTATGACCTAAGTATGCCTCTACATGATAGTTCCTTAAGGCTGCATATTCATCTGTAAATGGAACGAGTTGAGATTCAACTTCGTGTCCCTCCGAGTCATGCACCGCAATGTCTCCACTCACAACCTATCAAAGATCCGTCATATACTTGGTACCACAAAATAGTGATTTTAACTAACAAGAACTTAATTGACTCACCGGAAGCCGGACAATGTCCACTCGCTTCCATCCAAGTGAGTTATAAGCCAACACGATCTACAGAGAAGAAAAAGAAGTGTAAGTCTAAGGAAAGAGGCACAGATAGCTTTAATAGATGAGCTGAAAACCCAGAAGAACAATAATTTTATGCTTACCAAACTTTTCCCGTTGGATAAGTTGATTTCGCTTGCGGGGCAGTAACTTACGTTCAGCAGCAAACACTGAAAGAAGGAAGGCCAAGCTATTAAACGGATGAAATGTAAGCCTGCACGATACATTGACTAGATTCTTCTGAGAAATACGTTTAAGCGAGGAGATTACTTGCCTGTTGGAATGTTGGATTCAGGGCAGGATCTACTTTAGTCAGATGAGCAAGAGAAGATGAAACCACACTCTCAGCCTGCAAGGTCAGGAGATCTTATTGCAGTGAAAATAGAGCAAACAGGCCACTAGAGAACCACAATTGACAGAGCAATTTGGCACATTACCTCCACATAGCCTATTGCTAGTCTTTTGGCATAATCATTAGCCACATGCTGTTTCGATGTACCAGAAACAGCGTCATGATGTTGAGCAATTGCTAGGGCATCTGCTAACGAATCTGTATTCGGACCCTTCCCACTTCTCCCTTTGAAAAACTCAAGTTGCCTTGCCGCCTAAATTCTCAAGTTACACACATGAATTACAAAAACACAACTTCAAGGGTATTATTTGAAACTTGGAAGAACAAATACCAAGTAGTAGCCACTCATCACTCTGACATAACGTTTAAGTGCTGGCCTACTTGTAAAGTATCCAGTCCAATAAGCATTTATACGGTCTGCATAACTGAAGTAAATATTGGTTTAATTTCTAAGCAAAACCTGGATCATGGAGTTAGAAAATTTAAGACCCAACTCACGGGAAATAGTCCTCGGTTTTCAGGGGCCAAGCCTCATTCGCCGCGTGTTTAGCATCTGTATATATCGAAGGAGTAGAGTAGAGAGCATTGATACGCCCATCCTAAAATAATCAAGGGTCCACGAATTAGAGATATCTCGTTTGTTGGTATCCATCTAGTTAACAATAAATCCACAAAGACAAGTATCTGGAGACATAAAGAGGAACATAATAATTTAGATAGATCTTTAAATGACTTACGAGGTTAACATAATGAAGAAGCTTGTCCATTTGTCGAAACCAGGTGTGTGCATACTGGTACCTGAAATCTGTTCCCATGGTAAACATGATGTGATTTGTTCGAGTAATGTTGGCCTGCAGATACCGAGAAACATGTCATATAAATGTAAAAAGACAACTCTACCCAAAAAAGAAACATTCTACAAACCTACCTGATCCAAAGCTGCAGCTACAAAGGCATTCACTCGCTCTTGAACATTGTAATCAAACAGGTCGGGATTATCCTTCACGTATTAAGAGCCAAACTTATCATAGGAATAGAATAGATACAACAGAAATGGTAATCAACAGCCAAGAAAAATACTTGGACAACGGGGGAATCATCGGTGATTTCATAGTAGAAGCCACCAGGTGGAGGTTCGTAGTTCTTAGGGAAAGCACCGGCAAAAATCTGTATCAAGTTGTCAAATCAATATTAGCAAAAGAAAATGAAAATCCAGTGAAAATCCAGAGTAATAGCTACCACATACAAATTTTCTTGCTTTGTTTTTTACCTGTGAAGAAGAACCGAGACTCTTAGAGCCCCGCCAGATAACTTCAAGACTCTTCTCTATTTTACGCTTCTCCCTATCTTGGTAATCTATCCGACCAAAAAAGACTGAGTCGAACCCAACCTACGTAAATCAGTAAACGAATGAATACCTTCACGCCTCTAAGTTACGGAATATACATAAAACTTAAATGCAGGCATTAGAGGGTCTTACTTCTGCGCCGAGCAAGTAAGCCTGCACTGCAGAATGTCCAAAAGGATCAATCTGCCAACCAATTCTCGGAGTCACATTGAACTCTCTAACAATGAATCGATGCCCGAGAGTTGTCTGATCAATCATGTCTATGTAATGCGGTGCTGCTTCATCATGCATACACATACCACCATTTCTGCAGAAGGAGGCAATTATTACTATGAAGAGACAAGGACAAGTTTGATATAGATAGAGTTTGATAAAACCATACATGTGCTCTAGTTGGCCTGAGCGTATAAGTTCCTTCACAATACCCTTGATTTCTTCACTTTGTTCGTTCCACCATCGTTGAAAAAACGCCTGCATTCATCAGAAAGTAACTGTCATTCAACGCAAAAGATTGTTCATACCTAATTTTTCATTCCAATCAACAAAAAAGGTAACAACTTCCACGAATCAATTAGGAAAAAAGAGACCAAATTTTACCTGTTCAACATAAATGAATCTGCGATTCTTATCAGCCAGTAGAGCAGGAACAATTGAATCCAACACATTTCGAACACAAGCAACCTACAACCAACAAAAAAAAAAAAAAAAAAAAAAAAACTAGGTAAGTACAACAAAATCTAATGCATAAACAGATTAAAAAAAAAGAAGAGAGAAAAAGCAGAAAGTACAAGACCTGGATAGAGTTGTTAGAGCCGACATAGTACTGATCAACGGTCTTGAGCCAACCAACATCATCGTGGGAATGAGGAACCACATGGACATTAAGTTTTCCAGGTACAATGCTATGTGAAGTATTGTAGACCATGTACCTTGATTCTACCCTTGAGATTCCCAGAATCAAAACAACCCAACAACACAGAAACTTAACAAGATTCATTCTCTCTACAAAACCCAGTTCTTCAAACTCGGACTGTGTTTAAGTCAGCTCAAGTAGAGAGTGAGTGACGATGAAGAAGAAAAGATTTAACCTTTTATCAAGAAACCCTCAAAATCTAAACTTTTATTTCCGAAAATCTTGTCCTTTTTTCTTGTTTAATAATTCATTGCTTACTTTAATATAAGTGGTCCTTATCCATAGATAAACCTTAGAAGTGGGTTTACGCTCCAACATACACATCATTCATAAATCAGACAAAATCCAAAAAGAAAAATCGTCATTATTCAGTAGCCTTGCATCTTCTTATGATTAAATATATTGCAACGCGTGGAGAAGGCGAGAAGCTCGAGACTAATGGGCCAAATCTAGCAAAAAAAGCCCAATTATAACTTCAATCTAGGCCCATTAATAAGGAATCCTGAAAGTGTCGGTTGTGTTTGGCTACAAGTGCAAATATATCCTAACACAGAGTAAAATCCCCCAGTTTTCTTTCTCCGATTTTCCAATCGTCGTTCCCAAAATTCGAAAGCAATGGAGGAAAGTTTGAGAGTGAGAATCGACAAGATATTTGGATCTCTTTCATCTTCATCGACGTCTTCACCATCTCCGAGCTCTCTCTGGTGTCTCGCGGAAGACGAAATCGATGGCGAAAGGAGCGGAGAAGAGGAGGTTCCGGAACCCCAATTTGATCCGAATAGCTTTCCGGATATCAAGGAGAATGATCTAGAAGATTTGAGCGTCGATGAGGAAGAAGGACAGTCTAGTGTATCGCAGAAGCCGGAAGATTACAACGACGAGGAATGGGAGATCAAAAACTCAATCGGGATGGATTCTACTCTTGATATGGAGGTAATCATCAATCTATCTATATATCTTTTGTTGTTGAATTTGCGCTGGTAGATGTTTTCAGTATCACTGAGCTATTTGTGTGTGTTTCAGGAAGAGGAAGATGAAAATGATAAAGTAGCTGTAGCTGAAGAATTGTACGGTTACACGAACGATGTGAATGATTATGAGACTGAAGCAGACGAGTGGGAGGAGCTTCCAGTTTCCTTGAAAGAAAGAGAGAAGGATCCGCGTGCTAATCTCATCGCAGCTAAGCTTAGGCTTAAAGAAGATGCTGAAGCTGTTAACAAGTTGAATTCCTTGCATGTCTCTGAGGTACTTTTTACTCTTTCTCTGTTTTTATGTCTGATTCTTTAACAATTCTCTTCCATAAGTTGCTTAGAATCTCAACTCTGCGATAACATGCTACTGATAATTAGTCGCTGTCTTGTGTTAAGGTATGTTTGTGAAACCAAAATTGTCCATCTAAGAAAAGATGAACTCTTTTGCAGGTACATGAGGGTAACCTGTCCATGTCTACATCTGAAAACGGGAAGGCTATGGTGGTGTCTGAGGATAACAAATCTCAGGAGGCACATGTTGGCTTTTCAGATGATAGTGAGCTGAAACCGATATTGAAGAGGAAAGAAAACTCAGCTGATTCTAAGTTGCAGAAGCGTGTTCGGTTTAGTTCTGATATCGGAGATGACAGCAGGAGTGGTGGCGACAAAGATTCTGTGATGGAGACAAGTTCCCCCGACGAGCATATAGTAGTGCAGCCAGACTATCCGAGTGGAATTCCAGATTATATGCGAAACCCAACAAAGTACACCCGATATGCATTCGATTCAGGTGAGGTTGATGAAGAATCCAACCGGAAAGCGTACATGGACTTTCTCAACATGATTAAAAGGCGAGATGAGCCTCTTGTAGACCCTATGGTTGAGCTTCCAAAATCAGTAGCTTTTGTACCTAAGAAGAAACCAACAGCTGAAAGCAAAGCAGAAAACGTAGAGAAGACTTGTGAGGGGAGAAGAGGTGCAATAGCTGCCATAGAAGACAGCACAGTTTCTGCGATGGAAGAAGATGAACCAGAGGCAGCTCTAAATGTCATGAGAAAACCTGGCCGTCAGTATCGAACCAGAGCCACGGAAGATCAAGAGGAATGTTGAAGATCATCAAACTTGCTGCTTTGCTGCCTTTTCTTTTTTGCATTACTTGGATTTGGCATTTGGGTACTCTTGGCGGACTTAGAAATAAAATCTAATAGGACATTCATAATGATACTTGCGATATGATAACTTGGTATAAATACGAGCACAGTCGCTTAGTCCCTGCATAAGATGCTAAAAACTCCACTAGATACTTATATTGTTGATACGGTAAATTAGATGCCAAGGGTTCATTGTTAGCTGCATAAGATGCTAAAGACCCTCAATAACCTTGTTAAGGGGTTTCTACTTGGGAAATTGTTGCTATGTGCTCCCCAAAAAATATTTTACCAATACCCTTACTGATTCTCCGAGTCCAAAATATATTACGAATTGAGCATTTACTGATCCTCCTACTCCAAGTTAGTAGAGGCGTTTTCTACAACCTAATGCTCCACAGTAGCAAGCAAGTTGTTTCACCTTCCCATCCGGCCCATGAACACTATCAAGCACATATCCGTAGTCGTAAGTCAGCTCCTGCAATTGAGACAAAGATATGTATAAATTTTTATTTTATAAAGAGAATGTCAACCCCCCCCCCCCCCCCCCCCCCCCACACACACCACAGAGATGAGTTTCTCAGTACCTGCAGTGGTGGGATGTTGTCAGCTGCAAAAATAACCACACGGGCTTGCCTTGGATCCTGGTGAGAACTCAGGACGCTCTGGACAAACAGGTTTGGTTCACAACTGTGGTTTATGAACCTAGCAACGTTCCCTTTTGTACCAGCATCGATGCAGAACTCTGGTTCATTCTCATCTTCACTGTTGTTGACATTATCACTCAGTGGTACAGCTACGTCCTTTAGTCTTCTCTGTTTGCATAAGAACACAAGATATTCCTTTGAAAATCCATTGATTGATCCAATAATAATCACATCACAAAATAAGCTTCTCAATGGTTACCTGTCTTCCATCAAGACCTTGCATTGTCTGTAGGCAATCCATCTCAAATATGTACTCGTTGCCAATAATAGTATCCACATCATCAGTTCTTCTGAGAACTCCTATGTACTCACATACTGGTGCTCCAGCTGGTATGTAGTCCCATGATCTAACTGCCCAACCCTTCTTTGGAGAACGGAAAACCTATTCGAGGCCACAGACAACAACAGCAAGGGAGAAACTCAGGCTTCACATTGTGATTTGTCTGCTGGATATAATAACTTCAGATTCCAAAGAACATCAAAAGTGACAAAAACTGGATTTTGCACTTTTCTTAATAACAGACAACGGACAGATAATGATATCCAAATGTAGTTTGGTTCATTTCTCTAATATATGAGAAGGCTATCTTCGTCAACAGAAATGCATTTTTAATTAATTATCAAAGTCTCATTTCGACTTTAGTGGCAACTGGATGTTCCTTACTAAGTCTTCACTAAAACATACCTCGAGATTAAATCTTAGTCCTTTCTGAGAGGTTCGGTTGACACATTGAGGCCCACACCCACAGTTTGGACCACATTCAAAAACAACATCTCGAGGCTCAATTAATCTGAAAAGGAAAGCACAGAAAATCAACACAATTAATGAACCTGTTACTGTTTACCACAACATTACACCAAGAGACACTAGTCAACGATCATGGAAAAGAAGGATAAGAATGAAATAGCAATCGCAGTAGATTAGACTAATTGTGAACTCCTCTCATTGCAAGCTTCAGATAAAAACATTGCGCATAGGTGTCATGCAAACTAATGAACAATGAATTAACAAGGAATTTCACCTGCCATCATTATGGTCGACATAAGGGAAGTTTCCCCCATTACGCCTAGCACAGGCACATTTATTTGGATCAGTGCAGCTGCCTCGGCAGTTACACCCAGTTGAGCTTTTTGGAATTTTGACATTGGGCTCAACTATCATGGATTTGATGTATGTGAACCCTGAGATTCGAAAAGAGGATAATTCAGCTCGTGTAATTATCAAGTAGATACTAATGCTAATACTTCTTCCTAGTTCTGCTCCAACTTGCCTGATGGTGAAACTGGTGGATCATCAACACGATTAGTGGCTGGAATGCGCTTAGCTTCTAGCCCTTTACAGATGTCCTCGCATACCAAACTTCACGAAAACATGGCATTAATGGATTTTAAAAATGCAACTAAGTGTATAATAATACTAGATGGAAAACAATTAAACAGATACCCTTGAATCTCTGAAGTAGACTTTGGTATGCGTCCACACACAAAGTTGACCTACAATGACAAGAAACAAAAATAAAGTAAAAATGCATGAAAATAGAACATTTTGTAGTAATCTGATAAGAAAAAGGAAAGTTTTTAATTCAGACATTCCAAGAACAGAACTGAAACAATGAAGCTACAACTTGCTTACAATAATGTCTCGCACGAGAGACTTATTTAAAAAAGGAGAGAAAATAAAAGAAATGAAAAACTCCACGATCACTCAAATATCATATCCCTAAATTACCTGTCTTTGTAATTACCACTAATCTCTTTCTCACTTTCCTTAATCGCTAACATAATAATATGCATGCTTTGAGCCAAGTAAGAAGTTAGAACATCATATATATTGCCAAAGAAGGAGAAGCAAGTCTATGAAAAAGGGAATGCAAGCAAAAGTTTATTCTTGAAGTGGCGAAATAAACCTGCAAATGTTCGAACTGTTCGATCAATGACATTGTCTTGATGGGATTAGATCATAGTTTTAATTTTCAAAAGTATACAATTTATAATGTCAGAATAAGAATAACAAATAATGGAGGACGATTTATTCAATCACATTATTTATAGCAAAGCTGAATATACTGTTTGGATATTTTACCAAGAAGATAAACCATACTCATAGATGGGATCTGGTTTTGAAGGGATTATTTAGTTTGTAAGGCATCTTTTCAAATTTCAACTATGTTTCTTGTTCAGAACATGTGGACTTAAATTAACTTATATAAACTCCACAACAAATATCCATGCTAGGCAATTAGAATACTGAATGTTGTCAAAGTGACTAAACAATCTTGCTGGATTTCGAAGGGGCCCTACTAGAATTAGTGAAGGAATGCCATGGGCCAGAGGAAAGTTCATGTTCACGTAATCATAGTAGTATCAGGTTTTGGGGGCAAGTGATCTTAAGGTTTGTATTCTTTATTGACAAGTTAATTAAGAAGTCCTAGACAAAGCGTATTTGCCTCATGTGATTGTCTATTATTTTGCTAAAGTTTTATCATTTTCATCCAAATTCACAACACAGAATTATAAATCATAAGACACGAGAACAGACAGACCTGATCAGTAGTTAGTTCTGGTTGCCCCTCCAATCGTTTCAGTTGATACTTATACACCGTAAATCCTGATACGCCCTTTTCTGCCCAGTACTTTACAACCTGTACGAATAAGGTATGGAATTCGACTAGAGTCAACCCAATGAATAAGGAATAACTATAAGACCTTTGATGTATCGAAGAAGTAAAAAAATTCACACGGCCTTTAGGAAATCAGTGATAATATTACAGGTAAAAGGAACTCGAGCAATAATACAGGGATATATGCACGAGTACCTTGTACAATCCATCATAAGTATATACTCTTTTGGTATAGCTACTTATGCAATTATGACCACGAGTAACTCTGACAGGCACCTCGTGATCTAAGCAGTTCTGTAACAGATGAAAGTAATATGTGAGTTCCATGTGAAAGACAGAGATGTGCATGAACTAACAGACTAACTTAACACGCACATAAAGACAAGTGGAGTGCGATAGAAAGAAAAACTTAAATGATAAGAAGTTTGTCTGCATTCATATTAAGAAGATTACAAAGAAAACAGACCTTTAGAGCCATATTCCCTCGTACTAAATCTTGATCCTTAATCTGGCGTTTATTACCAGTTAAGTTATGCCCTCCCTGGCCAGTGTAAGTCACCACATCTGCATTGTCTAGATCATCCTCGTACTGGCCCGACATGACAATAGAAACAGCAAGCGGGAACTGGTAGTTACTATACTCCTGTAATGGGAAGAAAAAATTGGGATTAATGGATAAAGAGATGTCATGGAAATATCTTATATTTCGGATAACAGTAGAACAAAAAAGGCAAGGCGTATTACTCGTTTGTATTCGACTCCCATGTAGTCGATTCCATTTAACCAATGGCTATGGAAGCCTACAGCAACCATTTCGGCTCTTGAGAAAAACCGATGTCCAACATCAATACCTGCGAGCACAATTACCGGTGGCTTGGAAGTAAAATAAGGGAAAAAAATTAAATTTGTAAAAGCACAATTACCAACTAACCTGGAAGGTGACCTATCCTTTTTCTCGAGTACAATACCGCATTGGCATCTCTCACCTGAATTTTTTTCTTAAATGGCTTAGGTCAAATATACATCGAACGTTATAGTAAAATCAAACCATCATATTTGCAAGAAAGGAAAATGTATAGAGGCAGTACACGTTAGAGTTAGAAAAATTTCCCTATTTGCTATTCCTACTTGTATCGGGTTTGAGGCTTATATATAAAGGGTTCGTAATATTCATCCACACAGTTAATGAAAAGGAAACCCTAAACAAAAGAGTATTCGCCTCAACTGCTTTGTCTCTTATTCTAACGGTTTCATCATTGTTCATCCGCGGATTCCCAACACTTGGCATAGTATATGTCAACTTGTAAGCAAAGATGCACATTTAGAACTAAGAGGAAAACATAAAGATGGAACCACAATGTAGCATAATAACCACAAAAGTTGAAGGGATATCATCAAACAAACAATGTATCATTACTTGCCTGAGTAATCCCCTTCAAGTCAGGCCTGGGCATCTGAGCCTAAAGAAACAGTGAATCAACAACACAAGTCAACAACACAGCCAAAACAAGAAAATCACCACCAGAAGAAAAAAAATAACACAAAGTGAAATCACAAACCTGGACCATAAGAAGATACTGTTTGTTAAAAAACCGAAGATTCTTCCTCACTTTGAGATGAGCGTCCATGTCATCATCACTCCCATTCCCGTAAAAATCCGATTTCTGATTTCCTTTCTTCGTTGCTTTCTGCAATGTGGTTAGATTCGAAGGTCTGCTTCGTTTGGGGATTTCATTGACAGCATCTTCTTCCTTAGCATGCAACTGATTGTCATCGACAGAGATTTCAGTGGTTTTTTCGCTGAGGGATTTGACCCTCTCGAGCGCTAACCGTTCCTTCTCGTCTCGGGCTTTTTGCCTCTGTTCCTGAACACGAGGACTCACTCTTCGCTCCTTCTTCTCGGGAGTATTCGCTTGCTTCCTTTTCCCAGCCATCGGAATCGCCCTGCAGACAAAACCCTAAAACCCAACAAAATCACAATCCAAACCACCGTAGGGTTCCAGACACGAACGGAACAAACAAAACCTGAGGAAATGATGACAGATCTAAAGAGGAATAAAAACGAACCAAGAGGGAAGGCCTACGCAACTGAGAAGCGAGTGTGAAGAAGATGAAGGGAGAGAGAGAGAGATTTGTACTTTTATCCTTTCTTCTTCTTTTTTTTTTTTTTTTTTTTTTGGGAAGAAAATAAATGTGGCAAGTAAATAATATCTTTGCTTCCCGGTGATTCGACTTTTCAATTTCCCTCCTAAATACATTGGTCGGAAGAATGCATCCACCTGGATTATTGCTTTACTAGGGTTTTTTTTTTTCCCTTTTCTAACATCTGATTTCATTGACTTTTTAAAATTTGTACATAATCTTTGAAGATTTTTTCTAAATCGATGAATACATATTTTCGACCAAAAAATAAATAAATTAATGAACAAATAAGAAAAAAAATTATATAATTACAATCTTATTGAATTAGGATCTTCGAGCCAACATATTGACCAGTTGATTGTAATTCTTTCATTTTTGTATAACTCGAACATATGCAAGTAACTTGTTCCAATGATATACATTAGAAACCAAATGATCTATTGTAATGCCTTTTCTTCGATCATATACCAAAGGTTTAAGTTGATTTTCAATATAAGATCTCATATACTAAAGCCCAATTTATTAAGAAAATTTTAAACCATCTTAAAATCAAAGAGATGAATTGTATTTTCCCGTTGAACAAAAAAAAAAAGAATTGTTTTTCCCAAGAGATGTGTCGCTAATCCTTAAGAGGAAACATGTGATTGATCAGGAGGATTATTGGATGTGGGATCATAATAAAGGTGTAGTAGCTAATAAGGACAAAAATTACCTATTGATACAAGAAATGCCAGCTCTCCCTTCAATCAATGCTCTGAAAGATGAGATATAGGCCACCAAAGCTCCATCCAAGATCAAGAATTTCATGTGGAGTGATATTACAGGAGCAATACCAGTGGCAGATCAGATAAGAGCAAGGGGAATGAAGTGTGATAGTAGACGTCAGATGTGTGGACAAAAGGGAGAATCAGTGAATCATGTTCTCTTCAATTGTCCGGCAGTTAGACAAGTTTGGGCTCTGTCTCAAGTACTTTGACCAGAATCAAGTTCTAAATCTAACTCAATCTACTCTAACTTTTGTTTGCTACATACCAGATATGAAAAGAAGAGTATAAGTTCCTAGTTAAATTAGAAATAGTATTCCTTGGATTTTGTGGACAAAATGGAAAAACAGAAATGCTTTAATTTTTTTAGCAAATGATATTGGTCAATGGATATAATCTCAAAAATCTCTGAGGATACAAACAATTGGGTCCAAGCCCAAAATGTGAAGAATAGTGATCCCCAAAATCTACAGGTTCAATGAAAAGGAGTTCTTAGCTTGGAAACCTCAAAAGCCGAATTATGTGAAGTGCAATGTGAGAAGTGATTAGTTAAAGGAGAACCAAATTAGAGGTGGAACTTGGATGTCGGCAGATTCAGAGGGTAAAGTCTTCCTCCATAGTAGGAAAGCTATTGAAACATCTTGTAGTAAAGATGATGCTATGTTTCAAAGTCTCTTATGGGCCATTCTTAGTATGAAATACCATAGAATGGAAAAAATGGTTTTTGTTTGACACGATATGGCCTTGATAGGAGCAGTACATAATCAGTTGAGATGGCCGACTCATAAGTTTTAAGTGTCAGTTTTATTAAAGGCTCTTGGTGAGCTTAGGGAATGAAGTTTAGAAATAGAAAGACGAGAAACTTGTAATGGAGCGATTCTCATTGCGCATAATGTACCAAGGAAATAAATAATGCAGTCATATGTGGAGGTTGGTACTCCTAGCTGGCTCATGAATCTGCGTGGATGTGAGTGCATTTTTTTCTCTGATTAAGTTGTCGAAGTTTTTAAAGTGATCGTGATTATGGAATGAAGAAAAATATTCATTTTTTGGTTAACAATATGGTTTCTGATCTTTATAAATTAAAAATGTTTAGGCTTTGGACCTTTATTCTAATTGTAAAAGCATGTGAAAAAACAAACAAATTCTTCATTTTTTCCAACAAATTTTAAATCGAAAAAATGTTATACGTAAATTTTAAAATTAAAATTATTATATGTTAAATATATATGCCATATATTGAAGACAAATGAAAATGTAACTATACAGATGATTTCCTTAATAAAACACTAAATAAATTATTAACATTGTTCACTCATTTTGTTTTAGTAAATTAGTTAGTTGATAAAAAATTGAAAATTTGATAAAAAAAAATATGTCATTTCACTAATTTACGTTTGTCAAATTTTTGCATCGAATTTTGGATAATTTACTTTTAGGCTTTGATTAGTGATCTATAAACGCATCTTCAAGCTTGGTGAGGGAAGCTTTGAGATTTCCATCATGGAAATATCAAGTGGCATTTTGAAGGTAAAAACTTTCTTTTGTCTTCTGCATACTTTTTTCACCTTGATTTGCTACTTTTGTGTTTAATTATACTGCATTTGTTTCTCTTATCAGGTGAAATCAACCAAGGGAGATGCGTTTTTGGGAGGAGAAGACTTTGACACCGCTTTGTTGGAGTATTTGTGTTGGGCATGGGCTTCCCCAATAAAGATTTCGAATCCCATTTCTTCGACTTCGGCCCATCAGTCATTCCAGACCCAACTCAAATCAAGGAAAATCCTACATAACCCCACCTCCTCATTCTAGTATAAAAGGGGACCCCTCTCATTGAGTTGTCCCATCATCTTCCCACTTTTGAAGAGTACAAGAGACCCAAAAACGTATCGTTTTGGGACTCTAAACTCAGACCAGGAAAGAATTCCGGCCGGCACTCCATCGAAAAATTCATTTCAATTCTTCGAACTCTCACCTCGTTAGTTCTAAAGACACGTTTCTAAACTTTGTCTTTCGACACGTTCAATCCCCATTACCAGGTCCCGACCTTAGCTCTTAAGCAACAGGTTTCGACCTCTGAACACTGATACGACTGATCTCGTTACTCAGTCAGTCAATACTCAGCTCGTAAAACACAAGGTTCGTCAGTTCTCAAGCTTCCGAGCTCAAATCCCCTCTTTTGTACTTATGTTCGAATATTATAATATGTTTCCGAGCATGTAATCAATAGACGAAAATTTCCGAGCCTCTCTACTGTTTATAAATGTATTGTCGAACTCATGTATCAACAATTTGGTGCGAGTTTAAAGGAACTCACAAGATTGATGTTACTAAGAACCAACATGACCTCCAAAGTTTGAGAGAAAAGGCAGAGAAGGCAAAAATAGTCCTGTCTCCTGCATATCAGACCAAAATCAGCCTGCACGTAGATGCTCACACTCCTAGACCACATGACTTGAAGATGACCTTAACTAGGGGGAAATTTGAAGCTTTGTTGAGCGAGTTGATTGATAGGACAAGAAGACAATGTGAAGACTGTCTGCAACATTGTGCCATATCTCCTAACAAAATTGATCATGTGCTTCTCGTTGGTGGAAGGACATGAGTTCCTAAAGTCCAAGAAACTGTTCGTGAGATATTTGGAAACAATTGTAAAGTTGCTGAGCTCGCAGTGGCTGCCATTGGAGCAAGTATTCATGAGGCAATGCTCAATGGTCATCATGTCAAGGACATAACTTCAGATCTTTTGTACCCCACCTGCACCAAGAGGAATCCCGTAGATTGAAATCACGTTCAGTATCGATGAAAGTGGAGATTTGACTCTCTTATCAAATAGCACACATAATCAGGTCTTGAGGTAGATTTTGCAGGTCTTGATGGAGCTCTTTGAAAACGGAGAGGATATATGTAGATATTTAAGAATTTGTGTACAGGATGAAAGTTGTGGATTTTTTAGTGATTTGGTGAATTTTTGTTGTTTAGAGCAATGCTTAATTCCTTCCTTTTTAGCACCTTGCTTGCTATATACACCGAGTCTTCTTCTTCGATCTGCAAAGGACCATTTAGACCCTTCTCTTAACGGTGAATGGGTTTGGCGTTGCCACAGCCCACATGCCTAATCCGGTCAAATCGAAATCAATACATTTTCAAATCCGTTTATATTCTTTTGTTTTGATACTAGCATTAACATTAACTTATGCACATGCATAAGTTAAATTTAATTATAGTATAACAACAGAAAAATGGAAAAGTATGATTTTTACTATTAAAAGTATTCACCGAAACTTTTGCTACATACCAGCTATGAAAAGAAGAGTATAAGTTCCTAATGAAATTAGAAATAGTATTCCTTGGATTTTGTAGACAAAATGGAAGAATATGAATGGTTTAACTTTTGAAGGCAAATGATATTGGTCAATGGATACAATCCCAAAGATCTCCGAGGATACAAACAATTGGGTCCTAGCCCAAAATGTGAGAGATAGTGATCCCCAAAATCTGCAGGTTCAAGAAAAAATGGTTCTTAGCTTGGAAACTTCCAAAGCCGAATTCTGTGAAGTGCAATGTGGGAAGTGATTGGTTGAAGGAGAACCAAATTAGAGGTGGAGCTTGGATGTTGGCAGATCCAGAGGGTAAAGTCTTCCTCCATAGTAGGAAAGCTATTGAAACATCTTGTAGTAAAGATGATGCTATGTTTCAAAGTCTCTTATGGGCCATTCATAGTATGAAACACCATAGAATGGAAAAAATGGTTTTTGCTTGTGACGATATTGTCTTGGTAGGAGCAGTACATTATCAGTTGAGATGTCCGACTTATAAGTTTCAAGTGTCGGTTTTATTGAAGGCTCTTGTGAGCTCATGGAATGAAGTTTAGAAATAGAAAGACGAGAAGCTTCTAAAGGAGTGATTCTCATTGCGCATAATGTACCAAGGGAAGAAATAATGCAGTCATATGTCGAGGTTGGTGCTCCTAGCTAACTCATGCATCTGCGTGGATGTGAGTGCATTTTTTCCTATGATTAAGTTGTCGGAGTTTTTAAAGTGACCGTGATTATGGAGTGAAGCAAGATGTTCATTTTTTGGTTAACAATATGGTTTTTGATATTTGTAAATTAGAAATTTATTCTAATATTGAAAGCAGGTGGAAAAAAAATTCTTCATTTTTTCCAACAAATTTTAAATCGAAAAAATGTTATACATAAATTTTAAAATTAAAATTATTATACGTTAAATATATACGCCATACATTGAAGACAAATGAAAATGTAACTATACATATGATTACCTTAATAAAACACTAAATAAATTATTAACATTGATTTTCTCTTTCTAGTAAATTAGTTAGTTGTTAAAAATTGAAAATTTGATTAAAAAAAATCTGTCTTTTCAGTAATTTACATTTGTCAAAATTTTGCATCGAATTTTGGATTACGTTTAGGCTTTGATTAGTGATGTATAAATGGGCAGAAAATATTGAAATGTCATTTAATGTCAAAACCAACCATCATCATAAAATTTTACTGTGCCGAATCAGTTAACGAAATAAAAATTTGCACAAGAAGTTTTTGTTGTTATTATAGGAGATGACATAAGAAAATTATTTTAGTTTATGTTTTTATTAATGTTAGTGATGTAACAATTTTGATCCAAATATATAATCATCTCTAATTGATGGAAATGTCACATTTGATGATTGGCGATAATCTTATATCGCTAGTGGTTTACCGTTTGTGGTTAAAAGATACTATTACTGAGTAGGAAACGATATGTTATCTCTGTATAATAATAAATTTACATCTCTGTCTCTTGTTTTTCTTATCGACACTACTTCTCTGTTTTTTTCATGTGGTTCTACTTCTCTGTTTTTTTTGGGGATCTCATAACACTCAACACGATCACACGAAAGCAAAAGAGAGAAACTGTAACGACGTTAGCAAAAAAAAAAAAAGAAAAAGAAAAGAAGAAGAGAAACTGTAACGAGAGAGACACACGTTGACTTTGACACTGTTATCAGAAAGCCCATCTACCTAAAGGCCCAACCTTATTCTCTTTTTTTTTTTTTTTTCTACTACAATTTGGAAAGATTGTGGTTCGGTTCGGTTCGGTGGAAGAAACGAATAAGGGTAGGAAAATCGAAACCGAAGCAGTGGTCCATGGGGGAAGCAAGCAGGGTGGTGTGTTTGACGGCTACATAACGGACCCCAAATCTTCTTTTGCCTTATCTTCCTCCAAATCCAAATCTCCTCTTCTTCTCTTCTCCGACTCTGTCTCCAGGTATATTACTCTCCCTTATGCTTCCCTCTTCTAGGGTTTTCTTAAATCGCTTACCTCAATCTCATCTCTCTCTCTCTCTCTCTTCTCCAATTTATTTGACTTGGGTTCCTTGCTTTATCGCATTGCTTACTTCCCCCTTGATTGTTCCTCGATCTCTCCTCTCTTCTTCTGGGTTTTGTGTTAGATTGACCGAGGAATTGGAATATACCCACCAAATCGTTCGATTCCCAATACAAATCACTACTAAAGGTTTTGATTTGATTCCTGATCAGATGCTACTTCATTGTTTCGATTTTTGTGTAAATTTCAAGTCTTTTATTATCGCTTTTACAATATGTGACACTGGTTTTTTGTTTCTTCTTCTTCTATGGAGTCCTTTAGAATGGCAGCTGATCAGAGAAGAAAACGTATGAACAGTGCCAATGTTATTGGTTTTAGTTCTCGGGAGCATTACAGAGCCAAAAGGAAAAAGATTTCTTCACCAGATGCTGCTTTGCGTTCGGGTGATCACATAAGTCTTGAATGGGACCGTAACCGAAGCAAAGTAGTCTCTAAGAGGGAACAAGTTGGTTTAAGTTTTAGGCATCTTCGCCAATTTGTTGATTTTGTTCCTTCAAAGCGGAATGTATTGGCACAAGTATGCCCCGTCCCGCGTGAAACTTTCCAGTTGGAAAATCTGTCAGAGGTGCTTTCTAATGAGGTAACATAGTGCTATACTTGGAGTAGCATTAGCTTACACCTTTGAGATGTTAAGTTCTCACCGTTTTCTGCACCGGTTTTTTTTCTTAGGTTTGGAGGTCTTGTCTATCTGAAAGCGAAAGAAATTATCTGCGACAATTTCTCCCCGAGGGAGTTGATGTGGAGGAAGTTATACAAGCATTGCTTGATGGGGAGAATTTTCACTTTGGAAATCCTGTTCTTGATTGGTTAGTGACTCTAGACTTTTTGGTTTCGATTCCTGAATGAACGCTGTGATTGGTTAAACCAAAATAGAGTGTGTTAGCTTGAAATGGCGTTGAGCTCCATGATCTGCCTTAAAATCCTTGTTATAACCCGTACAGTTAGTGATGTTCTAATTTATGCTCAGGAAATTCGGCACCATTTGAATGTGAGTTGTGGTTTCAGGGGAACAGCTGTCTGCTCCGGCAGAGTTCATCCAGATCAAATTGAGTCTCGGGAGGAATGTCGGAGGGGTGGTAAAAGGAGATATTATTCGGATTTAGAGAAATACCATTACGAGTATGTGCAGTTTTCTATATTCAGATAATAGAAGTACTTGGAATGTCTATTTACATGATTGTAACTCCTCTTTTCTTGTTTCTGGTAGTGTTATAGATTATTTGCAGATATTGAAGGAGAAATGGGAAAGTTGCAAAGATCCAGAGAAGGATGCTGTTAAGAGGATGTGGGGGTCAGTGCTTTATACTCTTTTTTTTCTTTGAAGGAAGAACTGTTGAATTGTAATGTAGTTTATATTTAAGCAGATAAATTAAAAAATTCTGTTGTTTGGAGAAGAACATATAGTAAAGCAATAATTGTTCTTATAGAAGATGGATTTATGTTGAGCTTGAGATAGTGGTACCTATGTCTTGATCTTATTCCACTATATGTAACTAGTTATTCTGATTCACCTATTTTCTGTTCCTTACATTTTGTTTTTCTACAGAAGATCAAGAAGGGGCAGTGCACATGTAAATGGTAGCGGCCAGGATCTAACCGCCGCCTCGGAGTCTAGTTCCTGGAATGCAGATGATAAACCATGCAGTAGTGATAATAAGATTTCTTCGGTTGTAATGATTGAAGAGGTTCGGAGAAGGTGCTGAACATACTCCTTCACATGTTTATGCAATCGCTATTAGTATTCTTTTCCTTATTCCACACCTGCATACTAATTCTTCTGATCCATTTTAGGCCTAAGAGCTCTGCTGTACGGAAAGAAAAGTCTCAAAGTCCCTTGATTGCTTTAGATAATGTTGTAAATGTGGGTGTGAAAGAGAAAATAAAAGACAAGCTACCGAAACATAGCATTCAGCAAACTGATGGTGCTAAATACATGTCCTACCTTAAGGTTAGTTATTCTTCTGCATTTCTTACTTTATTTAGTTCATTCACTTGCTATCACATGGATCCATAATTAACGACAAACATCAAGTAACAGTTAAATTGGCTGTCCAAAATTTGTTAGCTTGAGAATTATTAGAATGTACTGATTTCCATGATACAGCTGCATGAATGGTATTCGGAAGTAGGACCTTAACTTGGAGCTTTTTGGAAAACAAATGATTGTTATCCTATGTGACCTTTGTTGAGTTGAATGTTCAGTTGCCATTCATGTAACGGATATGCTTAGTGATCAAGCATTTTACTGCATTTTATATATTCAGATAAGCAAGAAGCAGCATCAGATTGTCACAAGCATGAAGCAGTCTGGTAAAAGCATTCAGTCAAGAGCACTTAATCGAATCTTGGGTAACATCAACAATTTGGATGTTCAACCATACGGAGTGTTTGTGGAAGAAGAACAGAAGAAACTGAACGCTCACTGGTCAGTGCTCTGGTGAAAAGAAGCAGCTTTCCTCCCTCAGGCCTTTAATTCTGTTTTTTTTAAACTTCAATTGTTTCATGCAGGCTGCAACTGGTTAAAGATCTTCCTGCAGCATATGCAATCTGGAAAAAGCTACAGTTACAGAAACGAAAGATAATCAACTCTTTGGAAAGAGAACTCAAGGACAAACTCAATCCATGGGTGGAGGTTTGTTTCTCCATAAACATTTATAATGTGTTGTCTCTTCTTTCCCATGTTGTTAACGACTTTCTTGGGAACAGGATAAACAACAACTGCACCCTGCAGAAAATCCTCTGCAGAAGGACGCTGTTATATTAGACCTGAGGAATAACGATCGAGAAAGTTTGAATCCAAGTCAGAGTGGTGATTTAGCACCGGATGTTGCAGATTCTGGAAGTTTTGGTCAAGTTTCTGCCAAGAATCAATCCCTTTCAAAGGATTCTCCGTCTTATGGTGACCAAATCACAGATTCAGCTCGCAGCTTGCAAGTTGGTACATACCCCTCACAGGTCTCGTCGCCTGATTGTGACAATAGTATCAGTCTGGAGCATATAGAAGATAAACAATATTCTTCTCCCAGCCGGTGTCAGGGCCTTGATCAAAAGGATGTTGAAGCAAGTGAATATTCCAGCTCCTTACAAGGACAGTCTCTCCCACAGGCTTCATTTCCTAGTGATCCCCACGCTTCAGATCTCGAAGATACAAATCCTGTAGGCAAGCACTCTGTACAAGAACTAGAGAATGCTTCATCAGACGAGAGGATTCCTTGTATTACTTCAGTCCATGGAGAAGAGTCACAGTTTTGTTCTGGTGGAGATGTGTGGCAGCCAGTGGGAGGAATTAGGCAGTCCTACATTGGCCGCCAAGCTTACACCCCCAGTGGTGGATTGTCAATCATACACCATCCTGAAGGTGATGCAGTAGGGAAAAACTGTTTCATAGACCTAGAATCAGACATGCCTGAAGAAGTTGATAGGAGGAAGATGTTGCAGCAGAAAGTAAACAACAGTTTTGGTTCTTTCCCTAACACCAATCAAAATGAACTACTCCAGTCTTTGTTTAAAGGCCAAGGCGTGGCATCTTTCCCCACCGAGCAGCTTCACTCTCTTAAACTTCCGCTTAACGAGGAGCATAAACAAATTATGGGCATTGGTTTTCAGCAGCAAGGAAGCAACAATCTGATGGACAGCAGTCAATTTTCTGGTCAGTTCCAGAGTCAGATGATTGCACCGCAAGCACTGTCCCAGGACCAACATAGACAGGTTGACATTTATGGCCAAGGAAGCATGTCAAACAATATTTACTGCGATGGACGTGGATTCTTGACGCAGCGGCCCGACTGGAACACCAGTGTTGCCCAGATTGGAGTCACCACACAGCCCTTGTTGAACACTGTCCCTTTGTTAACTCAGAACTGGCAGTTTAAGAACATGTGGGCAAACACGAACGGTGTTGGCTGTCCAACCCAAGGCAGTCAAACCTTGGCTGAGAGAGATCAGAGCCTTCTCAGAGTTGCTACTAACGCGGAGCAACTCATACATAGGGGAAGTAGTTCAGATCAAAGCTTATTCTCTGTTCTCTCCCAGTGCAGTCAATTGCGCCGACCCGGAACTGCTTTCGAGGCAGAAGGTTCGAGTAACCAAGTGGTTGCATCTGGTAACTATGGAATGCTGATGGGGGGAGCCACAACTCAGGTAGGAAGCAATTTGGCTCAGCCTGCGAACCCGCTTGCTTACTTGAGCGGTAGCAACCCGGCAACATCTTTGATGCCAGACGACGTAGCGTGGATGAACCAGACCCGCCAAAACTCTGGTCTCCATGACCCACTAGGCAAGCTGTATCCAAGGTCATGGAATCCATAACCATGTTTATGAAGTTTTGCATTGCAGAAGACGCATCTGGTCATCGTTAAGATATACAAAACCCAACATGGGTTTCTTAGTTTTCATTTGTTTATCTTTGCCTGTACATAGAAAGATACAGAGGAACTTTTGTTATGTACATATTTAGGTTTTGAGACATGGACTAGGAAAAAAGTGAGGATACTCGAGCTACCATTTTTTTTGGTTTTTAACATTTTGTCTTCGCACTTTCTCTCCGAAGTTAGTGATTGTTTAATTCCTTTTCGCATAAAAATGTTGGACGATAGCAATGCCTTTTCGGAGAGCATCATTAAGGGTGAAAGGCTTAGAGCATCATTAAAATTTTAATACTAATTTAATCTTTGAGATTCAATGGTGATACTCAATAGAGTTCTAAAAATAATAAAAATAAATTAAATTACTATATATAAATATACAAGATTCTGTAAAAACACTAATTTATTATGTTTCATAAATTTTTGAACGTATATTACAATCTGTAAAAACAAACTAAAACATATAATCAAGTCGACACAGTTATCTTGATGCAAACCTTGAATATATACGGCTGAAAGGTCTGGACTATAGACGGAGAATTCGATTAAGAAACACACAATCTAAAGAAATAACTCTTCTTTATTAATCACTTAGGAAAATAGCTCAAAACCTAAGTTTCTCTTAATCTCACAAATCCTCAAAGGGATGTCACAACTTGACAACTCCTTATATAGGTTTTTCTCTAAAACCTTATTTCCTTATTTTTCTCTAAAGTACAAGATAGTCCTAATCTCATTAGTTTTTTTACTTGTGCTTCAAGCTTACTCCAACAATCTCCCCCTTAAGCTTGAAGTCACTCTTCATCAAATCTTGTACTCCCATAAGCTCCCTTACTTCCTTGAATCTGTTCTTTCCCAATGCCTTTGTAAGAATGTCCGCCTTCTGCTCAACTCCAGGAACATGCTCAACTTCAATCTCTCCATTCTCAACACACTCTCGAATGAAATGGAACCTTCTCTGTATATGTTTACTTCTGCCGTGGAAGACAGGGTTCTTGCTGAGAGCTATTGCAGATTTGTTATCAATACGAATGAGAACCTTTTCACTTTCAGCTCCAGTAATTTCGCTAAGCAGGTCACGCAACCAAATTGCCTGTTTTGCCGCTTCGGTTCCTGCCATAAACTCTGCTTCACATGAAGACAAAGCCACCACATCCTGCTTCTGAGAACACCATGAGATAGGGCCGTTACCTAAGTAGAAGATATGTCCTGTTGTGCTTCTACCATCATCGGGATCGATGTTATGGCTGCTGTCACTATATCCAACCAGCCTTGGTATCGTTGTGCTTCTCTCAAAAACCAAACCAAGAGACGTCGTTCCCTTCAGATACCTCAAGCATTGTTTAATTGCGACTCCATGTGACTCCCTAGGGCTGTGCATATATCTGCTCAAGACTCCAACACAATACGATAAATCTGGCCTTGTATGAATCAAATAGCAAAAACACCCAATCTTCTTTCTAAAAACCGTAGCATCAATCTCTTTTTCCCCTTCTGCTCGAGAAAACTCAAGTCCAGACTCCATTGGTGTATGCACAGGATTGCAGTCCATCATCCCTGTTTCCTCTAAGATCTTGAGAGCATACCTCTTTTGACTTAGCACAATTCCCGTCTCATATTGATTTACCTCTATTCCAAGATAATAAGTCAGCTTGCCGAGATCACTCATTTCAAATTTAAACGCCATCTCCTCCTTAAATTTGTAAATGATTTCCATGTCCGTTCCTGTGACAAACAAATCATCAACGTACACAGCAATAACAAGAGTGTGACCTCGTTCTTCCTTGCGATAAACCGTAGGCTCCTTTGTGCACTTTCGGAATTTCAGCTCCTCAAGTATCTGATTTAATTTGTTGTTCCAAGCTCTCGGTGCTTGTCTTAAGCCGTAAAGCGCTTTATTCAACTTATAGACCTTCCCTTCATTTCCTTTTACTTCGAAACCCTCAGGCTGCTTGACATACACGGTCTCTTTGAGTTCACCATAAAGGAACGCTGTCTTTACGTCTAAGTGATGAATTTGCCATCCGTTTGCTGCTGCAATATTCACAAGAAGCCTTATTGTCTCAATTCTTGCTACAGGAGCAAAAACTTCTTCAAAGTCTATCCCATACTTCTGTACATATCCCTTAGCAACAATCCGAGCTTTGTGCTTGTTGATACTTCCATCTGAATTCCGTTTTAACCTGAATACCCACTTTAAGCCGATGGCCGTTGCTCCAATAGGTAGATCAACTAGATTCCAGGTGTTTAGCTTCTCTATCGACTTGAATTCTTCTTTACAGGCATTGGTCCATTCAATAGACAATTTTGCTTCCTCAAAGTTTCTTGGTTCATTGTTGATCTCTAAGAGAAGTGCTTCTCCCTCTTCTTCTGCGAGTAAAATATAGTCTTCGAGATATTTCGGCAACGTACTCTCTCTCTGACTTCTCTTAAGCGTCGATGCATCATTCTCAATAGTCTCGATGATCTCGTCTTCTTTACTCTGTGTCGGCAGAGCTTGTGTCGACGCATGTTCTGAAGTTCCGTCACCACCTCCTTCACTCTGTGTTCCAACAGAGTAACCACTCTCCGGCTCAATCTCACCTCCTTTACTCTGTGTTCCAACAGAGTGACCACTCTCTGGCTCAATCTCACCTCCTTTACTCTGTGTTCCAACAGAGTGACCACTCTCCGGCTCAATCTCATTCCCAAATTCTCCTAGAACAATGGTAAAGCTTCCATCATTGTTTTGTTCCGACTGATCCTTCCTCCAATTCCATCCTTTTGTCTCATCAAAGACAACATCACGGCTAACAACAATCTTTCTTGTCCTCGGGTCAAACAAACGATACGCCTTAGAGCTTGGTTCCGTTCCCAAGTGAACTAGCACTCTAGATCGATCATCTAATTTTTTAAGTAGATGTTGATCAATTTTTGCATAGCTAATGCAACCAAATATGCGCAGGTGATCAATACTCGGTTTCTGCAATTTAAACATCTCGTATGGTGTCTTGTCCTTTAGAGCCCTCGTAGCTATTCTGTTCAAAAGATAAGTCGAATGCCTAACAGCTTCTCCCCAGAGATAATTGGGTACCTTCATATGCTTTAAGATGCTTCTTGTCATCTCCATCATTGTTCTGTTTCTTCTTTCTACAACACCATTCCGCTGAGGGGTGTATGAAGCAGTGAGATGTCTCTGTATTCCAGCATTATCGCAAAAATCATTGAACTCCTGTGAGACAAATTCCCCTCCTCTATCGGTTCTGAAAGTTTTAATCCGTACCCCTGTATCCTTTTCCACGCAGTTTTTGAAGGTCTTAAATTTTTCGAAAGCAGCACTCTTTTCTTTCAACAAAATCGTCCACATATAGCGTGAGTGGTCATCAATAAGGACAAAAACAAACCGATTTCCTGCAGCTGTACTTGGTGTAATAGGGCCGCATAAATCACCATGTACTAGTTCTAAGATTGCAGAAGCTCGGTAAGAGGTTGCTTGTGGGAATGATTGTCTCGTTTGCTTCCCAAGTAAACACGATCCACATATCTCCTTTTCAAACGTGACTTGTGGAAGTCCTTTAACAAGCTCTCTTTGCATCATAGACTTGATAGTCTCTGAGTTTATGTGTCCGAAGCGAGCATGCCACCTGCTTGATTCACTAGTTGAAGCTAGATTTAGAGAAGCATTATCACGAAAACCCATACATACCTTGTATAATCTGTTTCTCGATCTTGGAGCTTTCGCAAGGAGTCTTCCTTTTGCATCTTTCATTGTAAGAAAACCTCCTCTTAGCCTGATGTCGCAGCCTAACTCAGTCGCTTGTCCCAAACTAATGATGTTGCTTTTCAGGTCAGGGATGTAGTACACATCAGTCATAACTCGAGGTTCACCATTCATATCAATAAGCGAGATTGACCCTTTCCCTTTGATGTCCACACGCGAGTCATCTCCAAACCTCACCTTCCCAGTAACAGATTCATCAAGCTTCTCAAAATATCTCCGATCTCCCGTCATGTGATTGCTAGCACCATTGTCAAGGTACCAGATGTTTTCCTCCTCCGTGTTGGTCTCAAACTTGCTCGGTATGCACTGCTCTTCATTAAGATAAACAATTTCATGCATCATAAGTTCATCAGCCCTTTGCGTGTCTTGAGTCTCTGCTTCTTGAGCTTCTTGAAGCTTTAGCAACCGGTCTGGGCAATCGGAAGCAAAGTGACCAAGTTTGTCACATCTATAACAAGTAATTCTAGATGAATCTCTTGCTCCGTTAAATCGTCCTCTGCCTCTTCCTCTGTAAAATCGACCACCGCGGCCTCGGTTACGGTAGTCACTATGAAATTCTCTGCTGTTTGTTGCTTCCATATTCGCATACATGAGCTTAGATTGATCTTCTTGTGCTTCCTCCTGGTCATTGATTCTCTCTTCGTAAGCCTTAAGGCGTCCTATGATGTCTTCAAAAGTTGTAGTATTAAGATCTAATACTTGTTCTAATGAGGCCACAATGTGGATATACTTTTTGCGAGGAAGACAGTTCAGAAACTTCTTAACCAGCTTAGATTCATCAATGTTTACTCCGAGAGAAGCTGATTTTGATGCTATCTCTGACAATTTTCCCGAAAACTCATCAATCTTCTCCGTATCCTTCATCTTAAGCCGGTCAAAATCAGCCATGAGTGTCTGTAAGCGTGCCTCTTTGACTCGTTCTGCCCCTACATGTCGAGTTTTGATAGCATCCCAAACCTTTTTCGCTGAAGTTAGGTCGCCTACTTGCAAAACGAGAGCCTCGGGTATCGACTGGAATAGCAAGGCCATGGCCATGTTATCTTTATCTCCATCAACCACATCCGTGTCGGACTCAATTGCTTCCCAAGCTTTATGCACTTACAACCTTCATCCTTATTGCCCACACGGTGTAGTTAGTTGAAGTTAGCATAGGACACACGATCGAAGATGAGCCTCCTCCTTCTTTTGATTTAATTGGAACAATCGCACCACCATCTGTCATCCTTCCCTAGAGATCGCACCGCTCTGATACCAAATATAGACGAAAAATTCGATTAAGAAACACACAATCTAAAGAAATAACTCTTCTTTATTAATCACTTAGGAAAATAGCTCAAAACCTAAGTTTCTCTTAATCTCACAAATCCTCAAAGGGATGTCACAACTTGACAACTCCTTATATAGGTTTTTCTCTAAAACCTTATTTCCTTATTTTTCTCTAAAGTACAAGATAGTCCTAATCTCATTAGGTTTTTTACTTGTGCTTCAAGCTTACTCCAACATGGACAGCAGCATCAGTCTTTGTCATATCAACCTACAACTACCATTATTCAGAGATCAGAATCAAGTCGACACAGTTAAAGTGCATCGGGCAGACAATAAAACTGAATGAAGAGAGATATTGTAAATTCAATGAGAATTGAGTACCTGATCAGGTCGGAAAAACAACTTGTTCATGTTAGCTAGTTCAACAGAGTCATAGTCATACAACAAAGACGACCAATACCACATCTGGTCAACATTTTAGCAGCAACACTTCCAACACCACCAACTCCCTGTCACATAAAGTTTCCAATTAACCCTTGTATAGAGTGGATTAAATTGTATAGCAGAGGAAAAAAATTTGAAAAAAGGAGAGAAATACATACAACTATGACGACTGAAAACTCTCTTATCCTCTCATTAGAGATCCTCTTGAGAGTGCCATAATAAGCCTACTGTAAGGATTACTATCTACCACTTCTGAACTTAATTCCTGCAATATAGAGATCCTCTTGAAATCAGAACACATTACATAGATAATAGTCAAGTTATGTTATAGGAGACAAAGCAAATGCAATGCAAAAATCCAAGAGAATTTTTAAGCAATGTTAACCTCAAGAGAAACTACATCCAAGCAATGCAACAACAAAAGCTTTGACATTTCACGAACATGCAGCAAGGAAAAGGACATAAGCAGATCAATAATCGATCGAAGTTTACTTTGAGGAACACTATATTCGGCACGTGGCAGCGTAGAGACGTCTCAAGCGTCTCATTGCACTGATCCATCATCCATCTCACACCATTATATAGCAAATAATTAGTTTTTTAATTTCTTTTTTTACTTGTTAATGATAAGAAACGGCGATAGATTCACCGTTATGGATGGTCTTAGTAGCTAGACCGAGTTAGCAATATAATTTTATAAATAGTGATATTGACATATTTAGTCATTATATAAGTTATAGTACTAATTTTGATTCAATACAGAACATATACCGTTTGTCGAAATGCAAACCCAAAATTCAATTGTATCGGGGCGGAAATAAGATAATATTCTAGTTTATTTCTTACGCAAGTGATTGATGGAATATGTTAGCATGTGCATGTTCATGTAGCAGAGCTATGTGAATATATGTAGTCGTGGTTAATGATTTATTGGTTGGCTCCACTGACTTCCTTTGATCTGAAATTGTCCACATAGGCGCCATTACTCTAGGCTTTGGAGTTTGGACACACAACATACAAAGTTCAACATAGAGTGAAGGTACTGAAGAAACTTGAATGTTAAATACTGGTGATGCCTCTTCACCTAGCAGAAGACAAATGAAATAATAGGCGAGGATTTCTGCACTCTATACATCCCTTCCTCTGTTATATGGTGAGATTTGGATTTCAGAGATTAGGAGCTAGCTACCACTATTAGAGCATGATTATGGGTGGTAAATAATGGTAAATATAAGAGATTTTTAATATTATAAAATTCTTATATTTATCCAAACTATTTTTGGATTTCTAAATATATAATCTATATTACCCATATTTAGTGGATAAATATAACATCTCTCTCTATCTCTCTTCTCTTTCTCTCTATTCATCAATCCCAATATAATTCATATTATAAAATTCATATATTACCCCAATCATATTTACTACTTATAATCATGCTCTTATGGATTTTTTTTTTTTGTGGCAAACTAAAATCTGTTTTTTTGTGGCAAACTAAAATCTGGGGGTTGATGTATACAATACTTTTTTTTTTGGTTTCTCTCAGGCTCTCAATAGTATATATATGTTTCCTTTGTTTTCATAGATTGAGGATTTTGGTGTTGCAAGGACGAAGAAAGATATATATTGCTTTTTATGCTGGATTTGTTGGTGAGAAGACTTTGCCTACCGCTTGTTATTCTGCTATTGAATCTTCATATCTCTACCGTTTGTTCTAACGAATCTCTTAATAATAACAAAAAAAGATAATACTATTGGGAAACATCTCGATGTTAGTATCCTCAAAGATCATTTGATTATTGTATCCTCTGTTTGTGTTTAGATGACTAATTAGGTGGTTAATGCAGTGCCATTTTCAGTGCTCTTTTTGGCTTACGCTTAAACTTTTGGATGGCAATTAGCACGAGGTTTCTTCTTGGGAGTTTTAATTGTTTGCTTGGAACAATAAAGGTAACCTCTTTGTTCCCACTAATACTCCGGTTTATTTTTCTTGTTGTACATACTAAGATTGTGTCATCCTTTTGTTCTAAATGCTTGAAGCTTTCCATGTGTCAAATCTCGCATTGCAGTTTTTCTTGTACTTCTTATTAATTCATATCACTACAAGAAAACAAGGATTATTCCGATGGAATTTTCGACGGACGTAATATCCGTCGGAAATTTCCGACGGCATGCCGACGGATTCCGAGCAAAATAAATCCGTCGGAAATCTGTCTCTTTGTCCCGACGGATTTCCGACGGAAATAAGCTGTCGTAATTTTCCGACGACTTTTCGACGGAATAACGACGAAAATCCGACTTTCCGATGTCGGCAAAGTTTGAGTGGTCAGCTCATACCGTCGGAATTCCGATGTCGGCAAAGTTTGAGTGGTTACCATTTCGTTAGCGGTGGCCGATGGGATTGGTGGGGTGTTATGTCAGAGGTTTTTGACGGATTTCCGACGGAAATCCGTTCTATATAAGTTTCCACATTTCTTCATTCCTTCATAACACAATTTTAAAAAGCCAAAAAATTTGTTAACGATGAGTTCATATTTTCGGTCTTGGATGGACGAGCTAATGATGGATATGGGCTCGAACTTATTACCGTCCGCATACGCTGAAGGTATTTACCCAGAAATCAAGATGCAGCAAAAAAAGGTCAGGATATCAAATGTCCATGTTCTAATTGCTGTAATAGAATTAGTGTTGCGGTTCATACTGTTTGGAATCACTTATATAGATATGGATTTAGGCCGGGATATAAGGTTTGGTTTTTCCGCAGAAATATAATAAAAAATTAAAATCCCTCGGAAATCCGTCGGAATGTATGACGGATTTTAATTTTTTTATTATAAAAAAAATCTTTATTAAATTTCCGCAGAAATATATAAAAGAATTAAAATCCCTCAGAAATCCGTCGGAATTTATGACGGATTTCCGACGGATTTTATTTTTTTTTATTATGAAAAAAGCTTTATTAAATTTCCGCAGAATAATAAAAAAATTAAAATCCCTCGGAAGTCGACGGAATTTATGACGGATTTCCGACGGATTTTATTTTTTTTTATTATGAAAAAAATCTTTATTAAATTTCCGCAAAAATATAATAAAAAAATTAAAATCCCTCGGAAATCAACAAAATCCTCAAGTAATCAACAAGTTTGCATGTGAACTTAAGATCATGAAATGGAAAGGGGCTTTTGTAAACTCTGTTTGTATCTAGAACTTTAATCATCTAGAGAAGTAGAGACAAGATCTTCTTCATCCTCTTCTTCTTCCGTGTCATGAAAACTATTATTATTCAGTAATTGAGATTATCACTTGGTAATTAAGCTGATTTCTAGGACTTGTTGAACGTAGAATTGTTTTTAATGGACTCGGTTTCATTACTTTAATGCCTAGTAAGGGTATGATGTGTTCTTGAGGGGGATTATTGGTAGATAAATGACGTGAGAAAGCTTTTTACTTGTGAGTAGTCGTGACATGTGAAAAGCTGTCAAACATCTTAATGGTTAAATAAAATTATAAGTCTAATTTTTATAGCATCAACTAATCGTTTAAAAAAATATAAAGGCTAATTTGTACAAAAAGGATCTTAATAACTTTTTAGAGTTCCAATCAGATTCAATTATGTGTTTTACACTTATACAATGTTCAGCGCAAGTTTCCTTGCATGAGTTAATGCATTTTCTATGGTTTCGAGGACATACTCGCATGCGTTGAATTTAATTATGTAAGAAATCTAAAAGTCAAAATTCTCAAAATCAAAACACAAAATATATATGCGAGATTATATTAACAGACCTTCACATATTTCTTGAGTCTCCTTAACAATGGTGGATCCAGTAATTTTCACTCCAAGCAACCAACATTCCTTCGTTATATTTCTTGATATGGACACAAATCCAAACTGTACTAACTCTCACTCTGTTTCTGCTCAGGTACAGTGCAGATCTTCTGATGAATACAAGGCCAATGAAGATGATGATACATGGAACGAGTATTCAGATTCCAAGAACATTGCGTCTAAGAAAAAACCGAGAACCGAAGCAGAGTCTTCCTCAGAAAAATCTGATTTTTTCGCGCATGTCACGTCTTCAAACCTAAGCCGAGATAGATTGATTCTTACTTTACTTGAGTCTTTGAATGCATAATATCGTTACCATCACCTAATAAATATTACGCGTTACGCTTTTGCAGTGTCTTTTAAGGGGTTTTGCGAGATCGAATGGCTTGAACCAGAGAAGCTGTGAGATTGATCTGATGAATCCACGTGGAAAATCATGGACACTTGGTCTGAGATACAACACTGTAACTGATCAGGTTTGTATCAGAGGAGGCTGGAGAAACTTCTATTTCGCAAATGGGCTTGAAGTTGGATCTTTCTATAAGTTCAAACTTGAAAGAAACGGGACAAGACCTTTGCTAAGATTGTGTTCCGACACAACTCCAGTAGGAAACTGTTCCAAGGAGAACGGAAAAGATAATCTTTCGGCAAAACCTAGCAGTGAAGAGAGTGCTTTGGGGAAGCAGAACAAGTTTCTGACATTAACCTTTAAGCCTTACATGCTCAGCTCAGGTCAACTTGTAAGTTTTTTTAACATATTCACTACAAGAAAACAAACATTATTCCGACGGAATTTCTGACGGACGTAATATCCGTCGGATTTTAAATTTTTTTATTATAAAAAAATCTTTATTAAATTTCCGCAGAAATATAATAAAAAAAAATTAAAATCCGTCGGAAATCCGTCATAAATTCCGACGGATTTCTGACGGACAACCCTAATTTCTGCTGTCCAAACAACTTCGATCTCATCGAAAAAGCGGGAAAATCCGTCGGAATTCCGTCGGAAACCTGTAATAAAACCAGACTCATCTCCTTCGCGGAGACAGACGGATTTTCGGAGAAAAAAAAAAATAAATCGCCGGAAAACGCAAAAGTCTCGCCGGAAAAGCATAACCAACATCAAATTCAACCACATTCTCAATCTCTATCACCAAATCATGAATCCAATGTAAGTTTTTGTTCATTTTAGGCTTGTTTTGAAAATTAGAAATTATGAATTTTAGAAAATGTATTTTTATAATTTGATAGATTTAGGATGTTATAAATTAAGGGATGTAAGGATTTAGGATGATAGAAATGTAGAAATGTACGGATTTAGGATGTTCGAAATTTAGGGATTTAGGGATTAAGGGATTTAGGGAGTTAAGAATTTTGGAATTTTGTAATTTTGTAATTTATGAATTATTGAAATTAGAGAGTAAGAAAAATTCTCAATTGTTGAAATTTTACTAATTCTTTAATTTGTTTAAATTACAAAATCCCAAATTCCCGAAAATTTCTAAATATCTAAAACTTTAAATTACCAAATCCCAAATTCCCGAAAATTCCTAAATCTCTAAATCCCTAAATCTCGATATCTGAAAATCCAAAAATCTAAATATCTCTAAATACCTATATTCTAAAATCTCAATTTCCTACAATCCCTAACTCCCTAAATCCTTAATTTATGAAATCCGAAATTCCATAAATTAATCCCTAAATTACAAAATTTCAAATTCCCAAAATATCTAAATACCTAAATTCCAAAATCCCTAATTCCCAAAATCTCAATATCCCAAAATCTCAAAGTCCCCAATTCCCATAAATCCCTAAATTCCGAAATCTCAAAATTTCGAAATCACAAATTCCCAAAAACTCAAAATCCCTAAATCCATAATGTAGATTATAAATTTTAAATTTATATTTAAAATTTAAGATTTAAATTTACAGCTATATATATGTAAATCCGTAATATAGATTATTAATTTTAAATTTATATTTAAAATTAAAAATTTATATTTATATATGTAAGAAAATTTCAACGGTATGTAAAAGTTTTGGCAATCGTAGGGACTATGGGCGATTTCATCACTCTAGTGGATCCGATACTTCCACTAGGGGAGGTCGGAGTGGGAGTCAGTCGCATATCCCCGACACTAGCGGTTTGGATCCCCCACACCCGTCTCTTCCTATGGGTACATCGCCCTCAGCTCCCACGGCCATGAGCATTGAGGAGTTTGTTTCGCAACCCGGACGGGATAGGTTGACTCGCCTAGATCCTAACTCGACCTGGTAAGTTTTATTTAAAAATGTATTTGATTATATTAACTTAATAAAATATTTAACTAAATATTGTTTAGGTTTCAATATTCGGGAAACGGGATTACGAGTTCTATCAACGCAATGATCAATTGCTTGATAACTAAACCGTATCCCACATACAGTTCGATGCCGGTGGCAGACCAGGACACCTGGTTTCGGCAATTTGCGGTATGATTTTTTTCTAAATTAAGAATGTAGATTTTATTTTCCATTCAAATTGTCAATATTAATTTGGGTACGTTTTTTTTTTTCAGCAAGAATTTACTTGGGACCCACAGTTGACTGCTTTGGTCCGACGGCATTTCGACAAAAAGGTCGGTCGAAAGTACTCGTGGAAGATGAACGAGTGGAAGGACATGTGGTTCAAAGAAGGAAAGGTGCCTCGGGTTATGAAAAATAACCCAACATTATGGGCTAGACTACTTGCCCATTGGGAACGGGAGGACACTAAAGCGAACTCAGGAAAAAACTCGACTAACCAGAAGAGCGACCGGAAGGGGAAGGGACCGGCGACCCATAACCTCGGAGCAACGAGCAAAGCGTCACGTGTTGAAAAACTGGTAATTTTCTAAATTTTCCAAAAAAATTTTTATAATCCATCTCATATTTCCTTCTTTATCTATGCCAACAGTTTGAGAAGACCGGTGTGCATCTGTCACATCTTGATTTGATCAAAGATGCGCACACCAACAGAAAGACTGGTGAAATTCAAAATGCAATTGCTCGTGAAATCGTGGAAAGCGTGGAGAGGCTCGGTGAGGAGTGTAACGACCGCGAACCAAATTACGGAATATTTGGTCGTGTGTCGATCGACACAGGGAGTGTGTGTCGATCGACACAAAAAAAAAAAAAAAAAGTTCTCTTTAAAAGACAGAGTGTCGGCAGGGCTTGTGAGCTCAGTTGTTTCAGAGAGAAAATATCAGTTTTGTGGGGATTTGAGTGAGGAAATCAAGTGATTTCAAGTTGGGTTTTTGGAGGGTAAGAACAACTTCTGTTCGTGTTTTGGAGGAGACAAACGGAGGTCAAGATCACGGCGGATCGGAGTGAAATTTGGAGGGTAAGAACAACTTATGTTCGTGTTTTGGAGGAGACAAGCGGAGGTCAAGATCACGGCGGATCGGAGTGAAATTTTGAGGGTAAGTACTCCTGTCGTTGTTCTTGTCGTAGGAAAAATCCGTTTGTCAATCGGACGGTTAGATTGTTATTTATGGTCGTTTAAAGTTGGGTTCGTTGTGCTGTTTCCAGTTCCGATCATTACCGATCATCGAGTTTGCGGGCTTAACTGCCGTCGAACCAGAAGGACCCAGAGAGCGATCTATATACGGTTAGAAGGCCCTCTCTGTCTACTTTTCAGTTCGGGTTTCCGATCTTGATTCCGTTGTGTTTTCCGTTCCCAGTGTGCTTTCTTGTTAAACGGATTATTTCTGTTCCAGTTCGGATCATCGAACTTGCGAGTTGTTTTTTCGTCGAACCGTTGGGAACCAAGGGACGATCTTTATACGGTTGGAAAGCTATCTGTGTCTAGTTTCTATATCAGGTTTCTGATCCTGATTTTGAGGTATTATTCGTTCTCGGTGTGCTTTCAAAGTCAATGTATCATTCCTGTCTTATGAAATCTTTAATTCGCTTTAGGTGATTTGTAGAGGAGACGAACGGCTAGGCAAATCAGATCGGAACAGGGTGAAAAATTGTGGGTAAGTTCTTCAAGCCTTTTTCTTGATGCGGGCGAAAACGGTTCATCATTTCGTTGATTATTCATCGAGTTATGGCTGTTTGAACTCGATGGGTTTGTGCAGATTAGTTATCTACAATCAGTTGGCTTTGGGGTTGATTTGCGAACGAACCAGAAGGAATCTGGAGGCTATCTTTATACCAACGCGTAGCTGTGTCTGTCTAGTTTCCAGAACAGTCGTCCGTTTTGGTTTTGGACCAGTGGTTCGTCGTGTACAAGTCTTTTTGTAACCGTTGGTCCCATTCTCTTTTCGATTCTTCGAGGTGAGTGCGTGACCGTAGGTTTATCTGGGTAAAGGGATTGATCACAATGCATTGTTTGATGATTTGGTGGTTGATTCACGTGTTATGAATGTTATGTGTTGTTTGGTGTCGTGGTTTGTCTTTTATGCCTGTGTGTATAACCTGTAGACGGGATGACCGTCTCACTGAGTATTTGTGATAATACTCACGCAACTCTTTGTGCCATGTGTTGCAGGTAAAGGGAAAATGTGATCGTGGAATCATGGCCGGGAAGAGGAGATGATCTAGTGCTCGATTTCGTGATGATAGCAATTCTAGGATTATATTTAATAATTATCGAACTGAATATTTAACCGAATATTATTGTGTTATATTTAATAATTATGAGATTATTAAATGATATTATTATTAAATTATATTTAATAATTATCGAACTGAATTTTTAACCGATATTTATTGTGTTATATTTAATAATTATGGGATTATTAAATGATATTATTATTATTAAATGATTTTTGTTGTTTGATTGTTTAATCGTTGTTCCGCATTATTGTTAGATTGGACCGTTGAGGATCACTAATTGTGATAGTAGTGATCCGGGTCGAAATTTTTTTTTATTTTGACGGGTTGGGTCGTCACAAGGAGTACCTCCAATCCCAACCGATCGTCGAAGGAACTCCACCGGCCACCGAAGTTCCACTCGAGAAGATCAACGAGTTCACCTATGAGATTAGTAACACTGTCAAATTTAAAATAAATTTTGATACTAATAATTAGAACGTTGATTGATTTATTTTTTATCGTAGGTTACGCCTAAGAACAAAGGTCGTGTCTTTGGCCTCCCGGAAGACAGTTTCTCCACATCCGTTAATTCATACCGCTTTCACGTAAATAGTAGGTTGAGGGCACAAAACACCGAGCTTCTCGAGCGCATGAGCGTGATGGAGGCACAATGCGCAGAAGATGCAGAACGCATTCGGGCAATGGAAGAAAAAGATGAACGAGTTCTTCCGTAACGAGTCCCAGTAGACTTTACTTTATGTAATATTTAAATGTTTAAATCACTTTTAAAAATATTGAAATTTAATTTTAAATTTTGTTTATTTTAATTTTATTTTAATTTAATATATTTAATTAGAAATTTTTTTTTTTAAATAATTAATCCGTCGGAATTCCGTCGGTTTTCATGGCCGTCGGAAATCCGTCGGTAAAAGTGCCGTCGGAAATCCGTCGGTAAAAATTTCCATCGGAAATCCGTCAGTCACCACCGTCGTCGGAAATCCGTCAGTAAAAATTTCCGTTAGATTCCAATCGCCGACGGAGTTTCGACAGATTCCGGTTATCCCTTTTCCGTCGGAAATCCGTCAGATTTTTCCGACGGATTTCCGACGAGATAGAACCAACGGACCAAAACCGTCGGAAACGACCCTGTTTTCTTGTAGTGTATCTAGCTTTTTACCGTACTAATTAGTGCCTTTCGTTGTTCTCCAATATCAGCCTGCCGACAAATATCCAAATGTGTTCTTTAAAGGATCCGATTTTGGCAGCTGTGTATTCTATTCTTACTCCTCTGTTTAAGAGGTTAGTGGAATGCTTATTATGGAATCTCTTGAACTAAATATGCTAATTACAATGCAGATTCCGCTATGAATTGCCTTGCTTTACAATATCAGATTTTGCATTGGTTGTGACAGTACTATGCTGCTTCATTCCGGTACTCTATTTTTCTGCTCTGAGAACCTTTGTCTTCATTGTCAAGCCTTCTTTAATTATATATATATATATATATATATATATGTATTTCACACATAGTTCACCCACGAGTCTCGTATGTCTCTCCAAATAGGAAACATTGCACAATCATAAGCGGAACAGCACATCACATGATGACTCATACGAAACACTTGAAGCTTCTCAAGGGTCTCTCTTGAAGAATTGGCCTCTCATGTCCTCTTTCATAATGTATTTGAGTTGAATCGGAAAGGAGGAAAATGGCGGAGGAGTACAAGGAAGCTTTGTTGGAGAACCAGAAGTATTATGAAGGTTGTCCCGGATGTAAAGTGGAGATGATGAAACAGCTCCGGCGAGGTTATCCTACCTCGAGCTTTCCTTCGTTTGGATCATCGTTCTCGCCACTTGTAAATACCTTCTTAGCCTTCTTTGATTCTCTAAACAGCTTTCTTGTGTTGCAAGTAACGATTCATTATGCAATTTTCTTTATGGGTTTTCATTCGTTTGGATTCATGTGTTCCCATGCAGCTCTGCCTATTTCTTCGCTTTACCCCTTCCTCTATAATATGGTGAGTATGTTTGGTTAGAGAGTTTAAAAGCTATATCATGTTATGGATCCTAGTAGATTCAGAGAAATAGTAATGTCTTAAACACAAATCTCTGTTGATGGCAGATTTGCTTGGAGCGAGAGGCGACTAGACGCTGCGTTTCTACCAGGTATCATCTCATTACTTTCCTTAATTTGGTCATTCTTTGATGATATTCATAGTACTTAAACGAACTGAAAATGAATGCAGGATCGCATATGGTGTTCTTCTTCCTGAATGTGAATTGTCGTGGTCGGCGTAGTTCTCACGTTCAAGCGATTTCTAACCACGGCTATGAGGTGAAAATTCATTTGAAATGGTGCTAGGGAGATGTATGCATCAATCATCCTAAAGGTGCTAAGTGTAAGTCCAAAAGCTAAAGCTAATTTTTAAACACATATGCCTTCTTTGGTTCTCAAAAACAGTTTTTTGTTATGTTGATTTCTCTCTCTTTACGGCATTTTTTGGGACGAATAGTTATGAAAGCAGAGGGATTCTGAAAATTTTCGGAAAATGATTGGTTATAGTTAAATTCTTTTTCCTCCACAAGCTTTACTTTCTCTTGTTAATGGAATAAGACACATGCAACATTTTTCTCTATTTCTTCAATTCATAACACTTATCAACACGAATTTTAGCTAACTGAATAAATCCTAGTTGCCACCGTTTCTCTAACGCCTTTGATCCGATCTGATCAATGCAAGTTAACTTCTCCCTGCTTTGTTAAATTAACAAGTATTGGACACAATATATATTATGATATATTGCTTTGATAAAACAATTCGATTCAATATGTTTTATCATTCAGCTTTATGCTTCTTTCATTCAATTTGTTTGAGTTGACTTGCTTGCTAATTAAAACTTTGATATTACGCACATGCAGCCTCTGTTAATCAAATTAAACTATTTATAACAGAATCCAAAATCACATGTTTCATAATAGATTTATCAATTATTGCTTTATTGTTTGGTTTTGGTATAAATCGTTCGTTTAAATTGATGCATGCAAGTTCTGATGCTTAACGTTTCTTCAATATTCATCAATAAAATAGTTTATAATTATTCATACATGCTTTCGTCATGATTGGAATATCTCTATGTTTTAATACATTTACAGCATATTATTTTAAGTTCTCAGTTATATATAGTTGATGTTTTAATACTTTCATTTAACCTATTTTATATATGGGTTGGTTGAGTTGTTACGATTTCGATAGCATAATATTAGTCACGAATCATGCTTATGCATATTGATTATTTTATTACTTATTTGTTTCATTATACAAATATAGATTCATATTGTATCATGATGACCAATTCTTATTTTATTGAATCATATGACTGTCTTCTAATGCTTGATTGATTTGCAGTCTGATTATTAAATTTTTATCATAAAATTGTTTTGTATAAAACATAATATATAATTTTATTTTACAACATGAAATTTGATCACACTTTTCTTATTTCAGTGAACTATGTAGAATTTTACGAAAATTGAATTTGAAGATTTTGATATTAGTAGAAGCAACTATTTGTCATGGACGTTAAATGCTGAATTTCATCTAAGTGCAAAAGATCTTGGTGAAACCATCAATGAAAAAAATTAAACAACCGCTCAAAACAAGGCAAATGCCATGATATTCTTTCCTCATCACCTCCACGAAGTTTTTAAGTGTCAGTACTTGACCGTGAAAGATCCACAAATGCTTTGGAGCAATCTAAAGAAAATATATGACCACCATAAAACTGTAATTTTACTCAAAATTCGTTATGATTGGATACATTTGCGATTACAAAACTAAATTTGTAACTGAGTATATAACTCAGCCATGTTCAGAATTACTTCCAAGTTGAGTTGTGTGAAGAAAATATCTTCGATGTTGAGATGTTAGAAAAAACGTACTCTACTTTTGAATAATGTTGTCATGCCGACACAATATTGTAAAAAGATATAAAATATATTTTGGTTACAATTATATACCCAAGATCTCTTTTGATGCATGTTGATCCTTTTAGCATTTCATCATAATTAATAAGGCTACATATAGTCTCATAAATCATAATTAATTCATTCAAATACAGACTAGTCCACATGCATGTAAGATAATCAAGTTGAACGAGACTCTCTAACTTATTTTAGAATGTAAGCTAACTTATTCAAATGCAGACTAGTCCACGTACATAGCTCCATTATCACTTCTTGTCAGAGAAATAAATACAATAAAGCCACGACTAGCGAACTTCCTCCGGAGTAAAAACAAAATAAGGCTATATCTTTTACGTTGACTCTGTGATTTTCCTGTGTCGGAGTTGAATCTGAAAATGGCGGAGGAGTACGAGGAAGCGTTGTTGGAGAAGCAGAAGTATCACGACGGTTGTCCGGGATGCAAAGTGGAGCAAATGAAACAGCTCCGGCAAGGTTACCCTTACCTTGAGCTTTCCATCATTTGGATCGTCGTCCTCGCCACTTGTAAACACCTTCGTAACCTTTTTTGATTCTCTAAAAAGCTTTCTTGTATTGCAAGTAACGATTCATTATGCAATTTGTCTCATGGGTTTTCATTTATGTTTATGTGTTTGCACGCAGCTCTGCCGATTTCTTCGCTTTACCCCTTCCTCTATTATATGGTTAGTGTACTGTGTTAGAGAGTTTGAGAGCTATACCATGTTATGGATCCTAGTCATTTTTTATGATTTTTTTTGTGTGTAAATTGAGAGACATGTTTAGGTTTTAAACTGATGAAGATGTATACCATGTCGCATACCATACCATTCCTTTGTCACATACTCCTTTGTTTTCATAGATAGAAGATTTTGGTATTGCAAAGACGGAGAAAGACATTGGGTTTTATGCTGGATTTGTGGGTGAGTTGCCTCAGTGACTTGTTATTCTTCTATTTAATCTCCATATCTCTTTACCGTTTTGTTCTAACTAATAATCTCTTTTTGCTTGTAAGGGGGCTCATTCATGCTTGGCAGAGCACTGACCTCACTCTTATGGGGAGTTATTGCTGATCGTTTCGGACGAAAGCCGATTATACTCTTGGGAACTATCACAATGTTAGCATCCTTATAAAACATAATTTTGATTATTATTATTATTTATTTATTTTTGTAAAGGTAATTATAATTTTGATTATTGTATCCGTGTTCATGTTTAAATGACTGATTATGCATGTGATTATTTGCAGTGCCATTTTCAACGCTCTTTTTGGGTTAAGCTCAAACTTTTGGATGGCAATTGGCACGAGGTTCCTTCTTGGAATTTTCAATTGTTCGCTTGGGACAATGAAGGTTTCATTTTTTTTATATTTTTTTTGCGCACATAATAATGTCATTTCTCATCATTTATAATTGTTTTAATCATCATTTATAATTGTATTAATGATCGCTTATAATTGTATTAATTTCAGGCATATGCATCATAAATATTTTATGAGGAATATCAAGCTACAGCAATGTCAGCTGCAATAAGCTATTCTGTCTTTAGCAAAATAAAAATAATAAAAACAAGCCTTTCTATCATGTAATTAATTAAATATTTTTTACATGTTTTGGCTGTTCGTGTTGTGACCCTTATTGTGATTTCTTATTCATTTTAGGTTAGTACTGCTTGGGGCATCGGACTCATTATTGGCCCTGCACTAGGAGGGTTTCTAGCACAGGTAAATCGATCATATTTATGTTATGTAGTTACTTAACTCTACAAGCCTTGCTGTAATTTTCTTCCTTTTAACGCTAAATATATATAATTTGATTTAGGTAAATAAACCATAGGTATCAGTTTCAAATAATAAAAACAGAGAACCAGCTCCATAATCAGAGCACATATAACCTTCAATGCCTAGCTTGCTGCAAATTTTTTTTGTGCGCATTAATTCATATTTAGCTTTCTACCATTCTAATAAATGTTTTTTCAAACTTAGCCCGCGGACAAATAGCCAAATGTATTCTCCAAAGAATCCATTTTTGGAAGGTATATATATATGTATTCTTATTCCTCTGTTTAAGAGTTTAGTATAATGAATCATGTAATGGAAATCTCATAATGAAATAAATATGTGAATTGCAATGCAGATTCCGGTATGCTTTGCCATGCTTTACGATATCGGCTTTTGCATTGGTTGTGACAGTACTATGCTGCTTTATCCCGGTACTCTATTTTTCTGTCAAAGGCATACTAAGAACCTTTGTCTTAACTTTTCGGGTTTTTTCCACCCACAAGTCTCATATGCCTTTCTCCAAATAGGAAACATTGCACAATCATGGTAGGCAGAGCACATCAAAAGATGACTCAAGCGAAAAGCTTGAAGCTGAATCTGGTGCTTCTAACGGGAGAGCATCTCAAGGGTCTCTCTTGAAGAACTGGCCCCTCATGTCATCTATCGGTGTGTATTGTGTTCTGTGTCTACATGACATTGCATACTTCGAGGTAGTTTTCTACTGCTGAATTCAGTCGTTTATTTTCTTGAAGATCTTGACTTGGGTGTCAAGGTAAGAGGCTTTACATGTGTGTATCTGGAAGTATACAAGTGAAACCTGGTTTTTGTTTTTTGTTACTAGTGTGGTGTGTTTCTATCTAACCTAGCAAATTTTATTAGTTTGAGCTTTTGCAACTTCATTGTCTTGTGCTCTAGTCTGAACAAAAAGTTATTCATCACCTGGAATCTATCTATGCAGATATTTTCACTATGGGCTAACAGTCCACGAAAATATGGAGGTCTGAGCTATTCGACCAATGATGTCGGTACAGTCCTTACTATCTCAGGTATGCAGAACATCCTCGCTCCTCATGTCTTGTGTTTAGGAACTTGTGAAAATGCTTTGATTGAATCCGTATGAGAGTTAAAAGTAATCATGAATACGCAGAATTCTTACTTATCAAAATCGAGACTGCTGTTACTCATCAACACTTCTTCTTTAGGTCTCGGCCTATTCGCCTTTCAGGTTTTTCTTTATCCTTTGGCCGAGAGACTGCTAGGACCTGTGCTGGTCACACGCTTTGCTGGGGTTAGTTCGTACTCCGTTTGATGCTTCTATGCAAATTCTATGTAGTGCACTTGAATTAATGCAACAAGATAGAGATTGTTCTTCTGACCATTTTTTTTTTCTTTTTCAGGTACTGATGATACCTATACAAATGGGTTATCCATTTATAGCATGTTTATCAGGTTTCAGTCAAAACTTACTGTTGAATTGTGCATCAATCCTCATAAATGTACTTAGCGTAAGTCCAATATCAGAAGCTAATCCTTTTCTTTGTTTATCCTCTATGTGTATGTAGTTTACATATAAAGAAAATAAGGTCATGTTAATATATTTCTCAGCTGCTTTATTAGGATATGGTTTTTGTGAATTTAGGTGTCTGCCATAACTGGCATGGTTATTCTGCAAAATAAAGCAGTGGTAAATAAAAAAAAATATTTTATCTTCTTGAAACCGCAAGGTGCAATTTTCTCATATCTTTTTTTTTTTGTTTGCTAAATTTTTTCTCATATCTTATAAACTCCAATTATAATGTTTTTGTATGAAAACAACAGGATCAGAGCCAAAGAGGGGCAGCTAATGGAATTGCTATGACTGTCATGTCTCTCTTTAAGGCCATTGGACCAGCTGGAGCTGGCATCTTGTAAGTGACATTTCCAATGAATAAACATGTAAGTAATTACAAAGAAGCAGTACAATGTCTTAATGAACACAAATCTCTATTGATGGCAGATTTTCATGGAGCGAGACGCGACTAGACGCGACATTTCTACCAGGTATCATCTCATAATTACTTTGCTTTGTCCATTATATATATATTAATAGTACTTAAATGAACTGAAAATGAGTGCAGGATCGCATATGGTGTTCTTCTTCCTAAATGTGATAGTCGTGGTCGGAGTAGCTTTCACGTTCAAGCCATTTCTAACCACGACTAGGAGGTGAAAATTCAATTGAAATGGTATAGGGAAATATGTATGGACTCTTATAAATGATAGTATAGTTATAACTTCATTTTTGCACCAAAAAAAAAATTATAACTTCATTGGACGTCTCTATTTAATTATGTCTCCACCACCGTTATTGAAAGTGGGGATTAACACCTTTAAATTGATTCATGGAATATGTTAGGATTTAATTGTGGGGGGTTAATTGTGGGTGCATATAGGTGTGGAGGAAGGATACTCGTGATTTATTTGTTGGTTTCTTTTGACCTGAAATTGTCCACACACCCAAGTAGCCAACAGACAAGACAACAAAAGCAGTCAATTTTTATTTTTCCTCGAGACTAGCCAATTGTAAATTGTAATAATAAAGTTGAATATATACACGGAATTATATAGTAAAAGGCTTCGTATACACATTAGGAGACACATTCATGCAAAGGACCGCTACGTTTAGGTGAAGGTAACATTATTGAAAACAAATCACGTCAGTGAGACTATTGAAGTACACATCTTTTACTTTGTTGATCACTAATTATCTCATGTGATCTTTTTTTTTTTTTGTCAACAATCTCATGTGATCTAAAAACAATATTCATCGACGTTTAGTGTCTCTCAGCCTATCTTATATAATATTTTTAAAGTTTTTCTACATCCAAATCATGAGATGATGCCATGTGTTAATTCCAAAAATTAAAATGTAACAGAGTTGTGGCTAGACGGCAGCTTGGATACCACCCGCCATGCAAGACCACTAGTCTTACTCATCTAAGTTTAGCAGATGATATAATGGTTCTCACAGATGGTAAGGTGAGATCGGTGGAAGGTATAGTTAAGGTATTTGATGAGTTTGCCAAAATCTCAGGTTTAAAGATAAGTATGGAAAATCTATGATGTTTCAAACGGGAGTTTCAGAGGAGATCCGTCAAGAGATGATCACACAATTTTCGTTCACAACGGGAGCACTACCCGTGAGATATTTATGTCCTTTGGTCACTAAATGTATGTCGACTGGTGACTATCTCCCGCTTGTGGAACAAGTGCGAACTCGTATAAGTACATGGACATCGAGATTTCTTTCTTATGCGGGAAGACTATGCCTCATTGGCTCAATTTTATGGAGCATCTCAAACTTTTGGATCGCTGCATTTAGGCTTTCTCGTGAGTGTATACGAGATCGATAAACTCTGTTCGGCTTTTCTTTTGTCCGGGACAGAACCCAAGAAACAAAAAGGTTAGAATAATACTTACTATATTATTAAAAGAATTGAAGGCAATAATTTTTGTATAAAAAGGGGCCGGAGGCCAATGCTTCTATTTCCTCTGCATAGGCACGGGCGGGCCTGCATATAGTTAGTATTTATGAGAATTAATTTGAATTTTCATTTGAGAGAAGTAATGAGTGAAGAACACGTTTTCTTCGTGAACACATGTATGAAGAGAAATTATGATGATAATTGGGTAACTACTATTTTGTCCTTTAGCTTCATGATACATGACTACGTACTGGATGAGCATGTGAGTATCTGTACATATATTAATGTGTTTAATTGTTGGAAATTGAAGTAACTTGACTCAACATAGATATATCCTTTTCTCTCTCAAAAGAAGCGGCCACAGAAGTTTTAACCTAGTGTTGGCATCGGGTTGAATATAATGAGATTCCACCCAGCAACCCGGTATCCCGTTTGAGGAAAAGCTCGGCCCGCGAGTTTACTACATTCGGGCCCTAGATTGGAGAGGTCCGCGAGGTCGGCGAGGTCCAGAGGATAGATAGTTGTTCTGCCATTCAAATTTTGTAACGTTCGAGTCAAACAAGAGTTAAGAGACTTGAATGGGGGGATCCGGAACTCTCTAACAATATACGCGAGAAACTTGTTCTTTCTTATTTAGCCATTCTTACATAATAATTTCCTTGAATCAACTAGTTCATCTCGCAACCCGGAAACTCCATTACTGGTTCTTCCTGGGTTAATAAATCTTATCTAGTGACCTCGCTCTGATTACTTTTTGTTCCGATTCTTTATCTTCTGGTGTGATTCGGATCAAACGAGATTTGTGACTCACACCTAGTTTTCGAGAGATGTTGACCGGCGTCCGGCGGCTCCTTCAGCGCCTACGCCGGTTCCTTTTACTTGCTTTTGCTCTAGATTTCTCTTTCCCTTGCTTTAGTCGGTGATTCCTCAGGCGGTTTGGTTCGTGCGCGCAGATCTAAGTTTCGTTGGGGCTTGCGGTCGGTGATGAGAAGACGACGGTTTCAGTTCTGGTGACTCTAGTTTCCATGGCGTGGTTTTCCGGCCTGCGTGGTTGTCTTTGTTGGTTTTCTCCTTGATCCACTTTCTAGATCTGTCTCTTTCTCCGTACTTACATCAAACTTAGTGACATATCTAACATATGTTGTGAAGATGAGTAATTCAAGAGCAGCCAAAACAGTCAACACTTGGGCTTCTTGTTTTGTCTACTTTCGGGTAAGAAATCTCTTTGTGTAAGTATATGTTAAACACCATTAAATGTAAGTAAGTGTTGAAATTAACTCTCTGCCACCATCGAAAGAAGCGGTTTAGGCAATTGAAGTTAGGTATATAAGTTCATTGTCCGGTTTTTAATATCTTTTTTTTTGAAATTGTTTTGTTAATGAAATTGATTACATGTTATACTTGATAGTGCTTGGTCCCATATGTGCATATATATGATTAACCGGTCATGACGTGACCAAGATGGGCACTCTAAGTAAGGTTAGAAAAGAATGGTTTAGACGGTTTAAGTTAAAACTTAGGTGTCCGATTTAAGGAAGTGATTGTATGTACTAACTAAGTAGTATTTGTAAAAAACGGTTTAGACTATCTTCTCTTTTTTTTTAAACGTCTAGATTTATTATTATTCAATTACAAATTATGAGAATTGTATTCTACAACGAACAAGTCTTCCGCCTTGATCTACGCCAAAAGATTATATCTTGTCCCACGCTGAAGATCTCATGTAAACTTGTCTTCATTAATCTGCATCAATATCAATAAATCGCATCTTCTGGGGTTCGAACCCTAGATCTCCTGGTGTAGAAACATTAATGAACCCTTAACTGAACCATTGAACTAAAGGGCTTCCACATACTATCTTCTCTTAAGTAGTAAAAAAATTTAGATGTTTCCGTTTCATAAGTGGGTTAATAATGGAAATTCGATTATAATGTTGAAATAATGCTCATAAATTAATGAGTCTTAATATCCGATGTTATATTGGCTTTTGTTATAAATTTGAAATTTTATTTAATTAGTTATCTTTGTTTTATAAAGGGGCTACTGCCTACTCGGATTGACATGGACGGCATTTGCTGGGTCACGTTCAGATACAAAGACAATCTCTACTCGTCACTAGGTCTTGTCTCAATCGGTTTTGGCGTCTTAAACCCTTCTCTTCAAGCTTTTGGTAAAGGTATCGCTGTGATGGAGAGAATGGGAGTTGGAATGTTCCTATCGATCATTGCCATTGTTATTGCGGCATTAGTCGAAAGGAAAAGACTAGACATAAGCCAAAGGACGAAGACTTTACCTGGTCATGATCCGAAACCGTATAGCTGAGCATCTTCTGGCTGCTTCCTTAGTATATCCTCTTGGGAATCTCAAACATTTTCACAGTGGTTGGGATGCAAGAATTCTTCTATAGAGAAGAACTCTTGCATCCCAACCACTATGAAGATATCTGGATGCCCAAGAGTACATATACTGAGGAAGCAGCCAGAAGATGCTCATCGGCACGGTGTCCGGATCATGACCAGGTAAAGTCTTGGTCTCTTGGCTTAAGTCTAGCCTTTTCCTTTCGACTATTGCAGCAATAACAATGGCAATGATCGATAGGAACATTGCATTGTATCGCTTAGTATTTTGTCGAACGCAAATTAAGAAGTGGATTCACTTTACCACATCGTTGTATTTTGTCGATTGCATTGTATCGCATAGTACTTTGTCCATCTTTTCCTTTTTTGTCGACTGCTTTGTATTTTGGAGATGTTTAGACCAATTATGGGTAAACTCTCATGCACAAATATGGGGAAGATGTACTTTTGATGATTTTAGTTACAATCTAACTAAATAACTCGTAAATATTGTTGAACTGATGAGAAGAAGAAAAAAACAGATGAAATGCATATAACAGGATTAAACTAAAGAATCTTAGAATACTAGACAATAGACAGGTTATTATATAGAGAAATTAGCTTCTATATTAGTTATTGGCTCTATATTTAATTATCTAACACAACATAAAATTAATTTAGTAACTAACATTCTAATTACTTAAGATTCCAATTTTATCCTTAATGTATTTATGGTAATTGATCTCATATCTCATTTTCATTATTACTTCTTTTAATACGTTATTTTCTCATATTAAATTCTTTCTTTCTCATTTCCAAGAAAATAATTGAAGATAAATAATATTTTTATTTTTTTATTATTAGGAAAAAAATAATTAACATAAACGTTTAGACTTTTCATTTCTATTAGTTATATATTTATACACATATAGTTAACTATGTATCCAAATATACTTGTCAAGATTTTTTATTTTTATTAATTTTATAGTTAACTATGTATCTAAATATACTTATATTTCTAGTTAAATTTCTTCACAAACAGTCAACTATACTTGTTATATTTACGAATAGTTTACTCTTAAATACTCACTATCTTTGTGTATAATTGAGTATATAGTTAGATATATACCAACTATTTTAAAATATAATTACTTATAAATTTTTATATGTAGTCAACTATATACCCACATCTAATTATCTATATAGTTAATTTTTTCACAAACAGTTAACTATACTAACTAGTTACATTCACGAATAGTTTACTATTATCTATATACTTAGAAATATAAATAAACTATACTAACTAGTTACATTCACGAATAGTTTACTATTATCTATATACTTAGAAATATAAATAACTATATTAAAATATAGTTAATTACATATTTATGTATAGTTAGCTATATATAAACATATAGCTGTCTATTAGTTAACTTTATTCATAAACAAACAACTATATTTGTTATATTCACAAATAGTCCACTATTCAATTATACTTATTATATTTTAATTTTACAAATAGTCTACTATTTATGTTAATAATATCTAATTTTTTATATAGTTCACTATATAATTTATATTGAAACAGTCCGACCCGTTTTTTTTTTTTTACATTGAATCAGATTATCATTCCCATAAATGATAATCCTCAATAATCCAATCAATTTCACAAGTCAACAAATAACCAGCGGAAATCAAACTAAACCTTCAAACCAAACAATTCCATTATTAATTTAACCAATCATTCAAAACAGTCAACCAATATTCCAACAACCTAACCCGTTCTAATCTGAATTACTATCAACCTAGCAATTCAATTAAAACACACAACGACGAGCCACTAGATCCATCATCCCGTCCTCGCCCTGATTCCACGATCACACTTTGTCTTTACCTGCATCACATGGTTAAAAGAGATGCGTGAGTATTATCATAAATACCCAGTGAGACGGTCCTCCCATCTACAGGCCAATTACTCAGAGAAAGAATGCATACAATACCAGGGTTATCAAACAGCAAGCATAGCAAATAACAAACAACATGAACAGGACAACAGCTTCTGTGTCGATCGACACAGCCTCTAGGTGTCGATCGACACTCGACTGTCAACTGTGTCGATCGACACAAACCTGCAGAACCCTAAGATTGAACCTATCCTCTCATGGCTCAATCTCAAGGACTCAGATCACGATCCTGCACAATTCAATCACCAAAAACAGTAAAAACAAGCCACAATCAATCGTATTCCACACAATCCTAATCCGAGAGCCTATGGTCACGCACTCACCTTTGCAAACGGATTGAAACGAGGAAACAAGGCACTCCCGACACGACCGGAACAGAAAGGAATAACTCGTGACTCCCTTTACCAAATCAAGGTCTGAAACCTGATCTGGAAACTAGACACCAAGAGCTTCGCAATGGTGTATAGAACGTCTCCTAACTCCAAACAGATCGACGGGAAAATAGCCCGTAATCTCGCTAATCGAACTGGAAAAACAGAGATTTCAGAAACAACACCCTGAAATCAAACAAAAACAGAGAACGGAGATTACTTCCAAATCAGGATCCAAAACCTAATACAAAAACTAGACAGAGAGAGCTTTCCAACAGCATAAGGATCGTCTCCTGATTCTCTCTGGTTCGACGGAAATCCTCCCTCGAAATGGACTGATCGCAGACTCGAGACTGCAGAAACCTCACACAATCCAACGGCCATAACTCAGCGAATACTCATCCAAAAGGCACGCGGTTTTCACCCACATCAAGAGAAAAGATAGGAGAACTTACCCTCAAAGTTTTACTCTGATCCGATCCGATCTTTCCCGCCAATCATCTCCTCCAAAAACCCGAGCAGAACTGTTTCTCTCTCAAGAAAAACACTTCTCTCACAAAACTCTCTAAAACTCTTTCTCTGATCAAATTTTCGGCCAACCCCAAGAGAAAACGCTTTTCTCTGCTTAAATACGGAACCCTAGGTTCCCTAAACCAACCCAAACCAAACCCGATCAGAAATCAAAACCACACGGTCCAATTTAAGCATGTGTCGCTTGACACAAACCTATTGTGTCGCGCGACACAGCTCCAGCAAACAGATTCCTTCGTGAATTAAACACACGTGTCAATCGACACACAACCAAAAATCACATTTTTGGTTCACGGGCGTTACAATTCTCTCCCTCGAATCACAAGTTACACATACCTGACTCCTGCCAAAACCGTCACTTACGCCCAGAAACCCGACCAAATTTCCCTGGAACACACCGAAATGCACCGTTTATAGTCCCGACCAGGCCTGCCCAATTGATCGTTCAACAATCAAACAAGAACATGCCCGACCAACCGTAGATCCGGCGAAAGAACCAATTGATCGTGCAATAATCAAATAAGAACATGCACGACCAAGACGCTACATAAGTTCCAGAGTCGTCTGAACGAGGTTCCAGACACAAACAACAGCCCTAGACTAGATCCATCAAGACACACTCCTGGCCCTACCCGGCCGATACCACCTGAGATCCTCAGCGATCCCCGAAGCTCATCAAGTCTCAACACATAGTCACATTACAGAACGCCCTGCCCACACTCAATGTATATGTATACATATATATACACACCCAGCACCCCCAAGGTCGTCACCCTGAGGTCAAGTGTATAACATCCAATCACCCTCCGGGCGGCCACCCGTCAGGCTGGTCTGCTCCCCGCTGACACATCCTCGGAACACACAGTCCGTCAAACGCTCTGCGAGAAGAAGACACCAATTGTCCCCTGGAGAGATCTCATCTGTCTCTCGAGATATATATATACAGGAAACCGTACTGGTTCCCTAGAGAGAATTATGTTCCCTCAGGTATGCCCGGCATCTTCTGTAACATGGCTATCAGTACCTATTGACTCGAATTCCTTCACGTGGCTCTCATGACATTCCCTCAGCGGAATATCGTATATGACCCCTCAGCGAGTCATCTGGAGTCCCTGGAAAAGACAAGTCCTGCAGAACCTTCTTTCCAGACTCCCCTAGGAAATAGACAGATCCCGATCCCACCTAGGATCTCTATTCCCCAGCTCAGAGTCCCGAGACAGACAAACCTCGATCCCACCTAAGGCCTGCTTCCCGACTCCTCTAGAAGATAGACCAGTCTCGATTCCACCTAAGACTTCTACTTTCCAGCCAGCTAGAGTCCCGAGACAGACAAACCTTGATCCCACCTAAGGCCTGCTTCCCGACTCCTCTAGAAAATAGACCAGTCTCGATTCCACCTAAGACTTCTACTTTCCAGCCAGCTCTCCTAGCGAACGGACGAAACCTAACTATCCATAGGATCGCCGCCCCTAGGATCTCTAGCCATGAACTAGCTCTAACTCCCATAGAACGTCTATGCTGCCAGACAACACAACACACATGACCCTCACCGGTCATCTACTATAAGAACTCACATCTCATAGTCCAAACCTCATGACACTCTGTCATGACATAGGAACTCCACATCCTAAAAACCCCTCATAAGAACTCACATCTTATGAAACACAAATAATAAGAAATCCCATCTTATTAAACACAAGATGTATATCTTTACAACAAAACAAAAATACAGCAACCGTAGCCACATGCTACAACCGAACCAAAAGACTGAAACCAACGAAATGAAAGACTCCTCAAGCCTCTGCTTGCTTCTCGAACCATTTCGAGAACTTAGTCTTCATCATCGCCTCTGGTTCCCAAGTCTCCTCCTCAATACCGTCACAGTCCCACACGACTCTCACCCACGGTATCCTCGTCCGGCGCAGAACCTTGACCCTCCTCTCGAGAATCTTCACAGGTCTCGCCTCTAAAGTCATGTTGGGTTGAAGATCCTCTGGGATCCTAGCCAACATTTCCTCAAACTCATACCGACACTTCCGCAGCATCGACACATGGAAGACCTTATATGAAAAGCCTTCATGTTATGAGGTAACTCCAAACGATAAGCTACCGGTCTGACCCGCTTCACAACTCTGAATGGACTCATAAACCTCGGACCTAGCTTATTCTCCGAAATGGATCTGTTAGGATCCCTCAATCTATCTGCCTTGAGATACCCCAGATCTCCCAACTCAAACTCCAACTCCTTCTTCCTCTTATCAGCATAACTCTTATGCCGATCCTGAGCTTCCTTCATGTTCAGCCTCAAGACACAGATCTTCTCCGTCGTCTCCTGAACGAACCTCGTACCAAACATGCTCCTCTCCCCCACTTGAGTCCAGCATAATGGTGTCCTACACGGCCTCCCATACAATGCCTCATATGGAGCCATCCTGATACCCTCCTGATAGCTGTTGTTATACGCAAACTCTACCAGGTTCAGATGATCTGCCCAAAGACCACCATAATCCAGCACACACATCCTTCTTCATCCCACCCCAAAGATAATACCTCTTCAGACTCTGTACATCTTGGTCGCTCCCGGATGAATCGTCAACATGCTCAAACGAGCCCCTCTCAGAATCTTTTGCCCGAGACTCTCATTCCTGGCTACACAAACCCGTCCGTTCACTAGTATCGTCCTATTTACCGAGACCTGATACTCTGAACCTGCAACCCGAGAAGCATCAATCAACCCCTGATCCTTCTCCTGAGCTTCCCAACCTTGCTCAACACATCTTCCTGGTTAGCTGCCTCAACCCCGACGGCTCCTGAGAGATCACGCACAACCTCAATGTACTAAGTTCACTCGCTAACTCCTCCAAATCCCGCTCATGAGCCGAAGCAACTCACTTCCGACTCAAAGCATCAGTCACCAGATTAGCCTTACCCGGATGGTACCCAATCTCCAGATCATAATCTGCTACCAACTCCATCCAGCGCCTCTATCTCTGGTTCAGCTCTTACTGAGTGAAGAAATACTTCAGACTCTTATGGTCCATGAATACCTGGACCTTCCCGCCATAAAGATAAGATCGCCAAGTCTTCAAGGTGAAGATCACCGCAGCCAACTCCAATTCATGAGTAGGGTAGTTGCACTCATGCTTCCTCCACCGCCGCGAAGCATATGCAATTACCTTCCTCTGCTGCATCAATATGGCCGAGAAAACCCATCTCTCGCTACCAGAAACTACACTTACTCAACTAAATCCCCGATAACAATCAAGATGGACCCTATACCGATCCAGCCAATCCATCCCCAAGATGACATCATACAACTCCACCAGACTGATAATCAGATCTGTGGGCATCAACTTGCCGCCACCAGAGCATTCACTCCACGAGCCCGCCTAAAAGTAGCCAACGACTTCCCACCAGCCACTCTAACTACTCCCGACGTCTCCCTAGAATCACTCTGGATCCCGCTGCTATCCGCACACTCCGGAGTAATGTAGCAATTCGTTGCTCCAGAATCAACAACCGTGGGACTCACACCCGCCCACTACTAAGGTTCCTGCACAATTCTCATGTGCTTAAGAACCCTAACGTACTATCCCGAGACTCGTCCATCCTAGGATAGCTCGCCAACCTGTGATCCATGCTCCCACACCCAAAGCATCTCAGACCACCCTGAACCCTCTGACTCGGTTCCAAAGTGCTCTCCCACTTCCTTTTCTGTCCTTGCGCACGCTTACCGCCCTTGCTCGGATCTACCTGCTACTGTGACATTCTTTGTTGGACAGGAGGATTAACCACCACCACATGCTCTCTCAGGTCCTCTTCAACCGTCGCAGCAATCTCAACCAGCTCCACCCTCGTGGCAAACTTACTCGCTCTACAGCAAGTCCTCAAATCAGCTCGAAATTCTCTCAAGAACCTCTCCACCTGGGCCTACTCGCCCTCCATGCCTCCACTCGCATGAACCAGGAGTCGACAGAACTCCGCATCGAATTCCCTCACTGATCGGTCGCCCTGAGTCAACTCCAAAAACTCAACACAAGTCGATGCCGCCTCTTGCAGAAATACTTGGCATTTAACCCAACCAAAAATCCACTCATGCCATCACTGCCTGCACTCGGAATCCCTTCGGATACCTCAAAGAGTCGAAGTTACGCTTCACACTCATCCGCCGCTCATCGGCCCCTCAGGCTTAGCACCTCTCGAGAAAACTCTCGTGCTAATCCTCTACATCTGCTCCATCATCCTAAGATAGGATGGGAGCTCCTCCACAGCCGCCACTCCCGGCTGCACCCAGCCATACCCGGCTGCACACCAGCCACACCAGGCTGAACCCCCGGAGCCTAACTCTGAGCCGTCACCCCTCCCGGTAACCGCTCCAAGATCAGTTGTAGCAGACTCGCCAGACTATCATCTCGATCCTGGCTGACACCTGCGACAGCACCCCCACCTGGGCCCGCCGCACCGCCAGCCACACCAGGACCCTCACTAGTCCCACCAACCCTCACACTGGTACACGCAGTGGCCACCCCGGAACTCTCACTAGTCCCACCAGCCCTCACACTGGTACACGCAGTGGCCACACTCACGGATCCCTCCTGATACGTCTGCGAACCCGCCACCTGCTCCTGCGTGGTCTCCTGGGCCACATATGCGGCAGTAGACTCACTCACAAGTCCCTGCCCGCGCCTACGCCCACCACACCCACCTTGGCCTCCCCGGCTAATACCTCTAGCAACTCTAATACCTCTACCCATCACACTCTGCCCTACCAATGGCAGAACTCTAGTATCTCTAACAATTCCTCTTCTCAACCAGAAGCAGAAACTAAGCATACTAAAAAGCATAAGAGGTCAAACAACACATACCGTGGAATCTCTTTGAAGGCTCGGAGATGATGATCTAGGGCTCCAAACCCACACAACAATCAACTGACTAACTACTCATAATCAATCAAGCAATCCACAAACAACGCAATTGACAATCACATTGAATCAACTACGTTCTCCCGCCCTAGAACCATAAGGGCTCTGATACCAAACAGAAAAAACCCAACCCGTTTTTTTTTTTTTTTTTTACATTGAATCAGATTATCATCCCCATAAATCATAATCCTCAATAATCCAATCAATTTCACAAGTCAACAAATAACCAGCGGAAATCAAACAAAACCTTCAAACCAAACAATTCCATTATCAATTTAACCAATCATTCAAAACAGTCAACCAATATTCCAACAACCTAACCCGTTCTAATCTGAATTACTATCAACCTAGCAATTCAATTAAAACACACAACGACGAGCCACTAGATCCATCATCCCGTCCTCGCCCTGATTCCACGATCACACTTTGTCTTTACCTGCATCACATGGTTAAAAGAGATGCGTGAGTATTATCATAAATACCCAGTGAGACGGTCCTCCCATCTACAGGCCAATTACTCAGAGAAAGAATGCATACAATACCAGGGTTATCAAACAGCAAGCATAGCAAATAACAAACAACATGAACAAGACAACAGCTTCTGTGTCGATCGACATAGCCTCTAGGTGTCGATCGACACTCGACTGTCAACTGTGTCGATCGACACAACCTCTAGGTGTCGATCGACACAGACCTGCAGAACCCTAAGATTGAACCTATCCTCTCATGGCTCAATCTCAAGGACTCAGATCACGATCCTGCATAATTCAATCACCAAACACAGTAAAAACAAGCCACAATCAATCGTATTCCACACAATCCTAACCCGAGAGCCTATGGTCACGCACTCACCTTTGCAAACGGATTGAAACAAGGAAACAAGGCACTCCCGACATGACCCAAACAGATAGGAATAACTCGCGACTCCCTTTACCAAATCAAGGTCTGAAACCTGATCTGAAAACTAGACACCAAGAGCTTCGCAATGGTGTATAGAACGTCTCCTAAATCCAAACAGATCGACGGGAAAATAGCCCGTAATCTCGCTAATCGAACTGGAAAAACAGAGATTTCAGAAACAACACTTTGAAATCAAACAAAAAAAGAGAACGGAGATTACCTCCAAATCAGGATCCAAAACCTAATACAAAAACTAGACAGAGAGAGCTTTCCAACAGCATAAGGATCGTCTCCTGATTCTCTCTGGTTCGACGGGAATCCTCCCTCGAAGTGGACTGATCGCAGACTCGAGACTGCAGAAACCTCACACAATCCAACGGTCATAACTCAGCGAATACTCATCCAAAAGGCACGCGGTTTTCACCCACATCAAGAGAAAAGATAGGAGAACTTACCTTCAAAGTTTCACTCTGATCCGACCCGATCTTCCCCACCAATCATCTCCTCCAAAAACCCGAGCAGAACTGTTTCTCTCTCAAGAAAAACACTTCTCTCACAAAACTCTCTAAAACTCTTTCTCTGATCAAATTTTCGGCCAACCCCAAGAGAAAACGCTTTTCTCTGCTTAAATACGGAATCCTAGGTTCCCTAAACTAACCCAAACCAAACCCGATCAGAAATCAAAACCACACGGTCCAATTTAAGCATGTGTCGCTTGACACAAACCTCTTGTGTCGCGCGACACAGCTCCAGCAAACAGATTTCTTCGCGAATTAAACACACGTGTCAATCGACACACAACCAAAAATCACATTTTTGGTTCACGGACGTTACATATATATTCAAAGTTTTTAAAAATAATCATTTACTAGAAAAGGAAAAAAAATGCAGGAAAAACGAATACATATATATTATTATTATATATGTCAATTTCAAGATTATTTAATTTTGGAAAGATTATTTAAAAAAAACCAATTTGCATTAAATATGCAGTTAAAGTAACAACTTTAATTGAATTGATTAAAGGAGTAAAATGATCAATTTTTATTTATCTTTGTTACTTACTAAATTTCTAAACTACACATGTTATTTTCTTAATTTATATGTCCAAACATGTTATTTCACTAATTAACCCTATTATATACCTACTAGAATAGGACTCGCGTTAATACGCGGATAAATACTATAAAAAATAATAAAATAAATATTTAAGTTTTAATTAGTAATCCGTTAAAATACTATTTAACGTGGATCCTAAAACCAGTAGAAGTCAATATATATCATGCAAATCCAAAAATATATATTATCAAAATTTAAATCATATTATTAATAACAGAGAAAATTTATTTTAACCTATCATGAATATTTATTATTATGTGATAAAAAAAAAACTAAAAGAATATATAGTTAAATAAGAAATGAGCAAATTTTATGTTAGTAACCTCATAAAAACTATCATATAAGTACATGATTGATAATTGTATTTTACTAATGTCATCGTTTTATTTTTCATAGAGATTTATACTCGCCAAATTTTATACAATATTAACTAATTAATAGTAAATATAATATAATTGTTTTTTAACTTATATAAATATTCAATATATACATTTGAAGAGTATCAATGGCATTATATGTCGAATATTTGTATTTTCATTGTGATATTTTATAACTCTATATTGATAAAATAAGTATTCTTATAGATTTTATTTTTATTTTATTTTTGCATGTTTGTGTATATTTTTAAACTTTTAAATTGAGGTTTCAATAATATTTACAATTTTTGTTTTTCCAATTTATATACTTTCTTTTTTTATCATTCGTCTATAAACTTTTGTCTTTTTTCCAATTTAAATATCATTCGTGTTTATATTTATTTTAATTGAAATTTTTATTCTATATGTATTGTTTATTTATTTTATGGCTTATGTAATGTTTATATGTTATGTTTATATTAGCAAAATCGCACTTATCAATATGACATTTTTTTGTCTTTAACTATTTAGATAAAATTTATAATGGAAAAAAATGTATTTTGTAACAGAAAAATATAGAAATCTCACATATTTTAGTAGAAAGGTTTTTTTTTCCTTTTTCTTAATTAGTCCGTAATCTTTGTTTAGAATATATTCCTTATTTTATTTTAATTATTTTTGTTTATATTGGAAATATTACATAGTTTAGTAGAACGATTTTTTTTTGTTTCTTAATTAGTCAATAGTCTTTGTTTAGAATGTATTCCTTATTTTCTTTTTAAATATTTTTGTTAATATTGACGCATGTCACAATCTAAATTAACAATTACATATATCACGATCTAGTGCTTAAGAATTTTGCCTACGTGTCAAGTTCTCATCGCCCACATTCTTTTGTATATAATAAGATACGGTTTTTGTTTCCATTTCATAACATATATCTTATTGCCATATTCGTACGTATATTTTGTCAACTTTCCTCTGTATATATTCTTTGAGACATAACTCTTTATTCTTTTAATTAATCTCAACATAAGGTTCTTTTTTCTTCATCTGGAAAACTAACAAAAGGTAATTAGTAAGAGAATGGAAAACAAAATCAAAAATTGGAAACCAACAAATCTCTATACTATTAAAAGAGAAGTCATTTAGAGTAAATGTCCAAAATCCTATCTAATATTACTAAAATTGCCATTGATTTTAAATTAAAGAAATTCAATTGAAAAAGGTAATTTTGTACATATGTAGTGGCAATTTCAATAATTTTGGGATCAATTTCAGACATTTTGAAAGGCATTTTCGTTTTTTTTTTTTATGACACATTAATAGCATTTTCGTTATTTTAGGAAAGTTTTATAACTGCATAAAAAAAAATGATAAAAAATATATAATAAATTTTTAAAAATTTTATCTCCCATTCATCTTTGTTTGATGATATTTCTAATATACAAATTAAATAATCGGATAATTTATATGATAAAAAAACATAGATTTTTTTCTGCATATGTTATGATTCAAATTTTTCAAAAAGACCATAAAGTATTTAACATATGAAAAGAGTAATGTTTATCAAAATCCCACATCGGATACGAATATGAATTTGAATCCAAAGACATAGTATAGAAAGAAACAAAATGATGAACAACGGTAAGAGCAGGAAGCCTAATCTAATAGGCATTTAATACAAAATATTTGATTCGTTTTAATTTGGTTATTAAGTTTAACTGCATAATTAAATCGAATAATATAAATAATTTTATCAAAAATTTAATTTGATTAAAAAGTAATTCATTTTTTTCCTTCTTTGTATTTTTATTTTATTTAATTCAATAGGAATTTCCTAAATTAATCTTAATAATAAATCTAAACAATAAATGGATATTCAAAGTAAAGATAATCTCATAAAATTTTTAGGATCCGATTTATTATTATTTGTTGAAAAGATGCTTAAAACCCCAATTTAATTCTAAAACATAAACTATTTAACATATGAAAAAAACAAAGTTTGTAAAACCCCAATTTGATTCAAATATTATTGAAATTGTCATTGCCTTATAACTAAATTGATTTAATTGAAAATGGTAATTTTGGATAGATGTAATGGCAATTTCAGTAATTTTCAGATCAATTTTGGACTTTTTTTTAACTGGATCCGACTACAGACACGCGGATCCTTTTGATCTGGTTCGCGATCCGACAGATTCATTAATGGCATTTTCGTAATTCATCAAATTTTAATCAATCTCATATTTTAATTGTTTTTTATATATATAGTTACTCCAAAACAAGTAACAACCCCCCCAAAATTTGCAAAGTAGTTAATGCAAATCTTTGGTAATGTTAAATTCGGAAGGTATTTAATTATTTAATCTTTTTAAAATATTGAAATCTTTCTCTACAAGTTTATCAAAGATTACAATCAAAGGTATATAAAAAAATCGCTTTCCTTAACAACCCTATAATATATTTTAAAATGTGATTTTTTATAGGAACAAATCTCTATAATATTAAAAAAGAAGTACATATAGTAGAATGTTCAAAATTGATTCAAATATTACTGAAATTGCCATTCCATTATAACTAAATTGATTTAATTGAAAAAGGTAATTTTGGATAGATGCAATGACAATTTAAGTAATTTTCAGATAAATTTTGGACATTTTTTTAACTGGATCCGACTGCAGACACGCGGATCCTGTGCGACCCGGTTCAACCCGACTGATTCATTAATGGCATTTTCATAATTTTATGAAATTTTGTTTTTGTCAAAGTAAATCTTTTCAAATACAAAATAAAACTTACGGATCTTGAGGTATAATTTCTTTTGATCCTACACATCACACGTCATTGAATTAATCATAGTTTCCCTATATGTTATCAAAATTAATGCACAATCAATTTCTTTCCCTAACAATGCTACGCAAGATATATAATCAAATTTATTATTGCTTAATCATACGATCATAGACATTTAACACAAATATCAACTAAAAATGGCAATCACAATTTTCTATTAATTTTAAAATCTCATAAATATAATTTTTGAATCTTAGGGATTATAAAAATATCAGATATTTTAGATTTTAGGTTAAATTTGATATATTCTTAATTGTTAGGGATATACTCTTTATTGTTGGTATATATTTATAATCACCGAGATTTACAAAAATCTTTATAAACTAACTTAATCAATTTTAATAGATGATAAAATTATTTTCTAATTAATGAATTAAAAAGTCGGCTCAAATTTTTTATTTGTAGTGAAGCCCTAAATCTATGAGAACTATATATAGTGTTTTATTCCTTTGGTTGTTTTATTTACCGTTTTTCTGGTTTTTTATTCATTATGTTCTTTGCTTTTTTTTCTGTATGCATAATACTTCATTGATGATCAATTCTGACTTTTGAATTTTGTTTTTGTAGATTTTTTCAAACCAGGTTTTTGGTTTACGTGATACGTGCTGTTTGGTTATTGAACAAGGTATATTTGCTAATCAACGTATTCCCTTTCCTATGTTTCCTCTATTTTTTTGTCTAGCAAGTATTTTTGTTTATCACGCCGTCATCAACTACAACATCTGCCTCTTCAAGACATGATAACAAATCCTCTGAAGATAGTAAATACCAAATCATGTAAATGTCTCTCTCATTTCAATGTGGTAAATTTTTAATTTTTTCCCCATCTTAATTGTTCTTCCCTCTTTTTAATATTTTGTGGTTTTAACAAAAAGTGTAATAAACCATAGTTGCCAAAGAGATTATAGTTTTTATATGATTTATGACAAAGTTTTTTCAATTTTCAAAAGTAATTTATACCAAAAAAATAAATTAGTTAACAATGCAGATTTAATTTTTTTTATTTTCGTTTAATATATTTGTATAGAATATCCGTTTCTTTAGAGTTCCCATGTTCAAGCATCCTCTTAAATATATAAATAATATAATTTGTTTAACGAATCCATTTTGTTTTTGTTTGTCAGAATCATGGAATATTGTTAAAATCTTTATTTGGTTTTTTCAGTTTTAAGGGAGGATGAAAATTGTTGAGCAAAATCACCATCAACTTTTCTTCACTCATCATCACCATATTTGGTTTTCATATTCGGCTCTTTTACACCAATTTAAAATGTCGTTAAGTTATAATTATACATGTGATGATATATAGTTAGACGATTAAACTATAATAAGATATTCGACTCTTTATTAGAAAACATTTTTGTTGATTAATTCCAAATTTCAAATTTTTATTATAGTACATTCATAGAAAATTGTTTGGTATATTTTAAATTCTCATATTACATATATCTTAAATTTTTAAATTTGAAAAATTTCCTCATATTACGTACTTTCCAAATTGTTTCAAAATTTAATCAATTTGACATTTTAATGTTTCATATATATAGTTAGCCAAAAAGGTAACAAAGCCCAATGTTTGGAAGGTAGTTAAATGACAATCTTTGATAATATTAATTTTTGGAAATTATTTAATATTTTTAGAAAAATTAAAAAGATTTGGAAAGTAATTAATGACAATGTTTCATAATATTCTTATAACACACGATCTTGACGTTCAATTGCTTTTGATTTTAAAAATGACCTGCCATTATATTAATCATAATTTCCTTATATATTATAAAATTATTGCACTATCATTAATTATAGACACTTAACATAATACCAATTAAAAATGGCAAAGATATTTCTATAAATTTTATATCCCATAAATATAATTTCTGAGACTAAATATTCTATAACAATATTATATATTCCAAAAAATTTTAGTTAATTTTGGTATATTTTTAGTTTTAAAGGATATATATCATATATTGTAGGTATATTTTTATCATCACAAATTCTTTCAATTTTTAAAAATAATTGCTGCGGAGTTAATTTTGATTTTTGTTAATAATATATTTCATTAAAAGAATGTTCTTTTCTTTAGAGTTCCTAAATTGACGTAATTTATTTTTTTTCATTGTTTTTCATGGTTTTTAATCTATTTGTTTTGATGTATATCTATGTCGAATTTCGTTTATGTAGTTATACTCCCGTTCAAATAACTTGTGCTTTTTTAATTAAATCAGGCAAATTAAATGTAATTTGACATGTATCCTTTTCCGACAAATGTTATATTTATCTTCTAAATTGTTTGAGAAAGTGAAAGAAAAGAAACAACAATTGCAACAGAAACAACAATTCCAATCCCAATCTCAATTACACCTACAAGATATGCCCTCACGTTTCGGTCCATGATTTTTATTATTCATTTAGAATCTATAATTTGGTTTACTCAAAGATTTCTTAGAAAAGTTGAATTCAAAGTAATAAAATAATTTTGGTTGATAATTTGGTTGATAATCTGATTAAAAGGAAATACTTTTAATAGTTTAATTATGTGTTTTAATTTGGTTGGCTGTAAACTCTGACATAGTTTTAGAAAAAAATGACATGGATATTAATTTTAGACTAATTAAATAAATAATAACCAACCAAAAACAAATCTGGTTTTAATTTTTAAAATCTAAACATTTCGTAATACCACGAGCACAAATCAGGCCGCCCAGTAACCAAATCGCTAGAAATACCGACTATTCAATTTAATTTGCTTTCTTTATTCTTTATTATTAGAAAACAAACAAAAAAAGTTAAAAAAAAACCATCTCTTGATCAACTAAATGAAATATTCTAAACAAATTCCAAACAAAAATTACGAAACTAAAGAAAATTATTTTGGTACAATCACTAAGATTTAAACTTTTAAGTGGATAATTTTCTTAATTAAATAATTATTAATTTTTAACTTAATTAATATAGAAGAAAACACATGATCTGTTAATTGTACCAAAATAAAATAATTCCTCTAATTCGACGTTATGTTAAGATTCGTTTCAAAAATTGTGGAATAAGCTTTTCAAATGATTTATTTCATTAAAAATATAATTTTTAGAAACTCTAAATCGACTCTCTTAGCTAGCCACCATCCACTCAACAAACCATTCATTTTTTTCCTTGCTTATGCATTTTAATCATTCACTCAACAAACCACTCAAAATTACAATACAAACAACAAATGTTCCCGCACTATGGGCGGGTGATTCCTAGGTTATTGATTACTCCTTCAGACACAAGATTACCTTTCAAAATGCGTCGTAGACAGCTACCTTTATCTGTTGCCTTTGCGATAACCATCAACAAAAGTCAAGGACAATCTCTTAGAGAAGTTGAGTTGTATTTGCCTCAGCCAGTGTTTTCGCATGGTCAGCTATATGTGGCTATTTCTAGAGTGACTTCCAAGAAAGGTTTGAAAATTCTTATTGTAGATAGCGATGGTAAAACTCAGAAGAAGACTATATATGAACGTTGTTTTCAAAGAGGTTTTCCAAAACATTGACTCGCAATTGTTGTGTGATGAAGGTATGGATATTCATCTATTCAACTTCTTTCAAATTCGTCTCTTACAAGTGCTTCATTTTTTAAATATTTTTGTTTTTTTTTTACAGATTAGTTTCTGAACTTGATTAAAGAGTTTGATCAATCTTCGGCGATGGAGACTCTCAAGTATTATTGTTTTGCGTTTTCGATCAAATCTTCGGAGTTACACCTACAATTTATGTTTTGGTTTTTTTTAGTTATTTTAGATTTGTTTTATTACATAGAGATTCAGTACGTTTGCCATATTATAATCCATTCTTATTCCATAAGTAAATACAACAGACATATGTATATGCACAAAACTAAATAATTGATACGACAGACATTCGTACATGCACAAAACTAAATATTATAATTTATGTATACCAATTACAATGATTATTCATCATAAAATTCAATACTTAACATACTTATTCTCTACCTTCAAACTAAAAAAAATTAATCATACTTTTTCAATATAATCGATCCTACTTACAAACTAAAACAATACATATCACATTTTGAACATATTATATAAGACACAATCCGAAATTTTAGCTTACAACATAAAAAACGTATGTTCCCGCACAAAGTGCGGGTAAAAATCTAGTGTCTATTAAATTTGAAACAAACTAATTAGATAAGTAATTAAAATGTCTGTTGTATATAAAAAAGTACATAATTAAGGTCTTGATGTGGCCCATTAAAATGATTTGAATAAAAACGGGCTTCAAAGCCCTTCTTCAAACCTAGTGTACGAGGAAACTATGTTCTCGTTTATTCACTTGTCGAGAACCTTAATTAAAAAGGTTGGGCCGTTTCGGTCGAATGTCGAATCAGCTTGATTTTGGAAATTGAATCTTGAGATCATTATTATCTTTTTTTTGTCATCTAGAATATTATATTAAACCCCGAAGAATACATGACGGACTATAAGATCTGATACAAGTTCACTACAACAACAAAGCCAACGGAAGACAAACTTTCCTGGAGACATATACAGGACACTAGAAACTAAAACAAAGGAGAAAGGGTACTGATAAAGATAAAAAAAAATAATTTTCGACCATGCTCAAAACACTGAACCATCAACACAGTCCCACAAGTTTAACCATAAAACCTGGAAATGCCAAAACTGAGCCAACAAACATAAACTAGGAGCAGAACCTAAACCTTGAGGCACACCCAGAGAGCTGACCAGAACGCGGCTCTAGAACCAACTTAACCGGCAACAGCATAGGCGGAGAAGAACGCGAACGGTAATGAAAACAGAGTAAAGAACCAACACTAAAGTGATCATACAAGGATAACCGGAATCTTGAGAAGGCAATGGCGCACGCAAAGATACCATGATCTCCGAGCCCAAACAAAAGAATCAAGCCAACCTCAAAAGCCAAACAAACGCATAGACCACTAAAGAGCCTAGGTGCAATAAATAAAAACTTTTACCTAACCAAAAGAACCCTATCTCAGCCAAAAGAACAACTCTGAAATAGCAAGCAAAGGAAAGGAGAGCAGATACCAAGAGTCTCTCAAGGAACCGAGCCAGAAAGAAGATCTGAAGAGACTTCACCTTTGTCCGGTCAAACCAAGACCGTTGAGGGACCGTAAAAGGGAACCCAAACAATCCGAGAAACCCAATCACCGAGCAGATCTGAGGAGGGAGCAAACCGGAGATCCAAACAAGAACGAAGGAGACAAAGCAAAGGTGAAAAAGCCACCAAGGAGAGATGACCCAAGCTCTGACGGTCACCAAAACCGTGGATCCACCTCCACAAATCACTATTACCGATAAATGCCTTCTTCCCTATCACCCAATACCAGGCGAGGACCAACACAAAAGAAACAAAGCATAAAAGATCGATCTAGCGCTAAACAAGAAAGAGAGGAAAGCAAGATCGAGAAGTTTGAGTTCGAGAAAGAAGGTCGCCTTTTTGTCTCTAGCGGAGCTCACGAGGAGATGTTTTCCAATCATTATTATCTAGTCACATTTATATGGAAATAAATAACACTGAATGCAAATAAATATTAGTAAGAATTATGACTAGATAGAATTAAGTCAATACGTAAGGATATCGAGGGAAAAAGGAAAAGTCAATATGCAACAATGTTTTTCACAACTCGCCCTAATACCATCAACAAGGATTTTCAAGAACATTGATCGTGAAATTCAAAACACCATCAATTCGAGAAGACACAAAAAGCGTTGGAGAGATCTATTGCAGTTTTGATAATGATATCGTAATCTTACCCGATATCATTAATATCTTGTTTTTAGATTTTTCTGCCAAAATTACTCTATTTGGATAATGCTTCATTGTAATACCTATAATAATGACTTCTAGGTTTATTTTCAATGATATTAACATTTAAAAAAAACCATCAGTTAAACTAATAATAGTTTGTTAGAGCACCTTCATCGGGTGGAGTCTCTAGAGACAGTATTTAACAAATTTAATATTGTGTTTTTAATTTAATTAAATTATTTAATCCTCTTCCTATTAAAAGACAAGTACAATTAGTGAGAATGATTATTTGTTTTAATCTTATTGGCTCAAAACTATGACTTGTCATGGAAAAATTATGACATGTCTATAGAAAAAGACGACATGGATTAAATCTTTACTTATTTTTTTAATATAAATTTTATCACAAATTAAATTAAAATAATTAATTTCGAAAATTAAAATTTATATTTCGAAAATTAAAATATTTATTTCGAAATTTTTTTTTATAACAACCATTCCAAAATTCTTTTTAAAAACTACTATTTTATGGTTATAGTTTCTTCTTTCAAACTTTTAAAAACCAATTTAGAACAAAAACATTTTTAAATTTTTGATAATCTATTTACAAAATTTTCAATCTTTCCCAAATAATTCACAATATGTTACCGCATTAATTACATATATATTCATGAAAAAAAAAATGCAATATGTTTTTTTTCTTTATAACCGAAAAACATACGATTAATTTTAAAATTGATCAACGTGAATATCTAACATATGAGATTTGTATTTAGAGATTGATCAGAGGCGTGATGTGATATAAGAGCATCCGCATCGGTGATACCGATGCGGTATCAGTTGAATAAACAAATATTAAAAACACACTCTCTTTTCCTTTTACTCAACTTTATACCTTCTCTTTCATCTTTTTACTCAACTTTTATTAATTTTATACTCTCTTTAAATATAAAATTATTAAAAATATTTGATACACTCTCTCTTTCTCTCTTCAAAAATATCAAAAGTATCAACTAATTGATACCCTCTCTCCAAAAATATCAATTATCTCTTCTCTTTACTCAAATTTTATTAATTTTATATTTCAATACACTCCACTATTTCAACCAAAAACACTCTCTTTCTTCCTTTAACTCAAATTTTAATAATTTTATATTTAATGATACTCACATTGTATCACCATTACTCGTGCTCTAACATTGTATCTTTTTTTTCCTCAATTCAAATGTGTTTTTGCTTATTTTCCTTGTGGAATCGGTTTAGTCGGGTCTCGACTCACTATTTCCTAATAAGATAAAACTGTTTCATCTATCACTAAATTTTCGATTTAAGGTAACTAAATCTGAATTTTATAATAAAGCTTTTCGAAAGATTTTTAATCTCTTTTTATAATTTTATAAAAAATTTAAAGATGGTAGGTAAATTATTATTATTTTATATTTTTATAAACGTTTTAATTCTATATCTCTAAAATTGAATTATTATTATTATTTTAAATAGGTAAATTTCTTAATTAAACTATTATTATTTTTTAACTAAATAAGTAAAGAAGAAGATGCATATGACTGATAAAGGCCAGAAATGCAGATTATGACCATTGATTTCTTCTAATTCATGTGGTCTTTCTCTCATCAAATTTTTAACACAATTTTTTTGTCATAATTAACATAATCATTATAAACTCCCGAAAATAAAAATAACAGTTTTCAGAAATATCAGCAACAAAATAATGAATTATGAAGTTTAAAAGAAAATTCAATTAAATACAATATGAATAAATCTTCTATTACATTCAAAGATTTTCTATATTATAAAGATTTTTGTTATTTAAAATTTATGGGATTTGAATAAAAAGCTACTCACTATTATCTACTCTTTAATATTTTTGTTCGGTTCTTAATTATGTTTTTTTTTTATATCTCATCTAATTAGTTTTCTGAATTTAGATTTTGAGATTTTTAAAAAATAATACAAACAAAAAGAAGAAGAACAAGATGAAAAAGTATAAATAAAAATTAGAAAATTGGAATTGTACAAAGAAAAGGAAAAATAATGAAGAAGAGGAAAGAAAAATAAGAAAACAAATCGAAAAAAATGAAAAATCTTAGATAAAAAAAAAATAAAAAATAAAACAAAGAAATACAAGTAATAATAGATGAAGAAAAATATGAAAAAAAAATAAATGAACGAAAAAAGTTTAAAATATGCATGTAATGTTTAAAAATAACAATCATTCATGTTTATTTTTATAAACAATAAACCGTGTTATTTAGATTCTAAAATTTATCTATTTGTCTAAAACATTTTATATCCGCACACGGTGCGGGTCAATTATCTAGTTAAAAGTTAAAATGTGAATTAGTTAAAACTCTACACGTTGACACAAAAGTCTTTTAGATTGTCTCTAGAATTCTTTAAATAAGAGACCGTGTTAAGTGTGTCTCTTCCTTTCTCTATTTTTTTTCAATTTTTTATTTTTTACATACCCTCTAACATAGGTCTTAGGTTTCAATCTCACATAATGGAGGTAGAAGTGGTCCAAACTCCAAACTAAAAATAAATTGAGATTTCGATATTCATCTTCATCCTTAATAGCATCGATCATTGTCTTTCAATCTGAATAGTGACGTGACTGATGTTGTGTTCTTTTATGATGTAGTCTATAACCTTGTCAAGAACAATATCTCCATCAGCCTCTTGCCTAATCTTCACATGACACGCCAACAAAATTTTACCAAGAGTGATTGACCAAATGTGAAGCTCGTGAACGGCCACAACATCTTCTATCTCGCACACTCCCTTTTCCAGCTTCGTCGCGTCTACCTCGCTTGGTGTTGACTCCATTAAAACCTCTAGAATGTTCCTCAACATCTTTACCGTCGTCCCCAACACAATCACCGAGAAAACAAGTGTGCATATGAGATCAATGATCTTCCACTCGGGTTTGTACCATATGATTGCTCCTCCTATCATCACCCCTATGCTCTGGATTAAATCTCCCAACGCATGAAGATAAGCCCCTTGAATGATAAGGTCCCTCTGCTTCTTCTTCTTCTCACTCTTCTCATCTCCACTGCCATTCTCAAGCAAGGCTTCACATAGATCATGTGGTTCCTCATGGTCATGATGATCGTGTTCATGACTAAGACCATGACCGTGACCATGATTGTGACCGTGGTGGTGCCCCAACAGAACAGCCATAACAATGTTAACATGAAGACCAAAAGCAGAGACGATAAACATGAGAGACCCCTCAACTTCGCCACTTCCGTTGTGAAGCCTAGCGATTGCTTCGTAGACTAAGATACCAGCAAGAACCCAAATCATCTGGACGGAGAAAAGTGCACCAAGGATCTCGATTCTGAAGAACCCATAGGACTGACGTGGAGTTGCTTTCCATCCTGAAGCCCAGAGAGAGAACAAAGATATGGCAAAAGCTGCAACATCGGACAAGAGATGAGCAGCATCTGTGAGAATCGCTAGACTGTTGGCTTTGATCCCTCCAACAACTTCGACGGTAATGAAGAGGACACAGAGCACAACAGCCACCAACAGCTTCCTCATAGATGCTTTGCGTTCTGCGGCATCCCTTGAAATTGTCTTGTCATCAGAGAATCCACAAGACGCTTCTCCACATGTCTTCTTGATTGCACCTACCAAGCTTGCCTCTCCTGATGAAATCTCAACCACATGGTGATAATGATGATGGCTTTCCACAGAGTCACACTGCTTATTGTTACGTTCATGTTGCGTTTGGCTTTCCATCTAACAAAAGAAAAAAGTGTACAACAAGTAGAATCAGACAAACCCTTGACGGTGAAATCGAAAAGGAATACAACCGAGAGAGAGAGAGAGAGATGGGCACGAATCAGCAAGAAGAAGACGAATGAGTAGAGACTATAGAGAGACCTTTTCCTGAACTGAGAAATCCAAGTTTTTGGGCATGATCCTAGCCTCTCCTTTTTATATTCAAAAAGAAACTGGAATTTTGAGTAGAAGAAAAAAGGAAATAGCAAAAAGAGGGAATTAACATTTGAACAACACATAGAATCTCGTGATGAGTAACTTTTTGGATTTCCGATATTTACTTTTTACAGAACTTATTTCCAAAAAATCGGATTACTTTTTCAGTTAAAAATAGAAGAAAGAAACTAGAAGAGTTAGAAAAATAAAATAAAATTGGAAGTATGGTTTATAAATCTTTTTTTTTCTCTTTTTTTTTTTTTTCTTTTTTGCTAAACATGGTTTATAAATCTTGCTTGATATATACTAGTCTACTTTCAACTACAAGCCATATTCACTAGAGCCTGTGTACTTTTCCTTTTTAATATGACAAATTTGGTAACTCCATCATTGTGTTGCTCACAAGAAAGATGTCAAAACTCTGAATGATAAAAAGCAAAGGCCTATGTGATCGTTTGTCTTTTACTCGATGTCATTTTGCATATATGCTACTTTTTGAAATGAAAGAAAATATATTATTAGTTTGCTAGTTCCCTCTAAAAAGGTACGTATGCATTAACATTTGATGTGCCTCATCTTCTTACTTCTTAATTATGCTCTCTGGAGTCCGCTTTAAACATGTTTTCTTCATCTTAAAGCTCTTTTTGATTAAATTTGAAGTACCAAAAGTTATTTAGAAAAGAAATATATATAAATTAATGCCACGGCATTAGACATGTCTCAAAAATATCTAGAGGCAGAGTTGCTTAATTTCTTTCCTTTTTATTTGGAGGAGAAGGTTCAATCAAAAATTCCTCATAAAATTGAGGATTAAAGAATAAGAGTATCATTATCAATAAAATTTATTTAGTGGATATCAGCCTATTAAAATATTAATAAAAGGAAGAGACTGAAGGGGAGAGAGTGAAATGTCTCACTCAGTAGTGTGAGACGGTTCAAATAATATTCATACACTTGTCACTAGTTTATTGGATCAATTTTTAAAAATAATTAAAACATTAATATTTTTTTTTTTGAAACTCTTATGAATTTTATTGATAATGATGCTCTAAAGGATATAAAGGGGAAGTGTATAAAAAGAAAATAATCAAGGAAAATGGAGTTTTAATTGTGAATATGACGGATGATTTAGCCTCATAATCGAGAGTGATTCTTTCTTTGAGGCACCTTAAACTGAATGTCATATATGTAGCCAGGTCTTAAATTTCTGCTAAACAAATATTTGTAGTCTAGTAGCAAAGTGGTAAGGAGTTTGAATTTGTTTGACACTACTTTCGTCGTCAACAAAAAAAATTAGAAAAAAAAAAAAGACACTACGTTTTTTTGTTTGAGTCGTACTTTTTTGGGAAAATTGGAAAAAAAAAAATCATTTTTCACTACATTTTTGTCAATCTACACCTTTTTTAAAATTAACCTATTTTAGACTAAAATAACCCTAACAAAAATTGTTGAAATATCTAAAAACATATTTTAAGGACAATAACAATTAAAAAACAAAAAAATACACACGATCATATTTTTCTTATGAGAGAGTTTTGACAAAATAGAAGAAAAACTTTGTGTTCATACGCTGCTCCTTTTTCGTTTTAAGGATATATCTTGTGATCTTTGTTTCTCTTAATTCATTTTAGATTAAATTTCGGTTTGACGGTTTTCTTTTGATGTTGTTCAAAGTTGATGACAATGTGAATCCTTATGTGTATTATTTTCTTCTCCTTTTTTTTTGTTTTGATTTGTTTTCGGTTTCACATTTTATAATTTGTCATCTACAAAGTTTAGAATTTGCTTTCGTTGTGATTTGTTTCTCTTAATTCATTTTAGGTTAAAATTAGTTTTGATGGTTTTTTTTTGATGTTGTTCAAAGTTGATGACAATTTGTATCCCTATGTGTATTATTCTCTTCTACTTCGCTTTCGTTTTGATTTGTTTTCGGTTTCACATTTTATAATTTGTCATCTACAAAGTTTAGAATTTGTCTTCTGCTTTTTTTACATGTTCTACGAGATTTAGAATAAGTGTTATGCGTTTCTTATGCATTCTACGAAATTTAGAGTTTGTCTTCTGCTTTTTCTACATGTTCTACTAAATTTAGAATATGTCTTCTGCGTTTCTTATTCGTTTTACGAAGTTTAGAATTTATCTTCTACTTTTTCTATATGTTCTACGAAATTTAGAATACGTCTTCTGTTTTTCCTATATGTTCTACGAAATTTAGAAGACGTCTTCTTCTTTACTTTCTATGAAATTTACTTGTTATAGAAGACGTAACCTGAATCGATACAATATTTATGTTGATCGTATATATACATGGAAAAACTAGAAAAATAATAAATTTTGTTTAGCATTTTTATTATATTTAGGATAAATATTAGTCAAAGGTTTAATCTCTCAAATTCTTTAAATAAAGGTTTAGATTACAAACCCTTAAGAACATTCACTCATAAATTGACCTAATTTATTTATTTATTGCTTGCAGCCTTATTATAGAGTGAACAACCCATCGTTAGTACAATGTTACTTCCTCATCATGTTATTAATATGGTAAAGGTTTTGGTAGATGGATTTAGATTAATCATTTATATTTTAAAGATACTACATGCGTATTGCATGCAAAACTTTCTAATATAAGCCAAAAGAATTTTCAAAACGAACTATTGTTTCGATTTTGGCCAGAGTGAAAAAGCAAACTATTGCTTTGATTTAGGCCCAGAGTTGGATACACATAGAAACCAAAATAAAAATAAATAAGAAAATTCGATTTTGCAATAAAAACAGAATTAACTATCCAACTAGGAAATGGAGAGGAAAATAAAGTACTCATGTGAGAGGAGGAGACACAACAAAAGAAATTCCTCTCCGAGAACAATGGTGAAGCCACAAAATGAAAAGCTTAGCTTTTTACACACACAAAAAAAAACTATGAACCTTCTTGTTTTGCTTGCTTTTTACCATTTGAAAGGCATCTACAAGTTTGTTTTGTAGATCAAAAATAAACACAAGATTAAGATGGGGGAGAAGAAAAAAGAAGTGATTAGATTAGAAAGAGAAGCTGTGATCCCAATTCTAAAGCACAAACTCACCACTGCATTGTCCCTTCACTTTGGTCTCATTTTCTACATTTTCAATTGTTTATCTGTTTCTATATTTCTCTGTTTTTCTCTGTTTTCTAAAATTCTACATTTTGGTAATCATTATCCAGCAGATAAATGGGAGAGAGAAGAGTTCTTGAGATTCTGCCAGAGAGTTGAATACACCATTAGAGCTTGGTACCACCTTCACTTTGAAGATCTTATGGTACATAATAAATGTCACCAATTCATCTTCTTCCATTCTTTCTTGAAACCATTGTAAAGTAAGGGACATTGCGTTGATTTGTAGCAACTGTATTCACTCTTCGAACCCATTCGTGGCGCTCACAGGCTTAATCAACAGAAATTGTCTCCTCGTGAAATCGATGCTCTTGAAGACCAATTTCTTCTTCATTTATTCCAGGTTCTTATCTTTCTTTCAACTCCATTCTTTTTCCTTAACTACAATGTTGAAACGAGAAAGCTCCTAGGTCATGGAGAAAAGCAACTTCAAAGTGATAACTAATGAAGAAATACAAGTAGCTCTCTCTGCGCAGTATCGTCTCAATCTCCCTATTGTTGTTAATGAAACTAAGGTATACCTATAATATATGACAATCTTTCACTAGGTTTTGTAAATGACATATCTTTATATAGCCATTTATGGATCCTTAATATGTGTAGCTTGATACAAAATTGTTGACAAGATTCTTCTCCAAGTTTCCCCGTGATGATCTTCCTCATTTCGCTAATAAGGTAATCGCCTTCGAATAATTCATTATCATGAATCCAACAAAATGCTTTTCGTTAACTAACTAATACGTAATGTGATCTGATAAAAAATGTTTTGTCCCGTAAGTATATAATATTCCGACGTGGATTTGGGATAGATCACATGACAGCTTACTTCTTACTAGCCAAAGTAAATACAATACTTTTTCGTATTTGGAACTTTCTACTCACCATCACATGGTAGGTATCTCTTTATTTTCAGCCACAAGTAATGCTATCAAACTGTACATACAACTTTATAGCTAACAAATTCCGTGTTGCAGTTTATCAAGACTAATATATGGGAAAAAGGAAAAAGCTTTGTCACATCAAATTGATATTAGTATTGATACAGAGAAGGATAGTTTGTACATCGAAAGAATCCGCATAGAGAAGCTTAAGCTCAGGTTTCTCAACCAATCATTTTTTTCTTATGGTTTGTTTTGCTAGGACTATATCATTATTGACTTGTTTCTTGTGTTTTTGGATCACTGAGTCAGTCTCTCAAACTTGATGAAAAAGATAACCATCCAAGAGCCTACTTTTGAGAGAATCATTGTAGTTTACAGGTACAAAAGTTAAAGAGTAGTAATGGAAACATTTAGAGTTATGTGAGTTTGGTTCCTCATATTGGTTTTGAATACACACATACAAACAGGAGAGTTTCAGGGAAGAGGGAATCAGAAAGGAACGTATACGTGAAACATTTTAAGAGCATTCCAATGGCTGATATGGAAATAGTACTTGTGAGCATTTATTAACCAACACATTTTAAGCTCAAAATGTATATTTACTAACTGTAAATTAACCGATTATTTCTCATAACACGATAGCCAGAGAAGAAGAATCCAGGTCTTACGCCACTAGATTGGGTCAAGTTCCTTGTCTCTGCAGCTATAGGACTGGTCAGTTCTGCTATGCATTGTTCTACAAACTTAAGACATTGACAAATGTGATTTATCATCAAATTCTGCTTTTACAGGTCACAGTGGTAAGCTCAGTGAGTCTCAAAAACACTGACATCAGAGTCATTGCAGCCATACTTAGCACGGTGGTGGCTTACTGTGTCAAAACATATTTCACGTAATCTACACCTATTAATCAAACACTATCCTCCACTTTTGTTTAACTTTTAGTCCTTATTATCTCTCTGTTCTCTTCCCCTGAATTCAAATGTAAATATAGGTTTCAGAGAAACTTGGTAGATTATCAGAGCCTTATAACAAGATCTGTGTATGATAAGCAGCTAGATAGTGGAAGAGGCACTTTGCTTCACTTGTGTGATGAAGTCATCCAACAAGAGGTTCTAATTAATAACCACTTTTGGTACTTCATGTCTCATTCTTGTGTTTTTGCTTACAGACTGATCAAATGTAGGTTAAAGAGGTTATCATTTCGTTCTTCATGCTGATAAAGCAAGGTCGTGCCACGAGCAAGGATGAGCTTGACATGCAAAGTGAAGCATTCATCAAAGAAGAATTCAACGAAAGTTGCAATTTCGACGTGGATGATGCTGTCAAGAAGCTTGAGAAGCTTGGACTTGTCTCTCGTGTGAGTTCCTCCATTACTCTCTCTCTCTCTCTCTCTCTCTCTCTCTCTCTTCTAATCTCGCGACTTGTTCCATATTAAATATATTTAGTAAGTAATTAATATTGTGAAATGGAAAGGGTTGGTTAGGACTCAGAAGACAAGTATAGATGCGTGAGTGTGAAGGAAGCAAACGAATTAATGGGAACAACCACGGAAGAAATGGTACTCAAGGCAAGAAAAGAATTTGAAGACGAAGAAACAACAGATATTGAGAATCAAATGAATCCTCAAGATGACCTCACCGCAAAAGAAGATCGTTACCAATCTCAATTAGACGACTTCGAGACTTTGTGGATGTAAAAACAAAAAAAAAGATTTAATATGTTCTTCATTGTTAACTTGATATTGAAAGAGACACATAATTGTTTTGATATTGTAAAACAGTCACACAATTTAATTGAAAGGACCCATGTCCACTACAGTTCACGTTACACATCAATTGAATTCTTGCTTAATTATTGCATACATATAAGATATTATATAAAACTGAAAAAGAAAAAAAAAAACATAAGACACGATTATAATGAAAAAGTATGTTTACGTAGTAGTAGGCATCACAGGAGAAGTCAAGTGTTCTGAGTTCAGACAGGAACACTGTGCAAGACGACTGTCTCAACAGTGAGTCCTGGTCCGAATCCGAACAAGACTCCCCACTCCAACCCTTCACCTGTCGTGGCTGCACCATCTTCCACTGACTTCTTCCTCATCTCATCAAGTATAAAGAGAACACACGCGCTTGACATGTTTCCATACTCGCTCAACACGTGACGTGTCGCTCTCATCTTCTCTGCTTTTAGACCTAGCTTGATCTCAACTTGGTCTAATATGGCCGGACCTCCAGGGTGAGCTATCCAGAAGAGAGAGTTCCAGTCGCTTATTCCCAATGGTTTAAACGCTTCGTCTAAACTCTTCCCTATGTTCTTTGAGACAAGCGCAGGAACATCTTTCAGGAGATGGAAAGTGAGTCCGACCTCCCTCAAGTGTCCATCTATGGCTCCGTCAGAGTCTGGAACGATGGTCTGAGCCGCAGACACCATCTCAAAGATAGGCTTCTCTCCCACGGAAGTGTCCGGGTCCGAACCAACGATGAGAGCAGCGGCACCGTCACTGAAGAGAGCCTGGCCGACAAGAGAATCAAGATGCGTGTCGGAAGGACCACGGAATGTAACGGCAGTGATCTCGGAGCAGACGACAAGGACACGAGCACCACGGTTGTTCTCGGCGAGGTCCTTAGCGAGACGGAGGACGGTCCCACCGGCGAAGCAACCTTGTTGGTACATCATGAGACGCTTGACGGAAGGTCGGAGACCGAGGAGCTTGGTGAGTTGGTAGTCCGCACCAGGCATGTCGACACCGGAAGTGGTGCAAAAGACGAGGTGAGTGATCTTGGATTTGGGTTGACCCCACTCCTTGATGGCTTTAACCGCAGCTTCTTTGCCTAGCTTAGGGACCTCAACCACCACAATGTCTTGACGAGCGTCAAGAGAAGGAGCCATGTAAGCACACATTTTCGGGTTGTCTTGGAGAAACTCTTCGGTCAAGTGCATATGCCTTTTCCGGATCATGGACTTGTCGCCTGTTATAGTAAGTTATAATGATATTAAGTAACAACTATGTAAATAAATCAAATGAAATGAAGTAGGGATGCATAAAGAACGTACACATGCGCTTGAACTTCTCCTTAAGGTCGGTCATGTGTTCACTGTTGGTGATGCGGAAGTAGTAGTCAGGATACTCGGCTTGGATCACATGGTGCGCTGGATTAGCCGTGCCTATGGCCAAGATGCCTGCGGGTCCATCAGCTCTCTGTGCCTTTCTGATCTCATCTAGATCTAAAGATGTTGCACCCATCACCATTTTTTAAAAGACCAAATTGGGGTTTTGTTACTAGAGTTTGATGGTGTAGTAGAATGCAAGTTATTTATGTTTATATTTTAGAAATCGTGGAGTGAGAGGACTATATAACAAAATTGATAAAGAAGAAAGAGAGAAGAGGGTGTGGTAGGTTGGATGGACGGGTAGATGAAGCACCACGTGTCTTTTTGTTACCCTTATTTTTTGTGGTTCTCCTTTTTGCTTCCCATTTTTTCGTTACTTACCAAGCACACCTCTCTGTCTCTCTTTCCTTCATTGAATGGTGGGTTTTATTGATTTTTATGTATCTGTAACAACAAACTTTATTTTCAAAAATAAAAAAATAAAAAATTTGTTTCTTGGTTTCAGTATTCTTGTTGTTGTCACGTGTTATTTGGTATCAATAAAAGTATTTATTTATATGTGCATATTAATTAGATATTATATACGGCTTAGGTTGTTACATGTATATACTGATATACCTCAAGTTACAACTACGACGGGGTTAGGTTTCGATAGTTTCTCAAATGTACGGAGGAGGTTTCACTTTCCCCACACGTGCATACTTAACCCTATCATTACCTCTTCCTAATCTAATATCCCTTCTTCATTTACCTCTAATCCCATAACTAACTAAATATCACGTTTGGTATGCCTTCTTCATCATAATAATATCCACTACTTTTTCGCCTTCCAACAACGCAAGATGCACTACTTGTTTGTTAATCGAGCCACAAATAATCGTCGTAGAAAAACATTTTACTTCCAAAAACGCAATTCGTGTATTACTTTTTTTTTTTTCTCAAGTAGAAAGAACGTAATCGAAGGTGGGCCCAATAACTTGAGTCCTTAACCTGATAATAATATTATTAGGCTTGGGCCTTTGAAGAGCTTTGGTAATGAAAATCATTGAGTATTAATTTGGTCCGCGACTTGGTTTAGTCACTTAGGAATGGGTTTATTTCTATTGGGCTTCGGTTAGTTTAAACCGTCTTATCTTTGTAATTGTCTTAGTCTATATAAAGCTAAGCATGTGTGGAATTAGGGTTAAGCTTGTTGTTAAGATTTTCTCTGGTGTTTAGAGAAATCTTGTGAGAAACCTTATTGTAATCTGTGGTGATAGTGGATTACTGGAAAGCTTCAGATAGAGACTTAGATCACATATCGTGGTCTGTCTCCCTAAATTCTCTGTGTTCTTTACTTTATTGCTCAAACAAACTATTCCGTGAACATCAAAAGAGAGGATCAAATCTCTACAAGTGGTATCAGAGCCAGGTTAGGTTCGAGGTTTGTGAGCTAGGTCAGAGAAGTTTCTGCTGAGGTCTAGGAGCTTGGATCGGCGTCATCGCTAGGGAACAAAGGCGGTGAAGGTTTTAGGGTTTTCTGCGTCGAAGAGATCGACGAACAGAGCTGGTGTCGCGCGACACAACCATCCGTATCGCGCGACACGGTGACTGCATAAGTCGGAGTTTTGCGTTTGATCAGTATGTCTACAGAAAATAAGCTGAATGTGAGGATAGCCATCTTTGATGGACAAGGTGACTTTTCTATGTGGAAGAGAAGGATGTTAGCTCACATGAATCTTCAGGGATTGAAGGGAGAGTTAATTGCAGCCACTGAATCTGAGCAGCCAAAGAAGAAAAAGGATGAAACGGCTGAGGATTTTGCAGATAGAGTTAAGGCAGAAGAACTCAAGAAGAAGGAATGAGGAGAGAACGCTATGGATATCTTGACTCTCCATCTAGGAGATCTAGTTCTGAGGAAAACAGAAGAGTGTTCAACGGCACGTGAACTTTGGAAAGCACTAGAAATGCTATACAACACCAAGACCCTACCGAGTCGTATTCATCTATTGTATAAGTTTTATACATTCAAGATGGATGGGTCTAAGTCTATCGATCAAAACGTCGATGACTTCTTGAAGACTGTTTCGGAGTTGGCCAGTGTGAAGGTTACTGTCGCGGATGAGGTACAGGCGATTCTCTTACTCAGTTCCTTGCCATCCCAGTATGACTCCATGAAGGAGACATTGAAGTATGGTAGAGAATCTATCTCTATTGAAGACGTGGTGAATGCTGCAAAGTCTAAGGAAAACGAGCTGAAAGCTAAAGGTTTTTCGACTTCACAGAAGATTGGTGAAGCATATGTGGCTCGTGGGAGGCAGTCAAATAGAGATCAACGGAACTCAGGAAGTAGAGGCAGAAGCAGGTCTAATTCGGGCTCTAGGATTACCTGCTGGTACTGCAAGAAGGATGGGCATAAGAAGGCTGATTGCTATGCCTGGAAGAGGAAGGGCGGCGATGATGAGGATGCCACTGCAGCAGTGGTCATCGATCAATCAGCAAGAGTTGATGCATTATCAGTCTCAGAAAATTGGCATCAAGAGAAGTGGGTGATTGATTCGGGTGCTTCATATCACATGACGTCAAGGAGAGACTGGTTTGATACATTTGAGGAAGTCAACTCTGGAAAAGTGCTACTGGCAGACGATTATACTGTTGTTGTTGAAGGGATTGGTTCAATCAACATCAATGCAAGAGGTGGCACGGTCAAGACATTGAAAAATGTCAGGTATATTCCTAAACTCAAAAGAAATTTAATTTCATCCACTATGCTGGACAGGCTTGGATTTGAGCATGGTGGAGGGTATGAAAAGACAAGGTTCTACAGGAACGGGAAGATTGGTCTTCAAGGCACTCTACATGGTTCTCTATTTTTGCTTGATGGAGAGACTGTTACAGGGCAGTCGAATAGTGTTACCAAGAAGATGTGGGGAGATGACACTGTTTTGTGGCACAGAAGGTTGGGACACATGAGCATGAAGAACCTGATGATCCTAGCAAAAAGGGGCATCATTGACAAGAGAAAGATTTCGGAGATGGATTTCTGTGAGAGTTGTGTAATGGGGAAGACCAAAAGACTGAGCTTCAACGTTGGGAAGCACAACTCTGGTGAAGCACTGAAGTATGTGCATTCAGATCTCTGGGGATCTCCAACGGTTACTCATAGCCTGTCGGGTAAGCAGTATTTTCTGTCTATCATCGATGACTACACCAGAAAGGTATGGGTATTTTTCTTGTCTGCTAAGAGTGAAGCTTTCACAAGGTTTTGTGAATGGAAGAAGCTGGTTGAGAATCAGATCAGCAAGAAGGTTAAGTGTCTAAGAACAGACAATGGGTTGGAGTTTGTGAACAAAGACTTCGATGAGTTTTGCAGGCAGCATGGGATTGAGAGACACAAGACGTGTCCTTATACTCCACAGCAGAATGGAGTGGTAGAATGCATGAACAGAACGATAACGGAGAAAGTGCGTTGTATACTTGATGAGAGTGGCTTAGGTGAAGAATTCTGGGCTGAGGCGATGAGCACAGCTGTGTACCAAATAAATAGAAGACCATCATCAGCCTTAGATGGTGGTATTCCTGAGGAACTATGGCTGGGAAGAAAGCCTGGTTATGGACACATGAGAAGATTTGGGTCATTGGTCTATGTGCATGTAGATCAAGGGAAGTTAAAACCAAGAGCAGTGAAGGGTATTTTCATTAGCTATCCGGAAGGAGTTAAAGGGTACAAAGTGTGGCTCCTGGATGAAACAAGATGTATGGTTAGCAGGAATGTGGTCTTTGTAGAAGATAAAGTGTTCAAAGACTTGAAGGATGAAGTTTCTGCATCGGAGACTTCGCTGGAGAACCCGACTCCAGATACTGTGTCGCGCGACACACCTATTGGTATCGCGCGACACACGACTGTGTCGAGCGACACACCATCTGGTGTCACGCGACACGGTGGTACAGAATCATCGGCTCTTGCAATTGAAGATAACGACCAAGGTTCATCTTTAGGTGGAGTTATTGGAGGTTCGGAGATAGAAGCTATACCTCAGATTCGTACTTCTTCTGGACGAATCACGAAGCTTCCTAATCACTTCAACGATTATGATATGGCAAGCTTTGCCTTGATTACTGCTGCAGAGATGAGTTGTGAAGAACCTAGGGATTATCAGGAAGCAATGGATAGAGGGATAAAACATTCTGGAATGGAGGTATGGATGAAGAGATGAGTTCTCTGGATAAGAATGGAACATGGAGGCTGGTCAGGAGACCAAAAGGAAGGAAGGTCATTGGTTGCAAGTGGGTTTACAGGTTGAAACCGGGTATACCAAAGATAGAAGAACCACGATATAAAGCTAGGCTTGTCGCCAAGGGATATTCTCAGAAGGAGGGTATTGATTATCAGGAAGTGTTTGCACCAGTGGTGAAACATGTTTCTATCATGTTTCTTCTATCGGTTGTTGCAAAAGAAGATATGGAACTGGAGCAGCTTGACGTTAAGACTGCATTTCTTCATGGCTTACTTGAAGAAGAGATCTATATGGAGCAGCCTGAGGGTTTCGTTGTTAAGGGAAAGGAGGACTATGTTTGCTTGTTGCAGAAGGCACTGTACGGACTTAAGCAAGCTCCGAGACAGTGGAACAAGTGCTTCGATCAGTTTGTGGTTAGTCATGGGTTTATAAGGAGTGAGTATGACTCATGTGTTTACATAAAGGAGAGCAAAGGTGAGTGTTTTATCTACCTACTCTTGTATGTTGATGACATGCTAATCGCATCTAAGGATATGAAGGAGATACCATATAGTGAAGGATCTGTTGAGCAGTAGGTTCGAGATGAAGGATTTACGAGCTGCGAGAAGGATTCTTGGAATGGATATTGAGAGAGATCGTGAAGGTGGAGTTCTTACCTTGTCTCAATCTGGTTATATCAAGAAGATCCTGCAGGTATTTAATATGGATGACTCTAAATCTGTTACAACACCTATTGGTTCGCATTTTAAGTTGTCAGCTGTAAAAGATGATGAAGCTGAGACGATTCTGGATGATGTTCCATACTCGAGTGCTATTGGAAGCATCATGTATGCGATGTTGGGGACTAGGTGTGATCTCGCGTATGCTGTTGGCTTGGTTAGTAGGTTCATGAGCAAGCCAAGCTTGATACATTGGACTGCTGTTAAGTGGGTGCTAAGGTATTTGAAGGGTACCCTAGATCGAAAGATTGTGTTCAAGAAGACAAAGGAGTTCAAGATTGAAGGTTTCTGTGATTCTGATTTTTCATCTGATATGGACAAAAGCAGGTCGATTACTGGTTATGTTTTCACGGCAGGTGGAACGGTTATTAGCTGGAAGTCAAGTCTTCAATCTGTTGTTGCGCTGTCTACAACCGAGGCAGAGTATATGGCGTTGGTAGAAGCTGTAAAAGAAGCGATTTGGCTAAGAGGTCTGGCAGAAGAGTTCGGCTACAAGCAGGATATTGTAGAGGTCTGGTGTGACTCTCAAATCGCCTTGAGTTTAGCCAAGAACAACGTCCATCATGAGAGAACGAAGCATATTAGGAGAAGGATGCATTTCATTAGGGATATTGTTGCTTCTGGTGAAGTGAAGCTGTCGAAGATCCCAACTGAGAGGAATCCTGCAGATATGTTGACAAAGGTTCTTCCTGTGGAGAAGTTTGAGAAGGCTCTAAGCTTTCTCAGCTTAGGAGAGCACTAAGGTGCTGGTGTGGTCTGGAGCTGCACATGCAAGCAAAGATGAAGATGTTATACTCGGAATGATTGTCATCAAGGTGGAGATTTATTAGGCTTGGGCCTTTGAAGAGCTTTGGTAATGAAAATCATTGAGTATTAACTTGGTCCGCGACTTGGTTTAGTCACTTAGGAATGGGTTTATTTCTATTGGGCTTCGGTTAGTTTAAACCGTCTTATCTTTGTAATTGTCTTAGTCTATATAAAGCTAAAAATGTGTGGAATTAGGGTTAAGCTTGTTGTTAAGATTTTCTCTGGTGTTTAGAGAAATCTTGTGAGAAACCTTATTGTAATCTGTGGTGATAGTGGATTACTGGAAAGCTTCAGATAGAGACTTAGATCACATATCGTGGTCTGTCTCACTAAATTCTCTGTGTTCTTTACTTTATTGCTCAAACAAACTATTCCGTGAACATCAAAAGAGAGGATCAAATCTCTACAAATATAAACAATAATATGGGCTTGGCCCAAACCCATTATTAAATCACGAGAAAAAAACCAATTGACTCTGTGAAGGTGAAACTCGCAATCGCAAAGGGAAATGAGAAATGACGACGACGGGGAATTGCTTCCGTTGCCATGAGCCTGGCCACTGGATCAGTGACTGTCCTCTCAAGCTCAACGCCGATCCTCTTCCTCCACCGTCGATTCACTGTACCTGCGGCGGAGGGTTCTGTTTGACCAAGGTCGCGAATACTCAACGGAACCCTGGAAGGAAGTTCTACAAGTGCCCTACTGTTCGTACTTTCGTAACTCACTCTTCTTTTACTTGATTTCTCCTGCAATTTCGCGAACTCGAAGCAAATCACTGAGATTTTTTTGAAAAATTCGCAGGCTCAGGATTGTGGATTCTTCAAGTGGTGTGATAAAGTAACCGACGAAGATATCAGATTCCGACCTGCCTTCATGATCCCGATTTGCCCATGTGGTTCTGGACTTTGCCGGAAATTTATAGCCGATTCCGGACCTGATTCCGGTCGAGCGTACTATCTATGCTGCATCAAAAAGGTTTGAGTCTTTAAGTTATCGCAACTTTTAACGGCTATTTAGAAAGTTTTTGGTTACATTGATGTAATTGGTGTAGGGTTTTGGGGCTTGTGGATACTTCCAGTGGGAAGGTGTTGAGATGGGTCCGATTTGTGATGTAGTTGATGAGGATGAGATGGATTTCTGGGTGGAAGCGGATTTGATTTCCAGTGATGTTGAAAGCAACTTTCATGCTTCTGTAATGGAGAATGTGAATCAAGTGGCAGTTCCCGGGAAAGAATGTCAAGGCTCTGTTAGTATAGGGGATGATTCGATAGTCGAAAATTTGGATGCTATGTTGGTTTCTGATATACATTCCCATGCTGCTTTGAATCAAGGTACTTCAGATATGGAAAAATTTGATTCTTTTTAGAGTGTTTTGGTGTGACTAGTCTTTGTTATCTCATAGTTTTCTGTCCGAATTTCTTGTTGTTATTCACTAGGCATCCCTCTGATTGGTCCTAGAGTGGCTGAAGAGCAAGTGGCAGTGGTGATCGAACCGGATGAGCCATGGATGAAGACTATGCATGTTGATCACCAGGCAACAAATTCTGCTCCTTCCAAGCTCAGCTTTAAGGAGAGTTGCCATTTGAATTTGGATGAAGCATTGAGTGATTTAGGGTCAGTCGATAGATTTGAAAACGTCGGAGATGCAGTTTCTAGTGGTTCGGTTGTGACAAACCATGAGCAACCTGGAACTGGTGAAACTGAGTGGTCGTCTCCCAATTTGCAGGACATCATTGAGCAATACAACTCAGAGAAGCATCGATTGGAGAGTGTTTCAGGGAAACATGTACAAGTGTTGAGTGCATTCATGGGTTCGTACAGACGACTAAGGTTACTACACGAGAAAACTAATAATCTCAGGAAATTGTTACTTGAAACAGAGAAGGAGATGGCTTGTTGTGAGGCTGAGACATTGGAATTAGGAGCAAGTTGCCGAGAAGTGGCTTCGGAAATGGCTGAGTCTCAGAAAAGAATGCAGGAGACAGCAGAGAAACTAGGTAAAGAAGTAGATGTGTTGAAGCTAAAGGAGTTTGTTACTATGAAGAGAAGAAAATGCTGAGCTTTTTGCATATGACTTAAGTGCCATTGTAGCCAAGTGTTGGAAGGTAATGATCACTGATTCACTGGTTACTTTGATTTTAGCAAAGTAATTTAACCTGTATTATGGACTTAGTTAGATTAATGGAGTAACTTGAAAAGCTCGTGGTCCTGAACTCCTACCATATCACTTTCAGGTTTAGATGAGGCAAAAGCAGAATTACTTTGTGTTTTTTTTTTAACTTGTTAATGTGGTTGAGAATTACGAATCTAACATAGTGCGCCTCATCACATGGTCGCTTGACTAAAAAGAGTAGTTAGATTTGAATACGACAAAAGATAATTTGTGTAGGTAATAATTAGAAAAAGGATTAGTAATGTTAAGCGTCCAAGCAAATGCCTTTCCACGTTGGGCGCACATGTCTTCTCTTTTTCTTTCTTTTTTTTTTAATTTTTTACTAGGTGACTTTTCTAGTTAAATATTTGTTAAAAATTAAATAAATTAAAAAATATTATTTTTTGGTTAAAAATTATTAATAATGTTTAATTTAGATTCCAATTCTGTTTTTTTATGAAATAATATATTTTCTGTCTGTTAGCACTAATTCTAATTTTAATAATATAAATTCATTTACAATTCTTTTTTTGTGTCAAATTTCATTTACGATTCAGTTAACAAAAAACAAAAAACAACTGAATTAGTATTTGGATCCAATATTATATTGTAATAACCAAGTAAAATTTTATTTTTTCTAAATTTTTTTTTTATTTCTGTTGATGTTGTAGTGTCTATCTTGTATTAAACTATTATTACTTTGTGTTTATTTTTTTTATAACATGCAAATTTAACAAAACAAAACATGACATATTATGTTTAATTGTGTTTAATATTCATTTGCTTAAATCTGTGTGAATTATTCTATTTGTGAATAACAATATCTAAAATAAAAATATCTATTATAGATAATATTGTATGGTTTGATTTTCGTTTTTTTATTCGAATAGATTTTAGATGAATATTGTTTTTTGTTAGATGTAATATTGAATTTGGGCACTTAGATTGAACATTTTTCTAATTTTACGTAAATTATAAAAATATTTACATTGATATTCTATCATTTTCTTATATTTGCTTAAAGGATTATATAATATATTAGAATGTCAATTAATTAATTGTATAAAATTCGCCTTAAAAAAATAATAAAAATTAATTGTATAAAATCAAATACAAAAATATATATATGGAAAAAGTCGCGACATAAATTTGACCAAATGATAATAGTATTGCTAAACAAGTACATGAATCATGATACAATATGCATATAATTTTATAAAATATTATTTTAGATACAATTAAAATGTAGATATTTATTTCAATATAAAAAGAAAAATTGATTTCTAATTTCACTGGATTGTCTTATGAATATTTATAATTATTTAAATCCATAATTACTATAGAAGAAAACATTTAAAAAAACTTTATTTGTTGATAAGAGAAGAATGGAAAAAAAGTTCTAAATGTAAATTGAAAGTAAATGAATTCAATATATAATGTAAGCTAAATGTATGTTATTCAATATTAACTTGAGCTAGATGTAGGTTGTTAGAGTTTCAAGAATAATAAATTGTTTTTTGGACTATCAATATTCTAATTAATAATAGTCATAGGAAGATATTTTCGTGTAGACATTTAATATTTTTGTGTATAGAATTAATAGGAATAATAATGAGCTAAGTAATTATGATTAGTGAGCTTAATTAGAGAATCTAATTGTTATGTCCTATTTTATCAATGTCATATCATAATAAAAATGAAAAAATGTTTTTAGAGAGGATACCTAAACTAATCATTTCTTTATTAATATATAATATAAATATATAAGGGACTCTCCTTTTAGAGCACCAATGTCTTAAGTAATTTTTAAAAATTAAATTAAGTTTGACATCTAAGAAAAAGGTTCAACAAGTTCATCCCAAAAAACGTTTTCATAGACATCAAAAGTTCATTTCATTAAATAAATTTCTAATCATTTTTACACTATTAAAGTGTCACCATTAAAGATGCTCTTAGAGGTCCAAACCCACGGGTAAATTGAGCATCAAATTATTTATATAATCGACATTGAAAAATCAATAAGATTATAAGAGAAATGTAAGTCGGTCCATATTTGAAACTAAAACATTATAAAACACCCTTCCATTTCCATATAACTGACAAACTTAAGAACTGGAATTAGCAAAATCCATTTGCTAGATGGAAATTGAATTACGTATAACCGGATATGTTACGTACGTAGTGGTTTGTACTAGTGTCGCCGCATATAATCTCGACTTCGTGACCAAAAAAAAAAAAATCTCGAGTTTAAATCTGGTATTATGTGTGTGAATTGTATACGACAAAAAAAAATATATACAAGGGTCGAGAATGGTATCTTTATCAAATGTCGAATTCACGTTCGCAGTGTTGAGTGTGAAAATGGCAGTGCTTGACCAGAGGGCTTAATTAGGATTCTTGACCTAAACCCTAATTAACTAGGGTTCGTATAAATATATTGTCCGTCAATTACATTCTATATTCTTATTTTTCACCGTAGAATGGAAGAAGAACGTAAAATGTAAACAAGATTCAATGCATCACGATTGGAATAAGAATATAAAACTAAACGAGAAAAAATGAGAGTTGGTCAAAAGGAGGGAACATAAATTATAGGACTTGGTTTCTCCAATGAAATTAAGATTAAAGATGAAATTCAAAAGTATAAAAGATTGCTCACATGCAACCCAAATTCATTTGTTCTCAATCATGCATGTTCTCATAAACAGTTTTTTTTTCTTCTAAATAGTACTATAGAGCAATCGAATTTGAATAGTTTTGGTCAGAATATATACATCGAGAAATTAAATTAAGGAGGAGACTATATAATAGCCAAGCGGACAAAACATAAACAAATAATTAAAAAGAAGTAAATGATAAGGAAATAGATAGATGCCTTTGGGATTAGAAAATGCAAAATGGGATATGAAAAAGGGAGTGGCACTATTCATTGAAGTTGCAACCTATAAAATTGAGAGCACATGCATTACCCCTATTTTGTTTTTTAATTAATTAACACCAACTTTTGGTTGTGATTATTGTACATGTAGACAAATGGATCGTATATTATAAAAAAAAAGATTAGAAATATACGATCCACCACCACCGTCCCTAACGTTGGTCGTGTAGCCATTATACATATAATGGTTTTTGGTCTTCCTCTGACACAAAATAAGATCGTATAGTAGAAAGTCTACCACTTAGATACTTATATTTCATAATCTCTCTCTCTATATACGACTTCAACTTATGTCGCCATTTCTTTTCATTTGTGTAGGTCAAAAGTCAAAACTCAAAACCTAGCACTTTGATTAGTTTACACCCACAAGATTATTACACATTTAAGAGATGCTTAAGCAATGACTTCATACCTCATAATTAAGTCGACTAACTTCCATCATGTGCCCATCATTGCACCCTTCCTTCCCAATTATTATTAGTAAAGCACCAAAATCATTGTTTTATGTGTTGTATGATTGATAAGAGTGTTACGTTTCAGAATATGAAATAACCAGGGTTTGCTTCTCTTTTTCCTTGGAGAGTGCATGATTAAAATCGCAGTTCTTGAACATTTCATCATTCAACCATCACATGCAATAGTATTTGGACTCGTTATACGAAATATATTCTCCGAATTGAATAGTTTATCTATTACGTTATTTCTCTTTAATTTGTTAATACGACATTATTGGACACACGGGACATTGGTATCTAAGGTAACATGCTAATCATGGCTCTTATATCATTCCTCATTCTTTGTTTTCAGCTTATTTTTGTTGATGATTGATAATATGTGTATTTATACACCAATATTTATAAAATAATATGCTAATGGAATGTCAAAAAGAAGAAGCTATTGTGTATTTTTATTCATTCAGTCGATTTACAACAAGTAGAGTTGTATGATCAAAGTATCATGTACGAAATTCACTAGTGTAGAAGAAACCTTGAGGTATGCATGAAACATGCTACCAAGTGGCAAAAATCATTTGATAATTATATATTTCTGATTGATTGATAATTGATATATCATGGGCCACAATTAACTCAACCGGAGTGCTATATTTAAATGATGGTTTCTATTTAAAAAATAAAGAAAACTGAAAAGAGGAATAAAAAGGAAATGTGCAACTTCTTATATAAAATGAAATGCGGAAGGGATACTTTTCCATGACCAAACACACATTCCCCCTCTCTTTCTCCTTCAACTAAAACAAAAGAATATACTTGACTTGATTTGTGTATCCATAAGGTAATATCAAAGAGAGAAGAATGAACACAACATCTTCAAAGAGCAAGAAGAAGCAAGAAGAGGTTGGTACAAGGTTTCTTGGTGTAAGAAGGAGGCCATGGGGAAGATACGCAGCTGAGATTAGAGATCCAACTACAAAGGAGCGTCACTGGCTTGGTACTTTTGATACGGCTGAGGAAGCTGCCTTGGCCTACGATAGAGCCGCTCGGTCCATGCGTGGAACTCGTGCCCGAACCAACTTTGTCTACTCAGACATGCCTCCATCTTCTTCAGTCACATCCATTGTTTCTCCTGACGATCCTCCTCCTCCTCCTCCTCCGGTTGCTCCTGCTCCTCCTTGTCATGTAGATGATCCTGTCGATTACATGATGATGTTTAACCAATATTCATCAACAGACTCGACAATGTTGCAGCCTCATCACTCTGATCAATTGGACAGTTACATGTTTGGTGGCTCTACTTCTTGTTATTCTAACAACAGTAGCAGCGAGCTGCCTCCTCTTCCGAGCGACTTGTCGAATTCGTGTTACGGCTACGACTACTCCTCATCAGCTACCTATTTCGAGTCTGACTATGTTCATAGTCCAATGTTCAGTAGAATGCCTCCGGTTTCTGACTCTTTGCCTCATGGTTTCAACCACTTTGGCTCTTAAATCATTCATCATCATTTTATTTATTATCCTTTCTCATTTGTACCTTTTTATTTCTTTCTTTGGATTTCTCTATGTTTCGCCGTCCTTGATCTCTGTTTATGATCAAAGTGACTGTCTTGCTAGCTTTTCAATAACAAGTTATATGATATCCCTTTGTATCTCTTAACACGTACACATTTGATATGGGCCTAGACCTCAAAGTCCCATTCATGAAGCCAAGGTACATGATGAGCAATGGGTTTCATTAAACGATTAAATGGGACATTTTTCAATATCCAACAATTAAAAATTCCCATGTTAGCCAATACTAGTGTGTGTAGGTAACTCCATGCTTGTGTTTGGATAATTAAAGATTGAAAAATTATCCAAATTATTCATAATTTCATTAAATTACTAAAACATATCCAATTTTTTTCTTCAAAATTGTCAATTTTTTTGTATTATTCAAAATTACTCGACTCTTATAATCATTTGGATAATAATTTTAAGGGAGGTTTACTAGAATGACCTTGTCAAGCAAAGATTTGGACTAGAATGACCTCTATCTTTGAATATTATTAGAATGACCTTGAAAAATATTTAATTCCTATGTTAACCTTATTTCATTTGAAGACAAAAAACGTATTTACGAAATTGCCATTAATGAAGCCGAAATTTTTTCCCGCCAAAAATAAATAAGTCTACCATTCTGTTACGGTAGACTTATTAAACGTCTGGTAGACTTATTACGGTGTACGCGATGGTAGACTTATTTATAGTTGTGGTAGATTTATTATATGTGGTAGACTTATTCGTAGTACTGGTAGACTTATTTATAGTAGTGGTAGATTTATGAAGTGGTCGGTAGACTTATTACGGTGCAGGCAGTGGTAGACTTGTTTATAGTAGTGGTAGACTTATTTATAGTAGTGGTAGACTTATTGTAAGGTGTGGTAGACTTATTGAGTTGTTACGGTAGACTGACGCGTTGTAGTGGTAGACTTATTTATAGTTGTGGTAGATTTATTTTTGAGTGATAGACTTATTAGTGGTTGTGGTAGACTTATTGTTGTGATTGGTAGACTTATTGATGGTTCGTGCGATGGTAGATTTATTTATCGTTATGGTAGATTTATTTGTCAGTGACAGACTTATAAGTAGTAGTGGTAGACTTATTGATGGTTTGCGCGATGGTAGACTTGTTTATAGTAGTGGTAGATTTATAAGATGTGGTAGACTTATTTGTAGTACTGGTAGACTTAATTTTATGATCGGTAGACTTATTTGTAGTGATGGTAGATTTAATTTTTTGATTGGTAGACTTATTGATGTTTAGCGATGGTAGAAGTATTTATAGTAGTGGTAGATTTATAATATCTGATAGACTTATATTTAGTTGTGGTAGACTTTATTATGGTTTCGCCACATGGTAGACTTGTTTAAAGTTGTGGTAGATTTATTAAATTTGGTAGACTTATTTGTCTTTGTGGTAGACTTATTAAATCTTTTCAAAGTTTTACTAGAATGAACTTACTTAATTACAGTTATGATAGAGTTAATTTTTGTTACGGTAGACTTGATCTGTTCGCGCAATGGTAGACTTATTGATAGTATTGGTAGATTTGTTTGGCTATATTCAGTGACGATAGACTTGTTTCTAAAAATTGTTGACGATAGAGTTGTTCTGATTCGCATAAGCCTGATGGTAGACTTATTGATAGTATTGGTAGATTTGTTTGGCTATATTCAGTTACGATAGACTTGTTGTTTTAGGTTTTAGATTTTAACAGTATGCGTCAATGGTTGTGGTAGACTTGTTGTGGTAGGTGGTAGACTTATACGCGAAATGTCATTTTTGCCCTCAGAAGAATTAAACAATCGCAGGCAAACCTGCAACTAGGGTTGGCCGCCATAGATTCTTCTGATAGCTTCTTCTCTTTGTTTTGTTGAATCTCTTTGCTTGAACCTAAAAATTGGATTGGTTTTCAATGGAACAAATAATTTTAGTATGTGGTAGGTGGAGTTTTCCGAAAAATCGATGGATCTTCTTTGTTGACAACTCAAAAGGGTGTAGAGTTATAGGAGCAGATCATGCAACCTCCTACGACGAGTTTCTTGGTATGGTATACGAGGATTTCGGCTTGGATCAATGTTTTTTTAAGGTAAAGTTGAGTTACATGTTGTCAAAGAAGTATTTGGCAGATTTACCTCTAGATACACCACCAATTTTTGTTGGGAATTCAAGACAATTGAATGGGTTTTTGCAACAATTTAAGAACGACAAGATTCGATTGTGCGTTGAGATTGAAGAAAGCAAGGCACAAACTCGGGTTGGTGAAGATGAGGAAGTCAAAACAAAAGCATGTGATGAACATGATGAAGAGGACGAAGGAGATGATTGTAGATTTGACTACTGCGATGATCCCGACGGTGCAAGTTCGGACGATGACGATTACGGTAGGTATGGTAGATTTACAGACGACGAGGAACAGAGGGAAAATCTACCACATAAGAAAAGGGGTATATCATCGAATTCTGATTTTCTGAACTTGGAAATGCAGTCAGTTGACTTAGCTGTCGGGCAACGTTATGATACAAAAGAGGAGTTCGAGATGAGATTGCAGATTCTTTCGGTTGTAAAGCAGTTTGACTATAACGTCACAAAATCAACACCAAGATTATTGACGGTTACTTGTTGGGTTGAAGGATGTACATGGAAGGTTCGTGCCTCTACAATCGGACATAGTCCCCATTTCCATGTGAAGACTTATGTTGGAAAACACTCTTGTTCTATTACAGAACGTTCAATCCGTGCTCGTAAAGCAACGTATCAGGTGCTAGGACGTCTCTACAAAGATTTCATTGGTGGTGTTGGACCATCAGTGGTACCTAGTCATGTAGCCGAGGCTATAACAAAACGATTCAGCATAAAGGTATTTGGATTCAAGAATTTATAATGATGGTAGATTTATGTTCTCATGATGGTAGATTTATGTTGTAGTTGTGGTAGATTTATTTGCAACATGATGGTAGATTTATTGCACGACATGATGGTAGATTTATTATGACGGTAGATTTATTGTGACGGTAGACTTATTGTTTTAAGTGACGGCAGACTTGTTGTTTAAGTAGATTTAATACTGAAGCAAGCAGCGTATGGCCATTGGTTCAGGTCGATTATTGGAAAGCCCATCGGGCATTAAAGTATGCACGGCAATTAGTTGGGGGAAGCTACGAGGACGGGTACAAAGAACTTCCAACGTACTTACACATGATTAGGCGAGCTAATCCAGGGACACTGATAAAGCTTGAAGTCGACGGGGAAGATAGGTTCAAGTTTCTTTTCATTGCATTTGGCGCAAGCATACATGGTTTCCAGTTTATGAGGAAAATCCTTGTCGTGGATGGGACATTTTTGAAAGGAAAATATAAAGGTACATTGCTAATCGCCACAACGCAAGATGGAAATTTTAATATTTTTCCGATTGCTTTCGGTATAGTTGATACAGAGAATGATGAATCTTGGGAATGGTTCTTTAGACAACTAAACCGAGTTATCCCTGACGATGAAGAACTTGCGATTATCTCGGACATGCATCGATCAATAGCAAATGCAATTGCGAGGGTATACCCGCTTGCTTGTCGTGGTATTTGCACGTATCATTTGCATAAGAACATTTTGTTAAAATTTAAAGGTAGAGAATCATTTGGACTAGTGAAGAAGGCAGCGACCGCATATAGGCTTCTAGAGTTTAATCAGATATTTGGGGAGATTGAGGCTTCGTATCCGGCTCTCCATAGCTATTTACAAACAGTCGACATTCGTTTGTGGACTCGTGTTCATTTCCCGGGGCAAAGATACAACTTCTTGACGACCAACATTGCGGAATCGATAAACAAGGCCCTCGCTCCTGCTCGAGGATATCCAATAGTGCAATTTTTGGATACAATCAGGGCAACATTAACCAGGTGGTTCGCAACAAGAAGAGAAAACGCAAGACTAATGACCACAACACTTACGACTGCCGTGGAGAAGCTGCTGGAGGTATATATCATTATGGTAGATTTATTGAGTAGTTATGGTAGACTTATTGAGTAGTTATGGTTGCTTTGTTAGACGTTTTTAAGCGATGTTGTAGTAGACTTATATGTGAATGTGCTCGTAGACTTGTTGGTCAGTTTTTAAGTGATGCTGTGGCAGACTAATATGCGCGCGTGGTAGTAGACTTGTTGGTTCGTTGTGGTAGACTTATTTAGTAGTGATGATAGATTTGTTAGGCGTTTTTCAGTTGTGGTAGATGTGAACGTGTTTGTGAAATTTATGTTCTCGTTTCGTATATTGTAAGCAGGCTAGGGTCATAAATGCAAGGATATGGACTGTCCGAGAGATAAATGAAAATCAGATCGAAGTAACATGCGGGTCGTCAATGCATGTCGTCAATTTGACAGCAAAAAAATGTTCTTGCCGAAGGTTTGACTTGGATAAAATACCTTGTATCCATGCCATTGCAGCAGCCGAAAAAGCGAAGAAGTCACGGATCGCCCTTGCCCATTCCTACTTTAGTCAGGCCTACTTGTACAACGGTTACTCCCAAAGTGTTATGCCAAGAGATGTTGCGTTTCCCGCGCCGGAAGATGTGGCCTCCAAAGTTTGTAATCCGCCTGAGGTCCGTCAACCACCCGGTAGACCAAAATTGTCAAGGATAAGAGGTGCATTGGAGACAGCCATGGAGCGAAAGCGGCCTAGGAAAGAACACATGTGTTCTATATGTCTCAAACATGGCCATAATCGTTTGACTTGTGACGCTAATCGTTTGAGTTCTGACGCTTAAATATATGTTTGTAGTACTATGGTATTTGTATTTCTCGAATTGGTACTATGGTATTTGGATGTTATTACGTTGTATCTTACGTTTTAGGTTATGCGTTTGAAGTGCAAGTTCTCTAAACTTAATATGAATTTTCATTATCTATACTTTGATGAAGGCTTTACAAATTCTCTAAATTTAATATGTCATCTGGTTTTAAGTGATGGTAGATTTATAGTTTTAAGTGATGGTAGATTTATTGTCACGGTAGACAAATTCGACCAATGGAGACACCCGATGGCATTTTGCAGTATATTTAATGTCACGGTAGACTTATAGTTTTAAGTGATGGTAGATTTATTGTCACGGTACACTTACTGTTTAAGTACATCATAAATTTCATTTGTTTCAAAATTAACAGTAGGAAACGATCGATCATGTGTAGACTACAAATTGTTTGTCAAATCATTACATTACAAAAAGAATGGTCATACATACAACTTTAACATAGCATGGTCATACATACAAACATGCTCCTTTGAAAGTGTAGACCTAGTTAGATATAATAGTTGCGCACTTAGTGAATAAGTCTGCGACAACAAAATATACAAGCCTACCGTCACAAAATAATTAAATCTACGGTCACAAAAGGACTTGTCAAAATAAGTCTACCATCACCTGTGAAAATAAGTCTACCGTCTACAAAGGAACTTTATCATCTGATTGACCTTAGTGGTTGTGGATCGTATAACTCAACAATCTCATCTTCTGGTAACTCGTCCATAATCTCAGCAGCAAGTTTCAGACGAATAGCAGCTACGTTGGAATCACACAAGCCATCGTAACAATGTCCCAATGCCAAACACTCGATATACTTCAGCGCATACACACCACAATCACCCTGTTGGAAGTTCTGTGGTATACTCTTGACCCTGTATACATTCCAAGCCTGCTCACTCATTTTCTTCCTTTTCTCAACGGGTGCAGCCTGCTTGACCAACAAAGGAATCATCTTTCCATATGCCCTACAACTTTCTTTGATGTAGTCGTCGCTGTACAAACTGAAGATGTTGTCGTAGACTTTCACCTTCTTTTTAACTAAGTCTACCACAACAGCAACCCAATGTTCATTTTTGATATTATGAACAATGTACAAAGTATCCACATCCGCAACCCATTTTTTGTTGGTGGCAGCGAAATGTGGAAGTGTACCATTATAGACACTGAAATATCCTGGCGGAAACACCCAGCTCTTCTCTCTGCCGAGGAAGTCTCTAGCGTATTCTAGAGACCAAAGGCACGAAAAGAAAGGATCGATAAAAGCAATCCTTTCACTTTTGAAAGGACTTGGCTTTTGCAAAGACCTTTGTCGGAGCATATTCATGCCGGCAGCCATATGCTGTCAATTAAGAAACACAAAGTATTTAGAGATCTCGTATAATAAAAATCTGAAAAAATGAGAATAAGTCTACCATAACTATACAATAAATCTACCATAACTACACAACAAGCCTACCATAACTACCCATAAAATCTACCAATAACTACACAATAAGTCTACCATAACTACACAACAAGTCTACCATAACTACCCATAAAATCTACCAATAACTACACAATAAGTCTACCATAACTACACTATAAGTGTACCATAATTACGCAACAAATCTACCATAACTACACAATAAGGCTACCATAAGTACAGAATAAGTCTACCAGAACTACAAAAAAAATCAATCAGCATTAGGTGTACTGAAAATTTACCCCCGTCCTCAACCAGCCGTAGCTGGGATTGTCTGCTGGCCACATGTGTTTAGGCGTCATAATTCCCAAGTAGAATTCAACTCCAGCGAGGCTATTATCCAATGGATTTTCCCTAAATAATGGAAAGGGTTAAACGCTGAGAACGATGAAAAGAGGTACTACATTGTATAAGATAGATTTAACAAAAATAAGTAGATATAACTTACAAATCACTCTTCACGTACGCAAGCAACCGATCCAGTTTACACTTTTCGACCGGTGCAAAAGGATCGTAGATAGCCGCAGAAGGAGTTTCACCATACATGATCCGTATAGTTCCAGAGTTTCCTATGAATGGGTCCACTTGGGTTTTTGCAAGAGTGATTTTACGGCGTTTGAGGACACCGAAATCATCATTCTTTGTCAAGTCAAGAAGCTTATTTAATGCACCTCCCAATGCTTTGTTGACCTTCTCTGCCTCTAGGTCAGAATAAGATGGGACCGGTGAGGGATGCTTACCTTTTGGAGTACGTGTCACATCTTCAGTCATATCGAAAAACTCAAGAACACCCTTCTTCTTCGACTCAACAGCAGGTGTCCGATGCTTTTCTACTTCACTCTTCTCTTTAGTCATATCAATAAAGGCAACAGTCTTCTTCTTCTCAACAGCAGTTTCCACATTTGGAAAGACCTTTGCCCCAACTTTCGGGTTTCTAACAACCCGGTTAATTGGAAACTCGGCTTGGGATGTTGCCTGCTGCTCTACAATCCATGATATCTGTCATGATAGCACCATCAATTTAAATGAAATAAATAAACTGAAACTTATGAAATATGTCTACCATTACACAAATCAAATGTACCATAACTGACAACAAATAGCTTTTTTTTAACACAAATCAAATGTACCATAAGTCAACCATAACACAAATCGAATGTATCATAAGTCTACCATAACTGACAACAAATTCCATAATTTGAAAACAAATTCCACAACACAAACTCAAGATTCCTAGCATCAATGTTCAGTAACTCTCCAGTAACTTGTGGAAGTTACTTGCGCTAAAAGAGAGTCTTACGTACCGCATCTGGGGTCTTAGTCCCATCTCCTTCATCGCCCACCTTGGAATGTGCATCTAGCTCACTCGCCTTGCCTTTCTTGTTCTCTAGTGTTGCGATCCTAGTGTCGACGCCTTTGTACTTCTTGCCCAAGTCATCCACTTTACCAACCAATGACTTCAAGAGCGCAATCACTTCACCACTCTCTTCCACTTTCTTCTTTTGAACCCTTCCTTCACCACTACGACTCTGTTGATGCTCCCTTCTCTTTTGCTCTATAATCTCTCGTAACGGGATACTCATGTCTTCTTCCTCGCTTGACGGCTCACTGTTTTTTCTCATCTTCTTGTCCTGTTTTTCCTTCTTTTTCTTCTTTTCCTTCTCTTCGATCTGAGATGTTTTCTGGATTTTCTTACCCTTCTTCTTCCAAGTCCTTCCCACAGATTTTTCAACAAAATCATCTTCACTTTCCTCAACCAACTTCTCCACGTTCCTCTTCTTCTTCTTACCAACCGGGCTTTCAAGACTCCACCGACACTCATCCAAGCATCCACCAAGAATATCACGTATCAAGTTATCAACTTCCTTATCCTCATCCTTGTCCTCATTGTTTCCGTCCCATGGAGGATATATCTCCTCATAAGGCTTCATCAGTAAGTGTGTAACACGAACCTACAAACAACAATATTTGAGTTTACAAGTATACCATCACTTAAATTATTATTTATATCCAAACAATTCTAAACACAACTCTGAACAAGTCTACCACAACTCTGAACAAGTCTACCACAAATACAATACGAACAAGTCTACCACGACTATAACACAAGTCTACTAAACAAGTCTACCATGACTATAAAACAAGTCTACCACAACTACAATATCAACAAGTCTACCACGACTATAAAACAAGTCTACCGTAACAATAACAGAAGTCTATAAAACAAGTCTACCACAACTACAATCAAGTCTACCACAAATACAAATCAAGTATACAATAACTACAAAACAAGTCTACGACATACCTTTCCGTGATTTTTCTTCTCCTCTAAAAACACAGTTTCAAGGTTGTATCTGGCACGGCTTGAAGCCCAACGTAGTAGAGGAACTGGTGCTTCTCTTTGATTCCCAAATTTCTCACCAAGGACTGGAACCGACTGATATGCCCATACAAGCATCGCATGGACACAACCATGAACTGTCAACGACCCACCCTCCAAACATGCAACATTGATCGACTTCACAAGCTCCCTAAAGGAAACACGGCCCCATGGATACCTCTCAAAGGCCTCTAGATCCAACACTCTTTTGGCAGCCATGAGAGGGATTCTACTTGAACGAGCAAACCCATATATTCCGACGTGCAACACAAAGAGAAATCCTACACTCTTTTTCTTCTCATAACTCCACGTCCTGCAAAAGTCTAAGACGTTAACCAACTCATTCCAAGAAGGTGCGTCTCCGGGGTTCACCTTCATTTCTCTCCAAAAATCAGTGTGGTCGATATCCCATTCTTCTGTAGCATCGAATGGGTCACACTTCAGCTGAGTAATCTCGCCAAACTCATGAAGAGAAAACCTAAGAGGACGACCACCAATCACGGACCAAAACTCGTTAATCTTGTTCGTCGCCAATTGATTCGAAACCAAATCCTCAACAATCTTCCCGGCCCATATCATTTTCCATGAAGCCAGCTTCAGAATTACTCCAACTCCATGGTTGTTCATTATATCATTGTAAACGTCTTCCCCAACAGCTTGAAACATCTTCTCAAAGTCTCCCAACTGGCAATTATGATGCATACTTTTTTTTAGCAATGGTACTTTTCCAACCGGATACCTTCTCTTCGGATAACCACTTGGCAGAATAGAAGACGACGTCATTTCTGTACAATGGATAAGATAAATCATGTTCAAATAATCTACCATCAAAATATATATAAATCTACCATCAAAAGCAATAAATCTACCATCAAGTGGACTAAATCTACCATTAGGTGCAAAAAATCTACCATCAAGTCAAATAAGTCTACCATCAATTGAAATAAATCTACCATCACGTACAAATAAATAGACCATGAAATGAAAATTTTAATCTACAATCAATTTCAATAAATCTACTATCAAGTAGAATAAATCTACCATCAAATGCAAAATTTGATCTACGATCAGTTTAAAAAAATTTACCATCAGTACGAATAAGTCTACCATCACTACGAATAAGTCTACCATCAAACGAAAAATTTAACATCAGTTTAAATAAATCTACCATCACTAAGAATAAGTCTACCAGTACTATGAATAAGTCTACCATCAAACGAAAAATTTAAACATCACTTTAAATAAATCTACCATCACTAAGAATAAGTCTACCATTACTATGAATAAGTCTACCATCAAGCGAAAATTAAAACAACAAAATAACAACTTCTCTCACCAGAACCACCGTCGATTCCGTCGATTTCGCCGTCGAATGTGAAGGAAATCTGCAAAATTTATTGTAGATTAGGGTTTCGAGATTTTGAGAACACTACAATAACCCAAATGAAAACCAAAATTCATATACCTGTTGTACGCGGACCCCTAACTCGAAACCCTAAACTCGCCGACAACCCAAAACCAGTCGCCGGAATCCAACCTCGCCGAGAACCCAAGACCTGTCGAACAAACTGCATTAGCCTCGTTATCCCCCCCAAATCGGGTAAACTAACAACAACAGAGGAGAAAGACTCTTACCCGTCACCGTCGTCGCCTCGCCTCGCCGAAATCGCCTTGCCTCGCCGGAATCGCGGACTCGGTGGAGAAGACAAGAAATGACTCGGGTTTGTCAAACTTTGTCAATAAAACCCGAAAACTTTGTTAACTGTTTTTTTTTTAGGTTTTGCAATGGCATTTTCGTTAATAAAAATTATTACTAAGGTTAATTTGTCTTTTTGTTTGTTGTGTTAAGTTATTAAATTTGACAAAGTCATTCTAGTAATTACCCTACTTTCTAAAGTCATTCTAGTAATTATCTCAAATTGTAATTATCCAAAGTCTTTGTTTGCATAACCCGACCGTATCACTATTATTATCCGACCATTTATCCGCAATGAACATGCTTAAGTCGTGTGATGGTAGAACTATAATCATAGGATGGAATGTAAATAACAATTTGGTGTATAAATAATGCTTATGTAATGTGAATGTTTTTCATATTTGATGGGCACTATTGTCGATGGTCAAAAGATGGTAGTAGGTTTGACTGGTGAACCATGTCTACCGGTCTCAAAAGCTGGTTACCAAACACATAAACACCAAAAAACAAGTACATAAGTGGTTCATAAACATCCAGAAATAGGAAATTAATTAAGGTGAAGATGGAGATGAAGTTTTTCTCTCTTTATGCCATTGTAGCTGCACTTCTAGTTGTAGCCAACTCCGGGATGATGCGGACAAGTGCACAAAGCGTTTCATGCCTAAACCAGCTTGCTCCATGCTTAAATTACCTCAATGGAACCAAAGATGTTCCACAAGTTTGTTGTAACCCTCTCAAATCACTGATCAAGAACAATCCAGAGTGCTTGTGTCGTATGATAAGTAACCGAGGGAGTTCTCAGGCCGAACAAGCCGGCATCGATGTGAACGATGCTCAAATGTTGCCTGCGCGATGTGGAGAACACGTCAATCCTCTTGCCTGCTTAACTCGTACACTCTCTTTTCTTACTTGATTTCTTTCCTTTTTTTTTTCAACTAAAACATGTTTTTGATTCAATATTCTTCTGTGTAGGATCTCGAGGATCGTCAAATTCAGATCGAAGTTCCTCCATTGGCAACTCCTTTTCTCAATCTTATTGGATGACAACATTAGCTTTTGGAGTCGCCGTTACGTCATATTTTCTTCAAATGAACCGAATCTCTCCATTGTCTATATAGCATTCATTTTATTTGTTTGAATGCTTATGAGTTATGATTATTGGTCTTCATAAACACATTGTATACCATTTTATTCCACATAAATAGTATAATTCCATTTCTTATACCGTGCTCATTTTGCAACAAATCGAACCACCCTATCAATCTCTTCATGAAAATTACAATTTAAATACCAACTAAAGAAAAAAAAATACCAACTAAAGGAAAATTCCATAATTTCTTCAACGTAATCAACGCGATTGAAAAATTAGTTTGTTAACGCACAAATTAAAAATAAATTTGTAAAATTGAAAAAGTTGGGGGAAAAATTGATCATTTTTCCGTCAAAATTAAAGTGAGAGACTCTTTTTGGAAATAAATTTGGTTACCAACTTACCAAAAATCAAATAGAGTAGTTGCATTCTACTAGATCGAATAGCAAACCCGGTTTAAATGGTATTATTTCCCCAATAACCGGAAAAACTAAGCTGGTTTAACAAGTGTACCCGGTCACTTGAAGGAATAGTTGACCAGATCGTCTTCCTCTATTTCTCTCTTACACGGATCGGAGAAATTTCTCTCTGCCCACAAATCCGACCAACACTAAAACCCTCCGTGTTAATCGATCATCGGAAAAATACCCGATCTAGCTAAAAGATGGGAGGGATGATGTACAAGCTCTTCGCTTCGGCGTCGCTGCTAACCCTAGGATTGTATCATCTCATCTGCACTTTCTTCCATGTTCTCAAGTCTCCTCAATCCTACGCCGCGAAGCCCTTCTACGCACTTCCGCGATTCTCCACCGTCTCCGGTAATAACAACAACCACAACCACCGTCTCCAAAACCTACCTTTGATCATCCTCTCACTCTCCCTTTTCGTCGCTTTCCTTCACCAAACCCTAATCTCTTTCTACTCCGATCCACTCGTCAAAGGAAGTACTCCAGTACACAAATTCTCCTCTCTCAATTCCGCCGCCGTCTTCTTCCTCTTCCTCCTAATCGCCGTTTACCTTCTCCTCTCCGATTCCGCTTCCTTAATCCCTCTCCCTTCCGATCTCCTCTTCGCACTCGCATCCGCAGGTTTCTTCCTCCATTACTCCGCCGCTTCGTCATCGGCTTCAATCCAAACATCGGATCTTCAAGCTCACTGCGATTCACTCTCCGCACGCATCTCAGCCTTATGCTCACTCCTCTGTTTGCTCCTCGCTTGCAGACCTAGACTCTTTATCGCCGACGCTGCACTCGCTGCTTCGATTTGTCTTCAAGGTCTCTGGCAACTTCAGACTGGACTCTCTTTATACGTCGATGGTTTCATTCCTGAAGGTTGTCATCGCCTTCTTGATGTTCAAGGCGGTGTTGAAGGATCGACACAATGTGATATTCAGGAGTCAAAGCTAAGAGCTGTTTCGGTCTTGGATCTAATGTTCACTGTACATGTCGTGCTTGTGGTGGTTCTCTTGTTTGTGACATACACGATGGTGGCTATGGCTGCAGGAGTGCGAAGAACAGGTTCTTATGAAGCTTTACCTACCAATTCTAATGATTCTAATCATATTCAGATGAAGTCTTTGACTGGTACTCAGGCTTGAATCTGTATCAATCTTCTTGCTTTCCCTTTTTTTGTGAATGCTCTCAAAAATCGTTATAACTCTTTTGGAACTTGTTGCTGCTTGTCTTTATCCGGTTTTTTGTTTGTTCAAACTTAATGTTCAATCCTCGTATAGCTGGAATATGATGACAGAATTTATGGTATCTTCTTTGTTGGATAGTGTTCGTTTTAGCTGATTTGTTCCTTTCAATTTGGAACATTGGTGATGATCTTGGGATTCTTGTTTGGTGGATGTTCCATTTGGTTATGGATGAAGGTAAAACTCTTTTGTTGAAGTCAAAAAAGTGAAGGAGGATGTGACAACAACGCTTAGCAGTCCCACGTCAAATAAGGCACCCGAGGTATGTTTTGTTTTTCCAGGTTTCCTCGTGTTTTGCGGCCTTCTTTGACGTGGGACTTGCTTAAGCTAAGAGTTGTTATCACATCCTCTTTCACTGATTTGGGCTTCAAAGGAGTGTTATCTTCATTCACATCATCGTCTTTGTCTTTCTCACCTCAGGCTGTCTTTGCTTTAAACCAAATGAATGTTGCATGATGAAAACATTATCTCTAAAAACCAGATAAATCTTCAATTTGAATTGGTTACAGAGTTTGGTTGCAGTTGAAGATGTTATGGAGTTTGGTACTCTTTTGCATTTACTAAAATAATTGCGGAAAGATACATGTTTTACTTCCAAAAGGAGGTGATTCAGTTGTTGAGGTAGATGAAGATTGATTTGTTAACTCAACTAAACAAAATGTTGTGCTTGCATTTGGAATCTTAACTCCATGAAGCTATCTCCAACATCGGAGCCTATGTGCGTGAATTGCAGTTGTTGAGGTAGATGGCGACTGATTGTTAACTCAAGTAAACTAACATTGAGCTTGCATTTGGAAGCATAACAACATGAAGCTGTCTTCAACATCGGATCTTCTGACTTCTAAGCGCCGCCTCTGTGCGCGAATAACAGTTGATCGTCGTGTACAAACTTCCTCTCTTTGTGGTTTTTGATGTTTCACTAGAACAAACTACAATTGAGATACGTTAGGTTACTACAAAGCTGAGGAGGAGTTTGTCAAGGTATTTTTGCTATTTTAGTTAATCAGGGGGTAACAACAACATAAGTGAAACAAAATCATATTCCCTCGAGTCAATCGCTCTAATGGGCCCAAGCATAAGCCCATATATGTCATGTATTGTGTATTTGGATGCTTTTGTTAGCTTGAAATGTGGAGTAGTGCGCGTGGGAAGAGGAATGGTGAAACCTTAGAGGTTAAGTTATGGAGAAAAAGATAAAACAATCAAATGAGAGTTTGAAACGGCCAAAAAGTAACCTTGTGGTGGTGCGAATATTTATATGTATTTTTTTTCACGTTTTTTCTTGATGCGAAACTACACTTGTCTAAATATATTGTTTCCGTAAGTCACATAATCTACTTTGTTTAATCTCTAGAACCACCTAGACAAATGATGAGTCTGTATATCACATTCACGCAAATTGTTAGTGTTTGGTCAAAATATATCTAGACATGTTTGAAGATCTTTCTTCAAAACATTATACAACACAAAAAGGAGACTCGCGAATATGATAATACAGCAAAAGGCAATAAAAGAGATATTAAAGAGAAAAAGTAAAGTGATTTGGCCTCAATCAACGGTAACGTATCTTAATCAAAGAGGTTCGTCGTACCTTTTGAGACTAGAGTTTTTGGGAGAGTTATTTTTGTTGACTAATACAAATTCATATGGAAGCAGAAAAAATAACAATGAGGAAGGAATATTTGTCACATTTTAACACCTTCACATTGTTTCCTTAACGTTTAATCTACCTTGTTCAATAAGTTTCAATCTTCACTGATTACAAATATTTCATTATTTTTAAAAAATAAGATATTGAGTAGTGCAAAAAAGATGAAGGCAACCGAGGAATGGTCCCCGGTAGATTATGAATTGTGATCATCTAAACCAGCCAGGCATAGCCACGTGTCCTCCTAGCTTTATGGATTTCCTTAGCCTACACCATTATTGTGATTGTATAAATGTAACTCGTCTTTCATCTCTCTCGTTTTCCATTCTCCATAGACTCTCCTTTTACAATACAAATATACTAAAAAACTAGGGTCCAAAAGCGAAGCCAAGCAAACATAAAAAAAAATGAAGAAGGCGGCAGAATTCATGAAGCATATAATAAACATGTTGGCTGGTCTTGCAAAGGACAAGACCAAGGAGCTAAAGAGGAAGACAAGAGCATTCAAGACCCGTCTCGTAATATTCTCATTGCTCCATAACAAAAGCATGGTGTTGAGCTCGTGGTCTCACAAGCTCAAGGCAAAGCCAACATCAAGAAAGATAGACCATGGTCAGGAACAAGATCATCAGGATGATCAAAACATGGTGGTGGTGTATAGGCACAACGCCGTGTCTAGTACTCCTGTCTCTCCCCATGTACAATATCAATATGTAGAAGAGGAAGAGAACGAGGACGAGGAGAAGTACCCAGACCTAAGACACTCGCTGTTCGAAGCAGAGGGTTCGGTGATAGACTTGGTGAAGCATTCTAAGGAGGACAAGGGAGAAGAGTTTCGGTTGGAAGATGAGATAGACAAAGTGGCTGACCTTTTCATTACTCGGTTCCACCGACAAATGTGGTTGCAGAAGCAGCTATCTCTCGAGAGTATTCAAGATACATCTTCCTGATTCCAATCTTATAGTATACATATAACGCCTCTCCTCCTTTATTCTTGGATTTTTTTTGGGGGTTGTGGAGGACGCAAAGATCCTTTTAGATTTTTTTTTTTTTTTGGTCAATAACATGCATTTTACCGACTTGGGTATTGAAACAACGAGGACGCAGTACAAACCTTTTAGATTTGTGTAATGAAAACGGGACATATAGGCCATGCATGGTTATTAATTTCTCTCAACTTGTACCTACGTACATGATCATTTGACGAATAAAATACAATTTTTATTTTCTTGTTATTGTTGTTTCTGTGATTAATTGAGCACTAAGCACTTGAGGATCCAGGCTACCGTTTCATAGTCCATTAAAATAAATACCAACTTGAACCTACACAAGTCGCCTATTAATTAGAGCCTGTTTATCTGACGACTAATCTGGTTAGTGTGTACAGCTTTATATTTTGTAATTCTTGCGGCTTAATGTATGTAGAATTATCTGATTAGCCGAGGAGACAAAGAATTTGTCTTTATGACCTTGTTCAAGGTTGATTAACATGCCCTAACGTTTTGTCTTGGTGGGGGTTAAAACAATTGTAATTTTTTTTTTTTTAAATTTCTGGTCGTATTCATATTTCTAAGAAGTTACATAAGAGGGAGAGATGCATATAGCTAGTTACCTTCGGTCATAAACCATGAAGGAAAAAGAAAGAAAAATCATTACAAAGAGGATCAAGTTCCTCTAAACCACAATCCTAGGCAATCTTGATGTTTGTTTTGTCCTTGAGAGCCAAACAAGCATCACGGACCCCTCGGTCTATCTTCTTAAAGAGGATCTCTGCTGGGAATTGATTGTTTGTGAAAATCCGGTCATTCCTCTGTTTCCGGTCATATCTTCTTAAAGAGGATATCTTCTTAAAACAATTGTAATTGATAAAGTGGGCTATGAAATGTGATGATTGGGAAGTTGATTTTGATATTTTCTTACGAATGGAGCTGCCTTAGCTCCAACATAAACCAAATAGAAAATAAAGAAGTATTTCTTCTAGTTCACGAGTCTTGGAACAACAAAAGCATTTTTTATTCTTTTATTTCTGATATATGCATAATTTGAGAAAATACACTTTGCTTTTTTTTTTTCTTCTTAAACTTTGTTTTTGTTCAATTTCAGTTTGCATTATAATGAATTCAAATCGAGTAGTCCACAAGTAAGGTCATACAGTAAAATAATATATAACCAGTGATGCGATGGTGAATCCCACATGCTTTTTAGTCATGTGATGATGTCTCTGTATCACTTCTTGAAACTTGAATCTTTTTGGTTTGTCTTCTCCCAAAATGTTTCCTTCTCTACTGATATATTCTGTGGTTTCTCCATTGTGATATTTTCCCATTTATCAGGTCGGTTTTGGAGTCTAAATCGAAAACGTGAACGCTTCCTTAGCAAATCTGGTCGGTGGTATCTATCTTTAGTCAAACAGTGTTGTTTATTATCTTCAGCCCACAGATTTAAAGGAAGAGAATCCAAAGATGCATTAATTAACGATAACATGGGGATAAGAGTTTTATCATCATGTCAGTATTGGACCATGTGCATCTGCAACACTGCGTAAGTTACTAACAAGACTACTCCAAAACATTGCAAGAAACCCAAAGTGTAGTGATTATAGTAATAATCTAATATAATGTTAAGAGCAAGCTGCTATATGGCTATAAATAGAACCGTTCGCGCAATGTTTGTTTGGTGCAATAAGAGCGAGAATGGGTCCAAGTCTTCCATTTACTCTTTGCCTCACCTTTCTGGTTATGGCCACTGTTACATTTGGTGTACCACCTAAAAAGTCCATTGATGTTCCTTTTGGTAGGAACTATTTCCCTACTTGGGCTTTTGATCACATTAAGTATCTTAGTGGTGGTTCTGAAGTGCATCTCGTCCTCGACAAGTATACTGGTGAGTTTCTGACACAGCTTTTGATCTTAACATTTCTCTAAAACTCCTTCTGATTGTTCTTGTTTCAATGCGTCAAAAGGTACCGGATTTCAGTCCAAAGGTTCTTACTTATTTGGTCACTTCAGTATGCACATAAAGATGGTTCCTGGTGACTCTGCTGGAACTGTGACCGCCTTCTACGTATGTGAAACTCGTTTACTAAATAACTTGGAACAACTTTTATCAGTGTCAAACTGAAATAAAGTTGTTAACTTGCTTTTTTCATGCAGTTGTCATCGCAGGACTCCGAACATGATGAGATAGACTTTGAGTTTCTTGGGAACAGAACAGGCCAGCCTTACATTTTACAGACAAACGTGTTTACGGGAGGCAAAGGAGACCGAGAGCAACGGATCAACCTTTGGTTTGACCCTTCCAAGGACTATCATTCCTATTCAGTTCTTTGGAACATGTATCAGATTGTGTAAGTTACCATTCCTCAAGTGTAGTTTTTATACTCAAATTTGTTCTTTTCACAAAGCTAAGTGTATAGTTGAACAATACAACAGGTTCTTTGTGGATGACGTGCCGATAAGAGTATTCAAGAATAGCAAAGACATTGGTGTGAAGTTTCCATTTGACCAACCGATGAAGATATATTCGAGTCTTTGGAACGCAGATGACTGGGCCACAAGAGGAGGACTAGAGAAGACTAACTGGGCAAATGCTCCTTTCGTCGCGTCCTACCGAGGTTTTCACATCGATGGATGTGAGGCTTCGGTGAATGCAAAGTTCTGCGAGACGCAAGGAAAACGTTGGTGGGATCAGAAAGAGTTCCAAGACTTGGACGTTAACCAGTACAAGCGTCTCAAATGGATTCGTAAGAGATACACTATCTATAACTATTGTACTGACCGTGTTCGATTTCCGGTTCCTCAACCTGAGTGCCGTAGAGATCGCGACATTTAGTGGTTTTCAGATTTCAGATGCATCATCTTAGATTTCTTTTTTTTTTGGTGTTGATACATCCACACCAAACTTGCAAAAATCCCTACTTTTTGTTTATGTTTGTTCTTCTTACAAGTTATGGAAAACATCATCTAGAGTCGAGAGTGGCTCGAAATGTTACATGTGACGTGACTAGAAACTCTACAAGTGAAACCGAGAAAATGTATTTTAAAGTAAAACTCACTGTCAATTTGATTAATTAATGATCATTGGGTTTAGGATAACGGTAGTGAGAATCAATTAGAGTGTTTTTAATCCGGATACAATGATCCGACTCCAAATTATATCGAAATAGTTGATCCGAAAACTAAATTCTAAATCGAAAAGAAAAAAAATACTATCGATCTAAACAAAAATTTGGATACATAAACCGAAACTGAATCTTAATCTAAGTTGAAATTTTACAAAAGAATATTATCTTTTATTTTTACAAAAAAAAAGAATATTATCATAGACAGATTTTGTTTATTTTTACAAATTTATGTGTATTCCTATTAATTTGACAATTAATTTTGACCACTAATTCTAATTTTACAGTTTTTGACAAAATATGTCCTTTATTTATGTTTTGGAGAAAAAGAATTTTGCAATTAAAACAGTTTAGTTAGAAAAAGTAATGGTGCAACCTACACACTCATTGTGATCATCGCATTGCATTGAAAATAAAACCAAATAAATTATCATGGCTATCAATATCGCATTGGTATTATTTGTTTTTGTTGCACATTTACAGAAATTTAACTCTTAGTTTTTCTTGTTTGGCAACAATTACATAATCTCTAATCAAGTAAAATGATTCTTTATATTTCCTTTCCTTACAGTCTTTAAATACTAATTTACTGCAAAATTGTTACTTGCTCCTATCAATGTTAAAATGTGTTTTTGCATATTTATTAGTATTAATTTAATACCATGATCATATATATATATAAAGATATGTCTCAAACATAATAGATATATTAACCTTATTTTATATTTGTATTAATTCACATAATATATGTAACTCACATAAATTTAAGTTAATTCGATTAATACCAAATTTGTGTAATATTAAATATACAAATAATCAACAAATTACAAATTATTGCATATTTTTCTATGTCAGGTTTTAAATCCACGCATCGCGTGGAGATTCCCTAGCTTGTGATATTTTCTGTCTCTTGCATTTAAGATTTACAAACATATTTAATACACATCGACTTCTGTTTGTAAATAGTTTAAAATTTAATAACTTACAATGTTAAACAAAAAAAACTAAATTGAAAATATTATAAATTATGAAAAGTTTTGACCAATTTACTACCATAATTATGTTGGAATATGTATTACATAATAAAGTAAATCAATTATGTATGTGTATGTGTATATAAATACACATACACAAATCCAAGCCAATTAATTTTGTAATTAATATATTATCCTAAAACAGCGAAAGGTAAATTAATTATTATATATTTAAATTTCATAAGTATAATTGACAAATTATCCATTGAAAAAAATTAAAGTTGTCTCTCTTTTACCAAATATTTTTAATTATTGCTCTTATTTAAAATCTTAATTTTTGTTTGTTTTTCGAAAGGATATTCTAGCAAATCAATAGTGGTTGCATCTTCTAGAAACATAACTAATGACAATCAAAAAGTCTTCACCTCTTCTCTTAACTTCGTTGATGGTGATATTTCTCATTCTTTCACCCTTGATTTCAGGTAATACATTTATTATTTTCGTGTACTTAAATAAAAAGAAACATATATTTTGTTACAATTTAAACTTCTCTAAAAAATTGTGATATTTTTATCGATTGAATCAAAGTCACAAAAAATTGTTTGCATTTTAATTTGCTATTTACATGCTATAATATTTTATGGATCATTAACTTAATCTTGTTAATGTCTTTTGGAATCGAATAGGACAAAACCGCATATCTTGATCAGGCGGTTGTAGTAGCACAGCAGAATGCACAGCAAGATGCAAATCTGCAATTTACAAAAGAGGAGTTTGTCGAGTGTCGTTAGGTCTATCTTATTGTTGCTGCTACCCAACTTTTGAATCTCCATATGAGTCTCCTATTGCTAGTAGTTTTAATTATTGATAATTCATGGTTTCATATTACTCTTAATAATATGAATAATAATAAAAAATAATATATATATATATATATATACATTTGAAAAATGGCTACTCTGCATTATCTCCTCTATCTAATGTGTTGATCTCATTGTTTATAAATAGAATTTACTATAAACCGAATTACTAGAGGAACGAATCACAATCGAACGCTCATAGATAAAGATTTTAGAATGTGAGAGTCTCCATGAATAATCACACTAAACCATTCAACATATCTACTAATTACTCTTCTATCATCTTCAAGTAATTCAACCACTATATCCACAAACCAAATATACCTTTCATTATGTAAATAGACATTTTAATCCCGACTTAAATAATAAATATAGTGGTGATTGCAGTCGTTCTCGTGAAGCGAAAAAAAGTTTATATTTTTTAACAGTAACAAAAAAACACATAGGTACGAATCAACATTCTTCTTGCAAAATCAAAACCAAATCCACAAAGAATCATAAAAAGCATGTGAAGTATATAGAAGCCTATTTAATAAAAAGTTATGGTACAAAAATACGTCGGTTGTTATAATAGTCAATAAAAGTGGCATTCGAGAATGATTATGCAACGCAGAGTCAAAAGATGCGTATAATTTATTATTTGTGTGGAGCCCATTGTTACTATGCATGCACAGTAACTTACTTTTATTCGCCTATAAATAGAGAGATTTCGATTGATTGTAAAAACACAACATTCAGAACAACAAAACATAATCTCTCTTTGCTCTCATCTTTTCTCAATATACTATTCCCACCGGGTATAAATTTTTTCGTCTTTATTTATATTTATCGAAATAATAAATATTTCTATTCTTTTTATAACACGTTATCAGCACGATCACTCTAAAATTTCAACTTTCATATGTATACTTATTATACCCTATGGTGTGCGGACTATTGTCTCCATAATAATTTATTTATTTATGTGGTTGTTTTACACACCATAATTTATTTATCTTTATTTATGGTCGGTTGAACCGCCTGATATTTTATTGACTTCTATGGCTGTTTTACGCACCATAATTTATTTATTTACTGTTTTAATTATTTATGGACGGTTGAACCGCCTGGTTATTCATTTATCTATTTGGTTGTTTCACACACCATAATTTATTTATTTACTGTTTATGGTCGGTTTAACCGCCTGAAATTTTATCTGTTATGTTAATAATTTTTTTATTTATTAACTAACGTGGATGACTCTGTCACCATAAATCTGTTATTAAATTCATGTTTATATAATTTCCTGTTATATATATTTTATGATTATTATATAAAATATTTACCACCTATTTATAAATTTGATATTTTATCTAAAACTGGTAAATATAATAGATTGCTCATGACAGATTTTCAGATTGATTTTTTCTTAAAGATTTGACCCCCAACGGTCACAAAGAAAATATTTCAAAATAATTTTAAAAATTTTTCACTTTAAAAACGGCTATATAACGGCTAGTGAACAGTATTTTTAATCTATAAATACACCCATATTTCACTCTTCCAAAATCATTCAATCATTTCATCTCCTTTCAAACACCCCTTCAAACAAATTTTTTTTTCCGACTTTTGTAAGAAAATGTTTCGATGGTTTTTAATTTTTATTATCGGTGTAATTTTTAGTGCTATTTATGGTCTCTTCGTCGGGGACTTTACCCGCGAAGAATATATCATAAATTTTTGTTTACTTTTTTATGCTTTAATATTTACTGTAATTGCTGTTTTTATTAATGTAAAAGGATTCTAAAATCATATTTCTAATAAAATTATTTTCTCTTTTGTGTTTAGAAATCAAATGGCAAATATTGAGAAATTACAATTTCCAGCTCTCCAAGTCACTGGAGAAAATTATATATCATGGTCCACGAATACTGAACTTCATCTAAGTTCTCAGAACTTATTGGATACAATAAATGAAGAAAATGAATCGCCTATCACTGAAAAGGCAAAGACGATAATTTTTCTGAGAAAACACTTAGATGAAAATCTAACGCATGATTATGCGAATACAAAAGACCCAGTAGAGCTATGGAAAGCTCTTAAAGAAAGGTTTGACAACCAAAGGGCAATAACTCTCCCACATGCTCTTGATGAGTGGGCAAATTTAAGGTTCCTGGATTTTGACAAGGTGGATAAGTATAATTCCGCCATGTTAAGAATTGTGTCCCGATTGGAATATTGTGGTAAGAATGTGAGCGAAGAGGAAATGCTCGAGAAAACTTACCTAACTTTCCATAAGGAACATTTTGTTCTTGCTGAACAATACAGGAACTGTAAACACAAGAGGTTTTCCGAGTTGATTGTGGCTCTAATGTTGGCTGAGAAGAATAATGAGCTTCTCATCAAAAACCACAACGCTCGACCTGTAGGAACAATTGCTGTCCCTGAAGTGAACGCAATGGATGGAAAAAATCTTGGACAAACGGATGTGAGGTATCCGGGGAGAGGAAATCAAACCAACCGGGGTCGTGGTGGTCGATTTAATCGTGGCCGTGGGAGAAATTATAATCCAAAAGGACGGTCATTTAAATGGGTCCAGTCTGAACAAAATCCCAAAGGGAAAGAAAAGAAAGACAATTTCACCCAGAAGCGTGAAGGTGTTTGTTACAGATGCGGATGTAAATGCCATTGGTCCAAAGTGTGTCGTACTCCTTTACACCTTTGCAAATTGTACCAAGAGTCAGTTAAAGGCAAAGGAAAGGAAGTTAATCTTATGGAACACCCTGAAGGTGATACATACCTTAACGCTTCGGACTTTGATGATGATGCCGAAATGACCGACCTTGCGGATAAATAAGATGTCTGTAATGAGACTACTAAATAGTTTCTGATTATGCCATGTATAATATTGTGTTTTCTGTATTTTTGAAAAATAATATTGTGTGTAATAAACAAGTCTATATATAACTATTATGTGTTTTATACATGAAATTTACTTTTTTTTTTTATTGATGTTTATCTTGATTACAGAAATGAACAGCAAAACAAGTGGAACGGTATCCACAGGAAATATTAGAGAAATTTGCATTCCAGATAGTGGAACAACGCACACTATTCTGAGACATAGAAAATATTTCTCTAATTTAAACCCAACGAAAATTATTGTGAATACAATATCGGGTCCTGCAGACCTGATTGAAGGAACTGGTAAAGCCAACTTTATGTTGCCAAATGGAACAAAGTTTTCCATAAATAATGCCTTATATTCTCCGAATTCTAAAAGGAATTTGTTGAGTTTCAAAGACATATACCTTCAAGGATATGATACTCAGTCTGCGACTGAGAATGGAAAAAGTATATGTATGTAACTTCCGATAAATCCGGAAAAAGGCTTATATTGGAAAAATTTCCAAAACTTCCTTCAGGACTGCATTATACTCATATAAATGCAATCGAATCGCATTTAGTAATTAAAAGAAATCCAGAAGATTTTACATTATGGCATGATCGCCTAGGTCATCCAGGCACTTCGATGATGCGAAAGATCATTGAGAACTCACATGGTCACCCACTGAAAATCCAAGAGATAAATCAGAGGAATAGAAAGACATGTGTTGCATGTTCTCTTGGAAAATTGATCGTAAGGCCATCCCCAACTAAAATTGATAAAGAATCACCAAAGTTTCTTGAAAGAATTCAAGGCGATATATGTGGACCAATACATCCATCATGTGGACCATTCCACTATTTTATGGTGTTAATTGATGCATCTAGCAGATGGTCACACGTTTGTCTATTATCATCTCGAAATATGGTATTTGCGAGATTTCTAACTCAGATAATCAAACTACGGGCTCAGTTTTCTGATTATCCAATTAAAAGCATTAGACTAGACAACGCTGTGAATTCACATCTCAAGCCTTTAATGATTACTGTATGGTTACGGGAATAGAAGTTGAACATCCTGTAGCCCATGTTCATACACAAAATGGTTTGGCTGAATCATTAATCAAACGTCTGTAATTAATTGCAAGACCGTTGATCATGAGATCAAAACTCCCACCTAGTGTATGGGGGCATGCAATTTTACATGCTGCAACACTTATCCGAGTAAGACCAAGTGCATATCATAAGTACTCCCCATTACAACTAGTATTTGGTCATGAACCAAATATTTCTCATCTAAGGGTTTTTGGTTGTGCGGTGTATGTGCCTGTAGCACCCCCACAACGTACAAAGATGGGACCACAAAGAAGGTTAGGGATATATGTTGGTTATGATTCACCATCCATTATAAGGTATTTGGAACCTCAAACTGGTGATGTCTTTACGGCACGGTTTGCCGATTGTCATTTTGATGAAAAAGAATTCCCAGTTCTAGGGGGAGAAAACAAACAAGTAGGCAAGGATATAAAGTGGAGTGTACCGTCTTTATTACATCTCGATCCTCCTACGAAACAGTCCGAACTGGAAGTTCGACGAATTACGCATTTGCAGAGTATAGCAAATCAGTTACCAGATGCTTTTGCAGATACTAAGACAGTAACTAAGTCGCACATTCCAGCTGCAAATGTTCCTGCTCGGATTAAGATTCCTGAAGAATCTGGGAGAGCAGAAGATACACGTGAGTCTAGAACACGCTTGAAGCGTGGAAGACCTGTTGGATCTAAGGATAAAAACCCTAGGAAGAAAAGGGGAATTGAAAAGGTTGATGTTCCCAAAGTAGCTGAAAATACTTTGGAAGAATCACATCAAGGAACGAATGATGATGTGGAACATCACGAACCTAAATAAAACCATGAGGTCTCTATCAATTATATTCATAACGGAAAAGTTTGGAATCGAAATGAGATGGTTATTGTGGATGACGTTTTCTCATATCTTGTGTCAAAAGAAATAAATGAAGAAAACGAAGATCCCGAACCTCAGTCCGTATATAAATGTAAAAAGAGGGATGACTGGAGAAAATGGAAAGAAGCCATTCAAACCGAACTTGATTCGTTAAATAAACGAAGTGTATTCGGACCAATTGTACTTACACCTGTAGATGTAAGACCAGTTGGATATAAATGGGTTTTTGTTCGGAAACGAAATGAGGATAATGAGATTACGAGATACAAGGCTCGTCTTGTGGCTCAAGGTTTTTCTCAACGACCTGGAATAGATTATGAGGAAACCTATTCTCCAGTCATGGATGCAATAACGTTTAGATTCTTGATGAGTCTAGCGGCTTGTGAAAATCTAGAGATGCGTCTCATGGATGTTGTTACCGCTTATCTGTATGGATCATTAGATACGGATATCTATATGAGAATTCTTGATGGATTTAAAATGCCAGAAGCATTAAGTTCCAAACCCAAAGAGTTATGTGCAATCAAATTGCAAAGATCATTATATGGACTAAAGCAATCTGGACGTATGTGGTATAATCGTCTCAGTGAGCATTTAACAAAAGAAGGATATGTGAACAATCCAATATGCCCATGTGTTTTCATCAAGAAAACAACATCGGGATTTGTGATAATTGCGGTCTATGTTGATGATCTAAATATAATTGGAACTCAGGAAGAAATACAGAAAGCCTCAGAATAATTAAAAGGGGAATTTGAGATGAAAGATCTCGGACAGACAAAGTTTTGTCTTGGTTTACAAATTGAGCATTCTCAAAAAGGTATATTTGTACACCAATCTACATATACCAAAAGAGTGCTAAAACGATTCAATATGGATAAGGCAAATCCATTAAGTACCCCTATGGTCGTTAGATCACTCCAAGTCGATAATGATCCATTTCGACCACATGAAGAAAATGAGGAAATACTTGGTCCTGAAGTACCATATCTAAGTGCAATCGGAGCGCTCATGTATCTTGCAAATTGTACTCGACCTGATATATCATTTGCTGTTAATCTTTTAGCAAGATTCAGCTCGTCTCCTACACGAAGACATTGGAATGGACTTAAACATATTTTCCGATATCTTCAAGGGACAATTGATTTAGGACTGTTTTATCCTAAAAATTCAAGAAGTCAAATGGTCGGTTTTGTAGATGCAGGATATCTGTCAGATCCGCACAAAGCGAGATCACAAACAGGATATGTTTTCACGGTCGGAGGCACTGCTATATCCTGGCGCTCCCAGAAGCAAACACTTGTAGCTACTTCCTCAAATCATGCTGAGCTTATCGCACTCCATGAAGCAAGTAGAGAATGTGTATGGCTAAGGTCAATATGTCAACACATTCGATCATGCAGTGGATTACTTGTAAATATGGAGCCGACAATATTATATGAAGATAATGCTGCATGCGTCGCCCAAACAAAGGAAGGATATATTAAAAGTGATAGAACCAAACATATCCCTCCAAAGTTCTTCTCATAAGTGATAGAACCAAACATATCCCTCCGAAATTCTTCTCATACACCCAAGAGCTTGAGAAGAATAAAGACATTGAAGTAAGATATGTCCGATCATGCGACAATGCTGCAGATCTCTTCACGAAATCACTGCCTACCTCGGTGTTCAAGAAGCATATATATGACATTGGAATGCGCCATCAACACAACCTATAAACTTGATCATTCGAGGGGGAGTTTGCGTAGTTGCACTCTTTTTGTCCTTCTAAGGTTTTTCCCAATGGGTTTTCCTAGACAGGTTTTTAACGAGGCAACAGATGACACGACGCAAGAAACATAGTGACAATTGGTCTCCAAGGGGGAGTGTTATAATAGTCAATAAAAGTGGGTTTCGAGAATGATTATGCAACGCAGAGTCAAAAGATGCGTGTAATTTATTATTTGTGTGGAGCCCACTGTCACTATGCATGCACAGTAACTTACTTTTATTCGCCTATAAATAGAGAGGTTTCGATCGATTGTAAAAACACAACATTCAGAACAACAAAACATAATCTCTCTTTGCTCTCATCTTTTCTCAGTATACTATTCCCACCGGGTATAAATTTTTTCGTCTTTATTTATATTTATCGAAATAATAAATATTTCTACTCTTTTTATAACATCGGTCATATAGTTTATAACTTTTAACGAATATTTGTTACCAACTACAATATTCGATATAGAAAAGACGAATCAGAGAGATATAGGATAAAGTTTGAGATTTTAAATCCAAGAGAGAGAAGAGAGAAGAGAGAATCAAGACGATGGAGAAAACAAAGAAATTCATCTTCTTCCTTACTGAGCTACTAAATCTATACGAGTTTGACACATGAGAAGGAGAACGTATGTGATAGAAAACTTGATTTTTCACCATTTGATTTATATATGGATAGTTCGTATTTCGCTGTGTATATGGAGGTCGATCGTCTTGCAGATGCACTAGCGAACTATGCGTTTACATTACCGTTAGATTTTGATACGTTTATTTCTAGTTTTGATGTTGTTGATCCGATTGTGTTGGAGGATGCTTTCGGATATGTGTACCCAAGAAACATTCGTGTGTAATGGGTTCTATACGGTAGTTGAATAAATCAGGAGAGACATGTGTCTCCTCCTCCTACCAAAAAAAACACGGAAATGACAAATTAGTCGTGACTTCTTCGCACCTATAAAAAGTCTAAAACTATTTCCCCTGTAAATTAGAAAATTAGTGAATTACTCATTGATCGTCGCCTCCAAGTCGTCCATTTTCAAATCGGCGATGGCTTCAGATCCGGCGAATACGCAACAGCTCCATCAATTCCTTTCCTCCGTGCTCTCCCAACGTGGTCCCTCCGCTCTTCCGTACGCCGAGAACACCAAGTGGCTGATCCGGCAACACCTCCTTAACCTAGTCTCTTCATACTCTTCCCTCGAGCCCAAAACGGCGACGTTTACTCACAACGACGGTCGCTCCGTGATCCTCCTCCAAGCCGACGGTACAATCCCGATGCCTTTCCAAGGCGTAAGCTACAACATCCCCGTCGTGATCTGGCTCCTCGAATCTTACCCTCGTCATCCTCCTTGCGTCTACGTTAACCCAACTCGCGACATGATCATCAAACGACCTCACTCCAATGTCTCTCCTTCTGGACTCGTCTCGCTCTCTTATCTCACTGATTGGGTTTACCCTAGCTCCAATCTCGTCGATCTCGCTGCTCAGCTAAGCGCCGCGTTTTCTCGTGATCCTCCGCTTTACTCTCAGCGCCGTCCTCAGCCTCCGTCTCCTTCAATCGGATCTGGTTATCAGCCACCGTCGAGGACTTATCCTCCTCATCATCACCACCAGCAACAGAAGGATGATGCGGCGGAGGTTTACAAGAGGAATGCTATCAATAAATTGGTGGATATGTTACACGGCGATCTCGTCTTGATGAGGAGTGGTAGAGAAGCAGAGGCGGAAGAATTACTGAGCTTACAGGGTAGTCTCAAGAGGAGAGAGGAAGAGATCAACAGGGGACTGGAGGAGATGGTGGAGGAAAAAGAGAGACTAGAGCAGCAATTACAGGTTATCTCCATGAATACTGATTTTCTTGATTCATGGATTAGGGAGAACAAAGGGAAAGCTAAGAATTTGGTAGTAGATTTGGATATAGATAATGCGTTTGAATGCATTGAGACACTATCCAAACAGATGTTAGATTGCACTGCATTGGATTTAGCCATTGAAGATGTTGTTTATTCCATGGATAAATCGTTTCGGGAAGGGTCGTTACCGTTTGATCAGTATTTGAGGAATGTGAGGTTGTTGTCGAGGGAGCAGTTCTTCTATCGAGCTACGGCTGCAAAAGTTAGTTCGATGCAAATGGAAGCTCAGGTTGCTTCGATTGCGGCTAGGTTGCATTCGTGAAACAAAAGGCAAGATTTTGATGGTTTCATTGTCTATAGGCATATACTATACAAAGTTGAATTGATCAATACTTTGGGTTACCTTTTCTTTGTCACCCTTATTTTATTCAATGAATCAATTGGTTTGGGAATTATGTTTCTCCTTTGGTCTCGACTCTCATTTTGTTGCTCTGTAAAAAAACTGATTGGAGTTTGATAATAAGAGTGGTATCCTGAAGGCTTGACAATGACTAATGCCACAAAGAAGAAGGGAAGCACTTGCATTTCTCATCATATGACTAAGCAAACTCATAACAATCTACTCAAACTCTGAAATATGAAAACGAGTCCAAACTTATGGTATATAATGATACAACATGCAAACTCACTTGAAGAAACAGGAAAACCACATGAAAGTAGAGAAAAGTTTTAAGACTTAGGTGGTAAGGTCCATGATGGCAGAGACAATATCTCCATTAGCGGCTTTGAGAGCCTTAACTGCCCTTGGCTTAGACACTCCTGCTTGGGTCATGACCAGCTCAATGTCCTTTGGCTCCACACCCTCCTCGTCAACATCTTCATCATCCTGATCAGCAGCGGGTGCAGCTGCACCACTCGATGTTTCTCCCTTTGAAATCACATTGCTGAGGTCTGGAGCCTTGAACTGTTCTGCAGCCTGTGATTGAAGCTGCGAGCTCAAATCCTCTATCTTCGCCTCACCAAAGATCACATATGTATCTGATGCTGGACTCTTGAACACATCAGGTTTCGATATCACAAACAAGATCTGCATTTCCAATCCACATTCCGTCAGTAAATTTGCAACAACATACAAACAGTCATGATTGCATTAACACAACAAAGATGGGAGTTTCAGGAGACCACACACATTCTTGCTCTTTTTGACAGTGACACGGCTAACACCAGTGATGGGTTTCATCCCAAGCTTCAGCATCGCTTTACGACTCTTTTTCTCACTTCTGCTTTGCTTTGACCGGCTACCAGGTTCTCCATCATGTCCTGGTTAACAAAATCAAAGCGCCGTAATGGCTCAAGCTTATAAGAAACGATACCCATTTCCTCATTCTATATCTACCAAAACAAGTATCAAATTTTCACCAATCAGCAGCAACTATCCAACAGAGCTCTCGAGTTAATCGTTCATACAATTCCAGGGTGATATGAAAACAAGAGAATGGATTGGACATATAGGCTCATTACAACAAAGTTTAAGATTTTAATCAAACATATATCTCTGCTACTCTAAATTAAACTTAGCTCCCCCACATGTAAACTTATTGGAACTAAAATTCGCAATGAATATGTCATTGGGGTAGATGAATTTAGAGAATGCGTGAAGTTGAAAGGAGACATGAAATGCATTTGGACTCTGATAATAAAGAACAGAAGATACTCTTCAAGAGAATTGGAAGAGACTAAAACAGCTAAAAAAGACAACTTACCCTCTGCATCATCATCATCCTTGTCGTCGTCATCGGAATCATCCTCATCATTGTCATCATCGTCTTCAACCTCAGGCTTATCAAGCTACAAACCGAAATCAGAAGAAACAGTAAGTACCAAAATTAGATATTCGTGCGTTTAAGCAATGCGAACACCGAGAAGTTGATAGAAAAACAAAAATTCAGATCTGAAATCGGTAGCTGACACAGAGATCTAGCTAGGAAAAAAAATCAATAATCCGAATCCAGCCCAATAAATTTTCAAACATTGAGATGACAAGAAACCAAAAAAAGTTAGGATAAGAGAGTCAGCCATTACATCGATCTTCTGTTTTTCCAATTTGGCGGCGAGGATCTCCTCTTTCAATTCGGCGGCGAGAAGCTCGTCCTCTTTCAATTCGGTAGTCATGTTTTGAATAGAGAGAGAGAGAGAGAGAGAGTTATCGGTGACGAAACCCTAAAAACCCTCGAGAGAAGAAGATTGATATGATGGCTTCAAAGGTAAAATTGGTTAAAACTCGATCTTGACTTGATGGGTTTGGTTTATATAGTTTTGGTTACCCTAAACCAAAAGATAAGACTCGAAATGTCCAAACCGAAAGGACAACAGATTTTAACATAGAAAAAGTGACACAAATAGCCGACTGTGGGGATCGAACCCACGGCCACGTGATTAAAAGTCACGCGCTCTACCACTGAGCTAAGTCGGCTTTGTCGATTATTAAACATTACTTTCATATATATTTAATTTATTTACATCATCCACTCAAAATGATACGGACCTATCCAAAAAACGAGGGGTGAACATTTTAAGAGAACCAACCATATAGATCAATTCAATAACATCTAATGATAAAACTTGTATAACATAAAATTCTAGCTATACTATAACACCTACCATCTAAATAGATTAAATATGATGATGTCTAACCGGTTGTCTTCGATCAAAGAGATATGAGATTTTCGATATAAAAGTGGAATGGAAGCATGGTTTGTTTCACGGTGAAATGACTGAGACTACTGACGAAATGCTCATGATAAAAACATTCATAAAAGATGCAGTTGTTGTAAAAACGATTTTTTTTAATAAATTTTATATTCAATTAAAAAAAATGTTGATTGTTTTCGTGGTTTTTTTACGTTTTTCGATGAAATCCTTTGCTAAAAATATTTTAACAGTGCACCAAAACAAACTACTCTAAACCAAACAAATGAGTTGACAAGTCAAAACAGATTCGAACCAAAACAAATAAACGTCATCGATTTTTTTTCTCTGCCTTTGAGAGACGACCCCTTCTCTCAAATAAAACTCTAGCGCCGCAACCTAAAATTGTCCGATCTCCCTTTCCGGTGGCTTTCACCACCGCCAGAAAAGGAACCCTTCCTCTCTCTACTTATTTAAGTTGCTTTTCCTCTTTGTAGATGTTTTGAGTTCTTGTCTTCTCTAGTCTGTTGGATTTGGTGGCTAGACTTGCTTTTTTGACAGTGTCGCTGTGTCAATCCGGTGGCGCGGAGTAGTGGCATGCTCGGTCTGTGTTCGGCGGATCTGTCCTCATGTGGCTTTTGTGCAGATCTTCTGTTCTTGCTGATTGGTCCGTTGGAAGTTAGATATGGTTTGTTGAAGTCATAGGGTTGGGTTTGGTCTATCGTGGTTGTTGGTTTGAGGTTGCTGGATTGGGTGTGTTGGAGATCATCTCCTCCTGGAGTTTTCGACGATTGTGAATTGGTTTTGTTTCTCTGGCAGAGGCTTCGCCGATCTCGCTCCTCTTGCTTTGTCTTCACCATCGATTTCTAGGTGAGGTTCTCTCTTCTCGCTTGGTCGTCAGTTCAGACCATCTCCAACCCATTTTTCTATTTTTCACTCTAAAATGGAGTACAGTAAAACCTCTATAAATTAATAATATTGGGACTTTAAAATTTTATTAATTTAGAGAGATATTAATTAATCGATAAATTAATAATTAATAATTTATAGAGATATATCTATTTTAGGCAATAATTCTCATAAAATAATCAAACAATGTTATATTAAAGAATTTAATTAAATCTATTTGTAATATTAATATGGATTACCTTGAGATTATGATTTATACTTTTAGTTATCACAATAGAATGAATGTTAATATCATAGTATACTATCCATATAAAAATGATACATGTTATTAAGTACAAAATTTAGAAGAAAGCATCTCTATAATATTAAAAGAGAAGTACATTTAGGAGAATGTCCAAAATTGATTCCAATATTACTCAAATTGTCATTGTTTTATAACTAAATTGATTAATTGAAAAGAGTAATTTTGAACTAATGCACTGGCAATTTCAATAATTTTGAGTACAATTTCGGCTATTTTTATGTTACGAATTAGTTGCATTTTCGTTTTTATTTTTGTGACATATTAATGGCATTTTTGTTATTTTAGGAAAGTTTTGTAAAATCAGCATTAATTCACAAATATTTAATTACCAATCAATTTTAAAAAAAAAATACTTAATATCCGTTTATATCAACATATAATCAATTTTACGAATTAGATCCCCCATTCATCTTTACTTGATGATATTATTTATATACAAATTAAATAATAAGATAATTTATATGATAAAAAACATAAATTTTTTTATGCATCTGTTATGATTTGAATTTTTCAAAAAAGAAAAAATAATGTTTATCAAAGTCCACATCGGATACGAAAATGAATTGGAATAAAAAGACATACTATAAAAAGAAACAAAATAATCAAGAGCGGTAAGAGTAAATAGTCTAATCTAATAGGCATCTGTAACAAAATATTTAATTCGTTTTAATTCGGTTATTAAGTTAAACCGCATAATTAAATTGAATAATAGAAATAATTTTTTCAAAAATTTAATTTGTTAAAAAGTTATTATTTTTTTTCGCTAAAAGATGTGGCTTTCATTAAATGAAATATGAATGTTCTACAATTAGTCTAAATCAAAAGTATAGTAACCTTATGCAAACAAAACTGGGCAACCTTAACAATTAGCCCATAACATAGAGAGATAACAAGGCTGAAGCGACAGTGCCTCCTACACACCGGTATTGACACTTTCATATTCAAAGAAACTATTCTGCCATCTTGTGGATCCTTTAATCATATTTATTTTTACTTTTTTGTATTTTTATTTTATTTAATTCAACAGAGATTTTCTAAATTATTCTTAATAATAAATCTAAACAATAAATAGATATACTCAAAGTAAATATAATCTCATAAAATGTTCAGAATCTGATTTATTATTATTCTTTGAAAAGATGCCTAAAAACCAAATTTAATTCTAAGACATAAACTATTTACATATGAAAAAACAATATTTTTTAAAGTCCCACATCGCATATGCAAATGAATTTGGATCCAAAAAATACTATAAAAGAATAACAATTTTATGAAGAACGGTAAAAACAGGAAGCCTAATATACTAAACATCCAAAACTAATAATTTAAGTGAAACCTTCACAATTAAATCGAATAATAGAAATAAGTTAAACCTTCACAATTAAATCGAATAATAGAAATAAATCTAGCAAAACTTTAATTTGATAAAATAGGTTATTTAAAATATTTAAAGAAACGAAATAATCCTATTAGTTATATAAAAAAATATTTTAATTTTGTTTATATATTTTCTACATGAGTTTCTTATTATTTTTAATTTATTTAAATATTTCAATATCATTAATAGTGATTTCCTAAACTAATCTTAACAAGATATGTAAACATTAATGAATAGTCAAAGTAAAGATAATTTATTTAAATTATTCAAATTTAACAGATATGTTTTTCTTCTTATCATCATCCAAGATCGAAGTATCTTTTAAAACTAATCAATGGTTTATTGCTTTTATTGCTTTATTGATTTTATTAGCTTTATAATTTTTATTTTATTTTATTTTAAGATACATATACATTTTAATTTAATTTCTTGCTTGAAAAGTTGAAAACGTTGGTCCGATTTATAATAATATGGATTGTTTTTATTTATCTACTAATTTATTCTCATATTTGAATTTATATTTGAGTAACCCATATGACCCATTAAGTCAATAATTTTTATATTTTTAGATTTGGATATTAAATTCAACTCATATACCATATGAGTCCGGATCAAACCCCATTAAATCTCAAACCCATGTGGGTTTGGTTTGGGTCGGGTCGAGTTATCCGTTTGACACTCCTTGGCTAAACCCCTAATTCAAAATTATTATGTTGATATTAATATTCCAATACAATAAGAAAGCCAAGTTTAATTTACATCATATACAACGAATGTTCCCGCACATAGTGCGGATGAGAATCTAGTTGTTATTATTTTTAATGTTGATGATAAAGTCAAAAATGACATATATTACAATACATTTGGAAAAAGTTATGTGTAAAGAATCGATTATTATATCTATAATTTTTCACAAGTTTTGGATATCGAAAAAATAATCATAAAGGTTTTTATGTAATAAGTAGAATAAGAAATCACTAATGCCATATTTTAGTACATTATCATAGTTATACTTATATGTGCATAATTATACATGATTATTAATTTATATTATTATTGAGACTATATTTTACATAGGAGCTTCAAAATAATTATTATCTTATCGAATTTTGTCAATTTTTACATTGGCCCGACTCGGGACCAGAAAATTTTATTAATTTATGGTGATTATTAATTTATAGAGTATTAATTACTTGAGGTTTTACCGTAACTCCATTTTGGAGTAGGGGTTTCTCCAACCCATTACTCCATTTTTCACTCAAAAAAATATTATTTATAAAAAATTACACATTTTACCCAATTTATTTTATGTTAGCACTAACTCACTAACTATACTACATTATTTTAATTAAAAAATTATTATATAAATAAAATTACATCGCACAGTAAAAATATATAAAAACAGAAAATAATATAATTATATTCAAGCACCACTATCAATAATTTGTTCCCACAAATGATCAATTAAATCATTTTTATTGTCACAATCAATTAAATCATTACAAAGTTATTTGTTTTATAAATCAAACTAGTTTGGACTACGCTAATATTAGTCATCAATTTTACATATGATCAATTTCTTCCAATTTAAATTTATTAATCGTTATATAATATTGCTATGGTTACAGGTTTTTTTTTTTTCAAAGTGTTGACATTGATAAGTTTATTAAATATAGTGGAATTGAAATCATTAATTAAATTGACAAATGATTCCTAATGTTTTGTTGAAAACTAACGGAACAATAACCAAAATATTTTTTAATAATATATTTTAAGTATAAAAGTATAATCATTTAAAAGTTAAGAATCTTTATAAATAAAAAAATTTAACTCCAAAATGGAAGAAAAAATGGGTTTACTCCAAATATGGAGTAAAAAAGAGAAATTTTAAAAAATTCCACTTTTCAAGTGCTATTTTATGAAAATGCCACACTTTTGAACTCTTTACAAAAATGCCATTTAAAAAAAAAAAATTTATATTATTTATGTTTGGGTTAATTATGTTCTATTAGGGTTTAGTTTTGAGTGTTTAGGGGGTTTTAGGTGTCAAAACATTTTTTAGGGTTTAGAATTTTAAGATATAGACTTTATAAATCTATAATTAGTGGTATTTTTGTAAATGGACACTCCTAAATGGCATTCTTGCAAATGCGCACACAAAAAATGGCATTTTTGTAATTGTCCCAGTAAAAAATGAGTTACTCCATTTTGGATTGTGATTTGGAGTGGGGTTGGAGAGAATTTCACTTAAAATCTCATTTTGGAGTTGTATTTGGAGTAAAGTTGGAGATGCCCTTAGGTTTTGGTTTGGTTTTCGCGCTGGTCTTGGTTCTTGTCTTGGTCGAAGTGGTGGTGTGTAGACCTTGTCATTCGCTTGTTGTTTCCTATGGCTTGGGTTATGGGTAGTTCTTTGCTTCCGGTCTTGGGTGGTTTTGTAGCATTTCCTATTGGCTCGAGAAGCAAGTATTTCCTCTTTCAGGCTTCTCCTTTGTTTTGCTTCCGCCTTAGTTTCGTTGTAGTGTGGGTCATTGTTGGGTTGTTTGGCAGTTAGGAGTTGAATGAGCTATCTTTCGTCTATCGGTCTTCCTCCCTTGGGCTTGTTATTGTATGGGGATGAGGCTTGGTTTGTATATCTCTTGGTGTCTTCGCTTTTACTCTAAGGTCTTCGTTATGCCGCTATTTGCTTACCGGAACTGTCTATGTTCTACCTTCTTCGTGATCGTGGTTCATCCGGTAAAGTTGGGTTATGCTCTTTGTTTCTACTACTCAGATCGGTCTCGAGGTCTGCATTATTTATGGTTTTTTAGTGGCGTGGTTCTCGGTATGTTCTTCTCCCGCCTTCTTTGGTATGTTTACCAAAGTGAGAAACCTTGGACTTAGTTTACTGAGGTACATTTGATTCGCAATGGGAGATCCCTTGTTTGTTATTCTGGTTATGTTGATTTTAGACTAGTTTGTTTTGGTTTTAGTCATGTTTCAGTTCATACTTCGGTGATGTAGACCGTAAGTATTGTAATTCTCTATCCCTATGTTTTTCGGCTACAATATATATTATGCTCAGATGACAAAAAAAAAAAAAAAAAAACCAAACAAAATGAACTAATCGATCTGAATTTGGTTAAATTTCATTAAAACTAAATTAAACGAATCCGATTCCGATTCCGATTTCGATTTCGAATATATTTCTCCAAGTCATGTAAAGGGTTGCTAAGACCAATACATTTGACCGTTGGATACATCGTTTCGTAAATGTCTGTATTAAATCAACAGGTTTTAATTACAAAAGAAAAAAAAAAGAAGGAAATCCTCAGATCCCGCTCCTATATTAATATCTCCACCACCCACACAAAATTTGACCGTTAGGAGAATATTTATCTTTTGCAAAAGCTCTCTTTGTTAAACGAAGAGAAGATTCTCTCGCAATCTTCTCCTTCGTTTCTTCTCCATCTCCGAACTCAATCAACTTCCATAGTGATTTTCAAAACTCCAGAAAAACAAAAAAAAAATGGAATCACCACAGAAGTTGAAAACCGGCCTGAATCTACCCGCAGGGATGAACCAGACTTCGTTGCGTCTAGAGACGTTTTCGAGCTCGTTTCGCGGGATCTCGAGTCTATCCTCTCCTTCTAAATCCACTTGCAGCGACAGATTTATACCGTGCAGATCTTCATCGAGACTCCACGCTTTCGATTTGCAAGACAAGGAATCGACGACGACGCCTGTGAAAGAGGGAGGGAACGAAGCTTATTCTAGACTTTTGAAATCTGAGCTTTTCGGATCTGATTTCGTTTCTTCTTCTTGTTTGTCTCCTGCAGGTAATCAAGGATCTGCTTCTTCTCCGATGAGTCCATGTACCAACATGTTGAGATTCAAGACCGATCGTTCTAATTCAAGTCCTAATTCGCCCTTTTCGCCTTCTATTCTCGGTAACGACAATGGCCTCTCTAGCGACTCCTCTCCGCCTCCTAAACCTCCCCGCAAGGTTCCTAAAACGCCTCATAAGGTAAATACCATTTGCATCCAAATCTGTTTTTTTTTTTTTTTTGTTGTTGGTGATTTGGTCAGAGATTTGAAAGATTGTTTGTTTGGTTTGATTTGGTTTCAGGTCTTGGATGCTCCTTCACTACAAGATGACTTCTACTTGAACGTTGTGGATTGGAGCTCGCAGAATGTTCTTGCGGTTGGACTTGGTACTTGTGTCTATCTTTGGACTGCTTCCAATAGCAAAGTGAGTGTTCTGATTATAATTGACTAGTTTTAAGATTGGCATAATGCTATTGGGTGTGCTGGATTCATTGAACTTATGGATCAGGTGACGAAGTTATGCGACCTGGGCCCTAACGATAGCGTGTGCTCGGTTCAGTGGACACGGGAGGGTTCGTATATATCTGTTGGTACAAGTCATGGTCAGGTTCAGGTGTGTTGTTGTTTACCTTCCAAACTCTGATTTTTGATTGGATGCGTTGAAGGTACTGAAGGTTTATTTTTGCTTGGCAGGTTTGGGACGGAACACAGTGCAAGAGAGTTCGAACAATGGGAGGTCATCAAACGAGAACTGGTGTCTTGGCATGGAACTCAAGGATCTTATCATCAGGGAGCAGAGACAGAAACATCCTTCAACACGACATTCGAGTCCACAGCGATTATGTCAGCAAACTTGTGGGACATAAATCTGAGGTCTGCGGCCTGAAATGGTCTCACGACGATAGAGAGCTTGCGTCTGGAGGCAACGATAATCAGGTCATCTTCTTGATAAGAGCTAAAGCTATGAACTACTTTTCTTATTTCCAATTCACCAAACCAATGAGACTTGGTTGATACCAAGTGTTTCTAATCTGTTACATTCAGTCTTAGGCTAGATACAATAAGACCTATAGCAACTATGAGACTTATCATATTAAGAAGCTGCTGGTGGGTACTTTTTTTGAAACAGTTATTGGTATGGAACAATCATTCACAGCAGCCTATCCTGAAGCTGACCGAGCATACAGCAGCGGTTAAAGCAATAACATGGTCTCCTCATCAGAGTAGCCTCCTTGCTTCAGGAGGTGGAACCGCAGATAGATGCATTAGATTCTGGAACACAACAAATGGACATCAGTTAAACAGCATTGACACCGGAAGCCAGGTCTGCAATCTGGCGTGGAGCAAGAATGTTAACGAGATAGTGAGCACTCACGGGTACTCTCAAAACCAAATCATGGTCTGGAAGTACCCATCCATGGCAAAGGTACATGGTCTTTTCTCACACTTGAAAGCCCATTTCTTAGTCTTTCTTTCCTCTACTCTATAACTGACGCATTAATCGGTGATTGTTATGTGTAGGTTGCAACCCTTACTGGACACAGTATGAGAGTACTTTACTTGGCTACATCACCCAATGGCCAGACTATAGTGACCGGAGCAGGAGATGAGACCCTGCGGTTTTGGAACGTCTTCCCTTCAGTGAAAATGCAGGTCTGTATTCTTTCTTCGAGTTTTGAAATTCTATCAGACCAGAATCAGGTTTGTTTCTGCTCAGTTGACTGATGACCAGTTTTTCTGTTTACAGACACCGGTGAAGGACACTGGCCTCTGGTCACTAGGGAGAACACAGATCCGATAACAATCGTATCAACCTTTCATTAATTTTATCATTATGTATGAGAGAGACATATACTACTGCACAGAGAGACAGATAGAGAAGCTGCAATGTAACACGCAAAATATGCATTCTTGTTTTATTTTATTTTTTCTGATCCTTTGTAAAACTACATAATTTCAGAGAATACCAGACACATCTATAAAAACAAAGAGTTACCATTGGAATATTCATTGTATATAAAAGGCATATGAAGGCTTCTATAATCGAAAACCCTGGCAAATCAAGTAGATTTCTCGAGATGATGATCTTGTAGCTTTTGGCCTCAACCAAGATGCCTTGCTAAAGATGGGCTTGCAAATCCGGGCAAAATCTAAAAACAAAAAGAAAACAGTGTATTTGTAAAGGAGAAGAATGTTTTCAATTGTATATACTTGGGACTCTCTCTGTTTACAGTTGTTGCTTACCTTGAGCATCCTCACTTTCTAGAAGCTTGATGACAAGATGACCTCCTTGCCTAAGTACACCACGACGAATTTCATTGCTTGAAACCTCATCATTATCATCATCAGCTGACTGAGAGATAGCAGCTTCACCAACAGCCAAATCAAGGGCTTGCATTCCCAATTCGGCAGACAGCGCTGCATCTCTAGTGGTAATTCCAGATACCGAAGGACACATATCTGAAAGAACGACTGAAAAGCCCATTTGCTGCATCACAGAGATATCATAACTTATGTTACAACAGCTTTACATTAAACAAAAACATCAAGCGCGGTCAAGGAATAAGTCCCGAACCCCAAAATACAGAAGTAGTGACTAGGAAAAATCATAACTTTACAGAGATCATGCTATTAAAACCAGAAGACCCAATGTAACTCTTATACAAAGGCAGTTTCTGAATGTTTTGAATCACGAAAAAGGCGATTAAATTCTAAAAATCTCAGGATGTGATCTGAATCACCTGAAGTGACAACTCCCTAATCTTTTGTCTAGGGAAGTTTAAAACATCGGCGCAAACGGTTTGCACTCGCGAATCACACTGTGGAGGAACCTTCACCTTCTGCTCTGGAAATAAAAAGCCAATGTGGATTTACACAAAGAATTCAGTGTACTTAAAAGGCATAATAACACTAATAGGAAATCAAGTTAAGCCTCCTCTGACCTTTATATCCATACCGACAACATTTCCACCATTTTTAAGTGGTCCTAAGCTTTGGCAAGCAACCTTATAGGAACAAAATTCAAGTTGAGCTTTCTGTTCCAGAATTCGAATGTAAGAAAAGTTTGGAATTTAGGGAATCAAAAGACCTGAAGCCAAGCACCAGGCGCGCAACCTAGGTCAAGAACAGAGGAGCCTGGTTTGATGAGCTTGTATTGTTTTTGAATCTGCCGAAGCTGTGGTTCCATGGAGAGAGAGAGAGAGAGAAGAGTCGATGTAAGAAGAAGAAGAAGAAGCAGAGGAGGGCATTAATGTAATTTTACCTTGAAAGCAGAACGAGCAACATAGCCAAGACGTTGAGCTTCTCTGTAGAAGAAGTCCGGTACTCCTGCCCCACTCATCTCCCTCCGGCGCCGACAACAACCGATGTCTTCAGCTTCCGTTTTGCTTTACCAAAAACCTAAAAAAATGCCCACATTTTAAAAGTAACTTTTAATTAGATTTTAGATAACACAAGTTTTGTGACCAAAAAAAAAAAAGATAACGCAAAATTCCCTAATTGATCTTGCGTATAGTTTGGACTTTGGAGAAAAGACCTTATTGATTTGAACCCAACCAAACCGAAATTATTTCAAAATTCGAATCCCAACACAAATTCGGAATTAGTTTAAGTAGGTCTAGCCATTTGGATATCCGTTGTAATTCGCGTTGGATAGTTAAAGATTCTCGGATTTGGATTTTCGGATTTTGTGATACAAGACCATTTGGATATTAAAAAAATTCAGGTTCAGTTACATTTGGATTTTGTTGGGTGCAGGTCGAGTTCGGGTATAAGTTTAAAACTCGCCAATAGTCTAAATGTGTTTAGGGTATTTTTGAATTTTTTATCCAAAATATTCAAAAACTATTTGAAATACTAAAAAATTACTCGTAATACTCATAGTTATCCGATTTTTTTGGATTTTGTTCTATATAATTATTTTCTATTCGAGTTAATCCAAAAATATGCAAAAACGACAAAAGATATTTGAATTTAAATAATATACATAAATTAGTTATTTTTATCCGAATATATCCACAATATATAAATGAACCCAAAAAAAAAACTATAAAAATTACATAAATTACGCGAACACACTCGACCTTAAATCTAAATATCTGTAGATGAATATTTGTTTTGAATACTTCAGGTACCGTTTATTATATTAATTTTAGCATTTAGATCATTTTTAATAATTTCTTAAAGGTTTCCAATGGTTTTGAGATTTACTATAAATAACTCGTTTAAGCTTAAGTTTTTATCCAATAGTTGTACTTATATTTCTAAAATAAGTTAATACTGAATGCAAACTTAAGATTAAATAATTTATTTATAGTAAATCTCAAGACCACAAAAAACCGTAGAAACAATATAAAAAAACTATCTAAATGCTAAATACATATTTTATAAATTCGGTAAATATTTCAAATATCTTGTTGGTAAGACTAAACTTTCCTACAACGAAAGCTTTATATCCGAATCATGAACACGAACACAAACACGCTTTTTCTTCTTTTTCGTTATATTCCATTGATGAATCTTTGTGTAGATAGTTAATGTAGGTCTAGAGTATTAATTTTAGCAATTAGATAAAAAGCTAATATTTTTTTAGGGTTTTCCAATTGTTTCCAGATATATTATAAACTAGATTCTCAGCCGCACTATGTGCGGAAACATTCGTTGTATATGTTGTAAACTATACTTGGTTTTCGTATAATGTCGTATATAACATTAGTGTATTTTTTTTAGTTTGTAGGTAGAATCGATTAATTTGAAATAATAAGGGTTTTTGTTTTAGTTTGCTGGTAGAAATCCGTTTCCGAATTTTCGTACCGTACATATCTCGTATTCTCATATGGGATATATTTTCAATTCCCGATTGGGAACAGGACATGAGGGGACGGGAACGAAAATTCTCAAACTCCCATTTGACATAAATAAGTACATATTAAATTATATTTATATATATATATATATTGTGGGATCAAATATATATATATACGATATCATATATTACAAAAGTAATTCACTTTCTTGTTTCTTTTTGTAGAATATGAATATATACTATTATTGGATTATGTTTGTGAAAATTGCCAAAAATGCAATTTTTTTGGCAAAATCTTCAAAAAATGTCAATTTTGAATCTCTAAAAATGCCATAAATCACTATTCATAAATGGAAAAATGACTCATTTTCCCTCTCTCTCTCAATGTGCTTTTTTTCTCTCTCTCTTTCTCTCTTTCTCTCTTAAGAGGAAGAAGAAGAATCCGAACCTTTGGGGGTAAAAGTGTTATGATGATGGTTCTCATATATAAGCCAGTAAATAGATGAAGGGAGTGTATAATGAAAGATATCAATACCATATACCGTATAAAGAACGATGTGCAACAAATCTTGGATATTAGATGATATCTACAATTTCTATCAATGGCGTATTTTAAGGATATTAGTAGGAATGTTCAAAATGATTTGTGATAATTAAAAAGAAAAAGAAAATTAATTTCATTATACACGTTGTTTTTAGTATTCACTATTATTGGAAATTAATTTTGTTTTTCCTTTCAATTATCATAACAAATCATTTTGAATCTTCCTACTAATATCCTTAAAATACGGCATTATAATATGGAAGTTTAAAATACCCGTATTTTAATGCTTGATAAATCCTACACATTTAATCCTAAAAATTTGAATATAAAAGATCTCATTCTTGTTAAGTAAATCACAAATCTCATGATTATTGGTAAAAAATATTTGAAACATTAATTAAAAAATAATTGTATTATCTATTAAGATTGATTTGGTTAATTTATAAAGACTTTCGTAAATATCGGTGATGATGAAAATTCGGACACTCTCTTAAATGTACTTAATTATGTTTTAATATTTTAGAGATTATTAATATAGTTATTTATGGTATATTTTTCTTGGAACAAATCTAAATTAGTAGGGATACTCCGACATAACTCGACCCGATTCAAATCCACATAGGTTTGAGATTTTAATGGACGGGTTTGACCTGATCCAACTATTATATGGTTTGAATTTACGTATTCAAACCCAATAATATAAAACATGTTGATTAAATGGGTTTTATGGGTTATTTACATATAAATTAAATATCATAATAAACTAATAACAAATCGAAACATTTATTACAAATCTAACCAAAGTTTCAACTTTTCAAGTAACAAATTAAATTAAAATGTTTACGTATGTTTAGATCAAAAAAATCATAAAACCAATAAAATCAGTTAAAACAATAAAACCAATAAACATTGATTAATTTTAAAAGACACTTGATTTTTGTTGGAAAACAATTAAAAACCTTAACCTTTTAGGATAATATATATATATATATATTATTTTATTTTTATTTTTACGATAAATTTATGGATAACCCATGATAGTAATGGGTTTACCCATTAAACCAAATTAAGGTGAAGGTTATGAGATTATTATTTTGTTTAAACGTTTTCAATGTTTCATGGCGTATAGCAAATGAATTTGTATTTAATCTTTTTAATGATTCTTAAACAATTGCTTGTAAGTTCTTGGTATACGAACATGGGGCTAAACTTCAAAAAGGACACTTTTCTGTTCTAACATAAATTGCTCTCAATCTCCCAGCCTTATTAATCGATGAGTCACAATTTCTATTTAAAATATGTCTTGAAAGTTCTAAAATCCCAACCTGATGTGTGATGTATATGGTCGGTAAAAAGCAGGATTCCTGTTATTTGTTCTCAAGAATTAGCATGATTGTGGGAATTCAGTAGATGATAAAAGTCTGCACATAAGAACAACATATATATTGGCACAAATTAGGCTCTGAAACTATATCGTTTCAAATACTTAGCAGCAAGAACAAATCCATGCATAGCTTTGTGTTAATGCAAACATTCCTACAAAAATACCTTTCCAACTTTGGCAACTTCAAGAGAGACCTTCTCAAGCACGAAAACAACACCGGACTTTTACGTTTTATGATAAGCAAGATTGATAGGTATCCCTTCATCAATATCATCTTCTTCTTCCTCAATCACTTCCTTCTCTTCATTATTCTCCTCTAATTTAATTCGCCTTCTTAACATGCTCGAACTTTGGTTGTTCATCTTCTTCTTTATCGTACCCCTCTTGTCTCTCCTTTCTCTTGTTAACCTTAATCCCACATGGCCTCACCATCTTCCTTCAAAAATTTATGTTAATCTAACACAAATCAAGCAAATCACAACCAATCAGATGCTACAAGAGTAAAATTTTTACAGAAACCATAAACGTAAAAAAAGAATAGAATCTGTTGACGATGAATTCTTCAAAGCTTGCGAAGAAATTTCAAGTGAAGCAGACAGATGACTGAATCTTAGATAAACCATAATTTGAGGACAAACGGATTGTTGTTTTCGTCGCGATTGTTGTTGTTGCTCTTCTTCTTCTCTCTTGATATGAATATAAACTTCTTCAAGAAATGATACATGTGAAAGTACATTTGATTTGCCTGGTTTAATAAAAAAAAACACGAGTTAAATTAAGTTATTTGAACAGAGTATAACTACAGAAACAAAATTGGTCACAAATACATCAAAATAATAAAATAGATTAAAAACCATGAAAAAAAAAGAAGAAAGAACAACAATATGAAACGACTACTCATTCAAAATTTATGAGATCGATGTCAATTATTTATAGAGTTATTATATGGTTGATTTCTAGGTTTTCCTTTGGGTCATAATTAAGAATATTAACAAAAAGATTTTGATTCCCTAAAAAATAGTATAACACATTACGGAAATCATTCACAATCAAAACCAAAAAAAAAAAATTATATATGTAAATAAATATTATGTTAATTAACATTCAAATTTGTTCCTATAAAAAATCACAATTTAAAAGACATTATAAGGTTGTTAAGAAAAGATTTCTTTATATAATTTTGATTGTAATCTTTGAGAAAGATTTCAATTTTTTAAAAATATTAAATAAATAAATAACTTCCAAATTTTATTATTATCAAAGATTTGCATTAACTACTGTCTAAATCTTAGGATTTGTTACTTCTTTTGGGCTAACTATATATAAAATAATTAAACGTGAGATTGATTAAAATTTGTTGAAATTGTTTAAATTGCCATTAATGAAAACGGGTCTCACGAACGGGTCGAAGGATCCGCGCGTCCATGATCGGATCCAGTGTAAAAATTGTCCAAAATTCAGCTAAATATTACTGAAATAGCCATTGTATTAGTTCAAAATTACCCTTTTTAATTTAATCATTTAATTATAAGACAATGGCAATTTGAGTAATATTGGAATCAATTTTGGACATTCTCCTAAATGTACTTCTCTTTTAATATTATAGAGATAAGTCGTTTACGTTTAAATTTATATTCGGTAATTGTCTTTACATTTCCAAAGTAAGTTAATGCTACTAAAGACAAACTCAAGATTAAACAATTCATTCATAGTAAATCTGAAGATCACAAAACCTCTAAAACAATATACGAAAACTATCTAAGTGCTAAATAAACATTTTATAAATTTATAAATATTTCAAATAGCTCGTTACGTCAGAAAGACTGAACTTTCTGACAACGAAAAGATTTGTAACCGAATCTTGAACACAAACACAAATTCGGAGATGGTTTAATCTTTTTTTTTTCCGTTCTATTCCATTGATAAATCTTAGTGTAGATAGTTGATACACTACAAAAAAATTGTGCATTGATAGCACATTACCATAACACGATTTTCGTAAATGTTATTAAAGATGGTATTCATAATTTGGTAACCATATTATAGCATTTTAGAAACGCTAAGCTAAATAATAACAAAGCGGGAAGCTAAATCAATTTAGACCGCCAACATTTGAAAAAAAAAGAATTACAATACCGCCCAACACTTAGTCAAAAAATTTTAAAAAAGAAAAAATCATTTTTTAAAATTTTTGACTAAGTTAATGCTACTAAAGAAAAACTCAAGATTAAACAATTCATTCATAGTAAATATGAAGATCACAAAACCTCTAAAACAATATAAGAAAACTATCTAAGTGCTAAATAAACATTTTACAAATTTAGAAATATTTCAAATAGTTTGTTACGTTGGAAAGACTGAACTTTCCTACAACGAAAAGATTTGTACCCGAATCTTGAACACCAACACAAATTCAGAGATGGTTTAATCTTTTTTTTTTCTTTTGCGTTCTATTCCATTGATAAATCTTAGTGTAGATAGTTGATATAGCCATATACTATTAATTTTAGCATTTAGATAAAATTATAATATTTTTAAGGGTTTCCAATGGTTTTGATATTTATTATAAATAAGTCGTTTACGCTTAAGTTTATATTCGGTAATTGTCTTCATATTTCCAAAGTAAGTTAATGCTACTGAAGACAATTTTAAGATTAAATGGTTTATTTATAATAAATTTCAAGACCACAAAACCCTAAAAACAATATTAAAAAAATTATCTAAATGCTAAATCAATATTTTATAAATTTGAAAATATTTCAAGTTTCTCATTATGTCAGGAAAACTAAACGTTTCTACAACGAAAATGTTTGTTCCCAAATCTTAAACACGAACACAAAGTCGAAACTTTTTTCTTTTTTTCGTTCTATTCCATTGAATCTTGGTATAAATAGTTGATGTAACTCTATAGTATTAGTTTTAGCATTTATATAATTTTAAGAGAAATTTATAAAAATGTCACTTTTTCAAAATTATTTTTTTCTCTATATTATTTATGTTTGAGTTAATTATGTTCTATTAGGGTTTACTTATGAGGGTTTAGGGGGATTTATGGGTTAAAATACTTTTTAGTGTTTAGAACTTTAAGATATAGGGTTTAAAAATCTATAATTAGTGGTATTTTTGCAAATAAACACCCCTAAATGGTATTTTTGCAAATGTACACATAAAAAGTGGCATTTTTGCAATTTTTCCTAATTTTAATAGCTTTAAGGATTTTCCAATGGTTTCAAAATTTATTATAACTAATTCGTTTACGCTTAAGTTTATATTCGGTAGTTGTCTCTCTATTTCTAAACTTAAGATTAAACACGAACACAAACTCGAAGATGATATAACTTTTTTTTCTTCTTTTTCTCTTTCTCCTCTCGGTGTAGATAGTTAATATAACTCTAACATATTAATTTTAACATTCAACTTATCTTTTACTATTGTTTTAGTTTTTTCCAATGGTTTCCAGATTTGTTATAAATAAGTCTTTTATGCTTAAGTTTATATTTGGTTGTCCTTATATTTCCAAAGTAATTTAATGCTGAATACAAACATAAGATTAAACGATTTATTTATAGTAAATCGTAAGACCACCAAAAAACCCTAAAACAATATAAGAAACTATCTAAATGCTAAAATAATTATTTTATAAATTTAGAAATATTTTCAAATATTTTGTTACATTGGAAAAACTGAATCTTTTTATGACTATTTGAATCTTGAACATGAACACAAACTCGGAGTGATTTAATCTTTTATTCTTTTTTTTACCTTTTCTCTTCCATTGGTAAATTTCTGCGTAAATAGTTGACGTAAATTAGTAATATTAATTTTACCATTAAGATAACAAATTTAGGGTTTTCTAATAGTTTTGAGATTTATTATAAATACGTTGTTTACGCTTAAGTTTGTATTCGGTGGTTGCCCTTTTATTTTCAAAGTAATACAAACTTAAGATTAAACGATTTATCATAGTAAATCTCAAGACCACAAAAAACTCTAAAGCCTATCTCAATGCTAAAATATTTATTTTATAAATGTGAAAATATTTCAAATATCTCGTTACAAAGACTGAGGTTTATTACAACGAAAAAATATGTACCCAAATCTGGAACATGAACGCAAACTCTAATATGGTTTAACCTTTTTTCCTTCTTTTTTTCTTTCTCTTCCATTGATAATTCTCGACGTAGGTAGTTGATGTAGTTTAATATTGCTGATTTTAGTATTTAGATAAATTTTAATATTGTTTTAGGGTTTCCAGTGGTCTTAAAATTTATTATAAATAAATCGTTCATTTTAAGAGTATATCTGGTACTTGTCCTTATGTTTTTCAACGATTATATATAATAAATCTGAAGATTTTAAAAGACTCTTAAAACAATATAAAAACTAACTACATTGTGCAATAAATATTTTTTAAATTTAGAAATATTTCAAAATTCTTGTTACGGCAAACAGACTGAATTTTTATACGACAAAAAAATATCCGAATCTTAAACACGAACACAAACTCAAAAATAGTTTAACCTTTTCTTTTTCTTCTTCTCTATAAATATCGGTATCCTCTTTAATCTTCTCGTAACAAACTATAAAACACATATGAGATTGATTACTTTTACCCACGTATTCTATTCTTTTCTTTTCTTTATTTCGTGGGTATGTTTTCTTCACAACCTAATGTAACAAAACATGTTACAACAATATATACATTAATATATACTATTTTATCAAAAGAAATCAATATATATATCTATATACACACACAAAAATCTAGTGTATATGAGTTCCACTTGTCTAAATTTTGATAAAGTATTATTTTAAATTAAATGGAAATTTTGAAAAACAAAGCAGAATATAATATGTTTCCTTATTTTTGTCCTAGTTACAAATTAAATAATTCATTTTTCGTCTAACTAAATGTTATTGATTTTTTCTCCATAAAAAAGATGTATTAATCAATTCAACGTGAAATAACACTTACTAAATTCTGAAAAGGAAAACCCATTTTGAGTCAATGTTTTTAATTGAGTCTTTCCTTTTAATTAAAACTTTTCCAAAATTGTCTTTGAATAATAAATAATTACATTAACCAAACGTTACAAATTTGTACATGGAAAGATGTACATACTTAGGCTAACCTTTATAAGATACGGTTTTTTGGTGGAGAAACAAAAATTAAATATAAGACAAAAAATGTCACATCTATAAGACATAAGGACTAATAAAATATTATTTTATATTACAAAAACCGTGAAACTCGTTATCAAAGAGAATAGAATATCATGGAAGGTGGCGAAGGGAGCAGTAATGGACGTCTTCGTCGGAGCCAGAAGCCGAAGCGACAATTGCAGAAGAGAGCATCAAGGGGAATAACGTTCGAGAGAAGTGTAGAAAATCTCTCTAGAGCAGGGAGAGAGACACTTGCATTGATGAACCGAACACGTCAAATATTGTTGAACAGTATTCCACACAATTTGTGTGCTGTCTTCGATAACTCTTGTCTTCATTACCGTTGGCTTCGCTCTGGTTGGCTCGTCGAGGAGCGCCAAAAGCTGGCCAGCCGACTCTATCGGGTAATTTGGTTTGGATATATATTATGTGATGAATTGTTTTTCAACTCTTAAGTGATATATAGTAGTTTTGTTGTTACCGTTATGTGGATCTCGCTAGAGTTATCGTTATGGGAATCTAGTTATATGGAATCTCCGTTCATATGAAAAAGTGGCATCTACTTGCATAGTGTGTGGGTGTATGTGTGTGTATATAGAATATCATTACATATTAAGTTTTCTATCTTAGACTATATATTTATCACGATGGATTCAGTCATGAAGTATATTACACGCGTTAATTGTGATTTTTTTAAATATTTTGGTTGACAAAATTTTTTTTTATCTACAAGCCTTTCTCTATGTAATTTTACATTGCTTTTTTCTTTTTTGTGTGTCTATCTTTTTAATTATATGTCTTTTGCCATTTTTAGAATTTTTTTGAATATATGTAGTTGTACTAAAACTTTAAGGGTCAATTGAAATGTGATAAAGATACTTGTTAAGAGTTTTCTGAATTTTTGACATTTGAGATACATTTTTACGAAAAACCAAAATCTCTCTCATTGAATTTTACTCTGTATCTGTATTTTTATTATATATAAAACATGTTTTCATTTTTATATATTTTCATTGTGCAGTACTATTATGATCCAATGGGGCAAATGTACCGTTTCAGACATGAAGTGGAGACTATATACCGAACTATTGATGAAAACAATCGCGTTGTAATCATCCTCGACGATTAATATATCAAGAATGTTCAAATCTGTTAAGTTCATTTTTCTTATTTTTAATGGCTTTTTGCCAAACTGTTAAGTTGTCTTCTTCTTTTTAATGTTTTAGCCAAAGTGTTGTCTTGAACTGATATTTTTAATATAAGGATAATTAAACATATTCCGTTGTTTACATAATTTACAAAATGTGATTTCTAGAGAGAGGTTTCCAATAATAGATAAAAACATTTTATAAAAAAACACCATTAATTTCGTAAAGTTATATGAGTGTACAAACAAAAAAAAAGTTTAAGCTAATTTGTAAACATGTTTCTAGGTTATTATTATCAGTGTAACTAATTCTTGATAAACGTTCTACACGTGCAAGAATATAGGGCTTTTCCGGCGCATTGTAGCTAGCGACCAATCATTACAGTTTTAGATGAAGAAACAAATATTATAATTTACTTTGAAATTGGTTGTTTGTTATTTGTTGTCGATGAAAATGATCTTCGGTTGATAATTTCTTGGTATATATTTTCTTATAAGAAATAATAAATATATTCCGAATAGAGGAAAACAGAACTTATTGCATGGTTATTGTTTGACCAACTTGTGACGTGATTTTCACACAAGAAATAAAAACACACACACACACACAAATTATGGTAATTTAATGAAGGGTCGTGTTTCATGAAGAAGAAAATGCATTTTTCTAGGGCTTCCAAAATATAGAAAATTTTAGGGTCCCAAACAATCTTCAAAATTACTGATCGACTAGTACGTGACGCGATTCTCGCAAAATGGATACCCAAAAATAATGGTGCTCTGATGCAAAAATAAATGACTTGACTATCGTTCCTACTCTGTTATTTCTATAGTTCTATATATATGTTCTCTCTTTGTTTTTATCCTTTTTGTTTTTGTTTTTTTGCAAGGAAACACTTGTCTGGTTAAGCTATTTTAATTTGTAGAATTCTACAAACCTCTCATTACTTTTTTCTTGTAAACATGTTAAAACTTATTACTGATTACAAGACAGAATTACAGAGATAACAAAAAATCAACAAGAAACTCTCAAACTCAGGTATACAACAACCTTAAAATACACGAGTCATAGATAATAGACACAAAACTGAGATTTAATAAACCGATCGAATACCAATGAGTTCATGAACCCGTGAATGACATCAAGTTGCCGCCAGCCACCGCAATCCAAGGCTTGCCCTCAAAACCTTAGATCCAGCAAGGCCTAATGCATATGTAAATAAAATGATTATATATATTTAGTGTAGTTTATATCTGAAATATGATTGCAATAACGTTTTGATAATTCACTTTACGCAGCCAACTTTCCTTTTCAATATTAAATATATATATAATATAACCTGATGGAAAGAGTTACTCCGTAAATAAAAGCCAATGACTTCACATTCAGAACTGGAGGAGACTTGATATGGTATGATAAGTTTATTGTAGTCCAAAGAGTCAAAAACAATATTCGGAAGAGTGGAGTAAAATTATATACATTGATTCAAGAACAGCCCAAGATTTTAAACATTGACATGTGATTTCTTCAACATATACATTTAACTTCCGGGATTAAATCCCAGTTTGATGTATCGAAAACCTTAAGGAGGTCCACTTTTAGCATAGCACTTTTGGGGGAAAAGGACTGACCATATTTTCGGATAAGCTCAAAGCAACTAGCAAGGAACACACTATCACCAAGGTTGCGGCCTCTAAAGAAGGCCACCTGATTTTGCGAGATGTAGACTGAAGTAGTGGCTTCTGCTGGTTTGCAATAATCTTAGAGACTACCTTGTAGATTAATAAGTTGATCAAAAAAACAAGAACATGTGTTATTTTGCACAAACTCGGAGTAAATCATATATCGACATTTAAAGTAAGGTATCTATATTTGGGCCAAGCATTTATAATGCCAGAGACGAAATATCATTGTGCAGTACTACGGCCTTGACAAAGCATTTAAATGAGCATCATATTATTTATCATTAAAATTTGATTGGTAGAGAAAGCATTAAACAAAACGTTTAGTAAATGCTAATGCTCTCTAAATACTCCTACCCTCAATGCTCCTGAATAGACTATTTCCTGAGCTTTGACATATGCTATTATTAAAAAATATTTAAAAAAAATATTAAATAACTAATCTTTTTATATATAAGATCAAAAATAAATTATATTAACTTTAATTTATTTTATTTAATATTTATCATTATTTTATTGGTTTTATTATTTTAAAATAATATCAAAATAAAACAATAACATTTAGTTGAATATAATTTAAATTTGAAAATATTATTAAAAAAATTATGTTATATTTTAATAAATATATTTATATTAAAACTAAAACCTAATATTTATCATTAGTTTATTTTTCTATTTGTTAAATAGTATTATAATAAAATAATAATTTAATAAAAAAGTAATTGAATAAAAATGTTGTTATAACTTATGACTAGTATATATATAATGTATTAGAATACATATAAATAAATATAATGAAATCATTTAGTTAATTTTATATCTAGTTATTCACAGCTAATCACTTATACATATTAATCAGAGCATACTGCTAATGCTAATGCTGCTTCATGCTACTGCTCTGCTATAAGCCATACCAATCAAGGCATTACGAACCAATGTGGCAAACATACAATACGCGGCAAGAAGTGGAGACTATATATGCCAAGACATTGAGAGGAATCACATCGTAATCATCCTCGAAGACAAGTGGAACCTATGCGAATCCGAGTAGGAGTCATGTCAAACAATTGCGATCTCACATCAAGTCATGGAAGAAAGGCAACAAGTCCATTCATGAATACTTCAAGGGGTTCACCACATGCTTTGACGAGTTGGCTCTGTTGGGAAAGCCAGTGGAACGTGAAGAGCAAATTGAATTTATTCTGGAAGGCCTGCCTGAAGAATATAAACCAGATCGAAGGCCGCGATACTACTCCAACTCTTCCTGAGATTCATGAACGCCTTCTCAACCATGAACTGCGACTACTTGCTGCTATTCCGGATCAATCATCACAACCAATCAGTGCAAACAACGTCTCCTATCGCAACAACAACAAGCACTATCGCCACCAACAACGCTCTGGGAATCAGTCTCATCATCAGACATGGCAACAACAACAAAACTTCTCACCACGTCCCCATCAGCGAGTCTCCCGTGGTTATCAGGGTCGATGTCAACTCTGTGGAGTTCATGGCCATAGTTCACAACGCTGTTCTCGTCTTCACAGTGCTACACAATCGTTCACACCGCACCATATGGCTTCACAACACTACTCGACTCCATGGCAGCCTCGTGCTCATCTTGCCACGACTCCGAGCTACAATGCTAATAATTGGCTCCTTGACAGTTGGAGCTACGCACCATCTGACCACCGACTTGAACAACCTCTCGCTGCATCAACCATATAACGGCAGAGAAGAAGTCACTATTGCAGATGGCTCCAGCATTGCGATCTCGCACACTGGTTCCGCTTTACTCCCTACTCGCTCTAAACCACTTAAATTACATGATGTTTTATACGTACCTCACCTTCATAAAAACGTTATATCCGTTCACCGGTTGTGTAACACTAACAAAATGTCTGTGGAATTCTTTCCGGCTTCTTTTCAGGTGAAGGATCTCAGCTCGGGGGCCCGTTACTCCAAGTCCAAGCTAGGAATGAGTTGTATGAGTGGCCTATCCCATCCAACCCTCCAACCTCCATGTTTGCCTCACCAACACCAAAAACATCTCTTATCGCTTGGCATTCGCGTTTGGGTCACCCATCTAGTCCTATCCTCAAAACTGTTGTTTCTCAATTCTCTTTACCCGTTTCTGCTTCTTTGGAAAAACATTATTCATGTTCAGATTGCTTTATCAATAAGAGTCACAAACTCCCATTTTATTCAAACACAATCTCTTCTACAAAGCCTCTTGAATATCTTTATACTGATGTTTGGACCTCACCTTTTGTTTCTCATGACAACCTTAAATACTACCTTATCTTTGTCGACCATTACACGAGATACACATGGTTCTATCCTCTAAAGCAGAAGTCTCAAGTTGGTGACACATTTATTACGTTCAAAGCACTTGTGGAGAATCGATTTCAAAGCCGAATTCGTACGCTCTACTCAGATAATGGTGGTGAGTGTTCATCGCACTCCGTTCATACCTTCGTGATGACGGCATCTCTCACTTGACATCTCCCCCACATACTCCCGAGCACAATGTAGAAAAACCTCAAGATAGTGCTTAGCACTAGCCCAAGACCGTACAACCCCGAGATACTTGAAAGAAACAAAAACCCTCTAAGTATGATGAAGAAATATGGAAAAATTCTTAGAGAACTTATGAATTGGAACACTTTTTAAAAAAACTTTCTTGTCGCTATATTACAAATGAGAGGGGTGGAGAGGTATTTATAGCCTCCCAAAACCTCTTACAAATCTCTAGATAATTCTACTAACCTCCTTACTATAACTATCTAGATATTTCTACAACATTATCTTACAACTATCTAGATTATTCTAACCTCCTTACAATAACCTCTTTACTAGTTTACAACTCTCTAGAACAACTTAAGGAGGTGCCACCTTTCTAGAAACACTTAAGAAGGTGCTAATCTTCTAGAATCTCAAAGGAGGTGACGATGACTCTAGAGACTTCTACACCATTCACTAAGCTAAACCAAAATCAAGTTTAATTTTAATACTCCCCCTTAAACTTGATTTTGTCAACCATCCCAAGCTTCGAACGGAATAGCTCGAACTGTCCCTTCGGTAATGACTTGGTGAAAATATCTGCAACATTGTCCTCACTTCGAACCTCCAAAGCTTCGATTGTCCCATCAAGCACTTTCTCTCTTATGAAATGATGTTCCAACTCAATATGTTTTGTTCTTGCATAAAACACTGGATTATTAGCCAACTTGATAGCACTTTGATTGTCTCCAAAGATTGCAGTTGGCTTATTGATTGGTTCGAACAAATCTTCAAGGAGTCTTCGAAGCCATATACATTCCTGAGCTGCGAGTGTCGAAGCTTTATACTCTGCTTCAGTGGTAGACAGCGACACCGTTGGTTGCTTCTTGCTGCACCATGAAACACTTGTGTCTCCACATAGGAACACATAACCCGAAGTAGATTTTCGATCATCCACATCTCCACCAAAGTCAGCATCTGTGTAACCATAAAGCAAAACTTTGGCATTGTACTTGTATACTAGACCCATGCCAAAAGTTGTCTTCACATACTTCAATATCTTGTTAGCTGCTTCAAGATGTGGCTTCCTTGGTTCCTGCATAAACCGACTTACTAGACCTACCGCGAAGGCAATATCAGGTCTTGTAATGGTTAAGTATAGAAGACTTCCTACAAGAGAGCGATAAGGTCGAGGATCGGGTAGCAAGGACCCTTCATCACGCCTAAGCTTTATGTTCACATCCATCGGAGTAGTATGCATCTTTCCTTCGTGTACACCAAACTTCTCAACAATTCTTCCAGCATAGCTTTGTTGGCCGATGAATATTCCATCCTTATTCCTTTCAACTTCCAAACCAAGAAAGTTATTCAGCTCACCCAACTTTTTCATCTCAAACCTTATTGACATATCCTCTTGTAGACGAGCAATTTCCGCTTCATCATTCCCCGTAATTATCATGTCGTCTACATAAAGTAGAACTACCACATGGACTCCTCCATTCTTCTTCAAGAATAGACTTGGATCAGAATTAGATGGCACATACCCGCAAAACTGAAGAAACTGAGCAAGCTTCCCATACCAAGCTCGTGGAGCTTGTTTCAACCCATACAAAGCCTTCTTAAGCTTGCACACATAATCAGGATGCTCTTGTGATTTGAAACCAAGTGGTTGCTCCATGAAAATATTCTTATCAAGCTCGCCGTATAGAAAAGCATTCTTCACATCTAATTGCCATAACTTCCATCCAAAACTTGCAGCTAAATATAAGAGAGAACGTACCGTAGTCATCTTAGCCACAGGACTGAAAGTCTCATCATAATCTTCTCCATACTTCTGAGAGAATCCTCGAGCAACCAACCTTGCCTTAAATCTGTCAATGTTCCCATCCGTCTTTCGTTTAATTTGATACACCCATTTACAAGAAACAGGTTGAGCATCCTTGGGTTTCGGAACTAAATCCCAAGTTTCATTCTTCATTAAAGCATCCATTTCCTCCTTCATCGCGGTCTCCCACTCACAAACTCCTTTTGCTTCATCATATGATGTTGGCTCCTCTTCATCTAATGGAGCTGCAAAGTAGCATGAGTACGTAGTAATAAAATTTTTATCCCTGAACCGAGCAGACTTGACAATGTTCCTTGTTGGTCTTTGATTTATCAAGGAACTATGGTCTTCTTCTTCTTCATTTTCCTCTTGGCTAGTGCTCCCCCTTTTACCTTGCGTATCTTTTCTTGGACTTCCACCTTCACTTGGCATTTCAAGATCTGGTTCACCGATCTTAGAGGAACCATCACCTTCTTTCTCAATTAACACTTGAGGTGGCCCATAGTATGAAGAGATTTCGTCAAAGACAACATCACGAGACAGAATGCACTTGTGTATCTCCGGATCCATACACCTCCATCCTTTCCTCTTTTCATCATAGCCGACAAAGATGCACTTTTTCGCCTTTTCCTCTAGCTTAGTTCTTTGTGAATCAAACACATGGACGTAGCAAATTGATCCAAATATCCTCAGATGTTTCACCGTTGGCTTCTTCCCATGAACCATCTCATACGGAGACTTCATATTAATTGTGTGACGACCCAACCCGTCAATAAAAAAAAATTTCAACCCGGACCACTATTACATAAATAATGATCCTCAACGGTCCAATAAACAAACAGCGCGGAAACAATGATTCAAACAATCAAATACAATTTATCGTTTAACAAGCCCATACTTATTAATTCTAGTTCAATTCGGTAATACACATAGTTCTGCAATTGCTAACACCCTAGCAATTCTAACTTATTACACGAAAACGAGCCACTAGATCATTCCCCTCGTCCCGGCCATGATTCCACAATCACTGACTGTCTTTACCTGCATCACATTGTTATAAGAGATGCGTGAGTATTATCATAAATACCCAGTGAGACGGTCATCCCATCTACAGGCTATACACACAGGCATAAGCAAAAGATACAATACCAGGATGAACAAACAATAATGCATCACACAACAACCAAACGAGAACAACACGTTCAATATGTCAAACTGACGGTAATCAAAAACCCTTGTCGATCGACACACCTCCTTGTGTCGATCGACACACATCAGTCCCGTGTCGATCGACACACCTCCCCGTGTTGATCGACACAACCTGCCGACACTGTGTCGATCGACACACCTCCCCGTGTCGATCGACACAACCAACCCAGAAACTCACCAAACCGATTTCCTACACAAAAATCCACCAAAATTCCATACAAGAATCGATCCAAACAACACATAATCGCATCTTATCAATTCCTTTACCCAGATAAGCCTATGGTCACGCACTCACCTCGAATTCGGATAGAAAAGGAAAAGAATCCGACGAAGAACACGAAGAACAAATCCGAGATCCTTCACCGTACGGTCCTCCCACGCTTCCACAACCTCACAAACACTCCCACAAGCCTAATAAGATTGAGAAACAAGAAGGAAACAACAACAACAACCTCTCCTCTCAATCCTCTCACTTTCTCTCTCAAAAACTTGAAGTTTTTGCCCAGAAATCCAATTTTTGACTTAAATAGCCAGACCAGCCGATACTCTGTCGATCGACACACCCACTTGTGTCGATCGACACATGGCCAATCAATACGTCATTCTGACGGCTATCAAAAATCCGTGTCGATCGACACACTCCAACTGTGTCGATCGACACAGCACTCGCTGCTGGACTCCTCTTGAGTCCAAAACAACCGTGTTGATCGACACACAACCTTGTGTCGATCGACACCCATCCAAAAATTACTTTTTGGATCACGGGCGTTACAATTCTCCCCCACTAAAACGGATTCGACCTCGAATCACGCAACACCGTCTCACTACGGTCTCCACTACCTGACCCAAACGCGGCCATCCACCTTCGAGATAACACTCGAATCCCCTATCCCGTCCTGCTAAGGCTACACTCTCGCCCAAAAATTCGCCCAGATTCCCCCGGAGCACCCACGATGCACGCCCCATGATCCGGATTAGAGCTGCCCGATTGACCGTCCAACAATCAAACAAGAACATGTCCGATCAACCGTTGACCCCGCACTGGACCAAATGATCGTACAACAATCAAACAAGAACATGTACGACCATCGGCGTAACATATGCTACCAAGGTTGTCCGACCCGAATTCCAGACTCCAATAATAACCCTAGACTCGACGTACACAACACAAACTCCTGGCCCTCAGCCAGCACTACTCGCGATCACACCTGATCCCCGAGTTATACTAGGCTCACACTAGCCTCATTGCACCATATCTATGGATACAATTCTGACCAAAAGCCGGTCAGTCCAAGATCAGAGATCACCACCCGATCTCAATCACCTAACCCCGTCTCACTAAGGTTGACACTCTCATCCATAACCCGTCCAAATTCCCCCAGGAAACATCCACGATGCAGCACTCGCTGATCCGGATCAGGTTGTCTGATAGATCGCGCAACAATCAAACAAGAACATGTCCGACCCACCGTAGACCCAAACCTTGGATCAATTGGTCGCACAACAATCAAACAAGAACATGTACGACCAGAGAGGCTACATATGTTTACCAGGGTCGTCTGAACTAAGGTTCCAAACTCGAGTAACAACCCTAGATTAGACATCCACAACCACCTGAGATCATTCCCGATCCCTGAAGTTCATCCAATCTCATACTTATAATCACACTACAGGTACTATTGCTCAAACTCATATCTCTATACACCACTCCCACTCGCAGGGTCGTCACCCATCGAGCTCTCGATGTATACCATACCGGCTCTCGGTATGCCCCAGCCCCTCCGCTTTAGGACACACAGTCCATCAGCTCTCGGCTGCAGAGGAATCACACATCCTCTGGAGAAATCGCAATCTCTCAAAGTATATGCAGGAGAATATCACCATCCCCTGGAGCAGTAACACTGTAACGTGCATCATAAGCACCTGTCGACCGATTTACTTCCGTGGTTCCCATCCTGATATTCCCTAACCCGGAATATCAGTCATGACCAATCCCCAGGTCACCTGAAACAACCCAATCGCCAGGGTGTTTCCTACCCCGATATTCCCTAACCCGGAATATCCCTCATGACCAATCCCCAGGTCATCTGAAACAACCCAATCGCCAGGGTGTTTCCTACCCCGATATTCCCTAACCCGGAATATCCCTCATGACCAATCCCCAGGTCATCTGAAACAACCCAATCGCCCGGTTGTTTCCATCGGAGTCCCTGGAAAAGACAGTCCTAACTCACATAAGACTTCTGTTCCAGACTCCCCCTAGAAAATAGACAGGTTCTAACTCACATAAAACCTCTATTTTCCAGCGCCATCTAGGGATCTACCCGTCCTAATCCCTTAGGAACCCCCATCCCTAGATACCTAGACAAGCCCTAACTCCCATAGAGCTTCTATCCTAGCCCCTCAAATGACCTCCCCGCCATCACACACATGACCTAATCCAGTCATCAAACCCATGACCTCCCAGTCATACCATAAGAACATCCGTCTTATAACCCAAGATAATAAGGAAACTCCATCTTATTAAATCTCAACAATGTATATCGTTACAAACCAAAACGAAAATACATACAACTCATAGCCACAAGCTAAAACAACCACTGAAAACCAGAAAACACTCAAGCCTCCGCTTGCTTCTCGAACCACTTCGAGAACTTCGTCTTCATACTTGCCTCTGGTTCCCAAGTCTCCTCCTCAATACCATCACAGTCCCACACGACTCTCACCAATGGTATCCTCTTCCGGCGCAGAACCTTGACTCTCCTCTCGAGAATCTTCACAGGTCTCGCCGCCAACGTCATGTTGGGCTGAAGATCCTCCGGAATCCTAGCCAACACCTCCTCAGACTCATGTAGACACTTCCGCAGCATCGATACATGAAATACCTTATGAAACGCTCTCATACTCTGAGGTAACTCCAACCGATAAGCCACTGGTCCAACCCGCTCCACCACCCGGAACGGACCCATAAACCTTGGACTTAGCTTATTCTCCGAAATGGATCTGTTAGGACCCCTCAACATCGCTGCCTTGAGATACACCAGATCTCCCAGCTCAAACTCCAGCTCTTTCCGTCTCTTATCAGCATAACTTTTCTGCCGATCCTGAGCCTCTCTCATGTTCATCCTCAAGACACGGATCTTCTCCGTCGTCTCCTGAACAAAATCCGCACCAAACATGCTCCTCTCCCCCACTTGAGTCCAGCACAATGGTGTCCTACACGGCCTCCCATACAGAGCCTCATATGGAGCCATCCCAATACTCGCCTGGTATGAGTTGTTGTACGCAAACTCAACCAGGTTCAGATGGTCCGCCCAATGACCACCATAATCAAACACGCACATCCTCAACAGGTCCTCTAAAGTCTGAATAGTCCTCTCTGACTGCCCATCTGTCTGAGGATGATAAGCGGTGCTCATGTGCACCTTAGTGCCCATCTCTGCCTGAAACGCCCTCCAGAACTCAGACGTAAATCTCGGATCCCTGTCTGACACAATACTCGCTGGCACCCCGTGCAGCCTCACTATCTCACGCACATACTTCTTAGCCAACACCACAGTCCCATCGGTCTTCTTGATGGCAAGAAAATGTGCTGACTTGGTCAGACGATCCACAATCACCCATATCACATCATACGTCCGTGACAACGGTAATCCCGTCACGAAGTCCATGGTAATCATATCCCACTTCCACTCCGGAATGGGCAAACTCTGCAACATACCACTCAGAACCTGATGCTCAGCCTTCACCAGCTGACACACGTTGCACGCTGCAACCCAATTAGCTACATCCCTCTTCATCCCGACCCAGTGATAATACCGTTTCAGATAACATGCTCGCATGAGCCTCACGCAAGATCTCTTGCCTCAGATCCTCATCCTTGGGTACACAAACCCGTCCGTTCACCAGTATCGTCCCATTTGCCGAGACCATATACTCTGAACCTGCTACCCAAGCAGCATCAATCAACATCGGATCCAACTCCTGAGCTGCTCGAATACGACTCAGCAAATCTGCCTGGCTAGCTACCTCTAACCCCAACGGCTCCTGTGAGATCACACACAACCTCAACGTACTAATCTCGCTCACCAGAGCTTCCATATCACGCTCCTGAGCCGAAGCAACCCTCATCCGACTCAATGCATCTGCAACCAGATTAGCCTTACCCGGATGGTATCCGATCTCCAAATCGTAATCCGCTACCAACTCCATCCAGCGCCTCTGTCTCTGGTTCAACTCCAGCTGAGTGAAGAAATACTTCAAACTCTTATGGTCTGTGAACACCTGAACCTTTCCGCCATAAAGATAAGATCTCCAGATCTTTAGAGCGAAAATTACCACAGCCAACTCCAAATCATGGGTAGGGTAATTGCACTCATGCTTCCTCAACTGCAACCCCTCCAACAGACTCAGGCATCACTATCGTCACCAGATACGCCTCGCAGCCCTTGAGAAGCAACTGCTCGGCCTGTATCGTGGAAATCACGAGACTCCCGGAAGTCGGTCTCACACCCTGATAAACCAACCTCCCCGCCTCTCGCTCAAACACAACTCGCCCTCGGTGGCAATCCAGATGGACCCTGTAACGATCTAACCAATCCATACCCAGGATAACATCGTACAGCTCCACCGGACTGATGATCAGATCTGCTGGCATCAACTCTCCCGCCACCAGAACATCCACACCACGAGCCCGCCCGAAAGTAGCCAACGTCCTACCACCAGCAACCTTGACTACTCCCGCCTGTTCCCCGGAATCACTCTGGATTCCGCTGCTCTCCGCACACTCCGGCGTAATAAAGCTATTCGTAGCTCCCGAATCAAACAACACGTGGAACTCATAACCGCCCACAACTAAGGTCCCTGCACAATCCCATGTGCCTCAGAACCCTACCATTCTAGCACAGACTCACAATTTCCCAACAGACAAAAACTCAAACAACCATGAATTTAAAAGTCAAGTTCGGAAATACCTGTGATCGGTCTGGTGCTAGATCCACCCGCCTCCGCAGACGTGAACACACGCGGTGCTGCTGCAATCTGAGACAACGGCTGCACTGCCAAAGGCTGCACTGCGGCCACCGCCAACTGCTGCAGCTTCGGACACTTGGGCTTAATATGCCCCGTCTCTCTGCAGTGGTAACACACCCGCGTATCCTGAACCCCGACCCACACATCTCGAGTCCCGGTCCCGGTCCTCTTCGGACAGCTCGCCACACGATGGGACATGCTCCCACACCCGAAGCATTCCGAACCGCCCTGACTGGCCCCTGAAGTGCTCTCCCACTTCCTCTTCTGTCCCTGAGCAGGCTTGCCGCCCCTGCCTGAACTCATCTGCTGCTGAGATCTCCTCGGCTGCTGCTGCTGCACCGGTGGACTAACCACCACAACCTGCTCCCCGAGATCCTCCTCGATCGCAGCAGCCATCTCAACCAGCTCCGCCCTCGTGGCGAACCTACTCGCCCTGCAGCGAGTCTTCAAATCTGGACGAAGTCCTCGCAATAACCTCCTAACCTGGGCATCCTCGCCCTCCATGCCTCTCCCTGCATGCACCAGGAGTCGACTGAACTCAGCATCGAACTCCCTCACTGACCGAACTCCCAAACGGTCCACCGCCTCCTGCGGGAAATACTTGACGTTAAACTCCGCCAAGAAATCCTCCCAGACCATCTCGGCCTGCACCCTCCTGGTCTCTACGCCTCTCCACCAGAGATGCGCATCACCCTCAAGGTAATGTACCGCCAGATCCACTCTGTATCCCTCTGGACACCAGATGGAGCGAAAATTACGCTCTAACCTCATCCGCCACCCATCAGCCTCCTCAGGCCTAGCACCGCCCGAGAAAAATGCAGTACCAATCCGCTGCATCTGCTCCATCATCCACAGATAAGATGGAAGCTCCTCAACCCCAGCCATACCCGGCTGCACCCCAGCCAAACCCGGCTGCACGCCAGCCATACCCGGCTGCACCCCAGCCAAACCCGGCTGCACCCCAGCCATACCCGGCTGCACCCCAGCCATACCCGGCTGCACCCCAGCCATACCCGGCTGCACCCCAGGAGCATGACCCGGAGCAGGCACCCCTCCCGGTAACCTCTCCAGAATCATCTGTAGTAGACCTGCCAGACGATCATCTCGATCCGGGGCAACGCCTACGGCAGCACCCCCACCAGGGCCCACCGCACCGCCAGCTACATCAGGACCCGCACCAGTCCCTCCAGCCCTCTCACTGGAACCCGTAGCTGTCACACCCACGGACCCCTCCTGAAACGCCTGCGAGTCAGCTACCCGCTCCTGTGTAGTCTCCTGGGACACCCACGTGGCAGCAGACTCACTCCCAAGTCCCCGCCCACACCCACGCCCAGCACGACTACCACGACCTCTACGGCCCCCGCGACCTCTGCCTCTAGTCCCCCTAGTCATCACTCTGCACTAACCCGCAGAATACTAAGTACTAGAAAAACAGAAATCACATAAACACATACCGTGGAATCTCATTGAAGGCTCGGAAGGGATGATCTAGGACTCCATACCCACACAACAATCAATTGACTAACTCGCATAATCAATTAATTAACTAGCCCTAGAACCGCTAGGGCTCTGATACCAAACTGTGACGACCCAACCCGTCAATAAAAAAAAAATTTCAACCCGGACCACTATTATCATAAATAATGATTCTCAACGGTCCAATAAACAAACAGCGCGGAAACAATGATTCAAACAATCAAATACAATTTATCGTTTAACAAGCCCATACTTATTAATTCTAGTTCAATTCGGTAATACACATAGTTCTGCAATTGCTAACACCCTAGCAATTCTAACTTATTACACGAAAACGAGCCACTAGATCATTCCCCTCGTCCCGGCCATGATTCCACAATCACTGACTGTCTTTACCTGCATCACATTGTTATAAGAGATGCGTGAGTATTATCATAAATACCTAGTGAGACGGTCATCCCATCTACAGGCTATACACACAAGCATAAGCAAAAGATACAATACCAGGATGAACAAATAATAATGCATCACACAACAACCAAACGAGAACAACACGTTCAATATGTCAAACTGACGGTAATCAAAAACCCCTGTCGATCGACACACCTCCTTGTGTCGATCGACACACATCAGTCCCGTGTCGATCGACACACCTCCCCGTGTCGATCGACACAACCTGCCGACACTGTGTCGATCGACACACCTCCCCGTGTCGATCGACACAACCAACCCAGAAACTCACCAAACCGATTTCCTACACAAAAATCCACCAAAATTCCATACAAGAATCGATCCAAACAACACATAATCGCATCTTATCAATTCCTTTACCCAGATAAGCCTATGGTCACGCACTCACCTCGAATTCGGATAGAAAAGGAAAAGAATCCGACGAAGAACACGAAGAACAAATCCGAGATCCTTCACCGTACGGTCCTCCCACGCTTCCACAACCTCACAAACACTCCCACAAGCCTAATAAGATTGAGAAACACGAAGGAAACAACAACAACAACCTCTCCTCTCAATCCTCTCACTTTCTCTCTCAAAAACTTGAAGTTTTTGCCCAGAAATCCGATTTTTGACTTAAATAGCCAGACCAGCGACACTCTGTCGATCGACACACCCACTTGTGTCGATCGACACATGGCCAATCAATACGTCATTCTGACGGCAATCAAAAATCCGTGTCGATCGACACACTCCAACTGTGTCGATCAACACAACACTCGCTGCTCGACTCCTCTTGAGTCCAAAAAAACCGTGTCGATCGACACACAACCTTGTGTCGATCGACACCCATCCAAAAATTACTTTTTGGATCACGGGCGTTACAAATTGGACTAAGCGGCATCCGATTTATGACATACGCTGCACATCTCATGCCTTCTGCCCATAAAGCTTTAGGCAAGTTCTTGCTATGTAACCAACTTCTACAAGTCTCGCTTAGATGTCTGATCTTTCTTTCTGCTACTCCATTTTGCTGAGGTGTGTATGGACATGTAAACTCTCTCTTAATTCCACGATCTCGACAAAAAGAGAGAAACTCCTTTGACATAAACTCCCCTCCATTATCCGTCCTCAAGGTCTTTATTTTCTGACCCAACTCGCCTTCCACGGTAACCTTAAATTCTTGAAACCTGGAAAATACTTCTGATTTCTCCTTCACGAAGTATACCCACGTGTACCGTGAAAAATCATCAACAAACAACAACATGTAACGAAACCCAGAATAGGAGGATGTTCTCGTTGGACCCATCAAATCACTATGAATCCTCTCCAATGGAGCACTACACCGTGAAGTAGAACTTTCAAATGGAAGCCTGTGTGATTTTCCATATTGACATCCTTCACAAAGTTTTTCTTCATCTTGAATCTTCAACTTTGGGAGTCCATTAACCAAATCCTTATTCACCATGACTTTCAGCTTAGTCATATTTATATGACCAAGTCTAGCATGCCATATATAGGCATTGTCATTGGCACTCATCTTCTCCACATAAGTGTTTGACACCGATAAGACATATAAATCTTTAACCCGTGCTCCAGTGTGAACCACATCCGCCTTTAACTCTTTAATGTTCCTTAAGAACTTAACATCTCTTGGGCCAAACAAAATATAGTTACCTGAGTCAACCGCATTCACCACAGAGAGAAGATTCTTCTTTACTCCAGGAACATGGAATACGTTCTTGAGTGTGATTGGACTTCCATCATCTCCTTTGATGATAACACTCCCTTCCTTCTCAACTTGGTGAACTGAATTATTCGCGGTAATAATGGCTTCTTTCCCATCATTTTGTTGAAGACTTGAAAATAACTTCTCGTCTCCGGTAATATGATGGCTACAACCAGAATCTACAATCCAACCATTTTCTAAATTTTTGGTTGTAGATATACCTGGACTTGCAGCCTCCACCGTGAAACAACTTTCCCATTCTTTGTCTTCAGTATGACTTTTGGATTCCGCCATATTTGTTTCCTTCAGCTTGACTCGACAATCCTTTTTGAAATGCCCAAGTTTCTCACACCGGTAGCATTTAAGCCTTCTCTTATATCCCATGGAAGATCCTTCTCTTCTATCATTGTTCTTTGAACCACCATCTTTAGGTTTAGCTTTGAAGCTTTGCTGTCCTCGAGCTATAAATGCACTCCCTGAGTCATCATGGACTTTAACTCCCGCCATTTGCATGACTAAGGATTCTTGCAAAGCTAGTAAATTTTCAAACTCCTCCAAGGTAGGTTGAGTAGGCCATCCTTGAACCGAAGTCACAAACGGTGTGTATTCGGGTCGTAGACCTCGAATAATATACCATTTTAATCGAGCCTCCGAAATTGTCTCCTCAAGATTAAGAGTATTAATCTCAGAGCAAAGGTTCTTTACCTTAATGAAGAACTCCGAGATAGAAGACTCCCCCTGCTTTGCATTTGCTAGCTCGTTCTCTAACAACTGTAGTTGAGCTTCATTCTTCTTGTTGAACAATTGATCTAACGCCCGCCAAATGGAACTAGCGGAATTGCACCTTGAGACATGCTCAAATACTCCTGAGGATATTGACCTCTTTAACGCAAACTCCGCCTTGGCATTCTTCCGTGTCCACTCCTTTGTCGCTTCCGCTGTCGCAGTAGCTCCCCTTGGTGGTGTTGTGCTACTACCGCCGACGACATCCCATAAGTCCTCACTAAGCAAGTATGACTCCACACATGACTTCCATAACCGATAGTTAGATTGGTTTAAAATCTCCATTCCCAATCCAACAACACGACTCGTTGATTCCATACTTAGAGTAAACACAAGCTCTCTTAAAACCCCGATCTTGATGAGCACAATGGCTCTGATACCATGTAGAGAAACCTCAAGATAGTGCTTAGCACTAGCCCAAGACCGTACAACCCCGAGATACTTGAAAGAAACAAAAACCATCTAAGTATGATGAAGAAATATGGAAAAATTCTTAGAGAACTTATGAATTGGAACAATCTTTTTTAAAACTTTTTTGTATTTTTTCTTGTCGCTATATTACAAATGAGAGGGGTGGAGAGGTATTTATAGCCTCCCAAAACCTCTTACAAAATCTCTAGATAATTCTACTAACCTCCTTACTATAACTATCTAGATATTTCTACAACATTATCTTACAACTATCTAGATTATTCTAACCTCCTTACAATAACCTCCTTACTAGTTTACAACTCTCTAGAACAACTTAAGGAGGTGCCACCTTTCTAGAAACACTTAAGGAGGTGCTAATCTTCTAGAATCTCAAAGGAGGTGACGATGACTCTAGAGACTTCTACACCATTCACTAAGCTAAACCAAAATCAAGTTTAATTTTAATACACAATGGGATCTGAGAACGAAAGCATCGACATATCGTCGAAACGGGAATGACATTATTCAGTCACGCCTCTATTCTGAAGAGCTACTGGCCGTTTGCTTTCGCCGCAGCTGTTTATTTGATCAATTGTTTACCGACTCCGGTTCTCGCCAATATCTCACCATATGCGAAGCTGTTTCAACAGCCACCGAACTACTTGCTCCCCGTGGTTACGCCCTTACACAACAAATAAATTGGAGAATCGATCTATCATTCCGGCTTCGTCGTCGTCGCTGCCCTTGAGCTCTGAGCCTCACCTGCAATCGCAACCATCTACGCCGCTTTCAGTGTTACACGACTCTCCAACACATGTTGCCCAGATGGACCAACAAAGACATTCCCCAAGCCCATCGAACCCCACTAATTCGTCAAGCCCAACAAACATAAGCCCAATATCCAATTTTCCTTCACCAGGCCCATCTCCAACAAGCCCACAACAACATCTTCTTCCACCAGAACCTACGATCCCTTCTCCTTCACAAACATCACCTTCACCGCCTGTTCTACCTCCGACAACATCGTCCTTGCCTCAGCCACAAATAGCACCGAAAGCCGAATCCACCTCTGCCTAATTCTCGATATGCCTTGGCCATCACCACAAACCCCAATCGACCTCATACTGGCGCAATGCAATGGGTGATGAATTCAACGCTGTGAACCGTAATCACACGTTTGATTTGGTGCCGCCTCATCAAGCTCAAAATGTGATTCCCACCAAGTGGATTTTTACTCTCAAATATCATCCTAATGTATAAAGCAAGATTGGTAGCGAGAGGGTTCAATCAACAATTACGCAGACCACGACGATTAGACTGGTGCTTGAACTTGCGGTTCGTTGTAACTGGGGATATCCGGCAGTTGGATGTCAATAATGCTTTTCTACAAGGAACGCTCACCGACGAGGTTTGTGTCTCTCAACCTCCTGGATTTATTGATAAAGATCGTCCTAATCATGTTTGTCGACTTCGGAAAGCACTCTATGGGTTGAAGCAAGCGCCAAGGGCATGGTATCAAGAATTAATATCTCATCTTCAAGCTACTGGTTTTCAAAATAACAGGAAACAACAAGCTTCTCATTGACAAAGTCATCAATGATATTGCTGGACGCTTCTCCCTCAAAGACCTTGGTCCAATCACCTTTTTTTTGGGGATTGAAGCTACACGAACACGACATGGACTTCACTTGATGCAACGCAAGTATGTTATTGACCTGCTTACCAAGACAAAGATGCTAGAACTCAAGCCTGTCTCGACGCCAATGGCTCCTACACCAAAGCTTACCTTGCTGTCTGGAAATGTTTTAACGGATCCAAAGGAGTATCGAACCCTTGTCGGGAGTCTTCAGTATCTTGCTTTTACAAGACCCGACATTGCATATGCCGTGAACAAATTATCTCAATATATGCACCGTCCAACGGATCTTCATTGGCAAGCTGCTAAGCGAATCCTCCGATATCTAGCTCGTACTACGTCTCATGGCATTCTCCTACGCTCTGATTCCCCGCTCACCTTACATGTTTTCTCTGACGCTGATTGGGCAGGAGATACCGACGACTTTGTCTCCACGAACTCTTACATCATTTATCTTGGTAACACTCCTATTTCGTGGTCTTCTAAGAAACAGAAAGGAGTTGCACGTTCGTCTACAGAGGCCGAATACCGAGCAGTTGCCAATACTGCATCTGAACTGACTTGGGTATGTTCTCTCATCTCGGAGCTTGGTCTCAAGCTCCACGCACCACCAACCATCTATTGTGACAATGTTGGAGCGACTTATCTATGTGCAAACTGTTTCATTCACGGATCAAACATATTGCTCTCGACTATCATTTCGTTCGTAATCAGGAGCTCTCCGGGTCTCTCATGTCTCCACGAAAGATCAATTGGCTGATGCCCTCACAAAGCCGCTGCCATGGACACGTTTCAACGAACTCTTTGCCAATATGGAAAGTACATAGCCTAGACCTAATTGCTCTCTTGTATGCGCTCTATATATATTGTAACACTTCACATTGTGAATTAATATCAAGTTGCCTTATACACAAAACTAGCTATTTTTCTTAATGGACTTTCATTTTTTAATTTTGTTTTTAACTGTGAAAAAAGAAATTTGTTTCTGGAAATTAAAAAGAGAAAAAATAAATATTGTGTAAAAAAAACTCCAAGATTCCTTTCCAAAGATTTCATTGTGACAAATGGCTCAATCTTATAAGACGTATAGTAGCTATAGGGTAGAAATTAACTTTCGTTTTATATTAAACAGACGTTATCTATAGTCATTATCCAACAAAAAAACACAAGTGATAGTGCGTTACAAGCCAAGAGATTTATAGACATGGAAATTGGCGAAGGAAGCAAGAGTGGACACCGGAGCCAGAAGCGGCTGAGCCGAGGATCTGTTCGGATCAGTCTCATGGAAAGCGTTGATAATCTGTCAGAAGAAGGGATTAAGACCCTTCGAACTGTGAATCGAAAACGTCCAAAGCCATTGGGCGAAATCCCTTTCACTTCTTCGGCCATCTTTGACAACACATGTCCTCGATACGACTGGCTTTGCTCCGGTTGGATTGTTGAAGAGCGTTCCAAGCTGTCTGACCGACTCTACCGGGTACGTAATAGCTTTTTTGGTTTTGGATGTATAATGTGTGATGAAAAGTTAATCAGCATCTTTGTTTAGCCAAGTGATAGTAGTTTAGTTGTGGATCTAGGGTTTTTGCTAGACCTATATATCTTTTTGCGCTACTGCAAAATTCATGAAGTAACTCCAAGTTATAAGAATTGGTACTCTATGTTTCGGGACGAATTTCTGGTTATATGAAAATGGGGTATTCATTTTCATTCAATAAAACATGTTAGTATTGTAAAAAAAAATAGATAGAATTCTCATTTTATAAGATCCACGACCATAGTGTATGGGTGTATATATGTCATATGTGTGTGTATGTCTATGTATATATGATAGAATATCACTACGTATTAAACGTTGTCTATCCGAGACTGTCCATTTTGTATGATTGAATTATATTACCCGCGCTATTTGTTGGTTACTCCTTTTTTATTCAAAATACTAATACATATATATTTTAGAAATTGCGCGCTATTTGTGATTTTAAATTTGAAGTATATTACGCCTACTATTTGGTTCAAAGTTTTTTACTTGACAGTTGCTCTAATCCACAAATCTTCTCTAATGATGAAGATTTCCATTGTTTCTTGCATGTGTCTTATTTCATCTTTTAAACACGTTTTGATGTATGTTTCAACTGATTATATTTCTTCTATTTGCGTTGAGATCCAAATATATCATTACCAAAAAAATGACATTAGCGTCGGAAATATTCATCGCTAAATGTGTTTTTTACATTTTGCCTCTTTTAGAAGACTTTTATGAATATGTATAGCTATAACTAAATCTTTGAAAGTCATTTTGAGTGTTGTAGCTAGAAATGATTAAGGCTTGTGGATATTATAAAATCTAACAAGGTATTAAATGTATCTATGAGACTATCTATTTAATACGATGGATCGACTATTACAAATATTATCCGTGCTATCTTCAGGTTATATTGTTTTTAATATATATTTATATATATATATATATATACATTGTACAGCATATGCATGAAACAAGCAAAGCCATGTCATGGAGCTTTTTACTCTCTATCTGAAATTTTCATATATATATAAAACACATTTACGTTTCTTATAATTTCAATGTGCATGCAGTACTATTACGATCCGATGGGGCGAGTGTACGATGCCAGGTACAAAGTGGAGGATGTGTGCCAAGACATTGAGAAGAATCGCGTTGTAATCATCCTCGGCGACTAATCAACTCTTTATGCCTAAACTCTTGATGGTCGTATATCATTTAAACCATTAGAGAGTAAAATGACAATGGTTCAAATCCAAATTGTTGTCTTTTTTTCTTTCTTTTTTTTTTTGGGTTTTAGCCAAACAGTTGTCTGGAATCGATATTTAATCATAAGAATCAATTGAGCATTTTCGCGTTGTTGTTTACACAATTTACAAAAGGTTATTTTAGAGAGAAGTTTCTGATATTAGACGACAAACATATTTTATTCAAAAACACCATTAGTTTCGTAAATTTTTATCGGTGTACAAAAAAACTAGTTTGTAAACTTTTTTTATCATTATCAGTGTAACTAATTCATGAAAAATGTTCTACACATGCAAATCTGAATTAGGGCTTTTCTGGGCGCTTGATCGCTAGCGACCAATTTTAGCGACATAAAATGGAAAACAATTTTTTACTTAATCATGAATTATAGTAGGTTGAAATTCCTCTGGTTGGAACCCATCTTCAGCAACAGTTTTTTTTTCTCAGCACCATATCGATTGTTTGTTTTTTGCTTTTGCTGAAAGTGATGGTGAGCGATCAGGTGCCGAAAAAGCCCTTAGATTGCCTTGATTGTAGATTTTGTATAGAGCAATATGGTTCCTATTGTCTTATAAGAAATCGTAAATATACTCTTAATAGAGAAAAAACAAACTTCTTGTATGGTTGGTTGTTGGTTGACTAATTCATGACATTTCGGAAAAAGGAAACGCAAAGGTTATGGTAATTTGAGCTCACCTTGTTTTTTTTTTTGGCAAGGATTCTATCTTTATAAGACTTTACAAACCCTCTAATTACTTTAATGAAACTCAAATCCATATATAAAAAGTGATTATATTATATTGGATGTGGTTTATGTCTGAAATATGGTTACAGACTCTACAAGATGCAAGTGTAATATCGTTTTTATAATTCACTTAAACTATTTTTTATTGTTAAAACTCAATAAATTATAACCTAACGAAAAGAGTTACAGTGTAAATAAACTTTGCTGATAAAGCCAATGACTTCACACTCAGAATTGAAGGAGACTTGACATGTTATGGTAAACGTTCATTGTAGCCCAAAGAGTCAAAAACAATATCCCAAAGAGTGGACTAAAATTATGTGCTTGGAGGATGTTCAGGATGAAAACCAATGTAAGGTCCACTTTTATCATAGTACTTTTGGGGGAAGAAAACTGACCATACTTGCATATCGATTTGCTCAGAAGCAAGGAACACATCACCGAAGTTGCGACCTTCCTCCTGACCGTAGGATTTTCCAACGGTTTCGAAAATTATTATAACTAAATCGTTTACGCTTAAGTTTATATTCTGTAGTTGTCTTTCTCTTTCCAAACTTAAGATTAAACATGAACACAAACTCGAAGATGATATAACCTTTTCTTCTTCTTTTTCTCTTTCTCCTCTCGGTGTAAATAGTTAATGTAACTCTAACATATTAATTTTAACATTCAAATTATCTTTTACTATTTTTTTAGGTTTTTCCAATGGTTTCGAGATTTGTTATATAAACAAGTCATTTATGCTTAAGTTTATATTTGGTTGTTGTCCTTATATTTCCAAAGTAAGTTAATGTTGAAGACAAACATAAGATTAAACGATTTATTTATAGTAAATCGTAAGACCACCAAAAATCCCTAAAAAAAATTTAAGAAACTATCTAATGCTAAAATAATTATTTTATATATTTGGAAATTTTTTCAAATATTTTGTTACATTGGAAAAACTGAACTTTTTAACGATTATTTGAATCTTGAACACGAACACAAACTCGGAGATGATTTAATATTATATTTTTTTTTGCTTTTTCTCTTCCACTGGTAAATTTCAGCGTAGATAGTTGACGCAAATTAGTACTATTAATTTTAGTATTTAGATATAAAAAAATTAGGGTTTTCTAGTTGTTTCGAGATTTATTATAAATAAGTTTTTACGCTTAAGTTTGTATTCGATAGTTGCCATTTTATTTTCAAAGTAAATTAATATTGAATACAAACTTAAGATTAAACGATTTATCATAGTAAATCTCAAGACCACAAAAAACCCTAAAAACTATCTAAATGCTAAAATGTTTATTTTGTAAATGTGAAAATATTTCAAATATCTCGTTATAAAGACTGAACTTTCCTACAACGAAAAGATTTGTACCCAAATTTGGAATACGATCTTAAACTCGAATATTGTTTAACCTTTTTTCCTTCTTTTTCTCCTTTTCTTCCATTGATAATTCTCGGGGTTGATAGTTGATGTAGTTTAATATTGCTGATTTTAGCATTTAGATAATTTTTAATATTGTTTTAGGGTTTACAATAGTCTTAAAATTTACTATAAATAAGTCGTCATGTTTAAGAGTATAACCGGTAGTTATCCTTATGTTTTTCAACGATTATTTTAATAAATTTGAAGATTTCAAAAGACTCTTAAAAAATATAAAACTATCTATGTGCTGCAATAAATATTTTTGAAATTTTGAAATACTTCAAAATTTTTGTTACAGCGAACAGGCTGAATTTTTATATGACAAAAAAAATATTCGAATCTTAAACACGAACACAAACTTGGAAATAGTTTAACCTTTTCTTTTTCTCTATAAATCTCGGTATCCTCTTTAATCTTCTCGTAACAAACTATAAAACACATATGAGATTGATTACTTTTACCCACGTATTCTATTCTTTTCTTTATTTCTTGGGTATGTTGTCTTCACAACCTAATGTAACAAAACATGTTACAACAAAATATAAATTAATATATATAATATTTATCAAAAGAAAACAATATATATATATATACACACACATAAATCTACTGTATATGAGTTCCACTTGTCTAAATTTTGATAAAATATTATTTTTAATAAATGAAAATTTTGAAAAACAAAGGAGAATATAATATGTTTCCTTACTTTTGTCCTAGTTACAAGTTAAATAATTCATTTTTTGTCTAACTAAATATTACTCCCTCTGTTTCCCAAAGAGTGTCATTCTACACATTTTCACACATATTATGAAAACTAATAAAAGTTATATTTTGCCCTTTATTAATACATTAACTCAACTTCTCTCTAATTAATACATTAAAAAATAAGGTTAAAATTGGATTTTTATTCAAAATTCTGCATTGAAAATTGAAAATGACATTTTTTGTGAAACGAAAATAAGTCGTAGAATGACACTTTTTTTTAAACGAAGGGAGTATTGATTTTTTTCTCCATAAAAAGATGTATTAATTAATTCAACTTAAAATAACACTTACTAAATTCTAAAAAAGAAAACTCAGATTTTGTGTCAATGTTTTTAATTGCAGTCTTTCCTTTTAATTAAAACTTTTCCAAAATTGCCTTTGAATAATAAATAATTACATTAACCAAAAGTTATACATACTTATCGCCTAACCTTTTATAAGATACTGTTTTTGGTGGAGAAAACAAAAATTAAAGATAAGACAACAAATGTCACATCTATAAGACATAAGGACTGATAAAATATTATTTTATATTACAAAAACCGCGAAACTCGTTATCAAAGAGAATAGAAGATCATGGAAGCTGGCGAAGCGAGGAGTAATGGATGTCGTCGTCGGAGCCAGAAGCCGAAGCGGCAATTGCAGAAGAGAGCATCAGGGGGAATAACGTTCGAGAGAAGTGTAGAAAATCTCTCGATCGAGAGCAGGGAGAGAGATATTGGTGAACAGAAACAAGAGGATCTCTCACGAAGAAGATGAAGTTCGAGAGAGAAGATCTGGGAAATATTTCTTCTATTTCTGTTAAAGAGTAAACAAAGCTATACATTGTGTATACACATTCAACTAAACCAAGCTAAACCAGCCTAATAACCAATCTATACAAGATTCTAAATCAAGAATAAACCGAACCAAATATACATAATCTAATAAGAGACACTTGCGTTGTGAACCGAACACGTCGAAAATTGTTGAACAGTATTCCACACAATTCGTGTGCTGTCTTCGATAACTCTTGTCTTCATTACCGTTGGCTTAGCCCTGGTTGGCTCGTCGAGGAGCGCCAAAAGCTGGCCGGACGATTCTATCGGGTAATTTGGTTTGGATATATATATTATATGATGAATTGTTTTTCAATTCTTAAGTGATATATAGTAGTTTAGGTGTTATCGTTATGTGGATCTCGTTAGAGATATCTTTATATGGAATCTCTCGTTATATGAAAGTGGCATCCATCTTCATTCAATAAAACATGTTGCATAGTGTGTGGGTGTATGTGTGTGTATATATAGAATATCATTACTAATTAAGTTTTCTATCTTAGACTATATATATTTATTACGATGGATTCAGTCATGAAATATATAACACGCATTAGTTGTGATTTTAAATATTTTGGTTGATAAAATTTGTTTTTTATCTACAAGCCTTTCTCTATATAATTTTATGTTGCTTTTTTTTTCTTTTTGTGTGTCTTATTAATTACATGCCTTTTGCCGTTTTTAGAATTTTTTTCAATATATGTAGTTGTATTAAAACTTTAAGGTTCAATTGAAATGTGATAGAGATATCTGAATTTTTGATATTTATGATACATTTTTACCAAAAACCAAAACTTCTCTCATTGAATTTTACTCTGCATCTATATTTTTATTATATATATAAAACATGTTATCATTTTCATATATTTTCAATGTGCAGTACTATTATGATCCAGTGGGACAAACATACATTTTCAGGCATGAAGTGGAGACTATATACCGAACTATTGATGAAAACAATCGCGTCGTAATCATCCTCGACGATTAATATATCAAGAATGTTCGAATCTGTTAAGTTCCGTTTCTTATTTTTAATTACTTTTTGCCAAACTGTTAAGTTGCCTTCTTCTTTTTTAATGTTTTAGCCAAAGTGTTGTCTTGAATTGATATTTTTAATATAAGGATAATTAAACATATTGTTGACAAAGAAAAAAAATATAATTAAACATATTCCGTAGTTGTTTACATAATTTACAAAATGTGATTTCTAGAGAGAGGTTTCCAATAATAAACAAAAAAAAACAATTTATAGAAAAAACACCATTAGTTTCGTAAAGTTATATGAGTGTAGAAAGAAAAAAGTTTAAGCTAATTTGTAAACATATTCCTAGGTTATTATTCTCATTGTAGCTAATTTATGATAAACGTTCTACATGTGCAAGAATATAGGGCTTTTCCGGCGGACTCTAGCTAGCGACCAATCCTTACAGTTTTAGATGAAGACACAAACATTATAATCTGCTTTGAAATTGGTTGTTTGCTTTTTGTTGTCGTTGAAAATGATCTTCGGTTGAAAAATTCTTGGTATATATTTTCTTATAAAAAAATCATAAATATATTCTGAATAGAGGAAAACAAAACTTATTGCATGGTTATTGTTCGACCAACTTGTGACGTGATTTTCACACAAGAAACAAAAAAAAAGAAACACACAAATTATGGTAATTTAATGAAGGGTCGTGTTTAATGAAGAAGAAAATCCATTTTTCTAAGGCTCCCAAAATTTTGAAAATTTTAGGGTCCCAAGCAATCTTCAAAGTCACTGATCGACTAGTTCATGACGCGATTCTCGCAAAATGGATACCCAAAAATAATGGTGCTCTGATGCAAATTTAGCACACTTTTGACTTGACTATCGTTCCTACTCTGTTGTTTCTATAACTAGTACTTGGGATTTGGCGCTGGTTCGACCTTGTTAGTCGATATCGTACTCGCTGAGCTCGATTGCCCATTTGGCCATGCGACCCGATTGGCCCGAGCTGTGGAGTATGGTACGAAGCAGATGACTTGTCATAACAGTTATGGAGTGAGACTGAAAATAAGGTCGTAATTTGCGGGATGCTACGACCACTGCCAAAGCAAGTTTCTCGTGCATTGGGTATCGGAGCTCGGCACCGTTTAGTGACTTGCGGATGTAAAAAACGGGCTTCTATTCGCCCCTGTCTTCGCGGACGAGGACGCCGCTGACTGCTGCATCGGATACTGAGAGATATAAGTAGAGAACTTCGCCCTGCTCGGGTTTTGATAATACTCGCGGACTGGTTAGATAGATTTTTAGTTCCTGGAATTCCTTCTCACATGCTTCAACCCATTCGAAATTTCGATTAGCTCGGAGGAGCTGGTAGAAAGGAAGGCATTTGTCTGTCGATCTCGAGATAAAACGTTTGAGGGCGGCGAATTCTTCCGGTGAGCCTTTGGACCTGCCGTTTAGTCTTTGGCGACGAGAGATCGGCAATAGCAGTGATCTGCTTCGGGTTGGCCTCGATGTCTCGTTTGGTGACGATGTACCCGAGGAACTCTTCGGAAGCAACACCGAATGTGTACTTCGCTGGATTCAGCTTCATTCTGTAGTGATTTAGAATTTTGAAACATTCCCTGAGATGGGAAATATGTTGATCGGCTTTGAGGGATTTGACGAGCATATCGTCAATGTAGACTTCCATCGTGTTGCCGATCTGCTCGGCAAACATCTTGTTAACGAGACGCTGGTACGTAGCTCCAGCATTTTTTAGCCCGAACGGCATGACCTTGTAACAATAGGTTCCGCTGTTGGTGATAAAAGCTGTCTTCTCATGATCATTGGGATGCATCATGATCTGGTTGTATCCCGAAAAAGCATCCATGAAGGACAAAAGTTCGTTTTCTGCGGTTGCTTCGACGAGCTGATCGATGTGAGGTAACGAAAAACTGTCTGTGGGGCATGCCTTGTTGAGATCTGTGAAATCCACACATACTTGTCATTTACCATTCTTCTCCTTTACGACCACTGGGTTGGCCAGCCATTCGGGGTATTGTACTTCCGAGATCGACCCTGTCTCGAGCAGTTTTCCAACTTCATCATTCACGGTCTGGGCCCGCTCGTGGCCGAGCTTTCAGTGCTTTTGTTTAATCGGCTTGTAGGTGGGGTCGACATTGAGTTCATGGCTAATGATCTGCAGATCGATTCCTTTCATGTCTTTCATCGACCATGCGAAGGTCGAGACGTTCTTCTTCAAGAATTGTAACAAATCTTTCTTGATTGATGATTCGAGTTCGGCGCCGATCATGACTTGTCTTCCTGGATCTGCTTCATCGATCTGCACTTGCTCAACTGTTTCGCGATTTGGTTCAGAACTAAGTTGAATGATGGGGCTGCTTATTGTGTGCAGGTTCATCTTTCGGAGTCTCTTTTCAGTGACGAAGCATGTTCGTGCCATCTTCTGATTTCCTCTAATGGTAAACACCCCGGTCGATGTTGGGAACTTGAGACAATGGTGATATGTAGATGAGACCGCCCTGATCGAGAAGAGCCAAGGGGTCCCCATGATTACTGTAACGTCCGTGAACCAAAATTGAGAATTTTGGAAGGTTAATTTGTACAGGTTGGTTCGATTTAATCGCCGGTTTAGCTGGTTTGGGTTAAGAGAACAATAGGGCTCGTGTTTAAAAGGGAGCAGCCTCTGTTTTATGCAGAGATAACGTGAAAAGGCTGAGAAATTGGAAGGGGAGAGAAAAGGAGAAGGAGATGAACCGCCGTGTCTATAAAGGAGATGATGACTGTTATGGCTGTTCTAGAAGAATAGAGGAAATGATAGGCTAATTAGGTCGGATTAGAGTGAAACTTCTAGGGTAAGTTTTCCACTCTCATATCTAGCTTTGAGCAAAATCGGTTTGTCAATTGGATTAGTATTATGAGAATTATGGTTGTTTTTTCGAGAGAAATTCGTGCAGAATTAGATCTGCGATCTGTCCATTTCGTGGGAGTTTTCCTGTCGAACCAGAAGGTATTAGGAGGCGATCTATATAGCGTTGGAAAGGTCTCGGTCTCACGATTCGAGATCATATTTTCGATCATTATTCCGAGGTATGCTCCGTTCTCAGCATGCTTTTGAAGCCGGCAGGTTGTTTCTGTTTTCAGTAACCCTAATCCTGTTTAGGGGAAACTCCAATTGGTTTGGTTAACCAGTTTGGGTTGGTTCAGTTTGGTTAATCAGATTGGTATGGTTGGTTAGTTTAATTGACTGATTCGGTTTGGGTTAACCGATTGGTTTGGTTTTGCAGTGTTCATCAGGCTAAGGCCCATAAGTCAGAGGAGCGTTGCCAGAGGTTGAGGTCTGAGGCAATTGATAGGCTAACGTGAGTGTGTGACCATAGGCTTATCTGGGTGAAGAATTTGATAGAATGCGTTGTTTGTGTTTGTTTGGTTGGATTCGTGTGGTATTGTTGAGTTTTACGCAGGGTCTGTCTGCTTATTCGCGTATGATTGTTTCGTGTATGTATTGTTGATTGTTCATCCTGGTATTGTATCTCTTTTTTATGCCTGTGTGTATAGCATGTAGATGGGATGACCGTCTCACTGAGTATTTGTGATAATACTCACGCATCTCTTTTTGCCATGTGATGCAGGTAAAGAGAAAAATGTGATCGTGGAATCAGGGCGAGAAAGAAAAGATGATCTAGTGTCTTGGTTGATTGGCTTTATGTTATTGTTAGAACTGTTAAGTTGTTGGTTCTGATTGTGAACTTAGAATTGATAAGTTGATTTATGAACCGAGTTGAATTGGTGATGTTTATTCAATGAATTATGGGATTTGTGGAATGATTTGTTGGTTTAATTGAGTTTATTTCCGCTGGTTGTTGTTGATTGAATGTTGATGTTGATTGGACGTTGAGAGTTAGTATTTATGAGAATGCTAATTCGAATCCAATGTTAATAATAAAAAAAATAGGTCGGGTTGTTTCAATTACGTTATAAACGGCCGGCTTAGCGACGACCACGAACTTCACTTTCTTCGATATCCCCCCTGCATGGACGCGAGCTTGATCGTGCCGATCGTCATAGTCGTTTCTCCGTCGAACCCAGTGAGCGGTTTGATGCCGGGCTTGACCTTATCTTCTTTAATTTCCATTTTCCGTAAGGTATCCTTAAAGATCAGATCTACCGAGCTTCCTGTGTCGATGAGGATCTGGGCAACCTCGCAATCCTCGATCTTGAGTTCGACCACGAGGGGATTGTTGTGCGGTATAGCAATCCCTTGAGTGTCAGATTCGGAGAAGATCATCGGCATATCTACCTCGTTTCTACCGCAGAATTCCTATTTCGCGTCTGCGAGCTTTTCATACTGCTTGATCGATTGCACCGAGTCACTTTCAGATAAGAATCCTCCCATAATCATGTTTATCCGCCGCTTTGAGGCCGGCGGCTTGCTGCTGTTGTCGCTTCGAACATCATGTCCTCGCTTGGGTGCATCGGTCATATTTCCACCATCCTGCTCGGATCTTTTGCTCGGGTTATCGCACTGACTTCGCTGCCCAGACCCGTCTAACTGAATCTCTCCTCGTTGGAACTTGGGTAGCAAGTTATCCTTGAGGTGCATGCACTCTACGGTAGTGTGTCTGTAAAATTGATGATACTCGCAGTACGACTTCCGACTTGTCGATTCCTTTTCTTCTTCTCGATTATATTTGGCTCATTTCTTGAGCGGATTGTTCGAGCTGCCGACATGGTTGACCGACTGCCTCTTGTTTTGTTCTTTTTTGTAGTCTTTGTTGAAATGCTGCCGACGCTCGCGGCGTTCCTCGTCTTTGGGCTTCTCCTTCGAAGTCGAAAGTTTTGAGGGCGAATGCTTCTTGAGGTTCACCGCTCGATCTTCCTCCAAAACTATAAATCTGGTGGCTCGATGAAGAGCGTCGCCAGATTATGAGGCTCGTTGATGGTGAGATCATCTCGGAACACCGAGGAATGCCATAACCCTTGCTTTAGCGCGGCTAGAGGGGATGAGTCGTCCGTGCTCGACGGGACCATCGATAAGACTACTTTGAATCGACACATGTAAGCTCGGAGTGGCTCATTTTCTTCCTGTGTTAGGGACCATAGGTCCGCCTGGGATACTCCGGCCTGGATGTACATCGAATAGTGCTTTAGGAATACCGTGGTAAGTTCCTGAAAGCTGTCAATAGACCCAGATCGGAGCCTGGAGAACCATGTTAAAGCTGGTCCGCTCAGGTTTTTTACGAACAGCTGACAATACCCGGCATCTCTTTCTTCTGGGGTGAATATATTGAGATCGGCCCATAGCGATCAAAAAGGACGTAAGATGTCTTATCAGATCGGTTTCCCCCTCATAGGTTGGGATCTTGAGTTTTGCTACATTTCTAATCGGGATGGCACCTATACGGGCTATAAATAGATTCCGTTGCGCCTCTTCGAGCACTCGATCGATCTCTGGTGCAGAGCTGATTGCGCGATGGATCTTGGAACTCATGTCTTTGAGCCGGGCTTGCATTCGCTTAATTTATGGGTCTCGATCCTGCGTCAACATGCGGCGTTCTTCATGCGAGATAGAGTCACGATGTTGGGAGGTCGGCCGAGCTGCCCTTGAGCTACTCGAGTGCTCAGTAGGTGCCCGGATGGTGAGGTTGGCTAATCTTCTGGTTGTCTCCGCTCGCGCCTGCCGTTCGGGGGTTGGTGATGAGCTTCTTCGAGTCTGGGGCGAGTCGTGAGTGGACCGTGGATTCAGCTGATCCAATTGTGCTCGGTAGTTTGCCTGAGCCGTAGTGAGAAGTTCCAACCTGGAGTTGGTGCTGCGGGCTTGTTCTTCCTGTCGATATAATCGTTGCATGATGACCACCATCATAGCTGTCATTAGATCCTGAGCTTGTTGAGTGAGTATGCTTTCTTGCCCGGCGGGGTTCGGTGTTAATGACGGTTTGGACTTCTTGGTCAGTAATATTTTCGATGACCACAGGCGCTGTCTGAAGGTCATGATTCCTTGTATCGAGCTTCTGATTGGCCGTGCTGTGTTCGGGCTGGTTGTCCTCCATTTCCGAATTGAAATCGTGCGTTGGAGAATTTTAAGCCCCTACATGGCGCTCCAATTATTGATACATGAGTTCGACAATATATTTATTAAGCAGTAAGAGGCTCGAAAATTCGCGATTATTGATAACGTGCTCGGAAATGGGTTACAAGAAGTATACAAATAAGGAGTAACAAATGTAAAGGATGTTGAGCTCGGAAGCTTATAAGCTGACGAACCTTGTGCTTCGCAGATTTACTGAGTAACGAGGTCGGCGTGATCGGTGTTCCGAGGTCAGAGACTGAGTAATATGCAAGTATAGTGAGATCGGAAACTGGGTAATAAGTAAGTGAGATCGGGAACTGGGTGATAAGAGCACTGTGATCGGATTCTGCAAGCCGTTTTCTTTAACGATTTTTGTACGATTCCGGCGGAATGTATGAATAGAATTATTTTCCTTTTTGGGTGAGTTAGAGTCCTGAAAACCGTTGGTCCTTCAGATCTCTTGTACTCTCTCCAAAAGATAATAACTCCTGGATAATAGAAGGTGGGGGGAACCTCTATTTATACTAGATTGAGTTGGGCCTTTAATTCTACCGGACCGAGTTCGGCGAGATGAGCTTTATAATTTATCAATTATAAGACCCATGCCCAACAGAAAACATGACATTTATGATCCAATTCCATATGGATGGACAATCACACGACCGGAGAATATATTCTCTTATTTTTAAGATATGTGACGATAGAGACAATCGTGGTAAACAAACTATAGTAGTGATATGTAGCTACCAATGTGGTGTAGATACCAATCATTTTTCCTAACTCTTGACCGGAGCATATGTTCATTTGATTTTAAGAACTAGTTAAATCCGACTGATCCAGTTAAGATATAGTTAATGTGTTTCTATGAATTATTGTGTCTCTATGAAACATTGTGTATGTACGAAACATCATGTCTTTTCAATATTCTTGTTTGAAGAGATATGAACGAGAAAGGGAGTGATTCCTCATAGGGGTGGGTAATGACACCCGTATATTACGTTGAAGATAGCCGTAAAATGCGATAGTCGAACATAACAAAAATATATAATACTGTACATTGATGATATATCTTGATTTGGTCGATGATGAAATCATAAACCCTGCTAAAACTCATGAACACAGAACAAAGATCTAAAGAAGGGTTAAATATTTACTCCACCTAGTTTGCAAAATGAATATAGATAAGTGAAGTATGTTCTAAAACCATATTCTTTAAGGAAAACACATATTCATCCTCTACTTGGAGAAATAATGGACCAAAATTTATGATGATGCAGAAAAAGACAATTTCGACAATTCCATATGAACAAGTTAACTAAATTATGAAGAAAACAGACCAAGAGAAATAACAAAGGCATAAATAGAAAACTGGAAAACATAGAGAAAGCGGACCAACTCCATCAGTCTAGAAATTGTAACAGAATAATCTTAATCGTAACTATAGACCATAAAGAATTTCATAATCTCAAAAGCCTAAATACCAATTACGTAAGCGAGAAATAACAAATTCTGAAGTTGAATAAATATGATGTTAATGTAGTGGCGGCGAAACATAACAGTGAATAAATGCAGCGAGAACGAGGAGAGGGGTGAAACCCGGGTGTAGGTGGTTCATGCGAGACTCTCAAATTCTCATGAACAACGTTCTTTGTCATCAACAACACTTTTTAAATTATTTGTCGAAAAAAGGTAAGTCATTGACATAAAACCTACAAATGAATACAATACAGTGCTTCCAACCATGGGAAAAAGGCTTCAATACCAAACTAATTGTTTTATTTTTGTCCTAAAAAATATACAAAAGAAATAGATACCGAAGGAAATAAAATAGCAAGAGAGAGAGAGATATCAAAGTATATACAGAAACCTGGTTGTGTTTTTCCTCTTCAATATATCTGCCGACGACTTCAGAAATCAACTTCGTCGTACTCCACCACCGACACCGATCAACGTAGATGTGATCGCTCCTAAATTGTGAAACAGAAATTCAATAGAGTTTGTGTTTGTGAACGATTTAGATTTCTTGCAATATATAAAAAAAACCAAAAAAACAACTTTTCATTACAATTATGAAAAATTACGACTGTTGATTAAAATCAATGAAGATAAACTCAACATACCTGTTCAAGATATGAGATCAACCGCACGATTTTTTGTTTTGGTTTTTCCTATTCAAAAATGTGACATCATCGATTTCTAAATTTAGTTAATCTAGACCCTCCAACAAATTAGAAGAAGTAACATCAACCGTTGGATCAACGTTTTTTTTTCCTCTAAAAAAGTAGTGACGTCATCTGTTTAAAAAAATGGGTTAGATTCTATATATATGTTCTCCCTTTGTTTTTATCCTTTTTTTTTTTGGCAAGGAAGCACTTCTCTGGTTAAGCTATTTTAATTTGTAGAATTTTACAAACCTCTCATTACTTTTTTTTGGTAAACATGTTAAAACTTATTACTGATTATAAGACAGAATTACATAGATAAAAAAAAATCAACAAGAGACTCTCAAACCCAGGTATACAACAACCTTAAAGTACACGAGTTATAGATAATAGACACAAAACTGAGATTTAATAAGCCGATCGAACACCAATGAGTTCATGAACCCGTGAATGACATCAAAGTTGCCGCCAGCCACCGCAATCCAAGGCTTGGCCTCAAAACCTTAGATCCAGCAGGGCCAAATGCATATGTAAATAAAATGATTATATATATTTAGTATAGTTTATATCTGAAATACTAGGTGATTCTCCGCGTTACACGCGGTTAAGTATTTTTTTAGAAATCAAATAAATTTAAAATTATTATTTCGTGGTTAAAAGTTGTTAATGATTTAAATTCAATTTTCTTTATACAAAATAATTTATTTTTTCCGTTTATTGGCACTCATTTTATTTTTATTAATAACGTTGACAATAACATCATTTACAATTCAATTAATAAAAAACAATTGAATTGGTCATTGTATCTAATTTTCTATCGTAATAACCAAGTAAGATTTTATCGTTTCTAGAAGTTTTTCCATTTCTATTGATGTTGTAGTGTCGACGTTGTCGTTAACATATTGCCCCAAAGTACTACTACTGTGTGTGTAAATTCATTTGAAGCTTGAAAATTGACAAAACAAAACACAAAATATTGTGATCAATTGTGTTCAATATCCATTTGATTAAACCCGTGTGAATTATTGTAGTTTTGAATAACAATATCTAAAATAATAATATCTATTATCGATAGTATTGTTTTTTGTAAGATTCAAAAACGAATTTGGACATTTAGATTAGACGTTTTTTTCAAGTTTACTTAAATTACAAAAAAAATCATTGTTATTTTCTTATAACTTTATATGAAAAAGATGAGTTTAATATAGAATTAAAAATGATCTACACTAATAGCTTGTAAAATTGGGTTAATTGAATTATGACCGATTTTATTATTAAGGTTTGGCTAATTTTAATTAGGGACTCTCTAATTAATATATAAGCAATATGAATTTTTTGGTTGCCGTCATCCCTTATCAATATATAGTCGAGCATTATTAGGTTAGGTTTAATTGTGGTAAGTAATTGTGTTAATAAAATTTTAAATTCATTTAGGTGATTAAACTTGGACTAGTTTATTAAGTTTGGGCTAAATGTAATAAGGGAATAATGGATTAGAATGCCATGTCATATTTTTTAGAATGACATATTATATTTTAATTGTGAGAATGAATTTGGTTGAGACACATAAGCAAACTCTACAAAATCACTTCACAACTAATATATAAGGGATGATTGCAATAACGTTTTGATAATTCACTTTACGCAGCCAACTTTCCTTTTCAATGTTAAATATATATATATAATATAACCTGATGGAAAGAGTTACTCCGTACAACACCCGTCTCATAACCTGAATAATCCTCCGAGTCTAAGGCAACCAAGAGATTGCTACCAAAGACATTCCCTTGCACAATTTCATTAGCCAATGAACCTATAGTAGGGGATGAGAGAGTTACCAAATTATGAGGAATACTTGTAATTGTAGTGGTTGTGACAGTAGGAGAAGATCTACATGCTACTTTGGTTGTAGATATAACATCAGTTGGGAGAGCCTTTGTCAAGGCCAATGCTTCTTGGAAGGAGTTAGCGTCTTCTAATGCCGGTGAGGAAGACAAACAATTTAAGTTGATAGTTGCTATTGGTGTTGAAGGTTCAACATCAATGAGAGAGGTAGAGACTGTAGCCATATTACCATCATGAGAGCCATGAACTGAGGTTGGAGGAGCAAGAACATGAGAGCCATGAGCAAAGGTTGGATCCTTAGTAGCAACAAGATCATGTGAGGCAATAGATGTGACCTTTCGTGTAGCACTCACAATTTCAGGTTGACGTAGAAGGAGGCACCTAGATTCTTTATGGCCTAATTGTCCACATCTAACACATTTAGATGGTATCCAAGAGTACTCAACTTCTACCATAGTGAGGTTGCCTTTTAAGTCTGTAGCTGCAATCCTATGCGGAACTATTTCTACTTCCACCTTTAGCTTTGCCTCACCTATTAGAGTCGGGTCTAACCTTGGCTTGTGAGTGAGCATTGGTTCCCCTAATCTTGAAGCTATCCAACTAATTCCCCACTCTGAGTAAAGATATGCTGGTATCTTTTTCAAAGTAACCCACACTGGAATTGTAGTTATCTCTGGCAACGCTAAAGAAGCAACCGGAGTCCAAGGAGCAACAAACATAAGACAATCATCAAAATGCCATAGCCCTCTCTCAAGAACCCTATCTCTAGTACTCTTATCAGGGATATGAAACATATATGAGGATTCTCCTAGTTTACGAGTGAAAATCTTACATTTCTTACCCCATATCATGTTAGCTACTGCGTGAATGAGACCTCCAGATGGTAAAGAACAGCGATAGAATTGTCCAATGACATAGTCTTTCTGGTTCTCGAGTCCCTGCATCAAAACATGATTCGAAATCTCCACAATAGGTGTACCATCCTCCATGTAAGTTGGTGAAGTAGTGCGATGTATATTTCTGATTTTTGGGTCCATCTTTGCTGCCCAAGGAAACCACAGTACTTCATTCTCCTTCAATTCCGGTGGAAGAATGTCAGAAATCGAGCGAGCTTTACTCCTAGATGTTGGTGTCTCGGATGGTGGATCTTGAGGAATTGGGTCTTTAAGCTCCACTGGAATCCTCAATGGATTCGCCCAGGCACCTAAAGTAGGTACAAAGGAAGACAAAACTTCCGGCAGTAGAGAGGTTTGATTCATACCATCACAAGCTTTTGATTTGCCGGATTGATTCTCAATCTCGTCGGTGAAGTTTATCGGCTCTAGTGAGTGAAGAGGAGGCTCCATTTGAGATGGTGCTTGAGCTTCATCACCTGCGAGAGCTGAGGTCGGAGAGAGGCAAGGGATTCCGGAGCTCGACGGAGAAGAAACCTCCTTGTCTTTCTCAATTAAGGGTTGAGTCATAGATGAAAATTAGGGCAAATAGATGAAACTTAGCTTGCCGGAATGCCAGACTTGAGGCGAGATCAAATCCGGTGGCCGTGCTCATCGACGCGCCGGAGCGACGTTGATTTTTTAAGAAATCGCCGGAAAAGCTGTATGTAGGAGAGAGAAAGGTCGAGATAGGTTTTTAACTAGAGGTGGAAGGTCAATTAAACCTACGCAAAAAGTTCAAGAGATGCAATGGACCACGGTAAGAGGACGAGGTAAAAGGGGACGTGGTGGCCGAGGGGACCACGACCAATCTTTTTAGAAATTTCTAGAAAATTTCTTCTCTAGAGTTTCTCTAACTCTCTCAAGAGTCTATTTTGTTGTAATCTTTATGTTTTATCATAAAACACTCTTTTAAACTATATGATTTCACAATCATATCATTGTAATAGTTACCTTTGCATTTAAATAGAAAGCCCTTTATCAAAAAAAAAAAGAGTTACTTCGTAAATAAACTTTGCTGATAAAGCCAGTGACTTTACATTCAGAACTGAAGGAGACTTGATATGGTATGATAAGTTCATTGTAGTCCAAAGAGTCAAAAACAATACTCAGAAGAGTGGAGTAAAATTATATACATTGATTCAAGAACATCCCAGGATTTTAAACATTGACATGTGATTTCTTCAACATATACATTTAACTTCCAGGATTAAATCCCAGTTTGATGTATCGAAAACCTTAAGGAGGTCCACTTTTAGCATAGCACTTTTAGGGGAAAAAGACTGACCATATTTTTGGATAAGCTCAAAGCAACTAGCAAGGAACACGTTATCACCAAGGTTGTGGCCTCTAAAGAAGGCCACCTGATTTTGCGAGGTGTAGACTGAAGGTGTAGCTTCTGCTGGTTTGCAATAATCTTAGAGACTACCTTATAGATTAATAAGTTGATCAAAAAAACAAGAACATGTGTTATTTGCACAAACTCCGAGTAAATCATATATCGACATTTAAAGTAAGGTATCTATATTTGGGCCAAGCATTTATAATGCCAGAGACGAAATATCATTGTGGAGTACTACTATTACGAACCAGTGTGGCAAACATACAATACGCTGCAAGAAGTGGAGACTATATATGCCAAGACATTGAGAGGAATCACATCGTAATCATCCTCGACGGCTAATCTAATCTGCAATAAGATTTGATAGCCCTATCATCAAAACCATTAGAGACTAGTAAATCAAATCTAAAATGAAATATCACTAACGAACTTCAAAAAAAGAAAAAGACAGATTTTGGCCAATGTTTTATATAGAAAAGAAAAAAATAGATTTCTTTTCATTCTTCTAGTATTACCTCGTAAGACTAAATAATTACATAAACTAGCTATTTTTCTTAATGGACGTTCATTTTTTAATTTTGTTTTTAACTGTAAGAAAAGAAATTTGTTTCTGGAAATTAAAAAGAGAAAAAGGAAATATTGTGTAAAAAAAACTCCAAGATTCCTTTCCATGTATTTTCATTGTGACAAATGGCTCAATCTTATAAGACGTATAGTAGCTATAGGGTGATTACATGATAACTTTCGTTTTATATTAAACAGACGTTATCTATAGTCATCATCCTCGAACAAAAAACACAAGTGTTAGTGCGTTACAAGCCAAGAGATTTATAGACATGGAAATTGGCGAAGGAAGCAAGAGTGGACACCGGAGCCAGAAGCGGCTGAGCCGAGGATCTGTTCGGATCAGTCTCATGGAAAGCGTTGATAATCTGTCAGAAGAAGGGATTAAGACCCTTCGAACTGTGAATCGAAAACGTCCAAAGCCATTGGGCGAAATCCCTTTCACTTCTTCGGCCATCTTTGACAACACATGTCCTCGATACGACTGGCTTTGCTCCGGTTGGATTGTTGAAGAGCGTTCCAAGCTGTCTGACCGACTCTACCGGGTACGTAATAGCTTTTTTGGTTTTGGATGTATAATGTGTGATGAAAAGTTAATCAGCATCTTTGTTTAGCCAAGTGATAGTAGTTTAGCTGTGGATCTAGGGTTTTTGCTAGACCTATATATCTTTTTCGCTACTGCAAAATTCATGAAGTAACTCCAAGTTATAAGAATTGGTACTCTATGTTTCGGGACGAATTTCTGGTTATATGAAAATGGGGTATTCATTTTCATTCAATAAAACATGTTAGTATTGTAAAAAAAAATAGATAGAATTCTCATTTTATAAGATCCACGACCATATATAGTGTATGGGTGTATATATGTCATATGTGTGTGTATGTCTATGTATATATGATAGAATATCACTACGTATTAAACGTTGTCTATCCGAGACTGTCCATTTTGTATGATTGAATTATATTACCCGCGCTATTTGTTGGTTACTCCTTTTTTATTCAAAATACTAATACATATATATTTTAGAAATTGCGCGCTATTTGTGATTTTAAATTTGAAGTATATTACGCCTACTATTTGGTTCAAAGTTTTTTACTTGACAGTTGCTCTAATCCACAAATCTTCTCTAATGATGAAGATTTCCATTGTTTCTTGCATGTGTCTTATTTCATCTTTTAAACACGTTTTGATGTATGTTTCAACTGATTATATTTCTTCTATTTGCGTTGAGATCCAAATATATCATTACCAAAAAAATGACATTAGCGTCGGAAATATTCATCGCTAAATGTGTTTTTTTGTAGAATTTTATTAACATTTTGCCTCTTTTAGAAGACTTTTATGAATATGTATAGCTATAACTAAATCTTTGAAAGTCATTTTGAGTGTTGTAGCTAGAAATGATTAAGGCTTGTGGATATTATAAAATCTAACAAGGTATTAAATGTATCTATGAGACTATCTATTTAATACGATGGATCGACTATTACAAATATTATCCGTGCTATCTTCAGGTTATATTGTTTTTAATATATATATATATATATATATACATTGTACAGCATATGCATGAAACAAGCAAAGCCATGTCATGGAGCTTTTTACTCTCTATCTGAAATTTTCATATATATATAAAACACATTTACGTTTCTTATAATTTCAATGTGCATGCAGTACTATTACGATCCGATGGGGCGAGTGTACGATGCCAGGTACAAAGTGGAGGATGTGTGCCAAGACATTGAGAAGAATCGCGTTGTAATCATCCTCGGCGACTAATCAACTCTTTATGCCTAAACTCTTGATGGTCGTATATCATTTAAACCATTAGAGAGTAAAATGACAATGGTTCAAATCCAAATTGTTGTCTTTTTTTCTTTCTTTTTTTTTTTGGGTTTTAGCCAAACAGTTGTCTGGAATCGATATTTAATCATAAGAATCAATTGAGCATTTTCGCGTTGTTGTTTACACAATTTACAAAAGGTTATTTTAGAGAGAAGTTTCTGATATTAGACGACAAAAATAATTTATTCAAAAACACCATTAGTTTCGTAATTTTTTATCGGTGTACAAAAAAACTAGTTTAAGCTAGTTTGTAAACTTTTTTTATCATTATCAGTGTAACTAATTCATGAAAAATGTTCTACACATGCAAATCTGAATTAGGGCTTTTCTGGGCGCTTGATCGCTAGCGACCAATTTTAGCGACATAAAATGGAAAACAATTTTTTACTTAATCATGAATTATAGTAGGTTGAAATTCCTCTGGTTGGAACCCATCTTCAGCAACAGTTTTTTTTTCTCAGCACCATATCGATTGTTTGTTTTTTGTTTTTGCTGAAAGTGATGGTGAGCGATCATGTGCCAAAAAAACCCTTAGATTGCCTTGATTGTAGATTTTGTATAGAGCAATATGGTTACTATTGTCTTATAAGAAATCGTAAATATACTCTAAATAGAGAAAAAAAAAACTTCTTGTATGGTTGGTTAGTGGTTGACTAATTCGTGACATTTTCGCAAAAAGGAAACGCAAAGGTTATGTGATTTGAGCTCACCTTCGATTACGCTATCTTTCCTCTTCGTGTTTTCTTTTTTTTGTTTTTTTTTTTTTTACAAGGATTCTATCTTTGTAAGACTTTACAAACCCTCTAATTACTTTAATGAAATTCAAATGCATATATAAAAAGTGATTATATGTATATTGGATGTGTGTTTATGTCTGAAATATGATTACAGACTCTGCAAGATGCAAGCGTAATATCGTTTTTATAATTCACTTTAAGCAGCCAACTATTTTTTATTGTTAAAACTCAATAGATTATAACCTAACGAAAAGAGTTACAGAGTAAATAAACTTTGCCGATAAAGCCAATGACTTTCACACTCAGAATTGAAGGAGACTTGACATGTTATGGTAAACGTTCATTGTAGCCCAAAGAGTCAAAAACAATATCCCGAAGAGTGGACTAAAATTACGTGTTGCAAGGATCTTCAGGATGAAAACCAATGTAATGTATCGAAGGTCCACATTTAGCATAGTACTTTTGGGGGAAGAAGACTGACATACTTGCATATCGATTAGCTCAGAAGCAAGGAACACATCACCAAAGTTGCGACCTTTCTCCTGATTTTGCGAGATTCAGAGCTGATGTATTGGCTTCAACCTGTTTGCAATAATCTCAGAGATCACCTAATTTTTTTTAATTTTTTTGCTAAAATGTAAATATTTCATTAAAAATAAAAAAGTTTAAGGTTTACAAAACGAGTTATAAATCTAATACAAATGATTCCATGACAAGAAAGGTAAAAACATGGAAACATAATTCATTAAAAGTTTTCAGTCCGTGCACTCAACATAAACACAAATGCAATGGAGTTAAACGAAGTAATGACGATGAATTTGTTCTTCCCATATATGGTTGAAGAGTTGAGATGCATGAGTAAACTGCTTAGGCCGAGAATGCAGCACCCGTAGCGCTAGAAGCCTTTCAAAAGAAGTCCAATCAATGAATCATCAACGGCATAATCCTCCAAGTACTCCTTAGAGATCACCTTATAGATTAAGTTGATAAAAAAAAATGTGTTATTTGCACCAACTCCGCATAATCATATCTCGACATTTAAAGTAATGTATCTGTATTTGGGCCAAGAGTGGAGTAAACCATCACATTCTGCTACGACCCTTGTATCTTCTAAAACCCAAAAAAAAAAATCTTGATAAACAATCTAAAGGGCATTTTATCTTTTTTTTGTTGGTCGACAACATACTTTTCATTAGAAAGAGAAGGATTACAGAAAGATTGCAGGCTTACAAAGCTAAATCTAGATCAATTTTACAAAGGAATAGAGCTAATTAAACACAGATGATTTAGCCATTGACACGTGGGAAAATGATATAATCGTTTCGTAAACAAAGATCCAGCACCACCGACATTCAACTCCGGCCAATACTGAATCCGAGAAGCCACCGTCAATCTCCTACCCTTCTGCCGATCTCTAATCACCTCATATAAATGCCAAGATCCAGCTCATGCTACCTTGGCTTCGGTGTTGATTTCCCATCGGCCTCGAAGAAGTGCTAAAAAGTATTGATGTTGAGATATCAAAATTTCGGGAAAAAAATCAAGGTGGAGAGGACCGCATTCTCTGGAAATCAGCAAACAATAACTACTCGCAGAAGTTTAGTACCAAGAGAACGTGGAATATGATCTGAAATATTCAAGACCAAAAGGAATGGTATCAAAGTGTATGGGTTTCCTTATGCAACACCGAAATACGCATTCTTCTCTTGGCTTGCGTTTCAAAATAGACTCTCTACGGGCGACTGAATCTCAAGTTGGAATGCAAATGCGAAGACGGATTGTGGACTTTGTGGTGCTCAGGTTGAATCTCGCAATCACCTTTTCTTCCTTTGCACCTTCTCTTCTCAAGTATGGGCAACGCTAATGACAAAGTTTCTACTGGTGGATTTTTCTTTGGAATGGGAACAAGTTCTCAAACTTCTCTCCAATTCATCCTACGACACAATGAAGCTCTTCCTTTTGCGCTATGCCTTTCAAGCAACGGTGTACCATATATGGAGAGAACGAAACCAACGACGTCATGGCGATGTACCTTTGTCTCCGACTCGCCTCGTTAGACAAGAATGTTCGAAATCGAATAAGCTCGATACGTATTACAGGAGACATTGCATACCAAGATGCAATGGTCCAGTGGTTTGCAACTCAAAAATAGTATGGCCTAACGAGTCATGATGATACTCTCATCTCTTTGTTTTTGATTGAACTAAAGTCACATTTATTGTAAAAACGTTTTTTTTTTGTTAAATAATAATTTTACATTCATTCCAAAAAAAAAAAAAAAGTGATGAAGATATTACTCCTCAAAATTGAAGGAAACGAAGAAAAAATGGAGCAAATCGGAGAGAACTTGACAAAATTAAGCGCAAAGGGAAAAGAGATCTATTCACCCAGCAAAACGAAGAGAGAACCGGACTTAGCCGGAGAGAAAACCACCGAACAAAGTCGGAAAGTCGGAGATCTAAAGGGCATTTTACCATTCTTGACAAATTTGCGTTTTGGTTACTTTTGAATTTATGAGAAAGTTGAAAGACGATTTTGAAGGGTAAATCTAGAACAGCGTGATGATAAAAGAGTGTTTAGAGCCCCCATGTCTTTGAAACAATCAAGAGAGAACAAACATACATAAGGTTGAATGATTAACCAAAAATAAAAGAATTGTTTAAAATTACATGTCCCCCTTCTTCATGGACCTACCAACCAATACCATATTACAGAATCAAATCAATTAGAAACTGAAAATCAACATAAAAGTAACCAAAAGTGTCAACGAACGTCTTGTTTCTACCAGCTACGATTAAAAAAAAAAAAAAAATCTCAAGTTGGAACAAGAAATTAAATAAAAGTATGGTTTTCTGTTGTTTTTGCCTTTGTACAGTTGCCCACATTTGGTTCCTTAGTCGTCAAGTGAAAGTTACTGTAATTACTTTTCTCCTTCTTTACATGGACGAACCTGATTTAACCACCACTGTTGCAGCCGCCTGAGGCTTAACATTCTGTTTCATTTGGTTCTGTGACCAGTACCTATGTGCTCCCAACACTCTGTCTAGCAGATCTTGAGGCACTGGTTCACCTCTTCGTTGCTGCGGTGAAATACTTGCTGTGTGAACCAACGTTTTCCATTTGTCCTGCGAAGAAAAACCATCACACGGTTATTGGAACCATTATGCTTACAATAGGATTCTAAGTGTGTTTGACTGCTATGTGTTTTTTACCTTCAAGTCCACGTAGGTTCGATGGCTTGCATTCTCGAAAGAACGCAATTTCACATCACGCCATCTGTGAGATAAGAGTATTGATCATTATTAGTTGGCCCCAGAACCGAGTTATCGTATTAATCAACATCAACCGAAACCAGTCTTTTTACCTTCCAGTCCCAATTTCTTCAACTGCTTGTACTAGAGCTTCTACCTCTGTAACAGAGAATGGTCTCCTGGTTCTACGCTGTGAAAGCTCTGTACGCTTAGGTTTCTCGCTAATTGGAACAATTGCAAGAGCCTCAGGTTCCAAGGCCGAAACTGGAACCAGCGCTCTTGAGTCTGATGAAGGTTGTTCATCAGTTGATATCTCACTCTGATATGGGACTAATTCATGGTTATTCTCCACACTATTTCCCGAGTTAATCAGGTGATCTGCATCTTGGAGAGGGCAAGGAATTATAGAATCTAAAACAGGAGAAGCTGCGGACCTGGCAAGATCGTAAGAAATGCTTTTTATTAGGAAATATCTCTAGCGCTTCAAATTTATCCATACAGAAAAGCAAAACTTTCAGGCAAAAAAAAAAAAACGTTATAAGAGCAAATTGATTAGTACCTTTCTGACAAATTTGTAGAATCAGTTGGCACAGCAACGGCAGGATTTTCAGAGCAAAGAGGTACAGGCAATTTCTCGGTACCAGGCTCCAAGGTGAAGCCAAGGTTGCCCAGATTTTCTCTACACGAAAGACCAGTTTGCGATAGAGTGTTATTGTCATCTCTAACCTTCTTCCCTTGGACTAACACCCCAATACGTATTCCACCACCGAGTAAAGCAGTAACAGCCTCCCTCACCGTCCTCTGTAACCAAAAGTCTTAAGGGTCACGAATAATGTTATGAAAATAACAGTTCACGTACACTGCAGAACCAAAATATCTACAGATAATGACAGGAAAAGGCATTTGATCATGCACCTTCAGTGAGCCTACTGTTGCTGTTTCTGGAACTTCAATAAAAAGCTCCGGAATCCTAAAGGACTTGATGCTGAACTTTACTGCAAACAATGAACATAACATAAGAACCACATATCATGTCTCGATCGAAATGACTGAATTATCAGCTCATCAAGTACCACGGGAGTCCTTTGAACGAAGACCTACTGCTGCAGAGAAAACGACATTTTCTGCATTTAAAAAAAGAGGCAAAAAATTCATGAAATCAAAACCATACCAGCCAGATAATGAAGCATCTGAATATAGACTGATACAAACCTGATTCTCCCTTCTCAGGTGAATTGGAAACACTTTCACTACTGAGTCCTCCATCAGAATTTACGACCAAACCTTTGTCAGACAATCTTCTCTTCTTATGAACAGATTCATGCTTCCATGAATTGTAGCCATAATATAGTTTTCTCTTGCGATACAGAGCCTTCAAAGCATCTAGACATATATACGGAAGCATGGTAAGAACAGAGTGGCAGCTAAAAAGGATGCACTAAAGAGAAACACAGTAGAATATGATACTAACCTGTTCTAGTATCTTCAAAACACTTTGACCTGGGGACTGCTCTCCCGTATTTTGCCATTGACTTCTTCATTCTTCGATTTCCAACCCGTGCCAAAGGCCTATATGACTTACATTTGTCATTAAATTTATAGTACTTACAATAGTTTTCATCATCATCTCTACGAACTAACTTAGACTTATTCCCATATCCTTCAAAAGAACCATTAGGGACGCGATATGCGCCTGATGGCAATTTTACATCGCCATCCAGGTAGACTGATTCCGGACTCTGCAGCTGTACTAGACTTGGATCCTTTAAGCTGAAAGTATCAGCGACTAAACCACCATCGTCCAAGCCATTGGTGGCTTCTCCTTTTACAAACCCGGCATCCACATTAACAACAAGCAAATCAGAATTCCCTTTCTTATTTTCACACCCTACTAAGGGCTTAAGACCACGAGCCTTGCCACAATCAGAAATCGGTGTTTTCTCCAGAATGCAATCATTTTCCAAAGACGAAAACTGCAAACACGTCTCGCTAGTATTCTCACTAGTCGACTTTGACGCAGGGTTTCCTAGATCAGAAAACTCGGATTTAATAGTCTTATTGTAGTCATCTTCATGTTCTTTCTTAATCACTCCACCCAAATGATGGTGATTATCCCCTTCAAATGCATTGGTAGACGAGGAACTTTCGCTTTCTTCAAGCAACTTCCCAGCCAGAGAAGCGAGCAAATCAATTGCACAGATCTGACTGTCATCACCATCGTCATCAGCTATCTTACTTGATACCTTCCTCTACAAAACAGCAACCACAATTCATCAAGAGACGAATCTAAACAAAAAAAAAGAGAAAACGAATCCAAATGAAGCACACTGAATCTTTACCCTGCATGAACGAGGAGCCTTGGGAATATTGGGGAAATCAAAACCATTAGAGCCACAATTTAACTTCCTCTTCACCACCATCTCTCAATTAGCATAACCAAACAAGCTGCAAAAAAAAACAGTATAATTAGTGTTCTATAGATCCGATATAAGCTGGAGATTTATGAATATTGAAGAAGATCAGATTCAAAATCAAGAAGATCAACTAAACCCTATACAGATCAGATCAACAAGACAACAATGAAAACCCAAACCCTCGATCACTTTTTCAATTTTATTTGAAAAAAAAAAAAACATGCAAAACGCAACGTATCAACGAAACGCAAAAAAAAAAAAAATGAGATCATCGGAACAAGAGTAACTCAAACGCCGGAAATTTTACGCAGAAACAAAACAATAACGTCATCTTCATGATCAGATCTCGACGAAACTGAAAATTCCCGACGAATGAAAATATTGATTCGAAAAATTTGAAATGATCAGATTCGAAGAAATTTTACAATCACAATTCACCAAAAACCAAAAAACAGAAACGAGATCATGAATTGTGATTAAAAAAAAAACTCACCTAATCAACCAACGATCCGTGGATCACAAATCTCGCTTCAGTTTAATTATAGATCACGCAAAGTGAAGAAATTTTCCGAATCACCCAGAATCTGATTAGAACAATTTTCTGTACAATGAAGAAGAAATTCACACAGATTTTTGAAATTACAAAGAGAATATTTCGCGATCGTCTCTTCTCTCTCTCTCTCTCTTCTAGAATAGAAATAACGAAGAAAACATAAAACCCTTTGAAAAGAAACCACAAACCGAAAGGGCTTAAACCCCCCCAATTTATTCTTTTTCAGAAAATACACAGAAAATAAAAATATTGACCACACAACCGGATATAGCAGGTCAAGGATATTGATTTACCGGATAAAACCAGTCACTCTTCTAACAATTTTTGTTTTTATCAACGACACGTGGAGTATCCTCTCACTACACGAAACCTTTTTTATTTATTTATTTTGTCAGAAAAAGAGTTAATTTCGGGATTGGATAAAATTTTTTTTATTCTCATTTAGTTTTGAGGGAATATTATTATGAAGGTGTTGATACCGCGTGGATCTCCACTTTTACTGTTCCGTGCACGTTTTATCATTATTGGTCCACGTGTAAGATTTTGCTGACGTGGATAATTGACGTGGAATTTGTTTTCTTCATGAAGAAATTAATTGTCTTGAGTGGTTCTTTTAAATCGAATCTTTGCTTTAAAGTCTAATTAGTAGGTCGTCTAAGGTTAGTGAGTTTATTAGATGTTTTAAAAACTATTGAATTCTTTCCCATTAATATTTTTCAGTGCTCTATTTCTGACTTTTATTTTTCTCTGGTCAAGTATTTATGTTAGTAGTAAGTTTATTCACAGTTATTAAATAGTTTACTATCAAATCGTTCAATATTGACCCGAGGCGAAAGACAAGTTTTTTTTTTTTGTTAACGATTATTTTAAATATATTTGATTTTTTCTCCCTATACGTAAAAATAAATCATTTTAAACCCATTTGCAAAGAAATATTGAGCCGACAAATTATTCACTATATAGTCAAAATTCTTCTTTCAACCAATACTACAGTAAACCAGGAAGAAATATAAGGGAAATATAGGATCGTAAAGTTCAAACATCTTCACGTTTTTCATTACATGAATAAATTTATTGTAATTTTTTTTTTTTGAAACTTATCTATTGTAATTTATTGTAATTCAGGGCAAACATGCATGAATATTTGGTTCAATAAGTAACCATTATCGTGTTTATCATATTTATAAGTGGACGGAAATAAAATAAAAAAAAGCATATTCCTAACTGGACGGAAAAAGGCATATTCCTAATTGTTAAAAATGTTAAATCGCTGTGGAAGACGGATATAGGAAAAAAATATAGATATAATAATATTGTTGCATGTTATTTTTATTATAATGTTACATGAGATCCAACCACCCAACAAATCGAGGATATTCCATCTAATTTGAAAGTCAGTTGGCAGAAGCTTATCGCGATATATAGTAAAATAACAAATAAATAAAATACATCAAAAAATAATATATATATATATGAGAACAAGATTTCACATGGTTGATCGTCACACTCATACATTATTACATTGTCATATTTGTTTATTACGCCGATAACTATGGATTTATATCCATGTCGTTGTATATAAAATAGATCCATGTGTTTGTGTTTCACGTACACATATACATAGCAAACATAACATTTTTCATATATAATTTTATAACTCGATTTATGGTATATGACATCGTCTCTATAATCATGCCCGTTACCAATTTACCACTATCTAGTTGCTCTTCCAACTTCAAAGTTTGATTAATTATAGTTTCATATAAACTGTTGACAAAAACAATAAAATAACTAGTTTATATGTCGTGGTGATAACTTTTTTATATAACAATGGCGATAACATAATTATTTGTCAGATATAACATGCATCAAATTATGTTTAAAAATGCATAAAGACATAGAGTTGTTTTTTTTTGTTGTTTTTAGAGTTCGCCCTGACCAGATGCTCTCAGACACGATTTATGAGGAAGCCGTTATGAGCTCTCTTCTTCACCGGTTGTAACTCCGGCGTGTTTCGTCTGACCTCCTTCCGATGATTGTCTCCTCGCCATCTCACCCTGCAATGACAATGCACACAGAACTGATCAGCTCTGCTTACCGTCGGAGGACGACCGGCACGGCGTCTCTGTACCCTCCGGTCCGCCAGAGTCACCGGATCCGCCGAACCGGTTTCAACAACATACATACTCTCTCCATCTGCCTATGTGTTATCGTCGCCGGGAAACCTCAACTCGCCCCCCCATCTCACCTCTCGACTTCAGTAGCCCTCATTTCACATCTCGATTTACAGTCCCAATCGCTGTCACTGCCACCACCGTCCTCCACCCCAATCTATCGGAGCTTCTCTGCTGCTACTCCGTCCTTGGACCTAGGATCTCCACCGGTGAAGTCGGCTTATGTCGGCGTTAGCACCGGAGCGGTTCCCACCGGAAAATCCCCATCGCGATATAACCTGACCACCTTCCATCACCGTCTACTTCCGCCGATGGCCTCTCCAGATCTTAACGGCACGAGATCTGGTAGGTTGAATAGCGATCGAAAGCTGCTAAAGCCATCGCCGGGATCCGTCTCTCGAACCCGGGCTCGAGACTCTGTGTCTCGCCGGCAATATCGAAGCTTGATGAGCCCACCGTCCCTTTCCCCTCCGTGGTCTCAGGTCGAGTCCTCGGCCCCATCCAATTACCCTCTCGTCGTCAGAGATCTCTGTACCAGCGTTTGCGAGGCGGCTCAGAAGCTCAGTCTCCGATTACCCTCTCCGACAGAGATCTGTTCCGATCCACAACCATACCTCCCTCCGGTACCGACCGGCCTCTATCGTGGTTCGAGCAGTGAGGTAAATCCGATTAACCATAAACTTGGGCTTAAACATACTTAGTTGGGCTTGGCCCATTGGCCTTTTCGTAATTGGGCTAGGCCAATGTTAAGAAGAATTAAATTTGGGTCAGGGTTCGATGAGCTGATACACATATTTATTAGCTTGGTCGCTTCTGATGTACTATCTATTGCATCTGGCAAGTTAATTTCTTCCCTATGGGAGAGATCTTTACTACTGTCTTTCTCTGGAGATAGACATGTCAAACTCTACTCCTTATTCTAGGAGAAACTGCTACCTTCCAAGGTATATGTAACAGAATTTCCAGTCCTATTCCTCGCCGGCGAAGGGACAACGGGACAATGTTTTCCCATCGTTTTCATGATGATTTTAGCCCGGAGTTGTATTTGCTGTCCCGTAACGAGCTTGCTTAAACTCGGTTACGGCTATATAAGTTCTTCCGTCAAAGAAAGACCTATCACAACCACTTATTTGGAGTGTGTTCACAAAAGCTCAGCCTTTAAGGCAGCTATTGATGTTCTTTTGCCAATGATGGTAGAAGAATTGGAGATCGATTTGCTTGCAATCGATTTTAAAGCCTTTTTTAAGAAGCTTTCGGTTTTTGTTTACGATTTAAACCGTTTAACCTATCTCTTGAAGCCTATCTTGATGCATCTGGGATCTCCTTTGGATTCGCTGTCTTGTAGTCTCTTTTTTATTGTCTTCTATGTGTTTATTGCTTTCAATTGTTGTACTTTGCAATTTTGTATGTTTACTGGTTAAGTATCAATGAAGAAGAACTTGTTGACAAAAAAAAAAAAGAATAGAGTTGTTTTTATAAGTAACCTATGTATTGAAAAAATGAAAAAAAGTGAAAGTAAACTTAGAAACTATGCGTCACTTTGCATCTACTTGTTCCAATTCATATACACCTGTTATAGTATCAACCTTTTCACATTTTTTAGTTTATCATATCAAAGATATAGCGAGGAACAATATCTAGTCTTTATATATTAAGTAAAAGGAACCAAAGAGGTTTAGATCTGGTCTTTACTCATTTGCGAACTTGTTGGTTGTACAACTTTTGTTCTTTTCTTTATCCTTTTAATTATTTTTCTTCTCTGTCTGTCATCAGTTTGAAGTAAAGCAATCACGAATCATCACATGGTTCTCAACTTCTGGCAACATTTTCGAAATTGATATAATATTCTGTTAGCACACAAGAATCTCAATATCGTACATTATACCCTAACATCTTCGTCTATTGTTCATATTAATTGTTTTATTTAGCAGGAACTTGGACATATATGATTTCGTATCCTTCGAGGTCATATATTCGTAAAGGAATTTGACAAAAATTACTCGACATGTCAACTTGAACTCCATCTCCAATTAAATTCCTCTTGCGTGAAAACTACATTCCAATTAATTTCATGAATAATTTTTTTAACTATTACCTAACGTGTTTATATATATCCGGAATCACAAAATATTTTTATCGGTCAGATATAGAGAAATCATGAAAGAAAAAGATATCATAAAATAATTTATATATATATATAGAATTTATATTATAAAAAAAAAATCGTTTCAGAGACTTACATTAAAATTTTAATCATATATTTTAAAAACAATTTGTCTATAATCATTATAAAAGCAACAAATAGAAGCACAAATAATATAATTTATTTAATGTAAAAATTACGGAAAAGCTAGTAGAGTTATATATCTAGTAATGATAAAATAAGGTATGTATCAAATGGGATGTTAAAAAAAAAGTCATGTATTAAATGGGAGGAGGATGCGTGAATGAAGAAGATACTAGTAGTAGTAAGTAGTTCAACTGTGCAAGTAACCTTTGGACTAAAGTGGGAAACGTTGCGTGAAAAACAATCTATAACCGTCAATTTTGTGACTAAACTATAAACAAAAATAAAGAAGAAAATATACAAATTAAAATGTAAAATGGATTTCCACGTGCCAAAAGAAATACAAAAAAAGTAGGCAAAGAAACCGATGACTACAAAGTAAGTACAAACTCATATATTTGTATATCTTTGTCTTTGATGAAGTTATTATAATTCTATGCGAGAAGTAGATAAAACAAAAAATGATCAAACTGAAAAAATCATCACCATCATTACATACAAAAAAAAAAAAAGCTATGACGATTGCTAAGTGAAGGTTATATAGATTTCAGAAACGATCTATAAAAGGATAGCAGAGCCGCCAAGCAGGTATCGCACAAAGGCCAAACCATGATTCCACAAGTCCGGAAGTCCCGACTATACTGCTTATTACTAGACAGAAATCAAACAAGCGCTTCACATAAACAATATAATATATATGGTTTGTTTATTTTTGTTTACATGTTTCAAACTTCCTTACTGTTTTTGCATTTTGGTTCGATTTTAGTATTTTCTGGTGTTTAAAATTGTATATAACTAGTAAAAATATTTGAGGCTGTTTATATTAAAAATAAAATAAAAATGAAAACAACTCGAATTATTTGGAATTATGTGTATGTAAAATACTTGTTTAATAAAAAGAAGTTTGAAGATGTTTTTTTGTTCCCTGTCAACAACTATGGCTAAATTCGTAGTTAAAATTTTGACTAATTCTCATAGGGGTTATGTAAAAAATAACAGACGAGGTTTTGACTCGTCATCAGTTCTTGAAACAATATTTTTTTTTTTATTAATAAGCTGAATATTTCCAAGATATATGTTTCATACCCCCTTCTTAATGAACCAAAACAAATGTTTTGCAAAAGTTCAAAATTAATATATATCATTATGTGATGTTAATGTATATAGATTTTTGCTGGAGAAGTGATGGAGATCAATGCAGCATTGGCCCCAGACGACAGGGAGGAAACGAAATATTGGAGTCCAAGAACTTATCCAATCTGCAATGAGACTATTAGATGGGCTGCCTCCATCACCAATACAGTTGGACCTTTATGGGAGGAATTTGCTTATTTTTGCAATCATTTAGTGTTCCTAATGGAGAATAGTCTCCATTTGCAATGATACAGTTGAGTCTCCCTCGCCTAAAAACCTCGACATTTCAAGAAAAGTTCGATCTAATTTCCCTTTCGTTTAGCTCATTCACCAAGCAAATCAAGTAGCCTACCATGAGCTCTCTTACACCATGTTTGAAACGATTACCGGACTGGCTTCAACCCGTTTGTTAGAGCGATAAGCCAATGGACCATTATCGATGTGAAGTTGAAGTATGACTGCTTTCTAGACTTGTTACCGATATTGTCATGAATGGGTGCGGAAACGAGTTTTGTCAATGATGTACAATAGTCTTACTATGTTTTATGTTTCAACAACCAAGGTTCAATACCAATGAATTTGGGTTCGAGAACCCTTGATCGGGAGATACCAACCAAGATCGAAGAGATATTATGATTGTAGAATACTTCTTACCCCAACTTGTCATTAAAAGACGATCAAGTGAGTAGGGAATCATATTGAACAAAGCGATCAAGATAATACCCATAAGGACACTAAAATATTTACAATCAAATTAATATATAGCATAAGAAAACAAAGTTGTTTTTCACAACATTGACACACACACACACACAAGAGCCAAAATGCTTACTACCCGTTTCGACATTTTGACTACACAAATTACATTAGTCCTTAGAAGTAGCAAACATACATAGCTAAAACCAACCATCATCAGCATTCCCATACCGATGATCAACAAACCGAAAGTGAAAGATTGCTGATCCAAAAGAGATTGTCGGATACTTGTAGCAATCATCATTCACTTGTTCTACACAACAATGGAAATATAAAAAAGAGTGACAAATACCTCTCTTTTTCTTTTTTTTTCGTAGGTTGATCTCTCTCAAGATGAGCAATGTGGACAACGTATCAATCCATTCTCATTGCAATCAGGGCATCTCTTGAGCCTATCTTCATCCTCATCAAACAGTTTCTTGCTCCCACTACAATTCGAACATGGAAGGAATCTAACATCCCCACAACAACGACACACAAACCCCGGCTCTCTCACCGGAAACTCTTTGAGAATCTTAGCAAGCTCGCCAATCTCGAACAAACTCTTGATCACATCAGCACCACCTACATACTTCCCCATAATGAATATCTGAGGTAAAGCCACAGACTTTTCACCCATTGCAATCTGCAACTCTTTCCTATAAGCTGAATCCATCGAAACATCACGTTCGTCTATCCAAACCCGAAACCCTCTAAATATCATTCTCACTGCATAACAATCCTCATAAGTCCTCCTAATCCCTCTCAAGCTAGTAAAATACACCACAATCCTATCTTCAGTCCCCGGAAGACGAATCACCGAGTTGTTTAAGCTCAAAAACGGCGATATTCGAGATTCGGATAAAAGCGATTTCCCTGATTTCGCCTTTTGAAGAGGACTATCATTCGTGGTTGGTTTCGCCGATTTCGAACCTTCGAATAATCTACAAAGGTTCTTAACTTTTCCTTTAACAGAACTTCCCATTGATTCAACAGGATTGTAGAATTTGGTAATGGAGGTTGTACGATTGAGAGAAGGATTGAGAATGTGAGATTTGGGGTTCGATTCAACTGTCCTCCCGTGAATTGTGAGTGACCTGTTGAACAAAGTCGACGACGATTTCGTCTTCCCGGAGAATTCAACGTTTTTCTCCAATCCGGCCATTGAACCCAGATCACAAAACACCTTTTTTGGGATAAAAATCGAAATCCCTACCGATCAAATTCAACACAAATCGACGAATATAAAGAGAAATCGAAAGAAAAACAACGATCGCCTCACCGATTGATTCAATCCTCAAGGAAGAAATGGAATTTAGTATTAACGAATTGAGAAAAAAAACAAAGAATCAGCTTCTCTGATTTGAGGTCGTGAACGATCGGCACTCTGATTTTCCAGCTGATGAATCGATGAAATTGAATAATCTGATTCTGGAAATTTCCCCTTTTTTGTTTTTGTTTGGTTTTTGGTTCTTGCGGAGGAGAGAAGATGTGGAGGAGAGCTCCGAATTTTAGCCTTTCTGTCTTTGTTGTTACGCAAAGAATTTTTTTTTTTCTTTCTGTTTTCTTCTTTTAAACAAAAAATAATTTTATGTAATTAAGTTTCTTATAAAGGCACTATCTAATCTTCTTCCTCGATGCTCCCACAAGGAGAAATGAATTTAAAAAAAAAAAAACAATAAAAGCTTTCCATTAAAATTTGTTAGAAAAAGTCGTTTATTGGTAAAACGCGGTTGGCGTATTAAAAAGAGTTAATTCAAAATGGTTTTTTTTTTCTCCATCTAGACTTTATTGGGAGTATTAAACTGTTAATTAATTCGAAATGGTTAATGGGACAGATTTTTATTGTCCGAATCTACCGAACGCTTAAATTTTTTGAGTAAGACCAATTATGTGTGTGAGTGTGTCGGTACGTCCGGTTCTAAGAACGGACCATGAGTGTTATGGTACATGGTCCAATTTCTTTTCACACAAACTTCTTTAATACTCTCTGTCTACATTCTCAAAATTATAAAATTTTATTATTAAATATTATGAATTTCATATAAAAAATTGTAAGTAAAATATAAAAATATACAGTATAAGTCAATTTATTCATTGTTAATTGATATATTAAGTTATTTGTTCATATATTTTTTTAAAATATATTTTAACAATCTCTCAATAAATAATGGTTTGCAAGAGAAGGAAATTTTTTGCTACTCTCACCCAAAATGTCTACTTTGCTAAGTGTCAAAATAGCAAAAGCTCAGATCCAAAACATGTTCAATTGCGAAAGAAACCTAACCAAAACAACGAATTTGGAATCCTTTAAAACAATAAATTCAACAAAAACGTTATTGTCGGTTTGCACCGATAGTTAACCAAGCCAGCAAGCAAGCGAATTCTGAACCTTCTTTCTTCAACCTTTTTGGATTTTTCTTCAACAAAATCCCTTTAATTTCTTCTGTAAGTAAACCATTACATGAAGCAGCTTCTCGCATCCGGAATCTGAAAGGTATAACCCCAACCTCCTCCTTTTTCCGATGCGATTCTGGGTTTTGTCTACTTGCTAAGATTGCTCGAAAGTTCTATGCTAAGATTGGTCTGAATTTGATTTGCTATGTTTAGCTATTGAAGAAAAACCCTGAAAACTAAACAAAATCACTCTATAAACTTGGCTAGTATCTGTGATTTTCCTTTTGATTCTCTCATGCCAGTTCGTTTAAAACCGTTTGCGTTTTGGTTGTTCATTACAGGTTTTTTGTTATGGAGATAATCTCGCAGAACTTCCTGCCTCAGTGCTCTGTGGTGACTTGGTCTAGTAAATTAGACAAGAAGAGATTGGTCCCACGTCGATCAAGTACCTTATTATCTGGGGTGGTCAAAAGATCCAGACTTGTGATTCGAAATGGAACTACTGATGGTTATGTGGTTGGTGAGAATGAGGATTTGGGTAGTATAGCAAGAAGAGGAGAATCAAAGTCAAAGGTTTTGATTCCTGGTTTGCCCGATGAATCAAACGGTGAAGCTGGTGCCCAAATCAGTCGTTATCGTAGCGAGTGGAAGCCGAAGCTCACAGTACATTATGAGAAATCGGGTTGTGATAACCTCGAGGCTCCTGCGGTTTTGTTTCTTCCTGGCTTTGGTGTTGGTTCATTTCACTATGAGAAGCAGCTTACGGATTTGGGAAGGGATTATCGAGTATGGGCGATTGATTTTCTTGGTCAGGGTTTATCTCTCCCTACTGAAGATCCTACTACCATATCTGAAGAAACAGGTGCCTTGAAAAAAAACAATGAACCATTTTGGGGATTTGGTGATGAAGCTGAACCATGGGCTGATGAACTCGTATACTCGCTGGATCTCTGGAGGGATCAAGTTCAGTATATTGTAGAAGAGGTAAACAATATCTGTGAAAAATTTAAATTGCTGTTTAGTTGTATGTTACTCTTCAAGCTTTTGATTAACTTTTAGCCACAAGTTCAAAGTGTCAAGTCTCGGAAAGTATAGTGTAGTGTTCTAACTCTTTCATTTTAGATTGATGCTATGAGTCATATACTAGCTCAGTACCTGGAAGTGTAGGCATTGGGTCTTTTGAGATTGTTTTGGGCATGGGAGAGTAAATGATGCTGTAGAATTCATCCCTGTTCTTTCGTTCTGTTCGTGTTCTAGTTTCAGTAAAAAATATAGAAAATCACAGATCTGAACTTACCACACACCCCACCTGATATAAGTTGCTGACTCAGTAAGAGTATGTGGTATTTGTTTTACAGGTTATCGGTGAGCCCGTGTACATTGCAGGGAACTCACTTGGAGGGTATGTAGCGCTCTACTTTGCAGCAACCTATCCTCACCTGGTGAAGGGTGTTACGTTGCTCAATGCAACACCTTTCTGGGGTTTATTCCCTAATCCAGTAAGATCCCCGAGGCTAGCACGTCTCTTTCCATGGTCTGGAACATTCCCTCTACCGGCAAGAGTGAAACAACTTACAGAATTGGTGTAAGCCAGACTTTATTAACATATCTTCTCACCTGCAAAGTATCATTTTCCAGCTTGAAGACAATATCAGTCTAATATCTTGTATTTTGTTATACTTCTCCATGGAATTGCAGGTGGCAGAAAATAAGTGATCCTGAAAGCATAGCTGAGATACTTAAACAGGTCTACACAGACCATTCTACCAATGTGGATAAAGTATTCTCACGTATTGTTGAGATCACGCAGCATCCTGCTGCTGCAGCATCTTTTGCTTCGATCATGTTTGCTCCTGGTGGACAGCTATCTTTCTCCGAAGCTTTATCTAGGTATAAGACAGTATGGTTCTATTGATTTAAATGTTGTGGGATTGATTGGTCTTGCTGCTTATCAAGGAATGTTATTGATGGTCTACGTTAGGTGTAAGAAAAACGATGTTCAAATATGTCTCATGTATGGAAGAGAAGATCCATGGGTGACACCGATATGGGGAAAGAGGATAAAGAAAGAAATTCCAAATGCTCCATACTATGAGATCAGCCCAGCGGGTCATTGCCCACACGATGAAGTCCCCGAGGTACAATGAACAACTCAAAAACTTTCCTCAAAATTTACTTCAAACTCTGCAATGAGTTTTGGATCTGAGTAATGAACCCATTTTACATACGAAAACGAGTAGGTGGTGAATTATCTGATGCGGGGGTGGATCAAGCACCTGGAGTCTGATGGTTTTGAAGCACTCCCGCTTTTGGAAGACGCTGAAGAAGATTGGGAGAAGTCCAGAATAGCTCGGGAAATCGAGTTTCCGAGAGAAGGTTGGAAAAAAGCAGTGAATCTGTGGTTGTACGGGAGAAAATATTCGTTCTGGAGTGGAGTTGGAGAAGCCTTCAGATCCACTGTCATAAGGGCGTTTCGAGGGAAATCCGCATAGAAGAAGCATTTGCAATAGTCGTCATTTGAAGTAGATTAGTTTGTAATCTTATGATGCTGTCTGATAAAATCAAGTTTCAAAATGTTCAAAAGAGCACACTATGTATATAATATGTGTATTTAGATTATCGACCTTCTTTTATACATGATACTTAAGTCACCTTAATCGAAGATACTCTTCTCTTGCAGGGTTGGGATTAGGCTAGACTGGAACACTACTGCCAAATCTTAGATATCCAATGCTTCTCTTCTCATTGTTTCTTTTATAGGGAATCTAATGTCTTGTGTGTTGCAAATGTATAATAGATTATCTACTTTCTTATACAAGGGACATAGGAGTGAAACCAGTTTTCACTCTTTGTTTTCTTCATGGTTTCTTTATAGATTATCTATTTATTAATTTTGAGCCTCAAGAGTTTTCGAAAAGCACTACAAATACAAAATAGTGATTTGATAATCATATATAGTTTTCAAAAAGCAACACCATAACGTTTTCAGAACCGGACTTGAGTCCAAACGGATCAAACATGGACTTGAACCCTGTTAGGTGTCTATCTTACAACAAGATCCATTTTTTGTTCATTCTATTCTGATTTCTGCGGTTTTCTAAAATCTGGTTCGGTCAAATGAAAAGAAAATGAAGAAAAGAGAAAGAACACACACAAGTTTAGCAAGAAAAGGAAAGGTGGGACCCGGTGGGACTGGCAAAACCCTCCAAATGTGGCAAAAAGGAGTCATGCAAAAACCCCTAAAATTGAAAAAGAGAAAGCACGCAAAACAGTGCCCATGCATCACACAACAACACATTTTTGTTTTTTTATTATATACAATACAAATCTCTTTTTCTTCCTTTCACTTTTTCTTCTTTTCCATATCCCAATCCAAATTTAGCAATTTTGGTCTTCCCATTAATAGATTCCCAAAAAGTAGTCTTCTCAAAACCCCCAATTTTGTTTGGCCATAGCTTGAAGAAGAGAGACTGAAATTTCGGACAGAGAGAAGATATGGGTCGGGGCAAAATCGAGATAAAGAGGATCGAGAATGCGAACAGCAGACAAGTCACTTTCTCCAAGAGGCGTGGTGGGTTGCTAAAGAAAGCTCATGAGCTCTCTGTTCTTTGCGATGCTGAAGTTGCAGTCATCGTCTTCTCCAAATCTGGCAAGCTCTTCGAGTTCTCCAGTACTGGGTAATTCGAATTTTTTTTTTTTTCGTATTTTGCATGTCTATATTTTTTTATGGGTATTTTTTCTTTAATCGATTTGGGGAAAGTGAAATTCTGCTGGAATTTTGATTCTTTGCATGTTTGATTGTAAATTTAATTTCTTAATTTTGATTTTTTTTTTAGTATGAAGAAAATACTTTCGAGATACGGAAACTACAAGAGTTCTTCTTCTTCGTCTTCGTCAGATGCTTCTCTGATTGATTGTAAAGCAGAGGTGAGCAAATTCTTGTGCTTTTTTTGTTTTTGTTTTTGATGCATCAAAGATCTGATATTTATGCTATTTATAGGACCAGGAGGGTTGTTGTACAAAGGTGGATCTTTTAAAGGATGAGATTTCAAAGCTTCAAGAGAAACATTTGTATGCAACAACACTAGCTTAATCTCATTTTGGTTGTTTTTTATATGATTCTTCTTTTAATCACCGACCAGTTTTGTGTTTATATATGGGTTTTTGTCTTCGTGTGTTCTGTAGACAACTTCAAGGCAAGGGGCTAAATATTCTGAGCTTGAAAGAGCTGCAACACCTTGAGAAGCAACTCAATGATGCATTGATTTCTGTGAGAGACCGAAAGGTAAATTAACTAGTAATATCACTCTTCCTCATTTCATTTTTTTCATAACCATTGTTTGCATTTTCATTATAAAGGTTATATGTGATTTGATTTCAGGAACAATTGTTGACTTACCAACTTGAAGAATCGAGGCTAAAGGTAATGCTTGAGTTATATACAACATTAGCTTAGTTTTCTTGTTTATCTTCCTAATTACTGCAAAATCATGTAAGCTTATGTGATCACATGATTTTGAACCGTGTTAAAACTCGTGTCCACTCTATAGTGGCCGGCCACTATATAGCTTTGGAGAGTTCATGCTCTAACTAACTAGCTTGTGTACATTTCTTTTCTTGACCATCCAGAATTATTTACTTTAAATGCAGGAACAGAGAGCAGAGCTGGAAAATGAGACCTTACGTCGACAGGTGAATGGAAACGGTCCCTTCGTTATAGTTTTCGTTGAATCATCTCGGGTCATGAAATCTTGTTTCTCTGACTTCTAATCATCTCTTGAAATAGGTTCAAGAACTCAGAAGCTTTCTCCCGTCATTTAGCCAAAATTATGTTCCATCCTACATCAAATGCTTCGCTGAAGATCCCAAGGACTCTCTCCTAAACCACACTTGCTTGGGAGACATCCAGAAGACCGATTCAGACACAACTTTGCAATTAGGGTATTGCTTTTTAACTCGTTTTAGCTGATAAGTCTTTGTCGTCATCTAGTATGCATACGCTAACACTATTGGACCATGAGGCTCAAAGCTATTGCGCAACAGTGGATACATAAAATCTTTTATACTTTTGTTTTCTCGAAGGTTACCGGGAGAGGCACACGACAGAAGGAAGAACGAAGAAAACAGAGATAGCCCGTCAGGCAACTCAGTGACAACAAACATGACAAGATAAAACTGCAGAAAGGATGAGTCTGGTTTAGCAAATTTACAACTTGAAAAAACATGAAAAGACAAATGTTCTCTGTTTAATTAGCCATAGCTAGAGAAAAAATGGGAGTGAGGTACAGAAATGTTTCTTCTTTAGCAAGTATTCGATTATTTATCAAAGCTATTTTAGAAGGATACTTGAAAGAAACAAGAGAAGAATTACTTATTTCCTCCGCATTTTCTTCAGACCTCACTCTTTGTCTTTGTCCGCTTTCGTTTGATTATCTCTCCATATTTTGGGTATATACTTCATACCAGCTCTTGATTTTGGGTATGTCGGATAATTTTTGGGTATTTGGGATAAAATAATATCAAAACGATTCCTATTTTGAGTACTCGGACCCGACCCGAAAGGAACCCAATCGAATCCGACCCGAATTCTATAAATATCCGAACGGTTCTATGTATTTGTAATCGAAAACCCGAACGGGTCGATTGTATGATAAACTTGTACAATCGACCATAATCTTTGTATGATACACTTCTACAATCGAGATCCCACTCTATTAAAGGTGTACTTGTCGGAATCTTTCTACTTCATTTACCATCAAAATAATTAAGGCCCAATCAATACTATAATAACACACAAAAGCTTTTCCATTTGTTGACACATGTTTTTTTTTCATATATAGCTATTTCACTCTTTGTTATCTACAAGAGGTTTTGATTTTCGGCAAAAAATCTTTTGTATTATGTTTCAATTTCAAATGACGAACACGAAGACACCAATATAAAGTCGGAAAGATGGAGGCCATCACCACACTTCTACTGTTCAGATAAAAAAAACCTTGAGATTTGTTTATGGTTTGAATTTATTTCTATTAGAATTTTATATTTGATTCTTTTAAACGTGAAATATTTATTTTTAGGTTATCGACAACCAAAAACACGAGAACAATTGGATCTAAATGACGGAGAAGGTCGAAGACGAATGGAGTAGTAGAAAGAGTCCAATATTAGTAGTTGTGACTTTGTTCTCATTAGTTTTGGTGTTCAAATTTTTTGTTTGATTTCAATATGTGGGCTTTTAATCAATTTGATTGGAAATTGAGTAATTTCGCGTTTGATTTGTGTTTATTCGTCTTCGGTAGAAAAATTGCACAAAAAGTCCTCGCAAGGTTTCTGTAGGGGTCGGATTTCCCCCCTATGAGATCGATATAACGACGAGATCAACTCTGCGGCGTCCTAACAAAAACGGATCGAATCTACAAGGGCCCAGTCTAAATCTATGCCCAAAATGACATTAAACCCATTAGCAAAATGGGCTTAATAGATTAAAGGGCCTAAATGTTATATATTGCTTAATGGGTCATGCCCATTTATTAGCTGTTCCATTTTACTTAGGGGTACTATATATAGTTCATTATCATCTCCCAAAAAGGGGATCGATTCATTTGTAACCAGAGCTTAACAGAAACAACAATAAAACATATCTTCAACTTTTGCTTTGTGATTCATACTCAGAGACTCAGTTCTCCTTTCAACCCTTGACAAATTCAACTGTGTAGAATCCGCCATCCACAGTTTGGCGCCGTCTAAGGGGACTTGAGATCTTCTTACTCAAAGGAATCACTTCACAGACAAAGTAGAAGATGACCATCGAACGCATCGACAACACTGATGGCGACAGACGCATCACCCACACGGGTGGCAACCGCGTCGACGACAACAGTGGCGAAAACCGTAATGATAACGCGAGCGATAACCAAGTCGACAACCCTGGCAACAAGGAAGTCAACCAAGGCGCAACAGACGCAGTGCCTGCACTGGAAGTACTAAACCAGATCAAGGCAGCGATGGACGCAATGCTCAAGAGGCAGGAGAACCAAGAAAAAGTGAACGCCATGGTGGAAGAGAAACTTAACACCATCGCCATAGCAAGTCGGGGCCGAGGTCAAGGTTTGTTTAGGCGACCAGGAGAGCGACTCATTCCGACTAGTCTCTTCTCAACACCAGATGGCGCGCCCAGAACTCGGACCTTCCTGCCGTCACACACCACCTCGGAGACAGACGATGGAAGCAACACAAGACACATGACCCGACCGCTGGGGAAAGACGCATATGCCTCCGATGGGCAACCACAAGTCGTCAACCTCGACGAGGATGCGCCAACAGAGGTCAACTTGGGAAGACGTACTGATGCAGGACATACTACGGTGCGCCAAGGCGGAACGACCCGAGGCGGCGAAGAAACCGAACAAGATAACATCAGTGACGAGGATCTCCTCTGGATCCAATAGCTTGACGACCGGCGTGACAAGGCATTGCGCGCCCAGGAAGCCGAGATAGATGAGATGCGCACGAGGATGAAACGAGCAGCCGAGGATATGAATGGTAAATTCTAACCTAAAAAATAGTGGCGCGGTAGGGTCGACTACCGCGAGTCCCCCATCTTTCTCGAAACATGTCTAGATGACCGCGACCGACCGAAGCTTCATTGATTTTCACAAAGAAAAATTTTTCCGACCAAAAACGATATGTGTTGGAGAAATCTCTAATAACTTGGAGATTCGTTTTGGCATTAAGGAAATAGAGGAGTTTGCCCTTGGAGCCAGTCTTCCTAACCTCCAGGAGACTCAGCAAGTGATCGACTACGACTTCGTTGTCACATTCGTAGCTGCGCACCATAATCCCAACCAAGTGGCGCATGCCGAGAGGCGTGATCTGTGCAATAGCAAGATTGGTCCTCCACAAAAAGTCGAGAATCGCGACAAGAATCGGGAACCACATGAAGCACGCGTAAAAGTAAGCTTCGTACAAAGTAAAGTAGCCCTCTGGAGGATGATCCACTCGCGCATATGAACAAGGAACAACTAGCTCGACTCCATCGGGAACACCAAAGCAAGCAGTAAGGGAATCCAAAGACTTCGAAGTTGACATAGTAGATCCTGGCGGGTCAGGTCCTCTCCGCTTCGACCTCCGCTTCTTGGAAGGTGGCATAACCACGATCTCATCGCTAACCTCTTCCACCACAACTACAGCATTGGAGGAGGCCGGTTTCGTCGAACTGCCAGTGTCAGACTCTGGAGAAAGAACCATTTTCCTTCCGAGAAGCAAAGGATCAGAAATCATATCTCCGGAATCATCTAAGTCGCGTGAACTGTCGAGCCGCGAGTCCATAGAGTCGGAAATAATTCTTTTCGATCCACTTCTTCGCTGTACCAAAGAGCAACGGTTTGAGTCAGTCTCACTCCACGAAGCTAGCGTTGTCACCAAGTCATCGAGCCGTCAAACCGTTTAAAAAAAATTAAAAAAAAAAATCGACTCGGTCAACGAGTTGACTGAGTCAACTCGCCAGCTCTCAAACCGCCATTCAAACCCATCGATCTCGTGTCGCCTCTCCTCGCTGATACCCGCCTCGATCTTTCCACGACGCATGACATCTTGCGTCTTACCGGCGTTTACTTTCTCTCTCCTCGCCGAAGCTCTCTCTCTCTTCTCCACTGCGCAGATCCGCCGCGAAAGATCGATTGTGCCATCGGTTCGCGACGATTCGAGCCGTGAGGACGATGCGATGAGATTGATTCGCGACGATGACGATGCGATGAGATTGATTCGCCGACGAGTTGGTTCGCGACGATTCGAGCCGTGATGACAATCCATCGATCCGTGATGACGACGCGATGACAACAGATCCGTAGGCGATGATGACGGCGTGACCGTGGCGAGGCTCGACGGGGGTGATAAAGCCGGAGAGAAACGACGACGCAGATCGAAGGAAAGAGGCCGGCGGCAGTAACCAAAAAAAAAAAAAAAAAAATCGAAATCCTACACCAAATAATAATAAAATAATAAATGGGAGATGATTTTTTTTTTACCTTCTGTCCACGAGAGGAAGTGAATTGATAAAAAATAATGTCTTGGAAGCAGACTTATTTATACCCGGAGAATCTTCTAAAATCACTTTGTGTCTAGGACAATATTCCTGAAATTTTCCAACAGGTCTCAAGACCCACTAAAGCAACATGACCATCAACCTCCTCAATCTTCTAAGTAAAAGAAAAAGAAAACAAGTCCAGGAAAACACGCCGACATCGGCTCAACGTGGAATAACGAAAACTTCCCGAGTTCGATGGCAAGACGTCCACGCTTGGCAACTTCGCAGTCCAACATATCGATCTCAGGCTTCAGGAACTTTTACCTCGGCATCATCATAACTCGATACTGCCGAGTTGGGGGGCTAACTGTAGGGGTCGGATTTCCCCCCTATGAGATCGATATAACGACGAGATCAACTCTGCGGCGTCCTAACAAAAACGGATCGAATCTACAAGGGCCCAGTCTAAATCTAGGCCCAAAATGACATTAAACCCATTAGCAAAATGGGCTTAATAGATTAATGGGCCTAAATGTTATATATTGCTTAATGGGTCAGACCCATTTATTAGTTGGCCCATTTTACTTAGGAGTACTATATATAGTTCATTATCATCTCCCAAAAAGGGGATCGATTCATTTGTAATCAGAGCTTAACAGAAACAGCAATAAAACATATCTTCAACTTTTGCTTTGTGATTCATACTCAGAATACTCAGTTCTCCTTTCAACCCTTGACAAATTCAACTGTGTAGGATCCGCCGTCCACAGTTTCCCGCAAATGTAATGTTTTTACACTATGGATTTGGATGAAAAATCAGAAGAAAAAACCTAGAAGATTTGCTGGTGAGAATCAGAACTATCTGCATCCAAATGTAATGTCTTTACACTATGGACTTTTTCTTTCTTTCTGTTAATTGGGTTCTTTCTTAACTGGTGTTTCTTTTTTATTTAGGGATCGGTAGCAGTATGGGGTATAAGAGAGGTAGTGGACTTGGCTCAAAGGAGCAGGGGATGAAAGACGCAACTTTTTCACTTGTTCTTCCTAAAAAAAAACGTCGTTTGATGAGGCTATTGATCTTGTTAAGGAGAGAAGCGACAGAAACAGAGAGGAAGATCCAACCCTTGATGATAATGTAAACACAAAACCATGTACAACTTTGTAATGTTTCCTTACTTCCAAGACAATATTACTTCTCTAGTGTTTTTTGACTTCTTGTTTGTCTTGAGAATTGTAAAAAAATCGACAAAATCCGACATGAATTGGGACTTTCGAAACCATAACTTCGCATCGCGAAGCCTAGAGATCTAATTACGAAATCCTTAAGCCCCAAACTTTGTATCGCGAACCCAGGGTTCTAATTGCGAAAACCTATGCGATTTAACGAACCTAAGACCCAAATTACATGATCATCGTATTCATGATTCTTCCGATCACCCCGAACCAAGTGGCGCATGCCAAGAGGCGTGATCTGTGCAATAGCAAGATTGGTCCTCCACAAAAAGTCGAGAATCGCGGCAAGAATCGGGAACCACATGAAGCACGCGTAAAAGTAAGCTTCGTACAAAGTAAAGTAGCCCTCTGGAGGATGATCCACTCGCGCATATGAACAAGGAACAACTAGCTCGACTCCATCGGGAACACCAAAGCAAGCAGTAAGGGAATCCAAAGACTTCGAAGTTGACATAGTAGATCCTGGCGGGTCAGGTCCTCTCCGCTTCGACCTCCGTTTCTTGGAAGGTGGCATAACCACGATCTCATCGCTAACCTCTTCCACCACAACTACAGCATTGGAGGAGGCCGGTTTCGTCGAACTGCCAGTGTCAGACTCTGGAGAAAGAACCATTTTCCTTCCGAGAAGCAAAGGATCAGAAATCATATCTCCGGAATCATCTAAGTCGCGTGAACTGTCGAGCCGCGAGTCCATAGAGTCGGAAACAATTCTTTTCGATCCACTTCTTCGCTGTACCAAAGAGCAACGGTTTGAGTCAGTCTCACTCCACGAAGCTAGCGTTGTCACCAAGTCATCGAGCCGTCAAACCGTTTAAAAAAAATTAAAAAAAAAAATCGACTCGGTCAACGAGTTGACTGAGTCAACTCGCCAGCTCTCAAACCGCCATTCAAACCCATCGATCTCGTGTCGCCTCTCCTCGCTGATACCCGCCTCGATCTTTCCACGACGCATGACATCTTGCGTCTTACCGGCGTTTACTTTCTCTCTCCTCGCCGAAGCTCTCTCTCTCTTCTCCACTGCGCAGATCCGCCGCGAAAGATCGATTGTGCCATCGGTTCGCGACGATTCGAGCCGTGAGGACGATGCGATGAGATTGATTCGCGACGATGACGATGCGATGAGATTGATTCGCCGACGAGTTGGTTCGCGACGATTCGAGCCGTGATGACAATCCATCGATCCGTGATGACGACGCGATGACAACAGATCCGTAGGCGATGATGACGGCGTGACCGTGGCGAGGCTCGACGGGGGTGATAAAGCCGGAGAGAAACGACGACGCAGATCGAAGGAAAGAGGCCGGCGGCAGTAACCAAAAAAAAAAAAAAAAAAATCGAAATCCTACACCAAATAATAATAAAATAATAAATGGGAGATGATTTTTTTTTTACCTTCTGTCCACGAGAGGAAGTGAATTGATAAAAAATAATGTCTTGGAAGCAGACTTATTTATACCCGGAGAATCTTCTAAAATCACTTTGTGTCTAGGACAATATTCCTGAAATTTTCCAACAGGTCTCAAGACCCACTAAAGCAACATGACCATCAACCTCCTCAATCTTCTAAGTAAAAGAAAAAGAAAATAAGTCCAGGAAAACACGCCGACATCGGCTCAACGCGGAATAACGAAAACTTCCCGAGTTCGATGGCAAGACGTCCACGCTTGGCAACTTCGCAGTCCAACATATCGATCTCAGGCTTCAGGAACTTTTACCTCGGCATCATCATAACTCGATACTGCCGAGTTGGGGGGCTAACTGTAGGGGTCGGATTTCCCCCCTATGAGATCGATATAACGACGAGATCAACTCTGCGGCGTCCTAACAAAAACGGATCGAATCTACAAGGGCCCAGTCTAAATCTAGGCCCAAAATGACATTAAACCCATTAGCAAAATGGGCTTAATAGATTAATGGGCCTAAATGTTATATATTGCTTAATGGGTCAGACCCATTTATTAGCTGGCCCATTTTACTTAGGAGTACTATATATAGTTCATTATCATCTCCCAAAAAGGGGATCGATTCATTTGTAATCAGAGCTTAACAGAAACAGCAATAAAACATATCTTCAACTTTTGCTTTGTGTTTCATACTCAGAATACTCAGTTCTCCTTTCAACCCTTGACAAATTCAACTGTGTAGGATCCGCCGTCCACAGTTTCCCGCAAATGTAATGTTTTTACACTATGGATTTGGATGAAAAATCAGAAGAAAAAACCTAGAAGATTTACTGGTGAGAATCAGAACTATCTGCATCCAAATGTAATGTCTTTACACTATGGACTTTTTCTTTCTTTCTGTTAATTGGGTTCTTTCTTAACTGGTGTTTCTTTTTTATTTAGGGATCGGTAGCAGTATGGGGTATAAGAGAGGTAGTGGACTTGGCTCAAAGGAGCAGGGGATGAAAGACGCAACTTTTTCACTTGTTCTTCCTAAAAAAAACGTCGTTTGATGAGGCTATTGATCTTGTTAAGGAGAGAAGCGACAGAAACAGAGAGGAAGATCCAACCCTTGATGATAATGTAAACACAAAACCATGTACAACTTTGTAATGTTTCCTTACTTCCAAGACAATATTACTTCTCTAGTGTTTTTTGACTTCTTGTTTGTCTTGAGAATTGTAAAAAAATCGACAAAATCCGACATGAATTGGGACTTTCGAAACCATAACTTCGCATCGCGAAGCCTAGAGATCTAATTACGAAATCCTTAAGCCCCAAACTTTGTATCGCGAACCCAGGGTTCTAATTGCGAAAACCTATGCGATTTAACGAACCTAAGACCCAAATTACATGATCATCGTATTCATGATTCTTCCGATCACCCCGAACGTTTTGCCCCGCCGAATTCGATATCTTCTGTCGTATTATCCAAACCTCTAGCGCAGGATCTGTCTTATCTTGCCTTTTTCACGTTCTTTACGCTTGATCGATTCATCTGAATGTGATATTAGGGTTCGAGAGAGAGAGAGAGCAAAACAAGATTAGGGGTGAGAGAGAGAGGGAGAGAGAGAGCAAAACGAGATTAGGGTTCGAGGTTCGAGATTAAAGAGAGAGAGACGAGAACGACATGTACATATGTATATATAGACACCTATTTACACCTAATGAAGACGCAATTCAGAGCTATGAAGGAACTATGGAATGGGTGGAAGTGGTTTTAGATTCAGAGTGCCATGAAAAAACAAACCAAAGTGATAAGAGTAGCCAATGGGAACCACCAAGTGAAGGTTGGATCAAGTTGAATTTTGATAGTAGTTACGGTGGTGGGCTGGATTGCAAGAGATTACAAATGAGTACAAAAAGTAAGATCATGTTCTTCAAGCTTACAATCTGAAGCTTTGGGTTTTCTTCATGTTTTGCATATAGAATGGAGTCAAGGTTGGTGATATGTCTGGTTTGAAAGTGATAATGAAGAATTGACTTTGATAATCAATAAACAAAAAAAAAGCACATAGATTGGGAATATCTTACGGGATATAAGATGGTGGATCAAGAGATTACCCGACTGCTTTTTAGAGCATGTTAATTGTGAAATGAATAGTGTGGCAGATTTATTATCTAAAAAAGTTTATGAAATTAATTCTACTTTTGTGTCTTATAGAAATCCACCTATTGTATTATCCTTTCATAGTTTGAATTAATGAAATTAGATGTTAAAGAAAAACACATATTTACACCAAAAACAATAACAATTATTCAAAAAACAAAATGCAGAAAATCTGAATCATTTTCCAAAAACAAAAACACAAAAATACCATGCGGCATAGTACGGGTATTGACCTAGTTGTACTCAAATCCTAAATAAGAAGGTAAAGAGTTTTATTAGATTTGAGTATTTTTTTTATTGATCTCACCAGTTCTAAGCAAAATCTTGAATTATTCTACAACTAATTTTGAAAATCGTTGTTAAATTGTGTTATTTATAATTTTTTAAAAATCTTAACTAAAATCTGTTTTCTATTCTCTTCAATTAAGAGAAATTGGCAAGAATAATTAAGAAAAAAAATGAAAACATAATAACTAAGGAAAACACCCTATATGGCATTAATCATAGCCACTAATTTTAGAGTTTTTGGTTAGTTACTATGTTATAATTTTTTTGTTGGTTATTAACCAAATTAACCATTCAATTAATGATATAAGTTTGGAAAATGTTTAGCAAAAAAAATATATATATATAAGTTTGGAAAATGTTATTAAAACAAACAAATTAATAAACCATCGTACAAAGCGAGGGCTCATATTTCTCTGTTATTATAATAAGCCCCAAAACTATCAGCAAAAAGTTACAATAAACGACCCGATATTTCTCCGTAATTAAAATCCGTCTCCAGATTAAAGCCCCCAAAAAACCATCAAGACCGAAACCCTAACCCCTCATTATCCGCGAGAGAAGAAAATTGAGCAGCCATGGTTTGCATCAGGCGAGCGACGGTGGACGATCTGCTTGCGATGCAAGCCTGCAATCTCATGTGTCTTCCTGAGAACTACCAGATGAAGTATTACCTCTACCATATCCTCTCATGGCCACAGCTTCTCTACGTCGCTGAGGACTACAATGGTCGCATCGTTGGCTATGTGCTCGCTAAGATGGAGGAAGAGAGCAACGAGTGCCATGGCCATATCACTTCTCTCGCCGTTCTTCGTACTCATCGGAAGCTTGGTCTCGCCACAAAGCTCATGACCGCCGCTCAGGCAGCCATGGAACAGGTTACTTGATCTTTTACATTCGTTTTCCTTATTTTCTTCATCGAAGCAGTGTATTGGTTGTGTGATTTGGATGAACTAATTTGTGTGATTTGAGTTATGTTGAAGATTGGTATGATGATGGATGTTAGGCGTAGCAATTTGAAACAATGAATTGCTGACACTAAATAACTTTTTGTATCAATGATTGGGATCTTACTTCTGTTACTGAATTTGTGATAGTTGCTTCTTCACTTCTTGCATTGTGTTTTTCCCTTCTCTCTTGATTGGAATTTGAAGCAATTTAAGCTCTGCAGACTATATAAAGAATTCACCTTTGTTAGATTTGTCTCTGATTGTGTCATGCTTTGGAAGGTTTAGATTGATGGAAATAGTGAATTTCTGATTACCTGTGAATGATAGTTTGCTTTTCCGCTTGGACTTGAACTGTTTAAATCATTCTCATATGGTTTTGTTGCAGGTTTACGAGGCAGAGTATGTTTCGCTGCATGTGAGGAGAAGTAACCGAGCAGCATTCAATCTGTACACAGAGACATTAGGCTACAAGATTCACGATGTCGAAGCTAAGTATTACGCGGATGGGGAGGACGCCTATGACATGCGGAAGCATCTCAAGGGGAAGCAAAACCATGGCCACGGTCATGGTCACAGTCATCATCATCACCATGGAGGTGGATGTTGTTCAGGTGATGCAAAAGCTGTAGAAACAGCTCAAGTGCAATATGCTGAAGCAAGTTCGAAGTGAGATTGAGAATCGAAAGCAGGATGACCAAAACAGGTAATTATGAGTGTATTGGGGTGGGATCGCTTGCTCGCTCTAGTACTGCTCACTATTTTCTATTCATATGATTTTGAGTGATGAATACACTGGTTACCGCTCTGTGTTTCTCCTTTGTCTTTCTTTGAGTGTACTTTATATCTAGCCGTTCTTTTTCATGTATCATGTTTCGGAAAAATCCCAATGATTCTTTAAGACTTTACAACTTCAGGGAAATCTTCGATTTGCAAGATATTGGATTTCTATGGCAATATAGTACGTTTAATTACAAAAAGAATCTTGACTTCTACAGTTTCTTTTTCTACTCAAGAACCCCGCAAAGTTCGTAGGTTCTTGGTATTCGAATATCTTGAAGTACTAGTTTGTGCAGTGTTAAAGCTTTCCTGCAGCCATCTAATCTGGGAATTGAGACCCGCATCACGCAGAGAATTCAAAGCTGAGGTATAGAGCCTCGCATCTAGCTTGGTTCGTTCAACTTTCATGTCCTGCAACAGCCTCATTAGCTCATCAATCCTGCTGGTTTTGGAGAATACACCAACCATGATTCCTGCCATGGCCCTATCAATCTTTCCTCTGCTCATCCTAAACTCCCGGTAAAGCTCCACACATTTCTCCAACTCTTTTGCTCTATTATATGCACTGATCATGCTTGTGTAACTCACCTTGTCCGGCAACACCTTCATCCTCTTCATCTCTTTCCATATCTTTTCAACCCGCCTCAAGTCCATAGCTCTTCCATGCATATCAATCAAGGAATTGTAAATCCAAATGTTGGGTCTACATCCTCTTTGTTTCATCTTAGCCATGAGTTTCACCGCATCGCTTAGCCTCCCTGTTTTCCCGTACATATCCATAATGTTTGAGTATGCGACAACGCATTTGTCAAATCCCTTCTTCACCATCTCTTCAAACAACGTTTCAGCCTTGTCGTACTCCTCTAGACGACAGTAAGCATTGATGGTTATTGCGTAAGTCACTTGCCCAGCCTCGCATTCTTGCTTCATAAGCCATTCATAAACCTTAACTGCTTCTGCAAAACCTCTTTGTTTACAGAATCCATTCACAACCGCGCAGAGAATGCAATCAGAGACATTTAATTCGCTCTTTCTCATCGCGGCCACAACCTCTAGAGTTTTCTCCATTTTTCCTTCTCGTACATACATCAATACAACCTTCAAACACATTTCTGGATCCTTCAACAGTTTCTTCTCTCCTGCTTCTTTGAATAGCTTCTCGACCATTACAACCTCTCGCGCTTCCGCTAAGGCACGGATCAGCGTAGAGTACAATGCACTACTCTCCGGAATTCCTTTATCTTTCATCTCCTCCAAAACCTCTAGAGCTTCCAATGTGCGTCCTGATTTCGCAAGAGACGAGCATACAATGGTGTAGATGGAGCCTGATTCCTTGGCCAAGAAACTCAACCTCACACTCTTCTTAAACTCTTGAAATAACTCAACCACCTTTTGATTGTCACCAATCCTCTCATGAGCCTCCATTATCCTGCAATAACATCCCGGGCTTGGCTCAACTCCATGAGCTTTCATTCTATCAAACACTTGGATCGTACTACTATACATCTGAAGCTTGTTAAAGCTTTTCATCGCCGAATCAGATGCAGACACTGCCAATGATTTGTCTGATCTAAACACGTTAAGCAAACAATGCGTGATTCGGAATTTTCGTTCTCTGTTACAACTCCTGATCAGTATCGAACACGTATGAGCATCGGGTAATGCTTTACATTCCCTAAGATCCTCACAAAGCGAGACGAGCAAGTCCCAATTCTTGGAGTTCACCAAGTGATTGATGAGGTGTTTGGTCGTCCTAAACTCTGAGTTCTCCTTAGCTTTCTCGTAGAATTCATGAGAAAGTTTCCGGGTTTCCGGGTCTCGGAGCAACCTGGATAAGACCCGGTTGAGACCATCCGGACCAGGTTCTAAAAATGGCCACTTGTCTTGTTTGGGACTCGGTGACTTCTTTTCATCTTCCTCAAGGACAAGAGAGCATCGAGAGGAACAGACATGGAAACTGTGAGGCTTTTGGGTAGGAAAGAAAACGGGTTTGGTCGGAGAGGCGAAGCTGTGGTGGTTCACGGTGGCTACCCACGACCCACTTGCGATGGCCATGCTCGTGTTTGTGTGAGGAAGAGAGAGATCTCTCTCTGTCTCGTTCTTTCTCTTTTCTTCACTTGTGGATGAGTTAATTGATTGACACGAAAAAATTTGACCACTCGTTTAATTTTTCTTTTTTTGTAATTCGTGGTTTGTGCGTGATCGATCGTATGACGTTGCATCGTTTCGAGGTTCAGCTAAATGGACGAATCACGTGGCGGATTTTAGATTTCATGTTATGATAAGATTGGACTTATCTAGAGACCGGTTAGGTGTTTTAGGATTCTTGTAATTGGGCTTTTATGGGCCTCTTCGGATTTCCAATTAAGAGGGAAATTATGAGAGTCAACATATTTCAGATTTGTGTTTCTACATTCCCGGTATTTTCTGAAAAAGGAAGAAGGTGTTTTTACGGTAAGTACGTTTAAAAATTTGAACAGTAATCACCACTTTTTTTAGTGTGGTTATCGGGTGAAGTAAATGATACTCTGGCTCGAGAGATCATGGGACAAAACTATTCAGCGTATTGGGAATACATTGTTTATTTCACTTCAAACATTCTTCAAGGTTATATCTCTATTTTCACTATGCGATATGTCTTCCAAGCAGTAGTTTATGGCATTTGGAAGGAAAGAAATATGAAGAATCGGTTGAACAAAATTCGATGATAAGGGGATAATCAACTTGAGAAGAGTATAATGTTTTGGTTTATCACTCGAACAGATAGATCGATTCCAAATTCAAAATCTCTATCATAAAACAAGTTTTGGTTGGAATACAACTTAGCATTCAATTCAAAAGAAAAATTGAAAAATAATTTGTAGTTTGGGTCTTTCCTTTGAAAGTATTAACTAAGTAGGAAATTCAAAATAATCTGTATTTTGGTATTCTGATCTTCCTCTTATATGACCATTCAGTTTGTTTATCCTTATGGGAACTCAATCCATGCTTTTCTTTTACCAGGTCATTTGTTAAGTAGGTGAGAGAGTATATGAGACGAAAGAGTTTGGTGTACACATTTTTGAAAATTGTTTACCATTTAAAAGGTATTATAAAGTTTGTAATTGTCAGTGATCCACGATGGTCAATGCTTCATACACCACATTCATAATTGACAGCTCTAATAAGCTTGTTTTACCAACCATGTCGCATTTGGAAGATTGGCTCTAGTAAAATCTCATGTATTCATGTCTTCTACAAAAGCTACTTCCTACAAAAGTTGGACTTTGAGGTTGTGTAATCAAGGAGACACATCTTGAGCAACATCTAGAAGTAGAACAGTAGTCATAAAAGTTTACATCTACCTAGCAGGCTACCCACATGTCCTAATCTAATAAACAAAAACATTTATCTTAAGATTAAAAAATCAACTACTTTCCAAAATTGAGAAAGGAATATACCCCACATACAGAAAGGAACAAAACAATTTTAAAAAGAAAAATATATGTACAGAAAGTAATTTAAGGAGTCTCAACAACAACAAAGAAAAAAAAAATGCTCAACCAACTTGCCTTTTGCCTCTTTAGTTGGATTGTGTCGATGTCATGAGCTATTGAGCTTATCTATCAACATTCTTCCCTTACCCCACTGATATTGACCCTTCACTCTACTCTGCAACTAAATTATTTTTCAAAAAACTTAAATACAATTTTATAAACTAAATTATTTCATCTCTTAAAAAGTGAAACGCCTAAGCCATTCCAATCAGGCAGGAAAAATAGAAGATTAAGCTAAGCTAGACGTTATAAGCAGCACGGCGGACTCTAGGGGTCGAAACAACAACACGGCCGTTTCGGATCAAAGCTAGCCGATCTTTTATAGTTTTGTCGAAGAATCTGCTCTCCGGATTTTCAGCGTAGCATGTGTAGTAACAACCTACGCAGGCGTGAGGCAATGCCATTGAGATCCTCGTCTGTTAAAATATCCGGAAAAAAAAAACCCAATGAAAATATTGACATTTTGAGTCCAAAAAGAAAATGCAATGATAGAGTTATTACCATGAGGTATCCAATGAAGAAGGCAAGTAAGGAAATGGTTGCTGTAAAAGGTTTGTAAACCGTATGGGTCCAAGCAGCCGCGACAATAATACAGACGCAGCCGCTGCAGATCCCTGTGAGGAAGCAGATGGCGCTTGTTATGTCTGCATCTATGATCTCAACCATATCTACATCCTCAAACAGTTTCCACGTATCTTGCGACGCCCTCACAAATCCTTTCCCGTACGCTGCTATCTATAACATCAACAATATATTCACAACATTTAACAACAACCGGAAAAAAGGCGCTCTTTGTCTAGTTTGATCCGTCCGTTGTTACCATTCAAAGCTAAAATTGTTTGCAACAATTAATTTACTATTAGAGCAGCTCAAGACAAATAACCTAATACTCCCTCTTTAGCATTTTAAATGATTTTTAAGGTTAAAATTTAACCAATAGAAAACTAATCTGCAGAATTTAAAGAGTCAAAAACAACAAAAACATAATTAATTTTACTTTGAAAACTTAAAACATCATCTAATTTGAGACAAAAAAATCTCTCTAAAAAATCATTTAATATGATATGGAGGGAGTACTATGGATTCCAAAACAACACTGTGCTTTTTTTGGGTGATTCAAAATAATTACTAAAATTGCAGAAAAGCATGTGGTTGTGCCTCGACTTCTCAAGATCATACAAGAGTCTCATATCAGAAAAAGAAAAAAGAAAGACCCACCACAACCAAGTTGATTTTAATACTATTACTAGACTGATTCTTTGTAAGAAGATATTTATTATAAAGAAACCGAATAATTGCAGCAGATATATACTATTAAGAAAGGGAGAGATTAAGACAAATCACACTAGTAACCTGCTCCTTTAAAAATGAGAAAATGAAACTGAGAAGTGGCATGGATTAAAGGGTCTGGTTAATACCTGCACAAAGGCCCAGCCATTGCCGTGCTCGAATATGAAGTCCATGAGTTTGAGACAGCAATTAGCGCAGCAAAACATGAACTCGTCTTCACCTTTGAGCAAATTCAGTCCTCTTGCCACGATTCTTAGTGCTTCGATCGTTGGAACAAACAAAGATCCCAAACAAGCGCTCCCAAGGTTACGAGACAAAGCCCTTTGGAAACTAAACCGTGTACTAGACTGCATTCCCCGAAGATAGTACAAAGCAACGACCCGACTCACAGTTAGATTAACAACATTCCTCATAACTTCCGTCGTCCAAAGCAAGCTCAACACCAAGCCAATAATCACTAGTGGCGGATAATAGAAGTTCAAGGCACCGATTACACCGAAAATCCAAAGAGACATCCAGAGGAAACCAGCAGCTAGCATGTAGTAGGTTGGTAGATTAAGATCCGAGAACTTAGAAACAGGTTCTAACGACTTGACCAATATCTTGGAACAGAATTTGATCCTACGCGTGACCCAGCAAGCATATAAACCATTGCCAATAGAGAATGCAATAAGGCAAACCCCGATAGCATCGGTAGCTGGCATCTGGAAACACAGTAATAGAATTCCCGACGATAGAGACATCAAAAAGGTACTCCAAAGTATGAAGTGAATCATGAAATCAGGCCAAATCCTGAATGCCAATTGCCAGAGGAACGCGATTACGATGCTCAAGAACGATGCAGCTTCGACTTGTGGAAGTAGAAATCTGATGATCTTTTGCTCTTTCCTTTTGACACTACCATTGGATCCAATTAGACCTTGTACTCCTCTGAAGACAAGGAAGCATACAAACCCAACAGCTGCTACCTTGTGAACCATGAAGAGCAGTAGAAAGAACTTGTTTGTGTACTTTGTTGAATTCAATGATGCCAAAGTTTGCTGCAATCAAATTAAAAAAACTTCAACTTACCAACTTAGCAACCCTTGCAAATTTCAAAGAAGACCCACCAAAATTTCAATAAACAGAGTCCAAAAAACAATCAATTTCCTCCATATCTTTAGAACCCATTGAGGTGAGACAGAAATGGAAGCTAGCGAGTAATAGAAGGAATCTTTGATTAAATCCATGAAAAATGATAACTTTTTCCCAATTGAAATGCAAAATAGAAAGGAGATTGATTACTTGAGGGGTTGGGGTGAAGAGGGAACGAGATTGATGTTGAAGTGATGGCGACGGAGACAGCGGTGGCTGAGGCTCTACTGGCTGTTGCGACGACGGCGGCGGTGGAGTCGTCGGCGGCGGCGGCTGTACTCTTGAGGAAGATCGGAGTGGCTGCGAGAGATTAGGAGGAGGAGGCGTAGTGAATCTAGAACCACCACCACCGCCATTAAAAATTATCCTGAGAGGATTTGTTGGGTTTAATCTGTTCAAGCTCGCCAAAAATCGGTGATGATGATTAGTTTCTTCATCTTTCTCCTTTGATTCTTCTTCTTCTTTTACTTCTCTTCGCTTCGTCTCTGTTTCTTCCCTCTCTCTCTCTTCGTTTTCTCTCTCCACCACCACCGCCTTCAAAACAAAACAAAAACTGATCGTTAACAAAAAAAAAGATCATTACTTTAGCAAATAAAAAGAAGAAATTTCTACGAAATGCAGGATTTTGAATTGAGAAATCGTACGGGCTCTGCAGCACCCATTTGTGACGTCACTTCCCGGCGGCGCCGGTATTCTCTGGTCCTCAATAAGAAATGTTTTCGCAAAAAGTCTTCTTTTTTCTTCTTAAAGTGGATTGTGTAATTACGTTATATGTGTGTGATTGGTGTGTGTGAAGAAGAAAGATGTTACTGTTTTTGTTTTTTTTTTCTTTTAACTTTTGCATTTATTTTTTTACAATTTTGGTCGTTGCCATGAGTCACACAGTAACGTTTTTAATATGACATCATGAATGGTACGAAAAGCAGCAGACTCTCGACCAGAGAGATACGACATGTGCCAGATCTCGGCGCGTGAGACACACTCTCCATTTTTGTTCCACTGCATGGTTCGGAACAACAAAAAACACACGTGAAGATAATGCTGAGGAGAAGAAGGAGATCGTTATCCTCTGTATTGACGTGTACGTTACACCAAGGAAGAGTGAAGCGACACGTGTGAGGTTGACTAGAGATGGACGGTTGTGATGTATTTTTTGATGAAGATTGAGTTCCGTATAAAGTGTTTTTGTGTTGCTAAAGATAATTCAGAAGATAATGTATGATTCGCAAAAACATCATGTAGGAAACATTATTTAATCGCGTCGTCTTTTTGATGATTAGTATACCAAGATTTGGTTTTTGTTTAGTTGTATAGATCCCACTTACATCACTATAAAAGTTATATTTAGTTGTATAAAGATCCCCACTTTACATCACTATAAAAGCTATACATTTGTAATATAGTTGTGATAAAATTTCTTGTATCGATATGCGGTGACAAATTTTACTAGTATACATTTGCTAATTAGCTTTTTAACTTCTAAAATAAAAGTCGTAGTAGAAAATGTTTTGCATTTTTCTTCTCACCTCAAAAATTTCATGACTTTTTAACTAACAACAAATTGTAACAATCATTTTTTTACAAATACCAATTTTCGTTTCATTTTAACCATGTATAGTAGATTAAAATATCTAGTTGACTCAAGGAATATCAAAATACCTAAACCATTTCCATATTCAATAGCTCATATCTCTTTGTCTCGTAATATATTTTCATTTGTCTCAAAGAATATAACTAAACTATTTCCATCCTCTAGTAGCTCAGACTCCAGCATATTACTGATCAATGCATGAACAGAGAGTGCAACATAGCCTTTTAAAAGATCCCTTTAACCTCAGAGAATCTTTCAGTTTGACATAATAAGGATTGCCCAACATACATCTACATTAGAAAATAATAAAAAATCACACAACATTATAGACATAACCAAACACAAATAACAAAGAATAACGTATTTGATTCTTATTGTAAGATAATACGAAGAATTTTGGATTTAACAATTTTTCAGTTAAAAGCAGTTCTGATTACTAAGTAAATCTATATATATAATAGCACGCTTTTCTCTTCTCTTATAGTCTCCTCTCCACCTAAGCAAAAAAATAATTATACAATTAATGTTATTTTACATTTTCATCTAATTCATGTATATATATATCTTTTGTTATTTATAACAATTAAAAATTTTAATTAAATAAAAAACGAAAAATGAGTAAATAAGTGACTAAAAGTAGTACATACAAGATTATTTATGTATTTTACTATTGTCAATACAAATGAAAACAATTAATATATTTCTTTTCTATTATATTTCATTTTAGAGTGTAAAAATTAATTTAAAAAAAAAAAAATTAGAGTGTAAAAATTGAGTGTCAAACGATTGTTAAGAGGTTAGAAGTTTAAAGAGAAAGAATATATCTTATTTCATTAAAAGGACACTGAACCATCTCACTAAATATGAGAAAATAATGTGAAAATTTAAAATATATGATTTTATTCAAAATGTTCTATTTAATTTTTTCAAAAATATAAAAGAAAAAATTGAAAGTGCTATAATACCATTTTTTTAAATATATAAGAGACATAAAAGAAATTCACATAAAAACTAAAAAAGTAATGACCCCATTACCCGTCAATATTCACATAATCTAGTATATAATTACTAAAGGGGTTTATGCAAAATAATCCTCTATAATATTTTTTTTTGCAAGATTACCCGTCAATTTAGAAAAATACAAATCAATGCATTCAACTCGATGAAAACCTGCAAAATAACTTTTCATTTTTTTTTTGTGCAAGATTACCCTTTAATTTAGAAAAATGCAAGTCAATGCATTTAACTCTACGAAAACCTGCCATGTAACCCTTAACCGTCTATATGTTTTTAGTCTGTATATGACTGTGTATTTACCATCAAAACTACATCGTTTTGCAAATTTTAAAAAGAACAAAATTACGCATGGAGGAGATTCGAACCCATGATCTCTAAAAAAAAATCTGGAAGACACAATCACTTTGCCATGATAAACCTCATTAAATTAACAAACATAAATAAATATTATACGATTTTTCATTTTTCACCAACTCTAACCTAGAAATTCAAAACCCAGAAAGAAAAACTCAAGCTTTATACCAAAAATTAGTACATATGAAACTAGAAGCGAAATTCAATTCAATAGGACCGTAATTTTCACTAGAAATTCGAAGACCCATAAGGGAAAGACTCGAGCTTCAAATACAAAATGAACCCAAAAGCATCGAAATGAAGCTAGAAGCGAAATTCAGATGATAAAACTGAAGAGAATCCTTCTTCACGGAAAAAATTCAGAGATTTTGAGGAAGAATGGAGAAGAAGAAAGTAAGAAAGGTAAGTGAGATTGGAGATGGAGGAAAGTGGGAAAGAGAAAGAATATGGTGAATTTTGATTAAGAGTGGGTGAACATCGTATTATATTTGTATTTATCTGGCAAAGTGGATATGTCTTCTTGATTTTTAGTAGAGAACATGGGTTCGTATCCCCAAAACAAATACACAGTTAAGGGTTATATTGCAGTTTTCATAGAGTTGAATGTATTGATTTGTATTTTTCTAAGTTGAATGGTAATATTACAAAAACAAAATTGTGGAGGGTTATTTTACAGGTTTTCATAGAGTTGAATGCATTGATTTATATTTTTCTAAGGTAAAGGGTAATATTGCAAAAAAAAAAATATTGTGGAGGGTTATTTTACAAAAAAAAATCCATTATTAAATGCATTTTAACCAACTAATTATTTTTTGCACGAGGTGTTGTTTCCCTTAACACACTTAGATAACGAAAATCAAAACTTGTGGCCAAAATAGAAGAGAATCAAAATCATTATGTCATGTCTTACTTTTCATATCCTCACAAACCTTTCATCTATCGTCGCTTCCAATTTGTTTTTGTAGTGATTCTCAAAACACCCAAGATTTATGGTTTTTCGTTTTGATCGAAATAGTTTGCATTTAAGATTCCCGCAAAATTGCATCTCAAGCACTCCCCATCAATACTACATTTTAGATTTTCATCTCCAACACCAACTCAAGCTCTTGCGTTTTATTTAGATTCAATACCATTTCTATTATCTTCTCAGAAAGATTCTCTTTCTTGTTCTAAAAATTTGTCATGTTTTCAGAAACTCAAGAGTTGAACAATGTAAGCTTTAATTATGGATTCGTTCATGAATATAAAGTCCAACTGAATAACTTCTTGCCTTGTGCATCTCTACGAGTTTCATAGCTTTCTCCATCAGCTTCGTCCTCTTTGTCTCCAGTTCTAACGAAGAATTTTCACCTTGCTGAATATCTTTATACAGCTTTTGCGTGTACGTGTACTTCTACACAAATTCTTGTCATCAAGAAGACACATGCAAAAACCAAAACAAGTATATATATGTTAGCAAGAAACATTGAAGATTTTGTTCTACTAAAGCTTTTTTTTTACCATATCAATAACTCTTGGATCTCCAGTTTATACGATTCGAAACTCTCGCAAACCTAGTCAATCACATCAAGTCTTTGTTCAAGCTCTTGCTTGCATTTCTTTATCCTCTCAAGCTTTTGATATAAGCTCTCAGTTTGGCGCGTATTTAAACTCTCTTTTACTTTTTCAACATTTGATGCACTTCTCAATTCTCTCTCTCTCCTAAGTATGTTCCAACCAGCTCTCCAATCATTCCAATCAAATTAACGCGTCCATATAGTATATTATCCCTTTACAAAACACCTTTCAAATAAAGAAAGATAACTTCAATGTAAAAAAAAAACTGAAATTCTTAAAAATCTCATAACAACTTCTTTTTTCAATTACCATTTTGATAACGCTTTTCAAAATTCTTGGCGTCTTCGAATCCTTTAAAATTTGTTTGGAATAGATTCATCTCTAATTGTTTGGCCGATCCGCGATTAGTTTAGTTTACATTGGCAGAACCTGGGATCGATTAGTTTGGATTTTTCTCTCATTTAGTGCAAAATTTGACCAAAAAGTAAATTAATTGGACATATAGACATTGATATTTGGTTTATGTATTCAGATTGGATCATATTTAACGTTTACATATGTAATGCAATTTAAACTTATATCTAGGAAACACAAACATAAATGCATAACAATCGGTTATTTGTTATCACATTTTCCATATTCAATTCATAATAGAACTCGGTGATCTCTCGATAGCTTAAGATTTTTCTTCATTACTCATATCGGTCGCAAAACCTTCACATGTTTTCAGTACTAATTAGAATTTGACAAAAAAAAAAAACCTTTAGCAAATTTTGTTTTATCTTAAGTTTCGACAACTAAAGTTTTTAATCTATACATATGTTTCGCTCTTTTATAATCATAAAAATTGAAATTTCATTTTAATTCCTAGTGGAAGTTTAGCAAACATGAATTGCCGAGAAGGGATAATGAACAAGCGAAAGTGTAGAGACCAAAAGAAGTGAAAATGGAAAACGATTAGCCATATTCGAAATGTCAATGGAGTAAATTTGGATGAGTTATAATTGAAATAATCAAATTAGAGAAGATGTGGGCCAAACTCACTTCTCCTTCTCGGCAGTTTTTGTTGGGTATGGGCTTCTAAGATGAGTGGGATTTTGAGCCCATTAAAGACCCAACTTGGGCAGTTATGGGGCCTGGCCCATGAGGCTTATAAGAGGCTGAATTTGAGCCTAATTTTCACCTCAGTTTTTCCTAAATCTCATATCTTGTCTTTTGAGAGACAACCTAAGTTTTTTGGATTCTCAAGAAAAAAGCTTTTTGGATTCTCAAACCCTGTAATTTACTCTCGGCGGACGAGTTAAACTTTTCTCTTTGAAACATGTCGTATTTTCTTCCCTTTCATGGAGAATGGTCGAACTCACGTGTTTTATGCCAGAAATTTTTAAAGTCACATGGTAAAGTGACTAACTTGAGAATCTCCGGCTTTGCCGCGAAGACCCTCTTGACGCATCTGAGGCATGTTTTGGATCTGCTGTCTATCATCTTCTGCGATGATCTATCTGCTCTTTATTTTATTGCATTTCAATTATGTTGTATTAATGATCGAGGATGCTTAATTCTCTCTGTTTGTACTTTGATCGGTTAAATGAACGAACTAAAATTGTTAGAAAAAAAAAAAAAAGAGAAGATGTGGGTTAGATAAAAAGATTTTGTGATATTTAGAAAGTGAGAGGGTGTTATTCAATGATCCATTTAATAAAATCCATTGATTTACATACTTTATTGAAATTATTTCCTAAAACTGATGTGATTCTGGTAGATTTCCAGAACGATAACAAGCTTGTTGGGTTAGGTTTCTATTAACTTGATTACTTAGTGCTGCTTATTCATTGCACTGAATCATTTTGTTATATAAATAAATAAAAAATAAATATGCTTACTGTTTGCTAAAGAAAATCCGCAGCCAAAATATTATCTTAATTTTTGCTGGAATTTTTCTTGGAGATATATATACTTCAACTATTTCAAGGGATCTAACAGTTTTTCAAACCGTGACAATGACAAAGCTAAGAGTAATAATTTGTATACTTCATTGTATAATAATATAATAGTTATGCTACATTAACATTCTAACAAGTTGTTTCCAATACAATCTTTTACAAACACATCTCTGATCATCTAACTTGGCATCAGACACATACAATCTACAATCAGATGTAATTTGAATACCATCAAAATCTCATCGCGACGCTCTCTAGTGTTCTTGTTGTGTTTCAGCTAGAAACGGTTTGAACGTCATTACAACTCCGAGTGCCAATACCACATTCAAGATAAAGAATACCATTTGGGTTCCTGCACATTCACAGTACCATTCTCTTCTTTTTAGTCCCATCGAACCGTTTGAGTTCTGAATATATGTATAGCTTATTGATCAATATATCAATAAATGAATATGAACAAATTCACATTACCAGGGAGAAAAGCAGCATCCTGACGTTTCTCACTCCAAGAAAATCTGTCAATAAAACGCGAAGAATCTCGATAAACCAACAGGTTCGTATGGTTTGTTTTTATATCCAAAGTTGAAGAAGGAGGTAGAAAAGTTGTTGCATACATGATTCCTGCTGCTGCTGGACCTATTGCTTTGAAAATAGACATCCCTGTCATGGCAATCCCATTAGCTGCTCCTCTTTGGTCTTGTCTCTGTTTGTTTTCAATAAGAAATATGTTATTGCCGGTTTCACCTAAATAGTAAAATGGATCAATGCTCTCAAAATACTTACCACTGCCTTGTTTTGAAGGATGAATAAGCCAGTTATAGCAGACACCTGCACACACACACACACACACATATAAGTTATAACTGTTTTGAGTATGTATGTATTCTAAAAATCCAAATTACACATTCTTATAAGGTTTTCAGAGACTTACGCTTAAGACATTCTTTGCTACGGATGCACAATTTAGCGTCAGTGTAAGCGCGAAACCAGATAACTTTGCTATTAGTGGGTAAAATGCTAAGAGAACTAAAGCCAGACTCTGTTTGAGTATCGAAAACAAGCACAAGATTAGAACTTTCCTGCTCAAGAAACATAAGGTTGGAAGTAAGAATCAAGTGGTTACCCCGGATATACGTGTAACTATGATGGGTCCTAAAAGCCTCTCCGCGTAAGAGTAGAGCGAAAGCTGAAAGATAAGGAGACCAAAACCTAGAAAAAAGGTACTGTTTAGATCAGAACAATCCATCTCTATTGTAAATGTTAGCATTGAGAAGTATGGACACACCTGAAATTGCAAGAACAGAACCAACATCTGCAGAGGAGTATCCCAAACCTCCGTATTTCCTCGGGCTGTTTGCCCACAATGAAAAGATCTATATATATAGGAGAAAGAAAGCTTAAGATTTTGTTTTTTGGGGAAGAATAAACAAAGAAGAATGTGGAGGAAGAAGAAGAAGAAGACTCTCACCTCTGTGTAAGCCATATCATGAAGTGAAAAGATGCAGTAGACGATAATAGATGAGATTAGTGGCCAATTCTTCAAGAGAGAGCTTTCTTCATTTCTCTCTGACGCTTTATGAGATTCAGGGTCTTTGAGAGCATCAAAAGACTCATCATGTGAGGAATCATCATCAGACTTGTGATTGTGCAATGTTTCCTGGAGAGGAGAATCAACGGTTGAACACTGTAACTCACTCATGGAACAGGAGAGAGCATGAAACGTAAAGAGCGTACCGGAATCCATAACGAAATTATGGTCACCAACAATGCAAAAATAGATATTGCAAAGCACGGCAAGAAGTAGGGAAATCTGCATTGTGATTTATAGACCAATGAGACTATTTGTATATGAGTTGAATGAAAATGAAGAGGAGATAAGGGAAATAAGTACTTACTTCCCGAAAATCGATTCCTCTGAGAACAAACTTGGATATTGCTTTGCAGGCTACAAGATCAGGAGATTAAAACAAGAACCAAGAGAGAAGTAGAGCGAAATAACAAAGATTGAAAATGGTTTTACTAATGAATACCTCAGCAAGAAAACCTCCCAAAGCAGGGCCAACGATGAGTCCAATGCCCCATGCTGTACTAACCTACACGATACGATAGGATTTTTTTTTTTTTATATAAATTGCTCATTTGCTCTTACTCAACTGGAAAAGTTGAAGACTTTAAAACTTTGGATCAAGAACTTACAGCTGAGAGTGCTAACCTTGATATTCATCACGGAATGTTTCCATCGCGTAAGCCTGAATTCATCCATTTTTCGCGTTAATGAGCTTCCGAGAAACTCATGGAATAAGTATGTCAAAATGTTAATGAGAGAGCACAAAAGAAGACACCTTTATAGGACCAAGTAAACCATTGAAACTACCAAGGCAAAACCTTGTGACAATAGCCATCCAGAAATTCAAACTTTAGACCAAACAGAGTATTGAAAATGACCCTGTAACAGAATCAAAGCAAATTGGTTTTAAAGAGATACAGAAACATAAATAAAAGAGATTGAAGAAATAATTTGATCAAAGAATCACTAACACTGAAGCAGTTCCTATGAGGATTACAGGTTTTCTACCGTAACGATCAGCCACAATTCCCCATATAACCGATGTCAAAGCTCGACCGAGCATGAAAGAACAACCTATACAGAGAATGTGGGTTTAAAAGACTTGTAATCATTGAGAAATTAAAGAGATTTATCTTGGTTACGGTTAATATGATCATCGATGACTGACTAACCAACAAATCCAGCGTAGAAACCAATGTCCTCTTCTTTCATTGCTATGTTAAAATCACCAATCTTACAAACACAAGAACAACAGCAACAACAAGAAATTCTTCTACTGTTACAACACGTACGTACCAAAAAAAGGACTATAATGAAACGAATGGGTCATTGAGAGAAAAGGAGTAGGATAGGGGGTACTCACCATAAAGTAAAGAAATGGGAAAAGAGACGAAATAGGCAGAGCTGAAACACACACAAAAAGAAAAGCAAATCATTACATTTACTTCTTTTGAGATTAAGACAAGGAAAACATTTCATTCATCAATTTTTTTTAAAACACAGAGTTGTTAATAATCTTACCGGTGCAGAGGACGATGATCCAAACGGTACAAAGCTCCCAGAAAGGGAACCCTCGACGAAGCCTCTTCATTTGATCAACCTTGCAGCCTGGACAATCCTCATGGTGCTTGTTCTCAAGCAAACACTCTGCATATTCTTCCGACGACATTTCTACAATCTAATCGAATCGAACCGAAATCGAAGAATTTGGGAAGAAGAAGAAGAAGATACGATGTGTTTTAATGGGGGAGGAGTAAAACCAAACACAGGATTTTCACGTTGTCATTAAATGATCTCTCAACACAACACAAACGACGAGAAAACAATTATAATAATATAGAGAAAGAGAGAGAAGAGAAACACAAGTTTGGCTTTTGCCCTTGTCGCAGTCGCCAATACATGTTACGTTTGCTAATCTCTTTCCATTTACTGTTTATTTATTTATTTACTTCTTTTGTCACAAGAGATAGAGAAAGCAATTTTACTAGATGCAAACTTTATTGAAAATGCCGACGTGATGTAATTATGATTATGGGATATTTGAATCCAATAACAGTAAGGGAAATTATGTGTAATTAATTAGAAAACTTTAGTTGTGGGGTAGATTGTATGGAAACAGAAACGGATTACGTGGAAACGAAAGGTTAAGAAACGTGGAAAACGATTAAAAAAAAAAAAATTAGGAAACAGATACGTTTTGGAAACGTACACACACATACATATACATATATATATGAATCAATAACATCAAAAACAATATTTAAAAACAATTTAAACAACACAAATTATACACATGAATATTAAATAACTTAATAAAAGCACAAAGTATAATAATTTTGTTGTTTTGAACCAATATACAAACGCAATCTTTCATAATTTTGTAGTTTTTAACCTATAAAAGTACTAAATATATTCTTATATTTCCAAACTATTTAATTATTACGTAATAAACAATTTTTCATCGCATTTTCACAACGAAATCAAACATGTCCGTCATATTTCCAATTTGAGATTTTTAGGAAACGAATTTCTGTCGCGTTTTCAAAATGAAATTAAAATTTCCATTGAGTTTCTAATTTAAAATATTTTAGGAAACGTATTTCTATAGAGTTTCCAAGAGTTTCGGTTTCCGAAACGTTTTCGAACGGAAAACGCTTCTCGAAACGGCAACCTAGGTTGTGGGATATTTGTGGTTTTATATGTCACATCACATATGTATTAAAATTGTGTATTGTGTGACCATGGTGCAATATAATAGTATTATGGAAAATATACGAGTCATAAGACTGTTTTAATACGAAATCTATTAAAATATGTCAAAACATCAAGTCTATAATTGTGGTCGTTAAATTGGACTCGTCAATTGTAAACAATAGACTATACAATCAAATATTGTTATATATTAAATATTTTATGTCCACTACTTTTTAATCCACGACCTCCTGTCAAAAAAGGTGATGCTAAATTTCTGGTGTACGTTATTAGCTATTATGTCATTGTTTTTTTTTCACTGGAAATAGAATATATTATAAAGGAGTTGAGATACAAACAATATACATGACCATAATCAGAATCCAAAACAATCATAAAGCCATAGGTCACAAAAGGTTACGAGGGGAAGAGAAATCCTCTAGAGCAAAAAAAATCCTCCAATCAGAATGGAAAACCCGCAGCAACGTATGACTGTAAACGATACCCGGAAATCACACTATCCATTATCTTAAAGGTTCCTAAGTTAGCTTGGTGCTTTTCCAAAATCAAAGTCCAAAAGTGAAAGTCTCTAAGAAGACAAAGAAGTTTGGCCGAGTGATACTAAAAAGATGGCCATGCCTGAGGTCTTGAAACCGCACCTACCAAGTCATTGTCTTCAGATGCAAAGATCACATTACGATACCGAAATTATCTAAGGCTTTCAACTGCCCAAAGTAAACTTTCAAAAGAAGCATCATTCTTAGAGTAAATAGAAGAGAAGGATCTTCTTCCATTCAACAGAACCTTGTCCTTGTAATTTTTTATCACCCAAGAAGCCCCACTGTCTCTTGTGACATTGTTCCAAGTATATCCAATGTTGCATTTTACCCAGGTCTGCTTGGGAGGCTTCCAAATCCTCTGGTCTGGCCGATTGAGTGTAACGTCAGAGGCTGCAATATTTCTATCCACAGCTTGAGCCATGAACCATTGGTTAGCATCCTCAAGTATCTTTCTAGCCGTTCCCAATCCACAGAAGCTCAGCCCCTAAAAAATCAACTTTGTCCACAGCATCCAAAGCAACCAATGGAAAGCTCTAGACATTCGACAGTTAGTTCCAAGTTTTTTACTAGTGGACAAGACGTAGAATAAGTTTTCATAGACCGACTCCTGATCAAATCCATTATGACAATACACAAGAAAATTTGTTTTTAGACACAAAATTAATTGTAGCTTATAGTCAAAATTTGTGGCTATTTTGCATTTAGCCACAAACAGATACAACTCAAATTCGTAACTATAGGCTTGTAACTATTTGCAAGTCGTGGCTATTTGTGGATTTTTTTCCACGCCATAGCGACGACAAATTTTGTAGCTTATATCCACAAAATAGACACGACTAAATTTTGTGTCTAATATAGCCACAGTTGGTCACAAACTAGTCGTGTCTAATTTCCACAACTATACACAACAATTGTCGTGGCTAACATACAATTAGCCACGAATCCACGACTGAACTTGTCTCTATAATAGCTACAATATAGATACAATATAGTTATTATTGTATATATTCATAACACTTTTATAAATGGATTTTTGTTGGATAAAATGACATATTTAAAAAGGAAAACCATATTTTATTAATATGAAACCATGATATAAAATACTTATATTACAAAGATAAGATCATACAACTCTTGTAAATCATCTAGTACTGGAATTGCTTTCAATATGGTTCGCACTGTAAATTGGCAGCTTCACAACTCCATTATCTCCTTTCTCATAACTTCCAACCCTTGATTCATTAATTTCTCATGCTCTCTTTCCCCATTTTTGCAGCTTAAACCATTGGTAGTAAATCTTTCTCTTCCTCTTCAAAATGTGCTTTACACATCATCTATTTATAACAACAATGGTCACGGATCTGAAATTCAGAGGTCTCCCAACTAAATAGAAAACAATCACAAATCGATTTGGCTGATCAAACTTACTTGGAGCTCGTGGTTACAGTCTTTGACATACTCCTTTTAATGATGATTCTGCGATGATGTCCCAAGAAAAGGTTAATTTAGCGATTTGAGCGGGCTGAGAAAACAAAACGATGTGTTCCCAAAAGCTGTCAATGACGGTATATGAAACAAAACAAAACAAAACCATTTTGGTTAGTATGGAAATTAACCCTTTCACAACATCTACGCCCATTACAAACTATAATAATATATAAGAGAGTTCCCAAAGGCTGTCCATGACGGTATATGAAACTCACTCATCCTTATTTTGTTGGATTTTACCTTCACGAAACTCCCCTGGAGGGAAAAGCTCAGTGACAAGGATCGAAGGTGGATTAGTTTGCTGAGAGAGTTCATTCTTCAGCCTGCAATATAATAAAATTCAGAGTAAAGAAACAGACAAAAGACAAAAACATCTCTTACTTGCTATTATATTTCTTCTTCTTCTTCGTCAGCTTAAAAGAAAGAAAACAAAATTATTATATTAATCAACCATACAAGAATAAACTAATCGATTTTCAAAACAATAAATCGAATATAAAACTTGAATCTCTTGAAGAAGAAATCAGCAAGGAGAACCACGAAATCCTAATCCAAAACAAACAAAAAGAAATCTCAAAACTTACATTGTAGAGCACAGGGATTAAGTATCCACGAGTCGGAATTTCAATAACAAACCCTAATTTTTGAATTACAAACAAACCCATCATTAGAGAGGATGAGAGATCTTAAGCATAAACTGAAATTACTGCTTGGGGCATAAATTACTGAAATTTAACCATTATTGGAAACAAAGCGACCCAACATTAGAGAGGAAGAGAGAACTTAAGCATAAACTGAGATAAGTATGAGAAGAAACAGAATCTCTGAATCTAGTCAACGAGATTCGACACATGCCTTTGTTTCTTTTTTCAGCGGCACGTGTTCCAACAGATGCGGCGGTTCCTCCTCTTCTCTGCCGGAACGAATCTTGAAGGAAGACGTCGGCGATGACACCACACGGTGGCTGAGATGTTGAGATCCACATTAGAAATCAGAAGGGTCGAGAGGGTTTCCGTCGGTGAAAACAAAGGGAATTTTTTTAGTCAAATATGCAGATCTAAGAGGATAAGAGGGGAGAAGAGAGAGCCGAAGAGTTAAAAGGAGATGGAAGAGAAGAATATAGTGAGCCGCAGATGAGAAGATAGGGAGACGAAGAGATAAGAGAACAAAGTTTTTTTTTTAATCAATTTTTTTGTTTTGCTAAGTGCTGGGGAAATACTTTTACTTTGATGTTTAAGTGACTTTGGTTTTGGCGTTAAAGCGAATTAGGCTAAATGTTGGCGGAAATCTATAATTTTTGTTTCCCACTTAGGTTTTTTTTTTCCTTAGCATAGTTAAAATGCTATTAAAATGGTAGGTTAAAGTAGGGCTAGCCATTCGGATATCCGATCGGGTTCGGTTCGGGTATTTCGAGTGTTCGGGTGTTCGGGTTTAGGGGTATAGAAACCGATCGGATATAAACTGTACATCGGGTCGGGTTCAGATCGGTTGTCTTCGGGTTCGGTTATTTTCGGATACAACAGAATCCCCAACTCAACAAACTTTGTCTGCAAGCTTCATACATATTAGGCCAAATAAAAACCATAAGCAAAGTACATACATAGAGTTAAACTTTGACATAGAGTTTGAAATAAAACAAAAGCTTAACCAATTCTTTGACATAGAGTTTGAAAAAGAGAATGCGAGAACATGTTCCAAAAGGGCATCCTCTTTAGTCTTCATGTCATTACGAAATGCAAATGCTCCATCAGTTCTGACAATTACATAACAAAGATTGGGATTCCTTATTGCTATTTAAGAACAATCACTAGTAAGAAGTGAAACATATAGCAGTAGCTAAGCAAGCAGATTGTAAGTAAGTTGAGAGGATTACCTTGTAAGTTGGGAGCTTGTAGCTAAGCAATAATCATTTACTGGTCTAGATTTAGAGTTCCAAACTCTGATAAAGAAACACAAGCAGAATGTAGTAAACAAATAAAGAATAAAGTACAAACAAATGTAAAGAAATGTACCTCTTTCAAGCTCATCCTCATATTGGACTTCTGCAAGTATTTGTGCATTTGTAAGCACCATAGCTTCAAATTTAATGTCTTGTTTCATCCATTGCTCAGTACACATCAATACCTCAATCATATAGTGGGTTAGGCAACTTCTATAAGGTTCTATGATTCTTCCACTAGTGCTAAAAGCACTTTCAGATGCAACCGAAGACATTTGCATAGCAAATAAATCTCTAGCCATCTCTGATAAAATGGGATACTTGCCACTATTGACTTTCCACCAAGAGAGTACATCGAACTCTATTCCCATCATCAGTTCAGGATTCTCAACTTTCTCCCTTAGATACGCCTCCAACTCATTAGTGTCTCTAACTCCAATCTCTCTAAGCAATGTATTGTACCTTTGCTCCACTGGATTGTAATCATCAAACAGCTCATCATCCACAGAATCAAATATCCTATCTGTTTGGTGCTCTTGAGTACTCTGTGAAAGAGTTTGAGATGAAGACTGAGACTGATCTTGATCTTGAGGTTGTTGTGCATATGCAGCAGCTGCCCTAGTGTATCTTTCACTATACTCCTTATACATATCACGCAGTATAGCAAGAACTGAGTCCTTCAACCCCTTACTTGTTGTACTACCTTCCCCATACAGCTCATCAAAATACATACTTGCAAACTGCATCTTCTTTCTTGGATCAAAAACACTAACAATTAACATCATCTTGTTAATGTTCTTCAAGCCATCCCAATACTTATCAAATTTCTGAAACATTTCTTCCGCTTTCACCTTCAAACCAGAATCAAAACTACAAGCAAGCAAAGACAACTTTGATGCTATATTCACTATCTCACCATAACACTTGTGTGCATTCACAGTAGTAGAAGCTGATACTATCAACGTGGACTGGTAGAACATACTAAGAAACTTTAACAACCTTCCAACACTACGCCAATCATCCCTTGAAGGAGGTCCAATCCTTTTTGTCCCATTATCAACCTCTAGAAAATGGTCATTGTATAGCTTATCTTCAGCCTCCATCCTATCAAACCCTCCCTTAAACTTAACGGCACTTTTTAGCATCAAATATGTAGAATTCCATCTAGTTTTCACATCTAGTGGCAAACTACCTCTTGTCACCCTACCAGATGTGACCTTCTGTTCAAATGACTCTCTCCTATTTGTTCCAGACCTAACATATGAGATGCTATTACGGATTGCAGTCACACTATCATCTACATCAGCCAGTCCATCCCTAACTATCAAGTTAATGACATGCCCAGCGCATCTCATATGCATATAATCCCCATTCATGACTAAAGATTCATCTGATAGCAAGAAAAAACTAGCCTGAAACTTACTCAGGCCATTGCTATTAGCTGTTGCATTATCAACAGTCACACAGAACACCTTTTCTATTCCCCATTCAGCTAGGCATTCTAGGAGTTTGGCAGAGATGGTTTTACCTTTGTGATCTGTTACATACTTGAATCCTATGATCATAGAATTTAACCGCCACTGTCTATCGATGTAATGTGCTGTGATAACCATATAACTATCACCTGAAAGTAGAAAGTAACATTAAGAATGGAGTTATATCAAGTAAAAGCCACAAATATTGTGGAAAAAGTATGAAAGCATTACCTGTAACTTGAGAAACCCAGATATCAGTTGTGAGTGAAACTCTTTGCTTGTTAGCTACAAACCACTGCCTAAGAGCAGACTTCCTCTCCACATACATTTGAACAATGTCTCTAGTTGCTGTCCTTCTTGAGTGAGGTTTGTACAAGTTAACTTTGGTGGATTACAAATAGAAAATGTATGTTAGAAACATGTGTATTACAAACATGTATAAAGAAGTAAAACAGTGATATATAATACTAACCTTGTTGCAAAAGTGTCTAAATGCCACACTTTCTACAAATGACATTGGCAACTCACCAATGACAAGCATCTGATTTGTTGCTTCTCTGAAAACTTTCTCAGACATTTTTGCTCTCTGCAGTTGTCCTTCCTTGTTGATAACCTTCTGGCCTTGACTAGGAGTCTGACCATCTTCCCATGCTTTGAATGCCTTACAGCCTTCATTATGATTCCGCAAATTTGTAGTCCCTGACGTTGTTGGACATGAGAAATCCTTCTTACAATAGTTGCAGATACATCTATCATAGTTGTCCTCTAGTCTTGTGAAATGAGCCCATACTCCTGACCTTGTGGGGAGTGTCCTCTTAGCATTACTTTGCTCAGGAGCAGTTGACTTTTGTTTTCTTTTGCCCCTTGCAGTTGATTTCTGTGTCAACAGTTCTTCTTCGTTGCCAACCTCAGGCGTCTCTCTGTCTCCATCATCATGGTTTACGGATATAGAGTCCATCTGCAAATACACAAAACACAAAACCTAAAGAAATAAGATTAAGTCAGTAGCTAAGCAAGCATATCAAGCAGAAAAGTGAACCTTGATGGCAAGAAATAAATAAATACATGAAACACAAAGCCTAAAGCCTAATCAGAAATAATCAAAAATTTGGTTACAAATAATCAAACACAAAAGACAAAGCAATCGGAAATAATCAAAATTTTTTTTACAAATAATCAAAAAAACACAGCCATCAGAAATAATCAAACACCAATTGAACAAACCAAAGGACAAAGCTATCGGTTAAGAACAAACACACAGTTAAGAACTTCTTGTTAATTTCAAACACAAAGCCAATATAAAAACTCTAATTTCTTGATTGACCCCACACATAAAAAAAAAGAAGCATCAAAATTAGTAGTGGATTAGGAGTCTCAAAGACTGATTCGATGAGCCAATCAAGAAACAGTACCAAGTCCAACGATTCCGAAAAGAAGAACAAATCAAAGGATTCAGCTTTGCAGATTTAGTCAAACTTGGCAACCAAAGAAATGAAAAAATATTGAAACTTTACCTGAATCAAGTTGGTGACTTTAAGCAAGAAAACGAAAAAGAAGAATAAAATGAAAAAATATTGAAACTTTACCTTGAAAGATGGAATCAAGATGGTGACTTTAAACAAGAAAACGAAAAAGAAGAAGAAAGATCGGTGAAGGGGAAAGAAGAATTACATGCGATTGTCTCTGCGAATTCACAGACGGAGGAGACGGAGGAGATGAAGTGATACAGCGACTAATTTGGATATCCATATTTGAGTCGTTATTGTGCTATAAATCCTCTCTTCTTTGCTTCGAAATCGAGTAAAGTTGCCCCGATTGCTTGTTAGAAGATCAAACGGCGCAGGCTACTAGCTAGAGGCGAAAAGGAGAAAGAAGAACAATGATTGTGTTTAGGATTTAGGTCGATAACAGATAGGGTTATAGGGTGTGTTTAATGTTCGGTTTTTTCTTCGGTTATCGGGTAATAACCGAACCAGATCGGTTATCCGATAATTTTATATATCAAAACCGATCGGATAAAACCACTAAACCGTACCCGTACCGAACCCTTAATTTCGGGTCGGGTTCGGTTTCGGGTTCGGGTTTCGGTTAACATGCCCACCCCTAGGTTAAAGAATGAGAAAACGATAATAGACGGACAAGATTAATCAACAAAATGACACTTAAATAAATGAACGGACAAGATTGGCTACATTTTGTCTTCCAAGAGTTCCACATCATCGATCCCAGCGATTCTTTTTTATTAGCTGTCATCTACTCAAGTATATTTACTCATTTATTTTGGATATATGAGTTTATAACTTCATTTTTCTACTAAGTTTTATTTTTAGTTTTAAACCACAAAATATTGAAAACCATTAATCATACCCGAATTTTTCATCAATTTTAACCTGAAACCATAAATCAAATCTTAAAAAAAAATTTCGGGAAAAATCAAATCTTAAACACTAGTAGTTTGGAAAACTCCAAATCAAACACTAATTCATAACCAAAGAAACAAAATATTTTTATTTTGTAATTTTAAGAAAGTGTTTAATTATGATATTCATATGAAACAATATTTTTTTGTATTTTCAAAATTTTAAAATAAATATCTTATAAATGTGAATCCCTATACCCTAAATCAAACACTTATTAATCCATAAAGATTCAAACTATCAAAATTCTATATTTATGAAACACTAATTTATGATTTATATTGTTAATGAATTTACAAAAGTTATGTTTCAAACCCTAAACCCTAAATCATATATTCTAAACTCTATCATATACCTTAAACGACTAAACCACAAATCTTATGCCTTAGATTTTAAATCAAAGATCATAATTTTTTGTTTTCCTTTTTATTTTGTAAATCTTAATTATTGGTTGTATGAAATAAAAAAATTATTATCTCTTTTGTTAATAATACTTTTAAAATAAATTATTTCAAACTCTATATCCTAAAATTGAAACCCTATACTCTAAACGATATATGACTAATACTTAATGACAAAGAGATCATTTTATATCACTTAATTAGTTATTCTATATATTATGATATATATCTATATATATATATATATATATATATATATATATATATATTAGTAAAAATGTTTGGAGCACATTATAATCCTTCATTTAACCAAATATTTGGCGATTGAATACAGTTTGCCACAAATAACCACGAATTAGTTGTGGCTATATGAAAAATATCTACCATGTCTGAAAAGATCATAAATCACAAATAGCAACAATATTTATTGCGTCTATATTTTCACTACAACATTTGTGGCTAGTTTGTGGCAAATTATCGACAAAACAGTTTTGTCGCTAATTGTGGCAAATACAGACAAATTGATATAAAACCAAAATCGTGGCTAAATAGCCACAAAATAGCAACAGAAGAGCTACGAAATTTAAAGGGTTTGTAATTTTCTCTGATTTGTGGCTATTTAGTCGCTGCTACGGAAATTGTTGTGGCTAAATTGTGGCTATATACAGTTTTTCTTGTAGTGTGAGGAGAAGGGAAGAGAGATAGTGCCCATACCTGCCTTGCCACACATCAAGTAAAGAGCACATAATTAGAAGATTCACCTTCCAACCCACATCTTTGGCATCTAGAGTCAACTTTCATGCCTCTTTCCATGATCTTATCCACTACAAGAATGGCTCCAATCAGAACTTTCCACATAAAACTTTTGATTTTTGGAACAGTTTTAAGGTTCCACACCATGTCCTTAAGATGGTTTAAAGAAGGCAACATTATGGCTTGTTGAAGAACCTCCTTGTTTCTGAGTTTCTGAGCTCACTTGCTAACCAGTAGCCCGATTTGACAGAGTAGTCACCACTCTTAGTATGATTTCAAACCGAGTAATCAGGAGATTCATGAATTGGGTATAGCCTAAGGATCAAATCAAAGTCTCTCTGGTAGAAAAGCTCAGCGAGCTTACCTCTGTCCCAGGTTCTTGAAAATTGATTGATCAGGCTGTCCACCTTAGCATCAATGTTAATGAATATGTTCATCATCAGTGGGGCTCTTGGTGGTGAAACCGGTAACCAGCTAGGGGACCAGATCAAAATAGACTTGTCATCACCAACTTTCTGAGAAAGTCCCATCTCCAAAAGATTTCTCCCATGTATAATGTTTCTCCAGGCAAAGGAAGGACACTTCCCTAACTCAGCTTGTAAGGCCTCACCATTGGGGTAGTACCTGCTTTTTAGAAAGAGTGACATCAAGCTGTTAGGAAATTGTACTAGCCTCCAAGCTTGCTTTGCCAAGAGCGCTTGGTTGAAGGTTTGGATATCTTTGAAACCGAGGCCTCCTTCATGTTTGGGAATACAAAGCTTCTCCCACCCAATCCAGTGAATCTTCTTCTTATTTTCCAATGTGTTCCACCAGAAGGCTGACATAGCACTAGTAAGCGTTTTGCAAGTAGTTAATGGGAACTTAAAGTGGGACATGGCATAAACTGGAAGGGCCATAACAACTGCCTTGAGCAAAGTTTCTTTCCTAGCCAGAGATAAGCATCTAGCATACCAACCTGAGAGATGGGTTTTCATTTTATCCAAGATGTAGTTGAGAAGATCAATTTTAGAACCACTGAAATACTCTAGTAAGCCAAGGTAAGTGCCTTCTCCTCCCTCATTATATATTCCTAATATGTCCCTTATGTTAGTCATCAACCATGTATCTACTTTGAACCCAAAAGTGATGGAGGATTTGGAAAAGTTGATAGTTTGACTTGTTACTCCACCATAGGCGTTGAGGACATCTTGAAAAGCTGTAGCATGTTCCTTCTGAGCTTTGCAAAGGAAGAGGCTGTCATCCGCAAACAGTAAATGGTGAATAGATGGTCCTTGAGGAGAGAATTGAATCCCATTTATTGTTCCAGCCCTTTCAGCTTTATTCAGAAGATGAGTAAGTCCTTCTGTAAAAGAACAAGAAGAAAGGGTGATAACTGTAGCACAACCAAACCATGGGCTTGTCCATTGATGAGCACCGTGTATGAAACCGTAGTTACACAGGTCATGATCCAACCAATCCAAGTAGAGTGGAATCCTAAGGCAGTGAGAAGAGCATGAAGATAAGACCATTTAACCCTATCAAAAGCTTTGGACATATCAGTTTTGATAGCCATGTATTCCTTGGAGATCAGTGGATGGGTTCTCAGACCATGAACTGCTTCATGAGCAATGATGATGTTGTCTGAAATCAATCTCTCCGACACAAAAGCAGACTTATTAGGAGATACAATGTTTGGTAACAGAGGTTGTAATCTAGAAACCAAGATTTTGGAGATAATCTTGTATAGAACAGAACAAAGACTAATGGGACTCAAATCAACCATGTGTGGAGAGTTACCTTTCTTTGGAATTAAGCAGAGTTGGGTGAAGTTCCATTCCTTTGGAAATGAGCCAATTTCAAAAAAGTACAAGATTTCAGAAGTCACTACAGGCCCAATGATTTTCCAATACTTTTGATAAAATAGCCCAGTCATTCCATCAGCACCCGGAGCACTACTTGGTTTCACTGAGAATATTGCTGCTTTTATCTCCTCCTTAGTGACGTTGCTGATAAGACTATCATTTATGGATTCAAACACTCTTGGTTGGAAGTCAACAAGAAGGTTCAAGGGAGTACTCGGAGAGGATGAAGTCAATAGATTATCAAAATACTTTGCAGCCACTTCCCCATTGACGACTCTGATCTCTTGAGATTGCCATTAGTGTCCATCAACTGTTCCAAGCCATTTCTTGATCTAGTATCTTTGACAGAGGCATGAAAGAATTTAGAGTTCCTGACACCCTCCAAAGCTCATTTATCTCGACATTTCTGCTGCCAAAAGCTCACTTCATCTTTGAAAGCTCCCACAAGGTCTAGTTTGAGAGAATTAATTCTAGGAAATGAGGGTCTAAGAGCCGCTGACTCAGAGTCTAACTGGTACTGCATGAGATTGATTCTTTCCCTAGAATTAGCTAAGTTGGTTTTCTTCCATCTACTTAGTGCCCTTCTGTATTTTCTGATCTTGTCAGAGACTGTTAAGGTAAGAGGGCAAAACCAGGCAAAAGCAATTGTTTCCTTTACCATGGGCATATTAAGGAATCTCTTATCAAACCTGAAGGAACCAACACAGGTCTGTGATCAGAGCCCCAAAGATCCTGGAAAGACTGATTGGCCGCTGGAAAGGAGTTTAGCCATGCCTTATTGACAAAGCATCTGTCTAAACGGCTTTGAATCCATAAGTCACACCTTTTGCCTACCCAAGTAAACCCATTTCCAGTGCTAGGAAGCTCTTCTGTAGCACAAATTTTTAACATATCCGAGAAGGGAATAAATGTTTCCAAAGCTCTCCTAGGGCCTCCTAGTTTCTCTCCATTATGCAGGATCTCATTGAAGTCTCCAATGAGCCCCCAAGCTTTTTTTCTGCTGATCCCGATCCTGTTCAACCTTTCCCAAACCAGATGTCTGAGTTTGATGTTCGGATTACCATATACACAAGACAAGAAGAACACTGAATCTCCAAACTGTACACCAAGATCCAGAAGATTTTTTTCCGCAAACTTGAAATCAATTGTGACCGCTTTTTTTCCAGAACAGAGCCAAGCCGCCACATTTGCCTACTGGATTAACCATATATACTTGATCGTAACCTAATAATTCTTGCAGGTCTACTAATACGTACCTACTGTGCATAGTCTCCATCAGAAACAAAAGCTCAGGAAAATATTTTTTACGCCTTTTTATAAGCTTAGGAATCGTCAGTTCTTGAGGCCTCCCCAACCCTTGACAATTCCAATTGAGGATGCGGTTAGATAGTGGACGGTCCCTCATTTGGGACCATCTCTGGTTTTAGGCGACTAGCACCCTTAGGATCATCCTTTATCACTTCATCTGGCTTTCTTTTCTTCCCTAAACCCACATATGCTCCGTGTTTAAGTTCTGTGTTTGCAGATCAGACTTTACGTCTCTGACTATTGGTTTCCTTCTGCTCTTATAAAGCCTTCTTCTCTGCTTAACCCCTTTTCCTTTGGCACCGGAAGAGCCAGCTCCAAAGAAGCCAGCTCTTTAGTCCGAAGAAGCCAGCTCTTTAGACCGTTGAGCCAATGGAGAAAGAGGAGGGATCAAATGAATGATCAACCTCAGCACTAGCCATCTGGCTCGGAGTAGGATTCCAACGCATCACATTACCCGCTTTTATTGCCTCAGAGAGGAGTTTTTCATCTAGACCAGGCTTCATCCCTTGAGGAGTGGAAGACGCGGTTGAATCATAGTTGAAGACAAGGCCCTTACCTTTATTCATATCCTGAGTTATGATGGGAGCCGATTCCAATCTTAGGATAGATTTCTGAGCAATAGGGTCCTTCTCAATATCTCTTATAGTGGACTGCACCCTATCGACTTTGACAAGCTTGTCATCACCAATATTCGCCAAAATATACTGTCTTATCCCCTTCAGAACATCGGCTGCAATCTTGGTCTGCCTGTGAGAGGGTCAATTCCAACCTGATCATCAGAAAGAACACCATAAAGAGGGTCTGTGTCAGAGAGTATCTTGAGTGGAGATAAGAGTTTCTGAACTTCTATCTTAGCTCTTCTATCAGCTGCTGCATCTTGACGTTTTTTCACCAGTAGGGGACAAGAATCTTTCTCATGTGTCAACCTTTGACATTCAAAACATCTTTGGACCCTTTCATACTCATAATATACCGTGGCTGGCTCCCCAGTAGGGAGAGACAATGATTTAGCTCTCCTCAAGGGCTTGGAGACATCAAACTTTAGTTGAACTCTTGCAAAGTATTGCCTCTGAGCTTTATTTGGGTCATAGGCAACCATTTAACCTGACCCACAAACTCACCAAGCCAGGTTATTGCAGGGATCGTGTTGTGGTTGATCGGCATATTCCGGATCCTGACCCATAAAGGAATGTACTGGAGATAGTCCGAAGGCGGGTTTTCAACCCAACGTTCCAGCACCAAAGTCCATTCGTTGTACGTATGAACCCCTTTATCCAGAATCTCCATCAAATCGTGTTCATATTGAAAAGAAGAATTGAAATCTCTCCTTCGAAAGAGCAATTCCCCTTACTCTCTCATTCTTCTGCCATTTGCGAGGTAAATCCAATATAAGATTAGCCATCTTGCATCCATCTGGGTTTAAACCCTCCCAATCAAACTGTTAACGTTATGAACTGCTGAGAAAAACTCCGGAAGGCTCGGCATCACCACCGGAGTGTCATCATCATCCAGATTTAGTCTAGCCAGTGCTCTATTCATGGTTGAAGTCATCTTCCTTAAGAAACAAACGAGACGAAAAAACCACCGTTGGTTCCTGAAATTTCCGGAATGAAACCACTGGCCCTTAAAAGACCTTCTCGAACCACCAAACTTCAAAACCTTCCCCCACACTTAAATCAAACTCCACAGATCTGAGAAGCTCTCTGACTAGACAGCAGAAACGAAGAAGGAGGAAAAATCCAAAGCAGAGATATGAACAAACCCTAAAAGTGGATGAGGATTATCAAAGAAAACCTTAAGAATGTTGCTTAAACACTCAGATCTGCAAATGTGTCGGCTGTTTTAAGGGTTCCAAGCTCACTTCCACTAAAGAGTAAACACTCTAGATGAAAGAGAGAGTTCTAAGCCCTGACTAAGGGAAAGTCATAAAGTATTACTCTTACTTCCAAAGTTCTCAGATGTCTTAGCTATTATGTCATTGAAATATGAAAAAATTACATATAGAGACACTTTACTAGAAACACATAACATATATAGAAACTTCCCAAAACCAAACACACTTTCTCATTTTTGCACAAAATTCGAGATATTTCGGACAAATTTACCCCTAAAGGGAAGGGAAACATATTTTTAGCTTCTGTCTAATCTCAACCGTACAAAATCATTAAAATCTAGTGGCTGAGACTAAATGCAACGCTTCTTTTGGTTGTTAGGCATTTTGTTCCCATTCCTCGGTACATATCCATATGGATACTATAAGATGGTCGTGGTTTTGTGGATGTATGATTCTCAGATTCTTATGAGTTTACTAATATAATTAATAAAATCCATATGGATAAATAATATAAGATGGTCGTGATTTTGTGGATGTATGATTTTCAGATTCTTATAAGTTTACTCATACAAATGATCAAGTTTTGTTTTGCACCTGAGGAGACGGGAACCGGTTATTCCACCGCTGATGTTTCCTCTTTTTAAGAGAAATATGGTTTCGACTAACCCAGAAAAAGCTTTGTCTCATGGACACGATATCATGGATGAGGATCGATGGACATAATGGGATGGATCGTATCCAACCTACTCGTGGATACGGATTGGTGGACAGAAATATAGCAATGCAATCACACTCATTGTCCATTTGTTTATAACCTTCTGGTCAATGCTTAGTGAACACAAAACGATTCATGATTAGAAGCTGAAATTTAAGAACTAATATAACAAAGAACCCCAAAATTAATATATCAAAGAACACCATTTTGTGTTGTTCATAAGGTTACACACAGTTTGGATTCAAACAAGTTAAACATGACATAGTAAATATATAATGTGACCATATTGCGTTGTCCATATGGTTAACACCGTTTGGATTCAAACCAATCAAAGTTATGGACATCCATGTGTGACCATCCACGCGGGAGTATCCATGTGTGACTATCCACCAACATCTATCCATACGTGATGTGCTAATAACATCACAATCTTCAACGATGCGGGTTTCGACAAACCCAAAAACCCTATGTCTAACTCGCTCCATGCTTCCTATCTATTAGCGAATTACCATCTGTGTATAACAATCTGATTTTTCTTTGAGGTATTTTTCCGAACACTTTGTGTGCGTTTTGTCAATCCTTTGGTTTGCCATAAAAAAATATCAAAACCAGATTCAAGCAAAATTGAATCAAATTTGGACTTGTATGTTTCATTAGAGTTAGATCTGGAACCTTCTCGAACAAGAGCTATTTCGAATTGAGAGAAGAGACAAAACGTACGGACCCAAAGGCTTCAAAAGCTTCGTCGATGGTGGAGAATCACGATTATTCATTACGATTTACGCGACGGACCCAAAGCTTCGACAATGCTGGAGAAGCTAAGTCCTCTTCGATTCCTGATGAGAGAGTTGTGGAGGAGGGGCAAAAATCAGTCACTTTTACACATTCATAGTTGTAATAAATGAGGGACAAACAAAAATATTTTCGCAATTCAAACAGTAAAAAGTGCCTTTAGTTTATGAAAATGTCTATAATGAAATCAAAATTTCAAAAAATGCCCCATTGTGTAATGCACTTTTGAAATATTTTTATAATCTTAGTAAGTAAATCCGACAAAACAAATAAATCCAGCAATTTCCACTAGAATTTTTAACGGCAAGTTTCATAAAAAAAATCACAAAAAATCCAATTGAATCCAGCAATTCAACTTAGATTCAGCCTGATTATTCGGCGGTTACCATTTAGATCTTTTAAATTTCTTTTTGGTTTGATATATTTTTAGAATTTCTTTGTGTGTATGTGTGTGTGTTTAATGTCCGGTTAGGTTAAGGATGAGTTTGTTCCAAATAAGAACACGACCAGAGAGATAAACCATTAAACCGAACCGGAGAGGCTACAGATAAAAAGAAATTCCGGTTCTATCTGAATACTGTGTATCAGTGTAGCCATGGCTTCTTCCTTGACCTGCTCTTCTGCATCTTCGATTTTATCTGTAAAAATCCCTCCTTTGCTTCTCTCATATCTAACAACCTTTGATTTCGATGCGATTTCTCATATTCGATTTGTGTATATATATATTCAGATTGCTGATAGGAGAAGCGGGAACTTACGTTCAGGCACATTTCTGTCTCAGGTGTGTATGGTATGGTTGATATATATATATCTATACGAGTTATTCAGGTAAGAAATTGAGTTGATTTTTTTCAGGTTTCTTGTGGGATTCAAAGAGATGATAATGGTCGCCGTGTTTGGCGGAGGAGAACATTGGTAAGAATACGATCAATGTCTGAAATTACTTTTTGAGATTTCGGTCATTTTCCAGTTCCATGTTATGCCCAAATTGGAATCAGGAATCAATATTAGGGTTTAGCTTTGCTTGGAGACGACCAATTACTAAAAAATCTATAATTCATAAGTATCAAAGCCAGAACAATGCATTGTCTAGATTCTTTAGTTCCTCAAACCCATAAATTAAAAGTCAGATATCAAAACAAGTGTGTAGGTTTGCAGTTTGTGTAAAGCAGCCATCAATTGCTTCATGAATTAACAACCTCTCTATGTCTGTTTTGTTCTCTAGACGAAGAAGGATGATATGTTGCGTTACAAAATGCAAAGAGTTCCATTTGTGGAAGAGCAAGTAAGGAAGATAAGAGAAGTGGGGAAGGTAATGACAATGGACATAGAACAGCTGCTTTTGAGGGAAGACAATCGGTTTGAATTTGTCAATAGCGTAGCAGCTGAAGCAACAGAGTACGTGGAGAAGAACAGAGACGAGTATGGAGGTTCCAAAAAAGCCATCTTTCATGTTCTGAGTAACCGTGTCAACGATCTCGGCTTTGAGCGCCCTGAGGCTTATGTAGAAACTGATCCTTACAAACCCGGTCCTGGCTATTTGTTGGAGTATTACACATGAGATATTATAGCAAGAGTTTCAATGTATTTCACTGCTTTGTTCGTTGTTCTATTACAAAAACGAAAAGCTTTATTGTTTACTAGTTAATTTTGGTACAACAGTGTCTTCAAATCTGTTTGTTCTGGCTTTTATGTCTTTTAATTAAAAACATGTAAAACTCAATACAAAAAGATGGTTGTAAACAGATCTTTCTATCAATACACAGACAGTGTCTTGAATATATGTATTTTTAATGTTTTAACGTAAAAGTATGTTTTTCTTTGTATGTGTGAAATTGATGTTTTTTTGCCAAATTTTCGTTTATTTATTTAGAATTACTACATTGATAAAGACAAACGTCCATAGTTGTTAATTTACATTAATGGTCTAGTGATTTATGGTGAGGAGGAGGAGGAGGAGGAGGTGAACTCTCATATGGCCTCGGTCGTGGTAGGATTGGAACTGGAGCCGGATCCATATAGTCGTCTTTGATGTACACCGGTCGTTCCTTTGTCACAACCTCATCAACCTTTTAAAATCAAACTCTAATTGTCTTTTTATCATCAAAATCACACTAGCTATTAAAAAGGACAACACTATTTAATTTAAATACACGACATCTTTTATTTTATACTCCCTCCTTTTCTTAGAGAATGATGTTTTAAGTTTTATTTTTGTTTCTAAAAGATTGATGTTTTAACTCTAATTAATGCATTTTCCTTTATAAGGTGAATTTCTTTGGTACTAATATGATTTAATTGTTTTGAAAAATGATAAATTGTGTTAAAAGTTGTTGGATTTTTTTTTTAATATATGTGCAATATCCAAAACATCATTCTCTAAAGATCAGAGAAAATAATTTTTTGGAAGTTTTATAATAGTTTTTTATTCAACTAAACTGAATTATTCATGATCATTAAAGAATACTTTCTTAATACTTTTATTTTTGTAATGGACTACCAATTTTTTAATGTTATTATAGCCCCTATAGGTACGTACGTACTTGTGGTCTTGGAGTTGGACTGTCGGATAGGATGGGCGGCCTTATATGCGGGCCAGTGTAGTCCATCTCCAGATCGATTCTTCTTCCATTCATGACCACCTCTTTAACCTTTTTAAATCAACAGATGTAGATATACTACTACAATTTAAGTTTCGATGCATATTTATAAGGGCTCTATTTATAATCAATATATAACGTTTTTTAAAGTATGGTTGTTTCAATTTGTTCCAGTAACAACTTGTAATACGTGCACGTTCATTTTCATTAATGATATTTACATTCTTAACAAAAGATAAAATAAATGTGGTTTTTTTTTAAAAGAAAATACCTCAACGTTGTCAAGATGCAAAGTCTCCACGATCCCTAAAAAAATATGAAGCATATACTAAATCATTTACATCATCAACAAAATCAAGAATTTTCAGTATTATATCTTGAGTTACATGAAATTATCGTCTGAAAGTAATAAAAACATATAACTAGATAAAACTAAGTAGTAACTTATCGGATGTTGTTCTAGAAAAACATGGATTTCATGCATACTTTAAACAAATTTTGTGGTATTAGTTCATTTATCGGATGTGTTTCTATATCTTCATATCTACTAAAGACGCTCATTGAAAAAATATATATAACTGACATATGGTTTTTAAGGCACAATTACATATTAAAGCAACATAGTTGTTGAAAACTTGAAATAATGCATTAGTTAGAACTTAAAACATTGTTAGTTGATCTGTACCTGAAGAAAACATTGGGAGAACGAGCAAGATGAATACAAGGACCACCAGCTTCATCTTCTAGTCAGATTTTCTATAGTTTTTGTGTTTTTTTGTTTTGGTGATATGTGAAATGATTTTATAGTTTCTTGGATTTTAGATACATATATAAGAGTCAAGTGTAACTATGAAGGTAACGCATTCCACACTGACCAAATTATCCATTAATTTAAATAAATAAGAACGATGAATCTAAAATAAATTTCCTATGGGTAGATTGTATAGTCAAAGCAAAAAAAAGATTACGTACGTGGTTCTCAGTAATTTAGTTATTATTACCATGATTCTTTTCTCTCCTAAGAAACGATCCATATGTTTCAATTTAAGAGGGGGTATTTAATAACTGAATTTAGAAAAATTTATTACATTAAATAATGGTAGATTTTAAACTTTTTCAACAAATTTAGTCAAAATTCAAACTTTTTATTTTTTTACAAGTTATAAGTTTTCCATAATATTTCTTTGTTATTTAATTAACTAATATTATCATATTTAACTAATTTTGTTGGCAAACAAATTTTCTACTTAATTAATAACATTATAAGTTTGTTTGGTTAGTTGAAAAAATTCAGCCAGATTCCATTTAAACTTTATTTTTATTTTTTTTTAATAGTGAAAGATCATTTTATTAAAAAAAAACCAGAGTACAACAAGTGATTTAAATCCAAATCTAACATATCGACACACAAGAGATCCTCATTAAACAATTATCGAGAAAGAAAACAAACAGTGGAGATGAATCAAGTCCATTGTTAATCTTCTAGCATAACCAAAATTCCAATTAAAACAGAGACTAGGCAGTAGGCAGTACTACCAAAGACCACCCGATGAAGCTTTCTAACCATCTAGAGATCCTTAGCCAGAGACCACCCGATGAAGCAACCAAGGAGGGGCGAAACATCGAAAGAAAATCTTCCTCTAAGGACGAAAATCTATCTCTCTAACTGAAAAGAACTAGGCTTCATAGCTCGGCAAGTAAAGCAGTACGAATTAAACATTCATACGACCTAGACTCCGGAGATATTTTTTAAATAGGTGACTCTCCCGCGTAATCGCGAATAATTTATTTATATATTTTTTTTTAATTTTATACTTTGAACATGTGAAAATATGTATTTTTTTATTTTTACTATAGACATTGTTACCGATATTTTGTCATAATTTTTTTTTGTTAATCATATGAATTTTGAAGTTTAGTTTTACAATTTTATTATTCTAATTTTATTATTTTATATACGTAAACGTATCAAATCAAATATATAATAATTTATATAGCATAATATACTATAAAAAGTTAAAGAAGAATCTTTTTAAAAAATATCTTTACATTAAAAAGAAAATTATATTTTTTAAAAAGATTCTTCTTAAGATTTAGAATTTTAAGATATAGGCTTTATAAATCTATAATTAGTGGTATTTTTGTAAATGGACATTTCTAAATGGCATTCTTGCAAATGTGCACACAAAAAGTGACATTTTTGTAATTGCCCCATAAATATAATATGTCAATGTTAAACTGGTTTTTTTAAGAGATTATTTGAGAAATGTCACTTTTGAAATGCCACTTTTCAATATATATATCTCATTTTTTTCATCTTCGAATATTCTTATGTTTAAAAACGTTTTTTTAAAAAGTATATATATATGGGACATCAAAAATGCCACTTTTTGTGTTTTATATATATATATATAGATTTTATAAATCTGGGAATATTTTGTCACAAAACATAACAAGAATATCCTTTATAATTTTTTTTTTGGTAAATCTTTATTATAAAAAACATTTATGTCCTCAAACTTTATTTGTGACAAAAGGAATTATAACAAAATTTTAATTAGAAAAACGAAAATTATAATAAAATATTGTAAATTTACTTATGGAAAGATTTTCTAAAAGATTTTGTTATGATTAATTTAAATGTAAAATAAAAAATTCATATTCAAATTTGTCATGTCACTTTTTTGTTTAGTCATGTCATATTTTTGTTTGGGAGAGTGATTATAAAGATGACACATAATTAATCGCTCATAAATCATTTTTCAAATAATATATAAAAAATTTGCCAATTAAGTTTTTCGAAGCTGGATTTTTAGCTTCTGGCTCCGGTGTCGTGTATTTTGACAACCGGTATATGGCACGTACTATATATTTCACCTCGGTTTAAATGACCAGAAAAAATAGAAGACAATTCTAGACTTTATACCTTTACGGAAATAGTATTCATTATCCCTATGAAAGTGATTTAATATTAATACATCACTAGATTTTGATTCACGTCTAGCGTAGAATTAAATAATTAAATATATTTTGAATTGAATTTAATATTTAGATATGTATTCTACCATTTATAAATACACAAAAATGATATGTATTGTGAATAAAGCTAAATTTTGATCAAATATAAATATATTTTATCTTTGTTATTTTTCATTTCTCTCATCTATTAAAAATAATCATAAATTTTTGTTTTTAAATATTTTAATACCGTTTTTGACTCGGATAAAAAATCTAATATTATTGAAAAAAAAATAATATATTTTTAAATATTTTATATATTTCTTAAATAAAATTCTCTATATTAATTACCACATATTTTTTATTTTCATATATTTGTTATTAAGAATTTTTACTAATTTTTATTAAGAAATAAATTCCTTAAAACCTTCTTAGGATGACACTTAGAATTTTCACCTAGTGTCTCCTCTACTAAAATATAGAGGATTTCAGGATGGCCTTCACTTCTGTTCGATTTATAAAAACGTTGATACGAAATTTCTGGTGTACCTTATTTTGTCATTTATATTTCCATTGTAGAAAATCAGACAACAAAAAAAGAAAGAGAGCTGAAATCCTAAGGTTAGTGCGAATCCGAACATAAAAGAATCAACGAGGAGTCCATTCATTTTCCCTATCGCCATTGCAAATGAATTTTCACCTTCGAGTCGTTGTTAGAAATGGCTTGAAGGTGAGAGCTACCCCGACCACAACTATCACATTCAGGACGAAGAATACCATGTGCGATCCTGCGCTCGTTTTTAATATATTCCTTATAAGCATAACAATCATGAATATCACAAAGGGAAGGAAGTAATGCCCATACCTGGTAGAAACGCAGCGTCTAGTCGCCTCTCGCTCCAAGAAAATCTGCCATCAATTGAGATTTGTGTTTAAGACATTACTATTTTATTTGAATTTACTTGCGCATTCATTCGAAATATGACTTACAATATGCCAGCGCCGGCTGGTCCAACGGTCTTAAAGAGAGACATTGCAGTCATAGCAATTCCATTCGCCGCCCCTCTTTGGCTCTGATCCTGTTGTTTTTTTAATTGTTTTAAAACAAAATATAGAGGGTTATATAAGAGAGAAGAACATTGCACCGCAGTTTACAAAAGATAAAGGATTGTGGTTTACCACTGCTTCATTTTGCAGAATCAACAAGCCAGTTATGGCAGACACCTATATTCACAAAAGGTAAGATATGTCAAAAGGATCTTAAGCACAAAACTAAATAAACACAAAGGAGAAAGAAAAAAAAGCAAAGAATTAGCTTTTGCTTTTGGACTTACACTTAGCACATTTAGTAGGATTGATGCACAATTTAACATTAAGCTTAGACTGAGACCCGATAAATTTGCTATAAACGGATAGCTCATCTGTATTGGTATCATCAGTGCCTGAAACGAAAGAAATTGTCAAAAGAGTGGTCTCTATCTTGTTGCATTCAAAGTATAGACAGAGAATTTTCAGAGAAGCACATGTCGCATCAAAGGGAATATCAACTGACCCCAGCATAACGGGTGACAAGTACAGGTCCTTGCAGTCTCTCCGCCAAAGGATAAACAAACACCTGAAAGGAGAATAGGCCGAGACCTAAAGCAGAATTGATGATGAGTAATAATAAGAGTCTCATTTTCATTAGTTATAAGAATTCAGGTTATTCATAATTGCTCAACTCTCATACAGATTCAAATCAAAAGAGACTCTAATCATCGTAAGTTCTTATCACTAAAACACAAGCCATGTAGAGCGAGGATATTCTGCATACCTGAGATAGCAAGAACTGTACCGACATCATTGGTTGAATAGCTCAGACCCCCATATTTCCTTGGACTGTTAGCCCATAGTGCAAATATCTGCATAGCCAGAGTACAAGATGAAGATGTATTATACAGACAAAGAGCTCTAATTTCACACACATGGATTCTTAATGCTGTTCCATCAATTTTACTCTGGTGATATACTAGTCTATTTCTTCAATGGAATAAACTTACAAAATCTAGAACCCAACTAAAACCACAGCACTCAACTACGTACATTTTCCTGCGCAAAGACTAGGCTAGATACAACAAACCATTTCATTTTCATTCTTCCACAAAAACCACATGTAAAGCCTCTTTACCTTGACATCAAATTCAAGATGTTCAATATCATCAAGAAAATAAATTACTGAAATTTTAAAGTTCAGCAGTAGAAACTAATTCTTAATTAGGTCCACTAAATGAGGCATGCCAGATAAGAGTACGCAGAAAATTCTGGTCCAACTACTTACCTCTGAGTATGCAGTATCATGTAGACACAGGACACAATACACAATGATAGATGACATTAGGGGCCAATTTCTCAAGAGTGACCCTTGAGAAGACTTTCTCTCGTCTTTTCTTGCCTTCCCGGTAGAAGCATTGGATTCAAGAGATGCAGCTTCAAGTATTTCGTACGTGTCATCATGCGATGTGTTGTCCAGCTTATGATTGTGCAGTGTTTCCTATTTGGAGAAAGACATAGGAGACTCGTAAATGAACTCTGTGCGAAATATATTAATAGAGCAGACTCGACAGATTTTTCAGTAAGCCCTGACAGAAAAATAGAGTACCGGAATGAAGCAGCATAGTACTGTCACAAGCAACGCAAACGCTGATATCGTAAAGCAGGGCAACGCATACCGGAACCTGCATTGCAATTCACATATTAGTTCAAGAGATTCCATTATATCCATTCCACTAACCTATTAAACAGAGGAGTAAGGATACACACCTGCCAAAAATGGAGTCTTTGGAGAACACATTTGGATACTTGTCTGCAGGCTGATATTGGAGAACAATGAAAGGCGTTAATTAGAATGGTAAGTAAATGCTAAATACGTATCAATACGCAGGAAAACTGCAGCAAGGCAAGAAGATGGACACATAAAAAGCTTCTAGCATTTAGAACATAAAGAGATGGAAATGTTTGAAGAACTAAGAAAATATAAAATTTAGTAATGATCAAACTTACCTGTGCTAAGAAACCCCCAAGAGCAGGACCAATGATTAGTCCAATCCCCCAAGCTGTACTAACCTGAAATAATAAAGTCACAATAAGGTTCACAACACCAAAATCCAACATATGTAAAAAGTACATGACGGAAAAAGCTTACAGCTGACATTGCTGTAGCTTGATATTCATCACGGAATATCTCAGACGCATATGCCTGAAAAATTACACATTAACAATTAGATAGGAGAAATGCAACTGACAATCTTGTGTGCACAACAGAAAATAAACCAAGAGTAATAGTGGCAACAAAGAGGTCACCTTCATTGTTCCAAGCAAACAGTTGAAACTCCCAAGAAGAAACCTCGTGCCAATTGCCATCCAAAAGTTCAAGCTCAAGCCAAAAAGAGCGTTGAAAATTGCACTACAATAATCACCTAATCAATGCATCTAAACACAAACATGAATACAAATAATCAAAATGATCTTTGAGGATACTAACATCGAGATGGTTCCCAAGAGTATAACCGGTTTTCTTCCATACCGATCCGCCACGATACCCCAGAACACTGATGTCAATGCTCTGCCAAGCATAAATGAGCACCCTTCCAAGTATTAAGAGATCAATTAGAACAAACAGTAGAGAGATCAATTGCAAAATAACAAATTATTGAAGCAAAGTCTTCTCACCCACAAATCCAGCATAAAACCCAATATCTTTCTCCGTCTTTGCAACACCAAAATCCTCAATCTATAAAAACAAAGGAGACATGAAAGACATATATCAGGTTAAAACCCCCTATATTGTCTAACGTATCTCTCAGTTTTCACACACAAAAAAAGAATCCATAAAATGGTAGCTTTTAAACTCTGTAATCAAATGACTCACCATATAGTAGAGGAAAGGATAGAGTGATGAAATCGGCAGAGCTGCAAACACACATGAAATCCGCATGAGAATTTCCATAACGAATCATTACTTTCAACACAAGAAATCTTTTCTCACAATTAGCCATTAGCAGCAATACCAATTACATAGCCAAACATTTCAGAAAAAAAAATTGCAGAAAAATTCAATAAAACCAAAACAGAGCGATAAATCAATAGAACTTTAAAAAAGCACTGTATTGAGAATTAATCAAAGAAGGCAAAGAAGATGTTTTACAAGTGGAGAGGACGATGATCCAGACGAAAGTAAGCTCGAGGTAAGGATAACCTCGCCGGAGCTGTTTCATCTGCTCCACTTTACATCCCGGACAACCGTCGTGATACTTCTGCTTCTCCAACAACGCTTCTTTATACTCCTCCGCCATTATTCCGATTCAACTCCGACACAAGGAGAAAAAAAAAATCAAAGCCTCAACCTAAAATTTCCACACAACAAAAAAAAAAAAAAATCAACAATCTAATGCAATCCGGAATTAAAAGGAAATAAAATTTTCCGAAAATCGTAACGGAATATTTCAAAAAAAAATCGTATCGGAAAATACCACACAGAGATTCTCTCTCTCTCTCCGTCGCTGAAGCAAAACGTGGGAGTGAAAAAAGACGAAGAGTCGGTCATGTAACGAATATATATTGCAGTACTGTATTGTATGTGTATATATAGTGGAGGAGCTAAAGGGCCAAATGAGGTGGTGTCATTCTTCACATGTTCACGGTCCAAAACCTCCTCTACCTCCAATTTTAGATTTTTTCCATTTCATTACTTAATAATATTAATAAAAAGTTTTGAAAATTCATTTGTTTAATGAAAAGTAATATGAGCTTTTTAAATAAATAACTATATAGCGTGGGATACTTAACGGTAGGAGGAATGTTTTTGGAGGGGTCACATGGGATAGTGAAGACAGAAAGAAAGTGACAATCGAAAGTGGAAAAGACATAAAATAAGGACTACACAATGTTGTCTAGTGAAGGCTATCTTTATGACTTGGAATGGTTATCTAAATTAGCAAATCCAATAGCTTCACGTGTGTGTATTATAATGTTTTTATTTCAATAATTATCATTTGTCTTGTTAGGAGCACTGTTACATCACCAAAGTTATAAAGCACTAGATTCATCAAGATTGCTATATACTACTACCAATAAGGACTACTACTAGTCAATAAACAATAAAGGTAAAGCAAAACAATAGTTTTAAAACTTTAAATCTTTCAGAAAAAGTAGATAACATTTGTCATTTAATCAAAGTTTAAAAAATAAAAATAAAAATAAACATTTGTCATTTATAATATTTGGATAAATTCCTTCCTCAAATTCAAAACTAAAAACTTTTAAAATCACAAAAAAATCGTAAAACACAGATTTTTTAGAAATTACACTAGAAAATATAAACTTACTTTATGTTTTGAAATCACAATAACATAAAATAAATAAATAGTAAGAAACATGGAGATATTTTTTACATATTTAAAAAACCATTTACTAAACCGTTAACAATTTACATATTTTTACAATTCAATCGTAACTTTCGCCGAAGTTATTTTTCAAGTCAACCATAGTTGACTATGATATGGGATGTTACATACATTGTGAAATATCATATTCATGTTGACAATATACATATATAAGGTCTCTCAAATAGTAAAATAGAATCGAACCTCGAATTACATTTTTAACGTAAATATTTTAAATATCAAAACTCAAGAATAAAAATATATCTTAAATGACAATTATATAAAACACCCATTTGAAAAAAAAATCAAAAATGTTAAATTTCAAAATAGACGAAATTCAAAACTATTTTAGCCGCGGCATAATTAATTATAAATTTTATAATTACGACGGTTTGTGGCATCTAAACGCCTACCGCTGCTGAAAATAATTCTGTTAAATTAGCCTAAGTGCTTTGAAACTCATACGAATGTTGCTTTTTACCAATTCCATATTTTATAGATTTAAATATCAGTTAAAAGTATTACAATTTGAGGATATAACAATTTGATAGATTTAAGAGAAATTTCAAAAAATGTCATTTTTCAAGTGTCACTTTACAAAAATGTCACATTTTTGAAATATTTACAAAAATACCACTTTTTCAAAATTATTTTTTCTTTATATCATTTATATTTGGGTTAATTATGTTCTATTATGATTTAGTTACGAGGGTTTAGAGGGTTTTAGGTGTCAAAATATTTTTTAGGGTTTAGAATTTTAAAATATAGGTTTTATAAATCTATAATTAGTTGCATTTTTGCAAATAGACACCCTTAAATAGTATTTTTGTAAATGTACCCACAAAAAGTGGCATTTTTGTAATTGTTCTTAGATTTAAATATCATTATGTCGACGAGAACAAATTTAATTTGACTCGTTGTGTTGAGTTGGTGTGTCCAGAAGAGTGATGTGTGGACAATTCCACGTCAGCAGTAAAAGTGGAGCCCACAAAAGAATCACGAGGATACGAAAGAGCTCCGCGTGTTGCGGCACACAGTAAACCACAAGCAGGCTTTGCAAGAGCGCGTTGCAGCCAGCCTCCAACACGTGGGGTCGAGACGTTGACACTCACTTGGTCAATATCTAACTCTTCTTCTACATGTTTGGCACTTCCCATCAAATTACATAAGCGACTAAGCGTAAGACGATAATAAACTAAAGGACACAATTTTATTGGGCCTTTAGTTAGGGTCCCCGCAAAACAAATTGGTTTTTGGGTTTTGCATTTAAAAGTTTCCGGTACACTCGTAGGTTTTTTTGGTAAACGGGTCTTCTTTTGTACAGTGAAAGGAAGCAAAAATGAACCACAATTTGTCTAATAGTCTATTCACGCAACGATTAGAGCACTGACTAAACATTAACATTTTGAATCTTAAAACAACAACACGAACATAGTTGAAATCAATCCTACTTTCATCGGTAGAAATATAATATCTATTCCTAAAGTTTTGTTCACAAATCTCCTGGTGTTTGTTAAGGTATCTTTTCTCGGTTGTCTTCTGTGTTTACAAAAGTTTTGTTCCTAAAGTTTTGTTCACAAAGAGTTGCCATAGTTACTTTTTTTCTATGGAGTGTTATGTTCTATTGATTTTTGTTTTTGGTAGAAATTGTTTTATAACAGGAAAGAAAATCTAATTTGGAGTTTAAACAAGATTCTCAATCGGGTTACTGCTAGACTCGTCGTAGCTTTAGCCATGGTTGCAACCATCGCCTCAGCATCAACGACGGAGCTCCCACATATTCATGTGGTCTCGTACTTTCAAGTATTTTTATCAACCATCACTTCAAATGATTATTTTAACAATTTGAGTTCTTCGTGACCAATAGTCAAATTTGAGATTGGATTTCTAGAAAAACATTATCGAGCATATTATCAATACAAAACTTCCAGAATATGCAAAACCGTCTATCATAGTCCCGTCTGTTGTAGAGAAAGTTGTTTTATCGTGGATGATGCATACAAAACCATCCGTCGTGATCTATGTGTTGTGGAGTATTCTATTGACGTAGAATCGTCCGAAGAATTGTTCGTTGTGTTTGCAAAATTGCATATAATGAATCTTTTTTTTTTGGAAAAAGTGATATTTTTACAAAGATTTTGAAAAGATGATATTTTTGAAAAATAACACTTGAAAAATTAAGAAATGATATTTTTTAAAATTTCTCTTACATCTATTGCATGTTGTTAGATTGGACCAATTGATCATCATTTATGATATAACACACAAAAAGTTTTGCATTTGGTATTTCGATAAAATCAATTTAATAATTTTTAGGTTTTATACTAATAATGCAAACTTAAGACATTTCTAGTTTCTTCTAGGAAAACAAAATCTTTCAAAAAATCCATTTGGTGAGACAATAATTTTGTTAGTTACAAAACCAAAAAATGAAAGCAAAAATTGTTGCTATTCGAAGTTTAGTTTAATTTCCGAGTCGAATTTAAATGCTTCATAATAAGGAAAAAAATTGGAAAAGTTATCCTCGAAGGGAAGACAAAACATCAAAAAACAAATTTGCCCTAAGTTGTTGAATACCAATTTTCTCAACCCAAAAAAAAAACTCTACCAAATTTAATTGAGGATAAATAACTGATGAGACAGAGACTCTATCTATGATAAGTAACCAAAGAGCGAATTATCTTCTGCTTCCATTTCATCCATTGGACCAAAAAATAAGATAGAAAAAAAAATAAAAGGTGTGGAAAGCTCTGTATCTCATCCATGGCAACTATACCCACCACAGCCACCGCGACCATGTGTCCATCTCCTCCAGTCCCAACAATTTCTCCGTTACTCAGAACAACTCACCAATGTCAACCATCTCCTTCTTCCTCTTCCTCATCTTCCATAAAGCTTGGTACGGCTCTTGTCTCTGAGAGCTCGGTGATGATCAAACATGAGAAATGGGGATTTCATTTAGAAAAGAGAAGGAAAAGGAGGAGAAGAAGAAGACAAGGTTTCGATCGTTTAGAGCCTGAAGAAGATGAAAATGCAGAACCAGAAACAGAGGATACTATTATTGGAGGAGCTTCTTCACGATCTGGGTTTTTAAGTCGTTTAGAGGAAGTTCAACTTTGCTTGTACCTCAAGGTATTATCATCTATGGAAGATTCAAACTATTTAAACTTGTTAGTCTTAAAAGTTAAAAACTTTTTTTCCGGTAACAAACAGGAAGGAGCAAAACTTGAGAATCTGGGAACAAGTGTTGAAGATAAAGAAATGGTATCAATTTTGTTGTCCAGTAGCACTGGGAAAGGGAACAAGAAGCGTAGTGTTAATGAGATATTATGTAGAAGAAGAGAAGCGAGAGAAAAGATTACTCGTTGTTACCGGAGGCTCGTTGTCTCTATTGCAACAGGTTACCAAGGCAAAGGGTTGAATCTACAAGATTTGATTCAAGAAGGAAGCATTGGTTTACTTCGAGGAGCTGAAAGATTTGATCCAGAACGAGGATACAAACTCTCTACTTATGTCTACTGGTGGATCAAACAAGCCATCTTAAGGGCTATCGCGCACAAGTCTAGACTAGTCAAATTGCCGGTGAGTCCTTGCATTGGTCACATTTTGATTCCATAACATATTCAAACCAATTATAAAGTAGAGTGGAGTGTGATATTGTAAAGTTGTGACCATCTTTAGAGGTTTAATTACTATATGCATCAACCATGTTAAAGGGTTCCTCTTTGTTATGGGAAGTGAAGTGGTAAGTAATTAGTGAATGCATCGTTTTTAGCTTCTTGTGTGTAGGGAAGCATGTGGGAGTTGACTGCAAAAGTTGCAGAAGCTAGTAATGTGTTGACTAGGAAACTAAGACGGACACCGAGCTGCGAAGAGATTGCAGAACACCTTAACATCCATGTATCTGCGGTTAGACTTGCCGTGGATCGGAGCAGATCCCCTGTTTCGTTGGACCGAGTGGCGTCTCAAAATGGCCGCATGACATTACAGGTAAGTTTGGATTGATTGACCATGTTTCAGGAGAGCAATGAGTAAGTTTGGATTGATTGACCATGTTTCAGGAGATTATACGAGGACCGGAAGAAACAAGGCCAGAGGAGATGGTGAAACGGGAACTCATGAAGCAAGAGATTGAACAGCTTTTGGGAACTCTTACCGCGAGAGAATCTCGAGTATTGGGACTCTATTTTGGGCTCAATGGAGAGACTCCTATGTCTTTTGAAGAGATAGGTAAGTTGTTGAAGCTTTCAAGAGAAAGGGTGAGGCAAATCAATGGCATTGCTTTGGCGAAACTACGAAATGTACATAATGTGAATGATTTGAGAATATACTATTCCTCTAGTGAATGAACAAAATAAAAATATATGAAAGTTGGTTGTTCACAATCATTTTAATAGCAAGTGAAACTAACATATATGTTGTGTTTCCAAATAGTAAAAGACTAAACATATATGTACAAGTGGAGAAGATGATCGAATGTGTTCACTCAGTGCTCTCCTTTATGGAGATTATGGAGGATATATAGAGAAGCAGAGGACAAGAAGATGCAAACGGAATAACTAAGCAAATCGAGACCCGTAGCGATTGTAACCATCTTGCTTCTTTCGAACATTTTCACTAGAAGAATCATGACAATAACATGACCCACTTTGGTTTTGAGCTCATCCAGTGAACTTATCTTCATCCATTTCGGTCTCTCTTTCATAGCAAACATTCCAAAGAGAGAAGAGGCTTTAAGGGCACGATCGGTTTCCGGAGGAACATCAGGAGGAGAGTGGCTGATGAAGAGTCCATACAAACCCATACTAAATATTAGCATAACTGTCCCAGCCAAATAAACATCTGCAAAACAAAAATTTCACATAGTATATGGGTATTATACCGATTCAAACCGGTCTTACTCATGTATATTAGCAAATTTAACCTATGGCTTCGACGAGGCGTAACACCATTTGGCCGGTGTGGATGCCTTTAACACAGTTAGTCCAATAGACTTTATATGCTTCAACGATATAGACACACCCCTACATATATAGTTAGTCTTTTACATTAGTATATAGAATAGTGTATTTGTATGTCAAAACATTTTCAGACTAAAAAGAACCACAAAAGTTACATTGAGGAAGCAGAGTAGTGAACCAGCAAGCGAACCTCCTACTGCAAATAGTGCCAAGAACCGGAAATCAAATATGATCTGCACAAATTCATAAAAAAAAAAACAATCATTTTCACAATTCTTAAAACAGAGTAAACTCCAAAAGTCTCAAAACGAATATTGATGAAACAGAGTTAAACTTAAAGAGCATAATAAAAAAAAGGTTTGATTTTTTTGTTTGTTTGTTACCCTCTCAACGTTTGATTCGGTGGAACGAAAGAAGCTAGCGAATGGACTGTTGTTATTATCCACACTTTTCTTGAGAGTTGTTCCATGAGAAGTGGACAAAGTGTTCCCGTTGACAGGAATCGAGCTTGAGGTCGATGATGATGCCGATGATTCCGGTGACGATGAGGCAAGAGTAGCCGACGGCAACAGGAAACGGCGGCGCGTGTGTAACGCGTGATGATTCGGGAACGGAACGGAGAAGGGAGTGGCTGAGATTAACGTGCAGAGAGCCATAGAAAATAGAGAAGGCGGAGGATTATTAGGCGGAGAGAAATATGTGGTGTCTGGAGGAAGATGATTTGTTGTCTTTAGAAATCACAAAGCAAAAAGGGTCAATTCATGCATTAGTTAATTAATTAATGGTGATTATATAATGACGGCATAATATTTGAAGAGCACTGATTAATTTACAAAATAACACAATTTTAACCGATGAATACAACATTTGAATGAGATAAATCTGGAAGTTGTAGTTTAGAGATTAAAATAAAAGTAATTAGTTTGATTTTTAGTTAAATAGTCGAATAACAATTAATTTGAGTTTCATTTATACCTATTTTAAAAAAAAAATTGTAAAAAATTCTGATATTTTTAGTGTTAAAAATTAGAAATGATCATTTTAACAGAATTAAACCCAATCGATTAATCGAAATGTTCACCTTTTGAAGATATCTAAGATGATCAAGAAAAGAGACAAACAACGAAAATTTGTGGTAGGTAGATTCGATCACGGACCTAAACTCATAAAAAAATCTGTCACTACTTTTAACGTTTAGTGAAAATGAGTAGTTGGTGAGATTTAACATAAGGTTTTAAATAATAAATTTATTAAATTACACATATGATAAGTGGAGAATATGCTTATTTGTTTTGGGAAAATTGGATAAATAGATCAAATTTGATTTGATTTTATCCTACAACTTCTTTTTCTATTTTTACCTAATTTATCCTTTTTACATATCTAATAAATCATTAAAATTAATTTTAACAGCAAAAAAAATTAGGAAAATTCAAAACAATAAAAGAGTCACTAGAAAAAATATAGTTATATTTTTTTTTATTTTAAAAATATGGTTAGAATTGAAAATAATTTTTTGTCCTACCTTTTTCAGAAATCATATTCTACCATCTACGGGGTAGTAGAATATATATTCTACAAATTGGTCTTAGTCTACTGTGTTTAGAATATAGGTTCTACGGATTATTCATATATCTACGCACCCGTAGAATATAGGTTCTACTCGTTAGTCTATATTCTACGATTTAATTGATTTGGTAGAGTACACGTTCTAATGTTTGTTCTGTATTCTACCAATTTTTGGAATATATATTCTACCGTAACTACTATAATCCACCATTCGTAGAATTCATCTTCCAGTTTTTTTCTTTTGTCTATGGGTGGTAGAATATATATTCAGCGAAAATATCCGAAAATCTAGAAAATATGGTTAGTAAATATTCACCATATCTTTCCAAATATTTTCTAAAAAAAAAAAAACTGTCCGTAACCGTTTTTCATCTTTCTTCTTTGCTGTTCTCCTTTGCCGTTCTTCTTCTCTTCTTTTTTCCTTTAACTTTTTTTTTGTTTCTCTTCTTCTTGGTTACTATGTTACATATCTATGCAACTTGGAGTTTGTGGAAATCGTCCACTAATGGATGGAAATTTGTTGTGGATGGGAAAAAAGGAGGTAGATTGCTTGCTTCAGAATCTAATGATACTTTTGAAGAGCTACAAATGATGGTTTCAAAGGAGTTCGGAATCGAAGATAACAGTGTTGATCTCGAGTTGAGCTACTTACCTACCGAGTTGTTCAACAACAAAGAATCTCCCCCAGTTATAATTGCAATTGATGGTCAAGTGAGAAATTTTGTTGGCTATGCAAGGAATCAACCATCAACACATTTGTGTGTGACATGTAAAGCCTTGTTCAAATTTAATTTAAATGAAGAGCCACCTGCGGATTCAATTAATGGAGAAGATGAAGGAAGTTTGGGTGAAAAAGGTGAAGGATTTGTGACTCCCAATGGAAAGAAAGAGCACTTCGAATATTGTGTTGTGGTCTGTTGTGACTATGATTAAGTATTTTTGACATGATCCTTATATTTATGGATAGATGAAGTTTGAGGGAGTCTGTGAAACTTTACAATGTGTCAATAGGAGTTTCGATGCATTCACAATCTGCTCTTCAATTTTCGCAAAACTCATATCAAACTGCTATTTTCTGCAAACTCATAAAATTAAGATAAAAGATCTCCAAAAACAAGAAAAATGGGGGTTCCCCCTTCAATAATGAGAGAAAACTAGGATAAATATCTCTCAAAAACGTTTTTTTTACAAGAAAACACGTTTTGATTAAATAAAATAGGAGTTGGTGAGCTGATTTTTTCACATTTTGGGCAGTTTTAGGGACTGGATCGATCGATCCACATGTGGATCGGTCGATCCATCTATCATCTTCAATTTGGGTCGATCCGCAGGTCATCCGACAAAAACTGGATAATAGGATCGACCGATCCATAGCTGGATCGGTCGATCTGGTGCTATGTTCTGCACTTACTTCTTTTGCTCGCCAGACGGACATATCTTCACTAAACCTTTCATAACTTTTGATCGCACCGTTAAAATGACCTCAAATTTATTCCAAATGAAAGCTAACTCGATTCCCTAGCAGGTAGCCAATTTTCAGCTCGATCCATCGGTGTAAAAGTTATCAACAAGTACCCAACCTTTAACCATTTTCTGCATCTTTGCTTCCATTCCTTGCTCCTTTGGTTTTTGGCCTCCAAAGTGTCTATAAATGACTCAAGGACTATGCAAATGCAATGAAATGTAATCTAAAACTCTAAAACTCAACTTATTTTATATGAGACTCAAAATGATGAGAAATATGCAAAATGAAAGTATAATGACTATAAAAGTTAAATAAAATGTATGATAAAGATGCCAAAATATGAATGCATCACTTCCTTGGTACTTTTTTTTTGTAGATATCGACGGCTTTTAAACTAAAGTCGTTTTATTATTTTTTGTTTTATTTTTGATGTACTTGATTTTACTAATAGAATTAATCAAACCAAAAAATATTTATAAAAACTAAATATGAAGGTTAAAATCGGATTATCATTAAAATAAGTACTAATGAGATAAAATTGAGTTGAAAAAATACTAATGAGACATTTCCTATTTGATTCCGACCCAATTAGCCAAATTTCTCTATTTTTTTTGGTAGAAAAAAAGGGAGAAAAATCTTCCTTTCATATATTATTCCAATAAATAAAGCAACATTACACCCTTACGAGACGTGGTCTCGATGAACCACTACAATCCTCATCAAATATTGAAACCACACAATTCGGTTTCGACTCAAAGCTATGAAATCCTAAAGATAACGAAAAAGCATAGTTCGCCAACCCATCCGCAAGACGATTGGCCTCCCTATACACATGAGACACACGGACAATCCAGTCCTTCGATAAAAAGCCATAGCACAACCGTACTAGGAAAGACAAAGGATGCGCATCACTTATCCCTGTCGTTAGAAATCCCACCACAACCTGAGAATCCACCTCTAACTCCACTCTCTGAACTCCACGCTCCCACGCAATAACTAGGCTGTAGTATACTCCCCACAACTCGGCTAACGGAGCACTGCAGAGTCCTATATTCAACGCAAAGCCGCTACACCAATTCTCTTCACTATCTCTAAGGACTCCACCCGCAGTTGCTAAACCCGGATTACCATGTGATGCGCCATCAGTGTTCAGCTTAAACCATCATTCACTTGGTAAAACCCATGATATTATCTCTTAGTACCCGACTGTTCCGGGCATGTACATCCAAGTTGGCTTTGGTCACTTCCTTCGCAAAGTCTTTCAAGAACTTGCTATTAGTCCCAAACACATTACCACACCGCCATTTTCATCCCCACCATACCACCACAGCAAATAAGGTTCACCAAGGACTCCCCGCTATCTCTTCATAAAAACCAAGGTTACCAAATAACCATTCCAACAAGGATTTCAAGAAGAAAGCACCCCGACGCCTCGGTGGTATAACACGCTCCCAGATCCCAGACATTGCAGGATAGTCTCTAAGCACATGCAAAATCGATTCATCTTCGCCTTTACAGACTTGACACACACTAGTATCACTCAAGTGTCTTCGGAATCTTTCCTCATTCGTCATAATAGCCTGATTCGCAACCAACCAAAGGAAAAGTCTAATCCTTTTCGGCGCTATTACCTTCCAAATCCGATCAAAAAATTTGCCCATATGCTGTTTTAAAGTGTCCTCGGAACTTAACATAGCCGCTGCCGAGTTAACCGTAAAATCTCCATCCGAACACTCCCCCACGATATTTTGTCTTTAGAACCGGTCACATCATCACCCACAACAGCCGCTAATAATAATTTCATGTACACACTCCGTTTCAAAATGTAAATTATTTTGGTTAAAAGTGCGAATATTAAAAAATTAGTTTAAAAAAAAAAATCATCTTATATATATAATAATAATAATTTAATCAATAAAAAAAGCGTCTGCAAAATACTATTGATCAAACAATAGTGGATAAAGTTAAAAAATAGATAGAATTATTAAAACAACTTATATTTTAGAATATAAAAAAATTTCAAAGTTTGTTTTATAGATAGGCAAATTATATATAGTTATGCAAGTAAGTAGAGAGGATATTATGGTAAATTTATGCAAGTAGGGAGGATATTATGGTAAATTCACCTGTAAAATCAGTTGCCACGCTGGCTTTTGTCACATATGTCTTGCCACTTTTATAACGAAGCCAGTCAGAGTCAGGTGCCTCCTCCCACTACTCTCTATCCCTTCTCCTGCCTCCGAAAACAATCCCTTGTAAGTCTCCTTCAATGGTGTTTTCGATTCCTTCCATATTCTCTCCTTTGATTGATTCTCATATTCCGTCGTCTCGCTTCTTTCTGTGGTCCTGCAGATCTCGTCGTCCTTCCGTTGCATAATGGATCTCGCGTCGAATCTCGGTGGCAAGATCGACAAATCCGATGTTCTCACCTCCGTCGAAAAGTACTTTTCGTTTTTCCCCCTTTTACTGTTTCTCAAACGAATCGTGGAAATTCCTCGATCGTAGTTTCATTCTCGGATTCGCTTACAATTCGCGTTTTCTTCTTCTTCTTCTTCTTCATGCATATTGATGATTGATCCCTTCTTCTCTCGTTGATAAGATATATAACTCCTCAAGATCAACATTGAATGTTATATGCACCATTTTTTTTTTTTTTTATATGTAGTAAGTAGTAACACTATCTCCCAAAAGTTTAGTTCTTTTATATTTCCAAAAATTTCACGAAAACGATGCATTTGAAATTTCGCTTCTCTGTTTGGATCTGAGCTAATAATGCAGAAGCAAAAGAAGATTAAGATGGTCCCGTGTTGTTTTGCTATAAAGATCCTTTTGACGTGTATGTCACTACCGTCACGTTCTTGAGGGCCCGGCCCGTGTTATTAAACAATTGATTTATTGTTTAATGTTGAACTTTGTTAATTCTAAATATCATCATCTCTCGAAGATGCATGCATCATATGAAAAATTCTGGCTTTATGATTTCTCATTAATCGTCTGAAGGGGGGTCTTTTGATTCAGGTATGAGCAGTATCATGTGTTCGGTGGTGGAGACGAGGAAGACAGAAAAGCTAATTACACAGATATGGTAAATCATCCAACAAATGTTATTCCACATTTTAAAAAAGTTTTGACCAACTTGAGACATGCCCCCTTTGAATGACCTCATCGTTAGTGTTCCATGAGATCATATTCTTAATAGATGAGTATTGACATTGTTATTAACACACAAATCATTGCCTATTGGAATGGATGTATATTTCAGGTTAATAAGTACTATGACCTTGCTACTAGCTTTTATGAGTATGGATGGGGTGAATCCTTCCATTTTGCACACAGGTGACTCTTGACTTGCCACTTCTCTACAAGTCTTTTTGAAGTTCTACAATAAACTTTCTTTCTTGCAGCCGCAGATGTTGATACTTTATTTATATTGATTAGCATGAGTTTTTGGTTTGTAGATGGAACGGAGAATCGCTTAAAGAGAGTATTAAACGACATGAGCACTTTCTTGCTCTCCAGCTTGGCGTAAAACCAGGACAAAAGGTTTGATAACCTTATCTGAGCGCTCGAAATGGACCCTTTGCCATCAGATGCTGATTTTCTTTGTAATTCTGAATAGGTACTGGATGTAGGATGTGGAATTGGTGGACCGCTGAGAGAAATTGCACGATTCAGGTAAAATGACTACACATACCAACGACGCACACTCTTTACATCCTGCACTTCTAGCCTACTTTAGTTATGAAGTAGATTTCACAGTTACGAGAATATTTCAATTATGAATTGGGTTTGTGTTTACTCTGCTGCAGCAATTGTTCGGTCACCGGGCTCAACAATAACGAATACCAGATCACCAGAGGCAAGGTAACATATCTATATTTGTGAAAGATGAATCGGTTGCTGGAAATTCCTAAAAGTGTTATTTCCTATCTTTGAACTTGGTTTTGGTGTATTCAGGGATGTGGATTTACTTTATAAATCCCATCAACTGAGTTCTGGTCTTTTTCCTTTGTGTCTCTTACAATTCGTATTGACATCCTCTTCTTTGCAGGAACTAAACCGACTTGCAGGTGTCGACAAGACATGTAACTTTGTCAAGGTCAGTTGAACTCTTGTATTTACAGCATAAGTAGTAAATCTTGGGTATGATTTGGAAACACCTTGCAACGGGCAAACTGATGAAGGTTTTCATATCGTGCAGGCTGACTTCATGAAGATGCCATTCCCTGAAAACAGTTTCGATGCAGTTTATGCAATAGAAGCAACCTGCCACGCACCTGATGCAGTATGTGAAGTTCTAAACAGCTATCTATGTTGTTTTCTTCCCTGCATTAGTTATGATTAATCATTGTGATCTCAACAACAGTATGGATGCTACAAAGAGATCTACAGAGTGCTAAAGCCCGGGCAATGTTTCGCTGCTTATGAGTGGTGCATGACCGATGCATTTGACCCTGATAACGCCGAACATCAGAAAATCAAGGTTTCGCTTGTCCTTGCATATATTTATATTATTTGTGCACCTATTATCAACATGAATACAAACAGAGACTTCACTGTGCAGGCAGAGATAGAGATTGGAGATGGTTTGCCTGACATTAGGCTGACTACAAAATGTCTGGAAGCTCTGAAGCAGGCCGGTTTTGAAGTAAGTATCTAAATTACGATCCTTTCTATTTCTAAACGCGATTAACATTTCAGCATCTAACTACTACTATCGTCTGCGTTGGATAAAAGATAATATGGGAAAAGGATCTGGCCAAGGAATCTCCGGTTCCATGGTACTTACCTCTGGACAAAAATCAATTTTCCCTTAGTAGCTTCCGTCTAACGGCTGTTGGAAGATTCATAACAAGAAACATGGTAAAGAAAACTTGCTCTGACTCATGTGCCAAATTTCATCAACTGTTTTAAAGTTGTTTTCATTTGATTGATCGCAACTTGTCCCTGTTATTTTATTGGCAGGTCAAGGTCCTTGAATACATAAGACTCGCACCTAAAGGAAGTCAAAGGGTATCAAATTTTCTGGAGCAGGCCGCGGAAGGATTAGTTGACGGTGGAAGGTAAGAAGATTTATCCCCCGCGCTTATTATATCTATTCACATTCAAGATTCAATCAAACTAACTCTCCTTTCTTTGGGTCAAATTCTAAATCTTTGTTTTACAGGAGAGAGATTTTCACGCCAATGTATTTCTTCTTGGCCCGGAAGCCAGAATGATCAAATGAGAGATGGTCATCGTCGTAGGTCGAGTGCAAGTCACAAGTTTCTCAATTTGCTTTTTTATTTTGTGTTCATCTCCTTTGTTGCAGTGTTTTGATGTCTCTTTAATCTTTTTTTTTTTTTGTTTTTTAAACCTTTGTTGCGTCTTATTACGACACTTATTCCACCAAATCTAAATTTGGATGTTCGTTATCATGTCATGTGCACTCTGTTACTGAGTCACGTGCTCACGCGCAAAAGATCCTGGAATATTTCTCTCTTTTTGTCGTTTTCTGCTATGATTCACAAAGTGGGGCCTACTTCCACGGATGGTAGGACGAATCTATAGTTTTTCCTTTATGGATCTAATTATAATTTCTTAATTTTTGTCTCTTGAATTGAATACTCTCTTTAATTAAAGGACAAATGAATTCTTCAATCATGGATTGAATTCTTTATGTAGAAAACAAAGGCATTTGTTTATTTAAAACCTTTTTTTTTTTTTTTGTAGAAACCATTTGCATTTTCACATTGTTACTTTGGAGATTTGCAAAAATGATACTTCTTGACATCTTGTCAAGTCAAAATGCATTTTTGCCTTGTGTATGTATTAGGTGTAAAAGTGACTTTGCGCTGCATGAATATTTTCAAAATGGTTTATAATTTACATATACGTAAATGATAATTTCTAATTTAAAAAACTTTAAATTTCTAAGATTCTGAATGTTAAAAATGAATTTACGTCAAGAGAGTGTTTAACGTTTTAGGGTTAAGTGTTCACATTACTAAACGCGGTACTCATCAATCATCATCACAGACGTATATTTATTCTTGTTCCATAATTCAAAGATTTCAAACCAAAAGCGAAAAAAACAACAACAATACCAATCCTAATTTGAAAATGCATAAATCATAAAACTTCTCCAAAGCAAATGAAATGAAGCCATGGGCTTGGGGTTAATAAATCATAACATGAAAATGTATCAGCTACTACTACAGAGATTAATGTAATACTGATGTAGAAACAGAACACAACACAAGGGTTTTCTCAAAACACGTTTACTAGTATTGATGACTTGAATACTTACACGTATTGCTTTCACTCAATCCTAGTCTACCCTGTTCACGAATCACACTTGATATCGTGAACCTCTCTTTACCCCTTAGCCATTGATACAAGATTTCTTTTATATTTAAATCCCTTATCCCTTTGCTAAGAATTGCTCTCGTTGTGTTAGCCCTTCCCTCGAGTTAACCCCAACCTATATATACTAAACGGCCTGCGGCTTGCCCTAGTCTTGGCCTCTACTCCATGCAAGATTCACTATTTCTTCAAATCTTCATAGGTAGATACACTTTTCTTATCTTCTCCTAAGAATAAGGAAACCTACAAGTTTGAGTAAATCTTCTCCAAAGATATCCTCCAACCTTCCTTGAGTGCAAGTCACGCCCTTCCTTGCCTGGACCGACTCACTCCAACAGCCCATCACGCTTAAAGCCCACCAGCCTGTTCGCCCTTCTCCTGAAGTTCTCTCATCTAGTGCTGCTACAGGTTCTTGCTACAGCCACTGCATCTTCATAACATATTTCAGAGACCATGTATCCCTTTACTATTAAAAAGAAAGTACTTTTATTAACTTTGCTTATTTTTTTTTTTTAATTTCATTGGCTCTAAAATATCACATGACTTGTGAAAAAAAGATAACATGGATTAAATTTGAACTAATTAAATTAATTAAAATCAAACAAAACAAAACTAAATGAAAAAATAATTAAATCTCACGATTTATAGCTATATTTTTCACAAACAATTTTCATTCAATGAAAATAAAAATAATTAAATTAATAAAAATCAAACAAAAGAAAATGAAAAATAAAAATATATCATCAAAATTAGCATCCATGATTAACCCAATTCAATAGAATATCAACTAAGTCAAATTCCTAAATCCTACTCGCATCGGGAAACAAAATCGAACTTTGGCAATCGGATTTCATACCAGCATTAGTGAAGAGAAGAGTAGGATCATTATGTTGAACAACGGCGCTTGATGGCCAAAACAAAAATAATATCATGACTATAGCTATTTTTTTCATCCATGATTTTGATTCAAAACAAAAAAAGTGAGATTTTTTAGACAAACCTTTCAACGAATCCCGATTATATCTCCATCCAATTCCAATTCCGATTATAGCCGCAACATCCAATGTCAACACTGGACAAAGAGATAGAGAGAGGAATCAGATGATTAGAGAGAGAGAAAACCCTAATCTTCGAAACTAAGAATTAAAAAATAATCGTTCACAAAAACATAAATTTCGTGGATAAAAATTTGGAGAAAATCATTATTTAATTTCAATTTCGGATTTAATCATTATTTAAAATTACTCAGATCTTTTTGATGCTTTTGCTTTGGATAAAACTAGCATTAAAGTTTTAAACTCAAATACTAACAAAATCACGTTAAAAATATATATATACATGCCATTGTAATTATTAAAGACCACTTCAAAATTAAGAAATAAAACACCATAAGTTAAATTTGAATTTAGTTACGTAAGCTATAAATATATTTTATAAAAGCAATTAAATTATGTTTAATTTATTTTTAAAAGAAATGAAAACAAGTTAATTTTTCCTAAAAACATTAAACATAAGAAATTCCAAAGAATATGAATCAAAGAAAGTCCTTATTTATAGGAAAATCTTAGTCGGCGAAATTATCAAAGATTACGATTTGGACCCAATATTTTATCCAAGGAATATTCTTGCTTTGAAACTAATTTTAATAATTTTACGATTAAAATCCAAGGAACCCTAATTTTGCTAACTAATATATGACTCCCTATAAATACAAATAATAAATCAAACATACAATACGATTTTCTATAATTTATTTTTCTTTTTGCGTGATGTGTGTACTCTGGCTTTAGCGATTCTAATATTATTCATTGATTTTTTTTTGGGACAATTACAAAAATGCCATTTTTTGTGTGCACATTTGCAAGAATGCCACTTAGGGGTGTCCATTTACAAAAATGCCACTAATTATAGATTTATAAAGCCTATATCTTAAAATTCTAAACCCTAAAAAATGTTTTGACACCTAAAACCTCCTAAACACTCAAAACTAAACCCTACTAGGACATAATTAACTCAAACATAAATAATATAAAGAAAAAATAATTTTGAAAAAGTGGTATTTTTGTAAAGATTTCAAAAGTGTGACATTTTTGTAAAGTGGCATTTTTTGAAATTTCTCTTTTTTTTTTTAATTGTTAGGAGCTCGATCTTCATGGCAACTATTACTTCAGTATATCGAGAATTATTAGAGAAATGCTTATCAAAATCAACTATATTTCCCCCATTATTCAAGTAAGTACTAACACTCTCATACTTTCAATTTACTACTTCATCATTTCCATAACTGTTTCCTTAAATCTCTTTTTTTCACATGTTATCAATGGAAGAAGAACACGAACAAAAAGGTAGTTCAATTCTTTAAATTCATCGCTATCTTAAATTATGTTCTAATCATTGATAATTTTTAAATTTTGTTTCAATCGTTCACTTAAGTTCATTTGGATAATTTTGTTTTGAAAGGGAAGCTTGGTTCAGTTTATAACTTTTGTGATGTCTAAATATTTTTTATTTGGTTTCAACAAAAATAATTAAATGTAATGTATGTCTTACTATTAAAAGGGAAGAGTACAATTAGTAAAAAGGCTTATTTGTTTTAATTCTATTGGTTTAAAATTATGACATGTTTTGAAAAAATGATGACATGGTTTAAGTTACTTAAATAGATAATGTTTTTAATTAAATTAGTATTATTTTTTAACTAAATGAATAAAGAACAAAATGATTATTGCCCAATTCACGATTATAGCTCAATTCACGGCAATTTATAAAATTTCTTGATAATAAATAATATAAATCGAATCATCTTTGACAAAGATTTGTTGATTATTTATTTCTAATTGTTTTATTTACCCCCCCCCCCCCCCCCCCCCCCCCCCCCCCCTCCTCCTCCTCATATATATATAATCTATATAAAATAACTTATTTTTAACTAATTTGATTTCTTAAATCGATTACAGGATTCCAAAATTTAAGTTTTATTAATCCATAATTTGATAAGCTATTATATTCCAAGGATTAAAGAAAATAAATGATATGAAGTCACCAATCTTTTTTGATAACACAATTTAATTTGTTGCATTACCTTAATTTTTTAATTTGTTTATTACTGTCGATTGTCAAAAATCATCTAACTTTCAAAATTTTAAGAAACTCATAATTCTAATAAATATTTCTCTCTTTTTCTCCAGAAAAACGGAGATGCATCCGTAACAAGAAGATTCCACTGAGTGCATTGACCAATTACTAGATTAGTACGTTTATTGGCTCTTTAGTCCTTTTCTAATTTCGTAATGAGTAGTTCAAGAGGTTTTTTTTTTTTTTGTTTAAAAGAGTTTGAGCAATCCTCAAATCCAAAAGAAGGTATTTTTTTCTATTGAAAATATCAAATTTGGTATTTGAAAATATGACATAATATAGGTTGTGTAATCTCAAGTGGTTTGTGGTTTGAAACCAAGATATCAAACGAGCAATTAGGTGTAATCATAATTATACGTGGAAAAAAGACATAATGACGTATTGAAGCCACATTATATGACTAATTAATTGGATAAGAATGCATATTTTTTCAATATTATGATTAATATTAGTAATTTCATAACTTAACAATGAATAAATATGTTTTAATTTGATTCTCGCTTGATAAAAAAAAATTACAGACTTGAACTAACTACCTCATAAATCTGTTTCTCTCCATAGATACATGACATATTCCACTAAAAAAAGTTGAACAAAAAACGCTTCATAATTCCACAAAAACGCTCCAAACAAACATTTTATTTGGTTTTATATGTTAGATCAATTTTTGGGTTCTGCATCCTTACAGACCTAAGCGAAAATTTGATGATTGCAACAGAGATGAGATTAACACACCAAAAAGGAATGACAATCTTTAACCAAAAAAAAGGGAATGAAGGCATATCGAAAGCAAAAGACACAGAATCGTCGGAGGTTAGTGAAGTTTACACATCAATGTTTTAATATTACCCATAAAATTTTATTAGTTTATTTGGTTAACCATTTTCATGTTGCTCAATGTATTACATGACATAAATAGAGGTAACACAATTGATTATGACATAAATAAAGTGCTACATTTCTCGATTTTATAATTATGTTTCGTCTCTTGATTATAGCTTTCTATTACATGGATTATAATTAGGGATTTTAATTTTTGTTCAACTTTTTAAAAGAATAATTTGTTATATCTATGTTTGAAAAATTAGTGAAAGTTAGTAAATATAAATCAGTGAAAATTAAAAAAACAAAATGATTGTGAATTGACTAATCCTTAGTAAAATTGTTTCAACGAAGATATTTAATTATCTTTCTAAATTCTTTAGTATGAAGATATTGATAAATATATTTTCGTTTCATTTAAAAATTATTTTCTAAGATATATCTACCTAAAATCGTTCAATACTAAATTCCATTGTTATTAATTTTTAATACAAAATTCCATTGTTAAAATCGGAAATGTATAGGCACATAATCGCCAAATGCTCTAATACTCTTCAATCATGTATATATTCGAAGTTCGAAGCAACCATGCCTCAACCAAAATTTGAATTCGTAGAAAATACATTAATTTTTTTTATAGACTACTTTTAAAGTTTCAAATGAACTCATAAATTTTATTTAATCCTCATACATCATAGACATCTAAATGTCGTAGATCGATCAAATAAATTTATGGATTTAAATTACTTAAAATCGATGATATAGCTTATATTCAAGGATACAAGATTCTACCTCTAATAGATTTTACGGAGGATAAAATAAAATTCTTAAATATATAGTAATTTTATATTACGAAAATTTTTCATATCCGCACACGGTGCGGACTATCTACCTAGTTACATCTTAAATAATAGTTAATGGGCCATAATTGTTTTTTCTACCTGGGGCTTTAGAATAATGGGCCATAATTGTTTTTTCTACCTGGGCCCAAGGACGTTACCGTGTACACAAGCGCGTGGCTAACACACGCGTTCCACTATGTTTGAGTTTGAGTTGAAGTATGTATGATTCCTTCTATATAAACCAAACCAAAACGAAAGGAGACGAGACGCAACAAACTCTCCTCTCGCCCAACAAACAAACCGTCTTTCTCTCTCTCCTTATGTCGACGACCGCCTCCGTCATTATCATCGGCGCTGGAATCTCCGGTTCGAATCATAGTCCTTACTCGTGCTGCAACTATCGTGGCTTTTAATAACTTGATCTGATTATGTAAAATTGAAATTTAGGAATATCGGCGGCCAAGGAGCTCGCCGAGAACGGAGTAGAGAACGTATTGATACTAGAAGCGACGGATCGGATCGGAGGAAGAATACAGAAACAGAGTTTCGGTGACGTGTCGGTGGAGCTCGGTGCCGGTTGGATTGCCGGCGTTGGTGGTAAAGAGTCTAATCCTGTCTGGGAACTCGCTTCGCGTTTAAACCTCCGTACTTGCTTTTCCGATTACACCAATGCTCGTTTTAACATCTACGATCGAAGGTCAGATTATTAATCTCTCCGATCATGAATTTTTTTGCATCTCTTCAATCGTATTTTCGTTTGATTTTGCAGTGGGAAAATCTTCCCGACTGGACTCGCTGCTGACTCGTATAAGAAAGCAGTCGACTCAGCGATTCTGAATTTAAAGAGATTAGAAACTCAATGTGCCGATAAAATCAGCGAAGAAGCTCCTTCGTGCGTCTTCTTCTTCCTCTCTGTTTTTTTTTTTTTTTTTTTTTACTGGGTTTTTAGATTTTGAAATCGATTCTAATGTGTTTTGGTTTTTTTAGGTCACCGAAAACGCCAATAGAACTCGCCATTGACTTTATCCTCCATGATTTCGAGATGGCAGGTGAGTTTCACTATCTGAGAAAGTCCAGAGAATCAATATACAAACATGATTAACATTTGATTGATTACAATTTCGTCTGTGTTATATTTTAACCAGAGGTTGAACCAATATCGACTTATGTGGATTTCGGTGAAAGGGAGTTCTTGGTTGCTGATGAAAGAGGTTACGAATCTTTACTCTATAAAATGGCTGAAGATTTTCTCTTTACCTCTGATGGAAATATCTTGGACAATCGACTCAAATTAAACAAGGTAATGAATAAAACAACATGAGAATAATCTTTAATTAGGATTTTGATCAAAGTTGATTTGACCTCTTTTAATTGAGAGTTGAAATGAGTATATATTATAACGTTCTTTGAGAAAAAAGAGCTACTTTTGCCTTTTAGCTGTTGTTGTTGTTAGTTGTTACTACAGTGTATTTTACTACCTTTTTTCTGCGTAGTTATCAACTTACAGTGTTTCTAGTGGAATTGATTACGCTCAGTGGCGGATACAGAAATAATTTTCAATGGGGGCATAAATATTAATCGATTAGTTGCTACAGGCCCTTGTAGATATATTATTTTACTATGTCGTAAACTAAAGAGTTGTGCAGATTTATTGAGCTTAAGTTGATAGTTTATTGGGAAGCATTATTGTGAAAGATTGTGGGGTCTGTATATTTTATTGATTGCCTCTCATAAACCAGCTGGCTTAAACGTTGAAAGCTGTTCTGTTATATATTTAGTAATCTATAGTTAAGCTATAGTGTGATGAAGCTGTGTGAATTAAATGGCAGGTGGTTAGGGAGATAGAACAGTCGAGGAATGGGGTAATGGTGAAGACAGAGGATGGTTCTGTATACGAAGCCAATTATGTGATCGTATCCGCGAGTATCGGTGTTCTCCAATCCAATCTTCTATCTTTCCAGCCCCCTTTACCAGTTAGTTTTTTTACTTTTGTCTTCTTCTCTAATTACTTGCTCATTGGTCTTATCTTTTATGCTTGTTTAAAATTTTAAAAAGATACAAGGATGATCCTTTATTGCACAAAAAGGGGGAGTTTTTTAATCATTCAATGTACAGAAACCTGGGGACATATTAAATTGCATTAGTCATTAGGTGTAGAAAGTCAGAATTCATGGTTTCTGTGTGTAATTAATTGATTGTGTTTCTTTTTATAATCAAAACCATACACCAAATTCAGTGGATTGGTAGATACACACAGAATTCACCCTCTGCAGCCCTTTTCTTGGTTTTAGTAACCAAAATCTTGTTTTATCTACTGGAAGTTGGAATCTACTATTAAAAAAAACTTTGGATCTTACTATTAAAAAAAAAACTATTTCTTGGTGACAGAGGTGGAAAACAGAGGCTATACAAAACTGTGATGTGATGGTGTACACAAAGATCTTCCTCAAATTCCCTCATTGTTTCTGGCCATGTGGTCCTGGTCAGGAGTTTTTCATCTATGCACACGAACAACGCGGCTACTTTACCTTTTGGCAGGTTGATTTTCTTTTAAATAATAATCATGAGATAATCGTTTTTGTTAATCTCAATGCATCTTTTTGGTCGTTCCACAAAACGTGCGAAACGTGGCACATGCACTCTCTAATCTTAAAAATTAAACACCTGGTGGGGTTCCTTTGATTATTATCATCATTGCTTTTAATTATCTTTGAGTGTTGTCTAATTATCTTTGAGTGTTGTCTAACCAGCAGTACGGTCCATGTGGTCAAGATTCACACAATGTTATAGTATACCATCAACATCAATAATCTTGTAGCTTATTTATACGTTGATTTTATTATTAGCACATGGAAAATGCGTACCCGGGGTCTAATATTCTGGTCGTGACATTGACCAATGAAGAGTCGAAGCGCGTGGAAGCTCAATCAGACGAGGAGACACTGGAAGAGGCAATGTGTGTTCTCAGGGACATGTTTGGTCCTACCATTCCTTACGCCACGGACATTCTTGTCCCTAGATGGTGGAACAATCGGTTTCAACGCGGTAGCTACAGCAATTACCCTATGATCTCTGATAATCAGCTTCAGCAGAACATCAAGGTAAACGAACACTTTTTCTTGTTGTTAATGCAAATGCTTTATAGAACACACATGTCAGGAATTTTAAGAATGGTTTGGTTTGAGATTCAGGCCCCAATCGGACGGATATTCTTCACAGGAGAACACACAAGTCAGAAATTCAGTGGGTATGTACATGGAGGATACCTTGCTGGTATGGACACAAGTAAATCTTTGTTGGAAGAGATGAAGCAGAGTTTGTTGTTACAACCTTTACTCGACTTCACCGAGTCTCTAACACTAACACACAGGAACCCTAACCCTCAAATCTACTCCAATGTCATTTCTCCTACCAATTTTATCTCAGGCAGAAGTTAGAATCTCAACTTCTTTTATTTTGCTTATTCTTCTTTGAGCTAACCCTTGAGCAAACAATGTTAACTCATGGGAAGTACTTACGAAACAGATGCCTTGAAATTGCTAAGGCGTCTCCTTTTGCCTTAACCGGATACACCTCTGATGAACTTTGCTGCCATTTGTGTGACTTCATTATCCATTCTCTTCGCCATTTCTCTATCTCTAGTTTCTTCTTATCTTGTAAGCTTTTTAGCATTTCGTCGAAATACAATCTCGCCCGGGGTAAGTAGTAGTCTTCAAGTAACCCACTCCAGAACTTGTTTGCTGATGATGATGACAAAAAGATATAGCTTTATAAAAGATCTGTATACTAAAAAAAATAATTTTAAAGTTGATTTCTTACCATAATCATGAAGCTTGCTTTGGTTCACATCTTTCGAGTCATACCACATCGTCACCTGCGTTCTGGCGTTCCACTCATACTGTACACACAAAATCACAGTCATAAGCAAGTACTGTACTACCCGCACGTTCCATGAACAAATTGATGTTAATTACACCTGTTTCCTTTCATCACTGTTTCTGGCCAACTTCTTTGCACTCTCAAGCCATGTCCCCAGAAGGAAATTATCATCGGAAGCAAGCAAAACGTCGATGTCCTTTATAAGCTCAAGAAACTTCGCGCTCAATCGTCTTAAGCTTCCGATATCTTTCTTTCCATAAGCAGTCACTGCTTCGATGTACACCTGATTTGCTAGCTTCGATAAAACTTGACGGGTCCAATCAACCATGTCGTACCTGGAAGCAAAACCAATGGGAATCTCTAACCATTAACATGATAGATACTCTATTTCTACTTGCTTTCTACCTATATGTTGAGCTCCCAAACAGATCATCTCCAGCTTCCAGGAAAAGTTGGAGAGCTTTTATCACATCCTTTGTAGAATACCATAAATGCGCCTTAGGCAAACCAGAACTCTTATCTTGAAACAAGAATCTTCTTTTTGTTTCATATGGGTGAGTGGAGATCGAATATGAATCTGTTTGTTTTAATTCGTCTGGATCCCAGTCCGGAAGTTTGACTATGAAATCTGTGTTATGATCCTAAAATAGAGAATTGAAAGCAAGTTTCTTATGACATAGAGCAGATCCAAGGAGAGATTATGCGGTAGTGACCGGGATAAAAAAACATACTGCAGTTCCATCAGTGCAGTTGTAGACAGTGTGATAGAGAATCTCCCAAGCGGCCTCGATTTGATGATTTTCTTTCATGTATCTTCTGCGTGCATAGCTCTTCAGCCATTTCTATCAAACCGCATTTTAAAAATGTATGAACTGACTGTGCAAACACTTTCCGATGTCTTATTAACAGTGTTTACTATGTATGCATTACCTGTACATCAACTTTTTCATCTCTAAATGCCATTTCAGAAATTAGCTCGTAAACAACTGGGTTCTGCTCTATTCCTTCCATGCACATTCCTACACCGACCTATGTGAAACAAAGATAAGAAGATACCGTTGCCAAGGGGAAATGATAGCCTCACCAAAGTGTATACATGAGATTAAAGATGTGAAAAAATATTGTGAATGTAATCGTCTTGAAAATACCATGGTTGAATTTTCGCTGACACGAGCATCAACTGGTCCTGAAGAAATTGAATCAAGAGTCCCATACATTTCAATGTTGCCTCCAAAATTGTGAAGCATGCACCTGGAATTCATCATATTTCAATAAAAATACAACTCTATGACACCGGCATAAGAGGGAAACCAAGATAAAGATATACCAGATATAAGGAGTTCCATAAAACTGGGCGGATGTGTTCCATATCGGTTTGACATCGGCAAACAGATCAAGAGTTATCATTTTGCCAAAGGGAACCGAATGCAAGAGCGCCTACAGAAAGCAAGAGAGACTGTAAAATTGAATAAGAAAAGCCAATTTTTAACATTGTACAGTAGACTACATCAGCAGTCATCATATACACTAACTGGATGTTTACTTTCATCTGAGGCGGCTTCCAGAATCCTGAGTCCGAACTAAAAAGCCAACCCTGCACAAAGGTGGGTATCAAGTAAGGAAGCATTAAGAAGATCATGGTATGAAATGGAGAATTCTAGATTACCGTAACTCCAATATTAATACAGTAAAAACTGTGTTGTTTTACAGTTTTTAGATAGCATCCCAATGTACGCGTGCCAGTGAAAATAAAAATGGAAAAGAGGGCATACTTGCATTAGCCATACAGCATTCTTGTTTCCTTTGGACATAGCTTTGTACACTGCAGCTCCTAGTGAAGATATATACTCAGGCTCACTTGTGGGAGGAGTATTTTCATTGAATGTATCACTGCATTAACAGAAATGGTCAAGAGCTAAGCCAATTAAAACTATTTCCATACATAGAAAGTTGGTTTTCTGTTGAATCATAGATTTTTGCAGAAGGTGATGTCTTCACCAATACTTACCTGGGTCCAAAAAATCTAGAAAATGTTGCAAATAATAGGTGCAAATTGAAGAGAATTACCAGTTATAGATGTTTGTAATCTCGCCATATTCTGAGACATTAACAAGGTAAGATTAAAGGCATATATACTGTATACATAATTATATCAAGAACACTGATCAGGTGGAATATTTGATTAGTATATGTCTGCTGGTTTGACAAAACCTTCAATGGACTACTTATTTTACGCAGAATGATGGAAACAGAAGTAGCTTCTGTGTACCTTCAATTTGTTGTTTAATAAAAGCCTCTCCAATGTCAATGAAGAGAGGATCAGAAGGATTCAAAAGGTAAGTGCAGCACCAGCGAGAATCCCCATCCACCGTGTTCCTGAGAAGACGAAACAGTAAACAAAACTAGCACATTTCTATTCTCATCACTCATCTGAAAATGTTTGATCCATTAGATAAAAAAATTACGGGGCATGATTCACGGAAGGAAAATGTACCAGTTATCAAGTCGGGTTATATTTGCCTCAGGATATATCTTTGTCAAAGCTGATGGAACATTGCCAGAGAATGATGGAAGTACTAGGAAACAAAGAAACAAAAGAAACTATAAGATGCTATGAGAGCAATCTATCGAGCATCTGAGAACAGAGGAAAGTGATTGTTCCTTGGACCTGGAGTCATGCCAAGCTCCAGCATTTGAGAAAGTATCCGTTTCTGCAAAAGCAACTGATCACCTAACCAGTTTTCCGATAATGGACCACCCCACCTGTGATGTATATGGTGTGGTGAGTGATAGGGAAATACAAGAGATATGGATTATGTGAGTTCTACGAATAAAAGATAAATCTAGCTCAGAAGGAGCCCTGGTGATAGAAGCCTGAAAACATCAGAGATGAGGTTATTTACGCGTGAAGATTTCCCATGCGAGCCCAAGCAAGGAACGCTGGTCCACCAAAATAATCATCCAGATCTTCTTTGCTGATATTGAACCTCTAAACAAGATTGATATAGAACTTGATTGGTTAATATAATAAACTTGTACAAAGAATACAGTAGCCGATCATGTCGCAGCGAACAATTACTATTCTCTTATTGCAATCTGACAAGAATATGAATCTGATTTTTTTACCTTGAAAACCTTTTGCCAAATAGCTTCTTGGCCAGTGAATGCTAGAGGCAAGTTAATTCCTTGCAATGCCATCCAGTCAATCTCTCTCTCCCATCTCTCCCATCCCCACCAAACATATGAATCTAGAAAAAACAAAACAAGAAAGCAGAAGCAGGAATGTGATTGAGTGATCCATTATCAAAACCATTTGATGACACATGAGAGAATTTTGATCCCCAAGAACTCTAAATGTCTTACAGCTAGAAGTAACAACATTTTGGTAATAATTCCAAGGAACAGGACGCCGAATCAAGATGCGTTTAGAAGATAGACGAGGTAGATGTCCAGGGTGTGGAACAGAGGCAATCTGGATGCCACCAGTCTTGTCCCAAGAAACATGAGCATTACATTTATACTTCAAATACCAATGGAGCCCTGAAGCAATCTCAACTCCAGTTGTGCCTTTAATCCTGTAAAACACAAGTAAAATCAATCACTTACTCGAGTAAATCTGATCCCATCAACAAGAAATCAGAAGTTACTTACACAATTTCAGGTCCAATTCGTCTCTGGCCATCATAATTCTCAATTTGAAAACAGCTGCTACCACCACAAACATCCTATTGAAACCACAAAAAACGATCACTTACGGTAAAATCAACCTGAGAATAGCACAAAAAAGGAAGAACCTTTGAGATGATTCTGAAATCAAAGCTGTGAAAATGGGTCGGAATCAGTCTCTGTAATAAACCCTTCACTGCTGATTCTTGTACAGACGGAGTTGGTAGTAAGGAATCCAAACGGTGAAGCAGACCATCGATAGTAGGATGTTGTTGTTTTGACAAAGATTTAGAGTGAAGTGAAAGAAACAACAAAACCAACAAAACCAATTTGACGAGATGCATGTTGATGAATGATGATGCTCTTCGTCACTACAGATGGAGTAGGCAAATATAGCAGTAGCCAAATGATGATGATGATACATTTGATTCGAGTTAAAAAAAAAAAAAAAAAAAAATCGAACCGGGTTAAACCGGGATCTGTTTCTGAAATAAACCGGGGTCTGTGTTTCTGAAATAAACAGAGGAGGAGGAGAAATATCGAATTTGTTGGGATAAACCCTAATATCAGTGTGCTTGGGGTTTTTAAAATCTACTTCTTCTTCTTCTTCTTCGTCCTGGATCTAGCTGCCAAGTTTGCGATTCGTACTTTTTTTCCGACAATGAAAAATCTGAAGCTTTTCTCGGAGGTTTCTCAGAACATCCAACTGCATTCGACCGAAGAAGTTGTACGGTTCGCAGCCTATGACATCGACCAAAGTCGCTTATTCTTCGCGTCTTCTACTAATCTCGTTTACGCCCTTCACCTCTCTTCTTTCCAAGTAAGCTATTGCTGCCTTTGAAATTCGTTTCCTCTTTGTTGATTAGTGAGAAAAAAGGTTTGGAATTTGGTCTTAATACGGATTTGTTATGGTGTTTCTTGCTATTTTGTGCTGAATTATTTAGTCATTATGTGTCAGAATGGAAGAGCTGGGACAAAAAGTGCTTTGCCTGTGGAAGTTTGCAGTATTGATTTGGAGCCTGAAGATTTCATCACTGCCTTTGATTATCTCGCTGAGAAGGAGTCTCTATTGATTGGGACTTCTCAGGGGCTTCTGCTGGTGCATAATGTGGAGAGCAATGTGACTGAGCTAGTTGGAAATATAGAAGGAGGTGTCAAGTGTATCTCGCCTAGCCCGACTGGAGATCTACTCGGATTAATTACTGGTTTTGGTCAGTTGCTTGTAATGACTTATGATTGGGTTTTGATGTACGAGAGGGCGATTGGAGAGGTTCCTGAAGGTGTTCACGTACGTAAGGACCCTTCACCTTTGTTACCTCAATTTACTATTCTACTTTTGTTTTGTTTTCTTGACCGCATAAGGGTTAGTTTTATGGTTGTAGTTGAGAATATTATCCAGAACGCCTTCTCTTTATTTGCTAACCATGTGGATTAAATACTGATGTAGGTGAAGCAGATGGTTTGTCTGTAAATTATGGGGGAATTTCCATTTCCTGGAGAGGTGATGGAAAGTATTTTGCGACTATGAGTGAGGTTTATGAATCCGGTTGTATGTATAAGAAGATTAAGATATGGGAAAGTGATTCTGGCGCTTTGCAGTCTTCTTCGGAGACAAAAGATTTCATGAAGGGGATTCTTGAATGGATGCCTAGTGGGGCGAAAATCGCAGCTGTTTATGAGAGGAAGTCAGATGATGGCAGTCCATCAATTGCCTTCTTCGAGAGGAATGGACTTGAGAGGAGCTCGTTTAAAATTGGTGAACCAGGAGCTACTGTATCATGTGAAACTCTGAAATGGAATTCTGTGTCAGATCTTCTTGCAGGGGTTGTTCGTTGCAAAACACATGATGCCATTAGGGTGTGGTTCTTTAGCAACAACCACTGGTACCTGAAACACGAGATTAGGTATCCAAGGGAAGCGGGCGTAATGGTCATGTGGGATCCAACAAAGCCACTGCAGTTAATATGTTGGACTCTTGCAGGGCAGGTTACGATTTGTAATTTTATGTGGGTAACGGCTGTCATGGAGGACTCAACAGCCTTTGTTGTAGATAACTCCAAGATACTCGTGACACCACTATCTTTGTCCTTGATGCCACCTCCTTTGTATTTGTTCAGCCTTAGTTTTTCTTCAGCTGTCAGAGATATAGCATATTACTCAAGGAACTCTAAGAAATGTCTGGCTGTGTTCTTGTCAGATGGAAACTTGTCTTTGGTTGAGTTTCCTGCACCTAATACTTGGGAAGACCTTGAAGGCAGGGACTTCAATGTGGAGATTTCAGACTGTAAAACAGCACTGGGCTCTGTTGTACATCTTCTATGGTTGGATGTCCATTCACTTCTCTGCGTCTCTGCTTATGATTCTAGCCAGAACAAGTGTCTCTCTTCGGGGTCGTATGAGACAGAGCTTCGTGGTTCTTATTTACAAGAAGTTGAAGTTGTCTGTTATGAGGATCATGTTCCTGATCAAGTGACATGCTCTGGCTTTGGGGCTAGCGTTACTTTCCAAACACTTCTCGAATCACCGGTAATGGCTCTTGGCTGGAATCCTAGTAAGCGTGATTCAGCCTTTGTAGAGTTTGAGGGTGGGAAAATGCTTGGCTATGCAGCAAAGTCGGGCATTATGGAAGCTCGTAGTAGTGATGATAGTGTCTGTTTTCCATCTACTTGTCCTTGGGTGAGGGTGGCGCAGGTTGATGCTAGTGGGGTGCTCAAACCCTTGATATGTGGGCTTGATGATATGGGTAGACTGTACATCAACGGGAAGAGCCTATGTAATAACTGCAGCAGTTTCTCAGTTTATTCAGAGTTGGCCAATGAAGTGGTTACCCATCTGATTATTTTGACCAAACAGGATTTCCTCTTTATTGTGGATACCAAGGATGTACTGCAGGGAGAAATGGCACTTGGAAACGCGTACTTTGTTATTGATGGTAGGAAGCGGGACGAGGAAAATATGAGCTTTGTAAATATTTGGGAAAGAGGGGCCAAAGTAGTAGGAGTTCTCAATGGAGATGAAGCTGCTGTAATATTACAAACTATGCGAGGGAATCTCGAATGCGTTTATCCTAGAAAGCTGGTCCTCTCTTCCATTATGAATGCGTTAGCTCAGCAACGGTTCAAAGATGCATTAAACTTGGTAAGGCGTCATAGAATCGACTTTAATGTTATTGTCGATCTATATGGGTGGCAAGCATTTCTACAATCAGCCGTAGAATTTGTTGAACAAGTAAACAATTTGAACCACGTTACAGAATTTGTTTGTGCCATGAAGAATGAGGATGTTACAGAAACACTGTACAAGAATTTTTCCTTTTCCAGAAAGGACAAGGTTTCGCAAGTGAAAGATCCATGCAGTAACAAAGTATCATCAGTTCTACAGGCAATTAGGAAAGCTCTTGAAGAACATATACCAGAGAGTCCATCAAGGGAACTCTGTATTTTAACCACTCTTGCCCGAAGTGATCCACCAGCTATTGAGGAATCTCTTTTGAGGATAAAATCTGTTCGTGAAATGGAGTTACTGAATTATTCTGATGATTCAAGGAGAAAGTCTTGTCCATCTGCAGAAGAAGCCTTGAAACACCTTCTGTGGTTATTGGATTCTGAGGCTGTATTTGAAGCTGCCTTAGGTCTTTATGATCTGAACCTTGCAGCTATTGTGGCACTCAATTCCCAACGCGATCCAAAAGAATTTCTACCTTATCTTCAGGAGCTGGAAAGAATGTCTGAACCCCTGATGCATTTCAACATTGACATTAAATTGCAACGTTTTGATAGTGCTCTTAAGAACATTGTATCAGCAGGGGATGACTACTTTCCTGATTGCATGAATTTAATGAAGAAAAATCCTCAGCTTTTCCCTTTGGGCCTCCAGCTAATTACTGATCCTGAAAAGAAACAAGTGGTTCTAGAGGCTTGGGCAGATCATCTCACTGATGAAAAACGTTTCGAGGATGCCGGTACTATGTACCTATGTTGCTCTAGATTGGAAAAGGCGTCAAAGGCATATCGTGAATGTGGTGATTGGAGTGGGGTACTCAGAGTGGGGGCGTTAATGAAATTAGGTAAGGATGAGATCTTGAAATTGGCATACGAACTCTGTGAAGAGGTCAATGCTCTTGGGAAACCAGGGGAAGCAGCCAAAATAGCTCTCGAGTATTGCAAAGACATAAGCGGTGGAATTAATTTGCTTATCAATGCGAGGGAATGGGAAGAGGCTTTAAGGGTTGCATTTCTGCATACAACAGATGGTATAATCTCGGTGGTGAAGAATTCTGCTCTGGAGTGTGCTAGTGGTCTAGTAAGCGAATTCAAAGAATCAATAGAAAAAGTAGGAAAATATTTGACCCGCTATTTAGCTGTTCGGCAGAGACGATTGCTACTTGCAGCAAAGCTCAAGTCCGAGGAACGATCAGTAATTGATCTTGACGATGACACAGCTTCAGAAGCAAGTAGCAACCTGAGTGGAATGAGCGCCTATACTTTGGGGTATGTTTTTGCATTTGTCTTATTTTCTCAGCCATTATCTAATGGAACTTTTCCTGTCTGATGTTAGAATGCATTACATATCTAAAACTATAACAGTGCTTAATTAGGGATTGATTTTTTTTTTTTCTGATGAATTCAATATGTTTTCTGATTGTGTCCACCTTGATTATATGCATATGATAATTCCAGCATAGATGTTTGTATTAGTGAAGTGATAAGGCATTTGGGTGGTTGTTTAGTGCATGATCATTGAGCCTCTTAGCTGAGAGCTGACGACTCAAAAGGAGGGTTGGGATATTTTGGCTTTTCTAGGGTTTTGGGTTAAGCATTTGAAGGCAAAAGCTTGTTGACTGATCCTAACATTAAAGTACACGGGCATTGAGTGGAGAACTAAGACTTCTCCGTGGAATCAAAGTCTCTATCATGTAGTTGTTTTGTGGATTAAATAGAGCAAGAGTTTACTACTTTGGATCTTAACATAAAAGTTCTTGTTTTCAATGCTTTTATTCCAGGACAAGGAGAGGTTCTTCTGCTTCAGTCAGCTCAAGCACAGCTACTAGCAAGGCAAGAGACTTGAGGCGCCAGAGAAAGCACGGGAAAATCCGCCCGGGCAGGTATATGAATATATATTCTTTTGTGAAAATTTATCAGTTTCATTTGATGCGCAATAATGCAAATGAATAAAAATTGGGGTTGAAAATGCAGCGCGGGTGAGGAGATGGCCCTTGTTGAGCATTTGAAGGGTATGCGTATGACAGAAGGAGGAAAGCGAGAGCTGAAGTCGTTGTTGATATGTTTGGTAACACTTGGTCAAAAGGAGTCTGCACAGAAGTTACAACAGACTGCAGAGAACTTCCAGGTGGCTCAAGTAGCAGCAGTGGAGCTAGCAGATGATACGGTGTCCAGCGAAAGCGTCGATGAAGAAGTTTATTCCTTTGAGCGTTACGTTCAGAAGACGAGATCCACATCTCGAGATTCTGATGCCTTTGGCTGGATGCTTAAGGTCTTCATTAGCCCATGAATACCTCTAAATCTCTTTCTGAATGAATAAACATATCAAGAAGCTTTGTGGAATTTAAAACATCGAACCTTCCTCTACCGTTTTGGCTCTTTTACTGGAAATTAAAATGCCAGACGATAATAAGGTGTTTTAGCGTCGTTTTTTTTTGTCTAGACTCGTTTATTTATATACTACAAAAGAAACCATGGTGCTTTCAACTGGTTATCCTCTATAATTTGGCTATTAGCTAATTATCATCCAAGAAAATGAAATGCATTTACTCGTTGTAACGACCATAAAATTAAAAAAAAAAACATTTGTATTTTCCAAAAAAATAAAAAAATATAGCATTATTGTCGTATTAATAAAGTATTGCATTTATTATTTTTGTATTTTTCCTAATATGTGTATTAACTTTTTGCACAAGTACATTAATTTTCTATTGTTTTAAAACCAACTTTGACCTCTCTATAAACATCGCTCATATATACCATTTGCTTGTTATCTCTTTTTATCAACTTATTTTATGAGTACATTAATTTACTTTTATCTCAAAAACCTACTTTGAACTCTATAAAAGCAAGGGTGGACAAATTAACCAAACCGAACCGAGTCAAACCGAACTAATCGAATTCAAACCGATCCAAACCAAATCAAAGTATATATACCAACCATTGGTTGAGTTTCTTCTTCATCCGAACGGTTCGGTTTGGTTCGGTTCAAAACCGAACCAAACCAATAAACCAATGTATTTTGTATTTAATTAATTAATTATATATTAAATAATATTATAGATGTGTTATTAAAATTTTTCACTAGATCACGTTTGATTATTTATAAGTTTTACTTATTTTGTCAATATAATTAATTATGTTAATTCTTACTATTAATATTTTAAATACAAATGAACTTACGTATAAATTTAACTTCATATTATTGAAATGATTTTTTTCTTTATATAATTATCAATCTAAAATCAAATTAAACTAAAACCGAACCGAAATAAAACCAAACCGAACCAAACCTGAAAATAAACTGAAATGCCCACCCTTATATAAAAGTCCCTTCATCTCATTACCACAATTAAATTAAATAAATAATTCAATCAGAATGGTGAATCTCCAGTCTCATATTCGATCTACCCAAACAACATTGTAGATCCGTATGTGCCTGACTACTACAATCTCGAAAGACCCGATCTACATTATTTATTGGATATGAGTATCAATATTCCTTCATTGCCTCCCTTTCACATTTGATTTTTACAGGTTCTTATTACTTCAAAAAAGTTCATTTGCACATTCATGCGATTTCGTTATGAATCATCTAAATATACAATAAATATTTGGGGTTTAACTGGCTTTGGATAGGGTTAAATATGAATTTGATATGGATTTAGACATGAAGAATATGAGATTTAATCACTCATATCTAGATCCATATTTAAATTCCCACATAAAACACATGGTACGCGAAAATCTCTTCCATAACCGTTACATGAGAATAAAAAGTGGTCCACACTTATGAATAAAATATTCAAAGATATCATATTTTGTTTCCATTGCTATTTGTAATGCAACATTTTGTCTATTGAGTCCAAATACTATTTTTTCCCACAAAGAAATTAAGTTTTGTAGTGTAGTGGTTTCCACTCATGCGGACGTACGTATTAAAACCCTGATCGTGATCGGGCGTTCGGTCCAAACTTAACGATTTTAAAAAAAATCAGATATAAATCAGAGAGTATTCATAGAGTGTTTTTATACAATTTAACATATTTTAGACATAATATATCAAAATAAAAAGTTAATACCTAATTTGTCTGTTTAAGATACGTCAAATCACTAAAGATATGGCCTAGTGGTAAACAGGGGCGGACGGAGGAAGGCACAGGTTGTGGCACGTGCCACATACAAGCTAAAATGGAATAATTTGAATGAATACATTGACAATTTATTTATTGTTTATTCATATAGTTAATGTTTGTTTCGTTTGTTTTCAACTTTTTACAAATACATTTGATTTTTCTTATGTAAAAGTATCTCATTTTCCTAATGTACCATATTAAGTGAAAAATTTTATGTGTTATTCAATAAGAATTTTAAGAGACACATCAATTAAATTAACTAATCAAAACATTTCAATTAATTTTATATACCATGTTAAAAATTTCTATATATTTATATTAATTTTTAACATAAACTCACAAATACATATATTACTAATTATATCCAACTAAAATATAACTTTTTAATATTTTAAACGTTATATAACCTAATGTTTTAACGATGAATTATATACCGATGTCAATTATTTTATAAAAATTATTTTTATGTCTATTTGAATACCATATGTGATTGATCATACAATTATGTTTCTTTTATATCTTTTAATTAAATCCATATTACTCTAATTTGCGTTTTTGTTATAACTTACAATTTTATAAATCAAACACTAATATCCTCTTTTCAAAAATTATTTTATATTCACTTTGTATTGTTTCTTTGATTTTTTATTTAAGAAAATTTACATACTAACGTGATTTTTTGGATTTGGTAATCTCAAAAAGTTAGAGAAAACCCATAATCTCAAACTTATTCGATTTACATTAAAAACGTTTACATTTAATTTAAATGTCATGCAAAATAATTTTTGTAAAATAAAATAGTTTTATCTATATAGAAGATATTATTTGATATATGTTTTTTTTAAATTTTTTTCGTATATTATAAAAAATTATAATCTTTTATTTTCAAATATTATAATCTCGTTTTTGACGCGAATCAAACACCTATTATATCATTATTATGCGTACTTAATGTTTCCATTCACTGTTTTTTGTTTGTCAACTTTATATTCACCAATATTTTGTTTTTTTTTCATATATCATGTTTTGAACAATAAAAATATATATATTTCTGATATATCTCATTTATTAAAACAAAACAACTTTATTATTTTGTGCTCCATACAAAAATTATTTCTAAATCCGATATTGGTGGTAACACAAAAGAGTTGGTTTCTTTGTGCCTCGGGTTCAAACCCCTTTTGGTACGGAAGGTAGTTTTTTAAATCGAAATATCCTAAAACTACTTCCGGATATCGAGGGGATTATGAGCCATTCAGAATTCCCATGGTTTTTTGAAAAAAAAAAAAAAAAACATCAAATTCAGAACCATATTCATCACTCCACTAACACCACTCAAAACGATCGAGAAGGGACAAGTGTCAATGGAGAAATTCTCATATACTTATATATATAAAAAGGGAATAAAAGTTTGAGGAGAGAAGTTGTTCATCGACTTCTTCCTCTTGCTCATTTCTTCATCGCTAATCATATTCAGTTTTCGTTTCTTGTATCAATACAGTCGCAGCCGAATCGGCAGAAACGTGAGCCTCTCTGCTTGAACCCATCACCGTCATCTGAGTAGCTGAACTCGTGGTGGGTGATTTAGACCATTTAAACAAGCTCCGTTTTGCTTATTAACGGCCGATTTGTGTTAAACCGCGGCCAACACGGTGAAAAATCGGTGTCCTGCGTAATGCCTCCGATCAGGCCCATCTCGCCACGGTGACCCATCGCCGACCGTCTTTTCGGCGGCCGAATCGACACGATTTTTAGAACAAGGATTAAAACTAGGGGTGTCAACCGAGTCATTATCTCACATGAGCTGGCTCAACTCAATTTTGACGAGCGCAAACTATGTTTTTAGGCTCATTTATTTATCGAGTTAAGTGATCGAGTTTAAATGAGTTTGTGAGTTACGTGAGCCAACTCAGATAAGCCGTGAGTTAGCTCAGAAACAATTTACTTTTTAATAATTTAAAATAATATATTGATATGTTGTAAATATATTTTAGATTTACCAACTAAATATCTATTTTCGTTTCGTTTTAACTACATCAAAAGTTCATTAAACAAATATTAAAATCGTCTTTTTTCTAGATACGTTGAGTCTCTACTATGTACTCCATCTTGGTTATTTGATTTAACAACTGACACATATAGTAATATATTTTTATTCATTTGTTAATTATCTACGTTAAGTGTTATTGTCTCAACGTGTGTGGTATTAGATTGGTTTTGATTTAGCATTCGATAACAATATTATTTGGATTTTTTTTTATATTTAACATTTAAAGTTAATTTTGGATTTTATGATAGTTTATTTTTTAATTATTTTATTCTTATATTTATTTTCTATTAGCTCGCGATCTAGATGATCTCAGTTCGAGCTTATGTTCTTAAGCTCGTATAATAAATGAGCTGAGTTGAGCTGAGCCGTACAATATTCTAGCTCTAGCTCATCATGAACTGAGCTTAGCCGAGCAAGCTAACTCAGTTTGACATCCCTAATTAAAATCGAGGGCACATGCTTTTTTTTTTTAACCAGTTCAAATCAACCCACTTAATTTTCTCAACCAACGAAAAAGATGAAAGTGCCCCCAACTAGTTCAAAAGGTTTTACCCAAATGCCTACGTAAAAATCTACTTACCCAAAATCCTAAGACCACCTGTCAAAACGGATAAACACAACCCATTTGACCCATTCCACCATGGGTTTCTCTTTTTTTGACCTGCGATGGATCGACCTATGAGACCCGCGGTTCAATATTGTTATATCTAAATCCTACCTGTTATATTTAGCGGATTTTGCGGGCGGTCCGCGAATTTTAATATTTATTATAAGATAGTAATAAAAATCAACAAAAATAAAATTATTCAAAGAAAAAACACCCTACAAATTCGAATAATCCAAAGAAACATAGCAAAATCAAATTCGACATCATAATTAATAACTGAAAACCAAAGGCATATGAAAAAACTGAGATAAAAAATAATATTAAAACGACAAAGTCCGTCGCCGTCAAGGAGGATGGAGGATATTGGATAAGTGTGTATATAGGTTTGGTTGATTAGTCTTAGGGTTTTGATCGTTTCTACTTCTTAAACATTTTTCAGTTTAATTTTTGTTAAGCTATTATTATATTTTAAATACACATTAGGCTATATATCAAATATCTTAATCTATATCTACAATCTATGTATATCTACAATATATTTAAATAATGTATTATGCATATGAAAATTTAAAGGGTTACCCGTTAATCCGTAGCCCGTTATGGGTTTTGTCTGCTAAATCCGCTGTCCATCATGGGTCAACCCATGAGACCCGCATTTTTTTGGGTTGACATTGTTGAGCTCATACCCGCCCCATGGTGGGATAGGTCGGGTCCGACCCGCAGATTTTGGCCCATTGTGATCGTTTTTGACAAGGGATTCTCACTAGGAATTCTTAATAATTTAGATATACAAAATAATAGTTAAATATTAGAGGAGTTCTTAAAAGAAGAAATATGGTATCTAAAATTTTTTATTTAAAAACCCATCTCTCTTCTTTTAAAATTCCCTCCCCATATTTTATTTATACAATTTTTTTTTAGAATTTCTTTAAGAACGTTAAATGGAGATGCTCTAAGATCTAAGACCTATTAAAAGAAGTTGAAATTATGGATATGCGGCATCATTGATCTAGAGACATAGTCACTACAATTTTGAATTTTTCAACTACTTTTTCCCACCTCTACTACCTTATTCCCAAAACAAAATTACAAAAAAATTTTACTAAATTTAAATAATCACGTTAAATTAATGGTTTAGGATTAGTTTAAAACACATTTTATCGTTATAATATTAAGATTTTTATGAGTTTTTTTTTTTCATTGGTTGTACTATAAGAGAAATATAATTTTAATCGGATATATGTTAACATGATTTATTTATTTTTCATGAACAAAATTTTGTACATATAACATGTTTTTTAATCATAAAACTTATTTTTAACTTGGTAATATTTTTTTTTAATATTGTGCCCCATATTCAAAACTTCTGGATCTGCCCCTGTTTCCACTTATCGTTTTTATCTATGAACTCGAGGAAATGAGAAGAAACCATGTAATTGCGATATAAACTATACTTTTATTTGGTAAATTATGTTGTATGTTGCTAACGTTTGGTTCTCCATACAACATAGGTATGTTGTGGGAAATTTGCAAGGATGCACATTTTTTCAGAATCCATTTGGTTTTAGACACTTTTTTTAGCCTAGCAATTTGTTCTTTATATTACAATCGAAAAAAATTCATCACAAGTAGTTGATAAAGTGATAGGACGGTTAATAAAATAATGTAACGACTAACGAGTAAAACAAAAATAAAAAGCTCAAATAATTAATTGAAGCTGGTGAGTAGTAATTGTAAAACTGCCAAAATAATTAAAGTAGGTTGTGACAAATTAAGTCTATGAGAATCAGCACCAAACAAATTAAGAAGTGTTTACCTCTTAAAACACGAGTTTAGTGCACTTTTCTTTCGTCTTGTTTTGGGCATATGTATTAATTTCTTGCACTTGAACAAAACGTTTCTTTTTTAATGCTCTTAACGTTGGAACACATGAAAACGTTATTTGGCTTGAAACAGAATTCATACATATACATGTACATACGTCTTTTACTTTCTTTATAACAAACCAAACCAGCTCTTTTGTAACAAAGAGAGTTTTTTTTTTTTTATGCAGAGAAGCTGCAGATAATGGAGCTTGAGAAAGCAAGGCCATTCATGGCCATTGTTTTCATTCAGTGTTTATATGCATTGATGTCTATAGTCGCAAAACTAGCTTTGAACGCGGGAATGAGCCCTCATGTCTTAGTCGCTTACCGAATGGCAGTTGCTGCAGCTCTCATTACTCCTTTTGCCTTCGTACTTGAGAGGTTTTTTCTTCTTCTTCTTCTCCTTCTTCTGGTTCAGGCCTGTAAGCAAAACATACACTAAGAAGTTAAAAGTAATGGTTTCTTTTTGCGTTTCGAACGCAGGAACTCAAGACCAAGGATGACTTTTAAAATCTTGTTTCAAATATCCATCCTAAGTTTATTTGAGTAAGACATTGTTTTCATCATTTCTGTTTCACAATCATAGACATTTAACTCGTGCTATGTAATCCGCGTTAACTCGGGTTTAAATGAACAAATGCAGACCTACGGTCGAACAAAACCTTTATTACTCAGGGATGAAACTTACCACTGCCACATTCACATCCGCTTTGTGCAATGCACTTCCCGCTATGACATTCATAATGGCTTGCATTTTCAAGTAACTCTCTCTTTCTCTCCATTTACCAATGTTATTGCCGACTACACTACTGAAACAATTTTACTTGGTTTCTATTTTCTTGAAAGGCTCGAGAAGGTGAAAATCAAAAGGCGTCACAGCCAGGCAAAGCTGGTGGGAACCATGGTGGCAGTTGGAGGAGCAATGCTCATGACATTCGTGAAAGGGAATGTCATTGAGTTGCCTTGGACAAGCAAGTCAAAGGGTTTTCATGGGCAGTTTCATGCTATGAATACTCCAAAGCAGGATGATATAGCAAGAGGATCAATTATGCTTGTCGCAAGCTGCTTCAGTTGGTCATGTTACATCATTTTCCAGGTAGGTTCCATTCCCTATTCTTATAACCTTTTATAACCAAATTCAAACGACCTTATTCTCAAACTCAAACATCAATCAAGAAACAAATCATATAACAATTATAGCTGCGTAGTGTCAGGAAAACTGCTTCCGTTTCCCTGAATCTTCCTAGCTTACCTAAAACCAGAAATCTTCTACCAGTTTTACAGAAGCTTGACATCTTTCTCGGCAGAAAAAATTAACTGAGAATATCTCTAGTGAACAAAACAGCCAAGTCACAGAGTAAGGTAACAGAGGAATTTATGTTTTTGTTTTCAGGCAAACATTCTGCAGTCATATCAAGCTGAGCTCTCGCTAACAGCTCTTATGTGCTTTATGGGGATGCTGGAGGCTACTGTTATGGCATTGATATGGGAAGGGAAGAACTTGTCGGTCTGGAAAATTCACGCAGATGTGAAGCTATTAGCTTCGGTATACGGGGTACAACAATTATTATTTCTGTTCCTAAATTTTCCAGTAAAACCGTTTAGTGTGTGTGTGTGTGTGAATATTGTTAATTGTCACACAGGGACTTGTCTCAGGGTTAGCATACTATGTTATTGGATGGGCATCAAAGGCGAGAGGACCTGTGTTTGTGAGCGCATTTAACCCGCTCAGCATGGTTATCGTTGCTATACTGAGCTCCTTTGTTTTCTTCGAAAAAATGTACCTAGGAAGGTAACAGCTTTGATCTAAGACTACTAATGCGATAGATCTAAAGTTAGAGAACTGATTTTCATTAAATGGGATTCCTAAATTTGTAGGGTTGTTGGGTCAGTTTTCATTGTCATTGGAATATATTTGGTACTATGGGGTAAAAGCAAGGACAAGGGAGGGCAGCTTCCACCAAACTCTGGGTGTGCAGAGACTGTGGTAAAAACTGACGAACAGAGGGTCCCGACGGCTGATAATAACCAAGTAGTACCCAACAGTGGCCAGTTAATGATCCCAAAGCCAGCAACTCAGTCTCAAGAGACCGTCTGAGATGTCGATTTTGTTCCAGTATCTGTATATATTGCAAGATATTTTTGATAGCATTGTGAATATGGTTTGCCAGAATAAGAGCAAGCAATACGCTGCATCAAGTCTCTTAAATTTTGAAGTTCTTGCAGAAGTTTATATAGTAAGAGAACTAGACTTCACCAGACAAGGCCATGATAGCATCAAGGTTTTGATTTACTATTAGAAGCTATAGTTACAGAGAGCAGGAATGGAGTTCACTTACCACAAAAAGCCTGCCAGTTGATAACTCGTCTTCTCAAGATGCCAAAGTGACAGCTTCCTTCCCATAGATACGTTGGAGTTCAAGGCTCGCAACTTGGTATGAAGCTGAAAACAGACAAAAGTACAACAATCTTTCAGCTGGATAACCGACAATGATTGGCTTTTTTTTTTAATCTTTGTTCTAAATGTCATGCTCCAAGCTATTATATCCAATTAAAATCTCTATATTGCACTACTACCTTTCCAGGTGTTGAAATTTTTACGGTTGATATCAGATCCTGTTACATTCTGAATAGCATCGAACAACTTCTCCTGAGGTGTATTCTTCAGCTCTTGAGCAACGCCATAAATGGTCTTTCCATTCTCAAAGTATATGTGGTTATTTGGGTGCTTTGTCTTGCAATTAGCATGCTGCTCGAATTCATAAGCATTAAGAACCTGTTGCACGGTTCAGTTGCAAAAATTAATAGATGACATAAATTTGTATCAAATAGACCTGCCAATGAATTACTGAAACCATTTGTATCAGTCTGCTTACTTTATTAAAGTTACAGTTGCCGCAACCACATAGATACCCAGTCCCCTTTATAATTCCTTCGAGATTTTTCTGCCAAAATTATGTTTCAGCACACAGCAGAGTAAAGGTGAAAGGTTCCTTCTCAGGACAGGTAAAAGAACAAACTGACCTCACGTGACCACGAATAGTACTTCACAGTAACTCCATCAAACATTCCTGTTGACAGCAGTGACTTAACATTTGAAGGAAATGTGTTTGTAGAATCCTTCTTAGCTGTCTTTGAGTCTTTACGTTTGGGTACGAGCAAGGTATCAACTCTGGGGCTATCATAGTGGGGATTTCTAAAGTCAAAAGATATGTTTCCCACTGCTTCCATATGAAGAGGGTCTTTAGCAGTTGCAGGGGCATGGCTGAAGTTCTCATAGCTGTTAATAACACGAACTGATGAACCCATTGTGGTTTCTTTCTGATAATCTCCAAAAGATATGGTGTTGGTTTGAGCATTGTTTTGGTCCGCACTGTCTTGGCTAGAAACCATAAATGCCATCTCACCGCCTTCCGTGTATGGTGACTGTCCACCTGACAACACATTGGCATTTTCTTTATGATGGCATGATTCGGTCATGAAAAGATTTTCAGGCAGTTTGTTACAAGAGAGAAGAGACATGAAGTTCTCATGTCCCTTGTTATAGGAAGGACTCATTGAGAAACTATTACTATCAGCCTTTTGAAGAGACTGGCCCATCAATGCATAAGTGTCTACCCCTTTCTCAAATGGATGAAATTTTGACAAGACATTTCCATCTCCTGTGTCATAAATATTACCCATTGGCATGACATCAACACCTTCATTGTTGAAGTTCCGAATGAAATTTCCATCCGCCTTACTACCGAATGGCCCAGGCAAGATGAAGCTCTTGTCAATATTACTGCAGGTTTGTCCAAAGGATAGTGAGCTATCTTGACCGCTAGTATATGAAGGACACATTTCGAAAGATCTTGAAATTCCTTCACCATAAAGCCGAACCATAGATTCAGGCATGTTTCCGGATTCAGACACTTGACTGAGTTTAACTTTTCTAATGGTGTCAAGATCAAATGAGCTAGCATGAACCACTGGCAAACCAATTGATAATTCATTGCTGCATTGCTCCTCAACATGTTGACCATCTATTGTAGGAGAAATATATATCCCAAAAAGATCTGATGTACGCTGCGCGTTAGCAGGTTCGAACAAGCAATCAGTTAACTGTGTGGACACAAGAGAATTGTCCCATGGATGTGCACCAATCTCTACCAACTGTCTCTTATTACTGAGTAGTTCTGAGTCGGAAGGTTCTGCAAGCCATTGATGACTCCGCTTTAGCTCCATTCTCGAAGAACCCGAATACGGAATCACCTCAAACCCTGTCACAACCAGCCAGAGAAACAATTAATAACCACGCTCTCTAAAAGGAATCACACTGCGACAGAGATGAAGATTAGACATTGAAAAGAGAACTTTGAGATGGCTCAAGAGGAGTCAAAAATCATACTTTCTAAAAGCATCTGGAGAATTATTCAAGTCGGAGCATGAGGTAATCGGAAAAGTTTGTTCTTTGGAAAAAAATTAGGACTTTTGGAAGAGTAACGGACAGTTCTCTACTCATGAACGGGAAATTATGGAAGGAACCCTAAAATCACGGAATATAAAGCTCTTACCTTGCGATTGCATCCAAAGCGCCGGCGAAGTAGGAAAAAAAAACCAGAATCGACAAAAGAAGAAGTCACCAGGAGAATTCAAAGATTGGGAATTTCGGCGACCCACAAAGATCAATTCCGGTTATAAGGAGAGAGAGAGAAGTGGGAGTTGAAAAGCTCAGGGAAGGATCATCAAGAGGGAATTGGAAACTTTAAAGATCAAATTTTGCGACTCAGAGACAAAGATAATACCCGCCAAACTCAATTCCAGCCACTTCGGTCTCGATTTCACCTCTCTCTGTTTGCTTATTACAGACATTTTGATTTTTAAGGTAATTTACAGATTTTATTTTATTTTATTGGTAAGTGTAACAGTCGAATTTTCACATTTTTGGGAAAATTTAAAGCTGGCAAGGTTTTGTTGGATAATTGATGATGATTACTTGGTGGAATTATAAAATAAAATAAAACAATAACATGATGATACAAGTGAAAACTTTCTGACTGATTGATTAATTATCATGATTATAGAAGAGTATTTGAGAGTCATCATGAGAGAAACAAAATTCTCCAAGTATCTCCACTTCTCCATAGATTAAGTCTCCAGGGTACTTCGTCGAAAGAAAATCCTCAGGGACACTAGCATGACGTTGAAACCTCTCAAATGACAATCCCTCATAGCAAGTATAGCAGGTGACGGTTTCTATACTCGAATCCTCAGGTCTCATAGAAACCGTCACCCGCAATAACCACAAGTATAGTGGGTGGTCATGACAATCCCTCATGACCACTTTTCGATCTCATCTCTCATCTTCTCATCTACAGTATTTTTATTGCTTGAGTACGCATAGGTGAACAGAACACCGTTCTTCTTCAGCAATTTACAAAGTGGAACACTCTTTTTCCAAGCGGCAAAAACCCTTATCTCGACTTCTCCCAAGTAACTAGCTCTCTGTAATGCACGTTTAATATTATCCACAACAGAATCAATTTTATCCGCAGGATTGCGAGCATTTTCTATGTCCCATCGGACACGCAACAGCAGAAACGTTTCTCAAGGCTCTGCACGAAGAAGCATCGCCATTTTGTTCGTTGTTCCCGGATTTGTCGCCGAATTTCTCAGTCAAAGGAGAAACAGAAAACATGTAGTAGGTCAATTTCTGTGCAATTGGGCTTGGGCCCTTTCTAAAAGCACATTCGGACGTAAATAACTCCGAAAAAAAAGAGGCCCATTTACGAAATATCTCGTACCAGGATCTGGAACTATAGTTACATTTCTTTCAGATTAGTCTATTGTTTTGAGAATCATTAGTCAAAATTAATAGATATAGAATTATATTATTACTCGAGTTTGTTAGTTACTTTTGTCTAGTAAAAGAGAAGATCATATAAATTATTTGAATATGCATACCCTTACTTATACATAGATGAAATTGTTTTTCTTTTTTCAAAATAAAAAAAAATCTTCAAATAACAAAATAAAAATAAATGAATTTTGAAACCAACTGTAGAAAAGATTATAAAAAAAGAAGAAGATTTTTTGTTGGTTAATAAAATAGAAAAGTCTATATAGATGCTCCATCCAAACAATGTTTATTTTTAGTTTTGTTTTTTTTTTGTTTTTTTTCAAATATTGCATTTTAAATGTAAGTTTGTTTTTTTTTTTAAATTTGCATTCAAAAACAACATGTAGATGCAAATCCTAACATGTAGTTGTAAAAACGAGCATGATTTAATATGTAACATGGAATTATGTTTTTGACCATTTTATTATATATTTTACATTAATTGAGAAGATACTATAGAAAAAAAATCATAGGTGTCAATCAATGAATACTATATGGATTAAGAATTGTATCAAACTGGTATTCGGTTTGCTTTGTTGTTTTACTCGGTTATTAAATTGCTGATGGAAACCGATACAAAGCTCAAGTATAAGAGGTAAAATCGATTCATTGAATGGGAATAACAGAAATTTCTTCCCCAAATCTTATCTTCATCTTCTTCTATTTTTCCTCTAATATCAGAGCATGAGATTGAAAATCTCATTCGATCCTTCGTTTCCTTTTGATTTTCTCTTTCTTTGACCTAGACTGATCGTTGATTTTCGTGATCAATCTTTTCCGTGAAAGATTTTTGGTTATTCTGCCAAGAATCGCAAATTTCACATCTAATGTTATGGATGCAATATTCAGGTACTTAATGAGTCTAACGACATCTAAAATTTTAGAAATGTACCTTATGGATGTTGTGACTGCATATCTTTATGGATCACTTGATAATGATATCTACATGAAGATCCCAGAAGGATCAAAATTTAATGAAGTATCATCTAAGGAAATATGTTCAGTCAAATTACAGCGATCACTTTATGGACTAAAGCAATCCAGACGCATGTGGTATAATTGCTAAGTGAATGTTTGTTTAGTAAAAGATACATCAACAATGCGATATGCCCTTGTGTGTTTATTAGGAAATCTTCGTCAAGATTTGTGATCATTGCAGTATATGTAGATGACCTAAACATAATTGGAACTCAAAAAGAGATTGATGATGCAAGAACTCATATGAAAGAAGAGTTTGAAATGAAAGATCTTGGAAAGACAAAATTTTGTCTAGGACTTCAGATAGAACATCTCAAAAATGGATTTTTTGTGCATCAATTAAATTACACTAAAAGGGTGTTTAAACGCTTTAATATGGATAAAGCGACTCATTTGAGTACTCCAATGGTCAATAGATCGCTTGATGTTAACAAGGATCCATTTCGACCTTGTGAAAATGACGAGGAAATGTTAGGTCCGCAAGTACCTTATATAAGTGCTATTGGTGGACTTATGTATCTTGCTAATTGCACTCGACCAGATATAGTTTTTGCTACTAATCTACTTGCAAGATACATTTCTTCTCCTATGCATAGTAATCGGAACAGAATAAAACACATATTTCGTTATCTTCAAGGTTCGACTTTGGATTATTTTATTCAAGAAACCCCGAGGTTGGTCTAGTTGGTTTTGCAGAGGCTATTTATCAGATACGCATAAACCTCGATCGCAAACTGGATACGTTTTTACAATTGGTGAAACTGCGATCTCATGGCATTCTCAGAAACAGACTTTGGTAGCCACTTCTTCGAATCATGCCAAATCATTGCGCTTCTTGAAGTATGTAGAGAATGTGTATGGCTCAGGTCCATGACTCAAAATATTCAAGAAGCAAGTGGAATAACCACCATCAAAGACCGACAATTTTTTTTGACGATAATTCTGCCTGTGTTGTTCAAATCAAAGAAGACTACATAAAGAGCGATAGGACGAAACACATTCTTCCAAGATTTTTCTCCTACACTCGGGAACTCGAAAAGAATAAGGAGATTGATGTTCAATATATTCGCTCATCTGACAACGTAGCATATTTATTTACAAAGCGTTTCCGATTACAACATTCCAAAAACATGTTTAGAGTGTTGGAATGCACCATCTATCCCTATAAAGAAAATATTATATATATATATATATATATATATATATATATATATATTTTTAGGGGGATATTGTACTCTTTTTCTCTTCTCATGGTTTTTGTCCCACTGGATTTTTCTATGGTAAGATTTTTAATGAGACAGTGCACTAATGGATGATCGGGAGGGAAGGGACATTATCCATCCTAGTTGTTGTAATTATCTTCTACTGATAATTATCCATCCAAGTTACCGACCTACCTAATATTTTATGTATTTCGTCTTAGTATATAAAGGCATGCATGTACTAAGATGATGCAATAACAAGTAGACTTCTCTTCTTCTTCGTAAACTCTCGTCTCTCTCTTTTCTCTGTCAAGACTCTCTTACTCTTATATACTGATACGCTCAAATTTTCCTGAGCTATTTTCTCAAATTAAGAGATCGTTGTAGTACTTAGGGATCGAATCCACAGGGAATCGAATCACACAAACAACTAATGAATTCAAATTATGCTAAGTAAATATGTGTTAAAATTAAGAAAATAGTAAAACAAGGCAAGCAGATTATGATTTAGGTTCTAGTAATCAATGAGACAAAAGAGTTAAACATTGGGTAATTCTCAGGAATGAATCGAAATCAAGGATAAAAGACTGTCAGGATTTGATTAAGCACAGTTCTAGAACTCAAACATAAGTGTAAAACCAATCAACTTTCGTTGCAGAGATTTTCTATGACTAAATTCCTAAATTCCAAATTTCTTTGCAAATTCAGTGAATGAAGACAAGCATTAAGTTCAAGTTCGATTGTTCACAAAATTACTAAGCCAAATTTCCTTGCGAATAGATAATTTTGCTCATATAAGATTAGGTCAGGTCTTTAATAATACTTTCGCATCTATTAAATCAAGCTAGGGTTTCCAATTTCAGTTGGCCAGTCCTAAAATCAGAGTTATAGCAATCTAGATGAAGAACATATAGATAAATCCTAACAGAGTTTCAATCCTAACAACTTCTCATCAAACCCTTGAATCCCCAAAACCTAACAAGCAAACTACTCAGACATAGATGAAGAAAACATCATGAATGAAATAAATTGCATTAAAAATATAGAGTTAGAGATACAAAAAGGGTTCGAAAACTCTGTAGAAATCTCTCCCAAAAGCTCTCCAAATCCAAGTCTCAATAGAAAACAAGATATATACATGAAAACCTAAAGAAAAACTATATATAGAGTCTTAAAATCGGATTGGGCTTCTTCTGCAAACTTATGAGCGTTTTGGGCAGAAGAGAAAATTCTTCAATATTGGCGTGCGTCGATCGATGCAAAAAGGGTGCGTCGGTCGACGCAATCTCATAGCTTGGTTCGCGGACATGTTTGCGTCGATCGATGCAATCTTGACTCCTACTTGATCACTTCGGCACTTCTTTCCTTGATGCTCCAAAATGCTCCAAAAGCTCCAATCGTCCCTTAACCTACAAAGACTCCAAAAGACTCGAAAAATACCAAAAAGACTCTATAAAATGGACTTATATCATGACCAAAAATAGGTAAAAACCATGATATATCATATACATATATATATATATATATATATATTATATATTCTCACCATAATAGTAATAGTTTCTAGTTGCGCTTCACGATTTTTGAGTTATAATAATCTTTTGCAAGTTACAACTATTACGCTTTGTATGTTTTTGAAAGTTAAATTTGAGAATACGAATGTTAGTGGTTAAAAACAAGGCTCAAAGTTTCTCCTTGCAGTATCTTTAACAGGAATTCAATTGACCATCAAGCTTTCCTTTCCAACCTCCGTGATGGAATGCAGCCGCAACTCCACATTCACCGTCCGGCTTGAAAGGTGGTATCCCTTAACGCTTCCTCTTTCTCTTTCCCTAATCCTCCTCTTTGTGATCTAATCTTGTATTGACAGCAATTTGTTGTAATCCCGTAGTAAACATTTAAAATATATTCAAGCAAATCCTTTAATAACAATAAAAATATTTCCACTTCTCCATAGATTAAGGATTGCATAGATTTGTATCAAATAGACCAAAGGGCATATGTGGTTTTCCAATAGACATTAATTTGGATTACATGAGGACTCACCCTTTGCTATAAGAATAAGACTAAGTATAAAAGAAGAATCAACCAAGCCTATATAAACTAGAGACTAGATTTCATTTTTGATAACCCAAGCTGCAAAAATGGGTTTTCTTTAGGACCTGCCTTTCTTTGCCATTTTAGGATTCTTGCACATACGAATACTACTCGGCGTAACCTCGACCAGTTCATCCTCTTCAATGTATTCGATGCAGTCGTCAAGACTATAAGTCAAGGGAGTGTCAAGAACCACTGTAATTCAGAAAAAAATGACTTGTGAGCAGATAAATTTTTGAAACTTGCACAAGTTATAATAACATATATATATATATAAATGAAATACCTGTTACATCTTTATTGGAGCGTATGTTTGTCGCTGCTTTCTTCTTGCAGATATTAAGGCCCAAGTCTCCGGGTCTCTGGTGGATCCCAACTATCTGACCTTTGTATACATCCACTCCTGAACCTACAAACATTTGCCCTCTCTCTTGCGCACTTGCCAGAGCGTACGATGTTGATGTTCCATCTTCAAAGGCAACCTGAAAATCCCACTTCCCTATTCAGTAACCACAAATGACTGGCAAAATGGCACTTGTTTCACCAAATGTTTACTTTTTCATAGTTTGCGACCATTTCACTCATTTTTCCCAAACAATATAATTATAAAGATTGCTGCTACTTCCTGTAAACTATATCAACTCCCTAACTTACCAGCGAACCCAGATCACGGGTGCTAATATCGCCGGCCCAAGGTCCATAACTGTCGAATACGGTGTTGAGGATAGCTGTCCCACGAGAAGCTGTTAAAATTGCATTCCTCAATCCAAGAAGTCCACGTGTTGGGATCTTGTACCGCAGAAAGATTGTTCCTTCTGACCTGTAATTCAGGATTCACATGCATAGTCAGATTGATCTTAAACACTGCAAATCTCTCTCTCTGACACACACACATACACAAATCAAGGCTGAATGAGAAATTAACATGACATCATGTACTGTTGTTCTCATATAAATGCAATGGAGAAAAGCCTTTTCATGGACCTGCTTGAGAAAATGACAATAACCTTCTCAAAGCAATAACAAGTCTTGTGCATTATCATATGGTGGTTACATTAAAATATAATATCACCAAAGTGCTGCTATAAAATAAAGGGATGGCAAGAGAAACTACACATACCCAACACCCTGCATATCAAACATCTGTCCACGCCTTTTGCCAAGAAGTTCAACAACAGGCCCCATGTGATTCTCTGGTACTTCAACAGTTGCTATCTGAATTGGTAGATTTTGAAGTCAGATAGGTTTTATTAAAAGCAAAAGTTCTTTTCAATGGGCAGACAACTAAACCAAGGATTCAAATCAAATTGAAACCATTGTTTCATAACTTGCTGCTCATTCCTTCAGTGGGAAAATAATGGAGCTAGTCAGAAACTCACCTCATATGGCTCCAGCAATTTATCATTAACCCTTTTGTTGATAACTTTCGGGGGTCCAACCATAAATTCATATCCCTCTCTTCGCCTGGAACATATTACCCATTCAGCTACTTGTGATTTCAAATTTGAAAGGAATGATGGCCGGTGAAGTACTTACATGTTTTCTATCAGGATGGTAATGTGTAATGTACCTCGCCCACTAACAATAAATGTGTCTGCTGTCTCACCATCTTCCACTTTCATAGCTAGGTTTCTTTCAAGTTCACGGTTTAAACGATCTCGTAAGTTCCTGCTCGTCACATATTTCCCCTACAGAAAAGGAAAATGTTGCACTAATCTAAGTTAACGACTTCTCTCTTAATATCTTGTAGCCATGCATTCATGGAAAAATGAGCAAGATATCATGACAGTCATATCAGCCATGCTTAAACCTACCTCACGACCAGAAAACGGAGAGGTGTTTACAGAGAAGGACATTTTCACAGTTGGCTCTTCTACTTTGATTGTAGGTAGAGGCTTCCCGTGTACTTTATCAGCAATAGTCTCCCCAATCTGCAAATTTATGGGGTAACAAAGACAGACTCAATAAGCAACAATTAATTATAAGTGTCAGCAATTATCCACCACTGTTACAACAGTCTCGCATTTGGCATCAAATTATGTATATACATGTACCTGAATGTCATCTATGCCACATACAGCGCAAATATCTCCAGCTGCCACTGAATCAACGGGTACTCTGTAGAATTTCTCATAAACAAAAAGCTCACTTACTCTTGCAAATCTACAGGAATCTTCAGAAGTGCACACCTGTAAAGTTATACCCAATAAGTCTACTATAAAACCATATCAATTCTGAAAGAAGACTTCATATTGAATTCTCGCTCGTTCTTAAGGTTAGGGCGCCATCCCCCATTCAGTTACATTTTCGATATATTTTATCACAAATTAACATCATTGATATCCAATAACAAAGGAATAAGCTGAAGATTAATGAAAATGTTACCCTGACATCCATTCCTTTGCGCAGTGCCCCTGCGTGTAGCCGCCCAATAGCAATACGTCCTTTATGCTCATCATACTCGATATTTGTGGCCTGAAAAACCATTAGTTCCATACAAGTAAATATCTACTGAACTCAATTAGATTGTCTAATTCAATGAAATTTGTTTTACATTTTAGTTTGAGAAATATCCCAGTGCATTCCAATTTATTGAAATTTCGGCATATATGCAAGGACGCTACTGATGAGAAAGTCATCAGTATGACCGGGTGTGGACCCAGACACAAGTCACAAATTGTTTTGTTATTTGGGAGTGCCATTGGATCATTAGTATCTTGGATTCGAAGCATGTATTAGAGAAAGTGACTGGTTTTAGTTTGTGGGAGACAAGTTTTTTGTGTGTAAATTTTCGGCTAGAAGATGAAAGGATAAATATCCATTGGCAGTGACTGGGAACAAGCATATAAAAAATGAAACGAATAAATAATCACAATAACTCACAAGCATCTGAAGTGCACCATCTTTATTAATATTTGGCCCAGGTACACATCTAATTATAGCCTCGAACAGGGGTCCCAGGTCTTCTGCAAGGTCATCTGGCGAAAGCCCTGCCTTTCCTTTAATCCCACTAGCATATATCGCTTGGAAATCACACTACACGCCGCCCAAAAAAAAAAACAGTAAGGTTAGTATCATATACTTAGACTCAAAAGTATTTGAGTCACGCGAGATACCACACAAAGGACAGACAAATCCAAGAATACCTGTTCATCTGTAGCGTTTAGTTCAATGAATAGTTCAAAAGTGGAATTGACAACAAACTGAGGACGAGCAGAAGGCCTGTCAATCTTGTTTACGACTACAACAACTGCATGCCCAAATTCAAGAGCCTTCTTCAACACAAACCTTGTCTGAGGCATAGGTCCCTCAACAGAGTCCACCTAAGAAACAAGGGAGTTAGGGGAGGAAAATGAGATATACAGAGCTAAAGTTTATTCTAGAGAGCATTGAGACAAAGCAACATATTACCACAAGAAGCACTCCATCAACCATGTTCAGAACGCGCTCCACTTCACCCCCAAAGTCAGAGTGGCCGGGAGTATCTATGATATTTACTTTAGTATTTTTGTAAGTGATGGATGTATTTTTGCTAAGAATTGTGATTCCTCTTTCACGCTCAAGGTCATTCGAGTCCATGATCCTCTCTTGCATGACTTGGTTATCTCGGAATACCTTCAAAGTAAAGTATGGAATAAGAGAGAATTTCAATTAAAACCGAATGCCATTTGCGATTCAGGTGTTACCTTAGCTTGCCTGAGCATAGAATCAACCAAAGTGGTTTTCCCATGATCAACATGAGCTACAATTGCTATATTCCTCACGTCATTCCTCCTCACCAATTGCTTCTTCACCTCTATTGGCATAACAAGAGTGATTTTGTTCAGAGAACCAATCAAGTAATCAAACAAATGAAAAGATAAAAGAAATGAACCAAAAGTGTAAAATTCTGAAAAGTTAACTGATAATAAAAATTATCCTCAACAAATCACCCATTTTCTTATTTTGTTCTACCAAATTGAAAGCCAAATAAAAGGAAAAAAACTAAAAAGACAGTAAATGACCGGAGGATGGTTCGGCGGTTGAAGGAGTGACGGAGCAAGTGATGGGACGAGGAAACGGACGACGGGAAGGAAACCGGAGAGCACGTGCTGCCGGTTTAAGCGCGGAAGCAAAGCTGACACCGAGCAAAGGAGAAGCTGGTCTTCTCGAAGAAACCGCCGGAGAAGCGGAGGAAGTGCTCAAGCTAAGCTCCATTTACCCCAATTCTCTCCGTCGCGTAACAGAGAAAGGATTTTATTTGCTTGGAGAGGAGAAGCTCTTCTTGTTTTTATTTCCAAAAGGATTTTGTGTAAGACTGCGCAATTACAGTAGACGGACCAGGTTAAGCCACGTCTCCACTAATCGACTTATCGATTCCCCAACTAGACCCAGACCACTAAGGACCGGTTAAGTATATGGTTGCCTAACCACAACTCATAACGAGCTTCACGGTCAAGAGCGTGAGGTAGAGGACATTTTCTGCATTTCAAAACTGACTTTTATATAAATTCTACATGATCCTACGGTAGTTTGAATCATTGCTCTACACTATGTAAAAGCCTTACGTTTATGCTTCCGAATTCACCAAGACGAATAACACGGCGCAGCAAGTTTGCCATTATAAGTGGGACGAAACATTGAATGGAATCTGTATAATTTACATCAATAAGAATATAGAGAATAAGCTATTTGAGAATACTGGACCAGGGACCTTCAAACCAACATCACCAAAAAAATTCATTCTCAGCCTTCTTGTGACTTGAGCATCATGATGATGAATTGCTGCTGATGATGATCTCTCTTGCAAGTAATGGAATCACAAAAGTTGAAAAGGAGATCAAAGCATTCACAGCTTCAGGTCGATACGGTCGGACCATTCAAATATACCAGAGTGGACCTGGTCATGTCCTATATCAGACCCATTACCTCCAGTGGCAACCCTCATGATATCCTCAATCAACGCAAAGTTTCCCATGATATCAACATGTGCTCCGCTCTGGGTCCCGCGCCCTTCGAGCAGGTTAGCCGGTGGAGAGTGATTGTATTCTCTCACGTAAGTCTTGATTCCGGAAGGGTTGAATCTTGTCTTGCCACGCCACGCTTTAGCACACATGAACCCGGCACTTAAGACCGGTACTGTTTCATCCCCATCCACATTGTAAACTCCTGCTTTCAGACAGCTGTCTTCGTCCTCCTCATGAGCAGAAGTCAATATGTGAAAGGGGATGCAGCTGTCAGGAGACTGGTTAAGCTTGTAGACGTATGCTCTTTCAGTTGGTATCCCAACTCCGTACAACGAGTAGATTTCCATTTCAGGAGCATTGGGTAATCTGAAACAGAAGAACAAGCCAAACAGAGTATTCATGTTAAAAAAACAAAATATATGACGAATGATAGAGAACAATTGTATTCCAGGCCTCACGGGGATGGGTAACTGAGCAACACATAAACATAGTGTGCCCTGAAGAGTTCCAGGGTACTGCCAGTAGATCCAAGAAAACGAAGAGAGAGTCAACAAAATCCTTAAAACTAAAAGGTGGCTTTGACATGGCGAATAAATCACAACTAATTCGAAATTTATTCGTCATGTCAAAGCCACCCTTGACCTGCTCTTATAAGCAACCATCACTTTTATCAACTTTGGTACCTAAATATAACTGAGCAAGCCTTTTCAAGAAAGACTCAAGTAGATTTGAGCTGGAAAAAAAAATCGGCAGGACGGAAAATAAAAGACTAATAATGCATCAGGACGAAGCGTAGAGTTGGTACCAAAACAAATCACTTACTTTGTCTCCAACGGATTTGACCAGTATTTGGGATGTTCATACTTGGGGTCATCCAAATCATCAGCAATGCCATAGGAGAAATGAGCGGAACCACGCGCCATCATTTTAGGAGCAACATAATGTAATAAATCTATAACTGCATCAGCAGTGTAGACCTTATACTCAGCAATAGCTTTGATCCCTCCAATTCCCATATCATGGTACTCTGTCCACACGTCACGACAGGTGTGATTTGGGATACTCTGACCTTTGACCGCACCCTTCACCAAGTAAAATGTATAGATTATTAATCATCTAGTCACAAAAAGTGCAAGGTTTATATCGTTTATGTCCTTACTCGAAAATCAATATTTTTAATCTCTGATGCCGGAGCCTCTGCCACTTCTTTCCCAAACGAAATAATCCTTCCGTAGTTAACAGGCTTTGTCTTGGAAACTGAATTTTCACCAGCTTCACCACGAGTCTCGTTGCTCTTTTGCTTTTTCCCACAACAGGTGTGGCCTTTCTCTGGCGACCAATCAAGACCACCCCATATTGTGTCACCTCCCTTAGGTAGCATAGACATTGTTGAGTCCCATGTGCGAGTCATTCTCATTACATGCTGCAAGGTCTGAAGTCTAAATATATCACTGTCTAAGAATCCCGGGGCAATCGCTCTGCAAAATTAAGAAGACAGTAAAGTTCTTTTAAGGATCCAAGCGACTAAAAGTGCAACTAAACCAACAATTCTGTAACTAACCAGCAATAAAAAAAAACCATAGATGCATATACAGGGAAACTGAAAGAGGCAGAAACATCAGAAATTGGTAAAGAACGTAAGAATGGAAGCTGCAGATCTTTCTATTAGCAAAACACGATGTCCACAAAATAAGACAATATGAGGAGTATTTTCGTCAAAGCTAAGAGACTAAACAGGACGAAGGAGCAATATGTAAGAAATTAAGAAGACGCTGGCTTCGAATGTTTCTTTCAGTAGGTCTATACTTAGATTGCCTAAAAAAATCGTCAGGCATTTCTTTGTCAGTGGCAAAGAAAGTTGTCAGTATTGAGTTAGACACTTGTAGCTAAAAAAGAAGATGAGCCCAATTTGCTGATTGATAACAGTAAAATCAAATAACATAAACCTCAAAGTGTCCTAGTCTCCTAGATGTTCACTCTTCCACCCGACTTCCGTAACAGTCATCATCAAATTCATCAATTGTTTAGATTTCAAGCGACTTCCAATTTCATACGCAGCAAAAATAATCAACCAATCTCAATATTGTAGCAGCTATAATATAGCAGTGGTATTAGAATTGATATTTAGTAGCATATGTTTGAGTTCCAGGGCCAAGGTTCTGATCATCAAAAGCACAATCAACTATTCCATACCTGGCAACTGCGACATCCTTTGCTTCAGCAGAGAAAAGCCCTGCAACAGCTTTAGGAACACCAAGAAATGGTCCACCAATGTTCATCACTGCCTTTATATGCTTCGCGCACCAATCAGGCCCACCCCCACCACCCAAAGGAGCTGGTGCCTCTACCCATTTCATAAAATGTAGAAAATACAAGACCCCCATGGAATGCGGAACTATAACCGCCTTTTTTCCACCATTGGTAGAAACCATCAACTCTATATTACTTTTCATACGGCTAAGTGTCTGGTCGCGCACCTGATAATTCAAAATGAAACATATTTAAGCCGTAAGCAATAAAGAAAGAAACGTAAAATGGAACAAAATAACAGATAGATTTATGAGAAAAGAACCTCTGTGTTCTGAAAGGAAAGCCTCCAGTCATATGCAGCCATGTACATGTTTTTCTCTTCATATCCAATATGTGCAAGGTTAGCAATGAGCACTGCCCAGACAAAGTAACCAGGAGCAAAATAATCGGCAGCCACGAGTCCTGATACAGCTCTAACTCTAATACCAGCAGGATCCAACCCAGTTTCATTGTCAAGTGACATGTGTTCCACCCAACATAGAGGCCTGGATCAAATAAATTGTCAATTAGTTAAGATATATCAACAGTAACACTGTCCTACTCCCATCTTCAGTATACCAACAACAAACATCGAGCCAAAAGACGAAAGAGCAGATCATAACAAATTAAAATAGATGCAAACCCAAAAAAAAAAAAACAGTTTCTTTGGAAATCAAGGAAACTGTAGAAGATGAAGGAAAATCAAGACATAAAACTACAGAACCATTGTGGAAAAGTTTGAAAATCACATTTCCAATTCTCAAGTTGAGCTGAAGGACAAAAGATACTAGCCATAATTGCACAAGCAAATAAATAGTTGGAAAGAATAAAGCAATCATCCAAATATCACTATCCAAACACATTTTTCACAAATGTATTTAGAACTTCTCTATTACTAACAGAACAAAATAGACCTATACGATACACACAACCAACCCAAAGAAAATAGCGTTTGACATCTGAAATCAGACTAAAACATGGGATTAAGCTCAAGTGATGTTCAACAAAAGCAACAAGTGCGTGATCTCATCAGATCCAACCCAAATCCCAACATAAAAACAGTGAGAAATGAAGGCTAACCTTTTGTAGACTTCACCAAAAGTTCCTCCCCACAAGCGTTTCCTAAACAAACCATCAGCACATTGTTTACCTTCCCAAAGCTCAAGCCCACCAGTGACAATCCCAGGAATGAACACAACCGGATGCTTCGCCTTGAGACCTTCTTTCTTCAGCTTCACACCTGGTGGGTCAGGCAAAGGACCCGTGATCGCTTCCGTTACATACTGAGGAAAGCTCGCAGGCATTGCGTTGTAAAGAAAGAGGAGGAACCACCATGTGACGCACACACACCCAATAAACCAACAACACGAATCCACACACGACCACTTCACTTTCTCGATTCCACCGTTCGATTTCTTATGGGTTTTCGAATCGTGATGTTTGTGTTGGGAATCTTCGTCGGGCACCTCCTCGGATTCCGTCGTCGTCGACGGTTTCTCCGTCGGCTTTTTCCGATGAACAAGAGGCATGTTTCGGTCACTTGAAATCAACCCAGAAGAAAAGCCACGGACTTTGTCGAATCTCAAGGAGGATTAGAGAACCCAATCGAGAGATTATGTCCTCTACCCTTCAATCTCAACTCGAATTAGGGATTTTCGAGAGAGACAAAAAGAGCTGTTTCGCTGTGTGTTCTTGAACCAATCAAATTTTAATTTTTTTGTGGTTTTTTTTTCCGGCTTTGTCTGGTTTCTGATATATTCAGCGGACGAATAAAAGGTCGGACCACCCAGCTTGCTTCTTCTGGTTGCAGTTCAAGATCAAACCGTGACCTGTCCGATTCCGATCCATCCGTTTCGTTGATTTTCATTATTAGTCCAAGCAGTTTTCTTTACACCTATTTAATAATTTCGCATCCGTTTTATATATTTTAACGAATTTAATCAACAATTTATTTCTTTAGTGATGACCACAATAAGTTTTTTTTTTTTCTTTTTCTAATGAATGACCTAAAGAAGTACTAATTCCTAGTGGGAATAAAATAGGCCGTTGGATTTGGGTTTAGTATGTCTGACAAAAAAAAGGTTTTACGAAAAGTTAACCGATTTATGACGATTATGTACAGTTAAAAGATTCATCTTTTTAAGTTTACAATGGAGAAAGGACTATGATTTTAATCCTCTTGCTACAATGTTAATTAAAGAACAAAAGGATCGGGCAAAATTTACAGTCATCTGAAAAAAAACTTATACAAAATGATATGCACATGATGGTCTTTTGTTGTTGTTGTTTATTATTAGGATTTCCAATATGAATTATAGTAAAACAAATAACATGTGAATAACCAGAAGATATAGGTCTGTTTTCTCTCTCTCAAGAGCGATCTCTAGCTCTCTCGCCGTCGATTGAGGAGTTCCCCGTTGATTTCTCTGGGCTGGCTCCGGCGTGCGGTGGCTACTTTAGTGCCGATGTTGGGGCGCTTTACTTAACCGCTTAGTTTTGTTGTCGTCGTTGTAGTTTATAAGTTCCAATCGGCAGATCTGAGGGTCTTCATAGAGGTTTTGGCTTCGGCATTTGAGATCTGGTCCGGTGTAGATCGGAGCTTGGGGTTCGGCTCAGTTTCGCTCGATGGTTGAGGATGTGTTGCTCCTTGTTGTCTCTGTGAGGTCTTCGTTGCTGCAAATCTCGATGGTCGGACCTCGTCGTCGGAGGTTGGGTGATCTCGGTTCTGGTCATGTGTGGTCGGGATCCAGATTTTGCATCTCCATTTGTTCTGGTCTACGTTTCCGGTATGGGCTTTTATCGGTCGGTGGCCTTGTGCTCTGATCTGTTAGATTTCTTATTGGGTGGTCTTTGCCTTAGAGGTCTAGACGCTCTCTTTGCTCCCTATGTACTGTCGTTTGGCTCTAGTCGTTTTAGTTTTGGACATTTGCTTATTCTGGATCGTTTAGTTCAATCGAGTTCTCCTCTTTAGTTGTTTTAGTGTGTTTGCCTTCGTGTCCTGGCCTTTTGTTAGGAGTGGTCTTGGGGCTGATTGAAGTGTGACTCCTTCTTAGTGAAGTTGTTGGTTTTGAGGCTTTCTTACCTTGACTATCAGTTTAGTTTCCTCTCTAACCTTTTTTCTAATTGTTTCTTCTATCGGCGATGCGTATCAACAGCTGCCTTAGTGCATTGGGTTGTGTATCAATAGAAGTTTCATAGGTGGGTTTGGGTTCTTCTCTTGATATTGATGATCTCCTCTTCATGGTTCGTCCAGGTTATTGTCACACTTTCTTGGCTTTGATTTGGTCTCGGGCTTTGGTGTGTCGTCTCATATGAGTTTGCAGTTCCCTCGTCTCCTTTATCCTTGCAGTGTATGTTTCTGTTGATGCAAGGGTTCCTTCATTCGGTCTTCTTGTGGATGGTTAGCATTTGCGTTTGGCTCCTTTGAGGCGTAGTTCGAGATTGGATCTTTGTGGTTCGGGATTTAGCTTGTGTTCAATATGTTTATGTTTGATTTTGGGTTGTAGTGTTTGACTCCGATGTCGTTCATGTTGACATCGGCTTGGTATTTCATCCTCGTATTTCACAACTGTATCCCACTCTTGTATTTCAAAATCGAATTTCATCATGTTTAATATAATATTTTCAGTGAATTAAAAAAATAACCAGAAGATATAAATTTATGTATGATTTCTCAAACACATGTGCTAAACAGTCTTGTGACAAGTGAATTACATATCAAACAATTTAAATAGATATGGTTGTTGTGTAGAATCTTTTGGTGGTAGCATATGGAATTTGTTTTATTGTGCCACATTCATAAATGGTGGTGTGAGTGTTTTCTTCGGCTCTTCTGATGTGGATGTGAGTCAACATTAGTGAAGGTTGTATATTGGAATTGAACCGATCCGAATTGGAACAGGTTTAGTCACTAGAGAACTAAGTTAACTTGTGCCACAATGATGATCAAGAAATCTTGAGACGATAATGATTGTAGAATCTTTTGGTGGTAGCATATGGAACTTGTTTTATTGCGCCACATTCATAAATGGTGGTGTGAGTGTTTTTTCGGCTCTTCTGATGTGGATATGAGTCAACATTAGTAAAGGTTGTATATTGGAATTCAACCGATCCGAATGGGAACATGTTCACTCACTAGAGAGCTAAGTCAACTTGTGCTACAATGATGGTCAAGAAATCTTGAGACGATAAATGAACATACATATGCGAATTGGAGTCACTATGTAACACTATCAAGGGTAATAGCTTACCATAAAGGGAGAAAAATCGAGAATCTAGTGGACTAATTGAATATTTGTTGAATCAATAAAAGTAGAGAGGTTTGGTCGAGAATTAGGTTATCTAGATCGAGGAACATTTTTAACTCATTTCTAGATCTCACAGTCAAATTTGAGTATCAGTATGACATTAAAAACATTGCTTCTACCGTGATTTTTAAGATTTTTTTTCCAACTCCATTTTTATTTTTTCATCCCACTTTGTTAATATCAAATATAACTTGTAAAAAAATGAAAGAGCGCAATCCATCTATAAATCATTCTTAAAAAAATATATACGATGTAAGCGAATGAAGAAACTATGACATTAAAACGTTAAGAATATAAATTTAAGTACATAATTTAGCATTTACCACATACTCCCTCCGTTTCAATATATATGATGTTTTAGGGAAATTTGTTTTGTTTTATTTTATTTGATATTTTCATATTTCTATGCAAAAATTAATTGTGTTTTTGTTGTTTTGACTGTTTAAATTTTGCAGATTGTTTTTTCATTAGTTGAATTGTTTTGGAATTGATGATAAAACATGTTTGGTATTGAAAAATTAAAAGATTAAATGATTTCTTAATCCATGTGCAAAAACCTTAAACATATTTTCTTAATGTGTTTTGTAAGATAAAACATGTTTTCTTAATGTGTTTTCTCAACCTTAAACATTATATAAAATGAAACAGAGGGAGTAATCACATGAATTGTTTTAAATTCTGCATATTGTTTTTTCATTGGTTGAATTATTTTGGAATTGATGATAAAACATGTTTTGTCAATATCAGACTTTTATGTGTTTTCTTAATTTGTGTGAAAACCTGAAGAATGACAATTATTTTGAAACGGAAGGAGTAGTTTTTTTTAGGGAGGAATCTTTGCCGTTCCAATTCAGAAGGTGGGAATCTTCTTGTGTACGGCAAAGAGTACGGTAATTTTGAAATGTAAGATAAAACATGTTTTTTAATGTGTTTTGTAAGATAAAACATGTTTTCTTAATGTGTTTTTTCAACCTTAAACATCATATAAAATGAAACAGAGGGAGTAATCACATGAATTTTTTTAAATTCTGTAGACTGTTTTTTCATTGGTTGAATTGTTTTGGAATTAATGATAAAATATGTTTTGTCAACATCAGACTTTTAATGTGTTTTCTTAATTTGTGTGAAAACTTGCAGAATGACAATTATTTTGAAACGGAGAGAGTAATTTTTTTTGTATAATGACAATCAAATCACTAGATCATTTGAAAATTTTCATTTAAAACATGAACCAACCGGTTTGACCATTAGATGGATTTAAAACATATGTATGCACTTAAGGGATAATTATTCTGAATTTTTGGTAGCCATTCAAGGTTATCCAGAGCAAAACATGTTATTTCATTTTTTTGAGTGGCGTATATGGAAGCAAAGAAACAAGGTAATTTTCAATAATAAGCGCTGGCCTATTCCATGTATTATTAATAAGGCGGTTCAGGAGTATCAAGTTTGGTTGGAAGCATTAGAATATAGGCAGCAAGATAGTTATGATTCTAGAATGTCTTCTTTTATTTGGGAGCCTGTGAATGTACCAAGAATTTTGTGTGAAATTTTTGGCCACGGGCATGATGCTTATTGTTTAGTATATGCTTCTTGGATTTCTCCAAATGAAAATATAGGCATTGAATGGAGTTTATATGATTGTACATTGAAGCAGTTGGTTAAGGGTTCAGGATTTTTACCTCCAACACAGTCCTCGGAAAATGCAGAAGTTGAAGTTTTGAAAATAGCTATAGTGGAGTTACAAAAGCTAGGTTATCGGAATGTTACGTTCTGCGGAGATCTTCAGAAGGTGTATGGCATGTTACAATGCAAATCTTGATCAAGACTCTTCAAAGGTAAAACATCTACCTTACATTGTGCCACTTCAAAATATAATTCGGATAGCAAAATTTTGTAATTTTACTTTCCTTAAAGTTTCACGAGAAGCTAATGATCAGGCTGATCAATTAGCTAAATTTTCTCGATTACATTCTCAAAGATACATTGTATAATTAACCAATGTAAGATGTAAAATATATATATATATATATATGTATGTACAAATATGTGTTGTTTGGTTCATACCATACTGTAACAGAGTTTATAAGTGGGACATATAATTTGCAGAAAACCGGCTAGTTATAAATGCAGACCGGCCGGTCCAGTCCGAGTTCAAAAACAGTGCAATTATACCATCTTAATTCTCAACGAGTGGACCGTCGGATATGGCCAAGGAAAATCATTTTACATGGCTGAAACCGAAATACGATCTTCAAGATAAGTACAAAAACAAAAATACTTTACAATAAAATTAAATAATTAAAAAAAAAAAAAAAAACACAGTGAATATCCACACTCCTAAACCATGAAATATGAAAAGAAATCTCAATGAGCCAATCAGAAGCCAGTAAAGTCCATCTCATTGTCCTAAGTAGATATAGATCCGACAAAACTCAACCTCACAACTGTTAGAACCCCTCTTGCGTACCCATTTGTCCACGTGTCCTTCCCTCTCACCACTTACCTTCAAAACCTTCGCTTCTTTTTTAGTCTCCTTCTTCCCAAAGCGTTAAACCATGAGAAGAAACTCACACAGAAGAAGTCTAGAAGACAAACCAAAACCATCGAAACAAGAAGAGAGATCAATCCTAATCTTCTTCTCTTATCATTCTCTTCTCTATCTTCTCTGATTCTCTTTGAAGAATCTGTAAGCCCGAAAAAATGGCTTCACTTGTTTATTCTCCATTCACTCTATCTACTTCAAAAGCAGAGCATCTCTCTTCGCTCTCCAACAGTACCAAACATTCATTTCTCCGGAAGAAATCCAGATCAACAACAACAAAGCCAGCAAAATCCTTCTTCAAGGTGAAATCGGCCGTTTCAGGAAACGGCCTCTTCACTCAGACAAACCCGGAGGTTCGTCGTGTAGTTCCGATCAAAAGAGACAACATTCCAACGGTGAAAATCGTCTACGTTGTCCTCGAGGCTCAGTACCAGTCATCTCTCACGGAAGCTGTGCAAACTCTCAACAAGACATCGAGATTTGCGTCTTACGAAGTCGTTGGATACTTGGTAGAGGAGCTTCGAGACAAGAACACTTACAACAGTTTCTGTAAAGACCTCGAAGACGCTAACATCTTCATTGGGTCTCTGATCTTCGTCGAGGAATTGGCGCTTAAAGTGAAAGATGCAGTGGAGAGGGAAAGAGACAGGATGGATGCAGTTCTTGTCTTCCCTTCAATGCCTGAGGTAATGAGACTAAACAAACTCGGATCTTTCAGTATGTCTCAGTTAGGACAATCAAAGTCTCCGTTTTTCCAACTCTTCAAGAGGAAGAAAGCAGGATCCGCTGGTTTTGCAGACAGTATGTTGAAGCTTGTTAGGACATTGCCTAAGGTTTTGAAGTATTTGCCCAGTGACAAGGCTCAAGATGCACGTCTCTACATCTTGAGTTTACAGTTCTGGCTTGGAGGGTCTCCTGATAATCTTCAGAACTTCGTTAAGATGATTTCGGGGTCTTATGTACCGGCGTTGAAAGGAGTCAAAATCGAGTATTCGGATCCGGTTTTGTTCTTGGATACAGGAATTTGGCATCCTCTTGCGCCAATGATGTATGATGATGTGAAGGAGTATTGGAACTGGTATGATACTAGAAGGGACACTAATGAGTCTCTCAAGAGGAAAGACGCGACTGTTATCGGTTTGGTCCTGCAGAGGAGTCACATTGTGACTGGTGATGATAGTCACTATGTGGCTGTTATCATGGAGCTTGAGGCTAGAGGTGCTAAGGTGGTTCCTATTTTCGCAGGAGGGTTGGATTTCTCTGGTCCGGTTGACAGATATTTCGTAGATCCGGTGACGAAACAGCCCATCATTAACTCTGCTGTTTCCTTGACCGGCTTTGCTCTAGTTGGTGGACCAGCAAGGCAGGATCATCCGAGGGCTATTGAGGCCCTGAAGAAGCTCGATGTTCCTTACATTGTGGCAATACCTCTGGTGTTTCAGACAACAGAGGAATGGCTAAACAGCACACTTGGTCTGCATCCTATCCAGGTGGCTCTGCAGGTTGCTCTCCCTGAGCTTGATGGAGGAATGGAGCCAATCGTTTTCGCGGGTCGTGACCCTAGAACAGGTTAGTCTACTTATGTTCATATTTTTGCATATATCTTAATTATCATTACAAGTGTGGGGTTGGTTTCTTATTGAAGGCGTTTGTTTACTAATCGCTGCAGGGAAGTCACATGCTCTCCACAAGAGAGTGGAGCAACTCTGCATCAGGGCGATTCGATGGGGCGAGCTCAAAAGGAAAACTAAGGTACTTTTGTGAAGATCATATTACTTGATGAGTTTCTCAATCATGTAATGTATGTTCTGATGGACCAAATCTTGCTCTTTGCAGGCAGAGAAGAAGCTGGCAATCACTGTTTTCAGTTTCCCACCTGATAAAGGAAATGTAGGGACAGCAGCTTACCTCAACGTGTTTGCTTCGATCTTCTCGGTCTTAAGAGACCTCAAGAGAGATGGCTACAATGTTGAGGGACTTCCCGAGAACGCAGAGACTCTTATCGAAGAGATCATTCATGACAAGGAGGCTCAGTTTAGCAGTCCTAATCTCAATGTTGCATACAAGATGGGAGTCCGCGAGTACCAAAACATCACTCCTTATGCAACTGCCCTGGAAGAAAACTGGGGGAAACCTCCGGGGAACCTGAACTCAGACGGTGAGAATCTTCTTGTTTATGGAAAAGAGTACGGTAATGTTTTCATCGGTGTCCAACCGACATTTGGATATGAAGGTGATCCCATGAGGCTGCTTTTCTCCAAATCAGCAAGTCCTCATCACGGTTTTGCTGCTTACTACTCGTACGTTGAAAAGATTTTCAAAGCTGATGCTGTTCTTCACTTTGGAACTCATGGTTCACTCGAGTTCATGCCCGGGAAGCAAGTGGGAATGAGTGACGCTTGTTTCCCGGACAGTCTTATTGGGAACATTCCCAATGTTTACTACTATGCAGCTAACAATCCCTCCGAAGCTACCATTGCAAAGCGGAGAAGTTATGCGAATACCATCAGTTACTTGACTCCTCCAGCTGAGAATGCTGGTCTATACAAAGGGCTGAAGCAGTTGAGCGAGCTGATATCGTCGTACCAGTCTCTGAAGGACACCGGGAGAGGTCCACAGATTGTCAGTTCCATCATCAGTACTGCTAAACAGTGCAATCTTGATAAAGATGTGGATCTTCCAGATGAAGGGGCTGATCTGTCAACTAAAGACAGGGATCTTGTGGTTGGGAAAGTGTATTCCAAGATCATGGAGATTGAGTCAAGGCTTTTGCCGTGCGGGCTTCACGTCATTGGAGAGCCACCATCCGCCATGGAAGCTGTGGCCACACTGGTTAACATTGCTGCACTAGATCGCCCGGAAGATGAGATTGCATCTCTTCCTTCTATATTAGCTGAGACTGTTGGAAGGGAGATTGAAGATATTTACAGAGGAAGTGACAAGGGAATCTTGAGCGATGTAGAGCTTCTCAAGCAGATAACCGATGCCTCGCGTGGCGCGGTTTCCGCCTTTGTGGAAAGAACTACAAACAGCAAAGGACAAGTGGTGGATGTGTCTGACAAGCTTTCCTCGATTCTCGGGTTTGGAATCAATGAACCATGGGTTCAGTATTTGTCCGACACCCAGTTTTACAGAGCCAATAGAGATAAGCTCAGAACATTGTTCGCTTTCCTTGGGGAATGCTTGAAGTTGGTGGTCATGGACAACGAACTCGGGAGTTTGATGCAAGCTTTGGAAGGGAAGTATGTAGAGCCTGGTCCAGGAGGTGATCCCATTAGAAACCCAAAGGTTTTACCAACCGGTAAAAACATCCATGCCTTGGATCCTCAGGCTATTCCCACAACAGCAGCAATGGCAAGTGCCAAGATTGTTGTGGACAGGTTGGTAGAGAGACAAAAGCTTGAAAATGAAGGAAAGTACCCTGAGACAATCGCGCTTGTTCTTTGGGGAACTGACAATATCAAGACATATGGGGAGTCTCTTGGGCAGGTTCTTTGGATGATTGGGGTCAGACCAATTGCTGACACTTTTGGAAGAGTGAATCGTGTCGAGCCTGTGAGCTTAGAAGAACTCGGGAGGCCGAGGATCGATGTCGTTGTCAACTGCTCAGGGGTCTTCCGTGATCTCTTTATCAATCAGGTAAATAGATCAAAACATTCCCTTTGTTTCAATTCATTTTATGGTTTCCATTTATATCCTTGTTGATTGGTCTCTCTCATGGTGCTTCTTTCTTGAATTGTCTATATAGATGAACCTTCTCGACCGTGCTATCAAGATGGTGGCTGAGCTAGATGAGCCAGTAGAGCAAAACTTTGTGAGGAAACACGCAATGGAACAAGCAGAGACGCTTGGCATTGATATTAGAGAGGCAGCGACACGAGTTTTCTCAAACGCCTCTGGATCATACTCGTCCAACATCAATCTTGCTGTTGAGAATTCTTCGTGGAACGATGAGAAACAGCTTCAGGACATGTACTTGAGCCGTAAGTCATTTGCGTTTGATAGTGATGCTCCTGGAGCAGGAATGGCTGAGAAGAAACAAGTCTTTGAGATGGCTCTTAGCACTGCAGAAGTCACGTTCCAGAACCTGGATTCTTCCGAGATTTCCTTGACTGATGTGAGCCACTACTTCGACTCTGACCCGACAAACTTGGTTCAGAGTTTGAGGAAAGACAAGAAGAAACCGAGCGCTTACATTGCTGATACAACAACTGCAAATGCACAGGTTAGTAAAGCTTCTCCTCTGTTTTCCTCATGCATTATAATGTCTATGGTTGGATGCAAGAATTAGGTGTGTTCTGTCTAAGATAAGATTAGTTTGGTACAGTCTTGGTTTTAGGTTTGAATATGGTTTTTAAGTTTTGGTTCGGCATTTTTTGGTTCAGTTTAGGTTTGGTTTTGGCTAGAATAAGAACACATTGCTTAAGGTATCTCTGGTTTTGGCAGGTGAGGACACTATCTGAGACAGTGAGGCTGGACGCAAGAACAAAGCTGCTGAATCCAAAGTGGTACGAAGGGATGATGTCAAGTGGATACGAAGGAGTTCGTGAGATCGAGAAAAGACTGACCAATACCGTGGGATGGAGTGCAACCTCCGGTCAAGTAGACAATTGGGTCTACGAGGAGGCCAACTCTACATTCATCCAAGACGAGGAGATGCTTAACCGTCTAATGAACACTAATCCCAATTCATTCAGGAAAATGATTCAGACTTTCTTGGAGGCCAATGGTCGCGGCTACTGGGATACCTCGGCTGACAACATCGAGAAGCTCAAAGAGTTGTACTCTCAAGTGGAAGACAAGATCGAAGGGATCGATAGATAAACTATGAGAAGCTCGTTTTCTTTGTAAATGATACCTAAATGGATTTGATGTTTATTATTCTACTACCAACGACATCATTTCTCTGTGAATAAGAGAATGTTTTGGCTGACATTTTCTGACTTTATACGAATGTTGTGGAGTTTCTTTCATCTATGCCTAATAGTTATCACCAATGCGCGATTGCAACTAATATCCTTTTCTTTGATCTCCTTTCTCGTATGACCATTTTCTTTATTTTTTTCCCGTACTTAAAAGTTGAAAAAGTTATGAATATCATATCGAAAATGAAATGATATCAAAGGTAGTATTTTTTTTTTTTGTCCGTACTTAACAGTTGAAAATGTTATGAATCTAAGAGCATCATTAACAAAGATACAATATGGGTATCATTGAATATAAAATTATTAAAATTTAAGTAAAAGAAAGAAAAAAAGTTTTTTTTTAAATAATGGGGTGTATTGAAATATAAAATTAATAAAATTTGAGTAAAGAGAAGAGATAGTGGGTATTTTTGGAGAGATAGAGTATCAAAAGTATCAAATAGTTGATACTTTTGAAGAGAGAAAGAGTGTGTTTTTAATAATTTTATATTTAAAGAGAGTATAAAATTAATAAAAATTGAGTAAAAGGATGAAAGATAAGGTATAAAGTTAAATAAAAAGAAGAGGGAATGTGTTTTTAATAATTTTATATTTAATGATACCCACATTGTATCATGGATAACGATGGCCTAATAGCATCTATATCGGTTACACTCTACAAAGTCTCACACTTAATATTTTTATAATCATTTGTTTAGTTATTTAATTTTTAAATTACAAAATCAATATCAGACCAATCAAATAACAACACTTTACCACATGGGTGTTTCTAAAACCATGAAACGGTTTGCTAGTTGAACCGTCTCTCTTTCCCTCTCTTCTCTGTTTTATTTTCTCTCCTTTTTTTTGAATATTTTCTATTTTTTAATTAATATGACACTCATTAATGGATCACCGTTAAGGTGTTCTAACATCGAAAACGAAATGATATCAAAGATAATATATTTTCTTTATATTTTTTTCCAGTTGAAAAATGTTATGAATCTCACATCAAAAACGAAATGATATCAAAGGTAATATATTTTCTTTATATTTTTTTCCGTATTTAACAGTTGAAAATGTTATGAATCTCACATCAAAAACGAAATGATATCAAAGATAATATATTTTCTTTATATTTTTTTCCGGTTGAAAATGTTATGAATCTCAAATCAAAAACGAAATAATATCAAAGGTAATATATTTTTTTTTATATTTTTTTCCGTACTTAACTGTTGAAAATGTTATGTATCTCACATCAAAAACGAAATGATATCAAAGGTAATATATTTTTTTTATATTTTTCCCCGTACTTAACAGTTGAAAATGTTATGAGTCCCATATCGAAAGCAAGATGATATCTAGAGTAATTTATTTTCTTTTTATTTTTCCCGTACTTAAAAGTTGAAAATGTTATGAGTACCACATCGAAAGCGAAATGATATCTAAAGTAATATATAACGGGAAACTGGCTATTCTAGTGCAAATTGGTCAGGCAATATAAGATTTAATCCACTAATTAAAAATTTGCACATATATTTTGCATATGTTATTGTCAATGGTATATGTAGTAAAATAGTGCAAACTAAAGGTTATTTAAGTTATAAGAGAAATGACAAAAACAATTATAAAGAGAAGACATAGAAGGAAATAAAATTGGGAACATGGAATACTTAAAACGTGAGAGAGTAGGAAAAGGAATGGATATATGCCATTTAAAGAAAAGTCCAAAAATATACATTTGGTTCATGAATATAGTGTCACTTAACAAAGAAAGTGAACTGTGTCCAGATATATTTCACAATTTCACTAGATTCCTTATAAAAACCATGTCTACCCCTTCTCATCACTTATCAGTTATCACCCAAACAAACTCATTTCATCACCATTTGTGAAGTAAAATGGCTTCTTCATCATCTGCAATATTCGTTTCGCGAGAAGAGTTCAATGCTTTCCACAAGATTGACAGAGCTCTTTTCGCCCGTCTTGTCTTAACTCTAAGGCGAGACATTAGCCAATCTTTTCAAGTCATGAGCTTTCTCCTTTTTCTCGAGAAAAGTGGCCTCGCGAGCAATCTAATCTTACATCTTATCTCTTGTACCGACTCTTTCATCAACGCGGTAGCTGAAGAAGTCGGGTTGTGTCTGAGTTTCTTGTCCTGCCAAGAGTTTGCAACATTGGTCGCAAACTCGGGGCAAAACATCAACTCCTTTACCTTACCTTTGATCACACAGACGACTGGAGTGCACCTTACTCTCACAGCCATCCACAAAAACCGCGAAACCATTCTCCGTGAGATGAAGAAGCATTTAACCCAAATATGCCACCGAGCTTTCGAGGATATATGGATACGCGCTGAGATGCATAATAAGGAGAAGATGAATAATGAAGAGGTGGAAAAGATGATGGAGAAGATGAACCAGTTGGGTATTAGCAAGGCTCATAATGTTGAATCAAGTAGCAATGTGGTTAAGATCCATAATGGTGTTGTTGGTACATTCTCTGAGGATGACCAAGTAGCGGCAGAGTCTAGGACTGTCTTCCTCACATTTTCCAAAGGATACCCAATTTCTGAAGCAGAAGTGCATGCCTACTTCACCAGGTACTAATAAACTTACCGTAAGCCATGCATGCATGTGAGCAAAGAGAATTCAGATCCTTCTCAAATTATTTAGAAGTCATTTAAAGTAAAAAGTACCTCCAATGGCAGAAACCTATTGAGTATCTTATATATATTATTTAATAGTTTTTATTTAATTTAATTATTTATTTAAATATTAAATTATTAGGTATTGTAGAGCCGCTTCTCTCTTTCTTACTTTGTAATATTTTTTGTTTTTTAATTGTTTAGATACTATGGGATATACCCCTTTAAGGATGCTTAGTCATATAGTTGATGTATTGAAAAATAAATAGTAGGAGTCCAGTTTAAATAAAATTGGGACTATGTTCGTATACTCCAGTTGCACTTGCACATGATAGAAGACGGTCTTGAAAGATATACAATACATAGGTTTTGATATCTAAATGGTAATTGTTTTGGTGTTGAAGGAGATTTGGAGATATTATAGAAGCGGTACTTATGCCTGGAGGGGAAGAGAATGAGCAGGCACTGTATGCAAGGTTGGTGTTACGTTCTAGCGACAAGATTCCAGAGATTGTGACTGTAAGTGATGGAATCAGCAGAACCAAGTACACCATTAATGGAAAACATGTTTGGGCTCGAAAATACATTCCCAAATACTCCAATACTCTTTCACCATCCTATGGAGTCTCTCTCTAGTTTTCTTATATATCATTATTACCTTCTTGTTTGATCTTTGAGGAGTTGTAAAACATTTGTTTAAGACCTAATTCTAGTTAGGGGCTTTATGTGGTGAATGACATTTGGTTGTATTGGTCAAAACTATTTTGCATGGACTTAAATTTCGTCACCTTCTTTTTCAAAAAAATTTCGTGACCTTTCAAAGCTCGTTCATTTTTTATACATTTTGCTTTTAACTTTCGTGTTTTTTTACTTAAAAGTATATTTAGTTAGAAAGCATTTCTCTTATATCGTCTTACCTTCCTTTGAATGGCAGCCAATTCCGGGAACGCTTTTAGAATCAAATTCAAAACATTTGGTAGAGGTTGTAACAATCCAGTACATGATTAGAATCATTTCTAGGTTGCACAGAAGCCATAACTTTATGTTCAATTAGCATTTAAAAGGCTACTCCTTGAGAAAGACTGAAAGTGGTAGAAATTTTTCCATGTTTTCAGCTAGACGATCTATGCAATGTTTTTTTTTTGTTGGCTTTTTTATATACTCATTATCTGGCCTGGTCTACGCAATCGTGATATTGAAGGATGAGACATTTTTCTCACACACCATCTTGATGTCGAAAAGAGGCGAAAATGGCATAGGATCATCTTTGCCTTCCTTTGAATGGAGTCTCAGCTTGCCTCACTGCATAACAATAAATTTAAGGGATTGATGAATTACTCCACCCCATGGGAAAGCTCCAAAGATACTCGACTGGATGAAGTCCTACGAAACTTTAAATTAGCCGATCTTTCGAAAACCACTGGGGGTTAGTTGAGAACTACAGAGGAGATTTAATCAGAACGAATGAGTGGTTATGCCCCATGCTACAGAGGAGATTGACCTTTCCTCGAGTGAGCCCAGTCAAAATGGAGTGACAAAATTAATTTTATTAAGTGCAAAGATGCAGTAACAAGTTTTGTTTTGAATGCGGATAAGCAATGAAGAGAGCATAAATGCCAATGGAAATTGGCGGTCGAAGTCTGTAACAAACCTACTACTAAAAGTCTAAACCCATTCTTAAAACTATGATCTACGAGCTTTGTTATCACTTTACAGTGTGAAACAAGGAGTGTGTTTTCCCTGTAACCATAATAAAGAATATTCTTCAGAAGTGGCAGAGGTTGATCACAAGGATCTCCGGACCAGATCATACAAAGAAATCGCGATTTCAGCACTAATCAGGATAATGATTAGCCATTCCAGAAAATCTGATTTCCTGTTCTGAAGAATTTCCTGAAGGAAACGAATGTTGTGCTGCAAAATTCACAAAAAATAAATAAATAATCACCAATAAGTTCTATTGTTTCACAAAATGGCAAAAAAATAGATCATGAGAAAGATTTGTATAGATGAATATTACCTCTACAAACTTCAGCTTAAAATCAAGGCTTGCAAATCTCTGAGTCAGTTCAAATTCATCTCTCAGATACTCCCATATCTGAGCATATTTCGCATCTTTCCAAGCTATATCTGACCTGCAATTTTTCCAAAACACGAGTCAGCCAAAATTACCCACAAAACTAGTCAAGATAGGCAACGATTCTTCGATCTCTCGATTTCTTTACCTCTCAAAAAGACCAAGCTTCAGAATCACATCAGCTAGATTAGAATTAGCCTTTCCAACCAGCTGGAACAACTTTTTCCTTTCCATTGTAAACGTTCCAGTTTTCTCCATTCCACGGTTTATGTCAGTAAACTCTGCTACCATATCATCAACCTAACAGAAACAGATTTCTCACCCACGGTTATTACTGGTGTGAACTTCATTTCTGACATCCCAGAGCATGTACATGGATCTGAATAGTTACCTGCCGGCCATAGTAATCGAGAGCAATACTCTGGCCAAGAACACTGCCTATGGTTCTGATGCCATCAATATTCAAAAACTGCAACATGATGTAATCCAGCCCCCCTTGCATCCAGGTGTTCAGAGTTGGATTCTCTCTTACTTCGTATTCTGCAGTTTTACAGAGCCAAAGATATGAAACTAAAGCACCATTCAATAAGTTTTGAAGAGCACAGCATAAGAAGTGCGACTCACCATCTTTTCTCATTTCAGGAAGCAAACCAGAAGCATGCCTCTCCACCACTTTAAGATACTCATCAACCTCGTGTTCCCTTACGTTAAATAAAACAATCGATCCATACTGAAATACTACCATGTAAATACACTCACTCCCACTTATGCAACCACCAGTAGGTCCAGTATCCTGAAACAATATCAACCTCTTGTTGTGATAAGCAATTCAATGAATAACCCAATCAAAAGATAGACAGACCTAGACCATAAAACATTCTGATTCAAAAAATTAGATACCAATCAAAATTTCACTATGAGAGGCTACTATTATCCAGCCAAATTGATGTAAACCCAAGTACCTCAGTTTCCATAAACTAAATAAAGTAACATTCAACTTACGGTGGGATCAGAATGATTGCCAAACTTAAGAACAACGTAGTTAGTCATACGCGAAGTGGGCGGGATGAAATTCTGCTTGTTTTGCTCAACTAAGCTTCTCAAATCAACGCTGCACACAATCACATCCACGAAAAGCAATACTTCAATGATCACTTCATCAAATTTCTAAAACCCATTTGCAAATACATCAGGGTTTAAGCTCAGACGTGGACAATTATACATGGTTTCAACCATTCAACTATGAAATTCACTCATCATAAATGGAAATTTAGATATCATACTTCAAATCCGATCCAAATTTCCATCTGGTAAAAAAGGGGGGAAAGCCATACCTAGTGGAGAAGAAATAAGCTCGTACAGGAAGAGAAAGCTTGGTTTCTTCCTCTAATCCGCCATAATTCCCATCACCAACCTCCGAAGACGGGACCGTTGCACCATACTCCCCTGGATGCTGATTCGGCTGCGGCTGAACCGAAGCGGCGGGAGAAGAAGAAGCAATAGCCCTCAAGGTGAAGAGAGACTCGAAGTTCCGGCTTGATCGAAACCCGTGGATCGGTGAATTGGAGTATGATATGACATTGGAGAAATAACGAGAGGGAGTCACTGACAATGATCGGAAAGGGAGCTGCAATGGAAGCAGTGAGAGCGACGGTGGTTTCTGCTTAGAGGTAAAGATCGAGAAGAGAACTGACCGGACGGGAACGCCTAGGGTTTTGACGTGTACCTCAAAGCTTCGCATCATTTTTGGTTACACAGAGAGAGAAACGGAGAAGAAGATTGAACAAGGGAGACGGCCTCGAATTTGTACTTGTTGGAAAGTATTGAGATAAATGTGTGGCGTTTGCTACTTTTATAGACTGAAATCGTGTTGTTTTAAAAGAAGGTAAAACGACATAAAAGCTAAAGAGAAGACTGAAAAACGACAGTTGAAATGGAAAAATATACTATTAGGATAATGGGCTGGGCCTCCAGATCTCTCGGCCAGTTCGGGTCGGATTCAAGATTTTCGGTTGTTCGGTTTGGAAAATTTTCCGCCAGTTAAAACCGAACATAATTTCGATTCGGTTTATGGTAATTTATTGGTGCCGAATTGAATTTCTGTTCGGTTCCGATGTTATGAATTTCGGTTCGGTTTATGGTGATATTATTGGTGCCGAATTGAACCGAAAGTAACAACAAATTGGAGCCGAGACACATCAATACTAGAACTCGACCAAAACATGCAAAATAAACATGATTTTCCAGAAAATCCATGAATCTAGCTACGTTTTGTTCATCAAATTGCATTAAATAGAGAAATTATATTGAAATAATATGGTTTTAGATTGTCTCAAATCGTCTTAGACCAAGAATTGGAACAACAATAGAAGAAACCACAAACATTAAAAATTCAAGAAACGTAGCGAAGATTTCTCCGGCGGAAAACTTGGAATTTTATGATCTTTGATCGAAAATGAAGAATATCAATGAAGAAAAGAAAGTAAATCTTTTGATTCCCTCTTAATTTAGGCCTCTCGTTTCTTTTTTTCGATTTGATTTAGGTTTTTTTTGCAGTCCCTTCTAGATCCAAGTCGATCACATCTGATCAGAATCAGAAGAAAGAACCTAGATACAGATTTGCTGGTGAGGATCAAAACTATCGGCATCCAAATGCAATGTCTTTACACTTTGGATTTTGTTTTCTCTCTCTTAATTGGGTTTTTTCTTAATTGGGATTTTTTTTATTCAGCGATCCGTAACAGTAACTTTGTTGATGATTCACTATGCAATATTCTAGCTCGAGTTGACAAGAATCCTTCGTATGTGGCCAAAGAACGACAATCTAGATCACTCCCGTCATATCTGGTAAAAGATATCTTCCTCCTCCAGACCCAAATGCGAGCTTTCTAAGTCATGGTCAAGCTCGAAAAAAACCTTCCTCTTGGAACGACAACTACAAGTGGAGAAGCCTAAAACCCATGTAAGGTTACAGTTGGAAGACCATACGAAGACTGATACTCTGAAGAATCAAAAGAAAGAACGTAGATACGGATTTGCTGGTGAAGAATCAAAACTATTTGCATCCAAATATCATGCCTTTTGGAGAGTGTTGAGATAAATCTGTAGCGTTTGCTAATTCTATAGGCTGAAGTCCTGCTGTTTCAAAGAGACTAAAATGACATGAAAGTTAAAGATAAGATTCAAAAACGACAGTCGAATTGGAAAAATATATAGGATAATGGGCTGGGCTTTCGGAACCCTCGGCCGATTCGGGTCGGATTCCAAAATTTCTGTTTGGAACAATTTCCACCGATTAAAACCGAGCATAACTTCATTCCTTCGGTTCGTGGGATGCAAAGTTCTAGATTTAGTTTTTTTATGGTGATGATTAGGTGGGTAAGAGTTTAGATTCTCGTTCGTGGTTTATCGCATTTATCATGCTATTTATCGCATTTGCATCTATTTCTTTGCGGTTTCCTCTAGCCTCGTCGTCGCCTTGTGAGTTTTGTTAGTTCCGCGACTATGACTCTTTTCACGCTTTCCGTTGATTGTGATTGCTTCTCAGATTCTTGGCGTTTAGTTGTAGATTTGTTTTCTAGTTATCCGTTGTTTAATACCTTGTTTTCCGGTAATCTTTTGGGCTATGTCTACTCGTAAACTTTGGAGCTATGTTTCCCGGTAATTTTTCGGGCTTTGTTGCCCGGTAAACTTTCGGATTATGTTGTTTAGTGTCCGACATTGTAATATGGTTCGACTATATATAAAACAATCAGTGACAAAAAAAAAAAATTGTTCGGTTCTGATGATATAAGTCTCGGTTTGGTTTATGGTGATATTATTGGTGTCGAATTGAATTCGGTTCGGTTCCGATGTTGTGAATTTTCGGTTGGGGGTTATGGTGATGTACTGATGTTACTGATGCCGAATTGAATTTCGGTTAGGCTTGGTTCCATTTATGGTGATATAGGTGCCGAATTGAACCGAAATTGACAACAAATTCGAATTAAAACATATCACATACAGTAAAACCTCTATAAATTAATAATGTTGGGACTTTGAAAATATATTAATTTAGAGAGATATTAATTAATCGATAAATTAATAAATATTAATTTATAGAGATATATACCTGTTTTAGGTAAGAATTTTCTTTAACAAAATTCAAATATTCTGTTCAAGAATTTAATTAAACTAATTTGTAAAAATAATATGTATTAACTTGAGATTATGATTTATACTTTTTATTATTGTAATATAATAAATATTAACATCATAATATAATAGCTATTTAAAATTAATACACATTATTAGTACAAAATTTAGAGAGAAAAAAAACATGGTTATCGTTATCAATGTTGATGATAAAGTCAGCAACGATATATATTATGATACATTTGGAAAAAATTATGTGTACAAAATCAATTATCGTGTCTATAACTTATCATAAATTTTGGATACCGAAAAAACAATCATAAAAGTTTGTTTGAGATAGTAAGTAGAATAAAAAGTTACATAAGCCAAAAAAACTATATATATATATATGCATAATTATACATGATTATTAATTTATGATATTATTAGGACCATATTTTTACATGAGAATTTCAAAAAAATTATTATCTTATCATCTTATCGAATTTCGCAAATTTTTACATTGGCCCGACTCGGAACCGGGATAATTTATTAATTTATGGTGATTATTAATTTATCGAGTATTAATTTATAGAGGTTTTAGTGTACTTGCAAAATGAACATGATTTTTAAGAAAATCCTTGGATCTAGCTACGTTTTGTTCATCTAATTCCATTGAGGAGAGAAATTCATCGAAATAATACGGTTTCAGATTGTCTCAAATCGTCTTAGACCAAGAATTGGAACAACAACTTAGAAGAAACCCCCAAACATCAAGAAACAAAAGAAACCAAAAGTGTTTAAAGATCATATAACAAATGTTCGTTATTAAGTTATTACTCTTCTTCTCTTAGTTTTTGGTATCACGAATTATCAGACCATCTCCTCCTTTGTCACCCCCACCACCACCGCACGGTGAAGTCTTAGTCTTAGACCTTAACCCGAACAACTTTGAGAAGAAGTTACGTCCTTCTTTAGTCTTGACAAGCTTGTCAAGATCTTGCTTCATGCTCATACATTCTTTCTCAAGCTCATAAACACGGTCTCTCATCCCATTCATCATCATACTCGGGTTAATCGCGTTGTTCTTGTGTCCTTCTAATGCCGGATTCTTGCCACTTATAGGGTCTTCATTGTTGTTGTTGTCCGAGACAAAGAACCATCCTGCTATAGATGTCCTAAGCCGCATTTGTTCAAAGAACAAGACTTGTACTATGACTCGTAATGGTAGACGCTCGTTTTGTGCTGCGTGTGTGCATGCTTCCAAGGACAGTTTCTGGCAGTTCATTAGTAGACATAGTTGCTCTCTCTCTGACTCTGTTAGCCATGGATGCGCCTGTCCAATATTATGCATAGAGAAATTCATAATATTAATTTGATGTTGTGTCTACATGTTATATGCAAAAATCACTAACCTTTTAGTATTTCAGAAAACATGTATTTGCTACTTGTAAATGCAAACGCAAACAGAAGAAGAAACTCCGTGTGCATTTGGCGTTAGCTTTTACATTTTGTAAAAGTGTTATATAAATAGATTGAAAATGTTTTTACCTTGATGAATATATCGATTGCACGGTATATACCATCATCCAATGGCCTAACATCTTCGGGGATTAGAGCACCAAGTGCTTGAAATTTCGATAGTTTCAAGTTCGCATCAGAAGCCACCTCTGCTAAGTAGCCATCTATCAGACTAGCAACCTTTGTGATAGGTCTAAGAGAATGAGAATCTCCCATCAATTGCCTCTCTTCAACGATATTGTAATCACTCGAAGAAGAATCAAATGTCGACATGAAGTGATCAAGAATCCTCTGAACAGAGTCAATATCATAGAGTGTTTCAGCTGAGTATCCCATGTTTGGTATTAGCAGATCTTCTAGAGCAGCTTCATCTAACTGCACACCAATTTTCCTCTCGAGCTTCTCCTGAGTGACCGCATTCGCGTGCAGAACCATTGATGTCCTAAGAAGCCTGAGCAAGAATTTAGTCGATGTAACGCACTTTTCGCTCGGAAGTAGTTCCACAATTCCTTCAAGAAGGCCTCTTTGATCTTCATGCGAGTAGTAAATGTCATCACCATAATTAGTCACTTCCTCTGAAGAACCAGATTGCCTAGAACTACCAAGCAAAGGAAGATTCCGCTTCGCGTAATGCGTGACAGATGCTGCTATTATACCCGGTTTCACGCCTCTAGATTCAACGGATTTAATGAATCTTTTGTACATTTCGAAGCTATGTAACGATGATACATCTTCGAACCACCAGTTTCCGTTGGTGCTCTTAGTTTGTATTCCGTTCCAAAATGTAGTAGTAGTAGTAGTAGTAGATCCTTCTGGAAGTGATGAGATTGGCCAGTTGTACAAACTCGTGTCTTCGACAACACAAGCCTTCATAGCTAAAGAAGCAATACACCTAGAGACAATGTGAAGCTCTTCAGCTAAAGGTAGTAGTAGTTCACAGCTCTCCAAGGCTTTGATCGAATCATTCCAGTTTACGAAAACGTGATCATTGAGGAAATTCTCAGTGAGATAAATGAGATTTGAATCTCCATAGTTTTCACTCATCTGAAGATACCCTGCTGCACATCTAAGACTCACTACGTTTTCAGACGTGACCTCGATTCTTACACCGTAACAGAACTTAGCCACGAGCAAGAACGTTTCGGGTCCACCGGGGATTTCATGAAGCTTAGCAACACAAGTTGTCTCAGATGCTTTGCTAAACAGAGTTTCTAGATATCCACTTCTTGACAACAATGGAAACTGATGATCAAAGTGAAAAAAAATGAGAAATTGAAATGAGAAATGTAATGAATCATGATTGGTTTTGTATACATGTACCTTATGAAGATGGAAGCTTTGTTCTTCGACTTGGATCATAACATCGGGTTTAAGACCAGTGGAGCAAAGCCTGATAAGTTATTACAATACAAAGATTAGAGGTTTTTGTTTGAAACAATTGAAGAAGAGGAAGAAGAAGAAGAAGATTACTGACCATGTGTGACCAGTTTGATGAAAGACATCAGATTTGGAACCAAGTTTCAAGCAAGCCATCTTTGTTTCACTCTTTGGTTTTTCCGCAAATCCAAAATAGTTGCAAAATCATCGAAACCTCCTCATTAACACTTTGTTGATATGTGAATTTGGGGAAATTTTATATATATATTTTTTTTTTCTGGGACCGAGTCTGTAGGAGAGATAGATACAGACGAAGCTTTTTTTCTTCCAAGCTGTTACAAAATTAGACTAGAAGTCTAGAACGTCTTCCCTTTATTTCTGTAACGCCTCCTCTCTTTCTTCATTTTCTCTTAACTTATTTCTGTTAAAGTATTTTTGCTGCTTTTGGTAAATTCTTGAATATTTTTCATTAGTCCACAGTAATAAATGTAAAAGATATTTGACTGGTCCTGCTCTCTTAAATGTGTAAAGTTGTTTCACCAATTTTAGGTAAAAATATAAGTATTAGTCAAACGTAGGGTCCATTAAACCGTCGGACCAAGCCAGAGCAGAGCAAAAAGATCCTCAAAACTCAAGAAATCGTGACTCAGTTATGGCAACCGTAACTCCAAAATGAAGTTTGAATTTTACTCCCATGTATTATTCTATTTTTCGGTTCAAAAATAATATTTTAATTATATTTCGTTTTTTATTTATTATTAATTACTAATAATATATTTTATTTATAAAATTTACAATTAACCCCAATATTTTTTATTTTATAAATTAAAGTCGTAATATCATGTTTTATTATTATTAATTCACACATACATACATAATAACTTATAAAATATATATTTTAAAAAAGTTAAATTCGTAATAACATAAATTAACTTTTAACAAAAAAAACTTACACATAATCACAATTTCACACATTATAATATAATATAATATAATTATTTTGTTGCAAATTCTTGTGATTTTAACAAATTTGTAAAAATTTAATTAAAAATGTTGGAGTAAGCTTGAAGCACAAGTAAAAAACCTAATGAGATTAGGACTATCTTGTACTTTAGAGAAAAATAAGGAAATAAGGTTTTAGAGAAAAACCTATATAAGGAGTTGTCAAGTTGTGACATCCCTTTGAGGATTTGTGAGATTAAGAGAAACTTAGGTTTTGAGCTATTTTCCTAAGTGATTAATAAAGAAGAGTTATTTCTTTAGATTGTGTGTTTCTTAATCGAATTCTCCGTCTATATTTGGTATCAGAGAGGTGCGATCTCTAGGGAAGGATGACAGATGGTGGTGCGATTGTTCCAATTAAATCAAAAGAAGGAGGAGGCTCATCTTCGATCGTGTGTCCTATGCTAACTTCAACTAACTACACCGTGTGGGCAATAAGGATGAAGGTTGCACTAAAAGTGCATAAAGCTTGGGAAGCAATTGAGTCCGACACGGATGTGGTTGATGGAGATAAAGATAACATGGCCATGGCCTTGCTATTCCAGTCGATACCCGAGGCTCTCGTTTTGCAAGTAGGCGACCTAACTTCAGCGAAAAAGGTTTGGGATGCTATCAAAACTCGACATGTAGGGGCAGAACGAGTCAAAGAGGCACGCTTACAGACACTCATGGCTGATTTTGACCGGCTTAAGATGAAGGATACGGAGAAGATTGATGAGTTTTCGGGAAAATTGTCAGAGATAGCATCAAAATCAGCTTCTCTCGGAGTAAACATTGATGAATCTAAGCTGGTTAAGAAGTTTCTGAACTGTCTTCCTCGCAAAAAGTATATCCACATTGTGGCATCATTAGAACAAGTATTAGATCTTAATACTACAACTTTTGAAGACATCATAGGACGCCTTAAGGCTTACGAAGAGAGAATCAATGACCAGGAGGAAGCACAAGAAGATCAATCTAAGCTCATGTATGCGAATATGGAAGCAACAAACAGCAGAGAATTTCATAGTGACTACCGTAACCGAGGCCGCGGTGGTCGGTTTTACAGAGGAAGAGGCAGAGGACGATTTAACGGAGCAAGAGATTCATCTAGAATTACTTGTTATAGATGTGACAAACTTGGTCACTTTGCTTCCGATTGCCCAGACCGGTTGCTAAAGCTTCAAGAAGCTCAAGAAGCAGAGACTCAAGACACGCAAAGGGCTGATGAACTTATGATGCATGAAATTGTTTATCTTAATGAAGAGCAGTGCATACCGAGCAAGTTTGAGACCAACACGGAGGAGGAAAACATCTGGTACCTTGACAATGGTGCTAGCAATCACATGACGGGAGATCGGAGATATTTTGAGAAGCTTGATGAATCTGTTACTGGGAAGGTGAGGTTTGGAGATGACTCGCGTGTGGACATCAAAGGGAAAGGGTCAATCTCGCTTATTGATATGAATGGTGAACCTCGAGTTATGACTGATGTGTACTACATCCCTGACCTGAAAAGCAACATCATTAGTTTGGGACAAGCGACTGAGTCAGGCTGCGACATCAGGCTAAGAGGAGGTTTTCTTACAATGAAAGATGCAAAAGGAAGACTCCTTGCGAAAGCTCCAAGATCGAGAAACAGATTATACAAGGTATGTATGGGTTTTCGTGATAATGCTTCTCTAAATCTAGCTTCAACTAGTGAATCAAGCAGGTGGCATGCTCGCTTCGGACACATAAACTCAGAGACTATCAAGTCTATGATGCAAAGAGAGCTTGTTAAAGGACTTCCACAAGTCACGTTTGAAAAAGAGATATGTGGATCGTGTTTACTTGGGAAGCAAACGAGACAATCATTCCCACAAGCAACCTCTTACCGAGCTTCTGCAATCTTAGAACTAGTACATGGTGATTTATGCGGCCCTATTACACCAAGTACAGCTGCAGGAAATCGGTTTGTTTTTGTCCTTATTGATGACCACTCACGCTATATGTGGACGATTTTGTTGAAAGAAAAGGGTGCTGCTTTCGAAAAATTCAAGACCTTCAAAAACTGCGTGGAAAAGGATACAGGGGTACGGATTAAAACTTTCAGAACCGATAGAGGAGGGGAATTTGTCTCACAGGAGTTCAATGATTTTTGCGATGATGCTGGAATACAGAGACATCTCACTGCTCCATACACCCCTCAGCAGAATGGTGTTGTAGAAAGAAGAAACAGAACAATGATGGAGATGACAAGAAGCATCTTAAAGCATATGAAGGTACCGAATTATCTCTGGGGAGAAGCTGTTAGGCATTCGACTTATCTTTTGAACAGAATAGCTACGAGGGCTCTAAAGGACAAGACACCATACGAGATGTTTAAATTGCAGAAACCGAGTATTGATCACCTGCGCATATTTGGTTGCATTAGCTATGCAAAAATTGATCAACATCTACTTAAAAAATTAGATGATCGATCTAGAGTGCTAGTTCACTTGGGAACGGAACCAGGCTCTAAGGCGTATCGTTTGTTTGACCCGAGGACAAGAAAGATTGTTGTTAGCCGTGATGTTGTCTTTGATGAGACAAAAGGATGGAATTGGAGGAAGGATCAGTCGGAACAAAACAATGATGAAAGCTTTACCATTGTTCTAGGAGAGATTGAGCCGGAGAGTGGTCACTCTGTTGGAACACAGAATAAAGGAGGTGAGATTGAGCCAGAGAGTGGTCACTCTGTTGGAACACAGAATAAAGGAGGTGAGATTGAGCCGAAGAGTGGTCACTCTGTTGGAACACAGAGTGAAGGAGGTGGTGACGGAACTTCAGAACATGCGTCGACACAAGCTCTGCCGACACAGAGTGAAGAAGACGAGATCATCGAGACTATTGAGAATGATGCATCGACGCTTAGGAGAAGTCAGAGAGAGAGTAAGTTGCCGAAATATCTCGAAGACTATATTTTACTCGCAGAAGAAGAGGGAGAAGCACTTCTCTTAGAGATCAACAATGAACCAAGAAACTTTGAGGAAGCAAAATTGTCTATTGAATGGACCAATGCCTGTAAAGAAGAATTCAAGTCGATAGAGAAGCTAAACACCTGGAATCTAGTTGATCTACCTATTGGAGCAACGGCCATCGGCTTAAAGTGGGTATTCAGGTTAAAACGGAATTCAGATGGAAGTATCAACAAGCACAAAGCTCGGATTGTTGCTAAGGGATATGTACAGCAGTATGGGATAGACTTTGAAGAAGTTTTTGCTCCTGTAGCAAGAATTGAGACAATAAGGCTTCTTGTGAATATTGCAGCAGCAAACGGATGGCAAATTCATCACTTAGACGTAAAGACAGCGTTCCTTTATGGTGAACTCAAAGAGACCGTGTATGTCAAGCAGCCTGAGGGTTTCGAAGTAAAAGGAAATGAAGGGAAGGTCTATAAGTTGAATAAAGCGCTTTACGGCTTAAGACAAGCACCGAGAGCTTGGAACAACAAGTTAAATCAGATACTTGAGGAGCTGAAATTCCGAAAGTGCACAAAGGAGCCTACGGTTTATCGCAAGGAAGAACGAGGTCACACTCTTGTTATTGCTGTGTACGTTGATGATTTGTTTGTCACAGGAACGGACATGGAAATCATTTACAAATTTAAGGAGGAGATGGCGTTTAAATTTGAAATGAGTGATCTCGGCAAGCTGACTTATTATCTTGGAATAGAGGTAAATCAATATGAGACGGGAATTGTGCTAAGTCAAAAGAGGTATGCTCTCAAGATCTTAGAGGAAACAGGGATGATGGACTGCAATCCTGTGCATACACCAATGGAGTCAGGACTTGAGTTTTCTCGAGCAGAAGGGGAAAAAGAGATTGATGCTACGGTTTTTAGAAAGAAGATTGGGTGTTTTCGCTATTTGATTCATACAAGGCCAGATTTATCGTATTATGTTGGAGTCTTGAGCAGATATATGCACAGCCCTAGGGAGTCACATGGAGTCGCAATTAAACAATGCTTGAGGTATCTGAAGGGAACGACGTCTCTTGGTTTGGTTTTTGAGAGAAGCACAACGATACCAAGGCTGGTTGGATATAGTGACAGCAGCCACAACATCGATCCCGATGATGGTAGAAGCACAACAGGACATATCTTCTACTTAGGTAACGGCCCTATCTCATGGTGTTCTCAGAAGCAGGATGTGGTGGCTTTGTCTTCATGTGAAGCAGAGTTTATGGCAGGAACCGAAGCGGCAAAACAGGCAATTTGGTTGCGTGACCTGCTTAGCGAAATTACTGGAGCTGAAAGTGAAAAGGTTCTCATTCGTATTGATAACAAATCTGCAATAGCTCTCAGCAAGAACCCTGTCTTCCACGGCAGAAGTAAACATATACAGAGAAGGTTCCATTTCATTCGAGAGTGTGTTGAGAATGGAGAGATTGAAGTTGAGCATGTTCCTGGAGTTGAGCAGAAGGCGGACATTCTTACAAAGGCATTGGAAAAGAACAGATTCAAGGAAGTGAGGGAGCTTATGGGAGTACAAGATTTGATGAAGAGTGACTTCAAGCTTAAGGGGGAGATTGTTGGAGTAAGCTTGAAGCACAAGTAAAAAACCTAATGAGATTAGGACTATCTTGTACTTTAGAGAAAAATAAGGAAATAAGGTTTTAGAGAAAAACCTATATAAGGAGTTGTCAAGTTGTGACATCCCTTTGAGGATTTGTGAGATTAAGAGAAACTTAGGTTTTGAGCTATTTTCCTAAGTGATTAATAAAGAAGAGTTATTTCTTTAGATTGTGTGTTTCTTAATCGAATTCTCCGTCTATAAAAAATAATATCAACCAAATAAAAAATCATCACCAAAATAATGATTTACCTCTTAAAATTAATTTATTTACAATTTGAAGAACTATTTTATAAATAAAAAAGTTTAACTCCAAAATGGAGTGGAAAATTAGATTACTCCATATTTGAAGGAAAAAATGGAGTTACTTCATTTTGGAGTTGAAAATGGAGTGGAGTTATTAGAGGATTTTACTCCAAAATAGAGTTTGAAATAAGATATGGAATGAGGTTAGAGATGCCCTAACTCAACCTGATCCGATTCAAATCCATATTAGTCCAGTCTAATCAAAACAAATTTATAAGGTAAGTTTATATTTCTCATTGAAATAAAATAAAATTCTAACAATTAATATATTTGGAACACGATCTTAAAGAAACGTCATCAGAAGTCATCTTCTTATACATTGAACAATATCTTGTAACTGCAACAACTTGGTAGAAAAAAAAGTATGAATTTACATATTTTGAGGGTGACATTTTCACACTTTTCATTAGAACATCAAATATGTAGGTTTCCAAAGGGAATGTGGTTGGCTTTAAGAGAACACAGATCTATCACGATGGAGAAGATTGGACAATGGAAGTTTAGGTAACAAGTCAAACATCACCCTAGCTAAAATCTACAAAGTTTACAATAAAATGCTCAAGGGGAAGGGTATGAAAAGAGCTCATCATCAAGCTACTGTTGCAAAACCAAGCACATAATGAGAGATATAGCTCAACGCAACAAAGGTTATGGTCTCAGACTCAACAACATGCACATCATTGAAACAAGCTACTGTGTTACAACAGCAAGGAGGTCTGCAACAAGCTACTGTGTTGCAACATTGAGGTCAAGTTTTGGGTTATCAACTTTTGGAGCAGCCTCAATATCCTTCTTTAGCTCAGTATCAGCAACGTGCTCAGTGACATACACAACCACATGCACAACAACAAGGTCACGGCTAGTCACCAACAGTAGCTATATCTATATCTCTTTGTTTTTTTTTCTGTATGTGTACTTTGTTTTCAAAAATTAAAATTTAAAAATATTTATTTTGCTGATGTCTTATTCTTCGTGATGAACATATTCTACATCATTTTATAATTAAAATTTTCTTCAGAAATTAAGAACAATGTTTTTTTTTACAATTAGTTCAAATCCGACAAAAAAAACATAGATAATTTGAGTTTTTCTTTTTTCATGTGTTTTTCTTTTTTCCTTGTTTTGTTTCTTAATCAAACATAAAGTTTTATCTTTTAATATCTTCTGTTACTTCTTCCTTGATGACTTATCATGTTCCAAAAATTATTGATCCATTCGGAACATGATCTTAGAGAAACGTCATCAAAAGTCATCTTTTTTTACACTAAGCTCAGTCATATAGTACGTACGAGAGCCATATCTTCAGAGTTAGCTAAATTTGGGATCAAATTCACATTTCACGAATTTGTTGCATGGCCCAAAAACTAATTTTGTTGGTCAATCAAGGCCAATTACAATCTGAAACGGTTAAGTCAACATGAAAATCCAATTTCGGTTATAGACAATCCGAGTTAAGCTGTCCATATAACCTTACCAATATTGCTTGAGGACCTTTAAAAGGGTGAGAAATACAAACTTTGAGCATTTGTATTATGAGCCAACCACCACAATTATTTAGCCAATAAATTTAGTTACAATACTAAAAAAAAATTAAATACCCTTGATTAGAAATATCCTTTATTATTTTATAAATAAATGCCGATTTTTTTTTAAAAATAATAATAAATTCATAAATATGTGAACATTAAGATATAAGAGTCAAATATTTACACGTGGTAAAAGACGGCCAATATTTTCTACGCAATTATAATATAAGAATCTAGTATTTTCACTTGGTAAATACGTCATAATTATTTTTTTTAAAAAATAATAATAAATTCATAAATATGTGAACATTAAGATATAAGAGTCAAATATTTACACGTGGTAAAAGACGGCCAATATTTTCTACGCAATTATGATATAAGAGTTTAGTATTTACACGTGATAAAATATATTTTTCTACGCAATTATAATATAAGAATCTAGTATTTTCACTTGGTAAATACGTCATAATTATTTGTGTCTACGCAATTGTAATATAAAAATCTAGTATTTACACGTGTAAAAGTTTTTCTTTTTTTCCCTTGCCAACATAATCATTTTACAATTTTCTCTTATATAAAGAAATAACGCAAAATCGGTAATTCATAATTTCCAAATATATATATTTTTTTTGGTCACGAAATTTCCAAATATTTTTATAAACCAAAATTTAATAGCCTTGTAAATAACGTAGACTTAAAAAAAAAATCTTATTTCTATGTACAAGTAAGGTTAAAAAAAAAAAGGTTGTGAACGGCGGATGAGTCAAAGTTGGGGATGTTTATAAAGGCAAAGTACTTGCAGGGTTTGTTTGTGGTTGTATTGTGTGGCTCTTGTCAAGTTTTGCATCTTTTTTAGAGCTTTTCTTTTCTTTTATATTTTCTTCTTCTTGAGCTGTACTTTCCTGGAAACTCCCTCCTCCACTCAGAGACCTCGCAATCACTCTTCCTTCTTTCTTTCGGTAGATTCTTCTTCTCTCTCTCTCTTTTTCTTCCCTAAATCTGGAATTCTTCTTCTCTCTTTTTGTCGGTGGATTTGCTAACCTCTGATTCAATCAATATTACTACTCTTTCTTTCTCTCGTCAGTGATTTTACTTAAATCTTCAGCTTGTTTCATATGAATAGATCTTGTTTTTACTCTTTAGATTAGTTCTATCAGATTTTCTCCGATGATTTTTGTTATTGTAATTCATAGTTGACTTTTTGTTCTTGTTGATGATGATTGTATTTTGTGGTGTCTGGATTCAACTGTTTAGTTGCGTGGATTAGGGTTTTAGATACGTGTGGGATTTGAATTCCTTTTCTTTCTTTTTTCTCTCTAATAGATGGGCTAATGTTGTTAATATGATCTGTGTAGCTGTGTTTGGTGGAGTTAAGCCTGAAAAAAAGGATATTAAATTTCGACTATGTCTGGAAACCAAGAGGTGCTTTTAATCCCCCAGCTAAAACTTATAATGTTTTCGACATTTTTAGTAATTCCCATATTTGATGTTTTTTTTTCTTCTTCCTGTATTATCAGTCTGGGATCAGGTTACCGACTTGGCGGCGCAGTGATTTCAATGCTGCTATTCCAATCAAGAAGAGGAAGTACTTTGTGCAGTCGCAACTTCCGGCAGTGGAAGAAGCAGGCTCTTCTGCACTTTTAGAGAATAATCCACAGCCTAATGAGCAAAGTGGTGATACTAGTGTTGGTAATAAGAGTGGTTTGGATTCATCTGGTGCTGATGAAAATCAGAAAGCGATTGGGAGTATTAGAGAATCGGTCCCTTCATTTCCGTCTGCCCCTGCGGGGAATGCTGATAAAGCAGATAGCATTGGGACTATTAGTGGCCAGATTAGAGTGAAAGATGAGGAGCCTAATTTTCCAGTCTGCTCTAGTCCTTTCACGGGTTTTGAGATCCCTTCGAGTTCGAACATACTTGGCAGTTCACTCCGTTCTTCTCTGGGAAAGCTTCCTGTGGGTGCTGTACATTCTGGTGTAGTTGTCACGTCAGATAAAACTGGGGTGAAAGTAGAACAATCTGCTCTTAAGACCAATGACATTGTTAGAGGAGAGCGACAAACAGAAGCATCTTCTGGTGCGGGTACTGGAACTAAAAACAATTCTCCATATTGGGAGAGTGAAGAGCCTACAGCTCTGAATTTGTCGTTAAGCAAGGGAGTTTATGCCCCTCATAACACAGATTGTGTTCCTACTTGTACGAAATCTGGATACCACAGTGGTGTGAATAGATCAAATTGGGATTTGAATACTACCATGGATGCTTGGGAAGATGGTTTAGATCGCAGAACTAGAGTTAAGACCAGTGGTGGATTCTTAAACAGTAACAGTACTCCTCATGATATAGAGACATCAAGTTGTCGTGATGCAACTATCATTACGAACTCTGTTTCTGAAAAACAGAAGGAAAGCCTAGGAGTTAAATCTCCAGCGATGACATTGATGAAGTTAGATCATCAGGTTAATCCCAATCCCACATGCTCGCTTAGTCTAGGCCTTGGTTCATATCCTCCTATTGAAAAATATCCTTCTCCATCAGCTACCACATCGGGGGCAATAGTTGCGTGTACAAGTTCTTCCAGACCAGTAATGATTGGTGGGAATCTGAACTTGGTAAACCTTAGGATTGTGAAGTCAGAAGTCATTGAAGAGAGTGTTAGGCAGGAAACTGAGAGTGCTCAAGTTTGTCCAATTAACAGGGTGAAACAGGAGGTTGTCGGTAGAATCAGTCAAGAAAACTGTCCCTCGCCTGGCATTTTGAAGTTAGTGAAACCTGTAGTATCAATAAAGGCTGAACCAAAGAGTTTCAGTCAATCTGAAGTTTCCAATAGTAAAGATGGACCGTTGAATCATTTCCATATACCAGTAACGCAATCAGATGCGATCCTTGATTTACCTACAAGCTCTACGCCAAACCAGAAGGATAAATGTATACCGTTTTCTAGTGCCATCCGCAATGCACCAATGTCCTTGAATGGAATGACGATAAATCAGGGTGTTCAGAGTTATCCCGACTATACAACAAACGAAAATTCAGACCAGAGTAACAGTGCCGCTAATGGAAAATTATGTGAAGTGCTGAAACATGATGGAATTAACATGACTTCATGTTCTGGTCGTGGAGATCATAACCTCAATACATCAGGTGTGAATGTTACTTCCTTGACTGAAGAGAAAATACGAGATGATTCAAAGACATGTATATCGAAAGAACTCCCTGGTAGTTATCATGGAACTGATGGAGTTGCTATAAGTAATGAAGAAAAGACTGTTTTATCTGGTGCGGAGGAACTTCAAAGAGGAATATTTGATGGACTAGGTGAAAATGAAGGCCGGATAGTTAAGGATGGTGAACAGTCGACCCATCAAATCATTCATGCGAGTGAAGGAATGTCATCGGGTGTGTCTACAGCGTCAGGCGGGAACGTTGAAAACCCTGAAAATGTTAATAACAACAGTCCAGTTTCATACAAGGAAGAAATTTCTACTATTGACAATGATCCTCCTACAGAGTTCAGTGAAGGTAGTCAGAGTCGAATTATAAACCTTGCTCAGGTTTCTAATAAATCTCCAATTAAGGCACTAGATGCTTCAGGCAGCTTTGTGCCTATGCAAATGGAAAGAGAGAGATTACCTGATTTCCCAGTTGAATCGCAAAGGTATCTTTCGAGAGGGAGGTAATATTTCTGAGCCAATTTCTTATCTCTATCCTTTATATATCTGTGTATGTACTTGAAATTTTCCATTAATGTTTCTTTGGCTAGTGATGAATCTTGCAAATTCTCGCGTGAGAGGTACCACGGCAAAGATATGAGAAGTCCGAGGTTAAATTTCATGCCTGACAGAAGGAGATTTTCTGATCAAACAGAAAGCAATCTGCATGGCAGAGACACAAAAAGTAAATTCATATCTAAGTTTTTTCAATGGAAGAACAAAGCTCATTGTTTCTAAAATTCAATGTGACTCATCTTGTGAATGCAGATTTTGAGTTTGATAATCATGGAAACACTCGTCGGGGTGGTGCTTTTATGAGTAACTTTCGTAGAGGGAGACGGCCTGCAAATGACGAAGGAACACCTTTTTCCCACTCCTTTCAAAGAAGAACCCCTAACTTTTCATTTACTCATAGAGGAGGACCAAGAAATAAAGAGGACACATCTGCCTTTCCCGGATTCAGAGATGGTGAAAAATCTACAAGGGGACTACAATGTAACAACACAGAACCAATGTTTATGAGTCCCCAACGCCCGTATCGAGGTCGGAATGGTGGTTTTGCTCGAGGACAAACAAATTTTTCAGACAACCCCAAACGAGATTTTCTTGGATTTCGTTCACGATCTCCAGTTAGATCAAGAGAACGATCAACTGGTCCATCCTCATCTTTCAGGAACAGATCACAGGAAGAGTTCGGTGGGCAGACAGACTTTTCTCACCGGAGATCACCCTCAAGTTACAGAACGGAGAGAACAAGCTCGCCTGATCATGCTGGTTATCCAAGGGACACGGTTGTCAGAAGACACAATTCTCCACCTTACTCGCATAGACCATTCAATGCTGGAAGGGGCCGAGGTTTTTCAAGGGGCCGAGGCTATGTAAGGGGCCGAGGTTATGTAAGGGGCCGAGGGTATGGAAGGGTTGGCGATTCTTTTAGGAAACCATCTGATCGTGTTGAACATAGGAACCATGGAAACCTGAACAACTTGAATCCTCGAGAAAGGGTCAACTACAATGATGATTTCTTTGAAGGACCAATTCATTCTGAACGATTTGGTGTTGATGTTAATGTTGAGAGAAGGAGATTTGGTTACAGACATGATGGGACCAATTCTTTTAGACCATCATTTAACAAGGATGGTTGTGCACCTACTAACGTAGAGAATGACCCTGATGCTGTGAGATTTGAACAGGACCCGCATATTGAAAATGATGAACAAGGGAGTGATATGGAAATTGATGGACAAAATGAGAACTCAGCTGAGAATGCATCTGGAGGAACTAAGAATATGAACGAGGAGGAAACGTCAAAGCAAAGTAAAATTTGGCAGCGGGATGAGCTCGGTGGTGATGGGTTCTAGAAGAAAGGTTAGTATTCAATTTGCTTGAACCTTTTTAAGTCCAGGAAGGTATAAGTGATAGTGAATCAGGTATCCAACGGAAGCTCAGGGATTTTTTGCCACGGCTGAGACTAGTTAGTTGCCTATTACGGTGGTCAACTGGCCATTCCAATCTGATGCGAAGGGACACTCTGCTCTATTGTGTTAAAAAGTTGCGAAATTGTTCATTGCTTGGCTGTGTATATAGTGCACTTCTCTTGTGATATCAACTAAATTTAGTTGCCTTTGTTGCAGTGATTCAGATTTCAGTGTTGTCCTCTGCACTGTAGTACTGACTACAAACTTGGAATGGATATAAAAGTGAAGCAAGATGGTGTAAATAAATGTGGGAGTTTGTCGCGCTTCTCCAAACCCAGTGAACCCCAGCCGGCTTTGTAGGTAGAATGTGACTAGTCTAACAGATATGAGGAGAGGAATGAGTAAGGTGTTCCAAGAGAGGATTTCTTTCCTCTTGTTAAAATACATGGTTCCAGACTTTTCACCTGTACAACTATTCAGGCAGGAGGAAAGTGCACGTTTTGATGATGAGTCTCTTGCCAAAGACTAGAGTGCTCTACTCATAGTTGGACTTGCCAGGACCATAACTACTCCACTATATGGTTGAGCTATAACTGCTTTTGGCTTTGAACATTCACATTCATCTGCGAGGTTCTTCTAACATGATGTCATCAATTTAGCTTTAGGTACGCTCCCGATGATTGATAAGTACACATCTTGGTGGAACTTGAAGCATAATTGAAATGTTGAAAATGGCCGCTGATTATCTATTGATATGATTATGGACAAAAGGAGTGAGACTTAAAAGGGTCAGTATGTTTGATATCATTGTCTCATGCTATCAAGTTGAAGCATGCACATTTTGGGATTACTGGTCCTCGGTTAGAGCAGACTGGGAACGGCCAAAGCTGCAACACCCGTTTGGAGCCACTTGTTTGTTTATTGATTCCTTTTCTTTTTCCTCATTGCAAGTGAGTTCGAACTTCAAAGGTATCTCACCATCCTTTCGTAACGAGAACTCACATATTCATTTGTAAGGAAAGGAATATTTCTGATTGATGATGATGATGATGATGTTTGCTTCTCCAGTATGTGCGTGTAAAAGATTTAAGACATGAGACTAAAGTTTCACCTGGTTTAATGAGGAGAATTTCTGATTAGGGGATGTGTATTTAGTAATGTGTTTCTGAGGCAAGAGACTGAAGTTTTTTAGAGACTGATGTTATGTGTGATGAGACCATGGCTACCTCTTGGCTCTTGACCATGGTTTGCAAATCCGTCAACATACATGTCAGACCAAATATTCTTATATACATCTTAAAAAGGTGCCTTTGAACTAATTACAACTTAAAAAGTAGGCTCTTTAGTTGTGAAATTTGTGTACCATGATCTAATCTCTGGGGTTATCAGACCAAATATTCTTATAGACATCTCATCAACTAAGTATTTTCTCTAAGTTTGTTATGTGTTTGTTAAGTATGCAATTTGTAGCTATTATAATATTTTGCAAAAGCTAACCTGGGAAGTTTTAGTCGTACCCAAAACTTTTACTAGTTCTGAACATCATCCTCTCAAGTATGCTACTTTTCAGAATTCTCCAATTTATATAATTCAAAGTAAATAGCAGGTAGTTGACCTCCAATTCAACAGTTTATCAACACCATATAAAATAAAAGATACAGACAAGAAAGAATCAAAAGAAAAAAATACAGAATACAAACAAAAGTACACCAAAGTTTCAATTGAGATAAACTGAGAGTTTTGTTTGTTATCTCCTCTTGTTCTTGCTACCCAAAAGCAGAGAAAAGTAGAACAAGATTCGAAAGAAGAATCCCCAAGCTACCGTCACCCACAAGCAATTCCATTTGCTCAAATCCGTAATCCCTTGCTGCTGCAAAATGTCGTAACCTGTGGTCAAGCAAGTAGAGCTTGTGATCCTCATCCCAAGTGATTTGCTCATAGTTGCCAAAAGCCTAACTTTCATCCCCTGAGGCACCGCGACTAGAGGCGTGTTGTCGAATATCTGAACTCCTTTGATGAAACACTTTGTAGGGTCACTGAATTCGTTTAAGAGAACAGCTTCGTAAGGGTACTTGACTAAAGAGATGTAATGGAACCATATCCAGTAGGAAGGGATTCGATCTCGGTTGATGAAGAATCCACTGAAAAGCAAGAAATAGGCTAAGATAGCTACCACAATGGTGTAACCAAGCATTACGTGTGGGACAACGCCTGATAAGAAGGTGACAAATGAGCTTCCTGCCCAAAATGCGGCTAAGACGATAAGGAAGTAGAAGAGGAAACCCATGAGACCTCCATCTAATCCCACACCCCAGAACGTGGTTGCTGCGAAAGCAAGCGAGAGGATGATTAAGGAAGGGAGGGCAACTAGAGAGTGAGAGAGTACATAGGAGGATCTTCGGTAAGCGTTGTAAGCGGTTTCTCTCATGAAAATGAATCGTTCTTGGAGGAAAACGGGGAGAGCGTCTGCGCAAGTGTAGAACGTTGTGGACATTGCAAATGCGAAGAATCCGAGACGTTCTTGGACTCCTTTGGGGGAATTATCTAGCTGCCAAAACATTGTGGCTAAGATGAAACCAGTGACAAGAACAGCTCCTAGTCGTATCCCGAATAGCTCAGGCTGTCTACGGTAATTAGTCATTGACCGTTTGGCTAGAACCAAGAGTTCGACCCAGAACGGGTTTGCGAATGTAGGGATGGTGGAAACAAGGTTGGAGCCAGAGCTTGGAGTCGTTGAAGTGGCTCCAGAGACAAGCTTCCCTTTGGAGATGCTTGCACTGATGGCTTCTTTTAAGGACAATCCTGTTGTATGAGTTCTTGGCTCTGCTTTCCTCTGTCTAAACCCTTTGTTGAATTCAACCAAACTTCTTGTTCCACCAGCGGATCCTTCGAGCTCTCGAATCAAATCCAAGGCGAACTCGGTGCGGTTCTCGTGCTCGGGAATCGGGTGGCCAAACTCTGCGAAGAAGCTCGGTAGCATCGCGGGCGATCCGCTGAATACGGTTTGTCCACGGGACAAGAAAAGAAGGCGATCGAGCAATCGAAGAAGACGGTAACTAGGCTGATGTAGAGTCATGATCACCATACTTCCACTCTGTGCTATTCGTTTAAGAACCTTAATAACACTTAGTGCACTTGTAGAGTCCAAACCAGAGGTTGGTTCGTCAAGGAAAAGCAGAATCGGATCGTGGATGATATCGATCCCGATCGACACTCGCCGCCTCTCTCCACCGGAGATTCCACGGTGTCCTTCATCTCCGATCACCGTTTTGGCCGCGTTTCTAAGTCCTAATTGGTCAATCAAGGCTTGAACGCGGAGATTCTTCTTCGATTTCGAAAGGCTTCTCGGTAAACGAAACTCCGCGGCGAACATTAAGGTTTCTTCAACGGTAAGCATCGGAAAGAGAAGATCGTCTTGCATCACATAAGCTGAAATCGCTTTTTGCATTTTCGAATTGAGAACTTCCCCGTTTAGAGTCACGTTTCCTTTCAAGCTTCCTTTAGCGATTCGATTCGCTAACGCATCGATCAACGTCGATTTTCCGGATCCACTAGCTCCCAGAACAGCCAGTATCTCTCCGTCACGAGCCTCTCCGGATATTCCGTTGAGAAGCGTCTTCGTTTTGGAAGAGTATGGACTCTCCGACGAAGCTCCCACGATCGGATCTGAAGGAACGCGTCTCCAAGTGAACTTCCGGCGAACTTTCACGCTGTAAGTGAGATCGTTGAAGGAGAGAACGAACGGTACGGATCGGTCCGGTGACTGTGAGGTGAGATCTACATCAACGTGATGCTGGTGGTTGTGACCAATCCTTGTGTCGCCGACATTCTTCAAGAGCTTTGCGAACGACGGAGAAGACGTGCCTGAGCTAGGCTCCGGAGAGAAGAACGGTAACGACATGTTGTCGTCTGCTGCAACCACACGGGACATAGTGAGAGATTTGAAAAACGGCGTTAAAATAACCGTTAGCCGGAGAGGACAGAGGAGGAAAGGAGAGGGTGGGTTTTATATACTAACGATTTAATTTCTATTTCTATATATAGATAAAATTATGAATGTGGTTGGGCCGTTTAACATGCTTTGATTTTTTAGGATTAAGAAGTTTGAAAAGAGATTAAGTAAGACTCAAAGTCACAATGGTGACGCTTATGTAGATGAACCCCCAAACCTAAACTCAAAAAAGAAAGTAAAAGTGTAAAACACAAATTGCCACATGTCATATGATGTTTTCGTATAGCATTCAGTTCTATTTTTTTAGGCCACCCTTGCCCAATTTAGGCCACCAGGAACCCACCCACCCTTTTATACTCAAAAACAATGTTGCAATGTTAAAAAATTCAAACAATTTCAAGAAATATTTTGTAACTTAAGGAAAACATTGAATCTTTAAAGATAAAATCATTGAACCGGATCCGGTAAAAAGATGGTGCGAGACAGGATGATAATGGTCCGAATTAAAGCTATATTTGGACTTGTAAAAACAACTCAAACCTCAAATAACATAGTCACTACATATTAAGAAATGGTAATAAGCACCATTAAGATGATAAATGCTCTCCTAAGATAAGAAACTCCATTTAAACTTTAGCTGTTCGAAACCATTTTCACTAAAGCCATGATCCAAAGGAATCACCACTTCCCTCCACTAAGCATCATGTACAACAACCTTTTCAATCTAAAAGACACGATACGCATAAAAGAAAACAGAAAGGTACGATTGTATGAACATATCCAACGGATTTGCTATACACAAACCCACCAATCCAGCCGCATCATAGCTACCAATACAACCACCCATATGTGACTCTGACTATTCAAGCTGAAAAGGCTGATTCCATCGCCTGTAAGATTGCTGCCTTGTCGAATTTGAAGCTTCTGAAACTGTGCTCTGTGTCCTGAGGAGGAGGTGTCCTGTGCCCTGTGTCCTGAGGAGGAGGTGTCCTGTGCCCTGTGTCCTGAGGAGGATGTGTCCTGTGCCCTGTGTCCTGAGGAGGATGTGTCCTGTGCCCTGTTCCCACTTCGGGCTTTTTATTGTAGCTTTCAGTTGTTGCTGTCCCGTTCATCAGGTTTTTATTGTAGCTTTCAGTTGTTGCTGTCCCGTTCCCTCCAACACTGGTCCTTGCATTCCACACGCAGAGTGCTGTACAGAGCATATGAAGTCAGATATCTGCCAAAAACCTCTCTTTTCTATGAATGCCTGGTGAAAAACACCATGTCTAACCTTTAAGGGGTCTATCATGTCTCCGTGCTACAGGAGACGGATGCCTTGATATCCATGACTTCAAAGATCTGCACATGTTTGTAATCTCTAATGCTATGCTGCACCAATAATGAAATTCACCCAAGAATGGATATATAGAAGGTCACACTACTCACGCAAGAAATGGTGCCACCATGTACAACTTGAGACCAGCAACTCCATGCGTTATCACCTCATTACTTGCTGGCTGAAGGTGATCAAGCCGATGCCATGTAATTTCCTACAAGTATTCCATAACAAACGAACGTAAGAGACCCATCATACACACGCAGACAAGATTACACCCAAAAGGTTGACTGTGTCCTATACATACACTGATTTCTTTCTTCGTAAGAGGTGCAAAAGCTGTATCATCAGACACCCCAGCAACTATGTAAATTCGCACTCTTTGCTGCCTGAATACAAATTCAATGTAATCTTCTTTCTTGAGTAGCTTTGCGACATCAAATCCAGTTTCTTCTAAGACCTGTGTTTAGCAACGAAGAACAGTAGAGAAAACAGCCAACACAAGTGTGACGTATCATTCAGATTTTTCATCATTAACCCATAATCTAAATTTACGCAAACAATCAGCAGTACAGTTTCACCACCTAAAATGCTGATTGCACCAGGAGAATAGCAGTAGAGAACTACAACTAATACTTTTGGGCTTTGACCGTTTCTATACCAATGAATTAGTAAAAAAGACCAGTGAGCCTATATCGTTGACCATTGACAGCAGCTCATTTGCAAAAGATCCCAGTTAACGGTAACCTAAGAACAACATTTCCTTGCTCAACTATATTAACTCAAGTAGGAAAATCAACTTGTGGAACATAAGGAGCATGTGCTACGATCAAAGAGTTAAGTTATCATGAAAAATCAGATACCCTGATCTCTTTGATATTCTTTCACCACTGTCATCTATACTTAAATAATCACGCCCACATTTATGTTGACACATCTTCAAAATTGAACATCCAATAAAGTAGAACCAATGCACCCACCCACTACATGAGGTTAATCTGTGACAGCCTGACTCAAAAGATCCAACGACTACATAATAGACGTAATGTTACCCAATAAGCGGTCTTCTTCCAATTACATAGTATTCGTTTTGAATATGCACTTATGATTGATGGGTAGTGGTTACTGAAGCTATCAATTTTGCAACAAAGGTACAAAACAAATGAACAACGTAAAGAGACAGGAGAACAATAGGATCGATACTAACCTCACGTATAGCACATGCATGGTCTTCTTCATTCTTACTCTTCTTCCCGCGAGGAAAGCTCCAGCTTGATCCTTTCCATCCTTTCACTAGCAAGCACTGAAAATTACAGAAAAAAATTCCAAACATGAACTAACAAGTAAACCAACAGAAAACATCCGAAAATCGTAAATATCAGTCAAGGTGTCTAACCCGTTCATATGTCTCATCCATGATAATTGCCCCACAGACGGGAACTCGACATTTGTATGAAGTGAAGTCTTTGAATATGTCATCAATGTGAGCAACATAAGGTCTCAACACATCACAGCTGTTGAATACTATCATCCTACGTTAAGGAAAAAAATCCACAGAAAACAACGGAAAAGATTGATATACAGATTCTACACTTAAAAGAGAAAGAAAGTCAGTCAGTGTGGCAAACACAAAGCAGCTTAATGTGAAATCATGCTTCAAGCATATGAGATCATAGTCCTTCCAATTACGAGCAATGAAATTCAAAGGAGATAATAAAGAGAAAGGATACAGAGCAAAGTAAACTCTTTCAAAGACAGTGACTTAAGCGTAGGATCGTTTTCTACAGCATTATCTTCATAATACCAATAAGCAGACTCCACCAGAAACAAAATCCTCTCGAATGACTGTTGATCTTCTTCAGGAACATTCAAAACAAATCGACTGCAAACAAAAATCCATCCATAAACATCAGTTAAACGAAATCAATTCGACACTTTATACGGGATTCGATTTGATAATCAATACCTGCAAAGATCGTCAAGAAGTTCCTTCGAAGGTAGGTTTCCGATGTTCTTCGACGAACTTGATGATCGGTGGAGACCCGACATCTTTGTGTAGTAGTGGTTCTGGTAAATGCCTTTTAAAACCCTAATACTGGATTAGAGAAGGAGTGATCTCTCTCTCTCTCTCTCTCTCTCTCTCTCTCTCTCTCTAACAGTCGCTCTAAGCTTCTTGTTTCTCCGATTGAGAGAGAAGCCTAAGCCTTCGTCGTAGTCGGTGAAATCTGATCGCTCCGGAGAAGAGGGTATGTATAAGAAGAGTGGGCCCTTCTTAGGGTTTGGATTTATTGAAGGCTCATGGGGAGTTTTGCGCTGCTGCCGATTAGGGTGTGGATAAAAAGTATCCAAGATCCGATCCAAGTTTCGATTGTCAATTTTTTGGATATCCTAAATTGAAAATTTTTGAAAATCAGGATTTTGTTTTGCATTTTTTTTTTCTGAATATTTTTTTATATAATCGAACTGCATTGTAAAATCGGATAACACGAATTCGAACTTGATTTAAATACTTTTTTTTTTTAATATGAAAACAAAAAAGACACTGTTTAATCTCTCTAACCAATAACAAACGATTTCTAAATAATTTAAAACTTTTCAGAGTGCATAAGATATATAATTTAATGCTCTTTTTGGTGTAAAAAATACAACTATATTTCAGAAATATTTTAATGTTACAAAAATACGTATTTTTAAGACGGTTTCCCCAATTTAATTTGCTAAGACATTTTTTTATAATATTATAGCTATTGATTGTTGGGAAAATTATTCTATAAGTAAATAATATTTTATTCACCTGCAACAAATTATAATAGTCGAACTTTCACCGAGTAAAAACATTGACCGTGCCCAAGTTTCTCATTTCGGTAATTAGTCCCTAAATTGGTTTTCTTCCCGAGAAGATTTCTTTCATTGTTAGCCCAGAAAAGATCCGACGAGAATATGTCGTGGCTCCGAACGGCCGTGAATAAGGCGGTGGAAGTTGGAAACCGCAAAAACATCACACAAACCGTCAAAAACTATGCAGACTCCGTCGTCCAGCAAGCCGGCCAAGCCGTCGCCGAAGGAGCCAAATTGTTCCAAGACCGCATTGTAATTTCTCCTTTCCTTTGTATTATTCCCTTTTCTAATTGCTAATTTAGGTCTATCTTCTCTAGATTCTAGTTTTGATTTTGTTAATTTTGAACTTGGTGATCCATAAATGTTTAATTTTTCGCTAGTATCATACTCTATAAATTTCATGGATTCCGAGTTCTTGAGCAGTTGGAACAGTGACATTACAGTTGCATTACTTTAGGACTAAGCATGAATGTAACCTGGACTGGGATTTTGCAGGGTGTTGGGGCATTTAAGAGTGTTAGTCAGACGATTCAGAGATTGGAAGAAGCTGCAGTCTCATATAGAGGTCATGAAAGAGCATTGCTGATTACCAGATGGCTAACTGTTCTTAAGGAGATCGATAGAGCTAGTGAAGGTTCCGTGAAGGATAAACAAATGAGTTCAGAGGAACTACTTGCTTCTGATGAAGCAAAGAGACGTGAATGGGTATAATTCGTGTTCCCTTTTTTTTCCTTGTATAAGAGGAAAGGAAGAAGTTTGAAAACGAAGTCAAGAATACTACTTAAGTAGAGATGATTGTGATCCTTAGTGCTGTTGAGTTAAGAATCTTAGAAGTTTATGAAGATGTCGTCATATCATCCTGCATTTTAGAATGTCAAGGATATTACATAAGTAAATATCATTGTTATCCTAAGTGATTTAGAGTAGCCTTTTTTATTTTTTGGTTAAAGGGTTTGATTAAAAGTGACATACTTAGTACCATTCTGCTTCTACTTTCATGTGTTCGTTGTAATTATGACCTTTTTGAACAGAATTCTTTCAGAAAATCCCTTTCCATTTGTAGGTTTTGTATTACGATCCAGATATAGGAGGTGAGCCACTAAACTTCCGTGATGTTTTCCTGCAAAGTCAAGCTCTGGAGGGCATCGTTCTGTCCATGGTATTATTTCACAACCTAAACTTGATCTTCTGGTGGCTATCTGATAAGTGATAACAAACAGTACCCTTTCTCTAAAATCTCCAAAACTTTGGATACATATTTTAGGGTAGACTTGTAGGAACGTGAAAGGCTTGAGCTGCAGTATCATTGATTCAGTTTTTTCCTGTTACTATAAGATAATTGAAATTTAAGACAATATATAGCTTGGCTGAAGAGAAAGTAAAGAGCAAAGCTGACGACGTAGACTCTTATATGTTGTGAGAGCCTGTCATTTATCTTGTATCTCGGGTTATGTGAAAAATATGGTACTATCTATGGAGGTTAACTCTGGGTTTGGCTGTTCTATTACAGATTATTGAACCACCACACGATGAAGAAGTTACTCTACTCCTGGAGATGTTTGGGTGAGTCGGTTGACATTCCATATTGCATTGTCAAAATTTGGCTTCCGAAAAGAGTCTCAAGATTTTATCTTTTGGAAAAGTGGCGCAATTTGTTGCTGTGTTCATACCTAGTGCGATTATTTATAGAGCTTAACATTCTTTTCAGGCTTTGTCTGAATGGAGGGAAGGAAGTTCATGATGCCATAGTCAGCAGTATGCAGGATCTTGCTACAGTCTTTTCGAGTTACAAGGATGAAGTTTTGGTAAGCGCTTGAGCAATAAAATTTCATGTTAATGTATGGGCGCTTGGATCTCTTCCTAACTTGTTTACTCTTCTATGTGTCTTGGGTTGCTCTTGTCCAGGTTAAGCAGGACGAATTGCTTCAGTTTGCCCAAAATGCTATCACAGGGTTAAAGATTAATGCTGAAATGCTGAGGTGATAAATGAAGATATTTATGTGCTTTTTGCTCTCGTTTCTCTTCATGAATGGATGACCAAGTCATAAAGCATCGCTCATCTTGCATCACTGTTGAATGTTGATTCAATTCTTTTTTTCAGAATTGATGCTGAAGCTTCTGATCTTAGAAAAAAACTCGAAAAGATGAACGCCTCTCAGTTTCCACAGGAGAGTGAAGAAAAGGAACTTAAAGAGGCTCCTCTAACAATAGAGGTAAGCATGCAGTATCTCCAAACCCTCTTGTCTCTCCCTTAGCTCATTTAGGTAGCTCCATGTGATAGACTTCTTGTTTTGCAGGTTCTCAAAGAAACACTTGCAAAGATTCGTCTTTGCTCCAGATTAGAAGGGCTTCTAATTAGAAAGAGACAACTAAGCAACGGTGATTCACCAGATATACATGCTCAGAAAGTAAGTTTGTGAGCTTTATTATTCTCAATCATAATCACCATAAAAGTTGATTGGTATTGTTAATTATCATCTTGTTCTACTTGTTTGTGCTGACATGGAGTATGAAGACTTCTGGATGTTAGAGAGATTGTTGATCATGGAAGATAATGGATTATTTGTCTTTGAACCAGGTCGACAAGCTCAAGGTGTTGTTGGAATCTTTAGCAAATTCAACCTCCAAAGCGGAGAAACGAATATCAGAGAACAGGTTAAGCATATCATCAACTCCAGTTAGTTTCCTTATATCTGCAGTTAAGACTTATTTTCTTTGTTCAATTTTGGTATGACATGGTAAATTCCCAGACCACATTAAGTTTTGTACACTTTGTGTCACTATATCATGTTCAGCAAATTTTGCTGAGGCAATGTGCAATTTATTTCTTGATATTTATTTCTTAACTTTAGCGAATTTATTTTAAAACGTTTTCCATCTCTGTGTGTATCACATTTTAACTATGGGGTGGTCAAGACAATTTTGATTTTTCATCAAAACTTGTCTTGTTGTATTTAGATGCCTCTTAGTGCTATTGAGCGGATGATTAGTCAGTTGAAGGAAAAACATCGTCAATGGATACCAATTTTCCAACTCTTTTTTTCTGCAGACTTCAGAAAGAAGAGGCACTAAAAGCTCGTGTGGTGAAAGCAACTGAAACCGGTGAAAAGGAAAAGGTCTATTTCTCCCGCTTTTATTTGTTCTTTTGGTTATTCAATGCAAAATAAATAAAAAACTAATAGTGCAGCATCCTTCGACATGTTCATCAGCTGCCAGTATTGAAGTTCTTTCCTATTATTTATTATGTACAGGAATTAAGTGCGGAAATTTCACAACTTGAGAAACAAAGAGATGAGCTGGAAGCTGAACTGAAGAGGGTAATTTAACCTTCTTTGTTTATATGGTTTCTTGTTTTATCTTGGAGGTACATACACTTAACAGGAGAAATTTTTTTCATGTGACGTAATTGTATAAACGTAAGCTCATCATGCTATTGAATTGAAATATAATATGATTTCATTGATTCTGAGTAAAGCACTTATACTTCTTTTTTTTTTGGCTCCTCTGCATATGTAGCTATGATTATTGTGGTAGGGAAGGTATATCAATGAATATGCTTCCATGTAGGTTAATATATCATTAGCTGCTGCTCAAGCTCGGTTCCGTAATGCGACGGAGGAGAGGGATCAATTTGGTGAAGCCAACAATCAGATAATCGCTCACCTGAAAACAAAGGTGTTATTTTCTTTTAGATGAGTGGCTCTTATACTTAATAATATTCACGTGAAATAATTTGCTTCTGTTGATTCTGCATGCAGGAGGATGACCTGTCTAAATCAGTTGTAGCTTGTAAGAAAGAGGCAGAAGTTATCAAGACGTGGATTAATTTTCTTGAAGATACATGGCTTCTTCGATGTTCATACACCGAAACGAAGGATAAACAGACTCTGTATTTCTATCAACTCTCAGCTGTTTCTCGAAATATATGTTGCTTTGCTGCACAACCACAATGAAATAATCCAGTGGATTCATGTCTTAGGGACGAATTGGAGAAGCATGAGGATTATTTCTCGGATGTGGCCTTTAATATACTCTCCACGTACAAGGTAACATCTGTATTTTATGGAAACTTTAAACCAGTAATTGAGAAATGACAGAGCTAACACAAAAATTAATATTGTACAGAAGGAGGTGTCACCTTTAATAAGTCGTATAGAAAATTATGTGGAAAATCTGAAGAATCTTGGTCCTGGGTAATGCCTCTTGTTGAATTGGATTGCTCCTATTAACTTATTATTTCGGGAAAATATACTTCCAGTTGGAGTAGAATTGCTCCTACTAGTAGTGGTGACAGTTTTCGCATGTTGTGGTGACAGGTCTGAGATGCCACCAAATGCAGATCAGGTGGACAATCAGGTTTCAAACCCGAGGAAAAGTCTGGAGCAGGAGTATCTAGACTATGAGACCAAGGTAAGAGTTGCTGCTTAGTAGGTCACATTTGATTTTTTTCATTGAGACCCAATGAATAATTACCTAAATTCGACTGTACACGGTTAAGCTTTGGTTCTTTTTATGTTTTCTCTTTTCCTGTTGCTCTTCCTCGTTGCTGATCTGGTTTAACAAACAAAAACAAATAGATCATCACCACCTTCAGCATTGTGGATAACATGAAAGAGCATTTCCAGGTTCTCCAAAGCAAACTAGAAAAGTGAGTGGAAACATAACTCTCCTTTCCTTTTCATTAATTGGCAGAGATTTATTATACGGAGTTCTGAACTCCATGCACTATAATAACAGAAAGGACGACATGCGTGTGAAAGAGCTATTTGATGACATGGAGAAACTAAGGCAGGAGTTTGAATCGATAGCAAGACCAACGTTAGAGATAGAGATTCCGTCACCTAAAAGCAGTGCTTCAACACCGAAATCCCCCAAGCCCAGCAGTTGCATGGATGCTCCAACGGAATCATCTACCATGACCCAAAAGCTAGAGTTGAGCAATCCTCCCGTGGCACCACCGACTACTACTGCTGGTTCCAGTCAGGAGTTCAACCCTGAAGCCGAACTAGCGGAGCTTGAATCTGAATTTGGTAAAGTTGCTCGTGATTACTCTGCAGACGAGGTTGATGGATGGGAATTTGATGAACTCGAGAAAGAACTGCAGTAGTAGTAAGTAGTTCCAGCAACTTCAGAATAATATGATCATCACACACGCATACTCCACATACACTGATATGTTTTTTTTTTATGTTACCTTCTTCTTTTGGCCGTAACTCCCAACTTCATTTGCTAATCTGTATGGTAATTTATGGTAACTGCTTGTTGTATGTCTGTCGTGAAGTGAACTGTGTAAACCTTTGAAACTTACCGACTATGCATGTTAAGCGAACCGGACCCGCCTCGCTGCGGGTTAAAAGGTCATCTGAAGCGATTAAGCATCCATTAACCGAAGCAGCCTTTGATTTCTTCATATCAAAATTTAAGGTCTTAAAAGTAGAAGAGTAAAGGTGATGGTTTAAAATGTGAAAATTGAAAATATCAGGGATCGTTATGTGAATATAAACAACAAGAGTTGACCCATTCATCAACATCGTGGATCTAGACGGTTTAACGTCAATGTTCACCCTGGTCTTGTGTTTTTTCCTTTCAAGTACTTTCAACACATGTTTTATTCCTTGACAATTTTTTTTGTTGTATTAAATTATTCTCATCATTATTTTAAGAAAATCGTCAAAACAGGCACGCAAGCCACCTGTATTGGGTGACTGTAATGAATCATAATAATATTGTAGTAGTATTTACTTAAGTGACGACACTAACAAGTGACAAAAGCAAATTGCTCTACGTAATTAACAACTAATTAAATTTGATGTTAAATATCTCAATTTAAAATGCATTGTGATAACAAAATTTATACGTAAGTACGTTAATTTAAGACTGGATTTGTCATTAGGCCAGGCTTCAAATGGTTTTACTATAAATTAATTGTTTTTTTTTGTTTCTTCAATTGCTCTATGTAATTTAACAACTACTTAATGGCTTTCTAGCCATCGTATGATTTCGAGAAGAAAGAAACACAATTTAATTAGTTGACTTTTAACAGTCTATAAACGTTTCCAAAAACCTAACGCAAGCTCACAAAGCCACATTGTTTATGAAATTCATGGTACATTTGATTTGCTCACTGTTTTATATTAGGCTTAGAAACGAGGTCACTCTTATATAAAACACACCCCAAAAAGGTTTTATCGAAATATGTATATATATATTTTATAACTAGGAAGTGATCTATATTTTATCATTTAACTAATATCTACATAAATATAGCCGTCGAATATTCTATTTACGGAGTTTTCGAATTGGCCTAAAACGTGATATCACTTTGATTGTCCAAATAGAAATAAAAGTGTTTCTACAAAAAATTGAACAAAAGTTTATGAACTTCATTGAATCTTTTTGCTATTAGACTACCATCACTTGGTTCGATCGATATTCTTTAGGTAAATTCTCATTCTTAGTTTACTTTAGAGAAAATGTACTAGACCAAAAACTCTAACCATCGTCTCTTAAAGGTAGGATAAATTCTTTGAGCAGCACTATACAAATTAATTAATTGTGATCTAGCAAAATTAATATACGAATTTAGCTTACAAAATTTATCAGAAATATGTGGTCTATCCAAAGGGAGGCCTGAGATTCGTAAACGTTTTTCGCTAGTTACATTAAAAAAAAAATATATATATATATATTTTGTTGAAACAAACAAAGTTAATAAATGATGATGATATTCACAGTTATTTCATTCTTTCTTCATCAACGGTTTCTAAAGTGCGCCAAAAGCTGCGCACACCAGCCATGTCCTACGCATCTCTCAGCGTCAAAGACCTGACCAGCCTCGTTTCAAGATCCGGAAGCGGCTCTTCTTCTTCTTCCCCGAAGCTTCCGGGTCAGACCCGACCCGTTAAGGTCATCCCGCTCCAGCATCCCGACACCTCCGACGAATCTCGTCCTCCTTCGATCCCTTTCGACGATATCTTCTCCCGATGGACGGCCAAGATCAAACGCATGAGGCTCGTCGATTGGATCGATACTCTATTCCCTTGCTTCCGATGGATTCGAACTTATCGATGGAATGAGTATTTTAAGCTCGATCTCATGGCTGGTATCACCGTCGGTATTATGCTTGTTCCTCAGGTATTAATCTAGCAATTTCGCAAATACTTAAGGAAGGTGGAATTGAAGTTGTTGTATAGCTTACGAGATTATGAATTGAAGTTTTTTTTAGTATATATATGGATTTTGTTCGATGCGAATTTGGTTTTTTATTGAATAAATTTCTGATGGATTTGACCAGGCAATGTCGTATGCAAAACTAGCTGGACTTCCTCCAATATACGGTCTATGTGAGTTTTATATTGCGATACAAAGCTCTTGTGAATTCATAGAAATGATATGGAGCTCTTCTGCTCTTGATTTAAAGAAATGCATATTTGTTGTCAGTTTTTGATTTAGTTTTCTAACTTTTGATGCAGATTCTTCGTTTGTGCCGATTTTTGTGTATGCTGTATTCGGCTCGTCCCGTCAGCTTGCGATTGGACCTGTAGCATTGGTGTCTCTTCTTGTCTCTAATGCTTTGGGCGGAATCGCTGATTCGTCAGAAGAGGAATTACATATTGAGCTGGCTATTATGTTGGCTCTTTTGGTTGGAATCTTGGAGTGCATCATGGGGCTCTTAAGGTAATAGGATTAGGTTCTTTGGAAATTAGAGAAGAGATTGCTACTCACTTCACTTAACTTGCTTGTGCGGTAAATGTAACCCGTTAAATCAAAAGTCCTCTACTTATTTATGTGTCATGATTGAGCATGTTCCTTGTTTTGTGTTTTTAAACTAGGCTTGGATGGCTTATTCGTTTCATTAGTCACTCGGTCATATCTGGATTCACAACTGCTTCGGCTGTTGTGATTGGATTATCTCAAGTGAAATACTTCCTGGGGTATAGCGTTGCTCGGAGCAGCAAGATTGTGCCAATAGTAGAGAGCATAATAGCTGGAGCTGACAAGGTGAAACTTCCACTTTCAGTTTTGACCAGTTAGAAAAAAATACACTCCTCTTTGGCTAAGGTCTTTAAATTGGGATCTATAAGGTTGATCTAGACAGAAATTTTGTGTATCACCTCTCTATATTTTGATCTGCATATTCTTTTGATCTGTAAATACCCATAGACTGCTTTTACCTGGTGGCTATAACTATAATTATTTCTGGCTCTCTGTCTCTCTATCCTCTTGTTGCTTAGACTGTATTTTGGATCGTCATGGTATGCTGATTTTGCTTGCATTCCATTGTTTTTATTGGTGTCTCAGTATGGTTAAGAAAGCCTTATGTTTCTACTTATTTGTACTTTGTTTAGCGGGATCTATTTTTTAGCTTTGGACAGTTAGAAAGTGCCATTCCTATTTGGCTAAGTCTTTTAATTGGGATCTATAAGTATGATCTAGACTGTGATTTTGGATTTCCACCTCTTTACATATTGATCTGCATATTTTGTTTTCTACTCACTTCCCCCGAGGACTGTAATTACTTAAAGACTGTCAATATATGGTGGCTATAACTTATAGTATATCTGGCTCTCCTCATGGAGCTTAGACTGCATTTTGGAAATGTCATGCTATGGTGACTTTGCTTGAATATCATGATTTCTATTGGTGAATCAGTTTGGTTAAGAAAGCCTTTTCTTTCTACTTATTCGTACTTTGTTTAGATAGATTTTTTTTTTCTCTTTTGTAGTTTCAGTGGCCACCTTTCCTGATGGGATCTGTCATTCTGGTGATCCTTCAAGTGATGAAGCAAGTGGTATGAGCCTTGTGTTTTTCAGTGATACCAGGGAAACAGTACTTTCCTTTATAAATGTGATAATAAGGTCATGGTGTTTCATGGCAGGGTAAAGCTAAGAAGGAACTTCAGTTCTTACGAGCAGCAGCGCCACTAACAGGGATTGTGCTCGGTACAACCATAGCAAAAGTGTTCCATCCACCTTCCATCTCTCTGGTCAGATCGCTGAAGAACCAATTGTTACAGATAATATTGCTACATACTGGTTAAATGTGCGTGCAGTAATAGCAAAATTTAGTATGTTTCAGGTGGGAGAAATACCTCAGGGGCTTCCAACATTTTCTTTTCCAAGGAGTTTTGATCATGTAAAAACATTGCTTCCAACATCAGCTCTGATTACTGGTGTTGCCATCTTGGTGAGACATCAACATCATTATTTTTTATCTGAGTGGGCATATGGAAACCGTAGCTGAACCTAATCATGAGAAACTATAAATTGATAGAGATGGCTTATCTGACTTTGTAAAGAAAGAAAAAGAATAAAAATGTCTTAATAAGATTCAGATGCAGTGACACATGTCCATTAATATTATGTTTAATCGATCATGAATGAAGCAGTTCAACATTATTTATCCAGGAATCTGTGGGAATTGCCAAAGCACTTGCAGCAAAAAACAGATATGAGTTGGATTCAAATTCAGAGGTATTCTTCTTGACTAAGGGAAATTGAGTAGTAGCCCAATTTTTATAGACAATGTTGCTGTTTTTCTTTCTTTTTCTTTGCGGCTGTTTTCATTGAAAGCTCAACTGTTTCTGCCCTCACTTGACAGTTGTTTGGTCTTGGTGTTGCAAACATATTGGGGTCACTTTTTTCGGCATACCCATCTACAGGTACGTTATCTTGAGATGAGAAAAGCCATTAGTATTAAACAATACGGATTTAACCTCTATACAGTTCATAAATCTGTCTTACAATTTACTAACTTATTTTTGACGAATCTGTTAATCTCCTGAATGCAAAATTTAGGATCCTTTTCTAGGTCAGCTGTGAATCATGAAAGTGAAGCGAAGACTGGCTTATCAGGACTTATAACAGGAATCATCATTGGATGTTCTCTACTGTTCTTGACACCAATGTTTAAATACATACCACAGGTCTGTCTGCCTGTGGTGAATATTTCAGTTTCCACTACTTGATGCTTTCTCTGAAACTTTGGAGAATTGTGAAACTAGATTCTGGCTTCTAACTTTCACTCTCTTGATTTCACAGTGTGCTTTGGCAGCAATAGTGATCTCTGCTGTCAGTGGCTTGGTAAGTTCAAATAAACCCACTTGCCGAGGTACAAAGATGAATTTTGCTTCTCATTTCTCATTTACTCTTCCGTATGTTTACCATTAGGTAGACTATGACGAAGCTATTTTCCTGTGGCGTGTGGACAAGAGAGATTTTACTCTCTGGATCATCACTACCACCACGACTTTATTCTTAGGAATAGAGATCGGTGTCCTTGTTGGTGTGAGTTTTTAGGAATGTTTAGATTCACCAAATTAATGTGTGTATATATATGAATTCTGAAAATTCCTCTGAGGACTCACACAGTTGCAATGCTTGCAATTTTAGGTTGGTTTTTCACTAGCGTTTGTTATCCACGAGTCTGCAAACCCTCATATTGGTAAGAGGAATTCTGTTCAATCGCCTCTATTGGTTAATTAAGGCTTTGAGACTGCCTATTTTCTAACTTAGTTTCATTTCTTATCCTGATTATTCTCCTTGTAGCTGTGTTGGGGCGTCTTCCAGGCACCACTGTGTACAGAAACATAAAGCAGTATCCAGAGGCTTACACATACAATGGGATTGTGATTGTGCGGATTGATTCCCCTATATACTTTGCCAACATAAGTTACATCAAGGACAGGTGAAAGAGGCATTTATTCCTTGTGCTATGAATCCCTACAGAAAGAATAACAATCCACTTTTCGGGAATGTGTAGACTTCGAGAATATGAAGTAGCTGTTGACAAATACACGAACCGGGGACCAGAGGTGGAGAGAATCTACTTTGTTATCCTTGAAATGTCTCGTAAGCCCCACGTATCTTTGTGTTGAATCTGAATTACTCATGTTCTTAAAGAGGATACAGCAACCCTGAAAAATAAATACAAACAATCGCAGCTGTTACTCACATAGACTCGAGTGCGGTGGAAGCCTTGAAAGAGTTGTATCAGGAGTACAAAACAAGGGACATACAGCTTGCGATATCAAATCCGAACAAAGATGTTCACTTGACAATAGCAAGATCAGGAATGGTAGAGCTTGTTGGAAAAGAATGGTTCTTTGTGCGAGTACACGACGCGGTACAGGTGTGTCTTCAATACGTACAGAGCTCTAACCCGGAAGAAAAGAAAACAAGTTTCTCAAGCAGGTTTGGGAGAGACAACAATTCATCATCATACACTGATCTTCGACCCTCCAACACGCTGTTGAAGGAGCCATTGTTGCCAGTGGAGAAATAAAGCATCATCATTTAATGTAAGTAGCTCTGTGTATAGTTGTTACAATTTTGTAAACAGCACAATCTTCAATCTATCGCCTAATAACACATTCTTACTCTGAAACGCAAATAAAAGATAGACCTTGGTGACACTGAGACAGACAGAGCCTCTCTCTCTAGTGAACTCGATGTTCTTCACGCAGTTGTTTGCTACTACAAAGTACAAACTCGAGAAGAAATGTGTTTTTGGTTTGAAGCGTTTTATGGCGTTATAAACGATACAAAACGCATCTAATTAAACTACATGTAAATGTTATTCGAAAAGTTGGAACAAAATGTCTTAAATGTGTTTTTATCAACGGCTGATCCGTGGTTATAGATCAAATATCTTGAACTTTCAAGGTTTATAAAAAAAAAAGTTGGAACAAAATGCATGACAAACAAAAAAATAGGAGTAAAGCGAGCACAATAGTGTGAACTAGCCAATTAGGCCTACAGTCATTTCGGGCAATTGGATAGTTCGATTCGGATCAAACTTACACACACACACACAAAATTTTGGATAGTTCGATTCGGATCAGGATACATAATTTGGATACCCGACTAATTATGTATCATCATTTTAAGATCCGTTCCTACGCGTCATTTGTTTGTATGTTCATTATCCATCACCAGATTAACCCTCTAATTGAAACGTAAACCTCCGCCTCATAAATAATTTATGTTTATTGTATAGATAGGTAAGATTCAACCGATAACGTGTTCAAACACAGATATCGAGATTTCAAATCTCACCAACTCCCCACCACAACCATCATCTTTTCCGATCACGTTTTCACCCCCTCCGCCTTTCATCTTTTCCGATCGTTTCATCATACATAAAATCTCACCTTATTTTTTTTTTCTTCCTTTTTCCTCCACCGTACGTGCTTTCTTCCACGCCGGTGCTGATTACAAATTTACAAACCGGGCTTTCTCCGGCGAGTGTCCGGGCACGCTCTCTCCTTCCGGCATCATGCTAAGATTTCTAGCTTCGTGTCTTCAACACCCCAAGATCTGTTCTTTAACGATGGATGTATCACCGGCGATTGCAGAATTTTGCCCTCTTCTCTTGCCTTTCGGTTTCTCTGCTCCTCGGGCCTGTAGCGATTTAGATCTTGTCCTCTTCCTCAACGGTTTTCGAAACACAGAGAAGTGCCCCGTTATCTCGTCTCGACGGCAAGTCTCTTTTCTCCGTTACCAGATTTGGAGCTCTTCTTGGTGTGGGATCTCAATCGGAGTTGCGCTCGTCGGGTTTGAAGTGTGTTACGGTTGTTCTAGCATTTTGCTATGTATTTTCTTTGAACCTAATGCAACACACAACCTTCTCTAGCGTTTGTTGTGGCAAAGAGATTCCGATGTTTTCATAATTGTTACAGAGATCACAAGTTTCACACAGAGTTTTGTTTGAAGGGTGGTGTACGGTGATCTTTAAAATCCTTATGATTAAAAAAATGCACATTGCTAAGCAAATATCTTTACCTCATTATTCTCCGGTGAAAATGGATGTGGTTGCTTGAAATTGTCAAGGGGCTGGAGCCGATTTAACAAAATAATACTTGGAAGAACTATACCGTTGTTTTCGTCCGAGTTTTTTGTTTTTATCTGAAACCAAAAATAATCGTAATTTTCTGCAAGATTTGCAAGTATATACGGGTTGTGACCATGTTTGCACCGTTGAGCAAAGAGCGAGGAGCGGTGGTCTATCTCTATTTTATATGGAAGATCCCAACACTATCATTTCTTATTCAGATGATCGTATGATTGATGTTCAATCGGCCATAAAATTTTTATGATTTTCGTCTATGGGGACCCGGTGGTAGAAAGACGAGAAGAAGTGTAGGAAAGACTCACGAGGATAAGTTTGAACTGAAACGGCGCTTGGTTCATGATAGGCGATTTTGATGAGATTACCGGAAATCATGAAAAAATGGGCGGAAGAAGGAGAGCGGAAACGTCTTTTATTCCATTTCGCAACATGCTAGATAACTGCGGGATGATAGATCTTTCTTACACGGGCAACTCTTTCTCCTGGGTGGGACGTCGACCTTGTGGAAAAGTCAAGTGTCGCCTGGATAGAGCGGTTGGAAACGAAGAATGACATCACATTTTTTCCCACACTAATGTAGAGTATTTGAAATTGTGGGGTTCAGATCATAGACCAGTTTTGGCCAAGATCAAAGCGAGACCGCAAACATCTAAGAAGAGCTTTCATTTTGACGAGATGGGTAGGAAAACCCGGTTTTAAAGAAGCGGTAGTCTCGGGATGGAACCAACTAGACAGAACCTCAAGAGCGAGTTTCCACCAGAAGATAGCCATTTGTCGGAAACATATCTCCAAATGGAAGAACACTCTGCCAACTAATACGGCAAGACTTATAAAAGAGCTAAAGAATGAGTTAGACCGAGCACATGAAGATGATGCTACTACTTTGGAGGAAATTGAAGATATTAGAAGAAGATTATGTACTGCATTCCGCGAAGAGGAAAAATTTTGGAGCCAAAAAAGTCGGCAACTTTGGCGTAAAGAAGGAGACCAAAATACAAAATTCTTCCATACTTCTACAAAACAAAGAAGGGCTAGAAATCGAATTCTTCGTCTTAAAGACCGAAATGGAGCACGGGCGGAAAACGCTCCGGCAATTGAGCGAGTGGCGACACAATACTTCCAAAAACTCTTCACCACCTCTGGTCTGCAAGACCAAGAATCTTCACTCCAATTTATTACCGAGAAAGTTTCGGATACAACGAATCAAAATCTTATAAAAGACCACCGAAGATGAAATTATAGAGGCCTTGTTTGATATTAACCCGGATAAAGCACCAGGGCCAGACGACATGACAAGTAGACTCTATCGAAGATTCTGGCAGACTATGGGCCAAGACACAACTAAGTTAGTTAAAAACTTCTTCTCCTCGGGGAGTTTCGACCCACGACTCAACCAAACAAACATATGTCTCTGATACCAAAGACAAAACGACCAAAGGAAATGTCAGAATTCAGACCTATCAACTTATGTAACGTGAGCTATAAGATCATCTCCAAGCTCATGTGCAAAAGGTTAAAGGTAGCACTCCCGAATTTGATATCGGAGACACAATCGGCCTTCATGGCTAGACGTCTGATCACAGACAACATCCTGCTAGCCCAAGAGAACTTTCATGCCTTACGCACAAGCTCGATGTGTAAATCTACTTTTATGGCAATCAAAACGGATATGAGCAAGGCATATGATCGGGTAGAATGGGGATTTCTAAAAGCACTTATGCTAAAGATGGACTTTGCAGAGAAATGGGTCGAACTACTAATGTTCTGTATCTTTTCGGTCTCGTACCAGATTCTCATTAACGGAGAGGCAAAGGGTAGGATAAAGCCCTCGCGAGGACTCCGTCAAGGAGATCCTCTCTCTCCTTTTCTGTTCATAATATGTACAGAGGCACTTATATCCCTCTTCAAAAGGGCGGACGAAGAGAGACGGATTACTGGCTTGAAAGTCGCTAGAGCGAGTCCTCCGGTATCTCATCTCCTCTTTGCAGACGATAGTCTTTTTTTCTGCAAAGCCGATGTCCTGCAATATGCAGAGATCTTTAAGATCATTAAGACCTATGGAGACGCTTCGGGACAACTCTTGAACCCCAATAAGTCATCTATCACCTTCGGGAACAAGGTTCCCACCAGACTTCGAAGAAAAATTAAGATAGCTTGTGGCATAAATAGCGAAGGAGGCATGGGTATGTACCTAGGACTAACTGAACATATATGTGGATCTAAAAAGAAAGTTTTTGCCTATGTTCAAGACAGACTAAACAACTGAATCAATGCATGGTCTGCAAAATTCCTTTTCACTGGAGGGAAAGAGATCTTGATCAAATATGTAGCTCAAGCAATTCCAGCATATGTTATGTCGTGTTTTCTTTAACCTGATTGTATAACAGATAAACTTAAGAGTGCTATTTCTACATTTTGGTGGAGGAAAAAACAAGATAGTAGAGGAATTCACTGGATCGCATGGGACAAAATCTGTACTCCCCAAGAATTGGATGGCTTGGGATTCCGAAATCTTCATGATTTTAATCTAGCTCTCATTGCTAAGCAATTATGGCGTCTCATCCAATATCCATCATCCCTTCTAGCTCGTGTTCTGAAGGGCTAATATTTTAGACTCACCAGTCCTTTGGAAGCTAAGGAGGCTTATTTCCCGTCGTTTGGTTGGCAGAGTATCATGGCGGCCAAACCATTACTTCAACAATGCCTTAGCAAAACCATCGGCTCGGGAACCACCACAAAAATTTGGAGCGATCCATGGATCCCCGACATACCGGCCCGTCCGACGAGACCACTAAATGGAGCAAACAACCATGATCCACTACTAAAGGTCAACGTCCTTATTAGAGGTGATTCGAAAACATGGGATGTACCTCTAATCAGAGACCTAATCCATCCTGAGGACATATCTCTCATTTTAGGGATGAGGCCTAGTCGTAATTCCATACCTGATGGGTATGCGTGGAGCCATACGACCACAGGGGTCTACACCGTTAAGTCAGGATACACACTTGCTAACAACATCAGACGCTCTCAAGAACCCATGTTTGCGTCTGAACCAAGTATTACTTGTCTTCTGAGCCAAGTATAGAAGATACGAGCTCCCGAAAAGCTTCGATATTTCATGTGGCAAGCACTATCTGGTTGTGTTCTTACATGCCAACGACTGACTTATAGACATATGGGTTCAGATATGACATGTCCACAATGTGGTTCACCAGAAGAGACGATTAATCATTTACTCTTCGAATGCCCGCCAGCCTTACAAGTGTGGGCATTATCGGACTTTCTGTCTTTTCCGGGTGTCTTCCCGAGTACCTCTTTATTCCGGAATATAGATTTCCTATTCTCGCGAACGAACGAGATAGGTTTATCCGAGTCTCAAAGAGAATCTTTCTCATGGATCCTCTGGTATATCTGGAAGGCCAGAAATGATAAAGTGTTCAACGGGAAAACAATTTCCCCACGGTATACTCTCCAGACAGCGACCGTCGAGGCAGAGAGTTGGAGTAGTGCTAATCGAAGAGAAGAGGAAGAAGAAGCAGAAGAGCTACGTCTACTGGGTGATTCACATTATTTATCTCTGTGGAACCCTCAAATCTCGACATGCCAGATCGATGCATCTTGGATTGATCATGGTCCGGTCAGTGGATTGGGGTGGTGCCTAAGAGACTATACGGGCCTCTTTACTTTCGGCATGAGAGGATGTAGACGAAGCATCTCGTCACTTCATGCTGAGTTCGACGGATTGTTTTGGGCGATGGAGTGTCTAAGCGAGAGGAGACTATACTCAGTGAGGATTGAGACGAATTGTGCAAGCCTGATTTCTATGACCATGCATCCATTTGATTGGCCATCTTTCAGTGGGGAGCTTGACTACTTCACTATGTTTAGACAATCTTTTGTATTTTTTAGTTTAGTTCATATCCCACATATTAGTAATATCCGGTCCGACTCCCTTGCAAAAGGAGCTCGAGCACGAGATTATATATTTTACCATATAAATCAAGCATTTCCGCTTGGGGTATCCAGAAACCTTGCAGTCGGAAACAACGTGTTTGTTGAAAAAAAAAAAAAAAATCCGTTCCTACGCACTCGGCTAGCTTCTTCCCCATTAGAGAGATAGAAACGAGAGAGACGATATTGCAATTCATTTTATTTGTCTTTGATCCTCGCAGAAACCCTAGATCTCACCACAACAAATCGATCCGCTATCTTCTTCTCTTTCAATTGTCTTTGGAATCTTACAGACGCGGCAATGGTTGATGTAGAATCGCCTTTGTTTTCATCCAGAGCAGCAAGCTTCAGCATTCTCTTCAGCTGGTTGTAGCACCTCGTGTTTACATTCTTTTTTGATGGCATAGAACTCGAAATTTCTTCTGGATTTTTAGAACCGAAACTCGTTTTCTTCTTCTTCTTCTTCTTCTTTCACTCATGTGTGATTTGGTAGCTCGTACGGGTCGGCTCCAGCAGCGGTACGAGAATGGTTGCCGTCTCATTGCCGGGTACTGTATTTTTGAACCTTCCTTGTTCCGTCTCTGCATACAATGTCTGTCTGTGGTAAATTTGTTGAAACTTGGATCTTTGACGGTTCCTTTATGATTTCTGTTTACCATTATTTTGACTATTGGGGGAATGTTAATAGGAGCTTAGTTGCTATGATTGGTTTTATCGAAGTTCATTCATTCTCAATTAAGAAATTCATGTTACCTTGTAAATAGCTTGATTCTGGCTTTTAGAGATGATGATTTGGGATCAGACTCTTGCTAGTAGAATGAATAAATTGACATATGGAGAAGATTTGGTGTGAATGTATGAGTATGTCCAGTACCCACATTCAACATTTACCATTAGATTTTTTTGCGTGTCAATTTCCTTCCTGTTGTAGAAAGCTATATTTTAATTAACAATCAACGAATTGAGTGGCTTGGATTTGGCTCTTTTGTCAGTGAGAATTTGTCGCACAGAAGTCATTCAGATGTTTATTTTACCGTTCTGATTTGTCTTTTTTTCTTTGTGATTAGTGAACAAGTGTTATATCTTCTATCTGATCATATGGTTGATGACATTTTTTAACTCCTTTTTTGTTTGATTTGTCAGTTTTGTATGTCCATGCTTCAATGTTGATCTCGGGAGATGTTGAATCTAGCTAACAGTTTTTAATGTTGTGTGCTTTGTTAAGGTGCATTCCATTTAGATATAGAAACTCGGAAGATGTTGGTGATGATTCTAACAGTGGAAAGGTGGTCGAAGTGTTGATGATCAGTTCATCTAGTGGACCTGGACTTTTGTTTCCCAAGGTAACAAAGCTTTAGCATTTCTTTTGCTTTAGCATCATTACAGTGGTGCCAGTTTCTTCTCACCTTCGGTTCTTTCTGAACGAGTTTCATATTTGATTGGATTTGGTATAGGGAGGGTGGGAGAACGATGAGACAGTCAGGGAGGCTGCAGCTAGGGAAGCTGTCGAAGAAGCAGGAGTTCGGGGGATTTTAATGGTGAAACCTTTATCACACCCATCTTCTTAAGATCCTTTTTACTGGCTTCTAAAAGCACATAGGCTTTTGTACTTGTTAGTTAGTAGCAAGTTGGACTGAATCTGTAGAATGAACATGCAGGATTTGTTGGGAGAATACGAGTTCAAGAGCAAGACACACCAAGACGAGTTTTGTCCAGAAGGTGTATGTAAAGCTGCAATGTACGCGTTGTATGTGAAAGAAGAGCTGGAGTCATGGCCGGAACAAACGAGAAGTCGGACATGGCTCACGATACCTGAAGCAGTGGAGAAATGTCGGCATGCATGGATGAAATGTGCCTTGGAGGAAGGCTTCTGTAAATGGCACCAGGACAAGGATGTCAATTTAATCCAATAAGCCCTCTTCTCTTTTCTACCTTTCATTTTTGTCAACATAACATAGAAGTTTTGTCCTCGCACATCTTTTTACTTTGTCTCCCTTTTTCCTTGTGAATTTCTTTTTTTTTTTTTATTAGAGTTCACTTTGAACAAAGAATGTGAGGGAGAAAAAAAGAAATAAATAACTAGATTGGCATATCGTGAATGATAAGATCTTGAAAATAAAATATATGGTCGTTCAGAATCTGGTATTTAAACTCGGGTCTAAGTATCGTTTCAAGGCACTTTGTGACACATATTTAGTGTTGGTAGAAACAATTTGTAACAAAAACCTCAATGTTAATGTGTTCAGAATTCTCTATGTTCTGCAACTAGAATACAGAAACAATCATGACTTATATACACATTTGAAGAAATGGAAGTGTCTTGTGCATATCTGACTGAGTTCCCAATGTACTGTTATTTCCTCAAAGAAGTAATATTTTAGGCTAAGCCATTCAAAGACTTGTTAACAATAAATACTAAAGAACGTTGTCCGTACATGCGATTCATTATTTTATACAAACAAAAAAATCCACATAAACGAGAATATAAACAAAAAGAGATGTGAAATTTCAAAAGTGAAGTCTAAACATAATAGATGATACACCCTAAAATATCTCCTACCACTCTATAGTTTAACTTTATTAACAAAAATATTGATAAATGATCATGAGATAGAAACAAGATAAAGATTACCTGTTGGCACAAGGAGCTTAGAGAGCTTTTATGTCTTACAATGGACAGAGCTGCCTCATGCATTTTGCCTAGTGATCAAATCTTTCTAGATTCAAAACATAATCATACACTGTGAGATTCAGCCAGAACTTTCATCTAGAACGATATCCGCTGGATCGCCAATCCATGGCCGGCCTTCCCTCCAGAGGAATTTTATTCTCAATTTCCCATTTGCATCCACTCCCACAACATGCCCTTTACTTGCATGTGTCTCCATTCCCCAACCCCACCGAGGTGTAACCAGTCCATCCTTTATCTTAACTCGGTCTCCGATACTGAACGGTCTTAAGTGTTCCATTTCCCCGGCTTTGCAAAGCCATAGCCTGTCTAGGAAACAGAAAGATACCCACAAGTCTCCATCCTCCATTCTGTGAACCACCCCTATGCTTGAAGGGGTCACCTCTCCCCATTGGTATGTGGGTGTTGTGATGCTCGGCTTTACCCTAACCCAGTCCCCAATCTTGAGCTCTTCTTCTTCTATGGTTTCCACTTCTGATGGGTCGAGCATCCATGTTTTAGAGCCAGCTGGTGTGTATATCCGTAGCTTACCATCCGCATCAATGGCTGCTATGGTTCCTACACTCCCGTGGCTATGACCTGACCACCCAAACCTAGGTTGTTTCACTGCTAGTTTGACCCGAGTTTTTTGTCCGACCGCAAGCTTCTTTGCTTTCTCTAGATGCGAAGACGACCCCGCCCATCTTTCTTGCTCGCCACAAAACGAAACAGAAGTGGTTCCATCCCACTCATCTCCCTCATATCCTACTCCGTGAACTACACCAACACTTCCTGGTCCAATGGACTTCCAACTAGGAAAACCTTCTCCAAGTCTTACCCATTCTCCAACCTCAAACATAGGTTCCACTTCCAAGTCTGCTGGATCTCCTCTCCACAGCCCAGGCAATCCAAAGAAAGCAACCCTTACCTCTCCATCAGCATGAACAGTGGTTATGATGCCTCGTGATTCCGGCTTAGCTCCTCTCCAGCCCCATCTTGGTTCGGTTAAGCCCTTCTGGAAATGCACAAACTGGCCAACTTTGAGAGCTGGAATCTTCTCTAAATCTGTATAATGAGTACTCCATCTTCCTTTCCGGAAACAACAAGCCAACTCCAAGTAACCTGTTTCCTGTATGCTATGAACGACAGCAATACTCTCCCTTCCTACACTAAACCAATCATAGCTTGGTCTGGTTCCCAGGCTTGGTTTTGAGCGCACCCAATCACCGACTTCAAAACCTGAGAGCAGCTCTGCATCTCCAGGTGAGACTCTCCACAACGTCTGTCTACCAGTTACTTGCGCCTACAGGAAAACAAAAACAATTCAACCCTCAATTAATGCTGAAAACAAAAAGCTGAGGACAGCCCACCACATTCAGGAGAAATGATCCGTTTCAGAAACTTACACTCAAAGTCCCATCCATGTCGATCTTCATTATTTTACCAATAGTTGCTGGGGTCTCATTCGACCATCCAAGTCGTGGTTGGGTGATAGATGGTATCATATGAATCTCTTGCCCCACATGAAAGGGTACAACCTTTTCAACATCTGTCACAGAACATGAAAAAGGCTTGCTCCTAAAACAGAAAGCTATGCCCACATCACCATCTTCATCTATGCTGTGCATCACGCCAACACTGTTTCGAGTGATATCTTCCCATCCATATTTTGGGGAAGACACTGACGCCTTCACTCTGACCCAGTCTCCAACCTGCTCATGGTACAAAGGCTCAGTGTTCAAAAAATGTTTAAAAAAAAAAAAATCAAAGCTCTAAGCATGCTTCCCATCTGACATGCAGTTTAAGAAAAGACAACAAAAGTTTCTCATCCTCGTGACTCCATGAGAAAACCAGCGTTACCTTGAAATCATCAATCTTTTCCATGTCTGAAGGGTCTGCCTGCCATGGTATAGGTCGGTTTGGTATTTCAATTATAAGGAGACCATCATTCTCTATTTCACCAATTTTGCCAACACTGTGATGGGTCTCACCACCCCAAGCATATCGAGGTTCAGCAACTGACCGCTTTACGCACACCCGATCACCAATCTATAATATTAAGAAAACTGTTGAATTGAACTTCTGAAATGAAGTAAAAACTGTTTGTAAGAATTTTAGATAATAGTATATTACCCTAAAGGGGGCAACGGGTTCAACTTCCTCGGGTTCACAATGCCAGGGATTTGGAAGATAGCTTAACTCCACGAGGAGGCTGCTATCTGGTCTTATACAATAAACAATCCCCATACTCCCTGGGACAACAGATCCAAAACCATGTTTTGCTGAAGTCAGATTCTGACGGATACGGACCCAGTCCCCGACTTTGAACTCTTCCACGCGTTCCATTTCGGCAGGATCAGCTTTCCAGCCTCGAGATGCTCCAGGAAACCCAACTCGTAAGATCCCATCTTCATCAACACATAAAACAGTACCAACACTATCTCGCGATTGGCCACGCCAACCAAACCTAAACAAAATCAATCAACACCATATATGGTTAGGACTTTGATAAATGAACTTTTGTGGCTCCAGCTTGATAGTTTTGACCGATTTAGAACCACAGCTAAATTTACAGGACCACAAAAGACAAACAGGAGCTTTAACAAGTCAGAGAGGAAAGCCTTACAAACCTTGGCTCTTTGACATCTGTTCTGAGCCTTACATGCTGGCCCCTGTCCAATGGAATCAACTTAACAACTTCAGTTGCCAACACACGAGCTTCACCAGAACAAAATGCGACAATCATGTCCTCGTTCTCGAGAATAGTTTGCACAAACCCAACACTCTTAGGCTTAGCATTTTGCCATCCATGTAAGGGTGCTGTTATGCCTCTCTTGAACTTCACCCAATCCCCTACCTCATAGCTGAGAATTCAAAATCAGTGTAAGTTAACGAAGTAAAGGTGCATACCAGCAGAAAGATTTAAGAAGTCCTCACATTGTAGGTGATAGATGAACTCCCCTTTTTAATAGTGCCTCCATCAGATCCTCTGAAATCCATTCTCTTGGAAGGGCTTCTAAGAAGTCACGTACTGTCTTGCCACTGTTATTCAATAATTATATAAATTATGAAGAAAAGGACAATGAAATTCAAAATGCTAGCTTCATGAAGTAAAGTTTATATGAGTGGATTGCACAACCCCTGACAGGAAACTAACATTACCCCAGTGAAATGAAAGTACCTCTTCATTTTAACCATTTAATATCTATAATAACATCAAGGTGTGCATCAAATTAGTGCTTACCTGTGGTTTCTGACGTCAACGGCAGCATCAGGACTCCTAAGCATCACAATTAACCAATCAAGGTTTTCACGTATCATCTTTGCTGCATCGGCTGCTATATGGAATGCGTTGTCTCCTTCATCATCCTTATAATAATGAAAACAGAATAAGACAAGTGACTAAGTAAAAAAAATTCAAAGCCATCTCTGGCTGCATGAGGACCTTAGCTGTGGAAACTAAAAATATCAGATGCACAAAGCCTTGCCACTACTTATGCAGAGAACATATTTCCCGGATAGTCAAACACGGATTGTAAATTGAAAAACAGCTTATTTTCTATTACTTATATTCAAGGAACTGATCATCACTATACAGAAATCAGAGATATAAACCCAAAGAACCATTTATATTTATATTTCTATCAACAAGTCAACATTCTCGTGCAGATTGACTAAAGATTCACATAATAGCATACTATTAAGCTTAAGAATAAAGATACCACAGGAGCATAGTTAAATCCACAACATAAGCTCACACTTGAATTTGGTTTGGAGATTGAAACCAGTTCCCTTTCTTTAGTATGTCTATTGAATTAGAGTAAATAATCATCCTTATGCGAAACTGAATGAACGTTCAGATTGACCAAATTCAGGTAAAACAACTTAGCCTCTTCCGTAGTTTCCAACCAAAAAAAAAAGAAAAACCAGTCATAAACTCTCATTCAGATTGACAAAATTCAAATCTTAGGATATGGTTAAGCTTAGCCTCTCCATGTTTTAAGTACTCAATGGCTTCACGATAAGAGAATATAGTGCTCGCAGTAAAGGAGAGTGGCGATTGCAAATGATTCATAAAACCCAGGGAACCCTGCACTGTTACCTGTAGATTGCAGTCCGAACCAGACTCTAGAAGTAGGCTAACACAGGAGTTCGCCCCTCTAGCCAAAGCCATATGAAGGGGAATTGTATTGTGAACATTCCTGATGTTTGCACTCACACCAGCATCAAGGATAACCTATCAAATTAGACAGATGTGGTTGGCTGTAAGTATATAGTAATTCAAATGAAAGATATCAGCACTAAAGATACTTGGCACAACTTTCCGTATCTTTCCCTCAATAACTAAAACTATATATTACGAATTACACCATATACAATATTATTAACTTCACTGATAGGGAAAGCGTTGAACTCTTGGATTAAAGAAATTCATGGGGCTCCACAACAGCATATCTATCAACACAGACAAAAGATAATACTATCCTTCCTCTCTAAAACATCAACTTTGATACGTTACTGGTAGGAAAGCATCTTACTCTCACAAGTTCCACATTGTTAGCCATAGCAGCAGTATGCAACGCTGTCCGCCCATGCTGAGTATCTTGCGCACTCGGGTCTGCCCCAGCCGCAAGCAATATTTGGACCAGCTCTCTACCTTCTGCAGCAATATACATGCCATGTAAAAAGACTTATATAACAAAAGGAGCAAAGACATAACACCCAATCAGTTCAACTTTGACACGACCTGATTGTAAACAAGAGCAGGAAAAGTTCAAATAACATCCCTTTTTTCGTAGTGTATAAAACTACACATAACTAGTCTCTTAGAATTACTACATAAAAATCATTGGCAATGCGGCTTGAAAACATTCTTATTGTATAGAGATGACAGTAACATTCGTGTCTAACCAAGATAAGATAAAACTTCTTAGAGGCCCACGCACAGATCAAATATTCATAATACAGAGGTCTTACTCGCTAAAATTGGCATTGCAAAAGAGCACATGACTAAAATAGACAACATAGATATCTTCATATAATTATATGAACCAATTTACCAAACAAAAGATGCTATGATTTCATCATTACCCTTTTCATGATCATTCCTTATAGAAGCAGCCATACACAGAGCAGTTCCAAGTGGACTTGGGATATTAATTGCCTGAGAAATCTCTTCTGGACTGGAAACTTCCACCCATCTCTTGATAACAGCAACATTCCATGATGCTACACACATATGCAACGGTCTGGAACAAACATAAAAGTATTAAGATTTATAGCATAGACAAGAGAAACATTGGTTTACAAATGGAATGTGTTCTCTTAACAAAGAAAAGAACCATCAATAATAACACACATAAATCACTTTAAGGAGTACCTATTAAGGGGGTAGAGCTACCTCATTATGGCATATCCAAACAGGTGAACATAATGGACACGTTTTATCAGGTACAATGCTACTAATCAAGATAAGTTCTAAAGTAGATCCACAATAGGAGTATAAACACTTAGAAATAGAAAACCAAATAGAGTCAGCTTCTGTAATCAGAATAGGCTTTAAAAGAGCCCAGTAGTAAACCAAGTCAGTGCCAGAACCTATGGTGGTGTATACCTAGTATACAAGAGTTCAATTCTGTACTTACGTCAGACACTTTGCATTTGAAACAGCCATTGATCTAGATCCCCCATTTTCCAATATAACAATGGCACAGTCTGTGTATTTCTTGGCAATAGCTCGATGAAGCACAGTTTCACCTTCGTCATCCACTGCATTTGGATCAGCTCCAGCTACCAGCAATTCCTATTAATAGCGTCAATACGCAGAGAGTATCTATTAACATGATAATAGATATAAGACAGCCTAAGTTTGATATATTTCAGATAAGTGATATATTTGTGAACATGTGATGTAAACTTTAAAGTGACTGATAGCTCCTCGGGAGCAGAGACCTACACGCATACAATCAGGTTGGCCATGGTACGAACACACATGAGCAACAGATGGGCCAGATCCTTCCCGCAGTCTGGATCTAACGTTAGCCCCCTTTTTTATGAGAACATGAACACATTGTGGAGATCCAGCTGCTAAAGCAAAGACAAGAGGAGGATCCCCATCTTTGTCCACAATATCTACATTCGCATCCCCATACTCCAATATAGCCTCAACAAGTTCGGCACTGCCACGTCTGCAAGCTAAGTGAAGAGCAGATTGACCATCAGCGTTTTGTGCCTCTAGTAGTAATCGCACAGAGCTTCCACTGCCTTCAGCTGCAGCCTTTGCTAGTATATTTCTACTCCCAAACAAAAATCAAACCAATGTAGTTGAGAAAAGGTTGTTTATCGCTAGTCAAAACAAAAGGATTAATTAATAATTCCTAACAAATACCAACCTTACACCTTCAAAGTCTCCCTCCAAAACAACCCGATGTAGGTTGTTAGGGTTATCCTGAAAGTCCCCCGTGTTAGTCGCACGAGTTTCTTCTACAATGTTTACTCCACATAATTTGGTAAACCCACTACATCATACACGATTTATAAGGTTGTTAGGAGAGAGAATATAGGAACGATTACACAAGCAATCGTAGCCGTTGATGCTAATATTGATATTAAATTGTTTAACACAAGTGAAAGGGTCTTCTTTTCTAAGAAGCAATGAAACAGGGAAACCATAAAACAAAGTAATCTTAGGGACCTGGTATTCTTACTTATCAGGGCTAGCTGAAGGGCTACGTGGTATCTCTTGTAAATGACGAAGAAATGTAGCAAGCATTGCATTAAAGGTTGGTCTTTTCGACGGTTTAAACTGAAGACATTCTCCAATCATTTTCCATAATTCTCGAGGAATTCCCACACCCACTATACGTTCATACTGTGGTGGTACTTTTCGGGCTTTTACTACAGCTTGAAAAATCTCTTCTCTGCTAAGACCATCCCACCTGCAAAATTAAGTGATAGTTAGCACAATGGCGGACACAAAGCACAAGTGAAATATCCAGTAGGAAGAGACTTCACATACGGGGTGGAGCCAGTGCACATCTCTACCAAAGTACAACCAAAACTCCATGCATCCGACTCTGGAGATACACCACTTGCATCCTCCCAAAAAAGTTTTTTGACCGGCCCCCAAGCCTCCGGCGCAGTGTAGTGTGGACTGAGTGTTATACAGTCCGTGCACATAGTGATTTTTGAGGAATCAAACTCTGGTCGAGTTTTCTGGCATGTTGGCTTCTTTAGGATGGGAGCGAGCCCATAATCAGAAACCACAGCATTGCCACTTGGATCCAAAAGAAGATTGGAAGGTTTTATATTCATGCATATTACACCTGCTGCGTGGAGTTCTGCAACCCCTCGAGCAACATCAGCCCCATATCTACAGTTGGTAAAAAATTAATATTACAACAAGAGCAATGAAATAATACATATGTTAGTCACTGGAAGAATTTTCTAAGTCGGAAAAGTAAACAACATGAGCACCCTATGAAAGGAGAATACAAAGACAGTCATTTACTCACTAGCCTTTCATTTAAAAGTCCCAAATGATGATACTCAATTTAACACCAGAAAATGAGAGGAAAGACAACCAGGTGAATTAGTCCACATAAAAAGTGATGAAGAGGCTGTTACATCCCGTTAAACAAGAATATGTGCATCTTCAAATGATGCGTCCTTTGATAAATGATGCACAAACTTTTGCATGAGTTGATATGTCAAATGCGTTCAAGTTTTTTTTCTGGTCATATAATCGAGAAGGAAGCATGATAATGTAATGGGACTTTCTCAGAGATACCATAAGACTTGACGTAAACCTCCAGTAACCCGTAGGTCTTCCATAGAAAACTTTTATAGTCATATGAATATCCATATTAAACGAGACATGTAACAAAGGCAGTGCTAGTAGAAACATTCCAGTTGGTAATTAAATATGTCAGCAAAAACCAATTTATTTGAACCCTATCCAAGAGAATAATCAGCATATGATCCTACCATGGAGATGACTTCCAACAACAAGACTCAAGGTTTCCACCATTAAAGAAGGCAAGTTCCACTGATTAATGAAAAGTAGAAGCAGCTGGTAATGACAAAGAGAGATGAAAACTACTTCAAGTTGTCTCCTCTTCTAAGAGAATCAGAGTGCTCAGCACCAGAACATCCAAAACTAAAGCTATGTTAGCAATTTCCTCTTAGCAAGTAACACCAACTAAAAAACCTCGGGTTTAGTCCAGCAATTGCTATCAAAGTTCGAAACTTTATGCACAGAAATGATCAGAGTAAAGCAAGAGCCTAGGCACAAAGCATAAGAGAAGCAAAAGATGAACCTTAAGATCTGCTCCAAAGTGAGCCTTCCTTCATTGCGTTGCATCTCAGACTGAACAGACCCATAGCATCTGTCCATCAAAAGACAAAGAGATCCTTCCATCTTCACAACCCCATGGAAAGTACAAACATTCCGACACCACATAGATGCCCTACGCAAGCTCTCAAGCTGTCCCTGCATCCAATCAACATCCATTTCCTCCGTTAAACTCATCTTCTTCACCGCCAAACGGTGCTTACACCTTCCACCACCGCCTGCAACAGTCGCATCCCACATCTCAACTCCTCCGTTACCTTCCCCAATCTGCCTCACCAGCTTCATCTCCGGGTGAGCTCCGACCTCAATCACCGGACCACACGAGCTATTACGCGAGCTCGAGGCATGAAATCCGCGAGCGGAACGAGCTTCATCGCTTCCATCTTCGTCGTCGTCGTCTTCATCATCCTCATCGTCCGTGTAATCACAGTCGAAGTTTCCGCCGGCTGAAGCGGCGTGAATGAGGGCAAGCATCGCGTAATTCTTCCGCAGGCCCTGGACAGAGTTCCCAACAACGGACACGTGTCGGCATCGAGGGCAAGTAAGCGTAGTGTCGGAAGAAGTAGAGAACATCTTGGACAAGCAATCCTTGCAGAAGCCATGACCGCATTGAAGCAATAGAGGAACTCTCTCGTCCTCATTATACCGCGTGTGGCACACGGAACAACAAGGGACCTTGGTTCTCGCCACCATTAGAGCTTCAAAAGAGAAAGCCCTAAAAAAATTCCAGAGAAAGGTCGCGAGATCAGAGTAAGAAGGAAGTGAAAGGCAATCAGTTCCTTAGAACATAATCGGTAAAAAGCAAAACTTTGGGGAAGTCGATCCAGATCAAGGAGAGAAGAAGAGATCCATGGAAGAAGAAAAGGGGAATTTTTGAAAGGTAGATCAAAATTTGATGAGAAATCAGACACGTTTGAGTCGAGCTAAGAAAATTGTAAGAAAAATGTGAAAAAGGTTTCTTCCTCAGGGTTTTATATTTTCTTTTTTTATTTTCTATTTTGGGAGGAATGTCTAGTTTGGTGGGTGGGTGAGTCGAGCTCTGGTTCGTGGGTTTTGAAGGGGTTGGTGCCACGGTTCAAAGAGTAGTGGTCAACTATGAGATTTTATATGAACCACCCCTCTTTTAGTCACAAACTAGTTAAACTGTAAAAACCCAAATTGTAATTTTTACGGGAACAACTCTTTGTTGATCAATCGGTGTAAGAAAGTTACCTTGAACTGTGTTAGGACTGAACCAAAGAAAAAACTTGGTTAGGCATGTCCACTTTAAAATCGAAGCCGTCTCCGTCAAATCCCAAATTTTTCATCTCATTTATATTTTTCTCATATAATTATCTGAAAATCATATTAAAAATCTTTTAACCTCTCCAAAGTAATCTACTATCAATTTAAACCTCCAAGATGGTATTTATGTGCACGCCGTCAAATTTTTTAATGGAACTGTTTATTACCCATTTAAAAAAGATGACGTGATTTTTTTATTTATTTTTAACTAAAAATAATAATTTATATATTTATTTTTAATTCATTATTAAATCTAAATAAACAAAAATAAAATTAAAAAACGTAAACAAACAAAATTTTTTTTTCTAAAATTAAAATTAGGTCTAGACATACGGGTATTCGGGTCGGATTCGGATCTTATTAGGTACAGATTCAGTCGGATCTAGAAATTTTATACTCATACAGAAACCTGGAAGATTTCGGGTCGGATACATGTTCGATTATTACGGGTACAGGTTCGGGTCGGATCACAATTAATTGTACCCATAAATACCCAAAAAATTCGGTTACAGGTTCGGGTATAAGTTATTTTAGGTTCAATTGTATTTAAAAATGTTTTATTTTTCTAAAATCTACAAAAAATAATCTATAAAATGAAAAATATTTGCAGCAAAAATAATACAAAACATTTGACATACCAAATCTAAAATCTAAACTAGTTAAAAATGTGACAAAAGGTACTTAGGCCTGGTCATACGGGTATTCTGGTCGGGTTCGGGTCAGGTTCTATCGGATACAGGTTCTGTTGGATCTATAAATTTTATACTCATACAGATACATGTAAGGTTTCGGATCGGGTACAGGTACATGTTTGAATTTTAGATTTGGTATTTCAAATTTTTTGTATTGTTTTTCCTTCAAATATTTTTCATTTTATAGATTATTTTTTTTTTGTAGATTATGGATACAATTAATTGTGACCCGAGCCGAATATGTACCCGTAATAACCGAACATGTACCCGATCCAAAATCTTACAGGTACCCGTACGGGTATAAAATTTCTAGATCCGACTAAACCTGTACCTGATTGGACCCGAACCCGACCCGAATACCCGTATGTCCATGCCTAATTTTAATTATAGAAATATTTTTTTGTTTGTTTACATTTTTTTTGCTCATTTAGATTTATTAATGAATTAAAAATAATATATAAATAATTATTTTTAATTAAAAAATAAATAAAAAAGCTATGTCATCATTTTTAAACGGACAATAAACAGTTCTGTTAAAAAATTTGACGACGCATACACAAATACCACCTTGGAGGTTTAAATTGTCAATATTGCCATATTGAAGGTTTAAACTGATAGTAGAAAACCTTGGAGGTTTAAAGTGTAATTGCTAGCCACCTTGAAAATTTTTTATGCGATTTTCTCTATAGTTATCCGTCCAAAACTGTTTACTGTATTTAAACAAATCCGAAAATGAAAATCATGTTGACCCAGTAGTTGATCAAAGGTTTACTAATTCTTCTACGTCGAGATATGTAATTTGAATCACAGAATATGCGATTTATTAATAATTATGCAAATTAATGGAGATAAATTTAAAAAAAATCTTTTAGAGTTGTGCAAATAGAACCATTCGCCATAACCAAACATAACAAAGGTAAATGCGTGGATCTATAAATATCCATTAGAATTCTCCATTGTAAAATTATCTATGTAACACATCTCATAATTTGTGTATCTATTACATATGGCGATAATTAAAGCATGTCGAGTTTTCCACACGGCGAGAACACAACAGGTTGGTAGTTGTTAATTTGTCAAGATCAATTTTTCATCGTGTTTTCAAGACAAATTTGCATCAATCCGCTGCCGAAGTTATTCCATTTCAATGTTACGCCAAATCAACAACCTCGGTCAATCAAAATCAGAACATTCATCGAACCACCACCAAAACACTGGCGAAAACTCCAAATTGTAATTACTGCTACAATCGTACTGATACATCTTGAATTTTAAAACGAATGAAACTAGTGCTCGAATCTCTGCCTATATAAAAAGAACAAGAAAATTATACTCTCCAACAAAAAAAACACAAGCAAAGTAGAGTTGCAAAAACACTATACAGTAAAACTTCTATAAATTAATATTCGATAAATTAATAATCATCATAAATTAATAAATTATCCCGGTCCCGAATCGGGCCAATGTAAAAATTTGCGAAAATTCGATAAGATGATAAGATAATAATTTTTTTGAAATTCCCATGTAAAAATATGGTCCCAATAATATCATAAATTAATAATCATGTATAATTATGCATATATATATATATAGTTTTTTTGCTTATGTAACTTTTTATTCTACTTACTATCTCAAACAAACTTTTATGATTGTTTTTTCGGTATCCAAAATTTATGATAAGTTATAGACACGATAATTGATTTTGTACACATAATTTTTTCCAAATGTATCATAATATATATCGTTGCTGACTTTATCATCAACATTGATAACGATAACCATGTTTTTTTTTTCTCTAAATTTTGTACTAATAATGTGTATTAATTTTAAATAGCTATTATATTATGATGTTAATATTTATTCTATTACAATAATAAAAAGTATAAATCATAATCTCAAGTTAATACATATTATTTTTACAAATTAGTTTAATTAAATTCTTGAACAGAATATCATTTGAATTTTGTTAAAGAAAATTCTTACCTAAAACAGGTATATATCTCTATAAATTAATATTTATTAATTTATTGATTAATTAATATCTCTATAAATTAATATATTTTCAAAGTCCCAACATTATTAATTTATAGAGTTTTTACTGTACATCCTTTTGAATTTAAATCTTATAACAAACGAAAAATTATCAAACAAAAACAGATTGGATAATCTTAACAGAGTCGGAAGCTAATCCGAACAAACCGAAAATTATTATACGATAAAATTTACAATTAAAAAGAGTATAGACTATTTCCACTAATTTTTTGCTAATCTGTGATTGTTCTTCAATTATGCTCTCATGATTCTCCATTAACCAAAAGCAATAATCCTTAAAAAAATGTACAATTGAACAGCGAAAAACAAAAAAAGAAAGGACAAAGAACAAATTCTTAATTTTCCTTTTTTTCTCCCGCTTTATGCTCTCTTTCTTCACTTCACCATTTCTATGTAACTTCCCCTTTCCTCAAAAAACCCTAAGAGCACTCGATTTCTCCATCTCTCACTCAGCTATGGCTCCCATTGATCCTCACTCTTTCATCGATTCCTCTCATCCTCTCACTACCCATGTCGCTCTCTCCCTTTACCTCGATTTCAACACCCAAATCATCCATGGCTCCGCTCTCCTCACTCTCTCCTCCTCCTTCTCCGGCGACCTTTCTCTCGATTCACGGTGCATTTCCATCGACACGGTCCTTGACCCTCAAACCCTAGAGCGTCTCCCTTACTCCGTCTCCACAACCCCCGATCAAATCCGAGGCACTGAGGTAGTCGTAGTCCTCTCTGGTCAGTCTTCGGTGCTACTCGTCTACTCCACTTCGCCTTCAGCCTCCGCACTCCAGTGGCTATCTCCGCTCCAAACTTTCTCCAAAACCCATCCTTATGTCTACACTCAGTGCCAAGCCATTCACGCCAGATCCATTTTCCCTTGCCAGGACACTCCTGCGGCGAGAATCCGCTACGACGTCGTCATGAACATACCGACTTCTCTCTCCGCCGTCATGTCGGCCCGTCACGTCCGTCGTAGGATTCCTCATCCCGAAGAGGCTAAACATCTCGAGGCTGGGTCACTGGGATCGTCGCTGTGGGACGGCGAGGATAGAGTCGTGGAAGAGTTCGCGATGGAGCAGCCTATACCGCCGTATCTTTTTGCGTTCGCGGTTGGTGAGTTAGGGTTTCGGGAAGTTGGACCTAGGACTCGGGTTTACGGTGAGTCTGCCGCTGTGGAAGTTCTAGATGCGGCTGCTCTGGAGTTTGCAGGAACGGAGGAGATGATCAAGCAAGGGGAGATGTTGTTCGGCGATTACGAGTGGGAACGATTTGATTTACTGGTGCTTCCTCCGAGTTTTCCTTATGGAGGAATGGAGAATCCAAGGATGGTTTTCTTGACGCCTACTGTAATCAAAGGAGACGCCACTGGAGCTCAAGTTGTAGCACACGAGCTCGCACATAGCTGGACTGGGAATTTGATCACAAACATCAACAATGAACATTTCTGGTTGAATGAGGTATTTTTCTTAATTCCACTGCTCTTGTGATTGCTCCTTTTGATTACCTGAGTTTCTGCTCCAAGATAGAAAGATGCGTTAGCTTTGAATTGTCCTGTGCTTTTGTGATAAGACCCGTGGTTGAAGCTGCAATTAGAAAAACAAAAGCTTAAGAGTTTGGTTTTAAGGGATATGGATTGTTAATGTGTAACGGTGTATATGTTTTTAGAGTTCGCCTTGTTGATGGGAAGAAACTTGTTTCATCTTGTTCATATGGCAATAGGGATTTACGACTTACGCGGAGAGGAGAATTGTGGAGGTTTGTCAAGGAGCGGATAGAGCTACCTTGAACATTGGCATTGGTTGGAGAGGTTTAACTGATGAAATGGAAAGGTTTAAAGACAACTTGGAGTGCACTAAACTGTGGAACAAACAAGAAGGTGTTGATCCAGATGATGTATATTCTCAGGTCCCATATGAGAAAGGCTTCCAGTTTGTGTTGCGAATTGAACGCCAGGTTAGTTGAGTAGCTGCCTCCACTTGGGTGTTTTCTTATGTAATGTTACAGTACTGATCATGTATTTACTGGGAAACTTTCAGGTTGGAAGGACTGCTTTTGACGAATTCCTCAAGAAATACATTGCTACTTTCAAGTTCAAGTCAATCGATACAAATACATTTGTTGAATTCCTGAAAGCAAACATCCCTGGCATAGAAAAAGAGATCAACCTACAGCTGTGGACTGAGGGCGTTGGTATACCAGAAGATGCATATGAACCAGTCTCAACCATTTACACAAAGATCATATCTCTGGCTAAAGAGTTCAAGGAAGGAAGGATGCCAAGTGAGGAGGAAGTTGCTGAGTGGAACGGACAGGAATGGGAGCTGTACTTGGAGAATCTTCCTAAATCATGTGAACCTTCTCAGGTACCCTTTACGCTTCCTTTCTTCCTCTAGGATAATGGAAACTTGGTAGGTGCATATGAAGAGAGAAAGAAATTCAGCCAACGTCTATCAGCTTAATTAACAGTGGGTTAGCTCAATAGTTAAATAAGTACAAGTAGAGGTATCGGGCGATTGAATGTTTGTGGAAAAGGCCTATTGGCTTTGGGAGAGGTTAGTGATTGTGAAGGGCGGCTTAGCTTTGGAAGAGTTAGGGGATCTCTTCAACAGTTCTTGGTTCTTTTGTTAGGATTTGAACTTGTCTTCCTGTTTGTAATCGACAATGCAAGATCAATAAAAAAAAGGATCGGGAATCAGGTTCCAAGCCTAGTCACTAACGCCCAGTTTGTTAATTGGTGAATCACAGGTCATGGCCTTGGACAAGCGTCACAGACTAGCAGAATCGAAGGACTACGAAGTGAAGGTCTCGTTCCTGCAACTTGCAATCTCATCCAAGTGCAGAGAGTACCATGGGGAAGTGGAGAAAACTCTAAAAGCGGTAGGAAGGATGAAGTACCTGCGTCCACTCTTCACTGCTCTTGCACAAACTGGTGAAACCGAAGAGAAGCAGCTAGCGAAACGTGTTTTCGCAGAAGCTCGAGCAACTTACCACCCCATAGCACAGGGAGTGGTCGAGTCCATCCTCTCAAAGTACATCTGAACAAAACCCATATCTTATAATATAGCTTTTGAGAGCACTCCAAAAAAACAAGATTTCAAATAAAACCCAAAATGACTGTAATAATTGTTGCTCTAGTCATAAAACAAATCGAATTGCTTTTTCCGGGTACATTTCAAGCTATGCATTACTCTCATCTTCCAACTTCTTGATATAAGCTTTGAGCACCATTATAACCTCAATTGCTGGTGCTTGTAAAGTAGAGACGAGGTTAATGGCCGGACTTTGCAAAGCTCCGAGCAACTTAGCGTAGACCTCAGCACGAGTAGGCATTGTCTCTAGGACTTTGAAATTGTCAGGAGCGTAGAACTTACCTTCGAAGACAGCACCTGCGAAGTCATTGTCCTCAAGCTTGCGTTCCTTCTGGAAACTCCGGTAGGGTTTGATAGCGGAAGGGATTTCATCGGTTTGAACAAAGAGCCAAGCGTTCATGCCTTTCATACAAGGCTTAAGAGCTTCCCATTTAGTGCCTTCGATGGCTTTGAAGACCAAAGTGTTCTTAGCGACAACGAGTTTGGTTGTGTCGGGGAGAGTTCTCCGGAGGTCTTGGAATTGCTTGACGGTTAGGCCTTTGTAGTTGATTGCGGCGAGGAGATGGCAGTTCTCGAGGTGGGACTTGACTGTCTCGACTGTTTCTTCCTTTTTGGTGCGAGACACGGCGGATCTGATGACCGGGAGGAGATGACGGTGGTTTGGGGATGATTTGGGGGTTTGGGGTTTTAGAGATGAGATTCGGTTGTGGCAGAGAGGAGACAAGGAAGAAGAGAATGAGAGAAGAGCGACTTCCATTTTTGCTCAGAAGAAGATGAGGAGACTGACTGTGTTTGTGTGTGGAGGGAGGAAGGAAGGAGATGGAGAACAAAGCAAATCTCTTTAAGTTTTTTTTTTTTTTTTAATTCATTAGAAAAATAGACGGAACTATCAACTCCGTCTAGTTGGACCCGAGTGGTACCGGGTCGTGAATTAACCGGGCGGTTCAGGCCGCTTTTTTTGTATAGCCTGGTTTTGAAGTAGGATCAATTGGTTGAATAACCCAAAAACAAAACGTTATCTAATAATCTACCTAAAACTCCTAAATTTAGTGATTAAAATTTGGCCACATTGCTACTTTTTGGTAGATTATTAGATGTTTTTTTTTATAGTCATTCATGCCAATTTCCAATGCAAACATAATATTTTGTTATAATCCCTTTAAGTTTATCACACTATCACCTAACGATTTCTTGAACAATGTATCAAAACAAGATTTCATAATTTACTCGAGTTTATAATTTAACCAGGAAGAAAAAAAAATGAAAAGAAAGGAAGTAGAAGGTAATAATAAACTTTTGCTTTTGATGTATGGTCTCATTCTTTATCCCTATTGGTTTGTTGTGTCTTGTGGATGTGAGTTTAGAGAGTGTCCCAATTAGGGATATTGGCAGTAGCTTCATTCACCATCTTCACTAGAGTCACCTGCACCACCACAAACACAAACACAACACCAAATGTATTTAGGTAAGTCACTCACAGTTTGACCAAACTACCTTAAACAGACTTTGTGCACATAAGTCTGGGAAATTGACAAACTACATCAGAATTAGGATACCCATTTTTGGTTATGAAGTTGCTATCTAGTTTCAATGGACATGATGTGAGTAATTTCCCCTATGAGCTATGGATAGACCTTACCGCAGTATCTCGTTGTATATAGGATTAGATTAAGTATATAACGTACCACACTTTCCGGAGCACCGCGAGGAGGCATGGAAATGTTCTTCGGAGGAGGACCTCGCAGATGTGATCTCTTATCAAATCGCCACTCTCCTATTTTACCATATGTCAGCTCCCCCTGTATATAACAGTCGCAATGTACTTATTTTAGAATACATAATGAAACTGATAAAGTAAAACTAAGGTTGTATAAGGTTGCAACAAAACTTAGTAGTTCCATGAGCGTCTAATAAGAAATCTTATAGAACTAAGCAAAAAAGAATGACCACAAAATTGCATAAAGTATGGAGAGAATACTTGAAGCTAATGACTCAGGATGTAAATTCTGTTCTCTAACTTATCTCCACGTATTTAAGTTAAACAATCGTGTCAAACAGAATCACCTTCATGTTGTAGTCGCATCCATATGTGTAATGGATGATAAACTTCCCCTTGGTGGACAAATCCCATGGAGGCTGAAAGATACAATGGGAGCACTTAGGAATACGGAGCAAAGAAAATAATTTCATAACTTTGACAAAACAAATTAACAGTAACAGTAATCAGCACATGGTAGATTCCACCTGAAGCATGAAATCCTTCCGTAGTATGTGCCGCACCCCATGCAAAGCAGAGGCGATTGCGTAACCGTACCTTATCAAACAGAAAAAGAGAAGAGTCAAGCTGTTAGATAACAATGATGGGATTCAAAAGGCAAGGAGCTAATTTACGAATAGAGATTTTTGGTTTCCAGTGCTAACATTTCCAGCACCCATCCAAATGCCTTATCAGTATCTGGATCGTTTTTCATTGTCAGCGAGACATTCATCCATGTAGGAGCAATCTTTTCAAGTGATTCCTGCATAAGTAAGTAAATACATCAATTTTAATGCATAACAGAACAAACAACATATTCCTGGTAACCAACATCACATCTAGCTAAACCCCTTTTAGAAATCTTTGGGGTTCAACTCGTATATATATATATATGAAACAGGGATAAGCACATACAATCATTATAGCAGAGATAATCTCACCTTGCTTATAATAACAGGAGAGTTGCCAATGGGATCGATATTTGTCACAGGGCCCATGTCCGCTGGATAATACTTTCTGACTATGTTTTCGTACTTTTCAGGAGTAATATAGAAAAACGGAAAAGCGGCTGGATATCCTCCAACAGCCAAATTGGGAAGGGGATTAACAAATATATGATCAGGCTCTGCCATCAGCACATAGCTGCACCGACATTAACATGCGTCTGAGATTTAGCAAAGCAAACAGTAAAACATTTATGGGTAAGAAGTGATACAGGACTTACTCTTCCTTGATGGTAGCTCTTTCAAGCCACTGCACGAATGCCCATGGTCTATTCAAGACAACATACCCCTAAAAACAAAAGAGTGATTCAATAATAAAACAGCAACAAGACTGAGACCAAGTGAAGAAGAGAGAGAGAGAGAGAGAGAGAGAGAGAGAGAGAGTAAAAATTCTCACCCGATCAAGACCTGGAGGTAGAGGATCAACCACAAACGTCGGTATTTCATCCATCAAGTTATCGGGATTACCCGAATGCAAAATTCGAGTAAAGCCTCCCATGTCAGAACCAGGAAGAGCTTTCTTCTGATTATACCAGTAATACATTATACGACACTGCCACTTATTATAAGGTGCATCAGTAGCTGTTAAGGCAACATGAAAAGGAGCTGGAGTACTCTTAGCCTTTCTAATATTTAGAGGCATCTGAACAACAGGATCTAGAAGTGTACTTCCATCTGAATCATCAGCAGCAGATCTATTGTGGACTATGAGTGTGAGAAGATTATATGTAACAACAAAGAAACCAAAACCTAAGAGAAACAGAAGCAACCCCGACGCTTTTCCCATTGTTTTATTCTCAAATCAAAGCTAGAATACAAAAGCAAACTTAAAAGTGATTGATTCTTCCACTACGGCCTTGAATCTTAGTAGAATAGATTCATGGCAGTGGGCTCATTCAATTCCTGCAAAAAAAAAAAAAAAAAAAAAACAGTTAAGCGAAGTGTTAGAAAGCAAACTTTGCAAATTGAGAACCACGATAAGATCCACGGAGGAAATCGGCTAAGTTACGGAAACGCATTCAATTTTGAGCTCAAACAAAAGGAAATGAAGAAATTCATCAATTACACGTATCGAATTCCAGAAAGAAAACAAAAAAAAAAAACTAAAAGATCTGAAGAAGCAGAAGCCGACAATAATCCTAAAATTTGAAGTTTGCAGATTCGTAGAGAATATACCTAAGGGAGGGGGAAGAAGTCGCCGGAGGAAAAGAATAAGCGATCGGAGGAATAAATAATGCGAAGCGGAGTTGACTAACAGCACATCATGAAGGATTTTAATTCACGGAGACTACATAACATGACAAATGGTGGTGATTGGATCGTGCCAATGAAAACAAAACAAACAAACAAAAAATGATTAAAATTCTTCCTTTGGAGAAAGGTGCAGTGTATGCGCAGGCACGACTTTGGCAAAACAGCTTGGAAACATGAATCAAAAAATCACCAACAGATACTGAGCGTGAGAAAGGATTGTATAGGTCACGAGAGAATTTTAGTCTCAACTTCGGCCCAAAATGGATTATATAAAAAGGAGCATTCCAAAGGTTATTCTTTGTATGGTTTTCTAACTTTTGGAAAACGTGCTCCTCGCTATTGAGTTCGTCAGAATCTGACTGAAGCTTTTCGCTACTCAAGTGAAACTATACGTTACAAAGATAATTTGACACCGTTTATAAAAGACATCTCTTGAATTTAATGGAACTTATTTCCTCATCGACAATTGTTGTAAAGTTTCAACAAAAGAGACATGTTAAATCCCAAAAAAATAAGAAGAAAAATACTCATCATATAAAAAGCGGTAAAAACAAAAAACCATAGCTTGGGAAGTCAAATTCTCCCTCCCATACAGAAATTATTCCAAAAGGGTAAAACTTATCGTCCAAAGGATAAATTTGACCTTTGCTCCTCTCTAGTTTTAAGGAAAAAGATTTCATCAACATCTTTTCTTATCTTATAAAGTCTGAAAAACTGCAAATAAATCGGGAAAAAAAAAGGAAAGCCGAAGCTTTATGGTGAATAGTAGGGTACTTCCTCATCCAGATCCAGATCCGTACTTCTTTCCGAGAAGAAGTAACTGCAGCTTGTCATAACCAGAAAGCACACCAGCACCTGCAATGGCACGAAGGATGTTGGCACCAGCACCCTTGAACAAAGACTTGGGTCCTTCCTTCTTCAGGATCTGTTGGAACGCATCCAACGAACTCTTGTACTTGACGGCTTCACCTGATGTCATCATCATTCTTCTGCGAACCGTGTCAATTGGGTAGGAAGCAAGACCAGCACCATTGGTGATGAGCCATCCAAGAGCAAAGCTAGCGAAGAAGCTGTCCTGAAATTTCCAGAAAGGAAAGAGAGATAACAACATTAGAAACAAACAAAGGCACTATAGGGTCAATCTATGGACATGAGAGAGTTATTGGAGCACAAACAAACCTGCAAGTCACCAGGGAGAAGAGGCTTCAAAGAGTCGTACAGTCCAAAGTAGAGACCACGGTAGACAATGATACCAACACAGGAGATGTTGAATCCACGGTAAAGTCCAGCAATACCATCAGACTTGAGGGTCTTCTTGTAGACATCAACAAGACCATTGAACTGCCTTTCACCTCCCTTCTTGGCAGCCTTAGAGTCATTGGCAAGACGGGTACGTGCGTAGTCAAGAGAGTACACAAAGAGAAGGGAAGAGGCACCAGCAGCACCTCCAGATCCCAAGTTACCAGCAAACCACTTCCAGTAGCCATCCCTGTCTTTCTTGAAGTTGAAAAGCCTCTTGAAGTAATCTTTGAATGCAAAGTTCAAGGCCTAGCATGCAAGTTCAAAGAAAGATCAGCAACCAATGCATTATCATATTAGTACTAAACATTTTTTTGGAGCAAAGAATTAAAACTTAACCAACCTGAGTTGGGAAGTAACGGATGACATTAGCAGTGTTTCCTCTCCACAAAGAACCGAAACCCTCATCCTTAATCGTCCTGCCGAAGCAGTCACCAATACCCTTGTAGGGCTCAGAGAGTCTGCCAGCCTTGAGCATCTCATCCTGGTTTTGAATCAAAAGCTTGACACGCTCGATGGGAGCAGCAGCAGTCTTTGACACAGCAGCAGAAACACCACCCATTAAGAAATCAATAGCAAAGCTGGTGAATCCCTTCTCTCCTGGAGCTTGGACAAACACTGGAGAAGCAGTTGTTGTCATAATCCGAGATGTGGACGCAAGGGGGTACTGGAACGCAGCATTGGAGTAGTTCCCATATGCACGCCTCTGGAATGTAGCAGGCCTCTGGAAAGCTCCATGAATGTCATGAGTTACACTTGAACGCATGAGTTGGCCAGAAGCCTTCTGCAGAATCGTGGGGTGCTGAGTCTGATCAACCATTTTGACCTCTGCAAAAGCAAACAACCATTAACAAACTATAAGACTGCAGAAAAACCATTTATGCGCCTAAACAGAAACACATTAGGCAGTGAGAATCATTTAAGACCGATTGCAAATACAAACATAAGCAGCAAAAAACGACTGTAGATCACATAAGCTTTTCCAACACAGGAGGCCAGTTTGGCTTTGAAAACTGAGTTATACATCGTCAACATAAGAGAGCATACACGAAAAAAACAATGCTAATACACACAAAACTAACAAACATGGCTTAATTGGAACACTGGATGGACTTTTTTAAGAGAAGGTTATACAAATACGACTTCAGACGTATGCTTTATGTATAAGAAAGCTAGTAACAGATCAATCCAATATATACTCTATGAAATGATGCAACCCAAAGGTCATTTCCGAGCAGATCCATACATAAGCAGAAAAAATTTCGTCCACGAGGTCCGCACAACAGATCCATACATCAGTAACCAAATGGCGTAAAATATAAGCAAAACAGCCGAATCATTTCCGAGGAATACACAAGCAGATCGAAGAAACGTAAAGAAAACAAGCAGATCTAGTCGAACAAAACAGCGATCTAGATTCAAATCATCCAGAAATACACATCAGATCTTCAACACACGAATCTAAATCATTTTACCTTGTTGATATAACATATAAGACTGAAATCAGAGATCCAATAAAATCAAATGAACAAACAATGGAGAAACAACGAGATTTAAAGCGATGAGAGATCTGAGAGAAAGCTAAACATACCTAAAAGGAATCGATGGATAAGCGAAATCGGAGGAGCAAGATTCTTCGCCCTTTCTTGTAGGAGATGAGCGAAGAAGAAGAAAGAATGAGAGAACTTTCTTTGTGGCGATGAGGCGAGTTTTTTGTTGGCCTTTTATTGCCTCGAGAAATAGGGTCACCAGTAGTGAATGGAAATGATCTGGTGTTACGCTCCCTACTCTACGCTCGAAGCTGTAAGGTCCGTTAGATCATCGAGATTGGAATATATGGATTTTAAACCGTTGATTATGATTACTTAAGGAAATATTAGGTTTATGGAAATGTACGACTCCGTTATTGGCCATTGATCTTGCCAACTTTTTTGCGCCGGAAATCTGGAATGTTATTGGCGATTGCTGGATTGTTTAGTCAACTGTCCATACGGTGACGTTTTCCTGCTAATCGCTACAGTGAAGAAGTATTGTACTGCTTTTTGCTATACGGTAAAAAATATGGATTTGAACTATACGATCGATTATGTGGTGATCATACAAATATTTATACGGATGTTATACGGCCGTATAAACACTATGTGTTTTTAATAAAAAATTTCTTGACAAAACTAACACTTGGTCTTCTTTTTATGTCATTTTTGTTTAGTCTCAATTATTTAAGATGATTAGCATGTCAAAATTATTATTTAGTATCAGTATTATATAATTAGTATAAGCGAAACAAATAGTTTTCATAAGTAGATATTCAATCTCGTTTTTTCTCACTATTTTAGGTTATTGTTTCAAAATTCAAAAAATTGTTATAATTTGCTTAGTGCCTATATTTTATGTATGTATTAGGGTGAGTGTTTGTGCAAACTCACGGATTTTGTCGTAAATGTATTATGTTTAATGTGTTGTAAAACTAGAGGGATAGATTGAATTGGTTGTGTCTTATTCCATCAGTAATCAAGAGTATAAATATGATTACAAATAGGCAAAGTCTAGATGGAATAGGAAGTCTAGAACCATCTAGAACATGGGCCGGATATGGGCCGGTTATGGACATCCTCATAATGATTTCATAACACTCCCCCTTGGATGACATAACCGTGCTAGATGCTAAAGATCATTGTAATGTGCTTGGGGATGTTGCCTCATTAAAACCTTACCAGGAAAACCCAGTGGGACAAAACCATGGTGAAGGAAAAAGAGTGCAACACACATTACTCCCCCTTGTTTGAAGCATCACTGAAGATCTTTGAGTCTTCGCATTCCAATCTGATGTATGAGCTTCCGGAACGTCGACGTTGGCAACGACTTAGTAAATAGATCGGCTGAGTTGTCACAGGATCGAACTTTGACCACTCGAACTTCGCCAGACTTTTGTAGTTCGTGTGTGAAGAAGAACTTTGGCAATATGTGCTTCGTTCGGTCACCTTTGATGTAGCCGTCCTTGAGTTGTGCAATGCAAGCCGCGTTGTCCTCATACATGATGGTTGGTTCCTTGTCTTCAACCATGCCACAATCAGATCGGATGTGTTGAGTCATCGACCTTAACCAGACACACTCTCGGCTAGCTTCATGTATCGCCAGAATCTCTGCGTGATTAGATGAAGTAGCTGCAATGGTCTGCTTCATGGACCGCCATGATATCGTTGTGCCTCCGTGGGTAAACACATAACCTGTCTGCGATCTAGCGTTATGCGGATCCGATAAGTAACCTGCATCAGCAAAACCAACTAAAACTTCCTTGTTATGGTTAGTGTAAAATAAACCTAAGTCCTTCGTTCCTTGTAGGTAACGTAGGATATGTTTGATACCGTTCCAGTGTCTTTGAGTTGGACATGAACTAAATCTAGATAGGAGATTCACGGCAAAACATATATCTGGTCTAGTGTGGCTAGCCAAATACATTAAGGCTCCTATAGCACTGAGGTATGGCATTTCCGGACCGAGAATTTCCTCATCGTCCTTCCTTGGACCGAATGGATCGTTTTCCAAACTTAGGCTTCTCACAACCATTGGGCTGCTCAATGGGTGAGCCTGGTCCATATTAAATCTCTTGAGTACCTTTTTAGTGTATGCCGATTGATGCACAAGAATTCCATCATTAGTGTACTCAAGCTGTAACCCCAAACAGAATTTTGTTTTACCTAGGTCTTTCATCTCAAACTCTTTCTTGAGGTATTCAACTGTTTGGGCGATTTCCCCAGAGGTCCCAAGGATGTTTAAATCATCCACGTATACTGCTATGATTACAAATCCCTTGTTTGCAAACTTCTTTATAAAAATACATGGACTTATGGGGTCGTTCTTATAGCCCTCTTTGACTAGGTACTCACTCAATCTATTGTACCACATACGCCCACTTTGTTTAAGTCCATATAGGGATTTGTTCAGCTTTATGCAGTGTTGTTCTCGAGAACCTTTCTTATCTTTGAGCTCAATACCCTCTGGGACTTTCATATATATCTCATTATCCAGTGGACCATATAAGTATGCGGTCACTACGTCCATTAGCCGCAAATCCAAATTTTCTCTTATAGCCAGACTTATTAAGAATCTAAAAGTTGTAGCATCCACCACAGGGGAGTATGTCTCCTCATAGTCTATTCCTGGTCTCTGTGAGAATCCTTGTGCAACTAGCCGTGCTTTGTATCTCACGATTTTACCATGTTCATTTCTTTTCCTCACAAAGACCCATTTATGTCCAACTGGTTTAATGTCATAAGTTGTCCGGATTATTGGACCAAAGACATCTCTTTTCCTTAATGAATTTAACTCCACGTTTATAGCTTCTTTCCATTTAGTCCAATCCTTACTTTGAGTGCACTCATATATTGACGTGGGTTCTGGATCCTCGGTTATATCCATAAGTTCAAGTGCTACCTTAAATGCAAATATATCATCAATTTCTACACACTTTCTGTTCCATTGTATTCCAGACATAACATAATTTATTGAGATCTCATTGTTATCAGGAACTTCAGGACCATGAAGCTCGGCGTCCCGAGCCTCATTGTTTGGTACCATCGGTTCGGTTATGTCTGGGGTTCCCTGGACCTCGGATTCCTTAACCACAGATTCAGCACCTTTCTTTAATTTCCGAGGGTTCTTATCTTTGGAACCTATTGGCCGGCCACGTTTTAATCGTGTTTTAGACTCTGTAGCAACTTGATTGTGTCCCTCTTGGACATCAATACGAATTGGTGCATTAACAGCTGGTATATATGACTTAGTTACTCTTTTCGGGTCAGCAAAGGAATCTGGCAATTGATTAGCTAGCTTTTGTAAATGTATTATCTTTTGGACTTCTAATTCACATTCTTGAGTCCGAGGATCTTGCCATGTTGAGGACGTTTGATTCCATGTAATTTCCTTTACCAGCTCATTATTATCTCCTCCTAATGTTGGATAAACGGATTCGTCAAAATGACAATCCGCGTACCTGGCCTTAAATAGATCACCCGTGGTTGGCTCAAGGTACTTAATAATCGTGGGAGAATCGTATCCAACATATATCCTCATCCTCCTTTGAGGGCCCATCTTTGTTCTCTGTGGTGGTGCAATCGGTACATAAATGGCACATCCGAATGTCTTAAGATGGGATATGTCTGGCTCTCGACCCGTTATCAATTGTGATGGGGAATACTTATGTTCACTAGATGGCCTGATGCGAATTAACTCTGCTGCATGTAAAACCGCATGTCCCCAAGCTGAGACCGGGAGTTGTGATCTCATAAGCAATGGTCTGGCTATTAATTGTACGCGTTTAATAAATGATTCTGCCAAACCGTTTTGTGTATGTACATGTGCCACAGAATGTTCAACACTTACCCCCATGGACATACAATAATCATTAAACGCTGGGGACGTGAATTCACCAGCATTATCAAGGCGTATGGTTTTTAAAGGAAAATCTGGAAAATGTGCCCTTAACCGTATTATCTGGGCAAGTAATCTTGCAAACGCCAAATTTCTAGTTGATAACAGGCAGACATGTGACCATCTCGTAGATGCATCAATAAGGACCATAAAATATCTAAATGTCCCACAAGGTGGGTGTATTGGTCCGCATATGTCTCCTTGTATTCTTTCCAGAAAGTTTATTGTTTCCTTAGTTACTTTAACTGGTGACGGCCTAGTAATGAGTTTCCCTAGTGAACATGCTTCACACGTGAGATTCTTTGGGATAACTCTTCTTTCTTTCAATGTGTGCCCATTAGTATTTGTTAATAGTTTTCGCATCATGTTAGAACCGGGATGGCCAAGCCGGTTATGCCAAAGAGTGAAATTCTCGGTAAACGCTTTGTTTACCGTGGCATTTGCTTTTATCATATTGATCTTAGCACAATAAATGCCTGTAGAAACGGCAGGTATAGTCTCTAGGACTTTCTTATGGCCTTGGGCAAATTCGAATATTTGAAGGAACTCTTTGTTACCTTCGCCCTTAGTCTCAATATGAAGGCCATTCATTCGGATATCTTTAAAGCTCAATAAGCTTCTCTTTGAGTTGGGTGAATATAATGCATCAGAAATTTCTAGATGCGTGCCCTTAGGTAACAAAACATGGGCCTGGCCGTGGCCTTCAATCATATTGACTATACCCGCAATGGTGGTCACATTTGCCCTTTTAAGTGTAAGATCAATGAAATATCTTTTGTCTCTTAGAATCGTGTGGCTTGACCCACTGTCCACAACGAACACATCCATATCACCATTCATTCTTCAAAATAATAAACACATCTTTAGAGACTTTAAAATAACACCCTTTTATTCCATTAAGTTCAAAATAATAGCAATAAAACAAAATCCAAAACATAAACTAGAAAACGTAAATGCAAATCATAAAAGCAAACATAAAACAGAAAATCGAAAAAGGAACAACTTGGTCACTTAAGTAAATCTGAGGTTTCATAGTTTGTCTGATCATCTTGCCCATGGTCAAAATCTCCTTCGTTATCATGCTGGATCATGTGGGTTTCTGGGTTCTTCCCTTTAAGGCTCTCTTGATAGAGGTTAACTAGATGCCTGGGAGTCCGACATGTCTTAGCCCAATGATTGCTCATTCCAAAGGTCCAAAGGATCTTCAATAGTTAGGTATTGGTCCTTGAGACCCTCAGCAAGATGATGGCGAATGATCGATATTGTTCTGTATCTATTCTTTTCATTTTCATCATTACCCTCAGTGATACATTCGCCAAGTCCTTTTGACTTTAAATTTATCTTTGTGTCCAATGCCCACTGTAGGTAATTGTGGGCAGCATAATCCAAGTTGCTTATTTTCGACATCTGAAACGTTTATCTTAATTTTCTAAGTTTCATGAAAAATTAAAATCTAGGTGTATAATGCAATACAAGTCACGAATGCATAATGTTTGATTTAAACAAGTTTTATGTTTTCTAACAAGATATTCTTAACTAGCAACCTAGCATAAGATATCTATATGTTTATGATGCAAACCTATCATGTGAATTCTAAACCGTTCATGATGATTGAATTTTAATATGTCCGGTTTTTAAGCAAAACATGTTGGGTCAATTGATTATGATGCAGTTTCAGTCAATCAGGTTTAACAATCAATTAGAACAATCAATTTATTCAAACTAACAGGTGGGTTCAATTACATCATGCAACCAAATTCGATTTTGACTAAGAAGGGTTTTCGGGCAGAAGGTTCTTTGTCGATCGACGGAATCTTAGTATCGATCGACAAGGGTTCAATTCAAGCAATAGGTTTCGGGAAGAGAGTTCCGCGTCGATCGACGGAAGCCTAGTGTCGATCGACACGGGTTCAATTCAAACGACAGTTTTAGACAGAGAGTTCTAAGTCGATCGACAGAGGTGAAGCCTGTCGATCGACACCGGTTTAATTCAAGCAAAACAGTCCAATTTTAAGTGATTTAAGTTAGATGCAAATTAGGGTTCCATTAAGGTGATCAATTATGAAACAGGATGGAATTAATCAAACAAACAAACGATAATATGAACAAGCGTGATCAAATTTTAGGGTTTCTTGGTTTTAATGATTTTAGGGTTTTATCGTTCTAGGGTTTTATAGTCACTTACCTTAACCTCTGCTTTTGTTTGAATTGATGATTTAAGGATGCTCTTAGTTCGCCGTAACCTTGGTAGGCTGTATGAACTTTCTTGTTGAGATCGAGCTAAGCTTCGTCCGGACTTTGTTGATGGAGGCTTAGATTTTCGGAAATTAGGGTTTAGAGAATTCGAAGGCTTTTGAGAGAGAGTATCGTGCTGATAACGTGTTGTAAAACTAGAGGGATAGATTGAATTGGTTGTGTCTTATTCCATTAGTAATCAAGAGTATAAATAGGATTACAAATAGGCAAAGTCTAGATGGAATAGGAAGTCTAAAACCATCTAGAACATGGGCCGGATATGGGCCGGTTATGGACATCCTCATAATGATTTCATAACATAATGTATTATGTTTAGTGGTTTTGATTTTTTATCCAAAAAATATATGTAAGATATGTATGAATGAATGTGTGGAAAATTCTTGTTGACTAAATCAATGTTGGAGAGACTTTTATTGCTCTTATGGACTAATTCAATGTCAGAGAGACTCTTGTTGTACGATGTACTTTTTTATTTTAGTCGTACCAAACAACTAATTGTACCATGTCTTTACAGTTGTACTAAATAATACCTATTTATACTATTTCCTTACAGTTATACCAAATAATAACAAAGTTGTACAATGAAACAACATTTGTACCAAATATTACTATCTAAGTTATACCAAATAGGAGTATTGTAGAAAGGAGTATGCCAGAGAATACGCCAGAAAGGAGTAGACCCAAATTGGAGTATGTGAGACATTTGTCCGATATGTATTCTCTTTTTATCGCAATATATATATTTACCAGCGTTCATGAATTTCATTCAGGCCCGACCCCTTACCATAATGGGCTCTATGTCTAAAAAAAATTCGAAACTTGTAGGGCCCTTTTTGCAGACTAATAAAAATTTAGAGTTCTTTTCATAAAATATTCAAAATTTAAGGGTTTTTTTGCAAAAAATTTTTTTACCAAAATTGTAAAGCCAGTCTAGTGCAATTGCACACCTTGCACTCCCATGAAATCAGGACTGATTGCATTATAACATACTTCCAACATGGTTTTGTCCCAATAATAACAAAACTGTTATAAAAAGAATGGTATAATTTATCATTTCGATAAATATTAATAAGAACAAAAATATTATACCCGGTAAAAAATGAGATATTGATGAAAATAAGATTGAGAGAGAATGAATGATTTGCTATTTCTTCTTGTTGAAGTTATGAATTGTGTGTGCTTACAAATGAAGGAAATGCATCATTTATATAGAAGATGAAAAGCATAAGTTAGTGTTTGGGAGTAGGTAAATGGGCTCCATATAGTGGAATGCATATAGTGAAATGCATTATTATAACACTCCCCCTTGGAGACCAGTTTTACTATGTTTCTTGACTCGTGTCTTTAGTTGCCTCGTTAAAAACCTTTCTAGGAAAAACCCATTGGGAAAAACCTTAGAAGGGCAAAAAGAGTGCAACTAGCATGCTCCCCCTCGAGTGATCAAGTTTATAGATTTCGCTGATGGCGCATTTCAATGTCATATATATGCTTCTTGAACACCGAGGTAGGTAGTGATTTCGTGAAGAGATCTGCAGCATTGTCGCATGATCGGACATATCTTACTTCAATGTCTTTATTCTTCTCAAGCTCTTGGGTGTATGAGAAGAACTTTGGAGGGATATGTTTGGTTCTATCACTTTTAATATATCCTTCCTTTGTTTGGGCGACGCATGCGGCATTATCTTCATATAATATTGTCGGCTCCATATTTACAAGTAATCCACTGCATGATCGAATGTGTTGATATATTGACCTTAGCCATACACATTCTCTACTTGCTTCATGGAGTGCGATAAGCTCAGCATGATTTGAGGAAGTAGCTACAAGCGTTTGCTTCTGGGAACGCCAGGATATAGCGGTGCCTCCGACCGTGAAAACGTATCCTGTTTGTGATCTCGCTTTGTGCGGATCTGACAAATATCCTGCATCTGCAAAACCAACCATTTGGCTATTTGGATTTTTAGGGTAAAACAATCCTAAATCAATCGTCCCTTGAAGATATCGGAAAATATGTTTAATCCCATTCCAATGTCTTCGTGTAGGGGACGAGCTAAATCTTGCCAAAAGATTAACAGCAAATGATATATCAGGCCGAGTACAATTCGCAAGATACATGAGGGCTCCGATTGCACTTAGGTACGGTACTTCAGGACCAAGTATCTCTTCATTTTCTTCATGTGGTCGAAATGGATCATTTTCGACATTTAGTGATCTAACGACCATGGGGGTACTCAATGGATTTGCCTTATCCATATTAAATCGTTTTAGCACTCTTTTGGTATATGTAGATTGATGTACAAATATACCCTTTTGAGAGTGCTCAATTTGTAAACCAAGGCAGTACTTTGTCTGTCCGAGATCTTTCATTTCAAATTCCCCTTTTAAATATTTTGAGGCTTTCTGTATTTTTTCATGAGTTCCAATTATATTTAGATCATCAACATAGACCGCAATAATCACAAATCATGATGTTGTTTTCTTGATGAAAACACATGGGCATATTGGATTGTTCACGTATCCTTCTTTTGTTAAATGCTCACTGAGACGATTATACCACATACGTCCAGATTGCTTTAGTCCATATAATGATCTTTGCAATTTGATTGCACATAATTCTTTGGGTTTGGAACTTAATGCTTCTGGCATTTTAAATCCATCAGGGATTCTCATGTAGATATCCGTATCTAATGATCCATACAGATAAGCAGTAACAACATCCATGAGACGCATCTCTAGATTTTCGCAAGCGGCTAGACTCATCAGGAATCTAAACGTTATTGCATCCATGACAGGAGAATAGGTTTCCTCATAATCTATCCCAGGTCTTTGAGAAAAACCTTGAGCCACAAGACGAGCTTTATATCTCGTAATCTCATTATCTTCATTTCGTTTCCGAACGAAAACCCATTTATGTCCAACCGGTCTTACATCTACAGGTGTAAGTACAATCGGTCCGAATACACTTCGTTTGTTTAACGAATCAAGTTCGGTTTGAATGGCTTCTTTCCATTTTCTCCAGTCATCCCTCTTTTTACATTCATATACGGACTGAGGTTCTGGATCTTCGTTTTCTTCATTTATCTCTTTTGACACAAGATATGAGAAAACGTCATCCACAATAACCATCTCATTTCGATTCCAAACTTTTCCATTATGAATATAGTTGATAGAGGTCTCATGGTTTTCTTTAGGTTCATGATGTTCCACATCTTCATTCGTTTCTTGATGTGATTCTTCCAAAGTATTTTCAGCTACTCTGGGAACATCAACCTTTTCAATTTCCCTTTTCTTCCTAGGGTTTTTATCTTTAGAACCAACAGGTCTTCCACGCTTCAGGCGTGTCCTAGACTCTCGTGTATCATCTGCTCTTCCAGATTCTGTAGGAATCTCAATTCGAGCAGGAACATTTGCAGCTGGAATGTGCGACTTAGTTACTGTCTTAGTATCTGCAAAAGCATCTGGTAACTGATTCGCTATACTCTGCAAATGCATAATTCGTCGAACTTCCAGTTCAGACTGTTTCGTAGGAGGATCGAGATGTAATAAAGATGGCACACTCCACCTTATATCTTTTCCTACTTGTTTGTTTCCTCCCCCTAGAACTGGGAATTCTTTTTCATCAAAATGGCAGTCGGCAAACCGTGCCGTAAAGACATCACCAGTTTGAGGTTCTAAGTATCTTATAATAGATGGTGAATCATAGTCAACATATATCCCTAACCTTCTTTGTGGTCCCATCTTTGTACGTTGTGGGGGTGCTACAGGCACATACACCGCACAACCAAAAACCCTTAGATGAGAAATATTTGGTTCATGACCAAATACTAGTTGTAATGGGGAATACTTATGATATGCACTTGGTCTTACTCGGATAAGTGCTGCAGCATGTAAAATTGCATGCCCCCATACACTAGGTGAGAGTTTTGATCTCATGATCAACGGTCTTGCAATTAATTGCAGACGTTTAATTAATGATTCAGCCAAACCATTTTGTGTATGAACATGGGCTACAGGATGTTCAACTTCTATTCCCGTTACCATACAATAATCATTGAAGGCTTGGGATGTGAATTCACCAGCGTTGTCTAGTCTAACTCTTTTAATTGGATAATCAGAAAACTGAGCCTTTAGTTTGATTATCTGAGTTAGAAATCTCGCAAATGCCATATTTCGAGATGATAATAGACAAACATGTGACCATCTGCTGGATGCATCAATTAACACCATAAAATAGTGGAATGGTCCACATGATGGATGTATTGGTCCACATATATCGCCTTGAATCCGTTCAAGAAATTTTGGTGATTCTTTATCAACCTTTGTTGGAGATGGCCTTATGATCAATTTTCCAAGAGAACATGCAACACATGTCTTTCCATTCCCCTGATATACCTCCTGGGTTTTCAGTGGGTGACCATGTGAATTCTCTATGATCTTTCGCATCATTGAAATGCCTGGATGACCAAGGCGATCATGCCATAATGTGAAATCTTCTGGATTTCTTTTAACCACTAGATGTGATTCGATTGCATTTATATGAGTATAATGCAGTCCTGAAAGAAGTTTTGGAAATTTTTCCAATATAAGCCTTTTTCCGGATTTATTGGAAGTTACATACATATACTTTTTTCCATTTTCAGTCGCAGACTGAGTATCATATCCTTGAAGGTATATGTCTTTGAAACTCAACAAATTCCTTTTAGAATTCGGAGAAAATAAGGCATTTCTTATGGAAAACTTTGTTCCATTTGGCAACATAAAGTTGGCTTTACCAGTTCCTTCAATCAAGTCTGCAGGACCTGATATTGTATTCACAACGATTTTCGTTGGTTTTAAATCAGTGAAATATTTTCTATGTCTCAGAATAGTGTGCGTTGTTCCACTATCTGGTATACATATTTCTCTAATATTTCCTTTAGATATCATTCCGTTTGTTTTGCTTTCCATTTCCTGTGATCAAGATAGACACCAATAAAAGAAGAATAAATTTTATTCATTAAAAGAAAAACACACAATGATTATATATTAAATTGTTGTTAAAAAACAACATTATTTTTTCAAACAACGAAAAGCATAATATTATACATGGCATAAACAGAGACTATACAGTAGTCTCATTACAAGCATCTTGATTATCCGCAAGGTCTGTCATTTCGGCATCATCATCAAAGTCCGAAGCGTTAAGGTATGTATCACCTTCAGGGTGTTCCATAAGATTAACTTCCTTTCCTTTGCCTTTAACTGACTCTTGGTACAATTTGCAAAGGTGCAAAGGAGTACGACACACTTTGGACCAATGGCCTTTACATCCGCATCTGTAACAAACACCTTCACGCTTCTGGGTGAAATTGTCTTTCTTTTCTTTCCCTTTGAGATTTTGTTCAGACCGGACCCATTTAAATGACCGTCCTTTTGGATTATAATTTCTCCCACGGCCACGATTAAATCGACCACCACGACCCCGGTTGGTTTGATTTCCTCTCCCCGGATACCTCACATCCGTTTGTCCACGATTTTTTCCATCCATTGCGTTCACTTCAGGGACAGCAATTGTTCCTACAGGTCGAGCGTTATGGTTTTTGATGAGAAGCTCATTATTCTTCTCAGCCAACATTAGAGCCACAATCAACTCAGAAAACCTCTTGTATTTACAGTTCCTGTATTGTTCAGCAAGAACAAAATGTTCCTTATGGAATGTTAGGTAAGTTTTCTCGAGCATTTCCTCTTCGCTCACATTCTTTCCACAATATTCCAATCGGGACACAATTCTTAACATGGCGGAATTATAATTATCCACCTTGTCAAAATCAAGGAACCTTAAATTTGCCCACTCATCAAGAGCATGTGGGAGAGTTATTGCCCTTTGGTTGTCAAACCTTTCTTTAAGAGCTTTCCACAGCTCTACAGGGTCTTTTGTATTCGCATAATCATGCGTTAGATTTTCATCTAGATGTTTTCTCAGAAAAATTACCGCCCTTGCCTTTGCAGGGGCAGTCGATTCTTTTTCTTCTTTAATAGTATCTAATAGAGACTGAGAATCCAGATAAAGTTCAGCATCAGTGGACCATGCTATGTAATTTTCACCAGTGACTCTGAGAGCTGGGATCTTAAGCTTTTCGATGTTTGCCATTTGTTTCTAAAAAAAATAAAATCGAAAATATTATTATTAGAAATATAACATGATTTTAGAAACCATATACATTAATTAAAATTGCAATTACAAAGAACATTAAAGCATAAACAAGTAAACCGATATTCATGATAAACTCTTCGCGAGTAAATTCTCCGGCGAAGAGACCATAAATCACGGTAAGAAATACACCGATAATAAAAATCAAAAACAAACGAAACATTTTTCTTACAAAATGAGAACTAAAAATATTTTTTGTGAAATTGTTTGGAAGAAGATGAAATGTTTGAGTGATTTTGAAAGAGTGAAATATGAGTGTATTTATAGATGAAAAATACTGTTCATAGCCGTTATATAGCCGTTTTTAAAGTGAAAAAATTTTAAAAATTATTTTGAAATATTTTCTTTGTGACCGTTAAAATCGGATGAGAAAGAAAAATTATTCTGAAAATATTTGATAATCAATCAGATAAATTTACCAGTTCAAATATTAATTTTAGAAAAAACTGGTTGAATATTATATATACTAGACATAAAATTAACATAGAAGTAATAACAAAGTTATGGTGAAAAAGTCATCCAAGAGAGAATACTAAATAAATAATTAAAGCAATAGATAAATTTTCAGGGCGGTTGAACCGATCATAAATAATTAAAATAGTAAATAAATAAATTATGGTGTGTAAAACAACCATAAGAATAAATAAATAATCAGGCGGTAAACCGACCATAAATAATTAAAGCAGTAAGTAAATAAATTATGGTGTGTAGAACAACCATAATAATAAATAAATAATCAGGCGGTAAACCGACCATAAATAATTAAAGCAGTAAGTAAATAAATTATGGTGTGTAGAACAACCATAATAATAAATAAATAATCAGGCGGTAAACCGACCATAAATAATTAAAGCAGTAAATAAATAAATTATGGTGTGTGAAACAACCACATATAATTATTATGGAGGCGGTAGTCCGCACACCAAATGGTACAATAAGTATGCGTATGAAAATTGAGCTTTTTAGAGTGATCGTGCTGATAACGTGTTATAAAAAGAATGGTATAATTTATCATTTCGATAAATATTAATAAGAACAAAAATATTATACCCGGTAAAAAATGAGATATTGATGAAAATAAGATTGAGAGAGAATGAATGATTTGCTATTTCTTCTTGTTGAAGTTATGAATTGTGTGTGCTTACAAATGAAGGAAATGCATCATTTATATAGAAGATGAAAAGCATAAGTTAGTGTTTGGGAGTAGGTAAATGGGCTCCATATAGTGGAATGCATATAGTGAAATGCATTATTATAACAAAAACCATATACTTATATTTTTTTGTTTTAACTTTTGCCAATTTAATTATACTTAAAACCATTTTAATTTGAAATTTCATTTTAAAAACTTCTTGATATAATAATCTTTTGTTTTTGTTTTGTGAAAATAATATTAATTATTGTGTACATCTATATAGCTACGTCTCCAAAGTTCTTAATTATTTTCTCCTCCCTTATAGTAAGATTTCATTTTTTTAGTTAAAAATAAAATCACAAAATAAAAAGATCTTAATTTTTGAATTTATATCATATTTTCGCATAAGATCTTTAACTTTATTTATAACAAAACACATGCTCTTATCCTTTTTCATTTTAGTTATGTATTAAGTGTAATTTTTAATTTTATTTTATTTCAACTATTTATAATATGAAATATTTACGAATTTATATTTCGCTTTATGAATTTCATTCTAGATCAACATATTTGTTTAATTGTTATGACTTGTTTGATATTTTAAAATTTTCATACTTGTGAAACAACTTAACTTAATTAAATATTTATAAAGTGTGAAATGTACAGTAAAACCTCTATAAATTAATAACGTTGGGATCATGATATTTTATTAATTTAGCAAGATATTAATTTATCGAGTGATTAATTGAATCAAAAACGTTATTTGGGATCAAAAGATTCTATTGATTTATCGAGATATTAATTTATCGATTATTAATTTATCAAAGTTATACTGTATTAGTATAACCAAATTTATCAAACATGTAACTATTTAATGTAACTATTTTAGTGAACTATGTTCATATAATTTTTTGTTTTTAATTTATTTTAGAATATAATAATGACTTATAGATTATTTTTCATAATGTTAAAACTAAATATATTATTAGTATGTAAATTAAAGTTGAAATTAAAAAAGAAAAATTAAAAGTATGATGTGATTTACATGTGGATGACGAGGTGTCGTCACTATCAAATAGAAAAGCTAACTTTATACGTATAGATATTTTATTAGTTATAAATGTGGGTTGTATTTAGTAAATTAAAAATGAGTTCTTTTTTTTTAAAATGAGCCTATTTGTTAACAAGTCAATACTTACTAAAACTTTTATTTAACATAGAATTCAATTTGAGTTATTGATGATTGGACCGAAGATTGATTCTAAAGAATCAAATAAATAAATATAGTCTATGTAAATCTGCCAAATGGAAACCAAACATCAAACAAAAGAGATCGAAACAACCATGGTTGACATTTGAGAGATCTATGAAGTCTATAAGACTGTAAAGACATGCACAAATTTTATTAGTATTTTTCTTTTTTCTCACATTTAAAGAGAATAATATTTACTGAAAAACTATGAATCTTGTATTTATTTTGCTGTCTCTCATAAGTGTTTTGCATGTTGGATCTAATGAAGCTAAGTGCCCTAAAAATACTATAGCTTTTCAAAACAATCTTTCTCTTAGTCATAGCACTCTAAAAGTCCATTGTAAATCGAGAGACGACGATTTAGGCTACCATTTCGTGAAATATCAAGATGTTGCGTACAATTTTAGTTTTCGTGATCATTTTATTCTAATAACGATATTCGTATGTGATTTGTGGAAAGGAGCTAATTTGGAGTATCATAAGTATTTTACAGCATATAAAGCAACTAAATATGGTAGGTGTGACTTGTTATATACATGGAACGCACAAGATGATGCTATTTATCTCTCAACAAAAAGTAAGCCGAAGACACTCATGTATAGCTGGGATAAGAATTAATGTTCATACTATTATGTTTCCATCTTATGAACTAGCTATGTTGCCTCTTTGTGTTAAAGAGTATGTTTTATTCTGTTTATCTTTATAAATTATATATGAAATATATGTATTTACAAACAAAAAAGACCTCATTTATGTTTTTTCTTTATTTTGGTAATTCTATATTCAAACATCCATATGCAACATAAAAAAAATTGTACAACAAACTTGAAACTTGTTAGATTAAATGAGATATTGTATAAAGTGAATTTTGAGACAATATCGAGAATTCATAGTTCAAGATTTCGTACTTAATTATAGAGAAACTCATTATTCAGGAACATTATAATCAATAATTCAGTCAAACAAACAACTAATATAAACAAAAACTTGTGCAAAGTAAGCCTAAATATCAATAGAAAAGAAAGTAAAAACATCATAGATTTCTAAGTTTTTGGCCATTACTACAAAAGATTCAATAATCAAAACTTTTAAAAGTTACCTCAACCCAAATTAAAGTTCTATAATAATTAGTACTCAGAATAAAATATTATGATCGAAACATAATAAAATGGATTGTTTATGAGTTAGAGGTGATTGGATCAATCCAAACCAATCTAATCCAGTAGTCTAATGACTAAGAAGTTTGGATTTTAATGAGTTTATGAGTCAAATAGGTTAATGAGTTAAATGGATTGGGACCTTGTCGTTTGTTCATTTGACATTTCTATTCAAATGGTTCATCTAAATACTCCATCTGAACGAATAATTTCCATTCAAATGATATAATTTGGTTTAGTCAAATGATTTAAAATTTTTTGCCTAAATTTTAAAAACTCATCCAAATGATCCATCTAAATATTATTCATTTCTTACACTAAACGAACATTAATTCTCATCTTCATCCAAATGATTCATTTGAATAAACAAACGAACAACCCCTAGACAAAAATAAGTTAAGTTTAAATGGGTTATTGAGTTATCTATAACCAAACCAACATAAATCTAATAGATTATAAAACCAAATTAATTTGAGTTAAATGTTTGAAATTAACTTACCAATTTATAAACCAAAATTAGATGTGTAAACGAAAATTAAATGTGTAAACTGAAATTCCTCAAAACTTTAGGGTATAGAAACCGATATTTCTGATTGTTGCCGGATATGTGAGTATTGTAATGATTAACAAACCAACAATCATGATTTTTGGAGTTATGACCACTAAAATGACGTTTTATGAGAAAAGTTGAGTAAAAGATTTGATCTAGTGACATTATCATAGATATACGTCATATTATTGGGATACTACAATATACTTGTTTAAAATCCCATGTTTAGCTTTTTTGTTGATATTTTTTTATTTATTTAAACGATATTTTTTAACTAAAAATTAAGACAAACATTTGATCAGAATATGCTTTTTAAAATACCTAAAGACCAAATTAATTAATTTATAGAAAAAAGTAAGAAGCATTAGATACAACAAAACACAATGCAATAAAAAATGAGCATTTTTTTGTCAACAATACTTATTAAACTTTTATTTACAAAAGAATCCAATTTGACTTATTAATGATTTGACCAAAGACTGATTCTAGAGAATCAAATACATAAATATAGTCTATGTAAATCTGCCAAATGGAAGCCAAACATCAAACAAAAGAGATTGAAACAACCAGTGTTGACATTTGAGAAACCTATGAAGTCTATAAAACTGTAAAGACATGCACAAATTTTATCAGTGTTTTTCCATTTTTCTAAACTTAAAGAGAGTAAGATTTACTGAACACTATGAATCTTGTATTTATTTTGTTGTCACTCATAAGTGTTTTGCATGTTGGATCTAATGAAGCTAAGTGCCCTAAAAACACCATAGCTTTTCAGAACAATCTTTCTCTTAGCCAGAGCACTCTAAAAGTCCATTGTATATCGAGAGACGACAATCTAGGCTACCATTTCGTGAAATATAAAGATGTTGCGTACAATTTTAGTTTCCGTGATAATTTGATTCTAAGAACGTTTTTCATATGTGATTTGTGGAAAGGAGCTAATTTGGAGTATCATAAATCCTTTGAAGCATATAAAGCAGAAAAAACTAGAAAGTGTGACTTGTTATATACATGGAACGCAAAAGATGAAGCTATTTATTTATCAACAAAAAATCAGCCGGAGAGACTCATGTATAGCTGGGATAAGAATTAATGTTCATACTATTATGTTTTCATCTTATAAACTAGCTATGTTGCCTCTTTGTGCTAAAGAATATGTTTTATTCTGTTTATGTTTATAAACTATTATATGAAATAATAATTTTAAAATATGTGTTTACATATAAAAAAAAAGACCTCAATTATGTTTTTCTTTATCTTGGTAATTCTATATACTAACGTCTATATGCAACATAAAAAAAATTGTGCAACAAACTTGAAACTTTTTAAATTAAATGAGATACTGTATAAAGTGAAATTTGAGACAATATCGAGGATTCGTAGTTCAAGATTTTGTACTTAATTTTAGAGAAATTCATTATTCGAAAACATTATAATCAATAATTAGTCAAACAAACAACTAACATAAACAAAAACCTGTGCAAACTAAGCTTAAACATCAATAGAAAAGTAAGTACAAACATCATAGATTTTCAAGTTTTTGGCCATTACGGCGTAATATACGCACTACAAAAGATTCATTAATCAAAACGTTAAGAAGTTTACTCAACCAAATTATAATTCTATAATAATTACTAATTAGGACTCAAAATAAAATATTTTGATCGAAACATAATAAAATGGATTGTTTATGAGCTAGAGGTGATTGGACCAATCCAAACCTATTTTTTTTGTTGTTGATCAAACTAGTTTTATAGATTACTTAAACTCCAACGACGGATGAAATGTTAAAGTCTAACAAAGTAGACACTAATAAAGACTCGGCTAAAATATATGCCGTGAAAAATACATAAAAGATAGAGATAGAAGATACATGTTCTAAAAGACAAACAAAGTTATGTAGGATGATTTTCCGCTCATTGACATCACTTCTTTCACCGCTTCCCACCAAAGCAAGGTCCAATTGATATAGCCTATTGGAGACAAGCCGAATCCACACCAAGACACTGAGAAATTCCAGAGTCCACTGCTTACACAGTCAATCAGAGAAGACATCTTCGATCTAACTCCACGACGACGAGGCCCATCCTTGAAGACTCTTGGACCACTTCGCGAAGCCGATAGAACAAGCTGCCTTCAACCAGAAGCGACAAAGACCATGCTGAAAGACAGATCTAGTCAGTTTTTCTACTCGTGTACAACGAGGTCGATGACCTAAGACGAGATCCCAAACTGAGAAAGAAAGACCACTATTATGAAATCGTAAGAAGAGGAAGCAATCGAAACCTGCAAGAAGTAAACATGGGGGCTCTTCCGGCGGCGGCGAGGAGCGCCAACCACCAGAGAGATGGTGGTGGTGCTTTGTTGACGGCAACGGCTGCAAGGGTTTAGGGCGAACTCGCGAGAGAGAGTTTTGTAAAGAGAATTTATTTTTTCAATCCAAACCAATTTAATCCATTAATCTCATGAGTAAGAAGTTTGGATCTTAATGAGTTTATGAGTCAAATAGGTTAATGAGTTAAATGGATCAGAGCCTTTTCGTTTGCTTATTTGACAATTCTATTCAAATGGTTCATCTAAATGCTCCATCTAAATGAATCATTTCTATTCAAATGATCTAATTTGGTTTAGTCAAATGATTTTAAAATTTTTGCCTAAAATTTTAAAGCTCATCCAAATGAATATCTATCTAAATATTACTCATTTCTTACACTAAACGAATATCAATTTTCATCTTTATTTAAATGATTCATTTGAATAAACAAACGAAAAGTCTCTGAACAGAAATAAGTTAAGTTTAAATCAATATTTTTAAAATCGGACCGGCGATCGAACCAGAGAAACTTTTGGGTCATGGGTCAATGTGGTCCGACCGGATCGAACCGGTCGAACCATATTTAATAGTTTTTTAAAAAATAGTAATATAAATATTTTTTGTATAACTATAATATCCAAATATATAATATAGTGTTTGAATAAACATATATTTAAAAATTAATCATGAAAAAATCATTTTAATAAAAAAAAACTATTTAAAGACAAAGTTTAATGAGAAATAGTTAAGTTTATATGTAAAACAAAAAAGTTAAAAACATTAAACCATAACAAAAATTAACTAAATTTAAAACTAGTATTTGTTTCTATAAATTTTAATCATAAAAAAAATTAAATATGAAAAATGGAAATTTAAAAAAAAAAAAAAAAACTCAACCCCGAGTCAATCCAACCCGGTTAGCCGGCCGATTTGCGGTCGAACCAGGTCCGACCCCCGGTCCAGTCCGATTTTCAAAAATGGTTTATTGATTTAAAACGAATATAAATCTAATAAGATTATAAAACCAAGAATAATCTGAATTAAATGTCCGAAATTAACTTACCAATTTATAAATCAAAATTAGATGTGTAAACCAAAATTAATTGTGTAAACCGAAATCCCCCAAAACTTTAGGGTATAGAAACCGATATTTCTGATTGTTGCCGGAATCTCTCTCTCTCTCTCTCTCTCTCTCGAATTTCCGTTCATCTCTCTGATAGCGTCGAAGATATTAAATCGATACCATGTAAGTGAACTCTTTCATCTTCAAAGCTTTTTACTCGTTTATCTCTCTGATTCTCGGAGTTTCCTTCGATTCGCCTAAATCACTGTTTCAATTCTCAGTGGCCAATAATGTACGGCGAATCGATGCAGCAACTACCACCGGTACAGAATCAACACTTGGTTGGACCCGGCGGAGATTTGCACAGAGGTTCACCGATGCCACCGCCGATGATGCGGCAGCCCTCGGCCTCCTCCACTAACATCAATTCCGATTACCACCATTCCTCTGCCCCAAATCCCTTCGACTGTAAGTAGTAGTAGTAGTAGTATATTTGGTTCCAATGTATTGTAAGTCTTGAGCTTCACTATGAGATCTGATGTCTCTTGTTTGATGTTGCAGCACATGTAGACAGTTTTGGTGCGAAACGAATGAGGAAGCATACACAGAGAAGAGCTGTTGATTACACGAGCACCGTTGTCAAATATATTCAAGTAATGTATTTCCATGTATTTCCTCGTTAGACCCTTTTTGACTGATTGATTCTAACTCTCTTGTTCTTTGTAAAGTTGTCGTCTTGATAGCTATACTCATAGCCACTCTCTCCTTCCCCATTGTGATTCTCCGATCCCTTTAGTATCAAAATTCATTAGATAGCATTTGTCTTTTATGTAATGCAACTGATATTGATATGTGATTTAAGGTTAACTAGCTCATACTTTATGTGGAAATAGATGTGCATAGTGTGTTTACTCTATGTATGTTTTTTGTTCAGGCTCGAACATGGCAGAGAGACTCGAGGGATAGGACCTGTTTGCAACCAACCCCAGCTGCAGCAGTTGATGTGGGGTTTCTTTGGGTTTCTGAATTATGCTATAGATTCTTGATCTGAGGATCACTATATCCAGTATTTGAATAATTTTTCTGCTCTTAACTCCTATATAATTGTTTCAGATGCTTCCCACAGTTGCATATTCAGATAACCCTTCGACAAGTTTTGCTGCAAAGTTTGTTCACACATCTCTCAACAAGAACCGTTGTTCAATCAACTGTGTATTGGTATACCCCTCCAACAGCTGGGTGTATTATGTTCTTTTCTTTTTGCCATGCTATTTGCTGATTGGGTTTCTTGTATTTAGTGGACACCTTCAGGAAGACGACTTATCACTGGCTCCCATAGTGGGGAGTTTACTCTTTGGAATGGGCAATCTTTCAATTTTGAAATGATTCTACAGGTTCACTTCTCAGATTGTGTATATTAATCTTTGGGGATTTCTGTTTTTGATGTCTGTATAACTGTTTCTCCTGGTATTGACTGTTGAAATCTGCTGTCAATTTTCAGGCACATGATCAACCTATAAGATCTATGATATGGAGCCACAATGACAATTATATGGTTTCTGGTGATGATGGAGGCACAATAAAGTATTTTTTTCTTAAAATCCTTAACTTGTACCATGTAAATTAATGGCTCAGAAGTTTATGATTCAATTGAGTTTTTCCTTATGAATCAGGTATTGGCAGAATAACATGAACAATGTGAAAGCCAATAAAACTGCTCACAAAGAATCAATTCGTGATTTAAGGTAAAAAAATTGATATGTTAAATTACATTAGATGGATCTCTTCAAATTCTAACAACATGTATCAAACAGTTTCTGTAAAACAGATTTGAAGTTCTGCTCGTGTTCTGATGATACGACTATTAAAGTTTGGGATTTTGCTAAGTGCCAAGAAGATCTAACGTTAACCGGTAATGTGATTTGAACAGATTGGGGGCAGATAGAGAACTTAGTTGCTTTACTCTTCTTTTTTGAAAAGGCGAGATGTGTTTTAGCTGTATGTTATTAGAATTGCACCCTTAAGGAACACAGGAAATGGTGTTATTGAAATTTGGTTCGGTGTCATACCATGTAAAAGTAGTTAGTTTTGGAGACCCCAGTTTGTTTCTTAAACTAAGTTTCTTATCTTTTTTAAGGCATGCCTTCACTGTTTTTTCTTTTCTTTTCACATTTGTATATTCTGAGAATTATTGAAGTGACCTAAGGATTCTTTATATTTTGAACTCAGGCAGGCCATGGTTGGGATGTCAAGAGCGTTGACTGGCACCCCACAAAGTCCCTACTAGTTTCTGGTACATCATTTATAGACTTCTGTTTTTGAATAATGCAATAAGAAAGAAACCCTTGTATACTTTAGAGTTTCTCTCTGACTTACAATAGATTATTAATCGTTTTAATCTGTGTTGTCAGGTGGAAAAGACCAAATTGTCAAACTCTGGGATGCTAGAACTGGGCAAGAACTTTGCTCACTGTAAGTGGTACAAAACGTTATCTATATCTTTTTTATTAATAGTTTCAAGTTCAAAGCTTTGACGAATGCGATGGGCTATTCTCACTGTTGCAGTCATGGTCACAAAAACATGGTGCTTAGTGTGAAGTGGAACGAAAATGGCAATTGGCTTTTAACGGCCTCAAAAGATCAAATAATTAAGGTGAGGATCACTTCCTTTGGGGTATATGGATTTGAAACAAGCTTTTTTCATGTGCATTATGGAAGCATCTGTATGACACCGATGCATGTAATCTGCAGCTGTATGATATCAGGACTATGAAGGAGCTTGAATCCTTTCGTGGGCACAAGAAAGATGTAACATGTAAGCTGTCAAATTCTGTAATGATCATGCTTCATACCTGTGAAGACAGATAAATTGCCTGTATGAAAGTACCTTTCTGTACATTGACTAGGACTCTTAAGCATACACGTTCGAAAGGTTATCAGTGTGGGTATAACATAGGAGAGTTTTTTTAATATCAGTGGATGACGGTTCTCAATTTGTTTCTTTGACATTTCTTGTTGAAACTATTTCTAATTAAAGATTGCCAAACTCTTTTGAAGCTTTGGCATGGCATCCCTTCCATGAAGAATATTTTGTCAGTGGGAGTCTTGACGGATCCATTTGTCACTGGATTGTCGGGTAGGTACTGTTGTGAAGCACTATGCAATTTTATTTATTCATTCATGCTGCTATTGCTTTGAAATGATTTGTCAAATCATGTTTCTTGCTACATTTTATATCCAGCCATGAAGCATCTTTATGCTAGTAGGATCTAACTCTACCTTTTATTTGGTGGTTTTGTTTGAGGTTGGCTTAATTATGAAACTTTTCTTTATTCCCAGGCATGAAAACCCGCAGATTGAAATCCAAAATGCTCATGAAAACAGTGTTTGGGATCTTGCATGGCATCCTATTGGATATCTTCTTTGCAGGTAGCAATTACGATAATCTGGTGCTATGGTTTCCTTACAGTTTTATTCTATGATGGTCTGTGGTTAGCTATGCTCTTGAATAATTAATGCTTCAGTTTTTGATTTTCTACCCTAATTTCTGCAGTGGTAGCAATGATCACACGACCAAATTTTGGTGCAGAAACAGGCCTGCAGATAATCCCCGAGATGTTCTGCCTATGCAGAACCAAGGTTTTTTTTTGGGTGCTATTAGTATCTGATTTGTTTAGTAGGGAAAGGGTGTGAGTAGTGATTGGCTTATCCATATGATATGATTAAATAGTAAGGATGTTGTGATTGGCTTGGCTCTGGCAGGGTCAGTCTAGAATGACTGGTTCGAAATAGGCCTTGAGTTCTTAAGGTTCAGGCTTGACCCAGCCATTTGGCACCTTTGTCAACTGGAAAATTGTAAAAAAATACATACGTGACTGCTCCATCTCAGCTGGTCATATATGGGTGTTCTATATAAATTGGACCCAAGGAGTTTTAAAATCTCTGCCCATTAGCACCTTATCTACTCTCTTGCTCGTACTTTTAAGTTATATTATTGTCAGAAACTAGTGTTTTTAATTTATTGTTTATCAAGGAGTTGAAGCTGTAAATTGTATGTACTAATTAATAGTATAATTTGTACCAGGTTACAGCGAACAAGGTTTTGGTAATCGCATGCCTGATAATTTCCAACAGTCTGAGGCATCCCCAACTCCTGGGGCATTTATTCCTGGGCTGACACGGAATGAGGGAACCATCCCAGGAATCGGAATAGCAATGCCATTTGATGGATCCTCTCAAGGGGAACATAAACAACCTCTTCCAGGTTCAGTGGCATTGGGGGCTCCTCCGCTGCCACCTGGTCCCCACCCATCGCTTCTTGGAAGTGGGCAGCAGCAAGGGTACCAGCAACAACAACACCACCAAGGTCATCCCCAGCAAATGCCTCCAATGCCCAATATGCCTCATCATCAGCTACCTCCATCATCTCATATGCCATTGCACTCTCATCCTCATCTTCCCCGGGCTATGCAAATGCCTCCTCATGGTCACATGCCACCTTCCTCAATGCCCATGTCTCATCAGATGCCCGGTTCAATGGTATGTATCTCAGATCTCTTGTAATTTGACCACAACTTAAACCTGTCTTTTGTGGCTACCCCAACCATTAGTTGGATCCCTCTTCGTATGCTATCAACATAAATGGTTTTGCTTTACCGAGTAGAAAGAGTTGATATTCGCTTTTTGCTGGAGTAGGGAATACAAGGGGGCATGAATCCTCAGATGTCGCAAAGTCATTTTATGGGTGCTCCTCCGGGAGGATTTAAAGGACAAGGACCACCAAGCAGTGGTGGACCCCAAATGTATCCCCAAGGACGTGGTTTCAACCGTCCACAAATGATGCCAGGGTACAACAACCCTTTCCAGCAGGTACCTCTAATCACTCTTCTACTGTTCTACCCGTTGCGGTTTCACATAAATATTTGTACAAATAGGCGAGTGATGTTTGATTGAACCACATTACTCTTGAAGCTAGTTTGAAACTTACTGGCTAGGTTTCGATAGTATGATTGATGTTGAAAATGTCGAGCTGAATTGGTTGACTAATAAATGTTCTCTTTATTTTAAATCTGCAGCAGCCGCAGCCGCCTTTACCTGCTGGCCCTCCACCGCACACCAATCAGCCTCATCAGTAGACCACACCGTTGTAATAGTACATAAACTGTTTGTAGAAACTGCCAATGCTTCTAAAGAGTTTTATTATTCAACGCTGTGAAATGATTTGGTGGTCATGTTTTGATGCTTTAGCTGAACAAGTTACCTTACGGAAGTTTTAGTAGTGGCTTCACATGTCACAGAAAGAGTTTTTGTTTTCTTACATAAAATTGTTGCTATCTAGTGTTTCGTTTGAAGTTTACTCATGTTGAATTTAATCACTATAATGTACTTAAAAAAAATTCAGTCATTATCCTAATCGAAGAATATCACTTGAAACATTGGCGAGCTCACAATTCCAAGAAACCATAGTTTGAAGAAAATCCTTTTTCTCCTTTGTATAAATAAATGAGAAAACGTAAAGTTACACACTGTTTTCCAACTAAGAATCCACAACAATTAGTCATAGAAATATAACCATTCAGATTTTACCAAACTAATCCTTCGCAGGAGATGTTGCCTTGGAGGACTCTTGCCGTTTTTTCACAAAAAGCCTGCTCATATCCTCTGTGGCGACATTACTCCTACAGATATATAATCTCACGTTAGTATTTTAAACAAGACATTGCATCTAAATTAGGAACCAGTTCTCACAAAGATGCCAAGAAAGTCAGCAATTCATAACTGTCATATCACACGCAAAATCCCCTTTCGAAGCGCATTTATTCTAATCCTAATGAAGTATGAATGATTGATAACAACAATCTTAGCCAGGCCTTCTCAATAGCTTCCTAGGTTTGAGAAATAAAGTGAAGATAGAGGTGACTGATTGACGACTAACCTTCCCTTGAGCTGAGGAGGCACAAGCACATTACCCAAAGTTTCAGGAACATTCTTGGAATGAGGCAGATTTCCTCTTGGTAGCTTGGGACGACGAGGAAGAAGAGAAGAAGGATTCCCATTCAAATCTCTTTTCCTTAACGCACTCTCTGCCCTCGCAGCTGCAACAACTGAAGCATGGTCACCGCCACCACTCACCTGTGCGAGTGACGGTGACTCCAGTAGAAGCAAAGCATCTGGTAGCTTCGGAAGTGCATCACTCTCTTCTTGCTCATTTAAAGATCTCCTAAAAAAACACAATGGGTCAACTAAAAACTTAACCAACTACAAGACTGTAATACCAAACTTGACACAAAACAGTGCTTTAAACTTAACCTGACTATTCAATATCAGAATCCATCAAAAGGAGCTCACTTTCGCAATCTAGAAAACTAATATGTACTTGAAGTAGCCTAAAGGTAGAGACTTTTTAGCTATATGAAATCGAAAAGCGCTGCTTCAAACATACATATACAAAAGATGAATCGATAAGAAACTAAACTATATGAATCAAAAATCGTCAGATTGGTTCTAGAAACTCTACAAACACAATCTCGAGCGCTTTAATTGCAAAACCCAAGATTGAGAAACCCTAAAATCAAAATCACTCACTGTGTATTTGGAGGAGGAAAAGATTGAGCTAGAGATGGTTTATGTTGCGATTGTGGCAGAGGTTTCTTCTCCTCCTTGGCGGTGGCTAAGACATCGTCGTCGGAGGAAGAATCATCGTAGTCTACCAGTGGCATACCTTCCTTCTCCAACGTTTTTGCGATTTTTTTTTTTTGTTTTTTTTTTTTCACTGGAAATTATAATACGGGTGAATTTGGTTAATAACTAATAAAAAAATTTAAACATAATAACTAACCAAAAACCCTAAATTAATGGATATGATTAGTACCACACATAAGGGGTTTCGCTTAATTATTATGTTTTTATTTTTTTCTTGGTTATACTTGCCAATTTCTCTTATAATATTTACTATATTGATGAGATACAATTAAGGCTGGACAAAAGTTCGAAACCAAATAACCGAAGCAAACTCGACTCGAAATTATTCGAACATAATCAAATCCGATTTTCTAAAATATTTTAATGAACCTCAACCCCTAGCATCAAAAAATTCAAATCGAACCCCTATATGAAGAAGAAGACTTGTGAATCGTTTTAATAAGGTGGAAGATGATGTGTCTTCATGAGAAGAGATAAAATGTTTCTTCATATATATAGATTTTGAAATAGATTAAAACAATTTTTTAACCATAAATTTATTATAAAACACAATTCAACCAATGATAAAACAATTTACAGAATACAAATGGTTAAAAACTATAAAATATTAATTAATTCTCTATTGAAAATTGACAATATAATATAAGTTAAAACAATTATTTTCTTCTAAATCATCACTTACTATTTGTATATGATATTTTAAAAATTTATTATCTTATCGAATTGTGTTATATTTTGAACCGGTCCAATTCGGGACCAAAGAAATTTACTAATTTATCGTGTCTATTAATTTATAATGTATTTTGTATTGCATGTCGGATTTTAAGTGAATTTGATTAGACTAGGTAAATATGCGCATGTTTTTTTGTTTTGTCTGATGATTTAATAAAATTGTAATTTTAAGTGTTAAAATAAATATAACTAGATTTGATTAATCATGGAAAAACCGAAAGAAGAGCAAAGTGTTTTTGTGTATGCGGTTATCGGAAATTAAAATCGTTTTAAGTAAATCTATAAAATTTAAACTGGTAGATGTATTTTACACATATAAATTGTATAAAATTCAATCTTATGGCTCGAAGTTTCAGTAAATGTGAATATATATTGTCCCACATTAGTTAATGGTTAGAGAAATTGATGGAGATGATACTTCTGAATGGTAGTCGATTTATTATTCGGGTTGATTATGTTCTTGTCTCTTATCGTGCTATTTTAGTTTAGTTTAAAAATCTACATTGGAGAGAAATGGCTGGCACAGACAATATCCCATGTATATTGTCTTGTACACTTGACCAAATGACAATATCCAATGTTTTTATAATTGTCATTGTGCAATTAACCAAATGAAATTGAGTAAAACAAACAAAAGAAAGAAGATTTGTGCACATGTGAGTGTGACCCTCCACCAGTAACATTGGAACGTATGTATATGTATATACAGGGCTCAAAATCCACTCATCTCAAGCTACTCTGCTTGTTCCAGCTCGGTAGAGACCGTTCCGAATTAATGCTGAGATCGTTCAGTGGTGTACTATTGCATGATTTCAAAGGGCCTATGTTAAATCCCCTTAACCCTGGAGACCTTTGTTGGTATGCACTTGGCCTAGTATTACTGCCATTGTTGGCGATCCTGACTTTGCTTGGCGCTTCGCTCATAACCGAAGTGGTGAGGCACAGCTTGTTTTTATACGGCGAGTAACTCTCTGACTGTGTGTCGAAACTTCTTGGTCTTATCCTTGGGGAGCTCATAGATCTTGATTTTGCCTTTGCAGACTCTGTTGCAACCATATAAGTTGGTGTAGTGACTGCACCTGCGCCGGGGTTCTGTTGTTCCTCCTCACCTATCGAAACATGTCTTTTATGATTATTCGCCAATCTTCTCGGCGATGAGTTCCTTGGAGTTTTATTCAAAGTTTCGTCTTTTGGCTTTGTTTTTGAAGACAAGTCGAGATCTTCAAGCTCTTTGCTCTTGGTTATTTGGGTATCTACCCATTCGTCTAACCAGTACTTCCATTTCGTGTTGCTCCGTTTCTGGTATGACTCCGCGGATTTCTGATGTTCGTTCACAAAGAAACAGTTTTCAGGTCCAATATGAAACTTGTAATGCAACAAAATGTCGAATTAGCAAGCGTATAGGATACCCGGTGAGTGACTGCATATTCCTTTATCCTTTCTCTTCTTAGTGAAGCTTCTTTCTTGCTCATGACCACAGCTTCTGCCTCTTCTTTTGTTAAAAGACTATCGTCCCATCGCTTTTGACTGTTTGTGTCCACCTGAAAACGTAATATCTTCTTACATACTAAATAAAGAAAGTAGTGGACCTGTGTTCAATTAGAATAAGTACCTTGAGCATGTTCTCACTGAATATCTGAAATTTATTGCTCTCTTCGTAATCTCTCTGAGCAACACCGGTAATTTGTGTTCTCTTACCGTAAACCTGTGACTGAATGTTCACAACAGATTGCAAGCATTTTAGTGTAGTCATTGCTTGGCGTCTCACTGCACGACCTCTGATATATGCTTGAAGCTTCACTATTCCCTTCAACGCACGCAAAGCTTTCCTTGCCTGAAATGAAGTTCAAAAACATTATCAGTATGTCACCTGAAAACCCGACCGGAAAAATCAAAACAACAAACCAAAACAATCGGCTTTAATAGATTCACATATAAGTTGGTGTGGTGACTCCTTTTAACATGTTAACTCTCTAACTAACCTACTCAACTATAGTTGCTGAGCCGTCAACACAGATACAATGTAACTACATAAACTCCAGTACTAGACTAACACAAGACTTTCATGAAAATGATTCATTCTTCCAAAAACTCACAAAAGAGAAGGGAAGACAGATCTTACAAGATGACCACGAAAAGCTGTCTGAATCCGAGTAGCAGCGAGAACTTCTTCCTCTCTACTTAGAAACATTTGATATTGGACTACCAGATCAGAAGTTTCTGGAGATGTTGAATCTTTTAACTCTTCTATGGAATCTAACTGTCGACTACAAAATACTTGGCTGACCTCACCTACATCAGACACACTTTCCTCCTTATGTTCGTCGAGCGATTCGCCTATCGTCCTGTGCTCTGGAGGTGCTGTAATGGAAGGCAATCTCTTCTTAACCCTAAGCTTCCAAAATGTCCATTTTCTTCTCTTCTCTTTCTGAAAGAATTATACATAATAAGAATGAAACAAGAAGCAGAAAACAATCACAAGCAATAGTAGAATGAGATTTTTTCTCTTAATCTTTCACCTTCTCTGAGTTAGCTTCAGAAACAAAAATCCTTTTCAATACAGTGAACAAGCCTTTCTTCTTTGCCATTGTTTCACAACCATTTACCTGATGATATATATATTTCCTCTGAAACTTTCTCCGACAGTAAGTCAAACCAAATCTGAAACAAGAACCGAACTCTAGTTATTCAAACAAAGACCAAATCAAATCAAATCATTAAGGATACATATTGCCTGAGAACCTAAAATGTGCAAATCTAACATTACCATTTTCTTGAAAATCCAAGATTTGACGAATCATATACTCTAAGAATAGTTTGATTTCAAGGAAAAACAAAAACTCTGCAAATATTTCCTGAGATAAAGACATCCCTAGAAAAAACTAGATCACACAACAAGACACCAAAACCAAAACAAAGTACATTACTACAAAATGAAGGTACAACACAAAAACTTGAAGCCTGTCTCCAAGATTTGAATCAAAACATAAGAAAGAAAGAAAAAAACTTACTTGGTGGTTTGGTTAGAGAGGTTTTCTTTCTCATTAAAAAAAATAAATAAAACGTTTTGGTAGATTGAAATTTTTTGGAAAATGGAACAGAGACAAGATTGAGGAACAAGAGGTTTGTTGAACAGCGAAGAAGAAGAGTATTGATCAAATGATGTATGTATATGTGAACAAGAGAGGAAGATTTGTTGTCTTCTCCACTGTGCCGACAAGTGAACGTGTCACTTCACATTGCACACTCCAAATTATTGTTTTACCCCTCCAACTTCCTCCATATTCCTAATTTTTACCCCATTTATTAAGCTTTTAATTAATTAACACCGATAATTTGGTTTAAGCATCGAATTTGTCTTGTACGGTTTTTTTTTATAATCAAGATCTATATTCAATGTTTATTTTACAAAATGATTAGAAAACATAGCGTAATAGCTCGTGTTAATAGTTTGTTAGTATGTCCATTTCAACAAAGAAAAAAAAGTTTGTTTAGTATGTCAATTGCTCTTTATTGTATAAACAAAATAGTAAACAAAGGTTTTCCATGTCAAAGTTCTATTGTTTTACCCCTCCAACTCCTCCCTATTCCTAATTTTTACCCCATTTATTAAGCTTTTAATTATTACCGACATTTTGATTTTGGTTTAACATCTTCTGCATTGCTAATCGAATTTGTCTTATTCATTATTTTCTTATAATCAAAATCAAAATTCAATGTTTTATTTGACTATATGATTAGAAAACATAGCTTAATAGCTCGTATTAATAGTTTGTTAGTATGTCCATTTCAACAAAGAAAAAAAAAAGTTTGTTTAGTATGTCAATTGCTCTTTTTATTGTATAAAAAAAAAAAGTAAACAAAGGCTTTCCATGTGAATGTTCTATATAAATATCCCTCAGACAGATCCCAACTCATAAATGCATTATAAATGTCAAAGATGAGATAGTGACCATCCAAAAATAGTTACATCAGTTTATAAACAAATGAAGAAAAATAAAATATACTAACTAATTTTGCAAGAAATGAATAATTTATTAATAAAATATATGAAAAAGAATAATCTATTAACAAAATCAAGACCACCATGTTTCCCTTAACAACTAATCGTGTTTTGTATCTTTCGATACTGCTGTAAAAGTCATAGACCATATATCACCAATTTTGGCAAAGATAATTAGGTATACAATAATGAAAACTTTAAAAATTGATTAAATGACAATGACAAGCCAATCCATATTTGTTCAGATGGCAATAAAAGAAAACAAATTCTTCAAGTGTTATCAGACTCTCAAGAGTTTTCGCAAGATTTTCAAAAGAAAAAAAAAAAAAAAGAGTTTTCGCAACAAATCTAACTACATTTTTCTATATCATTGATAAATTCAAAGTGACAACATAGAATAGATGATCGAAAAGAAAACAAAATACACTTTGGTAGAGTTCAAATACAATTTTCAAAAAAGAATATTATTTTATCATACACAACTCACAAACAATAAATTCTAAAAAAAAAAAAACTCACTAACAAAATTTAATCTGAATCCAAATATGATACAAAGTCAACGCTAACTGAAACTACTAATCTAAAAATTTGGTTTATCAGAACAATTTGGTTGCACATTGTAACAATATCTCATTCTCAAAACCATAGTTACATTCTGTTCTTGATAAAAACTGAGCAAAAAAACAATCAAAAATTTGCCACTATTTACATTTCTCCTAAGTATAATCCTCAAAAAAATTAATTTTGTTTACAATCAATAAACAACACCGTACGGTAGTAGTAAGCCCAATAAAATGAGCCTGAGCCCAATAAAGCCCAATTCACTAAGTGATTTTCTTCCTCTGACCAGTTTCTTCCCTTTCTGTGCTCGACAAAACAAAACTGATCCGACTCATTCTCATTTCTAGGGTTCCAATCTATCTGTCTGCAACAAAAATGGCTTTCGCTGGTCGTATCAGATCGGGAATCTCCGTCTTCAAGAACATCTCCTTCTCAGATTCCGTCTCCTCTGCTAGATCCTTTCCTCGTGGAGCCTCGATTCTCCCTGCGGTAATCGTTTTCTCACTAATCGAATCTCAAAAGTCCAATTTTTTTTTTCCGGTTAGGAATCGATTTCTTACAAACCAGCCGATCGGATCTTCTGATTAGCTTAATAACAGGAGACGATGGAATTCTCGTAGTCTCGGGTTTACATTGTTCAGCATTCCATGTTTTTGAAGTCCTTAATCTGAAATGTTATCAATAAATTGTTGCTTTTTTGTATTGTTTATCACAGTTGAGAGATTATGCAACTGCTTCGGCTCCAAAAAACGTGAATGTTAAGGTACTTTTACACACCCTTTACACTTCAATGTTTACTTAGTCAGTTTTTGTGGTAAGGGTTGATTGCATCTGTATGTATCACGTTATTTGATCGATGGGAGAATCGTAACAAAGGCATAGCTGGATTTTGTAATAGTATCTGCGGAAGTGTATACGTGTTATGTTGTTACATTGTGTGTGTGTATGTTGTTTCAGGTGCCTATAGCTTTAGTTGGTGAATCTGGCAACTTTGCTTCGTGGTTGTACATTGCAGCTGTGAAACTTAATGCCTTGGAAAAGATTGAGTTGGATCTTTCTGAGATGATTGAGGCAATGAAGACAAGCCCTACTTTTGCACAGTTCACTAAAGATCCTTCTGTTCCTAGAGAGACGAGGTTGGCTGCTATTATGGATCTTTGTGGTCAAGCAAAGTTTGCTGAACCAACCAAGAACTTCCTCTGTATGTAACGAGAGCTTGAAATCGTTCTTGTTTATGATTTTGGTTAACCGTGTTGTAGAGTTTTGATCAAAAAGTTGTTTGCTTTTCTAAAAACAGCTTTGTTAGCTGAGAATGGAAAGCTGAAGAACCTAGATGTGATTGTGAAGAAATTCTTGCAGCTGACAACAGCGCATAGAGGAGACATCAAAGTTTTGGTTACTACAGTCATGGTAAAGCTATAAGTTTCATACTGTTGTTATCTCTAAAGAAACCAGAACTCATTGTTGTGAATTTTAAACAATATATATTTGACCAAACAGCCGCTTCCCGCTGCTGAGGAGAAGGAACTGAAGGAGACTCTCCAGGAGATCATCGGAGAAGGGAAAAAAGTAACTGTGGAACAAAAGGTATGTATCATAACGCGATGGCGCATCACAATGCTTGTGATTCAAAACCGTTGAGGGGGAAACTAAGCATCAATGTCTGTTTGTTTTTGCAGATTGATCCGAGTATCTACGGTGGACTTATCGTAGAGTTTCAACAAAAGGTGTTGGACATGTCTATCAGGACTAGGGCTCAACAGATGGAGAGGCTACTCCGTGAACCTGTTGACATCAACAACCTCTGAAAATCTGAGAGATTCCCCAAGAAAACATGTTTGTGATGATGCAACCAATTGACAAATAAATATGACCCTCGTGGGAAACAATATATAGTCACTACTGTTTGAAATTTGTCATTTGCATTTTACATTTGTTGTTTGCTTCGAAATAAGCTTTTTCGAGACATCAAATTTTCAACTTTTGTTATTGGTTAAGATCTAAATAGATTGTCAATTTGGTCAAATAGTTATGAGTCACGAGTGATGCAAACGGGGAGAGCCACGAAACAAATACAAGTACATTAAGGTGCCACGAAGATGCATAATTATCGAAGAGTGTATATACTTTCGATATTGGTTTTAACAAAAAAAAAATAATAGTAAAAACAAAATTGACGATTTCTCGCACACTATTTTTTAAAGGATTAATCTTTTTGTTTGCATCGACCATCATCTCTAACCTTAAGATTTTCTCTTCTTTGCTTCGAGCGAAACCCTAGAATCGGCCATTACCCAATTGAGCAAAGATGCTTCGAGTAGCAGGGAGGAGGCTTTTCTCTGTTTCGCAGAGATCTTCGACTGCGACCTCCTTCGTCCTTTCGAGAGACCATACCGTCTCCGATGGTGGCGACTCTTCTTCAGCCACCAGATCTAATCCCTCTGCAGATCTTTCATGTTTCAATTCTTATCACCGGAGCCTTATCAGAGGTAAGCCGATCTACAAACCCTTTCTTTCTCTCTCTCTCGATTGATTTCAATTTTGATTTCTGATGTTGATTCAATAAATTTTTTTAAAAATCGTTTTTTTTTCTGCTTGCAAGTCCTGGGAATGATTGAGATTCATTGTATCGAATCTACGAAATAATCGGTGGGAATAAAATTGTTAATTTTTTTTTTGATTCCATGAAACTAGGAAGGGTTATTAGAGTTTGATGGACCATTTCGTTTCATTCTTCTCCTTGCTGTGGAATAGTTTTGTCTTCTTCTTTCGTCCCGAACGAAATTGACAACATTTGAGTTGATTGGTCGGATATGAATTGACCAGTTCTTAGAAAATCCTTTGTTTGATGAGAAAAAGCTTCCTGCTTGCAAAAATCCATGGGATATTGTGATTCACATTGGCTCTTTGATTGGTAGAAATTTGATCTTGTGTATCCATGTAGTTCTTCATTATTAAGGATATGGATGGTTTGTTGTTCCTGGCCACATTATATTACTATATTCTTGGGTTTAGAGGATTTGTAGCAGTTAAGCTGAAGAACTTGAATCAGTAAAGGAATCTGGAATTGAATTTGTTAACCAGAAAAATGGCCATGTTTGCAATCTTAGCGTCGGGGCTTTTGTTTGTGAATTGTGATGTAAGCATTTTTGTATTGACAAAGCATCGGATTATTGAATTTGTTTGATGATACTATTGTAGAATTGTTTGGAAGTTTGGATGAATGTTACTCCTGCATTATTCTTAACCTCATGGATTCCATTTTGATGTACTCATGTTTTTTCTTTGGAAGCGTTTACATTAATGTCATTTGTTCAACATTTCGTTGCTTAATTTGTAGGACTTGTGACCGGGAAAAAGATTGCTTTGATAGATGTATATATTAATGTTTCATGCTATTTTCAGGTTTCTCTTCTCAAGTCCTTACTCAAGGAAATGAGATAGGTTTTGGTTCTGACCTCCCAGCCACTGTCGAGGCTGTCAAAACACCTAACTCAAAGATTGTCTATGACGACCATAACCATGAGCGTTACCCACCTGGTGACCCTAGCAAGCGTGCATTCGCCTATTTTGTCTTGTCGGGTGGGAGGTTTGTTTACGCCTCTGTTCTCCGCCTTCTTGTTCTGAAGCTCATCGTGAGCATGTCTGCTAGTAAAGATGTCCTTGCCCTTGCATCCCTCGAGGTCGACCTGGGAAGCATCGAACCTGGAACTACCGTTACTGTAAAGTGGCGTGGAAAGCCCGTCTTCATCAGGCGCAGAACAGAAGATGACATTAAGCTGGCCAATACTGTGGATCTTGGATCTCTGAGGGACCCACAAGAAGACTCAGTTAGGGTCAAGGATCCGGAATGGTTAGTCGTGGTTGGAGTCTGCACTCATTTGGGATGCATCCCCTTGCCTAACGCTGGTGACTACGGCGGTTGGTTTTGCCCTTGCCACGGTTCACATTACGATATCTCTGGAAGAATTCGTAAAGGTCCTGCACCTTACAACCTGGAAGTACCAACCTACAGCTTCTTGGAAGAGAATAAGTTACTCATTGGTTGATGATGATGAATAAAAACACAACACAGTCAGTGTCTATTTCTCGATGAACTTAAATCTGTTTTTGTTTTTTATATTTTCACGCATGCAAGATTATCTTGTTTTGTTCACACTTTGGTCTCTCAGCAAGATTGTCTTGTTTTGCTGAATAATACAAACTTGTCATTGTATGACTTAGCATCTGCCTCATCTGGTGAAAAGACTGTTCATAGTCTGTGTTTATTGTTCGAAAGGAATTTTGGATTTTGAATAGTATTATCATGTTTCGCTCTGTTTGGTAATTCTAGATATTTTGAATCAACTCTGTTATCAAACCAACATTTTACTCTGTTATCTTACTCTTTTTCTTTTATCTATTTGCTTCGTATATATATGTAACCAGGTAAAATTAGATTCCTATACAAACAAAAAACCTTAGACCAAAATATATCGTAAAACAAAAAAAAAATCCTCAAGCATATATTTTTGGTAATGTAAAATAAAGAAAAAAATTAATTGTTAAAACAATTGACCTTTTCTTTTCTCGAAAGCTAATTTTACGGGACTATTCTTCTCTTTGCATCGGCCGTCCCTAACCTCAGGACTCCGTTCTTGCTCACAGCGAAACCCTAGATTCAGCCATTACCATAATTCAGCCAAGATGCTGCGAGTAGCAGGGAGGAGACTTTTCTCTGTTTCGCAGAGATCTTCTACTGCGACCTCCTTCGTCCTCTCGAGAGACCATACCATCTCCGATGCCGGAGACTCCTCTTCCGACATCAGATCTAGCCCATCTGCAGATCTTTCATGTTTCAATTCTTACCACCGGAGCCTTATCAGAGGTACGCCGATCTACAAACCCTTGTTTATATATCTGGATTGATTTTCATTTCAGGTGTTGTTTGCAGTTTTAATGTTTTATTGTTTTTTTCTTAAAAAAGTCATCTTTTGTTGTTGCTTGTATGAGTCCTGGGAATGATTGAGATTGCTAGTATCTTATCTGGGCGATGATCCGTGAGAACAAATGTGTTTGCATTCCACTTGAGTTGATTGATCGGATATGAATTGACCAGTTCTGAGATAATCCTTTGTTCGTTGAGGAAAGCTTCCTGTTTGTAAAAGGAAAGTTCGATCTTTTTTGTATCCATGGAATTTCTTCATCATTAGGGAGATGCATGTATTAACTATATACTATGTTTGAAGGATTTTGAGCAGTCAAAATGTTGAGGAGCTTGCATTCTCGAATCCCTTGAGAGTTTTGTTGTGTGTTTAATCATTTCTGTAGTATACAGCTTCATGATTGAATCTGTTGTTCTTGATTTTCGCGTTGATTAATGTAGTTTACGTTTCACTGCTCCTACCTGGAATTTGATACAATGGTAGGATTGTTTGGATTGATCGCTTATGCTCTTATATTATTCTTACACCTCCTGGATTCTGTATCTATGTACCTTTTTTTCTCTTGAGATGCTTATACATTAATGGCCACATCTTGATAGTGGTAGTGTAGTCCTTTTTGTTGCTTTATACTTATTGTTCTAGAACAATTGACTGAAAAAGTTTGCTTTAATGTGAATATGTTAATGTTCCATGCTATTTTCAGGTTTCTCTTCTCAAGTTCTTACTCAAGGAAATGAGATAGGTTTTGGTTCTGACCTCCCAGCCACTGTCGAGGCTGTCAAAACACCTAACTCAAAGATTGTCTATGACGACCATAACCATGAGCGTTACCCACCTGGTGACCCTAGCAAGCGTGCATTCGCCTATTTTGTCTTGTCGGGTGGTAGGTTTGTTTACGCCTCTGTTCTCCGCCTTCTTGTTCTGAAGCTCATCGTGAGCATGTCTGCTAGTAAAGATGTCCTTGCCCTTGCATCCCTCGAGGTCGACCTGGGAAGCATCGAACCGGGAACTACCGTTACTGTCAAGTGGCGTGGAAAGCCCGTCTTCATCAGGCGAAGAACAGAAGATGACATCAAGCTGGCCAATAGCGTGGATCTTGGATCTCTGAGGGACCCACAAGAAGACTCGGTTAGGGTGAAGAATCCGGAATGGTTAGTCGTGGTGGGAGTCTGCACTCATTTGGGATGCATCCCCTTGCCCAATGCTGGTGACTACGGAGGTTGGTTTTGCCCGTGCCATGGTTCCCATTACGATATCTCAGGAAGGATTCGGAAAGGTCCTGCACCATACAACCTGGAAGTACCAACCTACAGCTTCTTGGAAGAGAATAAGTTACTCATTGGTTGATGATGGAAAATAAAGTGCAACAGTCAGTGTCTGGTTCTTAATGAACTTGATCTTTTGTTTTAATTTATTTTATATTCGGGCATTTTAGAGCAAGATTGTCTTGTTTTCGCTGAATAATAAAAGCTTGTCATATTTATTGAAACATATACTACTGGAGCTTTGTTTTTCCAATGCTGGTGAAAGACTCTGTTCATAGTCTGTGTTTATTGTTCATCATGCCTATTTTTCTTTTGTATGTGAGAGAGAGAGAGAGAGATTCTTTGGTGCCACTAAGAGTCTTTGGAAGCACGAGCCATCTTCATGGGCAGCAGGCAGTACCAGTGGTGCTCGAAACAATCTAAAACGAGACATCCCTAGTGTCATTATTATCTTTAAATTTACATTTTTCTATCGAAATCCATCTCTTGTTTCATCATAAACAAATATTGTGGCATTTTATTAGTCCAAACAAAAAAAAAAACCAAACCATCTACACAAATAAAAACATTTTTCTCAAAAGATCTTTAAAAATGACATTTGTACTAAAATTACTATCAAAGCTCGAGACAATACTTTACCCACACTTCTTCTTAACTAAACTCAACATATTTAAATTCAAGAGATCGCATATCGTAGAAACTACAACTTTTATGATATTATGGCATGCCAATTTCCCCCCATGAATGCACTAGATTCTGACTATTTATACATGAGTTATGGACTCATTTCAAAACATACATGAATTAGGTTTATATTTAAATTGACAACATGATCTGATCATTTTCAACAAAACTGTAAACGGAATTAGTTTTGGGGTTGGAAAAATGATTTCGTTTCCATTTCGATAAATAGTAATGGACCGTAGATCCAGTGAAGATAATATACTTAGAAAATACTGCAAAATTTATATGATAAAAAGTAATTTAACCAATCATAAAAAATACTGCAAAATACTAGTGGTCACACAATATTTAATAAAGTTAAAACGTACATAGTATTGTAAAAACATCTTATATTTTGGAATAAAAAAACATCTCTAAACCATCTTATATTTTGAAACGGATGGAGTATGTTTTATTATTAGTGATTCTTGAAATTTTCATCTCATCCAAATTATGTAAAATCAATATCTAATAGTAGTTAAATTATAGTTTTTCTTTTCATTTTATCAAAATTTATTATTTTTGTACTTTATAAATAGAGATTTGTTTTATTTCATTTGGAAGCAGAAAAAATGCATTTTTACTATAATTTTATCCAATTTCCTTCCAAAAAATTCATGTTTATAACTTCAAACATTTATTTTAGGAAAATGGATCCCACACAATCCTTTTAACACCCAAATTTTTTCTAATTACTTTTTTTCCTACCCAAATTCCAACATTTATCAATTATCAATTTCAAAACCAATTTTTTAATCAATCCCCAAACATACCAAATTATGGTTTTTCACCAAATTTTTTTCATGCCGCCTTTTGTTCCAAACTATCCTCCATATTATAGATCGATCATGCGATATACTTTGATTTAATAAACTAAAACTTTAAATAAAATAATTATTTTTTCTTTGATTTTGTTTTAATCGATAATTGTTATTAATACGTAATCACAAAATATATACAAAAATTGGTGGGGTGTATAAAAAAAATGGTGGGGTAAAGTGGTGAATTTTATTAGATAAAACCATTGTAAATGATATATATTGAATGAGTGTTGAATTATTAGGTGGAAGAGAGAAAATGATATAGAATGTTAAAAAGTAAAACTGAGGTATTGAAAAATTGAACCATTACATGTTCTTATATTTGCAAACGTTATTGTATATATGGAATAGTTGAAAAGAACAATTAAAGACGTACTTAACCATTTGTTGTTCACATTTTGGTCAATGAATTTTCCTATTTAGTCATTCAATATGTAACAAAATAAATCTACACCTAATTTATATTCATCGTTTTTATTCAATATATAATTTTTATTCATCATTGTGTATTAATTAGTACATTTTTATCATTTCAACTAGTAAAACTAAATAAAATCTTGAACTAAACCTAAATTATCAATTATCAATCTTGAGCAGCAATTATCCCGATCGAGATAATTTACTAAGATCAAATGATTTATACTTGTCATATAAACAAAGATGGTGATGTCGATGACCATTGGATTTGTTTTTTTTTTTGTTAGAAAATGGTTTTGTGTTGACAGTGTCATCAGAGATTGGATCTATCTGTCTGTTTATTTTGCCTCTCTTCTTAATAATAGAAATGCAAAATGGTCAAGCGATATTTTATGTGGAAGAACATGCGTAACAAGAGGGTCTTTGATGCCTTGCTCCTTTGAGCCAAGTCCACAACCACGCTTATAACCCATACTGAGCATGGTCTTCGCAGCAACTCCACTGCTGAATTGCTCCCAAGCAGCAACTTCAGTCTTCTCATACTTTTCATGTTTCGCATGCTTATCTTCCGCAAACTTGTTTATATTTTAGTCATAACCGTTTTAAGGATTAAAACACACATATGACATAAACAGTAATTGGTTAATGTGTTACTTTTGGTGTCGTAGCTATGTGGGACACTGATTAATGAAGCATATTCAAGAATCACAACATTGAACAATTTGAAAGAATTATAACCTATTTTTTATATATTGATTTCAAAGTTTATCTACTTGAGACTTGAGAGTAAAATTAGTTCTTCTTCAGCTTCATTTCAAGCACTATGGCGACAACTTCATCTTACTATTTTCCCTTCCACGTGACTACATGATCTCATTCCAGATCACCCGAACATCGTTAAACTCAAGGCGATGTCTTATGAGGACAACGAGAACGTGCATCTGGTGATGGAGCTCTACGAAGGTGGCGAACAAGGAGATACATATTTCAACGAGAACGTGCACCTTATGTGGCTAATACTACACGAAAGAGACAACAACATTTGTTGTGCCACGTAAGTATCTCAATGCTCATTAAAATTCATAAAACAACAAGAGTTACATATTTCAAAATTACAAGTAAACTATGAAGGCATGAGCTTTATAAAATAGATGGGGTTATCATAGATTAACCAAACGAAGAAAGTAATATGTAACAAAAAAAAAACATCATATTGTGAGTATTTTATTTTCTATTATAAAAGAAATTATTTTACTCAGGTTAATCATTTTCCCCCTTGTAAATCTTAAGAAAAACAATTGTTTGACCTTTTTAAATTATCGGATCCGGGCACTACCTATCAGGTGTCCTGATTGCATACACAAAAGCCAAAGTCTGACCCTTGCACACTAACAACAGCCATTACAAATTATTACACAACCTAAAGGTCTTTGACTAACCACCCTCTCATGTTTACCATAAGACACTTGGCTATAGATTGTTACTTTTTATTATTTTGCATATATAGACAACAACAAATATATAGTAATTTAACAAATCGACATTAAAATGATTTTTAATAAAAAATCCCCTCAACTATTGTTATATTTTGAAAAATTTCCTCAACTATTTTTTTAGTAAAAAATCCCTCAACTATATTTCGTTAGTGAAATCAACCGTCCGTCTGCAATAACGTTTAATCCTAATAAAAATTGTTGTTACAAAAACGGCAAATCATCTCAAATATTGACCAAAACATCAAGTTGTTTACAGAAAAATAACACAAAGTGAATCTTATGAGGAAAAAAAACGTGATCGTAAATGTACAGTAAATCGTGATTAATATTAAATTCATTCATGAAATCAGCCGCAATCTTAGATGCACTGTAGATATTCACCACATCTATTGAGTAACATATGTGATGTTCGTTGTAAGATCTCACAACCATATACCAACTGTTTATTGAAACATATAATCTCCAATCAAAACGATTTTTAACAAAAGTTGCAGCTAATTTCTTCTTTGCGCACTTCTGTTATTTTTCTGTAAACAAATTGATGTTTTGTCAATATTTAAGATATTTTGTCGTTTTTGTAACAAAGACAACAATTTTTATTGGATTAAATGTTATTGTAGACGGAGGGTTGATTCAACTAACGAAGTATAGTTGAAAGGTTTTTTTACTAAAAAAAATAGTTGGGAGAATTTTTCAAGATTCGGCTATAGTTTAGGAGAATTTTTATTAAAAACCCACATTAAAATTGTGTTGGCTAATAAGCAAAATATGTGTTCATATATTGTAATCAACAACAGATAATGTAAAATATGACATCATAAAAGACGTAGAAATGGTCAACTATTAAGCAAATCTATCTGTATCAGCATCATAAAAATATGATTTATTCGTCGTTTGCGTTCCCGACCTAACTCCATCATTCACCAACCCCTTTTTTCCCCTCTCTTGTTGTTTTTATCTTCCGATCAAACCAAGAAAACTTTCATATTTTACCAAACGCACAAAAAAATGGCGACTATTTCGAATCTCGCTAATCTCACACCCGCCACTTCCCTCGACTCCAGATCTTCTTCTTCTTCCTCCGTTTTACCCAGATCCTTCGTCAATTTACGCAGTTTGAGCTCGAAGCTTTCCTCTTCTCAGCTTTCTCTTCGTTACAATCACCAATCCAGACCTTCCCTCTTGTAAGCAGACGTATCTATTTATACATGTGTGTTATCTCTGTATATGTCTGTTTCTCGCTCTCGGGTTTCACCAGAAATGATCCTGTATTTGCTTCTTTATTCAAGCTCGAATCGAAAAGTGGCAAAGTTACTAACTTTTTGTGATGATGTTGCCTTGAAATCTGATTTTTGGTGATGATTGTGTTTTAGTAAAGTCTGTTTCTTTTTGGTTAAATTTTGAAGTGTGAGGTGTTCAGTCTCTGGTGGGAATGGAACTGCTGGAAAAAGAACGACTCTTCATGATCTATATGAGAAAGAAGGTCAGAGTCCTTGGTATGATAATCTATGTCGTCCAGTCACGGATCTTCTCCCCTTTATTGCCCGTGGTGTTCGAGGCGTAACTAGCAACCCTGCGGTATATTTCTTTATTCATCTCTGTGTTTTTTGTTTGTGATTGATGTTGTGGTTGTTTTCATTTGTCTTTACTCTTTCATTGTATAAACTTTTTGCAGATCTTTCAGAAAGCTATATCCACTTCAAATGCTTATAATGATCAGTTCAGGTACTTTTACTCTATATGGATTCATATTTTAGTGATGATGCTTTTTGGCAGCTTTAGATTCATATCTAATCGACTAATCGTATTAGGCTCAGCTTGCTTGTTTGTTTGTTTGATTGTTTGAGTTTTTGTTTATCTTTTAGTGTGTACATGCTAATAAACTTTAGTATTCTTGTCTGTGTGAAAAGTTTGTTCATGGTATCTCCAACTTGTTTTGTTTTGTTCTATATTGATTTTGGATGGATACACTATTAGGACACTTGTGGAATCAGGAAAGGACATTGAAAGTGCGTATTGGGAACTTGTGGTGAAGGATATTCAGGATGCTTGCAAACTTTTTGAGCCAATCTATGACCAGACAGAAGGTGCTGATGGATACGTCTCTGTTGAAGTTTCGCCTAGGCTTGCTGATGATACCGAAGGCACTGTTGAAGCTTCTAAATTTCTTCACAAGGTTGTGAACCGTCGTAATGTCTACATTAAGATTCCTGCTACTGCTCCATGCATTCCTTCCATCAGGGATGTCATTGCATCTGGAATAAGTGTCAATGTCACGGTAAGGTTTCCTAAAGTGTATCATTATATTCATGTCATGATTGCAAGTGTTGAAGAACCTCAAAGTAAAATGAGTTATAATAGTACTTCAAACTCTTGTAGTGTGTAATGGTGTGCTAGATTACTAGATTTGTAGGGAGGTTTTAAATCTGAAACTAGATTAGTTCGAGGGCGTAAATCGAAATTGGATGCACGGATGTTGCGTTTGCTTAATCTTGTTTCTCATATGGTCTTATTTGATATATCCTTGTTCTATTATTTTTCAGCTTATATTCTCAATCGCCAGATACGAAGCAGTGATCGATGCGTATTTGGATGGCCTCGAGGCATCTGGACTTAATGACCTCTCAAGAGTTACCAGTGTTGCTTCCTTCTTTGTCAGTAGGGTGGATACTCTCATAGACAAGATGCTTGAGCAAATTGGTACCCCAGAAGCCCTAGAGCTCCGCGGCAAGGTAAAGCTCGGTTCATTACCTGAAAATCTTACAGCAGCCACTGTGAATCATCGACTATGATCTTTTGACACATGATATGTTACTCTTGCAGGCTGCTGTGGCTCAAGCTGCATTAGCATACAAGCTGTACCAGAAGAAGTTCTCAGGTCCAAGATGGGAAGCTCTGGTGAAGAAAGGTGCCAAGAAACAGAGGCTTCTCTGGGCATCTACAAGCGTCAAGAACCCAGCTTACTCGGACACCTTATATGTCGCTCCTCTCATCGGACCTGACACCGTAAGTCATCTTTTTGTTTGTTTTGTTAAATATTTTGAGATGATGGATCTATATTGAAGATCAAAGATAAACAAGCATTTCTGTTTTTATTGTGCGGTTTTTAGGTTTCAACCATGCCGGATCAAGCCCTGGAAGCATTCGTAGATCATGGAACCGTGAAGAGGACGATAGATGCGAATGTATCGGAAGCGGAAGGGATATACAGTGCACTAGAGAAGCTGGGAATAGACTGGAACAAGGTGGGACAACAGTTGGAAGAAGAAGGAGTTGCATCGTTCAAGAATTGTTTCGAGAGTCTTCTTGGCACACTTCAAGACAAGGCCAACACTCTCAAACTAACCAGCCATTGAGGAGAAAGAAACTTGTTTGAGTTTGAGTCATCGTTTTGTGTTTTTTTGGTGGTAATAAAATAAAAAGAAAGAAAAGCTTTTTGGCTTTGTTCTTCTTCTACGTTTAATGCTTTTGCTTGATGTTTCACAATATGGTCTCTTATCTTTGTTCTTGCATGAAGTTTCAATGGAGGTTTTTTAGATTTGTTTGCAATTTACATTTTCACCAAAAACTTTTCAATTAAGATAATACCAATCAACTATTTTTGTTAAGCTTTTTATTTTTGGAAAATGTAATTTTACATCAAATTCGTGCACTTTAATTTTGGGAATAATAATTAGTGAGAAGCCTAGAAGTCTCTACAAAATAAAAAGGCTGAGGCACTAACTTATCTCTCTCTCTTGGACATTACAAAATTTCCGTTTTTAAAGTTTGCAACTTTAATGGCGTCGATTTCAGCCTTTGGCTATCTTCCTCCGTCTCCGCCTCAATCCACATCGCTCACCGGAGCTTCCTCCACCACCGTACGACGCCGAACCCATCTCACTCCTTCCTCTTCTTCTTCCTCCTCATTCACTAACTGAATCTCTCATTTTGATTCTCAGAGATGCCGGACTACTGTGTCTGCTCGCTTAGCCGACCAAACAGATGACTTGTCTCCTCTTCGCTCTTCTGGTACCCTTTTATCTTTCCTTCTCTGTGCAAGCTCGAAATTTGATTGCCTCGATAGTAAATTGAAGTATTGTTGATTTGTTTGAAAAACAGGTGGGAATTGTGGTTGTGTTCATAGTGCTGGAGAGTTTGATCGCAGAAAATTGTTGGTTTCTTCTGTTGGATTGTTGATTGGAGCATTAGCATACGATTCTAAAGATGGAGGAGATGTTGCATTAGCTTCCCAATTCGCTGATAGTAAGAATTTTTCAATTTCTTTTGAGAGGGTAGAGAGATCTTTCTTAGTGTTAACATTTTAAAGTAATTGTTAATGAATTCGATTAAAGTAGTTTCCTTTGTGCCTTTCGTTTATTGCATAACCTCAAGATGAAGTTAGTTATATTGGCATTTGTAATTTTGAAATGCTGTTTGTTTGATTGCTCTGTTTTAGTTTGGTCACTATCAGAAGTTTTGGGTTTTGAGAGAGATGTGTTTCTTTAGAATGCTGATCCACGTTCTTTTCGTGTGCAGTGCCAGCGATTAGAGGGAAAGATTACGGCAAAACGAAAATGAAGTATCCAGATTATACAGAAACACAATCTGGTCTTCAGTATAAGGTCACCACCCCTCATTAGTGTACATTGTATAGTTTATTGGTTAGACTATGCGATGATTTGTTCATCTTTTTGACTTGGAGATTTGAGATGAGTGCAGGATTTGCGAGTAGGAACTGGGCCTAAACCAAAGAAGGGAGAAAAAGTTGTGGTAAGGAAATTTCTGCATATCTATGGTTAGAGAAGTTTGGAGTTTGATTGTAATGTTTCAAAGACCAGAATTTGTTTGTAGATAACTAGTTATAAAAGAATTGAGCTGGGTATGTCAGGTTGACTGGGATGGTTACACAATAGGTTACTATGGCCGCATATTTGAAGCTCGCAATAGAACAAAAGGAGGTTCTTTTGAGGTATGAACGCGGTTCCGCTTTCACGTTCTTTCATTAGCAACATTTATTCAGTCCTTAATCTGTTTGTTCTTTTCGTGAATATGTAGGGGGATGAAAAGTCATTCTTTAAATTTACCTTGGGATCCCATGAGGTAGGTGCAATTTCTAAGTACTTCTAGGTATATCGGTTTTTCCTGTTTAAAGCGTCAACTCTATATGTGTTGCTTCTTTTCGGTTGCTGCATGGCTTTGGTGTTCCAGGTGATACCTGCTTTTGAGGAGGCTGTCTCTGGGATGGCTATTGGTGGTATCAGAAGGTTCGACATTTTTCTAATATCTCTCACTCGGAAGTTTATCATTCGGAAGTTCATATAGTAAACACAAACTTACCTCTTTGAATCTTGATTCTCTTTCATGACTATGAATTGTAGAAGAAGAGAATCTGAGTCTCATACAAATGATTCTATGGTAGAATGAATCAGTGTAATAAATAAGCTTGGCATTGCAGGATTGTTGTACCGCCAGAAATCGGATACCCGGAAAACGACTACAACAAGAGTGGGCCGAGGCCAACAACTTTCTCTGTGAGTCTCTTATGTTTTTGTTTTATGTATGTATGTATGTATGTATGTATGTATATATGTATATATGTATAAGAAAGACATAATTTTTAGTGTTCTTCTATTATGTTGTGCAGGGACAACGTGCATTAGATTTTGTGCTGAGGAACCAAGGGCTTATAGACAAGACACTTCTCTTTGATGTTGAACTCATCAAGATCGTACCAAACTGATATAACATCGACAGTCTCTAAACTTGTCAATGTTACATGTGTATACTTCATAGGCACAATTTGTGTACATTGAGCTCATTTTATATCATTATAATGCTAGCTTTCCCTTACTAGCTTTAAGAGCATACTCTAAAATAGAATAACTACAAAATGGAATTAGATTTTTCTCCAAAATGGAACTAGATTTTTTGCCAATGTATTACTTCATTTTCTACTCTAAAAAGAATATTAAAAAAAAAAAATTTCTACAAATATATTTTATAATTAATTGCTAACTAGACCTTTCATCTAGTAGACTAGTAAATTAATGAAATAAATATTTAAATTTTAATTAGTAATCCGTTAAATTTTAAGATAATATTTAACGTGGATCCTAAAACAATTTGAAATAAATTTATATTATAATTCTCATCTTCTAATACATATCATGCAAATCCAAAATATAATTAAATAAAAAAAGTAAAATTTATATTAGTAACCTCATAAGTACTCTTTTGATAAACTCTATAAATAATGTTGTGAACCATTACATAAGTACTCTATTGATAATTGTATTTTATTAATGTCATCATTTTATTTCTCATAGAAAATTATACTCGCCAAACTTAATATAGTATTAACTTAATAGTAGACATAATATTATTATTTTTTAACTTATATAAATTTTCAATATTTAACAACACTTGAAGAGTACCAATGACGACATAGGTTGAAAATTTCTTTTTTCTTTGTGATATTTTGTAACTCTATATTGATAAAATAAGTATTTCTATAGATTTTTTTTTCATGGTGTGTATATTTTTAAATTTTTAAATTGAGGTTTCGACAACCATTCTAACTTTTGTTTTTCTAATTTATATATTTTCTTTTTTAATCATTCGCCTTTCTATTTAATTTAATTAAGATTTTTATTCTATATGTATTATTTATTTATTTTATGGCTTATGTCATGTCTATATTTCAACTTAAACTTTGTTTCTTAATTATTATTGATAATATTAAAAATTTTATTTTTTATTACTCCCTCCGTTCCTAAAAGATAAAAGTTTTACAAAAAAAATTTGTTTCAAAAAAATGTATTTTTTTATGTTTTCTATACATTTTTATCATTTATTAATAAGAAATTGTAAGTTTCAAGAAAAATATCCAAATACTATTGGTTAAAATTTTTTGAAAATCGTTTATTGTAGAAATCAATACATTTATTATTCAACATTAACTGTTTTTCTTAATATGTGCGCATAATCTTAAACATACATCATTTATGAACGGAGGGAGTATTTGATAAGTAAATTGACAATTACTTTTCATTTTAAATTTTATTTTTATTAATTAGTTTTAAGTTTTAACACATTCTTCATTTGATCAATATTAGATACATGTCGCGATCTCGTCAGTTATAATTTTGTTTACGTGTCATGCTGATATAAAAACGCCTATAATTTGAAAAATTTAATTAGATTTTAAATTATTGTCTCACCCAAATATTTAATATTATTTTAGTATTATATTTTATTAAATATTCAATTTATTATATTTATTTTATACTAAAATTATCTCATACATGTTATTTTAAATTTATAATATAAAAATTTAGAAATGTTACCTATTTTAGTAGAACCGTTTTTTTCTTTTTTAATTAGTTTATAATCTTTGTTTAGACTATATTTGCTTATTTTCTTTTTAAATTTGTTTGCTAATATTGGAAATATTACATATTTTAGTAGAACAATTACATATTTCATTAAAGCAATTTTTTTTCCTTTTCCTTAATTAATCTCTTCTCCTTGTTTATATAGATTCTTTATTTATTTTTTTTGTTAATATTGACACATATCACAATCTTAATTAACAATTACACATGTCATGATCTCGTGAATAAAAATTTTGCTTATGTGTCGCGTTCTCATCGTGCGCATTCTCCTTTATATAATAAGATTTACAAATGAACTCTATTTTTTTATTTTCTAAAACATCTATAAATAAGTATTATTTAAATTTAACATTTATAATAGGAAAAAAAGTACATAACACCACATAACAAAAACACACATTGATTGGTTTTCAACGTGAATTGTATGGTATAGTGTAATAATTTGGAGAAAAACCTAAATTATTGAAAATTTGAAGTACTATTTTGTAAATTAAAAAGTACAACTCTAAAATAGTATGGAAAATAAGATTACTCTCTATATTTGGAAAAAAAGAGTTTAAATCATTTTGGAATTGAATATGGAACGAGGTTAGAAAGAATTTTACTCCAAAATGCATTTAAAATGAGATTTGGAGTGAAGTTGGAAATGCCGTAAAGATTTGTAACGAAATGGTAGCATTCTTTTGGAGTTTCCTAGAAGCTTCGACCAACTTGAGTCTAGGGAGGTTATCAAAAGAAAAAACTTGAGTCTAGGGATATTAAAATGGGTCAATAAAATGCTTACTGTTTTGGTCATATTTCTTATACTAATCAAACAAATAGTCATAAAATGCTTAAGCAGAATTTATTCATTGACTAATAAATTTGATTAATTGTTGTTGAAGTCACATTTATGTATATAGAAACAAAATCAGATTGATTTTGATTAAAAAAGAGATACTACTAGTTGGGCAAGGGCTTTTACTTCTCTTAAATTTATAGAAGAACTAGATTTTGACCCCGCGATAAACACGGTTTTAAATAATTAAATAAGTTGAGTAATTGTTTTTATTATATATAATTTTTTATATTTAAACATATGACAAAGTATATATTTTATAATATCTATATATGTATAAAAATTATATGTATTGTGCATAAATATAATTAAATTCAATATTTTTGATCAAACATATGTTATTGTAATTAGTTTAAATATTCTTATGTGTAAATTAATCAAAACATATGCAAATGTTCAAGTGTAAAACTGATTTTTATTATTCGTGTAAATTATATAGAATACGATAAATCTGTTAAAGTTTAGATTTATATGAATTTATTGGATATAACAAACAAAAAATAATATATGTTTTCTCATAATGAAATGTGTAGATATTTGTAAGTGTGATTAAATATGTAAACTACATCATAATAAAGTTATTTGTATAGTGTACTAATCTAAATACATATATACACACTATATAATATTGTTATAAATCTTTGACCCAAAACAAAAAAATACAAATAATTGTTATAAATATGATAATGAAAACTTGTTAATGTATAAAGAAAACATTAAAAATAAATGATATGGTAAGTCTAAAATATTACAATTAGTTGGATTTATATTGTTACTTTTTGTCACATTTGGATTTATATTGTTAAAACATGTATCAATGAGCTTATGTTAAAAAAATTAATAAAGTATGTAGAGATTTCCACCATGACAGATAGTTCTAAATAAAATATTCTGATTGGTTAATTTAAACGAGGTGTCTTTGAATTACTCTTTAAGCGACACATAGAATTTTCACTTTAGTGTCTACTCAATTAATATATAGAGGATTTTTGTATAGTCTATTTTTAGTATTCAAGAACACAATTATGCTAATATTAACTTGTAAATCTATTGGAATTTCAAATGTATAACCTTTGACAAGATTTGGACTTTGGATAATATGAATATTCCTTGGTTAATATCATTTTTTTAGTTTTGATGTTCGTATATATGTTATATGACCCTAACAAATTTATAAATCGAGCTTAAAACATTACTAAACTAAATATTTTATATATAACAATTTTCTGGATTAACTAATTTATTCGTATTATAGTAAAACCAAATAAATAACTTAAGAGATGTAACTTTCCATTTCTAAAAATCAGTTTGCTATTTCATTATTTTTTTTTTAAGTATTATTAAAATATAGTAGTTTCTATAATTTTCATATTCATTTATAACAAAAAAAACGTTGATTAGTACATTAATCATTTTGTAACATAAGTAAAAACAGATATATATATATATGATACACATGATATCTTTATAACAAAAATTTAAAACGATTAGCAAAAACTATTCTATATAGTTTCTCTTTAAAATATTTGTCTTTCGCTTACAAAATGAAAAAAATGGTTTTGTTTTTAATTCTTTTAATTTTGGATTCATTATGTAAGTTTATTTTTAATTGATTAAGATAATATGTATAATATTTCAAAGTCTTATTTGATTATAATAATTTGATAATAATTTTGTAATTTTACAGGTGGATCAAATATTTTGGCAAAATCTAATTGTGAAAGGACAACCCATTTTGTCAATCCAACTGCGAGTTCTCCAATTAATTTTCAGATAAAAAATCAATATTTATCAGATGAAAAACCAAGACACCCTGTTTATGATTTATTTTTTGTCAAGAATGTGATCGTGCTTGTATGGTAGTGCATGATTATAGGTGGGTAATAAGGATAAATATAGGAGTTTTTAAAATATAAAATTATTAAAATTTGAGTAAAAGGATGAAAGAGAGTGTTTTTGTGGGGTGTATTGAAATATAAAATTAATAAAATTTGAGTAAAGAGAGGAGATAGTGGATATTTTTTGGAGAGAGGGTATGTATAAGTTGTATGGGAAGAAACTTTTGGAGAGGGGTTTTAGGAGTGTTTAAATATAAAATTAATAAAAGTTGAGTAAAAGGATGAAAGAGAAGGTATAAAGTTGAGTAAAAGGAAGAAAGAGTGTGTGTTTTAATAATTTTATATTTAAGAATTTGCTATATTTACTATGGATAATCATGCCCTAAGATATGGAGTCAGAATGACAACTTGTCAAAATTTCCGTTGTATTTGTTTACTTCCAAGGCGTGGAGACTAAATTGTTATAATTTATTAAAAAATATAAAAAAATAAAATAAATATTTAAAAATATGTTCTCTTAGTTTCTTGTGTGTTTATCTACAAATAGTTACCATATATTTAACATTTTATAGTTAACATTATTTGTGTTACCAAAAAAAAAAAAAAAATTTTAACATTATTTCTCTAAATGTTAAAATCACGGTTTTAGCCCAAAACCGTCTGTTACTTTGACTAAGTGGCAATTTCTAAGTTCTTCTAGTTGTTCTGTTTAAAGCGTTGACTCTATATGTATGAAATGCTTCTTTTCGGTTGCTGCATGGCTTTGGTGTTCCAGGTGATACCTGCTTTTGAGGAGGCTGTCTCTGGGATGGCTATTGGTGGTATCAGAAGGTTCGACATTTTTCTAATATCTCTCACTCGGAAGTTCATCATTCGGAAGTTCATATAGTAAACAGAAACTTACCTCCTTGAATATGAATTCTAGAAGAAGAGAATCTGAGTCTCATACAAATGATTTATGGTAAAATGTATCAGTGCAATAAATAAGCTTGGTGTTGCAGGATTATTGTACCGCCAGAAATCGGATACCCGGAAAACGACTACAACAAGAGTGGGCCGAGGCCAACAACTTTCTCTGTGAGCTTCTTTTGTTTTTGTTTTATGGTATGGTATGTATAAAGCTGGTAATGTTAGCTTTCCCTTACCAGCTTTATGGATTTGTAACGAAATGGTAGCATGTTTCTTCCTAGAAGCTTGGACCAGCTTTTGAGTCTAGGGATATTAAAATGGGTTTTAGTCAATAGGTCCAGGCGTAGTGGTGAATATATTCACTTTTCAGTATTCAAGAACACAATTATCATGCTAAAGATAAATATGAATATTCCTTGGTTTGATTAGTTACACTTTTCAAATTTCATACGCTTTCTCGATAAAAATAAATATGAACACAAACCAGTTTTAAGCTTCTGTTGTTTGACTTTTGTTGTATTGCCAATGTCAGAGTCAACATTAATGGAAACTGTAAAAGAAGAAAAAAAAAAACAAAAAACAAGTTGCAGTAAAGTGACTCATTGTAGAAAAGCCTTTCAATGAAATTTATGTCTTCCAAGTTCCAAACAGAGCAAAATGATTCTAAATTTTACATCAGTACATATCAAGAAACATAACTCTTTTTTTCTCTCTTGAACGTTTAAACTGTGGACAACATGGGAGTCCACGTGCAATTAATGCCTACTCTTCTGCTACCACTTACCAGTTAGCTCCTTGTATTTAATTCCATCTTCCCAATTTAAGCTACTGCATTTATACATTTCTCTAACCAATCCTCTAACATCATTTTCTTGTTACACATTTCGTTTGGTTGATATCTCAATTAATCACCTTATTATGTTCCCTCTCTATTAATGGTGTTAAAAGCTCTCTAGCTTTCTTTTGTCACTCACTGTAGAGATTTTCAATTTTCATGGTTTTATCATAAAAAGATATCGATTCTTATGGGTGTTTCGGAGATTAAATCACCGGTGAGTGTTCCCGATACACCGGGAGGTTGTTCGAGTCCCTCAGTGCATAGGAAGCAGTTGAGTGTGTTCTTTATTGAGTCAGATAATAGACGTCTTGCTCTTGGTCGTGGCTATACCGGAGGAACCACTCCGGTTAACATCCGTGGCAAACCGATCGCTAATCTTTCCAAAACCGGTGGTTGGATCGCAGCTTTCTTCATTTTTGGTAACTTCTTTGTTTGTTTTGTTTCTTACATGAAATTGGAATTTAGATGATATCATTAGTTTCTACTTACTAGCTCACTTATGGTTTGGTAATGCAATATTATTAGGCAATGAAATGGCAGAGAGAATGGCGTATTTCGGACTATCGGTGAACATGGTGGCTTTCATGTTCTATGTAATGCATAGGCCTTTTGAGAGTTCCTCAAACGCAGTTAACAACTTCCTCGGTATCTCTCAAGCCTCCTCTGTTCTTGGAGGGTTCATAGCTGATGCATACTTGGGTCGATACTGGACTATTGCCATCTTCACTACCATGTATCTAGTGGTAAGTACTAGAAAATATTCAATCTGGATTTCGGATCGGTTTTTGTTTGAAACGGTTTATCTAGTATATAAATGCAAACATATGTTTTGTTATGGATATTTGAAATGTAATTATGTGTTTTTTTTTTCATGTGAGAAGGGGTTGATAGGAATAACAGTGGGTGCAAGTTTGAAGATGTTTGTACCAGACCAGAGCAACTGTGGCCAGTTATCATTGCTCTTAGGAAGTTGCCAACAAGCCAAATCTTGGCAAATGCTTTACCTCTACACGGTTCTCTACATAACCGGATTCGGAGCAGCTGGTATAAGGCCATGTGTTTCATCATTTGGTGCAGACCAGTTTGATGAGAAGAGCAAAAACTATAAGACACATTTAGACCGTTTCTTCAACTTCTTCTATCTATCCGTCACTTTAGGCGCAATCATTGCTTTCACTTTGGTTGTGTATGTTCAAATGGAACATGGTTGGGGTATGGCTTTTGGCACATTGGCCATAGCTATGGCCATTTCTAATGCTTTGTTCTTTGCTGGTACACCGCTTTATCGCCATAGGTTGCCTGGTGGTAGCCCCTTGACAAGGGTTGCTCAGGTCTTAGTGGCAGCTTTCCGCAAACGAAAGGCAGCCTTTACAAGCGGCGAATTCATCGGTCTGTACGAGGTTCCAGGCTTGAAGTCTGCTATAAATGGCAGTCGTAAAATCCCTCATTCCAATGATTTCGTGTAAGTTTTCTTCTTCCTCTGTACCATCACATTGAACAACATTACCAACTTTGATGATTTTGTGTGGCGTAGATGGCTAGACAAGGCGGCGCTTCAGTTGAAAGAAGATGGATTAGAGCCATCACCATGGAAGCTATGCACAGTAACACAAGTGGAAGAAGTGAAGATTCTGATCAGACTGATCCCAATCCCAGCATGCACTGTGATGCTGAGTCTGGTCCTAACAGAGTATCTAACACTCTCAGTGCAACAAGCTTATACATTGAATACACACATTCAACAACTCAAGCTTCCAGTGACATGCATGCCAGTCTTCCCAGGACTCAGCATTTTCCTCATTCTCTCTCTTTATTACTCTGTCTTTGTCCCTATCACCAGAAGAATCACTGGCAATCCACATGGTGCTTCCCAGCTTCAAAGGGTACACTATTACTCAAAACTTTTCCGCATTTTTCTCAACTCTTTTTAGGCTTTAAACTTTCAATTACAGATATATCCCAAAATTGTTTTAAATTGAGTTCATTTGGTTATAAAATTAAAATTTTAGCTGATATGATATAACTCAAGAGTATACTCAAACTTATAATTCCAAAATATTAATGTTTAGTGTTGTTGTTGTGTCACTCCCGGTTCAAGCCCGCATCTTACATATTTTTGACAAAAAAAACCGATGAATTTTGGTTAAATCGGATCAGCGTAGTTACACTAAATCTAGTTTTGGTTTGGAAGAAAATATTGTTACCATTTGGTTTGAAATGTTTATGTCAATCTCTAATCATTACTTGCAAATGCAGGTGGGAATAGGACTAGCAGTTTCAATCATATCAGTAGCTTGGGCTGGACTATTCGAGAACTACAGAAGACATTACGCGATACAGCACGGCTTCGAGTTCAACTTCTTGTCCCAAATGCCTGATCTAACAGCGTACTGGTTGTTAATCCAGTACTGTCTCATCGGAATCGCAGAGGTTTTCTGCATTGTAGGACTGTTGGAGTTTCTTTACGAGGAGGCACCTGATGCTATGAAGAGTATTGGATCGGCTTACGCTGCACTAGCCGGCGGTTTAGGCTGTTTTGCTGCCACAATATTGAACAACATTGTAAAGGTTGCTACTCGGGGCTCGGATGGAAACTCGTGGTTGTCGCAAAACATAAACACGGGTAGATTCGACTGTTTGTACTGGTTGCTCACGCTTCTGAGCTTCTTGAATTTCTGTGTATTCCTTTGGTCAGCTCATAGGTACAAGTACAGAGCTGTTGAAACTGAGGAAGACAAGAGTAGATCATCTCTTTAAAGTTAGACAATCATTTATGTGTTCTGTTACTTTGCCTATTAGTACTATATATTCTTTTTTGGAAAACATCACTAATTGTATCTTCTTGTTTTTGTTTTCCCTATAGCTATGTTTATGTAGAATGTGCGACCAAATAAAACTATTTGTCATTTAGTTTGGATTCTTAATGTTGTTAACGGGGTAATAAATTTGTTTTTGTGTGTAAGAAGACCATAAATAAGTTTTGTAAAATGTATCTTTGCAATTTCCAATGCATCCATTGAGAAACAAAGGCAAAATAAAGGTAAGAAAGTGGAGAAAATAAAAACAATTTCTGTAGGGGCTCGAAACATACTAGTTCTACGACTGTCTAAATATACCTCTGCCCATTTATAAATTGCTGCCTAGAGATCACATACTGAGCCGCAGAGTATACAATGCCTAAAACTCCCAGAAGCCGAACCTGAAACACGTCGGTTATTACCACGGCTGCAAAGCTAAGTGGCACGGTCAGCATCGGCGACGCGTCTGAGTGTTTTGTGGTGTAACTCCACACATACCTGTTGAATATAATGTGACCTGGTGATGTGAGTATTAGGAGCGCGAGGTTCTTCACTGCAAAGAACCATTCACGCCCTCCGATTTCTACTCCCCAACCCTTGTTTCCACCGAACCAAACTTCTTCCCATATAGTGTAGAGAGAGGATAACGCCAAGTATGTTGAAATGGCAAGTGCAACCGGGAAGTATCTCTGTTTATCGCCGAACCCAGATAAGAGATCGGAGTCTTGGTTCAGGAGAAGTAAGATTGGAGCCAGGAAGAATATCGCTTGGCTTGAACCGCCAGAGAGGTGAATGTTGAGGATTAAGCATATGGCAAAGCACATGATGGTGGCAACGTTACCAACTGAAGGCATCCAGGCCGCTCCTTCTTCTGACATTTTCTCTATTGCAAAGCTTTGGGTCGAGGTGGCTCGGCGTTGCTGCATCAACCTCATTCGTGTTGGGAACATCCCTCTTGCGCCGCCTTGGGTTTTTGACTGACCACTCCTCTCAGAGAATTTCTCAAGCAATAGCGAAGTGAGCTCAAACTTAATCAAGAGAGCTATAAGCATAAATATCGCTGCATAGAGACCTAGAAGAGATGTTCTTGCACCTTCAATCGCCAACATGGTTGTAACTTTCTTATCCTCATCCCTTGCGTCCCAACCCCATGCAACATTATCACTGAAAACGTTTTTAATTCTGACCTGCCCTTCTAACAAATATGTCACGGGAAATAGAGCAACGAGAAGAGCAAACACCCAGGGAAGCAGCTTTGTGCTTGAGGCAGATGGAAAATGGGTGAAGATGACAAAAACTGAGGCACACACCATTGTAACAATGATCAGGGCGTGTAGAACAGCAGCTTGTAGAAAGAACTCTGCAGATATGTAAACACCGAGAGCTAAACCCATGGCGATGGAGTAAAATGCTCTCAGTTCCACCACGTATTTGATTGGGATGAGAGATGTAGCAGCCGAAAGAATTAACAGGAGTGCCACAATAAGCAACCAAGACGGCCAAGTCGGTTTGGATGCCATGAATCCATAGATGGAGATGTCATCAGCTGACTGACGAGCGGCCTTGATCATGTCTGAATGGTAACTCCACGTCATAGGCATTGGTGGCTGCATCAGAATAAACATGCATCCAGTTGCCACTACCAATACCAAGCTTCTCTTAGCCGACTGCAAGAAATAAGAAAATTGTCCTGATCAGTAAAAGGCAACAGCTGAACAATCTGTTTTTAGTACTTAAACTCATAAAATCAAGACCTTAACTCCAAACCGACTACAGCTAGATACAGCCTTACTACACCATGGACTTTTAAGTTGAAGTTAATAACACGAATGCGTTCAAGAAATCAGCTAAGTAGAGCAATCTTCCTTCAAAACATCGACATATATTCATTGTCATGCTTTAATTTAACTCCATGATGTAACCTTTGATAGTAATCGACAAACTCATAACATGTTAATCGACCTCATAGGAACCAAGAACTAGAGATTTGCTAAAGAATGCTGCTGACCCTAAGAATCTTGTTGGAGAACTCTTTCCTAGGTAGCAACGATAACTAGCTTGACTCAAAAATGGAAGATCGGTCCTTTTCTAGACAATCAAACAGATATACATCAAACGAAACATTATCAAAAAGTATAACAGACATACCAGGACATGGGAAAAGTGGAGGGCAACAATTGGTATACAGGCCAGACCAATCAAAACGATGCAGAAACCAAGAAGCAAGCCATCAGATGGAGGTCTTCCGTTCCACCACTGTAGAGCATCAAAGGTTGTTTCCCGGCAAAACCAAACAGAGACAGCAACCACGACGGCATGAGCATAACCTTGCCATGGTTTCATTTTAGAGGCAGATTTAGTCTTCTCCCTGCACAGTCCACCAATGGAGTAAAATAGAATCAATGTTTAAATTTAAGTTGAGACGATGCTTGTAAAAGTCAAAATGCCCAGTACATACTTGTATAGCAGTAGGGGAGGGGTAACAGCCAGCAATAGAGCTGCGGACACCCATACAATTGATTTTGATGAAAGGAACAGCATAGCCAACTTTGCTGAATACAGACAGGTCAAGATCCACACTGCCTTTGTTCCAATTCGGTGATCAGCGAATAGTCTTCTCACCACAGCCAATCCAATTAGCGTCGTCAAGATCACCATGTAGCTTGGGTACATCACATCGTCTTCCATTCCATAATAGTATATGCTTGAGTAATTGAAAAAGCGGTCCTCAATGTAACACAGCAATAATGCGTGGGCCACCATACCAGCTTCAGTCAAGAAGTGAAATTTTGATGGGAGAAGAACAAGACCAGGGATGACCATGGCTATGATAATGTTTGCCACTATAAGCTTACAGAACGATTTGAGGAACATGCCAGCTAACCATATGTTTAAGTCCCAGTAATTATGCATTACGAACCAGATAACCATTAAGCTTCCAAGAGCAACAAATGCAAAGTACGAGGGCACACTTTTCCTCGTAAAAAACCGAGCAAAATAAAGCCCAGCGACTGCAGGAAGCGGAGTAAACTGCAAGATAAATAGAGAATGTGAAGTTCCGTTGTTACTATAGAGGTGGTAATAAATCAAAGACAGGACATAATATATGAGGCAACTAATAAAATCCAATGTGTCGATTATCAGTCAGGAAACCTTCATAGATGGACAAATGCTTAATAGCAGTAAACCCTAAAGCAACTATATCAACTGGCTGCAGAAAGTTCTACAAGATTACTGTGAAGATGTCAGCTGCCACATACAAGTCAACTTTCTTTAGCTAAGAGATAGTGTGTGGATTGATAAGACGCACCCGCAGAGGAGGCACACCAATATATTGTCAACATATTCCTTAGTCTAAATGTCATACATATACTTAGAATCAAAACTTTTAAGACCATGCAACATTTCAAACTTTAAATGCTACGGTTTTAAGATTCTGTAAGCATTTTTGCTATAATTTGGAACTACAGCCTTCAAAAGCTTATACCGCCAATCCAGACATAAATACAGGAAAAAATAACAATTTTTCCAATTCCTACGACCAGCTATTAGATAACATACACCTCTGGTAGCTTGCAATATGCTAGCCTAAAAGAAACGAGGTCCATGGGACACCTACTTGTCTAATTACAATTAAAATTTGATTACAGGAAAGCTCAAGTAACTAGTTATTCATTACAATAGTAATAGGAGCTGTACAATTAAAAGTAGAGATACTTACCAGAAGTGGAAATCCTACAACGATAGCTCCTGCAGAACTCACAATCACAGCCAAAGCTGTGAAAAAGGCTGAGCTAAGAGCACTCGAGATCATTCCAAGAACAGAAGCACCAGCTCCAGCAGCACCTCCAAGCATTGTTATGGTCACCAGAAGGTAATTCAATGGAGGGGGAACTTGAATATACTTCCCAAAAGAGCGGAAAACAACTCTAATCTCCAAACAGATCACAATAACGACCATGGCAATGGCCCCATTCACAATCCGAATGCTCTGCAGTTGATTGGAATTCTTGGTAACCCACCATAAACCACCTCTTGTGGAGGCATAGAGCTGGAACAGGAAAGGGATAAAGAACAGAAGGCCCAAATCGGAGATTGTCGATGCTGATGAGAATATCACAGAGTAATGTGAAGCAACGTGAAAGAGAAGCGGCATAAACATCAAATTCAGTGAAAGGAAACAGCTCTCGAGAGGTCCAAGGATAAAGTTATCATCAGGGACTTCTCCTCCATGGTACTTAGCTTCCTGCTTGGTCTTGTATGAAGAAACCCTAGGAATACCGAAAACCCAGTAGAAGACGCAAGCGAACAAGAGGAAATAGTAAGAAGAGTTGTTCATCCCAACGGCGGAGATAGTAGCCCAGGCGAAAAACGAAGATGCAGTGAAGGGTACGCAGGCGAACAAGAGTCGCTCTAGAGCAACAACAATGGAGGGATTTTCCAGCTGAAGCCACTTGAACTGAAGCGAAGTCCAGCATCCGATGAGGAAAGTGGTCTCTGCGCAGAGAAAAGCCGCGAGTAACCCGAGAGGGACGGAATTGAAGGAGGAAATGAGAGAAGATGAGAAGAAGAAGACGATCTGAGAAGCGATCAGCGACATCCATATTCCCAGGAAGGCTCCGAATTTGACGTTGAGAGAATCGACGATGTATGATATGAGGAGGCAGATGGTGAGGGTAGCGACAACCGGAGTGCCGCCGAGGTCGAGGAGGAAGGCGGCGCAGGGGACAAGAGCAATGGAGATCCGTCCATTGTAGGCGAAGGAAGAAGGAGAGAATCGAGAGTTGCTGGATCTCGAAGCAGGAGTAGTTCGATCGATGAAGTTTCTTGTGGAGGCAGGGCTCATGTGAGGAGAGTAAGAGGATGAAGACAAAGCAGGTTCACTGGAGGAAGTAGCTATATGCGGCCGGAACAGCCGCGGCTGTAGCTCCGGTGGCATCATCGTCGCCGGAATTTCCTTCGAATAGAGAGAGATTGATGGCGAGTTATCTCCGTTCACTGATGAAGAAAGGATCTGTGTGTCGATTTCGCGGAAACGGTGACGTGTCCGGAAGAGTAGCAACCCTTGGATCTAATTAGTGGGGCCCGCCAATCCTCTAGCTCTCGTAGGTCCGCATACAGAGAATAATGTCTCAAGCCAAGTGAAAAACGATGTCATTTTGTCATGTGAGTGTGACAATTGAAAGTGTGAAACCATTTATTTCGACTCTTTTGGTAAGCTTCTAAACAAGTGAAAAAGATTTTGTTATACTCAGATGAATGTAATGCATTTATATATTCGATTACTTGTATGAGAGTAACGATCCACCAATATATATATAGCGAAGTTTTAGCCTGCTTTTTACATGTTTTATTACTTCAATATAAGGTCCATTTACCTCAGTATGAGGATGTTTCGAAATTTCTTATCTGTGTTTATGTAATATATTGTTTTCTTGGTTGTCTTATCTATTAAATCAGGATTACACTTTGGGAAGATAGGAGATGGACTCACCAAACCCAATCTTGGATCTTTAGTATCAGATTCGGTTGTTTGGCAATGGAGGTACTTACATTTTCAGACCTCCTCGTGGCTATGGACTTCCTCACAGTCCCCATGCTCATCAAGATGGTGCTTAATTATCTCTGTAGCCAAGTTTCTTGCTGCATCTTATGCGCTAGCTGCTGCAGTCTCCTCCTTTATGGAGTTTGTTTTCCTCCCAAATTTTTCACTTATGATTAGTGATATAGGGAGCATTGTGTCGAAGGCGAATCTGCTTGGAGCAGAAGCAAAGACTCTAATCAAATCTCGTTCTTCAATAGATGGTGATGTCTATTTGGCCTTAACGGCTATGGAGGTGTTGATTCCCTCTCTTAGTGGTTTAGATAAGGAATTTGTATGTTGTTTTTCGATTACCACTTTGCTTGAACTTACAAGTTTAGTTTTATCCCCAAAGCTCTATTTGAGTATTTGTCGTTTTATCTTTACCATTTGCTTGATCAATATTTTGATTGAGATTTTGGGTTGTTTTGATTTCAATGAAATTTCGGTTTGAGAAAAAAAAATATATATATATAGGGAAGTTTATACATACAAAAATATGTCACGGGGTTTTGTTTATCTTTGACTATGATTATTTCCCTCTCCCTCAAAGTCTTACAAACGGCGGTTTTATCGGTTGGAGTGTAGCTCATGAGGCTCCCAAGATGGAGTTTTCCGGCTAACAAACTCCGAAACAACCGCCGCCTCCAATATCGTCAAGGGTTCTTTGTTTGTCACCGACCTCGGTGTCTTGAACTGACTCACAGAAGAACCTCGAGACAGGAAGAAATTCATGAGCTCATCGAAAGTGCCACGTTTGACAACCTTAATCTCAAGTGGTCCAATGTTGTTATCATTCTTTCTTCCTTTTCTGTACACAGCGTCGAGAGACTCCTCAACAGTAAAGCAGCATTCCTCCATAACCTCGGGTTTGGGCTTGAGCTTTGCGTCCTTGACTTTGGTCCCGAGTTCCCAATAGAGCACGTAGTGTCCTGGAAACGAAGAGGAATCCACATGGCTAGTGAAATCTACGAGCATTAGGTCATGTGGCTCGAGCAAGAGCTTCGCGTTTGTCACGGCCTTGAGGAGATCTTCTTCGTAGGTCTTGTCCATGTCGATGCTCAGGACAACTTTTTGTCTTCCCACAAAATGAAATTGTGGCGCATTGTTGTAGAAACCAGTCACTCGTAAAACATCCCCCACACGGTACCTATAGAGACCTGTAAATATATAAAGATAGATCTTGTGAGAAGTATATACATAAAAATGTTATTTTTCCTAAACAAAGACTCTGTAGTAAATTCTATATCAACATTTAGATTGAAATGGAGAGAGCAAACAAGAAAAATCTTACCAGAAAACGTTGTGACAACAGGTTCATAATCATGGCCGATTTTAACATCCACAAGATCGACAACCGCATGGTTCTTTGCGGAATCATGAGCAACTTCTTCTTGCTGATCTTTCTCCACCTCTAAGAACTCGAAGTATCCCATATTTGGAATGATGGTGTACGACACGTCACAAGGCTTGCACAAAGGATTGACATTGACACCGATGAAACATTCAGAGCTGCCGTAAAACGATGAAATCAAAGGGAGGCCTCCGCCATAAAATTCCAACATTGGAGTGTACTGTGCCATGGACCCGGTAATGATAGCTTCAATGCATTTTGCTTTTGGCCATAGTCTCGGCACTATTGCCTCCCATGATGTTTTACTGCATTCTTGATCGATCACACTCGCCAGTTCCGGATTTGGACATGTGAGGTACTTACCGATCCCTGAAACACATTGCGGGTCTGTGATCCAGTCGCTGAGACAGCCAGTCCTTATGTTTAAGCATAACTCCTGCCAGTGATCTTCCAAGAACTTGATTACTTTGAGCAAGGAAGAAGCAAATGGTGCACCGAGGCGAGCTACATTTTCGCGTTGTAGAAGCCCACAAAGCAATTGGCAGTACATACTCTGAGTAGTGTCTGCACAAGTCAAAATCTCATGCGGGCTTATCTGTATTCGATCCCTGTAAATCATATAACAAAGCACATTGAAGAAACACTAGTACATCCCCAAGATTAGTCAAGAGCCTCGGCGAAACGCAAATATAATGTGTGAGCAAATGATTTACCAAAGAAATGAGTCGGTGGTTGGGTTCACACTCTTCAAAACACAAGTTATCATAGTCCTGACCATCAAGCCAGAGGCAGTCTTGCTTTCTCGGTTGACGAAATAAAAATTGAGAGATTTTCCTTCGCTAAGCCCTTCGATGTGTCTGAAAACAGCAACAACAATGGGTTTGGGTTTTTGGTACCACCAACAAAACAGATAACACATTTTGGAGTATGTGGAAGCCATTACTTGCGGATTATAGGTGGATAGAGAGATGAAAACGATATCCTTTGTTCCATTTCCTCTGTTGTCAAAGGAATCAACTTTGGAACTCCTCCTGAAGTACCCGAGCTGTAAAAAACAACCTCTTCCTTAAATCTTTACATATTCGTACACTTCAATTCAATGTATCAATATGTACCCACAAGTTCTGTCCAAATTTCCTCAAATATTTTGTCTTTTGTAAAACGAAGAGAAATTAAGAATATGCATGTGGGTCGATCTCCTTTTGGATTATTATCTAGGAGCCAAAATTTCAAGTCTATTCTGAAACTCTAGACAAAAATTGGTCCAATTTAACTTTACATCACCAAAAAGCTCTGAAATTTCTGTAGTTATTACAGATTCACATAGAAGAGAATTCGAGGTTTGAAAAAAGGTACCTGGACAAGAGTACACTGATGGGTCGATCACAAATGAGATCATGGGACTCTCCATTAGCGATACGATCGATATAAGACCGATAATCTTCATAGGTCACAACAGGTAAGTTCTTCTTGAAGCTTTGCTTATCAACTTGACCATTGAGGAAACCTTTAAGGTACTCCGTTTGAGCATTACGTGAAAGTATAGCTTCCAAAACGGAATCTTGAATCTGCTTTCCGTTGGTAGTCACATCTTCAAGAAGTGACAGGCAAGCTTCTGGGTTTGTTCGGTCGAAGTTTGGCAACATGTTTGCTGATATTTGATTGTTCTGCAACAACAACCAAAACAAAAAAAACTTAACTCTCTCTGGCTTATATAGGTTAAAAAGCAAAGTTTCTTTAATCACTTGTTGGTGACGAAATTGGTTACGACAAAGAGCGAGGAATAGCAAAAAAAAAACTGTGAGATTTGGTGGGTAAAGCAGACAAAAAGGTGTGGTGTGGCGTGGCGAAAAGTCTTGCAGGAAATTCTGGATGATTTTATTATTTTCGATTTGATAAGTAGATTTTGTTTGTTGTTTTCCAGATAGAGAGGATTTAAGAAAGGATAAGAAAAAGAAATCCAACTTCTGGTGAGCACTACGAGGAGAGATAAGCTTGTTTTAGGGAAAATCAAGACAAATTAATACAGAATCTTGAATATGCTTTACGTTGGTGGTCACATCTTCAAGAAGTGAGAAGCAAGCTTTTGGTTTCTTTTGGTGATGTTAAAACAGGTTCAAAATAAACAGGTTTAATCGGGTTTTTTTTTAATGAAAATGAGTCTGTTTAGGTCCATTTACGAGTTAAGAATAGACGGACCTAAACGGATAAGCCAGTTAAGATCCGTTTAATAAACAAATTTTTAAGAAGTTAAACGGATAACCCGTTTAGCCCGTATAATTTTTTTGTCCTCTTCTTTTCAGAGAAACGACGTCGTTTCTTATTTGGAGATTTCTCAAGCGCTCTTAAAAAACTTCTTCACTTTTACTCTCGAGATTTTCGTCTCTCCTTCAACTCCTCAATCTCCAGGTTCGAATGGATGCTTGTAAATCTGTCATTACAGGCACGTCCACGTCCTACTTCCTCCTGAGGTTGCTAAGCTTCTCCCAAAGAATCATCTTCAATCCGAAGTAAGTCGCATTCGATTTATGAGTTTGGGCTTTCCTTATTCGATTGCAATTGAATGGAGATTACAAAGCTCTTTTTTTTCACATGTTCTCGGCTAACAATGTTCATGACTATTTTTGAATCCTTGATTTTGGTCATTACAAAGCTCCAATTGAATGGAGATTACAAAGCTCTCTTGTATTAGCAACACTTTTACATTTTATTTGTTTCAGGCTATGAATTTGGATTACGATTCGTTGGAAACAATCGTCATTCTCAATGTTCAAAATGAGATGAATGATGTTATTGATATGAACGAGGAAGATACCCAGTTTGAGATGAATGAAGAAATGACCGAAACGCAAGCACAAGAGCAAAGTGAGACGCAAGAACCAGTGAAGGTGAAACGTAAAAGACGTAAAACTTCACATGTCTGGGAGGTTTTTAAATATGTATGGGTTGAAGAAGATGGCAAAGAAATGGCTAAGTGCATCCATTGTGGTGTAAAAATGGTGATTAGTAATGGAACAAATCACATGAAGCGCCATTTAGAATCATGTCCAAAGATGCCTAGTAAAGGAGCTAGGGCTCCATATGAACAGAAGGTAGATCGGGACCTGACCAGTGAAATAATAATTTATCATGATCTTCCTTTTCGGTATGTTGAATATGAGAAGGTTAGAGCTATAGAAAAGTATCTCAATCCTCATTGCCAACCTATTTGTAGACAAACTGCTGCACTTGATGTTTACATGAAATATGATATAGAAAAAGAAATGTTGATAGAGCTATTTGCAAAGCATCAGGGAAGGGTTTGTTTTACTTCAGACTTATGGTTAGCTCGTCCCACTACCATGGGGTATATTTGTCTAACTGCCTCATTCATTGATGATAGCTGGAGATTGAGCAGTAAGATTTTAGCTTTTTGTGATCTTTCAGCTCCACACACAGGTGAAGGAATTACTAGTAAGGTTATTGAGTGTTTGAAGGAATGGGGTTTAGAGAGAAAGGTATTCTGCATTACTCTGGATAACGCTAGTGCCAATAATAATATGCAAAAAATCTTGAAAGGGCGGCTTCAGATGATTAGTGGTAGTGGTTTGGTATGTGATGGGAAGTTTATGCATGTGAGATGTTGTGTCCATATCCTGAATTTGATAGTGAAAGATGGTTTAGATTTAGCAAAGAATCTGTTAGAGGATATTAGAGAGAGTGTAAGATATGTGAAAACATCTCAACAGAGAATACAGTATTTTGCAGCTTGTGTAGAGAGAGTAGGGATCAAGAGTGGAGCTGGTTTATCACTTGATGTTCCAACTAGATGGAACTCCATATATGAGATGCTTGTGAGGGCACTGAAGTTTAGAAAAGCATTTGAAAGCCTGGAGTCTTTCGATAACATTAACAGACATTACTTTCAGAGGATGACTGGAACCGTGGGGAAAAGATATGCGAGCTGTTGAAGCCTTTTAGTATCATTGCTACATATTTCTCGGGCTCTAAGTACCCTACATCCAACGTGTACTTCACACAAGTATGGAGGATAGAAATGTTGTTGAAAAAGTATGCTATCTGTGATGAATCTGGAATTAGACAAATGGTTCAGAGAATGCAAGAGAAATTTGATAAGTATTGGGAAGATTACAACATCATTTTGGCTATGGGAGCTGTTCTGGATCCAAGATTGAAATTGCAAGTGCTTGAAAAAGCTTATGAATCTCTAGATCCTTTTACTTATGCGGCAAAGATTAAAGAAATTAGGGATAATATGGAGTTGCTCTATGAAGATTACCAGCCTAGGAAACAAGCAAGATCTTCAGGTGTTTCTGCTACACCAACTCCACGTGATATAGTCACCGAGTCTCCGCTTGAAGATGATTATGATAATTTAAGTAAAATTTTCTATGCATTCTAGAATTTGTATTTTACAGGAACTCTTTCATAATCGTATTTGGATCTAAATCTTTATTAGTGGGACATCTTCTTAGGTGTTAGTCTGATTCTGTTTTGTATAAGTGTTGATATAGAAACTCTTTCATAATATGTTTTGTGTTTCCTAGAAAGTAGTGGGACGTCTTCTTAGGTGTTAGTCTGGTTCTGTTTTGTATAAGTATTGATATAGAAACTCTTTCATAATTTGTTTTGTGTTTTACAGGAACTCTTTCATAATCGTAATTGGATTTATATCTTTATTTTACAAGACCTCTTTGAGTTAGAAAGAAGCATTGAAGCTACTGGTGGCAACACAAAGACACAACTAGATATCTATCTAGATGAGCCGAGGATGAACATAAAATCTTATCCAAATTTGGATGTTTTGAACTACTGGAAAGAGAATCAACATCGACTTAATGAGTTAGCTGATATGGCGCATGATTTGCTTACCATTCCTATTACTACAGTAGCCTCAGAATCAGCTTTTAGCATTGGAGCTCGGGTTTTGACCCCATACAGAAACCGCTTGCTTCCTAAGAACGTTCAAGCTTTACTCTGCACTCGCAATTGGCTACGCGTATTTGCAGAATATGAAGGTAACACTTTAAAATTTACATAAATCTAACTTTAAATTATGATTTTCTAATTGGCATTTGCAATTGTAGGTATCAAAGAGGATATCGACAACATTGATAATGAGGATGCAAGAAAGACAGTGAGTTGTTCAAGATCAGAATCAAGTGTGCCATGAGAAATGGTATATCTTTATTTTTTTTGTTCGATTGATTTAAAAACTTATAGCTATTTGTTTATATATTTCTCTAACTTAGAGCTATTTGTTTTTATTTGATTTACAGTGGCATATTTATGCATTGGTCGTTGCAAAGATCCAAAAAGAATAGAAGACCAAAAATTTATCCATTTAAACTTTTTTTTTAAAACTTATATCAATATGTTTTAGATTTGTTTCCTGTTGAATTGTTGACACTTTCTATTAAATTTGATTTTTGATTCTGCACAATCATAATTCTTAATGTTTATTGATTATTAGGTCTGAAAAATTTTACTAAACAAATATGAAAATTGCATATTATTTATTAATTAAACCATACTTAAAAAAATAAATAAAAAATCTAAAGAATCTATAAACGGACCTTATTAAATCTGACAGACCAAATTATAAAAGGACATAAACGGATGTTTTATTAAATGAACCTAAATGGACCTAAACGGACTAGCCTTAAACGGGCCGGACCTAAACAGGCTGAATTAGCCCATTTTAACATCACTAGTTTGTTGGATCGAACCTTGGCAACATGCTTACTGCTTTTTTTATTTTTAGTAACTGCAACAAGAATAACAAAAACACCCTAATTCTCTCTTTTTATAGGTTAAAAGCCGCAAAGTTTCTTTAATCACTTGTTGGTGACGAACTGGCTTACGATAAAGAGGGAGGGAGGAGCAAAAACTTTGGGATTTGGTGGATAAAGCAAACAAAAAGGTGTGGTGTGGCGAAAAGTCGTGCAACGATTGATAAGATCATAAGAAGATTTTGTTTTTTGTTTCCAAGATAGAGAGGATTTAACAAAGGATAAGAACAAAAAGAATATCCAACTTCCGGTGCGTACTACGAAGAGATTTTTTTTTTTTTTGTCGACATGTGGGTCACAACGGTCAGCCCACTGGTCTACTTTTTTTTCAGAGGAAGAAAGAGGGGTCGAACTCCTTACATGGTGCCAGGAGGATGGGTACACAGACCACTGTACTAAGTGTACTCTGGCTACTACGAAGAGATTTATTAACCTTTTTATGGGAAAATCATTTTGACACTTGTCGTCGAGTGTGATTTTTTTATTTTTTTTCTTCTCAATACCTGAAAACATCTCTAACCATGGGTTTTTCATAACTTTCTCCAAAATTATAATTACTACTAAATATTAATAAATATATCAAAGTTTTCTTCCATTGTTGGAGAAACCCAGCTAAAAAAAATTTATGTAAAATTTTTTAAATAGATTTCTTCAATATTAGAAAATATCCATAATATTTTATTAATATTTAGTATTTTATAATTTTAAAAAAATCTTCATGGTCGGAGATGCTCTAAATTTTCAAATCGATGTAATTAATTTTGACTTTTCAAACAACAGAGACCAAAACCATGTGTACTTACGGATCCTGTCGACTACACTGTGTGTAGGGGTTTTAGATTTTGGATAGTACACAATATTCAACGTTATGCCAAACTCTGATTATACCGGACCCAAAAATAACAATCTCGAATCAAAGGTTTACCTTTCTCTCTCATAAGATAGCTTTGGATGATAAAAAAAAATGTACAGTATCCATAGTGTTTTTTGCTAAACTACAATATTCATAGTTGATGTGGAGAATCTGTGGATTCCATCAAAGTGTGATAAATGTGGGCGTCTAGGACACGAATAATTAACATGCATTCATCGTAGTGTTGGACTCAAGTGATCAAGCCTTGATGCACATGTCTCGAAGGAATTAGAGTACCTACAAGTGTATTTCGGTCTTTGAGGAGTAATCTTGCTTTTTGTTACAAGATGTTTAAATTTGTAAGTACTCCAATTCTTTTCACAATATGACTACTTTATAATTATATTCTTTAAAATTACAAAACAATTTCAAATATACCTATGTTTTCTAACTATTAACTTTGTATGTTTTCAAATAAAAACATATAGATTTTCCATCAAGTTTCCAAAACAAAATCAAATATTTTTACCGTGTTTTCGAATTAAAATATGTAGAAAACGCGTTTTCGTGACGTTTGTTTCTCTCGTATTTCCAAAAATATTCAATTTTAAAATGTTTCAAAATGTGAAATGGACTTCAAACGAAATTTTCTTGGAACCTAGCCTAAAACTTAATTATTTGGCTACTCCTAGTTCAAGGTAGGGGTAAAATTATTATCCGGGATCCGAGAACCGATCCGTTATCCGTTCGGAATCACTCCAAAAATTAGGATATCCGGGGAGCTCGGATCCGGATAAAGATAGTAAAATCTAGGATCCGTGAAAAGAAGATCCGGATCCAGATAACAAAATTTTAAGGTCCGGATATCCGGATTCGGATCCGGACGCATTAAATATATTAAAACATATATATTATATATCTATTAAGCTAATTTTATATAAATAAATATATATAAAAATTGATTTTAGTTTTTTTGTATAAATTATATCAATAATGAAAAATATCATTTAAAATATTAATTAATAATTTTAAAAAATAAAATTTTATTTATTTATTAATTATTTTAATTATTTTTAATATTAATTTCGGATCCGGATAGTTTTTTTACGGATCCGACGATTCCGGATCCGGATATCTTGAAATTCCAGGATATCTGGATCCGTTTCACCCCTGTTTCAAGGTAAGCTTAAATGATATCGCTTATTTTCGTGCCTAATCATCTTATTCTCATGTTATGCTTCTAAACAATTTATAGAACACAAAAGAATAACATTTACAGAACATTACTCGACGATTGTATTCGGTTCTGTAATTATATCTCATGTATTTTTAAAAAGGTATCTACGAATTTTGAAAAATATAGCGAAGTTATTTTTTTTTTATCACAGGGTTTTATTTATCTTTAGTCATTATCTCCTCTCCTCAACCTCTCACACATTACGTGACTGCCACTTTATCGGCCAGAATGCAGCTCACGAGGCTCCCACGACGGAGTTTTCGGGCTAAGAAACTCCGAAACAACGTTCGCATCCAATATCTTCAAGGCTTCTTCGCTCGTCACCGACCTCGGTGTCTTGTACTGACTCACTGAAGAGCCTCGAGACAAGAAGAAATTCATGAGCTCATCGAAAGCGCCACGCCTAACAACCTTAATCTCAAGTGGTCCAATATTCTTATCATTCTTTCGTTGTTTTCTGTACACGGAATCCAGAGATTCTTCAACGGTGAAGCAGCATTCTTCCATGACATTACGGTCCAGCTCGAGTTTTGCGTCCTTGAATTTGCTCCCGAGTTCCCAATAGAGCACGTAGTGTCCTGGAATCGAGGAGGAATCCACGCGGCTAGTGAAATCCATGAGCATTATTTCATGTGGCTCGAGCAAGAGCTTTGCGTTTGTCACTGCCCTGTGGAGGTCTTCTTCGTAAGTCTTGTCTACATCGATGCTTAGAACAACTTTTTGTCTTCCTACGAAATAAAATTGTGGCGCATTGTTGTAGAAACCAGTTACTCGTAAAACATCCCCCAAACGGTACCTATATAACCCTGTAAAATCCCACAGATTTTTTGTGACGCACATATTAAAATAACAATTAAAGTGTTTATTATATGTTCATTCACAAAAGAAATTTAGAATTTTCTTTAAATATTTTTCTATAATGTTAAAACAGTTTTTGGAAAACGACACTTAATTATGTTTTGGAACGGAGAGAGTAAAAATAAGAAAAATTTACCAGAAAACGTTGTGACAACAAGTTCATAGTCATGACCGATTTTCACATCGACAAGATCGACAACCGCATGGTTCTGTGCGGGATCATTACCAGCTTTTTGATGGTCTTTCTCAACCTCTAAGAACTCGAAGTATCCCATACTTGGAATGATGGTGTACGACACATCACAAGGCTTAGACAGAGGATTGACATTGATACCGATAAAACATTCAGAGCTGCCGTAAGACGATGATATCAAAGGAAGACCTCCACAATAGAAATCAAGCATTGGAATGTACTGTGCCATGGAGCCGGTAACAACAGCTTCAATGCATTTTGCTTTTGGCCATAGTCTCGTCACTATTGCCTCCCATGATGGTTTATTGCATTCTTGCTCGATCAAGCTCGCTAGGTCCGGATTTGGAGCGGGTAGGAACTTACCGATCGCTGAAACACATTGAACATCTGTGATCCATTCGCTGAGACGGCCAGTCCTTATGTTTAAGCATAACTCGTGCCAGTGATCTTCCAAGAACTTGATTACTTTGAGGAAGGAAGAAGCATAGGGTGCACCGAGGCGAGCTACATTTTCGCGTTGTAGAAGCCCACAAAGCAATTGGCAGTACATGCTCTGAGCAGTGTCTTCACAAGTGGAAATCGCATGAGGACTTATCTGTACTCGATCCCTGTAAATCATATAACAAATACAATAAACAAATACTAGCATCACAAAGAACGCAAGTTATAATGTGGGAGCAAAAGTTTTATTGATTTACCAGAGAAAGGAGTTGGTTGGTTTCACGCTTTTCAAAACACAAGTAAACATAAACCTGACCAGTAAACCAGAGGCAGTCTCGCTTTCTCGTGTCACGAAGTAAAACATGAGAGATTTTCCTTCACTAAGCCCTTGGATGTGCCTGTAAAGAATAACAATATACAAGTTTACTTACTCTTTTGTTGGTACCAACAAAACAGACGTAGCTTGGAGTTTGGAACTCTTTACTTGAAGACTAGAGGTGCATAGAGAGATGCAAACAGTATCCTCTGTTCCAATTCCTCTGCTGTCAAAGGAATCAACTTTGGAATTCCTCCTGAAGTACCCGAGCTGCAAAAAAAATATCGCTTCCTTAACCCTAATTCACATATTATATAATTCAATTTAGTGTACATTAGTGGACTCACGTATTGTATAGTTCAAGATTCGAACACGGCAAGAAGGAAACGCAGTGACTTTAACAACATTATGTTGCTTTGGCTAAGATGAGTTTTGTGTTCTTAACACTTCTTTATACTACCTTGCTTTTTTATTCTTTTTTTGGGCAAGGTATTGTAAGATTTAGATGTAACTTTTGTAACCTCTAACATTTCATTGTCTAAATGATATTTACCTTTTATCAAAAAAAAAAAAAAAAAAGATTCGAACACACGTACCTGGCCAAGAGTAGACTGAAGGGTCTATCACAGATGAGATCATAGGACCCTCCATTAGCGATACGATCTATATAAGACCGATAATCTTCGTAGGTCACAATGGGTAGATTCTTCTTGAAGCTTTGCTTATGGAGTCGACCGTGGAGTAAACCTCTAAGGTACTCAGTTTGAGCATTACGTGAAAGTATAGCTTCCAATACAGAATCTTGAATCTGCTTTACGTTGGTGGTCACATCTTCAAGAAGTGAGAAGCAAGCTTTTGGGTTTGTTGGATCGAACCTTGGCAACATCCTTGCTGCTCTTTTTATTTTATTTTTAGTATTGCAACAACAATAACAAAAAAAAAAAAAAAAAAAAAGCAAAACCCTAATTCTCTCGCTTATATATGTTAAAAGCAAAAAGTCTTATCCCTTGTGTTCTCTTCTCTCTACAACTGAAAACTAGATATATAGGAGGAAGCCAAACAAAACGTATGGCGTGGCAAAATGTTCATGTGCCGAAAATTCTGGATGAGTTTCAGATTCATAACAAATTCTATGCTTGGGTCAAACTAATCACAGTCTTTTAATGTTACCTATTAAACTGATTAGTTGGGAAGCATAGAATTTGTTTTCCTCAAAAACTCTTTAAGAAAAGGACAAAAAATGTTTAAATTCGGATTGTGTTTAAATTGAACCGCAAACAAGTCGGTTCAATTTGCTGTACCGGTTCGTCTGTTTGACTAACAAAACATTGAACCGATGCAAACAGTAGCATAAAATTAAAACAAGAGATCTGTGAAATTCAATTGACCAATCAAATCAATGGCTCGAAACGACGATTCCCGATCTCGGTCGCCGTCTCGCCGTCGACGATTCTCTCGCTCGCCGGTGACTCACCGTAGCAGCCGTCGTAGCAGGCGCGACCGAAGCCGCTCACCGTATTCATCAAGGTCTGCAACAATAATCTCGATTCTTGTGTTGATCTGTAGGAATTAGGATTTAGGGTTTTACAATGATTTGACCAATTTGTTGTTAGATCGTTCTTCTATGTCGTTGATTCTTATGGTGTGTTCTCTGTAACTTCACTTGGAGTTTGCAAATGAAATTTTGTTGGTGTTTGAAGAAAGCTGCTCTAGTTGAACAAATTTTCATAAGAGCAAATTCTCCATTTTTTTTTTTTTTATAGGCACAGGAAGAGTAGATCTCCTACACCGAGGCAGCACCAAAGGGATAGAAGAAGTAGTTCATTGTCTCCTTCAGCCGCCGACCATAAAATTGCCATTGAATTGAAGAAAGAACAGGAAGACAAGGCAAGGTAATTGATTACATGATGTGCCTTTCAGATTCTAGTATACTTTCTTAGTTTTGTGTTTCAGGCAAAATAGTTTGCACACTAAACTGCAGGAAGCTAGCCTTGTATGTATGTATGTAACATTGAGTTAAGTTTGTTATTCACAGTAGTATCTCTATGGACTATGTGGAATATTGCAATCTGAAATGAACGAACACATGCAATTCGAAGAGACATATTGTGGGTTCGCGGTTGTGAATTAGAAGTAAAATTTGTGATTACTTGTCAACAGATTTGTCTCCTTGTCTAAATTGAATAGTCTTTTGAGCTGTGAACAGAAATGTTTCTCTTGGCTAGTGTTGTCAGACTGTCTTCTAACTCTGTTTCCTGCTATATTAAGATTGCAGCATGAGGCTGAGCTCGAACGACTAGAAGAAGAGACTGCATGGCGGATCGAGGAAGCAGTGAGGAAAAATGTGGAGGAAAAGATGAAAACCGAAGAAGTTAAAGCAGAAATAGAAAGGCGGACAAAGGAAGCCTACGAAAAGATGTATCTTGACGTGGAAATACAGCTGAAGAAAGAAAAGGAGTCTGCTCTAAACGAGGCAAGAAGAAAGGAAGTAAGTCTAGTTGTTTATCCAATGTTGCTGCTCTATTTATTTGGGTTTCTTGTTTTGGAATACTTGCTGAAAATTTAAAAAAAAAACGGGAAATTAATCGAAGGAACAAGCTCGGAGAGAACGAGAAGAGCTGGATAAGATGTTAGAAGAAAATAGCAGGAGGGTTGAAGAATCACAGAGGAGAGAAGCACTGGAACTTCAACGTAAAGAAGAGGAAAGGTATAGAGAATTGGAGCTAATCCAGAGACAGAAAGAGGAAGCTGCGAGGAGAAAAAAACTGGAAGAAGAAGAAGAGATTAGAAATTCAAGCAAGTTATCGAATGGAAACAGATCACGATCCAAGTTGCATTTCGGCATGGGTTTATAATTAAGAAACATTGATGATGATGATGATGACACAGTCCAATTTGTTTATATGCATTGGTGACTTGTTCCCAAAACACATCTTCCTTAAAGTGGATGTGACTAGAAGCGATATTATGTTTGAATTCAGCTGCAAAAAGAATTGCAAGGGGCTATGAACATGCGGTGTACGGATACTGAGAGGAAAGCGATAAGAAATTGGCTATGAACATAACAAATTTGGCTGCGGCTTCTCTGTAATTCAAGACCGGAATCAAAAACGGTTACGCGGTATAGGGAATATATATTCCTAAACCGGTTTAAGTTATTAATCAGTTTAGTCCAATTGTTGGTTCAATTAAGTAATGATTCTCCAATTTGGGAATAATTAATCAAAAACGTTTAATCTTCTTCTTCTACCCCTCTCTGTCTCTATCGTATATATCGATCTTCCTTCATCACTGATCCGGAGATGATATTCTGTCTCTAAATCATCTTCTAGAACCGTGATCACCTTATCTCAGAGCTCGCGGTGAGCTACTAGATCGTGATTTACCAATTACTTACAAAATCTGTAACAGTCGCCGTCTCACCGCCGTAGCTACTCCCGCTCGCCCGTAGCAGCCGTCGTACCAGGGGCGCGACCGCAGCCGATCACCGTATTCGTTAAGGTCTGTAACAATCTCGATTCTTGTGATCATGTGTGGAATGAGGATTTAGGGTTTTACAAGGATTTGACCCTTTTTTTTTGTTAGATCGTTCTTCTATGTCGTTGATTGTTCCAGGAATTTAAGGTTTGTAATACAGAACATATTCTAGAAACTGCCTAATTCTGTTCTTAGTAACTGCACTTTGGTGTTTGCAAACCACATTCTATAGCCATTAATGTTCGATATGTAGCTGCCAAGTGTAGAAGCGAAGCTGCTCTAGTTCAACGTTGTAGTTTTGTCTTTCAGATTCTAGCATACTTTCCCTGTTTTGTGTTTCAGGCAATATAGTATTTTGTTTCCAGATTAGGGGACTATATTAAGGTTTTTTGTTCGTGAGCAAGTTGGCATTTAGGAAACGGTAGTATATTTCTCGAGTTTTCCAGAGGTGAATGAAAAATATAGCTCTGTTATGTAACTTGTGTTCATTGACGTTATACCGGTTCACGGTTGCAAAACTTTGTAATAACTTGTCAACATCTTGGTCTCCTTATCTGAATTGTTATTCCATGGACCCTCTCACCGGAACTTTGAGAGGATTCAACTTTAATCGACTGGAGTTTTGAGTTTTCCTGTTGCGTGTACACCTTTATTTCAGTTCGCCATCCTCAATATCGAGATTGTTCACCTTCCGTGTGTGTCTTTTAGAAGATGGGACGATACAAAGAGGATCCTCCAGCGGTTAGGGTTTATACGGTTTGCGATGAATCAAGATACTTAGTAGTACGTAATGTCCCAGCTTTGGGTTGTGGTGATGATCTCATGAGATTATTCGCTACTTACGGAGAGGTTGAAGAATGTAAACCTATGGATGCGGAAGACTGTGAGGAGTTCACTGATGTCTACTGGATCAAATTTCGTCTCACCGTTAATGCCAGATTTGCAAAGAGGAAGTTGGATGAATCAGTTTTCTTGGGTAATCGGCTTCAAATTTCGTATGCTCCCGAATTCGAGAGTCTCAGTGACACAAAGGATAAGTTAGAAACCAGGAGGAAAGAAGTGCTTGCAAGACTGAACAACCCCGAGAAAGGCAAGAGCACCTCCCAAGTTACGAAATTTGCTGGCCCAGCTTCGACACAAACGGGCGATTCATCGACACAAAGTAGCTTGCAAAGAGAGATGGATTACCAATTCCATAGAAGAAATGCTCCTATTACTCGAGTTTCGTCTGACCAGGAGCATTTTACGTCGTCTTCGATGAATCAAACGGTTCAAACTGTCAGGGAGAAACTCAACAAGATTCAAGAAAGTGGTTACCAAAAGAGGTTACAACCAAGCAGCCAGCAACTACAAACAGAACCTGACATCAAGAGAACCCGAGTGGATAACCGAAGAAGAATCTAACTGATAAAAATTTTTGTTTCTGTTTCTTGATATTGTTCAGCTAATGGTAAAAGAAGGTATGGTTTTCCCATTAGAAATCTTGTGTAATTTGGTTATAAAAGTGTTCTTGCAGGGTATTAGTGAATATTGGTATAATGCGGATCATCCAAGTTTCAAGAAACTAAAAACCATAAAACTCAAATTTTCTACATTGTGCAAAACTCAAATTTTCTACATTGTGCAATTCTAAGTCCAAAAAGAACTACAATATTATTGAAATTCCGTTAATTGGGGGAATCGGGACCATATGTTAACTCATTACTCATTACATTTCTCTGGTGTATTGATTGCTACTAGGCTACGAACATATCCCACCCCAGATTGGATTGATTATCAGCTCATGTCATGATATCATATTTAAATTCTTTATGAATTTTAAATTTAAAATCAAGTGACAATGTGAAGTTGAAAGCCAATGAAAATCTAGTGCTATTTTGTGATAATGGTATAGTGTAACCTCCATAAATTAATAATTTATAAATTAATAATCACCATAAATTAATAAATTTTTTCGATTTCGAATCGGGTCAATGTAAAAATCAACAAAATTTGATAAGATAATAAAATAATAATATTTTTGAAATTCTTATGTAAAATATGGTCCAATAGTTGGCTTTAGTGATTTTTTAGTCTATTTATTACAAAAAAAAACTTTTATGATTATTTTTTCGATATCCAAAACATGTGAAAAATTATGAAAAATTTCAAAAAATGCCATTTTTCAAATGTCACTTTACAAAAATGCCACATTTTTACAATCTCTACAAAAATGCCACTTTTAAAAAATTATATATTCATTATATCATTTATGTTTGAGTTAACTATGTTGTATTAGGATTTAGTTTTGAGGGTTTAAGGGGTTTTAGGGGTCAAAAGATTTTTTAGAGTTTATAATTTTAAGATTTAGGCTCTAAAAAATCATAATTAGTGGTATTTTTGCAAATGGACACCAAAAGTGGCATTTTTGCAAATGTGGACACAAAAAATGACATTTTTGTAAATTTTCCAAAAATTATAGACAGGCTAATTGTTTTCTGTAGTATGTACATATAATTTTTCCAAATGTATCATAATACATCATTGCTGACTTTATCATCAACATTAAGAGTAATAATCATGTTTTTTTTCTAAATCTTGTACATAGTAATGTGTATTATTTTTATATAGATAGTATATAATGATATTAACATTCATTCTATCGCAATAACCAAAAGTATAAATCATAATCTCAAGTTAAGACATATCATTTTTACAAATGGATTAGAATAAAGATTTTAATATAATATCATTTGAATTAATATTTATTAGTTTATCGATTAGATAATAACTCTCTAAATTAATAAATTTTCAAAGTTCTGACATTATTTATTTATAGAAATTTTACTCTATATATATATATATATTTTTTTTGTTTTAACTAGAATGAGTAATTCTATAGCCAAGAATTTGTTTAGTTGGTTTTCTCTTTATAAAACCATAAAGTTTGCGTACAATTCGTTTATGAATTCAAGAAAGAAAAAGATTCTTGAATGACTAGTCTTTGAGAAGATAATAATGAATATATATATATATGAACATTGAGATAAAGATGCACTTTGAGTAATATAATATCCGGAATCTATCAAATTTAAGAGTTGCAATCTTCATGTGCATGCGAAGATCATCATTGTATATCTGGCCAAGTTCCACTGTCAACGGAATCAACGCAAAGCAGCCGCAAATATTGAATTTTTTGAAGCCGAAAGCATGCTTCAAGTACCATCCAAGTCAAAATCAAAAGGATTACTTGAAAATAGCTAAGATAGATTCGGAACTTGAACATGTCTTTTCAACTTTTTTTTTTTTTTTTTTATGTCACTGATTGCAACAGAATCCATCATATTTCTTTAAAATAAATGAATTTCTAACTATTTAAGTTTTTTGAAGATAATAACAAAAAAGAAAAAGTTTTTTGAAGATTAAATTGAACTTTTTTAAAAATCTTCAATGAGTTTGATCGAACCATTTTCTTAATCGGATTAATGGACCTATATGTAGTATGATATCACAAAATGTTTGAAGAAAATATATTTTATAGTTTTTAAAATAACATTTGAACCAAGAAAAAAGTTTCTAAAATAACAAAAACGGTTAAACAATTCTGTATTCAAAATAAAATCTAATGTGTGGAAGCCTCCTCAGTTCAATGATTTGATAGAGAGTTCATTAATGTTTTCACACCTATAAATATGAAGTTCGAGTTCCGAAGAATACAAATTATAATGAAGATAAAATTTACAGGAGATTTTCATCATGGTGCAAGGAGAGTCGTCCAGATTAATCCCGCATATCAAGACTAGAATTGTCCATTGTATAATCGTTTGTGTAATTGTTCTCATAATTTATAATAATTCATAAATCTAGATGTTGAAATTTTTTTCTTTAAAAACAAATTTACCATCGATTATTTGATAGGGTTTTGATTTCGGTTCGTATTCGGGTTTAAGTTGATTATATCACTAGTTTTTTTGCTTTTTTTTTTTTTTTAACTTTAGATCAATGTTCCATAAATTCAAATTGCGATTAAATTATTTAAAATAGAAGGCGTTTGGTAATCATTTTTATTGTAGACTTTTACTTTAAACTTTTAGCTGCAAAAATTTTGGTTGTTAGTGTTGTGGTTGTTGCCTAAAATATTAATAAAAACTCGTTTGGTAATAAAATCTGTAGAATCTGTTGTGACTTTTATTTTAATGATATAGTGAAGAATATTTTGTATAGAACTATTATAATAACATTTATATTTCCCCAAAACTCGTTCAATCAAAAAGAGTTGTTTTATGGTATCTCTAACCCACATATATATATATATATTTTTTTCTAAATTATATTATAAAGTAAAATATACTCCAACCAATCTCCATTTCTACCTCTGTAATAGAGAACATTATATAATTCCTCTATATACAGAGAAAAAAGTTTTGAATTATCATTAAGACACATCGGAGAAGAAATAGTGGAATGCTCTCCAGGCACGGGGCTCGAGGCGTCGGATTGAAGATTGCACCGGTGAGAATGGAAGCTCACCTCCGAGTTTTCTTCGCTCCTCTCGCCGTCTTTGGTGAATCCAATCTCTCGGCCTCATCGGAAGGAACGTATCGAGATGATCAGAGCCTCACTCTCTCCCTGTCTTGGGTGAATCCAAGCTCGGAAGAGAAAGAAGCTCCGATACCACCTGAGCCGCCGGACCCTCCGTACCCTCCGCAATGGCCTCAGCATCGTGGTATAGACTCTGCTCATCTCGCCCAATCCAAAATCATCGGCTTCATCTTATGCTCCGTTGATGACGAGAACTACCCCTCGCCCAGATCCCATCTCGTCTCCGCCGACGTTCTTCTCACCGGGAAAGTCACCTCCGTCAACGTAGCTTTGGCTCTTTGCCGTGGCTCCCCTCCACTCCTAGACCAGATCGGGACCAGGTCTAGGTGGTGCTCTCGATGCGGGAATGGCGATGATCTCGCTCCCCACGGGCTCTCCCTCCAAACCCACCATCGTGAGAAAATCCCGCTCCGCCGTTTACACACCGGCAAAATCTCTCTCTGTAGAGATCTGCATCCGTCTCCCTCTCCTCTCTGCTGTGGTAGGGCCTCGGCACAGTGGCTTCAACACCCCACGTGCGTAAAGCCACAACCCCCTTTGCCGTTAAATCGGGTCTCTCTGGTACAAGACTCTATCGGAATTCGCAACCATCACCACCACCAGAGTCTTCTCCGGAAATGCCCCTCCGTCTTCCGTCGAACTGTAAGATTCTCGTAGTTTGACTTGCAGTTGGGCTTGGCCCGTTTTAAATTTAATGAGCATTGGGTTTGGCCCATGGTTAAAATTAAAATTGGGCTAGGTGTATCATTGGTTTGGGCTCGGCCCAGAAGGAGTATAAAGGTTGGGTTTGTTAGAGTGATAGGTTCATACCCAATGATTTTAAAATGCAGAAAAATCTTATTTGCTTTTGAGCTTATTTGCTTCTCAAATTTGAGAAGTACAAAGTTTTTGAATTCTCAAATCCTGTAGTTTTTATTGATTATATTTCTTCTAGTGTGAAAAGACACAAGTTTTCCGGGTTCTCAAACCCTGTAATTTACTCCCGGTTGAAGAGTCTAATTCCACTCTCTTCTTTCTCTTTGAGATTGATCGAATCCCCGAGCATTATGCCGGGTTCTTCAAAGTCACGATGTAAAGTGACTACCCTGAGACTCTCCGGCCTTACCGAGAAGACTTTCTTGACGCCTCCGAGACATGTCTTGGATCCGCTGTCCATATTCTACGATGATCTATCGGCCTTATGTTTTATCGCATTTCATTTATGTTGTATTAATGCTGGAGGATGTTTAATTCCTTCTTATTGTACTCTGATCGGTTAAATTAATGAAAAAGCTTGTTGACAAAAAAAAAATAGTGGAATGCTATAATTTTTTTAATTCTAACGTTAAAAATTGAGAAATACAATGGAGATGGTCTTAATGATTTATCGCGTTCTTTTCATTCATTTTGAGAATTTATTGATTTACATAATGGATCTTAAAAGAATAAAAAAAAAATAACAATTAATTAACCAAATTTTTTTAGTTATAAACTATATATAAATCTAAAAAAGGCTTGAAATAATTTTTGGAAATAAAAAAAAAAATAAATCATTTAAAGTTATTTATTTTCTTAAAGTTAGAGGAGAGACTTAAAAAAAAACAAGATAAAAAACTTAAAGAAAAGCTTTAGCGTCTTTAAAAAAACATAAAGACAACAAATCATGCTTGGTAAAAAATTGTCTTTAAACACTTTAATGTTTTTTTGAAGTCTTGAAAGACTCCTACCAAGCAAGCCCTAGATGATTTAAGCTGTGAACAGAAATGTTTCACTTGGGTAATGAAAATTGCATTCTCAAATACCACTAATAATCAATTCAAAGTAGTATAATTGATCTCTACACTGTCATAATGCAATTTAGTCTCCAAAAATGAAAGAAAGTATTTGAAAACAATTTCTTATGAAATAAACTAAGCTTGAACCTCAAAGTTCTCCAACCACATCTTCTATTTCCCTGCCAAGCAACAATCTTGAAATAAAACACCATTGAAACAACATTGTAGACAAAACACCAAAACAAACAAACACAAAAGAATTCCACATCAGTTTTCATAAACCTTATATAAATGACACATTATCAAAACCATAAAAGTTGGTAAGAGATAAATAGAGTAGCTTTGTCATGAAATCAAAATCAGTGGTAACTAAAGTCCTCTAATTTCAACAAACGACCTAGCAATCAACTTCCTATAAGCATATCATTAAGGATAAGGAAACCAAAAGAACTCACAAGCAAGATTTAACTTCCTATAAGCATTATGTTAATTAGATGCCACACAAACTGAACCATCTTATACAACCAAGTGAGATGCATACATCCACTAAAGTAAGTCTTCTTGATCAATTTGGTAGCATCTGTAGATTACAAAACATGAGAAATATCATGTTAGAACTACTCTGATATGAGTTAAAAATTCAAAGAGAATCTTTATGTACTACTCTCACATTTCATGGCGAATACAAATATCAAAATTGCAACTACCAACCTGCTGAGCAACAACACTATTATTGAAACTTCCTAGATCAGGAACTGCGAAAGCAAAAATGGTCTCTTAGCCGTCAGACAAAGAGTCGAGGTAGAATGAAGATTAACTTTTCCATTAAATGCATTTAATAATTAGAGGTGATATATGTTGGTTTTCTTCAGTACTTAACATCGAGTTGTGATATGAACTATTTCTTAGGCTGATACAACACTTATGGCCTTTTTTTCTTGTTTCTTTGCCTCAAGCTCCTATTTGAATCGAAAACTCCAAGATCATTTTCAGACTTTCAGTTATGTAATTGTGTGAAAATAGAATGTACTACTTTTGGTACCACTACTCAATGTGTTTAAACATCGAAGATAGACTCACTTTAATAGTACCATAATGGTTCTAGCCAACCTTAAGATGATAGACGGCCCAATAAGCAAAAACTTGTGGCCACTCTGAAGTCTCAAAACCCTAATTACCAAATCAACTAATCATTAACAAAATTTAACATTAACTATTAGTAAATGATAAACATAAAAGCCAAATAAGACTCACTTGAGAGCATCAAGTCTAAACCAAACAAGAAAATTGAGAGTATCAAGTATAACCATCCTCTTAACCTTGTCATATGGAGATGGGACTCCCTCATAGATCTTCAAGCGAGCACCACGTTTGGTCCTGTGTGGAATCCTGAGACAAAAAAACAAAATCTCAATTTCACAAAACTCTACGGCTGCTACATTTCCGTTATTCAGACAAGCAAACATGTAACACAATTGAACAATTGGATTTGCTAATTCTTTTAGAATCACAGAGAATACATATTTGCATTCTCAAACCATTGTTTAAGGGGTTGAACATAACAACTGGCGCCTACCAACCAATCCAAAAGAGATTACCAAAACAAATCATAGTGATTAGAATGCAAAACATCAATTTGACGAAACTCATAAGATAAAACTTGATCTCCGTATGAATGCTAAATTTCTTTTACTCGCACAAGAAAACATGAAACAAAATTAAACAATTATTTTTTTCCCAATAATCGAATCTCTGGTGTTCCACCCTTCGTCTTGTACTGGAATAGTAGGTGAAGGGAGGTGACGCGAAATATTTTTTGGTTAAAGAATATTTTGGGAATTTTGGAAAATCCAAACTCAACAGCTTGAAACTCTTCAATGATGTCGGAAGAGATCGCACATACACTACAAGAAAACACAGTTTTAGTATTGGCAAAATTCGATGCTAATTCGACGCTAATGCCTCTTAGCGTCGAATTAGCATCGAATTTCATTTCGACGCTAAACCTAATTCGACGCAAATTCGACGCTATACTCAAAAACAGAAATTCCCTCTGCAGGCACATATCAGGCGAAAGGTTATAATGTGTCAATATAACCGGCCACAAAGAATATTGCCTACCAGACATACGAAACGGACTAAAACCATCTGTACATAGGCCAAGATAAACATTGCGCTTCTCTTTAGCAAAATTAGAGTGTACCGATTTGAAATGTTTCCAAGCTTTTGCATCAGAAGGATGATGAACTTCTCCTTCACTTGTTGAATGTTCCGCATGCCACCTCATTGATGCAGCTGTTCGTTCTGATTGGTATAGTCTTTGTAGCCTATCTGTTATGGGCATGTACCACATTCTCTGGTACGACACTTTGCTTCTACCAGCTCTTTTGGGCTTAAATCTTGGTTTGTGGCAAAATTGACGTTCCTGTAGATTTTTATCCTCTTTCCAAAATATCATGCAGTTGTCAATGCAAACATCTATCATCTGCGAGGGCAAACCTAAACTAGAGACTAGTTTATGTATGTCGTAATATGACTCAGCAGCTTGATTACCCTCTGGCAAATACTCTTTTATAAGAGCTGTCCAATCATCCATACAACTCTCAGATTGATTATGATCAGACTTTATTGTCATCATCCTAGATGCCAATGATAATTTAAAGAGACCTTCCCTACAACCTTCATAGATTGGTTGTTTTGCAGAATCAAGCATATCATAAAACTTTTTAGCATCGGTTACCATTTCTTCGAACCTATTATGTTCTAACCCCGATATCATGATCATAAATATTAACTGATGCTGATCATATTGCTCATTCGAATAACCATGATCCATAGGTTGGTAACTAGTACTACCCGAAGTTACATCACCATATCCCTCTCCATGATAAAACCAAACATAATACTTAGGTATGAATCCTCTATTAAATAAATGCGTACCAGCTACACCAATTGTCTGCGACTTCGAATTTTTGCACTTCCGACACGGGCACACCATAACTCCGGTAAATTGAATTGTAGGCACACTACTCGCTTGAGCCATGAAAATTTCAAGTCCGTTGAGGAACTCTTCTGAAATCCCTCCATTTTCATCTCCACGTCGATACATCCAGCTTATTAGTTCATATATATCGCCAATTTTCTTCAGAAAATATAACTACGGAAAATTTTTGAAATTTTTTTTTTTTAAGTTTTTTTTTTCAATGATTTTTGTTGTGGCTGCGGTGTCTGGTGAGGTATTTATAAGAAAATTTAGCAGCGCTTTTGCATATAATTTTTGCATCGAATTAGCATCAACCTAATTTGCGTCGATTTTGTTTCGAATTAGCCACGATTTTGTGTCGGTCTTATAAAAGTAGGTGAACTCATTAAAAACATGTTACCTACCTACCGTCTTCGACGCAACATCCGACGCTGTTTTTGACGCTATTGTGGCGACGCTAAATCGACGCTAAATGTAGCGTTGATTTAGCGTCGAATTGAGATTCTCGACGTTGTTTCGACGCTAAATCGATGCTATATTTGCGTTGGCCAAAATTCGAGCCAAAAAATTCGACGCTAAAACTGTGTTATCTTGTATTGACACTACAAGAAAACAGGGCCGTTTCCGACGGCCAAAACCGTCGGAAATCCATCGGAATAGGGCTATTCCGACGGATTTCCGACGTTTTTGGTCCGTCTGTTCTATCTCGTCGGAAATAAAAAATCGTTGGGAATCCGTTGGAAATACTGACGGATTTCCGACGGAAAAGGGATAACTGGAAACCGTCGGGAATCCGTCGGAAATGCCGACGGATTTCGGCATTTCCGACGACCCGTGTCACCGACGGATTTCCGACGACCCGTGTTACCGACGGATTTCCGACGACCCGTGTCACCGACGGATTTCTGACGACCAGTGTCACCGACGGATTTCCGACGACACGTGTCACCGACGGATTTTCGACGGCCTAAACTTCCGACGGATTTTCGACGGTGGTCAAAACCGATGGAATTCCGACGGAATTATTATTTAAAAAAAAAAAAAAATTAAATTAAAATAAAACAAAATTTAAAATTAAATCAAAATATTTAAAAGTGAATTACAAAATTAAAATATTACATAAAGTAAATACTACTGCGAATGGTTACGGAAGAACTCGTTCATCCTTTTTTCCATTGCCCGCACGGCGCTCATCTGTTCTTCCATTGCCTGTATGCCGGTCATATGTTCCCGAAAGCGTGCTTGATCTTTTGCGCGTTGTGCCTCCATCACGATCACCCGCTCCAGAAGCTCGGCGTTCTGTGCCCTCAACATCTCAACGTTGTGAAAGCGGTCAGAATTAACCGACGCGGATGAACTGTCTTCCGGGAGGCCAAACACACGGCCTTTGGTCTTAGGCGTAACCTACGCTAAAAAATAAATCAATAAATGTTATAACTTTCCGGTATTCAAATTTATTTTAATTTTGTTTAAATTTGACAGTTTTACTAACCTGGTAGGTGGCCGGGGGAGTTCCTTCGATGATCGGTTGGGATTGGGGGTACTCCTCACCGAGCCTCTCCACACTTTCCATGATTTCACGAGCAATGGGATCTTGAATTTCACCAGTATTTCTGTTGGTGTGCGCATCTTTGACCAAATCAAGATGTGACGGACGCACACCGGTCTTCTCAATATGTTGGCACAGATAATGAAGGAAATATGAGAGATGTTATAAATAAAATTTTGGAAAATTTAGAAAATTACCAGCTTCACAAGACGTGACGCTTTGCTCGTTGCGCCGAGGTTATGGGTCGCCGGTCCCTTCCCCTTCCGGTCGCTGTTCCGGTTAGACGAGTTTTTTCCGGAGCTTACTTTTGTGTCCTCCCGTTCCCAATGGGCAAGTAGTCCAGCCCATAAGGTTGGGTTATCTTGCATTCTCCGAGGCACCTTTCCTTCTTTGTACCACATGTCCTTCCACTCGTTTATCTTCAACGAGTACTTTCGGGAGGCCTTTTTGTGGAACTGGCGTCGGATCTGGGCAGTCAACTGTGGGTCCTAAGTAAATTCTTGCTGAAAAAAACACGTACCAAGATTAGTATTGTTTATTTGAATGGAAATAAAAATCTACATCTTAATTGGGAAAAAAAAACATACCGCAAATTACCGAAACCAGGTCTCCTGGTCTGCCACCGACATCGAACTAAATGTGGGATACGGTTTAGTTATCAACGAATTAGTCATTGCGTTGATCGAACTCGTAATCCCGTTTCCCGAAAATTGAAACCTAAACAATATTTAGTTAAATATTTTATTAAGTTAATATAATCAAATACATTTTTAAATAAAACTTACCAGGTCATGTTAGGTCGCAAGTCAGGATCTAGGCGAGTCAACCTATCCCGTCCGGGTTGCGAAACAAACTCCTCAATGCTCATGGCCGTGGGAGCTGAGGGTTGTGTACCCATTGGAGGAGACGGGTGTTGGGGATCCGGAAAGCTAGTCTCGGGGATATGCGACTGACTCCCACTCATACCTCCCCTACTGGAAGTACCGGATCCAGTAGAGTAATGAAATCGCCCATAGTCCCTACGATTGCCAAAATGTTTACATACCGTTGAAATTTACTTACATATATAAATATAAATTCTGATATTAAATATATATATATGTAAATTTAAATCATAAATTTTAAATATAAATTTACAGATATTTTAATCTACATTATGGATTTAGGGATTTTCAGTTTTTGAGAATTTGTGATTTCGAAATTTTGAGATTTCCGAATTATGGGATTTATGGGAATTGGGGACTTAGCGATTTTAGGATATTGATATTTTGAGAAGTAGGGATTTTGGAATTTAGGAATTAATTTACGAAATTTCGGGTTTCATAAATTAAGGTTTTAGGGAGTTAAGGATTGTGGGAAATTGGGGTTTCTCTAAATAGGTATTTAGGGATATTTGGATTATGGATTTTCAGATATGGAGATTTAGGGATTTACAGATTTAGGAATTTTTTGGAATTTCAGATTTGGTAATTTAAAGTTTTAGATATTTACGATTTTTCGGTAATTTGGAATTTTGTAATTTAAACAAATTAAAAAATTAGTAAAATTTCAAAAATTTAGAATTTTAGAATTTATTTATATTATAAATATTTATAATTTCCTAAAAATAACAAATACATATTAAAATGTAAATAAATTTTATAAACCCGAAAATTCTCTAAATCACAAAATTTACAAAATTCAAAATTTTTCAAACATCCTAACCCGTACATTTCTACATTTCTATTATCCTAAATCATTTAATCCCTTAATTTTTAACATCCTAAATCTAATAAATTCTACAAATGCATCTCATAATTCATAATTTACAAAAAACCTTCTAAAAAATTACATTGGATTTATGATTTGTTGATAGAGATTGAGATTGTCAGTGAATTTGATGTTGTCGACGCGTTTCCGGCGTGTCTCGATCGTTTTCCGGCGATTTTTCCGATTTTCTTTCCGTCGTTCGTTCTGTCTCCGCGAAGAAGAAGAGTCTAGTTTTATTACAGGTTTCCGACGGATTTCCGATGGATGTCCGACGGATTTTCCCGCTTCTTCTATTTATAAAAACGCGTAAATTTAATAACGATTTTTTATAATAAAAAAATCAAAATCCGTCGGTTTTTACCGACGAATTTTTGACGGATATTTAATTTTTTTTTAATAATTATGCGTAAATTTAATAAAGATTTTTTTATAAATAACAAAATCAAAATCCGTCGGTAAAAACCGACGGATTTCCGACGGATTTTGATTTTTTTTATTATAAAAAATCGTTATTAAATTTACCGACGGATTTCCGGCGAATTTTATATTTTAAAATTATGTAAAAATCTTTATTAAATTTAATAAACATTTATCAACCGAAATTAATTAAATGATAATAACATATAAAGATTGATCTCATTTCCCAAATAAATTTTCTTAACATTAGATACTTCAACATATTAAACATACAACAGTTATGGTACAAGGTCGTAATACACTTCTAAATTTTCAAACATAAGTCGTCGGGAAATCCACTCCAAACTTACCATTTGTTAGAACCAGAAACTTTTTTTTCCCTTTTGTTTCTTTGGCGGAGAATGTAAATATCCGTCGCACAATTCCCTTTTGATTGCATCAACATCTACATTTAAGTTGGGGCTTTCTGGTCTTTGGGAAAATTCATAATCATAGTACTGATCCTTACATTCATTTGAATTACTTCCACCGTAAGTATCTGACTTTTCAATCAATACCGATGGTACGTCTTCGAGAATACGCTTCTGGTCAGGCCATTCTGCCTGCTTATCATATTTGGGACTCAAAACATTGGGAGGAGAGCATGAATCAGTTTTCCACGAGTATATGGGTATTTCTTTAGTATATTCGTCGCATTGAGATTGAGTTTCCCACGAGATTTTTGGAATGTGTGGGATGGTTGGCAAGCACTGGCTGTCCGGCACTATTGTTGATGAAGAATCTTCAATTTCGATTGGTGAGCACGTATCAAATTCCCACGAGTAAGTGGGTATCTCTTAAGTGAATTCGTCGCATTGAGTTTCGGTTTCCCACGAGTATTTTGGAACTTCCCACCAGTATTTTGGATTTTCTAGTACATTTGCCACGATTTTTGATTTATAGTCTTCATTAGGAGAGCTAGAAGACATTATTTGTGTTATTGATTGTGGCTTTTTAAAATTGTGTTATGAAGAAATGTGGAAACTTATATAGAACGGATTTCCGTCAAAAATCCGTCAAAAACCTCCGACATAACACCCCACCAATCCCATCGGCCACCGCTAACGAAATGGTAACCACTCAAATTTGTCGACATCGAATTTCCGACGGAATTCCGACGGAAATAGTTCCGTCGGTATGAGCTGACCAATCAAACTTTGCCGACTTCGGAAAAATCGGATTTCCATCGGAAACCCGTCGGAAATCCGTCGAAAACCTCTCACATAACACCCCACCTATCCCATCGGCCACCGGTAACAAAATGGTAACCACTCAAACTTTGCCGACATCGAATTTCCGACGGAATTAGTTCCGTCGGTATGAGCTGACCAGTAAAACATTTACCGACATCGGAAAGTCGGATTTCCGTCGTAATTTCCGTCGGAATGTCGTCGGGAAATTATGACAGCTTATTTCCGTCAGAAATCCGTCGGGATTTATTAAAATATATATTTAAAAAACAAAATTTAAATTGTTAGAGTACAACATACATAAACAAACATTTATTCATAAATTATTAATCTGAATCTCCTGATGAACAGTCACTAGGGATGGAGTCTGAATCGTCGTCAAATTCTTCACGTGTTTCATCTTCGTCCGAATGAACTAGATCATCGCCGATATGTGTGACTTCAATGACAAGGTCAATGTTATCCATCTCCTCAACATGTGACATTGTATACTTCTCGATACTTGTAGAGCATCATGTTCTGGAACTCCATATATTTTACCTCTCGGATTAATTGGAGTTACTGTGATCCAATGATCTGTCCGATAGGAATCTCGAGGATATGGAATGTAGCAAACCTATTAATAAATAGTAGATATTTTTAATATACAGGAATAACAAAACCTAACGTATGAGTATGTAGGAAAACCTATTATTGTATTGATACCTGGTCTGTTTGAGACGCAAGGATAAATAGATCGTAATGCTGTAGTTTCCGGCTTGAATTTATCGAAATAACACCAAGAGGGTCAATTCAAACCCCACGACCGTTGGATGTGTCATACCAATCGCACATAAACACAATACACCTCAAGTCCAACATTCCTGGATAGTGGATTTCCGAGATTTCTTTTAATTTGCCATAGTACATGGTATCACCTGATTGCGCCGAAATACCATTGTCCGAAGTTGGCCTTTGACGTCCTTCCTCACAAATCCTGAACGAATATCCCCTACTGCAAAATCTGGGATACGAAGTAGCGGTGCTGCGTAAACCATGAGCCAACTCCACTAACCATGTCGGGAGGGTTTGACCACTTGCTAAACCTTCGGAAACCTAAAAACAGTATAAGTAAGAAATCAGTAACATATGAACGTGAAAACCTTAAAAAGTAAGAGTTTCGGGAATTTATATTAAACGTACGTAAAATTTCAACCAGTTCAGAAATTCTTCATCTTTTAAGACAGCAAGTTCAGAATCTGTCTTATCAGCATGGTAAGTTTGTGCTAGGGACATGTAAATCCTGTAACATAACAATTGTTATTAGATGAAGACAAATAATTCCACAAATAAATGTATGCAAATGGTGTACCTTTCATACTCTCCAAGTTCGTCACAATTTCTTAGGATATATGTATGCAAATGTGTGACCTCTTGTGGTGATAGTATGCGTTTCTTCCCTTTTCCACTTACGCGACCAACTTGGGCAAACAACTCAGGTACAACCACGGGATACACTGCTTTTTGACCTCTATCATCATGTCGCGCCGGCCGTCTACCCTTAGTATGAACATCCGAAGGAAAGTAATACTCGGCAAAGTGTGATACTTCTTCATTTAGACTTTATGCGATAATAGATCCCTCAACCCTGCTCAAATTTTTAACTTTTTTCTTCAGGTGGAACATGTAACACTCGAACGAATACATCCATCGGTATTGAAATGGGCCTCCTAATGCTGCTTCTCGTGGGAGGTGAATAGGAAGATGTTCCATAACATCAAAAAAAGACGGTGAAAATATCTTCTCAAGATTACAAAGGAGTACCGGGATGTTGGCCTCTAAATTACGGATCCCGTCGACTGTTAGTGTCCGTGAACATAAATCTCGAAAGAAAGCCCCAACTCCTAAAAACGAAAAGTAAACAAGTTAGTAAATATATAGTAACAATATTATATTAGTAAGAAAATGATGAGAATACGAAATATACCTCCAATTGCTTGATGGATGTCTTTTGGAAGAAGATAAGCAAATGCAAATGGAAGAAGACGCTACATCACAACGTGACAATCATGACTCTTCATTCCAATAAACTTCTCTTCCGTCGAATCCACGCAATTGCGCAGATTAGATGCGTAGCCGTCAGGAAATTTAACAATTTTTTTTTATCAATTCAAAAAAAACTTGTTTCTGACCCCCGTCTAACCGGTACGCAGGCATCGGCAATCTACCATTAGGCAATACATGAAGAGATGCCCTTGAACAAATCAATGGCAAGTCTAATCTAGACTTCCAGTTGTCTTTTGTCTTTCCTGGTACATTTAAAATGGTGTTCATGATGTTGTCAAAGAAATTCTTTTCAACATGCATGACATCTAGATTATGCCGCAATAGATGGTCTTTCCAATACGGCAAATCCCAGAAAATACTTTTCTTGTGCCAATTGTGATATTCCCCACAACCGTCGACGGGGTGATGGCCATTACCCCCCACATTCAGGAGTTCGCTCTGCACCAAAATTTCGTAACTGTTCCAATATGCTGCGACCATCTATCTCCAAAGGTGGACCATGAAACACTGGAAAATTCTTCCTGAAATGTCTTCTAGACTGACGATATGGATGATTTGCCGGCAAAAAAATACGTATTGCAATCAAACCATGAAGTCTTCCTTCCGTGCTGCAATTGGAATGCTGAAGTATTGTCTTGGCAATAAGGACATGCCAATCTTCCATGCGTTGTCCATCTAGATAAGATACCGTACGCCGGAAAATCGCTTATGGTCCACATAAGAACCGCACGCATGTTGAAATTCTGCTGGATTGAAACATCAAATGCCTCAACACCATGCTCCCACAACATCTGCAACTTATAGATCAATGGTTGGAGGAATATATCGAGTGACCATCTTGGATGATCTGGCCCAGGAACTAGAACTGAGAGAAACAGGAACTCTCGCCGCATGCACATAGAAGGAGGCAAATTGTAAGGTGTTACGATGACCGGCCACAATGAATATTTTCTTCCATGCTTTCCAAATGGGTTGAAACCATCAGTGGATAAGCCGAGGTATATATTCCGTCGTTCATATGCAAAATCTGGATATACCGATTGAAAGTGTTTCCACGCTTCTGCGTCAGAAAGATGCGTAATATCTCCATCTTGACTATGCTCTGCATGTCATCTCATAGCCTTAGCTGTGCGTTCTGATTGATACAACCTCTTCAACCTCTCTGTTAATGGTAAATACCACATCCGTTTGAAAGAAATCTTCACTCTGCCACTTGTGTCCTGGAACCGTGGTTTACGGCAAAATTTACATTTGTTTCTGTTCTCATCTTCTCTCCAGTATAGCATGCAGTTGTCGATGCACATATCTATTATCTGGTAGGGCAAACCAAGACCGGCAACAAGTTTCTGGACCTCGTAGTATGATGTTGGAGAAAGATTATCCTCTGGCAAAACATCTTTCACAAATTCTGCGAATGCATCAACACATTCTTCGGACAAATTGTAATCAGTCTTCATGTTCATTATCCTACTAGCAGAAGATAACGGTAAAAGACCTTCCCTACAACCGATGTATAATGGTTGCTTTGATGCGTCTAACATTTCAAAAAACCTTCGAGATTCTAAATTAGGTTCTTCAACCCTATCACCCTCATAACCACCGGATTGCAAATTCTCTCTAAACGCATCGTTAACCATCGCAACCGTACTTACCCCAACATCTACTTCCGCTGTACGTTCTCTTACGCTATCCAATAAGGTGCATTACTACTGGTAATACCATATTCATAAATGCTTTCTCCATGTAAAAACCAAACTTTATATCCCGGCCTAAATCCATATCTATATAAGTGATTCCAAATAGTATGAACCGCAACACTAATTCTGTTACAGCAATTAGAACATGGACATTTGATATCCTGACCTTTTTTGGCTGCATCTTGGTTTGTGGGTAAATTCATGAACTCGCATATACCTGCAGCGTATGCGGATGTTAATAAGTTCGAGCCCATATCCATCATTGGCTCGTCCATCCAAGACCGAAAATATGAACTCATCGCTAACAATTTTTTTTTATTTGTAAAATTGTGTTATGAATGAACGAAGAAATGAAGGAACTTATATAGAACGGATTTCCGTCGGAATTCCGCCGGAAATCCGTCACAAAACTCCGACATAACACCCCACCAATCCCATCGGCCACCGCTAACGAAATGGTAACCACTCAAATTTGCCGACATCGAATTTCCGACGGAATAAGTTCCGTCGGTATGAACTGACCAATCAAACTTTTCGGAAAAATCGGATTTCCGTCCGGATTCCGTCGGAAAGTCGTCAGAATATTACGACAGTTTATCTCCGTCGAAAATCCGTCGGTACTAGACGACGGAATACCGACGGTTTTATCTACTGTCGGTATTCCGTCGGAATTTTGCGACAGATTTCCGACGGATTAATTTTGGTCGCAATTGCGTCGGTAAACCGTCGGAAAATTCCGACGGAAATCTCGGCCGTCGGAATTTCCGTCGGAATAGTGGTTGTTTTCTTGTAGTGTGAGAACAAAATCAATATCTAGTTGAGAGAAAGAAGATGAGAATACCTTCAATGTTCACAGCACACAAACCACGGATTTCTTCAACACGGAACGAAAGGGAGAGGACATCTCGTTTTGATTTTAATCGAACAAGTGCTCGACCCTCGATCTGATTTTCCATGGAAAAGTGTTTTATTTTTTTTGTTTGAGGGATTTTTTAAAAAAGTATCAATAAAATAGGAAATCACTGTCACTCTTTGAAGAATGTTGACCTTTTATCATATTATAGATTAGGTTAGTCGAATATAAAAAAGGGGTTGTATCCATTTAATATTGGAAAAAATATGGTTCGGTTTTTATATAAATTATTTTGGTCTTGTTCGGATAGGATCATATCGATTTATCTGTAACATCTTTGATAAAAAAAAAATGTTTTTATATAGATTACTTTTTAATTCTTAATTAATTGCAAAATAAATTGACATGTATTCAAAAAACATGATAAATAGTCACATCAATATTTTTATGATTGTTTTAGATATAAGTATTATCTAATCTAATTAGTATGAAATATTTTAAAATTTTTTACAGAAGAAAAATTTATGTGAGTTTAATCCAACATAATTTTACTAAAGTGAAGTTTACATAAGTTTTCAGAATCCAACATAATTTTCTGCTAAAAGCATTATTGATTGTAAATCTATAGTAAAATATAAAATCCCCTAGCCATAGTCGACATCCCCACCGGCTTAACACAATCAAAGCTTATGACGTGTCTCCCCCCAATAGGCATCTCCACAGGACCACTGTTCCCGTGGATTCTCTGGACCATCTGGCTCACACGACACAATAAAGTTTTCAATGCAAGAGCATTTACGGCGGAAGAGACTATCAACAAGGCGATTATAGATGCGAAAGAGTGTCTAGAAGCAAACACCTCCTTAATCACATGCACAGTAGTGACTAAAGAAGCATCTCACTTACGTGAGACCCACACACAATCACCCTTGATATGCTACACAGATGCAGCCTGGAGATCGGATTCACTAGCGGCGGGCCTAGGTTGGATCCTCCGCGACAACGAGCACTCTTGCTCAAGGGGATCGGTTTGTCACTCCGGTGGGAAGCCCTCTGATGGCGGAAGCACTTGCAGTCCGTGAAGCCATGATCTAAATTCAATCGATTCGTTTGCGGACTCGAAGCGTCACCAATCTGAGCAACGTCTCAGATTCAAAAACATTGATCAGTCTCATCTCCGATCGACAGTGTTGGACGTATTATAAACGAAAATGTATTTTATATACTTTCTAATTTTTTTAACAAGATTAACCTACTCTTCTTATGCTTATTACCAACAAAAAAAAAAAAAAAAAAAACAAAGCCTTCACTTCTAGTTAGATGCTCCACCATTTGAATTCATGTGTCATGTAAGCATAAACAATCATGTACATTGACACAAATACTTACTAATTTAACAAAACCAAGCCAACATTGTTCTTTTCAATCTTCACATTTTTTACCAAATGCAACCCCAATACCCAAAAGCATAATTGCTTTATAGCCAAATTTTCATTGAGTTTTAATACACCATATTTTCCTCTGCTAGATGACGCACAACCCTCATGGTTGATATCATATTATTGTGTTTTGCATAACGACCTAAAAAGATGTGATCTCTATACTATCAATCCTCGGCATATATAGGAGGGTGTTCACTGCACTAGACATCAGACCATCGCCGCATACATCTTGATGATGCCTCCAACTATTTTTGGAACAAATGGTATTCCGTAGTGTCTCATGAGCTTTGAAACATTTTCATCTGCAAATTCTACCTGCCAAATCTTTTTGTCCGTATGTTTTTCAAAATCAACTAAAACTTCACTTATGTTGAACTCATCTAGATTACCTAACTTCACATTCATTCTGAAAATGATTATAAGATATGGTTGGTCTCAAAATTATAGTAACTTAGAGTTAATGGAATGTCATATATTCTATATTTTCCTTTGAATTAATGGAACGACTTAAACACACAAAAAATCGTTAGCTTTAGATTTTAGTTCCTTCGTTCCTTTAAACTTAACGATTGATTTAAGATAAGTTGACTCTTGTAAGAAAGAAAAACCGTTGAGTTAATGGAAAGAAATGAAAATTAGGAACTTCGTTTTAGCAAAAACAAAAACAAAAAAAATTAGAAACTTGGTACTTATTATTTTTTTTTTGCTAAGAATGTAAATATTTCATATAAAATGAAAACGTTTTAGGTTTACAAATCAAGACAATATAAACCTACAAAATGATTCCATGGCAAAAAGATAAAAACATGGAATCATATTACATTACGATTTTCAGTACATAACTCAACGGAAGTACGAAAGCTAACAGAGTAGTGAAGTGATGACGATATTATTGTCCTCGCCAAATCAGATGCTCGAGAAGAAGATGTAAAAACAAGGCGCAAAACCGGCATACCAAACCTCATGACACTAGAAGACTTTCACTAGAAGTCCTGAGCCGTGAACTGGATGGTCTACAAAGTCTTCGATCACATATACCATATGTGTCATGCGAGAGCAAGTAGGAGAAATATTCCATGAGCTATCTCATGCGTGACGATCATGTAACCTAAAATGTTTTAACAGTATCAAACTAGACTTCAAAAAGAAAAAAAGAAAAAACTTGCGGTACTTATCCCCATTTTGGTTCTTCAATTATCGAATCATTAAATTGTTTTAACATAAACAATAGTCGAATTCGGTGTATTTACGTATTTTGTGGTAAGATGTTACGTAGAATGATATACAATTCTTTTAGCAAGCCGATATGAAGCTTAATAAGATTGATCACAAATATAACAGTACCAAACTAGACTTCAATGCAAGTGTATATGCTTATGTATCGTAGTGCAAAGAATGAGTGTGAAATAGTAACCGAGCAATGAAATTTGTCTCAGAAAATTTGTGTCGTGTAGTGAAACTTTGTTTTTCGAAAAGAAAAAGTGGAAAGATTTTGTATTGGGATTGACAGTTGTTTGAGTTTCTTGAAGATGGCCCTTAAAATAACACACTTGACGTAACCCAGTGGGATCATGGGACCTATTTCCCTTTGCTTTTGCGCATGCGTAACTCTCATGAAGCTCTTTATTTTGTGTTCATTCTACATCATCTAATCAAATCTATATATCAATGATCAACCCACTTATATATATTTTAAAATAGACCAACCTAAAAAAAAAAAAAAAAAATCAAAATATTAATGATTTCTCGATAAGTTTCAAGCCTAGACCCATTATTTACAAGATTCCTAGTCTCTTTTTTATCGTTGGTGCTCGAACTTGAAAACTCGCCTTTTGAATAGTCATCTATCCCTTTCATTGTTTTCTTAATCTATCTATGCTACCTTGACATGTTAAACTCTCTAAGATCTATTGTATTGGCTCACTCTTTTTGTAAGGAGTGTAAAACTATCTCTTTGCAAACACTCTTTAAAAAATGTACCAAACCATTTAGCAACAAAAACCGATCATACCAAAGGTGTGGTAATCTAGTGGTAATACAAAGAGGTTGGTTTCTTTGTGCTCCGAGTTCAAACCCCTTTTGGTACGGAAAGTTATTCTTTAAATCGGAATATCCAAAGACTACTTCCAGATACCGAAAAGATTATGAGCCAAAAGTTTGGAACTCCTACGGTTTATAAAAAAATACGATTATTCAGGTTTAACAATAGTATCTAAGATTTCTACAGAGTATACCATTTAAAAAATGTTTGGGAACATTGCTATAAAATGATCATCAAATAATTATTTTTTCAACGACGATCATTGAAGTTTGAAATTTTGGTTTCTATATTTAATTTCTCAAAGTTTCAATATTTTTTGTATATGCATTACGTTACAAATAAACATTTATGTATTTTTATTTTTTTTAATTACTAGAAAGTTTAGGGCCGAATCTCGTAATCTCTCTACCCGAAATAACAGCATGTATTATCAGTTTTGTCCCAACAGTTACTCGAACCAGTGATCTCTACGCTTGGCTGAGATGTATTTTTTTTTTTATCAACATGGATTAAGCAAATTTAAATTATGGTGGTGACACAAATAATAATATGATAATAACCCAGATAATATGATAATAACCCAGATCAGCTAGATTATATATGCTTCCATATATTATTTTTATTTAGATGTTGTTTTGTAATATTATTTTTATTAAATGAACAGTGAAAGTAACGTGGAATATATGCAGAAAATATTCTGAGACGATGACGAGGAAGGCCAATCAAACTCGATTCGATGTAATGAAAGGTGCAGGGTCTTTAAAGTACTATCTTTGGTGGGCCAAGCTCGATCTAAATCTCAAGACCAAGTTTGCTTGTCCTACTCTCACATGTATCAATAATAAATAAATAACATAAACCCCAAACTACAATCGAACGTTCATATGTAGACAATATATAGATGCATGTACACAACACAAATGGTTCTTAAAAAAGACAAACGAATATGTGGAAAATTAAGTCTCACTAAAAACACTTTTCGTTTTGGGAATTATATTTACGCTACACGTTATTTTTGTTCTTTAAATGATTAGTGATTGCGATATTCGTCGTGATCATCTGTGATTGTTTGAGCACACTTAAAACCAAACAGAAAGATTGTTTGGCGACGTTTACTCAATCCTTATCTATCTTTTTCTTTTAACCAAATAGTTAAATATAAATAAATATCAAATGGGTAGTTGTCTAATGGTCTTGAAAGTAAAAAATCAAATTCAAGATCACTAGTTCAACTCTACTTGAAAATGATGATTTACGCATTTAACGTGATATTATCAACTGCTGGTCTCGGGCACTAGAAAAAATTATGGATCAAAAGTCTGAAACTCCTATAATTTATCAAAAAACAAAAAAGATTATATATATAAAACACTTGCCTTTTTGCGAAACCGAATGTAAAATTTCCAGGGATTAGTCATAATTGAAGAGATAGGAGCAAGACCATACTTATATAAGAAATGAAAGTATGATACTATATTTTTATCAGATTAAGAAAAACCACATTTCTAATGTAGAAATTTAATTTAGAATGCTTGCACTGGAGATTTCAAAGAGATTCTTTCAAACTAACTTAGTCTTTTTTTTTTTTTTTGAAAATTTTTAAATTAGTTTTATTTAGTAGAGATTTCTTATCTATTGTTATAGATTTTGGAGGTACATGCGTCACATTTTTATAGATCTGAGTGTTGGACTCACTTTTAATCCAGAAAAAAAAAATTCAAACATCGTTAGTTCTCATGATTCGTTTTTCTTTTCTCAAAGGAAAACAAATGATTCGTCTTTCTTCATAGATTTATTCATTTCTGTTCTTATTATTTTGGTGATTTAGCTATAAAAATTTATTTGTGTTCAGAAATTTATTTGATTATTTTGTTTTTTTTCATTTTGGTGATTTCACCATGGAAAAATGTGTGCCTTGTATAATGTTTTAAAGGTACCAAACAAAAAAAAAAGAAATGTAAATATTCTATTTCATTTTGGTGATTTTACTGTAGACAAATGTGTGATTTGCTTGTATATATATGTTTTTAATATACCAAAAACAAAAAGAATTCCGCAAAGGATTAATCGTGGTAAAACAAGTTTTAAATAATGCTTGATTGATAGGTGTGGTGATGTATGTTGTTAGACTTGTACAGAGATGACCATGAGTAAGATCTCTAGTCTTTGAAACAGAAGCAAGTACAGAAAAGGACAACCTGGAAACAAAAACACAAACCCAAACACAAAACAAAGCAAATTAAATATCTATTTTTCTCATTAAAACAAAGATCTAAACCCTATATAAATCTGTCGTATATTTGGTCAATAACAGTGATATTGTGAACACAAGACGAATAGACTCTTTGAACTCTACAGAACAATCAGATCATCTGAATATCTCTATGTTTTTTATAACTAAAAACTAAATTTCCGGATCTTTTATTACGAGACTAATCCCAAAGAGTATAGTGTAGTCGTCGAATATCCTATTCATCGAGATTTTTAAATGGGTTAAAAACATGTTATCATGGCCAAATATGCGTCTTTAGATAATTTCACTATTAAAAGAAATCGTTTCCTAGCCTACACCAACATGCAACTCCTCCAAGACTCCAATTAAGACCAACACAGCAAATACTCCTCCCTGACTCCAGAATTGTTAGATAAACCACCTTCCTCTATGTTGACAATATACTAAGAGATATATTATATTGGACTATTGTATATTATAATTGGATTTATGTTTATTAGGCTAAAGATTTTTTTTAGGGTTAGTATATATATATTAAGATAGAACCGTTCTTGTAAACTGGAGACACAATAATATAATTTTTACGGAATAAAAAAAAATATTATTTATAAACATAATATATATACTAGACCCTGAAAAATCTTTAATCTAATAAACATAATTAAACCCAATAATAATATACAAAAGCCCAATCTAATATATATATATCTCTTAATACAAAACCAAAATAATTTAAATAATAACCCTTATCCGAATTCAAATTCTATCGATTCAACTAATATGACCAACGGTTGATCCAAACTTTACTAACAAATAAAAAAAAGAAATAAAATGCTACACATGTCTCTCGTTCATTCATATATTCGGTGCAACTTTCTAGCCTGGATTAGAAACAAAGATTACGGGCATCAAAAATGAAACGAAAAAGGTAGCTATTTATAAAACTGACTTCGCCAACAACAACAATTAAATTATTCTCTTGGATAGTTATAATAAGGATAACCATAATTCTTCTCTTCCTCACGCTGCTGTTGTTGTTGTTGTTGTTGCTGCGTCTGTTGCGAAGTTAACGATGAAGAAGAAGATGAAGAAGGCGTCGAAAAAGGCTGATTAAAGAGACTCGACGTGTAGTACGATAAATCACCATCATTGTTACTTGTAAGCAATTGAGCGTATTGAAGTATGTCCTGGTTATAAGTAGTTGGCCACGAAGTAGTAGTAGTAGTAGAAGATGGACCAAGCCTAGGAGGAGGTGAGCTCATTAATGGGGAATGAGCAATGCCGGGTTGAGATGCGACGTAGCTTGTGGTCGCGGGACCTTGAACTCGTTCAGGGAAGTTGAGTTTAGCCTTGGTACCTTTGAATTTGAGTGCGGCTCGGTCATAGGCTAAAGCGGCTTCTTCTGCTGTCTCGAATGTCCCGAGCCAGACACGAGCCGCTTTCTTCGGGTCACGAATTTCGGCAGCCCATTTGCCCCATGGTCGCTGCCTTACGCCTCTATAGTGTCTTCTTCTTGGTTGATCTTGAAGAACATGTAACAAACCAAAAGGAAAATAATTAAATGTTGCATGTGCAATTCTACATGCATGAGAATATCAACGTGTGATTTCAATTATTAGTTATAGCAAGGGAATCATTTAAGAGAAAATTAGTTTAATATATATGGCTTGGTAAAAAAAAAACAATGGACAATTTAAACCAAAAGATGATGCATAAAATAATACTTGGAAGCATCAACTATTTAGATTAACTATAGATAATCTTCCTCTAATAAAATTAGTTTTTCCTTTGTTTTGATGGAACATACATGCAATAAATTTGCTGTAATTTACTTCAATATCCTGAAGTTTAAGTATATATCGTAATTTATCTTGGCTGTAATGACCAAAGACATTGGACTGAACCGAAATCAAAGCTTGAATCATCCTAATTTTATAATCAGTGTCAACAGAGTCGATCCAGCTGAATTATAGCTAGTAGCTAAATCAATACTCTCTTTTTTTTTATTAATTTCTCAGTTATTACCAGCAAATTATTCTTCTTTTTACTTGAATATTTTACACACGACCAAAATATTCAAAGAGTCAAACAGCTATATGTTGACATTCAAAATTCACAAAAATAAACTAATCAAATTGGAATTTTGCTTCTATATTTTCGGTTATTTCTCTCGTGCAGAAAGGATGACGTATATAAATATAATTTAGCATTCAAAGAATAACAATGCGATGTTGTGACTCTCATTCAATAAATAAAAGTATAAACTAAAGACTTAATTTTTTATAAATACTTTTAAGTACGAGTCGTATGACATATTTGGTTTTTAACGCACCAAAAAAACAAGTTAATCATGTTAAAACACTTCAAAAATATTGATAAACCGACATAAAGTTGATAAAGAATGATTCAAAGACAACTAATTTCAAATGACACAAAGGAACGTGCGTGGTCAAAATCAATCTTATTTTAGTTAGGTAAGAAACTAAGAATCCATATATGTAGGTTATATGTTTGACGAGTAAACCTATGGGCTTATAAAATGTTTATCTAATTTCTACTTTCAGAAAGAAAAAAAAAAAACCCAACAAATCTAGATGTATTAAAAAAAGGTTAGACACGTAGTAATCCGATCGGTGGTTCAATTCAAAGACAGAAGGAAAGTTCTTTACGGAAAGTAAATTAAATGAGTCAGATGCATTGAACTTGAACCTAACCTATACAAATTCCTTTTTCCACCTAAATTTAATTATTACGTACGAAAAAATCGAAGGAGTTATTAATAGGAAGTCTTGCGTTTGTTAACTTATTATAGCATCAGCTTAAGCTGTTATTAGAGACATATTATATCAAGATAATTTGTGGATTTAAATATTGTATTATTTTACCTTGGTCTTGTTGATGTTGATCCGATTGATCAAGCTCTTGTTTGACCGGAGGGTCTGATCTTTCATGACCGTCGGTCACCGGATTCTCGATGACCTGGCTTAGAGCGGAGACCATGGCCGTGACATCAGACTCGTTCCAAGCCGGGTCCGCCGCCGCCGATGTTTCCGGTGGAACCGGTCCTTTTCCATACCTCCGATCCACTTTTACACCAAACTATGTAATAACAAGAATAGGACACACACACACGCACACAACAACAAAAAAGAACAAGACGTGTACGTGTAGAAGACTTTGGAAGGAACTAAGTTTGAATGAATTAAGTGTAAATTTTGACTAGAACATATAGCTTGGCTTTGTGATGATGAACCCAAGTTTGGGAGCAAATAAGGGTTTTCTTTACTTTAGGCTATAATTGATGTTATGAGGAAAGAAGATGTGAGGAAAGGGTTTATAAAGAGAAGGATCTACAAGAAAGTGATATATATGTAATTTTAAAATATTATATAAGTGAAATCTTTAAAATGGTGCGGGGTGGGACCGTTCCTTGAGTTCTTTAGTCTTTTTCTTTTCCTCAAATCTTTATTTTGGGAGCTTAGCTTCGCATGTTTTTGGCAGCAGTGTTATATGCACAAATTTGGAATGAGTGCGGACACGAAATTAAAATAGTATAAAATTCACAAAAGCTATTTCGAAGAACGCTAAAACTTTAATGGAAATTGAAAGTCCCCATTCGGTTGGTTTTCAAACATCTTTACTACATATATCGAAACAATTCATTCTGAAGTACGTTGATAGAACCCATTTCTCTATTAGACTAGACAGTTCATAGGAACTCATCCAATTATGCATGAAAAATGTAATAAGCTTTTACTTATTTTTAACCCGATTAGACAAGGTCTTTCGGTATCGACACAATACTATCTTATTCTGTTCGTGGGATATTTTCTATCAAAAAAAACATCAATATGACATATTAAGATTTGGGAGTGAATATCTAACATGGACCATTGGCTTTGTTCCATTTCACCTTCTTCTGCCTTATTGGTTTGGTTTACATCTTCTCCAGCTTTCCACTTCATGTAAAACTAGTTGGAAAATATTATAGGAAGATACCACAATTAAGTTCTCAAACTCCACATACAATAAATTCCATGAAAAACTCATATTTGCAAACTTAAGAAACCAATTTTTTCTCTCTATCAGAAGAAATCCATATTTAAGAATAAAAAAAAAACTATTCTGAAAAAGGAACCCAAAAAAATAGAAATGGCAAATAGAATAATTTAGCTAAAATTTTGATCGGTCTTATATTTATTTTTGAGAAATTTCAAAAAATACTATTTTTCAAGTGTTATTTTACAAAAATGCCACACTTTTGAAATCTTTACAAAAATGCTACACTTTTGAAATCTTTACAAAAATACCACTTTTTCAAAATTATTTTTTCTTTATATTATTTATGTTTGGATTAATTATGTTCTATTAGGATTTAGTTTTGAGTGTTTAGAAGGTTTTAGGTGTCAAAACATGTTTTAGAATTTTAAATTTTAAGATATATGCTCTATAAATTTATAATTAATGGTATTTTTTCAAATGTATACGCGGTATTTTTGTAATTGCCACTTATAGTTTTGGTCCGCTGCTATGATTTCCAGCCACAAAAACGATGGATTTGACAATTTGTGAGAGGATAAAGACATCACTTATTAATATGTAAGAAAGAGGAAAAAGACATCACTTAAAAAATTATAATATTTTCTGAAATTTTCGGTCTAGTTGTATACATCACATTTGGGTTTCCCTAGTGGAGTTAAAGACTACACTTAAAAAAAAAAAAAAAAATCCAAGGTTGACGCATGCTTAGGAGGGGATTATGAACGAAGTAAAAGAACAAAAGCGGCATGATTCGTGAATCCAAAAAGGCCAAAATGAGAAAATAAAATTTATAATTGGGACCCCATCCCATCTCAGTCGAAATCTCAAAATCCGCTTTCTCATTTCTCCATAATTAGGATAGCCACAAAATTCGTTACTCAAATCGTATCGAACCAAACCGATAAAATAGAACGTTTTACACATTTCACAATAAAACACAATTTGAATTAAAAACTTTAAAATTATTTTGAAGTTTCGAACTCAAAAGTTACCATTATAAATTATCAATAGATTAAAGAAACATATCACAAATTGAAAACCACATTTTATATAAAAGAAAAGTTACAACACCATGTTTGATCCGCTTAACCTCAGAACCGATCATGATTCTAACTCAAATCAAATTATAAAAAAAAATAGTTTTTTTTCTCTCCAAAAAGCGACAATAAAGCGATTAGGGTTTCTCTTTGATTTGCCGCCGCCGGTGCGGCTTCTCGCCGCTTCCTTTCTTCCATGGTTTCGTTGGTGTTTGCCTCGTCGCTCCTCCTCCAAAGCGGTCGCCGTTTGCTTCTCTTCCAGATCTGCCGGTTATGGTCTCTCCTCCAGATTCTCCTGAACCTCCGGACCCTCCCGACGCGTCAAACAGACCGGATCTGCCCCCCTCTCTTTGTCGATCCTTCGTCCTTGAAATTGTTGTGTCTCCTCCTCGTCATGGTACAACAACTTCTTGCTCTGCTTGTTTGTTGATTTTATCCTTTGGAGTGAACCCAGTTTCGGCTTGGATATACCCTATTGATGCTTGTCATTCCCATATCTGCGTTTGTCTCTGTGTGAAGCATCATCGCTCTACATTGCTCCTAGGCACGCTTCAGACAGGTTTGGTCTTTGTAACTCTCCGAAATGTCTCGAATTGGGTTGGTGTCTACCTTATATTAGAATTCATATACCTTAGTTTAAGGGTTCAATCACTTGAATTACCTCAGTATGAGGCGTGTTGGCGATCTTTGAGCCTTCGTATACCTTATTGTGAAGTGGTTACGGTTTTACTTAGCCTGCTTTTACATGTTCCTTTACCTCAATATAAGACCCCTTTACTTCAGTATGAGGATGTTACTCGAAACCTCTTATCTGGTTCTATGCAATCTATTGGTCTCTTGGTTGTCTTATCTATAGAATCATGATTACACTTTGGGAAGATAAGAGATAGGCTCACCAAAACCAATCTTGGATCTTTAGTATCAGATTCGGTTGTTTGGCAATGGAGGTTCTTGCATTTTCAGACCTCCTCGTGGCTCTTGACTTCCTCACAGTTCCCAAGCTCATCAAGATGGTGCTTAATCATCTCTGTAGCCAAGTTTCTTGCTGCAGCTTATGCGTTAGTTGTTGCAGTCTCCTCCTTTATGGAGTTTGCTTTCCTCCCGAAGTTTTCACTTGTGATTAGTGATATAGGGAGCATTGTGTCGAAGGCGAATCTGCTTAGAGCAGAAGCGAGGACCCTAATCAAGTCTCGTTCAACAATAGATGGTGATGTCTATATTGCCTTAACGACTATGGAGGTGTTGATTACTTCTCTTAGTGGTTTCGATAAGGAATTTGTATGTTCTTTTTCGATTACCACTTTGCTTGGACTTACAAGTTCAGTTTTATCCCCAAAGCTCTATTTGAGTATTTGTCGTTTTATCTTTACCATTTGCTTGATCAATATGTTGATTGAGATTATGAGTTGTGTAGTTCTTTGTGGCTTAGTTGTATCCTTCGTTAGTGGAGGTTAAACTCTTTTATTTCAATGAAATTTCGGTTTGATAAAAAATAAAAAATAGTCTAAAATCTAGAAAGAAAAAAAAACTAAACTAAAAATGTTTTCCGAATAACCGAACCAAATTCAACCGAATATACTAAAAATTATTTAAGTTTTTATATTTTATATGTATGTTTAACTTGCACAATATAATGTAAATTCAACCATTGTATATTAATACTTTTTCATTGTTTTTTGTAAACTAAAACCGAATTTAATATATATTTATATATATATAAAATCGAGCTAAATCAAAATTACATCAAATCAATGAAAAACCAAACCAAACTACAAATGTTTTTATTTGGATTTCGTTTTAAGAAAACCGATAAAACCCAAACTCATAACACATGAGAGTTTTGGTTTCATTTCAAAGCCCTTTCTCCAATTTCTAAGCCCATCACTCTATTTAAAAGCCTATTCCAACTTCGATTCAGTTTTCATAAAATTAATTACCTACAAATGCTCTGTTTCCGTGAGTTACAAGACTTGGAAATTGTCAATGGTGTGTTCCATTTACAAAGGAGAATAAACAACACAAGGTCTTTGCTCATATCATATTAGAAAATATATCCACATTCAGACAAACAAGTATCCATCATAGGCACATACATAATTTTAATTTTATTGCAACCCAAATCTATAAAAATAATCAAACCAACACATCTCTTGGACTTGTAATCCAAGGAAGAAAACATTTTCAAGTACTGAAGAATCTGGCGATAACACATGCCTCCATTACTTCTAAGGCCTTTCCTGATTTAATGCATCTTGGAGTCTTGTATTGACCTATTGAAGCACCTTGTGAGATGAAGAAGTCCATTAGAGAATCAAACGTTCCTTGACGCACCACTCTTATCTCTAGAGGCCCGACCGATCCGTCTTTGAAACGACATCTTTTGTAAACATTGTCAAGTGAATCCTCCATTACTAAACAACACTTGGAGAATGCATCTTCGTTGAGCTCCAAGTACTTCTTCTTCTCTCCTTCTTTGGCCTTTACTTCCAAATAAACCACGTAATGACCCGGAAACGTTGAGGTGTCAGCATAGCTAGTGAAGTCGTTCAGGACAAGATCCGATGAATTGAGAACGAGCTCCGCTTGATTCACCGCCTTAAAAAGATCTTCTTCGTTGGTTTTATCGGAATCAATGCTTAAAACCACGTTCTCTCTTCTTACAAACTTAAACTCAGGCGCGTTGTTGTAGAAACCAGTCACCAATAGAATATCTCCCACTCTCATTCTATACAATCCTGAAAAGAAGAAAAAAACATATTCACAAAAGATTAGTTAAAACCATGTAAGAAAAATGATTGCAATTTTGTTGAATGTTTTGTAAGCTCACCTGCGAAATTTGTGACCACAGGTTCATAAGTACAACCAAGTTTCACATCTTCAAGGTCGACCACATCGCGCTTGTCTCCATCCATTGTTATGAACTCAAAGTAAGACATGTTAGGCATGAAAGCGTAAGAAACATCTTCAGGTTTGCACAAAGGATCTAGATTGATCCCGAATGTAGTCTCGGAAGAACCGTAAGTTGTTGAAACGAGTGGCAAGTCGTTGCAATAGTAGTTCAATGTGGGAACGTATTGTCCCATTGAACCTGTAACAACAGTTTCAATATATTTGATGTATGGCCAGAGTCTATTGACTATACCTTTCCAAGACTTTTGGTTGCATATTGCTTCAATTGTGTCTGCTAAGTCAGGACGTGGCCCTCCAAGGACCAAAGACACCGAGTTTTGACAACCGAGGTCCGTGACCCACTTGCTTAGATGTCCTGTTCGGATGTTTGAACACAACTCTTCCCAAGAATTCTCAAGAAACTTGATTGCTCGTACCGTGACCGAAGCGAAAATGGAACCCATTCTCACAACCTCGTCTCTTTGGACCAAGCCACATAGCAAATGGCAGTATAGACTTTCTGTGTTGTTAGGACACAATATGACTTCATCAGGGCTTGTATACGAGTAATACCAGTTTGATGGTCGGTTCTTGAAATAGTCGCTCTTTGTATAGCTGCTTGTTGCGACTCGAGCAGGCAAACCAGAAGGAGTAATGAATTCTTGTTTAGTGAAGAGAAACATCATTCCTTTTCCTTGCTTCAAACCACTCACATGCCTAAACAGAACAAAGAAGAGATTTTCTTCATCATGGGTCTGGTCCAAATCATTGAAAAGTGTAGACGAAAAAAAGTATTGCACTTACTTGGTTACAACGTGACTACGAAGATCGTAGATGAATGTTAAATTATCCAAGTACTTGTTGTTCCATGGCATCATCTTTTGTGCTCCTCCCGAAGTTCCCGAACTAGAAAACGCAATCAAAACATTTAGTTTCATAACAAGAAAGAAACTATAATCAAATAGAGAGCTTTCTTAGTTTTTTATGTACCTTAGCAAAAAACCGGTAATAGGTCGGGCCGATAAAACATCGGATGATTCTCCATTAACGATACGGTCGATGTAAGGCTTAATCTCTTCATAGGTCACGACCGGTACGTTTTTCTTGAAGTGCTCTTTGTCAAAGCTATTGACGAGAAAACGTTGGAGATACTCTGTTTTCGCGTTACGCGTGAGTATCTCTTCCAACAAATCGTCTTGTATTTGCTTCACATTCAAAGTTAAATCCTCGAGCTTCTCCTCGAACCCTTGGTTGATATCGAAGATTTGCTTCATAGTTGTTTAGCTGTTTTTTTTTCAAAAGAAAATATATTTTTTTTTTTAAAAAAGGCTCACTCAAAGGAAAATATTTGGTTGTCTTTAGTTTACATGAAAACAAAGAGTGACCACTTGGTTCTATATATAGCAAGAAAAAAAACACTAAACAACCTAAATCGGTTTTGGCAGTTGGTTAATTAAGTCTGGTCAAGGTTTAAATAATATTCTAATTGTAGAAAAGTCTCGAGCAAGAAACACTATTTGGTATGTTTAAATTATACGACTCAGACCATAAAGTGTGAAACGGTGAAAATGCTTCTTCTTTTCTGTATTTCAACAACTATTATTAATATACGATATGTATATATATATCATTATTATTATTTTTTCCATTTGGTGAATTTATTAAGAACTCCGAAATTGAAATACAAAGTAGTAACATCACATCTCTCCATAGGAGAGCCTCAATCCCGCAACAGGAGAGTAATAATCGCATCAAAAACAAAATACTAATACCAAAAAAGAAAGAGAGCCGAAGGAAACAAAAAATAATCTAGCATCTAAAACCAATCTGTCTAACTGCAACATTCCAACGAATTCTCCAGAGAACAAGTACGTGCAAAGCAGAGAACAAATAGGTGCAGAGCTGAGCCAACCAATATGAGCCAAAACGAGAAGAGTAATGATATATAAGCAAAAATAGGTTTTTAAATAGGTCTATTTAAAGGCGCAATGGCCTAGTTAAAACCACATTTCTGCCTAATAGCCTAGTTAGCCATTGCTCCTTTGTGCTCTATAGAAGATTTTCCCCTTTTTGTAATTTAAATAGGTCTTTCAACAAAAAACAAAAAACTAATTCATGGATTCTCAAAAACATTGGTAGGCTTAATGTTATTATGTGTAATTGTGAAAGGAGTTATACTAGGTTTCTTGACAATATCATTTGTATGTTTTTATTTTTGTTTCATAAAACGTCTCATTTTATATTTTTAATACCGATTTTTAAAACAAATTATATTTGATTCTTATTGTTTCGGATTATTATAAAGAAAATGTATTTTATAAATATTTCAAATATGTGTGAAAACACTAAAACGATATTTATAGTGTGAAACATAATTTTCGTTTGACATATTTCCAATTTTCCATATTTGTAAAACTTTGAAAATATTTTTAATTTATTTCAAATAACTTTAGGCGAGTTATGTAGGCATTTACCATGTCGCCCGATTATTCAATAAGTCAACATTATTGCAACGATCGGTTTTTTGTTGTTATATGTTTCATGAATCAATAAAGTCATGAAACGTGGGAAAATTCAGAAGAAATTTAACATGGAAATTCACAAGTAAGTCAGGGAAATTCATATGAAATTTCTGCGACGAATTGTTTTTTTCCAAACTAAGCTAATATTTATACACAAGAAAATAGAGATTCATACACAAAGACCACACAAGACTCTACTTTGAGAGTTCAATATAAAACCTTTTTTTTGTTTAGTCAACCAATATAAAAACTATTTATTTGTGACTGGAGTCTTGCGAGTCATGACGAAAAATTGATAAAGACTAGAAATTACAAACGAAGTTTCATTATTAATATTATATCATAAAAAAACCATATCGTAAAAGATAGTTAGAAAAGAAGAGGAAATTGAACGCAAGAAACTTCAAACTCACCTGCAGAAGCAGACTCTCTTCTCTTCTCCAGATTGATCCACTCAATTACAATAATGTGTTCTTTTTCTTTTTTTTTTTGGAGATTTTCTGAATGTTCATATTAAACCAAAACAAAAGTGAAAAAAAAAAAAAAAAAAATCAAGAAGACAATAAAATGGTACGATATAACTTATAACTGTAGTAATCAGTGATATTTATTATATGGTTCTCCCGTAAGCTCCAATCATAGTCTTATCCGACCCAAACGGTACTATATGTTTTTGACCTTCCACCAAACATTGAGCTCAAAATGTTACAATTTACCTTAAATTATACAAAATGCATTTTTATAGCCTAAGATTAACAAATTCCTTTCTTGTCTTTTCATCCTTTTTTCCTTTCTTTATCTTCACTAATCACTATTCTCCATAATCATAATATTTTTGTAAAATACTTTTAAAACACATCTCTCACTGATAATATCGTAAAATGTTAAATCTTCTATATTGATAATTTATTGGATTAATTGTAGAAGTACAAACTACATGTTATGAAATTATCATTTACATCATTATTCCATTTTTTAGTTTTTTTTCCAAAATATCTAATAATTTGTTGCAGTGATATATACTTTGATATAGTTTTTTTTTTTTTTTGATTAAAAATCAAGCTCTTTTTTGTTGTCAACATTTTATAGACTAAGATTTCCAAAATAATTTTTGACCTTCCAACTAAAACCATAAATTATGACTTTACGAAGTGGGGAACTATGAGGGTTATTGCCTAGAAATACCAAGGAAAAAGAAAAGGATTTTCCAAGTAAATATCAGTGATGAAAGTCATTTCTTAATTAGGAACAAGAATTTTATCAACTTGAAGTCGTCTTCATCTTCAACTTGAATTAGTTTAATAATATGAAAAATCCGACCAAAGTCACCCGCCTAAACTAAACATAAATTGGGCTAAAAAGACTAAAATATTGGATTTGCGAAAAAAAAAAAAACTCAACAAGATCGATTTATTGATCTGCACTATACTCTATCCAAGTTTTAACTAAGCCATGAAGTGCTCTTTAAGAAGTTTCACAAAATGATAAATGTACTTCGAGTTATGTTCACATATGTACTGAAATAAGAAAGAGCTTGTAAAAGCCTTTTTCAGGCTCAACAAGAGTATTTTTTTTGTCAAGTTCTTAAGCAAAATCTTTGAAAATGGAACCCATGATTTGGTTTATCATCCGTCAAAAGGATTAAAAATTCTTTTTTAAGATGTATCGAAACTCGAAAGAAAATATGAAGACGGTACCTTCTTGCTCAGCCTCAATGGACTTTTTTTCATTCACAATTCTTTATTTTCCTTGTGTCATCAAAAGGAAGCTCTTGTTCGCGATCAAGCAGTCCCTCATCCACAAGTAGATTAAAGTTTTCTTTGCTTTCTTCGATCCTGTACTGCTTCGCTAGTGTTGAAACTAAATTTGTGGTAACATCTCTGGTGACGTATTCTATCAACCAGTCTCAAAGGCAAAGCATATTCTAACAACCAGTCTCAAAGCCAAACTATTTCGAGTCTGTTTTCAATATGTTGCTTTTGTTGTATATAGTTGCTAAATTGGGTAAAAAGAAGTTAAGGACTTAGAAATTTACCTTACATATGATGCTAGAAAATGAAATTGGGTAAAAGTTTGCTTCTCATGGATCCCAACTTCATCTCCGCGTAGCTCCATCTCATTTATCACATGAAATTCTCCGAGCGTGCTACATTTTTGGGATAAATTCTAACCCAAACCGAAAGATCAGACGTCTTTTTCATCTAAACTTTGCTTGGCACGGTATTGACGACCGTTCCTTTGGAAACTGGTGCAGCTCTCTGATTCTTCTATCTCAGTATCCCCATCTGCTGTTGCATTTGGTCTCTCATCTTCTGCCCCCTGTTCAGCTACTATAGGCTTCGTCTCACTACAGTTACTACTGTCTTCTTTTAGGTCATTCGTCTTCTTCTGCGGAATAAAGGAGACTTTCTTGAATGATTCTGACTCTAGAGTTGTCATTCCTTCAACAACCTTGGGAATGTCCATGTACTCTGCTGTTGGGGACTTCTCATTCGATTCACAAGATGGATCAAAGCTGTAACAAGTGTACTTTGAAGGATTTTGCAAGTAATCTGGTACCCGAGGATCAGCTTTACCCTGAAGAGATTCGCTTTTTGAGGAAGCAGAAGCTGAACAAGTATCTTCAGGCTTCTTCGATGTTTCTTCAGATACAAAATCAAACCTGACTCGTTTACTCGACCTTGCTTCTGAATCTGAACTGTTCTCCTTCCTTTTGAGTATAGGTTTCGGTGGAACAGCTTTGGATGATTCATCTGAGTGTGGTGGGTCTTTACTTCTCGAGGAATGATCGCCAGAAGCGCTAAGTTTTTTGGCCTCGATTTCATCTTCCAACAGCCTAATTTTAGCAGCCACATAATTAGCACGAGGATCCCGAATCCGCCCGCCACACGATTTGGAAAGGTCATCATTCATAACAGACAAGCCTTCACTGCCACTCTCTTTCCCTAGTGCAACTTTATCAAACTCATCTTCCTCTTCCTGCAATAAGAAACAAGAACAAATTTCGAGCCTTATGGAAAAGTTTCAATGGATTCATAATTGCCTACCACAAAAGTTCCATTAACCAAAAAGAAAAGCAAAGCAACAATTACGTTATGTGCTCCAAATAACCTAACATTGCCCAGAAACCTTCAAAAATTAAAGAATGTTGACGATTCAAGTACAAAACTCCCTAAGTTACAGGTTCAAACACCAATATGTTTGTATAATCGAATTCAATGCTCTTCCATTTCTTAGAGCTTACGATATGAAACTAATCAATTCAAGAGAGAATGACCAACAATGTTCCCTAATTAAAACTAGCTAATATGAGTAAAGCATTTCGTTAACAGACCAAAAAACTTTGAAATTACCTCGTCGTCGAGAGTGCGATCAAGACCCATCGAGGCTCTGATACTCCAATCATCATCGAAACCTTCGTTAGCACCTTCAACTCGATCATCCTCGCCGCAATCAAGATCTTCGAGATCACCGTCGCACGGCTTCCGACCATTGGTCGAGATCCTCTGTTGTCTCAATAACTCGTCGAACGACGACGCACAAGGCATCTCTTCCCTATCGTACGAAGCCAGCTGTTCTCGCTTCCACTCACGCTTCTCCACGTCTGAATCGGAGAGAGACCAAACCGAGCCCGATTGCTGCCGCGACGCCGGAGCAGAAGACGTGGATACGGTAGAAGAATTGGAACGAGAGAAGGCGAGAGATCCGAAGATTCTCGCAACGCGAGATTGGAAATCTTCGTCGGCCATCGGAAAGCAACACACAAATCGAGGGTAAGAGATCGGCGAGCGAGCGAGCGAGAGATAAGAGCAAAGAAGAAGAAGAAAGTAAAACCGCCCTTGTGCGTAGGGGAATTGTGATATCTTTGATTATTTTATTTAAACAATAAAAGGAAATTTTAAACTTTTTTCAAAATGGGTATTTTATGAATTGGGCCTGATAAAAATGGAAATTCCTGCTTTTGAGCCCATTATAAGCCTTGTTCAGATTTCAATCGGCCACTGAATTTTTTTATTTTTTATTTTTTATTTTTTATTTTTTATTTTAGGGGTGTGTGTTTACTGTACTGTCACAGTACTACCGTGTAAATATAATAGAAATAAAAATGATAAATTTAGTTAGAATTGAGGATCCGTAGGCCTTTATAGGTCTAAGGAAATGAAAGAGGAGGCAGCTAGAAAGAAAAAGAGATGTCTATTAGATTATTAGCAATAGGTTTGAAATCATATGAAAGAGGAACATAGGATAAAAATGATGAAAGAATATGTTATGTGACAAAGTAGAAAATAATTAAAATCATAACATATTGGTTACTTGGAATAATGATAGTATTGGTGCGAAACTGAGATATATGCGGTATAGACTTGAATCACACTCGAATTGATTAGAGTGAACGGTTAGATTGAATTTCAAGCACTAATTTCACTTCATTTTCCCACATCTACTCTTGCTAACTAAACTAAACAAAGGTTTTGTTTAAATTAGTGTCTGGTTAAAATATGTAAATCCATTATGATTAAACAATTATCAAGCAGCTGGACAAAAGATCAGACATTCCATTAAACAAATCGGATTTTGAAAACATTTAATTTGTTTATATCCGCATATGCGACTGTAAAGTCTGCAAATAAAAAAGCAGAGATCCAAATCTTGGTATCCATTTTCTTCAAAATTTCCCACTTTTCTTTATGCTTTTACGACATTTTTCCACCCTTGAGAATTTAAAATATTTTAATCTTTTTAATTTCAATTTTGATAAAAATATAAAAAAATCTTTAATCATTTATACCCCACTGACCTCTCTGTCTCTCCGGAACAAAAGGTAATGGAGAAGCAAGACCTCGGGTCCCACACTCTTTCCGTATCAACCACTCGACAAACATCGCGTCTAATACACGCGCCTCGTGATTTTCACATACACGCGCGTCAAAGCGCGTGGAGAAACAAGATTATAGTCTTGTTCTTGTTTTCTCAGATGACCACCGCAGTTATTACAGAACAAAAAAAAAAAACACAGTCAGTTCATTTTCTTCTTTTTTATTTTTATTTTTACACACACCTTTAAAACGACGACGTATCTTACCAACCTTCACGATCTCCGGCGGTAATTAAGACGGCGAAACTGTGGTTAAAAATTTCACGAAGACGGTGAAGTGTTTTTTTTTTTTTTTTTTTGTTGCTTTTGTCTCTTCTCTTTTCCCGAGACACTTCATCTAAAAAACCTCCTCACTGTTTTTTCTCTCTCGATTTCACTGTGATAACAAAAAACCAGCTCGAATTTCGCTACAAGCTCGAGACTTGGGAAGTAGATCATCGAGTTCTGGGTTTTTTTTGTTGTTGATATTTTGGGTGAAGAGGATTTTGTCTCTTGTGCTTTCGTTTTTATGGAGTCGGTGTGAGAAAAAAGTGTGGTCTTTTTCTTAGCTTGTTAGGTTTTTGTTGTTGTTGTTGTTGTTGTTGTTGTTGTCGTGTGATGTTAATTGGTGTTTGTTTGGAAGAAGTAAAGGAAGTTCAAAAATGCATTTCACTAAGCTTGATGACTCTCCCATGTTCCGCAAACAGGTTTGTTTTCTCCGTCTTATGTTTTTGTCTTGATGTGTCGAGTCTTTTAGTGTGTTAGGTTTAAGATTTTTGTGTGTCGATATTAGGCAAGATTTTTATTGTTAAAGTTTGTCACAAGATTGCAAATTTGGAGCCATTAGGACTTGGTTATGTCTGGAATTTTGAGTGTTCACCGACATTTTGCTAGACCCGAGTTACTGGAAATCGTTTGCGTTTGCATCTGCTAGAGTGGAACTTCACACTGGAAGGTTTCGAATTAATGTGTCACTGAGAAATTGGTTTCACTTTAAGTTGCTTGGACGAAATGACTTATGATCCAGTTCATATATTTGGGTCTCTGACTCTGACAAAGCTGTTCTGTGTTTTAAGAGACACTTGTGTCCACTTAGCTAGTATTCTCATGCTTCTCACTGGTTTTAGTCAATGAGTTCTGTTATATATACCCTTCGGGCTTGAGTGGAGCAGAAAAGATTGTAACTTAAGTGTAAAGTTCCTAGCGTAGCTCAATTCTGGCCAAAATCTGCTCTGTTTTTCTATAGTAGAGGATTACTTTACCGCTATACGGAGTGCCTAAATCACTCAATTTTTTGATTATAGGATTGTGTCTTGCTGTCTTCTTTGCGTTATGTGATTTGCCTTCTAGTCGTGTGTTTACCATACTGTGTTACACGGGGTCACCACAGCCGGGTACTTATATTGATATATTTTCTTTGAAACAGTTACAAAGCATGGAGGAGAGTGCAGAAATACTGCGGGAAAGAAGTCTCAAGTTTTATAAAGGATGCCGAAAATACACGTATGTGAATTTTCACAAGTTGTTAGGATTGTTATTGTGCATTCAGAGTTTTCTTCTGGCTTAAAGAGACATGAGAACATATCTTCTAACAATGATAGATTGTCCCTCTTTTCTCAGTGAAGGGCTAGGCGAGGCATATGATGGGGACATTGCTTTCGCAAGTGCACTTGAAACATTTGGTGGAGGCCATAATGATCCAATAAGTGTGGCTTTTGGAGGTACGAGCGACTTCACATAGCCTATGGAAACTCTCAGTAGCATATAGTCTGTTTATCCCCATACCCTTTTCACCTACTTGTCATCTGAGATTTGAAGCTGTGTCCATTTTAAAGTTCATGAACGAATATTGTTGCTTTTTAAGCACTAATTTATGGCCTTAAATAGTACAAAGTGAAGTTGCTTTTCCTGCTCTTGCTCTCCGCTCTCGCTTTGCTAGGGTTGTTAGATTCACTGTTGTTGGTGGAAATATCTCGCTTGAAAACTGGAAAATAAAACTAGTTTCATCAGAGTGCTGATAGACTCTAACTTGCTGCTCCAGGACCTGTAATGACAAAATTTACTATTGCGTTGAGGGAAATTGGAACTTATAAGGAAGTGCTTCGGTCACAGGTATGCTAGTTTGTTGCTGTTGACATTCTCTCTAAATTTTCCACCTTCAGCCTTCTCTCTGATAACTCCTCTGTGGTATCAACGTAGGATAGTTTTGTTTTCCTTCAGCAGTAGTGGCCTCAATTTAGATTGCTTCACCTTAAGACATTCTATAGATTTCCAGATCAGACCGTGTCTTTTCAATTCAAGTATTCATTTTGATGAGTTCTCATTTTCAGGTGGAACATATACTGAATGACAGATTACTTCAATTTGCCAATATGGACTTGCATGAAGTTAAGGTACAAGCTAATTACTTCCTTCTTGGCTGAATATAAAATTATGCTGGCCATACATCCAAGTGTATCATTGGGGTATTAGTACCGACTAGAAAATGTTTGAAAGAATGGAGAATACACACTCTGCAATGTATGAGTGGGAAAAAATATGAAGATATGCAAGAGGTTTGCGGAGAGGCATTTAATTTGATATGGATTGGGTTTTACTCTTCTAGTTTGGAGTTTGCGATTGCAGCCCTAGAAATCTAATAAGCTTAATAACTATCACTCAAGTAGTTAACCTTCCCCAATGGAAAGACAGTTAGAAATATTTTCCGAGGCATAGATGTAGAGTAGGTCTGATGAATGCGAAAGATATGGTTAAGTTTCTTGGGCCTGCCTTTTTCTCAAGGTATGCTAGCATTACAAGGTTATATTTGGATATGGAATCCTGAGAGATCATTTTTGCCACAGGAAGCTCGGAAGCGCTTTGACAAGGCTAGTCTTACCTACGATCAGGTATCCATTTGTTCAGGGTTCTTTTCGCTTTCTTCACTCGGTTGACATGGTTTGCACTGCGAAAAATAGTTCGGAAAGACTAAATCTTCTCATCCCAACTCTTTTGTTTACTAGATGTAATAATGAAAGTTTCTACCAAACAAAATGGGTTGAGCTCGATAAATATTTCTTATTCATTTCGTTCGTTAAGGGAGGAAGGCTAGGGTTCTTTTTTCAGATGTTGGATTATGTTTAGCCATTTTATGTGCAGGCTGTGTATAAATCTGCAAACCTAGCAAGTTCTTGTTCGTTTTACTTTTCTAAGCACCAACTTTTTCTAGGAATCAAATTTATAGCCTGGAAGATATATGATATCTTTTTCGTAGCAATTGGGCACACTCTTATATGGACAGATTAGCTAATTAACTTCTTATTGTGCTTTAGGCCCGTGAGAAGTTTTTATCTTTGAGGAAAGGTACAAAAAGTGACGTTGCTGCTGCTTTAGAACAGGTGTGGTGCATGATTCTAGTAAAGCTCGTTATTTCTAATTTTTGAATACCATGTTCTTTTTTTTTTTGGGTCCCAATACCATGTATTTTTTAATTTCTCTATGTTATAACTAACATTTTTTGACACTGTCAGGAACTTCATACTTCGAGGTCTATGTTTGAGCAAGCTCGGTTCAACCTTGTAATTTTCTTTGTTTGATCTCGATTATTAATTTCAAATCTATATACCTTCTGTCACATCCATGCTATTGTTGGAGTAATCTTTTGTTTCCCTACGTTATGCTCAGGTGACTGCTCTTTCAAATGTTGAAGCTAAGAAAAGGTTTGAATTTTTGGAAGCAGTCAGCGGAACAATGGATGCTCATCTTCGTTACTTCAAACAGGTAAGTTTGTTAGGCTTCTTAAAACATTTAAAATAGTCTGAAAAGGTTTGTGTCTGAATGTGGCTGCTTTCAGGGTTATGAATTACTGCATCAGATGGAACCATATATCAATCAGGTCGGTTTAATTCTTTACATGTCATTCAATGTGTTGGGAACGCTTAGTCGCTTAGATAGTTGCATTTAAGGAATCGATTTATACCCGAGCTCTATGGTTGCAGGTCTTGACCTATGCACAACAATCCAGAGAAAGATCAAACTATGAACAAGCAGCACTTAATGAAAAGATGCAGGAGTACAAAAGACAGGTTGATCGAGAAAGCAGGTATGGTTCAAATGGTTCTAATGGATCCCCAAATGGAGATGGCATACAAGCAATTGGTAGAAGCTCTCACAAAATGATAGACGCTGTAATGCAATCTGCCGCAAGGGGAAAGGTTGACCAACATCCTTTTACATATGAATGATACATTTTCCAGAGAGTGCTATTAACATTTTCTGGTGCTTCAGGTGCAAACAATACGGCAGGGTTATCTCTCTAAACGGTCTTCAAACCTGAGAGGAGACTGGAAAAGACGGTTTTTTGTTCTTGACAGCCGAGGAATGCTGTATTATTACCGTAAACAGTGTAGCAAACCATCTGTGAGTTTTGCATATATATTTTATCTTTGATTTGTCAGAAAAAAAGCACAATAATGCAAATGATTTTGGTGTTTATAAATTAATATCTTCTTGACCTATTCTTTGCATTCACTGACTTAGTTGATTTAATGTTTAGGGGTCTGGCAGCCAGCATTCGGGACAGAGAAATAGCTCTGAGCTTGGGTCTGGACTTCTTAGTAGGTGGCTTTCTTCATCGAATAGTCATGGTGGAGTACATGATGAGAAGTCTGTAGCCCGTCATACAGTGAACTTGCTTACCTCGACAATTAAAGTTGACGCTGATCAATCAGATCTGAGGTTTTGCTTTAGGATCATTTCACCTACAAAAAACTATACGTTGCAGGTTTGATTCAGAATGTTTGTTGCTGCCTTAGACCTTTCATTTTTGCAAGTTTGTCTAACCTTTAATAGTTTTCACTCAGTGTTTACTTACGGTTTGTCAGTGCAGGCTGAGAGTGCTCTCGATCAAATGGATTGGATAGAAAAGATCACTGGCGTTATTGCATCCCTACTTAGTTCACAGGTCCCTGAACGGGTAAGTATCATCATTGTTCCTTTGCATTTACCTGGTGCATGTTAATTATCAATGCAATTTTGGTGATTGTCCTTGGGCTGCATTTCAGTGCCTTCCTGGTAGTCCCATGGGAAGTGGTCACCATCGGTCTGCTAGTGAAAGTAGCTCATATGAAAGTTCTGAATATGATCATCCTACTACTGAAGAATTTGTATGTGAGAGGAGTTTTTTGGGATACCATGAAAGGCCATCAAGAAATTTTCAGCCTCAACGGTCCATTAGAAAGGGTGAGAAGCCCATTGATGCTCTGCGGAAAGTCTGTGGGAATGACAAATGTGCGGATTGTGGAGCTCCAGAACCAGACTGGGCTTCATTAAATCTGGGGGTTCTTGTCTGTATCGAGTGTTCTGGTGTTCACCGTAATCTTGGTGTGCATATTTCTAAGGTAAATCGCGGAAACTCTTAATTGTTTGCAAAATATATGTAGGTTCTGTAATAACTTCCTCATGAAAGGAAGTGAAGAAGTCCATCTGAATCTTGAAGTAACCCTTGATGTTCACCAGCAATTCAGATTGTTAGAGACATGATCTGCTGACTAATTGTTGTTGCTAGGATAAGAATGTGATAGAATCTGAACTTTGATGGCTCGACTTTCAGTTTGAAATCAGTCTAGAGCAATCTGAACTTGGCCATTGCAACAGGTTAGGTCACTCACTCTCGACGTGAAAATATGGGAGCCATCTGTTATAAGTTTGTTCCAAGCACTTGGAAATACTTTCGCAAACACAGTCTGGGAGGAATTGCTTCACTCGAGGACCGCCTTCCATGTTGACCCAGGCTTAACAGGGTAAAACTCCATTTATGATTAAAATGTTTACCTTCTCAACCAAAGCTATAGGAAACTTAATCATCTTTAAACATAATAACTGTTAAAATATTGTTATGTGCAGGTCTGATAAATCAAGGGTATTGGTCACTGGAAAACCCAGCTATGCCGATATGATATCTATCAAGGAGAAGTACATACAAGCTAAGGTTCTTATGCTTCTACCCTTTATTTGATTCCTTGTGTTGGAGATAACTGAAGCTAATTTTCTTCTCGAGGAAGTGCTTATTTCACAGTATGTTGTTCCTTCAAAAGCTCATTGAGCATCTAGATAATATTTTCTTTTGCAGCATTCTCTCTCTATCGTAGGTAATGTACAAGATCGTTCATTCTAACATCTTTTTTTTTTCTCATTTCACAGTATGCTGAGAAGCTATTTGTTCGAAGATCGAGAGACTGCGATTTACCACAGTCAGTTGCACAGCTAATGTGGGATGCAGTGTGTGGCAATGATAAAAAAGCTGTTTACCGGCTTATTGTCAATGGTGAAGCGGATGTGAATTCTGTGTATGACCAATCATCTTCCAGCTCTTCGTTAACACTTTCCAGAGTAATATTAGTACCAGAGAGGACAAAGCGTGAAGATGTCCTACTCAGATTAAGAAATGAGTTACTTGATAGAACCTCCTCAGGTAGTTCCTCAATTATTCCTCCAGAGGAAACCAGAGGTTGCTCTCTGCTTCACTGTGCTTGTGAGAAGGCAGACATTGGGATGGTCGAGCTTTTGCTGCAATACGGTGCAAATGTAAACGCCACGGATTCCAATGGTCAAACGCCGCTGCATTATTGTATTCTCAGAGGCAAAGCAGTAGTAGCAAGACTGCTACTCACGAGGTGACTTGATTCTTCTTTGAGCCACTTATCCAAAATCTCCCAACATCTTCTCTCGCTAAATCCTTTCGAAATATTTTTTGTCTTTTAATTAACACAAATATGGGTGGATTTTGCAGGGGAGCAGACCCGGAAGCTATGAATGGAGAAGGCAAAACCGCTCTTGACATCGCTGCAGAGTCGAACTTTACTGATACAGAAGTCATCGCTCTCCTTTCAGACACAAACGGGTACAATCTCAGACAGTGCTGATACAGATACGTAAAAGCTCATGGGCATAAAGCTCTCTGAGCTATGTCAACACTAAAGAATGGCCTCGAATGGTCTCGAGCAAGCTTAGCAACCAATTAAGTTATATGTATTGATGTTTTTGTGTTGGATATAGGCTGCGTATTGGGAATATATATATAGTGTATTGTGTTGTGTTGTGTTGTGTTGTGTATTTGAAGTGGGAATATGTAACTTGTAAGCAACTTACGGTTTGTTCATTTTCTGCAGAGTTGTTTAACCATAAATTATTCATTAGCTAATTAATTTCTGGTTTGGTTTTGGTTTTGGTTTTAAATATATGAATGGACTTGATTTTGAATGATTAATGCATCTCTTTCTACATTGCTACAAGTGTTTTCAATAGTTTTGACTTTTGAGTCTTTTGATAGTTGTTGTTACCATTTATCTAAAATTTAAATACGATTCATTTCTTTTAGGCTAACTAACCCTAATTATCTAGTTATTTCACCGAGAAGTCGGAACCAAGATATATTTTAATGTTGTTCAAATATGAAAACAAGACCTTACTTTGAATAAAAGCAGTACTTAGGTGTAAAGCTTTTTCCTTTAACCCCAAAACATATTGGCAAGGAAAAGAGGAGAGAATTGGAGAAAAGCAAATTATTCTCAGACAAACAAAGGGAACCACTTTTGTGTAGTAATAATCTCACACGCTAAAACCAAAAAGTACACAAATTCTCGAGCTTCCCGAATCCAACGGTCCGTATCTCACTTAGCTTATCTTAGCCAACGGTTAAGATCTCTCTCCTTCACGGTACTCGATGTCTTTACCTTTCGGCCACTCATGACAGTAACGAGTGCTTTCTTTTTATCCTCCTACGTGGCAATGGGACCCATCTTTTCCATGACCACCTGACATGTGGGTCCCCACTATATGGCGGGAACCCGGTTTTCTTTCCTTGTCGTTTTTTTTGATGCTGTGGTAACGGATTCGCTCATGCTTTTTGTGAGGGGAGAGAGAGAGAGAGAGTCACATTCTCGCGGATACTGTGTCTTGGAAAGAGAGTCTAGTGTGAGAGAGAGAGAGAGAGTGTTTGGTTACTGGATTAATGAGCTGATAGTTTTGTCTGTTTGTTTCATGTTTCAACCACTGGTTTGGTAAAAGAAAAAAAAGTCATGGAAACGAAGAAAAAATATTCAAGTTTGTTCTTCTCTGCTTCTATTGTTTTGTTAGAGACTTTGGTTTTCTCACTGAGTTTTGAGACATTAGAAAGTTTGATGCTTTAATTATTTTTTTGTCCCCTCTTGACAAAGGAAATTGTGAGTCTCTTTTAGCTTCTTAAAATTTTCGATTTTTAATTATTTTGGAGGAAAAAAGAGAGAGAATTTTAGATAAGAATCTATGAGCCAATGATTCTATTCACCTTCTTTGTGAAGATTTTGAGTTAGAATTCCATTTTCTCTTCTTTGTGAAGGTTTGTGAGAAAAAAGATAGGAAGAAGCTTCACTGTAGCAGAAACCAAAAAAAAAGAAAAAAAGACAAAACTTTTCTTGCTTCTTTTAGCTTTCAGCTTTCTTCTGGGTTATTCTCAGATTCGCGTCTAATCTTGTAAGAAAGAAAGCCAAATGCTTTTTCAATTCGATGATTTCGATTTCATGTTGCTAGTAGACGCAGCAATGGAGCTAATAAGTAGAAGACGAAGAAGAAGCAACACTATCTATCTCCTCTTCTTCTTCTTCTTCTTAGTCTTCACTTCAAGAACAACAAGTGCAAGTTGTCGCCGAAGAACTGTGAAACACTTATCTACAACTCCAACTTCATCTTCACCACTCGAATCAAGAATCACTTCCAAGGTTATCGTTATCAGCATTGTGTCAGGGATTTTAACCGGTTTGGTTTCAGCCTTAGTGTTAGCTTTATTGGTTCGTGTCATTGTTCAATACATGAAACAGACACCAATTCTCAAAGGTCCTGTGGTGTTTTCTCCAAAGATTACACCTAAATCCCTTCACGCAGCGCTGAGTAATGGTATCCAGTTACTTGGTTCAGACCCTAATGGTAAATACTACAAGATGGTACTTGATAACGGTCTAGTCGTTGCGGTTAAGAGACTAGGGTCACTCGAAGGAAATGGCACACTAGAATCTAGTAGTAGTAGTAGTAGCAAGTCGGTTAAGAGAAGGTTGCAGAAAGAACTTGAGCTTCTTGCTGGTTTAAGGCATAGGAATCTTATGAGTTTAAGAGCTTATGTTCGAGAATCGGATGAGTTCTCTCTCGTTTATGATTACATGCCGAATGGTAGCCTCGAGGATGTAATGAGTAAGGTTAGAGCGAAAGAGGTAGAGCTCGGATGGGAGATTAGGCTTAGAGTTGCGGTTGGAATTGTGAAAGGGCTTCAGTATCTCCATTTCAGTTGTGAGACGCAGATTCTTCATTATAACTTGAAACCTACGAATGTGATGTTGGATTCTGAGTTTGAGCCGAGGCTTGCTGATTGCGGATTGGCGAAGATCATGCCTAGTGCACACACAGCGGTATCTTGCTACTCTGCTCCTGAGTCTTCACAAAGTAACAGGTGCGCTTCAAATTCGACGCCATCGCCTTTGAGTTTAACAATATCTAGATACTAACAAGTTATGTGAATTCCTTTTGACAGATACACAGACAAAAGCGACATATTCAGCTTTGGGATGATACTGGGTGTTCTTTTAACTGGACGAGACCCAACCCATCCTTTCAGTGAAGAAGCTGCAAACGGAGGCAGCTTAGGACAGTGGCTAAAGAACTTGCAGCAGTCCGGAGAAGCACGAGAAGCATTAGATAAGAGTATTCTTGGGGAGGAAGTGGAGGAAGACGAGATGTTGATGGCTTTAAGAATCACCATTATCTGCCTTTCTGATTTTCCGGCAGACCGGCCTTCAAGTGATGAGCTTGTCCACATGCTTACACAACTGCACAGCTTTTAGCCCAAATGTTCTTGTACCAAACATTCTATCTGTGAACCCAATCCTTAATATCCAAACATCTGTAGTTACATCAATATATTTCGTTTTCCGTTACTGGTTAAGCTTTGATCACGCAAAATGGTCCAAGAAATCGGTCTTACACCAAATGGAAAGATGGCAGGCAGTTTCCTTGCCTAAACGTAAAACAAGCAGTAGACAACAAGCAGTTCTTGCAAAACTAATGTGTACTCAGAAGCAATACAATGAAAAATGCCGATCAAGCAATGAGCTCGTTGAGTCAGTTTTCTACTTGCATTGTCCTAACAGGTGACCCGTTGCCAAATCTGGGTTGTATCAATAACTCTGAGAGGTCACCGCTCTCAAAGAAGGATTTGTGAAGCGCCTCAACGCATCCTTCAGCTTCAGCATCATTTACTATAAGGGATATGTTTACCTGCAAGATTTTACCACACAAAAAAAATAAATTTGTTATGTGCGTACAGAAAGAGATTTTTGTGATAAGCATTGTTGTTTACCTTGGATGCTCCTTGTGATATCATCTGGACATTGATACCTTTGGTCCAAAGAACATGAAACGCCTGCCCGAAGTTTAAAAAAACAATCAGATAAGAAGTTCAAAAGAAATATTTCTTTCTTTATGAGAAATCCTTCAAGGAGGTAAGATCTAACCCTCTCTAAAATCAGGGAGGAATGTTGAACATTCCCAATTAGAGAGATTATTGCTCTTCCTTTTGCAAGATTCACAACTGCAATTTTCTCCAGTTCTTCGACTACATGATCAAGCTCCTGTTACAGGGAAAAAAAATTAAGAAAATGGCCTTTAAAAACACACAAATATATGGATTGGAAAATAAAGTGTTGGGGACTCTACAAGAACTTGCCTGTTGAATCAGTTCCCTGCTCCAAAGTTTTGAAGGGTCCAGTGTCAGAGATATACTGACTTCGCTAGTGGCAACAACATCTACGGATATTTCAAGCTCCTCAAATATCGAAAATACCTGGCCAAAAGGGAAAGGCCCACAAAACATGTTGATTATTAACAATACCTAAATGATTATCGACCACATTTAGCTACATGAATGAGCTGAAAATGTACATTCTTACCTTTGCAAGAAAGCCAACCTGACCAAGCATTCGGGTGCTTGCTATATCCAGCATGGTCACATTGCGTTTCAGAACAATGCTCGTTAAAATTGACTGTAATATGGAAAAGCGTAAATTTTGGTTTTCTATGAAGGTTCTCACATGAGCTGCATAAAAGGAAACACAAATTTGGAGTCTCTCTACCTTGGTCATGTCTCTTGTTTTAGTGATAATAGTCCCAGGAGCTTTAGGGTTATAAGAATTTTTAACCCTAACAGGAATCCCACCCTCTCTCGCTGGTCTCATTGACTGTGGGTGCAATACCTGCAGCAACAATTTTATATCTTTACTCAACCACTCGAGCATTGCCATTGTAAAAATTTCCATGTAATAAATGCTAATAGCTGCACTTGTGTATTAAAGCGTACAAGTAGAGTCGCACCTGTGCACCAAAATAAGCTAGCTCGGCTGCTTCATCGAATGTAAGAAATGGAACTGGTGTAGCTCGTTTATAAATAGTAGGGTCACATGTTAGAACACCATCAACATCTTTCCACACCTACCAATGAAAAAACAAACATCCAAACTGAACAAAGATGAATGCAACGTTTTAAAAGATAACATTACACTTTGAGGCTGTAGAAGAACCTGAATCTCTTTCAAGCCCAATGCTTTACCAATTGTAGTTGCCGTCAAATCACTGCCACCCCTACCCAAGGTAGTAACCGCACCAGTTTTCCAACCCTATAAATTGAATGAATTAATTAGGCAAACCACAAAAACTTGAATGAAAATTTTGGTTTTCTGTAGATTGCAAACAATTAGCAATACCTTCCCAAGGAAACCCGTTACAATAGGAACAGCAGGATCATGCACCCAATCATCATATAATCTCTTAGCAACAGCTGGATAAGTTGCTTCCAAGATATCCCCATTTGTGAAATCATCCGTTGTGATGAAACCAATATCAAATGCATCGTACTGCAAAGTCGATAATCAACTTAGCTTTGTTTGCAAGCTGGATCAAAAGTCAACATCTCGACAATATGTCAACTAGAGTAGCAAAAATGCATGATTTTGCGCAAGAAAGCTAAAAATGAAAGCTCAAACCAAGGCAAATTTAGCAAGCCAAAGAGATTCTGAGTTTGTGTTCTTTGACAACCGCAACCAAACTAATATAAAAGTTTACTGACCAATTCAAAGTAATTACAATTTCAACTTGGTTCTCATATTTTTCTAATCCGAAACCCATAACCGAATTCGAACCGAAATCCAGATTGAACATTTCTAGCCTACTTCACCGAGATATCAATTCTACTAATTAGTCAAGCACACAAGATATATATATTTTTAAAAAAGAAAACTAAACTAATTCTAAAACATGACGATGTACATACTTGGCATGCTTTGACACCGATTTTATTAAGATATGCTGCGAAAATCCTTGTGGACAAGCACTCTCCAAAAGAGACCAAGTAATCTCTGGTTCGAAGAGTCAACTCCTTCATCATAGCTATGCCTTTCAGGAGTTGCTCCAGTTCTTCTAAAAACGCTACAAAATGTATCCAAAATCAAAAACAGCAATGCCTATAGACTCATGAGTCATGAATATTACCAAGCTCATCACAAACGAACATTTATGAAGCTACTCAAAATAGCAAGAATGAAGCTCCAAATGTTGCAAAATCTACAAATTACACAACCAAACGAAAACGATGCTTACACGAAACAACAGAGAGATCAATATCGAGCTCCTTCACTGTCCTGAAACAACAAGGAAACATATTCTTAAAACCAACATCAAGCAGGAAAATCAAAAACTCAAGGGTACCAAATTAGTAGAAATCTTTCCGGAAACCAAAACCTGAGATGCAATTCCTTTATAATGCTCAACTCCTTAATCTCAGAAGCATTAGAAACACCACAACTCACAGCCTTCTCTCCCGCCTTCACTAGCACCAAATCAGAAAAATTTCAATCATACATTCAAAACCTTTGCATAGAGAAGAAAAGGAGAGAGAGATTTCTGCATTACAAGTAAAAGATTGTTGGTGGTTTTCCCCATTGCAGAAAGAACAATGACCGGACTTTCTTCCGGAAATGTCAAAATCAAATCCGCAACTTCCCTCATTCTCTCTGCAGACGCAACCGAAGATCCACCAAACTTCATCACACACGTGAATCTCTTCTTCTCCTCTACCTCCGTCGTCGTCTCCCTAATCGCATCTGTCTTCTTCTCTTCCAAGACAGCTCGAACAGTTTTTCCACGACCTGTACTTAAAACCCTCCTTGTAACGGAGGAGCCATCTCCAATGGGTGGTAACAAGAATTTCCTCGTCGGACCTTTGAGCGCAGAGAAATCGACACGATTCGGCGAAATCGGTAACGTCGGCGAGTTTCGTTGGTGGGTATGGGGCAATCTTGTGAAAGGTGCATTGCTATGACACCGAACCCTAGTAGCCGCCATTGGAGAAGAAGAAGAAGAAGAAGGCTGAGAATATTATTGATTGATAGGTTTCAAAACAAGAAAGAAGAGAGAAATTGCACGGCCACTCATTGTTGTGAGTCGCCAAAGACGGAAACTTTGAAACCCTTCTGTACCAAACGGTGACGTTTTACCACCAACGATTGATTTGGTTGTTTGTCTGTACCAAACCCTTCTGTAACAATAAAAGTGGAGCCTTTGTGTTTCTCTTTCATTTCTTCTCAAAAATCTACAAAAAGTTTCAAAAAGCTAAAAACTAAAAACTTTTTGTAGATTTTTCTATCAATTAACCATGACGATCCTCACTTTACAGTCCTCGTTTAGCCCTTATCGACTTCCGGTTACAAAGAACGCGAATTTCGATCAAATTCCGTCGTGGGTTTCTCTCAAATCGAGCACTTCTTCTGTTAAAATCGAGCATAAGCAAGGGCAAGTAGAGAATCTTCATTTGGTTTCGTTGTCTAAGCATGGGAAGCTCAACGAAGCATTTAAGTTTTTTCAAGAAATGGATAAGGCTGGAGTCTCCATCAGTCCGTATACTTACCAATGTCTCTTTGAGGCTTGCAGAGAATTGAAGTCTTTATCTCATGGGAGAGTCCTCCACGATCGTATGCGAATGGCTTTCGAAAATCCATCTGTGACTCTTCAGAATTGTGTGCTACAGATGTATTGTGAGTGCGGGAGCTTGGACGATGCAGATAAGCTGCTCGACGAAATGCCTGAGTTAAACTCTCTCTCTCGCGTGACGATGATATCTGCTTATGCTGAACAAGGTCTTTTAGATAAAGCTGTTGGTTTGTTCTCTAGAATGCTAGAGTCAGGAGACAAGCCTACTTCTTCTGTGTATACTACACTCTTGAAATCTTTGGTAAATCCTAGTGTTTTAGACATTGGTAGACAGATTCATGGTTATGTTATACGGGCTGGATTATGTAGCAACGCATCTATAGAGACTGGGATCATGAACATGTACGTGAAATGTGGTTGGTTAGTGGGTGCTAAGTTAGTTTTCGATCAGATGGCAGTGAAGAAACCAGTGGCTTGGACGGGATTGATGGTAGGTTATACTCAAGCTGGAAGAGCCAGAGATGCTTTGAAACTATTTTCGGATTTGTTAAAGGAAGGTGTTGAATGGGACAGTTTTGTGTTTTCAGTTGTTCTTAAAGCATGTGCTTCTCTTGAAGAGCTTAATCTTGGCGAGCAAATTCATGCCTGTGTCGCTAAGCTTGGACTGGAATCTGAAGTCTCAGTGGGAACTCCACTTGTTGATTTTTACATTAAATGTTCCAGCTTCGAGTCTGCTTGTCGTGCATTCCAAAATATCTCTGAACCAAATGATGTTTCCTGGAGCGCAATCATTTCCGGATACTGCCAAATGAGTCAATTTGAGGAGGCTATTAAAACCTTCAAGTCTTTGAGAAGCAAAAATGCGGCGGTTCTAAATTCGTTTACATATACTAGCATATTCCAAGCATGTTCAGTACTTGCAGATTGCAACATTGGTGGCCAAGTCCATGCAGATGCTATAAAAAGAAGACTGATCGGATCTCAGTATGGAGAAAGCGCTCTCATTACAATGTATTCTAAATGCGGATGCTTAGATGACGCCCATGAAGTCTTTGAGTCAATGGACAATCCTGACATTGTTGCTTGGACATCTTTTATATCAGGTCATGCCTACTATGGAAATGCCTCTGAAGCTCTGAGGTTGTTTGAGAAAATGGTGAGTTGTGGCATGAAGCCAAACTCTGTTACATTTATTGCGGTTTTAACCTCCTGCAGCCACGCGGGGCTTGTTGCACAGGGCAAGCATTACTTGGACATGATGCTTCGAAAATATAATGTGGCTCCAACTATTGACCATTATGATTGTATGATCGACATATATTCCCGTGCGGGACTGTTAGACGAAGCTCTCAAGTTTATGAAGAATATGCCTTTTCAGCCTGATGCAATGAGCTGGAAATGCTTTCTAAGTGGGTGTTGGACCCATAAGAATCTTGAACTGGGCGAGATTGCTGGTGAGGAACTTCGCAAACTTGTTCCAGAAGATACAGCTGGATATGTTCTACCGTTTAATCTGTATACCCGGGCTGGAAAATGGGAAGAAGCTGCTGAAATGATGAAACTAATGAATGAGAGGATGTTAAAAAAGGAACTGAGCTGCAGCTGGATCAGAGAAAAGGGTAAGATTCATCGGTTTATAGTGGGTGATAAACACCATCCACAAACTCAGGAGATCTATGAGAAGCTTAAGGAGTTTGATGATTTTATGGAAGGTGATGTGTTTCAGTGTAGTATGACAGAAAGAAGAGAACAGCTTCTTGATCATAGTGAGAGACTTGCCATTGCGTTTGGGCTGATATCAGTGACTGGCAATCCCCGTGCACCTATAAAAGTGTTCAAGAATCTACGGGCGTGCCCAGATTGCCATGAGTTTGCAAAGCATGTGTCTTTGGTTACAGGACGCGAAATTGTCATCCGTGATTCAAGAAGGTTTCACCATTTCAAGGAGGGACAGTGCTCTTGCAACGATTACTGGTGAGTAACAACACTTTAGTGTCTGTATCAGTAACACTTGGTCAGGCTGTAGATACTTTAAATTGGATACTAATCCAACAACAATGAGTCTGCAAATCGAGGGTAAGAGCGAGCAAACGTGGATATATTATATGTCAAAAGTAGTGCGTGTAATACAATTCTTCGGTTTACAAAACTGGATTAACATTTTCCTGACTGCAAAGTACTCGAATCATACGGGAAGAAAGCACATTCAAAATATACAGTACTGTTAAAGCTGTGGTAATACGACTGTTTTGGAATCCGGAGGACCCAAGGTCATGACTTACTGGTTGGACCTGGAGGCTTCCCACAATCTACGTTCTATCCGCAGCTTTCTTAGCTCTGTTAGCCCTTGCTCAACTGAGAATTAAAACTAGCCAATTTAGTGATTCTCTTATGGGTGTACTGGAGGACCCCCTTGGTCCTCTTTTGGCTAAAAGAAATCTGGTAAGTTAGAATGTACCTTCGATAGCGTCATGTGAAGATGGAGAGTGTGCACTTCTGCTGATCCAGAATCGAAGACGTTCTCTTGCAGTATCCACTTCTATGCCAAGGGATAGGGCCCTTCTCCAAAAGTATGTAAGCCAAGCCTGCCAAAAGTTCCAAAGGATTTATAAGACCAAGGATTAGATCCAAAGGATATATAGAAGAACAGAAAACTACACAAAAGTGAACATATAGCAGGGATCAGAACAACGAAAAGGCCATGAGAGAAAGAGAGAAAGCGAGAAAGAGGTTGTGATTCTGTACCTCCTTGAAGAGAACATCTTCAGACTCTTCGTGACTCAGCTCTGCAAAGGACCACAGGCTGAGGTCAGAATTATCCTCACGAATTACAAGAATTGTTTGTTCTCTTTGTAGTAGTATATGACATGCAACAGAATACTGACATTCAATTTATGTATTCCATGGTCAAGCTTATCAAGAGATTGTCATTGTAACTTCTTCGCTGATTATGTTTTACTCCATATGTTTGTATTTCATAACACCAAGATGTTGACATAGAAATTCAGTGATAAGCTAAATAAACTTACCAAGTGTCTCCATATGCTTGGGACCACCAGGTGATTTTAACTCTGGAAGAAAAAAAACATCAATTGCAAATTTAAGAAACATAGACATGTAAAATGCGACAGTAAATGACATAGTCAAGAAGAGCTTTTACAGAAGCTCACCGGAATCAGATTGTCGAGCAGTATTGGCCAACCTTAGCTGGGCTAATGTGATCGTAATGGCAACTTCAACCTTCAAAAGAACAAGTATATTTCATGAGAAATATGAAAGAGGGGCGCATAACCCAGAACGAAAGTGGATGAGAATAAACCTTTAAAGAAGTTAGCTCCTTTAGACCCATTTCCACAGAGAGCATACTTTCAATATTCCCCTCTCCTGTTAGATCATTTATATCTTGAACGAGCTGGCTCCTCTTCTCGTTTTCGTCAGAATCTGGTCAGATGTTATCATAGCCAATACATCAATATACAGTAATGAGAAGTGACAATCAAATTATAGAATGTTATCACAAGAGATATCTTAGAAAAATGACTGAGTGATTGCTTGCCTTTTTCCCAACTTTCTTCCTTAGCCTTCTGCCCAGCTGATAGCACAATTTCAAAAGGAAGAGGTGCCAGAGATGACCAGTATTCGTACTTGGAAGTAGCAATATCTGAGCATATGCCTGAAATGCAAATATGCACAGATGTCAAGAAGCAAAGATAAATGATGGCATAAAAGTTCCAGGTATGTCATTAAACAGATAAGTTTGGTAACCCTTACCAAATCTGGCAGCCAAGCCCCAATACCGAGCTAGCCAGCACCGCTTGAGAACAACTTCCTCCTGAAATTGTACAAGGGTGTGTTACTTAAACGCTATCATAAGCTTATGTGTAGACTGTGCAAAAGCAAGAAGACAAACCATCTCTTTTTGGGTCAATATCATTCTATGCGTCATTGTTCGTAGAGCGTTGACTTCAGTCTCTGCTCCTTGAAGTTGTGCTACAACAGCAGCGGCCTCAAGTTTTGCTTTCTGAATCAAAGTGAAACATAGAAGATGTAAGATTTCTATGTTTTCATTTATTAGCACGTAACACCTCATAGTAAATGTAACACATGGACGAAAATAGTGCCTACCTCTACTTGAGACCGAAAAGCAGTAGTCTCTTTATCAGTCCCTTCTCTATTCTGCCTTGCATCTTTAAGGGCCGCCTGTCATAGAGTGAGTGTTGGTGAATCTAAAAGCCAGAACAAATTCTTCATATTTGGAAACAAAACCACCACTTAATAGTAAATCATGAGGAGCCTCGGACTTTGGAATACCTCTCTTTGACGCAAAGCAGCTTCTTTTCTGCAGCATGAAACAAAGTACACTCATGTAAGCATTTCAATCCAACAAGAAAAACAAAAACTGGCAATAAATTGTATTTGATATTGACTACCTGCTCAGAAGTTTAGCTTCCAAGGATACACCTTCTCCCAAAGAAGTCACCTAAAGTTTTTCTAAAGGGTGAGGAACAGTCTTAAGAAAACCAAAAATAATAATGCATACATGCAAGTTTATCATTTCTCCCAATTACCTGTTTTTCAAGCTCTCTCACCCTGGCTTCTGCTTCCTTGCATCTCTCATCCTCAAGCCTAAGCTGTTAATAAGCTCAAACATTAATAACGTTACTCTGAAGATCGATGGAATTGGAAACCAAACAGAAGAAGACTCTTTACCTTTTCAAGAATACTCTCGTTCTCCTCTTGCAGCATATCGAGCTGTGATTTAAAAGAACTGTCAGTTTTCATCTAAGAACTTCTCCGTAAAATATCAATTCATAAGAAAAAGAAAAAGAAGAACTAGCATACTTCATCACGAAGTGCGGATGCTTCATGCTGATCTTTCGAATCTCTTGCATTAAGATGCTCAATATCAGCTAAAACCCTACAATGAAAAACAGATTCCAGTCTTCAAATACAAACTCAACTAGTTTGATAACACGAAGATATTTTCGGAAAATCTTTCTTCACACCTCTTTTCAGTGTGCTGATTCTTAGGAGTTCCAACTGGTGATGGATTGCTAGTTTGATTCCTTTGAGACAGTTTACTCGGCGGGACAGGCGGTTGTGATGCACGAACAGACACCTTGTAATTTCACAATCACACAACAATTATCCGATTAGAAGAACATCCTTAATATCTTTCCCTTATTAACTACATTCCCAATTTTTTCAATAACCAAGTCTCAATCAATATCTACATTCCAAAATTGGAAACTTTGAAAAAATGAGATCAAGATCAAATTTTGGCAAATTGGGTCATCAAATTACGGATTTTGTAGACTACTCAAGAAAAAAAGGGCTCGAATTTACCGCAGGAGAGGAAGATCTGGCGATCTTGGGAGGAGGAAGAGTAATAGCAGAAGCAGCAGGTTTAGGTTTAGTGGTAACAGAAGAAGCATTATTTCTCGTGAAGGAGAGAGGAGGAGGAGGAGCACCATATCGGAAACCTAGATCATCACCACCGACTTCGTCGTCGTCGTCTTCGTCATCGGCGGAGGTCTGAGAAGCCATGACTTTAGCAAGTCTCTGAGCAGCAGCTTTAGCAGCTACGTTTTGTGCTCGCTTGACGTTAGAGATTCCGGTGACGGAAGAAGATCGAGCGTGGTGATGACGCGCCGGAGAAGAAGGAGAGACGGCGGCGACATTGGTGTTTGAGTCGCCGCTCCATTGACGGAAGTAACTAGGGCTTTCGGTGCGTGCTCGCTCCATTTCACGGAATGTGACGTATGCGAGAGCTGAGTCGCGAGAAGAAGAGAGAGATGCAGAAGTAGAGATCTTCTTGGTGATGGTGATTATGGAGTAAGACAAAAGACAAGTTTGTTTTTTTTGTATTAAATTAAGAAAGAAAAATAAGTTTGAAGAAGAAACAAAGAGGGTTGAGTAAGTCTACTTTGGTACTTACAAAGAGTAAAACGAAAATTAACAAAAGCCTAATTGCTTAACGCAAAATGTCTTGGTTAATTGAAAAATTGCAACAAAAAAAAAAAAAAATTCTTTTGACTTTTTATTGTTTTGCAAATCTACCATCCACATGTGACATGCGAAAAAATGCAAGTCAATCGTTCAATTCACATCAAACTTTGCATTATAGCATGTGGTTATCGTGGTAAGAAGAAAATATGTTGGGTCTCATGGAACAAGCTCACTCTACCTCTTTCGACGGGTGGTCTCGGGTGTAGAGAAATAGTAGAATTCAATGATGTTCTCCTAGCGAAACTAGGCTGGAGGCTCTTAGAGGAACCGTATTTCCTACTGACTAGAATCTTAAAACAGAAATACTTCCCATCTACCATTTTCATAGAGAGCTCGGCCCCAACAGGAGCATCTCACGGCTGGACTGGGATCCTAGCAGGTCGGGACGTTTTAAGGAAAGGGCTAGGCTGGCTGGTGGGCACGGGAAGTCAGATACATCTATGGGACGATGCATGGCTTTCGACATCAATCCTTTCTCAGCCGTATGGTCCTCCTCCATTTAACGCAAAAAATCTAAAAGTTGTGGATCTTATTCATTCAACCTCCAATACATGGAATATCGAAGCTATCTGCAACATCTTACCTCACTATGAGGACATTATCACGAGCAAAGAGCTTAGCTCCTTCTCCATGAAGGACTCGAGAGCTTGGTTACCTGTCAACTCAGGTTTATACTCTACAAAATCTGGATATGCCATCACTAAAATAAATAGAGCATCTTCATCGGCTGAAGAATTTAACTGGAAATGCTGTGTTTGGAATGTCAAGACAACCCCCAAGCTAAAGAATTTTCTTTGGAAGCTGAAGAACAAGGCAATAGCGGTGGGCAGAAATCTCTCATCAGGAGGGATCATTGATGTCCGACGTTGTAAGAGATGTGATGCAGAAGAAGATGAGACACATCTTATGATATTTTGCCCTTTTGCTTCTAAGGTTTGGGATTTAGCTCCGGTTATGTACAAACCAAATTGCCGATCTCCACTAACGATGACTCAGTTCCTAGACGCAGCAAGTCGACAAATCAATCTCCCTCCGACTAGCCTCACAGGTTGTGCTCTGTTTCCATGGTTGTTATGGAACCTTTGGAAAACCCGGAATCAAATGATCTTCGAAGAGCATAACATAACAACAGCTGAGGTGGTGGTTAGATCGATTAAGGAGGCAAGAGCATGGCAAGACGCTCAGCTCTCCGAGGGTAAGTCCAAACCTGCTTCACATACTTCTCGACCTCTGCTCTTACAATCGCAGGGAGCCCTTTGCTTCACGGATGCCTCTTGGAATACCACATCTCGCTAGTGTGGCCTCGGTTGGTATATTAAGGATTCCAGCTTTAGGACCATAAGCCAAGGATCGACCTCCAGGAGGAACGTAGCTTCGGCATTGATTGCGGAGGCGCTAGCTTTGAAAACCGCTTTAATTGCAGCTAAAAATGCGGGAGTCCAAGCACTTAGCTGTTTCTTAGATTCGTTCTCATTGGTGTCACTAATCAACACAAACGGGGTCACCAACGAGTTGAAATCGCTCCTTTTTGATATTCGATGTCTTAGGAAGAATTTCATTTTTATTTTTTTTATTTTTATTCCTCGATCGGAAAATGTTGTAGCCGATGCTTTAGCTAAGTTTGGTATTGTATCTTTGGAACCACCTTCCTAGTTGGAGATGATATTTCAATTCAATCGGTTTGATAAAAAAAAAAAAAGCATGTGGTTATCGAATTTGATCAAAAAAAAGAAAAGCATGTGGTTATCGAATTAATGACAGAAAGCAAAACTCTTCGTTTACACCGAGGAAATAAAAATTGATATTCCGATCGGTTATATAGTTGAAAAAGTGGTGCGGTTCAACCAGTAAGTTATTACCAATCAGATGAATATTTGAATACAGACGATTGAAATGGATAGTTGAGAAAGATGGTAGAAAAAAGGTTTAGATGCTTAAAGAAAACATTTGTGAACCGTTTCAAAATATGAGTTTGCAACCGCTTTGTTTATCAAACAAACGTTTTGATTTTTTTTTTTTAAATAATAATTTCAAAAATATATGTATATATATTATATTCTATAAAATATTAGAAAAAATCTAATTTTTTAAACTATTGTTTATATGTTAAATTGTATTATGATACTTTTATATAAAAAAATCTTTATTATTCAATCATTTGTAATCAATCATAACTATTTTTGAACCCTTCGTTTCAACTCAACCGCTTTTTCTTTTTTGTCATTTATAACTTTTTTTTTTTTTAACGAAGCTCAAAAATTCTTTAACCCATTTGTTTAACTGTCATAACCAATTGAACCTTGCTTTTTTTTATTTTCTCAACTACAAACGATAAGATAGACTAGATATGTACATCAAACTTTGTGAGATCCCATGGCCATTTCTAAATTCCATGCCCTTTGAGACCAAATGTCACTTTATAATCGGAATATTTAAAAATTGATTTTGAGTAGTGGAAGAGTTTATGAGCCTCGAAAACTTCAACAGTTTGACAAAAAGAAAAAAACTATGAAATCAACAGAAAAGATAGATAGTAATTGGTATACTTGCCGCTTGAAAATTTGATGTTGGTGCATTTATATTTTTGGTTAGTTGTGAGAATTTGATTTCACCTACTAGTGTGAATGGGCATAATAATGATCTTTGTACGTAACAACAAGTTTTGGGCCGGGGATGAATACGTAACTGCTTCACTGTTTCATGCAATTCAAGGTGAACTGCTAATTCAGCTTGGCAATTTCTCCTTTTTTTCTTGTCAAAAGTTACAAATTTAGCTAGAGTTCTTGTAAATGATTTTTGCTTGACTTTTGTGGGCTTCTCAAAAAATTTGATAGAAAGTTACACAGCCTTATATATTGCATGGTTAGGGCTCAAATTACACTCTTACGGCTAAAATATGTAGTTTAGTGACTTTAGTCTCAACGGGCCGATCTATAAGATCACAGAGCTAATCCAGTTTGACATTGAGTTAGTTTGGTGATAGGCCCAATCAGGCCCATTTACACTCAAAACATTAAACATTTTTTTGTTTGGTTTGCTAAAAGCAAACACATCTCTATAATATTAAAAGAAAACTACATTTAGCAAAATGTCTAAAATTCATTTTAATATTATTGAAATTGCCATTACTTTTAAACTAAAGATATTCAATTGAAAAGAGTAATTTTAGATATATGTAGTGGCAATTTCAGTAATTATCAGATCAATTTCAGACATTTTTGTAACTGGATCCGACTGCAGACACGCGGATCCTGCGCGACCCGGTTCGATGACCCGAATTCATTAATGGCAAAATATAATATTCACCAAAAACATCCCCTTTCGCAGACTTCTTTTTCTTCCTCTTCTTCGAGAGAGACACAAAATCTCTCTCTCGATCTCAACTCTAAATTCGAAAATTATGGCTTCTTTCTGAAATTCTGACTCTGCTCCCGAATTCGTCAATCTCTGCATTGCGATTTTGTTTTTTTTTTGGGTTTTGTGATTTTCGATTGAGAGATGAATAAAGGTCCGTTCTTCTTCCTTTGTGAGAATGGGTTTTACAATTTTCGATTGGGATTTGCGATTTTGCGATGTATGGAGAATAAGCAACCAACACATGCTTCTTCCTCTTCTTCTGCTCCTGAATGATTTTCAATTGATTGGTGTATAAAGGTGGTTTCTGTTATAAAGTATTGCTCTTCCTTTGTGAAAATTCTAGATTTTTGTGGGATTTTTTAGGAGGAATTGAAGATTGAGATTCAATGTATGGAGAATAAGCAACCAACACATGCTTCTTCCTCTTCTTCTGCTTCTGAAGAATGTGGCAGTTTCTTCCATAAGTCACCTGAAATCGCAACTCATGTCACAACTTCTCCAACTCATCGGTAATGTTATAAACTGTTTCATTTTTGTCTTCATTTATGTGACTTTAGTTTGGGACTCTGAATCTTGGATTGTGCACTGTTGTATTTGATTTAGCTTGATTGGTATTTACGATTTTAGCTGATTTTTGTGTTATATGATTAGAGAATGGCTGAACAAGGATTGGAAGGGAACCAACCAGTTGACCTTAGTAAGCATCCTTCAGGGATTATTCCAACCCTATAGTGAGTTTCGTTTTGTGTCTCTTTTGTAGCTTTTTAGATTATGAGTTTGTGTTTTGTGAATGACAAGATTTGTTTGTTCGTTTCAGGAACATTGTTTCAACTGTGAACCTAGATTGTAAGCTCGACCTCAAAGCTATTGCTTTGCATGCTCGCAATGCTGAGTATAACCCAAAGGTTTGTTGTAGTGTGTATCTATGTCGTGAGTATTGTTCTTTGTAGGGTGAGTATTGTTCCTTTCTCCATGTTGTGATCTATTCATTTGCTAAGTACATATTCGGATGAAATATTTTTAATTTCAATGGTAACTGGAGTGCCTGTGAAATTCGAAGGCTCACCAAAGATTCTTCCATCGTTATTGTTGGAGCATCCTGTGGAAGTTACGTTGGTTTTGATGCCTAGATTCATCCCTTTCGTACATGTACAGGTGTCAGGTAAGCATATTGGCCAGGTTAACTTATACATGCTTATTTCATTGTCTCCGTTGTGATTTTGGATGGTTCAGGGGGCACTGGATACATATATGAAACTTTCACATAAACATTATAATACATGATGGGTTCTTTCCCAGGTAATAAGCGATTCTATTCTCTTTTATGCTGTCATGTTTGGATATAGCTTGGCCATATTATAATTGGACGGCCATTCTAGAAACTATTTTGTTCGGTTTTTGTGGTTGTGTTTGTGTATAGACTATTAAAGTGTAACTTTAACGAAATATTCCAAAGAGAATCCCAGCATGAATTGTTTGTCGGGTGGCCTGTGATATTCATTGTTGAAGGTACTTTGATGGTTTTATACATACCATGACTCTAATAAATGCAGGTCGGGAAAGCATACTTAGAATTGATAGATTATTTAGAAGCTGAAAAAGCATTCCGGCTTGCCCGCCAGGCTTCTCCTAAATTAAGCATGTATGTAAGTGTGTTTAGAAGGAATGGATATATACTCAACCGTCCTCTATGTAAGTTTGTTTTCTCCTGGTTTCTAAACATAGAACCGCCTCTAAGTCTGATGAACTTTGACATTTTGCTTTTAGGCTCTGGGAAGGTTGGTAAATTTTCGCAAAGAAAAATCTCATGTATTGTATATATTTTTGCAGCATTTGAAGGAAGATATGAAGCTGAGTTACCTGGCTCAGGAACTAATATCAACTGACCGCCTAGCTCCTCAATCTTGGTAACTTTTGTTGAATGTCTCTTTCTGATTAATGCTTTCATTTGTTGTTGGTAAATAACAAAAATTAGCGATTATGTAGGTGTGCTATGGGAAATTGTTATAGCTTGCAAAAAGACCACGAAACAGCATTAAAGAATTCCTGCGAGCTATTCAACTGAATCCAAGATTTGCGTATGCACGTACCCTATGTGGCCACGAGTAGGAAAGCTTTTTTTACAATAATCTATTTTAAATGCTCTGGTTGTTGGTCTTAAGGACACTCTCTATGTTTACTGCCTCTGTAGATACACAACTCTAGAAGATTACGGAATGAAAAGTTACCAAAATGCACTTCGTGTAGATACAAGACACTATAACGCATGGTATGGGCTTGGAATGATATATCTACGCCAAGAAAAGTTAAGAGTTCTCGGAGATTTTAGCAACTAAAATATTTCTATAAACTCATATTATAATAAATGCTTTCAAAATTTTCCGAGAACTCAACTTTTTTTGCAAAGTATAAGAAAATAATTAAGTTTATTTTGAGATCGAATATCAATTATTTATATAAAGTCAGAATTTTAGCAACTAAAATATTTCCGAGAACTCTAATGATTTTAGCAACTAAAATATTTCCGAGAACTCTCATGATTTTAATGATTTTAGCAACTAAAATATTTCTATAAATCAGAATTTGAGCAACGAAAATATTTCTATAAACTCATATTATAATAAATGCTTTCTAAAATTTAGCAACTAAAATATTTTTAACAATAATCACGAGATTTTTGATTTACTTAACAATAATGAGAACTACCATATTCATATTTGCATTTAATTATTCATATAATTAGAAAAAATCTTTCTAAGAATCTGAGTTTCTTGCGGAAGTTTGAAAAATATATTTTAAATTAAAAAATTAAAGGATAAAATTTCGGAAACTAATAAAATTTTAATATTTAGTTATTAAAAAATATTTAGAAAATAATGATATATTTATATTTAATTTCACATTCAATCATTTATATTAATAACTAATGAACAAATTCTAATTCATGTGTGACTATATATTGCATTATACGTTTGTGATTACGAATATTTCTACAAATTCATATTAGAATAAATGCTTTCAAAATTTTAGCTAAAGTTTTTTTTAACAATAATTACAAGATTTGTGGTTTTTTTAAACAATAATGAGATATTCCATATTCAAATTTTCATATTTACATTTAATTATAATAAAAAATTTTAGTTTTTAATATGAGTTTAAACATTTTAGTGAATTAACAAGTTACATTTAAGTATAATATTTTAAAAGTTATATTTTCACATTTAATCATTTATATAAATCAGTGATGAAAAAATTCTAATTCATTGGTGACTATAAAATTAACAAATTCTAATTCATTTGTAACTAATGAACAAATTCTAATTCACTTTTCAATCTACTCTTACGTTAGTAACCTCATAAAAATTATAAATATTGTTGTGAACCATCATATAAGTACATCATTGAGCAATTGCAAAAATACCACTTTTATTTGCACATTTGCAAAAATGCCATTTAGGAGTGTCCATTTGCAAAAATACCACTAATTATAGATTTATAAGGCCTATATCTTAAAATTCTAAACTTTAAAAAATGTTTTGATCCCTAAAACCCCCTAAACACTCAAAACTAAACCCTAATACAACATAGTTAACCCAAACATAAATTATATAATGAAAATAATTTTGAAAAAATGGTATTTTTGCAAAAATTTTGAAATTGTGGCATTTTTGAAAAGTGGCATTTAGAAAGTGGCATTTTTTGAATTTTCTCTAATTTTATTTCATTCATTGTATCACGCCAAACCTTATACACTATTAACTTAAGAGTAAATATAATATTCTTATTTTTAACTTATATAAATTTTCAATTTTTAACACTTTGAGAGCACGAATGGCGTCATAGGTCAAAAATTTCCATTTTCTTTGTAATATTCTATAACTTTCTCTGTATTAATAACAATAAGTATGCTTATAGGTTATTTATTTATTTTATTTTTTGTATGGTTGTGTATATCTTAATTTTTTAAATTGAAATTTCTATAACCTTCCTAATTTTTTTTCCAGTTAATATACTTCTTTTTTTTGTTTATCATTAGTTTGTTATTTATTTTAATTGACATTTTTATCAAGTATGTATTATTTGTTTCTTTAATGGCTTATGTCCTCTCTATATTCCATCTTAATTTTTGTTTCTTAATTAGTATGAATTATTTGAAATTTTACCTTTTCTTGGGGTTAATATGATCATCAGATACTTCTCAAGTTGAGAATCCTGAAGAGTTGGCAGGAGTTTTGAAAAACATTATTGGGAAAAAGTTCCATTTTTTCATATCGACGGAGAAATTTAATCTTCGCGAAGGAAATGATACATTCATGGCTGAACAAGTTTTGTCTATACAAAACATACAATAAGTCTTTCGTGACAAGTTTACATTTTTTTATGGAATTTAAAACAATAAATCTTATTTGATTACTTTTGGAGATTTTTCTTCAATTTATGTATTTTTTTTACCATATAATAATAGTGTTTTGACAAACTTATCTTTCTCGAGATCAATTTCTTTGTTAACAATACGACAGATATACATACATGCACAAAACTAAATAATTGATACGGCAGACATACATACATGCACAAAAATAAATATTGTAATTTATGTATACCAACTCCAATGACTATTCATTATAAAATTCAATATTTAACATATTTATTCTCTACCTTCAAGCTAAAAAAAACTATTATACTTTTTTTGAACTAATCGATTCTACATACAAACTAAAACCATACATATCTAATCTTAGAACATATTATATACGACACAATATGAAAGCTAAGTATAGTTTACAACATATACAACGAATGTTCTCACACAAAGTGCGGGTGAAAATCTAGTTTAAGAACATAAAACAGCAACATACATATATTAATTATGTAAAAAAGACAGTGACCTAGCAATCGTAGTAGTAACAGCATGAAAAATTATGTATATAAATATTTAAAATACATTTTTCATACGTTAAAGTTACTCGCAACCCCAGAAGATACAACAATAAAAACATCAATCGGGGCATGCATACTCCTACCGAATTAGAGACTCTTTTCATTCTTGATCATTCGATAAATCGCACCCAAAAAAAAAGCCGTAAGGGAAAATAAATAATCGAAACCACCCACCAAAGAAAGGAAGAAGAGGGGAAAAAACAATTGAAGAAAGTAGGCTCTTGAGTTAATTAAACAAAAAAAAAAGGTGGGCAGTTAATTTTTATTGAGAATAATATGGTGTTAATAAATAAATAAAATAGAGAGGCGAAATATATATATATTAAGAAAGAGTCCTACCATAATGGAGGACCATGAGATGATCAGAGGAAGATGAGTTTGGAAGCAAAGTAAGGTTTTGTGAGTCTCTGGTTCCTCTCCAGATCGCATCTCTCACGTGTTGTAATGTCAACACTGGCTCCAGTTCTTGCCCTCTGCATCTTATCTCTACCTGCTTTTCATTTATTTTTTTTAAAATTATCCAACAAGAACAAAAACATACTATTAGTCTCCTATGCTTAATAGTACCATTAACATGTTAATCACAATCAGAATTGACTAGGCGATCAATGATAAAGGGGGAAAAACATACCAAATGTAAGAGGTTTTAATTTTGGTGATTAATGACTTTGTATACTTAATATTTATGGTCAATTATAGTGATCATTAATTTATAGAGGTTTTAGTATAAGTTTAAGCTAAAGAGCTAAATATTTTTTTTTGGTTTCGACTTGGGGGGACAATACTTAATTTATAGCCAAGTAAATCTTATAAAACATGATAACATATAGAATCAAACTCTGGTAGAAAAAATCGCAAAGATGAACATAACTACTTGATTAAATGCATTTCTCGACTATGGATTTTTTTTTTGTGTGTGTAAAAAACGCGAACAAAGACTAGTTTTCGTCATAATTTCATGTTTTACTCTATACAACATGTTGTTTAGAGTACTAGCACCTCAATGAAATAGTTTAATAAAAAAATTGACGGTTATCTACCTATTTAATAAATCTCCTAATATGGTTATTTGTCTAAATTATCCTTTAATTACCTAGGTAGATATATGAGTATATATATAGTGATATTTGATTGGATGTCAATTAAATGTAATAATAGTGGAATAAATTGGGTTTTAATGAGATCATTGCTTCGTATGAGTGACGGAGAGAGAGTGATGGAAATCCACGTGTCACGGTGGCTACGTAATGCCGTAATTATGTAATCTCTACTTTACTTCTAAGAGATTCCTGATTTTCTAACACAATGCTTTTTAAAGAACGAGCAACACCAACAATGACACCACCACTTATTTCACATATATATAATAAAGAGAAAATAAAGAAAACTATGCAACACATATTCACATAATAATAATCGATACAATTTACTTGATAACAAATGTGAATGGTACCCACGATGTCCAAATCTTAATCATTTTGTGGCCTACCCTTTTTTTCTACCCGTAATGTATATTGCAATGACTCTTCCAAATGGACTTTTTAAGTTTATAGTATTCAACTCGTGGTAAAGAATATTTCACAAGTCCATTTTATATTTTTGATAAAAGAAAAGTCCAGTTTAGGTAAATAGTTCGGTAAAATATTAAAAACTGAGTATTTTAAATGAATAATCAAGTGCACACAAAGAAAATTTAAACTTTAGAAAAACTAAGTTAATCTCCCACTATCATTTTCCTCTTACTCTTTATATCTTAACTCTTACTATATTTGCTAGTTGTAAAATGAAAGATTTACGGTGCAAAAGGAAAAAGTGGTTGTAGATAAATTGCAATATAGTATATATAAAGATGTTGTGCTGGAATATAAATGTTGATTTCTAAACGGAGGAACTCAATGGAGACACTACCCCATGAAAACTTCACCATCATCTCATGCACGTCTTCTCTTTACGTTTTGCTGAATAAGGTTTACAACCCAAAAAGTATTTTAACTCACGCATTTGTGTTTTTTTTTGTAAGTGGGAATATATAGAAAAACTAATTTATAATGGTTGATGTTGTTATACGTTCTATTATATACCTAAAACATACCAAATGGTTACCGTCTATGGTTGCTATAAATTATCCTTGTTCTTTGGTTAGCATTATACAACAATTAGGGTATGAAAGTGGTGTTCTATCTCACATATCGACATCAAGATATTTTAATTTTAATTATTTAAGGACCCACATACATATATAAGGAATCAATGTAAAATTAAATATAAAACAGGGACCATAAAAGTCGTAGTCGGATATGCATATTTGTTAAAATGTTTTGCATGCATCGCATCACTAACTTAAAAGGGTATCATGTTCATGGCTCCCATATCTGCCCTTTAGTGCCATTTTCTTCCTTTTTAAAATGGCAAATTTCTTTCAGCAAATTGCAATGATTCTGTTTGAAGGCGACTTCATGCATTGCTTTTTCCCGACGTAAAATACATTATTTATTCATTATATATAGATAGGTGACATATATGATATATATATATATATATATATATATACTCTTTTTTTTGTTGCTAAAATGATATATATATATATATATATATGTGTCACTATATATGTCGCATACGAGCTCATTAATAAAGGTTTTAAACCCAAACATTTAATAGCGAATACATACTAGCTAAAAGCCTAAAACATATTGGCCGTTAGATATCTTACAAACATATGGATGGTACCTAGATTTTGGAACTTCTGAGCGACTTAAGAGCTGCTACATGTGTTATATAAATATATATTATGAAGTTCTAAGAAAGCAAAGAAAATATATAAATATAATGTATAAATTTTAGGAAATTTGATTTGATCAAAAAATGTTTTTTTTTTGTAGATTTTCCTATTCGACTGAAAGGATTAGATAGTAAACACAATGAGTGGGAAAAAGAAAACAAAAAAAAATTTGACGACATGTAAAACTATTTAAAGTACTTTGCAAGCTTTATAATATTGCTGAATATATATTATTCAAACATTGTTGGACTCCACAGTTCAAGAATATCCCAAGGAGTCCATTGACACTGGCTAGGGTTAGACAGATGTCTGGTCCAAGAAAAGTCGAGAATGAAATTAATTACATGCGATTCTCCGTACACATGGAAGTGAATAAAGCACGAAAATGAAGATATATGTAATTTTCGAAATCAATTGAAAAATCTTAATTATATTCTTTATAAAGTAGCTAGCTAATTATGCAAAGGGAGAAGAACTCGCCTTTTGTGCATGTAATTTTGCAAAATAAAAGTTTTCGATACCAATGTAAATATTATAGAAGAAAATATAATGGATAAGTTAATCAAACAAATTTATGCTGATAAAGACACAACGAGTGATTCGAAACAAAAGCAAAACCATCTAAATTTTAGATGTTGATGGAAGATGAAGAAAAATTTAAGAAAGTGCAGCACTTAGAGAGGATATGAGTATGATTGATGTGTGAAAGGCTTTTCAAGCACCAAATTCATTAGGGGTTTGTGAAGATAGGGTCCTACACGAAACACTAATAAACAATTAGCTAATAAAAGGAACTGTTGGTGTTGATGAGCCATTTCTAACATAAGCATGACGGTTTCGCCAAGCCTCGGTTTATTATATGGTTCTCATTTTGATTACATATGTGGAAGAAAGAAAAACAAAAGAATTGCCTATAATTTGTGAAATTATATTTTTAATTCATTTTTCTAAGCATATATATCTTAATATTTTATATGGTAATTGTAATCTTTTTTTTTATGGGGTCTGATATGGTAACCGTAATCTATTACTCTAGATAACATCTTCTATATACTAATTGAGGAGACACTAAAAAAAAAAAAAATCATGTGTCAATCAATGAAAATTTTAAGGAATATGTCATTAAATTTAACCAATCAAAATTACATGCCATAGTGGAATTCTCTACATATTTTTATTAATTTGATAATAAAACTCCATTAATACATATTTTACAAATTTAAATTCAACTAAATGTAATATTTTGATATTTAAAAATTTTATATAACATAATGTTTTAACGATAAATCATTTACCGATATTAATTATTTTATAAAATTGTCTTTATGTCCATTTAAATACTATATGTGATTGATCATTCAACTATTTTATTTTATATCGTTTAATTGTATCTATATTATTCTAATTAAAGTTACGATTTTTTTATAAACGTTAACTTTACAAATCAAACGTTAATATTTGAATTTCGAAACATCATCATTTTAAATCTTTATTGTTTCTTTGATTTTTTATTTGAAAAGATTTTTCCATACTAACGTAATATTGTTTTTGGTTTTGGTGAAATTAAATAAGTTTGAGAGAATCGATAATCTCAAATATATTCAATTTACATAAAAAATGCTTATACTCAATGCAAATTAAATTTTAGATAAAATATATTTATCCATATGAGAGATATACCATTTTTATAATATTTAGTATCTACCAAATAATTTCTTTTTGGGATCTTTCATCTATCAAAGTTAGAAGAGTAGAACTATAGTCTAAAAACAGAATTCAAGGGGAATTTATAAATTAATGAAAACAGCATTATACAAAAACATAATTAGAAACAAGTGTTAAGGATCATTTTTTAAAACAAACCAGATATAACTTTTGGAATACTAGTTTTATGACTTTTATCTATAGAAATTACAATAAAGTATTTTGTAAAAATTATTAAAATGAGCAACGAGTGTTGTAGGCTCATTACCAAATAAAGTGCTGAAATATGTTTTATAGAGTACTTAATTACGATTAAAAATATAATAAAACAGAAAGTAATTATCATCATATGAGAATTTCTTTATTTATTTTATGGAATGAAGAACGAGTTGACAAAACAATTCATGGGGCGCAAAAAGAAATTTGAAATTTATGAAATACTTTTAGCTTTAAAGGCTTTTGTTTTTTTACGTTTAAAAAGTCAATGTAAACTTAAAAAGAGGGAGAAAGACAAAAATGGAAGAACAATGCCTCCACGAAGTCAGATTATGGCTGCCTAATCATTGCATTCATATTCATATGCCCTACCCAAATCTATTATTCACACACATTCACATCATTATATATATATATATATATATATATATATTTACTCACACAATATATACGGATGAACATAATTGCAATTTAATTAATGATCATCATAATAAAAGAATTACAGCCCATGATGACTTTGTAGACGTAACATTGTTCTGGTAATGGATTTAGTATACCCCTTAAAAAGTTGTAAAATATTCAAAGCAACCCTTCTGAAATTTCAAATAATAGTTTATAGATTTATATCCACGCTGAAATTAAAGTGCATGATCAATTCTGCTATATAAGCTAAATTTTATATGAAATCTGATTCATATAAAATATTTGGTCAAATATGTACCTCATATATTAAGGTTCTTGATATATGCATTAAAATGCTATTATTTGCATTACTTGACATATGCATTAAAATGATATTTAATGATTAATTGTGCTATATAACCTAAATTTTATATGAACTAATTGATTATTAATATAAAATATTTATTCAATATGTACTTTATACATTGAGTTTATGTTATTTTCCTTTTGTATTGTTTAAGAGAAATTGACTATAACTAAACAGCTTGTCAATGATAACTTGGTTACATTATATGATATGGATATATCACATATGTAACGGTTATTAGAGTACAAAGATATGCACACCCCACATATAATTTTATATTGATTGCCTCAATCTCGATATCTGTCATACTTCATGGCATGTCTTAATGCAACAAGACAAAAAAAAACTTAGTGATTGGTTAAATTTTAAACATTGAGTTGACCAAAATATTATAATTTAATTTATCTGCGTTCCAGATTAATTAAGTTTAATAGACCCCTAAGCTTAGAATGTTATTCAGGAAAACATGCTTACGAGTTACAACCAAACGTATTTTCCAAACAATAGAATATCATCTCAATTAAACTTTACTATTCTCCTTTGTTCTGCGTGCCAATTTATATACTTAGAAACACGTATATAAGCTAGATTTTTAGAAAAGTGTATTCAAAAGTCTCATGCAATTTTACGACGTCCAAAAGATTCATTTGTGTGGCTTTCAAATATGTTGTTAAATATTACAAGGAAATGAAAAAGAGGAAAGACTTACGTGAATATTCAAAGCCATGTTTCATCCTTTGGTAATTATCAAAAGCACACCATTAATGACGTTCCATGCACATTATAATTACTGAAATATCGATAAATCTAGTATAGAAAAGAAGTCTCGATTCTTTTTAAAATGATTCTTTGGCAATAAAAATTGTAATTATTAATTCAGGGATCATAAAAGTATAGCGTATTATGGGTAAGCGAGCGCATAATTGCACACATATCAATGATTAAAATTTGCACGAGAAGCGTAGTACGTAATTTTAGTGATTGAATTCAATTTCTTTCATCGAAAAGTAAATGGAAAGGACACTTTTTATTTCGTAAAATTCAACTATCGTAAGATTTTCAGCATGCATATGAATGATATGAAGCTACTTTATTGTACCCATCATTTGAGATAATAACTAGCTATAGAAGAAGCGTGCGATATAGCTAGCTATAATAACAGTTCAAACGTATATACTCCTTCCGTTTCAATTTAGTTGTTATTCTGAAGATTTTCACACAAATTAAGAAAACAATTAAATTTTTTGTTTTTTTCCTAATTAATGTATTATTTTATTTGATATGTGTAGTAAGTAAACTTAAAAGTAAGGATAAAAATGAAAAAATTAGTCATAAATATGTATTAAAATTGCAGAATGACAAGTAATATGGAAAAAAAAATAAATGTAAAATGACAACTAATATGAAACAGAAGGGATATATAATTATAGATACATGCATATATATATCATATGTCATTACTCATTTACGTATAAGTATAATGTATGTGACATGCATATATACATTATACAATTAGTTTCGATGACGACCTGCGTTTTTTCTAATGATATAATCAGTACTATCTCTCCAAACTAGTTGAGCTTTTTGCTTTTTTGAGCTATTATTGTTTTGGTTATGTGAGTTTGTTCTTCATTTTCGAATGTGATTACACTTAAAAACTTCAAAAAAAAAAAAATGATTTTTGGTTCTACAATCTCATAAACTAGATACGCAATGTGCAAATAACATTTTAAAACGCTAACAAAGATGTTTGCATTTGTGAAAACAAAAAAAAAAACAAAGATGTTTGCATTTGAAGAAATTGGATTCCATAAATCAATCCGAGTGTATATATAGGTTGGTTGGTGGATATTGCCATATATATATATATATATAGAATATATGTAAAAAAGAAATGAATTAAAAGGGTGCACTCATCTCTAATGAGAATATGATCACGCTAGGCACTAATTAATAGATCGACCGTTAATCAATTACCCCTGAACTATAAAAAGGAACAAATAAGACAAAAAGTCGGAAAAGGTTATAAATCAATTTATGGATAATTAAGCATATAAAAACAAAGAAAGAGCAGAACAGCTTATACCTAGCAACGACATCTACTTGTGACCTAATTAACATGGAGACACTTTTGTGGCAATTTAGATGCGATGTTACTGTCATGTTCCTCAGTACACCAACCCCCATGAATATACCATTTCCACGTTTTCGTCTTTTCTTTTACTAATATGTTTCTATTTTATTATCGTACCATTTTCATCATCTTTTTATGCTTAAAAGGAATTTATGTAACGTTTTAGATTTTCTTTGATTTTTTTTAAGGAAAACCTAAGGAGATTGTAGTTACGGCAAGCAACGTGTACATGGAATCTAGAAAAATAAAGTTCAAGAAAGGGAAATTTAAAAGAGATGCGATTGAGATGAGAAAAAAAAAACCTGGGATTCGTGCTCCAATCGCAACTTATTCACCAAATATTTCATCAATAGTCGAACAGTCATCTTCCCGTCCCTACCAAATCCAAGAACACCAAAAATAATTAGCCATAACTAAACCTTTGGATAAAAAATTAACGTCGTTTTATGTATAGTTCTTATTAATTAGCTAGCTAGTTGGATAAATAATGAAAAATGATGGAATCCTAGTAGTACTTACTTGATTCTCAAGTAGCTCTTGGGTATCTGAGGCAAGAATGGCTCTACTGTCCTAAAACGTTCACCAAAGACAAAACCAAGCACTTAAAATTTATAAGATTTAGTCGTAAAGAAACACCTAATGATTAAACCAAGGATATGAATCTTGCAAATCCGATTTGTTATAAATTTTGAACTTTTCTTTTGTAATCAATAAATTATGGACCTTACATAACATTGTCTATAAGAAGTTAGATATGTATCACTTACTGGTTTTGAGAAGCTTGAAGGAGGAACCAAATGCCGGAATGGGGTCGTCTAGGAGGATCAATGACTCGAAAACTCGAGCTTGGACCAGCCACAACATCCGGATTATTATTATTCCCTATAAACTGCGGTTGAGAATTGGAGCGACCAAAGTACGGTCCCATCAATGGCATCATCAAAGAAGCAGATGATGATGACTGTGTTAGGTTTTGTGGGACAAAAGGCGTTCTAAACGCAGCCGCAGCCGCAGCAGCAGCCCAAGAACCTATCATCTCCTCGGGTCTTGTAGGGAACATCAATGGACTAATCATCATTCCTCCTCCAGATTGATGTTGAAAGAGAGATGATAATGGAAGACCAACTTGATCTTCTTCTCTATTTGAAACACCAGAGAAAAGGTTAAGCTCGAGAAAAGAATCTCTCGTAGCCGTTGGATCGGTTTGTTGTTGTTGTTGCCGATGGTCTAGATCCGGTTTAACTTCCTCCTCGTGGCCTACGCTTAACCGGAGCCAACCTTCTTGTCTCATCTCATGATCTTCGGCTTCCTTCTTGTTATTATTATTGTTATTGCTATTGTTGTCGTTGTCTTCGTCCTTGGAGCTTAACCTAGAAGTAGTACTCCTAGGCTCTTCTTGATCGGCCATGAAACTACAATCTTTCCTACAAACTTGGTGATGATTATCTTTTACCTGATCAGATTCTAAGCGGTTAATGTCTTTGTTGTTGTTGTTGTTGTTGTCGTCCTCACAGACGGCAGAGAAATGGTGAGTTTCTTGTAATAACCTCATAAAAGCAAAACTGTCACATGGAAGAAGAAGCGTTGAGGAGGAGGAGGAGGAGGATTCAGCAGAAGGAACCATGGTGGAATCCGGTGACCGGAAAAGCCAAAGAAAGCCGGAGAGGAGCGAAACAAACCGTTATTGATAATCTCAACATGAGGGGAGCCGGAGGAGAGGAGATAAATTAGGGTTCTTTAGATAAAGAGCAAAGATCGAGAAGTCGAGGCATGGTCGGAGACCGGAGAAGTCATGGAGCTAGACAGAGAGAGAGAGAGAGAGAGAGAGTATGTGTGTCTTAATGATAGGAGAGGACAAGAGGAGGGGGAGGATAAATTCTGCAAATCTCACTTTCAACAATTCTCTTTGTTTGGAATCTTGTGGAAATAAAATTGTTGGAGAGAAGAGAGAGAGATATATGTCAATCTTGAAATTATAAGGAGTAATATAATGGGCACTAGGTATGTGAAGAGCTTCTTATGCGGTCAATCTCGGCACATGTATTTTAATATTCCTTGTTTCAAAATATAAAAGATGTTTCGAAGATTTTTTTGTTTTAAAATATAAGATATTTTGATAATTCTAGATATTTTTAAACTTTATTGAATATTTTGTGACCACTAATATTTTGGAATATTTTGTGTGATTAGTCAAATTATTTTTATTAGATATATTAAATGATATATTTTAAATAATAATACTTTTTTAAACTCCGCGTATTTAGCCAAAACATTTTATATTTTAAAATGGAAAGAGTATATTAGTATACACATACAAACTTTTTTTTTTTTTTTGTCACCATATAATACATGGCTTTAAAAAAAGAAATATTTTGGGTAACGAAACTCATATTAGTTATTATGTGATCAATGAAGGGACTATTTGGATATTTTTGTCATGTTTTTTTTTTGTTTTGTGTCATGTTACGCAGAATGATAATCATGATTCAAACTGTAATAAGACTATGCTTGCGATTTATATGGTGTGAATCATGAACCATTGTATAGTCTTTTTTGTTGTTTGGTATTACTTAAGTTCATATCATTTTTGCGCATAAACAATGCTATTTCCAAATCTTAATTGAGAAACACAAAATATCACCAAAGATGTGGTAGCCTATTGGTAACACAAGGAAGTTGGTTCCCTTGTGTCCAGGTTCAAACTTTTTTTGGTAATGAAGATTAATCTTTAAATCAGAATATCCAAAAAAATTGCTTCCGGGTACCGAAAAGATTATGAACCAAATGTTCGGAACTCTTACGGTTTATAAAAAAAAAAAAACACAAAAATATTTGTGCATACAAAATAATTTACTTTAGAATTATGTTTTTGGCACATTTTATTCAACTCTTTTCGAAAAGGTTAGTCTAACTCTTGTATTTAAAGATTTTGCAATGGTCACAATGCTATTTTCGCTAATAAATACGCGTTTGAAATAATATTCACTTATCAAGAAATTTCTAGAATTTGACTGGTAATAATACTCGAGAACAGAATGAATAAGAAAAGTTCTTCATATGGCCTCAAATAAGGTCATAGGCTGGTATGGCCGTATGGGCTGGTCTCACTATATCTTAAGCATTCAATGGATTCTTAGAGCATCCGCATCGGTGATACCGATGCGGTATCAGTTGAATAAACAAATATTAAAAACACACTCTCTCTTCCTTTTACTCAATTTTATACCTTCTCTTTCATCCTTTTACTCAACTTTTATTAATTTTATACTCTCTTTAAATATAAAAATATTAAAAACATTTGATACACTCTCTCTTTCTCTCTTCAAAAATATCAAAAGTATCAACTAATTGATACACTCTCTCCAAAAATATCAACTATCTCTTTTCTTTACTCAAATTTTATTAATTTTATATTTCAATACACCCCACTATTTCAACCAAAAACACTCTCTTTCTTCCTTTAACTCAAATTTTAATAATTTTATATTTAATGATACCCACGTTGTATCACTATTACTCGTGCTCTTAGAACACTTTCAATGGAAGCTCTTAAGTGAGTTTTTCACAATAAAAAATGAATAAAATTAAGGAAAAATAAGAGAGAGCAAGATGGATTTCTCAAAAAAAAAAAAAACTTTCAAAAAAAATTGAAAAACTTCATGTGACAAATGTCATCATGTAATTGATTCAAACTTTTTAGCAGTTTAAATTTAATTACACAAAATAAATTAATTCAAAAAACTAATATAATATTTGATGAGATATTCATCTCACCATTGGAAGTACTTTTAGACCACCTCCATCAAAATGTTCTAAAGTATTAAAGGAGTTCTCGAAATAATAGTTAAATATTAGAAGGGTTTTCAAAAGAGGAAAGAAGTGTCTAAAATATCTCATTTGAAAACTTTTTTCTCCTCTTTTGAGAACTCTTCCTCATATTTTATTTATATTTTGTTTTATATAATTTGTTTGAGAACTTCTATCATAACTTTAGATGAAGATGCTCTTAGGTTATTCAAAAAGTAGGTCGCTGTGGTGGTTACAAAGTCCATTAGTATTCATGATGTATGGTTCTTTTGGCGTGGACATTTTCGGCCATCAGTAGTTTGGGTACATCTTGGTTTAGATAAGGAGGCAGATCCTTATCAGGGAGAGGTTTACCATCCTCTTTCTAAACCAACATCGGTCTCACCATTCATATAATAAATTCAACATAATGCATGTGTATATCTTTTAAGATTCTAAAACTTCTGGAGGATTCTTTTAATATGGCTCCAAATTGCTTAGAATTATTCTAAGAGCATGATAACATTTAATGTATCTACACTGATTTCCCTACTTTTTGCCACGAAAATGTACAAACAGATTAATAGATAATTGTTATAGTGAACCAATCTAGCTGCATGGAGGACTCGATCCACAATAATATAATAAAACCAAACAAAACCAGTATTTTTCCTGCGTCATCAAGCCAACAAAAGTTTGAGATATTCCGCACACCTATTCAACGTAAATAAGATAATAATATCAATACACGTACTAGAGGGACTATAGCAGTATATTCCTCAATGTATCTTATCATTACAAGTTTACAACTAACATATATTTCTATATGCGATGCGAGACACAGAATAGAAACTTATATCATGTATATACACAACATAGTACATTTGAACACTCGTGCATATATACATTTTTTGTTTTAACTGTTAGATATATTCTTTCTTTTTTTTGGTAAAATGTTAAATAGGTTAGATATATTCTTAAGAAAGCCTATATCGAGAAGTTTTTTACTTTAGTTTGTTTTTAGTTTCAAGAATAAAATGAAATGCAGAAACAAAAAATTGGTAAGAGATCGAAGATCTAAAAGTTACAATTAACAATAACACCAAAACTAAGAGAAAATGAATTGCGGTTAAGAATTAAACAAGTACTATTGTACCTTATGAATAGAAAAGGTGGCATGGAATGTCGATTTTAATCAGGAAAATATTCAATAAGTTGACCGAGTTATAATATATAATATAGCGTAAATTTGTTTTTGTTTTCGCTTATGTGTGTGTTGTCTTTTACTCTATAAATAGATAATGAAGTTGCCCTTTTAAATATGTTTTTTGGTATTTCTGTATATATATATATTCAGTAAAGCCAGGAAACGAGACGAGTGGAGTGCGAGGCATGATGACATTAGACCTGTCAAATTTCAATTATTTAGATATGAAGTGTTTTAATAATCCCAAGAATACTAGTTAATTATTCCTAAATGAAAACTACGAATATTTTAAGTCACTGATTTATAATACAAAAATGACGCAGAGGGGAGTTTCGCATGCACCAAAAATGATGATGTTTTGGGTTAAAAGCTCATTTCCCAATATCATACAGCAAAAATATACAGTCTTGTGATGCTTTGAGAGAGACATTGTTTCTCATCGAATTGTACTTCTATTAAGAACCATGTGCTCCCAACAATCTTATGCTAGTACGTTTTCCTAATAAAATAGACAAATTAGTTGATCAACAAATGACCTCTTGTTGATACTGGAACATCGTTGAACTAAGTGAGTAGAAAATGCTATGCTAGAAAATGCTAAGTGTTCGAGATACACTCTGAAAAAAGTCTATAATCTAAGGCAGATCAAAGTGAAGATTAAAGTGGGTTACTCGATGATTACATTCATCCTGGGAGATTAGTCGGGTGGTAAAAACCCGGACACCCTCCAGTTATAAAAAAAAAAAAATTGGGATATCGAGTTAATTCTTTGGCTTTATGACTAGAGTTTGAAATTTGAAATTTGAAGTAGAAAAATTGGGATATCAATGCAAATCTCAAATCGAAAATTTAGACAAATATTGTTTAGTACATAAAATTAAGTCCAACTCTAATTAGTTTGACACATTTTTGGGAATCTTCCCCTCAAACCAATAACCACACAAACATTTGTATTCCAACTTCAAGCGAAATCTGACACCCATTTTGTACATCCGCTATCACCAACAAAATTCTTCATCTAACTCTTGGGACACTGTTAGGAAGAATTTCGACACAATACCCGACATACTTAATCGCGAGGTCACCTTGAAATCTTTCTTCCCACAACGAACATGTAGCCCACACCCACTTTTTCATATCCACCTTTTTCTTAATCTATGCTCTGGTACCAATGTTAAAATTTGTACCGCTGCCTAGGATATGCATATATATGTTGATATGCTTTGAATCTAATCACACTTTGTTTGTGATCAGTTTTGTTGATATCTATACTAAGTCGGTTATTCATATCAAGTTCCAAATAATGTCACAAGATGTTAATCGCTTTAAGGAACATATGAGGCAAAAGAAATTTCTTGTACAAATGGCATTATAAATTTGTAGTGATGCATCTACTATACATCTTTGTCTAGAGGATTCAAGTCAAGGTGAAAATTTGTTGATATATTTTGAATCCAATTGCTGCGTTTTAACTTATATTTTCTAGTTGGATCTAGGCTTGGGACTCCAATTGGTTTAAGGATGAATTAGGATTGTGTGTATATAGTCCGTTTATCTTACCTAAGTCTTAATCAAGGCATCACTTAAGCTAGAACAAAGGCTCCAATATCACCATAAAAAAAGACTTACATATCACATTTCAGGATAATAGTTGGTCACACTCTAAACAAGTCTACATCAGATCATAACGAACTCGTACTAGTCAAACCATAGTAAATTAAAGTGCACAGCCCAATAACAAGATGTAGAAAGAAAAAAAATCATTCATTTTTATAACCAGTAGCGAATATAACCAGCAATGATCAATTTAACCCATGGAATACTGTACTAGTCACATCTTATAGTAAAGAGTAAAGACAACATAGTGTTTAAATAAAATAAGGCATAGAGATGGGGAAAAGAAAACAAAGCTGATTCAAAAGGCCTCTTTGTCACACTAAGTTTCTAAGCGATGTTTTAGTATCTCCTCCTCTTCTCTCTACTCTTTCCTTTTCAAATTTTCTATTACATTAGGTTTAAAAAAATTCTTTACCCTTCTATATATGATTTATAAGCGTTATCTTTTTTATATATAATTAATAGGACTCGAACCCTGACTACACTTTTTATAAAAAAAATTTGCTAACATATTCAAAGATATAATTTATTTCTTCGAAACACATGCAAACATAAACTCATAATCATTTTAAAAGATTTTAAAACATTTTTTATTATCAATTCTTAAGTTGAGTTAATCCAAATCGAACGTATGAAAACATATATATGAAGTCAAATAGAAATAGAACAATATAAATTATTAACATATTTTTAAAAAAACATAAAAGATTTTGAAGTAAAATTAAACACAACAAAGAAAATTAAAAAGATGCAATCCTATGCATTAATAATCACAAAAACATATTTTTTTCGAAAAAAAAACAATCCTATGATACATTAATGAAAAAATAAATATTTTTTTCTTGAAATACGCAAACCATATGATGCACTAGCAACCACAAAATAGTTTAAAAAAAATGCAACTTTATGATGTATTTGCTAGAATTTCCATTTGAAAATAATTATTATTGACAATGTATATAAAGATTCGTACAATGCGAAAGGTAAATCATGGCAATGTACGTAGGGGTGTCAAAATGGGTAATCCGACCCAACCCGACCTATCCCAACCCGACCCAAACCCACATGGGTTCGAAAATTTAGTGGGCAGGTTTGACCCGATCCATATATTATATGGGTTGAATTTTTATACCCAAACCCATTAATATAAAACCCGATGGTCTAATGAGTTTAAATGGGTATCCATATACAGATTAAATATCATAATAAATTAACTAAAAAAAGCGACACCATTGCATATTATTATAAATAAATGGGAGATTAGCTAGAATAACCTACTTTTTTTTAAAATAGTTAGAATAACCTTACTACATTTTTATTGCTGAAATAACCTATTCTAGATTTTTTTTTCTTTCATAATACTAAAATTGTCCTTCGCAAACTGTGCCGAGGTTGAAACAACCCGACCGGTTTTTTTTTTTTAAATAATAGCATCGAATTAGTATTCCCATAAATACTAATCCTCAACATGCTAAATTCTCACAATCACAATTAACCGGCAGAAATCAATTAACCAAGATAATCCAATAACTCAATCAATTTCATAAACCACCCTAAACAATTATTCAATACAATTCAATAACCACCAAATCAATTCCAACTTAACCATTCTAAACCGTTCATCAATTCCAGAATTACTAACACCCTATCAATTCTAACAACATGTATCACGCAACCGAGACACTAGATCATCCTCTCTTCCCGGCCTTGATTCCACGATCACCTCTTTTTTTACCTGCAACACATGGTTATAAGAGTTGCGTGAGTATTATCATAAATACTCAGTGACGCGGTCATTCCGTCCACAGGCTATATATCCACAGATAAAGAACAAGATAAAATACCAAGGTGAACACACAACAATGCACATGAACAAACAATGAGACTCAGCTCATAACAGTCTGTGTCGATCGACACGCCACCAACGGTGTCGATCGACGCACCCTCTGTCGATCGACACAGAGCAACCGTGTCGATCGACACAGAGCAACCGTGTCGATCGACACAGAGCAACCGTGTCGATCGACACGAATCGCCAGAAACGAGACTTCGATCAAATCCTCACACAGATCGATCTCGAATCCAGAAACTCGTCCAATCCTGCACAAAACATCAACAAGCACACAAAACCCATTTCCAAACAACAAACAAACGCATTCCATCAGATTCTCAACCTATGGAAGCCTACGATCATGCACTCACCTCGACAACGGATTGAAACGAGGAATACAAGGAACACACGGCACGACACGAACAGAAGGGAATAACTCGCGACTCCCTTTACCAACTCAAGGTCCGAAACATGATCTGGAAACTAGACACCAAGAGCTTCTCAACGGTGTATAGAACGTCTCCTAACTCCAAACAGATCGACGGGAAAATAGCCCGCAATCTCGCTAATCGAAACTGGAAAAACAGAGATTTCAGAAACAACACTCTTAAATCAAACGAACACAGAGAACGGATATTACCTCCAAATCAGGATCCGAAACCTAATACAAAAACTAGACAGAGAGAGATTTCCAACGGCGTAAGGTTCGTCTCCTGATTCTCTCTGGTTCGACAAGAATCCTCCCTTGAAATGGACTGATCGCAGACTCGAGACTGCAGAGACCTCACACAATCAAACGGCCATAACTCAGCGAATACTCATCCAAAAGGCACGCAGTTTTCGCCTACGGCAAGAGGAAATATCATAAAACCTACCCTCAAAGTCTCGCTCAAATCCGATCAAAACTCACCATCCGTCTGTCTCTCCAAAAACCGCCAGAAATCTCTTCTTCACACGAGAGAAACCCTAACTTCCTCTCAAACTCTCTCAATTCTCAATTCTGAACGAAAAGTGGCTAAAAAGAGATGAGAACGTGTTCTCCAATATTTTATATACGGAACCCTAGTTCCCTAAACCGGTCCATTAACCAAAACGAACCGAAATCAAAACCCTAAGTCTGATTTCAGCCAGTGTCGATCGATACTCACAAACCCTGTCGATCGACGCGGACTTCCCTGTCTTATTCTTCAGGAGAACAACAACCCGTGTCGATCGACAGACCTACACAGTGTCGATCGACACCCACCAAAAATCACATTTTTGGTTCACGGGCATTACAGAGGTATTGGCAGACTCTGGCGAAACATTGGCAGACTCTACCGATATATTGGCAGACTCTGCCGAACATTGGCAGACTCTGCCGAAACATTAGCAGACTCTGCCGAAACATTGGCAGACTCTGCCGAAACTTTGGCAGACTCCGCCGAAGTATTGGCAGACTCTGCCGAGGTATTGACAGACTCTGAGGAAAAATTGGTAGATTCTACCGATGTATTGGCAGACTCTGACAATATCTAGAAATACGCAGAATTTGCCAAAACATTGGCAGACTCTGCCGAACATTAGCAGAGTCTACCAATGTTCGGCAGAGTCTGCCAAGGATAATTTTGGTATTATGAAAGAAAAAAATATATAATAGGTTATTTCAGCAATAAAAAAATGGTAAACGTATTCTAGCTATTTTTTTTAAAAAGTAGGTTATTCTTGGTAAATTTTTCTAAATAAATCCAACAAAATTTTTCAACTTTCAAGTAACAAACTACAAAATATCATCTTAAGATAAACAAAAACCGTAAAACCGTAAAATCAATAAAACCAAAACATAAAACCATAAAACCATAGATTAATTTTAAAAAATACTTCAATTTCGTTGGATTCATCTGCTCTTTGGATGCTTCTGCTTCCTCGTCATCATCATCACTTTCACTGTCTACAAATAATAAAAAAAAAAGTATATAAGCAACTTGGATAATATTAATAGCTAGTATTAAATTCAATAAATATAAATGATAAATTTACCTTTTTCATCAGTTGTAAAACCAAATAATTAAGATCTCGTACAAAGTAAAACTTGGACATGTTTATGAAGAAGCCGACTCCGGTATTTGTTTAGGACACGTGAACCAATACTGAAAGATGATTCTGAAGCCACAGTAGTTATAGGAATGCTCAGCACATCATATGTCATATATGCTAGAGCACCAAAAGTCCAAAACGATGTCTGTTATCTTTCCAATATTATAAAACACACATCTAAATATACTTTCTCATCTTTAACTTTGATTCTTCCCAATACATTACCAATGGTGACTTCTCCTTGTCTCCTATTTAGAGTAGAGGCAAACTAGGAAGAACGGCTCCTATTTATATAAGTTATATAAAATCCTAATTTTTTAGCCGATACAAAAGAAACCTTAATTTTTTAGCAGAAAAACTCTAATTTTTAACGTACTCTAATATAGTAATATATATTACTTTCTTTTTATTTTTATATGAAAAACCCGTGGGTTACCCACGACCCTAATGGGTTTAACCCTTAAACCCGTAACCCTAATAGGGTAACCCACCAGAACCCATTTATTTATATGGGTACAAAAACTCAACCCAAACCCGCTAAAATTATGGGCGGATTTGGGTAACCCATGGGTATTAACCCATTTTGACACCCTTAAATGTACGTATGACGAAGTTACAAAAAAACCTAACTGAATTCTAAATAACCATAATTTTCTGAAAAGATGCAACCCATGATACATTTTCACGTAGAATGATAGACACACCCTAAGATGCATTGTTAACCAGTAAATGGTTTTTTGAGAAGACACGACCCTGTGATTCATTAATAACCATAAAACGAGTTTTTTCCGAGAAGACGCAATAACGCATTAAAATTGTTTTCTTGAAAAGATGTTTTAATAATCATAAAACTGTTTTTCGAAAAGATGCAATCCTAGGATTCATTAACAACCATAAAACGAATTTTTTGAAACGACGCGAAACTTAGTTGCTTTGATAACCATAAAACATTGTTTTTAAAAATACACAACCATATGATACATTAATTACCATAAAACATATTTAATCGAAAAATGCAACTTTTGCATGCTTTAATAACTCTAAAACAGTTTGTTTGAAAAATAAATGTAAACATGTATGTATTAATAATCATAAAACAAATTTTTCCAAAAAATGCAATCCTTAGATGTTTTAATAACCATAAAACAGTTTTTTTTTCTTTCCAGAAAGACGTAATATATTCTTGATGCATTATTAAGCATAAAACCTTTTTTTTTTAAATGACGCCACCTTTAGATGTTTTAATAACAATAAAATAGTTTTTTTAAAAGACGCAATTCTAAAATATTTTAATAACAATAAAATTGTTTTTTCCGAAAAGACATAGCCCTAGAATGTATTTATTTTATTGCTATTATTAATAACAACCCTAAGATGTATTAATAATAACTATAAAACATATTTTTCAAAAGATGCAACTCTTATATGTATTAATAGCCATAAAATAATGTTTTCAAAAGTTGCAATCCAATGATATATTAATAATCACAAAATATATTTTTCGAAAGACCTAACTTTTAGATGCTTTAATAACCATAAAATGTTTTTTTTGAAACGCAATCTTGTTATACATTAATAACCATAAAAGAGATTTTTGAAAAGACGCAATTGTATGATGCATTAATCACTATAAACCGGGCTTTTCTAAAAAGCGCAATCCTAAGATGCTTTTATAATCATAAAAAAGTTTTTCAAAAATGCAATCATAGTATTCATTAATAACAATTAAACAGGTTTCTAAAAAATACGCAACCTTAAAAATTTTTAATAACCATAAAATAGTTTTTTAAAAATATACGACTATATGATGCATCGGTAACCATAAAATGAACTTTTTAAAAAGATCAAAACCTCAGTTGCTTTAATAAGCATAAAACAGTGTTCTTCAAAAACAAATGCAATCCAATGATGCCTTAATAACTATAAATTTAATTTTCAAAAAGACGCAACATTTAGATGCTTTAATAACCATAAAACGACTTTTTATATAAAAAAATAACCCTATGATGTATTAGTTAAAACATCTTACAATTTAAAATTAGCAATAAAATCAACATTGTCCAAAAAATTCCAACAATTATTACACAAATAGATAATTTTAGTAACTTCTACAATAGTAAAAAAATAATACTTTTGAATAATATTAAGATAGAAAAATATCGTTTTTATCATTATTATGCTTTGAGTGAATTTTAAAATTAGTTCCCATATATAAATACACAAAATGTTCAACGAAAAAATATATAGAGGACAAACGATTTTTTCTGAAAAATGCAATAATATCTGCATTGTCTAAAGAAATACAAAATTCTATACACAAATCAAAAATTTTAGAAACTTCATCAATAGTAAAAAGATCAATATTTTAAAATAATTTAAAAATAATAGATTGACGTTATTTATCTATCTTATGCTTTAAGTAAATTATGGTACCAATAGCCATGATTAACAAAATGATCACCGGCAAAAAAAACTATAACATATATATATATATAGGCCAAACATTTTTTTTCCTTTAAAAAGATAAAACTCTTAAAGGTAACCATAAAGAGGTTATAATGACACGACACAACTCTTTGTAAATAATTACTTGATGGTTTTTTACAAAAATTCACAACCTAAAATTATTCATTTTCGAAAACACGCAACTCTTAAATAAAATGCGGTTTTTTTTAAAAGACGCAATTTTTGACAAAATAGTTATAATAAAAAGACACAAGTCAATTAAAATGGCAAATTTTAAATATAAAAAACTAATGAAATTTTCAACTATATTTTTTCTCTGAGATGAGTAGTACAGATAAAAATATTTAGTGTTCTACAACACATCAAATTTTGGTTTATTTTATGATAATTCGAGTTTTATTTGGAGATCTACTTGCATCTTCATCGAGTGTGTGGTGTTTGTTTTTTTAATTTTTAGTTGTATATTTTCTATTATTATGCCAATGTGGTTGTTAAGTAACGTTCATAGATTTGATCCTATATAGAGTATTTTTATTAATCAATCATCATTACATAACACTGACTGATAATTAATTTTTTTTTTTTTAATAACATTAACACATATTTAAGAAAAGGGAAAATAACCAATTTAATGTCGTAAATAACAAATACTGCAACAAACACTCATAAGATGATATAATTTTATATTGAGACAAATGAATCTTGTCAGTGAAAAACGTTTTTCTTTCCACACACATTTTACGGACTGGAACCATAACTCTTCGTCTAACCAGAAGAACAAATTTTGGATTTGTACGCCATTTAAATCGATTCATTTGTAATTTGACATATTTAAATCGTCCAATGCATATAAAAGTATAGTTGATACACAAATCGATCGTGGATGTCTTTTCATCTTGGCATTTTGTAGCAATATTAACGTGGATTGAATATTTTGATGTATGCAATCCTTAAAAACTGCTTTCATGTATAAAGATTAAATAATCAACGTTTCCGTAGACAATTGTTAAATAAAAAAATTTACTACATGCACCACCCATTTTCGGAAAAAATATTGTTGAAATTTTCATTAGGTTTTTATATTTAAAATTTGCAATGAAATCTGCCTTTTCTAAAGAAATCCAAAATTCTTTACACAAATAAAAAAAATTAGAACTTTATCAATAGTAAAAAGATAAATAATTTGAATGATTTGAAAATGATCAAATGACGTTTTTTTTCTTATCTTTTTAAGTGATTTATAGAACCAATAGTCATGATTAACAAAATTTTCAATGGAAAAAAACCTAAAATATTTATATATACATATAGGTCAAATGTTTTTTTCCAAAAGATGAAATCTTTAAAAATAACCATGAATTGGTTATTTCGAAAACATGTAACTTTTATAATAATCGTAAAGCGATTATTTCGAAAATATGCAACTTTTGAAAATAACCATAAAGTGGTTATTTTGAGAGATGTAACTCTTGACAAAGCGGTTACAACGAAAAGACGCAACTCTTGACAAAACGGTTTTAACGAAAATATGCAACTCTTGCAAATAACCATAAAACGGTTTTTCTCGAGAAGACGCAACTCTTCAAAATAACCATAACGTGGTTTTTTTGTTTTAAACTTGACTCTAGCATAAACTTATAAATATAAGACGATTTATCGAGAAGATACAATAAAAATTAAAAAAATATTCATTTGTTTGAATTTGCTATTATATATAGATAGATCTATAAAATATTGCCATGTAGAAAATTATGTTATGAATAGTGATTTTGCGAATATAGGGAGACTTGGCTTCCCCGAGTTATTTTTGACAGAATGTAGAGTATTTTTGACAGAATGTAGAGTCAGGTTAAGAAATTTTGCTTAAAGTTAAAAAAAAATGTGGGTTCATTTAGAAAAGCAAAAAAATATACATTAAATGCCTAACATAAACACAAACAATTTGTGACAACAAAAAAAAACACAAACAATTAAATCACATTCAGATAATGTGATCATAAAGGTTTAACCGCCTTTTCCACCTCAAGTAATTTGAATGTTTCCATTGTTAAAATCGGCCCCGCATGATAATCGAGATCGTAGTAAAGGTGGTCGTGGCTAAAATCGAAGCAGAAGATTCGATTAACTATCTATTTTCATTGTTAAAAATTTCTCTTTATATTTGATGTAATATGTTGTTAAAACTATGACAGTAAACGTCTTATTAATAAAATTAGAAAAACAAAAGTGTTTCCATTGTTGCCTGTATGCACATTCCAGCATGCTATTTAGCCGAAGTCATCTTAGACAGTTATGTTCAACCATGCTTAGGTATAAGAAACTTTCTTTTTATATTCAAGACACTCTTAGATGTCAAGATTAGTGCATGGTCAATAAACAAAAAGTGTATTACATCAAGAGGACATACATACATGCATAGAGAGGGATGGAGTCAGCTTTTGGTGGAAAAGAGGAAGTGAAATTAAAAGGTTCAGAGGCGTGGCCTCTGGTGACATTGCATGGGGCATGAAATGACTTAGCCTTTGAATCAAACCACCAAAAGGTTGTATCCCTTTTGTCTTTCAAAACAAAAAAGTACCAAAAAAAGTTAATATATCGAATTTTGTTACTAGTGAACCTTTACCAACAAAAAAATGTCTTGTTACTATATGAAAGAACGATACACCGAAACTAGAATTATGTAAAATAGTTTGCTTGGGTGACTACACAGACATTAACTCTTTATTCGATTTAAATTTTGTATGGTTTGTTAAATTTCTTTTTTTCAACGTAACTATGCCATTTATAATTTTTCTTTACATATATTGGAGTGCGAATCTATAGAATGAGTATGAGGTGCATCTGTTCACCATGATTTATTTGTTGTTTTTCATAATTTTTCTTAAACAATTGGTTGAATACTCCCAATAATTTTTGAAGGATGAGTTTGATGCCCCTATGAATTTTTTTGGCATTCGCCACTGAGTGGAGTTAAGTAATATGGTAGGAAGAATATAAATAGCTAATTCGGCAGACTTTGTCTATTCCAAAATTCCAATGGACTTTTAATTTTGGTAAACAATAGACTTTTGAGCAGAGGATCTAATATATATTAATAAGTCACAACAATACGTAATCTATATCATAGTGTATACGTGTGTACTAAGAAATAATATTCATGGGGCCAACTAAGGGTAAAGACAAGATCTCAGATAAACTAAAGCAAAGATTGATTTAGACGGTGTAGACTTGGTCCTTCTTGTTTATTTTCCAAGATAATTACTGAAAAAAGAATGAGAAAAAGAGTTGTCTAGGGTGATCGATCGATTGTACATCTTCATGCTAATTAGTAGTTTAATGATTTTTTTTCTTCAAAACTGTTTATCACACAGATAGATATATATATATATATATATATATATATATATATATATATATATATATATATTTGTTCTCTTGTGAGACCTATAAAAAAAACAAAACTGGATTGGCATACCACTAGGATTGTCGTCACCCGATTGGTATGTGGATTTAAATATACCTTAAGATTGCTAACATGTTTCTGATTCATTTTTAAATGGAAAAATGTAAATATTCATCACAACACACATTTCTTAGAGTGGATTCAAGAATCATATATAATCTTAGATGAGGATGGAGTTGAAAAAGAAAAAAAAAATATATGTTATTTTATATAAATTGTAGACCATATATATGACGAAACAATATATACAGCCGTACACGTAACAATATCGCATGATCACTAGAACTTTTATGGCGAATATTTGTTTTTTTTTGTATAAATATGGACATGCATATCGGAAGAAATGTGACTTTAAGCAGGCTTATTGGGACAAGTAAATTCTGAGGTATATACTGAAGTGAGTGGAAGAGTTATCATTCCAATGTTGTAAAAGAAACCCAACTTTCTCTCTCTTTCTGCATTGCATGTCCCCTTTATTTACAACCTCCTCTTCCTCTTCACGTCTTACGAATATTCTCCTTTTATGAATTAAAATTACGTAGATACACCGATACATGTGCTTATATATAGAATATTATCAACTCTCTCGTTCAATGGTCAAATCAAATTTTCTGCCTCAACTTACTTCTCTTGATTCCAAGTATTTTCATGTTGTTCGGTTGCGGCCCACGCGGGATCCTCATTTTTCTTTCTTTTTTATGTTTAATTATACATGAAATCAATGTTTTAAAAATCCTTCTATTTGTCTGCCTAGACAGCGCTTACATACTAGAACCCTCTAGACTTACCGCTTTTGTCGTTTAAAATATTATGATATTATAACAATAAATAGTATAAATTTTTTTATATATAAATCGTAATATTCTATATAACTTGCTATAAAATGATAAAGATAAATATTATATAAATTTATTATTTATAAATTATAGTTTTATATATATTTATTATATATATCTAATATATTATGTATTTTTGTAAAACGTTTAGACCATCTATTAAATTATCTAGATTCCGATTAAGCGTTCTAAACATTAAACATTGGATCTATGTCCGCTTAGTATCTAGTGCTTTCTCGAACATTCCACTAAATTAAATATTCAGTTTCTGACAGATTAAAGTTAATTGCACTATTTGTCTATTTCTAGTTTTATATTGCTATATATATGCTTAGCCTGACATATATATAATATGTATATATGTTTACGAATAACGATTATCTGCCTAATGATAAATTACAAATGTCCAATAAATTACGTGGCTAAGCCATGGATTCACTTGGTAACAATAACAAAGTTACTTAAAAGGTATGAAAACAAAATAAAAACTAACGATATACATAGTTTTGTGTTCACTTCGTCGTTATTGATTCAATGAAAAATGGTTAAAGATAAGATTCCAGCCACTCTAACTTTAACTGATTTGACTCTAATCATAATGTTATTGACAACAGTGAAAGATATGTATACTATCTGTAAATTTTGTTGTTTGATTGTTGTTGGTTCTCATATGCTTTCTATGTTATTACAACAGATATATGCTTTTACTTTTTTTTTCTAAATTGTTGTCATTCGTACGTAATCATTTTTTTTTGCAGTTAGTGTAAATATAACCAGAGAGAATATTTGGAAGATATAAAAGGACAAGAAACGAACTATGACACAAAACAATAAGCTAAAAATTATAATTCGTCGGAGCCTATCACCAAGAGTGTGTCCATCCAGAATTGCAATCATGACCACTGCAACTTCCTATTTTAAATGTGCTACATTTCTTGCTTTTCGTGTACGGATTATTATTTTATTCTCTACTCTAAGAAAATTTTAAAATTAACAATATTTCACAATGTAAAAATATGTAAGCCTTCGTGGTGGTAAATGATTTCGGCTGAAAAATGGGCTTACTTTTCCCGCTGATATTAGGTTTCAACCCAAAACTATTATCAGAATCGCACGTTAGATCCTAAAATAAGGGCGATAAATTTTTGGGTCAAACGTTTTTGGGTCAAACGTTAGATCCATCGCAAAAGCAAACGTTTCATCGCCTCTAATGTGAAAGAGGAGTCTTTGAAACATCAGATATGAGCTAGCACATGAGGTTAAGGTGACATGGCTAAGTAGAGGATGATGTGGCATGAAGTTTTTATTCAAATATGTGAAGAGAAGAATTTGGAAGAAACGTTAATTAGAAGATGACGTGGCATATGAGTTTAATGGAAGATAAGCTCAAATATAGAAAGTGGAGATTTGGTGAATATACGAGAGGTGCTCGTATCAAGGACCGAGAAGATTCTTCTTACTCAACGAATATAAAAAGAGTAGAGGGGAATGCTTGGAGGTCAGCCGTTAATGTGAGAAGAATAGGATTGTCGCATCTATTCTTATTGAGAGAGACGTGGGAGCTCTTGAAAACGGGTTAGGGTAGAAATCTTGGGTAGCAAGCTAAGAATAGTCTTAGGGTTGTGTAATTCCAATCAAGAGAGTTGTAACATCTTGAAAGATTTCTAATAAAGTATTGTTCAGTGATCGATTTGTGTTCATCCGCTTTTTCAATTGGTATCAGAGCGGGCATCTGAACCAAGTTGTAACTTACAACAGGTGAGGATCCTGCGGAAAGGATGGACCCAAAGGAGCTAGTTGCTGTACAGAGAGTTCCCATACTGGAGAAAGGGAATTATGGTCACTGGAAGATGAAGATGAGGGCGATTATTCGTGGAATAAGTGAAGATGCATGGACTGCCGTCGAGACTGGTTGGAGTCCACCCGTGGCTATGGGTGAGAACAAGGTGGAAGTGCCGAAGGCAAAGTCTCTGTGGACTGATCAAGAGAAATCAATGGCCAAGTATAATGCAAAAGCTCTCTCTGCCATCTTCGGTGCCGTTAATGAAAACCAATTCAAGCGAATTCAGTGTTGTGAATCTGCAAAAGAGGCTTGGGACAAACTCAAAAAGATGTATGAGGGTACTACAAACGTGAAGAGGTCGAGACTTGACATGTTGGCTTCGAAGTTTGAGACTATCAGGATGGAAGATAATGAAACAATCGAAGAATTCAGTGGAAAACTTAGCTCGATTGCGAACGAAGCTCAGAACATGGGGAAGAAATACAAGGACAAGAAACTCGTGAAGAAATTGCTGAGGAGTCTTCCTGCTAAGTTCGACATCAAGAAAACGGCCATGGGGATGTCTCTGGACACGGACACAATTGAATTCGATGAAGTCGTCGGCCATCTCCAAGCATACGAGATGGAAATCATGCCAAACAGAGATAATACGAGTCGAAGTATAGCGTTTGTTGCTGACGACAAACAGGAGATCCGAGAGCTCAAGGAGACCGTGAGTTTGATGGCCAAGAACTTCAGCCGTGTGATGAGGAGAGTTGAGCGTGGTGCACAATGTGGTTATGACAAAGGGAAGTTCATCACTAAGGATCGTGAAAAGAGTTTCAAGAAGAATGAACAACAATGTCATGAATGTCAAGGCTATGGAAATTTTAGAAACGAGTGTCCAAACGCTAAAAGAAAAGAGCTGAAGTGCTTTGAGTGCAAGGGTTACGGTCATACCAAATCTGAGTGCGTAGCTGGTCAAAGCAAGAAGGAAAGGTCCTACATCGGGAAGAGCGATAGTGAGTCTAGTGAAAGTTCAAGTGATGAAGATGATGTCATTGGATACTGCGTATTCACAGCAAGGGTCGAAGAAATCTCTGGTGGGGAGAGTAGTGATGAAGACGGAAAAGAAAAGGGAATTTTTTCAGAGAGTGATTCGGATACCGACGTATCGGAGGAGGAAGAGGAATTCAATATGAAAATTGAATTCCGCAAGCTGTATGATAATTGGCTGGAATTGAGCAGAGAAAAGATCTCGTGGGCTGAGGAGAAGTTGTCGCTGCAAGAGTTAAACAAGAGGTTAAATGAAGAGTTAAGGGCTGAACTCGAGAAGAATGAAACGTTGACTCAAGAGCTAATGGAAACAAGGAAGAGAATTCTGCAGTTGAACAGTGGTACCAAAGATCTAAACAAGATTCTCTCAGTTGGAAGGGTTGGAAAATCGAACTTCGGACTTGGGTACAATGAGGACCAAGCAGTGGTCAAACTAATTTTGTCTGAGGGAACATGACGCAAGCTGTTCTGACAGATAATCTCAAGATTCCAAATGGCGATAAAGGAAGATCATCTGGGTGTTGGTTCTGTGGAAAATTGGGTCACATCAAGAGGTACTGCTACAGGTTTGCTGAGAAGGTTGAGAAGATCATGAGACGTGGAAGATTCTATCCAAACTTGAGAAAACGAGCACACGTGTGGATTGCTAAATCAGACCTATATCCGACAATGCAGAGACAGCAATTTCAAGTGTGCCATGTTGCCTTCACATCCACCATTAAGTCTCTGAAACAGCCGTGGTATTTTGATAGTGGTGCTTCAAAACATATGACTGGAAGTCAAGAATGTCTTGCTAACTATGATGCTGTGAAGGAAAGCAAGGTTATGTTCGGAGGAGGAGCACATGGTAAGATCAAAGGAAAGGGAGTATTGACTGATGAAGGACTTCCTAAGCTTGTTAATGTGTACTATGTTCAAGGACTCACGGCAAATCTGATAAGTGTGAGTCAACTATGTGATGAGGGCCTGGAAGTGACATTCAACAAGATTAAGTGCTGGGCTGTGGATGAGGAAAACAAAGTGGTTCTCTCAGGAATAAGGTCAAGTAATAATTGTTACATGTGGGAACAGCCAGATGTCTGTTTTAGAGCAGAAAAAGAAGATCCAGAGTTGTGGCACAGGAAACTTGGGCACATGAATGCTAAGAGCATGTCGAAATTAATCAAACACGAACTGGTCAGAGGAGTTCCAGATCTCAAATATGCGGACAAGATTACGTGTGGAGCTTGCAATCAAGGAAAGCAAATCAAAGTACAGCATAAGAAGGTACAAGGAGTTCAAACTAAGGAAGTATTGGATCTTGTTCACATGGACCTAATGGGACCAATGCAAGTTGAGAGTATCTCTGGAAAACGATATGTGTTCGTGTTGGTTGATGACTTCTCCAGGTACACTTGGGTTCGATTCATACGAGACAAGTCAGACACGTTTGAAAGCTTCAAGATTCTGGCACTTCAATTGAAAAACGAGAAGAAGGGAATTAAGCAAATTCGAAGTGATCATGGCGGAGAGTTTCAGAATCAAGTGTTTGATAAGTTCTGTGAAACTCAAGGTATCCTTCATCAATATGCAGCTCCAAGGACACCACAACAAAATGGGGTTGTTGAAAGAAAGAATCGAACTTTGCAAGACATGGCGAGAGCAATGATTCATGGAAGTGGAGTTCCTGAGAGGTTCTGGGCTGAAGCAATAAATACGGCATGTTATGTGATCAACCGGGTCTATGTGAGGATTGGGATCAACAAGACACCGTATGAGATATGGAAGGGGAAGAAGCCAAATCTGAGTTATTTTCACATTTTTGGGTGCACGTGTTACATCTTGAATGATAAAGATCAGCTGGGCAAGTTTGATCCTCGTAGTGATGAAGGTTTCTTCCTTGGTTATTCGACGAACAGTGTGGCTTATCGAGTCTACAACAAGAGAAGCAAAATGATCATAGAATCAGTTAATGTTGTATTCGATGAAGGGAGTATTCCAAATTTGGGCATGATTCCAGTAGCTGAAGAAAAGAGATCTACAACCCAGGATAATGTGACGGAGCCTGACGAACAACGGGAACTTGAAGACGATACTGCACAAGAGAAAACAGTGGTGAAGAAGCCGAGGGGGCAGTATGGAGTACGCAAGAATCACACCGTTGAAGATGTTATTGGTGAGGTTAATGATGAAAGGCATACCCGAGGCATACAAAAGAATTTCAGAGAGATGGTGATGTTTACTTGCTTTGTTTCTCTGATAGAGCCATCTAGTGTGAATGAGGCGTTATTGGATCATTTTTGGATTTTGGCTATGCAAGAGGAACTAGAGGAATTTATAAGAAACGAAGTTTGGACTTTAGTTCCACGACCTGAAGGTGTGAATGTGATTGGTACGAAATGGATCTTCAAAAACAAGAGCGATGAGGAAGGAAATACCGTCAGGAACAAGGCCAGACTTGTGGCACAGGGTTATACTCAGGTGGAAGGAGTTGACTTTGATGAAACTTTTGCTCCAGTTGCAAGGTTGGAATCCATACGTTTCTTATTGGGTGTTGCTTGTGATATGGGATTCAAGTTGCATCAAATGGATGTCAAAAGTGCATTCTTGAATGGCTATATCGAAGAAGAGGTGTATGTTGAACAGCCTAAGGGATTTGAAGATGCAGCTCATCCTGGTCATGTCTATAAACTTCATAAGGCCTTGTATGGGTTGAAGCAAGCACCAAGAGCATGGTATGAGAGACTCGCTTCTTTTTTGATTGATCGTGGATACATGAGGGGAAGCATTGACAAGACTCTATTCATCAAAGAGACTAAGAAAGGGATGATCATTGCTCAAATCTACGTTGGTGATATAGTCTTCGGCGGAACGTCAAACGACTTAGTGGATGAGTTTGTTGAGACGATGACTTCTGAGTTCAAGATGAGTATGGTTGGTGAATTAAGTTACTTTCTGGGTCTTCAAGTCAAGCAAACTGCAGATGGGATTTTTGTATCACAAACCAAGTATGCAAAAAATCTGGTGGAACGGTTTGGCATGAGTTCCAGCAAGTCTGCTAAGACACCTATGAGTACAACCTTGAAGCTGTCAAAGGATGAGGATGGTGTTAAGGTTGATGAGAAGCAGTATCGAGGAATGATTGGTAGTCTGCTCTATCTCACGGCAAGCAGGCCAGACTTGTGTTTAAGTGTTGGCTTGTGTGCTCGATATCAGGCTAGTCCGAAGGAGTCACATCTTGCTGCAGTGAAGAGGATAATCAAGTATGTGAAGGGGACAGTGAACTTTGGTCTGAACTACACGAAGGACACCAACCAAAAGTTAGTCGGGTATTGTGATGCTGATTGGGCAGGATGTATTGATGATCGCAAGAGCACGTCTGGTGCATGTTTCTTCTTGGGGAATAATCTCATATCATGGCACAGTAAAAAGCAAAATTGCGTGTCCTTATCCACAGCTGAGGCGGAATACATAGCAATGGGAAGTTGTTGCACTCAACTCTTGTGGATGCAACAAATGGCAAGTGACTACGGTATGGATCGTGACTCTTTACTTGTTAAGTGTGATAATTTGAGTGCAATTAACATCTCAAAGAATCCTGTTCAACATTCTAGAACTAAACATATTGCACTACGTCATCATTTTATAAGAGAACTTGTTGAAGATAAAACTGTGATCATAGAGCATGTAGGAACTGAGAGTCAACTTGCTGATATTTTCACGAAACCCTTGGATTTTAACACGTTTGTGAACCTGCAAAAATCCTTGGGTGTTTGTGAGTGTTAACCTTTTCGATGAGTGCTTGTGCTGGAACAGGGACAGAGTGTCTGGAACAGAAAAAAAAAATATTTTCAAAAGTTTTATGTTGGAGCTGTTACAACGTTTTCAAAACTACTGATTGTTGAGATTAGTTGTGGGAGTAGCTGTCTTACATATCTTAGAGACTTAGACAGTAACAGTAAGAACACTTCAGTCTTAAGGTAGGAACGAGTGGTAACTTTTTTCATGAGAAGGATTTGGGTTCACATGTGTGGAATTGCAGAAAGGAGCAGTAAGAAGCAATATTAAAAAAAAAATAATAAAAAAAAAAAAACTCAAGTGGAGTTGAAAATGAGTCAAGGTAAAGAAACTCGAAGATAATCACAACTACACTGGTTGGAATGTCACTGAACCCAAATCTCATTGTGAAAAGTTGGTGCTCGGTTCTACAAGATCTTAAGCCGTGATCTTGCTCTTCATCGCTGATGAAGACTGCTTCTTGGGATATGTCAGCATGCTAACCATGATGAAAACTGTATGCTGGAACAAGTAAGTAGGTGTTTTCACACAACTAAGAATTCAAAATCCCTCTGTTTCTTGCATTCGGTCTTGGATCAAGTTCTAGCACACACACAGAAGGGAAGGGGAAGCTCATAAATGTCTGAGGTAACTTTTGCTCTCCTCCCTAAGGGTTTTGAACAGAAAATGGGCTGTACTCTTCAGTTGTTATGTTGCTTGAAGTCCTTAAGTTAGACAAAATTTGATGGCTGTGTGTGTCGATTTCAATTGTTTGGGTTAATTTCATTTAAAAAACCTGGTTTGCACTTATGGTTCGGTTTAGTGGTGTTGGTTTAATTTCAGAAAAAAAGAGAGGGTTTAAGAAAGGGGATCGAAGAAATTAGGTCATTTTCTCTTCCAATTTTGTTCACCATGAGAACCAAAGAGTCCGCTCGATATCGTGGCCTGTCGCCTCATGGATCCGGCTCTGTCAAGCGTCGCCGTGCTCCCGATCTGTCTCCGCCGCCCGAGAAACGAGCTCGAACTCGAGGACAGCTCAAAGCTCTCGCCAAAGAGACAAATCGCTGTCACGCCGCCGTGCCGAGTGTCTCCGCCAAATCTATCGATCTCACCTGCGCAGAATCAGTACCAGAGTCTGACGATGAAGTCGACTTGTCTTCCTCTGAGACTAGAGTTCCGATGGCAGAGAGGGGTACACCGCCATCATCTGAAACCACGCCGCCAGAGTCTTCGTCGTCTCCGTCGGAGTCTAATTTGCCGCCGTCTGCAACATCTCCGACCGAATCGTCACATTCCGAGCAAGAGTCACCGCCTGCGCATGAGCCGTCGCCGCTGGAGAGTGTGTATGCATCTGAATCTGCTTCCGATTCATTATCAGAGGAATGGAATTGGGAATTTCCATCTGCAGATTCACTTGATGTCTCCTTGATGCGTTTCATCAAAGGTCGAAACAAGTTGCCTTACGACCCTCTTGATCCCCGGAGCAAATATCGGTTCGAAATTTCTCGAATTGAGGCTGCAAATCCATCTCAATCTGAGCCGCCATTTCCTCCTCTCTCTCAACGGTTCCTTCACTCCGAAAGTGAGACTCGCTACTTGCAGTATCGGAGACGCGTTCTCTGATGAAGATCATTTCTGATAATGGACTTGAGGATACAGTGTTGGTAACTGAACCATTTGTGAAGGATATTGTTCTGGAATTCTATGCGAATTTCCCTGTGTCTGTCTCTGAGAATCGGAACAAGAGAGCTGTGGTTTTTGTGAGAGGGAAAATGTTTGAGTTTTCTGCTCGGTTGATCAATCAAGTCTTTGGTACTTCAGACAGGAGATTCAAGGCAGGCTCTGAGCTGAATGTCAAGGTAACTGACAACACGCTTGCTCGGTCTCTGACTGGTGATCGAGTTCAGCATTGGAGAGATGTCAAACCCAAGCTGCTTACTTCGATAATGGCTCGAGTCTTCGGTATTTGCTGTCTGAACTGGATTCCTTCGACAAACAATACACATCTTACCAAAGATCGTGCAAGACTGCTCTACATGCTGGCAAACAGGACGCCTTTCAACTTTGGGAAACTTGTTTTTGATCAGATTCATCATGAAGCCATGCATCCCGTCGCTGTCACCAGTGGGTCAGAGAAGACTCTACCATTTCCATCTCTGATTTATCAAGTGCTGCAATATCAACGAGAGGTTCCTGTGTTTCCACATGAGGTGCCTGAATCTGTTAAACCATATAAAGCAGTTCCGAAGAGTGGTATGGGTAGGAGACAACATCCAGTTCCAGGGCACGTGTATGGGGTATCTCTTGTAGCCGATCTCAGGAAGCAGGCTCAAGTCCTTCTTGACATTGCTGATCGGATTGCAGGTAAGTGGTTCTCTCTCTTTTGGTTGTTTTTCTTAAACTCATAAGAATTTTTGATTGAATGTGGCAACCAAGCAGGGGGAGATTACTCTAGTCTTGCACAAGCTCAAGCTGCTGTAGTCGGTGGATCAGAACAAGTAGCTGATGCTGAGGCTGAGGGGGAGAATGATGGTGGAAACGAAGCTGAAGAGTCTAGGAGTCAGTCGTTCTGATTATAGGATAGCTTGTTTAGTATAAGCTAGGGAATTTTAAGATCATCTGCTCATCTTTATTTTGGAACCTATAACTTGATGGTCTGTAAAACTTCTTAAATCATTATGTGTTTTTGCTGGATTTTGTGTTGGTGTGCCTTGTTTGTTTTTTGGACTTTTTCAGTTCGAGCTTGGATGCACACATTCAGTCAAAAAGGGGGAGAATGAAAGAGGAGTCTTTGAAGCATCAGATATGAGCTAGCACATGCGGTTAAGGTGACATGGCTAAGTAGAGGATGATGTGGCATGAAGTTTTTATTCAAATATGTGAAGAGAAGAATTTGGAAGAAACGTTAATTAGAAGATGACGTGGCATATGAGCTTAATGGAAGATAAGCTCAAATATAGAAAGTGGAGATTTGGTGAATATACGAGAGGTGCTCGTATCAAGGACCGAGAAGATTCTTCTTACTCAACGAATATAAAAAGAGTAGAGGGGAATGCTTGGAGGTCAGCCGTTAATGTGAGAAGAATAGGATCGTCGCATCTATTCTTATTGAGAGAGATGTGGGAGCTCTTGAAAACGGGTTAGGGTAGAAATCTTGGGTAGCAAGCTAAGAATAGTCTTAGGGTTGTGTAATTCCAATCAAGAGAGTTGTAACATCTTGAAAGATTTCTAATAAAGTATTGTTCAGTGATCGATTTGTGTTCATCCGCTTTTTCATAATGGTGGAAGCCCTCGCCATTCGGGAAGCTCTCTTTCAAGCGTCTTCACGGGATCTACACTCCTTCAGCCACCTATCCGATTCACAAGTCATGATCAACCTGATCAATACAAAAAATCAAAACCTCGAAATCTTTAGCGTTCTTAAGGATATTTCGCATCTCTCTCTTGTTCTAAATATCGTGTCTTTTGAGTTTGTCAAAAGATCACAAAATTCTGATGTTGATGGTTTAGCAAAATCAAACCTGGACTTTATATCGGTTCTACTGGGTTAGTTCGGTTTAGTGCAATCAAAAAAAAAAAAAAAATTGGATCAAACTAGAGAAAGTGTAAATTCTGATAGAATGAAAATCGCAATCGTAATGTTACTTAATTTTATAACCACTAATATGTAAAGTTGTATAGCTGTGCATTTTGTAAAAGAGAAAAAAAATAGATATGCATTTCTTTCTATCCATAAGAATAATCTATCTAAAATCCGTTACAAAAAATATTCTCATTAAGTCAAGCTAGATTATGGATAAAAAAAATAGATTTTTTCAACAAAGTAAACAGGTTATCTGGAGCAAAATAAAAAAAAAATAAAAAAAATCGATTATCCATATATATTCATATTTTGTTATAAAAGAGAAGTCATTTTTCCTATGTGGCGGCTTTACAGCGAGTTTAAGACTTGTTTTGCCGAAAATACCTTTAATGAATCTCAAAATTACATCATTTGCCATCACGATTTTATGAACAAATAAATTGGATTTGGGCCAAAAATATTTCGTAGCCCATATTCAATAGTCGGTTTCCAGAAACCCTAACTGCTACCTCTATAATTTTTTATATATAACAAGCCTAGAGTTTAGCTTTTTCGTCAGCCACCTCCATTATTATTATTATTTGTTAAACGCCTCCATAATTTCTTTAATGTGATATTTACCAAAATTTAGGGCTTAGACCATGATAATTTTTTCTACGTTTTTTGTTTTTCTTTCGTTGATTCTGATTTTTTTTTTTTTTTCATTCTACAGGTTTCATGGAAGATTTCATTAATACCAAAAAATTTTCTTAAGTAAGTACCTGGCAACAAGACCCGTATTTGGTTGATATTATTTTTGTTATATTAGTTTAATTTATTTATTGTATTTTAAAGTGTTCCTGGTGTTATGAGATCTCAACGGCTGAAGTTAGTTTCCGGTAATCAACGGCTGAACCGATCTCATGAACCGACGAAGGTCATTTAACCTAAATAAGCAGAGATGATTGTAGCAGAGTAATATAAGTAAGGATCACACTTACGACGCCATTGCTGTAGAGATGTCCGAAGAGTGTTAAGTATCAGAGCATCTGCAACATCAGTTACCATGAACTCATATAGACATAGTAAGATTGCATCATGAGCTATCTCTTGGGCAACAACTTCAAGTGGGTCTGATAAACCCTTATGCTTCTGTAAACATATTGACCGAATGTGATTGCCAAATGTTTTATGGCAGACTGGCCCCAACACAGAGAGTTCTTACTTTAGTTTTTCATCACAACATGCTGCATTCCCATTTGGATGGTAAGCAGCAAAGGTAAATAATAATATTCACATTGCTTATTTTATGTTCTTCTCCTGTTCGATCTTTTCATTGAATTTTGTCTTACATAAATTGTTTCTAACTCCTTAACTCTCTCTCTTTTCATATATTTTCTAAAACTCAACTTAAAGTTATATATATTTGATGTACAAATGTTTTATTTGGGTTTGAATGAAATTTTATATTTAGTTTCAAAAAGAAAAAAACAATTATTTGTTTTTATTTATCGCATTGTTGTGTTCTTAATTATATATGTTTGTGTTTGTTTATCATAGTCGATTTCTAAACTCTTTTATGTACTTTAGGTTAGTAGAATTAGAAATTTCGTAATAATAATGACTTCATCTATGTTATGTTTGTAAAATTTTTATTTTAATTTAAATTATATGTCCAATCTAGATTAATGACATGGGGCTCCTGATAAGTACAATGTGAAATGGAAAAGAATGAACAATATACTTAAAAAAGATACATGAACCCTCGATTGTGAAGAATTCGTTGTTTAATCAAACTTTCATGAACCCAATCAATCAAATATGCTTGGAGGGTGATTCATTCTTAATCATTAGATTCTCCACCACTTTATTGTTTGTATTTTTCTTGATATGTAAGTTATTTTCTACCGATTTACTTTGTTAACATAGTGTTTATATCTAACGTAATGGATGTTGCTGATAAGTGTGACGATGGTTTATAAAACAAACCAATCATAAGATAGCTCAAATTGTCTTCTTGTGGATGACAAGGTTAAGATCGAGTCATCCGTTTAGATTTGATTTGTTTTATGCGATTGATTTAAACTTATATTTTATGTATTTTAAGACTTTGGTTTTATATTTTTTAAAATAAGCGAATTGATCTCTTGAGTTGTAGATTATTTATGCAGTTGATTGTTTGGATTTCTTCAGGTTGACAGAAAACTCGAATTTGTTCGCGTTAAAATGTTAACATAAGCCAAGTCTTTAATTGAAATTATATATTTTGTACGACTGTTTCTAATAATCAGATGTTTATAATAGAAAATTATTTTACATTTGGATTTTAATTTTTAACAAATATGATTTCGGGTGTTGTTCGGTCATGGTTGTTCTGTGATCATTATACTTTCAATTTGCTCAAAAAAAATTTGAGAAATAGATGGTTAACTTTTTTTCATCGAAACTGAAAATCTTTTAATACAAACTCTTATTGGTCAGTTTATCTTCTTCCTTTTTAGATTCTTTCTTGTGTGTTTGTTGTCTACGAGATATAATATTTATGAGTGTGATACTCGCCATAAGTTTGCTTATTTTTATTGTTTATTAGTCTTCAGGTCTTCATCGAGATTTCCATTAGTTTATATGTCATCCTTCATTATTTATTATATACGTTATTTGCTTTATAAATAATTTCATGGCAACTTCACACTCGAGAGTCGGATAGGTTTGCGCATTATTTGCTCATTTTATTACTAATGATGATGCTACGAATATGGAATTGAATATGTTTTTATTTTGTAATATTTTTGGTTTATGATGTGTTACACTCTTTGATTGTGTAGACGAGGAAAAAAATTATGTTTGCTAGAAAGGAGAAAGAGGAACTATATTTAGTTTTATTACTTAAAAGCTTGGTGTTTGTGCAATATGTCAGCTATGGTGGAAGTTGCTTCGTATTAACTTAGCCATGTATTGATGGTGGAGATATGGAGATAGTGAGCCAAATTTAGTGAGTTTCTATAAACTGTTCGCTAACTTATTGTCTGTTATCTATTTTTTCATACTTGTGATGATTTTATTTTATCGTAACTTTATTAATTTTATATGTTTCTTCGATCGAGTTCGATTGATGGTATTCTCTCTTCTCCAAGTTGCGTGCATGTGGCTACGCTACGTTACGTTTGCACTTTTGTTTTTATTTTTATAGATTGTTCTTTTTTCTTTGTTTTCGAGGTTTTGTATTGTTTCGCATCGAATCGTAGTCGTCAGGAGTCATTATGGCCATGTTCATGTTGTTGCTTCCTCTACAAGTTAATTTCAAATACCATATAGGCTATATAATATAGCATTAGGGCTGTTGGGTTAAAAGGTTTCAATACATGGGTTGTAAGAATATATTTGAATTATTCTTAGTTGCAGTCTTGCAGGTGGTGGCTATGGCCGGCTCATGAGGAAGAGATCATGCTCTGCAATACTCTCAATTTCATTATCTTGAATAGTTCAGATTTAGAAAAAAACATTTTGTCTCTGTTTATATATAATTACTAGTGTATGACCCGCGCCCTGCGCGGAATTTTAGTTTTAGATAATGTTCTTAAAAGAAAATAAAAAATTAGTGTTCATAAAATCAAATCAAAATATTATATTTAATAATTAGCTAAGTATGTAAAAAATGAAAAAATACAATACATCTTTATAAATTATAAAATTAAAATTATTAAACCAAGATAATATAAAATTATTACAACAAACCAAGATAACAATAAAGCAAATAAACACCGAAACAATTAATAAGACCTATATTTTATAAGTCAAAGAAAGAAACATATTATAAACCATGACGGGCATAGCAATAATCCTCTCACATTCACCCTCACCAATAGTATTTGAAAAAATGGATACAAAATCACCCATCACACTTTTAGAAGACCATCCAACGGCTTCCACATTAATTACATGAACATAGTCATCATCATCATCGAACAAACCAAACGCAGAACATGAATCTATAAACGCAAGATATACTATTCCACGAACAGCTCGAGTATCTTCGAAACAGGTTCGACCTCTAACAAACCCAATAACCAAATATAATAAGCCTCCCTTCACTAAGTAGGTACTCGTGTCTTGCATATGATATGAATAACAAAAAACTATTCTCAAATTATAAGTTAATCATTTACATTCATCACAAAAATCAATTACATATTTCAATTAACGAACACGTTCGTATCCCACCCATGTGTCTTATTTCGTACTTGCTTCCCATCCTAGTCCTTACATGTCCCGTCCCAGCCTTTACCCGCATTATGTACCAACTCTTACCCGTCCCACCCTAATCCTTACCCGTTTTTTCGTCCCAGCCCTTACCCATCACGACCCAATCTTATCCGAGGTATGTTTTTTGTTTTATTTGGTGTGATGGTTGACTTACATTTTCTCTTTGAGGACAGACTTGCAGACCAAAACAACATATAAGAAACCGCAATGTTAAAATCATGAGGTAACCAAAACAAAAGATATTGAAAACGAAAACCACACGAATCATGAGGTAACCATGTATTTCGTCTTACTTAAAAGGTTCTAAACATTAATAGGTGAGGCTTAACCCTAAAAAATGTACGCAAAACTTTTGTTTTAAAAAAAATATATCAAATTAAGATGAACTTAACCTTCAGAGGGGAGCCTTAATCTAACACACTGAATAAAACTATGGTTCGATTATGTTCGGCTATAGAAAAAGTTGGTCGATTGTAACGTTTCAAAATAAAATAAAGTTTTAGTTAGATTTGGTTTTTAGTGAAATTACTATAGTAACCATGGCATGGTTAATACAACAATAAAAGAATAAATTATGATCAAATACTTGTTTACACTAATAACTTATATTTATTTTTGAATTTATAGATATACTATTTATATTTTAGTTAATTAAAAGATTTTAAACATTTGTATGTGACGCTAAACAATCATAAATGTACAAAAAATATTTAAAATAATTAAAATTTCTAGCAAATTAAGAAGACCTAAACCCTAAGAAGGTAAACTCTGGTTCGATTAAGTTTGGCTATAAAAGATTTGTATGTAATTTTTATAAATAAAATAAAGTTTAAATTCGATTTAGTTTTTAGTGAAGCCTACTTCATTCTACTATATAAAAGAAGGAGCCTATCTTTTGTTGGAAGTCTTTTGAAAATTTCCAAGCAAGTAGAAAACAAAAACCGAAGAACAACTCCTAAGAACCATATCACTTAAGCCCAAAGAACTCTAGGAGATGGAACCCTTAACTGCTCACACGTATTTTTGGAAGTGAACTTTTGTGTAAACACACCTGCCGTATTGCACGGTATAAATTTATCACATCTTCTAGCAACATTATGAACTACAATGTCTTTAAAAGAGAGAAAACTATGAACTTCTTCAATTATGTTCAAGGGCATAACATTTATATTGTTTTCTTCAGTTCTTGTTTTTTTCTTACATCAACCATTTATTTATTTCTTGACATCTATACTTTTTACTACTCTCAGAATTTGAAATGCTATCCGATAAGAAAAAGCGAATATTTTATGTAATATTGCAGTTTGGTCAAGCTCGTTAACATCTTTTAATCTGGCACACCGTTTTACCAAATGTAGCCATTTTATAAAATGGTTACCTTTATAGACATATACCATGTTAATCGTGTTCTAACAATATTAGCTCTAATGTACATTTCATCGAGAAGACGGTGTGCCATTCGAAACGTATTAATATGATATCAGAGCGGACCCAAATTTCCGATTGTGGACCATCCATGGATGTCCATTCCCACAAACTTCATATGTCCAATCCTGAGCATGAGGGGATGTATCAAAATATCCCACATTGATACTTTGAATGTATGTAGCAATTCTCCTCCCTTGAGCTAGCTTTTGGGTGAGTTATGGTTTTTGTCTCCATGTAAAGTATTTGAAAGACGACTTTATTGTTTGAATTTAAATAGTAAAATATATTTTAAAAATAATATAGGTCACAATATGTTTTGTATTATATTTAGTCACCACAAATGTTTTTGTTTATTTATATTTTTCATTGACGGTTTTTTTTAAGAAAATCATTGAAATTGTCATGTACTAATTTATTTAAACAAACGAACGAAAAGAAGTAACAAATGAAATGAACAATAATTACGTACTAATTTGTAAATCATAAGTACTTAACTGTCACATTTATATACCACTGAGTTTGGTTATCTAAAGACCTACAGACACCAAACATAACAAACTGAATCATGAGCCTAAAAATTTGCACCTCAAGAAAGTTTTTTTGGAATGTTCTTCTGAATCTTTGATAGAGGTGATTCACACCGTCACTGGTTTCCTCTGTTCCGTCATATTACCTTGTCCATCCTACGTCTCCTTGAATCCTTCGAGGTTTGGAACATTGAGTACGTGTCTGGCTCCGGTAATCGTTGTGCCGACGCCGTTGCGACAAGTGTCACAGGGGATCATCGGTACCAATCGTATATTTCCCATGATGGACCTTCATGGCTTCATGCTCTCATGGTAGAAGATTCCGCTAATAGCCATGTGAGCATTTGATCCATCAATTTTCACTATTGCATTATTGATGTGCTTATCATCATAAGGTCGTGGAGTCTTGTACGTTTTCCACGCCATTAATCTTCATCTCTCTTTTTACTTAAACACCTATTGGTGTCTAACAAACCTTGTAGTCTCCTCATGCTAAATTTCAGCCTTAATAAGATATTTCCCGTTAGAGAAACAAAAAAAGACAATCATCTAACGCAAAAAAATAGTTTGTTTAATTTGTAAAAGTTATTGTGAATCTGATTCAAATCCTTAAATGAAGAAAGGTGGGAAAATACTATTCCTCATTCAAAAAAAAAAAATGCCGGGGGCGGATACTAAATCAGACACTAATTAACAATTGAATAGGAAGATAATGAATGAAGCAAGTCACTAACCTGAGGATTCATAACACCTGAGAACAATGACCATTAGTATTGCTTGCTTATCACATCCTCATGTAAAGAACATGGTTCCATCATCAGTCCAAACAGAACACAAAACCTCATCACAAGAGCAAAAATATTTGCATATTAAAGGACTCTCCTATCCTATGCAATATCTTATTCTAGTTTCCACATTTCCGTGAAACAATTGCAAAGACCCCAGTTAGAATTTCAACTCCATATACGCAATCTTTGAACTATACATTGATCAAAGATGCAGACTTTGAAGTAACTTACTTGATTAACAGACTTTGAAGATGCGCGTTACATTCTCATGTCCTCTTCTGGGAGCAATCACAACGAATTCATAAAAAAGAAGTAGGCATGGTGCTGCAGCTACCGCTTTAAAAAAATAATCACAGACCTAAGAGAAGAAGTGTGTCATATGTTCTGAGACACTCTTTTATAGAGCCATTTCCCACTGAGGTTTTTTGTTTTACTCTTTTATAAACAATATATGTTGCAAAAATAAAGGAAGACAGAGATGGCAAAGGTAAAAATCATTAGTGCCATTTACGAAAATTAAGACAAACTTTACAATTGCAGATAGTATGAATGACCATTAACAACAGTGAAAGCTTGTCTCTTTGGAATCAAAAACCAAGACATAGAGAATAAAATTCTAAAGAATAAGAAGTAATCAAAAGAGAAACAAAAAATTCACACTTTTGGGGAAGAAGAAGAATAGCCAACGAAAGATAGTCATGAAAAAAGAATGTAGAAATTCTAAATGCAATAACCATTCGGGTTGTTGGCCAACATCTCTGCAAGTTAAAGGTCTTGGTATCGGTTTATAGGTTTTTAAAATGAAAATACAAAAAGCTAAAATCAGAGGTGAATATCATAAGATCTTACACACTTCTGCCTAATGAGAGCAGCAAAATCTAAGCTGTTATATGGAGTATCATCCAGCCCAACAACTTTTCAAGGTTTTGCTAAAGACAAAAAGATGTTTCAAAATTATCAGATTAAAAATATCTTAGCCAGCGATTTATAATTAAGCAATCAGTAGAGGAAAAAAAGGTTACTAAATTAACATATGAAACAACAAATCGACCGAGAAGGAATTACCCTTTTGAGATACTTGCAATGAATCAACAACAAAGGAAAACCATATCTCAGCCGCATATCCTATATAAATATCCATACGCATCTCATTAATACTATGCAATAAATCTATCATCTCTATGATTCCAGATCAAGCCAAAACTCTTATCATTCACTCCTCCTCATCTGTCCTATTTCTGAAATTAGATCTTTGAATAGAAAGATTATATATATATCGAACAAATAGCCCACAAAAAATACCATTACACAAAACATGACCTTTGCTTAATCACAGTCAGATAATTATGCAAGATAAATGATAAGATTTTTGACCATAATGCTTTCTAGTCTCACCTCTACGGCACCCAAGAACAAGAAGGGATGGTCAGCAAAGGCTTTTACCAAGCACCTTCTGAGCGGCAATAAGACCAGCAAGCACCACGGATGCAGTACCCTGCATTTACGCAAGACGAAATAAGTTCTTCATAGCGTTAGCTCTCTCACACCTCATCCAAAATGTAAGAAAAATATCAATCTTGAGAGAAAGATCTTTCCCTGGATATCGTCATTGAAGACAAGATGAGTGGTGCTGTACTTAGAAAGAAGGTCAAACGCAAAATCTTCAAACTGAAAAGAAGAGTTAATTATTAATTATCAGGACATCTTATATGAACAATTCTAACAACAATCATAGTTCTTAGAAGAACTGATCCTATGGCTCACCTGTACCAACACTTTCTCTCCATAGTTCTGCTTCACAGCGCACATGAACTCATGCAGAAACTCTGCATATTCTTGAATCACAAAAACAAACAGACTTTCAATTTCACAAAAACAAAGAATTTCATCTCTTTGGTAAGACTCATCCATAAATTCCGTGGGAGACCGACCACCACTACTATTACATCCAAACATGTCCACCGAACCACAGCCAACTTCCAAAGTCAACGGTGGAGAGAGATACAACGCTCTCCTTAAGCTTGTTATCCAATATAATGATGGTTTTACGCGAGTTGTCAAACACATCGATATCCGATTTCAAATCCTTGGTGCTCTAATTAAACCAAAACCTCTTGTGATCCAGAACTGAAAATCCAATTCACGAAACAAAATCGTCCCAAATCGCAAAATCCAACTCACAAAACAAACTCTTCGCTAATCGCAATTAGAGAAGCCAATGCCCATCGCTTCGTTAATATACAACTCTCGATGAAACCAATACTATAAATTCCTCGCATCAAACAATATCCCAAGACACCGAAGAACACAACTCCGAGATCGTCGAATCGAGAGAAAACAAAGCACAACACAACCGTTTCTAGAGTTTTAGAAACCCTATTTTGTTATCATCATCACTCATCACCTAGGGTTTATAATCACCGTTTCTTAAACAAAGAATCCTCCAAGCTGCATTCTTAAGTATATATATGATTTTATCAGGGTTTATTTTAATAAGTAAATGGGCCAAAACAAAATTCAAAATAAGCCCAATTCAAAGCATATAACAAAAACGATTCAGAAAATCGTGATGGCATGGACATGTAATTTCGAGAGTCATTAAGAGTATTTCCGGAAGACCAAGTCTGAGAGGGGCTCTCACGATGCCATATAGGATTTTCGACTTCTCAAATATAAGTATAGATACCCATATAGCAAGATATTCTTAAACTAAATAAAAAGAAATTCTAATTGTATGTATCTTAAATGCCTAAAAGCTTATCCTTATTATCTTTCATATATCATAATTATTTTCTTTAAATGAGGCGGTCGAACCCTAACCCTAATTACGTCTATCACCATGATTTTCAAGGTTTTATCTTATTTTGAAAAAGTTACTTATTCAATGATTCATGCCTTATATTCAGTACTCTTTCCGTTTCAATATGTATGATGTTTTAGAAATTTCACACATATTAAGAAAACATATTAATTTTGAGCTATAAATATATTATTTTTTCACTAAACAATTTTCCATAACTTTAAGCCAATAATAATTCAATAAAATCAATTAACGTGGTTTGAAGTTTACAATTCATCATCATTAGTTCATAAAAATTGCATTGAAAATAAAAAAAAACATCAAACATTTTGAAACAAAAAAAATATAAAATATCAAACATATTGAAACGGAGGGAGTATATGTTAATTTGTTGTTGGTGAAATTATAACGCATAAGCTTATTAAGAGTTTAATATTTTAATAAATGTATCATCATGTCTTACCTTGCGGATTCATTATGAGGAGAAATGTGTCTTAATTTTAATTAATATTAATTATTTGTTCATTTAGATAGTTTGATCGATATGAACTAACATAAATCAACGGATTTAATCAAAATTAAACAAATCACACAAAATTAACCGAAAAGATCCACTAAAAACAGTATCGAATTAACATTTCCGTTTTATTCTACAACTTTATTTATGAACTGAACTTTGCCATAACCAAACTAAACCATAGTTTTATTCGCTGAGTTTCAGTTAGTTTTGGTAGAATATTTTCGACCCAAAAAAAATTAAAGAACCGACAAATCGAATCAAACTAACCATAACTAACACAATATATCTAAACTTCAGATAGTTTTTTGTATTTGAATTTAGGCTTTGATGCTAGGTAACTAGGGTTTAAGAGCTATGTATTGTTTTTAATATTTAACGTGCATTTGTGAGGATTTGATTAACATATTACGATTTAGTACTCTTTAATTCGTTAGCAATATAAATTGTATTCAATATTTTACATACAATTATGAAGATTTGAGTTTAGTACTCATTAATTTACTAAAATATAAAATAGAATTCAAATTTTCATTTCTAAGCAAAAACTATATCAAGGTTTTAAATTTTATTATTCATGCGAAAGGCTCATGTCTTATTCATAATTCGATTACATTATATCAATATGTACTAATTTTGACAAAGAATTAGTAGAGGGGTACCAAAAAATATCGTACTTCGTTTTCTAATTATCAAATTATGTGTTTATGTATTATATATCTAATTTAAAAAAATTATTATACCAATGATATTTTTTTTAGATTGTTGATATTAATTATGAATTTACAGATTTTCCATGATAATTAGAGTATGTGTTGCTAATTGAACCCAATAAACCTCTTTATAAAGACCTTCCTAGCAATATTACTTATACAAGGTTCAATGCATAAATAGAAAATCATTATGGCTTTCTCACTAGAATCGACACGTCTCTCATCCTCTAAAAGGATGCCCAAAACTCTGCAACTATTCCCACACGACATTCCAAGATTTTATGCAACACATCTACGATCATATACATATTAGGGTTTAGTACTCCTTAATTTGTTAAAAATATAGATTGTTTTCAATAGTTTACATGCATTAATGAAGATTTAGGCTCACATATTAAAGCTTAGTATCCATTAATTTGTTACAAATTAAAATTATAAATTAAACTTTTATTTCTAAATAATTAAGTATATCAATGTTTTAAAATTTACTATCATGCGCCCTGTGCGGGTTCCGCCCTAGTTAATATGATTTAGAATGATCTTAACTCTACTACTTAAAACGGTTTCTCCTTTATATGTTTTTTAATCGTCTGGATTTATTATTATTCGATTACAAATTATGAGAACTATTACATCAATGATTCTACAATGGACAAGTCTTCCGCCTTGATCCACGCCAAACGATTATATCTTGCCCCATGCTAAAGACCTGCAAACCTGCCTCCATTATCTGCATCAATATTAATAAATCGCATCTTCTGGGATTCGAACTCCAGATCTCCTGGTGTAGAAGGATTAATGAACCCTTAACCGAACCATTGGGTCAAGGGACTTCCACAAACTTTTAACTAACATTTTTTGGGTTTTCAGTATGGGAATTTTTTTGCTTTTGATTTGATATAAAAAAATTCTACAAAAAGAAGTATTTTATGGTTAATTAATTTGTTCATATGGTCCACCTGAATTGAGGCCATCATGTAATGATGTCGTCTTTGGATAACAAAAAGAAAACACAAATTCAATTCGAGGTTGACAACATGAATCTCATGAATACCGTGGCACCTGTTTGATATTGAAAAAAAAAACAAATAAGTTATTAAACATATACGAATTTAGTTCCCTACAAGAATAGCAACAAATTGCAAAACATGGACTAACCGCGTAAACTCGTTACACTTTTAAATTCAATTTTATTGTATGCAATCATTTTACATGAGTTATTTGGTCATTTGAGTTTGCCCTATCATAGTGGATTTACAAAAAATATTAGGTTTGTTCACTTCAGCTACGGAATTAATCAGACGCTTTGGAAATATTGAAATCTTAACAAAAAAAAAAAAGCAAATGCAAAATTGCAAAAAAAGGGTCTTAAACAAAAAAACGAATTTCTCTTCCAAAAAATTAGTTTTGGGACTGAATCAGCCCAAAACATATAAAGTTGGCACTAAAGACCCAAAATCGGACGGCCCATAAAGAAACGAAAACGACACGCAGTCTCAAATCCTTAAAACTCAAAACGCCTCGTGGTCCATCCATTATAGACGAAAGCATATCCGCATCTTTCGCACGTGCGAGTGATCCTATAGAACAGCAACACAAAGCGGAGCGATTTTCGTCTTCATTTCTGCAAACTGTAGGAAAGGTTTCAGGTACTTTCTCTCTCTCTCTCTCGAATTTCTTGGGTTTTCGAATTTCAATTCTCTCGCCGCTCATTCTCTAGATTCACGGCTATGAAATCTGAATTTTGCTTGTTCAGATCCCAATTTTTTTCCAGATTTTTTCTGCGTCTTTGTGTATACAGTTTAGTGGAATTTAGGGCTTCCAAATTGAGATAATGATTGGTTTTCGGTTACTCCTATCATGCCTTTTATTCCCCAGATATTGTAATTGTTCATTTCAAATCTTAGATCTGAGAGTTGTGTTGATAGATAATTTTGCATTATCGCTTATGTAGGTTTACTGACCTCTTTTACATTTTTTTTGTTTGTGTAAAATTATTAGATTATCAGTGTTTTATCGGTTTGGAGGATTTTGTCGTTATCATCATGAAGTTCTTGGAGTACACTAATCTGGACAGGTTCAACCTTTTGTTATTTCTTACTGTTTTTGAATTATGAGAATCAGTTTCTTCTTTCTTTTTGGATTGTGAAAAATGTTTCTGATTCCAGATTGAATATTTTTCTGGGTCATCTTAATCTCGGGGAAAGAACTATCAAAGGTTGCCTTGAAGCCTATTCTTGTAAGCACTTTGTTTTGTGTTCTTGGTCAATTGTCTTCTGGGCAATGAGGAAAATACGCTTAAGCTTTATTATTCGTTTTCGATAGGTAAACATGCGGGAACTGATAAAAGATTGTCTCTTAGTTTGGAGAATGAGGTAATTTGATAATGTTTGCAGTTGACTTGTATCTAATTATTGCAAATCAATCATGTGTTTTTGAGTTAATCATTGAATGTGTACAGCTGCTACTTGTTGACCTAGTTGTATTATTTATTTATCATGTCCCGTGAACTCAGATGCTCGATTATCTCGGGAAATCTTCTGACTCGGACTCTTCTTCACCTGTCGATCTTTTGTTAAGTAGATCAAGGTAAGAAATATAGTTTTACAGAACGTTTCACCTTTTTATAATAGTAGATATCCCTCTTACCTCTATATTCTGGTGCTTATTCCAGTCGAAAGGCTTTGATCTACTTGGTACTTACACTCTATCAGATGTATCCGGACTACGATTTCAGGTATATACGTGTTTGTAAATCTGAAAGGAAAAGTTATGCTTTTTTTCAGAGAGGGGGATTATGGGTAATGTCATTGTCAGCTTCTTGGGCGATATGACAACCCGCTATATAATCCCCCTTTAAATATATGTGGGAGTGTTGTCAGATGGTTTGACGAATGGTTCATTGAACTGCTCGCTGAGAGTTCAATTCTCTCCATTTCCCAAATCTAACTAAACCAGTTGTGTGAAGTTCAGTGAGGTGTCTGATTGAACATGATAAAGTAGCAGCTATGCATAACCCTGTCACTATCGCATTGTTTTTCTATTTTCTCGATTTCAGCGCTGTCAAAGCACATCAGTTTTTTTCGGAGGAAAGCTGGGACACGTTTAAGCAGATTTTTAACAACTATATGTTTGAAGCTTCTAAGGTATTCTAAGTGTTCACTATTTTCAGTTAGATGGGAATTGGAAAATTGCTTGATTTTACGAGGGAGAATCACTTTTCCCTTCTTCAATAATCCAATTCGACATTCCAGCTTGATTCAATATTATATGCAATTGATTGAAAATTTATGCACATGATATTTATACTCCAATGTGCTTCATAGGAATGGACGGAAAGGAATGAGGATGGTTCCTTGCTTGAGGTACTCTACAAGGCTCTTGATGAGGTAAGTTCCCTGCAATAAGGTACTCAAAAAGCTGGGCAATAGTAATGGAAACAACTAAATCATACAAATGTGATACAGGTTGTAAAACTAGCTGACTGTGAGATATATGTGTACAACCCAAATCCTAATGCTGATCCTTTCCTCGAGGAAGGAGCAATGTGAGTTACAACAACTTTCCTCTTTCTATTCAGAGATTACAGCCTGATTGTCAAAACTAAAAGTTATTTTTCCCCTCTTGTGTCAAAATTCAGATGGTCTTTCTGTTTCTTATTCTACAACCGAAAACTGAAGCGTGTTGCGGGTTTCCGTTTCTGCTGCATAAGGTTAGATGATTGCACCGTACCCAGTTGTCTGTTTCTTTCTTCTTTATCAAAAGTTTTTCCAACTCTAAAAATGTTTGTTGCAGTAACCTGGCAAATGATGCATTTCTCGGTGACAGTCCTCCATATGGAGAAGATGATGAGATCTTTGACGATATGGATATGTGATATCTCTGTATCTATATGCTGAGCTGCACAGTCTTTAGAAAATCTGTATATCATCAATGTTAGATGTTATGCTCTCTAGTCTCTAGTCTTGTGGAATCTGAATTCAAGTCCAAGGTTAAGCTCTTTGCTTTCCTTTATCTGTGTAGTTGACCTAATTATACTCTTTACCGTGTCATGTGCAATAAGCTTATCAACCTTTGTCGTAATCTAATGTACCAAAATTTGATTGAAGACACTAAATGTTGAGATTTGTGTTTATTTGCTTGCGTTTTTCCATTCACCAGTGGTCACCGCAGGAGCAGACTCCGGCATGAAAACGATGAAACCGGTTCATATCTCGAATAACAAGATCTCGTTCCACAATACTTGATATCACTTTCATAGCATTGTGGCAATCCGAGCATATCCTTAAATTCTTAATGATCAATATGCGATTTCTTGATGATGGCATTCGAACAAGCCCAAATGCCAAAGCCAACCTCTCGCTGTGAACCCACAATCTCTTATCCTTTTCTTCATCGTCTATATCTAGCAGGACCGCATTCCGATCAGGAACATAACCGGCTCGCTTTGCTTTCATGTTAAGCCATTCCAGCATTCCATTTATGAGCTTCATATCCGGATGATGTGATAACATTCCCACACTGAAGTAATACACATTTCCTTGATGTTCTATCCAACTTAAACCAGGTTCCTTCTTTACACATTTTTCCTTCATGCTTCTCCTAATCGAAGCAACGTTCGCCCATTGTTTTGCACCTGCATACATGTTTGATAATAGAACGTATGTTGCCTCGTCCTTTGGATTGATCTTTAGTATTTCTTCAGTCGATCTCCTTGCAAATTCTACATTGTTTTGAACAATCGAGGCACTAAGCATTGCCCGCCAGATCATAACGCTAGGCTCATATGGAATCTCTTCAATCAGCTTCATTGCCTTCTCAAGCCGCCCTGATCTTCCCAAAAGCCTGACCATACACGTGTAATGTTCCAAAGATGGTTCAATACCATGATCTCTCATCGACTCAAAACAATCTTGACCTTCATCTATTAATCCAGCATTGCTGCAACCAGAAAGAACACCAAGAAACGTCAACCCATTTGGCTTGCAATCACAATCCTTCATACTGTCAAAGATTTTCAATGCCTCTCTACACAATCCATGTGTGGAATAGCCTGAGATCAACGCATTCCATGAAGCTACATCTTCCGTTTCCATCTCGTTGAACACAGATTGTGCGTCTTTGATATCACCACATTTTGCATACATATCTATCAACGAGTTTCTCACTGCAACTTTCTCGGCATTACTGGTTTTTATTGCCACCCCATGAATTTGGACACCTAGCTCCATGCTTGCCAAAGACGCACAAGCTCCAATACCACTTGAGCAAGTTACTTCAGTTACAGACACCTGATTTCTGAGCGCTTCACGAAACACGCTTAACGCTTCTTCTGACTCGCCTAGATTCTCATACCCGACAATGATTGTATTCCAGCTTACCTCATTTCTACTTGATAACTCAGAAAATAACTTCACAGCGTTATCCATATCCTCACATTTGGAGTAAACATCGATAAGAGCGTTTGAGACATAGACATCTAAATTGAACCCAGCTTTCATCACAAGACCATGAATTTGCTTGCCTAAGCCAGAACACTTTCCGATGGCACACACATTCAAAATACTGGTAAAAGTAAACTCGTTAGGGGCAACAAAAGCTTGTCTCATTCGGATAAACAGATCAACCGCCTCATCGCAAAAACCATTTTGACCAAAACGAGCAATCATAAAACTCCAAGGTATCACATCATTCTTTGGCATCTCATTGAATACTCTGAGAGCATCAGACATGTCTCCAAGCTGCACATACAACTGAAGCAAAGCAACACCCACATGAAGATCAAACTCGTAACACGTTTTTAGGATTCGTCCATGAACACCCTTGGCGAAATCAAAAGCACCTAGCCCAATGCTAGCCTTAAGCGCCATAGCAAAGGTGTAGTTGTTGGGCATGAAACCAGCCATCCCCATACGAGATAGCAGTTCAAGAGAATCCTCGAAATGCCCATTCTCCACATAGCAAGATACAATTCCGGTCCAAGCAACAATGTCCTTACACAAAATCCCTTCAAAAACACATCTTGCACTATCAAAAAAACCACAGACGGAGTAAGCATTGATAAGCGCAGCTCCAACAAAAGCATCAGAACAAAACCCGAGCTTAACAATTGAAGAATGCAACCACCAACCAATCTCAGCTTTGTCCAAGTTAACGAACCACTTCAAGAAGGAAGTGAAGACGTGTGGATTAAGCTCATGACCTTCTCGAAGCAACCTGATATACAAACCAACGGGATCTTCAGAGACAAACCCTCGACTAAGAGTAACATACGAGATATTGTTTCTCTTAGGCATTTCGTCGAACAGCTTCAACGCATCTGACGCAAACCCAGCTTTGACATAAGCGTTGAGTAGAATGTTCGTAGCAAAAAGGTCCAAGCAACTGCCTTTCTTCACAATATCGCAGTGAATAGCTTTTGCTGAAATTGGGTCGTTCTGCTCAATGCAGCGACCGAGCATAGTGCCGTAAACATGAGAGTCTAAGCCTGGGACTAGCGAATCCGACCATTTCAATGCTGATTCGGTGGTCTGAACAGAAAACCCACATTGTCGAACGAGTTTACATTGCATGAATCTTCGACTCTCCGCCAAACTGAATGTTCTTAGGAACCCGATCATATGCGTTGAGAGGAGAGAAGAAGAGTAAGAAGATTGTCCAAATTCAAACGACCAAATATTTATTTCTAGTAAAAACCAAATTTAGAAATCCAATTTTAAATATGGACCGGCCCAAAAGATGTCAGTGGTGACCCATTAGGCCCAAGTATTCAAACTAGGGTTTCCGTGAGTCTTGGCCTATAAAAGAAAAGCTTTTAGCTGCTTACTAGAATACAGACGCAAATTTCTCAGATCTCTCTGTTTAGGTTTCTCATCTTGAATTTCATTCTTTATTTTGGTTTTCTATGTTTGGGGTTTGAATATTGAATATTGAATATCGAAAAACGAGTACTGCTTCGTCTTTTTTGGGATTTTGTTTTTCTGTATCTATTTATTCAAATTCGATTGAAAATTGATTGATGAATCGGAGCAGATGATGATTATTTTTGGCACTACAACGGTGCTTACCTATTAACCATGCGGATTATATAAATCGAGCTTTTTAAAACTGATGCTCCGAATTCTTCAATGCTTTTTGTTTATTCTTCTATTGAATATCGTGAATTTGTGTAATTCTTGTTCAATTTAACAGATTGAGTTGCGTTCTAATTGATTTCAGTATTAAAATGATTTTTCATTTAGTTTTTTTTTTTAATTCTCATAGAATTAGTCATAATCTGTATCTAAGAATGTTTTGATGCTTAATTTTGATTAATTATGTGATTGAAGATAAGTTGAATTTTTAAACTCATTTTTTGTGTTATAACCACTTTTGAATTGTTTCGATCTAACGCTACTTAATTCTAATGTTGGTCCTTTTGCCCTGAACCTTTTGAATTTTGTGAACTTTTTTGGTACTATGAACTACTCTAAAATAAATAGTACTTTTATGTATATATACCAACTAGTTTCGGGCAAATGAAGTAATCAGTTTGAGATTGATCATTCATATTCTTCAAAGACCTTTATTGTCTCAATCCACATGATTTGATCTATGAAATATTTGCCAAAATGCAGAGTAGCTACGTTACACAATATGCAACTTTGTTACGTTATAACTATAGATGATCGTCACAGATCATGATGATCTAAGTTTCAAGTACTTATGGACACTGATATACAAATTCTTGGTAGGTTTGAGCATTCTGTTTTTGGATCGGTTTATTTTGTGAATTTCGGATATACAAAGAATAGAACCGAATGTAAACCGAGTCTTTTAAGGGGTTAGTGGTTACGAATGGAATATAAAAATTTCCGATCGTTTTTTTGTATATTCGGGTTTCAGGTGTTCAGTTGGATGGTTATTTCGGTAACTTTGGTTTACTTTCGGTTATTTATGTCAAATTCACTGATTTTGGTTTTCCATTGGTTTAGTTTTGATGGATTTTCGGTTTAATTTTGATGAACCTTAAAGGTAAATAATCAGGAAGATGAATCCAAACATTTCGCTTGAGCAGGAAAGAAAAAAATAAAAATAAACCTAACCACACTCACTCTATACAAAGTAAACACAAATATATACGACACACAATATTTGTTATAACATACATTAAACATTTACTAAAAAGGTCTCGCGTATACACAAGATATATTTCATATCTTGGTGTAAATATCATATCAATAATAGCATAAGATTAGGTTCAAAAAAAATATATATATATATATATAATTGCATAAGATATTTTGATTTCAATTGCAAAAACACAATAAAATGTGGTACACGTATTGGGCATTGTTATTGTTTCTTTAATCCGGACCAGCCATGCTATGTTAATGGTGGTGATGGATACTATTCAATGAAAGCGGTAAATGGCCAAAAACAAGACACACAAAGTACGATCACTTTATCATTCTCATGTATTTTCTTCCCAATTCACAATTCCAACAAAACTCGTGCTATAAGACTCAGAAAGACAAATATAACGGCTCCGATTGGTTGAAGAGTTTTTGAGCAGTTGTGAGGAAATTCGTTAAGAGAAGGTCGCTAAAAATGACGGAAAAGAAAAAGCTGTTGAGTTAAAATGAATAGTTAAAAAGTAATTATGATTGGTTAGAAGCGGTTGAATAGTAAATGTTTTTTACAAAAAATTATCTAAATATACTTTTAAATATAAATAATGATTTTAAAATTTTAGTTTGCTTTTAATATATTTTTATAGTAAATAATATATATACAATAATATTTTGAAATAAAAAACAAAATATTTTAATTAAAAAAAAAAAATTAACACCCGTTTGGTAAACAAGGCTATGTAAACTCACTTATTTTCGAACGGTTCATAAACAGTTCATTTGAGCATCTAAACCTCGTTTCTAACCATCTATGTCAACCGTCCGTTTCAATGCTTATTTTAAACGTTTATCCGATTGATAACAAACGAGCGATTGAACCACAACACCTTCTCATAAAAGATAACCAATTTAAGCCGTTAGTTGGCAAGAGCTGACCATATTATATAACTAGTCGACACTCAAACGTGTTTTATTTCCTTAATATTCCATTACAATACATATCTTATTATATAACGGCAAACTATTCAAACCAAACAATATAATCAAATACGTAAGTTAAAAGATGCTAATGGCCTAATCGGCGCATTTTTTTTGTAGTACACAGACGGAAGCTTCATGCGAAGCCAAGTGACAATTTCATTTTCTCTTCCAATATTTTAAAAATCAACAAATGTAATGACAAATAGGCTTGGTTTGGGCATGTCAACGGTGTAGTGGAATAAGGGAGTAGTTGAACGATCAACTAGCAGAAATTACTGAACAACATAAAAATTTAAGTGAAATGATTTGAAAAACTTGTTTTACTAGATTAATAGATCTTTCCACTATTAAGACGTTCATAATATATATATAACGGAATCACCTTCGAACACCGTTTAGACATTTCAATGAATATTCAGAACAATAAAAAATAACAGAGGTGGTGTTCGTTTACGTGTTTGGACGTAATATCTAGATTCAGCATCTAGACACAGCACCTAGACGCAGCATCCAGATGATGTTTGTTTGTGTTTTTCTTTTCTACGTCCAGAAATTGTATCTAGAAACAAATACGTTCGTTTGGTGTTTTTGTACATAGATTTGGATGCATTTAATATAAAATGACCAAAAATCTCTTATTTTGTGTTAAGAGTTTAACACTATTATTAATGATTTAGATTATAATTATAATAAATAATTACCAAATTAATTTTTGAATAAAATTCTAATAAATATTATCTCACAAAATAAATAATGTTAATAAATAAATTCATATATAAAAATTAAAAACCAAATTCATAAATTACCAAAAACCTCATATTTTACTTGTTATTCAAATTATACTTAGGGATACATATAACGGTTTTACGGTTTTGGCGGAAAAACGCAGTTTTGTGGTCTTGACAAGAAAACAAGATTTTTTTGTCTTTTTGCGGGAAAATGTGATTTTGCGGTTTTAGAGGAAATACGTTATTTTTAAGGCTTTTGTGTGAAAATGGAACTTTGCGGTTTTGGCAGAAACATAATTTTGCGGTTTTGGCGGAAAAACGCGGTTTTGCTAAAAATACATTTTTTGGTTTTGGCGGGAAAAAATGTTATTTTACAGGTTTAACAGAAAATCATTAATTTATTTGTTTAGAAATGAGAGTATTTTTGATTTTTGTAATTTTGGACACACTTGAGTGCATCCAAACTATATTTTCAAACTCATCCAAAATATCTAAAAATGTTTTATTAGTTTTATTTTGCATTCCGTTTCTGTATCCAGACGCACTTCTTAATTTGATAAAAACGAAAATCTTGTTACTGCATCTAGATATTGCGTTTGGATGAGGAAACGAACAGCCCCAGAATCACGTTTTTAAATGGGAGCATTACACAATGGGGCACTTTTTGAAGTTTTGATTTCATTATAGACACTTTCAGAAATTGAAGGCACTTTTTTACTGTTTGAGTTGCGAAAATACCATTTTTGCCCCTTAGTTATATAAGATCTAATTTTAATTTTCTCTCTCTCCTGTCATCGTCTTTTGTATCGATCTTCTTGTTCTTTCAATCTTCTTCTAAAAACTTCATAGCCTCTTTCGCTAACTTCAATCTTCTTTTAATTTCAATCCTAATTTCATTTGGGATAAATCAATTGTGTAAATCAATTTTTTCTTCTCCTCTCACTATTTTTTTGATTCTCTTCTTCTTCCTCCTTTTTTGGTAAATCAATTTGTTGGTTTTTGAATAGGATCTCAAATTAAACCAAAGTTTGATGGTTGATTTAGATTCATAAGGATGAGTTTATGCTGTAAATTTATGGATTTCTATGGCAAACAAAAGGATTGAAAAAACGCAAACAAGGTGTTCGTGAAAATGACTCAAAGAAAAATCATATTGTTATACGCAGATGGTAACTCGCTAATGGATAGGAAGCATGTAGCGAGTTAGACATAGGGTTTCTGGGTTTGTCGAAACCTGCATCGTTGAAGATTGTTACGTTATTAGCACATCACGTATGGATGGATGCTGGTGGATGGTCACACATGGATGCTCCCACGTGGATGGTCACACATGGATTGTCCACAACTTCGATTGGTTTAAATCTAAACGGTGTTAACCATATGGACAACGCAATATGGTCACATTATATCTTTACTATGTTATGTTTGACTTGTTTGAATCCAAGCTATGTGTAACCTTATGAACAACACAAAATAGTTTGAACATGTCTTTTATGTTTCATGGGTACCTTTGTTCTAATCCAAGATGTCAACCAAATTTATAAAATTGCAAGGAGAACTAAAACAAAGTTTTTATGATTAAAATATCATGAAACATACATTCTCAGCCAAATGAAAACTTGTTATACGATCATGAAGATTAATGATGCGGATTTTGCATGTTGGATCTATTTTCATGGATACGATCCATCTCATTCTGTCCACCGATCTTTATCCACGAGAAAGTTGGACGCGATCCATCTCATTATGTCCATCGTGTCCATGAGACAAAAGCCTTTTCTAGGTTTGTCGAAACCCTATTTTCCTGGGTTCCAAATGTGTTGCGATTGTATTGTATCATTGACCATCGATCATCAAACAAATTTCTCACATCCAGACCATAAGAAAGAAAAGAATATTTCTATGGTATCTTGTCCACGATCATATACTCAAAATTACTTATTCCTTATCCATGATCATGTGTCCATAATTATCTATCCATGAGACCTTGTCCACGATTTTTATTGTTTTGGAAGATGGGAAGAAGAGCTTCCATCACCAAAAGAGTTCATGCCATTATCACATTCTCCCGATCTCAATTTTGGTTTTGATAGACGAATCTCTAAAAACGGAATCAGATTCTCTGGTCAACCTCATCACCCCCAATCAATGCTTCCGACGTCGTCGAACACCTCCGATGTCGTTCAGTTTTAAAGATCCAAATTAAGAGAGAGAGAGAGAGAGAGATCTTTGGTATATAAGCTAAGAAAAGCCAAAAACATCTAGAGGTAGGAGAAGAGGATTGAGCTTCGTTTTTATGCGATAACAAGACGGTGACAACGACGGCGGAAACGTAGCTTTATTTCTGGATTTATTTTAAACTTGCCAAAAATCTAATACAAACAAAGGAAGAAGAATAATGTGTAAAAGCAAAGTTGATTTTTAATGTGTAAAAGCAAAGGAGAAGATATTTTTAATCTCAACCATTAGATTTTAAAAATCTGGTTCCTTTCCCTTCAGAGGTAGATTTGTCCGAAGTAACCAATTTTTTGTGCAGAAGTACGAGAAAATGTGTTTTTCTAAAAAAATGTCTTTATATGTTAACTGTTCAACATAAAGTGTCTATAGGTGTAATTATCCATTTTTAAATTGTGGAAACGTTAAAAGGCGTATACCATTCATCACTGATATTATATCGGTTCTTAAATCAAAGTTTCAAAGACATTAGAGATTATAAATTAAAAAGAAAAGTAGAAAAAAAAGAACAATACCACCATATAATGTAGAATATTACTTAGGAAGTAACGAAATAATATATCCTAAATCGTTCCGTGACTCCAACAAAAGATTGGGAAGAAGCCAAATGCGAAACGAACAAATCGATGATGTCTTCGAGTGTGAAATGACAAATTTGGTTCCAAGTCTCAATCGATAAAAGAGTTTTCGTTTAGTCTGTTGTCGGAAAGTAAGGAGATGTTGATACTACTCTGCAAACATAACAGAAAAAGGAAAAAAAAATGTGAAAACGCGTTTTATATAGTAGCATAAAGTATGATAACAAAACGTTAGAGCTTTTTTTTCACAGCATGGTCCAACAAAACAAAAAAAACAAAAGGTTCAGTTTTATTTCCAAATTTTTTGTCATCATTAAGAAATCAAATCATGATTTGATAAAAATAAACTCGTCGGTCGAAAACAAAAAGAGAGTCAAAATCAACACGTTTTTAAAGATCTACGCATAAACCTATAATATCTACGTAGGAGCATGTGCTTTGTTGAACAACTAAAAGGGCATCTACCATCCGACACCAAATCTAATTTTTGGTGCAAAAACTTCTCCAACCTAACACTATTTCCACCATAAGAAATGTAAATTCATTTTTTACACCATACCATTTTGGTATTAAACATTTTTATTTATAAAAAAATCTTTCAAATTTTAATCAACTTAAAAATTAATGAAAAAACATATACATAACCCAAATCTAATATGTTTGATAATAATTAAACAAAAAATTAATATATTTTGTTATTTTATATGTTATAATGTATTTTTTATATTATAAATGTTAAATTTAAATTATTTCATAACTTTTTACATTTAAAAAATAAATAAGATTGATTTATAAATATTAAAGAATTAAAAAAAAATCTATTAAGAATATTTCATTTTGTAAAAATTGGTATAAACCATTAAAGCAAATTCCAACACTAATTTGGTGTAAAAAATGATATAATCCATTGGATATGTTCGAAGGAATATGAGTAAAAAAGGCAAGAGTCTTCATTGTTATTTCATTGTTTTATTTGAACATTAATACAGTAAATAACATAAAAGGTCAACACAGAGAAGAAAAAAAACCTTGTTTTTTTTTGTTTTTAGGTTTTGGGGTAAAATCCTTTGGATGATGGAGATTGGAGAACAATTACCTCTCCTTTCGCTTCTCTAGAAACCTTTGTAGTGACTTTCTTCTTGCGATTGGAAGATCTACACACACAAAAAAAACCCACTTCTTTATCAGAATTTTTATTCGGTTTCCGACTCAAAACGACGGCAATTAGTAGATTGGTTCATATAATTCTTTGCATATTACTACTTTAGGTTCTCTATTCCAAACAACAAAACTCTTCTTAATTAAATCTCTACATGCAGTCATCTAGCTTAACACTAGTTAAAAAAACAAGCACTTTGGTGAGTCAGTTCATTGGTATAATAATAATAATAATTTTCTACTAACCTCCTTCTAGATTCTGACCAAAGAGCTTTGTTGGTCTTAAAGTGGTCTTAGGAATTACCGGAAGATCTGTCTCCATAGATTCGTCTTTCTTCTTAGAAGCTGTTTCCATCGCTATCTTCATAATATTCTCAGCTTTGTTACGAGACACTTGGAAAACGGATACGCTTCCATTGTAGAAGATCGTCATAGGAACAGTTCCAGATACAAGTTCCGTACTACGCCTGAAAAAAAAAATTCAAAAAAATTTGAATTTCAAACAAAAAAATAAAATTAACTTTTTTGTCTTTATTTCTAATAGCGCCAAAATAAGAGCTATATCGAAAAACAAATCACCTATTGACCGGAGAAATCGGGATCTGAGTCTGAGTCTGATCTTGTTTCGGAGTAGACGGAACCGAAGGAGATCTGGTGGATGAATCGGAATGTTTACCACCGGAAGCTAAAAGTGATTTGATAATCTCTGGATCGATCTTCGAAATCGCACCTTGAATATCTGCAACCGAAATTATAATCTCAAATAAGAAAAGAGAAGAGAAAGAGAAGGAAAGTTTTTTTTTTTTTTTTTTTTAAAAAGAGAAAAAAGAACCTCGGAAACTGCGACGGCGATCGAGTAATTTCTTGAACTTAGGCTTCGGAGAGTTGTTGTTGTTGCTGTTGTTGTTGGTTTGAGTCTTGTCGAGTCCGAGGAAATCGAGTTCTATGGTAGCTCGAGACATGTCTGGTCTGAGAAATCTGAGATGATGAAGAAGAGAGAAGAAGAAGAAACAAGTTATAAATGAATGAGAGATATGAGAAAAAATGGAGTTTTCATGTGAGTTTTTAAAATGTGTTTCTGCGTTCGGTTGGGATATGTAAATTCACGCACGAGGTTCATGAGTCTTTTTTTTCTTTTCTTTTTAGGCACAATTGGCAAAAATTCCAACTCATCCACTTTTTGTTTCTTTTCTTTTTACTTTTTTTTTTTTTTTTTTTTTTAAAATTAGGCTCCCAACCTCTTCTTATCTAATTTAATTTTATGATTAACACACATGTTATGTAGCCTTGATGCTATTAATTTAATAAGAAATATTGGCTGTCCACAAAAATATATATGTATGTTTTATTTTGTTTCTGTTATCATTCTCCCGGAAATAACGGAAGTCCAATAAAAAAGAGTAATGTTTTTAAAATATCTTCAAATTTGCTGACAATCCATACATGTTGTTTTATACGTTTACTACTCTAGTTTTAGATCTGTATCTCCGTGACCAACAAAAAAAAAAAGATCTGTATCTCTTTGCAGAAATGTTTTTTTTTTAAATATATATATATAATTATATATATAAAAGATCTTTTGAATAATTGCACTTGATAATTTTTTTATTTGCCAAATTTGGATGGCCTTTTCATAAATTGTTTTGCTAATTTATCGTATAAATAATTTTGGTAATAACACGGATTTCATGTATCTTTTAAAAGAAAATATTAACATACGAGAATATGTTGGCTCTATTGAAAATATTATCTAGCAAAGAAGCCCCTTTTATGGTTTAATGTTTAGCCAATCACATACAAGTCAGTCTTATTGAATTTTCCTTTTCAAAATAAACTTTCAACACTAGTGTTCAAGTATATCTATTGAGTCAATTGGTCAAATAACCAAAACTGATGAAAAAATTTGGTGAAAGAGCATGCAATTTTTGAAATGATGTAATGATACATTAGTGATGTGGATAGACAAAATTTCCCATATTCTTTTTCTTCCTTCTTATGTGTGACAACAGAGAAAGGCTATTTTTTTCCTAGTATCCATCTTTCATTCATTTTGATTTGATCAACACTCTCCAATCATGCCATTATATATATATAGTTGATTTTTATGATATATGTTACGATTTATTTTTTTAAAAAGAAAATAAATTGCATGAATCAAATAGTAAAATACTACTCCCGCTGTTTCTAAATAATATATTTTCAAGAGTTTTCATACATATTAAGAAAATATAGTAAGTTTTAGGGTTAATTAGGAGAATATTACATTTGCACTACAACAAAAACGCTAGAAGACGTCACTTTTCCTAAGTCGTTTCCTAAACCGACGTTAAATTTTAAAATTGGAAGGAAAATAGCGTCACTTGGAGAACCGACTTAACATTAAGTCATTAAATATGAATTAAGTAAGCGAATTTGTTTTAATTAAAGTGAATTATCCTGATTTACCAGAACTCATAGTATGATTTATCTTCTGAAATCTTGGAATTCCGAGAATTCATTTGAGCTTCTCGTACTTTTTCGTCTCAGATTCCTTCGAATCGAGCAATCTCTATTGATGTTCAAATCCAAAGACAGAGAATCATCTCTCAATTTGGTCGAGGTATGTTTTCTCTATGTCTGAACTACTGTTATGTGATCGATCGAGATGTTTGATTGGGTAGAAATCACTAAGAATTCGGATTTGTTTATGATGAGTAACTTGATTTTAACGATGGCATAAGTGTTATTGAAGGATATGATAGAAGAAATTAGGTAGGTAACAAATCCAAAAATATATTTAGGTAAGTAACAAAGAGAAATAAAATTATGATGAAATTGTCCATACATTTATAATGAAAGTAAATATATTATAAATTTCCTAATTAAAAATATTCACTTGATCTCATCTCTAAAATTCTCCCTGCATATATGTTTTGCCCAAATGCTCTAGAAAAAAAAGTTGGATGAAAAAAATTATATCAGAAGATAACCAAAATAAAGAAATCTGAATAGTTAGTGATATAGTTAACTATTTTTGAAACTATCTATTCAATCTACATCACATTATTTGTAACTATATAAAAACCATAGTTAATTATTTATAAAAAATAGTTCACGATTTAAATTTGTAGCTAACTATTTTCAAATAATAGTTATCTATGCTATTGATTTCATAACATAGTTGACTACATGAAAATGATGTTGTAATAGTTACTTATTTAAATAAATATAGTTGACTACGTTAAAAATGTAATTATCTTTTATAGTGTGCATCATGAAAAAAAATATATACATAGTTAACTATCATCAGAAACATAGTAACGTATCATAATGAAAAAATAAATATACATAGTTAACTATTATTATAAACATAGTTACCTTTAATATTGATTTCTGAATATAGTTAATTATGTCAATCTCTACACCGATTTAGATTGCTAAGAGAGGGGATGACGGTGGAGAATTTGACGGAGGAGAAGAAATACCATCTTAATTTACGATTAGAGATTTTGATTTGTGGTAACAAGTTAAAAAAAAAAAATTGAGAGAGAAGAAGAAGAAGCAAAATTGAGTATAAACATAAAGGAGGAGAAGGAGGATATAAGAAGAAGAAAGATCTTGTATATTCAATTAAGAAAAAAAAAAGTTGTTGGCGGCGTGGGAGGTAGAAAGAAGGAGAAGAAAAAGATGAGAGATGATTAATAATTAGAGATTAGGGTTTTTGATTTGTTTTGATTTATTATTGTTTTTTAATGTAAAAAGCTGTACAATTATATAAGGGTAAATTTTGAATTTTAAGTAGATTAAATGTTAGTTACTATATTATGTTTTACATGTTGTTAGATAATCAATTATAGATGAAAATAGTATTATACAAGCTAAGTTTTTTAATTTTTAACTATAAATGCATTATTTTTTATGCTAAATAATTTTTTATAACTTTTAACCAATAGTAATTTAATAAAAATAATTAATATGTCTTGAAATTCATAATTTATCATCATTAGTTAATAAAAACTGAATAAAAAATATAAAACATCAATCTTTTAAAAATAAAATTTTTTTTCCAGAATATTAGTCATTTGGAAACCGAAAAAGTATATTATAGTAATTCAAAAAAAACTATATTTTATGTATAATTGGAAGTGGTTTTGCACCAATAAAAAGAGAACGTCCTGTCATGCTATGTGGCATGAGCTCTTCGGTCGAAGGCATATTCAATCTGCTCGCCAATGGCCATGACATATTAAGAGCATCGTTATCCATGATGCTTGTGTGGTATCATAGAATATAAAATTATTAAAATTTGAGTAAAAGGAAGAAATAGAGTGTTTTTGATTGAAATAATGGAGTGTATTAAAATATAAAATTAATAAAATTTGAATAAAGAGATGAGATACTTGATATTTTTGGAGAGAGATTATCAAATAGTGGATACTTTTGAAGTGTGTTTTTAATAATTTTATATTTAAAGAGAGTATAAAATTAATAAAAGTTGAGTAAAAAGATGAAAGAAAAAGTATAAAGTTGAGTAAAAGAAAGAGAGAGAATGTGTTTTAATAATTTTATATTTAATAGATGATGGATAAGGATGCTCTAAACTTGCTTCGAGTGTGTCAGATATGTTATATGTGCGTTTATAAGTTTCACCTGCCACCACCCAAAAATTGTATCAACCACTTGGAAGAGCAAGTAAATGAAGCGACAATATATAGGGTCAGGTGGAAGAAATTTCCCTATAAATATAGTGAACGATCTCCAAAAATATTAATTGGAGGAAAATGAGCAAAAGATACGAAAGAAGAGAATAATAAGCCATAAGAACATGATTAAGGGTGATACTTTAAGAGTATCATAAACACTAATTTAGTATTAAATTTAAGAGTAATTTAATCTTTGAGATTTACTAAGGTTTTTCTAAATTTTTTATGTCCATTAGTGATATTCAACAATCACAAGTAATCACCTCATGGAATCCAACTTGACATCCATTTTGAGTGAATGTCGAAGACAAGTAAACCAAATCCTGCTTAAACTGAAACCCTAACTTCATCACATCCGGCGAAACATTGAACACATCATCCGTGTCGTGACCGAGTCGACATGCGAGTTGAAGGAGAGTGATGGTCGGAATCGACGAGGATTTTCATCTTACAAAAGAAAAAACAAAAAAAATCACATCTTTAAAGGTTTTGAAGAAGATCGCGAAGAGAGAGGATTTCATAGACAAAGAAAGACGGTGAGTGAGAGAGAGAAGAGGAGAAGAGACAATTCGAGTGTAGGCAAGATCACGACGACGACGACGCAGTCGAATTATCGGAATCGCCATGGAGAAGATTCGAGAGAGAAGTTGTTTTCGACTTTCTAAGATCTGATTCTTGGTTTGGGCCAAACAAAAAAAGGTCCAATACCAAGCTGACATGTGTCCTCAACGAATCGTATCAACCGGCTCTCTCCCTTGAAATGACTCACACGAAAATCGTTTCAGTAATTAATTTTTAATCACTTTTTTATGATATTCCTAAAGTATCAGGGTTAAAGTTGCTCTAAAGGACTTCCAATAAAATCCCCATAGGAGAAGAACTTCATGAAGAGAGTTCTAACACCATTTCCCTGAAAATCACATTTATTTTTTCTTTTACACCATTCTTTAGAAATTAGACTATGTTCATGATCCTTGGATATTGCACCAAACAAAAATCTCTTACTTACCTTCGATTAAACCAACTCACAGAGGCAGATGTTTGACTTATGCGTCGGGAAAATTTTGGGAAAAAAATCCTCTCGGTCTCCCGAAGATCGTATGGGCATGTTACTTGTCCACTGTAGCGAATATTTGAATAGTCCGCATGGCCGTCTTCCGTAAATGATGCTAGCCGATGCGCCTCTCATTTTGCCTAGTGGACGAACCACAAAAAAATGGAGTTATTATGATGAAAATTTGATACAATAATCATTCGTCACAAATTGGTGACAAAATCGATACAATTTTTGTGACCATTTTTTTTTTTTTTTAGCAAATGTGTAGCTAGTTAGTCATTATATTTTAACTGAATAAGTCGTAGCCAAAATATGTTATAATTGCTGACAAAATTGTTACACCAGTAGCACTCGTAACAACCGTGATGATATTATTACTAATTTTGGTCATAAATTATCTACAAATTTGTGACGGAATTACAAGTCTCAATTTGTGACAACATAGTGACAAGATATTAGTGACTAATTGATTCTAATTAACAAAAAGTATACGTTATAAATATAATTAAAAAATTGTGTAACAATTCCATCGTGATGAGTAATTGAATTTACTAACACTTTAGACCGTCACAATTTATAACTACATAGTTGATGTAATCGATCACAATATATATACTTTTTAAGGTCAATAGAATTTGATACAAATAGTTTAGCTGACATCGACTACATATTTACTTTTCCATGTAATAAAGATGACAAAAATGAGATAATCATAAAGAAGAAAGAAAAAACAGTGGAACTATGCCCGATAATTATGCTGTCAAAACGAACGCTGATAAAGGTTTTTTTCGTAAGTATTTTTCAATAGCACCCAAAATCTAGAATATTAGATAAACAACCCATATTCGGTGGATCCAAAACCCATCCCAAACATGTCCAATTTTTTAATTATTTTTTGTGTTGTATTTTTTATGTTTGCAAAATTTTTTGTAGATGCTTCTCCTTATGTGAATTTAAGGTAAATATATTATATATTTTCTTAAACCATGTTGGAAAATCAATGAATTTTTGTTTTTTGGTCAGCCAAAATCCGTTAAATTTAATTTTGAAAACATTACATCTATATATATGTATTTTTTTTTTAAATGGGTTATTGGTTAAAGAAATAAATTTTATGTTTGATAACTAAATAGGAAAAAGATGACTTAAGAGAGAAAGTGAGAAGAGAGTTAGAAGCATGTCTTTCACGTGTTGAAAGACGTAGTTAATGCCAATACATCACTAGGCAAGAGGGCAGTTCTCCCTAACCCTTTATGGTTTTCGTCGCTTTCTCACATTCTGATTTGACTCAGCCTCTCTTATATTATACAATACGCCTTCTTTTTTTTCTTTTTCTTTTTTTTTTGTTGTTGTCGACCAATACGCCTTCGTCTTTATTCCTAAACTATTTGTTTTGTTTTGTAGTCTCTCTTTTTTCCTTGAAGGATTTGTTAATTTGAGTTATCTCACGTTTTGCCTGTGTTGGCGATTTAGTGTCGATATAGTAGTTTTAAAGCTGACCAATTCGCCCCGCTTATCTACCTTTCATATACCAACTTGCCCTTCTTCTACTCTCTAATCTCTCAACTAGACAAATTATAAACCTTTTTGTTTTTTAATCAACTCACATATATCTCCAAATACCTTCAAACCCATTATCAGAAAATTTGCTTTCATGGAAATGGAGGCTATTCGGCCCAATTTATTATCTTGTTTTTTTTCCCGATATTTTATAGCATTTCTTGTTTTTTTTTTAATAAAGGATAACTTATAACATTTCTTACTAACTTTCTTTTTTGGTCGTCAATCTGAAATTCTGAGTCCCTCTAAAAATCCGTTTAACCTTATTAACACACAATTTTTTGGGTTGGGTTCATTAAGAATGGCGTAGTTGGTTAGTAGTGGAGTGGGATCGATTAGTTAAAAGCATAAAAGAATATGCTCGGTTTAGTTGGTTTACAATTACCCACTTTGTTTACAATTTTTACGAGACCATGAGTTATTATTGTCTTGGTTAGTAAGGCCAAAAAACAAATTCATGGGCCCAATTTACGTAAATCATTATGTTTTAATATCCAATCCACAATTAGGCACGATGGTCTTTGCTCATTTCGTTATTGATGAAGGTTTCTTCTTTTGCGGTATGAATAATAGGTAACATTGAACTTGTTTGCTTTTTATTTAATCAAAAAAACAATGATAAATCATTAAATCCATGAGGGTTTGGATATTATTCAGTGTGTGTTTTCGCGTTTTCAATCGATCACAACAATTCTTGGAAAACCCACTCACCAAAGCCACTCCTTTCTGACTCGCTATCACCGGCGTTGACTTTGAAGCCCTCAGATTCCAAAACACAATCTCCGGCACAGCTTCACCGTACCCTTTCTTTCTATACTTCCTCACGATCGCCTGATAATCCGTTTCCCATCCACCATCCTCCGCCTCAGAATCCGAGTCATAAGGCGCACCCGACGCTTCATCGAACTCCATGTCGCTAAACACGAAAATCCTCTTGACCATCTCCTCCGGTTTTAGTTTCCTTTTCACCGCAACTTTCAGAATCCGATCGAACACTTTCTTAAAATCCGTGTTGTATCCCCACTGCATTCTCCTCACAAACTCTGTTTTCGTTCTCAAGTCGTCTCCTTTCACCAAATGCAGTTTTGGGTTTCCGCTGAAAGTTATCAGCTTTCCTCTCCATGAGTCTTCGGATAACTCAGAGACGAGCAAACCCAGAGCGACCGAAACCTCCATCGGAGTACCTTTCATAGATCCCGACACGTCGGAGATAGCGATGCAATTCGTCAAAGAACCCTTCTTTTTCAGATCATCAACCATTCGTTTCCATTGAAGCTCAGCGACTTGTCCACCGTCTCCGCCGTTCAGTTCTCCGATGATCTCGTGAGGTAACACAGCTCCCGCGGCGATCTTCGTTTTACCTGATTTAGCATCTTCTAGGTATTGCTCAAATCTCTCCTCGTCGTGTTTCAGGAATATCTCCTTGTACGATTTCATCGCTACTGACGCAACACGATTGTAAGGAAGAGAATCCCAATCGCTCCCTCCCATGTAAACCTCAGGGAGTTGCAGAGTTTTACGGAGAGGAACAAGAACCTCTTTCCTTAACCGATCACGAACTCTATACGCGTAATGAGCTTCTTCTACACCTACGTATTCCGGAAACGATTCACGTGGAAACAGCTTCTTAGCGATGCTCTCGCAGATCAGTGTGGCTTTGTCGAAGCATGAATCAAGCGACGGACACCACTTAGCCGCTAGAGAGATCTTTTTTGTTTCCCTGGAAGTCAAAAACTCGAGGTCTCTTCTCAAGTGATCAGAGAATAGATCAGAGATTCGTTCATGGAGGAATCTGTAATCTGGATCATGAGCATATCTAATGAATGTTAAACTAAGATGGATTAGTGTGATCGTGTTGTACCTAGAAGACAAGACAATATTGGTAAACTAAAGCATGTGTAAACTAGTTCTACCTAGAAGACAAGACATCATGGATACACTAAAAAGGAAGCATGGGTTAAAACATGGGTTAAAGAGAAGCATGTGTTAAAGGAAAGCATAGGAGACATCAAAGCATGGGTTAAAGGAAAAGCATGTCATTTGTTCTTCTATATATAGATTGTAAATCAAAGCAAATCAAATAAGAAAACATACACTCTTTTCTCTCTTATTTTTGGTTCCAATAATGATCCCATCCTAAAACTCTAAATTCTCCAATAATATTCTTTGTCCTTAATCTCTCATTCTAAATATTTATTCCGCATAATTCTAACATGGTATCAGAGCGTTAACGCTCCTAGACCTTTTCTTCATCACTCACTTCCGCTACTCTCTTCATTTTTCTCTTCATTTTCTTAAAACTTTTCTACAAAATCTCTCTTTATCCATTAGATAAAAGCTTGTGTTGAGCATGGAAAGCTCAAATAACTCACGACATGTGGTTGTTCCGGTGGTTCTCAAGGGAATCAACTATCTACTATGGTCAAGAACAACCAAGACCGCTCTATGTAGCCGGGGCTTAGGACTCACATTGTGACGAATGGAGTACCAAAAACCACGGTTGAAAAAGATGGCAAGAAGACGATTATTGATGGTGACAAAGGCTAATGGTTCCAAGAGGATCAAATGGTGCTCTCAATCATTCAAAACTCGCTTGAAGCCTCTCTCCTTGAAGCCTACTCGTATTGCGAGACCGCCAAGGAACTTTGGGACACTTTACAAAAAGTGTTCAGAAATATCTCCAACCTAAGCCGAGTCTTTGAAGTCAAGAAGGCTATCAATGATCTCAACCAAGAGGATATGGAGCTTACTCAACATTTTGGGAGGTCTAGATCCTTTTGGGCCGAGCTAGAGATGTTACGGCCAAGCTCAATCGATCCGGAGGTGCTAAATGAGAGGCGCGAGCAAGACAAAGTCTTCGGACTACTTATGACCCTTAATCCTACTTACACGGATCTCATCAAGCATATGCTCTGAGCAAACAAGCTCCCAAGTCTCGAAGAGGTGTGCGCTCAAATTCAAAAGGAGGAAGGCTCTCAAGGACTCTTTGGTGGAAAGAAAGAGCTTCTCACCGCAAACAAAGGAGTGTACAAGCTCGATGACCGGAGGACGTTGGTGTACGATCATTGCAAAAAGAAAGGTCACTCTAAGGACAAATGTTGGATTCTACATCCACATCTCAAGTCCAACAAATTCAAGGAACAAAGGGCTAACTTGTCTCGTGAACCGATGGAGGAGCCATCACAAGCAGGAACCTCCTCAACCGATGGTGTCGTGGCTAATATGGCTTCCAGTGACTTCGTGAGGAAAGCCGACTTGGAGGCACTCATCAAGGCCATCAGCTCTCTCAAAGAATCCGGTACCACCTTTTATTTCCATAATCCTAAAGATTCAATAGTTATTGACTCGGGGGCATCCCATCATATGATTAGTAATGCTAAATTACTTGATAACATTGAAAATGCTCTAGAAAATGTGGTTATTGCTGACGGTACAAAAATTCCAATTAAAGGAGTAGGGAACCTTAAATTGTTTGAAAAGAAATCTAAAGCATTCTACATGCCTACATTTACCTCCAACTTATTATCGGTTAAACGAGCTACTTCCGACTTGAATTGTCTTGCTATCTTTAGTCCTAACGATGTAACATTTCAGGATATTAAGACTCATAAGGTGCTCGGGAAAGGAGGTGTCAAGGATGATTTATATATGCTTGAAGACGAATCATTCGTTTTCTCATTATCTTGCTCTTTTAGTTCAACTTCATCTTCAGATATTAGTAGTGACATTTGGCATGCTAGACTAGGACATCCCCACTCGCGTGCATTAGGCTTAATGTTCCTTAGTATTTCATTTTAAAATGATGAATGTGAAGCTTGTATACTTGGTAAACATTGTAAATCGGTGTTTCCTAAATCTTCAACTATCTATGAAAATTGCTTTGATTTAATCCATTCTGATGTGTGGACTTCACCGTGTGCATCTCGCGAGAATCATAAGTATTTTGTCACATTCATAGATGAGAAATCGAAATATACTTGGATAACATTATTGCCATCTAAAGATAGAGTACTTGAGACATTTACTAATTTTCAAACTTATATCACTAACCATTACAATGCTAAGGTTAAAATTTTTAGAAGTGACAATGGTGGTGAATATACAAGCAATGTCTTCAAACAATTCCTAGCAAAACATGGCATTATCCACCAAACAAATTGTCCCTACACGCCCTAACAAAACGGTGTAGCTGAACGAAAGAATAGACATTTGATGGAAGTAGCGCGATCCATGATGTTTCACAACAATGTCCCTAAGAATTTTTGGAGTGATGCCTTAGTCTCGGTATGTTACCTCATCAATCGGATCCCCACCAAAATTCTTAATGACAACTCCCCATTTGAGGTACTCAACAAAACCAAACCTTCTCTTAGTCACTTACGTGTTTTTGGTTGTGTATGTTTTGTATTAGTACCCGGAGAGTTTCGGAACAAGTTTGATGCCAAAATCACGAAGGCTATGTTCATTGGATACTCTACCACCCAAAAAAGGTACAAATGCTATGATCCGGAGACAAAGAAGGTCCTAGTATCGCGGGACGTCAAGTTTGTGGAAAGGAAAGGTTACTACGATCAAAGGGATTGGGAAGACTTGTAAGATCTTTCCCATACCTCCTCGGACCGAGCCACCAACCTTAGACGGATCCTAGAGACGCTTGGGATCGTAAGCACAATCGAAGTCAGAACGTGCCCAACTGAAGCTGCTACGTCTAGTCCAGCCGTGCCTAGTCAGACCGCGCCAAGTACAACACCGCTGTCCACTCTCCTTGGCCATGAGGGGGGCAACCAAAACGAGACACACTCCGACGTTCATGACCAAGGCGAGTCAAGCGAAAGCCCACTGTCCGACGTCCATGACCAAGACGAGTCAAGCTCCGACGTTCATGATCAAGGAAATAATGAATCAACCGAGCCAAGCCCCATTGTCCAACAACAACCGGTCACACTAAGGCGAAGCACAAGAGAGAGGTCTTCACCAACAACATGAAAAAACAAGCGATTTTTGTACAATTGCAATGCGGTGGCTCATCCAACCCAAGCCGTGTGCACATTAGCATATATTCCTCAAGAGCACATTGTTCCTCGGGAAACTTGACCAAGAATACATTCCAACAAGTTATGAAGAAGCAAAGAAACACAAGGTGTGGAAAGAGGCGGTAGGGGAAGAGTGCAAAGCGATGGTACAAAACCACACTTGGGATGAAGCCGACTTGCCAAAAGGGAAGAAGACCGTGAGCTCCAAATGGGTATTCACGATCAAATACCTTACTAGTGGTGACATCGAAAGGCACAAGGCGAGACTTGTGGCAAAGGAATTCACACAAACATATGGAGAAGACTACAATGACACATTTGCTCCCGTCGCCAAGCTACACACCGTAAGGATTATCTTGTCGCTTGCCGCAAACCTAGATTGGGATCTATGGCAAATGGATGTCAAGAATGCCTTTCTTCAAGGAGAGCTAGAAGACGAGGTGTACATGACTCCTCCACCGGGTCTTAAGACTCAATCACACCGGGGAAGGTTCTAAGATTAAGAAAAGCTATCTATGGGTTGAAACAATCTCCAAGAGCGTGGTACCACAAGCTTAGCATGACCTTAAGAGATCGAGGGTTCAAGAGATCGGAGTCGGATCACACACTCTTTACCTTGAAAAGACAAGAAGGCATAGTGGTGATTCTTATCTATGTTGATGATATTATCATCACCGGAAATGACAAGGAAGGTATTCGAAGTACCAAGGAGTATCTCAAATCCGTGTTTGATATCAAAGATCTCGGTGAGCTCAAATACTTCCTAGGAATCGAAGTGTGCAGATCCGAGGAGGGACTCTTCATATCACAACGGAAATACATTCATGATCTCTTGAGTGAGACCGGAAAGTTTGATACAAGACCAGCCAAGACACCTCTCGAAGAAGACTATAAAGTAGAACGAGAGGGGGAGATTGAAGATAGCTTATTCGAAGACGTAAAACAATACCGGAAGATGGTGGGCAAACTAATCTACTTGACCATCATGAGACCCGACTTGTGCTTTGCCGTGAACCAAGTAAGCCAACATATGCAAGCCCCGAATATATACCATTGGAATATGGTAGACCGCATCCTAAGATATATCAAAGGAACCGCGGCTTACATTTGGATGGGTCGCAATGAGAGCTCGTAGATAGTAGGATATTACGATGCTGATTGGGCCGGTGATAGAAGAGATAGATGATCCACAACCGGCTATTGTACATTTATAGGAGGAAATTTGGTCACTTGGAAGACAAAGAAGCAAAAGGTAGTTGCTTGTTCGAGTGCCGAGGCCGAGTATCGGGCTATGAAGAAGCTAACCAACGAGCTCACATGGATTAAGGCTATCCTCAAAGAATTGAATATTGACACTCAAGGTCCCATAACCATGCATTGGGACAATCAAGCGGCCATACACATTGCTTCAAATTCGGTATTCTACGAGCGCACCAAACATATTGAAGTGGATTGTCATAAGGTGCGCCAAGCTATTGAGAAAGGACTTATCTTGCCTTGTTATACAAGAAGCTCGGATCAACTCGCGGACATTTTCACCAAGGCCGCAAGCTTGAAGGTGTGCGAGTTTATACACTCCACGCTCGGACTCGTAGAGATCAAGTAGCCGTGAGATTCATACTCTTTTTCCTTATGTATGTTTTTGTCCCACGTGGTTTTTCACACAAATGTTTTAATGAGGTGAATCTTGTCGGTTCCAAACTTATCTCTACGGCTAAGCTTGAGGGGGAGTGTTAAACTAAGATGGATTAGTGTGATCATGTGTTGTACCTAGAAGACAAGACAACATTGGTAAACTAAAGCATGTGTAAACTAGTTCTACCTAGAAGACAAGACATCATGGATACACTAAAAAGGAAGCATGGATTAAAGAGAAGCATGGGTTAAAGCATGGGTTAAAGAGAAGCATGAGTTAAAGGAGAGCATGGGAGACATCAAAGCATGGGTTAAAAGAAAAGCATGTCATTTGTTCTTCTATATATAGATTGTAAATCAAAGCAAATCCAATAATGATCCCATCCTAAAACTCTAAATTCTGCAATGATATTCTTTGTCCTTAATCTCTCATTCTAAATATTTATTCCGCATAATTCTAACAATGAATGCTTTCATCCCCAATTCTATCGATCCAAACTCGCTTTTTCTTTCTCCACTTGGTTCCTTTTCTCTGCATTTGGTATCCTCAGCTCCCTCGTCCGCTTCTTTTTCCGGCTTTTCTGGCGAACGTCACCGCTTCCACGACCAGGATTAGAGATCGGACCTCTTCCACTAGTTCCTCTAGATATTCTCTGGCTTTTCCTCTGGTTCAATTTCCGATTTCTGCGTCTCACGGATCTCATGGCCTTGTAGAATGCGGTAAAGAAGCTCAGGGAAATCCTGAAAGTAACCAAATTTTGAGAGGGGTTCGAGATTACAAGCGAGGGTTTTGGGATGACAACCATGGAGCCATAAAGCCGCCGTGTAAAACCCTTGCTTGTCGGATTTTCCGGTACCTCGGACTTTACGAAGGTTACATATAAGCTTTAGAGTGGTTAAAGCGTCGTGGTCCCAAGCCGCGATGAGTCTCTCCTCAATGTCTTTCTTGGAGGAGCTTGGAACAACATGGAAGAAGAAGTCAAGGCAAGGATTACCGGCGGAGAGATATGTGTCCGCTCCGTTCTCGGTCAGGCCTCTACGAGGAGAAGAGTGATCCTTGACTTTGGATGATTTGTTGAAGTTTGAGACCATCGCGTCCATGAATGGATCGCTTGGACCAGAAGATGTTTTGCGTTTTCCGGTGACAGGCTCTCGGAGCTCCGGTGGACCAACCAAAGGAGAAGACATGGTTATAGAAAAATAGAGATTAAGAAATTAAGGTCGTTGTTTTTCTGGTGACTGTGAGTAAAACCCTAGGCGTAAGAATAGGTTCTCTTATGCATAGAGGTTGGTGAAGAGATCTAATTATAAGAAAAGTATGTATATATGTGACCGACTTGGTCTTCTAAGATTTACATAAACTAGAAAAGTATATTTACCAAATATTAATTATGGAAGATATGTGTACATACATAATTAAGAGGGAATCTATCGTACTATAGATATGCAGAAATATGATTCGTTGCCTTGGTGTCACGCTTTTATAAAAAGTTATTGGAGACGAAAAAAGTTTAAGAGTTACTTAGATACATGTCTCTCACGTGTTGACAAAGATGTAGTTAATGCAGCCGATGCATCACTAGACAAGGTGCAGTTTTCCTTAATTCGCTTTCTCACTTTCTTATTTGACTCAGCCTTTTTCTATATACAATAACTCTAGTTACAAACTTACAATATGTTAACGGAAACAGGGTTAGTGATAAATCTTTTGTAGTGATAAACAGGGTTAATTAGCAATGAAGTGTGCCTGCTTGCTAAGTCGATCAATAACCACCAAGATGCAATGTTTACCATAAGAGGGAGGTCCTCAATGAAATCCAAACTAATAAGACTCCAAAACCCCAAGAGGAACAGGTAACGGGTGGAGTAAACCTGGGAGAGCAGCTAAGTCCGGCTTATTTCTCGGACAAATAATTATGCACCTCCAAGCTCATCTTAGGCTAGTAGAAGAGGGATTTAACTCTATGAAGAGTGGCATCCCGACCAGAGTGACCACCAATGGCAGAGTCATGGAACCACTTGAGGATTTGCAATCGGATCTCAGAATTATTGCCAACCACCAGCTTTCTCTTATGTCGTAGCTCATTATAACATAAGAGAAAGAAGGATTAGAGCACTAACTTAGAGATCAGAAATAATCTTCTGTAGTTTGTTGTTCTGAATAATTTTTCCAAAATGGCAAATTGTCTTTACAAGTAATGTGTTGGTACAAAACCAACTTAACCGATATATCGGTTTTAACAAATGAAATAAGATCAACTAAAAGATAACCAAAGATAGATTGAGAACCGGATAACACAGTACCTATATACGCCTTCTTCTTTAATCTTATACTAGATTTTGACCCACACCAAAACGTGAGATTAAATATTCAAATATATTTTCTAATTGATTTTAATATTTAGACGTGTATTCTAATCTTTATAAACGTACAAAAAATGATATATATTGTGTATAAATGTAATAAAATTAAATTTTTACTAAACATATTTCAATGTCATATGTTTTGATCAATTTTGCATAAAATATTAAAACTAATGCAAATGTTATTTATTTCAATTTATTTGAAGTGTCAAATTGAGATTTATTATGTGTGTAAATAATAGAGTATGCGATAAATCAAATAAATATTAGATTTATATAAATTTGTCTGGATGTAACAAACAAAAAATATATGTTTTCTAATAATAAAAATGTAGAAATATTTGTAAGTGTAGTTATCATCTACAAATAAATAAATTTTTATAAATATAATAATAAAAAGCTTTTTTTTAATATATCAATTTTTTTAAAATAAATAGATGATGTAGTAAGTCTAAATATTACATTTAGTTAAACTTAACTCTGTAAATTATATATTAATAGATTTATGTTATAAAATTAATAAAAACATATAGAGATTTCCACTATAACATATAGTTTTAACTAAAATATTTTCATCAGTTAATTTAAATAACATATTCTTTAAAACCCTCACTGAATAATACATATGATTTTTTCACCAAATGTATATTCAATTAGTGGTATTTTTAAAAAAAAATATGCATTTAGTCTAAATATCATGCAATACTGGAGATATATCTTTGTTATTTTTAATTTCTTCCGTATATAAAAAATCATGAATTGTTTTTGGGACATTTGCAAAAATGCCACTTTTGGTGTCCATTTACAAAAATGCCACTAATTATGAACTTTTAGAGCCTAAATCTTAAAATTATAAACCCTAAAAAATCTTTTGACCCCTAAAACTCCTTAAACCCTCAAAACTAAACTCTAATACAATATTGTTAACTCAAACATAAATGATATAATGAATAAATAATTTTGAAAAGTGGCATTTTTGTAAAGATTGTAAAAAAGTGACATTTTTGTAAAGTGACACTTGAAAAATGATATTTTCTGAATTTTTTTTTTTTAAATATTCTAATTCCGTATTCAACGCATGTCAAAAAAATCTAATAGTTATTGAAAAAATATATTCTCACATATACTTTATATTTATTAAATAAAATCTTCCATATTAACTACTACATATTCTTTACTTTCATATTTGTTTAATAATTATATATTGTATATGTGATATAAATTTAGTCTAATTATTTACATAATAATGTTATTAAAAAAAATTAATAACTTTCCTTAAAAATTCCTTAAAACTTTCTTTGGATGACATCTAGAATTTTTACTTAGTGTCTTCTTTGTATGATATAATTAAACTTCGTAAGTTTTTTTTTTTTTAAATGTTGGATACTCGAAATGATATCGTCCAACGTTTATGGGTACCTCATGGATAGTTATTGATTTTGATTTTCGTAGTGGAATAGGATCGATTAGTTAAAAACCATAAAAGAATATGCTCGGTTTAGCTGTATTTAACGCATGTCAAAAAAATCTAATAGTTATTGAAAAAGAATATTCTCACATATACTTTATATTTATTAAATAAAATCTTCCATATTAACTACCACATATTCTTTACTTCCATATTTATTTAATAATTATATATTGTATATGTGATATAAATTTAGTCTAATTATTTACACAATAATGTTATTAAAAAAAATTATTGTGTTTACAATTGCCCACCTAGTTTACAAATTTTACGTAACAATGAATTATTATTGTTTTCGTTTATAAGAAAAAAAAAACCAAATTCATGGGCTCAATTTACTTATATCATTATGTTTTAAATTCAATCCACAATTAGTCAGATGGTCTTGCTCATTTCGTTATAGTTTTTTTTTTTTGGTCGAAAATATGATTTAATTGAAGCTAAACCGGTTGTGAATTGGGTTGAATCGAGTACATAGAGAGGACCGAAATTGCTAGGTTATCGGCTTTAACTAGGGGTGGGCGTTTCGGTTTTTGGTTCGGTTACGATTCGGTTTCTTCGGTTTTTTGGTTTATCGGTTTTACAAAAACTCAAACCATATAGAAACCGTTTGTATTCGGTTTCTTCGGTTTTTCGGTTTATCGGTTTTACAAAAACTAAAACCATATATAAACCGTTTGTCTTTCGGTTCGGAATACTTTTGGATCTTTTGGTTTATTTCATTATATTCGTAAGAAAACAATATATATAAAATCAAAATTGTCAAAAAGTTAAAATAAAATATGAATTAGACGAAATAAAAAAATTAAAGAACAAAATCCAAAACTAATAAATTGTAAACTTAATCTTATTAAAATTTGTAGGTTTAAACTTAATCTTATAAAAATTTAGAGGAAACTAGAAAAACATTCTTATTATCATCATCAACCATTATTGTTCGTGTCTTTAAATTTAAACTGTTTCTGATATTCTAAACAACAAAATAAAAAATAAATAAACATCAAGAACTAACTACAGAATGTCAAATGAAGACCTAGAAAATAATTTAAAATCAACAAAGAAGCAAACATGTCTAAACTAGAAGAATTATCAATACATACTTTATAAAGAATCTATATAATTTGGCTAATTAGTACACCTCTATATGACTAAAGTTTCTTAAAGTAATAATAATAATAATATAAATTTCTTCAAAAACCGAAAACCCGAACGGTTTTACGGTTGTTAAACCGAAACCAAAATAATTTTAAAATAGAAACAAACGGATTTATAGATAAAACCGAAACCGAACCAAAACACTTAATTACGGTTCGGTTCGGTTTGGTTTTTTTCCCACCCCTAGCTTTAACATTTTTCCCCTTTAAACGTATTCAAATATTACATGAAAATTGAGAGATAGAATCGAGATATCATGGAGAATTCCATAGATTTCTAATTGTTGATTCTTCAAAGTGATCAGATTAATGAGGATCTGTGAATCCGAAGCCAGTCCGAGGTTCCTACAGTCCGTAATTCGTCGCTTGTAGCAGAACTTCGCGAACTGCTATTGCTTCCGCCATTAAAGGTGAGGAGATATGAGGTTTCGCGCCTTTGTAGATGATTTGATCTTGTTTAGTTATAGTTTAAGGTTCTTCTTTTGTGGTATTAAACTTCTTTCCTTTTTATTTAATAAAAAACCAATAATAATTTTTTGTATATTATTTGAGAACTGATTTTTTAGAGTGTGCTTAATATTTACATGTCAACTTTACAATCAATCTTAACAAAAAAATATGACATGGCAAACAATTTATTATGACATGGCAAAAAATATTTAATAGCTAAATTTATATCTCTTATCATAAATAAAATAAAATAATTTTGACTAATATTTTATAATATTTTGGTTTTCAATAATCAAATTTTAGAACACTTTCCTATATCAAATATATTTTTACTGAAATTTATAATAAAAACTACCAATTTTTAAAAAAATAATATACATATTCTTTTGTTTTTTAAACACAAGATAGTATTGTATAAACCAAAACATTAAAATCGATTTTGTAATCAACTTACTTTGCAATGTTTTATTGATCTTACATAATATTTTTTTGTCTTTTTTAATAGCATCCATTCTTTAAGAATTGGAAAAACATAGTTATCATTCTTCTTTAAAAAGATAAAATTTGAAAAAAAAGTATTTTTAATACAGTATATCTTATTATATAAAAGAAGACACAAATGATGAGAACGCGAGACGTAAGCAAAATTCTAATTCACTTGATCTTGACATGTGTTTATTGTTGATCAGATGATGATGTGTATTAAAATTAAATTTATATAAAAATGAAAATGAAAAACGAACAGGATAATTGTCAAGTAAGTAACCAAATAGTAAAGAAACAAAATTTCTTATTGTCAGTACTAATTACGAGAAAAAGAAAAATTTTAATAGTCCACACTAGCTAAATTAAAAAATATATATAATAGTTTAAACTAAATAAAAAATTAAATTAAAAAAGAAAATAGAGAGAGTAAACCATAAAAAAAAAAGTAGAGAGAAAAAAATTAAGTAAAAAAAATATTATCGATGAGAATTTGACATATAAGCAAAATTATAACTCACCAGATCCTGACATGTGTCCAATATTGATCGGATGATGATATGTATTAAAACTTAAAATTAATTAAGAAAAGGTAAATTTAAAAATGGAAAATGAACAAAATAATTGCCAAGCAACTAACCCAATAGTAAATTTTTTTTTTAATCATCGGAGAAAACTAATTATAATAGTTTAAAAAAATTATAAAAAAAAAATTAGGATGGAAAATAGAGAGACTAGAAAAAAATTAAAAACAAAAAAACAAAAGTAGCGAAGAAATTGAAATTTTAGTTAAGAAAAAAACATGAATGATAAAACAAAAGAAATTTTATAAATTGAGAAAAAAAAAAGAATATGAAAATCTTAATGTTAAAGTTTATATGCACAAACATTTCAAAGGAAAAAAAAATTTATAAACATATTTACTTTGTAAACATAGTTATAGAATATTACAAAGAAAATAAAAATCTTCTACATATATTTTTCAATGTTAAAAAAAGAAACTATATAAAATGAAACTTTATACATGTTATAAAACAATAATAATATATTTACTGTTAAGATTCAAAAGTGTAAGATTTGACGATTATATATCTCTATGAAAAATAAACCGATGACATCAATGACATTTATCAATCATAGATTTATATATAATGTTTGATAAAACTTTTATAAAATATTTTATAGATTTTTATGCGATTATTCAAATAAATATATTGTTTTATGATTTAATCTATAATATTTTAATTTTTATAAGATTTTATGATATAGTTAATTGCTGTAAGAATTTTTTTTTTTTGCTATTAAAGATATGATTTTATTCCATTTGTGTATATATATTTTTGGGTTTGCATAATATGAATTAGGACATGAGAATTAAGATAAAAAATTAAACTTTAATGGTTTAAAATTCATGTTTAAATATTTTAAAATATTTTTGTAATTTAAAACTTAAATTTTGATATTAATAATTTTTAATGTGTTTATTCGCGTATCAATGCGGATCTTAATCTAGTATATATATATATATATATATATATATATATATATATATATATATATATATATATATTTTACAAATGGGATAGTTGACTACATATTTTACAAAAACAACGGATATGTTTAGTCCATAGAAGAATAACAAAAACATAGAATTAGAGCTCTTTTAAAGGCATCAATGCACATACTTATTATCATAATGGTGGAGATTAATCTAGAATCGAAATGTATATTTTTATTTTAAATTTTACAGAATTTTTTTCATGAAATTCATGGAAGCTTATTAATATCTCTTTAAATAATATGATGGAGAGGCTCTTCGGCCCAATCTTTTCATCTTGCATTTTTTTGGGTTTCTTATAACATTTTCTTATTAGATATTTTTTTGGTCATGAACCCCTTTAAAATCCTTTAAACCTTATTCTAAACTGAGCACACAATATATTTTGGGTTGGGTTAGTTTGACTTTAGTCGGTTAGTTGGTGGAGAAGGATCGATTAGTTAAAGCAAAAAAAGAATATTCTCGGTTTAGCTGGTTTACATTTACCCATCTTGTTTATAAAATTTAATTGTTTTCGTTTGTAAGAAGATCGTTTTGGTTTTAGTTAAATCGACAATTAACCTTTTGCAGTATGACGTTGAACTTGTTTGCTTTTTATTTAATCAGGAACCAATGATAAATCAATAAATCCCTGGGGGTTTGAATATTATTCATAACAATTGAACAAAACCAAATGTGGCTATAACCCAACCGGGTCAAGCCCAAAAACACCAACGACAAAGCCCAAAAACTCTAATAAAGAGACGGTCCATCAATCCAACCCAACCCGACCCGACTCAAAAGCCAGAATGTTTTCGTTTTCAATCGATCACAACAAGCTGCTTGTACTCTTCTCCGGCGATTACAGCCTCCATGATTATCATCGGATCAATCTCTCCATCATTATCCAAAAACATCTTTATCAAATTCTTCGAAAACCCACTCACCATAGCCACTCCTTTCTGACTCGCCATCACCGGCGTTGACTTCGAATCTCTCAGATTCCAAAACACAATCTGCGGCACAGCTTCACCGTACCCTTTCTCTTTGTACTTCCTCACAATCGCTTCGTAATCCGTTTCCCATCCACCTGGAGTCGGAATCGGCCCTTGACCATAGTATCCACCATAGTATCCACCACCATAATGCGCCGATTGCTTAACTCTAGCTTGATCGAACTCCATGTCACTGAACACGAAAACTTTCTTGACCATCTCCTCCGGTTTTAGTTTCCCTTCCACTGCAACTTTCAGAATCAGATCGAACACTTTCTGAAAATCAGTGTTCATATTCCACTTCATTCTCCTCACAAACTCTGTTTTCGTTCTCAAGTCGTCTCCTTTCACCAAATGCATTTCTGGATTTGCGCTGAAAGTTATAAGCTTTCCTTTCCATGGGTCTTCGGATAGCTCAGAGACGAGTAAACCCAGAGCGACTGCAACCTCCATTGGAGTACCGCTCATAGATCCCGACACGTCGGAGATAGCGATGCAGTTGGTTAAAGAACCCTTCTTTTTCAGATCTTCAACCATTCGTTTCCATTGAAGCTCAGCTACTTTTCCACCGTCTCCACCGTTCAATTCTCCGATTATATCGTGTGGTAACAAAGCTCCCGCGGCGATTGTCGTTTTCCCTGATTTCGCATCTTCTAGATACTTCTGAAATCTCTCCTCGTCGTGTTTCAGGAATATGTCCTTGTATGATTTCATAGCCACCGATGCTACACGATTGTAGGGAAGAGATTCCCAATCGCTAGCTCCCATGTAAACCTCAGGGAGTTGCAGAGTTTTCCGAAGAGGAACAAGAACCTCCTTCCTTAACCGATCACGAACTCTGTACGCGTAGTGAGCAGCTTCTACACCTTCGTATTCAGGGAATGTTTCACGAGGAAAGAGCTTCTTAGCGATGCTCTCGCAGATCAGAGTTGCTTTGTCGAAGGAAGAATCAAGCGACGGACACCACTTAGCCGCTAGAGAGATCTTGTTTGTTTCTCCGGAAGTCAAAAACTCGATGTCTCTTCTCAAGTGATCTGAGAATAAATCAGAGACTCGTTCATGGAGGAACCTATACTCTGGATCCTGAGCATATCTAGTGAATGCTTGCATCCCCAATTCTATCTTCTTCTCCTTCCGATCCAAACTCGCTCTCTCTTTCTCCACTTGGTTCCTTTTCTCTGCGTTCGCTATCCTCAGCTCCCTCGTCACCGTCGGCTTCTTTTTCCGGCGAACGTCACGGCTTCCATGACGAGGATTAGAGAAAGGAGCTCTTCCACTACCTCTAGATTGTCTCTGGATTCCTCTTTTCCTCTGGTTCCATTCCGATTTCTGCGTCTTGCGGATATCGTGTCCTTCAAGAATCCGGTAAAGAATCTCCGGGAAATCCTTAAAGTAACCAAATTTGGAGAGAGATTCGAGGTTACAAGCTAGGGTTTTGGGATGACAACCGTGGAGCCATAAAGCCGCCGTGTAAAACCCTTGCTTGTCGGATTTTCCAGTACCTCGGACTCCACGAAGGTTACATATAAGCTTTAGAGTGGTTAAAGCATCGTGATTCCAAGCGGCGACGAGTCTCTCCTCAATAGATTCCTTGGGGGTGCTTGGAACAACGTGGAAGAAGAAGTCGAGGCAAGGATTACCGGCGGAGAGGTACGTGTCGGCTCCGTTCTCGGTCAGGCCTCTACGAGGAGCAGAGTGATCCTTGACTTTGGCTGCTTTGTTGAAGTTTGAGACCATTGCGTCCATGAATGGATCGCTTGGACCAGAAGATGTGTTGCGTTTTCCAGTAACAGACTCTCGGAGCTCTGGTGGACCAACCAAAGGAGAAGACATGGTTATAGAAAAGTAGCGATGAAGAAAAGTAGTTTTTTTTTTTGGGTGATTGTGAGAGAAACCCTAGACGTGAGAATAGGTTTTGTTTATGCATAGAGGTTTGCGAAGAGTTCTATTTATAAAAAAAGGTATGTATGTATGTGATCGACTTAGTCTTCTAAGATTTACATAAACTAGAAAAGTATATTTACCAAATATTAATTATGGAAGATATATACATTTTTATGAGAGAATAATCTACAGAATGCAGAAATCTGATTCGTTGCCTTGGTGATCACGCTTTTATAAAAGTCAAAGTCTATTGGCCATAGGATCCTCTTTTTCGTGGAGACGAAAAAAAAGATAATGTGTATAAAAGTCGGTTTGTATTATAAATTGGGGCAGCTCAGTGTAATATTGGGCCATGAGCAAAAGAATTGGGTATGTAAACGACTAATGTTTTAATTAGACAATCTCCATTACTTAGCCCTTTATGGGTTTTTAACAAAAATTTTAATATAAATTTTGCATTATCCAAAGTCGAGAACCCTATTAGGATTTTTAAATTTTGTTCCCCTCCATTGACTAGAACCTCTAAAAAGTTATTAAGAATAAAAAAATATATATTTTTAAAATTATTTTATTTTAAGTATAAATTATTTTGTTAAAATTTGAAAACATACTACATTTTATAAAATCTAAATTATACTGTATTTCATGAAATTTTAAACATACATTGCATAAAAACAATTAAAACATAAAATTGCAAATTATAAACGAAAAAACGTAAAATGATATAAAACCTATAAAAGCACGATAAGAACATAATTAACTCAGTTGTAATCTTCAGTTGTAATATTTACTTGTGCCAAATTTTTTCCATATATGCTCAACCAAATCAGCTTTCAATTGTTTGGGTTTTGCCATATTTACCACAAAATGATTTGGGTTTTCTCTATTCAATCTAAAGTTTTTGATTTTAATATCATTCAATGTTTAATATCTCTCTATACGTGAATAATTCAAAATTATCAAAGAACAGAATTTTTTACTCTGTTTCTGGGTTTTAGTCATCTGTAAATTTTTGTGTGTCTGTGGTATGCATTTAATGGCTTCCTATGAAAAATATATTTTCATAACATTTTCAAGAAGAAATAAATGCAGGATTATTGAGAGATTGAGATAAGTTTTGGTTATCAATGTAATAATAACAAGAGAAATTTCAAAAAATGCTACTTTTCAAGTGTCACTTTACAAAAATGTCACATTTTTGAAATCTTTACAAAAATACCATTTTTTCAAAAAAAAACTTTTATATTATTTATGTTTGGGTTAATTATGTTCTATTATGGTTTCGTTTTGAGTGTTTAGGGGATTTTAGGTGTCAAAACATTTTTTAGGGTTTATAATTTTAAGATATAAGTTTTATAAATCTATAATTAGTGCCATTTTTGTAAATGGACACCCCTAAGTGGCATTTTGCAAATGTGCACACAAAAAGTGGCATTTTTGTAATTGCCCTAATAACAATAAGAAGATCATAGGAATCCCTGAAGATAACATTCCTGATGGTCGTGATTTTTTTTTTTTTTTTTTGAATTACCAGGAGGTTCGGGGCCGAAACCTGTAATCCCCACAGACCCGAAACTGCAGCATTTAATATTAGTTTCGTCCCAAGAGCCACTTGAATCAGCGACCTCTAGGATTTGTTTGAGATCTTTACCAGTTGAGCAATTGGCTCTTCTTTTTGCTGGTTTTAGACTTCAAAAGACAAGTAGTTTCTCTTGTTTATCAGGTGTTGCTTTAAGCGGGAACCCTACATTAGCCAATACGAATATCTGCAATGGAGTGATTGGTTCTGAGATTTTACCATCTCTAGATTCACCGAAATCTTTCAGGAAAGTTCCGTCTATCTGGTCCTACCAATATACATTCCAAGTTTTTTCCTGACAGGATCTAAGCCTTCCAACACCTAATGCATCATAAAGAGTTTAATATACAAAAAACTGAAACTAAGAGATTCATGGTAGTACGAATTCAAACAACTATTGCAGAAGGTTATCTGAACAAAGCAAGAAAGTGAAACATATAGATTAAAGGAATTACTTGAATGTGCTCAGAACTGTAATCCTTAGAGGTGGAGCTCTCTTGAAGAGACTCAGTGTCCATGGTCGATGTCTCGATTACATAAAGGACCTAGGCGAGACCGCATTTCTTAGTACAAGTCTTTGACTCAAATTCATCGAATTCAACTTTCATCTACAAGTGATTTCACTGAGAGATCAAAAGCATATAAGAACACAAACAAGTCGATAAAAGGTCGTCGGGCTTAATCGAGTGGCCCAACTTGAGTTTGATTTTTATTTTTTATTTAAGAGTTTTAAATAAATGTCTTAATTTTGTGAATAAATATTTTTTTACAAAGATTTTGTTCCTTTTTTTTTTGGTAAACCATTCGTAATTATTTTTGATTTGTCTCTCTAGTTTATTACTCGTTGATCGTTTGTTTCTAACTAGGTGATTCCCCGCGTAATACGCGGATGAAATATTTTCTAATTTTCTAAATATCAAACTAATTAAAAAAACCTTCATTTCATGATTAAACATTACAAATGGTGTTCGATTAAAATTGTAGTCCTCTTAGATCTTCATCTTCTATCTCTTAATTTACTAAATGAATTTATTTTCATATGTTATATTTTAGGTAACTTGTGTTCTTCCACTATTTTTAATTCTTATTCTTCTGAAAAAACTAAATAAAAATAATTAAAATGAGCATGATTTGGAGTAAATTTTGAATTAGGATGAAGAAATTGGTAAAACAATTATTTTCAAGCTTTTTCAAATGTTGAAGATAACATTAAAAAAGATGAAGTCATTACACATTCTTTATTAAATTCATAAAATATAAATTCATAAAATAGAAAACAAACAATAAAATAGAAAACAAATAAAAGAAAAGAGAAATTTGGTTCAAAAAATATGTTTACGTGTATAAGATTTTAAAAATAAATATGAGGATAGAAATATGAATTTGACAACTTTCACCCCAAACACGTATGTATATAATATATAAAATTATGTTAAGAGAAAATTTTTGATCAACTAATATTATTTATAATTTCTAATGTCTCACCATATACAATATCACGAACATATACAATTTTTAGTATATTTTTGTTAAAGATAATTAGGTTTACCTATATCCAAGTATTTTTTAAAAAAAAATATCTTAATCAATATCTCATTATCTTCTTGTTCTTTAAGATCACGATTATATATACATATATATTTTTTTAATATATTTTTGAATTATTAATTAAAATCAAATTGTAGATAATATTGTATTTATTAGTAGTTTCATTTGATAAAGACTAAATTTCGGAAAAAATATATTATTTTTATTAGTTTTGTGGATTATGGATGAAGCATATATAGATGACATTATTTTAAGGAACGTTAGCAACGTATAAGAAGATTTTTTTTTTGTAATTCAATTTTTTTTCATAATATTATTTTGTCTTGGAAAACAATTTGATCATAATATTTGTTCTTTTCCTGAATTTGAACTATTTTTATTTTATGATATAAAGACTTAATTATGTTGATTAATGATAGGTTAATATTTTTTAAAAGAGAATAGGTAAAAAACATTGTGTGAATATAACTCACTTATTTTAAATTATCAAGTCTGTTTATTGTTATTAGTGTAACTTTATAGCAAATTATTAATTGATTAGCAATGTAATAAGGGACAATGGCAATCGATAATTGAATTTTGAAATCTTAATTTTTAATTTCAATTTATAATCACAATAGTAATTTGTCTTTTGATCTTTTTTTTTTGGGTGGCCAAATGTTTCTTTAAATTTGTTTAAGTTAAAATTGATCCATATTTTTTTAAAAAAAATCCATAAATAAATATTTGCAAATATTTTTTCATCACAATCAAAACTTTAAAAGGTAAGAAATAATTAGTCTCTTACCATGTCATAATTTCTAGCCATGTCATAATTTCTAGCCATGTCATATTTTATTTGGAAAAGTGAATGTGGAGATGACACATAAGCATACTCTCACAAATCACTTTCCAATTAATATATAAGGGATTGCATTTTGATTTGTGATATCGTTCCATGGTCGTGGTCAAGGGGTAAGCACTATACACAGCACAGCTTTGATCATTATACAAATGTCACATTATTTGAATTATTTCTTGAGCTCATTTACAGGTCTTAACTTTATGAAGGCAGAGTACTCTGTTTTCCTGCATCATTCTAGAGCTAGGTCATTGATGTTTTAATTTTCTTTGCTTGTGTAGGACGTAACCAGAAGAAACCACAAGCTCTTGTGAAGCCTGCTGTCTTGAACACAATTAATGGTTTATATGAGAAAATAAAATACAAAACCCATCTCAGGTTCTATCAAGAAAAAGGGCAAAGATGAGTCGACTTAAGGAATCAGAGAATTCACAAGCAATTTGGGAAAGATAGACATAAGGGCGATAAAGCAACTATCTAAATTTACAAGAACAAAAAATCATATTGCAAAAAGATTCAAATATATAACAAGTGAAATAAAGACTACCTCTGATCAACATACAAAATGGAGATACGAGTCGCACAATGACAAAACTCCCAACTCTCATTCATACATAATTTACATATAAACATGTAGAAATATCTGCAGCAGCATGAACCAACCAACCATCAGGAAAAGAAGAAGCTAAATGCTTTAACCAGACACAATACGATGCACGAACGTTTGAGAAAAAAAGTTGAATACCAACTATACATCCAGAAGAGGGGGTTTGATCTTTTATTTATAACATGAAAACAAGTTATCCTAATCTCTTGTTGAAATAACCAAGGGTCAAGCCCAACAACAACACTAAACAAATGGCTACAATAGCCACCAAGTTAGTTAAAAACCAACTAATCCTAATCTTCTTCTTTGAAGTCTCCACGAGAGACAACACGTTTCCTTTGTCACTTGTTGTCTTGTTGCTAACATCATCATCAATTACAACAAGCTTCTCATTCTCTTCTCCTGATATACTTGTTGTCTTGTTGCTTGTATCATCATCAATTACAACAAGCTTCTCATATTCTTCTCCTGATATTGCAGCCTCCATCATCTTCATTGGATCAATCCCTCCATCATCAGAATCATCATCATCATCATCCATTGGAGATATCTCACCGTCATTATCCAAAAACATTTTGATCAAATTCTGCGAAAACCCACTCACCAAAGCCACTCCTTTCTGGCTTCCCGTCACCGGCGTTGAATATGAATCCCTTAGATTCCAAAACACAATCTCCGGCACAGCTTCACCGTACCCTTTCTCTCTGTACTTCCTCACGATCGCCTCATAATCCGTTTCCCATTCAGCAGCACCGAATTCCGCCTCAGATTCCGCCTCAGATTCGGCCTCAGATTCCGACTCAGATGCCAACTCATATCTACGAGCTTGATCGAACTCCATGTCGCTGAACACGAAAACTCTCTTGACCATCTCCTCCGGTTTCAGTTTCCCTTCCACTGCAACTTTCAAAATCAGATCGAACACTTTCTGAAAATCAGTGTTTGCTCCCCACTGCATTCTCCTCACAAACTCTGTTTTCGTTCTCAAGTCGTCCCCTTTCACCAAATGCAGTTCTGGGGTTTCGCTGAAAGTGATGAGCTTTCCTCTCCATGGGTCCTCGGATAGCTCAGAGACGAGTAAACCCAGAGCGACGGACACCTCCATTGGAATACCATGCATAGATGCAGACACGTCGGAGATAGCGATGCAATTCGTTAACGAACCCTTCTCTTTCATATCATCAACCATTCGTTTCCATTGCAGCTCAGCGACTTGTCCACCGTCGTCTCCGCCGTTTAATTCTCTGATTATCTCGTGAGGTAACAGAGCTCCGGCGGCTATCGTCGTTTTCCCTGATCTCGCATCTTCCAAGTATTTCTGAAATCTCTCCGCGTCGTGCTTAAAGAAAATCCCTTTATATGATTTCATCGCCACTGATGCGACACGATTGTAAGGAAGAGATTCCCAATCTTTAGCTCCCATGTAAACCTCCGGGAGTTGCAGAGTTTTCCGAAGAGGAACGAGAACCTCTTTCCTTAACCGATCACGAACTCTGTACGCGTAGTGAGAGTCTTCTACACCTTCGTACTCCGGGAATGATTCACGTGGAAACAGCTTCTTAGCGATGCTCTCGCAGACCAGAGTTGCTTTGTCGAACGATGAATCGATCGAAGGACACCATTTAGCAGCTAGAGAGATCTTGTTTGGCTCACCGGAAGTCAAAAACTCCATATCTCTTCTCAGGTAATCTGAGAAGAGATCAGAGACTCGTTCATGGAGGAATCTATAATCTGGATCATGAGCATATCTAGTGAATGCTTGCATCGCCAATAGTAACTTCTTGTCCTTCCGGCTTACATCCACACGGTTAGAGAAAAAATCTTTTCTGCTAGCTCGAGATGATGGCCGGAGTGCTATTTTCCTCTTGTTCCATTCAGATTTCTGCGTCTTGCGGATCTCGTGGCCTTGTAAAATCCGGTAAAGAATCTCAGGGAAATCCTTAAAGTAACCGAATTTCGAGAGGGCATCGAGGTTACAAGCTAGGGTTTTGGGATGATTCTCATGGAGCCACAAAGCCGCCGTGTAAAACCCTTCTTTGTCGGATTTTCCAGTACCACGGACTCCACGAAGGTTACATATGAGCTTGAGAGTGGTTAAAGCGTCGTGGTTCCAAGCCTTGACGAGTCTCTCGTCAATAGATTCCTTGGGGGTGCTTGGAACAACGTGGAAGAAGAAGTCGAGGCAGGGATTGCCGGCGGAGAGGTACGTGTCGGCTCCGTTCTCGGTCTGGCCCACAGGAGGAGAAGAGAGATCTTCCATGGATGAATTGCTTGGAGCAGAAGTTGTGGTGGGTTTTGCGGGGACAGAGTAAGAGTCTCGGATCTCAGGTGGACCAATCAATGGAGAAGCCATGGCTACAGAGAAGTAGTGATGAAGAAAGGTCGTTGGTTTTTTTTTTTGGTGATTGTGAGAGAGAAACCCTAAACGTATGAATAGGTTTTCTTATGCATAAAGGTTGGTGAAGACATCTATTTATAACAAAAGTATGTATGTGACCGACCTAGTCTTTAAAGTTTTACATAAACTAGAAAACGGATATTTGCCATTATGGAAGATATATATAGATATTTATGACAGAATCTATTGTAATATGAAAAAATTGATTCGTTGCCTTGGTGATCACGCTTTTATAAAAGTCAAAAGTTTATTGCCTGGGCCAAAGGATCCCTCTTTAATCATATAAAGTCGGTTTGTAATATAAATTGGGCAGCTCATTGTATACAGTATTGGGCCCTGAGCAAAAGAATCATTGGGTTCGATGAGTGGACAGTTAACATAGAAGAGTGATGTTTATAGTTTCAGAGGTGTGATTTTGGAGCTTCTAACCGGTTGATCATATATATATATATGAAGAAGCGAGTTTGAATTACTTGTGCTTTAGTAGTAAGTTAGTAACTAGTGACATCTCATAACACAGAAATACGTCACAAGTAATGGTTTAAAATAAAATGCAAAAATCAAACTAACTAAATAGATTTAGAAGAAACATGTAAGGGAATTGTACATAGTGCTAGGTGTCTAGGAGCACGGACGAGAAGAGAGGTACTTTTCCACATGTCTTTGACTACACCGATGTTCAAAATCATTCCAATTCCAAGAGAGACTTGTTCCACAAGATGAGCTTGGCCAATCATATCGGGGCTGAATTGTTCAATGTTGGCGATTGGTAAGCAGTTCAAAATCTCGGTAACGAACTCAATCTCTTGTCTCTCTACATCCTTAAGAACCATGATTTTGGCTTGGGCCAAAATACTTAGATCATCATCTCTGAAAATACAAGTCTTTGATCATTACGGAAAATGTAAGTTCCAATGCTTCTAATTCATTTATTTAACTATCAATAGTGGAATAATGATTTGTATGTGCAAGTGATTTGAACATTTATACATGACAATCAAAACATAAATTTCATCTTCATTCTTTTTTGTTAAATCTAGGATGGTCATTTGTTTAAGTGGGCACAAGGACATCTGTAACATCAAGAAGAGACTCTGAACCATGTCTTGAAACGAAGCATATGGAACAGAGGAGTTTGACTATAAGGTTAGGTAAATGACCATATTTGCCCTGAGGAAGAGGACCATGGGAGCAAAACTTGAGTCTTCCTTGAATATTCCTACAAGTGCGGAGATCCCAAACCCGTACGGGTGAATCACGCGCAGAAGAAGCTGCTAATTCTCCATCTCGTTGAAATGCAATTCCGTTGATCTTGTTGCAAAATCTCTGCTCCTGTGTTTATACCCCACAATCTCCATCTCCAAGTCTTGTCAAAGCTTGTTACCCCGAGGTGTTTCCTTGATGAGACGACGATCCAAATAACCTTCGAAAAGTTTGTATGAGTGCTCCATCAGTTCTCCACAACTCTGCAGTTGGATCAGCAGAAGCAGTTGTAAGACAAAGATCCACAGGGGAGAACGCTACATCAGTTGCACGTTCTTTGTGATCCTTCAAGACAAGTCGGCTACATCTTACTGGCTGCTACCTCTCACGAGTACTTGCCTCACGGTCTATACCTCTCTGTTTTATCTCTTTCTCACTCTCAAGCACAAACTTGCATATCCTCCACATTTTTGCTCCTCTCCATTTGATTAGAGTTACTTGGACTATACTGTATTCCACCTAAAATGATATGTTATATCTTTCAATTCCAGAATTGTCGTGTTGGGCTCCGTCTATGGGTTTGATATAGTACCAAGTATCCTCAAGTAAACATTGACCGAGTATCCCATCTTTTGTTCCGGTCAGTCATCACATTGCAGTATGAAACCTGGATATTCCCAAAGACGAGAAAAGTGATGCATTTGTTCTCTAATCAGTCTTATAAAAGGTAAGACACAAGTGTTCTCGCGTAATAACACAAAGGTGACACAGACATTTCACAATGCCAGCAAGCTGTAGAGTTATTTATAGTAAATTAGATGGTTTAAAGATGAGTTGACGAGGACACAACTATGCCGGAGAAAGAGTGCTATTAGATATGAACTTGAGAGGAAGCGAAAATTTAGAGTTGCAAGGTCATGCATTAGCTGGATACACTTGATGCAAATGAAAAATATGAAGGTATATGCAAATGCAAATAGGAAAACTCTCAAATGCTCTAGAGGCCAAAGGCAAACAAGTAGAAACGGCTTTTCAACGAATGACTGAGAATCAGAGGAGAAACTCAAGCTCTTCATGACAAATACTCTTACCAAGGAGTTGAAGAACTTTGAGGGAAAGATCATGAGCAGAGTCGCTTCTACTTCTGATAACAAAGCCAAACAAGTAGAAACTGCTTTGCAACAGATTACTAAGAAATCAGAGGAGAAACTCGAGGTCTTCATGACAAAAAAAAACTCTTACCAAGGAGTTGAAGAAACATGAGGGAACGATCATGAGCAAAGTCACTTCTGAGGAGGTATATTATTTGATACTTTCAATATTTAAACAGCCTTCTCTCTGTGTGTTATATTTAATATTTTTCTCCTGATTCCACAGGAAAAACTCTCACATCTCAAAGGCAAACTAGTAGAAACGACTGAGAAATCAGAAGAAAAAAACTGAAAGTCTTCATGACAAATACTCTTACCAACGAGTTGCATAAACTAGAGGGAACGATCATGAGCAAAGTCGCTTCTGCATTTGATATATGCAGAGAGCAAAACGTGAGCTTAAAAAATACCTTGATCAGAGCACATCACTCGAAACTAAAAAAATCCAGAGTAGTCTTAGTGTCCGTCTGGAGTCAGACTTTGAACGCTTCTCCCAGCTTGAAAATACCTTAATAAGATTCAGAGCATATCACTGGAAACTCAGAGTATTCTTAGTGCCGGTCTGCAGTCAGACTCCGAACGCTTCTCCCAGCTTGCTCAAAGCTTAAGCCACGAATTATCAGAGTGCCAAAAAAGTCGAAAAGTTCGTTTTCTCTCTTTCATCCTTCCATTTATTTGTCAATTTCTAATCTCTAATCAGTAAAAAAGGGAAAATAATACTTAGCCCGTTTCTTTAGTTTGTACAGGCCTCCAAATCAGATTTATCAAAGCTTCTATCTGAAACAAAGTACGAACAAAGTTTTGCGTGGGCTCTACAAAGCAACGATCTCTCTATCGTATCGTGGCTATGCACTCAAGTCGATCTAAACAGTCTACTGGACGAGGATCCACGTCCAATCAGCCCACAATTGCCATCTGCACTATTACGCCAACTAGGATGTGGGATTGATGAAGATACAGCACAAAAGGTTGCTTGGATGAAGCTCGTATTTGGAGCAATCCCATTAGAGCAAAAGTTGGCGGTCCAGAGTCGTCCAACCTTCCTATTCGTCCTCTGAGATCTTTCCTATCAAGAGCAAGGCAAGAAGATTTGGCTGCCATCGGAGCTCTCTCAATATCTCTCTATGAGTATATTTCACGCCCATAAAAACCACTCACTGTAATACGTTTTCAGTTTTAAAACCTGTCTTTTTTTCCTTGTGACACATGGACTTAGAACATTCCTTTGAATTCTTCTCATGTCGACACTAGCTCTAATATCTCTCATGACTTCAGAATTATAAACATTTTAAAAAAATGGTTAGGAGAATAATCTTGAGAAAAGGCTCTTTCGTATGTATTAGAGAGTGAAATGGCTCTTTCGTATGTATGCTGGAGACATAACTTGGAGCTATTGTTGCAGGAGTCATATATAGTGTGATGTTTTATGCGGAAATTAGAGAATACAGAGTAAAGATTATGACAAGATTAAGAGAAGATTTAGAGAGAAAACATGATATTTATTTTCTCATAAGATTATATATATATTTTTTTTTTTTAATATGACATCATTTGATCGGTTTATAAAGGAAAGAGATGATAAGGTAATCAACGGAATATGCTTGACAAAGATGCTCTGTCCTTCGGTGAGTCATCAGCCGTACCGCCTCCTTTATGACGCGTTCTGAACGATTCAGAACCAAGACACAATCTGGGCAATGTTCGTTAACGGCTAGTCAGGGGTGTTGACTACACACGTGCCGTAGAGTCATCCCACGTAGCAACACACACGGTCACATATTTGAATTGTTCTTCTCGTGTCATTTCTTCCCGCGACACTAACTCATCCGAACACTCCATATCAACCGAACACAATGTGTCTTCTTATTCAATACTCCCCCTCACACATAGATCGATGGAACATTGACTATGTGTGGAAACCCATGAAGCATCCCTCGTTAAAAACCTCAAGTATGGAAAACCACTTGGGATAAAACCATACAAGAGGGAAAAAGAGTGGATGTCCATGGATAGGGGACTTAGGCTCATGATTTAGTAAGAGTCATAAGCCCGAGTTTGCTAAAGATATGAGAGCAAACTTTAAGGCTTGTGGCCTTGGTGAAGACATCCGCCAATTGGTCCTCGCTTCTCGTAAAGCACGGTAGTGTGAACCCTTGCTCGATCTTCTCTCGAACCTTGTGACAATCAACCTCAATGTGCTTGGTCCGCTCATGGAAGACCGAGTTGGATGCAATGTGAATCGCGGCTTGGTTATCACAATGCATCGTCATTGGTGTAGCTTGATCAATACCCAAACACTTGAGCAATCCTTTGAGCCATACAAGTTCGTTAGTAAGCTTCTTCATAGCCCGATACTCCGCTTCCGCGCTTGAATCCGATACAACCTTTTGCTTCTTGCTCTTCCAAGTAACTAGGTTGCCTCCAACAAACGTGCAATACCCGGTGGTCGATTTCCGATCCATTCTATCTCCGGCCCAATCCGCATCACAATACCCAACAATCTCGGTGTTGTCGTTCCTTCCCATCCAAATGCCTTGACCTATGCTCCCTTTCAAGTATCGAAGTATCCTATCCACCATACTCCAATGGTACACCGTAGGCTCCTTCATATGTTGACTAACTTGATTCACCGCAAAACACAAGTCCGGTCTCGTAAGTGTCAAGTAAATCAATTTGCCCACAATCCTTCGATAACGCACAACACCCGTAAGCGATAACGGCTCATCTCCTTCCTCCCCCTTTCGGTTGACGTTGTAGCCATCTTCAAGCGGTGTCTTAGCCTCCTTAGCGTCCAATGTACCTGTCTCATCCAACAAATCACGGGTGTACTTCCGTTGAGATAGAAATAAGCCTTCCGAAAATCGACAAATCTCAATCCCAAGGAAGTACTTAAGCTCTCCGAGATCTTTAATATCAAAAACACATTTAAGAAAAGACTTAGTTTCTTGGATACCTCCCTTGTCATCGCCGGTGATGATCAAGTCATCAACGTAGATAAGGACCACTACTAGGCCGTTTGGTCCGTGAAGAGTGAAGAGCGTATGATCCGATTGTGACTTCTTGAAACCTCTTCCCATGAGTACAAAACTCAACTTATGATACCAAGCTCTTGGAGATTGCTTTAATCCGTAGATCGCTTTTCGTAACCGAAGTACCTTTCCCGGAGTAACGGTGTTTTCAAGGCCGGGAGGTGGCTTCATGTAGACTTCTTCTTGGAGTTCTCCTTGAAGAAATGCGTTCTTTACATCCATTTGCCAAAGCTCCCAATCTCTATTCGTGGCCACGGAAAGCACAACCCGGATGGTGTGAAGTTTAGCCACGGGTGCAAAAGTTTCCGTGTAATCTTCTCCATACGTTTGTGTAAAACCACGAGCCACTAGCCTAGCCTTGTAACGCTCAATCTCACCGGTGCTTAGGTGCTTGATGGTGAAGACCCACTTAGAGCTAACCGCTTTCTTACCGGGTGGAAGATCCGCTTCATCCCATGTGTGTGTCCTAATCATGTTTCCCACTTCATCATCAACCGCATTACTCCATTCTTTGTTCTCCATAGCTTCTTCATAAGACTTTGGTATTTTCTCCTCCAAAATCGTACCAAGAAACGCTTGAAAGTCCGATGGCAAAACGGCAAGTGAACAAGTAGCTTGAATTGGATGTGCTACGGCATGGCAATTGAAGTAGATTCTATCGTCAATCCGTGTGGATGGTTTCCTTGGTCTTGTGCTTCTCCTAAGCTCCGGTTGAGGTTGTGAACCACTAGGAACCGGTTGTGAGTCACTCGGATCTTGTGTGGTCTTGGACCTTGTGCTTCGACGAGGTTGAAGTTCCGTGCCTTTGGTTTGCCGTGTCTTGTGCTTGGGCTGAGGTGCCGAGACCTCTCTTTGCGGCATTAGTGCAACGGGTTGCGGTACCATATTAGAAGGTTGCGGTTCCGAGGGAAATTGATCCGGTTCCATGTCGGTTGATTGCGGTTCCGGAGTAGAGGGTTGAGTCAACTCATTCGCCTCGGATGTTGGTTGAGTATTCGGTTCTGGTATAGTAGTAGCCTCAACGTCTTTCTCTCCCTCAATGTTATCTTCTCCATCCACATTAGTATCATGCGATTGTTCTTCATTACCCGAGAGGAGTGATGCATCATTAGTAGGCTTAACCGGTGATGTAGAATGCCCGAGATGGTCTAGAAGGAACCGAAGGCTTGCATTATGATCGGAAGAGGTGGCAAGATCTTTCAAGCTTTCCCAATCTTTTTCCCCGTAGTATCCTTGTTCTTCAAGAAACTTCACATCACGAGACACGTAGATTCGATTGTTGCTTGGATCAAAACACTTATACCCCTTTTGAGTTGTAGAATACCCAAGGAACATACACTTGATACTCTTTGGCTCAAGATTGTTCCTAAGCTCTCCGGGAACTAAGACAAAACAAACACACCCGAAAACCTTTAGATGTTCAAAATTTGGCTTAGTTTTGTTAAGTACCTCAAACGGAGAGATGTCCTCTAAGACTTGAGTCGGTGTTCGGTTGATAAGGTAGCACGCTAACATCACCGCATCTCCCCAATATCTTTTAGGAACATTGTGATGGAACATCATCGATCTTGACACCTCCATAAGATGTCGGTTCTTTCTCTCGGCCACTCCATTTTGTTGTGGATTGTATGGACAGCTCGTTTGATGCAAAATGCCATGTTTCTCTAGGTGTTCTTTGAGTCTTTGGTTTGTATATTCTCCTCCATTATCTGTTCTAAAAATCTTTATCTTTGCATTAAAGTGGTTAGTGATGTAATTTTGAAAATTAACAAATGCATCATACACCCTATCTTTAGATGGAAGCAAAGTGACCCATGTGTATTTCGATTTCTCATCTATAAATGTCACAAAATACTTGTTTCTATCCCTAGATAAGCATGGTGATGTCCAAACATCCGAATGAACCAAATCAAAGCAATTCTCATAAAGAGTAGAAGATTTCGTAAAAACAGTTTTACAATGTTTACCAAGAATACAAGCCTCACAACTAGAGTAATCAAAAGAAACATTTGGTAACATAAGTTTGAGAGCACGAGAATGAGGATGACCTATCCTAGCATGCCACAATTTATTCGAATTTGCATCTAAACAAGAGCTAAAATGCGATCGGTGTGAAGTAGTCGGTGCAAAATTCTCTAAAATGTAGAGATCATCTTTAGTTCCCCCTTCTCCGATCACTTTACCGGAGTCAATATCCTGAAAAAATACTTCATTAGGGCCAAATATTGTATAACAATTAAGATCATTTGTAGCTCTCTTAACGGATAGCAAATTTGAGGTGAACTTAGGCATATAAAGAGCTTTAGATTTTCTATCAAATAGCTTCAAATTGCCTAGTCCTTTAATAGGTACTCTATCTCCATTAGCAATTATCACATTTCCTCTAGCCGGTTCAATATTGTCAAGTAAATTCGGATTACTAATCATGTGGTGAGAAGCACCCGAATCAACAATGAGAGAGCTAGACGGTTTATGTGTGAATAAGCTATAAGGAGTTTGAGTTAAGAGATTGCTACCGGATTCCTTAAGTGTTTCCTTGAGTGTCGCAATTGACTTGACAAGAGCCTCCAAGTCCACTTTCCTCACGTAGCCTCCTTGTGCTTCACCCTCGGCAAGCCTAGGTGAACCGGCTTCATGATCCTCATTGGCTTGGGTTATGTTGGCTCTCGGAAGTCTTGGTCCATTTAGGTGACTCGGCTTGAGGTGTGGGTGAAGAATCCAACATTGCTCCTTAGTATGACCTTTCTTCTTGCAATGTTCACACATCTTCCCCTTCCTTGCATCGGTTCCCTTGTAGACTCCTTTGTTGGCCGTAGGTAAGTCTCCTTTTCCCCCAAACATACCAAGAGACCCTTGCTCTCTTTGAATTTGTGCACACACATCATCAAGGCTAGGGGTCCTATCCGCACGTAGTATGTGCTTGATAAGATCATTGAAGGCCGGATTGAGAGTAAGGAGAAGACCGAAGACCTTGTCTTGTTCTCTTCGTTCATTGATGACATCCATATCCATTGTGTTCGGTCTTAGCATATCAAGTTCCGCCCACAAAGAACGAAACTTTCCAAAATGTTTTGTGAATTCCAAGTTTTCTTGACTCAACTCATTGATTGCCTTCTTCACTTCAAACACTCTTGTGAGATTAGATGTGTTTCCATACACATTTTTGAGTGTGAGCCAAAGATCCGCCGATGTTTCACAATATGAGTAAGCTTCCAAGAGAGGAGTATCAAGAGAGTTTTGAAGAATGGCTAGCACCATTTGATCCTCTTGAAACCATTTAGCTTTAGCATCAAGCTTCTCATCGATTGTATCCTCATCATCACTACTAGAGTATTCTTCAAATGTCTTTGCTCCATCAACATATCCCCATAAACCTCTTCCACAAAGTGCAGTCTTTGTAGTTCTAGCCCAAAGCAAGTAATTTCCTCCTTTCAAAACAACCGGAATCGCCAAAGCTTTAGAGTTTTCCATGATCTTAGCACTAAAGTTCCTTCCTTTCGAGCTTAGATGAACCCAAATATTCTAAAGACTAAGCCTTTTCCTTTCAAACAGATTGAACCGAGACTTTACTCGAAACAGAGCGATACCGAAAGTAGACGAGAAACCGATAACCTTGCTTAACACGGAGAGATGGATAATCTGATTTGAAATTCCACAGAGACCCGAACAGATGAAGAATACTAGCTAGTCCCTTGAAGAACAGAGGCTCCCAGATTTCTTGTAGAACCGAGAAGAATCAACTTAACAGAGATTTTGAGAATTAGAGTAGTTTTTAAGAAGAGATTAGAGTTAGAGAGATTAAGAGGGATCATGCTCTGATACCATGATGTTTTATGCGGAAATTAGAGAATACAGAGTAAAGATTATGACAAGATTAAGAGAAGATTTAGAGAGAAAACATGATATTTATTTCCTCATAAGATTATATATATATTTTTTTTTTTTAATATGACATCATTTGATCGGTTTATAAAGGAAAGAGATGATAAGGTAATCAACGGAATATGCTTGACAAAGATGCTCTGTCCTTCGGTGAGTCATCAGCCGTACCGCCTCCTTTATGACGCGTTCTGAACGATTCAGAACCAAGACACAATCTGGGCAATGTTCGTTAACGGCTAGTCAGGGGTGTTGACTACACACGTGCCGTAGAGTCATCCCACGTAGCAACACACACGGTCACATATTTGAATTGTTCTTCTCGTGTCATTTCTTCCCGCGACACTAACTCATCCGAACACTCCATATCAACCGAACACAATGTGTCTTCTTATTCAATATAGTGTCTTGAGTTTAGACTGCCAATTGCTAACTTTACTCCTTTGTACGACCTTTGGTTGGAGGAGAGGGTTTGTCTGAAGCCACTTTAAACTGTCCCATCTTCTTCTGCAGATCAGCTAGAGGTTTGAAATCTTTCCCTTTGTACGAGAAGGTGGCCATGTGTTTCTGTGATATTAAGAGCATCTTGAGATAGAAAAGGTGAACTTGTACATAAAAAGGAAACAAATTCAAAACTAAGACAATAATGAAAAAAAAAAAGAAATCAAAACTCATAGATGAAATGGAATATAGAATCTGTGGTGTTAAAATTGCGTAATGAAAATTGGTTTGACGCAGAAACTCATAGATGACAAGAATGATGAATTGAAAAGATCAAAACTCATAGATGCCTAGGAACATGTAATAAATAACAATCCAAAACCAAGAGACAATAATGCTAGATAGAGTAAGGCAAAAGATTATACAAGAAAAAACTTGGTTTGGCGCAGAAACTGTAGCTAGCTCACCTCAAAACCTCAGGCTCATAGTTGCATCATCCTGCTCGTCTAGTTTCAACAGAGGACCAAACTTCGCTAATACCAAAAGACCAAAAGAGCTTAATCTCCACCAACGTGGGCCACGAAACAAAAAACTGCAAACACGAGGCTACTCTCTCATCACATACAGAAAGCAACCAGATTCACTGTTTTTTATAAACCCATAAACCAGCGACAAGTCAATCAGTTACACAACAAGCTTCTTATACTCTTTCCTCACGAATACATTTTTATTACTTGAATAGATCCGATTATTACATCACATTCATATTTATACAAAAGCTTAATCATTGATCTAAATCCATGAAAGCATCAAATATGTTCTTTAACGGCATTTGATTGGTAGTCTGTGTCCTTCCTCTGCTTTGATACGTTGCAGGTTTTGGCTGAGAGATGACCTTGGGCTTCATTCTATTCTTTCTTTTATATCTTGTCGGCTTGTTGCTTATTACATCATTCTCAATTACAACAAGCTTTTCATACTCTTCTCCTGATATAGCAACCTCCATGATCTTCATTGAACTAATCCCTCCGTCATTATCCAAAAACATTTTGATCAAATTCTTGGAAAACCCACTAACCAAAGCCACTCCTTTCTCGCTTCCCGTCACCGGCGTTGAACCCGAATCCCTCAGATTCCAAAACACAATCTCCGGCACAGCTTCACCGTAACCATTCTCTCTGTACTTCCTCACGATCGCTTCGTAATCCGTTTCCCATTCACCATTCCTCGAAGTCGACACTTCATAGCATCTACCATAACGCCGATATCGATTAACTCTAGCTTTACCGAACTCCATGTCGCTGAACACGGAAACCCTCTTGATCATCTCCTCCGGTTTCAGTCTCCACTGCAACTTTCAGAGTCAGATCGAACACTTTCTGAAAATCAGTGTTCATATTCCACTTCATTCTCCTCATAAACTCTGTTTTCGTTCTCAAGTCGTCTCCTTTCACCAAATGCAATTCTCGGTTTTTTCTGAAAGTTATCAGCATTCCTCTCCATGGGTCTTCAGATAACTCAGAGACGAGTAAACCCAGAGCAACGGAAACCTCCATCGGAGTACCGCTCATAGATCTCGACACGTCGGAGATAGCGATGCAGTTCGTCAAAGAGCCCTTTTTCCTCGTATCATCAACCATTCGTTTCCATTGAAGCTCAGCCACTTGTCCACCGTCTCCGCCATTTAATTCTCCGATGATCTCGTGGGGCAATACAGCTCCGGCGGCGATCTTCGTTTTCCCTGATCTCGCATCTTCTAGATACTGCTGGAATCTCTCCGCGTCCCGCTTCAGGAAAATCTCCTTGTACGATTTCATCGCCACCGATGCGACTCGATTGTAAGGAAGAGAATTCCAATCGCTCGCTCCCATGTAAACCTCCGGGAGTTGCAGAGTTTTCCGGAGAGGTACCAAAACTTGTTTCCGTAACCGATCACGAACTCTGTACCCGTAATGAGCTTCTTCTACACCTTCGTATTCCGGGAAGGATTCACGTGGAAACAGCTTCTTAGCGATGCTCTCGCAGATCAGAGTTGCTTTGTCAAAACATGAATCGATCGAAGGAGACCATTTCGCCGCCAGAGAGATCTTGTATGTTTCGCCGGAAGTCGAAAACTCCATATCTCTTCTCAGGTGATCTGCGAATAGATCGGAGACTCGTTCGTGCAGAAATCTATAGTCTGGATCGAGACAATACCTAGTGTATGCTTCCTTCCCCAATAGTATCTTCTTGTCCTTCCGACTTGCATCCACACGGTTAGAGAAAAATTCTCTTCTAGTACTACCTCGAGATGATCGCCCGAGTGCCATTTTCCTCTGCCCCCATTCCGATTTTTGCGTCTTGCGGATCTCGTGGCCTTGTAGAATCCGGTAAAGAATCTCTGGGAAAAGCCGCCGTGTAAAACCCTTCCTTGTCGGATTTTCCAGTACCACGGACTCCACGAAGGTTACATACAAGCTTGAGAGTGGTTAACGCGTCGTGCTTCCAAGCCTCGTAGTCTGTCTTCGAGAGATTCCTTTGGAGTGCTTGGAACAACGTGGAAGAAGAAGTCGAGGCATGGATTACCGGCGGAGAGATACGTGTCGGCTCCGTTCTCGGTTTGGCCCTTAGGAGGAGAAGAGAGGTCGTCGTTGACTTTGGTTTGATTTGTTGAAGCTTGAGACTATTAGCTCCATGGATGGACCAGAATCTGTGGTGGGTTCTGGGAGGTTAAAGTTGTAGTGTCGGAGCTCCGGTGGACCAAGTAACGGAGAAGCCATGGTTACTGGAATGACAGTAATGTGGTGATGAGGTTTTCTTATTAAAGTTTTGGTGAAGAGATCTATTTATACAAATATGTATGTGACCTAGTTTCCTAAGATTTTCATGCCTAGAAAAGGATATTTGTTTTAAATATGGAAGATTTACGCTGTAAATAGAAGAGAATATATCGTAACAGATGCAAAAATATCTGATTCGTTGCCTTGGTGATCACGCTTTTAAGTTGACTGGCGAAAGATCCGTCTTAGACGTGGAGGTAAAGCAATCGTCAATTGTAAATGTCGGTTTGTAATATTGGGCCTTGAGCAATAGAATAAAATTGGCCATTCAATATATGTTAATTTGTAATGTTGTAATCGGTTTTGCTATTTATTAATCCCTTAAATAAAAAACCTAAAGAATGCAATGAAAGATCGTATTGGGCCTATTAGAGTAGTATAGTAGCCCAATTTGGTTTGATTTTCTTCAAATACTTCATGCCGAAACCTAATTTGTTTAGTTTTATGAATAAAATGTAGAGGAACAACATATTCATAAAAATGTTTATCAAAATTTTAGTATTTATGTTGAATAAAATGGAATAAACATTCCATTAATTCTACTATAAATTTGTTTTTATTCATTAAAATACGAGAAAATAATACAAATGTGGAATGCGTTTTTAATACACGAAGCCGGCAAAACCTGTCTTTCAGAGACAAAATCTTTAAAGAAAAAAAATATGTCAAATCAAATACTAAACATGAAGAATTTAGATAAAGCAATTACTAAACATTCCAAAGCAAATACTAAACCTTAAGCTATTTCCGTTTCTGTAAAGGAAATCTGAACCAAACGAGCCAAGACACCGACCCACCGGACTCTCATGCAACATTCTTCGGAGAAAAGTAATGAACGCAAACGCAACCTTGTTGATAATTTGAAGAAGACCCAAGGAAGTGAGACACCAGCGTTAATGCTGGAGGAGAATATGTGTATTAGAGACTCTATCAAAGTTTTCAAGGAAAATGCATTTTGTTTCTGTTGATGTTATATATCTATGTGAATGCAAAAGGAACAGAGTAGGAGTTAATAATGCAAAAGGAATCAATATATAATAAGTGAAATAAGACTACCTCTGATCAACATACAAAATGGAGATACGAGACTCACAAATTTACATATAAAAAAACATATAGAAAAACATATGAAGCATCATAAACCAACCAACCAAGAAACAAATAAAAAACCAAAAACATATGGAATCATCCGAAAAAAGAAGAAGCTAAATGCTTTAACCAGACACAGAGCTGTGTTCGGTTTTAGAATCCGAGACACTGATCAAGAGATGATGCGTAGCCTTCTCGTAATTCACAAAACCCATGAACCAGAACTCATGTCCATCAACCGTCGTCACCTGAATATACTTCTCCGCCTCCTTCATCACCACCGGATTTACCGTCTCAACATTCACCAGCGGCACAATAACCTGTGCCCAAAAACCATCAACACAATACTTCAAAATTTACCAAAGATTTCATTTTTAACAAACATGACTTGACTTACTCTGTAGTAGCTCCAAGCTTCTTGTCCGGAAGGTGCTTTGAAGAACAGAGGACGGTCACTGCAGAAAGCGACACGAGCCGTCGAAAGATACATAGTTCCGGCAACAGGTCCAGTACTCGTCGAGAGGTAACAAGCGAAAGTTTTATTCAGTTTCTCGTTTGGCTCTGTTCCGAAAATCTGCCTAAATAGCGACTCGAATCCTCCTTCCGTTATCGCTTTCCTCGTCAGATTAACCTTTCCCCAAGCTGTTTCCGACATAGACGGACCTGTCTTCACTACAGAACCAAAAATGCAAAAAACCATCAAAATTTGGTGGGTCCTGATTGGTCGGATTAAGTAGAAAAAGGAGGAGACTTTACGATTGTGCCAGAGGTTACGAGCGACGGTCTCAGCTTTACGGCTCCATGTATTGAACATTCCGATAACTGGCTCGAGGGGGTTATTAGTCGGAGGATGTTCGACAGGGGAGTAGACGATGTAAGGTTGGTGCTGCATCTGTTGGTTATCTCCGGCGACCCACGCGGCTGCTTGTTGGTTATCGGGATGAGCCACCGGAGCCGCCGGTGCTCCCATCACGTGAGTCCCCCATTTCTTTGGATCCGTCGCGGCCTGATCCGGAGACGATGAAGAAGGTTGTTGTTGTTGGTGATGGTGGTCCTCTGTTTCTGGTTCTGGGGTTTTGGGATGTTCTTGATCAATGATCTGAGGTTGGTGATGGTGAGTCTCTTCTTCTTGTGATCCTGTCATGGCTGAAGTTTAGCGGATGGTTCGAGAACGAGATTTTGTATTGAAATGGATTTTGGTGTTGAGATTGACTTAAATGATTTTGTAGAATCCGTAATTTATAAGATTGGATTGGATTACAAAAATTATCACACGCGGTTTTGGTATTTGTCTTTGGGATGAAGAGTCGGACTTCTTAATCCTTAACCAATAAGAAAAAATCATCAAATAGAAGATTGTAGAAGCTCGCCGTGTCGACCAATGATTAATTTAAATTTTGCTATGATATTTGTGCAATTAACGTCATGTAACTGGGAACAGATAAGCAAATCAATTGAGAAAGTTATTATAAGGTGACTATGATTTAGTATGATTTGTGACACATGGACTCAGAACATTCCTTTGAATTCTTCTCATGCCGACACTATAATTCTAAGCATTCCAAAAAAAAAGAGAATGGTTAGGAGAATAATCTTCGAATTTTGGGCAGCCTTGACATGGATTTACACAGCTTATTAGGCCTTTTAAGCCCAATAATATCTTTAAAGTTCATAACAAGTGTGCGTCTTATCTTCTAGACGAGATTCAAAGCCTACTCCTTTCGAGAAGCTTTCAAATCAAAATTGCAATTAATCAAATCTCATTTAAATTAACGCGTAAATCGTCAGAGATTTTGGACTTTCCCTTAAAACTGCATTTTCTTCCGCGTAATTTCCCGAGAAAATCCATTTTCCAGAAAAGGAATAAAAACTCTTTGAAATTGAATCAGATTCATCTTATTCATAATACTTCTTCTCTTCGCGTTTTTGCTTCATCGGAATCGCCTTGACCGTACAAAAAAACTAAGGATGTCGAAAGAGGGACAAACGGTAATCGGAGTTCCGTATTACGCCGGACATAACCCGTATCAGGCCGGAATTGTGCCGCCGAACGCTATCTATGGTGATCCGTTGGGTGCTCCGATCCAACAAACGATTTATCGCGACACTCCTGCTCCTTTCAATTGCCTCTATTGCGGCAATACTGGTCTCACCAATCTCAGGTATTTTATAGTTTTTTCTTATACGATCTTAGAGTTTCTTGTTCGTAATCCTCGATTATTGATCATCTTGTGTGAATCTGCAATCGGAATTTTCGGATCCATTTCAATTGATCCTGTTCTTGGATCTCTGTCAAAGGTGGTTCTTCTACTGATGCGAATAAAACTATAGCCAGTGGTTTTGAGTATTGAGATGTGGAATTTAGATTGTTTGATTGATTGGTTCTTCGTAGTTTGGGTTTTTGGTTTCAGGATTCTCAATCTTGTTAATTTCCAACTGCCTGTTTCATTAGCTATACAATGTTTGATCCATGGCAAATTTCTTGCTTATTCGATATATTCTTGTGTATATGAACAAATTATTTCAAAACATGTAGTATCAATTGGCAAGCAATGTTTTTGCCGCCATTGATCCAGCTAGTTCTTGTTGTGCGTCAATGGTTTAAACTCTCAACTTATACGCTTAAGCTAAAAGGATAAAGCTAGGCCCTTTGTGTTATTTCCTTTTTCTTCTGTTGATTACAATGTCTTATAACCTTGATACTTACCACTCATCTCCCCATTACTGGATTACAAATTTGCGCTCGAAGCAGCTCATGAAGTTAATTTTCTTCGCATTTTCTCGTTTCTTGGCATTCATGTTTAGGGATTACAAAAGGAATTTTTGGAGCATGAAACTGTACTATGTGCATTTATCTTTTTTCTTACCTTGTCTTTGTTTGTGATACATTTTATTATGTTTGGAAATTGAAACAGATCGAAACCTGGTGTAGCAGCTGTTGTTGCTTGCATGATGCCGTTTTTTCTTGGATTCTGCTTTCTATGCCCTTCAATGGATTGCCTCTGGAACAAACAGCATCATTGCCCTCAGTGTGGGAACAAGGTAATTTAATACTACTATATTTCTTGTTCTTCTTCTTCTTTCCTGCAATTCTTGTTATTTTCCCTGTATTAACCATTCATATGATTGATTTGATTATAGGTTGCTGACTTTGAAAAATCAGATCCCTGCCTTGTGATGGATCCGCCACAGTGGAAGCAACCGAGTTTCGCACTCCCTGCATGATAAGATTGCCTTTCTATTTTCTTCTTAGTGATATTTGCATGTGAAGTTGAGTTGTTCTGTTGCATGTACTGAAAAAAATCTGAGATGTGGAATAACATTATAAAACGTGTGAGAAAAGGAATGTATACTGTCGTGCGTATCGTCCACTGATTCATGAATCGATCCATCCATTGTTTGAGTCTCGACTCTTGTGCCTTCTTGAATCCTGGCTATGAAACAAGAACTCTTTGTCTTCACGTAGCGATTCTCTTTTTTGAAACCCTATCAGATAGGTTTGGTATGGTTGTCCGGCCTGACTCATGGAGTCCTGCTGGTTTTAAGCCCAACCGCGCAGTTTGAACCAAGCTTGTTATGGCTCTAATTTAAGTATTTCAAACTCCACTCTGGTTTTTGGTATATGGACAGTCCATGGTTAACCTAGACACTACATAGCAAATGATGGTAGGTTTTGCGTAACCAGATGTAACGGGCTTGAGTAGATCGGACCAGAAAATCGGGTCAGCTGGCGGGTCATCGATGCAGGACTGGGACAGCCCATTGGCTTCTGGCCAATTATAACAACCCTAATATCAAGTTAAGCAAAACAGTAGCCTTGTAAGTTGCAATTATCCCAAATCACAAGTTGTTAAGTTCTCCATTTCCATTGGACCCAAAATTTAATCGCATTTCCCTCTGTTTCTCCTGTGGCTTTCATAATATAATTTTGTGGGCAACTTCAATCTTGGCTTCTAATCTATGTACAAGGGCAAAAGATGATAAATATAATTATTTTTGTGAGATTCCTCGTATATGCTTAACATGAGACAAAAAAATTTACAATATAAACTTTGTGAATCAGATTGAATGGTTTTGTAGTTTATCTTTCAAACGATAATCTCAATATTGTATTCGGTTCTTTTTACACTTGAGTTTGTAAACATGTTAGTATCCGTCTTGTGTGCACTTGGGGCTTCAATTTTGATAACAAGCCAAGGATCTAATATACATGCAAACATTTCAAACTCAATTTGAAGTTTGTAAATTTTAGTATTGCTTCTTTTTTTTATTTATATTTTTGTACTTCAAGCCGAATCCGAGCTGAACCGGGAAAAAATATTCCGGTTTCAATTCGGTTAAGATACGCCGAACTGAAAATAAAAACTTTTTCTCAAAAAAAAAAATTAAAAATAAAAAGTCTTTTTGTTGAATGACCAAAAAAAAATGAGGTAGGTGGCAAAATGAAAACCATTGGATTTGGGATTTTTTGTTAGTTTTTAAATTATAATTTTTTTTGTTGCATTTTTAGCCAATTATCCTAATAAAAAACCAACCTCCCAAGCCGAACGGAAAAAAGCCAATTTCAAATCAAGTGATGACCAACTTTATAATTTTCTTTAACCAAATCTTTCTGGTAATTTTCTTAGTTATGAGTTTGTATTATTGGTTATGTTTCTTAGACCTCCTAGATAGTAAATATTCTGGTATACTTCTCTGTCAATGGAGGCTGTAGATGATAGCAACTTCTCTTAAGTAAAAATGAAGCATAGTAACTACAAACTCTTAAAGCATGCCTACTTATCAACTACAATATACTTTACTTTTCTTTAATTTCTTTGGCTGTTGGCATAAATTTGGCTCTCTGTTCTGTTCTTTTTGGGTTTTACAATAGTATTACACTTCTCTTATGGGTCTTTGATTAAGGCAACATCAAATCGTGAAAATAATCCATAAGCAACTTGAATAACTTTTGTTTTTTGTTTTTTTCTTGGGACTTACTATAAAATAAGGAGTTGCGTGCAAAGTTGAAAAGGTAGAGAATTTGTAGTGTAAAACAGGTGTGCAACTGTAGTCGTCACCAAGCATATGCTTTGTCTGCTGATTTCAAATGTTTAAAATCACAAAATAGGCCTCTCTTTCTGTTTTGTTGGAATCTGGTAACAGTGAGAGTTGCCTCTTCAAACATGTGAAGTGGCTTTGTTAGGCTTCTTTGGTTGGGACCATTTAGATATCTATCTATAGCAAGAATTTTAAGCTTTGATGAAGTTTTGAGATTAGTTTCTTCGCTATAAAAGTCTAATCATGCCTCAAAAAAGGGTCAATTAATAAGGAAGATACAACTGAATCTTTAATGGGGTCCATGGTTTTACAAAATTTTCAAAGAGAAGTGTAGGATTTGCTTAGAGAATGGAGAAAAAAATGAGGACCACAAGAGGAAAGCTAAACATGTGATGTGAGTAGAAACTACTCCTATATCAAACCCAATTTGTTTTTTGTCATTATGTCTCAGAAAGCTGAAGCTGATCCTCAAGTCACTCCCTCACAAGGGGTTTTGCTTCTTCACACGCAACCTATAGCTACACAAAATATCAAACACTATCTTTTTTGCATTTTATTTCACTTATATTATTATTTTAATCACCTATACTAAAATTGTTTTCGAATTGGAAACTAAAGCAATTATCTATTCAAAGTGAGGACTTAGTCTAACAAATTCATAATTTTTTTAACTTATTGTATTCGACGAGTGATCAAAAGATAAACATTGGGGAGTGGTTGATGATATGATATAAAGCTTAAGTAATTATAGGGTTTAGGTTTGTGTTGTCATTAAGAAATGAATATGGGAAGAATCACATCTCTAGTTTTTGCTTAGAGTCTAGGCAACATATGTCTTTGGGGACTCACCTCACCATCTTCTTTAGGTGCTTTTGTACTCGGAGGGCTTATGGGAAAACATGCAAGCCATAAAGAGATTCTGGCTCTTAAACACAAATTAAGAAAAATTGATTATAAAAAGATTCTCTTGGGTTAATTTGAGTTTGCTTACCCAACTAAGTCCTTTCTTGTTTTATGTAGTTTAATTGTGGTGTGGTGGTTGGGAGAGAAAGGAAAAGAAGAAGGAAAGGATTGGATTTCAAGAGATTTATATGGCTTTTTTTTTTGTATGAATGATGATGCACTTTCCCCACCTTCGTAGTGTTTCTTGTGACTATATATGTACTCTTAATAATTAACCCTAGTCTAGCTGGCTTTAGTTAATGGTTCCATGGGTGAAACAATTTAAAAGATTAGAATCCTATCAGTTGAAAAAAAAATATTTTAATTCAGCAGGTCAGGTGAAAGAATGACAACCTAAGTCTTAGAACAGAAATTCGTATATATTCAATGTGGATTTTGTTCGGACGATGCATAATCCTACTTATACAATATCGCATGTGCTGTGAAATTAGTTGGACTTGCCCGGATCACCTACAAAAAAGAAGAAGGTGAAATATGAGATTTTAGTATATATTTTTCTCTTACTATTACTGCTGTGATTGGTATCTCCGCTGAACGGCGGAATAACGTTTTTAATGTCATTCCGAAAGTATTTTACCAATCAAGAAAATTTATGGAATAGTAAGATTACGTGTTGGTGGAAAAAAATAAAAGAAATTTCTATTAGGCAAATGAGTATATCAAGTAAAGAACTGAAAATTAATTATCTTATTAATTAGTATTTTTTAGTGCCCTCTCAATCATAATCAACACAACGTGTTGCCATTAAAACTTATTAGTATTTTTTATTCGTTTATTGATTACAAATATTTACTTAGATTCAGAATCTATAGTTTGATTAAGGTGAAAACACAATAACCATAATTACAAAGCATCTAGTATATAAGAAGAAAGAAAACCAAGTGCTATAAATTTTAGAGTTAATTACTAGAATGATTTTGGAAAGTAAGGTAATTAGTAGAATGATTTTGTCAAATCTAATAACTTGACACAACTCGATAAAAAACAAATAAACTTTAATAATCTATTTTATTTACGCAATTGTCATCCTGAAACCTAAAAAAAAAAAAAACTTATAAATCTATCATAACTACCTAATAAGTCTACCACCACATGTATACGTTGAAAATTCTTTAAACCAATAAATAAAACATTTAATTGAAACCACCGTCACGGAGGCTGCGGAAGCACCGGATCATGCTCGGCGAAGGTGGGGAGGCTCCAGAAACACCAAGATTTAGGTAAAAATTGAACTAAAAATCAAAAGTTGAAAAAAAGACTCAAAATATTTTTATTGTTTGTTAAAAAAATGGATATATGATGTTAGATCTACTAGTTTTAGGCTAAACCCAGTTAAAAACAAATTAAAGCACAGCAAAAACGAGCTAAAAATGAGTTGGCCGCTATTGTTAGGGTTTGACATAAGCTTGGGTGTGTTGGAGAAGATGAAGGGTAAATTACGATTTTGTCCTTCATTGAATAAATCTACCACTACTATAAATAAATATTATAAGTCTACCACTACTACAAATAAGTCTACCACATATTATAAATCTACCACTATTATAAATAAATCTACCACAACTGTAATTAAGTAAAGTCATTCTAGTAAAACTCAGAAAAGATTTAATAAGTCTAACATAAAGACAAATAAATCTACCAAATTTAATAAATCTACCACAACTTTAAACAAGTCTACCATCGAGCGAAACCAGAATTAAGTCTACCACCACTAAATATAAGTCTATCAGATATTATAAATCTACTACTACTATAAATAAGTCTACCATCGCTAAACATCAATAAGTCTATCAATCAAAAAATTAAATCTACCATAACTACAAATAAGTCTATCTATCATAAAATTAAGTCTACCAGTACTACAAATAAGTCTACCACATCTTATAAATCTATCACTACTATAAACAAGTTTACCATCGCGCAAACCATTAATAAGTCTAGCACTACTACTAATAAGTCTATCACTCACAAATAAATCTACCATAATTATAAATAAGTCTACCATCGCACGAACCATCAATAAGTCTATCAATCACAACAATAAATCTACCACAACCACTAATAAGTCTACCACTCAAAAATAAATCTACCACAACTATAAATAAGTCTACCACTACAACGTATAAGTCTACCGTAACTACTCAATAAATCTACCACAACTTACAATAAGTCTACCACTACTTACAATAAGTCTACCACTACTATAAACAAGTCTACCACTGCCTGCACCGTAATAAGTTTACCGACCACTTTATAAATCTACCACTACTACAAATAAGTCTACCGATCCCAAAATTAAGTCTACCAGTATTACGAATAAGTCTACCACATATTATAAATCTACCACAAATATAAATAAGTCTACCATAGCGTACGCCGTAATAAGTCTACCAGACGTTTAATAAGTCTACCGTAACAGAATGGTAGACTTATTTAATTTTGGCGGGAAAAAATTTCGGCTTCATTAATGGCAGTTTCGTAAATACATTTTTTTGTCTTCAAATGAAATAAGGTTAACACAGGAATTAAAAAATTTTCAAGGTCATTCTAGTAATATTCAAAGATAGAAGTCATTCTAATCTAAATCTTTGCTTGACAAGGTTATTCTAGTAAACCACCCTTTTACCGACATATCGTATATATATCTTTGTCATCACTGTTTTCTTTAAAGTTTATATTTTTAGTAGATTTTGTGATATATCAAATATATCTATGTATAAAATTTAAAATTTATTTGTAATTATTTATATTCTTCCATTCTGGAAAAATTTATCCAGTCATATAAAAATTTCGTTCAGCAAAAAAAAATATTTTGCAGGTTACTTTTATTTTCCGTCATTCCAAATTTACACATATGTTATCAATCAGAGAATCTTATATATGTACTTAAATTTAAAAGAAATGTTTAGTAAATCTAAGGTGAAATGAATATACATATTGATGTGGTTGGTTGAAGTGACACATAACCATGCAATATAAGTATAAAAAAGGCGTGTGGGTAATGTAATAGATGGTTTGTGAAAGTGTGTGGGTCTCCCAAGTAGTAGCCCACTTTGGAATTTTATACAAATTTGAAATTCACGGAACACAAGTCAGCATTATACGACTCTTCCCACCTTCTCTCCTTCTTTATTTTCACTTCTTTTATTTCATGATTTTTTTTTCTATTTATTCTCTTCTTTTCTTTAATCATTTTTTCATAAATAGACATGTGTATTCCTACGGGTGTTTTTCTAAATAGTATAATTAAAACTGAAAAAAGGAATGTAATTTTGAGATGCATTTAGTTTGCTTCCTTTCACCAAATGTAACCAGAGAACGGAGTTATATTTCAAACGGGAAAACTTGTGACGCCAAGAACTCAAATGGAAATTGGATTCTATGTATAAGCAATAAATATGTATGGAATTATATGAGCAAATAAACATCTATATACAATATATATCTATACATGTCACAACCACGATCGTCATTGTGACAGTGAACAAGGGAAAGTAGAGATGAAAGTCAGAACTCATTATCGGACTAATATTGCATATCACTCTTTATCATACCACTTAGATATTACTCATTTTTTTTGAATTGAATGTAAAATTGTATTCAAATTAAATATTTTTACGATGAATACATCGTAGTTTTGAGGTTTTCCTCAGAAAATTCAAAACAATTTTAATAGATATTGAACAAGACAATCCTGAACCCCGAGATAGTAAGTTATGAACCATTCTCTGAAATTGTTATCGAGTCGAAAGCCACAAGTCCATCACCTCACCAAAAGTGTAGTCACCCGTAGCACGAATTGAATTGATCTGGTTTGTAACACTTCTATCGATAACTTTAAGTAAACATGCTAATGTTTGTGCGAGTTTCTCATGGTGTTTCTGATTTTGCTCTCGCCATAAATGGTATATTGTCGATTGAAAAGCATATATGAGCAAAAACATGGGATATCAAAACTAATACTACTATATAGGATGTCTTTTAATTAATGGAAAAGTAGGTTTGTATAACCACGAAACATTAGTTGATCAAAAACATGGTTTCTATTAATATTGTTGATATATCACCAGACGGATTTAAATTCGCATAATACATGTCGATAATACATGCCGCTGACAAATTTTTATACAAAAATCATTGTTTGCTATAATTTTATTTTATTTTTATATTTGGTCCAAATCATAAAAAATCATTTATGCTTTTGTAAATTTTACATAAGAAAACATAGAATCATACTTTACCTTTAAAAACCTGAGAACATCCAATTTGTTTTGATTTATAGATTCTCGTCGCATTTCCATCCTCGAATTCTCGTTTATCCACCACCTCCATATAAAACTAAATTGAATAGATATTTTAGATTACATGAACATACACACACCACACATGTTTATTCTCCTCTTGTTTTACAATATTTTATTTTAGAATCATATTTGTAATGGTTGATGAGCATTATTGTTCAAAATGTATAATATACAAAAGTCTGTCTATAGCGGTCTTATTCTAACATATATTATCCCAATAAAATCGAGTCAAAGAAGTAACTTGTGGGAATAACAGAACAAAACATTTGAACAAATCCACTATCCACTATCTAATATCAATAATGCCGTACGACGAATCCAAAATGGAAAATTTCTCTCATTGGGTCGGGAACAATATTCTTTACCTTTCCTTCTGGCATACGGAACATGAAAACAATCCTTAAAAATATTAAAAGATTGTAATAAAGTTGTTAAATAATTTGACTCAATCGATAATCACTAAGTTGATTGGGATTGCTTGCAAGTACAAGAATTCGCAACTATGTGTCTACCACCACTAATATCGAATATGTATGAACTAGTAAGAAAGCAAATATATGATATTATCGAGGCAACCTCAGCTAACATTTTTTCAGAAAAAAAAACTTCAGCTAACTTGGTTTTTCAACACGAATCAAAATGCTTATACCGAAGTTTTTTCCTTTCAAATAGAATATAATTATACATGCAGTTAAAGAAAACTTTAATAAAATATATCATCGATTATAGCTAAGTACGGTACCATTGAAATTATCAGTTATGTCATGTATCGAATTATAACATTGAAATTCTTTTGTGGCAAAATACCAAAATTCATAGGTTAGGCTTTCTATGGTATACTACGAGAGTTAATAATATTATCCGACTTTAACGGATTGCATAATTTTTCTTTGGTAGGTTTTGTGTCTCACTAGGTCGAACATTCATCAGACCGTTACCTAACTTTTCAATTCAGTTTCGTGAGGCATAGTAACTCGATGGAGACAGCACTAACAGATGCTGTTGAAACAGAACTCAGTAATAACTCACATAGAATGTTTTTTTTTTCAGTTGGAGTAGGTTTGAAGATTGGAATGGAATCTTTAGATAGAGAGAGAGATTTGATCCTCTTCGAATATATTAACCTTACGAATTTGGTTCTTATTGGTGATTCTTTCAAGCTCTTATGCTTGTTTCTTCTTTTTGCTCATAAAAGAAGTTATATCTTTCCATCTACTTTTTAATTTGAATCGTTTCTTGCTTAAGTTTCCTTTTAGTCCTTCAGATGTTAGAATCCTATGACGACAGAGATTTTTTTTTTCTCCATTCATAAAAAGAAAATTGTAAAAGATTGTTCATTCCCTGACCTTTTTTTTTTTAAATCAAGCCAAAAAAAAAAACTTGAGCTACAAAAGAAAGAACTTTTTAATCTCCTACATAATATGTTTTTCTGTGACAATTTAGTTTTTGTGGATTGACTCTAAATTTATCATATCATAACCATGCATTTGCGGTCTATTATAGAGCATCCACATTGGTAATAAAATGTGGGTGTCTTTAAATATAAAATTATTAAAAGTTGAGTAAAAGGAAGAAAGAGAGTGTTTTTGGTTGAAATAATAGGGTGTATTGAAATATAAAATTAATAAAATTTGAGTAAAGAGATGAGATAGTGGATATTGTTAGAGAGATTGTGTCTTTAGGAAGACATAAATAGTGACATTTGGAGAGACAATGTGAGTGTGTTTAAATATAAAATTAATAAAAGTTGAGTAAAAAGATGAAAGAGAAGGTATAAAGTTGAGTAAAAGGATGAGAAAGTGTGTTTTTAGTATTTTTATATTGTGAGACATTGGTAAAATGTCTCTAATGTGGATGGCCTTAGAGTTCAACAAAGTGTAGAACTTAAGAACTGGATTAAACCTTCTCTTATTAGTATACATGAAATCCGAACGCATCACTCTACTCTTTTTTTTTTCACGGTCTTTATCTCCTATATTTCTTAAGTCTTTGTGATTTGTAAAATATTAGGATATTGTAAATCCCTTTAAATGCTATCACTCATTGGGTTCATCTATTTGTCCAATTTTTTTTTTTTTGTTATTCAACGTATTAACCCTAGTTAAAATGTGTTCAACTAGAAAAATGGAAAAAAAAAATTATGGAAAATGCCATAATTTCTAAAAATTTTTTTTAGAAATGCCACAATAGCATTTTTCTTTATAAAAATGTCACAAGACACACATTAGATGACGAAAATACATTCAATACATTTTTTTCTTTTTTTCTTTTTTCTCCTTTCTCCAATGTCTTCTCTCTTCCTCTCTCCATCTTTCTTTATCTCTCCACCGCAACCACCGTCTCTCTCTCCACCACAGTCTCTCTCTTTCTCAACCATAACCTCTCTCTCTCACATTAATGGTTACAGTGGCGGATGATGGTGGACGAAAATAAACACGGAAAACAAAGACGTAGACGAAGATGGTGACGAAAACACAGATGGTGGTGGATGGTGGACAAAAACGGAGCTAGAGACGATGGTCACAAACGGATACATAGACCGTTACGGTGGTTGGATGATCGACAGAAACGGATACAGAGGCAGTTACGGTGGTTGGATGGTGGACAGAAATGACTACATAGACTGTTGTAGTGGACAGAAACGGTGGTGGACAACGAATGAAACAGTGGTAGCCGGTGAACAGAGACGGAGGTCGATAGTGGTGGACGAAATACTAAGTGGTAGTGGACAAAAAATAAATGGTGGTTGATTAAAATACTAACTACAACATAAGTCATAGCTAAGGGTAAAACTGTCTTTTTCCATGAACATTGGATTTGTGGCATTTTTGCAAAGAAGTTTCAAATTATGGCATTTTGAAAAAGTTTTGGAAACCATTATAGCATTTCTCGTAATTTTTTCAAAATAGAATGCAAAATTTCAGAAAACTTCGTGATAATTGTGCAAAAATATTGAACTTTCCGGCAATGTCAACAAGTTTATGTGAACATAGCAAAATGTTTTTGGTCTATAAAACAAGAAATTATATATTTCATGGATTATGGTGAAGATTTAATTACCCTAGTTATTTATCGCAATGAACTATATGCCTCATTACCCCCTAAATTAAATGAGCTAATTATACCTATATTTAATTTTATCAAAATATATGGCACTTCGGAAATAAAAGGAACCCCCAAAAAACTAACTTACAAGTTAGGGAAAAAATTAAAAGTGGGGACCTTATTTGAAATCAGATCACATCATTGTAAACAACGAAAAAAAATTTCCTCAGATTTTCAGTTTGACATATGTAAATTTATAATTGTGTTATTTCCACCGAATAATTATGACCTTTTTGACATTAAAAGGGATAACTACTCATCACACTCTTATTACGTTTTCGGCACTTTTGACAAAAAAGCTCTCTTTTACAGCTTCACCGTGCCACTATTACCCTTTTTAGTTGTAATCCTCCATGCATATATGTAATCATATATATATAATTACATAAATTAATACAGCTAAATATGTGTATATAAATACCCATATGGCCATATATCAATCATAATTATATTAAAGAATAATTTCACGGTCACGTGCAGAAAGGAAATAATTTCGACTGTAATAATTTTCTCTTCCATAATAATAATAGGCATACCTTTTTTTTATTCATAATAACGAGATTATTATAATTTTTAGTTTAAATACTTTTAAATTTCGGCATGGGATTGTCATGTCGTGTAGAGGAAAAAAACCCAAACCAACGTGTAATAAAGCTTCTTCTTTATTTCCATATATATATACTTTCCGTTTGTGGTAGCTATCTCCAAATAAAGTTTATAACCTAAATTCGTGCAAATGTTTTTATAAACAGATATATATTGCAATAAGTGGACCGTTGGGAGAAGAAATGAAATTTTGCTAGGGAATTAAAGTATGATATGTTTTCTTGAAAAGGGTGGTTAATTACTCAACTAGCTCACGAAATATATTAAAAACAAAAAAAAGAACACGAAACGAAAGAGAAGACAAAGATTCATTTTCAAGTGAAACTGGAAAAAACACAAAATAATTTTCTTAAAAAGGTAGGAGAGTCGTATTAATATTAAATTATTATTTAAGATAGTCAACATTAAAATTAAATTAAAGATTTTTTCTGAAACTATTGCAACTACTGGTTTCTTCATCGGAAGAGAAGATCTCCGTCGTGAGTCCACTTGAAGCATGATCGGAAGAAGATGAAGTTGGCATAAGGTTTAAATCTGTAGTCTTTTCTTTTCTCATGAAATCAAAGAAGATTGGTTTGGTTCTATCTTCTTCTTCTTCAGTTTGGTTTCTTGTAATTATATCGGTTTGGTCATCAGTAGAAATATTATTATATCTGAGATTCCGGTTATCTCCGTCGTCGTCGTCGGTTTTGTTACCGGCTCTTTTCTTGAGGAAGATACGACAAAGAACCCAGTTCTGAGTGGGACCCATGGAACTCTGCAAAATGGAATCTAATTTAGAAATGGTGGAGAAAACCGGAGAATAAACCGGGAATTAAGAGACATAGAGAGAGAAATTGTACCGGAGGAGAAGAAGAGAGGCGGTATTCGTGCATGATCCAATCGGTTCTTGATCCATGAGGTGGTTTACCTTTGTAAAAAACAAGAGTTTTCTTTAAACCAACCACTTGGTTTCCTCGAGTGGTCACAACCCGTTTATCAATACCGGTTGCTTTCCAATAACCAGAACCGGTTGCTCGGTTAGACCGGTTTCCATTTGGGTACTTAGCTTCCCTTGTGCTGAAAAAATACCTCTCCTTCTCCAAATTGCCTGTGAAAACATAAAAGAGAGTATGAGTCCTTAAAGGACATGAGTTCAAGAACCAAGATTTGGAGGAAAATGAGAAAGAACACAAACCAGGTAAATCCCAAGGATCAGCTCTACAAACATCGAAATCAGGAATGATTGAAGCTGGTAAAGGAGAAGAGAAGACTTTTCTTTTTAGGTATTGAACAACAAGTTCTTCATCAGTAGGGTGAAATCTAAATCCAGGTGGCAATCTAAGAACACCATTCTTCACAAGCTTAACCTTATCCATGGATCCAAATAGAGGAAGGAGAGAGAAGAAGAACAAAACACAGAGGAAGAAGCAGAAGAAGATGAAGAAAGAAGAGAGAGTGCGGTGTATGAAGAGGGAAACAAGGAAGGTGTGTTTTTTATAAGGACACGAACAACTCCTTTTCTTTATTTATTATTAATAATTTTTGTTTTTTGGCGTAAACCATACTCAATCTCCTTCCTCTTTTTGACGCCATTTTCATAAATCTATCCTTTTTTTTTTTTTTTTAATATTCATTACTATATTTATAATTTTTGGTCGCTCAATTATTTATAGTCGGTATCTACCTCTTCTCTCTTTGTTTTTTTTTGTTTTTTAAATCTTTCACCTGTAAAGTGTAATTCAAACATAAAAGAAAATTTTCTTTACGAGAAATAATTATATGCAAATGAAAAGGACTAGTTAATAAATTCGTCTCAAGAAATTATACACTCAAAAGGAATAACGTGGAGGTGATAGTATTGTTTTTACTTCGAAGATTAACCAACCTAAGCCGTCCATTCCTCTAATTTGCTTGTTGGGTTAAAGATTAGGATCATTTTCCTTTTTTGGGTCTAAGGGTACTATCGTCACTTTAAATGCGTTGGCCTTGAGAGAGCCGGAGAAGTTGCCAAGGTCAGTCGCGGTTAAACCGGTAAAAGCAGTGATGATGAAGTAAGCTTACGTCATGCTGACAGCCAGAGCTCGCCCTCTACGTTTGCACATTTACATATATATCCCTTTTGAGATTCCAAATTTAAACAAATTAACATACTTTAACTTATATTTTGGATGTTAGGATTATTTGATTTTTTGATGAATTATGTCAGTAATTTTTTGTGAAAATAAGAGAGCGAGAGAGAGAGAGAGAGGCTAAAATGGGGGATTCGTGAGGTGCTTATGGGAGGTGGGGGGGGGGGGGGGGGGGGGACAAAAGAGTCGTAAGCCTCTGGTTTTGAAGTACTTGAACAAGCCTTCTCGAACCACGGTAATGTTTTCTTCAATGTTCAACACGTTACATGCTAGTCCAATATCGATCCAAATATTTTATTACAATCATGTGTGTATATAAAACTAAATGTAAGACCATCATGATATTGATATTCAGATAAATAAGTTATAGAGTATTTGATCCAAAAACAAAAAAAAAATTTAATAGAGTATATTATCCAATTAAGGCTTTTCAGGAGGATAGTTACTCTTGGAACTTCACCAATTCTGGTTATTATTATACAATTAAATCGGCTTAAAATTGGGATATTGCGCAATAGGAAATTAAAATAAAATGGGCGTGTTCGTGTGTAATTGTGTTTGCATCATACATGCATTTGTACACAATTGAAAGAACAGATAAAGAGAGTAAATGTGATATATTTGCTCCATTATCCCTTAAGTGTTTTTCCCTCGTGTTGTGGGGATTGCAATTCGTGGCTAGTGTTCTTCACTAATGCACCTATTTCTCCTTTTCGTTATATAATCTATATCTATATATAAATATATATTTACATATTGTTTTTATCTTTCGAAGAATAATTATTTTTATAAAAAGATAGCAAATGATTGTGAATTAGTTTATAATTATATATTCCGTTATTCTATTTTATGGAGTGGGTGCGCTTAATTTATCAATGTTTAAAATATATCAGTATTGGACATATATATATATATATATATTTTTTTTTTCCTAGTCTTAAAAGAGTTTACATGATTGAATATACTAATAGAGCATATGCCCCCTTGGCTAAGTAATAGACGAATCAATCTTATTAATTAATATTGACAACTCAAACCACCACCAAAAGAAGAAATTATGGAACTCCGAGTATATATGATAACAATCTGAAATATCCCATGACAAGTCAATGGTTTCTTCTTACAAGTGAAAGAAGAGAATATAAATGTATATAGATTCAGACACCAACTTGATAATTAACCTTGTATGGACCATGCCCTACTTATACACAGACCAGTGAGACAACAATATCCATATATATATATAATATATACGTACATAGTATAAGAGATAGAAATCAAGAACCGGCAACAAAATAAAACTAATAAAAATGAAGTTTAATAATTAAAACTAATTCATGTAAAATATTAGATAAAATAAAATCAATGTCAAGGGGTCCGTGAAGGTGACAGTGTGCTGTAAGTTCCTCCAATCCCGTTGTCAACCTTCCTGTTTGTATAGATCACATGAAAATATTTCTTTTAGAATTAAATAGTATATTGATCGATTTCGTCCAAATATACGTTATCTTTTAAAATAACAAAGGCGTGACGTTATTGTCGGTATAATAATATTCACTATCGACACTACACAAGTTACCTCTCTATTGAGACCAAAGGATTTAACAAAATATTTACATTTAAATATATTATATATCATAGTTATTAAGGATATCTTCGTCGCTGTTATATTAAAGGCGATAACATCCACTCTTTTAGTTTTACTTGAATACTACAACATATATGTAGTTTTACTTGAATATTACTATATAGTTTTGTAGTACCCGTCATTTTCCACGATCTAATATGATATGAGATTCACGAGGATAAGGTATTTAAAAATATACAAACACGTATATATTTACCTTTATATGTTGTTGTTCTTAGTTCCTTTTACAATTTATTCTCGTATTTTAGATTTGAGGCCCCAAAACCTTAATTTGAAATGATAGTACGTACGTAAATTGGTTTTCAAGTTTTGAACGATGGATATAAAATATTAAATATGGTTTCTATTTACTGAACGAGTTGTTGTAAACGAAATCATAATGCAAACAAATCCAAATTACATGCTTTCACATATATATATATGATCGTATATCACTTTTAGGTTATTTTATCAACTATTTGCAATTCTAACTTGAAAATGACTAGTATGAAATATGATTTCTGACGTTAATTATTAAACATTGCGATGATGAACAATTTTATCTCATATATCTACCATTTATGAGTTGTTTTAAGGTTTTATAATGGATCGATTTTTTTTTATCATTTACAACTCACACACGCATACTCTTGAATCCCGATTATGATACGATCGAGAGCAACATTGATATAGACGAATAAACTACAATTCATGGTCGAATCTATCGTCTATAGATATATTTACATATGCTTTTGTAGCATATATTTACGTATGATGAGGGATATTATTGTAAATAAGGGATGAAGGTGGATGAAGGGAAGAAAAGAGGGGAAGGGTCCTACATGCTTCCAAAACGACAGCCTCACACGTCGGATTGAAATCTCGGAGACACGAAATGCAATGCAACCAAACCATCTCTCCTATCTCCCTCTCTCCCGATTTCCCAAATCTACTTTGTCTCAAATTTTATAATCACATTCAATGAATGGCCCCTTTCCATAATGACAGAAATGCCCTCTAATACTTTCAGGAAACGACCTATTTATTTGCAATATAATCTTTCTATTCGCATTATTGATTTACAACATTTTGAAAAACACCCCGGTTAAACATGATCCTAACTTTTTTTTTTTTTTTAAACATTTTATAACTGATTTTGACAAAGAACAAAAAAAAGGGTCTCTAGTTATTGTCTCGGAGACTCAACCTTATTATGGCTATAAATGGTAACACTATTTTACAATTTTTCAACGTTCAGCTAGATTCAACAATTCTGCTAACATCATTTGCTATTTAACAAAAAATTTTCAGATTCAGCAATTTTACAAAAAAAAAAACCAAAAAATTTAGTTGAATTCAACAATTTTTAGAGCATAAATGATACATAATATGTTTATTTGAAGTAAAAAAATCGGATAAGAGCGAATATAAGAGTTACGTAAGGATATCAAAATTATATTTGAAATATTTCTTTTAAAATGGATGGATAATGCGAATATGGTATATATAATCCAAATATTTAAAATTATTATCGAACGAGTAAGAACCATATCGTGTTCGGGTATTTCAGGTAAATAAAAATAATTTTGGAAATTTGTAGAATTTTTTGATAAAAGATAGATAACTTATATAGTTTTATTATTTAGAAAATAGATCATGTTTTTGTATTTCGATTTAAGTTTAAAATTTTCAGTTTGGTACGATTCAAAATTTTCAATTATTGTTAGTACTAAATGATTGATAAATAAATTATAGGGGCAATTACAAAAATGCAACTTTTTGTGTGCACATTTGCAAGAATGCTATTTAGGAGTGTCCATTTACAAAATGCCACTAATTATAGATTTATAAAACCTATATCTTAAAATTCTAAATCCTAAAAACTGTTTTGACACTTAAAACCTCCTAAACACTCAAAGCTAAACCCTAATAGAATATAATTAACTCAAACATAAATAATATAAAGAAAAAATAATTTTGAAAAAGTGACATTTTTGTAAAAATTTCAAAAGTGTGGCATTTTTGTAAAATGGCATTTGAAAAATGACATTTTTTGAAATTTCTCTAAATTATAACATCCTCAATTAGTATGTTAAAATATTTATTCTAAATGATTTACATGATATAATTCATGTTTAGAGATATTCTTTAAATCTTAGATATTCAATATGTGGTAACATAATCCATTTTACTTTGAATTGATGTCACATAATAGAAAATTTTAATTGACTAGAATATTTAGGATATCTAAAATTACAAACGAATTTTTAAAAATAATTTTTACAAGTTACAAGTTATTGTGTCAAATTATGTTGTTATCTTATGTTTAATGAAATTATTAAATATATCAAACTTAAAAATTTAATATTTTACTAGTTTATTTGACTATTTTTATTGACAAACAACATTGTTTATATTTTATTTTTATATGTTTCATTTATTTTCAAAAATTCAGACATATTTTGGCAGATTCTGCTGTTACCATTTAAGTTTTAAGTAATTTTGCCAGATTCTAAAAAAATACAAAAAAACTTAACCAGATTCTGCAATTCTGCCAAATTCAGCCGTTACCATTTACACCCTATATACTACTAAGCAAGCATGAAACATTTCCACTTTTCCAGATAAAAATGTAAGGGAGGTTAAAGAAAGGATCTCAAAAAGATGAAAGAAGTAAAATATAGGAAATATGCATGGATTTTTTTTTTTTTTTTTTGATAAAAACATGCATGGATGTTAGATAGAAAAATGCACTAAATAGTTAAATTTCACCAATTTATTTGTAGAAATGAAAAATGAGTTACTCATCCACATATTGCATGTACCTTGTAAAAAAATACTCTCGCATGATTGTAACAAATATCGTGATATTGCATCGGATACACTATCCTATATTTCATGATATCATGCTATTTGTTTAAATCACACCTAAAATAAAAGATACATCATTTCTTTACAATTTTACCTCCAAATTTGCTAAAAGTTTTGGTTATACAACAAACAAACACTAAAATATAGTATTGTTTTGTTTTTTGTTTTTTAGAAAGAAAAATATATTGTTTGTCCCCCTAAAATTTTGTTTTTGTACTCCTATAATATACTTTTATTTAGTTTTACTGTAGAAAACCCTATAAAAAGAAGGAAATTTGGGTAAAAATATAGATAAGAGATTCCCACAAGCAAAAAGAAAAAGCAAGCACACGCACCCCACTTGCGACTGGGTCATCAATGGTCTGTCTACATTGAAAATTATCAAATTAAGGGTTTCGTAAGTTATATTGCGGCTCCGATTTTTGTTTGTTTTACTATTTTATTTAAAATTTCCTCTCAATTTTTAGTATTGAAAATTTCCACTTTAGTTTAGGCATACCGTATAATAATAAATGTGTGATACAAAAAATGCGTGGGAGAGCGTCAACGGAGTTTGCGTGGGGATATTGGAGAGAAAGTGAGAAACGTCAAAGGATGCAACTATAACTAAATGATTTTGAATCCCAAATATGCTTAATAGTTACTTGTTTTTTGGGTCTTTATGGTTTATTAGTAGCAGTGTCGTGTTTAGCTTTTTAAGGGTTTAAAGCGATATTAAAAAATGTACTTTTTATTTAAATAAAATATGAAATTTTTATTAAAAAAATTTAATTTAGCGGAAAGTTATATTTAATAGTTTTGATGTGATTAGCATGTATTCTATTTTTTGTGTGAAAACAAAATAGTTTAAATAAAAAAAAATTTAGATAATATTGATACTGTGTGCATATATTCTTTAACTTTTTAAATTAAAATGTACTAATTACAACTATAAAGTTAGACATTTATATAACTGTGCAAAAGTTGACAAAAATAATAATAATAATAATGCAAAAAAAAGATATCAAATGGGTTAAGAAAAAAATATAAACGAAAAATTTATAATGATTAAAATCTGAAATCATGATGAAACCTATTAACAAAAATCAATTTGTAGGATATTATTTCCAAACCTTAAAATTAATTGATACTTGTAAAAATGTCATTTTTTGTGTGTCAATTTTTAAAAATGCCACTACGGATTGTATATTTTCAAAAATAATACATATTAAGAATTTTTAAACCCTAAATTTTAAAATTCTAAATCCTAAAAAAGGTTTTGACCCTAAACAAACCCTAAACCTTCAAAACTAAACTCTAATACAACATAATTAACCCAAACATAAATTATATATTGAATAAATGATTTTGAAAAAGTGGCATTTTTAAAAAATATCATTTCAAAAGTGATATTTCTCAAATAAAATTCTAAAAAGCATATATACAACTTTTACCAATTAAACTATTTATATAAAATTTAGGGCCCCAAAAATATGGATGTGAAGAGGACCCTTAAGCAATTGCCATTTATATTAAAGGGGTAAACACAGTCCAGCTAGAGATATCAGACGGGTCAGCTCGCGCCTAAATAGCCCAACCCATGATGATCTTAATTTTTTTCAGTCGGGTTGCGTTTTTAAACCTATGTCCAAGTCCAACCCATTTAACCTAGCGGGTTAGCAGACCAAACTCGGAGGTCGTTTGACTTGTTTTGTGAAAAATCAACATAACATATAATTTTTTTTATTAAACTCTTAAAGCTTTGCATCTGTTTGATTAACATAACAGATGTGTATTACACAGTTTGAGCTTTGTCGTACTACCATATCAATTTGTATTATATATGTTTTTTTGCTTAGTAAGTACGTAAAGTTTTATATTTCATTCTTATGGTTATGCTCACATCTATTATATATGTTGTATTATAATTGATAACTTGATGATATTCTTTTGTTATGTTTGCAATTGATAAATGAAAAAGAAGTTATTGGTTTAGTTTGGTTAGTGATATAAGTTATAGGTTTTGTATTTATGATTTAAACATAAAAAATATTGGTCGATAGAAATGATATATTGATGGATTTTTTCGTTTGACTACCTTGCTTCATTCATATTTAAGCAAACATAGATTGAAATCAAACATATATTCATGATTTAAGCAAAGTCGTTGATTACAAACTATAACAAAAACCCAAATTCAGAAACAAGAAACAAGAAAAACACATAAAAACAATAAATTTAAAATCATTTAGTCAAAACTAAAAACTTAGATGGGCAGTCCGCGTCCAAGTGGGCCAATTCGTGACGGAACAAAAAAGTTTTTAACCCATCACTGGTTGCGATTTCTTAATGTTTGTCCAAACATACCCCGTTGTGGTCTTAAATGGCCCTAACCTGCGGGTTACAGCCCATGTTAACTCTAGGTCCAGCCTAACAGTTTCCTCTCTCAACCCAATCTTCTACTAGGTGAGTGGTTCGATGTCACTCTTTTTTTTTTGCGGTTGTCTCACTCTTTTTTTTTGCGGTTAGGGTTAAATTTAACTTTATATGAAATATAAGGAAATTTTCTTTTAGTAACTTTGTTAAAAGTAGCTACGCATTTAAATGTGGTAAATATAGTAGGTGATTAATTCGGTTGCACAAGTAAATAACAACTTCTCTGTGAGATAACAATATAAAAACATCAACAACTTCTAAAGCTTCAAAATAATTGATTTAAAAACAAACAAACCATTGCCTTGAAAAAATCGCCTTAGAACATATAAAACCTGATTGAAAACAAATATTGTAAACATGTTTTAAAAACTGTAAAAATATTTTACAAACTTTACCAAACACATACTTTATTTTTTTTTGGGTCATCACCAGTGTTCTAAAATACGGTTCAAGCGTCTGCGTATACGACAATCGTTCAAGCGTATTACGTATTTTAAAACACTAGTCATCACCAAACACATTCAATGTCATAAATTATAATATGAATATCTTATCATAACCCAAATGAAAGTCTGCATGATGCATTCTACCTGACAAGTGTCGTTGTGTTTCTTGTTCAGAACAAAAAATATATATATATCGTTGTGTTTGGGCTTAACCAAATAACCAAAGAAATTTGTTTTGGCAATAATAACACCGAGAAATACTACAAAACAAAACGCTAATTTTGTTTTAATTAAATCTCTATGAATTATTATAAAAACTAGAGATCTAAAAACTAAAATTGTTACAAATTAAAAAACGATATTATTGAAATCTATTTTGGAGTGGAGGTTTTTTTTTCTCTGAAAAAGGCTTATTATTGGATTAGACGTTTTTCTAAATAAGATCAGTTATTTGTCAATAGATATTTCGAAGCTACACTACAGAAAAACAAAAAGATTCATTATATTTTATAAGCAATATCTATACGATAAAATAACTATAGATTGAAAATCTAACTCACATTTGACCAAAAAAGAAAAAGAAAATCTAAATCACAACATAAATACTACGAAAATTCTACTGGCGACAAAGCTAGTGTACATCATTGCTAAAATTTCATCTCTATTTGGCATTCACTCACAGAAATCGCCAATATGAGATCTCCCTGTGATGTGGTTTTATACTCATAACTCGTAAGTCGTAACTAAGTACATGGAAAATTAGTGCTCTGCTCCGACTTTTTTCTAATTCATTCTTTCATTACATTTTTGTGTCTTTCAAAACATTACATTTTTTCTATTGTAAAAACTTTTTTTTGTTGCGATAAAAGTTAACATTCCAACAAACAAAAATACTACGAAAATTCAATGCTTGCATGAATCTAGAGTAGAATATGAATTTCGTAATATAATCTACATATATTACTTTTCAAAGGCGCGATGATGATCGTATAAAATTTGCTGTGGCCTAGTTGAAAGGTTTCCTACTTTGTTCAGAAATCCAACTAAAATAATAAAATATGTGATGATTTCGTAACCCTGCATAAAATCACGTACAAGCAATCATATGCCATTTATGATCGATCCAATATAGTAGTATAATCTAACGTCTACCTAAGTATGCAAATAATATCCATGTGAATTGTTTGAATAATTACATTTTATCACAATTTTTGTATAACCGTAATTTATTAATTGATTTGCATTACTATGATTATAGATCTTTTTCTCGAAATAGATTTATTACCCCAAGAATGATCATACTCTTAGATTTAGAGAAATGATAGATTAAAATTTCAAATTTTCTGGTTATATTTTAAATTATAATCAGTAACTCGTTTTTCTAATTGGGAAAAAAAGGAATATCCTTGTTATGGCTTATCTTCAAATTAAAAGATTATATTTTAATGTCCTTATAACAAAATAAATTAAATCTAAAAAAGTAAATGAACTAAAGAAAGCACATCATATAGAATTATACACTATTTGGACAAAAATTGCTCGGAGTAAAGCATTTTTAGTTTCTAGAATCAAATAAGTATATATTTTTTGTCGACAAACCATATAAATAAATTGAAAATTCAAAGTCATCACTCATAATCGATATCGAAGTTGACTAGATATTGTTTTCTATATTTAATGTACTTTAAGGACAAGCTAGCTTTTGCTTTTATTCTATCTAAATGATATCAGTTTCTTCATTTTGAAGCTACACTTTGTCAACCTCAAAGTTGCATACCTCCTTTCATAAAGAAACTTTATTTATGATTTTGCGTTTTTTATACATGAGGTATAAGTTGTCAAATGCTTTTTACCAAAAAAAAGAGAGCAAAAGTCTTTAAGTGGTTTCAAATCTCTCTTTAATTACTCTGAATTTGATGCCTTCAAATTTTGATAGACCAAAATTTTAGTATACAAATGTGAGCATATGAGTATGTATATAATAATGTCGGACGTATAATTATTATATTATATATCTAAATGTTGCATATAATAATGTCGGAATGTATAATTTCAGATACTTTGGTACGAAAAAATCAAATCACTTTTACTTATAATCATTTTATTGGCATACGAAACCTAAATATATACCCCGCAAGTTACTGCAGCTGCTTATGTCATATATGTCAGCTTAGAAGTTGAAGAAAACCCCACAAAATATAAGACGATTCCTTTTAGGTGAAGTAACCTGAAGAATTAAGTTTTGTATATTACTTTTGAAATTTAGCTAATTTTTTTAATAAAAAAAAGCTTTTTCATAAATTTTCGTGTGGACATGAACATTGTATAGGCTTTTTATGGCATGTGACTGAACAACATAAAAACTTATAAAAAGATGTTTTTTTTATTCTCTCACGTGTGTTGGTACCAATCCGTGTGCCAACTTTCTCTTCTTTCTTTTTTTTTTTGTGGAAAAAAGAAAATAGTTGTGCTTTTGAGAAGAAAAAAAGAAAGTTGTTTTCTTTGATGCTTATTCCAAACTTGAAAGACACAAGTTCTAGCCTATTAAAGGTTAGAGTTTCATCTTCCTCTCTTTTTACTTTCTTTTTTCCCTCAAATCTCAAAAAGAAAAAAGAAAGATTACACTATAGATGATCTTCATTCTCACTAGAGATTAACATTTCGGTTTAAAATCGAGTTCGGTTGGGTCTAGTTTTTTTTTTTTTTTTGATCGAAAGTTGGGTCTAGTTCATTTCAAGAGAAAATTTACACAAATAAGACTATTTATTCGATTTCGGTTTGGGTTTCAAAACATGTTTTGAGGCCGTAAGATGTAACAAATGCAAACATTTTAAAGTGAAAAGGAGAAATGTGTAAATGTGGATTAGCGTGGGCCTTTTTGAGAATTTCAGTGAAGTATGATTCAAGATTTGAGAAAATTGGTGAGGGGGCTGAGATTTTAATGTTATAAATGGATAATACTTAAGGTCAAGTAATGTAGGCCCAATTTGACTTATTGGGCTCTGTCTGTGATAACAGAAGAGAGGCTTGCAAATTATTTTCAGCTCCTCCAAGTATAAAGAGAAATATATACTAATAGAATTTTATTGAATTGAGTATTTAAATTTTTTTTTTTGGTGAAAAAATTGAGTATCTAAATTGATTACACGGTTTAACATTCAGCTAAATGAGATAAAAAAGTGTGAAAAAAGAATTTAAAAAGTGTATTTTGGTATATACGTATAATTAATACGCACTAATTAGACACACTTGAAGGTCACTGTATCAAAGCATCATCCATCTTTCTTATCGCCATTAAATTGTAATTAGGGGAAAGGCTTTTAACTTTACCAATTATATTTTATACTTTTTTTTTATAGTATAAATTCGAAATTAGAGTTCAAACTAATCCCGAGTTCTATAAAAATCATGTTTTTTTTTTTTTTTTTTTTAAATATCTATATAGTGACTATAACACAAAACCGTAGTAGGTGAATCACTCGATCAATGACGGCTAACATGGAGATTTCAAAACCATTATAGACCAGTATTTGTGTAACAAAGAACATCTTTCTAAAAAAATAAAAAAGAACAATTTTCTTTACAAAAACAATAACGGAATTAAATTGGATAGTGATTTTTGATACAATCATTTTAAGTTTTTGTAGCTCGTGTCACATCACATGACATAACATACGTGAAGACAAAGGACATTTTCCATAGTACATTAGTAAAAATGGTCCCAAATTACAATTAAAATTTCTTGATTTCTTTCTATTCTAAAGATAAGCCGTGGACGAATGTTTCTAAATTTATTCCATATGTACGACGACCCTGATGAAATACCTAATATGGTCAGAATACTTGCACCGAAACAGTTTAACTATTAAAATCTTGACTAACAAAAAAATTGCTAAATAGCTAAGCCGAAGAAAACTTAGAAAGCTGATAAGATGCACGAGAAGAATGAAGCAATAATCTAGTATATATTTTTCTCAAAAAAAAAAAAATCTAGTATATCACCTTGTTAGGTAGAGGTTTGATATTTTCTTGTTTTATTAAGATATTTTGCAAACTAAATTTCACATGAATATTTTTGACCCAAAAAAAAAGAAGTTTACGTGAATATTTGAATATAATATCCACATGACAAGGTTTGAATCATATGATTTTAACCCTAAAAATGGATTTAAAATCATATGGAGACACGTTAGTAGTTATGTAGAAAATCAACAGTATTTAGCAAAAAAAAAAAAAAAATGTAGAAAATCAACAGTCGTACATAACCTTAGCTGTGAGTCTGTGACTGCGTATATTGTGACTTTTAGGTAAAGATGACTTAGATTGAAACACCTAGAAGGTTCACAATACTAAATGAACTGACTTTTACCTTTTCAAATTACACATAGAGGGGTCTGACAAAAACAAAACAAAATAAAAAGTCACAAGTGGGTAGAAATCTAATTATGTCTATGTGTAGTCATGACTTTCCCAAGCGGTCCTTAACTAATACAATTCTTTTTGTTAGTAATTAATTAACTATTAGATTATGACGATGCCATGTCCGGTGTCCCTAATCAGCTTTAACTATAAGGTTAACAACAAATGTTTCTCGTTTGAGGTGTTGTGATGAAATAAGTTTTCTCTATTTGATAATAAACATTCGGTATACTTCAAGTTCAAACATATAATCAGATCATGAAAACCAAAAGTCAACTAAAACCAACAGTTTTTTTATCAGTTTTGGAAACATTTTCAAAAACCCCTTTGTTCACCAACCTTTTCAATCAACAAAAAGGAAAGGTCCATCAACTCAGGCTGGGTAAAAGACGCTCTTCTACCGGAGGAACTCGCCAGAGTTTCTTTCCACCGCCATGAAGAATAGCAAGACTCGGCAAACAAGAGGAATGGAGCAAAACTGCAAACAAGACAATTCTGGAAGCCTAAAAAGCTTCTTTCCCTCTGCCTAAAAACATAGGAGAATTCTCTCTTCAGAAGGCTGAAACCTCACTGAAGAACCATCTCACATCTGTGTGAAGAACTATATGCAAACAACTCTCTCCTCTCCTGGAAAAGAGAAGAACTTCCTCCACAAACATGTGGAAGCTACAACCAAACACAGTCAATAAAGGAGAACAGCTACCAACATAACCAACATGAATCACAGGTTCACGGCTAGAGAAAAAGGGAAACACGTAGCTAGGACAACTGGCTCTCCTCCACGAAAGAGAATAAAAGCACCAACTTTGGACACCTCAGATCTGGTGGAAGATAACAAACTCACATTGATAGGAAGACTAACCAACGCAAAAGCACAACGCCTCTGGTCCATGATTCCCTTCATGCCAATGAGATGGAACCTCAGAGGAAGAGCAACTGGAGCCGGCTTGGAAAATGGATGTTTCCAATTCAGATTTGACCATGAGGAAGATATGCAAAAAGTCCTGGATAACAGGCCTTACCATTTCGCCAACTAGATGCTTATCCTGCAAAAATGGGAGCCTATCATTGATCCTTCCTTCTCCTCCCAGATCCCTTTCTGGATCCAAATCAAGGGACTCCCCCTCCACTATTGGAAGGAAGAAATGATTACAAGGATTGGCAGGGCTATTGGATCTTTCGACGGCCTCACAATAACAAAGACGGCTGCAAAAGTAAGAGTAATATTGTTAATGGCCTAAAACCATTACTAAGAGAAACAATCACTGAATTCTCTAAGGATGGGAATGCCTCGTTCACCTGGAATATGAGAGGATAGAGAAACACTGGAGAAGATGTCAACTACTCTCCCATGAAGAAAAAGATTGCCCAGAGAGAAATGAAATCACCAGAGGAGAGAGGCTAGACCCTCCAATTTCACATGAAAGGAGACAGCCATCTCCACCACACAGGGACAGACAAAGACAAAGGCACATTCTCTCCCCTAAACCTGCAAGAACTTTCTCCCAAAGAAGACATAGATATGGCCGGCCCTTTGGTGAAAGTGTCTTCTCCCAACAATCTCTACAAGCACCTGAAGAGAATACAAGAGACCAAAGGATCAGAGAACCAGCTCAAAAAGATAAATTTTGGCTAGGAATGCCAACCTCTGAATCACGTTCAAACAGAAGAGAAAGAAGCATGGAATATACTTCAAGAGGAGAAAGAAATCACCTGAAAACATCTCACATAGAGCTTCTCCCCACCCAAGGCCCTCCCCAATTGCAATGGAGAGAAAAGCAACCTCCTGCTGATAATAACAGACGCGAATCCATTGAGGCCTCAAGAAGCAGGAGACCCCCCCCTTGAGAGAAACCTGGACAAAGAGAGTTTCCCACCCCAAAACCCTCTTATTCCTAGCACAGAAGAGATCATGGAGGAACTTAGAGAAGTTACAATATAGTACCAGTATTGTCCAGATCCTACTAAAAGTGCAGCAAGAAGAGCTAGAGTAACTGAAGGAGAAACTAGAGGACTAATGGCAACCATAACTGCAAATATTAGGGAAGCTGCTGAAGCTACTTTCCAGGCCAGTCTCCAAAAAGAAATCCAGGTAACTGCTGAACAATCTTCAGACTTGCCTCAGCTAGGGAACAATGACTTAGCAAAAACAAAACCCCCCCAAAGAAACGCAGGGGAAGACGGCCAACAACGAAACCAGGAACCAGCCCCTTCCGGGCGGTATCAAGATGCCACTGTGTCGGGATATCTTATCTGTCTTGTCCCTAGAACTTTACCTGGTGCAAGTACAAAAAAGAGAAATATATGTCAGCTACAAGGATCCTCAAGGAGGAGAACCCCTACTAAAAAAACTGTCCCTCAAAGTGAGGAAAACCCTATAGAGAACACAGATAACATATAACGACCTAGGAGGAATAAGCAACAACAGGAGAATGCTACATCAAGACCTCTGGATCCACCAAGACAAGTAATCATCCCTGCTATAACAAGGAAAACAAATGGAAGGGTGGATTTTCAGAATCCACTACATGTTCTTCCTTAGTTTTTTTTAGCTGGAATTGTTGTGGTTTGGGGAACCCCATAACAATCCAGAGATTAAAAGAAATAAGAGCTACAATCTTCCATGATATCTTATTTCAATCGGAAACAAAAAACTCCGACGCTTATGTCACTAATTCTCTTAGCTGGCTAGGCTATGCTGAAAACTTTCTAGTTACTCCACATGGTTCTAGTGGCAAGGGACTAGCTCTATTATAGAAGCAAGAAGTAGATGTTGAAATCCTAGAATCTAATCATAACTTTATTGATACAAAGATCTGCTCCCAAGGCAATACTTTCTACTCAACATTTGTGTATGGAGATCCTGAAATACCAAAAAGAAAAGATGTTTGGATCAAGCTCACAACAATAGGTCTCACACGCAATGCTCCCTGGTTTCTAACAGGCGATTTCAATGAAATCATTGATAACACATAAAAAGTTGGAGGAACAACCAGACCGAAAAGCTCTTTTGTCAACTGCAGATCCTTCATATCTGAGAGTGATCTCTACGACTTACAGCATTCAAGAAACTACCTATCTTGGAGAGGAATGAGGTACCAACACAACATTCTTTGTAGATTAGACAGGGCTATGGCAAATTGTACCTGGATGGAAATGTTTCCAGCAGCAAGATGCGAGTACTTAAGGTTTGAAGGCTCTGATCAGAGACCCATTGTCTCCTATTTCTCTACAAAACTACAAAAAGCAAAATGCATGTTCAGATATGATAGACGATTAAGCAACAATGAGGAGATCAAGAAAATAGTTGCACAAGCATGGAATGCAGAGCAAAACATTTCAGTGGAGGAAAGAATTAGCAGATGTAGACATGCCATCATTAAATGGAGCAGAGAACAACACAAAAACAACAAGGCAATCATCAATAATAAGAGAAAAAAACTGGAAGAGGCCATGAAAAATCCAGCATCACGCACTAACCTCATCCAAAACATAAATGCTGAACTAGCTGCTGCCTACAAGGCAGAAAAAGCATACTGGAAACAGAGGAGTAGGCAGCTTTGGCTTAATTTGGGGGATAAAAACACTGGTTATTTTCATGCAAGCACAAGATCTAGAAAAGTCATAAACAAAATACACATCATAGAGGATGCTTCCGGGAAAATCCACTATGAAGAAGATCACATACAAGAGGCCATAACATCATATTTTCACACACTATTTACCTCACAGGAAGGAGAGAGAACTGCAGTAGTGGAAAAGGCCCTTCAACCGATCATCACAGAGGAAATAAATACTGTATTGATCAAAATCCCCTCCCTAAAGGAGATCAAATAAGCTCTTTTCCAAATCTATGCAGATAAGGCTCCAGGTCCAGATGGTTTTTCTGCAAACTTCTTCCATGCTAACTGGCAATTGGTCGGTCCTACAATCATAACAGAGGTTCAGAACTTGTTTACATCCGGTGTTATACCGAGAACAATCAACAAAACCAACATAAGATTGATTCCAAAGATCAAGAGTCCAAAGCTGGTATCAGACTATAGACCTATTGCTTTGTGTAATGTCTACTACAAAATCTTCTCCAAGATCATCACTAAAAGACTCCAACCAGTCTTACAAGATTTGATTTCTGAAAATCAGTCTGCATTTGTTCAAGACAGGGCGATCATAGATAATGTACTCATTACACACGAGGTTCTACACTTCCTTAAGTTCTCAAAAGCAGAGAAAATATGCTCTATGGCTGTAAAAACAGACATGAGCAAAGCATATGACCGACTCGAGTGAGATTTCATACAAGCAGTGTTGGAAAGAGTGGGATTCCATGCTACTTGGATCCAATGGATCATGCAATGTGTCACTACGATTTCCTACTCCTTTTTACTTAATGGCACAGTAAAAAGCAGTGTAATACCTACTAGAGGAATTAGGCAAGGAGACCCTCTATCACCCTATTTGTTCATATTATGCAGTGAGGTGCTTTCGGGACTATGTAAAAGGGTACATGAGGATGGTAGCTTACCTGGCATTAGAGTAGCAAGGAAGAGTTCCCGAGTGAATCACCTACTCTTTGCAGATGACACCATGTTTTTCTGCAAATCAAACAAAAAGAGCTGTCAAACACTGCAAGCTATCCTAAAACAGTATGAAATAGCATCAGGTCAAATGATCAACACACAAAAATCAGCAATCACTTTCTCCTCAAAAACTCCCCTTGAAATAATGACCAGAGTACAATCAGATCTTAGTATCTAGAGAGAAGGAGGTGTGGGAAAATACCTGGGGCTTCCAGAACACTTTGGACGCCGGAAAAAAGATCTCTTCAATGGTATTGTGGATAGAATTCGTCAAAAGATACTCAGCTGGTCCACTAAATTCCTTTCCACAACAGGCAAGATGACTCTGCTCAAATCTGTGTTGACGGCAATACCTTCTTACACTCTCTCATGTTTCCAAATCCCAATAAGTCTCTGTAAAAAGATTCAATCATAACTTACAAGATTATGTGGGATAATAATAAGGAGAAGAAGAAAATATGCTGGGTAGCTTGGGATAAGCTTACCAGAAGCAAAGCTGTTGGAGGACCTTGATTCTGAGATATAAGAAGCTTCAATGAGGCTCTCCTAACAAAAATTAGCTGGAAGATACTAACAAAACCTGAATGCCTGCTCTCCCGCATCCTGAGAGGTAAGTATTGCTCTTATACTACATTCATAGAGAGCCCTGCCCCAAATTCATCCTCCCATGGCTGGAGAGGAATTGTATTGGGGAATAAGATATTGCAAACTCAACTGGGATTTACCATAGGGAATGGACAGTCCACCAGAATCTGGAATGATCCTTGGCTATCTCTCTCAGAACCTCTCCAACCATACGGCCCGCCTACAAGAGAACAAGAAACAATGAAAGTGTCAGAGCTGATCATACCGGGTTCTAAGGAATGGAACTTGGAGAAGATCAGAAACTTAATACCTGAATGGCAAAATAACATCCTGGCTTTGGAACCTAGCATATTAGGAGCAGAGGACAGGTTTGTATGGCTCGATCACTCCTCAGGAATCTACCAAGCAAAATCAGGCTACAAAAGCGCGAGAAAGGACCCTGCCACACAAAACATAAACCCAATCCCTGATTTCAACTGGCACAAAGAGATATGGGCGATCATTGCCCCACCAAAGCTCAAAACTTTATTGTGGAAAACTTTGAAGGGAGCCTTACCGGTGGGAGCTCAGCTAGCTACAAGAGGAATCTTAGACCAATCTTGATGCATAAGATGCGGAGAAACAGAGACAACAACACATTTGTTCCACCATTGCAACTTCGCCCGAGAGGTCTGGAAGTTAGCTCCTCTGAAAACGCCAATTGATCCTCAGACTTGGCATGATATGGCATGTGGAATAATGGAATCGAAGAAAGCCATCTGTTTACCACCCACTAGGATCGCATCGGGACCAATCCCCTTGGATTTACTGGAATATATGGCTGGCACGAAACCAGAAAGTCTTCACAAATCGAAGCCTCACACCTGAAGATACAATCAATAAAGTCTTCCAGGAGGCGAGGGAATGGCTACTAGCCCAAGCAATCGATCCAAAGGAGAACCACATCGAACCAAACGAAGCAGGCGAACGGACAGAAAAGCTTCTCCACTCCTACACAGATGCGTCATGGACAACAGACTCCTCAATCGCAGGCGCCGGCTGGATTTTCCGTGACCACAACGATCGGATCGTACACAAAGGAGCCTGAGCTATGAACCACATCAAATCGCCTCTAATGGCCGAGGCTGTGGCTATGAGAGAAGCCCTCCTCCATGCGACAAGATTAAATCTTAAGGGCTTCAGACTCACAAACCCTCATCAATTTGATCAACAACAACAATCAAAACCTAGAGATCTATGGAATATTGCAAGATTTGAAAATTTTCTCTAGAGATGTACAAACTGTGTCTTTTGGTTTTGTCAAAAGAGCAAAAAATATGGAAGCTGATCAATTAGCGAAATCAGTTCTACGTGTTGTAACAAACGAACCCGGTTTGACACCCGGTTAACTTTAATTCTAATGAAAAACCGCAGTTTCGACCCAAAAAAAAAAAATCATGACAAGTAATTGGGCCAAAAAGTAGCCACCTCATCATTTCAAAACAATTTGAATCGATAAACATAAAGTTTATGTGGCCCATGTCTTATGTCTTCTTGGGTTTTTGATGTGTCCCACAAGCTTTGCCTTATCGCCACACCAATCATTCATTTAGATGTACAGCTCAGAAATTTGTGATTGAGCACGTCGAAGATAACAGATTACATTATATATCATTCATGCATGGCTACTTAAATTTTTGTTTGGTTATACAGTTAAACTAAAATGATTGAATTTAAGGAAAGAATCTTACTCTAGATGAATTCTCATTAGTTGACCCAAAAAATCTCATTGCGTTATAATTTGAAGAAACTATATATTTGAAGACAGGAAGTAAGATAAAACTAAAATACAGGAGAAATTTATGCAAATTAAATATATATCTTTGTATATAGAAAACATTCACGCCCCGGCCCTTTGATTTTATATGATCAATTGCGTTTGATTAGTACGTGACAGATGTCTCTTCTTTCCGCATAAAATGCAACAGAGAAATATGTTCGTCTGTTATTAATTAGTATGTCAGAATTGTCAGTTTTTGTTTCCCTTTTGCAGTTGTTGTGAGCGTTAAATTTTCCTTTTTGTACGCTTAAAAATAAAGGATAAATTTGTTGAATAACAAAAAAAAAAAAAAAAAAAAAGAATTTGCAACGTATAAACTCACTATAAATCGATATTAAAAATATATATATTGTTAAATGTATATGGAATGTTCAAAAAATCTCTTCCAATTATACCCTCAACGAAGTGTGAGATAACTTGTATTCTATATATCATCTGACAAATATTTAAAATATATTTTTTGAGTCGCATACTCTTTCTCTTTATTCTTTCGTTCTTATTTTCAATCTCAACCAAATTTTTTTTCTCGAACTGTGATGTTCTTTCATCATCAAAGATAGTCGCTCTGCATATAGATAAACTCACCTCCGTTTTCTGTAATTAATGGATCTAACTTCGTTTTGTCGTGTCGTAAATCACAACAACGATGCACCATTGTCTTCTTCTCATAATTCTTCCACCATTTCTGCGACAGCTCCGAAAGCTCTTTTGAAATCTTCTAACAGGTAGACAACAACATCAGTGGTTGAAACAATTATATATGGACTTGATTTCTAATCTGAAGTTACCAGGAATTCTTTGACAGATTTGATTGAAGAAGATGATGAGTCATTGCCATACCTCATCGATGGCTGGAAGCCGAGAGATCTCACCGGAAAATCAAGAGGAGTGTCAATAATCTATGGCCGAAGTTAACTCGCTGAACAAGTTTTTGTTGGATATCTGCCAAAATTTTGCCAAAATTGTCATGATTTGGTCAGATATGTACCTCAATTTATGCCATGACAGAACAAAAATGGAGCTTTGTCAAACAATAATAAGAATGTTGAATATGTCATCAGATCTAAGATAATTTTGCGCACATCAACACGATAATTCGATAATTATTGGATAACAAATAAACTATCAAGTTAAATGAAATATTAACTAGAGTTTATATATTTATATGATGTACTACATACTTTAGCATGTTACATAAAGATATAGATTGTTATTTAACTTGATATCACTTTTGTTGTGATTAGACGACATGGAAACTCAATTATTGTGTGTTAACTTTCATATTCTTATGGATATCTATAATCTTATGGATAGTTATATGTTACGGCAACATATTAAAATATTTATTGGACCTTACAATTTGTTTGGTTTATCTTTAACTTTTTGTTTAACCCGCTAACTCAATTATTATCTGCTAACTTTCAAATTTATATATTACCGCAACATGTTAAAATGTTTATTGGATCAAACAATTTGTTAGGTTTACCGCTAACTCTCTTTTATCATGATAACTCATTTATTATCTGCTAACTTTCAAATTTATATATATAGTTACATATGTATTGTTACATGTTAAAATATTTATTAGGCCATACAAACTGTTAGGTTTACCGCTAAATTTTTTTTTAATGCGATAACTTAATTATTATATGCTAACTTACAAATTTATATACATAGTTATATGTTACCGCAACATGTTAATATATTTATTAGACCATACAAACTATTAGATTTACCGCTAATTTTTTGCTTAACACGATAATTCAATTATTATATGTTAATTTTCAAATTTATATATATATAAATTTTCATATATATATATAATTTTTCATTGTTCTTTCTCGAAAACAACTTTGTTCACCAGATCTCCAAAAATATTGTATCTGGTAGAACGCTTGAATAGGACATCCAACTCGGTCTGAGTCGAAATCTAATTCACTGAGTCGACTCAGTAAACTTGAATCAACTCGAACAAAAACTTTTCCAATTGATTTCTCCGATAATTTTTCTTGTTCTTCATCTCCAAATTCTCTCTGAAATCCATGGGGAAGAATTCTTTTTTCTCAAAGCTTCGAAGATGTACGATGAGAGAAAAAGATAAAAAGAAAAAACCAAGGATAGAACCGTAAAAGCCACCCAAAATAGCTACAATAAATTTATTTAAAATGACAAAAGTGATACATTCGTAATAAAAATCTCAAATGTGTATATTGAGCTCGTTAGCCCAAAAAAATTATATATAATAATCTAACTCAAAATCCTAAATCAAATGGTTAGGATGTTGCCACATAGGTGATTTTTGGTTAGATTATTAGATACAATTTTTTTTATATGGTTATACGACCAAATTTCCCAAAAATAAAAATATTCTAGAGTCATCCAATAGAAACAAGAATATAGTTGATGGTAATACATTTGAACATAAAAATGTTTTGATTTCCGGAAATATGGTGCATCCGTGCATGCATGTGAGAAAATTGAAGTAAACTAATCTGATTATATATATTGGTCTTTTACTTGTTTAAAAAAAATACATTCATATATAGTTTAAGTGTTTGAACGAAACAATATAATAAATGGGCGACGTTTAAATTTTTTTTTACAGTATTTGCATGAGAACAAAACACAAACAAAATCTCACATGGTAATATACAAGCTTAATAAATCAATTATATTAAATTTTATAATAAGAAATCGACCGTTAGATGAACGTAAAATCCAAAATGTGCATGGGCGAGAAAGTACGGAGTATGGACAAGAATAATCAGAGCGGTTACACATATGTGTATCTATTTAAGCTTAAAAATATTAATGCTATTTAAAAAAAAAAAACTAAAGCAAAAAAAAACTAACCAGTTTTTTCTTTCGTTGCATGCAGACATTTGTTTTGGTTTAAGCTATAGGTCGACTTCAACATTCAATTTAGATATTAAGTGGAAAGGATCTTATGAAGTCTTTATGATTATGAAGATATAACTAATCAGTACCCAAAAAAAAAAAAAAATTTATCAGTACGCATTAGTTGTACTTGTACTGATGATTACAAAACATATAATGATATAATTATTTAATTGGTAGGCTAAATGAATTGAACCCAAAAATTAATTAGTTGCTAAAGAAAAGAAAACAAACACGTTGACGAAGGGAAAACAAAACAAAAATAAGAATAAAAATGTCCTACGTATAGCACGTCACATAAAAGGCTAAAAAACACAAATCTGTCTTCGCCTTTACTTGAAAAGGAAAAATATGAATGTGTAAAAGTTCAATGCATCAATCTTCAAATTGTATTTTGAGTACTTTCTTCCACTGCTCCACCATACTATACGTATTCCATAAGTCATACGATCGTTCACACAACAAATTAAATAACAACCAAAATTGTTCAATCGTTGATAATAATTCATTCTAAAACTAAACGTTTCAAATATATATATATTTTTATATTAAACTATTAGATTCTTTACAGATTTTAAAAATTAGTCGAAATTTTGGTTCAGAAATATTGTAATATCAACTAGCAATCTGAAAAGTTCGCCCTAACACTTCTCTCTCTCAAGGAGCTGCCGCCATCGCACTTTCGAGAGAAGATGAACAACTTCTGCCGAAGCTCTTCCGACTAGAGTTCTCTCTCCTCTTGAAGCACCACAACTCCTCCAAAGGCCTGGACGTATGGGTATTCGGGTCAACGAGTTTGCGAGCTGTTTTCCCGTCGAACTGCTTAGATTTTGGAGACGCTTTATACACCGTTGGAAAGCTCTCGGTGTCTAGTTTCCAGAGCCGTTTTCCGATCGTGATTTGGTTTAGTAAGTCGCGAGTTATTCTCTTCCGAAACAAGGTGAGTGCGTGACCATGGTTTTGCGGGTATTGGTGTGTTTGATTGCGAATTGAGTTGATTTGTTATTCGATCAATGCTTGTTTGGGGCGTTTTTAGTGTTTAGATCAACGTAAGTATCGTGGTTTGTGGTTGACTTTACGTTGACTTTTCGGGGTTGACTTTGCGTTGACTTTTCGAGGTTGACTTCTCGTGTTGACTTTTTACTTAATTGTGTTGTGTGGTGTTTTGATTGTTCCCTATACCCGTGCATCTAGCCAAGTAGATGGGATGATCGTACCACTGGGTATTTATGATAATACTCACGCATCTCTTATAACCATGTGATGCAGGTAAAGACAAAGTGTGATCGTGGAATCTGGCTGTGAAGAGGAGATGATCTAGTGTCTCGTTTGTATTTATATCTATTCCGCTTTTGTTATTGTGTTGAATTATTGTGTGGTTTAATATTTATGGGAATATTATTTCGGAGTTTAAAAAAAAAAAAAAAAAAAATCTGGTTGTTTCAGAGAGTAACGAGATCAAGTACCTGTGACTGATTTCGCGACGTCTCAGATGGAAGAGACGTTGATCTTCGAAGATTTTGTTCCAGTTTGTGTATTAATTCAGATCGGAGTCGAGTCGAGTCGTGGGAGAGTGGGAGAGAGGCGGTTGAGAATCTTGAGACGTTTAGGTTTCGATTTCATCTCTTACTACCAAAAACAAATTGATTTTGGGCCATAGTAGGCCTTAGTAATTAAAATGAAATTTTATATGTAAGGCCCTTTAACTTATATAAACATATGACTAACATATCTATAATCTAAGTATAGCAAAAAACATTCGGGTATTTTTCGGGTATTGGGTAGGAACCTGTACCTGAACCTGTACCCACGGGTACGAGTTTAACATACCCAACAGGGTAAAACACAAATACCCATACCCACTCAGAACCTGTATTTTCGGGTCGGGTACAGGTTCGGGTATTCGGGTCCGGGTATTATGCCCAGCCCAGTGTGGCCAAATTAAGTTTTTCTCGAATCTCCGCCGAAATTTTGTTACCGGTGAGAATCTTTGCCCAAATCTCTCGGTCTTTTCTTCTGTCTTCTCCATGGCTCATAGATCTGTTCGGATGGCCGTGTTCTCGAACCTGTCGCCGCGAGTTGCTTTGGACTTGACCGCGACTTCCTCTCACCTACGGATGATACCTTGTCCGGCACTGACGGAGCCTCCAGATCTAGATCCGGTGTCTCCATATCCGCCTATTCCACCAGATCCACCGCCTCTCTCTTGTGGAATCACTCTCGTTTTACCTCTGCATCTTGTACCCCGCTCTTGCCGTTTTGGGCATGTTGTTACTAAACTCGTTAAAATCATTGTGCTCTAATATCAGTCTCGCCGGTAAAAGCTTTGGCTCTGGGGAGATATCAGAAGATCAAACTTTTCCTATGGTCGTCGTCCCCGAGTTTCACCGTCAATGTGACTTGTCAAAACTTCCTTTCCGACGTGATTTCTTCCAGAAACTTTTCCGATGTCGTTCTTATATTGGGCATGGGCCAATTTATATTATTGGGTAATCTCTTGTGGAAAGACCCATTAATCAATACATATGCTCCTTTCAACGTGATATCGCCAGAATTGTATTGTCTTAAACCTTCCTCCGTCATTACGGACAGATCAACTTCCTCCCTAGGGGAGAGATCTTTTTATCCTCCTCTTTTGGGGAGAGAATCTCACATCCATCTTCTTTCTCTTTGCGAGGAGAATTTTCTGCAGTTATAGAACGAGAACAAATTGTCAATTTTTAACCGTATTGTCATCTTGTGTAGCGATCTCCACGGGACCTGAAGATGCAACAGAACTCGGCTCGATGAGTTTCCGAGGTAAAGATTGTCTTTCAACGTCAAAAGCAAATGTGACCATCTCTCAACTTTCCGGCTTTGTCGTGAATGTCTTGTCGACGCATCTGATGTGTTTGGGTTCGCAGTCGCTTTATCTTAAAAATTTATCCTCGTTAACTTGTAATTTTTTCAAACTTTGTTGGCTTTATCAACGAGTTTTGATAACTCCAATCTATCCATGTAATGCAATCCTTCAAGTAATGAGATCCAATGTTTGAAAAAAAAAAAACTAGCATCCTAATAATCTATGGCTTCGAAATTTGATGTCTTCATATCATCCAAAAAAAAAAAAATTTCTTCATATCATTTGTCAAAGTATTATTACTCATTGCTATATAATTTTTCCATGGGGTTGCCAATAAAGATTGAGGTAGCAGAGGATAACGTATACAAAACTGAAAAAATTCATTGTAAATAAGAAATAATGAGATGTTTCTAGTTTCTAGGTGTATCCAGAAAACAATAATTATATCGATATGTTGTGGAATCTTCTGACCACTACTTGACCACATTTCTATGTTGTCTGACTGAAACATATGAATTAAGTTCTAATGAAATTCTTTAGTCGGGCCCTTCAAAATTTGAGCCATTATTTATGTTTATGTGTATAGTCATTTTCCATGTTTTACTTGAGCGCGACTCTCCATCTTGATTTCATTTCATTTTTATTTTGTTCATTGGTCAAAATTATTTCATTCAAATAGATGAAAGGAATGCTAGAAACTCCACGAAAATAGCAGATGCAGACATTTCTCAAAAGGGTAACGGAGAGACCTGGATCCAATGGGAAACAAAAGCCATAGAAAGATTTGGAAAACCATAGTAAGGACATATAGTTTTTCAACACTATCGCCGAAACATAATATATGAATGGAAAAAGACGTGCCAAGGGCTGAATAAATTAATACATCCAAAGCACATACCAAATTATTGAGACTATTGTCAAGGAAACTCAATTTATCAAAAGGGCAAAGTTGGCCGGTCTAGACAGAAATGAGACTCAGCAAACTCACCCTCCAACCTCTCCAAATTCTTCTACCAGTGAGTCTACCAGTGAATTCTTCTCACTTGGTTCAGGTTCTTCCAACCTTAGGACTTCCTCTTCACAATACTTAAAATGGTCACTGATGACTGCTTCACTTTCGTTTCACATTGTCTTGTTATAGTATCATATCACATTACCTATTCTTTCCTTTATTCACCTTCATCTTTAGATGTTGCCTCTTTACGAGGGGAAGAAGAAAATGAGTAAATTAAGGATGACAAGAAAAAATATTGAGACTATTTTTTTCATGTAAAGCTCTTCATAAAGTCATCATTCTTGTAAAACAATTATTTATAAAAACTTTAAAAAAAAAAATTATTTATAGTCGAATACCTTAGATAATGGAACGTGTATTAATTTGTTGAATAACCCAAAAAAAAATTATAACTCATAAACTAACCAAAAGTGCTATATGTGGCAAAATCATAACCTTTAGATCTAGGACTTATAGTTAGTTTTTGAGTTATAATTTTTTTTTGGCTATTCAATAAATTAACCATAATACTTATTGTATAATTAAACAATGAAGTAATAAAAAAATAGTGTTACGATTCACGAGCAATGTTCTTAAAACCGGATCAATTTTTTTTTGGATTATGGAACCATGTGGTTTGACTAATCAATGATCAATGTGGTTCGACCAGATTTAATCGGGTTTAATGATATTTTGAAAATATCAGTATATTTGGTTTTATATTTTTTTCTATCTTTATTCATAATTATAGTAGAATTTTTTTTTAAAATGTCACTTTTCAAAAATGCCACTTTATCAAAATCTTTGCAAAAATACCACTTTTCAAAATTATTGACTCACTATACTATTTATGTTTGGATTAACTATGTTGTATTATGGTTTTGTTTTTTAGGGTTTAAGCTTTGTTAGGGGTCAAAACATTTTTTAGGGTCTAAAAATTTAAGATTTAGGCTTTAAAATTTTTTAATTAGTGGCATTTTTGCAAATAGACAACCCTTAATGGTATTTTTGAAAAGTGGCACACCAAAATATCATTTTTACACTTGTCCCATTATAGTATCCGAATATCAAACAAAACACTTTAACAATTACAATGTTAAAAAAAAACAAAAGTGTACCAATGATCTTTTTTCTATTTTTTTGTTCAACAGTGTACCAATGATCAGTATTATCTTCTTCATCGGCTTCCTGTCTTCTTTTCAATCCAGTTTCTCCATCAACAGTTTCTTCGGCTTCTCATCTATAACTGGAAAACTGATTCATTAAGTTAAAAGTGATAGCTTTTGCTTGACGACTCAATTTGAGAACAAAGGAAGCAATTGGTGTAAACTTGATGTGCAGGGTTTTAATGATGTAATACGAGTTTTAAATTTATAACCCTAGAAAACTGCAAGTGCACAGTAAAGATAATTGTAGTACTTAGGGGTCGATCCATTGAGGACTAAGTGATGAATGCACTACAGACCTATATGATTCCAATTAAGCTAAGTGAACATATTATTTAGTTTTTGGGGTTCTTAATGAAACAAATAACAAGTAATAAAGTAAAGGAATAGATATCAATTAAGATGAGAAATCAAGCAATTCACAAAACATATGCAAAACACAAGCAATCGATTTAGGATTTTAATACTAGTTGGTCTAGACCTCATATCACTAATGTAAGGTCATCCCATTGTCGTGACGTAACTAACCTTCTACGTTTTCTACCCTAATAGACTCAACTATCGTAGGTTATTACAAGGTGAAAACATGCTTTATGATCAACATTGATTGTTCACTAGACTCTTTAACTAACCTATCAAATTGTTAAGATGTCGAGCTCATCGAATACTAGGTCCGGAGATATAACAAGCTTTTGGAGAGTATATCAACCTAAGATCAACCCCTGGGTAGCTAAGCCAGTTCGTGCTTTGAGAACAAATAAAGATGAAGAATCAATTCTAGTATGAAACTCTAAACGATTAAGTATATAAAGACATAGAATTAAGAAAGTGCATAGAAATCAAATCAAAGCTAGTACTCTAACATGTTTTCCAACACGTAGCAGCAAGAGTAAAGCACATAAAGATAAATTGTTGATCTACAAAGCGTAAGGAGTTAGATCTCTTCTTTTCGCAATAGGGCAAAGTCAATCTATCCTTAAAGACTTTTAGAATCAATTATGCATTAAGAACAAGAGAAAAACGAAATACATGTTTAGGTATTGATTTAGGCTGTTATGGCCGGCTGATTAAGTTCCTAGAGAAGCTAAAAACAAGTATATATAGGGGTTTAAGGAGGCTTAAGTCATCTAGGTCTTCTTCGGGCAAAAACGTCTTTTTGGTCGAAACTGAGGCAATACCGGTCACAATACCGGTCGGGTTGCGTGACCGATATTTGAGGCTTCTATGGCACTTCTAGAAGGTTGACAAAGGTCTGGATCATCGGCTCATGGGCGGCCCGGTGCTTGGCTTCCTTGTGCACTCACTTCACTTCGAAGGCAGTTTGACATATTCTCAGTTTTTTCAGTGTCTCTTCTAAAGTATAGCTCCAATTGATGAAATTCTAACTCCGTTGGAAAGCTAACTCAAAGGGCTATCTCTATACCAAGTTTCATTAAGTTACCAATTGATTTGATCCTCTGTTCATCAGCAAAATTCTGACTTATACGTTCTGTCCAGTTTGAGAATATGCATTATCTTCAAGAAGAAACGACTTGGCTTGGTTCTTTTGACTTGAATGAGTAGCTGCATCATAGATAACACTCTTTTTGCTCCATTTGACATCATTTTGTTGATAAAACCTGTTAAGATCTTAAAATCTATAAATACGAGAAAACTACCTCTTTTGGTCGAAAAACTTTATTAATATATATAAAAACCATAGTAAAATAGATAGTAAAAATGGTAAAATATAGGGTATATCAAAAATACAACATTGAGCTTTTGTGGAAGCAACGTTGAGGCGGTGGGCGCTTTAATTAGAAATACATATATCTATATATAGAGAGAGATATACATACCAGGTTGACAGAAACGGTGAAGGAGGGTTTAACAGTTTTGCGGCAGCTACACAACGCGACGTGGCAAGGGTTACATCAACCGGGCTGGAGGTTGATGAGACTGTGTTAACCTCCGTGATCCGGTGTCGACGATCTTCGAGAAAGATAGTAGAAGCGAACCGAAGAAACCGAAAAGAGAAAGAGACACAACTAGGCGTGTTCATTTTTTTTAGAAAAAAGAAAAACATAATAGGTGTGTATTTAAAATAAATTAAGGGCCATGTGTCCATTATATATCCCGTCACGTATCGATTCATGGAGAGTGTTGGCCTCTCCTTATATATTAGATTTAGTAGTTACAATTTAGAGAACATTACATTTAATAAGAAAACCCAGTCTAATACGGCTCTAATACGGCTCAGTTGATTTGCCGGATTTCAGATTTTTAATTGTTTGATATGGTTTTAAAATTGGTCTAATATGTTTGAATTTAAATGTTAGCCCAATCCGAATATGTATCTGGTTCACGATGCAATTTTGTTCGACCACCGGTATAATCTAATTTTAAAAACACTGGTTACGAGAGATCTTATATAATATAGAAATGTTTTTTTAAACTCAAGTCATGAGAGGATGTTATGTGTCATCTATTCTTTTGATATTTATTTTTTTTTATTTAGAGGAAATTTGTAAAAATAATATCAAAACTTTTTTTGTTTTGGTTACTAACCCCTTTTTCCAAACTTTTGAAGTTAACCTTTTTCATATTTAAAATTATGAAAATATCAAAATCAAAATCCACTTTATACTATTTTACAGTACAATACCAATCCGAATATACTATTTCTTATGGATTTTACTGTACTAAATCATTTTATAGCGGTGATAACATCACGTCAGTACCATGCCTCTATGCAATTTAGTTTGTTTTCGATTATGTTTTTAATTTGAAGAATTGATTTTTCATATGAGTAATATCTTAAAAGGAAAATAATTCCAAAAAAAAATTAGAAAATAGGCTACATCTTTTATAAATTACAAAATAGGCCATGTCTCTTTTTTTTTAGTATGTTGGATTGTTCTAGGTAAATTTATCAGAAAATATTCAAAATGGAGAAACTATATGTAAATCAAAATCATCTCCAAAGACCAAAAACATTATCCAAGCGACAAAATTCAAAGTTATACACATTTTCAAGATAGATAGAATAGAAGCACCATAAGTTTACATTTCGATGGAGGTATTACATAGCTTAGAATTGGATGAAAACTGGTGACGAGATAGATTTTTAAGTTAGATTTCTAAGGACATTCCCACTCCATTTTTCACTCTAAAATAGAGTTTGGAGTCCAATTTGCTCCAATCCCACTCCATTTTCATCTCCAAAATGGAGTAAAATGTAGGTATAGTCCAAATATAGAGTAATCTCATTTATCACTCCATATTTTTGTTATTCACTCTATTTTTTACTCCAAAATAGAGTATAGTTGGAGTAAAACACAATTCTATTTTAGAGTTACTTTATTTTGAAGTAAAAATGGAGTTTTGGGTTGAAGATGCCCTAATGCAAGTGATTTCAAGTCATTTAAAGATTTGGTTGAAAAGTTACATGTGTTTTACTGAAGATATGTCGGATTGGCTCGAATCTGAAGCATACTCAAGAATTAGCCAATACCGGTCACGGAAATTCCGAATCTCCTAGTTAAGTTTTTGTATTAAATTTTATTTTAATTTAACTAATGTTCTCTTAACAAATATTAGATTTTTGTAGTTAATTTAATAATAAACATTTCACATATTAAAAAGAAAAAACCGATTTTTTTAATTTTAAAAGATGTAGTCTATTTTTTTATTTTCACTAAAATTTGACCTATTTTTTTAATTCTCCCTATCTTAAAATTAATTTGTTTGAAATTTTGTGAAGTAAACTTCTCTATATATATAAAATTAGTTATTAAATTGTTGGAATTAATGGTTTAAATTATTAGAAAGAGAAAAAGTCTTATAATTTTTATTTTCTTTTGAATAAATAAATTAAAGAAACACATGACAAAAAAATAAAAGGTGACATATGACAATTTCTCCTAACTTCAACTAAAAAAAACTTTACTAAATTATGTAAGATATATATATTTTTTTTGTTTCTTTCTATATTGTTGCGTCGTAGGAAAATGCCGACCTATTGTCCACATTTGATGAGTATCATTGAAATAACTTTATATGTTATAACTGAATAGGATACAATATAATCCATTTTCTCCAACCTAACTTTTCCAATTAACATTGTATTCACGCCTCTGTTAAGAATTTTTTTTTTCAACAAACTAACTTCATTCATTTAACTGATAAAACTACAAAATGAGATAATTAAGCATCATCCAACATTAAAACATAATTGCAATGCAATAAAACATAAAGTAGATAGATTATCGTAGAAGATGGACAGCGGATCCAAGGCATGCCTTAGATGCATCACGAGGGTCTTCGCGGTAGAGCCGGAGAGTCTCAGGTTGGTCACTTTCCAATGTGATTTTGAAGATCCCGACATAAAACTCGGGAATACGACCACTCTCCAAGAGAGTAAAGAAATACAACCAGACTCAAAGAGCTGGAAGAAGGTGGAATTAAACTCTTCCACCGGGAGTAGATTACAGGATTTGAGAATCCAGAAAACTTTGGATTTCTCAAAGAAGAGAAACCAATAAGCTCAAAAGCAAGTAAGATCGATGAAGAGTATGAATATGGTTCCGATAACAACCCTAACAAGGTGTCATACACATCCATAAATAAAGTTGATGGAGAGTATGAACACATAACCAAGTAAATTTCATAAACTGAACCGGGCTCACAATCGTTGAGCGATGGGCTTAATGGGCTAAGGGATCCAAATCTCCAAATGGGCCAAGCCCAATTTTCAAACTCCAAATGGGCCAGTCCAAGTTTCGGAACTTTTCTCGTGGTGGAAAAGAGAGGAGATGTGCGACCTCCGTGACGGCTGACGGCATCGGTGGTGTGTGAGAAATCTGGCCGGTTTTCGCGGTGGATCCTGCTCAGCCCATCGCTGGAGAGACGAAAACATTATTTTCCATCTAGAGAGATAGATTTGACAGCACAGGAGTATGAGATCGCGAGGAGAGAGCGGCGGGATGCGCCATAAGATCTTGTCGCCGACGGAGCAGGAGTTGAATCTGTGGGCTGCGATGAAGGCGAGGTAACAGTGAGGATGAAGAGGGAAACGGTGGTGATAACACAGAAGCGGAGGGGAGCCACGGTCACGCGGTGGAGCTACGGTGGCGGAGCTAACTTTTCCGGCTAGAGAAAGTTTGGCTGCGCCGACGGAGCCTAGTTGGGATCTGGGTGAGGATTGGGTCTCGCAGTCAAAGGAGCATGAGATGAAGCCGAAGACTTGGGACTGGGCGAGATGACCAAAGGGGAAACAACGATAATGAAGCCACATAAGCATAGAAGAATCTGGGCCACACCGCGAAGGATCCGGCGGTAGAGAGGATTTCGTCTCCCCCGAGCCTGAATTCATCCAAGATAGGGAGTGAGCGAAGCTCTAAACTTCTCGAGAATTACCGTCCGGTGAGGCCGAGAACATACGGTTCAATAGAGCAACCATCATCTCGAGAAGAAACTATCACCGGAAAAGTTACACACTAAATCCTTCTTCACCGAATGGGATGTAGGTCTCGGGGAAACAAGAAGACCGAGGGGGCTACGGCAGTGAAGCTCAGGCCGCGAGAAGAGTGGAGAAAAATCGGTGGTGAGCTTTCATTCTCACCGGAAATTTTTTTAAAACGATGCCTCGAATCCCGTGGTCTGAGAGAGAAGGGATTAGGCTTTTTTAAAAATGTCCTACTTTTATTGACTTCCTTAAAACATTAATTTAACTAAGCTAAACAAATATGTTTTCGAGTTTTGTGATTAATTAGGAAATGGAACAACATGAAAGCAGATAGCATTAAACATAAACAAACAAGAGAACAGCAATAATGAAATATCACTACTCACACATAATAAAAGAAGAAGACAAAAATAGCTTATTAAGGACAATTAAACATTAATAAATTTCATTAATCAACCATTAATCACTCTAATCTACCAATCCATAATATAAAATATCACTACTCACACGTAATCAAAGAAGAAGTAAAAAAAAAACTAAGAAGAGACAAGAGATAAATAAAAATAAAATTACAGAAAATATTAAGAAAACTCCATTCGATGCACTAGATCATTCAAATCGATGAAATATCCAAATTACGTACAAATCATAACCAATGTATTTAGATCTTCAAAGCTTCTAGATAAATCAAAACTTAAGGATTTAATGTGTTTAGAGATGACTTTATATTAAAAAAAAAAAACAAATAGGGTCAACGTGGAACAAATCTAATCGAACCCATATATTTAAGCCAAAAAAGCAGTCATGATGATTAGCATTGATCCTTATTTTGGTCGATTAGATTTGTCGTCAAGATAACAAACGAAATCCGTCGAGCTTTGCAGATAGATGCTTTGATCTCTTTTTTTGGTAGTTCACTATAAAGTGCGTCGGTTTGATCGATGCTTTTGATAGTTTTTTTTTTTTTTTAATAAACCGTGGGAGTTCCGAAACTTTGGCTCATAATCTCTTCGGTATTTGGAGGCAGTTTTTGGATATTCCATTTTAAAAAATAACCCTCCATACCAAAAAGGATTTGAACCCAGAACATTAGTAAACTAACCTTCTTGTGTTACCATTAGGCCAATACGATGTGTTTATCAAATATAGAAACCTGAGAATGGGTCTATTTGATTGATTCTATTGATTAACGATGATGCTTACTTGATGATAACATTGAAAAGGACAAAAAGGAGTTTTAGGAGATAGAATCGATCTTCAATCATTAAAATTTTACTTTAGCTTTCTCTACCCTTTACTATTTGCTTCGTCATTCACTTTTTCATTCTCTCCTTAATTAATTAATTTGACCATAATTTATTCATTTGTTTGGGCAATTAGAAACGAGCCATTTTCAAAATATCTCGAGTTCTTGACCCATCCTCGAGGCAGATGGAATATCTGTTTGATTATATCGATTCAATCTATCTAATTTCATTTATGGTTATAAATATATTTGTCCATTAACTTCAGCGGCAAAGTTTGTAATTGTTCATCAAAATGTGATGTTTGGGTACTCATAAACTAATAAGAGAAATTAAAAAAATGTTATTTTCCAAAAATCATTTTCAAAAATACTACATTTTCAAAAATTTTGCAAAAATCACTTTTTCAAAATTATTTTTTCATTATATAATTTATGTTTGGGTTAACTATATTATATTAGGGTTTAGTTTAAGTGTTTAGGGGGTTTTAGGTGTCAAAATATTTTTTAAGGTTTAGAATTTTAAGATATATGCTAATTAGTGGCAGTTTTGTAAATAGACACCCCTAAATGGCATTTTTGCAATTGCCCCAACTAATAATATAGACGCCAAAACATGTAATTTATACATGCAAATTTATCTTACTATATATGTTCTAGAAAAAATTATATCTCATACTATGTAACAAGTTTTCTAACGTTTCAGAATTCTCTCTCTCGAATGTTTTTGTTTATTTATGTGTATGATTGATTTTTTGTTTTCTCTCTAGAAATTACCACTCAAGACTGTTTTATTAGTGGTACACGGAAGTAATATGTGGATTCGTATTTTTCTGTCGTAAATCGTTTAGCACTTTGGCCATATATATAATCTTTAAGTTTCTAGCAATTCATTTTCATTGTTTATAAGTACAATTGAATTAATCTGATAGTTAGATATTGTACGTCTGACTAAAGTTTTTCTTTCTAATTAAGGTTTTACTTTAAGAACTGATTAAAGGGTTTGAGTGACGGATTGCGCTTTGTTACTCGGCCAACTAATATTCATTATTACCATTAAGCAAGCGTTGGTTGACATTTTCATGTATGAGTGTAGCCAGGGCGGAGGCAGACACAAATTTCATTGGGAGCAAACACTATAAAATAGATGCATAATACTATATTAAACAAGAAAAATAAATTAAATCTTAACAAGTTATAAAAAAATTTCAAAATTCATTGGAGGCAAGTGCCCCTCTCTTATCTCAAGTGGCTCCGCCACTGAGTGTAGCAATTTAAACTTTATTATAACAAATGTGTATGATTCTTTAACAAACAAAAAAAACATGTGTATGATTTAAATAACTTTTGTTAGAGTAATTATCTCAAAGATTAATGAGTATGGCTTATCTCCATCAAGCCTATGTTCATGGTTCATAGAGACAAAACGTGTACTATTCTGGCTAATATAATAATAGATTCAATAGACCGATCATAATGATATAGTACTTATTTGTAGTTAACATTAATCAATTTTAATAAATCATAGATAGGTATGTATCATTGAGAGCTATGTGTAGCATAGCTAGATAAATGTATGTGTGTGGCAAGCTAGATTCCTATGAACCGAATGAAATTAATCAGAAAACGATAGGATCAGGGGAGGTTTAATATCACCCACATGATTGCCATTTTTCCTTTATGTGGTAGCAACATACATAGATTTATATGCATACAATATATCAATGTGGGTCACCTAGGTGCTTGAATTATTGGGGTACGGTTTGATTAGCAGATGTTATGTATTTTCCTAGCTATGAAAACACACATATAACCGAAATAAACCTGTGGTTGCGAGAAATTATTTTATTAACCAAAATAATAAGGCTCTTTGAAACTTTTAAGTAGTATATATGTTTGTTTATTAAAACAACTATCTTTAAGAATATAACTCACACATACAGTTTTCTCAAAACAAAAAAAAAAACTCACATAAAATAGAACTAGGTTTAAACTCGAATTATGACACAACGGTTAAACTATACGTACTACAAAGTACTATGCCACAAACTTTAGTTCATTAATAATTTTGTTATCAACAAAATGTATTATGCGGATTTGAATCTTGGGTAAAGAACAACAATACTAACACTAATTTGTTTTCTGATATTTAAAAGATTATATATGATCGTACGTATGAAAATAATAGGCAAGTTAGGGGAAAGTGATTGCAAATTTGCAAGAACGGCATGTAAACGTACGTAAACCAAAAACATAATATTAGGCACCAATCATATTTTGTGAAAGATAATGCTCGATAAGCCAATTTTTGTTTCACATATATAGTAACTAGAGATGGAAAAATTAAGGTGTCTGAGAACCACAAAAGTGGCACCTTTCATATTTTAAAAAATTTGAGACCAAATAAAAAAATAAGAAAAATAAAATCAAATAACGAATAAGAACAAGAAGTATTTAACAAACCCATGATCATTGCTATCATTCGCCTACCACGTCACACCTCTTTGTCTATTTCTTCCAACTTTTAATATCTGTTTAACTTACTCTCGAAAAATGAGAGAATTGTTTCGGCTTTTTCTCCTATCCCCCCCCCCCCCCCCCTCTCCCCCCCCCCAAAAAAATATTCTGATTCCCTACATCATAAAATGTATATATTCGACCAATCTCTGAATACCTATGGATATAATCAGAGGCGACTCAAAAAAAAGCCAAATTTTTTTTGGATTTTGTGCAAAAATTTTTAATTTTTTTAAAAAATGGTCTATATTTGCTAAAATCTAAAATTTTAGACTATTTTATATATAATTTTAATAATTTTTAGATCCTAAATTATAATAAAAATTAACAAAAAAAAAGTCATATGCGGTTACATATTTTGCACACCCTCAAAACCTCCCCTGAATATTATTACTACATTATTAGACATTTACCGAAAGTGATAGAGACATGCATCCTCATTTATATATGAAAAGAGTATGTATCAAAATTTAACTAGCATAGATTTAAACATAAATAAATTGTATAAAATTTGGAATCAATACAAGAAATAAATTAAAAATATAGAAAAACGATCGATCCTGAAAATAAGGGAGAAAAACAAGAGAAGAGGTGCAGAAACAGAAAATACACTTGAAGACACGTAAGCAGAGAGAGAGACAAGAGTTGCCTAGTCAGCATATGATGACGTGGCACATAGCTCTCTCGTGTGTGTGTGTGTTTACAAACTCTAAAGAAACGGCTGGCTATTAAGTGGATGCGTTTGGAGAAGTCACGTGACTCGCACAAGTTTTTCATTTTCATGCTATTTTATTTGATTATTAGTTAATTACGCCTCTCCCGTAACGCATCAATTTTTGTTGTTTACTCTCACGCGCGACGCTCCCTATTGCCGCGTGGATATTTGCCAAAAATCATGCATGATTTAACGTTTTCGTTTTGTACAAGTTAAATAAAAATAAAAATAAAAAACGTGTTCTTCTAACCTGGACTAAAGAAACCTGATCAGGAGATGTGAATGAGGGCCTTTTCAGTTTATCTTCACTTTGGTTAATATAAATGCAAACGGCGTCATTTTTCTGCGAAGAATTACTATTTTTAGTAGGTTTTGTGCTAATCTAAAATTCCTTTGATTTTAATCTAGTCGTTATACGTAGATTTGTATTAGCTATGTTAGATCCTTAATCATTTTCACCTGAATTCCATTTTCATCTAGACTCCTTCACAAAAAACCAACTTTCAAATTTAATATGAAACGAATAATATCCTCCTATATAGCTGTCTCATTTATTACATATATTTTGTATAAAGAGAATACAGACAAAAAAAAAAGAACAAATTCACTATAAGCATATTTGAATTAATTAGCCAATGATTAACCCTACAATTCTATATGATTGTATCTATATTTATTGTATTCATTGTCTATGAATATTTGTTGTATTCATTAACTATATTCATAATATTTGTTTTATTCATTGAATAGCTATACATAGGTGGGATATTTTGGATCGTCCAACTCATAAGTGAAATTTTAAAATTAAAAAAAAAATTACAAATCGTAATGTCATCAGTCTAGTGATTATTTCCCCAAAATTGGTTGATGTTGGGTTAGACTTTTGTTCACCATGAAATTGATCTCTTAACATCTGTAAAGTACAATGTACAAACTAAAGGAATTAACATGTGATTTTTGAAAGCTAATTTCTAAAAGAAGAAGGCGTGAAGAAAATGAAGTAGTGAAATAGGAGGTGCGAGTCACGCGCGTGTGAGATGCGAGTTGGGGAAAGAAAGAAGAATAATTGAGTGAATGATGTACCTACTAATATCTCCACTTGTCATGCAACCAGGCTGAGTTAGTTTCCACTTTTCGAGTTTTTTTGTTTATTATTATACTACTAAACACGTTACACGCTTCTAAATAACTCGAAATTAAAAATCAAAATATTTTGACTACAATGGTAAATTTGGAGCTATATATAAACCCACCTGAGGCTCATTAGTGTCCTCCATGAAATGAAAAAGAAGCATTTCTAGAGAGAGAGAGATAGAAAGAGAGCGAGAGATAGATAGAAAGCTTTAGGGTTTCAAAAAAACACTGAGATCCTTTAGAAAATATCCATACGGGAAACTCTTCTTCACAATCTCTATAGAAAATGGCAGTCATGATCAATCACCATTTGCTCTCTATTATCTTCGGCATCTTAGGTAATGTTCTTATGATAAATCCACAAAGCCAAATCTTAGTTTGTTCATCATCGATCGTCTCTTCTCTTCTTTTTTTTATAGAAAGTATCTCTTCTCTTTTCGCTCTCTTTGATTGTTTATTTTACTTGTTTAATATTTTTCTAACTAGTTGAAGCAATGATTCGAACGAAGATATCTAGAATAAGGAATTTGCAACAACAACTATAATGCTGCAACTTCGTATCTAAGCTTTTCAGAAATATTATAAGCTATGTGTGTAGGGTTCCATTGTCTAAGACGTGAATTAAACCGAAAATTTTACTAACGGATGAAATTAGAATTATGGAAAGTTCTCATGATTCATGACCCACCTACCGATTTTTTTTTCTTGCATTGTTTCTAAGTTTTTCTTCATTTACAATACTTATACGAGTCATTTGGGATCATTAATGATTTTCTAATTTTGTAATAAAAATCCCAAACTACCAAAAATTAAATCAATACGTTAGCTTTTAATTAAAATTGAAATCGTCACGCATTGTTGTCCATATACTCGGTACGTGTAGTGCGGTTAATGCAGCAATTTAATTCCCCGTTGAGGTTGGTTAGAGAAACTCGGGTAGAGACTGCAGGAAACTAGAAGCCTTTTTTAAAGTATATTTACACAGTGGACTAAATTTCTCTTTGTTATACATTCAATTAAAAACAAAAATCTTTTTGTTAATTTTTTTTTTGTTTGTTTAAATGAAATTACAGGAAACGTGATATCCTTCCTCGTATTCCTCGCTCCAGTGTAAGTACTAGATACGATTATTATTTTATTTTACGAAGAAAAATTGTTAATTATAAGAAAAAACTTATCTGATTTTTTTATTCCATTATGCAGGCCTACGTTTTATAGAATATTCAAGAAAAAAGCGACGGAAAGTTTCCAGTCTCTACCGTACCAAGTGTCGCTATTCAGCTGCATGTTATGGCTCTATTACGCATTGCTTAAGCAAGACGCTTTTCTCCTAATTACCATAAACTCCTTCGGTTGCGTCGTGGAAACCATCTACATCGCCATGTTCTTCACTTACGCCGCAAGGGACAAAAGGGTAATTTCCACTTCCCTCTACGTAAAAATTAACTACGAAATGACTGTAATGGTTTTAATAACTACTAATTTACTTTTTGTCACATGTGTTTTCAGATCTCGGCTATGAAGTTGTTCGTAGCAATGAACGTTGCTTTCTTCTCGTTGATTCTGATAATTACACATTTCGCGGTGAAAAGTCCTAATCTTCAAGTCTCTCTCCTTGGCTGGATTTGCGTTGCTATATCTGTTTCTGTTTTCGCTGCTCCTCTAATGATAGTGGTAATGATTAACTTAAGCGTTTTTATTCAATATATAAGTTATAAAATAATGACATTTTTTAGCTAAAAATAATATTGATTTTTTTTTTTTTGTATTGTGAAAATCAAGGCTCGTGTAATAAAGACAAAGAGTGTGGAGTTTATGCCCTTCACGCTTTCTTTCTTCCTCACTATAAGCGCCGTTATGTGGTTTGCTTATGGCTTATTCCTCAACGACATATGCATAGCTGTAAGCGTTTTATTTAACCATTTCTATAATTTCATATTTTTGGTTAATTAATTAAGGTTACTAATTTTTTTTTTTTTTTGATTTTTGTAGATTCCAAATGTTGTGGGATTTGTACTAGGGATGGTACAAATGGTTTTGTACGGAATTTACAGGAACTCGAAGGGGGAATTCGAGATTAATGAAAAGAAAGTGAATTCATCATCAATATCAATATCAGAACAACAACTTAAGAGTATTGTCGTGATGAGTCCGTTAGGTGTGTCGGAAGTGCATCCAGTTGACGTCACGGTGACGGAGTCGGTGGCGGTCCCACTCTCTGACTCCGTTCATCATCATCATGAAGATCATTCCAAAGAGATGGAGCCGTCAATTGAACATGAAAAATGCCACGTGGTGACTGCTCCTCCTGAATCTGTTTGAAGTGTCGAATAAAATATATCTCTCAAAAATTTAAGAAGCAAAATATCTCTCTCTATCTCTCCTTTCTATCTCTCTCTATTTCTCTCGGAAGAAAATTGTATCGATAGTTTATTCCATTTTTGTTTCGTTATCTTGTGTGTTTTTATTCTTCTTTTCCTTTTAGTGAATATATTGTGTACGTAAGTTTTAACTAGTGCTCTTCCGAAATTTAATATAATAAACCGCAGTTGATTACGATCCTAATAATTTATAAGCTTTTGGCCACTTGTTGTTTTTAATGATTATATTTGTGTTAATGATATCGCCATCAATTAGTAAACGAATTGTCTTTGTACCATTGACGACAAATTGTCCAACGATTTTGAGGTTTAACAACTTTATATATATAAGCAATTAATTAAGTTCGGAAAAGGTATATTGAGTTAAGCTATGAAACATTGACTAGCTAGAGAAGCCAACTAAATTAGCCTCGAGCAGGCCCGGCCCAGAGGGTAGGCGGACTAGACCAGGGTCTTGGATCACCAATTTTTTTATCAATTTATAAGTCATATTTTTATAAAACTAATGTTTGGACCACATGAAAAAAATATTTTAGACTACAAATAAAATATATTTTGGACTACAAATAAAAAAATATACTGAATTTGTGAACTATTATGTTTTTATAAATTAATATTATTAAAAAAATTAAATAATAAATATTTAAGAATTTGTTTTTGCTTTGGACCACATATTTCGTTGGACCGGCCCTGGCCTCGAGTATATATAAATAAATAAGGTAAATAAATCTTTACAAAGAAATTTCAAACCGAAGTACAAAGATCATCAGTGTACGTTCAGTTTTTTGTAAAGACAAACAAATCTAAAACGTCGGATCGGAGTGTTTTGATGAAGATGTCTTTAAGCTAATTTGTAAATATGAAACGGTGGAACGTTTTATGCAATGCCAAGCTGAATTACATCATCAATAACTCAATATGTGACAATCAATCTTATGTATACTTTATATTTGCTCATTAAAAAATAGCATTAGCGGCAATATGCAATATATTTTTAAAAAATTGCAAAAATTACTTAATATCTCATGATTAAACTATATAAAACTATATCAAATATATATTATACAACTAAGCTTTTAAACGGTAACGACATAATCCGACAAATTTGTTATAGCGAATTTCGACAAATAACTCTAGCGGTTTTTGGCCGGTTTTATCTAATTTCTAAAATTATAGATGGATTAGGTGCACATAGTATTTTTAGTTGACTGATATTCCTTTTTAGTTAAAATCATACCCAAACAAAAAAAAACTAAACTTCAGAAAATTCTAGTAAAGTATAGATCCTTCAAAAGTTCAAATATTCAGAGGTCATAGGAAAAAAAAAGTCAATGACCAACAAGAAATCAATTGAGTAAACAAGAAGTCCATTTTAATGTAGAGTAAGTACACAGTCAAACAGTAAAAAAAAAAAAAATTCCCGACAAAACTTTTGATAAGACCAAACACAATCTCTTACAATCTCAATAACTATCTTTAAAATAATTGTCAGATTGCGAGGGCATGTGACCCACGTTGTCCGAAACTACGCGAGTGTGGACATTCGACACACCACAAACAACAACAACAAAATTAAACAGAGAAAAAAGAGAGTCTAGAAACACTAATATTGGATCTTTGCAATTCAATCATCGATCAAGATGTCAAACATCGCCACATGTGACTCATCAAAAACTTTTTTGTCAAAAGACGACAAAAATCTCGAAGATTCTTAACTAGAGTTTTTGTTACTAAAAAAAGAGTACGTAACCCCTTTTGTTTGCTCGTATTGCAACAACACATATAATGTACATCAACTCTTAGTCTCAATGTTTTCTGTTTTTGTTTTCTATGTTTCGAGAATAAATGAAGAGTTTTGAGAAATAAGAACAAAAAAAAAAGAGGTTAAGACCCAAACCGGTACTACCCGGTGCTGTTGCTCTCTGAAGTTCCTTGCTCGCTCTGTCTTCGTTTCTCCCTTAAACTCTCTCCCCACATCTTAGCCTCGGCAACCGCACGCTCCCTATTGATATCTCGGTTCAATATCCGAGCTGTCTCTCTTGGCGAATCTTCTTTCTCGGAACCTTCTAGATCGAATTTACTTCCCGAGCCACCTCCTTCATCGTTTCTTGTTATTAACTTCCCTCCTCTTTCATCTCGGTTTCTCCTACTGTCATCTTTGTTTGGATCATAACCTTGGTTTGCAAGATAGGAGAGTGCAGTGACCACATCTGCTATGAGAGGACGTGTAGCCGCCTGCTCTTGGATGCACATTGAAGCCACGGCTAAAGCTTGGTACAGTGCGCGAGTTGGAAACCGCCCCTTTAACCTAGGATCCGCCAGTTTTATGAACTTTCGCCTGTCGTTGAACAATGGGCGAGCCTGTTAACACCAAAAAGTTCAACGCATAAACCAAAAAATTGTCAACTTATTCTGCTTAACAGAATTAAAATTTGAATGCAAAAAAACCAAGTGTCTTTGAGTACGATGAATTTATTTACCCAAGCCACTAGGTTCTGCTCTCCATGAGGCATCTCGCTGTCTATTGCTTTACGACCAGTAATGAGCTCGAGAAAAACCACACCAAAACTATAGACATCTGATTTTACTGTCAACTGTCCAGTCATTGCGTACTCGGGAGCACAATAACCATAAGTGCCCATGACTCTAGTGGAGACATGAGATTTGTCTCCGGTTGGTCCGAGTTTAGCAAGCCCAAAATCAGAAAGCTTTGGATGAAAACCCTCATCTAGTAAAATGTTCGACGACTTGAAATCTCTATAAATAACCGGAGGGTTTGCCTTATCATGTAGGAATTCCAAACCTTTCGCTGCACCAGCAGCTATCTTCATTCTCATGTTCCAATCTAAGGCCTCCTTATCCGGTGGAAGATCTGAGGCAGAGGAGACGGCGAAAAGGAAAAAATAATATATTTATTTGTTAGAGGCTGCCAAAAAAAAAAAAAACTAGCAACTACTACTTCTCAACTCAAGTCTACATATATACTTTATATAGGTAGCAATAAATAAACAAATGAATGAAGAATCTGCTAAAGTTAGGGTTGACATTGACTAAGATCACAAAGAATTTTTAAGTTGATATTGACTAAGGTCACAAGGAATCTTTGGGGTTTAAAATGGTAAATGATTAAAAAAGGCGAGGGAGATTTACCGTGAAGGTGATCTTCCAATGATCCTAAAGGCATAAACTCGTAGACCAAGAGTCGTTGATCTCCATCAGCACAGTAACCAATAAGATTGACTAAGTTGGGATGATGAAGAAGGCTGAGCATAAGAACCTCTACCAGAAATTCTCTGTTACCTTGTAGACCATTCCTATCCAATTGTTTAACAGCAACAACCTAAAAAAGATTAAGAAAAGTAGATCAGAGGTACAACATCATTAGTGTACGCAAAATCATCAAGCTAACCAACTGATCGGCAACCGGCAGGGAACAAAGGAGAAAGAGTATTCCTTTAGGACAGGATAACATAAATGTTAAAACTATTTATCGAGTATGCAAAATTAATTGACATATATAACAACAATGGTGTGTAGCTTCAAAAATAGAAATGCGATGCAAGTTCCATAAATTCAAACAAAACAAAAAAAATTACCTGACCAGTGCTGTCAAGCCTTCCCTTGTAGACACGTCCGAATCCACCTTCGCCTAAGAAAGTGTCGGGATGAAAGTTCATAGTTGCAGCAGCTAGCTCACGGAAAGCGAATGTATGAGCAGCAATTTGAGAAAGCCCATCCCTAGGAAGCAGTAGCTCCCTTTTCGACCCTCCATTGTTCTTCGAGCTAGGCTTTTCCCCACCTGCCACATCATCAAGACCAATCAATTACCAAAACTAATTCATCAACAGTCTTCTAATCCCTAATTACCAATCCAAACTCCAATAACAAATCACCCTTAGGCCATCAATCTAGCATCAATCAATGTCTTAAGGGCACAATCCCCTAAATAAACCAAATCTAAAATCCTGACTCTGATTCAGAAGGATCATGTGATCCTGATCATTCAAGACACAAAAATTTACACTAAGGACAAAGTTGAATTTTTCCCAATCAGATCAAAACAAGTGAAATTGAAGCAAAGGATCATCATTTCCCCTTCATCTGTCGACAAGATACTCAAACTAACACTTGAATCAGAACATACCCCAACAAGCCTAACAAGTTGATATAAAAGCAGAGTAAACATTGATGAGATCAAGTCCCGTTAAAGCCTAACCAGGATCAGATTACCAGATCTTGAGAGCTTGTAAACAACGAATGAAACAAATGAAAAAAACAGTGATTTTCAATCCAAACCTGAAGGTAGTCCAGAAATGTTATTGGATATTGTCGGTTGTGATTGTTTCTGACCCTTTGATTCCTCCACTGGATTCAACTTCTCATCGTCACTCGAATCGAAACACGAGAAACAACCCATCTCTCCACCCAACACACAACAGTAATCGAAAAGCTACACAAAACCCTTTTAATCCTACAGAGAAACCAATGAACAGAAACGAATTGGAGAAAGATATAAAGTGAAAAATCTAGAGACTTTTCTTATACCCAGAAAGAAAGGAGTGGAATTGAGATTCTGGGTACCACAAAAAGAAGCAACTTTTGCTCAGATTCGAACTGGTGAAAAAAACGAATTGGAGTTTTTGGAGAGAGAAGAGAGAGAGAGAGAGAGATTGAAGCAGCTTCTTTTGTCGTCCACGAGTGTTCACACTTATTAACCATTAGCGAATTAACAATGACGCGTTGCGGGAATTCAGTAAAATCTCTTTGCTCTAACTTTTTCGTTGACGATAATCTTCAATTCAAGCAAATAATCTTCTTTTTGTCCGTTCGGGAAAAAATAATATATTGTTATAAAAAGAATGGTATAATTTATCATTTCGATAAATATTAATAATAACAAAAATATTATACCCGGTAAAGAATGAGATATTGATGAAAATAAGACTGAGAGAGAATGAATGATTTGCTATTTCTTCTTGTTGAAGTTATGAATTGTGTGTACTTACAAATGAAGGAAATGCATCATTTATATAGAAGAGGAAAAACATAAGTTAGTGTTTGGGAGTAGGTAAATGGGCTCCATATAGTGGAATGCATAATGATGAAATGCATTATTACAACACTCCCCCTTGGAGACCAGTTTTACTATGTTTCTTGACTCGTGTCTTTTGTTGCCTCGTTAAAAACCTTTCTAGGAAAAACCCATTGGGAAAAACCTTAGAAGGGCAAAAAGAGTGCAACTAGCATGCTCCCCCTCGAGTGATCAAGTTTATAGATTTCGCTGATGGCGCATTCCAATGTCATATATATGCTTCTTGAACACCGAGGTAGGTAGTGATTTCGTGAAGAGATCTACAGCATTGTCGCATGATCGGACATATCTTACTTCAATGTCTTTATTCTTCTCAAGCTCTTGGGTGTATGAGAAGAACTTTGGAGGGATATGTTTGGTTCTATCACTTTTAATATATCCTTCCTTTGTTTGGGCGACGCATGCGGCATTATCTTCATATAATATTGTCGGCTCCATATTTACAAGTAATCCACTGCATGATCGAATGTGTTGATATATTGACCTTAGCCATACACATTCTCTACTTGCTTCATGGAGTGCGATAAACTCAGCATGATTTGAGGAAGTAGCTACAAGCGTTTGCTTCTGGGAACGCCAGGATATAGCGGTGCCTCCGACCGTGAAAACGTATCCTGTTTGTGATCTCGCTTTGTGCGGATCTGACAAATATCTTGCATCTGCAAAACCAACCATTTGGCTATTTGGATTTTTAGGGTAAAACAATCCTAAATCAATCGTCACTTGAAGATATCGGAAATATGTTTAATCCCATTCCAATGTCTTCGTGTAGGGGACGAGCTAAATCTTGCCAAAAGATTAACAGCAAATGATATATCAGGCCGAGTACAATTCGCAAGATACATGAGGGCTCCGATTGCACTTAGGTATGGTACTTCAGGACCAAGTATCTCTTCATTTTCTTCATGTGGTCGAAATGGATCATTTTCGACATTTAGTGATCTAACGACCATGGGGGTACTCAATGGATTTGCCTTATCCATATTAAATCGTTTTAGCACTCTTTTGGTATATGTAGATTGATGTACAAATATACCCTTTTGAGAATGCTCAATTTGTAAACCAAGGCAGTACTTTGTCTGTCCGAGATCTTTTATTTCAAATTCCCCTTTTAAATATTCTGAGGCTTTCTGTATTTCTTCCTGAGTTCCAATTATATTTAGATCATCAACATAGACCGCAATAATCACAAATCCTGATGTTGTTTTCTTGATGAAAACACATGGGCATATTGGATTGTTCACGTATCCTTCTTTTGTTAAATGCTCACTGAGACGATTATACCACATACGTCCAGATTGCTTTAGTCCATATAATGATCTTTGCAATTTGATTGCACATAATTCTTTGGGTTTGGAACTTAATGCTTCTGGCATTTTAAACCCATCAGGGATTCTCATATAGATATCCGTATCTAATGATCCATACAGATAAGCAGTAACAACATCCATGAGACGCATCTCTAGATTTTCGCAAGCGGCTAGACTCATCAGGAATCTAAACGTTATTGCATCCATGACAGGAGAATAGGTTTCCTCATAATCTATCCCAGGTCTTTGAGAAAAACCTTGAGCCACAAGACGAGCTTTATATCTCGTAATCTCATTATCCTCATTTCGTTTCCGAACGAAAACCCATTTATGTCCAACCGGTCTTACATCTACAGGTGTAAGTACAATCGGTCCGAATACACTTCGTTTGTTTAACGAATCAAGTTCGGTTTGAATGGCTTCTTTCCATTTTCTCCAGTCATCCCTCTTTTTACATTCATATACGGACTGAGGTTCTGGATCTTCGTTTTCTTCATTTATCTCTTTTGACACAAGATATGAGAAAACGTCATCCACAATAACCATCTCATTTCGATTCCAAACTTTTCCATTATGAATATAGTTGATAGAGGTCTCATGGTTTTCTTTAGGTTCATGATGTTCCACATCTTCATTCGTTTCTTGATGTGATTCTTCCAAAGTATTTTCAGCTACTCTGGGAACATCAACCTTTTCAATTTCCTTTTTCTTCCTAGGGTTTTTATCTTTAGAACCAACAGGTCTTCCACGCTTCAGGCGTGTCCTAGACTCTCGTGTATCATCTGCTCTTCCAGATTCTGTAGGAATCTCAATTCGAGCAGGAACATTTGCAGCTGGAATGTGCGACTTAGTTACTGTCTAAGTATCTGCAAAAGCATCTGGTAACTGATTCGCTATACTCTGCAAATGCATAATTCGTCGAACTTCCAGTTCAGACTGTTTCGTAGGAGGATCGAGATGTAATAAAGATGGCACACTCCACCTTATATCTTTTCCTACTTGTTTGTTTCCTCCCCCTAGAACTGGGAATTCTTTTTCATCAAAATGGCAGTCGGCAAACCGTGCCGTAAAGACATCACCAGTTTGAGGTTCTAAGTATCTTATAATAGATGGTGAATCATAGCCAACATATATCCCTAACCTTCTTTGTGGTCCCATCTTTGTACGTTGTGGGGGTGCTACAGGCACATACACCGCACAACCAAAAACCCTTAGATGAGAAATATTTGGTTCATGACCAAATACTAGTTGTAATGGGGAATACTTATGATATGCACTTGGTCTTACTCGGATAAGTGCTGCAGCATGTAAAATTGCATGCCCCCATACACTAGGTGAGAGTTTTGATCTCATGATCAACGGTCTTGCAATTAATTGCAGACGTTTAATTAATGATTCAGCCAAACCATTTTGTGTATGAACATGGGCTACAGGATGTTCAACTTCTATTCCCGTTACCATACAATAATCATTGAAGGCTTGAGATGTGAATTCACCAGCGTTGTCTAGTCTAACTCTTTTAATTGGATAATCAGAAAACTGAGCCTTTAGTTTGATTATCTGAGTTAGAAATCTCGCAAATGCCATATTTCGAGATGATAATAGACAAACATGTGACCATCTGCTGGATGCATCAATTAACACCATAAAATAGTGGAATGGTCCACATGATGGATGTATTGGTCCACATATATCGCCTTGAATCCGTTCAAGAAATTTTGGTGATTCTTTATCAACCTTTGTTGGAGATGGCCTTATGATCAATTTTCCAAGAGAACATGCAACACATGTCTTTCCATTCCCCTGATATACCTCCTGGGTTTTCAGTGGGTGACCATGCTCTATGATCTTTCGCATCATTGAAATGCCTGGATGACCAAGGCGATCATGCCATAATGTGAAATCTTCTGGATTTCTTTTAACCACTAGATGTGATTCGATTGCATTTATATGAGTATAATGCAGTCCTGAAAGAAGTTTTGGAAATTTTTCTAATATAAGCCTTTTTCCGGATTTATCGGAAGTTACATACATATACTTTTTTCCATTTTCAGTCGCAGACTGAGTATCATATCCTTGAAGGTATATGTCTTTGAAACTCAACAGATTCCTTTTAGAATTCGGAGAAAATAAGGCATTTCTTATGGAAAACTTTGTTCCATTTGGCAACATAAAGTTGGCTTTACCAGTTCCTTCAATCAAGTCTGCAGGACCTGATATTGTATTCACAACAATTTTCGTTGGTTTTAAATCAGTGAAATATTTTCTATGTCTCAGAATAGTGTGCGTTGTTCCACTATCTGGTATACATATTTCTCTAATATTTCCTTTAGATATCATTCCGTTTGTTTTGCTTTCCATTTCCTGTGATCAAGATAGACACCAATAAAAGAAGAATAAATTTTATTCATTAAAAGAAAAACACACAATGATTATATATTAAATTGTTGTTAAAAAAACAACATTATTTTTTCAAACAACGGAAAAGCATAATATTATACATGGCATAAACAGAGACTATACAGTAGTCTCATTACAAGCATCTTGATTATCCGCAAGGTCTGTCATTTCGGTATCATCATCAAAGTCCGAAGCGTTAAGGTATGTATCACCTTCAGGGTGTTCCATAAGATTAACTTCCTTTCCTTTGCCTTTAACTGACTCTTGGTACAATTTGCAAAGGTGCAAATGAGTACGACACACTTTGGACCAATGGCCTTTACATCCGCATCTGTAACAAACACCTTCACGCTTCTGGGTGAAATTGTCTTTCTTTTCTTTCCCTTTGAGATTTTGTTCAGACCGGACCCATTTAAATGACCGTCCTTTTGGATTATAATTTCTCCCACGGCCACGATTAAATCGACCACCACGACCCCGGTTGGTTTGATTTCCTCTCCTCGGATACCTCACATCCGTTTGTCCACGATTTTTTTCATCCATTGCGTTCACTTCAGGGACAGCAATTGTTCCTACAGGTCGAGCGTTATGGTTTTTGATGAGAAGCTCATTATTCTTCTCAGCCAACATTAGAGCCACAATCAACTCAGAAAACCTCTTGTATTTACAGTTCCTGTATTGTTCAGCAAGAACAAAATGTTCCTTATGGAATGTTAGGTAAGTTTTCTCGAGCATTTCCTCTTCGCTCACATTCTTACCACAATATTCCAATCGGGACACAATTCTTAACATGGCGGAATTATAATTATCCACCTTGTCAAAATCAAGGAACCTTAAATTTGCCCACTCATCAAGAGCATGTGGGAGAGTTATTGCCCTTTGGTTGTCAAACCTTTCTTTAAGAGATTTCCACAGCTCTACAGGGTCTTTTGTATTCGCATAATCATGCGTTAGATTTTCATCTAGATGTTTTCTCAGAAAAATTACCGCCCTTGCCTTTGCAGGGGCAGTCGATTCTTTTTCTTCTTTAATAGTATCTAATAGAGACTGAGAATCCAGATAAAGTTCAGCATCAGTGGACCATGCTATGTAATTTTCACCAGTGACTCTGAGAGCTGGGATCTTAAGCTTTTCGATGTTTGCCATTTGCTTCTAAAAAAATAAAATCGAAAATATTATTATTAGAAATATAACATGATTTTAGAAACGATATACATTAATTAAAATCGCAATTACAAAGAACATTAAAGCATAAACAAGTAAACCGATATTCATGATAAACTCTTCGCGAGTAAATTCTCCGGCGAAGAGACCATAAATCACGATAAGAAATACACCGATAATAAAAATCAAAAACAAACGAAACATTTTTCTTACAAAATGAGAACTAAAAATATTTTTTGTGAAATTGTTTGGAAGAAGATGAAATGTTTGAGTGATTTTGAAAGAGTGAAATATGAGTGTATTTATAGATGAAAAATACTGTTCATAGCCGTTATATAGCCGTTTTAAAGTGAAAAAATTTTAAAAATTATTTTAAAATATTTTCTTTGTGACCGTTAAAGTCGGATGAGAAAGAAAAATTATTCTGAAAATATTTGATAATCAATCAGATAAATTTACCAGTTCAAATATTAATTTTAGAAAAAACTGGTTGAATATTATATATACTAGACATAAAATTAAGTAATAACAAGGTTATGGTGAAAAAGTCATCCAAGAGAGAATACTAAATAAATAATTAAGCAATAGATAAATTTTCAGGGCGGTTGAACCGATCATAAATAATTAAAACAGTAAATAAATAAATTATGGTGTGTAAAACAACCATAAGAATAAATAAATAATCAGGCGGTAAACCGACCATAAATAATTAAAGCAGTAAATAAATAAATTATGGTGTGTAGAACAACCATAATAATAAATAAATAATCAGGCGGTAAACCGACCATAAATAATTAAAGCAGTAAATAAATAAATTATGGTGTGTGAAACAACCACATAGAATTATTATGGAGGCGGTAGTCCGCACACCAAATGGTACAATAAGTATGCATATGAAAATTGAGCTTTTTAGAGTGATCGTGCTGATAACGTGTTATAAAAAGAATGGTATAATTTATCATTTCGATAAATATTAATAATAACAAAAATATTATACCCGGTAAAGAATGAGATATTGATGAAAATAAGATTGAGAGAGAATGAATGATTTGCTATTTCTTCTTGTTGAAATTATGAATTGTGTGTACTTACAAATGAAGGAAATGCATCATTTATATAGAAGAGGAAAAACATAAGTTAGTGTTTGGGAGTAGGTAAATGGCTCCATATAGTGGAATGCATAATGATGAAATGCATTATTACAACATATATATATATATATTTCCTTTTTAATATTTTATTTTCTCATTTACAATGTTTTTAAAAAAATTTACAATGATTTGTTTCGGTCAATAAAAGCACACAAACTTTGGTCTCGGATTTGTTTCTTTTTATCCAAAGTGATAAAAAGCGGAACAATTTTTTTCTTTTTTACATATTTTGTCACACTTATAGATCGTGACTGATAAATTGTTATCACATCGGCAAAAAACAAAGAAAAAAAAAACGTTTTCGTTGTTACTAATTATAGAAAGAAACAATGAGTAAGGAACAAATGGCAAAGACAGCGTTAAGAAAATATAACTCATGAAAATGCGATGTTTTGAGATGATTGTGTACGGATTTGAAAACATTTTTGCTGTGTCAAATGAAAAGTCTTCATTTTTGAGTTCTTTGATGGTTTATATTTGGTGTTCGTTGATGATCGTTTCATGTTCGTCAAATGCACATGTGGTTTAGAACTTTAGATACACAATTGGGCTAAATGAACATAAGAATATCCTCTCAGGCACATAAAATGAGGCAGCCGCCGGTCGTTTTTCTCCGACCAAGGATGAGGCCTCTGCTTTGCAGCCCGTCTCACCGCTTCTCCGCCTGAGAACCAGGCCTCACCGTTCTTCGGTAGCCACGTTTGGCCGACAAGAAGTCTCCCCCCACCTCTGTCCCCCATGACGTTGTCCTCTGCATCACCGTGCTTAGCCACGAGGTCACCCTTTTCACCGTCAATGAGAGGTACGAGCCTCTCTAGCTTCCGGACGGTGACCCTCCGGACCCACCGGTACCTCCAGACCCTCCCCCACCGGTCACGGATCTGAAGCCGACGGCCGAGACTCTCTCCCCACTCCCCCTCGTATTGACTAAAACGAGTCGTCCCCTTCCTCCATCACCGCCAGATCTAACCTGGGAACCTCCCTCTCCCTTGCCGAGATCCTCCCCACCTCCACCACCGTCTTCCCCACCGTCCCCCACTTCGTCCTCCCCATCCCGCCCTTGGAGTTTCTCTCCTGCTGCTCCGTTAGATCCACCGGATCTGCCTCTCCCGCTGCCTCTTGTCCCCTACCCTTGCTCCCTTGCGGCGTTTTCAGTTGGTCTCATTGGCCGGCGCGGCCGGTTCAAAGAAGATTCAAAGCATCCAGTATCCTCCCGTGACGGAGAGGCGTACCAACTGAAGCTCCGGCGACGCTCCTTCCATCCTCCTCCTCGTTTCAAACTGACCGGAGTTCGCCCCGGTAACATCGGAAAACAGCCAGCGCCGTGGTCTCACCCGACGGCTCCCTTGGTTTTTGTGGAGAAGAGTTGGGCTTGGCCCATAAGGTTGGTAATTGTTAAATTTGGGCATGTAGGCCCAGTTTCAAGGCTGTGGGCTTGGCCCAGTAAGAATAAAATTTTTGGGCTAGCTAGATTAATAGGTCCAGCCCAATTGTTTTTAAAAAGGAATCTTTTAAATATTTATGTTTATGAGCTTGACGGTAGAGTATTCTGGATTCTCAAATTCTGTAATTTTTACTGATTTTACTCCTTCTATCGAGAGAAAACAAAAGTTTTCTGGATTCTCAAATCCTATAATTTACTCCCGGTAGAGAAGTTCAATTCCACTGTCTTCCATCTTTTTAAGATTGGTCGTATATTCTTCTTTATTTTTTAGAGCGGTCGAACTCCCAAACTCTATGTCGGGATTTTCAAAGTCACATTGGAAAGTGACTATCCTGAGATTCTCCGGCTTTGCCGCGAAGATCCTCTTGACGCATCCGAGACATGTCTTGGACCCGCTGTCCATATTCTACGATGATCTATCTGCTTTATGGTTTATTGTATTTCAATTATGTTGTATTAATATAGGAGGATGTTTAATTCCTTCATTTTGTATTCTAATCGTTTAAATTAATGAAAAACTTGTTGACAAAAAAAACCAAGAATTAGTTTTGTTTTTTGTAATTTTTGACAATGACAAAATTTATTTGGATGTCAATTATATAACACCGGGGATTAAGTCCAGCCCATGGGCTTTAAGCCTCATAGTATGGTTAAGTTATGGGCCACTTTTGTGAAGGATGTTCTAGTTTGGCAGTGACATGGTCATGAAAGCTCGAAGTCGTTCCCTTCCAAGTACACAACTCAAATTTGAAAATCTTATTTTTCTCTACCACTCACATTTTCAATGCTTTTTTTTTTTTACACTGTTGTTTTGGACCATTTGTAACTAAAAATATATCCACATCAACAATTAGTATTATATTTTTGCGTTGCAAATTCACTCTTTTTTAAAATTAATTATATAAGTTTGGTTTACTATATTTTCTTTATTTCATCAAACAAAGTAAAATTTACTAAAAAAAAACTAACATTTATTAGCATCTCTACATTTTAAAAATTTGTTAGTAAACACTAATATGATTATGCAATAAACTATTTAGAGTATTATGTATTTTTATATAAACATAAGTGTAATAGAAATATAACTAAAAATCGAATTAGAAAATTTCTATAGGGCACACTATATTTTTAATGCAGCCCAAATGCAACCCGTTTTTTATTTTATTTTGGATAACAATGCAATCCAAATTGCTGAATATCTTACAATATTATATAATCTCCAACATTATAAACCTTAAGTTTTATCAGGTTGAGTTGATTAATACAAAGTACAAAATAAAAAATAGAGAGATCGTGAGACGCATAACCCTTTCCCCTTGGTCAACGGACAATAGATACCCTAAAAAAAACGAACCTCAGAAATAAAAGATAAAATATATAAGAAGATTTAAATTAAAACAAAAGAAAAAAAATCATAATTAGTATCGTCGAAAGAGAAAGAAACTCTAATAATGGATTAATCACACTAATCCCGTCCCTTCTTCCCATTTTTCCCTCCTCTTATTTTCCACAAAAAACCAAAAAAAAAAAAAAAAACAGAAACGAGAAAAAAGGAAAAAATCAGTTAGAAAATAGGGTTTTATAATTTTCCCGGCGAAATGGAGAAACCTGCAAATCACGCAACGGAATCGGAGACTCACAAATCCGACGAGAATACACAGCATTCCGATGAATCGGAACAAAAATCCACAACGGCAACGTCGACGACGCCGGAATCAGAATCGGAATCCTCCTCCGAGCCCAGTCTTATTCAAGTGATGGAAGCCGTCGATGATTTCATCAATTCACTTTCCTCCGCCGCGGATCCGTTACGAGAGATTCCTCCCGCGGTGGAGTCGTTCCCGGAGACGGTGGATTCGTTGGTTTCGAAAATGGAATGTTCTGGGCTTGGCCGTGACGAATCAGAGGACTCTGCATTCATCGACGCCGTAAACCGGATTTCGAAATCGGTCATGAAATTAAGAGAGCTTCGGTTAGATTCAACACCGGTTTCTTCTTGGTTAAACCGGGCTAGTTCGGTTCAACACCGAGCTGTATCTCTTCTCGACGAAGAGTTTCGTCATCTGCTAGATCGTTCCAGAGAGAAGAAGAAGAACAACGACGGGAAAAACTCCGATCAAAACAATCAGAAACAGTCGCACGAATCCGATCGGTGCGTTTTACCGGAGAATGAAGAGGAAGAAGAATGTTTCCCGGATTTTTCATTGGAATCAATCTCGACGTTGAGGAAAATCGCCGGAGCGATGATCTCCGCCGGTTACGAAGCAGAATGTTGTATGTCTTATGAGATTTCGAGACGTCACGCGTTCAAGGAGGAGCTAACGGAGGTTGGATTCGAAGGGATCAATGTAGAAGACGTTCAGAGAATCGCTTGGGAATCTCTAGAAGGTGAAATCGCTTCATGGATCTCAATCGTTCGTCGTTGCTCCACCTTGCTTTTCCCCGGTGAGTTATCTCTCTGCAACACTGTATTCTCCGATCAAAACCATGCCTCGATTCGTAAACGCCTCATTACCGGTTTAGTCTCCGCCGTAACAATCAGGTTCCTAGATTTCTCCGGTGCGGTGGTTCTCACGAAACGATCATCGGAGAAACTATTCAAGTTCCTAGACATGTACGAGACGCTCCGTGACTTAATCCCAGCGGTTGAACAATCAGATTCAGATCTGATCCACGAGATTAAACTGGCTCAAACAAGGCTAGGAGAAGCAGCAGTGACCATATTCGGTGAGCTAGAGAACTCGATCAAGAGCGATAATGGAAGAACACCGGTTCCAAGCGGTGCGGTGCATCCATTAACACGTTACACCATGAACTACCTCAAATACGCTTGTGAGTACAAAGACACATTAGACCAAATGTTTCAACACTACGAGAAGGCTCAATCTGATCAAACAGAGACCAAACCTGAACCAGAGACGAAACGAAACCAAAGAGAAGACGACGAGGAATACAAAACATCAGCTTTCGCTAGACAAATGATAAGGGTAATGGAATTGCTAGACGCAAATCTAGAGATAAAATCGAAACTTTATCGAGACCCGTCGTTGCGATTCATATTCCTTATGAACAATGGAAGATACATTTTGCAGAAGATTAAAGGGTCTATCGAGATAAGAGATTTGATGGGTCAATCATGGACAAGGAAAAGATCTACTGAGCTGAGACAGTACCATAAGAGTTACCAGAGAGAAACTTGGGGTAAAGTATTGCAATGTATGAATCAAGAAGGATTACAGGTAAACGGGAAAGTGTCGAAACCGGTTTTGAAAGAAAGGTTCAAGATTTTCAATACTATGTTCGATGAGATTCACAAGACGCAGAGCACATGGATTGTGAGTGATGAGCAGATGCAATCGGAGCTAAGGGTTTCGATCTCGGCGTTAGTGATTCCGGCTTATAGGTCATTCTTTGGGAGGTATAAGCAACATCTTGATTCAGGGAAGCAGACGGATAAGTATGTCAAGTATCAGCCTGAAGATATTGAGTCTTTCATTGATGATTTGTTTGATGGGAATCCGACTTCTATGGTACGGAAGAGAACTTGATGAAACTATGAGAGTGTGAGAAATGATCTTTTGTTCCTTTTGCTTCTTCTTTTTTTGCTTGAATCCTTTCTATGATTATTTTTCATTACGTTCATGTTTATAGAACCGTTCTCGATCTTGAGACTACCATGAAAACTTTTTGTTTTTGTTTTGTTCTGTTCTTATTGTTTTTTTCTTTTTAAAGTTTGGGTTCCTTTTATTTATTGGTTAGAAAAGTCTCTGTTATAAAATCCTGTTCTAACAGGTTGTGAACGAAAATTGTTTAGAACTTTGTAGAGGTAAAGGCAGGAAAATTATCTTCTTGTAATTGAATATTTGTGTTTAATTCATGATTAAGTTGATCTTGTGATGATGTTTTAAACCATCAAAATTGATCATAACTGACATTATTTAAAAGTTGTTTTTTACTATTAATACTAGCTCTCATAGAGACAAAAGAAGAAAGCACTAATATCCTCCCTTGACAACTTCCAAAGCATGTCTTAACCACGATGGAGATTGGAGTGATACTGATTTGACACAAAATATGACTCTTACGAACTTCGACACTTCAATATCATCATAAACTAAGAAAAAACAAAGAATTCAAAATTAACTAAAGTACTCAAAGAAAACCTAGTATGTTCATTGGTGATGATGGTGAGGATCTGTTGGACATTCTAGAAAGGAGGTGCCCAAATCTATAATAGGAAGTGCAAAGGTCAAGAATGGGAGGTTGAATTTTTGTAGTCAACAATTGCACCTCACCAACCCCTCCTCATTTGATCTATAAATACGTTAGTCCCTCACTCACAATTAATCATCCCATAATCTCAAAGTCCCAACAAGAGAAAGAAAACAAGAGAAATAATTTTTCTTTGTAAGAAAATTATATGTAATTTTCTTGATTTTTATTCTTTTCACTTTGAGACTAAGTCCTAAAAAATCATTGATTCTTGAGTTGTGAAAGGATAAGTTTGGGTTCGTGTGTGAGTTGAGAGTGTTGTAAAATTTCCAGATAATAATATCAAAGATCTGCAGCAGGTCCGGAGATGTAGGCAACATTGGCCGAACTCCGTTAACAAATTGTGTGTGTTTTATCGTTTCCGCAAATCTAACTCATCGGAAATTTGACGTTATTTTCTAACAATTGGTATCAGAACCAGGTTATTTTTCGTCAAATTTGGTGCGAGTTACTATTCACGTGAATAGTGAATTCGGGAATAGTGAAATTTGTCGGCTATATCAGTTCGTCGACGGAGGTGTTCTAATACACGGCGATTCACAAAGTAATCAGAAACGATGGGAAGCGAAGAGGTCCGGCACACGGTATCGGGAAATTTGACGGTACAGATTATGTATTTTGGAGAATGCAAATCGAAGATTATCTGTACAGAAAGAAGCTTCATCAACCACTGAGCGAGAAGCCTGAGAAGACGACTAAGGAAGAGTGGGATCTCCTTGACAGGCAGGTTCTGGGTGTTATCAGATTAACACTGTCGAAAAACGTTGCTCACAACGTTGCGAAAGAGAAGACCACAAAAGGGCTGATGAAAGTTCTCTCGGACATGTACGAGAAACCTTCAGCCAATAATAAGGTGTTTCTCATGAAGAAACTCTTTCACCTGAAGATGGAAGAAGGTGGTCCTGTTGCAACACATGTGAACGAGTTCAACACGATTGTCAACCAACTGTCATCGGTTGAAATCGAGTTTGATGATGAAGTGCGAGCATTGATTTTGCTTGCATCTCTGCCAAATAGTTGGGAACCTATGAGGGCCGCGGTTAGTAATTCTGTGGGTACTCAGAAGCTAAAATTCAATGATGTTCGAGACCGTATCCTTGCTGAAGAAGTTCGTAGGATAGACTCTGGCGAAACATCAACGAGCTCTACTTTCAACGTGGAAAATAGAGGCAGAGACCAGAACAGAAGAAACCAAAACAGAGGCAGATCAAAGTCAAGGAATGGAAAGGGCCAATCCAAGTCCAGAAAGCCTGTTGAGTGCTGGAACTGTGGAAAGACCGGCCACTTCAAAAGTAATTGTTGGGCACCACCAAAGAAGGAAAACAACAAAGGAGGCGGAGCCAATGCAGTCACACATGAAATTGCTGATGCATTATTAGTGTCCGTTGATTCCCCGAGAAAAAGTGAAACTCATGGTGGAGCTGCAAACACCACCAAAGCGTCGATCTCCTATGTTGATAGTCCGATCGATTCTTGGGTTCTTGACTCAGGAGCGTCATTCCACACCACACCAGATCACAACATTATGGAGAATTATGTTGCGGGAAATTATGGGAAGGTATATCTAGCTAATGGCGTACCTTTGGACATAGTTGGTATTGGAGATATCAACTTGAAGATGTCAGATGGACTTGTGTGGAAGATCACAAAGGTTAGACATGTGCCAAATTTGATGCGAAATCTGATCTCGGTAGGACAACTTGATGATACGGGGCACAATGTCAACTTTGGTGATGGAGCCTGGAAAGTGAAGAAAGGTTCCATGGTGGTTGCTAGAGGTCATAAAAGAGGCAGTCTTTATATGACGATGAGTTATCAAGAAACAATTGCGGTTGTCGAGAATGCCAAACAGACCCAGTTATGGCATTGCAGATTGGGACATATGAGCGAGAAAGGGATGAAACTTATGGTGGCAAATGGTGCGTTACCAAATCTGAAGACGGTGGATCATCAGATGTGTGAAAGTTGCATCCTTGGAAAACAGAAACGAGTGAGCTTCTCAAAAGAAGGAAGAGAGCCAAAACCTGAGAAGTTGGAGCTGGTGCACACTGATGTATGGGGACCCGCTCCCGTTGCATCATTAGGATGTTCGTTCTACTATGTGACCTTTATTGATGAGTCCACAAGAAAAGTGTGGGTGTACTTCATGAAGAACAAGTATGAAGTGTTCACGGTTTTCAAGAGATGGAAAGCCATGGTTGAGAATGAAACGAATCTCAAGTTGAAGTGCTTAAGGTCTGATAATGGTGGAGAATATATTAGCGAGGAGTTCAGGAGATACTGCGCCGATAATGGGATCAAGATGGTGAAGACTATTCCTGGAACGCCACAACAAAATGGAATAGCAGAAAGAATGAACAGGACCCTGAATGAGCGTGCAAGGAGCATGAGATTGCATTGCGGATTGCCTAAGACCTTCTGGGCAGATGCAATCAACACAGCAACCTTCCTAATAAATAGAGGACCGTCTGTTCCGTTGGGATTCAAGATCCCTGAAGAAGTTTGGAGCGGCGAGAAAGTAAATCTTTCTTTTCTAAAGGTGTTTGGTTGCCTAACTTATGTTCATGTGGATGATGGTGCAAGAAGTAAACTTGATGCAAAATCTAAGAAGTGTTACTTCATTGGTTATGGTGACACGGAGTTTGGTTATCGGTTTTGGGATGACCAAAATCGGAAGATCATCCGCAGCAAGAATGTTGTGTTCAACGAAAGAGCGTTGTACAAAGATAAGCTAAGAGAAAGCTCTGCAAGGAAGAAGCCTGAAACTGTTGATTTGGGAGATATCCTGGCACCAGAGATGCAGGATACTACAGTAGCAGAAGAGCAAGAAACTCAGGGAGAGGATGTTGAGGTAGATGGGAATGATGAGACAATAGTCATTCCGCGTACACCTGTTACAGGTTTGAGGCGGACTACAAGGGTTAGTAAGCCGGTTGTAAGATATTCCCCTTCTCTTCACTATATTCTACTCACAGACAGAGGTGAGCCTGAATGTTATGAAGAGGCAATGCAAGTTGAAGAATCTATCAAGTGGGAGCTTGCAATGAACGACGAGATGAACTCGTTGATGTCCAATGATACGTGGGAGTTAGCTGAGTTGCCTAAGGAGAAAAAGGCTCTGCACAACAAGTGGGTCTACCGGATAAAAGAAGAACATGATAGAAGCAAACGCTATAAAGCGAGGCTGGTTGTGAAAGGATTCCAACAGAAAGAAGGTGTTGACTACACAGAAATTTTCTCCCCTGTGGTCAAGATGGTGACAATCAGGACTGTTCTTGGTTTGGTTGCAAAGGAAGATTTACATCTTCAACAAATGGATGTAAAGACGGCTTTCCTTCACGGTGAGTTGGAGGAAGAGATTTACATGAAGCAACCTGAAGGCTTTGAGATCAAAGGACAAGAAAAGCTGGTATGCAAGTTGCAAAAGAGTTTGTACGGGTTAAAACAAGCTCCAAGACAGTGGTATAAGAAGTTTGATAACTTTATGAAGAAAGCTGATTTCTTGAGGTGTGAGGCTGACCACTGTTGCTATTTCAAGAGGTTGAAGGAGTCCTACTTGATATTGCTCCTTTATGTTGATGACATGCTGATAGTGGGAGCAGACTTGCATGAGATTAATAATTTGAAGACCAAACTCTCAGAAGAGTTTGCGATGAAAGACCTGGGAGAAGCAAAACAAATTCTCGGGATGAGAATTAGCTATCACAAGAGGAGTATGTGAAGAAAATCCTCAAGAGGTTTAATATGGAAGATGCGAAGCCGGTTAGTACTCCCTTGGCGAATCATTTTCGGTTATCGAGAGATCAGTCTCCAATGACTGAAGACGAGATGGCATATATGGATAAGGTTCCATATGCTTCTGCAATTGGCAGCTTGATGTACGCGATGGTATGTACAAGGCCAGACATTGCACATGCAGTGGGAGTCGTTAGCAGATTTATGAGTAATCCAGGCAAGGAACATTGGGAGGCTGTTAAGTGGATCTTCAGATACTTGAAGAAGAATCCAAGTGTATCTCTATGTTTCACGAAGAACGAGATTGGATTACAGGGATATATAGATGCTGACAATGGAGGTGACATTGACAGTAGGAAGAGCACATCCGGGTATGTCTACACTTTTGGTGGTACTGCAATTTGTTAGGTTTCAAAGTTGCAGAAAATCGTAGCTCTATCAAGCTGTGAAGCTGAGTATGTTGCCGTCACAGAGGCAACAAAGGAGATGATGTGGCTACAATCATTTCTACGAGAGCTAGGCCATGACCAAGAGAGAAGTATGTTATACTGTGATAGTAAAAGTGCCATTGATCTGGCGAAGAATCCGGTTTACCACGCTCGGACGAAGCACATACAATTTCGGTATCATTTCATCAGATCAGCTTTAGAAGATGGAGTGTTGGTGCTTGAAAAGATCCCCGGAAGTAAAAATCCAGCAGACATGCTGACGAAAGTTGTACCGTATGAGAAATTGAGGTTATGTACGACCTCGGTTGGCTTGTTAGAGTAACAAGCGGAGAAGACCTGCTGCATTGATCAAGGTGTGAAGACAGATTGAAATCAGTCTTCAAGTGGGAGATTGTTGGACATTCTAGAAAGGAGGTGCACAAGTCTATAATGGGAGGTGCAAAGGTCAAGAGTGGGAGGTTGAATTTTTGTAGTCAACAATTGCACCTCACCAACCCCTCCTCATTTGATCTATAAATACGTTAGTCCTCACTCACAATTAATCATCCCATAATCTCAAAGTCCCAACAAGAGAAAGAAAACAAGAGAAATAATCTTTCTTTGTAAGAAAATTATATGTAATTTTCTTGATTTTTATTCTTTTCACTCTAAGACTAAGTCCTAAAAAATCATTGATTCTTGAGTTGTGAAAGGATAAGTTTGGGTTCGTGTGTAAGTTGAGAGTGTTGTAAAATTTCCAGATAATAATATCAAAGATCTGCAGCAGGTCCGGAGACGTAGGCAACATTGGCCGAACTCCGTTAACAAATTGTGTGTGTTTTATCGTTTCCGCAAATCTAACTCATCGAAAATTTGACGTTATTTTCTAACAGGATCATCAGAGAACGACAACTTGGCATGATATAGAGAGTCTTGGAATGGTAAGGAGTTCTTTGAGGATAGCAGATTCTTCTTTCTTTATGGAACCATCCAAGCAAAGGTTAGTTTCTTGATGTTGTTTGAGTTCTCAAGCAAGTAACTCACTAGTTTCATTTCATTCGCCTCCCGTTTCAGTGGTCTTTCTATCTTAACATACTCGAGGGATGATAGGAAACACCGAGGTTCGGACAAAATATTGATTCCCTCCTTCTCCTGATATGTAGTAGATCCCTGAAAGTACGATACAACCAAGTGGAAGAAACACAAGTTCAATATATGATACTTTCACATTTGCGTCTTAAGATAGGAAGTTCATGGTTCAGTAGACAATCCTAACCACGACAAGAGATTTTAGATTCGGGCAGCTCTCAAGAAAGATTGGCAACATTTCCCACCTGTAGCCGTAGAACTCAACATGCAAGAAAGATAGGTTACAGAATAAGGGTAGTCATTCACATCTTAAGTAGTCATAGATGACCTGCAAGTAAGAAAAAAAGTAACAGGATAAGGTTTAGGATAACGTTAAGCGTTCAAATACTGAATTCAACATATAGGTTTACCTCAAGAGTACTCGAAGCGATGGTCATATATTTGACACTAGAGATTCCGCGGAGAAAATTACGAATCATATTTCTCTTTGGTAGATCATTCGGATCGAACTTCTTTTCGAGAATCAAGTTAAACACAGTATCGATATCCGCTTCTACAAGGGAAACCGGATTATTTAGTATGAAACTTGCGATTCGATGATCACTGAACCTCAGATACTTAATTACAACTACTAGATCTTCAACCAAATCATCAGAACTGTCCGCAACATGAACGTACCTCAACAGAGACTGAGAACGCACACGTAAAACTTCAATATCATCACAGAAACTCCTCTCAATAATTAAGGTTTCGAGAACAGGGCATCGTGAGATCAGCGTTTCTAATACTATACATCATTACAAATTTTTGAATCTTCTTTTGTGGGTTAGAAAACAAGTTATTATACAACATTTCATATCTATAAAAATAATAACTAACAATAAATTTTCGTATCAAATAAAAGTTCACGAAACTCCCAAAAATATTTCTCCCTTATTAAGAAGCAAAATTTTGGTGTCGAACATTTTTTGTAGATATGATCAATGCTTGAGGCATTCTCTCTTTTGTTTAAAAATTATATAATGTAAATCTTAGATCCAAACAGGTTCAAATTTTATCATGTGAGATGGCTTATAGTTTTGTTATTTATAGAAGCCACACACAACACATGAGTTTCAGACATTAATAGCAGCAAATGATTAGGCTTAATCAGAATCTTAAGTCTTCCCCAAAAGGAAAGTTAATTAACATAATTAATGTCAATAATTTGCAAAAGACTTGAATCACAAGAAAGCAATAAAACCCTTTAATCAACCAAGACAAAGATATAGATAACTGGCATTATCTTTAAAAAGTAGAGAAGAAAGAAAACACATATAAAGAAATCATTGAGGTTAAGAAATCATTGAGGTTTGGCTCATAATCTGTTGGATTAGTTCTGTATAAGTTAAATAACTTACAAACACTTTGTAGACTTTTTGGTAAAGTACCCAAAAATAGACCTCTTTCTTCATGATTGTTTCTCACATTGAAATATACCAGAATGAGCCAAAAGAAGGCTCTTCACATGTCTTTGTATTGTAGTGGAAAAAAATGGAATTTTAGTTAAACAGTGGTTGTCAAAAAAAAAGAAGATCACGGGTTGAAGATACTGCAATCACACTCACACACATACATACATTATCATCAAGAAGAAGAATAGACAGAGAGTGAGTGAGATTTAGCCACAATGTATTTTTATCTCCTCTTTCTTCTGCTTCTAACTTCTTGCTTCACACATCAAGCTTTTGGCCGTGGCCGTGGTCGTGGCGGGTCTCCATCGGAAGGAAGCTTGGACCCTTCTTCTCGTATCACAGTAGTCGGAGTTGTCTACTGTGACACTTGTTCTAGTAACACTTTCTCAAAACAGAGCTATTTCTTACAAGGTCAGTGATCTTTTGATTTAACATTACTTAAAATGGTCCTTAGACTTGAAACTTTTTAGTAGTGACTTAGGATTGGCCAATCTGGTTTCGATTCGATCTTTTCGATACCTTTTTTTATTCTGTTTGATACAATTTCGTTTGTGATTTGGTTTCTATCAAAACATGTTACAAGGTAATAAAAGGCAAGGATCTAGATTTAACATAACATGAACTTAGACTTTTAAGTAATCTGGCAATCTAGGACTTGTCAATCCGGTTTTTCGTTGGGATTTTTGGTTTATGAATATAGATAATCAGATGGAAACCGAATACCATTTTGTTCGATTTGACACGGTTTTGGTTTCGATTGGGATTCAATCTTCCACACAAAAAAATTGCTTGTTCGGATATAAAAACGCAAAACCGAATCGGCTTTATTTCGTTTTTGCTCCGGTTAAAAAAAAAAAAAATCAGTTTTGCGAGATACATCTTCTGTTTGGTTCGGATCAGTTTAACCGAAATTAACCAAAACCAGACTTCTCTTTTCTTTTCTGATCCCAACCGGGTTTTAGGGTTTTTGGTTTATGAAACGTAGAAATTGGATGAAAACAGAATACCATTATGTTCGGTTTGATATGGTTTTGGTTTCGATTTGAGATCCAATCTTTCAGAAAATATCTTTGAACCGGTTTCAATGAAATAAAACCGATTTTCAAAATTGATTCGGCTTTCGGTTCGAATTGTTAAACCAGAGTCTCTCTTCTTCTCTCTTTCACAGGTGTGGAAGTTCATGTGACTTGTAGATTTAAAGCAAGTTCACCAAAAACAGCAGAAGAAGTAAACATATCAGTAAACAGAACAACAAACAGAAACGGCGTCTACAATCTCGAGATCCCTCACGTCGACGGTATCGACTGCGTCGACGGAATCGCAATCGCATCTCAGTGCAGCGCAAAGCTAATCAAAACCTCAGCCGACAATGTCGGTTGCAACATACCCGTTTTTCAGACAGTAACTAACGAAGTATCAATCAAATCAAAACAAGATCGTCTCTGTATCTACAGTTTAAGCGCACTAAGCTACAAACCTTCACACAGAAACACCACATTGTGCGGTGGCGGAGGAGGAGGAAAGAGACATCATCATCATGATCACCGGAGAGAAGAAGAGAAGAAATTGAAAGATTCGAAATTTTTCTGGCCTTATCTATCACCGTATTGGTTCGCTTGGCCGTACAAGAATCTACCGCCGTTACCGACATTACCCTCGCCGGTTCCGGCTTCGCCTTTTCCGTTTCTTCCTTTTGGAAACCCTAATCCGGCATTACCGGCGTTTGATTGGAGAGATCCGACTACTTGGATACCTTATCTTCCACGTTTTCCTCCCGGCGACGATCGTAATCTTTAAGAGATCAGATTCTCTTCCGATTACCTCTAAGATTTGGCTTTTTTTTGTTTTGTTTTTATGGTTTCCTCTGTTTTGGGGTTTGATTGTGTTTCTGTGTGTGTTATTGGTTACTTAATTAATTAATGTGTAATTATTTTTCAATTACAGAGGATTAAACGATTTGGTTTTGAGGACTTGTTAATCAAGTTACTGTATGATTTAGCTACACCAAAAATTGTAATCAAGAAGTTCGGACATGGATCCCGAACAGGTTAAATTAGGCTCTTTTTTTTGTCGCCGATGTTCGAACTCGGAACCTCCAACATCTTCTTTTTTGAATGGAAGGAGGTTCAACATGTAAACAAAAAAAAAAATTCATTGTGGTTTAGCTACACCAAGCAAGGAGACAGAGTAAGCAAACTCTCTCATGGCTCAAAAGAATCTGAGTTGCAACGCTAAATAAGGCTATATAATCGAGTTAGGAATCGAGCCAAGATATTTAATACGCAAAACATGGGATGCATTAAGAAATCTGGTTTCATACGCAAGATTTGAACAATGTAGCCTACGAACATGTAGAAAGATACTAAACAACTAAAAGAATATGTACAGCCTTAAATCAAACTTCACCAAGTCCCTAAGTCTAAGGAATATGTTCAATCTGCTGTACAACCCTTAAAAACATAGAAAATGAGTTTTAGAAACTGTCCTAGATTTTTCATTTGTTGGCATGCATCTTCTTACAATATGCTTTATCCGCTTCGAGGCTATTCACTTTCTTCTTTAGCTCATCAATTTCATAATAAGCTCCCTACATTGCATAACAAAATGATATGAGTATTCATGGAGAGCTTATAGTATAAACATAATTATTTTTAGTAACAAAGGACTAACCCGTAGCTCCTTCCTCAAGTCACTCTCAGTCACATCTCTGCGGCTTCTTTCTTCGCGAAAGTACTTCACTGCTGTATTGTGCGCCTTTTCCAAACCTTGGATTCTAGTTTCCGACTCCTTGAGCTGGTTCAAATGTTAAAACAATGAAATCTATTATAGCCAAAACAACTAAAAAAGTAAAACAAAAATTTGTAAGAAAAACAAAAGCTTAACTTGAAACTCAAACAGAGTTTTCTGTTTTGCTGATTCCTCTTTCACCTTCTGCAACTCAGCTGCTAGATTAGCTGACCCTGTTTCATTGATACTACAATGGGAAGAGAGATTGTAAATTGAGATAACATTCTACTATATATTATCTCAAAGTTCAAAGGAAATATCAAAGAGAAAAACCTTATCCCAAGCCCATGTTTCCCGTTCTTAAACCCGATGTCAGGTTTCATGTCGACACGAATTTCTTGTGTATCAACCTATTTTGCAGCATAAGAGATTCAACAACATATGTAGTAGAACAAACGATGAATATTAATGTAAAAGAAGCTTATTTTTTAAACCTGACAGTTTCGGTTTCTTTCAGATGATGATTCAACATTTTGCCAGTATTGACTTGGTGTTGCAGTAGAAGAAGAAGGTCCCTTGTTAAGGTTCACTTGGTTGAAAGGTACTTCATATCTCTGGTCGCGTTGTCGAGTAGTTTCTGTAACGAAACTTTCATGATTCTTTTGTTTCCTCCTTGGAGCATAACCGATCTGTTGGCACTTTGAAGACCTATCAAACAAAACAATATAACTTAAGAGAACGTCCAAAAACTCAAAATGATCTGCGAGTGGTGAATATTAATTTAGTAATATACCAATAGTTCTTTTGGTGTTGGATCAATCGGTTTTCAAGTTTAGCAAGACCAGCGGTTCGCTCAAAGCCTTGCTTATTATGAGCTGGTTGTATGAAATTAGCCTCCAATATACCAATAACACCGCGTCCATCACTTCCCGCGGCATTCCAAACTCTCCAAAATGGCTGAAGAAAATAAGCGAAAATGTTATATATACTATGTTACAATCCAATGAAGATATATATAACCAACACTATTTAAGTTACTGATTATCATTAATCACCTTGATAAGCCGGTTCTTGTGGTAAACATTGAAACCTTGTATGTCAATGTGATGATAAGCATCTTTCACAAAGCCAAGCTTTATAGCAGCAACGAACTGAGTTTTTTTTTAGAAAACACAGAGAAATTTTAAAGATTGTTTTAAGAGAAAAATAAAACTATGAAATGTAATAATAAGGCAAGTTATTACGTTTTGATCGGATGACCATTCTGGAGAACACTTAGGTCTGTATGTTATGTCTTCGGTCATCATCATGTCGTCTAATAAATTGTGATGTTCGACATCTTTGCCACGAAGAATGATTCTGAAATTTGGCGGAAGCCTAAGATACAGAATCGATGCGTAACTCTGCATAAGGCAAAAAACAAGAAACTGGTTAGTGAACAATTAAAGACTAATTTAACAAATAGGATTGTGTTAAGAAACATGAAAAAACGCATACGCGTAGTGAGTGTCGATAAGTCAGGAAATGCCTCGAGTTAGGATAAGCTTTCGCCATTTCTATATTCTTCTCATCTCTGTTTACACCTCTGAGTTGAATATCCTGTAGATAATTCACACATCCTTATTAACATAAATACCATCCATAGTCCCAAATCGTCTATATAGAAAAACTTTAGTTTATGATATTACATGAGAATCCGTGTCAAAATCAAGTTCCATCTTCCCCTCATCGTCTTCCCAAAGATTGTAAATCACTATCCGAGTACCTTGGTCTCCTACGAGATCAAACTGTAACAATTGACAAGTATGAGATAATACAATAAAAGGTAGTTTCGTGAGCAAAGAAGATGATTGAAAAAGGATATAACATATTAAACCTGGTCGAATAAATCTTGTTGTGATAAATAAGGCGACCACTTCACTATAGTGTCTAAATTCTCAAAGAAATCATCTGTGAAACTGTATATTATCTCCTTCCAATTGTTATCAACCAACTCAAAATCAACCTACACAGAAAAAAATCGACAGTTCAAGGCTTAAATGTTTTGAGAACAAGAGCAATCTAAATAAAGCAAAGAAACAATGAACAAATTAAGTTTTAGTTGTACCGTGGGGACAATTGCTTCACATTTTCTTGTCTCGTAAAGAAATGTGTACGACAACATACCAATGCTCTGCGTCGAGCTAGAGATAACAAAAGTTAAAAATCGAATATGCGAAACAAAAAAAGAAAACTGAAAAAACATAATTGAAGGTGAAGTGGCTCACTTATTTCCATTGGTTCCTCGACAACGCGAGAAAACAATTGCATCAGCACCAAGCCTCATTGTACTAGTTTTGAATCCATTCCCATCTTCATTGTTTGTTTTAAGAAAATTATCAATATTAAGTACTACCAAGAGCAGAGCTAACACTAAAAAAATGAATTTGAGCAGGCCTACATTGACCAACAGTATTCGCCGTATTGCGTTTTCTTGAATACCCCAAAGAAAGGCATTCTCTAAACCTACTCGGATTCATCCCACCTCCATTGTCTGCAATGTTAAACCTCGCCGGATCAATTATAGGTTTTTATAATCATGTTTATAAGATGAAAAGCTGAAGTTAATCTTAGTTATTAACCTTCAACTATTAGAATGTTGCTCTTCTCGTCTTTTTGATTTGTTGTTGAATCAACATGAACATATGTTGCCCCATTACAAGCCTGTTTTTCAAATCAATACATCATTAGTTAAAAGTTAAAACATGAGTTATGCTTACAAAATCAGTCAGAATTATCAATTTTATACATGATAAGAGACATATCCACACAAAACAAAATAAAGAAAAATGAAAAATAGGTGACTATTTCTAAATGTGAGGTTTTTTTTCACTAACACAAACCCTTATGCTAGATGTTCTGGTCAATGAGAGTCGTGTCATTGACCAGACAAATTGACCTAGAAGGATTATTTCTTGTTTCTTTGACTGATAGGATAGAATCAAGTAGATCTATTCGGTTTTGTTTTGGCTAATATGGGTACAATTTTAAGTGGATCTAATGGCAATTCTACGTATATGGTAGAAAATCGAATATGAATAGTGGAGATATGTAATAAGAACATACATACCTCGTCTAGAGAGTTGTCAAGAAGTTCAGCCAAAGCTCCAAGTGCCCATTTGTGGCTCGTGGCGTTGGCATGAAGAAATTGAGGATGAACCCTAACCGCCGCATCATTGCTACCTATACAATTGCAACACACAATTAGGGTTTCGAATCTCAAAATAACACAAACTAGGGTTTTTTTCTCGAACAAGTAGTGTCAATATTACAATAGAGAGGTACAGGCACATCTTCTTCTTCATCTCCTGCTTTCCAAAACTGTCTAGATAGCTTTGGAGCAACCGGCTCGACGATCGCCAATGGTTTAGCATTCAAAGCGACAACGTTAGAGTTGTTCTCGGTCCTCGATTTCTTGATACACAAGTTAGTATCAGCATCGTCAACGCCGTGCTCTCTCTTGACTCCATGATTGGAGAAGTCACCGAGAGTCGTGTCGGAATCGGGAACAACAAGGGATGGTTTAGGGTTTGTACTGCCGAAATCGGTCGTGTCTCTTTCGATAAGTAACGGAGATTTGATGGAGGCGATTTGAGAAGAATCCATGGTTGCAAAAGAGGAAGGTTGAAAGGAAAATTGAAGCTAGGGTTTTCGAAGGATGTTGAAGTGCGGGATAGAGAGAGTCGCTATGTTGTTTTTAATAGAGAGAAAGAGAGGGAGAAAGTGGCGCGACTTGAAATAACCGTCCACCTTCCTTAACGTAGTCGCGCGCCGTCAATGGCCCATTACGCATGAGCCCATTATGTTTTTTTTTTTTTAATTAAGTAATTACCAAAAACATAATTAAAAAAACTAGATACAGGCAGAAACATAGCCAAAAAATTTACCAAAAAACAGGGCTAGAATGGTTATCTGTTATAGGAAAAGAGATGAAGACACGTAGAAGATGGTGGATTTGATCCGACGGTTGAGATGAATCCAGAAGATGAACGGCTCGGATGAATCTATGAGATCAAGTGCTTAAAAGCAACGCAGAAATAATCGAAGTTGTTGTTGTGTTCTTGTTAGACTTTGTTCTTCTCTAGAATTTCCAGAAGAATCGCTCTTTTGAGCTTGTATCGTTTCTTTTTTCTTCGAGAACATTGATTCGTGTCTCTATCAATACATATATGGATTCTTCACTGTACAAATTCCCTTATCATTATCAGAAAACATAACCCAAAAAAAATATGGATATCTAGAATTTATAATTACCACTAAACATGAATATGAAAGAGACATTCACAAATAACGGATAGTGCGAAAAGAGCTGCATATGCGAATCTACAAAGCTCACCAATCGTCGTCAAGACAAAGAAAAACCTCGAAGAGAAAATCCAAATAGACGATTAACCAGAACAAAAAATAGAATCTATACATTTACCCACCTCTTTATCCTAAATATTCTAAATATAAAATTTGCATCTCCATAAAATATTAACATTATAAAAACAGACAAAAAAATATCAAATACAAAAAACTGATGATTGGCTAAACTAAAGAACGCCATAAAGAGGCTGAAAAAGATTCATAGAGATAAAAACGAACTAATGTACAAATTTTATAACTTACTCAGCTCTAATCAAATACACTACTAGACTAATACCTGCGCATACACGCGGGTTTTTTGTCGATTAAAATTCTAAAAATTGTGGTGTGTAAATTTATGGTGTTAGATTCGGGAGAAAAATTGTGGTTGAAGTTTTTTGTGTAATATTCACCAAAAGCTATAGAAATTTTTCAGTAGAAATATGTATGCGAAAGATCATGGAACTGGAAGACAACTATTATGAACTGGTAGGCAGGACCCTCACATCCTGTGCACGTCTACTAAAGTAAAAGCGAAAAGCGAAACAAATAAATTTGTAGGTTAAACTCCCAATTCTTGTGAGCAATTAAACCACCTTGAATGGAACAAAAGAATGAATATAGAACATGGTACCTTCTTTGAAGTGTCTCTGCTTTTGATGTTGAAACATCATGCGCCTCCATTCATTTGATTGGACGATTTGGATCATAATTTCATGTCGTAACAAACGTAAGGTCTATCACGTATCTTATTCCATGAATTGTAGTCAGTGTCTCCGCTATATTTGTGGCCAAAATCACCTAAAATTTACAGACAGTCAAACTGAAGTATTATCATCTTAAGCATTTAAAATATTTGACAGCCAAATTTCCAAACATAAGCAAATGGTAGGTAACCAACTTACTTTAACCTTACAAAAACCAGCCAGCGTTGAGTAGTACAATAATTAACTCTAAACCAATGTTTCTTTCTCATCTTTGTGATAAAGGGAAGTGAAAAACCAATGTTTGAATATCTGACCCCATGCTTCGCTAATTCCTGCTTCCACTTGCTATCTCAAGACCAACTCTATTATTCTGGATCATGACCCTGCGATAGCAAAAATATAATGAACCTTTTGTGTCTTGAAAGGTTCGAATTGATTTCATTGGAATGAAAACAAGCAGCCCAACTTTGAAGACCATTTACAAGCAAATACCATATAAATTGTGATTGTGTTCAGACATGATAGTTGGTGTTTGTCTGCATTCTCCATTAAAAATGGGATCTCGTTCAAATGTGCATCAAAATCTGTACACATAACATGGTTGAGAGGAAGTAAAATAAGATATAATCCTATTGCAGGTTGATTAAGTAAGTTTGCATATATATAAGCATATAAATAAAATGTGTTTATTGTTTCTAAGATCTATCAACTATAAAGATATTTGTGTATCCATCAAAATTGAAACAATGACATATTCATTTTGGACCGAAAGACTTTTGAATTGAAATCAATGTAGATCAAGAGTACTCATATTCCCTGTTTCATTTCTTAAACAACCATTGTACAAACCCATGACATATTAAGATTCTTTCAACCAGGAGGTTTAAAAATTACTTACGTAACAGAATCAAGAAATCGAGTTATAATAGAAGAGATGTTCCTAGATAATACCAGCTCGAGATTAAGTTAAATTTTTCCTGCGAGATTTATATAACGTAGCTTCATAGCGTAAGATCACAAAACCATATATTGGCCACACTTCTCAAGCATGATTTGTTTTTACCAGTGCATTCTTACTTGTCACAACGGCCAACAGATTCCTGTCACAAATACTCGTACAAAGGACCATACACTACGAATATAATCTCCATATATCAAGTATTTGATTACCTTTAATCGAACAAAACTAGAGTCGAGAAAACTTGATTAATGATCCGTGGCGGATTTCTCAGGCTTCACCGGGGAGAACATTTTTTATCATCAGAGCAACGATTTCATTCAAATTCTTCATGAGAGTTCTCTATGCCACTCTTGTCAAATCAATTGCAGCTGGTACGAACACAACACTATTTCTCGTCGTTGTTCTCCTTGAAAAAGTTTAAGACCATCTTCGTCGGACAAACGAAATTAGGCGCGAAATCAGATAAACCTATAGTGAACAAAGGTACAAAAACCATAAAGTTCTCTGTTTCTCACAATTTTCCTGCGGAGACGAGTGCAGTTTGCGAGCAAATGTCCTACCCCAAGCCTTACATTGAACATAATTGGTATCCCTTCATTGTCAATGCCATCTACCGTTGTTCCGTGGCTCGCAACAACTCATTGGTTCGTGTCCTTGTTTTTGTCACTGTCAACTCTCCACAATCCAACTGTGTTAGGTGGTACCCGCAATGCATTTTGTTCCTCGAAATACCCTCTATTTTGGAAGAGAACTCTCCACTGTTCGGCAGTGAGCCAGTTATCCACGGTTTCAGCTATTACTTCATTGATTGCTGAATGAAAGCAGATTAATACAAGACTATCACCAAAACAAACATAACACTAGAACATCACCCATCTGATACAACGAAATCACCTTGTATTATTTCAGCATAAGTTTTTTATGTCATCTGGTTAGATTGGATATAATCAAGAGGACAAGCCTCACGAATCTATTTCGTTGTATCATGTCAAATAATATGGCTAATAACTTCTGCTGAAATTAGTTGTAAAGTGAGTTGGTGTAAAGAGTTTTTGACGTATGGGTTGTCTTGATCTTTTGTAATAGTCAACAGATGTAAACTTTGACTAGGCATTTTTTTGTTGTAAGTATCGGGTTAACTTAGGATTCATCTGGGGTGGGATCTTTGTACTTGTTGATTTGTGAGGCTTGTCCTCTTGATTATATCCAATCTGACCAGATGACATAAAAAACTTCTGCTGAAATAATACAAGGTGATTTCGTTGTATCATATGGGTGATGTTCTAGTGTTATATTTGTTTTTGTGATAGTCTTGTATTAATATGTTTTAATCTGCTTTCATTCAGCAAACAATGAAGTAATAGCTGGAACCGTGGATAACTGGCTCACTGTCGAACAGTGGAGAGTTCTCTTCCAAAATAGAGGGTATTTCGAGGAACAGAATGCATTGCGAGTACCACCTAACACAGCTGGATTGTGGAGAGTTGACAGTGACAAATACAAGGACATGAACCAATGGTTGTTGCGAGCCACGAAACAATGCTAGATGGCATTGACAATGAAGGGATACCAATTATGTTCAATGTAAGGCTTGGGGTAGGACATTTGCTCGCAAACGGCACTCGTCTCCGTAGGGAAATTGTGAGAAACAGAGAATTTTATGGTTTTTGTACCTTTGTTCACTATAGGTTTATTTGATCTGAATAGATTAGAGATCTAAGACTATATCCTACGAAGATCTAAGACTAGTTTTAAGATCTAAAACTAGGGTGGCCTCCGGTGCTGCATCGTCTGGCAAAGAAAAGTTTTTTTAAAGGGAAGGTTCAGCAGAAATTTAGGATTGATATTTTATCATCGTTAATTCCAACGGAAGCTATATAGACAACAAGAGAACGTGAAATTGAAATCAAAGCTCTAGAGAGTAAATTGTCGTAAAGGCTATTAAGGGATTACGTTTAAAAAGTGTAAAAGACAACTTTTTGATAGACACGTGTTAATCCCAAAAGCTGTCACATGTCGCATAGATGGAAAGGGTTCTTTCTTCTTTCATATATATATATATATATATATAATTTGGTTTTATTGTATTTATCCGATGAGTCTCACTTTGATATTGAGTCTTTTCTTTAGTCGAAATTAAGCTTTTTGAGGTTTGTTTATTTGATTGTTGGTGTGTCTCTTCGAATTCACAGAATCGTGACCTGACCCACTCATTGACCCGATTCGAGTCCACGTCACTGGTAGTGGCATAACTGTAATTTACTCGAGTACATGACTTCTTCTGCTTCTCACACTATCTTTCGTCTATCACCTACCAAAACAGCGAGCAAGAGGTTTGTTTGAATCCCATGGCGAATTTGTCGATGACTCTGGTGCGTTTCCTCCTCTCTCTTTCTCTTTGGAGTTTTTCTCTTTTTACATTACATGTTCTTCTTCTCATCCTCCTCTCTTCGGTATCATCGTAGTCAAATCCGAAGTCGCTCTTACCCACTCCACGAAGTCTTTCTCAGATCAATACCTCTGCTCTCTCATCTACCTCTTTCCGATTTCGGAACAAATTCGTCTTCGATTCCGTCACGTTTTCGTCTTCGGCTGCTTTCTCCGCCTCATCGCTCCTCCTCCATACGTCTTCCACCAAACGAAACAACCGCTGCTTCTCCGTTCAATCGAATTCTGAGGTTAGGGATTCTTACATCTCATCTCCCAGTCATGTAAGGAAATTTGTATTTAGGAGGAAGAGTCGCTACTGATGTCATTTGATGAAGTTGGAATTCATGAGCCGATTGATACTCCATGCAGCTTACTCTAGGGGTTTTTGATTTCCAAAGCTATGGATATGTGGATTTGATTACTGGTTTTGTGATTTCAGGTGTTAATCGAACCCCAATCGAAAATAACGCACAAGGTGTATTTGGATATAAGTGTTGGAAATCCAGTGGGGAAGTTAGCTGGGAGGATTGTTATTGGATTGTATGGTGATGATGTTCCCCAAACTGTGGAAAACTTCCGTGCTCTATGCACAGGTTGGTTCCATTGCACAAGTTGTGGTTTATTTATGTCAGTGGGAGTGGAGGGCTTAATCCTGTGATGTGATCGATCTTTGCTTCAGGTGAGAAGGGATTTGGCTACAAGGGTTCTACATTCCATCGTGTAATCAAGGATTTCATGATTCAGGGAGGAGACTTTGAGAAGGGCAATGTGAGTCCTTTGCTCTATTTTACTGTTTAGCTGCATTTGGGTTCATATTCTTTCGCTATCTTATCTACTTTGTTGACCTCTTGAAGAAAAAAAATTCTTTACATTATAGCCTGCCTCTCTCAAATTATTGAGCATAAAATTCACCATCCACTACTTTGATCTGTGTTGATCTCTTTCAATATCTCTTTCTGACTGTCATGGAATCCATTGAATCCTGCCACTCTATATGTTATAAGAAGTGTCTTAGAATTTAGTTTCTGCTAAATCTCAAACTAAGCTTGACCAATACCAGGATGCATATTATTTACATGGATGCGATACATAATCCAAGTCTAATGTTGCTTGAGTTTTTTACTTGTGCGAGAGCCGCTCCTAGAAAAGCACATGTTTTTGGGTACTGACGGAAGAAATAGCCTGTCCTTTATAGTGCTTTGTGCAAACTATCTTTCTATTAACAGGTTCTGTGATTTGAAATCAGTGCCTTTAGAATAAATGTCTCTTCGATTATGTAGACTTTTGTTCTTCTGTATAAATTATACCTGAGCTGGAGATAATAGTTGCAGTAGGGAACTTATATAATATACTGGTTCTTGGGTATGCTGTTAACTGTGGCTCTTTTCTGCATGCCTCATCCAGAAATTATATCGTTATCATCTGTTTCTGCACATCTCAGTTACTGAAGGTCCTTTTAGTAACTGCTAGGACAGTTCCATTATAATGATACGGAAGTCTAATTGTTGAGCAGGGAACTGGAGGTAAAAGTGTATATGGCCGGACATTCAAGGATGAGAATTTCAAGTGTAAGTCTATCTTGATCTCGCATTTAGACCTGCTTCCTTCTTTTCCGTTCTGCCCCTTTGTGCACTCTGGCATTCAAATTTATCAGTGGTAATGCATTTTAACTAAACGTTTCCGCATCCTCTCTCTCTTTAGAGATGAGTACATACTGTGCTGGCCCTTCCATTTCCGAAACCTTACATTTTATATAACATTAAGAAAGTAATAATGTGCCATACGTTGCAGTATCCCATGTTGGACCAGGAGTTCTGAGTATGGCAAATGCTGGCCCTAATACAAATGGAAGTCAGTTCTTTATCTGCACTGTCACGGTAAAAGCTTAAAATATTCTCCCTCTGGTTAAGGCATATTGTTGAATTAGAAGTTATATCTTATAATACACCAGAATCTCAGCTTAATGGCATCCTTATAAGAACCCGCATAGCATATTATATAGAAGCCAATTATATAACCTAGAGAATAGATCTAGATGAAACCAAACAAAGCTTTGTTGCTTCTCTGTTTGTTAACCGTAAAACCAGTAACAATGCCTAGATTCAGTCCAATTGTTTCTAAGCTTTGTTGCTTAGTTGGACTTATATCAAACTAATATGCGGTACAATGACAGACTTCGTGGTTGGACGGAAGACATGTGGTGTTCGGGCAAGTTATAGAAGGAATGGATGTGGTGAAGCTGATAGAGGAACAAGAGACAGACAGAGGAGACCGTCCCAGGAAGAAAGTGGTGATCGCAGACTGTGGTCAACTTCCAATGTCTGAAGCATAACAAGGATCGAAAACCTTTGTGACACGAAATGGACCTATTATGTGTTTGCACTTTCCAACCCTTTCTATTTGTAATAAGATCAATCTCTTCTTTTCCCCAAAAAGCAAGGAGCCAATTTTGACTTGAGAGATTGATAAGCTAAGCATATATTTATAGGCTTTTGCTAACGAAAGCAAATGATACAAGTCTCGTAGAAGTGAATGAACCCAAAGGCAATTATCAGCGATATGTTGTCTGCGTAACAACTAACAAAAGATTTTTCTAAAATGTTGAATGTTGTTGTATTAGTCAAGGAAAGTAGGAAACATACAAACAAACAAATATAGGCCACACTATGCTATTTACGCAAATCAAGAGCCCCACAAAACAGAAGCTCAAGAAGCCGTTAATAGAAGAAAAAAGTACCAAACTCTCTAGTCAAAGCCAAAAATGGCGGAGATATGATGATTTCAATTGCACCAACGTGACCCACAACATAAAAAAAGAATGAAACAGACATTTTCATTCAGAGAAAGAGAAACCCATTTGGTTCTTTTTTTTATTGATCAATAATAATAGTACACAACCAAATGCCCAATTCTTCAAAGGTAAAGCTGTAAACAAAAAGAAACGTAGGACAAAAAAAAAGCTTCGATTCCTAACATAGGAAAAAATCTATATCAATGCATGCCTGAAACACACAAAACAAATCTTTTTTTGATGGACTCTTTTTACTGGTCAAGGCTAACATCACCCCATTGCACCTTGTGCTTAGCAGCTAGATAATGAGCACCGACCGGACCACGACTCCCGTAAGGATAGTACTCAGGGATTCTCTTCTTCTCTTCTATCTCTTTAAGCAATGGAGTGAACAGTGCCCAAGCTGCATCGAGCTCGTCACTTCTTATGAACAACCTTCTTTCTCCTTCTATTGCGTCTAGCAGAAGCCTCTCATATGCATCTGGTATCTCCTTTGAATACCTGACCAAAACAAAGTATAGGATCAGTTTATCATTGCTATGAGCAAGGTGTCATCTTTCTTTTCTTTTTTTACATAAACTCACTCACGTACCTTGCGGAATATAGAAGATTCAAGTTACTTCGATCTAATCTCATTCCTAAACCAGGGACCTTATTGTTGATTTTCAAATAGATTGCTTCATCCGGCTGGACACGGATCACAAGTTCGTTTGTAGCTTTATCAAAATCAGAACCAGTATTCCGGTTATACAAATTCCCCGGAACATGCCTGAACTGCACCCTTATCTCTGCCCTGTATCAATATTTGTAATTTTACTTATCAATAAGACAGGTCGATAAAACTACGTAAGTTTGAAAGTTATAGGCACTTACCTCTTGGTGTGTAGTGCTTTACCGGCTTTCATTAGAAAAGGCACACCGTCCCATCTGGCATTGTCGATGAAAAGAGCAGCAGCTGCAAATGTGGGAGTCAAACTATCTTTTGGTACAGTTTTATCATCGGTGTAGCCCGGATATGTGACTCCTCCATTTGAGTGGCTCTTGTACTGTCCTATTACCACATCTTCAACTCGAATTGGCCTCATTGAACGTAGAACCTTAACCTGAATTGGACACGAGGCTTTTATAATATGTTTTCTTGAACCAAACCCAAATTATAAAGGGGGCAATAAAAAAATAAAACCTTTTCATTTCTGATATCCTCTGCATCCAAACTAACAGGTGTTTCCATGGCAAAGAGTGCTAATATTTGAAGCAGATGATTCTGCATTATATCTCTTATTATTCCATAGTTGTCAAAGTACCTGAATTAAACATAAGGAAACCAGAATGAAAACATAAACTTTCCATACAGAAGAAATATTAAAAGCCAGGTAATGGAAAACACGCAAATTACCCTCCACGTCCTTCAGTGCCGAAATCCTCAGAAAATATCAGTTGCACGTTCTGTATGTACTGCCTTGACCATAGCGGTTCAAATATAAGGTTTGAGAATCGAAGAACAGATAAGTTCTCGACTAGCTCTTTTCCTAGGTAATGATCTATCCTGGAAGAACACAATGTAATTATCATATCAGCCGAGCATCCAACAGCAGCAACATTACAAATTTACGACAAACAAAGCTATAAGGGCAATATCTCCCACCTAAAAATTTGATCTTCGTCCAAATACTGCTTGAGGGATTTCGTTAAAGCAGCCGAGGTTTCGGAATCTCGACCAAAAGGTTTCTCGACAATGACTCTAGTCCAGCCTTTGACAGATGAAGCAGAAGTGCTTGCACATTTCACAGCATCTACAAATATATTTGGAGGAATAGACAAATAAAAGAGGCGGTTCGAGATTCTTCCAGCCTACAGAACAAAAAGGATAATACACCAATGAGATAAAGATGTAAACTCCAATTCTTCGTTGTACACCTATGAAACAAATTTGAAAGCAGAAAGTTCAATTAGCAGTGGCACACATCAATACCTCATGTTCCTTGAGCTTCTTGTCTAATGCCGTAAAATGTTCTTGAGAATCATACTGACCAGAATGATAAAAACATCTCTTGAGAAATTCTTCAATCTTTTCACCACAGTTTGCCCTGAAATCCAGCGAAAACAATGACAGAGTTGCTCAGAGTTAGACTAATCTTCGCGAACTCCGAGGAAAAAACAGAAACTTCAGAAGCTACAATTGCTTACCTCTTATCGATTCTACAGGTCAAGGTTTTGCTGACCATGGTTCTAAGTTCAGCATCAGTCATCTTACTCCTCGAATAACCGTATATCGTAAAATGCTACAACACAACAAAGCCAAAACTGTCAATCATTAAGCTTTAGTATGGAAATATCACACACACAAACAATCACAGAGAGCAAAACATAAGGAAGGCAAATAATACCTCAGGAAGACAGCCTTCATAGTAAAGAGCGAAAAGAGCCGGAAAAATCTTCTTCTTGGCAAGATCACCAGAAGCTCCAACCACAGTGATACTAACCGTTGACTGATTATGACCATCAGATTCTACTGCAACCTTGGCTGTTTCTTGAGATAGAACTGATAACACATCATCTTTCAATCCCCTAAGAGAAGACTTACTCTCTTTTGGATTTGAATCCGTGACTATTGCACCTAAAAACCCAATGTAAAATGTCAACATATCAGAGAGATTCAATTGCAATAAAAAAAAAAAGCTTCCTTTTTCGATTTGATCAAATCCAATAAAAACAGAGAATGAATAGAAACTAACCATCTTGCATAAAGACAGAACTCCGACCAGACTTCCTCTGGAATCTAACACAGAGCTCATGAGAATTCAATCCTTGAGAGAGGAACGAGAGTGATTGATGTCGATTACCATTAACCGGTGAGAAAGAAGCCGAATAACCGGAACCACGATAGGATCTGGAGGTGACGGAGGAGGAAGACAAAGTCGCCATCTGTGAAAGGTGTTACAGAGAGAAGGAAGGAGGTTTAGGGCTACAATTAGTTTAAAATAAAGGAAGAACATAAGAAACATCGAAAGGAGATTTTAAGGGCATTTCTGCAAAATACAAAACCTTTTGAGATCTCTCAAAGGTTGTCTTTTTATTTGCCTAAACTGCTCACATTTCACAATTGTGATGGTATGGCTACGTGAAGGGGTCTCTGCACAAAATAATATTCAATTCAACCAAAACTTCAAGTGGACTTTTGCTTTCTCTCTCTTTTTTTGTTTTTTCATAAGTGATCTCCGAATATACGTTTCTCTCATAGATGCTTTTTGTTGTTTTAACTCAAAACATACAAACAAGAGAAATTGGACTTCTTCCAAACCCACAACTTTTGCTTCGAGACTGTTAGGTAGGCACATGTAAAATTAGCACCTACCCACTTGACTTGTCCCAAACTGTTTGCATTTGTATATCTTGAATGTAATTTGGTAATGCAAATTTAGTTGAAAGTTGAAGCTTTTACTTCTTTTTGATTGGGAGTCAAAAACAAAATTGCTAAACAAAAATTTATGAGTTTTCACTCTTACAGCATCAACAACTATTGAAAAAACAACAAAGAGAAATCCCGTTTTCTAACCCAATAATGAACAAAAAATCAACACTCTTACAACTAACAATGAAAAGATAGCTTTAACTCGCAGGCCAATAACCTGCACAAATTTTCATCTCTCCCTACAACATGATTGATTCTACCAACACAATTAAAACTACCAAAAACCCTCAAAAACTCTTGATTTTGAAGAAGCATCAAAATCAGAGAACAAGGGCGACTTTCTCATGTGATATCACCGGTGATGCATTCGCAATCAAGGGCTCGTAATGGTCTGCTCCACCACCACACCAACCTGAACCAAGTGGATGAATGTTATTACTACCAAATCCAAAATAGATGTTATGATGCAGGAGAAAGATTTAATGTCTGTTTATTTCATGTACCTGTGCCTTTCATGAATAGAAACACTGGGAATTCAATGACTTCACTTCTTGGTTTGTGAGGAAGGAAGAACACACAGTTCTCTTCTTCCACCATCCCATCTGATCCATGTGCTTGCACCTATAAACACCCAAAGTTCACAACTTTAACTTTGGATGTGGTCTTACAACACAAAACTTCATATTATAGCAACAAAAAATTGGAAACTTTTTCACTCACCACATAGATTTCTCGTTTGAATTCTGTGGCAAGACATTCAATTGCAATGTCATCACCAAACGCAGCAGCATGACCTTCTCGGTTCTCATCTACAGATAACAAACCGTCTTCTGTATACTGCAATGTGATAATATCATACTCATCTTCTGATGATCCTGAAATCGCCATGTACTTAGCCCAACTAAGTCCATCGTTCACAGGAAGACACCTCTCTCTGTAGATTGACTCTGCAGCTGTTTCTCTTCAATGGAGTAAACAAAAAAAAAAACATGAGAACAAGTCATTACTACAAAACCCTAGAAAAGAAACCACCAAAGAACAAGAACAAAGATGCTACATTTGCTTCCTTTTATACACATAATCTTCCTAAAGTTTTTGTTCTTGATTCAATTCATAAAAACGTAATCTTTAAGAAACAAGATCTAAAGGTAACTTTTTTACCTCTGCATTCCGATCTGAATAAGCTCATCAATGGCGGAATCAAGACTCTCACGCTCGTCTTTTTTGGCTAAAAGCTTCTCTTCCTGGACGATATGAATCCCCCACCCACTCTTCAGATCCGGCGAGTACATATGCCTAATCGCCTCCGTAATAACCTTCTTCTCTCCCTCGCTCGCCGATCTGAAATCCTCGAGGAACCTCCTCACCGTTCGCCTCCGTAGATCTCGCGCGTCGATCCCACGCGCCTCCATTGCTTTCTGCGAGGCCGTGAATAGGCAGTTCCCGTCTGAGGAGACTTCTCCGCCGTGTGAGAGACGGAAAACGACGGAGGCGGAGGATTCGTCTTCTTCTTTTTTCCCGGGATGTTTCCAAAGGACCCCTCTCGCGTGAAGTCGTTGGAGATGCTGTCTCTGCTGCTCCTCGAGACCGAAAACATCATCCCACGCGGTGGTGGTTGTGGCGGCGGACATTGTTTTCTCCACCGCTTCAACCGCCGCAGCCGCAGACGATTGGTCGACAAGATCCACGGGCGTTGTCGTCGTCGATGGTTCTCTCCACGGAACTGTCGGTGACGGAGATTGAAATGTCGCCGTCGAATCACAAAGAAGCTTTCCCATTATTCTTTAAAGAATATCAAAAAATCGTAAAAGACACAAACAAAATCTCTGCAAGATTTCGCCTTTCGAAACGAAACTGCAAGAAGGTAGAGAGAGAGAGAAGAAGAGAGAGAGAGAGAGAGTAATTTGACTCAACGGCTAGATATGGAATTCGAGGAGAATACGACTGTTGAAGTTAACGGTCAGATCTGTGAAGACTATGACGCGGGAGAGGAAAGTTATACACGTGGCGTAATCCTAGTGGTTTTTGTATTCTCTCTAACTAACGAATGGTAGAGGTTGACCGTATGCTCGGTGGACCACGCCACACAAAAACATCAAACCTTTTTTTTTCTTCAATTTTATTTTGTTAAATATTGTCCCACTAGATGCCGTTATTAGCTGGCATTTCCTCTAACGTGCACATGGTGCCTCTCTGTTTTGTAAATTACCAATTATAGTGAAACACGTCAGCTTTTAGGAAAGGATTTGACCAATGAGGATGCTTAGTCACACGCTTGAGATGTGTTTGGGGGATGGGGCTTCTTTTTTAACCAACGCTGCGCCACATGTGCAGACTTGTCTTGGACGGCGTGAACAACGTCGTGAATCGCGCGTTAAAATTAACGGAGTTTTTTTTTACTTGTAACGGCTAGTTAAAAGATAAATCTTTTGCACTTCTATCTTTTTCCGAAAAAGAGTAAGACCCAAGAAGAAGTAAAGGACCTTGATTTAATGTTGTAAAATATAAATAAATGAATTGCTTTATTTTTTTTATTTATACTCTGTTTATTAAGTGTTGTGCAAATGATTTTTTGGATTTAAAAAAATAATTTTCTTTTTATTTCTCTCCTGTTTTTTTCGTTTTGTAGAAAATACTGATTATTATAAAATATAAGCATTCTAATTTTAGTTCATGTGGATGCTGAATTCGACATAGTGAATTTGTATGTAAATTCGGAGAAAAAACTTTGGCTCTAAGAAAGATCTTTAAATTTGATAGACTAATGAGATGAGTTTCGACGAATTTCGACGAATTGGATTTATATTGATAAGAATCAAATATACAAAGAACATCTCGAGTGAGATGTGTTTACGATGTAGCTCGTAGAGCCAAGTATTCTAGTGTGTAAGCTGGTGAAAAACCTCTCCTCTGCCGCTTGATGATTCCTCCGATTTATAGACTTGTCAGCTCGTTAGTTAGCTCCACATATCTTGGAACGGTTCCACGTATTTAGGGGAGGTTCCTACTATCTCGGGGGAGCTCATAATATCTCGGCGGAGCTGGATTCAGCTCCGCGTAGTTTGGGTTCACCTTCGCGTATCTTTCGCTCCGCTCCGCATATTTCGGGGGAGCTCCGGGAATCTCGGACACGTTCGTAAGTGGATTCCTAAACCTCTGGCGGAGCTGACTTAGTCAAAGATCTTCTTTGACTCATTCTTGCAGAACTTACTTAGTCAAAGATCTTCTTTCACTTAACACTTGCTAATAAACGCTTTTGGATCTTGCTTAGGCCCAAAAGGCTTGTAATCTCTTAGAACATAAGTCTATTAATTTTTGGACTTTTGTTGTGTGGCGGTCGAATCTCACAATCACGATCTAAGTAACTCTTCAAGGTTTGTAAAGTTTTACGGGAAGCCGTCAAACGCAAAGATCTCAAGAGAATTTTTATTAAGCTGTTAGAAAACTGTTTCTGAATACAAGAGTTTGTCTAATGAATTTTAGATCCCCTTTCTTGTGAGTACAATGTGCTATATATAATATTTCTATGTAAAATGGACCAGCTAATAAAATGGGCTTGACCCATTAAACCATATATCTAATTTAGGCCCATTATTTCATTAAACTCATTTTGCTTATGGGTTTAATGTCATTTTAGGCCTAGAATCAGACCGGGCCTTCGTAGACTTGCTTCGATTTCGTCGAACGTTGCGGACTGATCTCGTCGCCATATCGATCTCATAGGGGGTGAAATCTGACCCCTACAGTTAGTCCCCCAGCTTGGCAGTATCGAATTAACATGATGCCGAGGTAAAAGTTTTTGAAGCCCAACAGTTGGACCGCGAAATTGCCAGGCTGGGACGTCTTGTCATCGAACTCGGGAAGCTTATGTTATTCCGCGTTGAGTCGATATCTGCGTATTTTCCTGGACTTGTTTTCTTTTTCTTTGTCTTAGAAGACTGAGGATGTTGATAATCTTTTGTGTTAGTAGGCCTTAAGGCCTGCTGGAAAATTTCTGGAATTATTCCAAAACCAAGTGATTTTAGGAAACGTCCATGTATAAATAATTTTGCTGCTTTGGCGTGATTTTTAACCAATTCCCATTTTTTCTAAGAAAAAGGTAAAATATCATCTCCCATTTCTGCCTCCTTATTATTATTATTTTTTTTCATAAGGTTTGTTTTGTTTCGTTATCTCGTGCCGCCTCCTTTCGTCGTCACCTTCATCTTCTCTTGGCCGGCCAACGACGGAGAGCGATGAATGTCGGGTGACGTCAACGGCCGAGACGGAGAAGGAAAACGGCACCAAGCTCCGGCGAGTCTCTGTTGCGAGGTAAGAAAGATCGGGCGAGCATCCCGTCGTCTACGAAGCGACTGCGACATCGTCGGTGGTTCGAGGTGAGATCGCGTGGGGCCTAATCTGCGTTATCAGCGACAAGGTTTGACTTTACCGATGACGACGAGGTCGACCAGAATCATCCGGCAGCAAGATGGAGCGTCAGACTTAGGATTCGGATCGAGACGACGGAGCAGTGGCTAGGCGAAGCGAAAGTGAGGTGAGGTGAGAGCGAGACGATGGAGCAGCGACAGGGCGAAGCGAGGTGGATCGAGGCAAGATCGGCGATTCAAACGGCTGTTCAAGATATGGCGAGTTGACTCAGTTGACTGAGTCACCTCAATGACTGAATCAACTCAGTCGCTAAGTCAACTCGATCGCTGATTTTTTTTAATCGACGACTCAGCGACTCGAGGATTCGATGATTCAACGATTCGGCGACTGAGTGGTTTGACGACTCGGTGACACAGCGATTCGATGATTCGGCGGCTTTGTGACGACGACTTGGCGATTCGATGATTCAGCAACTCGGAGACTTAATGGCTTGACGACTCGGTAATTCGATGTTTCGGCGACTCAGTGGCTTAACGACTCGACAATTCGATATTCGGCAACTTAGTGACTTGATAACTCAGTGACTCGGTAACAAAGCTTGCTTTACAGAGCAGAACTGACTCAGTTCGTTGCTCTCTGGTGCAGCGGAGAGGCGAATTAAACATAATGGTTTCCGATTCCATGGACTCAAAGTTTGACAGTCCGCGCGACAAGGACAACCATGAGACCATTTCAGACGTAGATGAAAAGATGGTCGGTGACCCTCTGCTTCTTGGCAGAAGAATGCTTCTTTCTCCAGAGTCTGACACTGGTAGTTCGACGAGAGCGTCTTCCTCCAATACTTTAGTCGCAGTCGAAGAGGTTAGTGATGTTGAGGCGACGACGTCGTGACGGGGAAGAGTCGTTACGAGGCAATGATGTGATTGCTAGGCAAAGAAATGTTGGCGAAGCTGATTCGTGAGCCGATGAGATGTTGCATCTTGCCGGTGCGCGAGCCGAGGAGATGTTGGCGAAGTCGATGCGTGAATTGAGGCGAGGTGATGGCCAAGCGAGATTGAAAAAGGTGACGACAGAGTGACTACCGACGGCAGCAGCGAGGTGAACGTCGAGATCGAGGTGACTAGGGTTTGTTGATTTTGGCAACGGTTTTGATAGATTTTGTTGTTCTTGGCTTAGCATTATCACGGTTTTGACTTCGACAAAATCAACAAGACGAGGTGAATTTGTTTGTGGTGAACAAAGGTAATTATGTCACGGCGAGCTGACGTCGATGAGGTGAAGCTTGATTGACGCGATGACGAAGTGAAGTCTATGAAAGTGACGCGACAACAAAGTGAAGCTTGATCGATGCGATGACGAAACAAACCATGAACAATGCGACAACGAAGCAAAGTCAGTGAAGGTGTCGCGACGGCGCGACGAATAGACAACGCAATGAGGTGAAAATGCGACGAGACATTGTTGTGACGTCGAGACATTGTTGTGACGAAGTCATTTTGATAAGGGAAAAATCAACGAGGTTATCTTCGCGAAGAAGGATAACAAGGTGAACTTGCTGATTTGACGTCGACGTGGATTTAGTCGTGGCAAAACCAGAGAAAAGTCATCGACTTGAAGAATTGAAGTAAATCAACAGCTTAGATGTCCCCGCCACGCTTCAGGATGCGGTACTGCGGCAGGCTGTTGATGAAGCGAAACGCGAGCTGGCGACGAAGTACCAAATGAAGATCGACCGCGTTAGAGATATGGTCAGAGTGGATAATAGCGAGCCGAAGATTGACTTAATTGATCTTGCTGAATTTCGGAATAACATTGAATTCATAAAGTTGCTTCAGAGTAATAAGACGCTTGATCTTGGTGAAGAGTTCATTGACCTTGAGAAGTAAGAGTCGAACCTATTACCCGCAGATGAAGTGTTTGCTAAGCATGTGCACGAACTTAAAGGGATCCTTAGGTATTTGCCAGTCAGCACGACCGATGATCGAGTTGATAAATTGGACGCATATGTTATTGAATATGTGGCTGTCTCGGATTTGAGTTCTCTTGATTCGTCAAGTGATTATGACTTGTCAAATTTTTGCGGCGGCGATTCCTTTTGAGCAGGTCATCGACGACGTTGAGGAGACTGCGCCTTAGTTGTTTTTCCTTTTTTCAGACTTATCGTCATTTTTGCGTTGCGTTATTTGAGATAGCGATTTGAGTTGAGACGTTGATTGTCCTGGTTTTGAGACAGGTTGTCGTTGATGGGTTCGTTTCCAAAGATCAACTATATTATCGCTGGTGATAAGTTACCTGGGTTTTCAGTTGATCATTTTGGTTTACAAGCGAGTCCGCATCGACGCTCCTACTCAGAGAACGACCACGTTATTGCGTAATGACCAACGATTAAGTTGTTGGGTTTTGAGATGAACATTCTGGTTTACGGATATGTTCTCGCGAACAAGTCCGCTCTAGCAATTAACACAAAATTTTGACAAGCGAGCCGTGTGTTGGGTTTTTGAATGAACATTCTGGTTTACAAAATATTTTCCCGTGAACGAGTCCGCTTCAGCAATGAACAAAAGATTTTGACCATCGAGATGTGTGCTGGATTTCAGAGTTGAACATTCTGGTTTACGGATAAATTTCCGTGAACAAGTTCGCTCCAGCAATGAACACTGAATTTTGACCAGCGAGATGTGAGTTGGGTTCCTGATTTGAACATTCTGGTTTACGGATATGTTTCCATGAACAAGTTCGCTCCAGCAATGAACACTGAATTTTGACCAACGAGATGTGAGCTGGGTTTCTGAGTTGAACATTCTGGTTTACGGATATGTTCCCCTGAACATGAGTGCTTCAGCAATGAACACTGAATTTTGACCAGCGAGATGTGAGCTGGGTTTCTGAGTTGAACATTTTAGTTGACGGATATATTCCCGTGAACAATTCTGCTCCAGCAATAAACACTAAATTTTGACCAGTGAGATATGAGCTGGGTTTTTGAGTTGAACATTCTAGTTTACGGATATGTTCCCGTGAACAAGTCCGCTCCAGCAATGAACACCGAATTTATATAGCGCACTTTAATCCGCTAGGGATGTAGAGAGTTCGTCACTGTGGCCAACAACATCGAGATAATAAAGAGAAGAAGTCTGTTTCAAAGAAGACTTTGGATGAATATGTACCTGAACACTTGGCTTTTGGTAGTTAATTTTTGATAAGTTTGCAAGTAAACACTTGGATTTTGATAAGTTTGCAAGTAAACACTTGGTTTTGATCAGTTTGCAAGTAAACACTTAGTTTTTGATAAGTTTGCAAGTAAACACTTGACTTTTGATAAGTTTCCAAGTAAATATTTGGCTTTTGATTGATTCAAAATGGTAAACCGTGTATAAATAGGGTAGTATACGAGTATACGTACCCATTCCCTCCCTTTTTAAGGAGGGGGACAGCTGTACCCATCCGAAAATGGGTTATCTACGTACCCTTTGCAGGGATCAAGTCGCCTCGTAGTTCAAGTGAAGTAATCTAATAATAGTACTTCTTCAAGTGTATTGCGTTCCATGATCGCGGTACCGGAACGTTTGCCATGTTGGTGAGCTTATATACTCCTGGTTTGATGACTTTTGTTATTTTGTAAGCTCCTTCCGAGTTTGCTCCGAGCTTTTCGGTGTTTCGTTCAGTTGTGTTCTGGAAGACTTTTCGGAGGACGAAGTTTCCATCGTGAATCGGGCGAGCGTGAACGTTAGAGTCATAGTATCTTGTCGCGGCATGTCGGTAGTTTGTTATTATGTTCAACGTTGCCTCGACCTGATGAGCTTCGATTGCAGTAACGTTAAGACACGTTGTCAGCTCTGTATTGCCCTCATTAGTGCTCGTAATCTCTTGTTCAAAATTTTCCAAAATACTAGCAAAACTGTGCTCGAGACTTTGGATATATCTCTGAGTATAGAGCAGGGCCTTGCGTTCCTGTTCGAGCTCGAACTCCTTAGTCCAGTAGAGATTTCCTTCTTTGTTACCGATATCTTGGTCGCGCTCGATATCTGTGCTGTTCCGACGAGCCTGGGATATGCTCTCCCTCCAAGTGCGTTGCGATACCTTGAGGTGCGTGTCCTGCGGGGGTTATCGTCTATGCCGACCATTCGCCTGATCCCTTCTCAAGCAGCATGGCGTTCTTGCGCAATTCCTCCTGAAATAGCTCGTCCTATGTCCGTTGTTCCGTTGGCTCCTTCTGGAGTTAGATCCGCCGTTCGCAGCGACGGTGGCGGTGGCAGGTCACTTCTGGTTCTCCGTGCAATGCGCAACGTCGAGCAGCTGAGGCCGTATGGCTTGAACCGCCCAAGTGATTGTCGCGCTCTGCTCTTCTTGTGCTCCTTACTAGCTTTTGTGAGAACCTTCGGCTTGTCCTCCTGCTATACTGACTTCTTGAGAAGCGTGTTCAACATATCATTCAGTTTGTCCAAGGCTGCCGGATTCGGCGCGGTGACGTTGACGTTAGCTGCTCTTGGTGCCCGTGTCGTCTAGCTGCGATGCCGAATAGTCATCGATGCTGCTGCCGCTACTGGTCATGTTGTCTGGCGGTGATGCCGAAGAGTCCTCGCTGCTGTTGCCGCTGCGGCTGCTTCCACTTTGTTGCCGTCGATGGTGCTGCCGCTGCTAGCCGTAGCAAAGGAGTCCAGTCGGCTTATCACCGTGTTGTTGAAGATATCATGCTCCTTTGATTTTTTAATGATTTCTTCGAACATGTTATTTATTTGAGCCAGAGGGTCGAGATTTTCTTCCATGACTGGCGGTGTTTGTATTTGCGTATATCCGCCCGCCTCGGTGTTCTTCTCTCCGGGCTTGTCCGCTACGGTGTCTTTTGATGTAGATGTGTCCGCGACGATTTCCTTTGAGTTGTTGTCGCTGTTGTCTCCATCGATAGTCATCTCTTCTGATCTCAGCGCGGTGGTGTTTTTCCCTTTAGACGGCTTTAAATTGTGGCGGTCGAATCTCACAATCACGATCTAAGTAACTCTTCAAGGTTTGTAAAGTTCTGCAGGAAGCCGCCAAACGCAAAGATCTCAAGAGAGGTTTTGATTAAGCTGTTAGAAAGTTGTTTCTGAATACAAGAATTGGTCTAATGAATTTTCGATCCCCTTTTTGGGTGAGTACAATGAGCTATATATAGAATATCTAGGTAAAATGGACTTGACCCATTAAACCATATATCTAATTTAGACTCATTATTTCATTAAGCCCATTTTGCTTATGGATTTAATGTCATTTTGGGCATAGATTTAGACTGGACTTTTGTAGACTTACTTTGATTTCGTCGAACGTTGCGGAGTTGATCTCGTCGCCATATCGATCTCATAGGGGTTGAAATCCGACCCCTACATATAGGCCGGATTTGGGTGACAAATCCAGCTTCAACAGCTCCCTTCATCGACTGTTTAAATACCGCCTAAACCAAAACAAAAGGTAAAATTTTGATTGATCGCTTTTCCTGTCGATTTGGTCGAATAGTCAAAGTTTTGGGATATTTTCTTTTGGCTGCCTAAATAAAATTTGAAGAACCTTGACATATTAGAATGCATTTTCAGTTCAATAGGCTTAGTGTTGAATTTTGTGACAAAAACAAAAAAGGCTTAATATTGAATTAGTGTTTGAAAGCCCAGAAATACGTGGGCCTCAAGTTCATGGCCGTATTGCCCCAGGTTAATATATTGAAACTCAAAAGCCCTCCAAATTGTTATCAATAGAGAAAGAAAAAAAAAATCCCTCCGAATCTTGAATAGGAGGTATCAAAGATTAAAAATAAAAAGTATCTTTGAGAAGACAAGCTAATCATTAGGAGTAGCTATGAATTATTTAGAATCTTGGTAAGGTAAAGCTAAAAGTATTTTTATAAATTTGTTATAACTTATAACTTATAAGAAGTAATCAAAACATGTATAAATGATTAAATACTATATCGAGTTATTAGCATTTATGGTCAATGTGCATACACATAGATTGATGAATGGTAGCAAAAATATAAATTTTACATGGTCTATTTGAAACATATATCTATTATTACTATTGGTCAATCAAAGTGTATGGATATGATATGAACATACTATATAAGTTAAACATAGATGCTTCTTTAGGTCTTTAACACAGGTCTTGAGAATCAAACAATATATAAGAAAGAAATAGAAAATTACCTTCTTCCAGAATAACTTCCATTAATGGTTACTGTCAAAACAAGATCCCCATGTAAGGCATTTTCTATGAACAGAAATAAAACATGATAAGAGAAAATGAGTTAACTAAATTGTCACTTTACCACAACTTTACGTATTAATTAAATTGCGACAAAACAAAATTTCATAATTTTTTTTTTTCTTTTGGTGCAAATAAATTCATAAAATATGTACTCCATTAAATTCGGTGTAAGAAAATTATTTTACAACTAATATTATTATTGTTGGTCAAACACTCAAACCAACTGATGTAATTTAATTTAAAATTTCAAATGGCCAAGCTCATATATATAACTGAAATAAAAAAAAAGTATAGAAATAGCAAATTTCCGTATAGGTGAACCAATAGAACAGTTGCAATTACAGAAAAAATAAACAGCAATGAGGTAAGTTTTTTTATCCAAAGAATACGACGAAACACACACAAAAAATCATCGAAAGAATAAAAAGCAAAAACTTATTGAAAAAAAAATAAAGGTAAGGTCAAGGACTCAAGGTGGGCCGTATAATTGGAGTCCATTTTTACCAAACGCTAAATAATAAAATAATAATAATACTATTTTCCGTCACTTCTTATCTTTTCAAAAAATAAAAACCAAATAAAAAAACAAAATAAACCTTCTCTCTCTCCACTGAGTCATTGGTAAAAGCAAAGAGGAAAAAAAACTGTTCATCGTCGTTTCTCCCAAGAAAAAAATCCGCCATGAAAATGAAGACGAAAGGAAAAGTTTACCCATCTCCTCCTCTTCCTCCATCATCATCGTCTTCTTCTTCTTCGACTCACTATCTCAACGAAGACGACTCTCTCTCTGTTTTGAAGCTTCTTCCAACGACGATTTTGGTTCTGGTTTCTGTTCTCTCAGTGGAAGATCGAGAAGTTTTAGCTTACTTGATCACAAGAGGAACCACCATTTCCGCTAGAGGAAACTCTGATTCGAAGAAGAAGACGAAGAAGAACAACAAATCTAGCAAAAATCATAAACCTCCTGTTTTCGATTGCGAGTGTTTCGATTGCTACACGAACTACTGGTTTCGATGGGATTCTTCGCCGAATCGCGAGCTGATACACGAAATCATCGAAGCTTTTGAAGAACATCATCTCGTCACTAATGGCGAAAACTCGGCTTCCAACAACAAATCTAAGAGAGGTAAGAAGAAAGAGAAACCAAACCGCCGTTGTGTCGTGGAGGCCGAGCCAGTGACGGAAACAACCACGGTTTCGGAGAGCAGCAGACACGTGTCGTCACCAGATAACTCGCCGGGGAGATTGAGTGAAGCTGACGTGGCGGAACGAGAGCCGGAGGATGAAGATGTTATTATCGAAGAAGAAGAAGAAGAATCGACGGTGGTTTTACCGGCGACGGGTACGACTGGGCACAAGGGATTAGCGAGGAAGGTACTACCGGACGTGTTGGGTCTTTTCAATTCCAATTTTTGGAGACTTTGGAATCCGAACGCGTAAAAGCATCGACCAAAAAGTTATGCTTTTTTTTTTCTTCTTTTTTCTTTTTTTTTCACAAACAAAAATAATCTCACAATCCCATGCTTTTAAATTTTTCTTCTTTCTATCAAGAAAATATAATCACTACTTTTTGTTAATGTTTAACTGTTCAAAAATGCAGGCTTTAGCTCTTTTTTTTTTTTTTTTTTATAGGAAATCCATTATTATGCCTCTGTTCATGAAATTCTCTAACTTGTGTTCATCAACAATGTGGCGAGAATTTCAATTTTCCCAATTTCAAGATTTTTACTTTCTTTTGCATTTTGGTTTGGTGGTGAGAATATAGTCTATCTAGGCGAAGTACAGATTTTTTGAGATTTTTCTATTGAATTTTTAAAGATTTTGCTTCGAAACAAAGTTTGTGGATTAGGTAGACTGTTTCTAAGGGTGGGCCAACAAATATATATATATATTTTTCCTTTTGATGAAGGCATCATCCTCATAGTGAGAGTGTGTCACATTCTTATAGATATATATAGGTGTAGCAGCTGAATTATGATGTTTCCATATGATTTATAAGGTAGCTTAGCTTTTCAGTGTTTTATGCCGGAAATTAATGCATCTAAATAAACCTAAAAAATACTAGCCTTTTTTAGTGCAAGTGCTCGTACGAAAGAACAAAGATTCAATTTTTTTGTCAACCGAAATATTTTCTCAATCTAGTGAGGTACCATAAATTGGTTAAGTTTGTTTTCTGAAATGTTAGTAAGTTTTACTAGTTTTAGTAATGCAATCAATGTGCCGAAAAGTTGTTTGGTGAAGTAAGTTATATATCTATTGCACTTGAACCAAAGTTAAACCGAATTTTAAACCAGGACTTGAACAAACTTTTTAACCGGCTCCAATTGAGTCGATGTCATTAGCGTTTTACAAATCAAATATGTTTTTTTCAGTTGTCAAAATCAAAAACCTTAACATTTTCTAAGACCACTCTTCCTCCATTCTTCATAGACTTCCTCTTTTTTTCATCATCACCCTAAACCGTACTACCAGTCTACTACTACCACCACTGGCCCTGCTTGGCATCTCTTCTAGGCCTAAACTTCTTGCTTCTGCTTGTCAAGCCCAACAACAACTGTTGGCCCACATTTCAGGCCCAAAGACTACACCGCACCCACGTACACTAATTAAGTTTGTAATTAATTGTTCACTAAACTAAGCCTAAATCGTACACCAATTTACAAAGATAAATTCTGAAAATATGATGCGAGAAAGTTGAACTAAAAATTATGCTTTTGAATTCAAAGCTTAGAGAATCAACAAGAAAAAAAAAAATCGAAATTATTAGAACTAAGGTGCAAATGGTTTGCTTAAGTGAAATAGGTGGTGGAAAAATGACGTTGTGAAAAAATTATTTTTTCTATTCACTAATTTCTCTCCTATTTTGTAGAAGAATTTTTTGTCCAATTTTGTTCATATTTCAATTTGTATTAGTGAAATAAGTTGAACTAGATTTTTACCCGCACTATGTGCGGGAACATTTGTTGGGTATGTTGTAAACTAAACTTGACTTTCGTATTGTATTGAAATATTAATATCAGCTTAACAATTTTGAATTAGATGTTTAGTCAAGGAGTGTCAAAATGGATAACTCGACCAGACTCAAACCCACATGGGTTGGAAATTTAAATGGGGTTTGATCCGAATCCATATGTTATATGAGTTGAATTTACATATCCAAATCTAAGAATATAAAACTCACTGACTTAATGGATTATTATAAATTAATTGATAAATCAAAACAATCCATGTTATTATAAATCGGACAAACGTTTTCAACTTTTCAACTAACAAATTAAATTAAAATGTGTATGCATCTTAAAATAAAATAAAAATCATAAACCTAATAAAATCAATAAAGCAATAAAAGCAATAAACCATTGATTAGTTTTAAAAGATACTTCGATCTTAGTTTGATGATGAGAAGAAAAAAACATATCTGTTAATTTTTTAAAAAACACTTGATAACCTTTTTGAATAATTTACATATATATTATTATTTTATTTTTGATAAATTTTGTGATAAATCAAGCGGTAATTCATGATCTTAATGAGTTTATCTGCTTAATTTATAAACCCATTATGGGTAACCCACCGAAGACTCATTTATTTATATGGATAAGAAATATAAACCTAACCCATTTAAATTATGGACCGGTTTGGATAACCCATGATTATTGACCCATTTTGACACACCTACATGTAAGTTCATATGAGTTTTTTTTTTTGTTTAGACAAAGATTAAGTAGTTTCCAATAAAAATTTATTGTTTATGTTTCAATGTTTTCTATTATTTCAAATATAGTTTATAAAATAGTTTTGTTGATATAAATAGTACTCATATTTATCACAATAAATATATTAAAAATTGATAAATTTATGAATTTAGAAACTATTAGATGTTTGTATAATTTGAATTTTAGTCTATTAAATAATTTTTTTCAGTTAAATGAGAAGCACGGCCACTTTCCCCATTTTAAAAGTATTAGATGTATTTAACTTTCTCTATCCTCTTGGCAATATTCTGGAAGATGAAGAACCGCTTTTCCCATTTTTCTATATTTGGCCATTTCATAGTTTTATTTTAAAGATGAACTGTTTGACATGTTCTGCACGTTCAAGACATGTAGATTTTTTTTTTTGCAAACAAATTTCTACCTAATTGGATTAATGTGTAGTTGACAAAAAAGAACTTCATTTTAAACTTTTGTTGTTTATGTCAATTTTACACTCACTTGTAACTTCTCAGAACCAAAAACCAAGTTTATAACCAATATAAAGTATACAACTTATTTATATTTATTTTTGTTTAAATAATTAAGATATGTATGCGTTAACCCGTCTAATACTTGTTTTAAAGTGTGTACATCTCTAAAACAATTCTTCAATAGCTTATGCTTTCTGTGATACTTTTATAAAATCCCATACATGCTTTTAGTGATAGGATCCATGTATGTTGTCTACAATCCATGTACTAAAACACCATCTTAATGTCATTTGTACGTAAATCTATGAACACAATAATTTACATACCGTGTCATTTTAAAAAATCAGTTTGGGATCACTATTGAGTGTTATTTCAACATTAAGTATCAGAACATTCCTTAAAATTATGAAAAACTTGTTTCACAATCTTAATAAACCAATCTTAACAAAATCTTCAAAACATATGAAGATTCCTTAAAATTCTCATTAAATACCATTTAATCGATTTTATTTAGTTAATTGTAAATATGAAAAATAGTTTTTTTACAAAAAAATGAACCCGGTGAAAATATTGATGTTGTTGGTGTGATTCACATGCCTATCTTTACCTTTCTATACAAAGGAAAAAAGAAGAAGAAGTACCAAGAAGGAAGATTATTCCATCCGTTTGGAGAAGAAGATTGCATCTTGGAGCTATGAAACTTCAACTTGGATTCATTCACCGCTTAGATGTTTTTATCTAACATCAAAGCCAACACAAAAATTATATATAAAAAACGAATTTAAAGAATATGAACACAACAATGAAAAATAGAAAAATGCAATAAAAACCTATAAATTCAAAAATATTTCTGTGGGTAAAAAAATGTTATGATGATTGTTCTCTTATATAGGCCATTAAATAGATGAAGGGAGCGTATAATGAAAGCTATCAATATTGTATAAAAAAAAATCTGCAAAAAAACTTAAATATTAGGTAGTATCAACAATATTTGTCAATTCCGTATATTAAGGATATAAGTAGGAAGATTCAAAATTGATATGTTATGATAATTAAAAAGGAAAAAATTAATTTCCAATAATAGTGAATATTCATAAAACGTATAGTGTCATATATAACTTGTTCATTAGTTATTTATGTAAATGATTAAATGTGAAAAGTATAACTTTTAAAATTAAATATATCATTATTTTCTAAATATTTTTTAATAACTAAATATTAAATTGTATAATTTCAGAAAATTTATCCTTGAATTGTTTTAGTTTAAAACAGTTTTTATTTTAAAACTTTTGTAACAAACTTAGTGTTTTATAAAGATTTATCATTATAAATAAATGAATAATTAAATGCTAATACGCAAATTTGAATAAGAAAAATTTCATTGTTATTATGGAAAGCAAAAATCTCGTGATTATTGGTAAAATATAATTAAAATATTAACTAAAAAAATAATTATTATCTATTAAAATAATCAAAATATATCAAATCTTTAAGGTTGACTATCCGAAGATTGCATTAGAAGATTCGTATAACTACTTTCAAAATCTATATAATTTCCGAAATATACCAAATCTTTATTGTTGACTATTTGAAGATAATTGATTAAAATTGACCGAAATTGAGATAAATATTACTGAAATTGTCATTGAAAAATTCTAAAATTACCTATTTCAATTGAATTTCTATAGTTTAAATCTAATGGCAATTTGAGTAATATTTGAATAGATTTTGGACATTTACTCTAAATGATTTCTCTTTTAATAGTATAGAGATTATTTTTAAAAAGTTTTCAATCCAAATGATAAACATTTAGAAGAATGCTCAATTACACCAATTTTTGTTTCATTCAAATGGTAAAATCTAGAGAAATTTATAATTCCATCCATTTTTATTATTCCAAATAAACAACCATTTGCACCTTAAATGCTTCAAACTCGCCTAACAAAGTATCAAAAGCATACTAATCCTTCGGAACTCAGGTAATGCTGACCAATTCAAAAACCTGACAATGAATCATTTCTTTAATATCATCTAATTAAGTTTGTATTAATAATTTTTTTTTTTTAACAACTGTTTATATCTATAATTATTTTTGCAATTTATCATAGCGTTGAAGTATTATTGAAGAAAACTCTAATCCAAAATCTGATGGTTTTTACTTTTTAAACCTTTTTTCTCTTTCCTGTCGTATCTGATGGGGGTTAAATAATAGATCGAATATAATCATCGTCCACAAAAGATTTACAATATTTGTTTTTTCTTAATTTTATTAATTTAATTGTAGAAAACTTAAATTGTAAAAGAACACGTGCGCTCAGCTTCCAAGACTTTTCTTACGACATATTAATATTCAAACATTTACCCGGCCCTGTCCCTCTTTTTCTTTTGCACTTTGAATGGTCAAGCAAACATGGACTAGCAACAGCAAATGGTGAGCTACTTTTATCATTTTTTCCTATTTGAAATGAATTTAATAATTGGTAAATGGTTTCAAGTTCAACCTCGGAAGATAAATTACCAACCACGTCTGCTCCTCTCCTTCAAGGATTACAAGTTTGACCAAAATTCCTAACTCCATGTGAATATTTACTGACGTCCAAAAAATAAACATTGGATCGTTTACTTTTCATGTTTTTCGCCAAGGAACATAAAACGTTACAATATATATAGGTCACAAGCTATATCCAATCGTTTAGATATATATATATGCAATTGGTTTTTTTTCAATTAATAAACAAAAACAAATGGTATTTTTCTTGAGATGCTAAATTTATTCATCAACCAAAAAAAAATTGTTTTTATAAAACAATAAAAAAAGTGCGAACCTAAACTTGAAAACAAGTTAAAACGCAAACAAAATATAGAAAGATTAACTTGAAGCTCGCATTTGAAACTAACGACAAAGAAGGTTCCCAAACTTGGTCGGAGATACACTCTCCGATTACCAACACCTTCTCGATGGTACGAGTCAAATGGTATATTATTCGTCATGCAATTGGTATTTTATCATATACTATATCTCCCATTCATCATTTTTCGCAAGAAAGAAGAACCGAAGAACCGATTCAAATTACTTAATTTTTTCACCACGTGTAATTAGTCAATATATAATATCAATGTATATCCAAAATTTGAAAAAGACTTGTGTGTTCAAAGACGATTTTCAAATTTAATTATTGAGGAAGTTAGATTATTTATGGGATTCAAACATAGTAGACTTTGATTGATCATTCAATAAAGGTAATGTTATATACACGGATAATATGACGTTCCACGAGAAGAAAAACGTAAACCCAAATGACGTTCAACAAAAAGAAAAACATAACCTATATATGACGTTCATTAAAGAAAAAAAAATCTACGAGTTTCGTTCAACAAAAAGAAAAATACAATCCATTAGTAAAAAATATATGTTCGTACGTGCATGCACCGTTTTTAATCTACTTCAAAAAAGATCGTGAAAAAGCAGAATTGGAGTAATTGATTGTTACGTCAGATCACCAATAAGTCTTTCCTCGCTTTGCAATAGTCAGTTAGATATGTCTTTTTTTAATCAAAAAAGTTCCATACTTTTGATCCATAATCCTTTTTCGATCCGAGACAAACAGATAGGACCATTTTAAAAGTGATAATTTGTTTGAAATGAATGGGGAAAAACAAGTTTTTGAAAAGAGGTATTATAAGTTTCCAAATTGAAAGTTAAAATTATTGGAGAAAAATACATGATTCAAAATGGTGAATTATACCCTATAAAAGAAATATAACCATCTTGTATCAAGCGAAGTTCGAACTATGACGAATACTATCTCTTTCCACAAGATGTTTGTCAGTAACGTCACACACTTGGTAATTATATATCTTTATTAACGCGCAATTTTAAAGCACTTTCACTGCTTTGTATACATCCTTATCCATACATGTACATTATTATATTTTGCTGATTAATTAACACTCGTCACAAATCAGTCAATAAATCCTAGAAAAAAAAAGTTTATTATCTGTTGAGATAATTTCCTTTTGATCTATGTATATATCTTTTAAGCAATATATTTATGGATTAATGGGTGCATACATGCATTTATGTAAAAAAAAATGCTTAATTCTTACGTGTCGTCTACGACACTGCCCCTTATAGTTGTGCTTTTACCATTAGCAACGGGCCGCCTCTTTGTCTTTGACTTCATAGTCTGCCATAAAATGTCTATATAATATAAACTAACCTATTATATGTTTTTCACAAAATATCTAACAAACCAAACAAACAAACAAAAGCAAACAACAAATTATTCTTCTTTTGAAATTCAGGTGGATCGGTTTGTATTGTTATATAGATTAATCCACAATTAATTACGAATATGGAAGGATATGATAACGGGTCGTTGTATGCTTCTTTTTTGTCGCTCAAACCGCATCAAAACCTTTCTAAATCGGAGTTGAATCAAGGTGAAGAAGAAGCCTCAAAGGTTAGAGAAGGTTCTTCGAATAGCTTGGAGTCAAAAAAGAAAGGGAAGAAACAAAGGTTTGCGTTTCAGACAAGGAGCCAAGTGGATATTCTTGATGATGGTTATCGATGGAGGAAATATGGCCAAAAAGCTGTCAAGAACAACAAGTTCCCTAGGTTCTTATTTCATTTCTCCCTTCTTAATTCTCCGTTTAATTCCTTGATTTTTTTTGTTGAACATAGAAGATTATAATTAGAATTACACATATATATGCTTTAGCAAACCTCGATCGAATTTATGTAGACATATATCCTTTAGATTGAGTCTAGATTGATCTTAATTAGTTTGCTTATACGGTTTGATTGATTTTGTGTTCTTCATCTTCTATTGGGAGATCGATGATCTAAATTTTGTTTTATCTAGCAATCAATGTTTAAAATAAAAGTATTTTGGTGAAAAAACATGAAATGGTATCATTGTTAGCTCACAAATACCATGAAAAATGGTTTTGTGGCCAATACTAGCATACACTCTCCCTAAATGTTCCACAACATACCACATGTTACATCCACAATTAGTGAAATAACCTTTTAGCTAAATAACATCTATAGAAAACAAAAGAACTAAAAAAAGAAGAGAGAATGATTTTGTGAAAATTGGAAATTTATATTTCTTTTGTCTTAACTAAATGAGGGCAAAATTGGTTTGTAATAGTTCAGCAATGGTCTGTGGAACTTTGAAGGTGTTGTGTTATTATTGACCACAATTTAAACCTATTTGTGTTATATTTTAGGGTATTTCTCTAAATGTTATTTTGGGAACAATTTTGAAGATTTTGACTACTCTGCTAAAAGAATCGATGAATATATATATATATATATATATATATATATCATATTGTTACAAAAAGAAATATTTTCATGGGAATTTCTGCTTGATCTTGGTTACGATAGTGTACATATCTATCTATTCACATCAAGTCGATTGATCTTAACTAGTCTTTTGGTGAGAAGATGTACATTTGGGGAACAAAATTTGATGGATCTTCATTAGGAGAAAGAAAGTGTTTCTAAAATATATAGATGGTTTAATATAAATGTGCAGGAGTTACTATAGGTGTACATATGGAGGATGCAACGTGAAGAAGCAAGTGCAACGATTAACAACGGATCAAGAAGTCGTCGTGACAACCTACGAAGGAGTGCATTCGCATCCCATCGAGAAATCGACTGAAAATTTCGAGCACATTCTCACTCAAATGCAAATCTACTCTTCTTTTAATTAGTCTCTCAATCTTTTATACCTTTGGAGCGTATAATTATGAGACCTCATGTTGTAAATTATATTATAATACATAAACATATCATGTTTTTTTGTTGGGTTTAATAGACAACGTTACATGGTCAAACGGAGTTTGTACGCTGATAATTTCTATAAAATTAGAAAGAAAGAAAAAAGTTTCATGTCAATATAATTTGGATTATGAATTTATGATACAATGTTAAGTTTTTTTTAGGGGGGGGGGGGGGGGGGGGGGGAGTTAATTGTTTATAATAACATTTGTGAATTCTTATATGTTTTTGATATGGAGTTCTAAATTCTAACGATGGACTACTCTTTGAAATGTTATGAAAAACAAAGTTGGCTAAATCATATACTCGATACCATGGATTATTTGGCTTACGTAGAAGAAGTTAGCCTCTTTCGTCTTGAAAGGTAAAAAAAAATATGATCTACGTCAAATGGTGAATAAGGCGACGTCTGATGCTGACCAATGGTTGTTGCTTAACCCGATTGGAAGCTCACAAGATGGTGAAGGCTCAAATTCATTCATTTGATTTTCGATAAGAGATGTAAACGGCCAGAGTAGCTAGGGTTTTCTTACGTAAGGGGTTACAGAGAAATGGTGAATAAGAAGATTCATTAAATCTTGAGTTAACTAGAAACCCCTTAGTAGAGAGCATTATGGATATTTTGAGACCACAGAAGGTATAGTTTTGGTTCCGCTCTCGACAAGCCTTCACACCGTGGTGCATTGCTGGATGTGGCGACCTGCATCGTCTGCAGTGGATATAGTTGAGAGGTTAAGGGACTTGCATCAACCTACCTTTCGTCGAGATTATATTAGATTGTTTTTTATTTTGGAGTGTAATGGTTTATTGACCAAAGAACTCAAACAAAATCACCCCGACCATTGCTCAGTGTGTGAACAGTCAAACATGTATATTTTTAGAACTGCGATTAAAAAACTCGCCTAATTCAGAGCATCCAAGAATATAATATCTAGCACCCATTAGAATTTTCCAATGCATTGGTCTGGATTTAATTCAAAACTGGACAAAAAAGCTTCTCAACTCAACATCCAGTTGCTTATAACACAATCAGGAGGAGTTGCTGAAACAAACAACAGCTTGATCTAAAACTGTTTTCATGGATTATTGTTACCATGCTCCACTCGAATCTAACAAGTTTTGATCTTTAGATTCGAGCGGATTCTGCTTCCATATACTTGCATATTCTCTCCATAACTTCTCGTCCTTTAACGCTATTCTGTATGAATTTCTCTGCGCATTTCTGCTCGACTTTCTCAGCCATTGAGGCCAGAGCCGACAAAGGTTTGATCCGAATGCTTGTCTCCTGGCTACAAACCGTCCAGGCTGACGGATTTTCTGGATGCGGATCGTACCTTATTCTCTCTTCCACTTCAATGAACTTCTTGAGACTAATGTTCTTTGTTGTAAGCTGGATTAGAGCCGTTCGTCCATAGGCAAAAAGAGAATGAAAACGAGATAGTTAGGCGTCTTTGCTTGATGTTTTACCAGCTCAAATGCTATATTCATTCGCTAATTTAAGCACTCTTACATGGTTGTTCATACCTTTGAATTACTAATAAACACTTCAACCCAATCAAGTTTCAATTTTAACAGAATCGAACAAATAAAACCGTTTCCTCATGTACAAATTAGGCATCTTTGCTATGTTGATCCTTTGACCAAATGTTGTTTCACCAGCTCTAACGCTGTATTAGCTATAATCTAAACACTCATATATGGTTCTTTATGCCTTCAACTCAATCAAGCTTCCTCATTTACAAATTACAAACTTTGCGGGAAAAAAAAGCAAAAGGAAGTGTATGATACCTGCATAGAGCGTGATTTGCCATCCACAACTGTTGATTCAACACAGTGACAGATGTCCTGGCCTATGATCCTGTGAAGGAACCATGGCCCAGGGGCATGGATGGTAAGAGCACGCGTGGTGTGGAGTTTCCCGGTCTCAGTATCTAGTTTCCGGTTCAAGGTATCGACTTCAAGGATGTGCGAGAGGATACGTTTGTTTTCAGGGTCTGCAAACTTCCTCCATGAGGCAGCACTCACCCGCTCCCACGGATGCTTGTAGACATGCTCTTGTTTATATGCTTTTACCATCAAGAATCTAAAACCAACATTACATAGACCGAAAAATGAATAACGCAGAACAATGTGACAAAGACTAGTCAAACAAAACAATACCCAAATCACAAATGAATGTTCTTATACAACATAAAAGTTTAAACTCCAGCAGAAACAGAACCAAATTACCAGAATCTGAATACATTACAAAAATGCAGTATTTAGCAGCCAAGGATTGCACTTTTCAAAATGGGCAAAGATAAGAAAGAGCTTAACATAGATGATACTAATGAAATACGTCTAGATCCAACCCAAATAACTTCGTTTGCAGATAAAGATTTGATTTTTTTTTTTTTTTGGTAAGATATGAGGATCAATCAATTACAACAGACAAAGACGAAGAACACTACGATCGAACCACATAAATTATAATTCCGAGATCGGCACGAAACCCACATCGGCGACAAATCTAACCATCAAATCGCGGTTTTGATCGACACAAGAATGGCAGTTTCTGGCTACTAAGGTTACAGAATTGGAGGAAACAGATTAAGAGAGAAACGTACTTACACAGTTGACTCGAATACGAATCGATTAGAAGAAAATTGAGAGATTTGGGAAGAGAAGTACCTAGAGAGGTATGCAAAATCAAAGATGTTGGTGAGTAATGACCCAAAAATGGAGGACGTGACGAGAGGAAATAGAGGAAGCAAAGCAAAGGCAAAGCAATGGCGGTGTCGAACCACAATGTTTTCTCTCTGTCCTTACTCCTTAGGCGGCACAATTTGGGCCTTGAAAAAAGCCCATTAGAAGAAAGTCCAATCTCGTGCATTTGATTTAAAAGTTGACCAAAAACTACATCGTTTTGATAAATTTAGCGAACTGCTTGGGATCATGATTTACGACGAACAAGGTTCCTCTGCGTTTGCCCAAAGGATCCTAAATTATTATTCATTCGTTTCTCGATCAACCTAAACCCTAATCGTTGTTCTGAATTTGAGGTGAAATTTTCGAACCTCGTTTTGTTTTGTTCTGCTTAAAAGCTTTGATTTTGGAGTTTTCTCTTGTGATCGGGATTCCGGATATGAGTACAAGCTTATATGTTAAGAAATTTTGAGTGTCAAACAAATCCAAGTTGTGTGGTCGTTTGTTTCCTTTGAATTTTGGAAATATCCTTTTTTTGTTATATTGTCTATGTTTTGGTTTATCTGTTGAGTGAAAAGTCGTCTGCTTTTACATTATTTTGATACCTTGTTCTTGATGGCTTTGTAAATGTAGGACACTTGATGGATAATAACAATTCGAGGCCTTCTCTTCCGAATACTATGGACACATGTGATTGGAGAACTAAATTACCAGCTCATTCACGCCAGAGGATCGTCAACAGGATGTAAGTTTACCTCGTTTCTGCAAAGTTCTCATCTTTAGCGTTATTTTTTCTATGCTTCCTAGAGATAATACAATGTTACTATGGTCCTCTTTGCCTAACAGTTCTGTTTCTTTACTCTTTTACTTGCGCAGAATGGAAACACTACAGAAGAACATTCCATCTTCTGGACCAGAGGATATTAACGAGCTCAGAAGAATTTCTGCCAGGTTCGAGGAGAAAATTTTCAGCGGTGCGGTTAGCCAGGTAATTAACTGTCCTCTGAACATATATTTTTTTTGTTTCAATAGTGTGGTCAAAAGACTTGTGAGGAAGGAACTGACTTTTGGTACCAATGAACCGACTTTATATTAATTTCGACTTTCATTTCAGACTGATTACCTTCACAAAATATCCATGAAGATGATGACTATGGAGACGAATTCGCAAAATGCAGCTGGCTCTTCCTCATCCATCGCTGCCGCTAATAATCGCACACCCACGGATTCGAGTAATCACGATTTTCAAGCATGTATTAAGTCTGTTTATCTGGTTTTATGGAGATAATGGTTCCTCTAATTTGGTGCTGTTTAACCTTTCCTTGAATAGTACCCACCAATCAAGGACACCTTCTTCCAGGATCATTACCAACCAACCAATCTCAAGCAGCTCAGCCGTTGATGTCCCAAACTATGCAGAGTAATACAGCCTCTGTAATGACGGGTTCTACTGCTTTACCATCTTCCATCCCGCCGGTTTCTTCCATAACCAATAATAACGTCACAAGCGTTGTAAACCAGAATTCGAATATGCAAAATCTAGCCGGAATGTTGCAAGATTCATCTGGGCAGCATGGCCTTTCATCGAACATGTTTTCAGGGTCTCAAAGGCAGATGCGGGGCAGGCCACGTCTTATGTCTTCACAGCAGCAACAGCAGCCACAGAGTGCACAATCTCTTTATCAGGAGCAGAAGCAGAATTTTCAGTCGGGGAATGTCCCCAATCCCAATTCTCTTTTGCCATCACACATGCAACAACAGCGACAAAATCAACTGCATTCGTCTCAACAGCCTGGTATCCCAACATCTACTACGCAGCCCTCCACTGTGAATTCAGCTCCTCTCCAGGGTCTCCACACAAATCAGCAATCAAGTCCGCAGTTGTCTGGTCAGCAGACAACACAATCTATGCTTCGTCAGCATCAATCGTCGCTGCTAAGGTCACATCCACAGTCACAACAAGCCTCTGGCATGCATCAGCAATCAATTTCTCCTCTACAACTGCAGCAAACACAAACGATGCGGCGACAAGCTAGCCATGGCTTGTTTTCTACTCAGGGACAACAACAGTCACATACTCAGCCATCCCAACAGCAGATGATGCCCCAGCTTCAATCGCATCATCAGCAGCTAGGTTTGCAACAACAACCTAATCTGATACAACAGGATGTGCAACAAAGGCTACAAGTTTCAGGCCAGGTCGCAGGCTGTCTGCTTCCACCTCAAACTGTTGTGGACCAACAGAGACAATCCCAAAGAACCCTTCCAGAGATGCCATCATGTATGCTTTTTCATCCTTTCGAATACTTTAGGTTTTGATAGTTTACATAGTCTCTCAGAAGGATCCGATGTTGAACAAACCCTTTTTGATAATTCTTAGCATCGCTGGATTCGAGGGCACAGACGGAAAATGCAAATGGAGGTGATTGGCAAGAAGAGGTTTACCAAAAGGTAATTCTCTCTTTTTAAGTTGAGTAATGCTTTCCAGAAGTGCTTTGCCAATTCTGGCTACCCTTATAATAGATGCAACAAGACAGGCGATCTCACATAGATATCACCGTGACGAGTAGTTGTCTGACCATAGTGCTTCTCTTTGCAGATCAAATCCATGAAACAGGCGTACTTACCAGATCTGAATAAAATCTACCAGAGAGTTGCATCCAAGTTGCAGCAAGTAAGTTACAATCTTCTTTTACCAGGATTAGTTTGCACGTGTATGTCATTCGGAACTGTAGTGAGTACCGTATGAGGAGTTTATGAATTCAATGCAAGATCGGATCATTATCACAAAAGAAAGTCATACAACTTTGGAGTCTTCTTACCCATATAACCAAACAAAAAGGCTCTTGAGACTTGTATTCTTACAGTCTCTCCACTAGAAAGTTAACCGTATGATATCTATGTTCTTTCTCAAACCTACAGAGGTTGTATCTTGCATCTGTGTGTTTGTTTCTTTTCTCATTAAACACGTTTCTTTTTCTCTCGAGCAGGATTCTCTTCCGCAGCAACAAAGATCAGATCAGTTCGAGAAACTGAAACAATTCAGGGCAGTGTTGGAGCGAATGATACAATTCCTATCTGTTTCAAAGAGAAATATCATGCCTTTATTAAAGGATAAGGTGACTGATTTTGAGAAGCAGATTATAGATTTCTTAAATATGCACAGGAGGATAATACAGGAAGGGCAGCTTCCGCAATCTCAGATGCAGCAACCTGTGCAGCAACCACAATCTCAAACCGTTCGAGATCAATCTCATGATAGTCAAAGAAATCAGCAGATGCAATCAATGAGCATGCAGGGTTCTGGCCCAAGGGCACAACAGAGTAGTCTGACAAATATGCAGAACAATGTTCTATTATCTCGTCCTGGAGTTTCAGCTCCACAGCAGAAAGTTCCCAGTTCCATACCGGGTTCTAGTTTAGAATCAGGCCAAGGAAATGCACTGAATAATGGCCAGGGTCAGCGTGCGACTTACCCTCGTCAACAGTTAAAACCAGGATTCCAACTTTCTGCTTCATCGCCTCAACTTCTGCAAGGTGCATCTCCTCGGATGAAACAACAACATATGTCTCCTAAGGTCGACCAGAGAAATCTGCCATCTGGCAACAAAATGGGAACTCCATCGCAATCTGCAAACTCCCCTTTTGTTGTCCCATCTCCTGCAACCCCCTTGGCTCCGTCCCCTATGAAAGTTGACTCTGAGAGACCTTCTTTGTTGCCAATGGGAAATATTGCACGCCAACAAGCAACTGGCATGCAAGGTGTAGTTCAATCCCTTGCAACTAACACTCCAGGGATCTCTGCCTCTCCTCTCCTTCAGGAGTTTAGTAGCCCTGATGGAAATAATTTAAATCCTTCGACAAGTACATCTGGAAAATCGAGTGCGGCTGAGCTTCCTATTGAACGCCTTATTAGAGCCGTAAGTAACATTACTAATTTGAAAGGGTATATTGCAACTGGACAGTGTTATTGCTGCTATCTCCTTTTTTTGTAGTAGAAACATTAGTCTGAATCATGATGTATGCTTTCTGTTGATTTCAGGTAAAGTCGATCTCACCACAAGCGCTTTCTTCTGCAGTAAGTGACATTGGATCTGTTGTAAGCATGGTTGATAGGATAGCTGGTTCAGTCCCAGGAAACTGTTCAAGAGCATCAGTCGGCGAGGACTTGGTTGCGATGACTAAGTGCCGTCTCCAAGCAAGAAACTTCATGACGGAAGAGGGAATGATGGCAACAAATAAAAGGAAGCGTGACACTACTGCAATGCCGTTAAGCATTGCTTCGCTTGGAAGAAGTGCGAAGGTGTATGAATGATTGCAAATACTTCTCAACAGTCAGATTCTCGTGTATGATATTTGCAAAGGTGTATGAATGATTGCAAATATCACACTTACCTAATATTATACACTTAAGCAAACATCTTATGCCTATTTTGAGCCATGCCTTCTCTGTTATTCAAGTAGTCTGCTTTTTTCAGCCATTTGTAATTTTGTACAAGTCATTTATAAAAAGATAGCTTTTTAAATAAATAAATAAAAACTAATTTTGAGGACCCCTTGATATTATTGAGTTATAGCAGTAACAAAATACAGACTAGTTATCTAACAAAAGCAGAACCAATTAAAATGTTTTTATACACTAGTTGGGCTAGCTTGGACTGGTCGTGTAAGAATATCAGTGATGTAATTCCGGATTTCAGGGATAACTTTCTTGATAAACATGGGAAACCTGCATTAGATAATATGAACAAAACCTGATTTGAGTGAAAAATAAGTTACAGTTTCCAAAAAAAAGTACTGTAATGATGTAATGATTCTACATACCATAATTGAGAGCTGAGCGTAGTGAAATGCTCAAGAACGAAGAGCGTGCAAGCTTGTCTTAAGGCTGAAGCGTTGAATGTATCTGCTAAGTCATACATGAATGGTATGTTCTCCACACAGATGTCCTGCAGCAAGATTAGTAAAGTCAATTATATTTATGCACAAAGACAAGACCAATTCTGTAGAGAAAACAAACAAGGCCCTCGATTTTGCGTTGTTTACCTGTGCGATTGTGTATTCACAGAGACGTTTGAGGCCTTGGAGAAGATACTGATCAGCTGCTACAAGCAGATCTTGAGCCAAATGTTTTGTGATGTTAACTCTTCCTGTGTAAATGAATCTGCACATTGTGTTTTGAGCCGCTTCTTAAGACTCTTGGCTTTTTATATGGTATATTCTAAAGTGGGAATGTTAAGAAATTTCAAAAGTTTACCGCATCATAAGCTCAAACACTTCCCATGTTATATTTGGGATCTCCACATTTTGGGCGTTGCGTTCCTAAAACCAATTCTCAAATTAGTTTGAGTGATGTTATGATGAGATAGATATCACAATTGTCGATTCGGAAGCTTACCTTGTAAAGACCATCAAACATGGCACGGAATATATCCGAGGAAGCTACCAAGCAAATCTTGTGAGCATAGAATTGTTTACCTAATATATGTCATGGAAATACTCAGTTAAAAAAGTGTTATAATAGGTAGATTTGATCAAAACATAAATGGGGTTGATTGATGATGTACCATCGATTAGGAATGTGACATCGGACAAAGTACGGTTGTTCACGAATTCCTGACCCAAAAATACCTTCAGTATTACAATCAATAACAAGTCAAGACCTCAAATCAGAAATCATTTTGATACTTGAAATAAGAAATGAAGATTTTTTTTTACCCTTTGGGTGGGTGAGGAGGGAGCTGAATCCTCTGGTGCAAAGGATGTAGCTTTTTTAGCTAATTCGAATAAAGCGCTTGAACCATATCTCTGCTGCTTGATGCTTGAGAAATATAGAAGCTCCAACAAAAACTCTACTCCTGAATTAGTAACAAGTCTATTGATCACGAACCGTAAACTAACAAAATAAATTTCTTTATAAAATTATGACATGAGACGATTACCATTATTATCAATGAAAATTAATTTTCCATCTTTAGGGTCACAAAGATGTGCAAGAGTCAAAGCAATTCGAATTTGTATAGTCTTCTCGGTTGTTCTCATTAGATATAATAATTGGTTTAGTACCTGAGATAAGAGTTTGGCGTCAGTATACTAAAACCAAGACCATACTTAAACTACGAATCAGAACGTCTAACAGAAATAGGTACTCACAGGTCGTCCATGAATCTTTTTCTCTAGCCTCTTTAATGTCCTCGCCACACAATCCTTAGTCGGCTGCAAAAAGAATAATTGCAATCAGAATTTGGAAATCCAAAAGATTGGTTTTGCATACATAGGCAGTTGAAGGCATACCTGAACGGTGAAGTTGTCTTCTTGAAGCTTTTGAATACCTCCAGCCTTTATGAAATCTGCCACGTTTTCCTGTTATACAAAAACTTTAGTTAAGTGCTTGTGGTATGCATAGTGAGCAAAGAGTATAGCTGAACTGGAAATTATTTCATGGTGAATTTGTGAGTTTGGTTTACCTCGTTCTCTGCAATGCCATACAAAGCAAAGGCAGCATTGTGTTGCACAGACCCAGTTTTCACATCAAGAAGATTTAGAAGTGCGACTATGCCTCCTCTGTGTCCAATGCCAGCTTGATTGTGTGTGTCCTGCAATAATCAAAACATTGAGGATTTACTGGCGTATATATTTATGCTCAAAGCAAAAAAAGAATTACAATTTTTGTTCTTATCAGATAACATGTCTGGTTTATTAATCTATACAGAGCCAGATTCCAGAAGCAACAAAAACAATGAACATGCTGATTCAAAAACATAACTACCTGAGCCAAACGACCAAGAGCAAAAGCTGACATTTCCATGACCTGCTCATCTGATGACTGAAGCATAGTAATTAACGGTGTAATGGCACCTCTCTGGGCAATGTGCACCTGCATGATCATGTTGCCACTTATGTTTAGCATGTTTACTCAAGTTTGAATTCATCTTTTAGTTATCGTCATAACAAACTGAGTTTGAGGGAGCATATGATCAGGTTATAGTACATCATATCTAAAAAGAGACAAGCTCATACCTTGCAATCTGAATCAGGTGCAGCAAATTGACCAATTAATAAAGCTGCTTCTCTCTGTGTCTCCAAACAAGTGGAGCTGTGGCAGATATCATAGCAAACAGTTACAAAACATCTTCCAAGTTTTTACAAGTAAACATCTATTTCAGTAGAAGTAGAGAAGCAGAATAAAGAAAAATAAGCATACCTAAGTAGATTGATTACTGGTTGTAAAGCACCAGAACGGATAACCTCTTTCTTGATGTCAGGAGATGAGTGGACAAGATTTCCAATTGCCCCAATCTGAAAAGTCCGTAGCATATTAGAAGGAACTAAACAAAGCAAACCAATTGCACTAATCTAAAGCAAGATAAGAATCAACCGCTTCGCCATGCACTGAAGAATCTTCTGATTGAAGCATCAATACAAGCGTAGGCAAAGCATTCAACTCCACAATCTACATAGTTGCTTTTCATGTCAGAAACATGCCTCTTATAAGCCTTATAAACAAAATGCATCACCATAGCAAAACATACTTGATTCTTGTTCTCATCATTTCTAAATGAAACGGTTCGCAAGGCCCCTGCAGCAGCCCTCTGCACTTTAACATCTGGAAAATCTAAAAGCTCAACAAGTGGTGGAATGCCACCTTCAACCCTGAAAGGAATTTTGAAAAGGTGTTAAAGTGACACAAAAAATACCATTATCATGATCAAAACCATAAGAATATGAGAAACTCATACCTTATATTTGTTTTAATCCTTGGATTGTCATGAGCAACATTAGTGATTATATCAGCTGCTCTCCTAATAACAGCATTAGCAGCCAAGCACCCACAACAACTCTCTCGTCTCTTCAACAGCTTCACAGTCGGGACTATAGCACCAGCATCCACAATGAGCTGCTGGTGAGCAGGCTATACAACAAAGAAAGCTATCATTAGTAAACATCAGTGCAAGATTGTTGCATTCAAACGAAATTCCGATGAAACAATCATTGTCACAGATTATTGCATCCAAGATAGTTGCAATTTCCAACAGGAATTGAAATTCACTACTTCTCATCCACAATTTCATCACAAGTAGTTGAAGATTGAGTTACCTGAATCGCAGCAATAAGTCCAAGAGCAACAGCACAATCTTTCTCCAGTTTGTGATCGCAAGATTTGGAGAAATTTCCGCCGATTGCCAAAGACCACGGAGATTCCAAATATCTAACCAAAGCAGGAATAGCTCCATTTGCCACAATCGTTTCCACATTCTCATCTATACAAACAATTAAGAACACAAAATTAAGCCCAGAAACATGAGCTAGAACAAACCAATTGCAAAGTAGAATTCGAAACCTGCCCAAACACGCAGAAGAATCAAATTGAAATCAAGGATGAGAAATGTTCAATTCAACAGCCAAATAGATGAGAAATGAATAATTCCGGTACCAGTTTTAGCCAAATCGGAGATAGCAGAAGCAGCTTCTTCTACAGATTCGCGAGCAGATTCTGCATCTGAGAAGCCTGAGTTTAGAACCTCGACATGGCGACGGATCTCGACGGCGAGATCTATCTGTTCATCTTCATCTTCAACCTCCGTAAACTGCCTGAAAATCGGTACCACCACAGCTGTGTCCGTACAAAGTTTTCGCCTCAAGTTTCTTCCGGCGAGGCGTGTTGTTCGCTGACGCTTCGAGTGGCTCTCCATCGACAGCAGATGGTCTGAGATCTCACTAGCGGAGGAGGAGGACGACTCAGTAGGAAGATCTGACGGCGAATTTGAACGATTTTGAGATTTTCGTTGAGGTTGGAGTGAAGATCCTTTTCTTTATAATACCAAACGCTTGTTCAGGCGGTCTTTTGTGGGAAAATGTTTTGAGTTTGGAGCCAAAAATGTTCCCTCTGGAGGGAAGTGTTTTTTTTTTGTTTTTTTTTCGAATTTTGGCGTTTTTTTTTTTGTTCTATGACTACACTACATAATTAGAATTCGTAAAAAGGCAGGACCATTGTGGGCTGAAACGGCCCGGCCCATGTGAAATTAAGGCCCAGTATCACAAGTTATCCTCACGACTCATGAGTCACGAACATCATTTGTTTTTAAATAATTAACATCCTCCATATATAAAATCATACGTGTCATCCTAAAAGGGTTTTAAGAAATATGGTATTTAAATTATTTTTACATATTCTCATTAATTTTATAAAATAAACCTATTAATACATGTTTTACAAATCTAAATTCAACTAAATATAATATTTAGCTTACCATATCATCTATTTTTTATTTTATTTATATATTAAAAATCTTTTTATTATTATATTTATAACAACATTATTTATTATGGATGTATGTATTTAGAATCTTAGATTAATTTGATATATACAAATATTTTAATTATGATATTCTATTATATATATATATATATATATATATATATATAACAAGGCTTACAAATATTCACATTCCATCATTGAAAAACATATATTTTTTTTAGTTTGTTATGTCTAACAAATTCCTGTAACTCTAAAATTAATCTGATTTACGACATGTACTATAATTTATACTAATAATAAAAATTAATTTTATACTTAAAATATATTAAAATAAATAACATTTTATATGTTTTGATTAATTTTGCAGACAAAAATATCAAAACTAATCTTGGATTTTGTAGATTAACAAAATTTAACTTATTACATTTATCCATAATGCATATGATTTTTGTAAGTTTATAAATATTAGAAATCATATACTTTGTCATAGACATTTAAATATTAAAACCGATTAAATACATATTTAATTATTGGATGGGTCAAAATCTAGTTTTGGCTTTAAATAAAAACTGTCTCTCACATTCGTTTTGTCTAGAGACCGCAGGAACAATAACATCACCAGGTTTGGATCTGGATTGTGGAGGCGTTTAGGGATGGTTCGTGATAATTATAATAATCAAGGAGGAGGATCCTCAAGACCGTTATATGAGATAGTGAACGATCCTTCAACGGATTCAATCGTCTCGTGGAGCGAGAACGGGAATAGTTTCATCCTTTGGAATCAATCTTGTTGGGCCCGGACTTGCGGCCCAACGATATGAGCAGATCGCGGATCGCCAAAGGAAGCAGAAGCCCAGCGATTTCGGAAAAGCCCAGCGGGCTGCCAGAGGCCCACCTCAAACATAACCACGGTCTGATCGCACCCAGGGTATATCAGATTAACCACGGTCAGCTGAACTCGAATTAAACCCACCACCGTTCACTATAAATAGAGGCCGAAGGGTGAAGTAACGGATCATGATCATCTCAAAGGAAATACAAACACCACCATTCGCGAGCTCCCCAAATTATAATCTTTGTACACCAATATCTGGTAGTTCGGGTCTGTCCGACCTACCACGATCTCTCAGCAGCGAACTGATAGTGCGGGATCTGGGCAGACGGACTCAAGAAGCGACTTGAGGAAAAGAAGGGCCTCTGGGCAGACGAACTCAACGGATTACTTTGGTCGTTCAGAACTGCCCCACGACAGTCTACAAACCGAACTCCATTCTCACTCGTTTACGGTCTGGAAGCCATGGCGCCTGCCGAAGTCAACATCAACAGCCTACGACGGGTAATGATGACTACGAATCCCGACCTAAATGACGATATGCTCGTCGACAACCACGATCATATTGAAGAAGCTTGTGGCGAGGCTCTCGTCCGGATCCAGAACTATCAGCAGCTCGCTATGAAGTATTACAACAAGCGCGTCCGCAACCGCAGTTTCGCCGTTGGCGACCTCGTCCTTCGAAAGGTCTACGAAAATAGCGCGGAGTACAATGCCGGCAAGCTCGGCGAAAACTGGGAAGGACCATACCAAGTAACCGAAATCGTCCGACCTGGAGTCTACCGGCTTATGACGTTGAATGGAGAAATGATTCCCCGATCTTGGAACTCGATGAGCTTAAAGCGGTACTACTACAACACCAACGTGCTCAACATACAAAAACACTGCAGAAATCCTCCTTTGACGGCAGTCAGTCTGCCTACCGAGTCAAAACAGACCGCAATTTAAAAAAAAAAAAAAAAAACGCTCTACGAGCTCAATATCATTACTTATATATGAACTACGAATGGCTTGATCCCTATTACAATGGGTACGTAGGCAGCCCGTCAGAAGGCACAACTAATAATCAAAGATATATATACTCAATTTATTCAAATATACGTCTATTATACATATTACTGTTGTTACCAAATTACATTCCCCGTGAACAACCACGTCGCCAGAACGGGAGAATAAACAACTTCCTTCTAAGCGACCTGTAAGCCGGGCCAGTCCCGCAACCAGTCTCGAAGCGTCTAAGTACAATAAGCCGAGTCCGCCTCGCCTACTTAGTCACGCATCGGACAAACACCGTAAGCCGGGCCAGTCCCGCAACCTGTCAAAAAAAAAACGTCTAAGTACTAAGACGAGCCCGCCTCGCATGCTTAGCAACGTACAAGGCGTTATCTTAAAAGCCGACCTCAGGGTCGCACACAGGTTAAAACAAAAAAAAACAATAAACGGCGCGAACTAAAAAAAAAATATATATATATATATGTCTTCGAAAGAGAGGTTCAGATCTTTACAACAAGATACAAAGGCCACAGGCGGCCTGAAAGCAAAAAGAACAAACAACAACAAAAAAAGGGGGGGAAAAAGAGAAGACAACGTAAGGTTCATTTATCAGTCCGCGTCGGAGGATCCTGAACGACCGGAATGCCATCAAGGTCAGCCAGCTCATCGCCTGTGGTTTGGTCGACGGCTGGAGCAGCGAGGATTTCGGGATCCGGGTTCTGAGCGACAGGCTCCGTCCTGGTCTCATTACCAGTTGCCGGAGCGATCTCGACCTGAACTGAGGGATTAGCAACCTAAGGAGGTGCGGCGGATAGCCACGAGGGAAGAGGCATCACAAAGTCCTCCTCCTCGGCCTCTTCGACTTCCAAGACCTCGAGCTGGCCCTTGAACTTCTCGAAGTTGTCATCGAGGACCTTCAGCCTCTCCTCAGGAATGGTAATACCATCCTCTTCCCCCATCTTGACCAAATAGCCCTTAATAGCCCGCGACTGACTCATCAGTTCTGAGAGCCGGGCGATCTCCGCAGAATCAGCGATCGACCTCTTTATCCCCGCCAGCCTCCTGTTGCAGTCTTCTACGGTGCTCCTGACGACCGACCCCCGGGACTTACGGAGGCGGTCAAGTTCAGCCTGAAGGGAGTCCTTGTGAATGGTTGGCAGCTCCAACTGCTCCGCGGCATCCCTCTTCTGCGACCTAAGATCCTCAATGACCTTATCCGAATCCGCCATCATCCTGCCAAGATTGCTGATCCTGGACTTCCGATCGGGAACCTTATTCGCTTCCGCCTTCGCCGACTCGAGTTCCTTCTTCATCGACTCGAACTCCCCCTTCATCGACTCTTGCTCTTTAAGCTGCGATTCATATTTCACAAGCTGCTTAGAAACTTTGAAGAGCTTGCGTTCGTATGAAAGGACCATCGAGTTCGTGTAGGTCATCATCTGCAAAGAAGGCAACCAGTGCGCTAAGGGTTAACAAACACAAAAAAAAAACCCCCAAGAGAAACAAAATAGACAAACAAAGTGCTCACCTCCACCGAAGCCCCGCAGACCTTGCGATATGCTTCGAATTCCTCAAGCTCCTCCGGCTTAGGAAATTCATAGGCCTCGTTACAAGGGAATCGAGACCACAGGTCGGCGCACGCCCTAGTGTTGTTTATAATGTGCTCAGGCGCCCTGAAATCCATCTCGAGCGTGTAGTCCTTAGAGTCTACAGATGGAGAAGCGGCAGCCGAGACAGCCTCGGGGACAGCAGAGGAACCTACCCGGTTGTCAGTCCGAGCCTTCTTGCTCCGCCCCTCTGGAGCATCCTCCAGCGGCCTCTTATCCATAGGGACCTTTCTTGCAGGCCTCTCGGCCACAGCAGCAACTGATTTGCCGGCTTTCTTCTCCGCCAGCATGGCCTCAGCTCGCCTGGAAGACGGGGCTCCGGACTGCCCCCCAGCAGGGATTCCTATTCCAGGAGGTCCGGTTCCTCTAAGCGTAGAGGCCACGTTCTTCTTCTTCGCGCCGACCTTGGCCGAAGTTTGCCCAGCCTTTTCAATCGCGGGGGGCTTCTCGGTCGGAGCGACCTTTAAAGCAGGGACGGCCTGCTTTTGTTTAACGGTCTGCCTAGTTAGGGCGACCTGCTTCTCTTTAGAAGCCTTGACCGCTTCATCTAATGCGGCCTCGTTGTAATCTACCCTCCTCCACGTCCCTTTAGTCTTCCTACCCATCTACTCCGCTGCTCGTTTAAGAGTCTTTGCCTTTGGAACAACTGGAGGGTGCGAGAAAGGGCGAAGAGGTTCGAGCTCGAGATCGAAACAGCCTGCAGAAGAAACGAAGGCATCCTAAGAACAAAAAGAAGAAGGATTGACAATCCGAGATCGGGAGAACAGGGCGGACACTAACCGGTTAAGATCCTTCCGATGCATCTTCGGATCCTTTGTTCGACGAATTCAGGCCAGATCTGGGGGCCCAACTTCTCAATAAATCCAACAAGCGATTTCTCTCCAGACTGCTCGGGGTAGAGTATTCTTGGCGGCGGTCTGTCTGCAAACAAAGAAAAAAATTAGACGTCAGCCCGAACAAAGAAAAGAAAAATATTTCGTCAAAAACGTACTTATGTTAACGTTCCAGCCCGCACGAATAAGCCACTTGGGATTCTCTACAGACGCAGCATCTATTTTTACGAAAAAGTAAAAACACTCCCAGTCCGCACTCTTATCGGCATCAGAGCCCGTGATCAACCGATTGTACTTAGGTTTGGCCGAAACGTAATAGCGACCTGAAGAACCTCTCCGCTTCAGCGCAGTTAGCCCCTCAAAGGTGTCGCAGTCACAGACCAGTCTTTGCTCTGCAGCCAAAACCAGGTACGCCATGAAGTTCCTGATAGACCCATGGGTTAGCTGAGATATGGCCAGGCCGCGGCGAGCGCAGTACTCGATTAACAGCCGCGGAGTCGGGAAAAACAGCCCGCTCTCCTCGAAGAAAGATACATAGAGACACATGTATCCCTCCGGGGGTGACCAAGGACGTTCACCGCTCTGGGGAACACGAAATTCGACCTCCCTCGGCAGATCACGGATAGACCAGATGTTCTTGAGCATAGACAAATCGGGCTCCGAATCGAAGTCGTCCTTTCTTGTCAGCTCAATGCCAGGACCTAAGGACGGCCCCGAAGGCTCCAACACAAGTCTATCGACAGATGTGAGCCCGAAGGAGTCAGGATTCGAGTAATCTCGCCGAACTTCGGGCTGACCTTTAATCACAGACCGACGTTTGGCCCGACGAGGCTTACTAACTGCGGGCTGCGAAGCTCTAACCCCAGGATGGCCAACAGAGCTGGATCCAACATCGTCTGCGACCAAAGGGTTGCTGCTAGCCGCCCTCTCATCGGCATCCGACGAAGTCCCTCCGCGAGTCAAAATGACCGGACTCTCAGCGGAGGACGGATCAGTTCTGCCAAGGTCGGAGAGATGATCATTCTGAGAATCGGTGGCTGAAGAGACCATAATTGCAGTGGGAATAGATCTGACTGGACTCTAGATCGTTACGGCCCTTTACCGACGGTGATATGGAGACCACGACGAAAATATATCGGAGAAATCAAAGAAAACGCAAACAGAAGGAAGCTAGAGAGAGAGGAGAAGAAAAAAACAGTACCTTAGAGAGAGGAGCAGGCGAAGCGAAATGAAGAGGAGAACACAAACTAGTGAAGGGTCACACCTCGGGAAAAACGAGACCGCAGCGAGAACCAGTGAAATTTTGACACGTGGCGACCTCGCGACTCCTCAGATTCAGATCGAACGACCTAAGATCGACGAAGCCCAGACCGCCTCGTTTCGTCGACTGAGGGGGCTACTGTTGGGCCCGGACCTGCGGCCCAACGATCTGAGCAGATCGCGGATCGCCAAAGGAAGAAGAAGCCCAGCGATTTCGGAAAAGCCCAGCGGGCTGCCAGAGGCCCACCTCAAACATAACCACGGTCTGATCGCACCCAGGGTATATCAGATTAACCACGGTCAGCTGAACTCGAGTTAAACCCACCACCGTTCACTATAAATAGAGGCCGAAGGGTGAAGTAACGGATCATGATCATCTCAAAGGAAATACAAACACCACCATTCGCGAGATCCCTAAATTATAATCTTTGTACACCAATATCTGGTAGTTCGGTTCTGTCCGACCTACCACGATCTCTGAGCAGCGAACTGATAGTGCGGGATCTGTCCGAGCTATCTTTAGCGACCTAGCAATAAATACATCTCTTCAACTCGACTTTCTATACACGAAGTTCTCCAACCTCTCACCTATTATAAATTCATTGTCGATCTGTCTGGACTAACAAATCTGAGTTCTGCAATGATGTTCTTCGAGTTTCTCACAAAGCAAGGATTTATCAATTTTCACAAGGAGGCTTGGTACCTTTGTAAGTTTTTGTCATTTTTCATTTCGTTTAATTAGCCTCGTAAATTAAATACACTTACTTGCTATTGGGTCTATCTATATTCATGTAGGGATTTAGAAAAGTTGTTGAGTCTGAACAATTTGAATACTCAAATGATAAATTTGTGAGAGGTAATCCTGAGCTCTTGCCGGAGATACAGAAGCGGTACATTGCAAGTCTACCTCCTGATGCTTTTGTCTTCAAGAGAAGAGCAGAAGCAGCGAGGGGAATCGAGAGAATCAGAGCTTTACAATTGGCTATGGATCAGAGTTCTGTTGTAAAGAACCTATCTAATCTCACTTTATGAATGATCCTTCACTCTCTTCTTGCATCTTTATCGTTGTAGCTAGCTCTGTCTGTCTTTCAGAACGAAATGCTATTCAAAATAGTGTGCATGTGATTATATTATATATATGTATACATATTTTAACTTGCAGTGAAGTCTCCATAGAGTGTTGTTCTGCTGATGCATATGGTTCTTTCAACAATGATTTTGGTAACAGTGCACAAAGCTGCTTTGCAATTCGATTTTTGATTGGTTTTGTAAGTGGAAACTTAAAAAGACAAAGAAGCATAAAAGATGTTGGAATAGGTAGTAGAGAAGAAAAGTTGTTATTAACATTTTAGCACAAAGATACCTTGTGCTCCCTTCTCTAGTGTGCAATCCCAGACTGGCAATGGTTTTATACAACAATATCATTTATAGACGACGATCAATCTTCGGAAAGTGCAATCCTAGACGGTACAAAAAGAACGTTGGACGTTGAGGTGACTTGTTGCCAGTAGGGGAGAAATCAATTTCGTCATGAAGACTCAATTTCGTCAGGACGTTGCAAAGTTGATCTCGTCGTTATATCGATCTCATAGGGGAGAAATCCGACCCCTACAGTTTGTATAAGGATCTGACATGGGGATCGATTGCAATGAGAAAAAGAAGCTTCTTCGTATTGCATGCCTGTCCACAAAAGCCAGTACAGAGGCAGAGCAATCAGGTCCTTTGCTAGTCTTATGACTGTTCCCTTCCAAGACAAGAGGTCCTTAGTATTGAAAACAGTGAAAGGTAATAGAATGCTTGTTAGAGTTTATGTTTCGTCCAAAACATACTCTAAATATTCTGTTTGATAAAGGGTATTCAATTAAAATGACTTTAAGGGTCATATAGTTCGATAAAGTAGCTAGAGAGATATAAGATTAAGCATACACTTAAACTAGTAAACTAGCTTTCGAAGACTAAAAGCTTAAACGAGTGTTTTAGGAGCTAAATAAATGAGCTCTCTAAAATTGCTTAGTTGAGTGGTCCACGGTCACCACGGCCTCCACGACCGCGATTACGCATCTTTTGAGTTGGTTTTATTGGCCTTCCTCCTCTAGACCTATGAGATGATGCATCAAGACGCTCATAACCTGTAAAAACTCCATTTCCATCAAAAGGACTTCTCCAGGGCTCAATCACAACAACATCCTCCTTAACCAAAGGGATTGATTGAGGATGTGGTGTTTCGCAAATTGGTACAGCCTCAATGACTGTAGTTGATGGCTTAGTTCATCGATCAATTTCATGAATTGGTGTGGATTTAGTAGCATAAGCTAAGGTAATATCTATGGCAGGCGCTGTGGCAGTAGTTGTGGCAGTCGTTTTAGCAGAAACTGTAGGAGATTCTGCAGAAGTTGTAGCAGATTGTGAAGTTACCGGAAGTTGCGTCGTGGTCGACAAATTAACAGCTGAAGGTTGCCTTAGGATTATTGAGTCTTGAGCAGAGGCAGTCTCCACAATGGTTGAGTCGATTGAAGCCATTACAGTATCTGAAACAGCTTCAACATTTGGGACAAAGGTAGAGACAGAGCCAGAACCAACGTTACTGTTTAAGGCAGGAACAGAGCTATGGACCGGAGTCTCTATGCTTGAGACAGAAGCTTCAACGTCTAAGGTAGGGACATAGACATTAACTCCAGCAGATTTAGGCAGGGGACATAGACATACACTCTCAATATGACAACCTAAATTAACAAATGAATTCTTAACTATTCCAAGATGTAGAATTAAGAAATTCCTAATCATTCAAATCATAATCGTTAAATCAAATAAATCCTTATGTATAAAGGTAATCAACTTCATATATAAAAATGTCTGCACCCGTTGAACTACCGCAGCTCTTAGATTATCGAGACCATCATCCGCCATGATTTCTGTGTAACATTTGTCTCACCATCGTTAAAATCATCAAATAAAATATAGAGACAAAAAAAATTGGATAGTGTCACTACTATCACTAGCCAATCGTGTAAGGAATTTTGGTGTAGATCGAGCATATCAACATAATATATTAAGGTAGAAATATGCCGTATACATGTTTATTGCTGGCCAAAAAAAAAAAAAAACAAAAAGAGGAAAATCTTCTAAATCCGAGCTAATATATTAAAATCATCAGCATTTGAACCAAAAACATTAAAAGCCGCAAATATATACAACCTTATAAAAGAAAAAGAAAAAAAGAAAAAAAAGAATCAGGAAAAATGCATACCTCGTGAAATCTTAGATCAGCAGCGGCTACAAAATAAAAACGGAAGATAAAGGGGCTAAGTTTTGGGACTTAAAGAAAATGACTCTAAAAATTGTGGTCGTTATTTTAAAATATTAACAAAAGTCTGATCGGTAACTAAAACTGTAAAAACTGTAACTATTATATATAAAATAATTTTTTATCTGAAAAATGTAAATTCTGCATAATTTGCATTCTGATATAGTGAAAAAATCGCACAAAAAACTATTTTAATTATTTTGGTAGTAAACTCCTTCATTTAGTTAATTCTATCAACATAAAAAATAGTATGATCGTTTTTCAATAGTATATAAATAAAATAAATATCGATAAAAAAAATAAGAGAATGCTAAAATGCAACAAAAACCCATCCAATTTCATGCAATGGATACCGATTGAAATCATGCAATTTCATCTAATTTTTTTTTAACCTAAAACCATGCAATTTTATAATGAAACTAAAAATCAACGTAGAAAAATAGCATCAACATGGATCTCAAAAGAAAGAGAAAAAAAAGTTAATAATTAATCAAGCAAAAAATTTTAGTGGTAAATTACACAAAGATTTTAATATGGTTTTCAATTAGTTTGGAAAGAAAATAAAAGAAGTTTTTTATGGTGTTGAGTTTTTAAAGTCACGTTAGATAGACTTTAGAAAATAACAAAAGGAGAAAATAAAGTGGCTGTGCAGACTTTAAAATATAAAAAAACAGTAAAAGTATGATTGGTTAAAAAAAAACTGTGAGAACTTTTAAATACAGCCCTCAAAGTCAGACTTGGCCAAAGCAAAAAAAAAAGAGTATTTTTTCTGAAAGCATTTCGCTTTATACAAATGGAATATCGGGTCGGGTTTGAATCAAATGCATTTAGATATCGGGTGGGTCGGGACTGAATATATTTTCAAATTTCCCGGTTCTATCGGGTTTGAATAATTTTTCAAATTTCCCGGTTCTAGCCCTCTCTCCCAAATTTTCTGCTTAAACTATATTCGTCAAGGAAAATGAATGGACTGATGGGCTTAGTCTCGAAACAGGCTCAACCATTATGGGCTACGCTTTTAGACTGATACGGTCCGGCCCATGCGCACTATAACATCCTTATCACCCTATTCGTGGTCTTCAAAAGTTTTGCCTAGGAACAATAACATTACTAGGTTGGATCTCAATTTCTTGTTTCAATACAGAATGTTTGGTCTTGTTGATTGTTTGTATCAATAATTGTATTTGTTGCTTACAATTTTGCTCGCGTAACTAATTTTATAATTGTTGGTGAGTTTTTGATTTGGGATCTGAATCGTTTAGGGATGGTTCGCGATAATTATAAAAGTGGAGGAGGATCCTCAATATCGTTAAAGCCGTTCCGTAGTTTCGGGACCAAGTTATATGAGATGGTGAATGATCCATCAACGGATTCAATCGTCTCGTGGAGCGAGAACGGGAACAGTTTCATCGTTTGGAATCAATCTGAGCTTTGTAGTGATGTTCTTACAAAATTCTCACTAAGCAATATTTTATCAATTTCACAGCGAAGCTTGGTAGATTTGTAAGTTATTTCATTGTACCTTTCGTTTAATTAGTCTCGTAAGTTGGAAACACTTGCTTTGGGATGTTTGTTCATGTAGGGATTTAGAAAAGTTGAATCTGAGCAATTCGAATATGCAGAGGTAGACCTGATCTCTTGGTGGAGATACAGAAGAGGTACATTGCAAGTCTTCCTCCTGATGCTTTTGTCTTCAAGAGAAGAGCAGAAGCAGCGAGAATCGACGCCAGAACCAGAGCTTTACGATTGGCTATGGATCAGAGAGCTCTAGTAAACAACCTAACAAATCTAACTCTGTGTTGTCAACAAAATAAAAGAATGATCGCACTCTTCTTCTTTCATCTTTATCTTTGTAGCTTTTCTTAATAGATACATCGTGGCAACTTTATTATCATATATTTCCATCAGAAGTAGATTCTTCTTATTTCCTTCTTGCCCGCAATCAGGTAGTAGAATCCCTTGGTCTAATCACCAGGGTAGATGCCACGATATCTCTGCCTTAGCTTTTTGTTACTAAACTTGTTGCCAAATGAGGAGTTTGATAGTCTTAAAGAAGAGTTGGTGTGTGAAGGAACAGCGTCGTGATGCTGAGGAATGAACTATGGCTTAAGTTTTTGGTTCTGTGGACAAAGGGGCTTGGAAGCTTAAATTGCCTTATGCTGAAGGTTCCTTGTCCCTTTGTGCTTCAATGGTAATGAGATAGTAAACATTCTCGAGCATACGTTATTGACGTAAGGCTGTTGAGCCCATTCGAGATTGAAGAAAGAAGGAATGGGAGAAACAAGGGATGGATGACGGTTTCCTTTAAGACGAGGTCTTGAAAAGATGAAACGTAGTAGTATTATGCTTATTGCAAAATTTGTTTTTCGAATCCGTTTCTTTCATATACTAAATATATGAACACACAATTCGCATTGCTATTCAAACCATTTGGAGAGCTCTCCCTACTTTTCTGGCTGAAGCTTTGGGGCTTAGCCTCATAGCCTGTACTTGGATGTGACGTCTTCTTTGCCATGAGAAACTGATTCATGAAGTCGCCACGGTACTGCTACATTGTTTCACTTCCAAGAGACAAACCCGTTCTTTCTCTGATTCTCCACTTGCTTCACATATGTATGTATGTTCAGCTCCTTCGTTTTGGTGGAACGCATAGTCCACAAGTTTCTATGTTTTGATGTAAAAAATTGCTCTGAGGATTGCAGGAGTTCCTAATTTAACAATCCAATTCTAAACAGTTCCAAAATTAGATTGGAATCAGTGCGTAAGGCTATGAAATTATGAATCTTTCAACACAAAAAGAGACAAAACTTTAACAATCCAGAACTAAATTCCAACATGATTAAGCAGTGCTTAAACATTTCCATAGAAGCTATGAAAGTATGAATCTTTCAACACCATCGGTAAAAAAGGGACAAACTTTAACAATCCAGAGCTAAATTCCAACATGATTAAGCAATCCTCAAACATTTCCATAGAAATCCAAAAAAAAAAGGTTCATAACGAGTTAATATTCTTCTCGTTGAACTTACGCTTCACTACCAGAGCCACTGGTCTCTAGGCCAATAGGTTCGGAGGTCGAATTCTGTTGCTCGTCTGCTAAAGCCGGCTGCACGAGATCCGTAATGATTGCAGCATGATTAATCATCAGAAGCTCCACTCTTTCAAGATGTCCTTGTTCATCAGCAATGTTCGCAGCATAAGCCCAAAGTACAGCTACGTTATCGCGGGTAGCATCAAGAAACTCATTGGCCATATCTATGTGATCTTGGATCTCGTTTTCCATGTTCCCCTGGCACAACACTCGGAGGCGAAAATAAGAGTTTATGAGTCATGCATTATGAGCAAAAAAAAAAACATTGTGGGCCATTTTTGGTTTATAATATTTGGGCCCTTGTTGTTTTATATCTAGTTTTAGAATTTTTCCTTTTTTGGTCGTACACTACATAATGAAAATGTGTCACGTTTTATTGCATGCCTCGTTTAGCTCTATAACCAAAAAAAAAAATTATATTTTAAATCTAGCTAAAATCCCTAAATCCAATGGCTAGAATGTTGCCACATAGGGGGTTTTGACTAGATTTTGAAATTTTATTTTTTTTTATGGTTATACAATCCAATTTCCCTTATTGCATTCGATTTTACATTGTTATATCACCCCGATAAATATAAAACAAATTCCCTTAATTATTCGATCATAACATAGTTGGGCAAAAAACAAGTGCTTTATTCTTCCAAGCTGGGCAAAAAAACTCTCAACCAAATTAAATCTGATCCGAAATTATTCGAACCGAACCTCAATCGATTATATAAAATATCTGAATAAATTTTCAACAACTATTACCGAAAAATCCAAATCGAATCCAATGCAACACAAAAGTTATAGAAAACCGAATGAGTTTTTATAGTCTTAAATCTGAAAACCCAAGCAGTCCATGCCAGCTAACGACATGAAAAATGTTTTAATTATTATTTTCTTCTGTATTAATTCACTTTTTCTTTTACATTTTGTCACAACACAAAATCTCGCCATCCCCAACAGTTGTAGTTTCATACTTGCATTTAGAAAAGCTTTGTCATGTTCTAATCTAACTCCTACTTATGAGAGATAATAAACTCAATTACGGCAGAGATTTCAGAACATTTCAGAGCAAAATGTCATGTAAACTCTTAACCTGAGTATGTCATCATGTAATATATATTTTAACTTGCATTAAAGTCTCCATAAAGTCTTGTTCTGCTGATGCTACCCTTTTGAACAATGTGATAAAAAAAGTATGCATGTTTATGACTTGTGTTTGTAGTGCCCAAGATTATGTATGGTTCTTTCAACAATGGTTTTGGTAACAGTGCACAAAATTGCTTTGCAATTCGATTCTTGATTGGTTTTGTAAGTGGACACTTGAAAAGACAAAGAAGCATAAAAGATGTTGGAATAGGTAACACATAAAAAGAGTTCTTGTGATAACTTTTTAGCATAGATACCTTATACTCCTTCCTTACCTTATTATATAGGAGTTCATGGATTTGTAATCCAAGCTTTTAAGTTTTCCCCGTTTATTTTTACAACCATTTTAGGCATGCAATGCTTTTATTATAACAACAATTTCATGTATAGAGGAAGATCAATCTTAACAAGTTAGTTATCAGAGGCGCGATTATATGAGGTAGTGATTCTTTGAGACTATTAAGCTGGTTTTGCTAAAAACATGTTGTAATATTTTATATACCTTGTATTCAAGATGCTATATTTTTGGAGTTTTCTTCTATTCACCGGTCAAGATTTTTTTGTTTTTTTAGAATATCCATAGTGTAACTCAGATGAAAAAAAAAATCCAAATGAGTCATAGATGTTGCCAGTGTTGAACAGACCATGGGTGAAACCTAAGTCTTGCCTATGGTAATAGAAACTTCAACAATCCATGCTAATATAATTAAAAAAACAGAAGATTTAACAGCCATTATATATATTTTTCTCCTCACCATGATTCTAGATATAAAATCATAACATATTAACCAAATCATAACCATTTCAATAGTAAAAGTTGCACGAGTAAACATATTTTTTCCTTGAAGTTAAGCTCCATTACCCGAACCACTGTTGGGCCAACATGGCCAAATTCTTGTTGTTGCTGGTCTGCTGCATCTAAGCTCTCTAGAGGCAGATTCACAAGATCTACAATTATAGTTATATGATAATCCATCAGAGCTTGCACAGTTTCAAGTCGGTGTTGTTTATTAGCATCTTCATTGAATACAAAAAACAACTAAATTCTTTCGGATGGTATTAAAAAAAAGATTAGCTTCTTCATTAAGCTTTGTAATTTCATTATCATCGTCCGCCATGATTCTCAAAATAAAACACTACAAAAAAATAACAACAAAATATCAGCGAGACTTGAACACCAAACACTGGCAAAACGCACCAATTCACTGATAAATGCATATTTCACGAATCCAAGAGAGATGAAGGATTACTGTGATTTTGGTGGTTCAGAAAATGATGTTGTACCAACTTCAACACCTCACTAAACCATACAAAGGCGGAAGCTTTTTGGATAACACTAGATTCAAATTTCAAAGTTATTTATTTGTCGAATTTGAGGTCTTTCATATTAACATATACAATATTCTTAAACTTTAACATCTAAACTACAAATCATTCATCTGAATCCAAAATTGGAAAGTACAATCCTTGTACAAATGAAGAGTTAACCAAAGAGGGAGGGTGAACACATAACTTGAATAAAATAGAGTAGTATTTTGCTATAGATTATTGGGTTTTCTGTTTTATTTGGTTCGATTTTATGTTGTTCACATATAATTCTCTCGCTCGTTTTGGTTGCAATGTTGATTACGGTATTCGTAAGTTGGGAATCTACGAGAATCCAAGGAATATGATGTGGATGGAATCATATGGCTTTATAGTCTTATCTTTTACATGATGAAATTCGCAATCCGTACATGCAAACTGAGAACACATCCAACAAATTGACAACAAGACGTCTACTATGGCGTAGTGGACAAATGTAGCTTCGTTATACATGTGTTGTCTTCTCACTAGCTATCTTCGTAGCATCCACCCATCTTCCAAGTCAGTCGGTATGTGGCGCTGTCTGACATTGAAAAGTATCTCACTGTCTTTTGTAGTTATAACGCTAGACCAAACCGGGTCATCCCAGTCGTTGTGGTCTGGGAACCACAATGTTTCAATTCGGTACAATCCAACCTCATAAACAGGTATTGTGTATGAGTTTATTATCTAAAAAGATGTTGATGCTCAAATAAGGCGAACCACTGCTCCCCGTCAAACCAATCCCATGTTGTCGCTAAGAAGGCATTTTGCACATTTATTACCCAAAAAAGAATTGATCAGTTTAGAATTAATATCGAAAATTACATTTCATCATATTGCATACATTACCAGTGGATTCATGATTCTATTCATACAATCTCATTCATAAACCAGAAGAATATTTAAAATGATATTTCGATTTTTCAGTAATCAGATGGAATTGTATGATTCGATCTCGAGAATGTAATAGCTACACTGAAAATAATAATAATAATAATAAAATAATGATGTTATCCTTTCCGAGTGTTTATTACTTCAAGCTTATAACATAAAATGTTTAATAGTTTTGTTCTCTCAAGTTGTAAAAAAAAGAAAAAGGAACAACAATTATGAAAGCTTATGACGAGATTCTTTATTTAAAGATTTTATCTTAAGTTACGGTTTTTATGAAAAAAAGTGCTTGGAATCTTCAATGGCTTATGTTTTCAAAATCTAATCCTGAATCTGATAAGGTGAAAGCGAAGTTGAAGGCTCCTTGTTCCTTAATGCTTCAATGTAAGGAGGTTCCAATTGGCTATGGATGATATGTAACAAAGAATCTTCCAAGCCTCACTTTATGAATGATCCATCACTCTTCTTTCATCTTTGGCTTTTATGTATTATTGGCTTTGTCTTTCAAAACAAAATGCTCTGTAAACTCTTAACTTATGATATATACTTGAACTTGCAGTAAAATCCACCCAGCTTCTTGTTCTGCTGATGTTTACCCTTTTGAACAATGTGATGAAAAATTCATGTTAATGACTTGTGTTGTAGTGCCCAAGACTTTGATTCTGTAAACTGTCATTTTGGTGATAGAGCACCAAGCTGCTTGCATTTCGATTATTGATTGGTTTTGTAAGTAGACTTGAGAAAAAATAAGAAGCATAAAAGATGTTGTAAATAGGTAGTAGAGAAGAAGAGTTGTTGTGATAACTTTATAGCACATAGATACCTTATACTCTCTTCTGTAATGTGCAATCCTAGACTGTACTACAAGAGTTTGTATAAGGATCTGACGTGGGGATCAATTTCCATCAGAAGAAGCTTAGTTTCTTGTTGTAGCCCGCCCACTCGAAAAAGCTACCGCAAAGTGATCAGGTCGAATAACTCCCTTGGTCTAGTGAAAGCCACGGTTTTCTCCAAGACAAGAGGGTCCTTTCTTGACAACAATTGAGTAACACACAATTTGCATCACTACCATTTGCAGAGTCGTCACGGTACTTCATTGGAGATTTTCGTCTACATTTTGTAGTCTAACATAAAATTTCTTTCACAAATTTATAGTGCGAGTCTGTCTAAACTTCGACAATAGGAAAAACAAAACAAAAGTATCCATTTTTCGCTTATCTTTTAACTATGGTACCAATAACATTTGTTTCCACGGGAGCTTGTAATGATTGGAGCTCGCGTCTTTTGTATCACGACAACACTACAAAGATCATCAATCTTCTGCTTCCCCAAGATCCCGACCCGACCCGTTTCCAGATTATCACCCGCACCTAGATCCATCGTCGCCATGAGCACCACTACCACCAAAAGCCAAGAGGAACTCGATTCCATTTTCATGCAGAAACGGGTCGTGCGTTCTACTGTGCGCAAATCCCTAAAAGCCATGGACCCTTCTCTCCGAACTCAACAAGGTTCAATCTTTTACTCTGGTTCCCCTCATTTCTTCAATGTCTTTAGAGCAACTCTTAATTTGTGTTTTACATTGATTGATTGATTGTAGACGAGGCCATTCAAAACACTGTTCTTGAAGCTCCTTGGTTCAAATCATGTCGGAGATTGTGTGCTTACATTAGCTGCAAGTCTCTCAATGAAGTCGACACTTCTAAAATCTTGTCTGAAATTCTGAATCATCCTGGTACTCTGCTCTTTTTGTCCCAATCCTTTTTTGAATGTTGAGTTCTCATTTGTACCAGTCAGAACTGAAAAAGGAAGCCCTTTTCACTTGAATGATTAATTTGCCTTCATCTCTGTGTATGCTATTGATTCCACTTTCAATGCAAGGATCTTAGTTTCCTCAATGCAATTTGCTCGTATCTCAATCACAGGAGGATCTGATAAGTTTTAGAAATCAAGAACAAACCAAACCAAATAACCTTAAAAATTACTCTAGGGGTGAAATCTAGAGCCCAAGCAAACTCTGTAGGACTGTTTGATCAGCTATTTATGCTAATTAAGAATCTAATCTTCTTTATAAAGACTTATCAGTCATCATTATGTTAGCTTTTCGAACGAATTGATTCCTGTCATGTCTCTCGGATTTCAGTCATCATAATGTTGGCTTTGTTAGGATTTTTCCCAATGTTTCTCCAGTGTTTTAAAGGAATGTGCGCTGAGTTTCCTCTGCATTTTTTCTTATCCAGATTCAAATACAATGGCACAGAAGAAGCTATATGTCCCTCGTGTGGAGGATAAGAACAGTAACATGTGTATGCTGCACATATCTCGTATGGATGACCTTATTGCAAACTCTATGAACATTTTGGAACCAGCTTCAGTTGATGCTCAAGGGAATGAGCGTGAAGATGGTAGTGTCCTTAATCTTCTATGTCGCCACCACTATAAGCTTCACGTATATTGAGTATAAGCCCGCTCTCTTGAAATTAATTTGTTTCTTTCTATTGACAGTGATGCAAGCAGATGAACCGATCGATCTATTCATCTTGCCAGGTATGGAGAATCTGTCTCATTTCCATTTTTTTTGTTCCGTATTTCTGTATCTAATCATTCTTTGTCTTCAAAATCTTGTGGTCAGGTCTTGCGTTTGACAGATGTGGGCGACGTTTAGGTCGTGGGGGTGGGTAAGTTTGCATTGACCCCAAGTTTTCTTTTCATCATTGTGCTATAGATTCATACTAAAGGTAATGTCAAGAATTTTCTGCCGTTGTATTACATGTTTAAGAGATCACACAATCTAAGTTTCACATCTTCTCCTACCTTTTGTCACAACATGAAATCGTGCCATCCCCAAGGAATGTAGTTTCAGACTTGCAATTAGAACTGCTTTGTCATACTCTAATCTAACTCCTTCTACTTGTTTATATGGATAACGATTCTGGGAAAAAGCTACTACGACACTTTCTTGAAGAGATACGAGGACCGTGCAAAGGAGAAGGACTGGAGTAATCCACTTATGGGTATAGATGACATTCAAATTGATACCACAGAATGTTTTCTACAGAAAGATAAGCTAATCACTGTTTTTTTTCTGCCATTGCAGTTGCATTGTCATACTCACCTCAGATTCTTGAGGATGGAAGTATTCCTGTAACACCGAATGATGTTCTGATCGATGCCCTTGTGACACCTTCTGGTGTGGTTCTCATTAGCCCTCGTGCTATCGAGAGGTACAACACAAAATGTTTTTAGCTTTTTCTGAGATCTTCTATTTTTGGTTTTGACAATGTTCTGTGATTCTCTCCGTTTCTAGAATGTGAGCTCTGAAGCTTGTGTTTGAGGTGAAGCTCAGATGACTTTGCGGGTTGGCCCTTGAAGGCTGCATTCTGGAATTTCCTCAGTCAGCATCTGTTTCTGAATTTGCCACTAAACAAATTTACTAAACTCGATTCGACCCTTGTTCTTGAATGATGAGATATGAAAGAATTTTATCCAAGGTTGTTTAATGGTCACTTTCTCGTTAATTCCATATCAAGGTTACCGTGTAAGAACAAGCTAATCAGGGAACGCATTGTTTGAAACAGTAAGAGCATAAGGAAAAACACAATGGAGTCTGTTTATAAATAAAATGTTAACCTCACTTTTACATGTAGAAAAACTGAGCTTTGTTTATGTACTCAAATCTTTATTCAATATAAAAACAAAATAGTGGAAATACCAAAGCTTTTTCTTGTCACTTTAATGCATTACAACCATAAATATATATGAGTGGTTTTACATTTTCCTCTTCCTTTCTATAATGGCAAAACGAAAGTAGGAAGGAGAACTAGGAGGAGCAAGAAAGCATGCAGACGCCTGGCCTGTAAGCCCACGCTGGAGGCAACCGAGCATATTTCTCCATCCCGGGTTGATCCTCGTAAGGCCGTTTCATTAGGCGGATCAAGTTGTTCACCTCTGAGAAATCGCCTTGTTCAGCTGCATCTATTGCGCTCTGGCACAGATAGTTCCTCAGAATGTACTTCGGGTTCACTGAATCCATTCTTGCTTTTCTTTCTTCATCTGATATCTCACCACCACCCACCTGCAATTTCCACATATATCACGAGTTGCATCAGCCAGGAAGATGCAAGGAATAATACCGAATCTAAAACGGAATCTTTGGAAAAAAATTTGTGAGAAAAGAATTTGATACCTCCTGTATATAGCTTCGCATCCATTTGATCCAGGCTTCTTTTCTTTCCTTTCCAATGTCCAAAAGCACGGCCTTCAAGGGTTTCAGTAACTCATTTTCAGGTGTGTTGAGGTTTGCTTTAACAGTTGAAAGAAGCCGGAAGAAGTTTGTGTAATCAACTTTATCAACAGCCATATTGTTTAGGAGTTTACTAATCAGCTCCTTGTTATACTTGGAAAGACCAAGCTTCTTTGACATTATGGCTTGATAATCATCCATGAATTTTTCACCATACCTGGAGTCCCTCAACTACTTAGTAATTCCTAAAATAGAATCAAGAATAGTGTTCCAAATTAATAGTGAAAAATAAAGCTACCTCTCCATGGCATAATTCGCCTCCTTTTCATTTATCAGCTGAGCAACGGCTAGAGTCTTAACAAATTGAGCAATATTCCACAGGCCGATGTCAGGCTGATTTGCAAAACAGTATCTTCTTCCGGGGAGATCTGTCGTGTTTGGGGTGTAACTCGGATCAAACGCATCCAAGAACCCAAATGGACCATAGTCAATGGTTTGACCCAAAATGCTCATATTGTCAGTGTTGAGCACACCATGGGTGAAACCAACACCTTGCCATCTTGCAACTAAGGTAGCTGTACGCTCAGCAATTTCAACAATCCATGCTAATAAATTAAAAAATCAGAAGAGTTAGTTCAATATTGGCCATAACATAATCTAAAATACCAAAAGTATCATCAGAAAAGAAGATAATGGCATCTCAGGAAGCATTTTGATGAATACTTCTGACTTCACTAGGATATTACCTGCATACTTGTTCGAGGTGAGATCCACAACAGAATCATCTTCGTCGCCGGTTTTGAAAGATAAGCTATCGCTTCTGTCCATGCTCTCTATATGCGGGAAATGATGTCTAATGGCATAGTCTGCCAACTTCCTAACGATATCAAGATCCTCTTTTCCTCTAGATGCATGTATTTGGTATGATCCGAAGCGAAGAAATGACTGAGAAACCCTGCAAACGATTGCGCCAGGTTCTTCCTTTGCATTGCCGCTGCAAACAAACACAAAACGGTAGGAGCAGTCAGCCACCTAAAAGCCAAATTTCTCTTTTAAACTTGACGGAGACATGAACTTATAAAACAGAGGAGGAACATAACAAAGGAACATGTTAGACAGAGGTTGGAAGATTTTAGACATACTCATAAAACATGTCTCGAGTGACATCTTGACCTGTTGTGAGAAGACAAAGGGCACGTGTGGTAGGGATTCCCAAAAAATGCATACTTTCACTGCAAAGGAACTCCCTGATGCTACTACGGAGCACTGCAAGCCCATCAGCAAAACGGCTATACGGAGTCCTACCCGCACCTTTAAGCTGAAGTTCCCATCTTTCACCTTTGGAGTTCAAAACTTCCCCAAGAGTTATGGCACGACCATCACCTAGTTGTCCAGCCCACATGCCAAACTGGTGTCCTCCATAGCATTGAGCATAAGGCATTCTGTAGAAAACGAGTATCGATAATTGGACTCGGAAACTTTGGATTTAACCTAAAATCAGATTTGAGTAAGGAATACTTACGCTCCTGGCAAAGGTTTGGCACCAGACAGTAGGAGAGGAAAATCTGGCCTCTCAAATCTGAAAATCCAACAGAAATTTGGCAAGAATTAAAACAAGTCACAAGATTTTGAAATGGCAACCGATATAAAGATCTAAAACTCTTTTAAGAATTTTATCTTTCCCAAATTAATATTATATGAGACAGAAGTGAACCAAAGGCGCCAACTTCTTTTGAAGAAACGTAAAGACGACATGATAACGAAATTGCTCATCTACTTGCTATTTTTTTCGAATCCTGTGAAAAGCAAATTAGCTTGTGACCAGACAGAAATTAACTTACTCTTTAGGATCCAGATCCAATAGCTCTGCAACAGAATCAGACCATGCTACAAGCTGAGGATCATCTACTTCTACTGAAGGAGAGACTTTTGTATAACAAGCATGCAATACCTGCACATTACAATAAACCATCAAAATCCGAATGCCCGATTTAATTATCTTGATGGGAAATTCACACAAAGAAACAGGCAGATTCACAGATAGTATTCCGAAAATTCGTGTAATCATCAATTAATCATACAAACAAGTATGCTCTATCAACACAAAGGCAGAGAATTTACAATTTTGTAGCTTCAAAATAAGCAATAAGCACAAGATTCAAATCTTAAACCAGAGTACAATCCACTCTACCAACAAGTATACATATCAAATTCATGATTCCATATTAAAACCACATCAAAAAAACATATCAAGATTCCTACTATGATTAAAACACACAAAACAAAATTTTTACCTCACGCGAGATAACATCCGTTCTAGGATCACCAGGCAATTCCTTAACAAAAGAATGGTCCCAATTAAAATCTTCGAGCTTCCTTTTAATCTGACCACTTTCATCAACGGCTCCAATACTTTGGTTCTGCAGATCTTTCGCTAAAGAATCGGCGGCCGAATCTGTTACCGGCGTCGGAGAAGAAGAAGAAGAAGAAGCCGGTATAGATTCCATCCGACGGAAGGAAGAAGATCGGGGGGAAGGGCTTAATCGAAATTCTCGGCGAATAGAGGGACAAAAAGGGAATTTCGCAGTTGAAGGAGAGAAACTGAAGAGATGAAGCGGTCGGAGGTTGAAGAAAGACGACGGACACACACGCAACAACATTTCTCCCTTCTTTTTCCCTTTTCTTATTTTTCTATGGGAACTTGTAAAAAAAATCAATTTTAGACCGAACCGCCTTCTTTGGTTTGTCCCATTCATACCGGCTTAACCCAAAATTATGTCGGTTAAAATACCAAATCATAATACAAAAAACAATACGGATCCAATCGTATTGGTAATTTGGTATGTGACCGTACCAAATTGTGATCGTACCGAATAAATGATAAAACCGGGTTTAAGACAGAACTCTCAAAAGAGATAGGAAGTGAGTTTGTGAAACGACAAAAGTTGCCGTCGTTCGTGTAACTCAAACGAACCTATCAACTGGAAAAAAAAAAAAAAAATTAGGGCACAAAATATTGTGGTTTCACGTCCGCGACGCATAGAACCCTCGGAAAATCCATCACGGTTTTGTCCAGTAATTCTGAATTCCGCGGCGTTCTTTCAGCTTCCGAGAGATCTAACGTTTCGTGAAATTCAATTTGGGTTCAAGATTTGTTCGGATCTTCTGTTTTTGACGGTCCTCTTTCGCTCAAATCTATGATCTTTCGGGAGTAATGTTCTCGATGGAAAGTCTTGGCTGATTGAAGTTTTCGAGAATAGATCCCGACAATAGTCACGGTGAAGGTAATTGCTGTTTGATCTTGCATTCTTTCTTCGCAATTTGTAAGTTTTTGTTCTTCTTGAATTTGCTTCCGTCCGTCGGAAATTAGGGTTTCCGAGGGTGGAGTTCTCTAATTGGTGATACTTTTTAGAATTTAAGCATAAATTCGTTCTCTTTATTGAATTTGGTTGGTTAAAACAGAGTTTTCTTGATTCTTGGAGTATCTGTTGTGAAATTCTTCAATCGGCGGAAAGTATCATGTTTGGTTGTTGAGCTTGAGTTTATAGAACTGTGACTTTGATTGTCTTTGAGTTACTGCGTTTTGTATAGTGTGATTTGTTTTGTCAACGCTTCATGTTCGGTTTTGACCTGAAAATTGAAGGTTTCTTTTGTTCTGTATAAGAGTGAATGTTATGGCTTTTTCCTCCATTGATGTTGTTTTCTTGGTTTTTGCAGCTCGTGCTTTGTTGCACCTAGACAGGTCTGTGAAGAATAATCGCGAAAGGACTCGAATGGATTACCGACCTTCTGATAGTAGTGGTGAGTCTTGTGTTCTTTCATAGTTTCATAACAGCTTGATGTTAGTTCGTGTCTTCACTCTCTCTATGTGTTCAGTCCACAGTTAGAAGAATTCCTTCTCATGTTCATTGTTGTTTACTGATTATTTTCTGCTGATTTGCGTAGCTTCAAACTAATTGTTTTACAGTGTTTTTGTGTTTTTGTGTTTGTATAATTGTATATGCTGCGGTTTAGTTTTGTGATACGTATTTTTCTGCGGGAACTTAGGTACGGATGATGACCTACCTCCATCACATCAGAGTAGATATCAAAGGAGCGGCAGACCTGCTGGTAATGGCAGGCCTTCAGTTCTAAATTCTGCTCCTTTATCAAGGGTGCACAATGACATGGAAACTCAAATTCATCTCATTGAGCAAGAAGCGTATAGCTCAATACTCCGTGCATTTAAAGCCCAGTCTGATGCTATTACCTGGGTACTTGTTTTGCTTGTTTTCTTCATTTTTTAGTCTATGTTTATGTAACTTCACCATGTAAGATAAGTCTACCCTTCTTTCTTATCTTCTTCTTGTTCCTTTGTCGGGGGGAAAAAAAAATATTCAGGAGAAAGAAAGTTTGATCACTGAACTCAGAAAAGAACTTCGGGTGTCTGATGAAGAACACAGAGAGCTGTTATCAAGGGTTAATGCTGACGAAATGATTAGGCGAATAAGGTCTGTTTTATATGTGATCAATAACTATTGTATCCCTGCAATTAGTCAAAAGCATCTTTCTAGCTAACCAGGTTCATATAATTCATGTCAGAGAGTGGAGAAAGGGGAACAGCCTTCAGACCAGTGTCCCCCAGATGGTTCATGAGACTGCTCCGAGTCCAGCTGTATCAGGATCACGTAAGAAACAAAAGACATCACAATCAATCGCCTCGTTAGCAATGGGCCCACCATCTCCTGCTTTACACCCCTCGATGCAACCGTCTTCATCTGCACTTAGAAGGGGAGGTCCTCCACCAGGTCCAAAGACCAAGAAGACAAAGACAGTAAGTCATAATGCTGTGTGACTCTCTAATTGTTCTTATATTCTTCATTGAGTAAGGGATGAAAATATTTTTATTATTTTCGCTTGGTGAAGTCGATGCAGTACCAAGCTACAGGCATTGCTGGAAGGCCCCAGGCTGGCACTTTAACGAATGAACCCGGTGAATCGGGATCATATGACCCATTGATTGGAAGGAAGGTATGGACAAAGTGGCCTGAGGACAACCATTTCTATGAAGCTGTTATAACTGACTACAACCCTGTTGAGGTATCTTATCTTTCATTGATATTAATTACTGTATTGTAATGCCCAAATCTCCGAATTCTGATATAACTTTTTCTACTTTTGTTATTAAGGGGCGGCATGCGTTAGTGTATGATATCAACACTGGAAATGAAACTTGGGAATGGGTAAATCTAAAAGAGGTAATAATGATTTCAGTTTTTCTACTTGTCCTTTTTACCTTTCACAAGATGATGGTGCATTGTAAAATTTGGAGCAACCATACTCTATTTGTTGATGATCTGGATGGTTCTTTTTTATGTATCCCCTGCTCGTTAATGAGAGACTTGTCAGGTTTTATACGACTGCAATCCGTTTCAGCTCTGCGCATTGAAGAAATAGCTTAGTTTTACTTGTTCACTGCCGCAATCCTGAATGATACTGAATCGGTTCATTCGATTAATAATTTAGACGCTTAGGATAAATGTATAAAAATGGTGGATGAAAACTGGTAGTACCATAGTTGTGCTTAGAACTGACTCACTATTCGTTTTATATTAGATATCTCCGGGAGATATCAGATGGGAAGGTGAGGATCCTGGGGTTTCTCGTAAAGGAGGACATCCTGGGCAAGGTCGTGGAACTACGAAATCCATGGCTCGTGGTGGTCCCGCCGGTGGTAGAGGTAGGGGAGGCATGAAAACGCAGCAGCCCAAGACACAGAACGGTATCGGGAAGAAAGCTTTAGGCGACATTGAAATACTCCACACGGATACACTAATAAAAGAGGTAATCATCCAAGTTCTAGTTGTGGGAATGTTCACAATGTTATATATAACTATATGAGTATTTACTTTGTGAATATTTTTGTAACAGGTAGAAAAAGTTTTTGGGTCAGTTAACCCCAACCCAGCAGAAGTAGAGAAAGCCAAAAGAGTGCTGAGAGTAAGAGCCATATTCATCATCTGGTCTTGTACTCGGGCATTCTCTTTGTTCGTTGCTGACTTATAGTTTACTTGGAAATGGCAGGATCATGAACAAGCTCTCGTGGACGCAATCGCAAAGCTTGAAGAGATGTCAGATGGAGAAAGCGGTAATATTTGATAGGGCCCTTGTTAACTCTCTCCTCAGGTTCACAACTTTTTCTTCTGCTCTATAGATTCGTGTGTTTCTTGAATTGAAGTTGTAATGGGATGCGTATTTTCACCCAGATGATGATGGAGTCGTAGCAAATTGGACTGCTGGCTAAGAAAAAAGTTTAGTAGATGCAGGTGGTGTGGGATGTGAATTGATGAGAGAAGGAGATTTCAGAAGTTGTATGGGAATCACAAATTGTATTTTGTTTAGGGGAGGGATTTATAATATGACCTTTTGGTGTGCCACATAACTGGTTTTGGTTATTAGAGTCGTAAGCATTGTAAAATCCATCAGACTGTGTCATATAAATGTAGAATGTTGCAGAGACAAGGATGATATGAGCAAAACTCAAATAACTCTCTCTGTATAACTGAGAATCAAAGCCACCTCTTTCCTTGTATAACATCCACACGTTACAAATGACGACGATGAATCGATTAAAAGCTTTGTCATAAATTCCCTTAATGAGAGAGAGAGAGTTGCTTGTAAATGATGTTTTCATTGTATGAATGTTATAGGAAAAAGTCAAAAAGAGATACAATGAATGTGGAACAAAAAAGAATAAAAAAGTGATGATGCTTATTGCTTAGCTAATTAGATGAGTGGAAATGAATGTAATGTTTTTTAGTAATAAAAAGGTTAGATCATGCAATGTTTTGGTTTATTTGGTTAGGTCTTAAACATCTACTAAAGATTAACCAGTGTAGATTACAAGCATTTCGATTTATTCACATTGTATCATGTAGATAAAGCCAAATAAGTAGTGGGCCACTTTTCTTAAAGAACGAAGCCTACAAATATTACAGGACGCTCTATATATATGTAAGCTAATTGATAATGAAGTATCTGCATATGTTTAATGTTTTTTGGGTACAATTTCTGCCTATGCATGCTACTTGTAGAAGATTGATTCCAAACTATCAAAATCACACAAAAAGAAATAGAGAATATCACTATCTATCTACAAGTCAAACTTGAAAAAAAAAAAAATCTACAAGTCAAAGTCACACTATCTATTCAATTTACAAGTCAAAAGTATGGGATTCAAATGTTTTTTTTTTTTTTTGCTAAAAATGGGATATTATTATTTATAGAAATCACTAAGTTACACATCAAACTATTTTCTTCAATTTCTTAAAAATTTATTACTATATTACATAAATGTATATTTATGTTAGTCACAGTGCAAAGATGGCAATATTTCGGTTAAGCATTAAAATCACTAGAATATATGACCCGCGCATTCGCGCGGGATTTTGTTATACTTTTATTCAATTTAATAATTATTTATATATAGATTTAGTATTTAGGTTATGATAAAAACAATTAAATCTTTGATATAGAAAATAATATTGGATTTGAAATCAAATCAATAAATGTTTTGAATTAGTTTTAAAGATGCATGAAAATATCAAAGTTATCATTTAAAATTTATTTGTTTAACACTTTGTTATGTACATATATTAGGCCATTAGATAAATCATGTTATCTAAATAATCGATAACGAATTTACAGATAAAATTTATCAGTCATTTTCTAATTTATCTTTATAGTAATATGAATTATCAATCATAGTTGGTTTCTATATGTCTTCACAATGTCCCTTTGTTATTATATTATACTTAGCACTTCACAATTTATTTAGTAATGTGGCATATAGAATATACTGGAGAACATCTTGTTTGCTTGTTGTTTACATTCTTTTCAATCGATGAATGAAAAATTTTATCTCTTCATCAATAAGGTGTAGGTTTTTTTCTTCAAATTTGAGTTAAAATTTTGCTAGTTAGAGTTGAAGAGACCTGTAGTTTCTTTTAAAATAGTTTTAAGTATTTTTTTGTCATTTATCTTCGTCTGGTAAGTTTATATATATTTTGGTTTTTGTTCATTGTAGAAAAATAGTTGAGATTTTAAGATACGATTTCTTAAACGTTTGTCTTCCTAATGTATGGTTGAATGTAAGTTTTTTTTTTTTTACTACAAACTTTTTAGTAAGAAGAAACTTTTCATATTTCATGGAACATATAACTTTTAAAAATAATCTAAAATTTTTTTCTTTAACATTTTATTACGTCAGTTGATTTTTAATAATTTTTTTATTATAAAATCCATACACACATTTTAGGTTTTTTTATATGTGTAATATATAACTTTGGTAAAACAAAATTCATATATAAAATCCATACACACATTTTAGGTTTTTTTATATGTGTAATATATAACTTTGGTAAAACAAAATTTATTTTATCATTACTACTATAATCATGTGTAGTCTTGTATTTATTAATTTTCATTTTCATTCATTTTATTTAGTCTTAACGTTTTTTAATCTAATTTAATTTTTTATTGGTTATAAAAAATAATAAATATGATTTAGTGTGTAGTAAATGACTATTTTAAAACTTAAATGCATTAAGAAACATTTTTGCCTATGTGGACACTCTAGATGGAGAGAAAAGTGCCTAATTATATAATAGATTTGAAGAATTTTGTTTTTTAAAACTTAGTTAGTGAAACGAGCCTAAACACTGCGTCAAATCCTCAAATCTTGTTTAAAAAGGTTGAAACATTTTCTTGAAAATAAGTTTTTTAAAAAAGGGTTTTTTTTTGTTGAATAACAAAAAAAAAAATTTAGAAAAAATAGGGTATGTGGCAAAATATAGACCATTGAATTTAGAATTTTTTTGTTAGTTTTTAAATTATAATTTTTTTTGTTGTATTTTTAACCAATTATTCCAAAAAAAAGCATTTTCTTGAAAATATAAAAAACGGTAAAAATTGAAAAAATAATGACGAGTCAAAGAAACCATTGAAGTTTTTTGATAAACGGCTAATTTGTTTTTTTTTAATCGGAATCTTCGACTTTTTTGAAATTCTTGTTACCTTTACAAAAATACCCTTACGTTAAATACTGGAGGGACCTCTTTATGCTGCGTCAAGACAAAATCCGAAACTATCCCCACCAAACAGAACTCGTACTGAGTGGTATTATTGTAATTAAACGAAAGGTAAAGCCTCTTTTGTCTACACGAACTTCGAAAGTTTCCTTTTCTTTTTGTCTATTTCTTTTTTTTTTTATTATTATTTATTTTCCATTAAAGCGGGCTTAAGAAAAAGGAAAGAAAAACACATTCACTCAGGCGCATATGTTATCTTTCTCTCTCTCTCGCTTTGCGTACTTAGCAGCTAAGTGTAGCTTAAAGTTCCTCCATTGTTAGGGTTTCTGGATCTCTCTGTATGTTCCTTTCAATGTCGCATCCTCATTGTTAATTTATCCCTTCTTGTTCGCATCTCTCTCTCTCTCTCTGTTTTGTCTATAAAGAGTTGTTTGTTTCAAGAGGGGTTTTGAGAAACCTTAACCTGTAAGGTTTTAGGGGTAGAAGCCAATGTCGGCTTCGAGAGTTGGTCCTGATCAAGGACCGTCACAGCCTCAGCAACGTCGGATTGTTCGGACACAAACTACTGGTAATCTCGGAGAGTCATTCGACAGTGAAATTGTTCCTTCGTCTCTTGTTGAGATTGCCCCTATTCTCCGTGTTGCTAATGAAGTTGAATCTAGTAACCCGAGGGTTGCGTATCTATGTAAGCTCTTTCTTTCTTTCACAGTTTTGGCTTTTGATTTTTGTAGTATTTGCTTCTTTGTTGTTTTTAATCTGCTTCTGGTTGGTCTTCTTCTTTTAGGTCGGTTTTATGCATTTGAGAAAGCTCATAGGCTGGATCCGACCTCTAGTGGAAGAGGTGTTCGGCAGTTTAAGACTGCTCTTCTACAGCGTCTTGAAAGAGTGAGCATTCTTACTTAGTTCGTGCATGTGTCGGATTTCTGTAGCTACTGATGTCTGTAAGGAAGAAATCTTGGTTTTAGTACCTATCTTTTTAACAAATTTGCTTTGATTTTGTTTTTGTAGGAACATGATCCAACATTGATGGGGAGGGTTAAGAAAAGTGATGCCCGTGAGATGCAGAGTTTTTATCAACATTACTATAAGAAGTATATTCAAGCTTTGCACAATGCTGCTGATAAGGCTGACCGGTTTGTCTATAACCTTACTTTTAAGATGCCGATTAGTGTTCTCTTAGTGTTTTTTAGAGCACCGAGTTCGCTAACTGATGGTTTACGTGCTGTTAATCTTTCAGTGCCCAGCTGACAAAGGCATACCAAACTGCCAATGTTTTGTTTGAGGTGTTGAGGGCTGTTAATCTGACTCAGTCTATTGAGGTTGACCGGGAGGTAAGGGCATTGCGCCTTTTTAGTCCACTTTCTGCTTCGAGTTTTTCCTTGATGTATTTATCTTTCTTTTTCCCTATCTATTGTGCAATGTTACAACAAAGTTTGATGTTTCCAGATTCTGGAAGCTCAAGATAAGGTTGCAGAAAAGACACAGTTGTATGTTCCCTATAATATCCTACCGCTCGATCCTGATAGTGCAAATCAAGCGATTATGAGATATCCTGAGGTTAGTCCTATCGTTGTTTCATTTTGGGCACGGTTATATATTTGTGATGTGTTATCAGCGGGTAATGTAATATCTTTACTGCAGATCCAAGCTGCTGTTCTTGCTCTTCGCAATACTAGAGGTCTTCCTTGGCCAGAAGGTCACAAGAAAAAGAAAGATGAAGACATGCTTGATTGGCTTCTAGAAATGTTTGGATTTCAGGTAATTTTACTAATGCTTGCAATTTTTCAATAAACTTTTGTTGAGAGTAATCTGTATATCCTGAATGGTTAGGCGGAAAGACAATGCAGCCTAATCTTAGGAGCACCAGATCTTATTACTTGCTAACTTGCATATTTTATGCGTATGTTATGGTTCTGCAGAAAGACAATGTGGCTAATCAAAGAGAGCACCTGATCTTATTACTTGCTAATGTGCATATAAGACAGTTTCCTAAGCCTGATCAGCAGCCAAAGGTGTGTACCTTAATTTTTACCATTGTTGAAAGACCGCTTTTATATAGGTGTTGTATGGCCATGCCACGTAAACTTCAATTTATCCTTTTGTTGTCTTATCAATCTTTTCATTTTCCAACCAAGGTGATTTCTTTGCATCATGCTTTTCCCCATGGAGAAATATATTTGTTTGCATACTACAATGAGCATAATATATAGTAAATGTACTTTCAAGTTATATTTTGGTTTGTTCTCATAATGACAACCCACTCTCTTCCCACAGATGGATGATCAAGCACTAACAGAAGTGATGAAAAAGCTCTTCAAGAACTATAAGAAATGGTGCAAATACCTTGGAAGAAAGAGTAGTCTCTGGTAAGGAAATCTTGGACACTATATTTGATTCTTTATAATTCCTGCAGGAGTAGCTAAATATGTAAACGTGGAAAGAATTTTTCAATCGTGGAAGCAACAAAGGGTCTCTTTATATTCTTCATGAGCAGGGAATTAAATTTATTCTTTGTGCCTAAATGTTTATGCAAACTCTGCTTGTAGGTTGCCAACTATACAGCAGGAAATGCAACAGCGCAAACTATTGTATATGGCCCTGTATCTTCTAATCTGGGGCGAAGCAGCGAACTTGAGATTCATGCCAGAGTGCCTCTGCTACATTTATCATCATGTATGTTTCAGTTTGCAAAGTCTTCTGTAGTTTGTGCGTGATTCCTGTCTTTTCTAAACTTGTCCGCCAGTGATAATATTATGCTTTACTGTGCTCTTTTGTCCTTGGAAGTTTTATCTTTTGTCATTAATTTTTTTCTGCTAAGGAGAGTTAACTTGCAAGCTCAATAATAAACCTTCATCGACTCTGATTTTGAGGCGAAACATGTGTATTATGTTCTGATGATAAAGTGCCGGTTGATATCCTTGGTAATTAGAATTTTAGTATGATTCAGTGATGGGTAACAGGCTTGCTTTTTTTAATGCACCGATTTTTTGGTATTATGCATTCTTGAATGTGTTATTTATATACTTGCTGCTCTATTTCATGGTTCCGCAGATGGCATTTGAACTCTATGGTATGCTGGCTGGGAATGTTAGTCCCATGACTGGGGAAAATGTGAAACCAGCTTATGGAGGGGAGGAAGATGCATTCTTGAGGAAAGTTGTGACTCCTATTTATGAAGTGATTGCAGTGGTATGGCCTAAATTTTGAGTTTTTCGTTCTGGTTTTAACATTTCTTGCTTGTTATTATTTGTTCTTATGTAATCTTACTATATGCAGGAGGCTCAAAGGAGCAAGAAGGGGAAGTCCAAGCACTCCCAGTGGAGGAACTATGATGATTTGAATGAATACTTTTGGTGATATTTCTATCTACCTGCTTTCACACGGTCTTCATAAGTGGTTTTTATGGTTAGTTTAATATGGTTTCTACATTGCAGGTCTGTTGATTGTTTCCGATTAGGCTGGCCTATGCGAGCTGATGCTGATTTCTTTTGTCTGCCTGTTGGTCAGCCCAGTACAGAAAAAGATGGGGTACACAATAACTACACATCTTCTCTGTTATCGTATATTTATTTATTTTCCAGGAGGTGTTGTGATATTTGGTACTGGGAACTCTAATCTCTTGCTTCCGTTTGTTTGATCATATATTACAGGATAACAGCAAGCCTGCTGTTGCTAAGGATAGATGGGTGGGGAAAGTTAATTTTGTTGAGATTCGTTCCTTCTGGCATGTCTTCAGAAGCTTTGATCGAATGTGGAGCTTCTATATTTTATGCCTTCAGGTATTACTTTCCCTTAGTTTTCACTGCTCCTATTTATGCAATTTCTCACAAGATATGACGCTGATGATAATATTTGGAAGGCCATGATTATAATGGCTTGGGATGGCAAAGAACCAAGTTCAGTCTTCAATGCTAATGTATTCAAGAAAGTTCTGAGTGTGTTTATCACAGCTGCAATAATGAAGCTTGGACAAGGTTGGTCAATGTCATTGTTCAATACTTTCACAAGTTTACTCGAGTGCTGAAAGCTCATGTACTAAAACTATTTGTGCAGCTGCTCTTGATGTGATCCTTAGTTTCAAAGCTCGTCGAAGCATGTCACTACATGTTAAACTAAGATACATCCTGAAGGTGGTCTCTGCTGCAGCATGGGTTATTATTCTGCCTGTTACTTATGCTTACAGCTGGAAAGATCCTCCAGCATTTGCCAGAACTATCAAGAGTTGGTTTGGGAATACCATGCATTCACCTTCACTATTTATATTAGCTGTGGTTTTCTATTTATCGCCCAATATGCTTGCGGCTGTACTGTTTCTCTTCCCTCTGCTACGTCGGTTTCTTGAGAGGTCCAACTACAGAATTGTAATGCTAATGATGTGGTGGTCTCAGGTATTCCTCTATTCACTCATTTTGTGTTTTTGCATAACAAAATAACAGAAAAACAATCATTACCTTGTAATTTGTATTATTGCTGACATGACCGTAACTAACCTTATTTTATTTCACCTTGTAGCCTAGACTCTATGTTGGCAGAGGAATGCATGAGAGCGCATTTTCCCTCTTCAAGTAGGGAGTCTGTTTGTGACACATACATCATTGGATTTTAGTTACTGGCGCAAGTCTGAGTCATCAGTTCACTTATGTCTTTCTTCCTTTTTCTTTCGTAGATATACCATGTTCTGGGTGTCGCTTATTGCCACAAAGCTGGCGTTCAGTTACTATATTGAGGTACATGTTTCTCATATCTAGTTCTGGTAACCATTAACTGCATGCTGTGAGAAGAATAACATTAGTGATAAACTGAATGCTCACAGATCAAGCCTTTAGTTGCTCCAACACGAGACATTATGAGGGCCCGTGTGACTAATTTTCAGTGGCATGAGTTCTTTCCTCGGGGTAATGCACTTTTCCACATACACTACATAACTACTGGAATGAAAATAGATTATTTGTTAAACACCATCCCTATTTTATTTGTGCAGCCAAAAACAATATTGGTGTCGTTATTGCCCTCTGGTCCCCTATTATTCTGGTAAGCATGATCATGTTGAACATGTCTCCATGTCTTCTCTTGCTGTTGCTAATTTTAAATTTTGGTACATCCCGCTGTAGGTATATTTTATGGATAGTCAGATTTGGTATGCTATATTTTCCACATTGTTTGGAGGTATATACGGTGCATTCCGTCGCCTTGGAGAGGTATGCTTTTTAAGATAATCTGACTGAAGCTGAGTTATATAAATTTAAGTTACATTGTTGATCTCTAAATCCTTACGTTTTTCATCTGTTACAGATTCGTACACTGGGAATGCTTAGATCACGGTTTGAATCACTGCCTGGAGCTTTTAATAACCGCTTAATACCCGATGGAATGAACCAGCAAAAGAAGAAGGGATTAAGGGCAACTTTATCGCACAACTTTACGGAGGATAAGGTTCGTTGAGTGAACTGCTATCATGAACGGTTCTTCTCGTTGATTGCTTGTATTGTAACTGAATATTTTACTTCAGGTACCTGTTAACAAAGAGAAAGAGGCTGCTAGATTTGCACAGTTGTGGAACACAATAATCAGTAGTTTTAGAGAGGAGGATCTTATAAGTGATAAGTAAGTTTTGTTAATTTTGTATGCAACATATCTAGCTGGAAAAAAACTATGTGGAATTCAGCATTTTAAACTATTGTTATACATTTTGGACTATTCTTAGGGAGATGGATCTGTTGCTTGTTCCATATTGGGCTGACCGTGATTTGGATCTCATACAGTGGCCTCCATTTTTATTGGCTAGCAAGGATTGTTTTCACATCAACACATTGGAATTTAATCTTTAGGATTTTTTGATTTATGATATTTGGCTGTAGATTCCAATAGCATTGGATATGGCAAAAGACAGTAATGGGAAGGACAGAGAGCTGAAGAAGAGGATTGAGAGTGACTCTTATATGAAATGTGCTGTCCGTGAGTGCTATGCTTCATTCAAGAATATCATAAAGTTTCTGGTTCAGGGAAACCGTGAAAAAGAGTAAGTTGCGTTGAGTTATTTGAGTGCTTGCTTTTGTTTCTTAGATATCTGCTTCTGATTTTGATAATAGCAAGGTAGCACCGTTACCACACTTTATTATGGCTAATTTATATCTTGATGTCTCAGGGTGATAGAGATTATATTTGCCGAGGTTGACAAACATATAGACACAGGTGATTTGATTCAAGAATACAAGATGAGTGCTCTTCCTAGCCTCTATGACCACTTTGTCAAGCTGATCAAATATTTGGTAATGTTCTTTCTGTGGTACTGTTTCTTTGTTTAGTTTTAGTTTTCTTTTTCCTTCTAATATACTGAATGTGGCACTTGATCCTGTCTTTGTTTTCTTATCCCTTGTAGCTAGACAACAAGGAGGACGATAGAGATCACGTTGTAATTCTCTTCCAAGACATGCTGGAAGTTGTAACAAGAGACATTATGATGGAGGATTACAATATATCAAGGTTGGCAAGTTTCTAGTGCAATGTCTTGTGATATGAACATCAGAATCTTATATATTAAGTTGCCTATGTAGCTTGGTAGATTCGAGTCATGGTGGCACTTGGCATGGGGGAATGATCCCTCTCGAACAACAATATCAGCTGTTTGCATCTTCAGGTGCCATTAGATTTCCTATTAAACCAGTAACAGAAGCTTGGAAAGAGAAGGTTGTGCCAGATTGGGTTATAGATATAAGTTATATTCCTTCATTCTTCGTATCTGTGCTCAAAATGTTAATGTCTCTATGTGCAGATCAAACGGCTATATCTTTTGCTGACTACTAAAGAGTCTGCTATGGATGTCCCCTCTAACTTGGAAGCAAGAAGGCGGATCTCTTTCTTCTCAAATTCATTGTTCATGGACATGCCTACGGCACCTAAAGTTCGCAACATGCTATCATTTTCGTAAGCCTTTTCTGGTCTTTTTTTTTTATTTAAATATGAATACACTACTTGGAATATATATGCTCACATATTGTTGGAAGATGTTTGGTTCTCCTGAAATTCCAGTTAAACATATTGTGTGAAGTTGATAGTGTCCTTAAGTCTTACGATGAGAAAAATAAGATTAGAACTGTTTTGTCATGTCTATTGTCACTGGTTTATAATCCTAATGAGGTATGTTTGCATTGTAGTTTTTAGTAACTGAACTTGTTGGTGTTGGTTTGTTATTTTTAATTCATTGCTTTTATTGAAGTTTTTCGTAACTTAATTGGATATTTTCTCTCTCTTTGTTATTCTAGTGTTTTGACTCCATATTACACTGAAGAGGTCCTCTTCTCCTTGACTGACTTGGAAACGCCAAATGAAGATGGTGTTTCGATCATCTTTTACCTACAAAAGATTTTTCCAGGTCATTTATATTTACATTCTCTGTTAAGTTGTAGCCTATATTTTTGAATATCGTCTTGGACCTGACTTTTTATCTCTAGATGAATGGAACCATTTCCTCGAGCGGGTAAAGTGCTCAAGTGAAGAGGAACTTAAAGAGTCTGATGAATTAGAGGAGGAACTTCGTTTATGGGCTTCATATAGGGGGCAGACTTTGACTAGAACTGGTGTGTACTTTTGGTTAATTTTCTATCCAGTGAAATATTAGATTGATACAATATATATTTGTTGTTAATCTTTTAATCTTTTTTGCAGTAAGAGGAATGATGTACTATCGAAAAGCATTGGAACTTCAGGCATTCCTTGACATGGCTATGCACGAAGGTGTTCTTCTCGAATTTATATCATACGACAAAGGGGCATACATTAATTCCCACAACTGATTATTGATGCTGAATTTTGTTTCTCCAGATTTGATGGAAGGTTACAAGGCTGTTGAACTAAATTCAGAGAACAATTCAAGAGGCGAAAGATCGCTCTGGGCACAGTGCCAAGCTGTTGCTGACATGAAGTTTACATATGTTGTATCATGTCAACAATATGGTATTCATAAACGATCCGGTGATCCTCGTGCGCAGGATATATTGAGGCTTATGACAAGGTGTGCAGAATAATCCTATTTTGTTGTCTTTTCTTTAACCTGTTTGTAACTTATGGCTTTGCTTACATTTGGCAGATACCCTTCACTCCGTGTTGCGTATATTGATGAGGTCGAAGAACCAGTGAAAGACAAGTCAAAGAAAGGGAACCAGAAAGTGTATTATTCTGTGTTGGTAAAGGTGCCTAAGTCAACTGATCATTCCAGCATAGCACAAAATCTGGACCAGGTAATGTAAAGAAGCCTAACATTTTTCTCATGTTGTTTATTGTGCAATTTATTAGTCTTGCGAATGTTGAAACTTTTTACTGTGATTTTCTTAGTGTGAATGCTGAACTTTATGGCCTAGAAGGATTACTTAATTGGGAGCCAAATTATTTTTTACTGTTATATATGCTATCTCATGTTAGATTTACTTATTGTTGTCTTGACTCTTACATGGATATGTATATTGACATTTCTCTGCCTTCTAGGTTATCTATAGGATTAGGCTTCCTGGACCTGCTATTCTTGGAGAGGGAAAACCAGAAAACCAAAATCATGCGATCATTTTTACTCGTGGAGAAGGTTTACAGACAATCGACATGAATCAGGCATGCACATGTCCTTTTCAGTCAGCTTTCTAGTTATCTCAACGCTCCAACTTGAAATTAAGTTACCCATGATGTCATTTGATTCAGGATAATTACATGGAGGAAGCCTTAAAGATGAGGAACTTGCTTCAAGAATTTCTTACAAAGCATGATGGTGTGAGGCACCCATCAATTCTTGGACTCAGGGAACATATATTTACTGGATCGTGAGTATTTCAGCAGCACTTTCATTTATTTTGTCTCTTTCATTTCTCTTTGGCTCTCTCTAAGAACTATTGGTGTTGGCACTTTGCAGTGTTTCCTCCCTTGCGTGGTTCATGTCAAATCAAGAGACTAGTTTTGTTACCATTGGTCAGAGATTACTGGCAAATCCTTTGAGGTCAGTGTGTTTCCTGAAAACAACTGTAGTGATGATTGCCCATATTTTTCTTTGTTATCATTCCGGAAACAAAATTCATCGTTCTCTTGCTCCTATATAGGGTTCGTTTCCATTATGGTCATCCAGATGTGTTTGATAGATTGTTTCATCTAACAAGAGGTGGTATTTGCAAAGCATCCAAGGTAATCAACCTCAGTGAAGATATATTTGCAGGTATATTCTACTCTTGCGGAGGACTATCTGTTTCTTTCATTGACTCTTAAGTGATGTCCTCGCTGATGAATTGCTACTGTTTTGTATTGAGCAGGATTCAATTCTACGCTTCGTGAAGGAAATGTTACCCATCATGAATACATACAAGTTGGTAAAGGGAGAGATGTTGGTCTAAATCAAATCTCTATGTTTGAGGCCAAGATTGCTAATGGCAATGGAGAACAGACATTAAGTCGAGACATTTACAGGCTTGGACACCGTTTTGACTTTTTCCGAATGATGTCATGTTACTTCACCACTGTTGGCTTTTACTTCAGCACCCTGGTATTATTTCGTTCTGTTTTGGTTAAACCAACTACCACACAACTAGTTCAGATCTGATTCATTCTCCACTGTTTTCACAGATTACAGTTCTCACTGTCTACATCTTCCTTTATGGGCGTCTCTATCTTGTTCTGAGTGGGCTCGAACAAGGATTAAGTACACAGAAAGGCATCCGAGACAATACACCTTTGCAAGTAGCTCTTGCATCACAGTCTTTTGTTCAGATTGGTTTCCTGATGGCTTTACCTATGCTTATGGAAATTGGATTAGAGAGGGGTTTCAGGACTGCCTTGAGTGAATTTGTGCTGATGCAGCTTCAATTGGCGCCGGTGTTCTTTACGTTCTCTCTTGGTACAAAGACCCACTACTATGGAAGGACGTTACTTCATGGCGGTGCCAAGTACAGGTCCACAGGCAGAGGGTTTGTTGTCTTTCATGCCAAGTTTGCGGATAACTACAGACTCTATTCCCGGAGCCATTTTGTAAAGGGGCTTGAAATGATGCTGCTGCTCGTGGTGTATCAAATTTTTGGAAGTGCTTACAGAGGCGTCTTTGCATATCTTTTGATCACCATATCTATGTGGTTCATGGTGGGGACTTGGCTTTTTGCTCCCTTCCTCTTCAATCCTTCTGGTTTTGAATGGCAGAAAATTGTTGATGATTGGACTGATTGGAACAAATGGATAAACAACATCGGGGGTATTGGTGTCCCGGCAGAAAAAAGTTGGGAATCATGGTGGGAGGAAGAGCAAGACCATCTCCGTTATTCCGGAAAGCGTGGTATAGTTGTCGAGATTTTGTTATCCCTGCGGTTCTTTATCTATCAATACGGGCTTGTTTATCATCTCTCGATTACAGAGAAGACTAAAAACTTTCTGGTATGTAACAAAACTTTTCAGAATGTCAGCTTTCTTAATTGTGGTATCTTCGATTTCAATGACTAATTCTCTTGTTAACTCAGGTTTATGGAGTATCATGGCTGGTGATTTTCTTGATATTGTTTGTGATGAAGGTGAGTTTACTTGACATACCAATCTCTTGTTAATTACGAGGATAATCGTCAATACAATCATAATATCTTTTTGTTGCTCGTCTCAGACTGTTTCGATTGGAAGGCGGAAGTTCAGCGCGAGTTTCCAGCTGGTGTTCCGGTTGATAAAGGGGCTAATATTCTTGACATTTATAGCAATTATTGTGATATTGATCACACTTGCTAAAATGACGATACAAGACATTATTGTGTGCATCCTTGCCTTTATGCCGACAGGCTGGGGTATGCTCTTGGTAAGTAAAAGGAAAAAGCTAATATTAAAATGGTGAGTGTGAGTGTGTGTGGATATAACAACAAGACAAGTAATTGATGTGTGTCTATGTTTGTAGATTGCGCAAGCGTGTAAACCGGTGGTTCATAGAGCAGGATTCTGGGGATCAGTGAGGACACTAGCTCGTGGATACGAGATAGTAATGGGACTGTTGCTGTTCACGCCAGTAGCGTTCTTGGCTTGGTTTCCGTTTGTGTCCGAGTTCCAAACGCGAATGCTCTTCAATCAAGCTTTCAGTAGAGGTCTTCAGATCTCTCGTATCCTTGGTGGACATAGGAAGGATCGTTCTTCTCGAAACAAGGAATGAATCATCATCATCATCACTCCTTCTCCTCCCACTTCAGTCTGAAATGCAGGGATGTGTAATGTCATTTTCTTCTTGTTGGCATAAAAGTAATATGGATCGATTAGTGTTAAATTCTCTTAATTGTAGTACTTAACATATTGCGTAGTCGTAGGTTAAGAAAACATTGTAGTATGTCTTCCTAAGCTATACTGAGTAATATTTCAAAGTTAAAAAGGAAGAAAGAAAGAAAAAATCTCATTGTTTGTATAAAACATTTAAAGTTAGGGCAAAGAAGAATAGCAATCTTCGCTTGGCTTACAAGTTACAAGGAGCCTTTACTTCGAGCGGAGATTTCGATCAATCCTCTTCTTAATGGGCCGACACAAAAGCCCACAAGCCTCTACGGTGCGTGAGATTTTTATTTTTTTAATTAATTTAAAAAGACTCGAAGCAGCAACGTGGCGAGCATCGGTAGCTCCACGACATATGTACGAGAATGATGATAATTTTTTGTCATGGCTCGTTCCAGCCTGTTAAACGGTAGTCTGTGTCCGTACAGATTAAAGCTGAAGGGGAAATTAGTAAAATGACGGATTTACCCATCCTGATCCAAAATAAAACGAGGGTAAAACCGGAACTTTCTTCTTATTAGACGACACAAACAACAACACCCCCTCGAGTCTCGTCATCACTCGTCTCTTCCACAGAGAGGTTTTTGCTTTTCGAAAATGGCGGCGATGAAATACAAAGGAAGCGTTTTTATCATCATCATCCTTCTTCTTTCTTCGTCACAGCTTTCTCACTCTTCTTCAACAAAATGTAAGTCGACTACTCTTCATAATAGTTTCATCTTTTCAATATCGTTTGGTTACAAAATATTGACTCTTTTCTGTTTCTTTTTACTGTTTCTAGCCTTCTTTTGGTTAGGAGAAACACAAGATATGAAACCCATGAAAAAGGTAATATATTTCTTCCTTGTAATAGAAACACAATGATTTTTGTCTTAAAAAGGTGACTGATTTTTAATGCAACAAAAAAGGAAGAAACTTTTTTGTATTTGGTATTCGTTTTGTTATACATGTTCGTAAGGAAAAAAAAAAGAAATGATTTTTGGAAATTAAAAACAGGAGAAGGAGATTGTTGGAGAAAGCTATGAAAGATCAGCTAATGAAGTTGAAGGAAGACAAGTTCCAACTGGATCCGACCCACTTCATCATAACCAAATTCCATTTATTTCTTCTACTTCTCCATAGATTTAATTTGTTTCTTCTTTACATCTCTGTGTTTCTCATTATTGACAGATTAGTTTATAACACTTGTTCACATTATTCCAGTTTTGGGGGTTTTTGCTCATCCGAATGTTAAATTTTTATTTCAGTTTTCTTTAAAATGATTAACTTCGTTAATGTATATAGAGTTTCAAATTGAAGAACGTATGAAATCAATTTTTGTCATCATCTTGAGAAATGTTGTAGCCAAGATTTTTTTGTATATGTTTTTAGCTAGATGCCAAAACGTTTATTATTTGTACGACAATAATGATGATTATTTAATTTGTTGACCTTAAATCTTGGTTAAAACTTTAAATTGCATACCTAAATATTGGTCAAAACTTTAAATTACTGACCTTAGAAAATGGTCAAATTTTAAGTCTAAAGTAAGTCATTGCAGAGTAAATGGAAACCAATTAAAGAGAATTCCACCTACTTTATCAGACTATGAACATAGAATTAAAGTAGAAATCATAATTTGAAACTTATAATTGATATTTGCTCACTATATTTTGAACAAAAATCATGTGAAAGAAATAAAAAGGTAGTTTTAGAAAATGTGGTTCATACTTCATAGTGCAAATTATGATGATTAAAACTTATTTTTTAATATTTTATTTTTATTTTTAGTTTAATCTAGCTTGATAAACCAAAAACTATACACTGTTAAGTTACATGTTTGGTAGATAAAACACATATTGCCAAAGTCGAACTAGCATTCTATAGAATTGAACTAGTTTCTTTTGGCGCGGCACACAAAAATAAAACAATACACAGTTAAATTAGTTTGTTTTGGCGCGATAAACAAAAACAAAATATTATACCGTTAAACTAGTTTGTCTTCGCGCGAAATTTTTTTTTTGTTTGCTGACATAAAATACATATTGCCATATACCGTTAAATAAAACAATAGACCGTTATATTAGTTTGTTTTGGCGCGGTAAACAAAAACAAAATATTATACCGTTAAATTAGTTTATTTTTGCGCGAAAAACTTAAATAAAATTTTTTATTTTTAGTTTGCTGACATAAAATACATATTGCCAATATACCGTTAAATAAAACAATAGACCGTTATATTAGTTTGTTTTGGCGCGGTAAACAAAAACAAAATATTATACCGTTAAATTAGTTTATTTTTGCGCGAAAAACCTAAATAAAGATTTTCATCTTTTGTTTGCTGATATCAATTGCATAAAATTTAATTTTCTTTTTCCCCATTAGCTAGTCATTCATTATGTGAATCATATAAGCTCCATATAGTTAATTCCCCCAAATTCTCTTTGATAATATAGAAGATTTTTTTTATAGTTTCTTAAACAAGCGCCTTAAAACGGAGCACAAGTTAGGCACGTGACGAATACCCCCACTAGCCTTATAAATACCTTCCCTTGTTCTCACTCTTAATCCAGTACAGATTCTTCTGCGGCGCGTAGCGATTTTTGAAGTGAAGGCTATGGCTAATCTTCCTCCTTCCCTCTCCTCCAAATCCGCCGCTGCTTTCACCGGAGCTTCTTCCTCCAACGATCAGAACTTGTCGGCGGCGGAACAGTTGGTTCAGGATCTCATCAAACCCGAATTCAGAGAAAATGCTCTTCTCGTGTTGTCTAAGGTCTTTTTTTTTTTTTTTTTCCCTTTCTCTACGGAATTCGACTTCGCTTCTGTGTGGATTACGAGTTTTTGATCGTTTTCTGCGTTTTAATCGAAGGAAAATTTTGAAGTTCTTCGGGTGTGAATCTCTGGGACATGCTTTAGGATTAGTGACTCTTTTTCTTTTTTCTGGCTGCAAATTTTTTTGAGAGATTTTTTGTCGGATAATCTTTGGGGACTGCCTGATGATCCGATGATAATGATTATCGAGAGTGATTGAGCCATTGTTTCCCTATCTCTGTTGTGAACACTTTGGTATACGATAATTCTTTACTGAAAAACTTAAAAATCGGTTTTGAGGTTCCTGATTTTGAGTTTGATTGTGACTTGAGGATACTTTGGTGTGTATATATGTTCTTCTTCTCACTGAAATTCATGTGTATGATCAGTAATTTAACCTCTGTCTTGTGTTTTTATTTTCTTTCGTTTTTTTCAGAAGAGAGAGATCTTTAATGATTTGGCTCCGCTTTTATGGCATTCTGCTTGTACCATTCCTGTTCTTCTACAGGTACTCTCTCCATGTTCGCTGCTCTAATTTTGGCACTTGTTCCTTTATTCTTCAATGGAAATGATTTATTTCTTTATGGCTTTTCTATATACTGCTGTGCTGTCTTTTAAAACTTTAACGTTTACGATTTGATGTACACCGTATTGGTTAAGATCTAGTCGTTTTCTATCTTACCTATTTTCAGGAGGTTATCGCAGTTTACCCTGCCTTGTCTCCTCCAACTTTGACTGCTGCTCAATCGAATAGGGTTTGCAATGCGCTTGCGCTTCTTCAGGTGCATAAAATCTTGTCAATTTTATCATTGCTTTTGGAGAATGACATATGTATGTTTCTATTTGGAAGACTCTAATTTCTATTGATTTAACCCTTTCTTTTTTAAATCCAGTGTGTTGCTTCTCATGCTGAAACCAGAGCGTTGTTCCTTAAAGGTACATTCCTATGCCCGCAAACAATTACAAGAAAGTTCTGGTTTATGTAGTTGTAGATTTATTGTTTTGCTGGAAGCTTATGTTTCAACTCGCCAATTCTTCCATAGTTCTCATTAAAATTATTACCGTTGTTTGCTCTGTGACTGATGTAGACGTTTAGATTACATTAGCTGATGACCCAAACTGTCTACCAAAACTAGTTTAAAGAGTCACATTGTTGGTCTCTTTTTAATTGATCATATTTATTGGACGTGTGTGCTAATAATTTACTTAAAACTTAAAAGTCAGTTGCTTTTCAAAATACAGCTCAGATACCATTGTACCTCTATGCTTTCTTGAATACATCAAGCAACTCAAGACCCTTTGAGTACCTGCGGCTGACTAGCTTGGGGGTTATTGGTGCACTTGTCAAGGTATGTCTTGATTATGAGTTTTGTTTCCTCGTCTAGTTATAAAAGCTGTGTTTATGTCAATGAGGCATGAAGTTAAATACCACATCGTTCTGGTAAATATTTAGTTTTCATTTGAGAAACAAACAATTTAGCATGCTAACACCTTTGAGTAAATATTGTAATGACATCATAGAATCATTTTTTTTCTTATTGATGTTGATGTTGCAACATTGTTCATTTGGTTTGTTAGGTTGATGATACAGAAGTGATCAGATTCCTTCTTCAAACTGAAATTGTCCCATTGTGCCTCAGAACAATGGAAAATGGCACCGAGTTATCAAAGACTGTAAGTTTGTCTATTTTCAGATGCTAATCTTTAGATTCACATGCTTGAAACATGTATACCAAGTTTTCTATCAGTTATCACAGCCATTTACATATGTCTGAAATCGTTGCTTCATACAAATAACTCGTATAAGTATTGTTTCTGCAGTTGGTAATTCTGATTGGTTATTGGGCATACATACACAAATCACCTGATTGATGTTTTTTTTTTTGAACCGGTTATGTTAGGTTGCTACGTTTATTGTTCAGAAAGTTTTGCTGGACGACATTGGGCTTGAGTACATGTGCACCACAGCAGAGAGATTCTTTGCTCTGGGTCGGGTTTTGGGAAATATGGTTGCTTCACTTGCAGAAACACCTTCTCCTACTGTTAGGCTGCTAAAGCACATCATACGTTGTTATCTCCGCTTGACAGATAACCCCAGGTCCAACATTTATCCCTTTTACTTCATTTGAAAACAAATTTATATACACTCGTGCTTACACGATACCAATTATTTAACATGCAGGGCCTGCGATGCACTCGGAAGCTGCCTCCCAGATCTTCTGAGGGATCCCAACTTCAGCAGTTGTCTCTATGTAAGTCTTATATCTTTTTGATAGCATCATAACCGGATATTATTGATGCGGATACTAAATTGTTGTCTATCGGTTTTATTGTTATCTTCTCTCAATCATTTTGGTACTTGAGACTTAACTGTTTTAAGCTAAATCTGCTTGCTTACTTTGACAGGATGATCAAGCTGCAAAGAATTGGCTGCAGCAACTGATCCGCAACGTTAGTCTCGGCAGTAGGCTACCTCCTCGAGGAGGTCTCGATCATATGGCTATGCATTAAAAGTGAGGCGAAAACTGTTATTCATTGGACAGCAAAAGTTAGGCGAAATCAGAATTACAGATGAGGGTAAAAACCTCATAACCAGAGATTTTGAGTATGATGGATGGATATATGTAATTGGATTTCTAAACCGCCTTTGCGATTAATAACTAATATTCCATTTAAAAGACCAACATTGAAACCCAAGTTGTAGAAAACCAACAAACGTTTTTTCGAAAGCAAATGTAGATAATATGTCTATAATAGACTGTCAGATCTTGCAGGTAGCCTCCTGAAGAGATTGAGCGGCACAGATGGGAGCTTGTGTCTGAATCTTGGATGCCTCAGCACATAGATCCCAGCAAGAAGTGCCACAACCTGAAACGGCGTAACGTACAACACAATAGCAGCTATAAGACAGAAGAACACAAACAATGTGGTTGCCCTCGGGTCTCTCCAGCTCAGCAGCGATAAAAACCGTTCTCCCTGTGTTGCAAGATCGCCTATCACGGTCTGAACCCGTCCTGCTATGCTCCTGAGCCTGTCATACCTCATCCGCACAATCTCAGAGGACCGGGAAGTCGGGAAAGTATCAAACTCTTCATCGAGCTCGTCAGGGTGGACAGCGTCTGCGTGGGACAACCGTGTGTCCATGTGTGGTGGATGCCTTGGTCTCCACCGGAAATTCCATATCCCGATCAAGAAAAGGTACAAGAAAACCGTTGGGAGGATGAGTTCCGGGTAGAGAACTAAGATTATGAAAAGGACATGAATGAGGATTGTAGTTATTGGGTTTCTCCAGTTGCAGATCTGATCAAACCATTTGCCCACAGCAATGAGACCACTCAGAACACTCATGATTCTGAAAAAGTTAGCTTTACTCCTCCTCATGCTCCACATGTGGGAGTCAACATCGAGCATGTATTCTACAATCTCTTTGCGAAGAGGGGGCTCTGCTCGGTTCAGCCTCGCCGAGACAATGTTCATCGCCTGGTGCCTCAAGCTATCCAGTTGAAGAACCGATAACGGGTGAATGTAATGCATTTTGGGTAGTAATGGCTGGGAATACATATGAAGCATGTTGATGAGAGATAGGCAAGTGAACCGCACAGCTAACTGTATTTCGCCTGTTTTCTTGACCCCGGAAGGATGAAAGACGAGCAGCGGATATGAATGTGTGTAGATACGGTCAGCTTCAAGGGTCGAGAGACGGATTCTCACTTTCCCGATTCTCGTATCTTTTCCACTTCCTCCTGGAATGTGTCCATTGTCGAATGCTCCAAAAGTTATGACAGTGCAGGTATCAAACACTTCCCATGTGTACTGCTCGTTCCATTTAGGCGTAAAACTATCGACAATTGTCCTTGTTCTTATCCATTTCTGACCGTATTTAGCCACACAATACGCATCTGTTGTTCCCTTCCCGTCTTTTGTCTTCATTGGCATCAGTCCGTGAGCGCTTATGACCCCTACTTCAAGCACTCCAATGCTCGGTTTCCATAGCTGTTTTGCGGTTGGCCTTAGGTCGCTGCTGTAGTGAGTTGATTCATCAAGAACATGGTATCCGCCTTCAAGAAAGATTCTTAGATGAATCCTACTCGCGAATTTCACCTCTTTTCTCTCTCCCTCAACTATAATATGTTTCTCCAGGTTGTACCACCTCGAGTTAAGCGGCCTATGGTCTAACCTCCTCTGTACATTCTGCAACGGGATGGCACACCGGCCTAGCGTTTCATCTTTGTTCGGTGCAACCCTATCTTCAACCGCGAGAATCAACGCCTCCTCAAAAGGCTCAGCAACAACAAACATAAGATCTTCATTCCACATCGGATTCAATGTCTTGGTCTGAGAAATCCGCGTTCTTAGAGTCTGGTTTCCGAGCATTGCTTTCACGTAAACCTCAGGGAACTTGGTTTTATCATGAGGTATCAAATCTTGAGCCTCGATCACATTGACTCTTACATACCAAAGCTTTGGCGAAAGATAAACCTTTGATCTAATATTCCCCACACCCTCGGGTCCAACCGAGGTTGCATCTGAGTGCCAAGCATCAGAAAACGCTTCATCGGCTTGTGTCCCCATCCAAACAGCTAACATAAGCTCTCCTTTAGCCTTACGCCCGTGTCGATCCTCCAACCTATACCACTGAGGAGCCAGTGGACTATCAGGTGGAACTCGCTTAGGAATCTCATTAAGATCAAACATGATTCTACCAATCAAATCATCCAACACAACATCTTTGTCTTTCACTACAACCTCCAAGATTGATGCTTGGATCCTCTCCTTTGAAAAAGCAAAGACTTGCTTCCACTCTGGATTCGACTTCTTCTCGAAATGCTTAGTCATTCCTTTGTAGTTTCCAAGCCTTACTTCCACGTAAGGATCGCAACTACCGGTCACATCTTTCCCCGGTAACTCCTTCGCCTTCACGACCCGAACGTAGAGGTAATGCATCTGCTCAACCAAATCATAAGTGCAGGAGAGTTTATCACCTGTCACAGCTCCTGCACCAATCTTTGGTGAAGTCTCCTTCAGTGCAAACTCTATATTTGGACCAGGTTTCTGCATCTTGTCTGAATCTTCAAACTCTTGTGTGTTTTGAGATCCAAAAAACTTGTAGTAAGAAGCAGTTTCAGGGGAAGCTGCTTGGTTCTGTTATCTTAAGGCAACCTTCTGGTAAAAAAAAAACATAACAGAACAAGAATGGATTAGAGAGATTTTAACAGTTAACACACATATGGATACAACATATTAGTAACATAAACATCTCTCGAATCAAATTAATGAGCAAGGAGTTTAAGATCTACACTCTTCTGAGAATAAATATAACCAATGTGAAAAATGTTAATGGAGAAAATTAAAAAAAGGCAAATAGTATTATACTTTTGTTTATTTAAAATTTTATTTGGCATTCTTGTTGAAGTTTTCTCACCAAACAAGCAGCAACCAAAACCAAAACTGTTGACAAACAATTGTAAATTAATTTTATTTGGCATTCTCTTTCTTCAGTGACTTTTTCCTAGCTTTCTCCTAATCTGATCCAAACAAAGCTATTATCAAAAAAAAAAGAAACCCATTACTTTAAGAAAAGAAAGAAGAGTAAGCATGAAAGATCTATCTTAACCCAAAACAAAGAATTAATCTTTTGAGAGACAACTAAACCCCACAAGAAATGTTTTTGTTATAATGTCTTTTACTCTTTCACTATCGCTGTTACTTGAGCAACTGACCAAAACAACACTACAACTACACATAATATAATAAGTACAAATAAAAGAAAACCATTAATTTAATTTGGAACTAATTGAGTCATGGTAAAATGTACCTCAAGGGGGATTTAATGAAGAATAACTTGGAAACGCATTATTTTTGGTAAAGCTTAGAAGAAAACAAAGATGTTGAAAATGAGATTAAGAAGCAGAGTGAGTGAGTGAGCTTTTTAGATAGGTGAATGAAGAAGAGAGTGTACAGTAGAAATAGAATATTTGGGGACATGTGGATGCTAAGATCTGCTGCTTTTAGTGGACCTACACTTTTGACCTATTCTTTTTATTTTGTTAATTTCTTTTCTTAATTTTCTATATGCCACTTCCAAATTTTACTCTCTCCATGTAATTTTTAATTAGTTTATTTCCTAGTATTACATTTAATGTTTGAGTGTATCAATTGAATGAAATCAATGTTTGTTTCCCTGTCTACTGCTTGTTGAAAAGAGCAAATATGCTTTCTGTCTACAAACATTATACATTGTTTTCAACATTTTATTTCTATCTTGTTCAGAAGGAACATGACTAAATGATGAATAAATCATTCGTACAAAATATAGAAACCTCGTTTATATTTATTGTAATTGCAACATACATTTTGTAGATCAAATAGAAATACACAAACAAACCCACCTAAAGAGGCTAAACATCTAAACACAACCCAACCCTTAGAGCTATCTTCTTAAGAACTTTTTCTTATTTTCTTCAAATGTACTAAAGAAGTTTTTAAGTGTTACTTTTTCTTCAAGTTTGTACATTGAAGTACACATTGTATGTTTCATCTCTTAAGCTAAACAATGGCGATAACACAAAGTTCCTCTCTGTTCCGCTCATCACGAAACTCATAGGATTGTATTGACTTATTCCTGTCCTTAACCTAAAGCTTGCTGCCTGTTTAAACTTCTCATCACTCGCATCTGAATCACATTCAAGCTTCAGTTTGATTCCCGGTTTCGGGGTTTGATCGCTGTACACAAAACAACCCTTTTTGCTCTCTAGTCTTAACGACACACTTCCTGGCTTCCCGTCGACTCCAGGTACTAACCGAAAGCTAGAAGCTTCTTTGTCTGTAGAAGATGAATCTTGAACCGCAAGGGAGTTGTCAGTTCCTTGCATCACAAGCATGCCAGGGAAATCAAACGGTTCCACCATGACCTGGCTTCCAATGAGCTCCTCTGGACCCGAAATCCGGACTTTCAAAGCATCAGTCACGAGCCTAAAAGTCGCCCCAACAGCTTCTTGTGTCCCTGGTCCAGGCGATACTTCCATAGTGATGGTTCGGTTTCTGTTTGACAACACGTAGGATACGTTTCCAGATTGTTGAGAGAGTGTGACAAGGTGGCTGTTATGAGTTTCAGGTATAGGGTTTATCCATTTTCCAGCTTTAGCCTGAGTTGTGATGCTCCATTCCCTGCTCGTATGTCCGGCTAACAAGTAGGGGCCATAGAGTATAGCCTGAAGAGATGAGTACTCCGGTCGATCATCTGAAATACTCACAAAAAAAGGGAAATAAACTCAAATCAGTTTCTGTTGTTATTGCTTTGTCAAAACAGAGTTTTTATAGTGACATAAGAAGATTCAGAACAGTGTCTATACCTTTTATAGCTTCGGTTCTGATACTCAACGGTAGCTCCATCGTTACTTGATCGCCGGATTTCCAGCTCCGTTTGAGTGATAGGAAATTACCTACAAAGAAAAAGGCAGGTCCAGTGTGATTCTCATATGTCAAAACAGATTCTGCTTTTAGAATCTAAAATCCTTTTTTTTTATATTCTGGTTACAGTACAAAATGCACAAATCACCTGAAGCTGGTACTTTGAGGGGTTGTCCATTCAAAGATACTTTGGCACCTTCAGAGTTTGTCCAAACTGGAATTCTTAGATTCAAAGTGGCCATTTCCTGCAAGAAAGTTGGATCCATTAAAATCTCTATCCACTTGAATGGGTTGCATCTGGTTTCTGCCAAAGTTTACCTCTTTGGAAGAAGAGAAAGTGAATGTCACACGCATGAACGGATCCCACGACACAACAGGCTTGACTTTCTGAGATAGCGAAAGACCGGCAGACTTCCAATCAAGCGAGCTTGATATATATTGGGTGACATAAAGAGCTGGAGATTCCCCATCTTCTTGAAAATAAATAGAATCTCCCAGCTTTGAGAAGGATTCAATCCCTGTGGACAGATACAAAACACACAAAAAAACTCTCAAAATATATCTGATTTTTGTATGTTTAACACAAAGTATGATTGAGGTTAAACATTACCAGTGCCATAGCAACACCAGAAGGCATCATAAGGTGTTCCCCAACCATGATAAGTCACAGCCTTAGAAACACCTCTACCTAATGGGAGCATGTAGATCATCAGTCCAGGCTGGGTTCCTCTTTGAATTCCGAGCACACCGTTTGTCAAAGCCCGCTCGTAGTAGTCTGCATAGCTAACTTCTTTTGTCCACCTGAATAGATTCCTAGAGACCTGAAAGTGTTGAAGTTTTGATAATGCTACCTTGGGCAAGTAAAAGGAGGAAGACTATAATTTAAAATCCTACCTTGAGCATGTTATAAGTAGTACATGATTCCTCATTTTCGGTTTGCAGCGTAGTCGCCATTCTCTTTGGATCTTGCCTGATGTTAACATTTCCAAGTATGTGATTAAGAGGTAAAACATGTTAAATGAACCAAACTCTAAAGTCAGGTAGTGTTAGTACCAGAACTCACTGACTGATGTTCCTCCAGTTGCATAGCTGTGAGAAGCATTGACGATATCCATAAAAAACTTCGAGATTTCCTGAAAAATGCAGAATTCAGAATCAAGAGAACCAATTTTTTCTTTAATAAATCTCACACTTTAGACGGTTATGCTCCAATACCTTATGGAGTGGATCCCCAGTGATCTCATACCGGAGTTGAGATCCAACAACAATGGGAATATGCGTGTTAGAGTGGAAGCCGCTTATATCATCAGCCTGAAAGAGAGCATGCAATATTCTGATATCTTACCATTCAAAACTATTCAAGCTAATCATCAAGTAAACTACCTGAATCGCGAGCACCCCTAGAAAGCAAGGCTTGTCAAAGAGATGCGCGAGCAACAAATACTTGGAATCACCCTGCAAAGTCCAATAACTATGATATGAAGCAAAGCTAGATAGAAATCTAAAGAGCATTTTTTGGAGAATCTGATAATATTTGAACCCACAGTGATGCTGAATAGCTGATAAAGAACATCATTCATGCCACCAGTCTCTTCGTTTAGTGATTGCCAGTGTCGTTCAACGCTGTACTTCCTTATCACATTACGAACACGGCCATAGAAGTAATCAGCCATCCAGCTTGCCATTTTCAGAGCTTGATTGTTCTCAGCCAACTTGTATTGATCTACTAGACCGGCTAAAATCTGTCGAAATTAAGAAAAAGTTGAACTCTTTTTGCAAAACACAAGCATCTTTATCTACATTATATATGACTCAAACGAGTATCACCTTGTGAATGGTGTAGTAAGGAGCCCAGACAGGAGTTACAGCTTCGAACCGGTCGAAAAAACTGCTAGGAAAAGCAGAGAGATATCCTGTGCCAAGTTTCTGTTGGCAATCCGATAGAGCTGAGACGAGAGCTGACATTTTTGCCTTGAGAGTATCATTATGAGTACTTGCCCACATGTAAGCTGTTGCACTCAAATAGTGACCTTCAACACAAACATTCAGATTTTATGAGCCATTATAGGTGAAGCCTTAAAGGTCAATCCTTTAAGAATCTATGCAAAGTAAAGGTAATTCCTTTAAGAGTCTATGCAATCTAAAAGGTAAAATCCTTCAAGGGTCTAAGCAATCTATTTCAAACATCAAATCTCAATCCTTTTCTTACATACTATAAAAACATGGATCAAGAAACTGTAATGAATTGGGGAAAAGAGGCAGCTTTATACCGACGAAATGGCCACGGAGTTCACTATCTGGTCGCTCCCATCCTCCATAGTAATTTCCTGGAGCATCAAGACCAGCTGCTTTACGGAAGCTCCATGTCAAAGCATCAACATCCAACATCAATAGATACTCAAGGTTTGTCTGCTGAGCCCTCCAATGGAAGGAGCTTGGATCCAACCTAACATCATGCAAAGAAACATCCTTGAGAAAGTTACCAGAGTCGTTGTTGGAGTTCTTGATGTTCCTATACATGATAGTCCAACCATATTCATCTTCCTCTTGTCTCAACATCTTCCTTGGCAACAAACTAGACCAAGCAGAGTCATCAGTTGGTGTTAAGTGGTAATGAGAGAACATCTCTGTCTTCAAAGTTTCGTTCTTCGATTGAAGAAGGTCGTAACGGAAAGTATGAGAAGAGAGCTGCGTAGGAGTGTTTGTACACTCTTTTGCATCTGTTACAACAAGAACAAAGCTTATACACAATAATAACAGAGCAATGGTACAAGATTTCATCATCTTGTCTTAACAAGAAACAAAAACTCAAGATTCTTGTAATAATGATTCAAATCCAAAAACCCAAAACCCCCAAAACTCAGATTTCCAACAAGAGAATGAAAGAGACTCAAAGAACCATTAAACAGTTAATGAGAGAGTTCGTTGTAATGAGAAGCAGATATTTATAAAGCAAAAGAGAGTCCTGGAGATTTAAGCAATGTCTATCACAAAAAGAAAAAAAAGAAAGAAAATGTGTATGTAATCAATCACGTGAAAGAGAAATAAAAAAAAAAAAAACAAAGAGGGAATTTTTGGATAGAAATTTGCGAGAGAGAAAAGGAAAAGAGGAGGTCACGGATAGTTTGTCTGTTTCGCTGTCTGGTTTTTGTATTGACTCTGTAAAAAGGAAGAACAGTTTCGAGAGAGATCAGTGGGCTATTTCTGGTTTTTTGTCCTCGAGATGAAGAATGAGATTACTATACACAATGCCCAAATTCTAATTTGTGATTTTAAGAAATAAACAATAATAATGGTTTCCTAATATGTCGCTGATTAAACGAAATTGGATGTTGACAAAAAAAAAAAAAAGATTAAACGAAATTGGACAGAGAGAGAGAGAGAGGAGGTTTTTTTCGTTGCAGAGAAGAAGAGAGGGGAGGAAAAAAGGTTGAAGGAGAGAGATTAATTAATTAATTAATTAATTAATTAATTAATTAATTTGTATACCGTGTTAAAATTGATACTAAAATAAATTGTTGTGCTTTTTGTTGTGTTGAAAACAGTCTTAAACTTCCCCGAATATCCTTAACTATTAAAATAGTTTTACGAATTCTCTTTAAACTTATTTAATTGTTTTATTTTAAATAACTAATATACTAGTTAGCTCTTGAATGATTGTAACTGGAATATGATGACATAAAAATAGTATGACATCAATATCACTTTGTATCAAAACAAAAACAAAATTGTATAAAATTAAATTAACTATTTATACAATAACAAAAAAAACTTATTTTATCATGGCGAAATTCGTTTCCATCTTCTTTGGTTTTTACAAACTTAGTTTTTCTCTTTTGAAATGATTAAAGACATGAAAACGGATTAGAGCAAAAGACATTATTCTATAGTTTATGTGGTTCATATTGAAATCAAATAATATGATAGTGTTTTAAGGAACTGACTCTTAAGCTTCAGATATAATATATCTCGCTGAATGAATCTTTGCCACAACGAGAAGCTCAATCTAGTAGATCAAGTCCATAAGTAGAGCATCGGTATGTAACCCAATAATCAACTAGTATTCGCTATCATGGAAAGAAACCGATGCAACCTTAGAACTAGGTTGGATTTGCTCAAGAAAAATCACACTATGTTACTCGGAGCGAGCGAAAGAACGAAGAAAAAGCATATCACCATTGCACTCGAAAATGGAGACTTTGATATAGGCGATGAAGTTCACTTTGGAGAAAGGTCGATTGCCAGACTATCTAGACGAACTGCTTTGAGATGATCAATTTGACTTAATTTTCAGAATTATGATCCTCCTTTTTTATTTCTTTTGATACTTTTGGTAAGTAATTTTTCTAATTTTTCGTTATCATTAATCTCACGATTTTTTGATAATAAAACCGACAGTTTGGCTCAATCATCCCGTTCGATATTAATTGAATTTTTCTTTTTTGACTGAAATACTATTAAATTAAATAACTAATGGTCGATATTTTTTTTTTAATGAAGTGAGTTATTAAAAACAAAAATAACTTATCTTATCGACACAAAGAAAAACAACAACAGTTATAGCACAAACAATAAATGATTTTCTAACCCAAATTAGATAGATATGACTTATGAGGTTGAAATAATCTCCACTTGTTTTATTAATGTATGATTTGAAGTTTATGGATGTGGTCATCGGATTGGATTTTCATGCTGCATTTCAAGCTTTGCAGAAGCCTTCAGAATGGCCGAAATACAGGTTTTTCCTTAATCGGATTTCTCAACTTTGTGGATGCTTTGATGTTTGTGTCTTTGAATTGGAAACACAAGGGGCAAATTCGATTGCTCGAGCCATCTCAGCGAGTGTTAATCGGGACGGACGTTTTTCTTCGTATTTAGCAATGGGTGGACCATCGTGGTTACATGACCTCATTGACCGTGAAGCAAGACGGTGACTTTGTTATTATGTATATTTATATTTTCAATAAGATGGATGTTTGTTTCATATTTTTACCTTCATACGATTTCGAATTATAATATCAGTTTGACGTTTAAAAAAAAAACAAAGACCTTACATAAAAGATAAAACTGAGGACTATTTCAACTTGGGTTAGAGAATCATTTACTGTTCGTACTATAATTGTTCAGTTTTATAATTTACTGAATTTCGTCCTTGTGGTTATGTCATCTCCTTTTTGAGAGGAGATTCTCTTTGTACAAATAGTCCATTACCAAATTCTAAAGAGTAATTTAGCTATGCATCGTTATTTACAAAAATGTTTAATCTGGTTCGTTGCAATATTTATTACATAATTAAAGTCGAAAAAATTAAACTATTAATACTCCTCGCTAATTTTATTTTTATTTTTATTCCTTTTTAACAATATGTACTGTATTATGTTATGTTTTGAACTGGGTTTAGTTCAATAAAACTAGTGGTTCGAATAAAAATATTATAACACTTTCTATATTTATAATTTATAAATTAAAACAATATTTGATTCATAAACTGTGTAAAATAGTATTAAATATCTTCTCAACAACTACTCCCCCGTTTCATATTAAGTTTCGTTTTAGAAATTTATTTTTAATTTTTATTATAAGTGTTATTTTATATTTTTATTATATATTTTTCATGAAATTTTCACTTTTGTCTATGTTCTTTCAACTAATTAAATAGTGTGAACACATTATACAATGTATTAATAAGTTTTAAAAAAACAAAAAAATATATGAATATGCTTTAAACAAAATAGACAACATACGGATGGAGTATTTCTTAGTAAAAAATATTTAGTAATACTATCTTATATTTTGAAGTAGGTTTAGTTCAATAAATATAGTGGTTCTAAAGAGATAACGATTATTATAAAAAAAAAAAAATGGTTGACCCTTAAAAACAAAAAAAACAAAAAAAATGATGCCTAATTAGTTGCTTAGCCAGTTTATCATATGGATGGGGTTTGTTTTGAATCTGGATGAGTGTACAAAGTTCTACATACTCTTCTTCCAATGAGTCTCACTATATGTTGTTTTTGTTTTTTTTTTGTTAATGTTCCACTATATGAAAGATAAGTAATTACTTACAAGATGCTATAATCTTGAAAGCACTAAATTGATATTTTCTTGAACTTCTTATTTTAACCAAAGAAAGAAGAAGATATTCTCTAAACTCGAAGGCATGCAATTATTGTGTATTTTGGATGTCCATATAAATAAAAGATATTATAAAAAAAAGTATATACATTAATTAAAGATATACACTACTGAATGAGAGTTGTTGTGTAGTTATGGAGAGTGATGGCTAGTTAGTTAGATGTACTAGTCATTTGTCAATTTTAAGAAAACAAAAAATCTTTTGGACATTCCGACAATTTTGTTATATTCATCTTGGCTAAGATATTTGCTGCCGTCAATTATCGGATCAATTATCTAAAATACAAAATATTTTTGTTGGGAAAGAATTCTCTTATATATATGGTTCTTAAAAGTTAAGGTAATGAAAAATACGATGATGACGTTTAGTAATTTGTTGCTTCAAGAAAAGAGCATCCTCTACACGTCAAAGGTAACAACCAAAGGTCTCTTTTTAGAGTATAGTGCTAATGATACACGAGTTACTTTTCATCCCACTTGTACACTTCATAGCTATATGTACAACTTTAGAAGAAAATCCCCCAAAAATGATAACGAGTTCTTGAAAACAAAACGGATCACAAATAATCAAAAACAACCGATCAGGCTAAAATGATTCGATGGAAGAACAAAAGATATTAAAAATCAAGCTCTACCGGATAAAACATACGAAAAAAAACCCAGCCAATTCTCTCTGTATCACAATACATGATGTTTTAAGAATTTTTTTTGTATCAAATTAGTTGATGTTCTCATTTTTCTATGCAAAAATTTAATATTTTTTAGTTTTTGTGATTTTTTAATTTCTACAGTATTTTATATAATTGATTGAATTACTGTTGTTTAAATAATAAATAATTTTTTAATTTAGAAATGCATAAAAAATTACATTATTTATTTGGTTTCTTAATTGTTGTGTCATTACCTTAAAAAATCATGTTTTGTGATACAGAGAGAGTAGTTAGGTAGCATGATTTTTTTCTTTTTTTCTTAAAACCGTTGGAGTTCCGAATCTTCGATACATAATCTCTCATAACATGTTAATTGAATTCTCGTAATATGTTCTTGTCTAGTTGAGCATTTATTTTATTAAAAAGATGTTAGGGTTTGATATGTATTTTGAGAGTAAATTATATGATAAATTAAATGTTTGTATTAAAAATAATATATAATACATAAACAAATAATCTGTTACGGAAAAAACAGTCCGCTTCTCGTAACATTTAGATGAATGACAAAACGAAAATAAAATTTATTTTGATACTATTTGAAAGCAGTTGATCATATAATCACCATTTACTTAATTTCTCTTGACAAAGTGACTCTATTTTTTTGTTTCTCAAAAAAAGACTCACTCTTATTTTTATTTAAACTCATTAATGGTTCTTCAAAAGATATCAAAATATGTTTTTATTCATTCCAAAGCTTCGAGTTGGTGTCTGGTGAGAAACTATATTGCTAATAAATTTATGGAACGTGATTTAGTAAGACTAAAGGTTCTTTAAAGGTATCTCAAGAAATGGTTTATACATTCCAATGGTTCGAGTTGGTGAGAAAGTATTATATCTTGCTGATAAATTTACTGCGAAAGATATAGTGAAACCCCGTGAATTACTAGTAAGACTTTAATAGCACCAAATAATGGAATTATTATTAGACCAAAAATATATATTATTTTTCAACGAGGTAGGAATATATATATATGGGAGTACTAGTAGTAAAATAGGTAACAAATGAGTTTTATGCAATACATGTAGAAAACCCACGTAAGAATATTTTGAAAAGGTCTTCCTTACCACTCCGTTGAAAACTTCTTAGGCATACTCGCTTACCTTATTGGTTTTTTGGTCATAGTTTGATACCAATGTTTTTGTATGAAAATCATTTACAATCGTGTAGTACATTCCACACGATGATTTGGATAAAAAAGTTCGAACTCATTCTAAACCTTTATAATTTTTCAGTATTAGCAATTTAGCACAAAACCGTTTCTCTCTTGATCTCTATGTTTTGGTGACCCATCTTGAAGTAGGAGACGACCATTTAATTGTTCAAGTCACTACTCCACAACATGGTAACAGGTGACCGAATAGTTAATTCTGAAGAATTTTGAACGTTGTTTCTTTTTGGAGGGCTTTTAATCTCATGGCTTGGCATAAAGAAAACAATAATTGGCTGAAAAAATAAATAATTAGTGGTGTAGATGAACCAAAAAAAAATCGACAGTTAAGTTAAGAACTTTTAAACTTACTAGTATAAATTTTAAAATCAGCTGCATTATCCAGAAAATACTTTAATTAATAGGATGCTTCAAAGCATAGTTTGCATCACATACTTGTTATGAAATTCTCTGATGTACGGTATTCTTGTTAATAATAAAGTTAACTTAAAAGCATCACTTACGTGTTGTGGAATTCTCCCCCGCACGGTATTCATATGTTCTTTGTGTCGTATCTTCTTGTTTTTTTTTTCCTTTTAACGTATATATATCTTCTAGTTCTTCCAAAAAAAAATTATGTCTAGTCTACTATATATAGTTATGATGATATTATCGGCAAGGCACCATCACTAGCTATAGCATAATCTAAATCCACATAAAACAAATAACATTAATGAATAAGCTATGTAATCTAGTTGTAACTATAAAGATTTATTTTCGTGTGTGTTTAGAGTCATGCCTTAATTTATAAGAAAACTTGACAAGCAAGATCCTCACTTAGCTTCATCTTGAAGATAAATTTATTGTTTACCATCATCTTGAAGAGAAATTATAATTTGACCGGACTCACTTCATCTTGAAGAGAAACTATGATTGTTTATATTACGAGGACATGGGGTGGTCATATATATATGGGGTCATTTATACGTTTGGAAGATAATATTTGTATCACGTGCTACCATTCTCCTAAAATACGACCCATGCACCACGGCATTGGACACGAAGCCAACTAAACCAATTTTGTCCCTTACAGTTCACTTTAACATGTTTTAGTTAAGTAGACCACCTAATTGGAGCGTATCGACACAAATTATGATTTGTGTTAGACAATTATTTGACCACAATAAAAGCCATTATACCTAAAAACAACTTGTTTTGTATGTTTCTCAAAAAAAAAAAAAAAAAATTGTTTTGCATGCTTGGTTATCTTGGTAAAAGTTTGTCCACGATAAAAAAAATAGATAATTACTAAAATGACTTTGAAAAGTAGGCTAATCACTAGAATGACTTTGTCAAATCTGCAAACTTGACACAACTTCATAAAAGACCAATTAACCTTAGTAAGATTTTTTATTAACAAAATTGCCATTGCAAAATCAAAAAAAAAAAAAAAAAAACATATTCAGTCGGGTTTGCTGTCGGGTTTTGTTTTTCACGCATCATCTTCTCCGCTCCATGTTCAAAAACGCGGTCTCCGCGGCCGCTCAGGCGGCGGTTAAGCGCTCGGCGGCCCGGAGCCACCGCGATTTTGATGTAATCGGCCATTAACTCGGAACAATCAAGAAAACTTGGTTTTTATTGCTTTTTAGGTTGCAAAAAAGTTTTTATACGATAGATCGATTGATTTAGTGTGTAAAAAATAAGATTAAAGGTAAAAAACGATAAAAAAATCATGTGAATATATCTATGGCGGCCGTTGGATTAGAGTTACAGAAAGAGTCTTCGTGAAGAAGATGATTATAATTACGATTTTGCCATTAATTAAAAAAAAATTAAAAAATTAACTAAAAAGAACATAAAATAATTCGTTTGATGGTAGACTTATTCTTAGTGATAGTAGACTTATTCGTAGTGATGGTAGACTTATTCGTAGTGATGATAGATTTTTTAAAAACTGATCGTAGATTTTGATGGTAGATATATTCTACTTGATGGTAGATTTATTGATATTGATTGTAGATTAGATTTTTAATTTCATGGTCGATTTATTTCTACGTGATGGTAGATTTATTTCAATTGATGGTAGATTTATTTGATTTGATGGTAGATTTATTTCAAGTGATGGTAGATTATTTGAACATGATTAATCTTATCCATTGTACAGAAATGGCGTCGTCTTCTATTCTGCCAAATGAGTATCCGAAGAGAAGGTATCCGGTTGGAAAAGTACCATTGCTTAAAAAAAGCATGCATCATAATTGCCAATTGGGAGACTTTGAGAAGGTGTTTGAGGCTGTTCGGGAAGATGTTTACAATGATATAATGAACAACCATGGAGTTGGAGTAATTCTGAAGCTGGCTTCATGAAAGATGATATGGGCCGAGAAGATTGTTGAGGATTTGGTTTCGAATCAATTGGCGACGGTGACGATTGACGAGTTTTGGTCCGTGATTGGTGGTCGTCTTCTTAGGTTTTCTCTTCATGAGTTTGCCGAGATTACTCAGTTGAAGTGTGACCCATTCGATGCTAAAGAAGAATGGGATATCGACCACACTGATTTTTGGGGAGAAATGAAGGTGAACCCCGGAGACGGACCTTCTTGGAATGAGTTGCTTAAGGTGTTAGACTTTTGCAGGACTTGGAGTTATGAGAAGAAAAAGAGTGTAGCATTGCTCTTTGTGTTGCACGTCCGAATATATGGGTTTGCTCGTTCAAGTAGAATCCCTCTCATGGCTGCCAAAAGAGTGTTGGATCCAGAGGCCTTTGAGAGGTATCCATGGGGACGTGTTTCCTTTAGGGAGCTTATCAAGTCGATCAATGTTGCATCTTTGGAGGGTGGGTCGTTGACAGCTCATGGTTGTGTCCATGCGATGCTTGTATGGGCATATCAGTCGGTTCCAGTCCTTGGTGAGAAATTTGGGAATCAAAGAGAAGCCCTAATTCCTCTACTACGTTGGGGTTCAAGTCGCGCCATATACAACATTGAGACTGTATTGTTAGAGGAGAAGAAAAATCATGGAAAGGGATGTCGTAGACTTGTTTTGTAGTTATGGTAGACTAGTTTTGTAGTTGTGGTAGACTTGTTTTATAGTTGTGGTAGACTTGTTTTGTAATTGTGGTAGACTTGTTTTATAGACTTGTATCATAGTTGTGGTAGACTTGTTTTATAGTTGTGGTAGACTTGTTCATATTGTATTTGTGGTAGACTTGTTAATCGTTGTGGTAGACTTGTTGAGAGTTGCGGTAGTCAAATCTACAATCATCTCCTTCGTCATCTTCAACATGTTCATCACACGCTTTGGTTTTGACTTTCTCGTCTTCACCAACCCGAGTTTCCGCCTTTCTTTCTTCAATCTCCACACACAATCGAATTTTGTCCTTCTTAAATTGTTGCAAAAACCCATTCAATTGTCTTGAATTTCCAACAAAACTGGTGGTGTATCTAGAGGTAAATCTGCCAAATACTTCTTTAACAACATGTAACTCAACTTTACCTCAAAAAACGTTGATCCAAGCCAAAATCCTCATAAACCATACCAAGGAACTCGTCGTAGGAGGTTGCATGATCTGCTCCTATAACTCTACACCTTTTTGAGTTGTCAACAAAGAAGATCCATCGATTTTTCTGGAAAACCCCATCTACCACATACTAAAATTATTTGTTCTATTGAAAACCAACCCAATTTTGAAGTTCAAGCAAAGAGATTCGACAAAGCAAAAGAAGAAGCTATGAGAAGAAGCTATGGCGGCCAACCCTAGTTCTTCAGCCTCGTTGAAGCTTTTCTTGAAATTGTTTGGTTCATTTGAGGGCAAAAACGACATTTCACGTATACTGTAAACAAGTCTACCACCTACCACAACAAGTCTACCACCACTACAAACAAGTCTAACATGTCACTTACTGTAAAAATCTACCACCTACCACAACAAGTCTACCACCACGATCACAAACAAGTCTACCATAACTCAATATATCCAAACAAATCAACCAATACTATCAATAAGTCTACCGTAACCAAAATTAACTAACTATACGATAAAAAAAGTTTACCATAAGGCTTATTCGAATCACAACAAGTCTATCGTAACTGAATATAGACAAACAAATCTATTATCACTATAAATAAGTCTACCATCGCGGGAAAATCTATAAGTCTACCGTCACCAAAATTAACTCTACGACAAAGAAGTCTACCATAAGGCTTATTCGAATCACAACAAGTCTATCGTCATTCAATATTCACAAACAAGTCTACCATAACTCAACATAGCCAAACAAATCTACCAATACTATCAATAAGTCTACCATCGCGCGAACAACGATAAGTCTACCGTTACCAAAATTAACTCTACGACAAACAAGTCTACCATCAGGCTTATTCGAATCACAACAACTCTTTCGTCAAAAAATTTCAGAAACAAGTCTATTATAACTGAATATAGCCAAACAAATCTACCAATACTATCAATAAGTCTACCATCGCGCGAACAGATCAAGTCTATCGTAACCAAAATTAACTCTACCATAACTGTAATTAAGTAAGGTCATTCTAGTAAAACTCTGAAAAGATTTAATAAGTCTACCACAACCACAAATAAGTCTACCAAATTTAATTAGTCTACCACAATTTTAAACAAGTCTACCATGGGGCGAAACAATAATTAAGTCTACCACCACTAAATATAAGTCTATCAGATATTATAAATCTACTACTACTATAAATAAGTCTACCATCGCTAAACATCAATAAGTCTACCTGTCAAAAAATTAAATCTACCATCACTACAAATAAGTCTACCGATCATAAAATTAAGTCTACCACATCTTATAAATCTACCACTACTACAAATAAGTTTACCATTGCGCAAATCATCAATAAGTCTACCACTACTACTAATAAGTCTATCACTGACAAATAAATCTACCATAACTATAAATAAGTCTACCATCGCACGAACCATCAATAAGTCTACCAATCACAACAATAAATCTACCACAACCACTAATAAGTCTATCACTCAAAAATAAATCTACCACAACTATAAATAAGTCTACCACTACAATGCATCAATCTACCGTAACTACTCAATAAGTCTACCACAACTTACAATAAGTCTACCACTACTACAAACAAGTCTACCAGTACTATAAACAAGTCTACCACTGCCTGCACCGTAATAAGTCTACCGACCACTTCATAAATCTACCACTACTACAAATAAGTCTACCAGTACTACGAATAAGTCTACCACATATTATAAATCTACCACAACTATAAATAAGTCTACCATCGCGTACACCGTAATAAGTCTACCAGACGTTTAATAAGTCTACCGTAACAGAATGGTAGACTTATTTAATTTTGGCGGGAAAAAATTTCGGCTTCATTAATGGCAGTTTCGTAAATACGTTTTTTGTCTTCAAATGAAATAAGGTTAACATAGGAATTAAAAAATTTTCAAGGTCATTCTAATAATATTCAAAGATAGAGGTCATTCTAATCCAAATTTTTGCTTGACAAGGTCACTCTAGTAAATCTCCCTAAAAAAAAAGCCCATTACAAGAATATTCTTTTTTGCTACAAGATGAATTGGAGATTAAATCGTGTGTTCGTCACTTTAATGGATCCATAAGATCTATCGAATCATCTAATAGATCCAGACCACATGTTAATGTTCGTTCGAATGGTCAATTATGTTTGTATATGTTCCTTAAAATATATATACAAAGACAATTTTTGTTATGGAACAAAAACAATTCATATCTTACTATGAAGTACTATTATAAATTGAAGATATTTCGGAAACTAACATTACAAATATCAGAGTTGTAGTGAATTCTCAAACATTGTGAGTTTATTTCACTTCTGAGAAAAACATGTGTCATAGAAAACAAATACTACTCTCTTATATTGAAATAATAAATTCCTTATGGCTAGTAGTTTATAAATGAGACCTTAACCTCGAACCTAACTCGGTAGTTTTTTCAGTTTTAAAATCTTATCTTGAATTTGGTTCGAGGAGTCTCATTGATGAGGACTCGAGAATCAACGTAGAGACGACTATAAATAAACAAAACACCAAATTGAAATATTGCTTTGCCTCTTTTTCCAAACGGCTAGTTACATGATAATGTTGAAATCAATATAATAATATCCAAAATCAAACTATTGATTCCTCGAATCTTTTTTTAATTAACTATTATTTCCCACAGTTCCCAAGAGGCTTTCCACAGAGACAGTCATTGTAAGCGAACGACGTCGCGTCAAGCCGATCAAACGGAGATCCCGCTGGAATCTTCCCACACAGATGGTTATGGCTCACGTCAAGATGTCCGATAAACGAAGCCGCCGTGATACTCGCCGGAATCGGTCCTTTTAGACGGTTCTTGGAAAGATCAAGAACCGTGAAGTACGACCTTGGTCCGAACGTGTTTGGTATCTGTCCAACGATAAGGTTCCCGCTCAGATTCAGATTCGAGATAGATGACGTCATCAGTGTCCCCGGAATCTCGCCGGAGACCAAGTTCCCGTCGAGGTTAAGCGTCGCGAGCACCGACATTTTCCCTAACGAAGCAGGGATTGGGCCGGTGATTCTGTTCATGGCGAGCTCGAGATCACCGAGACGGTAGATCCGGGTCAGAGATTCGGGTATTTGACCGGAGATTTTGTTACCGGTTAGCAGCAAACGGCTAAGCATCTTTAACCGGCCGATGTCTACCGGTATGACTCCGGTGACATTGTTGTTCCTGAGATCGAGATGCGATAAACTCGTTAATCTTGTGATCGACGTAGGAATCCCGCCGGAGATTTGGTTGTCGGCAAAGTTCAACACTTTAAGCCTCTGTAATCTTCCGATATTCGCCGGAATCACGCCGGATATTCTGTTTCCGACGAGATCTACGACTCTCAAGAAAAGTAGATTCGTGATGCAGTTTGGAATCCCACCGGAGATTCCTTTCCAATCCGCGATTATGATGGTGGAGAGGCTAGTGAGTTTACATATAGCGGGCGAGATGGAGCCGATCATTAACCCGCTCCGTTTCGCCCGCTGGAAAATCGGGTCTTCGGATTCTCCTCGGAGGGTAATGCCGGCGACCCGGTGAGTATTGGGATCGCAACTCACACCATACCAACCATTGCAGCAGTATTGGCCTTTCCACGTGTCAAAAACTCCAATGTAAGGCTCCTTGAGCTTAGCTCGGAACTCGAGAAGCGCCGCGCGATCTGACGGTGTACAAGCTTGGACCACCGTGGAGCTACCGACAAAATGCAATACGATTACGACGTTGCACAATGCAATCACGAACGACTTCTTCATAGCAACCATTGTTCTGATCGAACAAGAATGCAGACTCTCTCTCTCTATATCTATCTACAAGAATCTTTAAGTGAGATCAATGTATTTTATGAGCTCAAAGAGGTTTACATGGAAGTGAGTTAAGAATGGTGTTATATATGTATTTATAGTCATATTGATGGGCATTAAGACGACGAAATATTACTTTAGTTGCTTCGTTGAAGCTTCGCATCTATTGCCACGTAACATACTTTGCATGCCACTTTTATTCCGGTTAATGTTGTTAGATAATCATTCTTGTCGAAATAAGTAGATCACTTTACTTATAACATTGTTTTGTTGTTTCTATTAAGTTTTATGAGTTTTGTTTAGCAAAAAAAAAAAAAAAAAGTTTTATGGGTTTGCAACTTAAAATCAATTGATAATGAGTAAATTGGTCTCTTTTATATATTAGATCAAATCTTTTTCCACTCAAATATGAGACATTTACCTTCACAGAAATAGTTTATGTCTGGTTGTGCTATGAGTGACTATATATCCATGCATTTTATTAGGCCAAATTATATAAAATTTTAAAATATTGGCTATAAATCCCCCATAAATTAAACCAAAATTGTTGAAAAAACAATGAGATAAAAAAAAAATAACAGCCAAAGAGGAGTTCAACGTATTTTCTCCTCTCGTTCTAGCCACATCAACCAAATCAAGTCGCGGATAAAATCGCTTAACAAACTATACTTTTTAGTTTTTACTTTTTACAATGCCATCTTTAAAGTTATTTGAACTGTATCCGACCTTTTGTATCCATGGACACCATCAAATTCCGTTTGAAGAAATGGAAGTATTTGAGTTGGAAAAAAAAAGAGCCATAGTAATTAATACTTAAAGACTAATTGGTGTTGTATAAACATTAATTTGAACGTTCGGGTTTTTTTTTTTTTTTTTTAAACATCCAACCGGCGTTCCAAGTGACAATTTCGACATTATTCATTTTGTACAAGATTGAAGATTTTACGGTTTCAAATGTTTTAATCGAGTTGGACAAAATTATTTTCCGCAAAGGTGATTGATATACGGTTCCCGATTGGTAATCTATGTGTTATTTATTTTTCTGTTAGACTAGTAGTTGAATAGAAATTTTTTTTCTTTCCGATCCGATGATAACAACATAAACTTTTTGATATAATGACAAGACGCAGTCTCAAATTCTCATGTTTTGAAACAAATATATACATTAATTGTTTAAGAAGAAAATTGAAGGTTGTTACTTGTTAAGCCACGTAGTTCCATTCTAAACCAATAGGTGTGAGATACATCATAATCAACAGTATATAGTTTAGGTTTTATTCTTGTCTCTACATTGAATTCTTGGACCTACTAATGAAGACAGCATCCAAGTGGGTTAAGCACAGCTGCACAGCAGTTAACATTTATCATAGTTTCTGATTTTTTGTCCACACTACATTACTTTTATGTTGGGCTAGTTACTACTAGTATTTTTTTATGTATAGATAAATGAAAAAATGACTCAAATCCCATGAAACTATGCGAATATGACTAGAATACCATATATCTTTCAAAAATGACTCAAATATTTTCACACCCCTGGTTAATTATGATAAACACCCTTGATTAAATTTTCTTAATTGAGATTATTTTTAATTAAAATAATCAAAAATAAATCCACATCATTAAGAAATAACCGTGATCAGAAAAGAGTCAAGTTTCAAAAGTAAAAACGTTTAAGTTATCCTCTCAAAAAGTTATCCTCTCAAAGGAAAAAAAAGAACGCAAACTTTCTCAACTGTTCATTCGAAATCGACATTGTTTCTTTCCTCGTGATCGTCTTCTACACAATCGAAATCGACTTCCCTCGTAATCGTCTTCTCCGCATTCGCCTATAATCTTCTTATCCGGTAGGTTGTTGCTAAGTTTTTTTTTACTAATAGTGTTGTGGCTGAGTTAGGGTTTTTTTGCGGCTGAGTTATCAATTATATTATGGGTGAATTGGGGTTTTAGCGGCTGAGTTATTAATTATGTTGTGGCTGAGTTATAAATTGTGGCTGAGTTAGGGTTTTTTGCGGCTGAGTTATAACTTATGTTGTGGCTGAGTTATGGTATAGAAAGACGAAACGCCGCGACACGGCTGAGTTAGTTTACTATTGCGGCTGAGTTATAAATTATGTTGTGGCTGAGTTATGGTATAGAAAGACGAAACGCCGCGACACGGCTGAGTTAGTTTACTATTGCGGCTGAGTTATAAATTATGTTGTGGCTGAGTTATATATTATGTTTTGGCTGAGTTAGTTTTCTATTGCGGCTGATTTATTTAAGTCTTTTGTCATCAGAGATGGAACATCAAGCAACTGAGATGGAACTTCAAACACCTGAATACCCAAGAAGATCAATCCGCTCCGCTAATCTAGAAAATAGAGAGCTTAACCACAATTCCTATATGGGAGATTTTGGTTTGATTAGAACACAATTAGGGCTTGAGGTGTGGGAAGAACTGAAGAACTTTCCAGTTGGAATAATTGCTAAGCTAGTCGATGGAAAATGTGTGTGGTCTGGTAGGACTGTACACTATCTACTATGTCGACAGCTGAAAGTAGAGAAGAAGGAGATATGGAGCGTGGTTGGTGATCAACCTATCAGGTTCAGCTTACTCGAGTTTGGTGAGATCACTGGGTTAAACACAGACCCAGTGCCAACAGAAAGTAGAAATGAACCTGAGCAATACAGAGAGTTTTGGGACGAGTTGAATGTGCCGCATGGCCTTGGACCCAAGCCTGACGAACTGAGGGCAGCAATAACAGGTTGTAGGTCCTGGAGTTTTGAAAAGCGTAAATGGTTAGGGCTGTTAGTTCTTCTAGCCATGGGAATTTATTCCGGGCATCATAATTCTAGGATACCTTTTGAAACGGCAAAAAGGGTATTCGATGATGAAGCCATGATGACTTACCCATGGGGTCGGGCTGCATTTGAAGCGCTGGTTGGTAGTATTCAGTCTTTGAATCCAGTAGGAAGGACATACTCCATCAGCGGCATGGTTTACGCTTTATTGGCTTGGGCATATGAATCTATCACTTGCTTTCGTGAGCGTTTTAGCAGAATAATCCATGCGGAAGAAATTCCGCTTCTTCGATATGAAGCAACGCGCACACGAGCAAGTTTTGATACAGTCGTGAAAAAGGAGATTGAAGACCATGGTCATGTAAGTTTTAGGCTGATTTATTATTTATTTGATGGCTGAGTTATTCTTTATTTCACGGCTGAGTTATGATTTTTTTTATGGCTGAGTTATGATTTGTTTGTGTGATGGCTGAGTTATTTTTTATTTGATGGCTGAGTTATTCTTCATTTTACGGCTGAGTTATTCTTTATTTGATGGCTGAGTTATGATTTGTTTGATGGCTGAGTTATGATTTGTTTGTGTGATGGCTGAGTTATTCTTTATTTGATGGCTGAGTTATTCTTTTATGGCTGAGTTATGATTATTCAATGGCTGAGTTATGAGTTACTGTTGTAGGTGCGTGTTAGGCATATGGTTTTCAAGGAGTCTATAGAGGAGATGTTTCCTCAGTGGCCGGGTGAAGACGATGACCCACATCTGAGTAACCTGATAAGAGACCTACATTCTGGTAGGTATGTAGTAGGTGATTATTGGGATGTTCAGAGTAAGGAGAAGGAGAAGGAGAAGAAGAAAAAAACAAAGTTGGCTTTAGTTCCTTTTAACTCCGACTCTGAGCGACCCAGAAAGAAGCAGAAGAAAGCTGCTGAGGAGGATGAAGCTGCTGATTCAAAGAAGAAGGAAGTGAAGGCAGCGGGTGCTAGCGAGGACGCGGCGGTTGTGAATACCATAATCGCTACACTGGAGAAAATTTCCACTAAATTTGATAGATATGACTCTATTTTTGAGAGGCAGTTTTCCGTCTACGATTCCAAGTTGGAAGATATGGAGAAGAATCTCGCTGATAGAGTCAAAGATATGGAGAAGAATATTGCTGACAGAGTCAGAGATGCAGTGGATGAGCGTCTGAAAGTTTTGGGTTTATCCGAAAGTGCCCAAAACTATGTTCCCAGTCCAAAAACGCGAGCAGGGCAAAAGTCAGATAATAGTCGAACGGTACCTAATACGGTATCTGAGACCCCTGACAATGTTGCGTGGGCTAAAACGACATCGCCTGAGGAGCTTGCTAAGGCCGAAAGCCGAACTCCGCAGCAGTTTTTTCCAAAACAGAAGGAAGCTGTGGGGTCAAAATTGAAGGCGAAAGAACAAATTTCTAAGGATACGCCTGTGGCGAAAAAGAATTTGGGGTTTGGTAGTGAACTTGATTTCGTAACTGTTTCGCCTGCGAAGCAAGAATTACGACGCGGAACCAGGAGGCACCCAATAGAAAAAGAAAACGAGGAAATTTTGAAAAAGAAGGCTGAGAATGCTAAGAAGAAGTCTGAAGCTGCTGCTAAAAGGAAGGAGATCGCTCTTAAGAAGAAAGAAGAGAAAGCAGCAGCTGATTTAAAGAAGAAGGAAGAGAAGGCAGCGGCAGATTTGAAGAAGAAAGAAGCGGCTGCGAAGAAGAGTCGTGAGGGCGTAATTAGAATACAATTGCCGGCTGTGAAGACGAAGGGGAAGGGGAAGATGGAAGGTCCAACTGATGTTGAGGATGTGACTGATGAAGTTCTCGCAAAAGAAAACCAACTGTTACCGGAGTCTGAGGAGGAAGAAGATGAAAGACTTCAGTTAGCGAGAATTAAGGAGCATCGGTCGAGGGTTCAATTAGCTACAACTGGGTTAGCAAAGAAGCCAAATCCTCCTTCAGCAGTTTTTTCTTCTGTTGGAGACAATGGGACGACGTGCATGAGGAAGGGTTTTGAACCTTCATCAGCGATCTATGATCCTCTCGCACCTGTTGACCCGGCTAATCTGGAGAAACTTAAGCAACATCTGAAGCCATTCGAGTATATACTTTTACACCATTCTTTTTTTTAATTTTATACAGCTATTAGCAATATTTGTCTAAACTGACTTGTGTTTGATTATTAGGGCCATTGCACTGACCGATCATAATAACGAGGAAGTGAGTTTCTACAGAATTCTCATGACTGAAAGAAAGCATTGGCCAAATCTACAGTATGGATGGTTGTTTGATACTGTAAGTATAATTTACGGCTGAGTTATGATTATCTAATGGCTGAGTTATTGTTGTTTGATGGCTGAGTTATTGTTGTTTGATGGCTGAGTTATTGTTGTTTGATGGCTGAGTTATGTCTGTTTGATGGCTGAGTTATGGTTGTTCGATGGCTGAGTTATGGTTGTTTGATGGCTGAGTTATTAGTTATTTGGTGGCTGAGTTATGATTATTTAATGGCTGAGTTATGATAATTCGATGGCTGACTTAATCTTCTGTGTACAGCATGTTGCTTCGTATATGAGAGTCCTCACCAAAAGGTCCATGCAAGATCCCAGCCCATTCTGGTCCAAGCGCATTGCCTTTGTGGACACATGGTTCCTAGGATTATGGGTTCGGGATTTTGAGCAGTTCAAGATGAATCCAAAGATGTTCAAATTCAAGGACTCAGGGTATGAGAATCTCATATACGGTAAGATTCCCAGCGACCTTCCAACAAATAAAAAGTGGCTTGAAGATGTTGATCACTTGTACGGAGTGCTTCATACTGGAGGCGATCATTGGGTGGCGTTTCACGTGGATCTTCTGAAGGAGAAGATCGATGCATATGATCCCATCATTGGACAGGTAACTCCAGAAAGTGAACAGAAAATGCTACAAGCATTTAGGCCGCTGTTGCAAATGATCCCTGCAATGATCAATGCTGTCATTCCTGGTAAAAAAACCGCTTGCCTTCAACAATTTGCCTTCAGACGGAAAAGCGGCAAAAACATTCCACAAAACACCCAAGTTGGCGACTGTGGCGTGTATTCAGCGAAGTTTGTCGAGTGTCTAGCGCTTGGTGTAACTTTCGATGGGATATGCGACACAAATATTCAGGGTATACGGGTGAAAATGGCAGCAGAGATCTTTGATGAAAAGGGATATGATATGTTGGCCCAGTTTAGCTGATTTAGCCATTATGAACCTTCTATTCTTATATTTGTATGTTCAATGAACCTTCTATTCTTCTATTTGTATGTATGTTCAATGAACCTTCTATTCTTCTATTTGTATGTATGTTCAATTGAACGGTTTGGAACCGAATTTGACTGGTAGCCAGGTAGCAACAAATCCAAACACTAATTGGCTTGCTCTCGTCGAGATGTTTGACGAGTTTGGCCCAGATAATTTTGAGTTTGGACAATGTAATTTTAAATAAATGTTTGAAACCCTAAATATTTTGTATAAATTTTTAGTTTCTTTATCTAAATGAATCAGCCGTTTACTACAATTTTTGTTTTTGCTTACAACAATTTATACAAGTTTTTATATAACTCAGCCGTCAAGTATAATATAACTCAGCCGTGAAGTTAATAACTCAGCCGTGAAGTTAATAACTCAGCCTTTCTAAATATAACTCAGCCGTGAAGTTAATAACTCAGCCTTTCTAAACATAACTCAGCCGTCAAGTGCAATAACTCAGCCTTACTAAACATAACTCAGCCGTCAAGTATAATAACTCAGCCGTTTCGGGACGTTTCGTCTTCCTATTTTGGCCGGTTTATTAATTGAAATTAATTGAAATTATAATTTTTCCCGCCGGTTTATTAATTGAAATTATAATTTTTCCCGCCCGGTTCCATAACTCAGCCGTGTCGCGTCGTTTCGGCTTACCAAAATCCATAAGTCAGCCGTGTCGTGTCGTTTCGTATTTCTATTTTGACCCGGTCTATTTTGGGAAAAGTCAAACCAAAATCAAACCAAAATCCATACAATTATACAAAATCCATAACTCAGCCGTAATACAACCAAACATTTATATTGGACAAGTTCTTGCATTATGTCCAACCTGTTTACAACGAGAACATGTGTGTTCTTTCCTAGGACGTTTATTCTCAAGTGCAACTTCTATAGCAGATTTCATCCTACTTTTCTTAGGCCTTCCTGGTGGTTGACGAACAACCGGGGGAAAGCACGGTTGGTTAGCCACGTTATCTGGAACTTGGAGCGCTGAATCTACCGGCATGATCGACTGAGCATATGCGTTTACCAAATAATTGTTTTGATAGTAAGGACTGCACAGGGATATCCGACATTTGTCCCTGTTCTCGACAGCTGCGATTGCATGCACGCATGGTAATTTCTCCCCTTCGAAATGCCGGCATGTGCATGTTTTTCCGTCCAAATTCACAACATGCGAAGAAACCCCAGAAGATCCATAAATAACTTCAGTGTGATATTCATCAATCCTTCGTGTCGTCATAAGTCTAGCGGCAGTAACACGACCCTATTATAAATACAGAATAATAGAATAAAAAAATGTTACGGCTGACTTATCAAATGTTACGACAGACTTATCAAATGTTACGGTTGACTTATCAAATGTTACGGCTGACTTATCAAATGTTACGACAGACTTATCAAATGTTACGGCTGACTTATCAAATGTTACGGCTGACTTATCAAATGTTACGACAGACTTATCAAATGTTACGGCTGACTTACATGTAGTAGCTTCTCGACACCACGCGAAAGCGTAGTTAGCTGCGATATAGCATCCTCTCTCCGTTCAACAAACCATCTGGTCATCATAACCCGTATCGATTCTAATAATCGAACAATGTTAAGACTTCTAGCATTTGACAGTGCATGGTTCATTGATTCCGCTATGTTCGTAGTCATCAAATTATACCTTTCACCCGGGAAATGAACACGCGCCCACAGGTTGACACCAGCTCTTTCAAGGTAGCCATGGAGTTGAGGATTAATCGCTTGAATCTCCTCGTATATCGCAGTAAAATCAGGCATCGTAAAACATCTCGCCGCTTGCTTCACCAGACGAAAAATATCTTTTCCTCTGAACTGTCCCAAAATGTTCTTATATAAATGATAAGTGCAAATTCCCCGAGAAGCCAACGGATACACATTCCTAATTGCTTTCCCTATCGAATTATGCCTATCCGAGATTATCGCAAGACCCTCATCGTCAGGAATCACAAGTTTTAGTTGCGTAAAAAACCAGTGCCACGAATCATCATTTTCAGTGTCAACCACACCGAAAGCAATTGGGAAAATCTGAAAGTTACCATCCTGAGCTAGTGCTGTGAGAAGCGTTCCTTTGTATTTACCATTAAGAAACGTACCGTCGACAACGACAACTTTACGCATGAAAGGAAACCCATTTACGCTCGCACCAAATGCAAGGAACATATACATGAATCTTCCAAACTCATCGATTTGTAGACGCGCAATTGTACCCGGATTTGCCCTTCTTATCTTGTATAAGTAAGAAGGCAAGTCTTCAAACCCACTCTCAGGAGTTCCCATCTCGAGTTCCCTTGCAAATCTTAGCGTTCTATGTGATTTCCAATAATCCATCTGACCACATGGAAAATAATACAAATAAGTCAGCCGCATCGTAAAAATAAATCAGCCGTAAAGTTTATATAACTCAGCCGTCAAGTTTATATAACTCAGCCGTTGAGTTTATATAACTCAGCCATTGAGTTTATATAACTCAGCCGTTGAGTTTAAATAACTCAGCCGTTGAGTTTAAATAACTCAGCCGTTGAGTTTAAATAACTCAGCCGTTGAGTATATATAACTCAGCCCTTAAGTTTATATAACTCAGCCGAATCGTTTATATAAATCAGCCGTTAAGTTTATATAACTCAGCCATTGAGTCAGCCGCAACGTACTAATAATTACCTTTACACCAAATTGCTTTTTGATAGATATTCCGACACTCGTAGGTCGAACTGACGGACCAACGTCGCCGAGAAAGTCCTTGTACAACTCTCCTAAAATAGCCGCTGTTGCTTTTCGAGATCGACTAGAACGCTCAGTTATAGAACATGTATGATCCGAATCGTATATACGAACATAAAATGCCGGGGGATCCCCTAGTGTAGTAGCACGAACTCTCCAGAGACATCCACCAACCCAACACTTAACAACGAGTGTATCCGAATCGGATACGTGTACATCAAAATCAAATCGATCCTTCACCGTAAGAAGTTTCAGTCGTTTCTCCAAATCGGCTTTACTCTCAAATCGTTGCCCTACCGAGAGGTTTAGGGAAGACAAATCTAACCTTGGAACCTCCGGATTCCCTTTAGATCCGATCGTCGACAGGTTATGAGATCTCTTCTTAGGAGGTAGTGTCGGTGAATCTTCGTCTTGTGTTGGAGACTCACCGAATAAACTGAAGTTATCACCATCAGATGACTCACCATCCGAGTCGTCGAACATATCAAATCGGCTATCAAATTCTTCGTCTTCTTCGCCTACTTCATTTTCTTTGACTACTTCATTTTCTTCGACTTCTTCATCTTCTTCGTCTTCTTCATCTACTTCATCTTCTTCTAATTCGTCCTCCAAGTTGAAACCATCATAACTCCCACCGTAATCTTCGTATCTAGATTCAACTTCGGAGCTATAACTGAATAACCTTTTATTCTTCTCTCTCGCTCCGTCATTCCGACTAATTTCATTCTCCGTAATCTCCACACAAAGACGTAAGTGTTCAATTTTTCTGAGGCTTAAAAAAACTTGCAACTGTCGAGTATTTGAGAGGTAAACTGGTGGAGTATCGTGCGCCATTGTTTTCAAAGCTTTATTCGAGAACATGTAGCTCAGCTGAATCTGATGGCTCGATTCCTTCAATCCGTAATCATCGAGTACTATCTTCGCAAGTTCGTCTAGTGTTGTTTTCTCATTTATATGCACAACTCTACATCCTCTACCGTCGGTGTTGAATACATATCTGTGTTTCTTAACCCAGTTACCGGAAACAATAATTACAGGATCCATAAGATCTCTGATGAATGAAAAAGCTAGATGAAGAAGGCGAAGGTCGTAGATGAAGAAACCTAATTTGACTGTCGTAACTTTAATAATGACATGGAAAGTAAGAGCTGATGACATGGAAAACCGGACCAGATGACATGGAATATCGGTAAGTCAGCCGCCAAACTAACACATAACTCAGCCATTAATAAATCAGCCATCAAGTATAGTGTAAGTCCGCCGCGATGTGAATAGTATTTCAGTAATTAATCTTTCGCTAATAAATCAGCCGTAATTAGGCTATAAAATATTAAGTCAGCCGTATCGTCAAATAAATCAGCCGTCAAATGAATGCTATTCTAGTAATTAATCTTCCGCTGATAAGTCAGCCGTAATAAGGCTGAGTTATTGTTAACCCAGCCAATTACGGCTGATTTACGTAACAGCCGTAACTGCTTCCCAACCGGAGAACATAACTCAGCCGTAACTTGTGTTCGTAAGTCAGCCGATCTCTCATAAGTCAGCCAGATTTCTGTAAATCAGCCGTCACTAACGGCTGATTTATGTTCGTAAGTCAGCCGTTACCTCATAAATCAGCCCGCCGTTGTATAACTCAGCCGTAACTTGTGTTCGTAAGTCAGCCGGTATCTCATAAGTCAGCCAGATTTCTGTAAGTCAGCCGTCACTAACGGCTGATTTATGTTCGTAAGTCAGCCGATCTCTCATAAGTCTGCCGCTTTTAATAACTCAGCCGCAACGTAACCATAACTCAGCCGCAACGTAACCATAACTCAGCCGTATCCATTTACGGCTGAGTTCATTAGTACACGTCAGCGATTTCCTACGTGGTTGCTTACGTGGCTATGGCATTCTTGTAATTACATTTTTTGTCACATCGTAACAAAAGGGCACGCTGGGTATTTAAAAAATGTCAGTAATAAAAAAAAGTTTTATATGGTTCTAGTAATATTTCTTAATTTCCATGGGATTTGAGTTAAACACCGTAGATAAATTAAATGCATAATTTTGTAACACTTTGCCATTGATCTTATCGTTGTAGATGAAGTTATTTTGATCTTATTGTTAACATGTGATCTTTGTCTTTGTCAGCACTTAGCAAACATAAATAATATCAACCCCATGTATGTAATGATGTATATTTATTGGATCTCCTCTTTCAACCTTGAGTCAACGGTACATTTGCAAATGGCCTCCACGTTGGCCACAATGGCCATAATGGACTGTCACCAAGATAACTTACTTTTGATTGGCATTTTCCGCTAAGATTTTAATTAGTATGTTTGTTTTTGCATTGTGGTATAGTACTGTACAGTTTTAAAGCATAAGACAGTATCATGAAAAATGTATAAACAACCACAAATTTATATTTTTCCTTAGATTTTTACAAAATTCATGGTCGGCCCTAAAAAATAGCGGAGAGGTTTGGAGACAGCTAGAGTAAACGTGATAGAGAGATTTGGCAGTTGTTTAAGAGTTTGTTTAATTGTTTAATTGTTTAAAGAGTTTTAGAAGGAAGTGAAAGAAGTAATAATGGAGACATTTATGGCTTTGACGTTATTTGAAACATAACTCATGTGCCCCCATGTGCTTTACTGCTGCTTCTCTTCATTTCTATTCACTTCTCATTCATTTCTCATGGTATATTCTAAATTTTTAAAACATGTAATTAATTACTTTTACAAGTAGTCATATCTATCATCATAGTGTAAATTCAGAATTTAGCATTCCCTGCTCTAAAAAAGCATGTTCTAAAATACGTCATAGTTGTTTCAGAATAACCCAAAAAAAAATAAACGAAGTCTAATGGTAGTCAGACGGACATCTAGACAGTATAAAAAAATGTCAATCAAACTAGTATGATCACATGTTATTATGTACGCTAAACAAATTATTTAAAATAAGTATTATTTTTAGTTTAGTAAGTCCTAGCAAAATCTTAATTATGAAACATATACCGAATAATTTATCTGGATACCCTAGCTAGATACATACATCTTTGTGGTATTTTCTTCTTCTAGTTATATGTTTTTTTTAATAAAAACTCAGTGATTTGAAAGAAGACTATTAATGGGTTTATTTCCATTTTATTCAAATTGACATTAACATTGTTCTTTGACACTACACTTGCAACATACAGTGAGTAAGAAATTCTCTCTTGTATGGCTATGCACAATTACAAAGTATTAGCGAGACCCTACTAATTCTGTATATGTAAAAAGAGAATATATGCTATTAATGTAATTGATAGCTGTCTAATGCATTTTAGAATTTTTTAAAATGATTCATCACTCAGTCGATTGAGATACTAACATGGAGTATGTTAAAAACCATTTTATGGAATGATCCACGAATCATTACGTTTGCCCGAATATTGTGTAAATTATTTTGTTGTTGACGTGAAAACGAGAACTTTGTGGGAGAAATATATAAAATATTACTCAAAATGAAGTATTATGCAGGGGAGTCAACAATATCAAAACGAAGCAAGCGACGAAGAAAAACAAAATATTTCCAAAGGATTAGGACTAGCACGTGTCTAAATCACGTTCTCCTTCTGCCACTACCACTCTGATAGGCTCATAATCCACTAGTTTTATATACCTAGTTAAGCGAACTAAAATGTGATTATGAATCATGCATGAACAAGCACATATCGTAAGAGATCTAGCGAGGAAGTGATGCATTAATTTGTACAAAATGAGTCATGAATAGTACTCTTCTAAGTTGAGATAATCAGAAGTGAAACGGATTCTTTGGACAGAATGCTAAACACTTATGAAGTTATGATTAAAGGTTAAACCCACTAAATTATACGGAGGTTTACTAAAACAACTTTGAAAAATGGTTTTTTTGACTAAAATGATGCTAATCTTTCATAATTACTCAAACAACCTTCAAAGATTTATTATACCCGTTTTAGCCTTATTTTATTTGAAGACAAAAAACGTATTTACGAAACTGCCATTAATGAGGCAGCAAAATTTTTCTGCCAATAGCGAATAAGTCTACCGTCCATGTGATGGTAAATTTATTTGCGATTGGTAGATTTATTAAGTGGTTGGTAGACTTATTGATGGTTCGTAATCGTAGACTTATTTATAGTAGTGGTAGATTTATAATATGTGGTAGACTTATTGTAGTAGTGGTATAGTTAATTTTGTGATCGGTAGACTTATTTCTAGTAGTGGTAAAGTTAATTTTATGACCGGTAGATTAATTGATGGTTTGCGCAATCGTAGACTTATATAGTAGTGGTAGATTTATTTTGGAGTGATAATACTTATTAGCAGTAGTGGTAGAGTTAATTTTGTGATTGGTAGACTTATTGATGGTTCACGCAATCATAGACTTATTTACAGTAGTGGTAGATTTATTTTTGAGTGATAGACTTATTAGTAGTTGTGGTATAATTATTTTGTGATCGGTAGACTTATTGATGGTCGCGCTATCGTAGACTTATTTATACTAATGTTAGCGTTATAATATGTGGTAGATTTATTTATTGTCGTGGTAAATTAATTCAATCTTTTCACTTCTTTACTAACACAACCTTTAGTTGGTAGGCTTATTTATAGTAGTAGTAGATTTATGTTATAGTAGTTGTAGATTTATAATATGTGGTAGACTTATTTATAGTCGAGGTAGTGGTAGATTTATAATATGTAGACTTATTTGTAGTAGTGGTAGATTTATAAATATGTAATAGTCTTATTTATAGTAGTGGTAGAGTTATTCAATAAAGGGTAAAATCATAATTTACCGGTCATCTTCTCCACACAACAAAGTTTCTGTCAAATCCTAACAATGGCGGCCAACTACCTTTTATCTCGTTTTTACTGTATTTTAACTTGTTTTCAACTGGATTTAGCATAAAACTAGTAGATTTAACATCATATATCTCTTTTCTAACCAAAAATCAAAAGATTTCAAGTTTTTTTTTCTTATGATTTTCAATTCGGTTTTATATAAATCCGGCGGTACACCTCTGCCAAGCTCGTCTCCGGTTCTTCCGCAGCCTCCACGGCCGCGGTTTCAAACAAATTTCTGATTTTTTTTTTAAATAATTAGAATGACATTTTCGTAATAAAAACTTTTTACTAATGTTTATATGTCTTTTATGACCTTTGTTAAATTTCAACCTTATTTAAGAGTTGTTTTAGTAATTATGCCATTTTTCAAAATTGTTCTAGTAATTTTCCCTGAGTTATATGATATACTCCTTCCGTTTCTTATTATAGGATGTTTTGGAAATTTTTTTTGTTTCACATTATAAGATGTTCCTATACTTTTAGGTAGCTTTTTTGTTTCAAATTATAAGATGTTCTCATACTTTTAGGTAGTTTTTAGCTTTATTGATAAATGTGTGACTAATAATTTTTTGCAGTATTTTTTCTTTAGTTGGCTGAATTATTTTAATTAATATATTAAATATTAATTTTTGATAATTTTTTTTTTATTAATCTTTGGACTTTTAGAGAAAACATCCTATAATAAGAAACATATGAAATATATTTTTTATGTATTTTCATTTGGTCGAAGAACAAATTTTTATCAAAATACAAAGGTACCATTTTATATAAGGAAGTGATAAATGGAAATATACAGAAACGAAAAAGAGTATTTGGAGTGGTATACAAGGAAAATATGCTATTTAGGTAAGTAACCATAAACTATACAAAACACTATTCAATTTTAATTAAACCCATTATATCCTTATTCTTCACGACACACTTTCTCTCTCTCATCGAAATTATTTCCTCTATTTTCTTCTCAAGATTTACTCAGTAGTAGCCTAATCGAAAATCTTAGAGTCCTGGATATGAATATAATCTAGGCAATATCGTCCTTCTTTCTCTCCTCCAACGAAATTGCACAGAAGAAATTGCTATCTACAAAAAATATTGTATCGAAGGTTAGACTGCTGCAGCAACTCAGTTCCGGAAGATTCATGAACTGAGTTGACTCACTGAGTTAACTCGGTGAGTTAGTTTGAGTCGAGTTAGTTTGAGTCAGCTCAGTAAGTTAATTACTTCGTTATCGGCTATTATATTTGTTAGATATTTAACATTGAGTTTTGCTAGTATGTTGAATGTGTTCACTCACTTTATCCCTACATTGTTAGAAATATAGTAAGTAAACTTTGTTTGAAAGCTGGATAATATAGTCACTATCTGGATAGTATAACATATTTACAGAGTAATCTTAATTGTTAGCCGAATAAAATTTTTATAACCGGACAATCTATAATAAATCTAATGGCGAACTAGGTAAGAAGCGCAAGGGTATTCAGTAAGTTGGTTGTGTTTTTTAAACAACTTACAGAAAACAACCCTGGTAGCCAGATAATAATGTCATTATCCGGATAGTATAATAGATTTAAAGAGTAATATTAATTGTTAGCCGGATACAAATTATAAATACTAGTAGAGAATATGAAAATTAACATGTAAAAGTTGAGTTATCGCGTTAAGAAAAATGTTAGAGGTAAACAAAACGTTTGGAAATATGCAATCCACTCAAACTCGACTCTGTGAGTCAACTCGGTTAGTCCGAGTTAACTCGAACAAAATCTTACCGGATCTTCTCTGAAGAGATGATAACTTTCATAGGTGTGAAAAATGACATAGATGAGTTGGTAGGAACGAGTTTCAGAGAAAAGTGAAATCGTCGGTGCGTCATTGTTGCCAACTCCATCATCATAGCTGGACAACATCTCGTTCACCATTCATTCACCACTTTTCTTCTACCAAGAGAGAGAGACAGAGAGAAAGGAGAAGAAGCGTTTATGAGATGGGCAAAATGTAAAATTACACCCAAATTTCAACAGTGAAACTAGCATTATGTCATGGTTATCTACCTAATTGACTCGAGAAAAAATGGGAAATTCAGATTGAATTTTCTAGTGAAAATAAATAAATTAATAATTAGAGACAATGAAAAGAAAAGTGTGACCGTTGTCCAAAGAAAAGAAAACTGTGAAAAAAAAAAAAAAAAAAAGACAATGAAAAACAAAACAGTTTTAGACCCCAGAATGAGATAGATGTTGACCCCAACGTTAACCCTTGAATCTCTTCGTCTTCCCTACGGAGGGAAATCCCAATTTTTGAAATCTCACAAAATTCCAGAAATCACAAAAATCACAAATTGAAAACGAATCGTTCTCTGTAAAATAACCTCATTTCCTCCTTCTCCTCCTCTCCCATGATGGAGGAACCCGGTTCGGATCCCGGATCCTACCCAATTCCGCCCGCTTCAGTCCACCTCGCACCCTTCTTCTCTCCTCCGTCTTCTCGTCGCCTCTCAACCCACTTCACTCATCGTCGTCGTACCCAGCCAGTGCTCTCGTCTCGGCGGCTAGCTTACATATCTCTCCAGGGTTTGCTCGTTAATTCCGATGCAGCCACCTCGGCGCGGTCAATCGGCAGCGGATTGAGCCGAGACGAAGCCGTCGCGTGGGAGCTCTTTACGCCTTACCAGAGATTCCTGATTGTAGCTGTCATCGGTGTCGCCGCCGCTGAATCGAAGAAGAACGGTGCGATTCGAAAGCTCCAGAAATCGGTTGATCTCAGGGTTCGTAGTATTTGCCTGATTTGCGAAATTTTCGTTCGTTTTTGATGGTTGATTTGATTAAACATATAGCGAATTTCTCGGATTTGTTTAATTAAAGCACTTGGGGTTAGTTCATGATTGTGTTCAATTATGCTTCAATTTACGTTACTTGTTTTTGAATTCCATATAATTTTTGCGTTTATCTCTCTAGATCTCGACCTTTTAAGTGATTATTCTAAGTGTGTTCTTCTGACTACAATTGTTCTGATATAATCTGTGTGGTGGTGGATTTTGCAGGATCAGCTTCTTTCAAGCATGCAACAAAAGCTGGACGATCTGTGTCAAGAGCTAAATCTTGTCAAGGATCAGTCTGGAAATGGAACCAAAGTCTCCTCAGATAGTGATGATTTACAATTAACTCTTCAAGGGAAGTTTGGATCTGAGAAAATTAATTTCGTAGATTGTGGTTGTTGGCTATGTGATCAACATCATCACTCATCACCTGCTATTCAGGTTTGTGTGTACTCTCTTGCTTTTTAATCGCATATCATTGAAATCACTGAGCATTCCGACTGATCATGTTCTCTCATATGTTCTGTGGTTTAGGACAAAGCTCACACAAATCCGGTGATGATTGACGCAGAGCCAGAGGAAAGGCGTATGTCTTACATGTCAGATTGGTGTTCTAGTGCCACTTCTGCTGCAGAAATCCATGTATGTTGTGCATGAAACTATCTTTGTGGTGGATCTTGTGTTGTTTTGTTGCAAATGAAGATGACTTGGTTTGATTGTTTATTTGCAGTTTGATAATCTCTCACTCGACCAAGACATGATTTCCCTCAGAAAAGAGTGTCAAGAGAAAGATGCAACAATAAAGGACTTAACTTCATTTCTTCAGTTGACCAACAAAGCTGGTTCAAAAGTAAGACTTTTTCAAATTCCCTTTAAATTCTGTTTTTGGTTCCTCCTGCTTACACAACAAACATGTTACCCTTCACTCTTTAACAGCGAGAAACAGAGCTTGAAGAGATTATTAGTAGGAAGAAGACGATAATTAAGAAGCTCAAGAGGGACGTATTAGTGTTAGAAGAAAAGGTGAGAGAAACTTGACCAACATTTACTACTTTCAGTACCTTAAAAGTTCGATTTTTTCATCACAAAATGTTCCTGGTAACAACATCAGCATTGAAAGATCGTTCTTTATGTTACCGTCTGTTTCGGTTGTGAAATGTGCAGGTCACACAGCTCACTAGGCTCCGGAGGTCCTCCTACTCACCCGCAAGCTCAAATACCCGTGAATTCCCAATGAGACTGGACAATCTGCTTTATGATATGGATGTTTCTACAGCTTCTTCATCCTCTGATTCAGAAACTCCTGCAAACACTCCCCAACGAGCTGTGTTGGAGGAGGCTCCAGTTGATTCCATGAAAAAGGAACCTTCAGCTTTGGGACAAACCCATAAATCAGCTTCAGTTGATTCAACGAAGGAGGAACAGCCTTCAGCTTTGAGACAAACCCATAAATCAGCGCCGGCTAAATCCTCGGCCTCATTTGTGAAATCTGTGAAGCCGCCTTCAGTAGTGAGTCCATCGACTAATTGGAAGCCTGTTTCTTCTTCTACTTCTACTTCTTCTAGGATGAGACGGGCTTCTTCTACTGGTGATTCAAAGAAACCTAAAAGGCCAATTCAGATCGCCTCGAGAGAATCCTCTGGTTCACATAAGAGATGGGTTTAGTATAAATGTGGGTCTAGTGGCAACTATCATTTGCCATTTCTTAGAAGAAACACAAAAATATGTTATATATTGTCCATAATTATTTTATTTGGAGGATCTTAACTGATGTTTCTGCACAATACCTTTTTTTTTTTAAAAACAAGTTATGTTGTTGATCTCTCTCCGTTTCAAGACAAAGTGTAAGTTCCTTGATTTTTCTTTGTTTACATCATTACGAATACACGATGCATGACCAATGGTTTTGAGGATAATGAGAATTAAGTGTTGGAGATTTTGAGAAAATAAACCATTGTTATGTCCATGATCGGATTTAAGTTACAAAGAGCAGACCGCGCTAAAGCGTCCGCTACCACGTACATTCAAAAAATTAAGAAAAGGTAAGAAGAGAAGAGATGTGACAAAAAAAAATAGAGAAGAGAAGAGAAATACAAAGCTTTGAATCCCGACATTTCAATTTAAATCTATATGTGATGAGAAAGTTTTCTTCTATGCAAATAAAACCTAACAAAGCTAACAACCTAACTCATGATTCAATTGCAGCAAGTGATAGGGTTCGAACACAGGGAAGGCAAGGACTTAGAGTACTAGACCAAAGAGTATTTCGGTTAATCTAAAGCATCAAAAAGAGTTTGGATAAGTTACTCTAAACTAATTAGAAATGTAACAATACTGAGAATGCACAAAAAAGAGATGTAAAGATGTATGCAATGATAATGGGAGATATCAAGCATCGGATTAGCAATCGACGAGAATCAACAGATTGCGGCTAACAAAACCAGGGTCTTTAACCGATAAGCACAACTCTTAAGCATGGGGCACGAATATAGGTCATCCCACTTTCGTGATGCTACTAACCACTATGTCGAGTACAAACATCTAATGAGCTTTCACTACTAGATATAAGTACTCTCCAAACTTAAAGATTAAGTCCCAATAAGCTCACTTAACTCCTCTACTCACTTTCGTGGTCAAAGGATCACTAAGCCGAGCAAAAGGTCGGTCCGACATTCCGTCAAACACCTTTCGGACAACGGAATGTCTCAGGACGAGATTCAAAGCTGGATCCAAGAACCAAGCTTTATCCACAACCTAAGCTCGAGAAACGCAATACACAGGTCGAGATTAAGTTAGCCGTTTCTCTAAAACTTCTACATCTGCTAACCCGACGCTCGACAAGCTAACTACTCACTCATGGTTATAGGAAAAGCCATGATTGAGCTCGAGTGAGGTGCGAGTGATGCGATGCAAAGATAAGTGCGATTAACAAGTAAATATTGAAACTTTAAGCTAAAGACTAAAACTTTATAACGAAAATAACTTAGAACATCAAAGATCCGATGCTCTAAGGGTCGATTACAACTAAAGCGTAAATGGAAAGTTTAAAAACGTAAAAAGGAAAAAAGAACAAGACTTAGGTTTTTTCGGGGGTTAAGAACATATTTATACCCCTTATAACAGTACCCGGGTCAACCCGAAGCATAAAGGGATCATCCAGTTCGAGTCAACGGTCGATCCGGAAAAGTCAACAAAATGCATTAAATATTGGTCACTCCATATCAGGGAAGTGACCGATTTCCTTTGCGCCTCTAGCGCGTCCAGCAGCTCCTGTGTCGCGACACCAGCCCCTTGATGGGCGCAGTATATCGGTCTTCCTCATCAGTGGGTGCCGATATCAAGGGATATCGGTTTCTTCTGCTTATTCTTCAGCCGGTTTGATGCGTCTGGTCCAACGGTCGGAGAGTCTTGATGCTCCATCATAACAAGGGGATAACCTGGGATATTTGTGCGCAGATTTGCAGGCACTGCAGTCCTGATTCTCAACCAAGTGTATGAACTTCAATAGATTGGTTGAGACTCCATCCTTCCACTACTCCAGGTGCTTCCCACGGGTGATTCCTGATGATTCAAGACTGATTCCTGCAACCTCTGCTCCCTGTTTTGCTCCAGAACCTTGCAATCCTTCTGCACATCCACTCCTCTATACTCCACTCCAATCCTCAAGGCTCTAGTAAGCCGGATAACTCCAATTAAACACAAGTACCACCTGAAAAAGGATAAAAGAAGAGAAATATGTACAATCCTAATATAGGACTCTAAAATACAAATCTGAACTAAACTAGGGCTAAAAGATGCCTAAATAATGCAGAATGATGCTAAACAGAGGATAAATGTATGCAAATATGTACACAAATAATGCAAATATATAGATATATCAATATGTCATGTTGGAAATCTCTACATATTTACATTCATATTTTAATATGAACTCACAAATACATGTATCCACATTACTCTTTATTAAATTTGCGCTTTTGTTATAAACGTACAACTTTACAAATCAAATATTAATGACTTGATTTCGAAAAATCATCATTTTCACTTTTTTATGATTATTTCTTTGATTTTTTATTTGCAAAGATTTTACATACTAACGCGATATTTGTTTTGGTTTTTGGTGAACTCAAATAAGTTTAAAAGAATCGATAATCTTTAACGTATTTGATTTACATAAAAACACGTACATATAATTTAAGTGTCATGCAAATTAAAATTTATAAGATCAAATATATTTATCAGTATGGGAGATAAACCATTTAATATTTGTTATTTCTAATTTATCATGTATATTATAAAAAATTCTGAATTTTATTTATGAATATTCTAATCCCGCGTTTGACGCAGAACAAAAATCTAGTGTCAAATAAGATACTTGCAACTTCGTTCTGGTCCGACCTTGAGTATACGGTTCTGATCCGACCCTGATCCGATCTAAACTAAATCGAAACCAAATAAAATATATATTTTTATATGGACTAATTTGCTTACTAGCAAAAAAACAAAATTTAATTAGACTAACTAAAATGGAGCATAATTGAGTTATTCCACCCAGTTTCCCTTTTTATATTCGAATAACCTGAACTGAATTGGAAAAAAATAATCAAATGTTAAATTTTGATTATACTTTCGAAAAAACCCGAACCAAAATCGAATCGAAATCCGTATAACTACTCCTTTACCTAATTTGGACTCAAAAGATGGATATCACACTATAAGCGCGAAGGGGAAACGCGGGAAAATTAAGATCCCCAAATTATCGGTCGAGGTCAAGCCATGGAGAAATACTTGATTACGCCGGAATCGCCACCGCCAAAATCTTCAACTTCGGTCAGGTAATTCGATCGACTAGTTTTTTCCTTTTCTTCTTTTAAAATTGGCGACTGTATGTTTACGAAAGTTTTATCGACCGACCCTTGAAGGCGACCATGGAAGCGATCTTTAATCGAATTGAATGGAAGATTGGATGCATATTACCGACACCAACTCTATACTCTGGTTGCTCACTCCTACTCGGAGGTTTTTTACTCTCTCGTTCGTTTTCGAAAGATTTCGTCTTGCTTCTTTGAATTGATACATTTTGGGGTTAATTGGATTTTGTTTTGGGTTTGTTGCACAGATTGGGAAGTTTTCACATCTTTATCATGTAAACGAGGAGCCATGTCAAACCCATGTACGATTTTTACATGTGTGTGTGTGTGTGTGTGTTTTTTTTAAGCTTCTACGAACTTTTTTTGTTGAGAGATAAGAGTTTGTATATTCAGGTAAACATGATCCTATCTCGTTTTGAGCAAGCAAGACCTGACGGGCCTGTCAAGCGAGGTGTTGCGGGGCTTGATTTTGATAACCAGGTGAGTTCTCAACAATACTTTTGGTCTTTGTTTCCCAACATGTTTCCAATGGTATTTCATCGTTTCTGATCGCTGTCTCTTTGTTTACCCTTGAGAGATAGGAATATACTTAGTGTATTAGGTAAACAGATTCCGCTTCATGTTACCACCCCATTTATTAGGTAAAGGTATTGTTTTCAGGGAATATACTTAGTGTCTGTCACAAGATCAGGATGCTTTACGGTGCATGACTTTGAAACTCTATACTGCCAGAGTAAGGTTGGCCAAGGTGAAGTTCTGAACTGTGCTCATTGTATTTACTTTTAATGTACCTCGTAAAGGTGTCTCTTCATTCGTCTGTCTTTGGTTCTGAGCTGAAATTGTTTCCAAGTTTTAGTTAACCATTCACTTCAAATATTCAAGTTAATTTCAGCCAAATGTCACCCAAACGTGGCAGCAATGTTAGCCTGAACTTTGTATCTATAGTGCACAGCTCGATTATATGTGAAGGGTTTATTCTTTGGCAAGTCTAAACGACCTTCATAGAGTTTTATACTCAAGTGTCTTGCAGTATAGAATTAAGTTCCCATTCTCTAAAACATCTCTAGTCAATGGAATTTTATTGTATAAATTGGATTAATAAGGTATACATTATTTTTTAAACATCAATGACGGTGATGTTGCTGGATCTTATGTTATAGTATGCTTGCTCATATTATGCTTCTTATACAAGTCTTTGGACCTTTGTACGTTACAGTTTTGAATCTTGTATTTTACTGAGTCATCAATAACAGGTTCTGTGGAAGATGAAAGTAAGCATGTTATGCATTTGTCTTTCCCTATGAATAGGGAATTCGATGTCGCTAGATGGAATCCTACAAACCAGAATGAGGTATGGGCTTAAAAAATTCCTCATCTGATATCTTAATTCCTTCTAAGAACTTCATTTCAAAACATTCTTTATGAGCAATTATTATTCCTGTAGGTAGCTTGCACATCGATGAAACGTGATAAAATCTTTATCTTCGATATCAGTTACATGTCTTCCAAACCAACTGAGGTATGATTTCAAACATCTGATTTTGAGATCACATGGATTTAAGTATACATGGCTTTTTTGGTAACTACTTCTGGTTCCAATTCCTGTGACAGCATCATCATGAATTAGGTTGTCTTGTTTCTATCTCAGTTTATGTTTTATATCTGAAACAGACAGAAACACATATGTATCGCTGTATTTCTTTCTTAGGCATAGCAAAATTGCCTTTCCAATTCTTTCCATCGTGATTACAAAAAAGCCAGGCAATTTTTTCTCGAAATGACACGGTCACAACATGGCCATGGTAAACTTATCTCCCATCAAGTCTTAGTCTGCTCTACTTAGGCTAGCTCTGCTAAATATTCATATCCTTTCACCTACATTTCAGTGATTGTTCTAAATGTGATTCAGGAATTGCAAACTAGACAGAAGCTCTCGGTACTTGGCCGCAAAATTTCTAGTGGTTTATCTGATATTGCCATTACTAGTGATGGAGATTCAAGGTTTGTAGAATGGCTCATCCCTGAGGTGCAAAACAATGATAGCTTCTTTGTAGGTACTTTCTTCAGCAAATTTTCTGCATTTGTTCTTTATGCAGAATATTTTCTCCAGATACACGTGGTATCGTTCATGTGTGGGATAGAAGAGCAGGTGTGTCTCCATGCATTGAACTTTCGACAAACAGATATGATTCAATAAAGAGTATTCAGATATATGTGGATAATCAGGTAATCATAAAATAAGATATCCCCAAGCTCAGTAAAGGTCTTCTGATCCATGAAAATTGCAGTGAGCATTTGATTTCAGATTGAGTTAGGCCCCAAAGTTTTGTTTCGTCCTTGCGATCATGTTTCTTTGATCTATCATGTAGACTATTTTTGGAGCTGGTAAAGAAGGAATCATTCATATCTGGGACCTTCGTGGAGGAAGAAACTCTACCGCTTTTCAGAGTCGCAAAGATGTAAGTCTTACAGAAAGAGCTGGAATTAGCTATGGCAGTATATTTTATCGGTGACACCTACATCAATTTAACAGACATGTCATCAATTTTTTTATTGGTAACATTCAGATGAGCCACTTGCCTTTAGCATCTCTACATCTTGCACCAATGCTGCAGAAGATTGCATCTCTTAAGGTAACTTCTGTCTTTTGCTTTGCATCTCACTTATGCCATCATTCAAACAACCTTTTTAGGCTTCTTTGGGTTTTCTCAGAAAAATTGTATATTTGAATCATATTTTGGACTACCACCATGTTCTCAAAACCTGAAAGCTGTGTATCTCAATACTTGAACAAACGAAATAGTTTTGTGGGTGTTAATTTCTAAACTTTCAGCAGAAGATCATACTGAAACTGGCAGCATTAGAAAAATCTTGCATCTCAGTCTGAATCTTTTGCAGGCACAATCAGAAATCGTCCCCAAGGAAATCCATTCCATTAATGTAAACCCATCTTCTCCACATCAACTGGCATTTCACCTTGACGATGGTTGGTAAGTCATTCTTTCATCAACAGCTCTTTTCACCTTGGGAAAACTGTTAAAACAAAACACAATTTCATGTTTCTCTTCGTTGATTTCATTTCATTTATCATTTTCCTTTGGTGGGTGTCTCTAATGCAGGTCCGGTGTTCTTGACATTTATAAATCTGAAGTTACTCATGTACATTGCCCTCCTCCAGCTTGGTTGTAAGTTAATAAGCCAACTCACGAAATTGCAGTTTCTTTTGTCACAAGAAGCATTTGATTTGATCAAAAAGAAAAACAAGAAAATGCTGTAATACTGTATTGGATTTTGGTTCACTTAGGGATGGTTCCAACAATTCAGCTGATTTGTTCTTGCGGAAACCATCATGGCTACCAACATTATCCGTAAGCCCTGCACTTTGTACTATCATTCACAGTCACACGTGCAGATTTTCTCACCTTATATCTGTTTCATACCAAGTTTTATGTTTCCTATTGTAGATTTATGTGGTTGGGTCCATGAGCGAGAAAGGGATTCATGTTCTTGATTTCCATCCAAGCTCCAGGTCTCCTTGTCACGTTGACTACGAGTAAGGATTTCCTGGAAACTCCCCATATATATATATATATATATATCATGTTCTCTCTAAACTTCATGACCACATTCCTGACATTGCTAATATCTTGTTGCAGTGAGGATTCACAGAAAAAGGAGAAAAGAGAGAAGCGTAATCACAGTAACAAGTTTGTTTCTTTATCTGAGCGTGTCACGGGTTGTGCTGCACATCCTCTCAGCAGCATGATCGTAGCTGGAACTCAGGTATTTTAAAGTTTGCTTAAAGTATCAATCAATTTTAGTCTTTGAGACCATGATTTTGGGTTAGTCTTAGTAGTGCTTGGCTAATAAAACAAACCAGTGAATCAAATGGACTTGTTGGTAGTAAAAGAATGGTGTAATTTCTAAAAGGATATGGTGATTCTGCAGAAATCGTCGTTGTTGTTGATCGCGCAGAGACATTGCTCATCTACATCAGAAACTGTAGAAGGTGAACTGTAGCATCAACAAGAGTGAGCTTCTAGATTTGTAACATAGAAATCATTCACGAGGTTATGTAAGAAAGTAAAAATTTTCCTTAAATAGGTTCCAAAAAGAAGATACTCATCACATTGAAAATGCTCTTGTTGTCTGTTGGTATTGTTTTATATTTTAGTAAATGAGAAACCTCTAAAAATAATGAGAATCAAGAATGAAACATGTAAATAGGCAAAATCATGTGAAGGTATGACAAATCCCATTATGTGAAGTGAAGGTGACTAGACTTGATCCCAACAACTCGTTATCCAAATCTAGATCATGTATAAACAATATCTTAACTTAGTCAATTCTTTAGTTAAAGAACAATTCAGAAAAGATACTTCCAGAAATGTTATGGGACTTTCACTGCGATTTTTATCAATTAAATGTGCTACATTAAATAAAATAAATTTTGTATACTTCGGATAAGAAAAGTTTCTAGAGCTCATTTTGTCCACATGCGTTTGACAAAAAATACTTGGCGCTAAACAGAAAAACATACATAATTTTGTCATGTACCAAATACTTGGCTCATTTCTCATTTGCCAACCAAAATCTTTACAAATTACCATTTAACAAAATAAAAGTTATTATTTTGTCATGTACCAAATTAACTCTTTTATCCTAATGAAGCTCATACATAATTGTATTACTATTCTCTTGAATGAGAATTCTTTCTCCTTGTCAAAGAACTATCCTCATTTTTTTTCCTTTCATAAAGTGGTCCTCCATAAAATATGGACCAATACTAATATATTATTACGCATGATTCTTAAGTTGGTCATATCCATTTTTGATTTCTTCTTTTGCGCGGTATCACAAGCTACTTTACAGTAAATCATTTTGGTTTAAACACACAATTAACACCAAAGAACCATCAAACCAATTGTATCTTGTGCTTGTAACATCATTTGTAATAATCTATATATGGATAAGAAATTAACTCTCAAATTATGATATTTTGGAACACTTGAAAGAAATATGTTTAGAAACGATAAAGCTTAAATAAATGGTAACAAAGAAGTGTAATAAAGCATTAGCAAGAAAAAGCCGAAAAGGCTACAAGGCAAACTTTTACTCATGTGGAGGGTTTGTCAAAACACTTTATTAGGTTAGGCTCTGTGTACTTTATATATGTGTTTGGTGGGTTTGGTTTTGAAAGTTAAACACAATAACCTAACAATGATTTTATCATCATTAAATTATTAACAGCTTTAATACCTTTTCTTAGTTTCTTGACTTCTTCTTTTGCTGATGTAAACAACTCGACTTTACAACATTATTTGCAAAACAACTCTTAAGAAATATGATCAATACCATATGGAATTCTATCTTCTACTAACAAATCCGGTTTTGTCAGAAAGTCTTCTTAGCTTTTGACTATTAGTTTTTTAATAGTATACCAATTCTTCCGAGATCAGAGATCAAAATGACAAAATATTATTGCGAGTATTTTATTTCGCTACCGCAAAGACTTGAACTCATGATCCACTTCTCCTTACCATCTTCTATTTCATTTTGGTATCTACTAATGATATATGCTTTCTCCTTAGCTCCGATCTAAAAGATCACTAACTTTTGGTTTCTTGACCTAAAGAGACTTTATAATCGTTATTGGTATTCGTGGTGATATATAGAATCATTCGACAAATCTTTCAAATTTTCAGATTAACGAATTGGCCATGGACATAAAGAGAGATACACAATCCAAAAATGCGCTGAGAAACCTCGGGCTGTTCACGATGGACGTGTTATACGACCTGTTGGAGTAAGCTTGAAGCACAAGTAAAAAACCTAATGAGATTAGGACTATCTTGTACTTTAGAGAAAAATAAGGAAATAAGGTTTTAGAGAAAAACCTATATAAGGAGTTGTCAAGTTGTGACATCCCTTTGAGGATTTGTGAGATTAAGAGAAACTTAGGTTTTGAGCTATTTTCCTAAGTGATTAATAAAGAAGAGTTATTTCTTTAGATTGTGTGTTTCTTAATCGAATTCTCCGTCTATACGACCTCCCCAACATATACACAATTCATACACCCACTCTGAATTCTACAAACCAATTATTAGACTACTCGATCAATATGATAATACATGTAAAAAACTTATGAAAAACTTGATTCATTACTTATATAATCAAGTGCTGACTTAAACATAAACCATAATTAGTTATATTGCCTGAGGCCTATATAGGTGATTGCTATAGATTTTGTAACAATGGGGTGATCCTTGATATATTCTCCAATGACTAGTGATATTACTTTTGAAACCATTTTAATCATTTATCATTTGTGAGATCCATTTCCTGAAACTATATATTTTTTTTTAAACTATATGATTCTTTATGTATCTAGAATTTGAAACTCTTAATTATATTATCAATATTCAGCATTTTCTTTGGTTTTGTGTTTCTATATAATAATTTCAATGTTTTACTTCTATACACATATATCTATCTATTTGAATGAGATTTTATTACTAAGTTTTTTAAAAAAAATTTCCATTTTTCTCTCTCAATATTCTTAGTTTAGATGTGTCTTTAGATTTTCTAACTTTTCACAAGAAAACCAACCAATTTAGTACTAATAGAATTCCCAGTAAGAACAAACCATATGCTCTCTTTTTGTTTTGTTTTTGCTAATAAATCTAGCTATAGTAATCTATATATTAGACAAACATAACTATTCATCCACACAAACATTTGTTTAGCGAATAATTGTTTCAAAAAACATTTTGATTTTCTTGGGATAAAGTTTGGAAATACTAAACTTTTGCATTTGATTTGTTTTGGAGTTCGAGACCAACACCGTTAAGGTATAAATCATTTTTCTCACGTTGATTGAACTCATGATCTTGAAGTATTTTAATAACTATTAGATGATCACCGATCTGGTGCTATGTTTTTTATTGATACCACCATCAAATGGTGGAATTGTGTTTCATAGTGGACAAAATAACAATCATGTAGAAAGGCAAAAATGTTATCGTACGTAAAAATGTATATATATATATTTTTTTTTGTTACTATTTAGACAATCCCGTACATATATTATCACACACCGTATTGCGTTTTGAACTTTGAGATAGACCGCATTTTTGTATACTGTTCAATTATTAACACAAAGAATAGAAAGAGGAAAATGAAAAAGAAACAAAAAGTGAGGGGGCAATTTGGTAAATATAAAAAATTGGTCTCTGCCCTTGTTCACATGCGCTCTTTTTACCAGTCCTTTTTAGAGAAGGGAGACAGAACATTCTTTGGATTTTCTCTCTCTCTCTCTCTCTCACACACAGACATCATCCTCATCACAACCCTTCGCACAATCGCATTCACAATCACTTTTTCTCTGTCTCTCTCTCTCTCCTAATCTTCTTCTTCTTCTTTCATGGCTTCTTCTGAGACAAGAATGATGAACAAAGGAAGAGAAAAAGAAGAGGCCATTGCAAACGGAGTTAAGCTAAGAGCACTTCAAGCAGCTCTTCTTATGCACAAGCAGTCTTCAAGCCCATCTTCTAATTACAATACAAGAATCCCTTCTTCTTCCTCTGCTGCTTCACCTGCTTCTCGTCCTCTCCACACCAACAATCTCTCTGCTCATGATTACCCTGTTTTCACTCCTGTAACCTCTCTCTCTCTCTCTCTCTCTCTCTCTCTCTCTCTTTTTAAATAAGTTCCATGAGTTACTTCACTTTTTCTTGTCTCTAACTAGATTCATTTCGACATTGTGTATGGGAATTTGGGTTTTAAAGCTTTTTCAAAGTCTAAAGACACTTTTTTAAACTCATCGAACCCGAGATTTCTTGGTTTAAACCGGTTTAAGCTCGTTAATTGTTGCATTTCAGTATCCAATTTCTGTTTTAAAAGCTTCTGAAATTCTTTAGTTATATTGGTTTAACCCGGTTAATCGTTGCATTTCAGTATCCAATTTCTGTTTTTGAGAATCTTAATTTATTGTACTATGCGTTTTGGATCTTCACGTAGTATGTTAAAAAAATTGAAAAAATGCATAATATTAATTTGGTTGGTCCCTTTAATAATTTTACTACTGTTAACACTATAAAGACAAACAGAAAAGACCTGAATTTGGTACAACCATATATCTATGTTTGGTCTAATGTTTTCTTTTGTCCTTTGCTTACACACTGTACTTAATTTGGACACAAGTTTCTGTGTGTTTACTGTATACACAGTTTCTCTGCTAAATATATACTTGTTCTCTGTTGGTCTTGAAACAGAGCTATGAGGATGAGCCTGTATCTGCATTTCATCACAAGAATCTCACTTTATCTGAGAATTGGGATGAATGTGGTGGTATTGGTTTAGTAGATGGAGATCATGAAGATCAAGACTTGACACATACTTATCTCTCTGATTCTTACAAAACCTCAACTTCAAGAAAGACTTTAGTGCCTCATCAAGATCAGTCTCATGTCTACACAATGTCGGATGCTCTTAGGTCTCCACCGTTACATTTCTATACATCCGGTAGAAGCAACTGCGGCTCGGTTGACTTTAGATCGGCCTCTTCTTGCAATGAATACAAACAACGAGGTTTCGATACCAAGAGCTTGAAGAGCTCTAATCTTGTTGTGCCCTTGACCGATTCGCATTCTGCGGTTGTTTCTTCTCATACAAGGAACCGTGGAGGAAGAGTGATGTCTTGGTTATTCCCAAAGTTAAAGAAGAAGCAGAAGAGCAATTCGATCTTTAATTCCCCTAATAGAACTGATAAATCAGAGGAAGTTTCTGAGGTGTTGAAGGATTGTGGTTCGGGTGTCGAAAAGTTGAAGAGAGAGTTGATGGAAGCAAACAGAAGTAGGGATGCTGCTTTAACACAAGTCTCAGAGATGAAATCTTCATTAGGAGAGTTAAGTGAGAAGCTTCAGTACTTGGAAAGTTACTGTGACAGTTTAAAGAAAGCTTTGAGAGAAGCAACAGAAGTAGTGTTAAAGGAGAATCATGTTGCAAGAAGCTTAGGGAAGAAGAACTCAGAGATGCCGGTGAGTGAAGAAGTGATGGTTGAAGGGTTCTTGCAGATTGTATCGGAATCAAGATTATCGATAAAGCAATTCTTGAAAACTTTAGTTTCAGAGATCGACGAAGAAGATTCGACTTTAATTGGTAACATCAACACTCTCCTTCAATCACACAACTTATCATTCACCTCTAAGTACTCCAAAATCATTCAGTACCACTTAGAAGCGATCATAAGCCAATCTGTATACCAAGATTTCGAGAACTGCGTTTTCCAGAAGAACGGTAAACCGAAACTGCTTGATCCGGAACAAGATCGACAAGCCAAGTTCTCGTCTTTCGCTTCCTTGAGAAACTTGAGCTGGAACGAGGTATTGAAAAAGGGTACAAAGTATTACAGTGAAGAGTTCAGTAGATTCTGCGATGAGAAGATGAGTTTGATCATTACAACATTGAATTGGACAAGACCTTGGTCTGAACAAATGCTTCAAGCATTCTTTGTGGCTGCAAAATGTGTATGGTTGCTTCATTTGCTTGCCTTCTCGTTTAATCCAGCGTTAGGGATCTTGAGGGTTGAAGAGAACAGAGTGTTTGAATCGAGTTATATGGAAGATATGGGTGCAGATAGAGACAGGCAGAAATCATCATCGTCTCGTGGACCGGCTCGGGTTAAGGTTATGGTGATGCCCGGTTTTTATGTTCAAGATAGGGTTTTGAGATGTAAGGTTCTTTGCAGGTACAAGTCATTAGGCTGAAGAGAGTCACACTCTAGTCTAATCAAATTCATTGAGTTTTTCTCAATCTTTTCTTCTTCTTTTACTCTTGGGTTTCTTCTTAGGCTTAAGTGGTCATTTTACATGTGTCTTTGTTAAGAATTATTATAGGTTATCAAATTATTGTCAAATGCAGAAAAAGAGTTTGGAAAGTTTTTTCGCTTTTGGGTGATGAGATAATTACAAACTATGAAAACAGAGAGACTTCAAATGAAATTAAATTTGGGCCTAATTGTATTAGATTGGTAGCAACTAGCAAAAAAGCCTATCAACTTTTTTTGCTTGCATCTCATTTTGTGTGTAGGCCGAAACAAATTTAAGAGAGGACCTCTTTAATTCAATAGTACATGTCCATAAACGTTTTGAGCCTGTATATAGGTAAGTGGGAAATGTTCTTGAATTGTAGGAGGTTTATATAAACTACTCAGTTCAATGAATTTGATTTAGTTAACATCCATAACAAAAATCAGTTTTCAGAAAAGAAGAAAAATTGTTCTAAAAAGGTTATAGAATGTAAACAGTATTTAAAGGAGATATAAGTAATGAAACAAGAGATTTTTGCCAAAAATGCCATTTGTTTAAAAAAATATTCGAAAAATGCCATTTATTCAAAAATCATAGAAAAATATCACAAATCACTGTTCACGAAATGAAAAAGACATTTATACCCTTAATTATGATTTCATGCTATACATTTTCGTCCATATCGTTTTTGTCCACCGTCACCGTATATGTTCACAGCCACTGTCTCCATCATCGTCAATCACTGTTTCCGCCAACACCGACCGTCTTCATTTTGGTCCACCACTGTATTCGTTTCTATCTTGTCCACAATCGCCTTTTACACACCGGTTTTGTTCACAATCGCTTTTATCCCCCACAATTATCTTTTTTTTTGTCCATCATTGTTCCCACCTCCATATATGTTTTTGTCCACAAACGCTGACACTGTCTTTGTCCACAGTCGCCGTCGCACTCTTTGACCACCACCATCTCCGTTTTTCTCCACTATTTTCTTCTTCATCAAGAGAGAGAGATCCGGAGAGAGAGAGATCGGAAGAGAGAGAAAGATCGGAAGAGAGAGATCCGGCGAGAAATCCGGCAAGAGAGAGATCTAGATTTTTCTTCTTCTTCTTCTTCTCCTCTTGAGAGAGAGATAAAGAGAGGTCAAATTAGTCATTTTATCATTTATGAATAGTGACTTACGGCATTGTTTTGGGGATTCAAAAATAATAGCATTTTTAAAATTTTTTACCAAATAAATGGTATTTTTGGCAGTTTTCTCATGAAACAAAACAATTGTTTGAATCATGTTCATCAATATATACAAATTGAATAGATGTACTTCATTAAAAGTTACAAATGCAGATGCGTCTCATTTTTTTTAGATCCGAGGCAAAAAAAAAAAATTTGGAATCCTTTCTAATAGAAAATTAAAAAAAACATTTGGACCATTTTATGTTAAGGTTTTTTAAAAAATTTCTCTAGGATCTTGTGCGATAAACCACTTGTCACCCCTTTTAGACGATCCTAAAAAAATGTATTTAAAATAAAAATATCAAATTACATTAAAATTTACATAGAAATCTATAAAAATTTACATATAAAATGCTCTTATGTAATAAGATTCTTGTTGTGTATTAGTATTGTTTTAAAATTATTTTTGCAAAATTAGTAAATGAAAACTCTAAAAATAGTGGGATTGAAGAATAAAACATTTAAACAGGCTAAACCATGTGAAGGTGTGACAAATCCTATTATGTGAAATGAAGCTGACTAGTCTTGATCCCAACAATTCGTTATCCAAATCTAGATCATGTATAAACAGTATATTAACTTCGTCAATTCTTTAATTAAAGAAAAATTCAGAAAAGATAATTCCAGAAATGTTATGGGACTTTCGCTGCGGTTTTTATCAATTAAATGTGATACATTAAATTAAATTAAATAACAGTTGAATACTTCGGATAAGAAGATTCAACAGTAACAAGTTTGTTTCTATAGATTTACGTAGAAATCTATAAAAATAAAATATCAAATTACATTAAAATTTACATAGAAATCTATAAAAATATCTTACAAAAAAAAAACAAAAAAAACACTCTTACCATCTAATATTATAGAACAAAAGGTATGAAATCTTTTTAGTTTTTTTTTTTTATGGAAACAAATTACACATTATAAGTTATCGCTAGATTCATCGAATACACATTATAAGTTTAGTTATAACTAGATTCATCGAACAAAATTGCATGCCTAATTTTTTTAATTCATCACGTTTTGCAATATATATGACACAAAAAAAGTTGGAGAAAAACTAGAAAAGCTAACGAACACCAATAATTCGTGAAAAAGAAGAAAAAAAAAAAAAACACAAGAAATAGTCTTGGACGAATGAGGAAAAGAAAGTGACATGTCGAAAATTGATTTTACCAAATCCCCCTTCTGAAACTGACTTAGCCAAATCTTTATAAAGTCCAAACTCTTTTATCTCCATACAGACCAAAATACACTTTACTTCTGCCTGAAAGACTGAAAACGTTATCTATACGGCAAATAACTCAAAACACAGATCTCTCGCCTTCTCCTCGGCTATGGCGATTTCTAAACCCAGAAATCTGGAAATAGTGATGTTTCCTTTCATGGCACAAGGCCATATCATTCCTTTCGTAGCTCTAGCCCTTCGTTTAGAGAAGATGTTGAAGACCAAAGACGACACTCATCTCAAAACCACTATCTCTCTGGTGAACACTCCTTTGAACATCCCCAAACTCCGTTCAAATCTTCCACCTGAATCATCCATAAGACTCATCGAGTTACCTTTCAACAGCTCTGATCATGGTCTCCCTCACGACGCTGAGAATTTCGATTCTCTTCCTTACTCTCTCGTCATCAGCCTTTTTGAAGCTTCTAGATCGCTGCGTGAGCCTTTCATAGAACTTTTGAGGAAGATCTTGAAGGAAGGAGATGATGGGGAGAGCTCTATTATGGTGATCTCTGACTTCTTCTTGGGTTGGATCGGTAAGGTTTGCAAAGATGTCGGTGTTCCTTCAGTGATCTTTAGTGCTTCTGGTGCTTTCGGGTTAGGTTGTTACAGATCCGTGTGGATTAACTTGCCACACAAAGAAACCGAACATGATCGGTTTCTATTACATGATTTCCCAGAAGCAGGGGAGATTGAAAAAACTCAGTTGAATTCTTTCATGTTAGAAGCTGATGGAAGTGATGATTGGTCGGTTTTCATGAAGAAGAATATGTCCGGATGGTCTGATTTCGATGGATTCTTGTTCAACACAGTTGCGGAAATCGATCAGGTCGGGTTATCCTACTTCCGTAGAATAACCGGTGTTCCGGTTTGGCCGGTCGGACCGGTTTTGTTCTCTCCGGACAGAAAGTCGGCGGGATCAAGGTCGACAGAGGAAGCTGTGAGAGCATGGCTTGACTCAAAGCCGGATCATTCAGTGCTCTATGTATGTTTTGGCTCAATGAACTCGATCTCTCAAACGCATATGTTAGAATTGGCTATGGCATTAGAGAGTAGCGAGAAGAACTTCATATGGGTCGTGAGGCCGCCGATAGGCGCGGAGGCGAATAGAGAGTTCGAGATGAAAGAGTATTTGCCGGAAGGATTTGAGGAAAGAATCAAAATGTCGGAAAGAGGGTTCATTGTGAAGAAATGGGCACCACAAGTTGATATATTGTCACACAAGGCAACGAGTGTGTTTTTTAGTCATTGTGGATGGAACTCGATACTCGAATCGATTAGCCAAGGTGTGCCATTGCTCGGATGGCCTATGGCGGGCGAGCAATTCTTTAATTCGATATTGATAGAGAAACATATCGGGGTATCGATTGAGGTGGCGCGCGGGAAGAAGTGTGATATCAAATGTGATGAGATTGTTTCTAATATCAAATTGGTGATGGAAGAGAGCGAGGTAGGGAGAGAGATTAGGAAAAAGGCTAAAGAAGTGAAGGAACTAGTGAGGAGAGCAACGGAAGATGGAGCTAATGGGTCTTCTCTCATTGGTTTGGAGGAGTTTCTTGGTCAAGCAATGGTCAAGAAAGAGAAGATTTAAGAGATTATAGACATAAACATCTTATTTTGAATCACATATTATAAAAATGAATAACCACGTGCCGGTAGCTATACCACACGAATGTTGTGATAAAGGAGCTCATCTTTTCATATATAGTTTTTTTTTTAAAACAAAACAAAAAAAATAAAGGTGAGATTTACAAAACTCATAGAGAGATTGCTTCCATTCGTTGTTTTTCGAGTTAATACATGTGCTCCTTAAACAATAGTATGGATTAAAATTCGACCAATTTAACTCGGGTTCCAGTGTCGGTTGTCTAGAGATCTATACCATTTTCGTCGACCATGAACTCTTCATTACCCGTGAAAAAGGAGAGTATCTCCAACCCGTTACTCTATTCCTACAACTTTTTTTTTTGGGGTCTAAATGTTAAATATTTCTACAACTTCAAGGGTCTAAAATCCTAACCCAAATGTAAGAGTCTAAGCCGTTTCCAAACCCAAAATTTTTTCCAAACTGACCATCAAAAGAAACGATTCAATTTTTAGAAAAAAACAAACACGGTCATTTTCTTAATATTTCTATGAAAACATGATTTAAAGTACATAAAGTACTACGTGTTCCTTCTAACCGGCAACAATATCTTTCTAATGACGCAGTTTCACAAGCATTAGCATCCTCTGTTTTTGTGCTTTGATTTATCAACAATGTCTAATGTCTCTGGGGAAGACAAAGCATGCCTTTTTTATAGGAAAGTTGCCAACTGTCTTTAATGTCTCCTTCTTCTCCTTGATGAAGAAATACATCACAATGTACGAGAAAATAAAGTTAGAGAATTCAAAACACAAGAAAATAAATATTTATATTTTTTTGGATGGTAACATCAATTCGTAAAAAGAGAGATAGCTTCCATTCGTTGTTTTTCGAGTTAATACATATACTCCTTAATTAATACTCTAAAATTTTTTAGAGTTATTTTTTTTGTTTTCTCAAGTTTCTACGTAATCTTTAATGTGTTAGGACCATTAATATTCTGCAAGATTTATTCTTATTGGTTGATTTATTTGTAACTCGATATTAAATAATGATTTTAGTGTAAAATAACAAAACAAAAACTACTCCCTCCGTTTCAAAATAATTGTCATTCTGGAGTTTTTCACACAAATTAAGAAAACATATTAAAAACCTATTTTATCCTTAATTAATATAATATTTTATTTGATATGAGTAATTAATAAGTTTAATGGTAGAGATAAATGAAAAAAATTAGTAATAAAGATGCATTGAAATTGCAGAATGACAAATAATATGAAACAAAAAATTAAGGCTAGAATGACAACTATTTTGAAACAGAGGAAGTAATACTTATTTATATCATTCTTAAACTTCGCGCTTTTATCTAAAAAAATCATAAATAATGAGACAGAGGGAGTATGAATTAAAATTATATTTCAAAAAAAAAAACATCAATTGGTAAATAGTAAATATAGACTGAGTTTTTGGAACAAACTACATTTCAGTGGCCTTATTTTTAATTAAATCAACGTTGTCACAAAAAAAAAAACAAAAATAGAAAATAATAATGGATGGTGCTGCTAACAAAAAATAAAAATAAATAATGGATGGTGCCGGTTTAGCACTCACCTACAAGATTTGGTCCAGAGTCCCAAACCGACTTGGAAGATTACTTGGAAAGTTGACGAGTTAAGTCCATAAAGACGAATTTGGCTCGAAGAAAAAGCTCGGTTGGGGTTCACCATGTTCAACCGACGTAAAAGGTTTTCCAGGAAAAAGAAAAAAAACCAACAAAAAAACAGAAAATTTATTAGAAATAAGAAGTTTTTCTTTAGAGCATCTCCGATGGTCAGATACTACATGAATATCTAACCAATATAATATAGTATTTTTAATTAATTTTATTTTGAAAAATTTTAATTAGTTTTTTTTTTGTCGATTATATCTATTAAAAAGCCGAAAAATTCCAGTACAGAAGGACGAAGCCCATGAAATTACAACAAGACAGCCCAAATTTAAACTTAGAAAAATCTAGACATTTCGATCATGAACCGCTGCCGTGGTGTTGCCAACCACCACCACCACCAAACCCAATCAGCCACTGCTAATCAGTCACCGGCGATGCAGAACCTGCGCCCTCCACCGATCTTGAAATCTCTGGACCAAACCATCATAACCAAATCCATCAGCAAGAACACTCTCAGATCATCCACACCTAGGAAGCTCCATCGCCGACAACACCCAACACTTGATGTAGTCTTTGATAATTGCTCAATCGATTAGAGTAAGAGTAAAGCGACAAAGATATTACTCCTAGAGTAATGAAGAAATCAGAGAAGTTTGACGGAATGAGCCAAAAACCCAGATCGGATTTTAAAACAAAATCAAAACTACACAACCAATGAAAACGGTAAACAAAACCGAACAGAGTCGGAGACAAAATCGGACGTAGCCGGAAACTAGATCTATGCCGAAAAGAACTTTAAAAAGAAAAGGAAATCTAATATACACAACAGGACCGATGACCGTAGCCATGTGAGGCCACAATCACCGGCCGGAATTACAATAAGATCTAACCGGAGAGTTTTTGCTCAGAGAGAGATTGTAGAAAGAGAAGTCAGAGAGGTCTAGAATAATAAAATTTTTTAATTAGTTCTTCATCTCCAATGGTGAGATACCCATTGAGTTTCTTACTAATAAAATAAATAATATATTTTAAATATTTCATTAACTTTTAAGAATTTTAATATCAAAACACATTTCAAATATATGTAAATAAAATAATTAGTTATATTTATTCATTTGATCTATAATAATAAATATAATAAATTACCAATTTTAATAAGCTTAATAGCAATATTACTAATACATTGTAAAACGTATAACCAAAATATTGCAAATACATCAAATCTATAGTATAAGATAAAAAAAATATATCAAGTCTATTTATAAGAGAGGAAAATAAAAAATGATAAATGATTTTAGCAAAATGTCAAACTGAAATTTTAAATTAAATCTCGGAATTTCTTTTAATATATTAATTTTTTTAAGTAAAATAATACTAATGTTATACTATTATTGTATTAATATTAATTAATATCAAGTAAAAATAATATTAAATATAATTAAAATTTATACATAATAGAACTTAATAGATAGATAATTTTATTTTATGATTTATAAAAAAAATTAAAAAATTAAAAATAACAACATAAAAAATGTTTAATAATCATTCTAAAACAATAACTTATAATTTTTTTTTTGTTTATTAAATGAACCAAAAATAACAACCTATGGTCTGAGAAAATATTTGAGAATGCTAATTTTGCATAAAATAATTAATAAGGACACTTTTGGAGATGTGTTGGAGAAGGTTTCCTCGAGGTTAGCGGGGTGGAAGGGACGAATGCTTAGCTTTGCAGGTCGTCTTACGTTAACAAAAGCAGTGTTAACATAGGTTTCGGTTCATTCTATGAGTACCATTAAGCTGCCCGCGTCCACATTGAGTAAGTTGGTTAAAGTATTAAGAAGCTTCTTGTGGGGTAGTACGACAGAAAAGAAGAAGCAACATTTACTGGTTTGGGATAAAGTATGCTTACCCAAGAAAGAAGGTGGATTGGGAATTAGAAGAGCCAGGGACATGAACAAAGTCTTGATTGCAAAGGTGGGTTGGCGAGTTTTGAATGAATAAAGAGAGTTTATGGGCGAAGGTTGTGAGGAGCAAATACAAGGTTGGGGACATTGATGATCACATGTGGACTTTGGCGAAGGGGAATTGGTAGGCCATTTGGTGGAGTGTGTAACTGAAAATTCGAGAAGTGATTTATCTAGGGTATCGTTGGGTGATAGGTGATGGTCGGAATATACGATTTTGGAGGGATAAGTGGATGTCGGCTAATTTTTTGCAGGAGATGGAAGTTGGAGGGATTCCAGAAGACCTGGTAATGATGAAAGCTTGTGACCTTTGGAGGGATGGGATGGGCATGGATATGGCTCGTATTAATTCGTATATCACTGAAAGTCAGAGATTAGAGCTCGCGGCTGTGGTATTAGACAATGTAACAGGAGCGAGAGATATATTGTCTTGGGGAGAGACTGTAAATGGTGAATTTACGGTGAAATCTGCTCATACCTTATTAACTCGAGATGATTCGCTAAAACCGGACATGGAGAATTTCTATAAGCGCATTTGGATAGTGCTAGTGCCGGAAAGGACTAGGGTCTTTCTTTAGTTGGTTGGGCATCAAATCATAATGACAAATGAAGAAAGACATCGTCGACACTTGAGTGAAACAGACGTGTGCCAGGTGTGGAAGGCTGGAGTTGAAACAATTTTACACGTTCTTCGAGATTGTCCGGCTATGGCGGGCATATGGTCTCAGATTGTCCCTGTGAGGAAGAGGCAAGCGTTCTTTGCCAAAACCTTATATGAATGGTTGTATGAGAATCTATGTGAGGGAGTTCAACATGAGGACGTTCCTTTGGCTTAGATGTTTGTGCTTGCTGTGTGGTGGGGATGGAAATGGCGATGTGGGAATGTCTTGGGTGAGAATAGAGTGTGGAAGGATAGGGTGAGATTCGTTAAGGAGCTAGCTAAGGAGGTAGCTAAGGCTCATGAGGTTAATCGCGAGCATGGAGGGCGAGTGGAGAAAATGGTAAAATGGCTTGCGCCGGTCTCAGGTTGGTATAAAGTTAATACAGATGGGGCATCCAGAGGTAACCCGGGTTTAGCAACGGCGGATAGAGTATTGCAGAATAAAAAGGGCGAATGGTGTAGTGGTTTTGGTTTCAACATTGGTCGGTGTAGTGCACCGCTTGCGGAGTTATGGAAAGTTTATTATGGGTTATACATAGCCTCGGCAGACGATTACGCAGTTGGAGTTGGAAGTTGATTCGGAGATAGTAGTGCAGTTTTTACAGACATGGATTGGTGAGTCGCATCTACTGTCATTCCTGGTACGTTTGTGCCATGACTTTCTCGCAAAAGACTGGATAGTCCGTGTTTCTCATGTGTATGGGGAGGGTAATCGTCTGGCTGATAGATTAGCGAACTATACGTTTTCATTACCTTTAGATTTTCATGCTTTTAATTCCGTTCCAGTAGATGTTGAATTGCTTTTGGTTGAGGATGTTGTCGGACCGTCTCGTCCAAGACAAGTTTGCATGTAATTGTTTCTTTTATTAATAATATTGCAGGGAGATATTTCTTCCGGTCATTTACCAAAAAAATAATAATAACAACCTATGTGTCAATTAATGAATTTTTCATGAAGTTTTTTCTCAAGAACTTTTTTCTCATAGTTTCTCCTCAAATTTTTTTTTTTTTTTTTAAATTTTAATGGAAGAAACTCCCTTACATACCCACATAAAAACTCTGTTGGAAATGCTCCTAGCATGTTAGACTTTAATCGACCGACTCATATTTGTATATATACTTTGTATTTCTCTTTGTAAGAGATCCACATCCAAATAAGATACAAGACTTAAATTCTCTTGTTTGATCTTTTAATTATTATTCTCATAAATCTAGTTTATTTTTAATTGTTCAGAGGATCTGAATAGGCTTACGCAATCCAAATTCATTGTTTTAACAAGATTACATGAAAACGAGTTCCACCATCTACGAACATATTTGAAAAAAAAAGAAGATTTTTGCTAATAAAACGTTTTTACAAATTGTAGAGATTGGTTTATGTTGCAGTTCTGATCTAGCTACAAACAAAAAAATTGCAAGTTTGTAAAAAAATTTGTTATAGTAACATACCTAATTGGAAAATTAGTCTTTTGGTTAAAAAAGTATCAAAGAAAAACAACATCCAAAATAACATATTCTACCGAATAATTCCGATATGGATATACATTAGAAAGATGTACAAAGATACAAGTAACAACTAAATCGCAAAATAGATTTTCCCGTATCTTTTTTACACATTCCTTCCTACACTAGATATCTATATATCAAATTGTCGAAATTATATGAGTCCCTTTTTATCCAGTTTAACGAAGTTCATCTTTACATATATCTCTACGAATTTCAGTCAAATTTATCCCAACAAAACAAAAAGAGAGAGAGAGAGAGAGAAGATGTTGGCATAGTTTAGAATTATAATAAACACCAAAACCTTTGACTTTTTAAAATAACTAAAGTATTCCTCTATATATAATTAAGCCATATCTATCTAACTCACGAGACCAAACTTCTCCAAAACAAAATTTAATCAAACTCTCAATTTCTCTTTTAGGTTTCAAAGATGAGACGTTCATGGCCAACACGCCTCATCTTCTTGATGATTCTCACCATTATCGTCACCATGATTGCAGTAGCTTATTCATCATCAAATCATAAGTTTCCTCATTACAAGTATAAAGCCCCAGCTCCTCCAACGACATATTCTCCTTACCGGTATTTCTCACCACCTCCGGTGACAGATTCAGATTCTGGAGCTTATGGTCGATGAAACGCACTGGAGTACGTGGTTTTTATGTTTTGGTATATCAACACTTTAATTATGGGTTTATTTCATTCTTTTCGATTATATTTCGTTTTGTTTTTGATTTTGATGTAATGTTCAATATTAATAGCCAGTTTTGCAAGTAACCGTGAGAAAGGTATGTACGAAATCGATTGTTTACGTTATGATGTGAGAATGGAATAATTATCAGAATTATTTGTAGTAGTTTCTACTAATGAAGTAATTATTGGATTACAAATTTGTTAGCGTCCGTTAGGAGCTTTGTTCAATGTTTAGGAATGTATGACTTAACCCAAAAAAAAGAAAGATCTAGAAGTAAAATTTAGAAAATGTTCTATCAAAATTTCCTTGTTTACCTCTTTTTTATTTCTTTAAAATACAAAATATATATATATTAATTTTATTTTTTTTAAAATAAAAGAGAAAACCGTCGCAATTATATACTATCGTTTATCAACAACATTTGAACGAAACTATATAATTATATATATTTAGATTGGAGTTAGAATCATTCTATAGTAATTTGAATTAGAGCTAATTCGCTATAGTTTATTTCAGAGACATATTCAGTTTCCCATGAATCCTATCGTTTAATTTTGGTTTTGATTGGGGATGGATATATATCACAAATTGTTTGGAAATATTGTTTAGCAAAAGAAAAATAGTAAGTATCCTTTTTTGGTTCCATCAATACCCAAAAAACCTAGGGAAAGTCTTACGTTTTTGGCATTTCGTATCTTCTTAGAAAAATTGTTTGGAAATATTAATGGATATCAAACTTAGTGGTGCCCATTAACAAACAAAAAAAAACTTAGCGGTGACCTCTACATTTAGCTTCGGTACCTTTTGTTGACAAAAAAAGATAAAGTATAAAATTGAAGCATTATTAATTATTTATTATTATTACCCAATGACTTTTTCCTTTGTTTTGATTGAATGTATTGATTTGAAGCCGTCGTGGCCGACGCGGTTTAGCTGTAGTTTGTAGACGATGAGAAGGCAAGTTTTATTGTATTCATTTACAAGTTATAAAATACTACTAATATATTGTCAAAGCATATACAGCTAATAAATGTAATGAAATTATTTTTTGCTAAACAATTATTGATGTAAATATTAACACCTAATTAGTTTCTTCTACTATGACTTTTTGTTGCGCTGAATTTTTTTTATAAAAAAAATATGTGACTTGACTCTAATCAGCAACTATATTGCCATATCAAATTCTGAAACCATTTTGGTTACAAACCTTTGTGGAGACATGGTGCGGTGCGTTATGTAGGAGGTTGGTGCATTATTTTTCTTAAGTCTCCATTCACCATACATTAAAATTTCTATAAATTAATAATGTTGGGACTTTGAAAATTTATTAATTTAGAGAGATATTAGTTAATCGAGAAATTAATATATTAATTTATAGAGATATATCTGTTTTAGGGACGAATTTTTTTTAACAAAATTCAAATGATATTCTGTTCAAGAATTTAATTAAATTCATTTGTAAAAATAATATGTATTAACTTGAGATTATGATTTATATTTTTATTATTGTAATAGAATAAATATTAACATCATAATATACTATGCATTTAAAATTAATACACATTATTAGTACCAAAATTTAGAAAAAACATGGTTATCGTTTTTAATGTGATGATAAAGTCAGCAATGATATATATTATGATACATTTGGAAAAAATTATGTATACAAAATCAATTATCGTGTCTATAACTTATCATGAGTTTTGGATATCGAAAAACAATAATAAAAGTTTGTTTGATATAATAAGTAGAATAAAAAGGTACTGAAGCAAAAAAAATTATATATATATATCCATAATTATACATGATTATTAATTTATGATATTACTGGGATTATATTTTTACATGGGAGTTTCAAAAAAATTATTATCTTATCATATTATCAAATTTCGTAAATTTTTACATTGGTCTGACTCGGGACCGGGATAATTTAATAATTTATGGTGATTATTAATTTATCGAGTATTAATTTATAGAAGTTTTACTTAGATTGATGAAATGTGGTGCGTTTCTTTTTTAAAATATTAAAAAAAAAACAGAAAACCGCATGCAGTCCAATATAAGGAAGGAAAAAGTAATTCCGCACTTGATTTTTTGTTACCCACCAATTAGGTGCCGGTAAGCCGGTAAGGTGTGGATAATTCATTTTTTTATAATTAGAAAAATATTCTACAAGTTAATTTTATCAATTAATATGATTTATTTTGAGAAAAAAAATTTTGGGTCATATTATCTCAAAAGAAAATTAGTAAAATATTATACATGTACAGTGTTTATTATATTCACCAATCAACATTTACTTTTTATTTCTTGCACCGTGTATTCCGCACAATGTATTCTTCCGACATGGACTTTTGGTTTGGTTTGTCAAAAGTCCACTATCCATTTTTTTTTTTTTAATCCTCTTATTTTCCCTTTTTCATTCGTTCGGCGAGTAATTTTTACCACCAAATTTGTAGCACCAAATTAAACATGTTAGGCGGAGTATTATAATATTTTAATTGGCTGATGGTTTTAGAAAGAAAAAAACAAAAAAACTATAGTTCAATTCTCTTCTTCTTTGGAACGGGACCAAAACTCAGTTATCTCTTCAGAAATAAGCTAAACGAATTTTGGTCCATAATCTTTAGATTATATATAAAAACAAATGGGTATCAAGATGTGTCATGTGTTGTTTTCGATTTTCTTAGGCACAATATTGTTGTAATTTTTTAATATTAAAAATTATAATTAGTCCCAAAAACCAAACTCTAATTATATTTTGAACATAATAAAAAAATTAAAAATGTATATAAACCTAAAATTTTTTGAAACTAAAATATATATTTGATTAAAATTTGAATACCAATTGAACCATACATTTTGTCTTTATATATGTTTTTAATTTAAAAATTATTATTTATGTACCTAAAATTAAAAAACCTACAAAATCAAAACTGTAAAAAATCTGAATATAACATTATTTAAATTTTTAACCATAAATGATAAATTATTTATATGGTCTTTTAAAAAATAGTAACCCGCGTAAAACATGGAGAGTCGCCTAGTATATATATATATATGGATTAATTAGTTGAATATTACTTTTGGGACCTATAATTAAGAAATTAACATATCCAAAAATATAATTAGGTAACTAGCAAAGAAAATTAAAATTATGACAAAATTGCTCTTACAACTATGATTAAAGTAAATATACATTAAAAATCTCTAAAAATCTTCTTTTGATTTAATCTCTGAAAAAATTGCTCATGCGATTGTATCATTGCGAAAGGTAGATGTCTGTTTTGCACAACTTGCCATGGAAAAAAATTGTATCAGAAGATGACAAAAGAACAAATACTATTTAATAACATAGTTAACTACTTTTGAAACATCTCACAACATAGTTAACTACATCACATTATTTGTAACTATCTAAAATATAGTTAACTATTTTTTGAAAAGAGTTACCAATTTGGAAATATAGTTAACTATTTCCGAGCATAGTTATCTGCACTAATAATTTCAAGACATAGTTGACTACATGAAAATGTTGTTGTAATAGTTAGTTATTTAAACAAACATAGTTAACTAGTTCAAAACGTAGTTATTAACATACACAATTGACTATTATCAAAAACGTAGTTGCCTATTCTAATGGAAAAAAACCCTATATAGTAAACTTTTTTTGCTGTCAACAAGTATTCTTCATTCATTAATTGATCAAAGTGCAAAATGAGGGAATTAAGCATCCTCCATCATTACAACATAATTGAAATGCAACAAAACATAGAGTAGATAAATCATCGTAGAAGATGGACAGCGAATCCAATTCGTGACTCGGATGCGTCAAGAGGGTCTTCGCGGCAAAGCCGGAGAATCTCAGGATAGTCACTTTCCAGTGTGACTTTGAAGTTTCCGGCATAATGCTCTGGGATTCGACCACTCTCCAGGAGAGGGAAGAAAAAACGACCAGTCTCAAAGAGATGGCCGAAAGTGGAATTAGACTCTTCCACCGGGAGTAAGTTATAGAGTTTGAGAACCCAGAAAACTTGTGTCTTCTCATAGTAGAAGATGTATCATCAATAAAAACTATAGGATTTGAGAATTCAGAAAACTTTAAACTTCTCAGAGGAGAGAAGCCAATAAGCTCAAAAGCATGTATGATTTTTGCAAATAAATCTAAATCTATTGGTCCTAGGCAACTAATAGAGAATGGGCCACGTGGGCCGGGCAAACTTGAATTTAGCTTGGACCAGGCCCATTTGCTGATCCACTTGTGAATTAGGCCCAAGGGGGAGTAGGTCATCAGATTTCTTCTAGGGAGGAGGAGAGGTGGTTCGGATAGACTAGTCGACGGCGAGGTTGAAGTCGCACATGACGTCGGATCCAAACCCGCTCCCTTATATGCGTGAAGATTTCTCAAATTTGAAGATTGTTTGCAGAGGATTTCCGATGCTGGCTTAAAATCCGGTGGGTTGGAATCCGGTGGTTTGTAACCGGCTTTGTTTGCAACCACATCGGGGAAGATGGTACTTCGGGGAACACCCGAGAAAGTTCTAGTTCCACAGGGTCTAGATTGATAGTTCCGCCGTGCCGGAATTTGTTCTATGGTGGATAGAGAGCCGACGGCGGAGCAAATGTTGAAAATCGTCTTCTCCATAGTTTCCGGTATGAAGCTCAAAGCAGATCGCAGTAGAGAGAAGACGATAGTAATTTGTAGGGGTGAAGCGGCGGTTTCAATCAGCAAAGGCTGAAGATTGCCGGTGTTCATAAGGACAAGGCTTCAGTTTAAAACCGATAGAAATTCCGAGCCAGAGGTAAGAAGATTACCAACAACGCTTGCCGAAGGCCTAACTCGCCGGCGAGGCAAAGTATAGACTGCACAAGGCCCAACCGTCGTCGTCTTCCTCCTTATGTGGTGGCCGGAATGGAAGAAGAGCAATGAAAACGAGCCAACAACAGCCATAACATTCGAGTAAGGACAGAGGACGCTAGTAGTAGGAACGACGGTCCGACGCCGGTAAGCCGCGGCTTCACCGGCATCGGAGATATGGTTTATAGTGATTGCCTCGATTCTTGAGCTTGGGAGAGAAACGCGGCTAGGGCGAACTATTGTGCACTATTTATAATATAATAGTAAACTATTATGAGAAACATAGTTACCTTTTGTACATAGTTAACTATGTCAATCTTCGGCATAACTCAATTTGACCAGGAAATGAATGACGGTGGAGAATTAACGGAAGAGAATAAAAACACCATCTTAATCCATGATTAAATATTTAGATCCATGAGTTAAGACAAAATAACTAAGAGAAGAGATTAGGGTTTAAATTTTTTATATGTAAAAAGCTAGATAATTATAAAATGACAAAATAGGAAGTTTAAATAGGTTTAATGCTATTTACTATATTTTGTTTTAGCTAAATTTTTCATTCATTAAAAAGTTCATAATTGGGTTTTATATTTTTTCGGATTTCATCAAACTCATATATTACAACATTAGACACGTATATAATGATATGACAAAAAACTACTGATAGAGGAAAAAGAATTTGGGTAACAAAATTATTACTCCCAACTATTCTATATCGTCTCGAGTCAAAGATCAAATAACTTTTTCTTTGGAGTAAATTTTTTTCTTCCCCTTTCGGATTATATTTTCCCACTTGAAAGAAAACGGTGAAAAAGAATTGGATGATTTTAGTTTTCAGTTTTCTTTTCTTCTCAATTCAGTTATGTCCATTTCCATTCTTTTACTCAAATAGCAGTCACAGTGTCAGTATCAGTGTCACACCCTAAGAGTTACAATTGCTGATATGAAACTGTCCGATTGTGAAATGATTGAAAGAGCACGAAGTCCATTTTCTGTGTGTGTTTCTTCAAAGACAATTTAATATCGGAAACAAGTGTAACCAAAAGTTCTCCACCACAAATTTATGTAAATGCATAATGATTAACCAATTAGATTTTGTCACCATAAAGATAGACCCTGAAGTGAGTAATACTTTCATTATCTTTTTTGTTATATGTATATATATTATAATCAGATATATAATACATATATAAAATTATAGGTTAAGATACATCACCCTCTAAAGTAAGATTCAAGTTTAAGCTAATGCTTCAATGGTTGTTTGTTATGTTTGGGGCTTTGTTCTCATGAGTGATAATTGCTTTTCTAATTAGTAACCACTTTGACTTCATTTAAGAAAATGATATATATTGGATATGTGCATAATATTTTTTTCATAATTATAAACTTGAAGTTTCCGTTATCAGTCTCAAACGAGTTCATTACACACTTACCCTACACTTTATACAGTGATTATCCTCACATTACTGTATGTTATTTTTAATGCCATTTCTTAATTTGTGTGTTTTTAACCTTTTCTGTATTTAGAGACCCTAATGGTTTAGGGTTAGTTTAAGCAGCCGTACGTCTGCGTAGAGTTAAATTTAAAGATTTTAAGAGTAATTAAATTTTAGCTGTCAAATTACTAAAAAATATTTTCACAAATTAAAGTTAATATTATAATTTATAATCATTTTTCTGTCGTAAACTTCTATTGTTGTACAAATATAATTCTAAAATTTGGAAAATTGCCCTATATTTCCATAAAGTGTTAGTTTTAAAATATAACAAATGGTCCCGGAAAAAACTTAATTTTAATATAGGGCAATTTAACACTAAACACTTTAAAGTGTATTGGAAAAAACTTAATTTTAATATAGGGCAATTTTTCAAATTTCCCAATTTCTAATTAGTGACACCATCACAAAAATAATAATTTTTTTTTCAGAATCGCAATTAAAATCCAAAAAAAAAAACTTTCACGGGTTTTTTTTGGAAAATTGCATCTGATAACCAAGGAAAAAACTATAATAAAATTTTTAACCATTTAACCTAAATTAAGAGTTGATATTGTAACCACATACGCTAATTTTGTTACTTTCCCAATTATTAAGTTTTTTTTGTTATTCTTGCAATTGTTTTTTTGTTCAACTCAACTTTCACGGTCATGTATACAAAAGAATGATTGTTTCTTTTTTTAAGAATTAATTTTATTACAAAAAAGCTGATCACATTCCCCTTTTGATAAAGGAACACACGTTTTCTTGCTAAAAACATACTCTCTACTTAATTAGCGTATGAGAATTAAATATTTCTTCCGTTTTACCGGAATAGATCCCATCATTACCAGATTGCACTGCGAATCAATTTTTCGGCTCAGTGAAGAACAAAATATCTATATTTTCTGGCGAACTTTTTTTTATATATTTACCAATCAAATCTCATCGTATAACTACTGGTTTGAGCATCGAAATTAGTCAGAAGATATCACACCAGTGTTTCCATGTTCCATGTGTTCCAAAAAGTCTTAATAGACCGTGGACGGGTGAAAGATTCATTAATATATTTATATACCATAAGATATCAGTCTAATACAAGTAGATAAGATCGTCTATGTAATTATTATAATAATTTGTAATAATTTATATTCCAACGTTAAAAAAAAACCCACGTTTGACGTTTATAAACCCATATTTTGACCATTTTATTCTTGAGCTTCTTATGTGTTTTTCTTGGTCCAGATACGATGGACTGTTCATAGGCATGAAATGTCATATATATGATATATGTATTGGTTTTTAATATTTCTGCTTTATATATATATATGTCAAGAAAAATAAATGGTCAAAAAGAGGATCAAATTGTATAGAGCAAAACGCACATTTATGAGTTCTTTGGATTCAGAATGGAAACAAAGATTTTCAAAACGGAGACAAAGAGATTTCAACAAAACAAGATATCCCATAAAACCTAAGACATTTGGCCTTCTCCATTCGAATCATGTTCAAGATTCAAGATTCAGTATTCTAACTTGTTTTGTACTTTAACTATGGATGTTTTTTTTTCTTTCTCAAAAAAACTATGGATGTTTTTTTTATGATTGTATAAAAAGTTATGTTTTTCCGGATGGGTAGGCGAAAGTTATTAATACTATAAATCATATGATATGAGTGTAAATTGAGAAGTTAAAAATCATGACCCACGTTTAAAATATATGGATAAAGGAGTATAATATTTTCTCGATAACAATAATTCGATTTCTTCAAGTATACGTGTTGGTGCGTGAGAGGTGGTTGTGTGAAGCCGAAGCAAAACTTCTTGCTCGGCTAAGCCTCTTATAAAACAAACAAACAGAAAGGGTTATGACACACGTCGATTTATTTTTATACAGTCGAATTATGCTTATATACGTCTACAATTAATGAAATAAACACAAAATTTGCTTACCTTGAAAATGAAGAAACCATTGGAATAAAAAATAGACATGCTCATGAATAAATATATTAAATTTATATATTATATATATACATACACGTAAGGTTAACGAATTAGGCATGTCTGTAATTTATACCTTGGGGATGAAGAAACTAATAGAAATGGGTTTTATATTCAAAAAGAAGAAAGAAAGAACAAGTGAAGATCACTTCTCCTTTTTGTCTTGGATGTTTGCATTTTGAGTCTCTTTCAAAACCGTTTTCGTCCATGACCCATCAACTAACGTTTCTTACTTTGGTTAAATTCGTTACATACAAACATACATTTGTTGTTGGTGTATATTTTCTTTATCTCAAACAATATTGGTCTACTAATTTTATGATTTAAAACAAAGCAACACACGAGATATAATATTATAGTATATATAAAAGAATACTATAATTAAGGAATAGAGATTAAAAGGAAGAAGGTTTTCTTCCCAGAATTGTAAGCAAACCATATACAACCATCCCTTTCTCATCATCATCATTCTCCCTTCATCAAGTCTTCTCTCTTTTCTCTCTCTATTATAAAAACAAACTTCACTCGTTCACATCAATTAATCGATCCTTGAGAAAGACAAACAAGTACAAACTCTAACAAAAGAAATGAGGAAACCAGAGGGAGCAATTGCAACCAGTACTCATCAAGTAAAGAAGATGAAGAAGGGACTTTGGTCTCCTGAGGAAGACTCAAAGTTGATGCAATACATGATAAGCAATGGCCAAGGATGTTGGAGCGATGTAGCGAAAAACGCAGGCCTTCAAAGATGTGGCAAAAGTTGTCGTCTTCGTTGGATCAACTATCTTCGTCCTGACCTCAAGCGTGGTGCTTTCTCTCCTCAAGAAGAAGATCTCATCATTCGTTTTCATTCCATCCTCGGCAATAGGTTTATATTCTTACCACCATTTTGTTTATTTCACATGGTAACAAGTTTTTTTAAAGTATAAGCTAACTAGTGGATCTATTTTGTTTTAGTAAACTAGCATTTTTCAAGTGAATCTTGTTTTTAAATTGTTGGTTAATTAATGGGTGAAATGTACAAAAGCATAGGAAGCCAGCCAACTGATCTAAAACAAAAGTCCACCTTAAAACGACCAAATTGTTGAATTAGCTCTTAAATTATGTTTTTCAAGTATTTTTCTACCGTTAGTTTAAGAAGTAAGCTACCTATATATATAGAGAACAAAAATATACATGAATTATGTCCACTTAGGATTCACTATTGCACTGCGATACGTAATACTGTGTGTATTGCTGTAATCCTGTGAATAGGATCTACTATAAGATACATACATATATGATCTTAACATGTATAAAATATGTATAACCGAACTTCGAGTGGAAGGATCAAGTTTGGTTTGAATTTTCATTAGCACGATAACTGTTTACATTCAAAGGGATGAATGATTGTTTGTGAAGAAAATTGAGCCAATAGAAAGTTTAATTATATAATAATAGTAACAATAGAAAAATAGACGCAATGAACCAAATTAGGTATGAGTACATTCACATGTAACTATGTGAGTGGTCAAAGTTCGTTAATCGTGGCTGTTAAGACTTAAGAGTGCGTTCTAGTTGTCTCTTTACCACATTTTCTTGTCTTCTTTAGGGTTTTACTTCAACTTTCATCTTTTTGATTATACATTTATTAGTTTTTTTCTGTCACTTTCCCAAGAAATATATACATCTAGGATTGTATTCGCAAGACATGTTCCCCTAATATATATTTTCCTTCTTTTGTAATATAATATTTTCTTTGTTTGAAAATATATACCGTTTTGATGTTTTGATATTTTTACGTGAATTAATCATACAATTAAATATAAAATATACCCATAATAGTTTTTTTACAAATAGTAGTAGTGTCATCTTTTGTTATTTTTCATTAGTTTAAGCAGACATAATTTATAGATATATTTAGTCAAAATTTATATTTAAATCATAAAAACAACAATTTTGTTTTAAACACACACACACACAAAATAGTGTAAAGCTACACTTATCGTAAAATGGAGTGAACAAGTTGTTGATAAGGACACTTAGAATTGATAGACCCAGTTAAAAAACACGCAATGTCCTTAAATTGCTTAACTTGTTTTCACGTACTCAAACATTTAAAACATGAAGAATATGTCAGTTTCTGATTCCCATGCAAACCATGCACTTGTATAAAATATTACATAACATCATCTCATTAAACTACTCTACTCCCTCTAATTCTTCTTCTTCGATTTCATAGGTGGTCTCAGATTGCAGCACGATTACCTGGTCGGACTGACAACGAGATCAAGAACTTTTGGAACTCAACAATAAAGAAAAGGCTTAAGAAGATGTCGGATACGACCAACCTCATCAACAACTCATCCTCATCACCCAACAACACAAGTGATACTTCTTCTAATTCCTCCTCTTCAAATTTGGATCTTAAGGACATTATAGGAAGCTTCATGTCCTTACAAGAACAAGGATTCGTCAACCCCTCTTTGACCCACATACCAACCAACAACACTCAATTTCAAGCGCCACACATGATCAACCACCCATGTAATGACGATTTTACCCCTTACGCAGATGGCTTCTATGGAGTTAACGCGGGGTTACAAGGGGAACTTTACTTTCCACCTTTGGAATGTGAAGAAGGTGATTGGTACAAGGCAGATATTAACAACCACTTAGAAGACATGAACACTAATGGTAATGGAGCTGGAAACGGAAACGTGCCTGAGAATATGAGAATGGAAGAATATTGGGACCTTGACCAGTTGATAAACACTGAGGTTCCTTCGTTTTACTTCAACTTCAAACAAAACCTATGAATTTTTTTACGTCATCTTTTTCTTTTTATTATTCTATTGCAGATTTATACTCAAGATTCTTAGCCAGACATAAATGCAAATATACATATTGTTATAGATAGATGAAAAGTCAGAGAGTGTTTTGTATTTCGAATAATCTTTTCGTACTAGGGCTTGACGTACCATGTCCATGTGTAATGATTAGTCAATGAAAAATACATATAATGTATCCCTTAAATAAAGAAGAAATAAACACATACATTCATATAACATGGGCAAGCACTGGAATAATTTTGTATTTTTTGGTTTATAATGTAATATTATATATGCGTTACAATGTAATATTATATGCGTTAATGAAATGTACTCTTCATAAACAAGATATATAAACATATATATGTAAATAGTGATTTTGAGTCCCAACCAATATCAATTCAACCCATTCGTAAATAAGACGTGACCAACTAATTTACAGACTACTCATTACAAATAACATCTTATTGTTGCAATAAAACATTTAATATTAATAAATCCGGCTAACAGTAAATAATTTGGTATGTATATCAAACATCATCATATTAAATTTAGAGATTTTATCAACCTTCGAGCAATGTATAACACGCATATGTTTAATGCGTGCGTTTGGAAATGGATTCCTTCCTCGGCCATAGGCACCAAGATAGCCTCGAATCGGGTGTATACTCCGAATTGTTGTGGATCTTATTAATATGCAGACTCTTCATGTACTTGGTTATTTGATATCATGTAATCTGCCATTCAAAACCGTCAATGATTGCCACACATCCGAATAATGTTAGAGCATGTACATTGGTTGCTCTTAGTGGCGAATCTAGAAAAAAATGTCATCAGGGGCAGATATAAAAACTACTAAATATTTTTTTATGTAAAAAGCGTTCAAACATCATAGACATACCTACAAATGTACTCTACGCTTTCTCATAGATTGAAACCTTTTCACCACTGTTTCATTTGTAACTGATTCAAACAACTCTTTTTCAATATAACATACCAAGCAATCACTCAAAAATCCATCTCCAATCCGGTTGCGTGTGGCCGTCTTCACTAGTTTCATTGCAGAAAAACATCTTTCGACACTTGCGGTGGCAACTGGTAGAGTTAGAACCAACTTTAAGAGCCTATATACCAAAGGATATGCAAGATGCTTTTGCGTTTCCACCATCAAATGTGAAAGATCTCCAAGATTCTTCAAATTCCCAAATCGTGCATCATTTCTTACATTATCAATATAAATCCCAAGTTGATGCTCAAGAGATAAACGCTCCCCACCACTAAAATCATCCGGATAAAACTCAACCAGTCTCAAAAGCTTTGACTTGTCAAACTCACAAAATGAATTAACAGGACTTAAAGAAGCCATACAAATAAGCAGCTCGGTATTTACCTCGGTAAATCGATCATTAAACTCTTGAAGCTGCAAATCCAAAATGGTGTAGAAACAATTAACCTTATAATGATGCAGATTGGTTATACTTGTTTTTTTCCTTGGCTTCCTTGGATCCACAAAGTCTTCATCCATCATGAGCATATTAGCATTATGCTTTTGACAAAAAGAAGAAACTTTTTCCATAAGACAATCCCATCTATCTTCTCGAAGTCTTTGCAATTCCCGCTTAGTTGATTCAACAAGTGACATGGCATTCGAAATGTCTTGATCTTTTCTTTGCAAAGCCATTGACAAGTTCTCGGTTAGTCCCAGAATAACCAACATTAATTGCAAGTAGAACACAAAATCAAATGTGTGAAAATACTTGAGAAGACCATATGCTTGACATCTTTTGGAGTCATCAACTCCTTCATCTTGAACATACTCAAGAATTTTAATGACACAAGGAAACATCTCCACCAAACGCAACAATGTTTTATGATGAGAACCCCAACGAGTATTTCCAGGCCTGGGAAGAGATTTCTCTTGATTTAGTCATGTTCCAGTGCTAATCTCACCACTACTAATCCCTTCTTCCACTGTCTTTCGGTTATGTTCAATAAGCATATCTTTTCGCTTGCAAGAAGCTATAACCACATTTAACATCGCAGAAATCATGTCGAAAAAATTACCAATATCAAAGTGTTTTTTCGCGACTGCCACCACAACCAACTGAAGCTGATGTGCAAAACAATGGACATAATATGCTGAACTATTTTCTCTGGCAACCATAACCTTGTCCTCTAACCTTTTTCAAGCTCAACCCATGTTTTGCAAACAAGTCATCAATAGCAGACTTTAGAGTTAAGGAAGACGTTTCTTTAACATGAATAACTCCGACAAATCTCTCTTTAACTGATCCACTTCTATCAACAAATTGAAAAACAACCGCCATTTGTTCTTTGTCAGAAACATCAGCAGACTCGTCAACCAACAAACCAAACACACCATGATCAGTTTCTTCTATGATAGATTTCAATACTTCCTCTGCAAAAGAATGTACAATATCTTTTTGAATCTCTGAAGAACCATCTGGTTATTTCCCGGAGCATTCTCCAAAATAACCTTACTTACAACATCATTTTGTTCTCCTGTGTATTTCACGAGCTCTAAAAAATTTCCTCGATTAGCTGACTCTTTGTTCTCATGATGACCACGGAAAGGTAGCCCTTGTCGTAACAAGTACCTAGAAGCATCAACTGGAGCATTTAACCGGATGCGGTATTCATTTTTCACCACATTATCCTGCTTATACAACGCATGCTCAATCGACTACCCTTGATTCGTCAAATCATCACATCTCTTAACAGCAATATTATGAAAGCTGTTCATTCCACCCACGTGTTCAGATAAAGTCTCAGGCTTATTCCAACAAGAAAAACCTTCTGTCACAAACGCGTAATTTCCACCTTGCCTTGGTATATCATCTCTGAATAAGTAACAACATAAACAGAATGCTTTATTCTTCGATACACTATACTCTAGCCAATTGCCATATTTATCAAACCAAGCGGGATTGAATCGCCTATTTGCCTTTCCAATTTTCTTTTTCTCAAATGTATGTCCATATGGCTGACATGGGCCTCTAGCAAGGTACCTTCTTTTTATTTCAGCAGGATCCCATGGCAAATCATCCAAATTGTCCTCAGAATTTGAAGCTGATTTTCTTTTAAAATACCGCTCCATTGGTTTGTCTACAAAACACATTAGTCAATGTAAAATCAAACATCGATAAAGCATTCTAAGTTCTAACAGACTAACCATTGACCATCCAAATAAGATATTATATACCAAACTCACAAACAAAAGCATAGTTCGTGATCGTGACTCGTGAGTCCTAAGTTACCAGTGGCGAAGAGTCACATACATTACTATCGATATTATATATATTAGCAATTTGCAAACAAGAATTTTTGTGTTATAAAAATTAAACTAAACACTGTGTAGACAAAATCACCGAAACAATGTTTTTTAAAATGGAAAGAAATAAAAGAAACAGAGAAGACACCACATGAGATGAAGAAAACAAATCACAAAAATCAAAATCAGAAAAACCAAATCAAAATCACGAAATTGAGAAGAAACTTACATTAATTCGAGAATTGTGGTTGATGAAAGTAAACCGAATCAGATTTTAACTACTAGAAGTCGACAGAGGGAAGTAGAGAAGTCTGTGTTCTGCTTTAATGATTGCTTGATGAGAATCCCTAATTTTATTTAATTAGGAAAAGCAAACCTTCTAAAGCAAATAGAGGATTCTATTAATTTTTATATTGACAATATGTATATGGGCTTGTAAACAAAACAAAACAATCGAATGGGCTTTTGTGTTTATTGATTATTGACTCAGATTATTTTTTTCAAGTGTGCATCCAAATAATTAAGAGGGGCATAAACAAATCTATCAAGAGGGGCAATTTAAAATCACTTAGCAAATTACTCTATTTTTTTTTTTTATGGTGGGCAACTGCCCCCCATGCTAACCATGTGCATTCGCCACTGGTTGCTCTCAAGGGGTGTTCTGAACTTCAACTGGCCGAAAAATAAATCAGAAATGAAATAAAAGCCCAGAACATGTTCTCATATGAGACATTTGAGAACTGTCCAGAACGCATACGTGGCGTTCAGCCATTGGTTCGGATTAAAAAAAAAATTGAACCGACAGACTTTGTTTTCTCCGCTTTGAACCGACGACGATGAAAAAAAAAAATCTTCACACTCGCGACTCTCTCTCTCTCTCTTTCTCTCGCGATTCCGGCGACAGAATCTGTTGATCGAGATCGGAATCTGTCTCTTTTTATTGCCTTCTGGCGGATTTCTCTCTCTGTCTCTCCTCGCGGCGGAGGACAAACGAAACGGTTTATGAAAAGATAAGTTTTCTTTGATTCTTTGTAGATTTAGGTGCATGATTCTTTGTGAGCATCCAAACCGCTGCCATACATCTCCATCTCTCTAGATTTGATTTATCCATTTGTTAAATGCTTTACTTGCTTTGATGAGTGATTCAATTTTAGGATGAAATTGGAGAAGTATTGTGTAGCTACCTTTGATTTTAGGATTTGTTGTTGTTGTTGATTTCGAAGATTGAGTATTTCTTTGATTTGATTCTGCTAATGTCATGGCAGAACAGCTTCAGGCAGGTGGGTGATACGCTTTCGCTTCAGTATGGAGGATCCGCAGCTCACAACAAGGTCTCTTTGCTAGCTTCTCTGGCCTTAAGTTCTATCTCTGTCATTTATGACCTCACGCTTGAATATCAAACCTGATATAATATGTATGATCTTTGTTCTCCAACATAATATGTTCTTATCAATTCTGCTTTTTGTTTTGTTCACTTCTGCATTGCTTTTTGTACTGATCTTTCTTATCTGTGTAAAGTGTCAGCGAAAGACCCTAGCTTTGAAGCAACCAGACTGCATTTTGAAAATCTCGCTAAGAGATATGGGAATCCAATCATCATTATTCCTGATGCATATATGCATTTTGTTTGCTTTTTGCAGGTTTCAAGGAACATTGATGTACTCTATGGTTTGGTAGTTGAGGGGTGAAGCAGGAGGAGAAGTAAAAGCAAATGCAGATATGCATCAAGGTTAGTAGTTTTGTCTTAAATGTTGACATTGTTCAAAGTCCCATCGGTTTATTAGTGTGGCTTTTGCTTTGTGTTAGTTTTAGGGTTTAGGTTGTTAAATCGTACAAGTATGTACTTGAATTGGTTGACTAATGGCTTTTGCTTTGTTTTAGGGTTTAGGTTAGGTTTGATAAAGATTTTGTCACTTCTGTTTCTAAAAACTAATTGAATGCGTTAAAATAGTAGTTAAGTTTGTCACTTCTGTTTCTTAAAACTAATTGAATGCTTGTCTTCAAACTTTGTCTATAAATTAAAACAAAACTCTACAATTACTTAACACAAAAACACACTTAAAACTATTTCTCTTTCATTCCTCTCTAAACACAAACCAGAGCACTAGTATTTTCTCATGGATTCTATGAATCCATGTGACTACTCTGAAGGTTTCATAAACCTTCTAAACAGTCAACAAGTACACATTTCTGAAACTTTTTCCCCTACAATACCCCTTCTATCATCACAAATTCTAGAGTGTAGCACCCAATGCAGTGATGATCCAAGTCCACCAGTTGAGAAGACACGTAAGGGGCATAGAGAAACTAGACCTAAATGGAAAACTATTGAAGATAAAGCCCTCATAAGTGCATGGTTAAACACCAGCAAGGATGCTGTTGTATCAAATGGCCAAAAAGCGGCTGCGTTTTGGGAACGCATTGCTGATTATTACAACGCATGTAAAATAGTGGCTGCTTATCCAAAAAGAGAGCCGAACCATTGTAGGCATAGATGGGTGAAGATAAATGACAACGTGTGCAAGTTTGTTGGAAGCTTTGAGGCTGCTACTCGTCTGAGAAAGAGTGGCCACAATGAGGACGATATTTTGAAAATGGCTTATGAAATCTTTGAGATCGATTACAAGGCCAAATTCAATCTTGAGCATGCATGGCTGGAGCTTCGCTTTGATCAGAAATGGTGTCCTAACACTGGAAGGAATGGAAGCTAAAAAAAAAGCAAGATAAATGATGGTTCCACACCATCTTTAAGCAATGTAACAGATGAAGCAATGGCTCGTCCTCCTGGTGTTAAGGCGTCAAAGGGCAAAGGTAAAGAGAGTGTGAGCAACACAAGTCCACTGTAAAAAGAAGGCAGTTCTATGTTGGAGCTTTCAGAAGTTTGGGAGATAAAGAAGAAAGACTTAGCTTTGAAAAAAGAAATTAAGCAGATGGGACTTCTAGAGCATCTCCTTGCTAGAGGAGACAAACTTTCAGAAATAGAAGAAGTTATGAAGAACAAGATCATTAGAGAATTGTATGAATGAATGAAGTTTCTATTTCTTGTTACTTGTTTATGAATTTGCTTGTGTTTCTGAATCAGATTGTGCTTGTTAGTTGTTCTGAATCTGTTCTGTTTCTGAAATCAATGTGTATTGAATTTGCTCATTTAAATTAATTTGCCTTGTTCTGAATCTGTATTCAAATCTGAAAAATGCAACCGTGTATCCGTTGTTATTGGTATCATTTACATGTTGGAGCTTTGGCATTGAACAGAGTTGTTGCAGGCTGTAGCAAGCAGGACAAGAAAAGGAGAAGAGATTATTCACATGTGAATAAGAAGAGGACAGCAGGAGACATGACAAGAAGAGGACAGAAGAAGGTGACAAGAAGAGATTATTAACATGTGACAAGAAAGTTTCTATGTGTTGGTGCAGCCTTTGACAACAGTTATAGATTATTAACTCGTGAATGTACTTTATTAACTCTGTTGAATCACATGTTTATTCTCTCTTCTCTATATAAAGAACACTTCTCCGAACACTACTCAAGCAATCTCTTTTGATTTATTCCAATTCAAGCAATCTCTGGTCTCTTTCCAATTCAACAAGGTCTCTTTATATTTTCTCATAAAGCAATCTCTCTATATCAAGCAATCTCTCCAACACAAATAGATTATCCATATTTTCTCCCTTTCAAACAAAACACAAACACTTGTTTCTTCTATATATGACATCTTCTTCTTATAATTTTTAGGAGGAAACCAGCGATGACGAATTTGATCAACAAATCGAACAAAAATTCGAGGAAGCATTACAGAAGGTTTTGAATGATTATGGCGATCATGAAAATGCAACCGCGTCGAAAAAGAAAAAACGAGCCTATATTGAAAGACAACGCGAGGAAGGACACAATCGCTTATGGAGTGATTATTTCAGTGAAGATGCAACTTACCCAGCTTATACATTTCGACGTCATTTTAGAATGAACAAACCATTGTTCATGCTTATTGTTCATCGACTCTCCAACGAAGTACCGTATTTTCAACAAAGAAGAGATGCTACCGGAAGATTCGGTCTCTCAGGACTACAAAAGTGTACAGCAGCAATTCGTATGATGGCATATGGTTCTGCGGCGGATGCGGTTGACGAATACCTTCGCCTCGGTGCTAGTACTGCGCTCCTATGCTTGGAAAATTTCGTGGAGGGAATAATATCTTTGTTCGGAGATGAGTATCTACGAAAACCCACACCAACTGATCTTCAACGCCTACTCAGTATTGGAGAGCAACGCGGATTTCCCGGGATGGTAGGAAGCATCGATTGTATGCATTGGGAGTGGAAAAACTGTCCCACCGCTTGGAAAGGGCAATATACACGTGGATCTGAAAAGCCAACAATCGTTTTAGAGGCTGTAGCTTCACACGATCTATGGATTTGGCACGCATTTTTTGGACCTCCAGGTACCTTAAACGATATCAATGTTCTTGATCGCTCACCAGTTTTTGATGATGTATTAGAAGGCCGAGCTCCGAAAGTTAACTACGTTGTCAATGGACACCAGTATCATATGACTTACTATCTCACTGATGGTATTTATCCAAAATGAGCTACTTTTATCCAATCAATTCCACTTCCACAAGGTCCGAAAGCATGGCTATTTGCTACATACCAAGAATCGGTCCGAAAAGATGTCGAGCGTGCTTTTGGAGTCTTGCAAGCTCGATTTGCCATTGTAAAAAACCCGGCCCTTATTTGGGATAAGGTAAAAATTGGGAAGATTATGGGAGCATATATCATATTACACAATATGATAGTAGAAGACGAACGAGCTCGACACACTCAGTTTGATGTATCAGGATTCCAACAAGGAGAAGGAAATAGCACTTTCCAAGTGGATTTGACGTATTTTACAGATATGCCTACAGATCTCGGGAATATGATGGGCATTCAAAATCAAATTCGTGATAAAGATATACATACACAATTAAAAACTGATTTGGTTAACCATATTTGGCGAAAATTTGGCAGAAGTGGAGATTCAAACAATTGAAAATTTATGATTTGCAAATTTATGTTTTAATTAATTTATGTAATCTATCTTTAAAATTTCATTAATGTAATGTAATTTTGATTTTATAAAAAAATTTATGTTTTTCAAATTTTATAAAAATAATTATAAAATAATATTTTTTTATTTTTGAGAACTCCATTGGTGAACACCAATGGAGGATACAAAAATTGAAAATTAATTAAAGTGTTCTTAAGTAACTTTATCATTAATTTAATACTAAAAATTATGAGAACACCGCTCTTATATGCTTGATGTGCTTGCCAAGCTCAATCGTTTTCTTTAGCTTGTACCTTATGTCTCTTTTGCACTTTTTCATTTGGAATTAATTCCTAAATTACTACAAGGACTCCACATTATGTTATCCCGTGATACAAGATCAGTCTCATTTTCTCTTAGAAGTGTATCGCACGAGCCACTTTGTTGTTGCGGACGCGATTTTTTATACAGAGCCAAATATCTCTGGATCTGGACGTGCCACCAGTTTTGTACACCTTATGAAACAGAGGAAGTGTAAGTTTCTGTAGATCCAGAGCTTGACAAGACCATCACACTTTTTCTATGGTTCATCAGTGGCTCCGGCGGGGAGAGATTTGATGCATAATAGTTGTGATCATTTTGATCCAAAATCAAAGGAATGTGGGATTTGATGTTAGTGGCACCAAACGCCTCTCAATTCCAGCCATGGACACAAGCGTAAACGAAGGAAATAGCAGAACTAGATCTGAGGGGAATTTTTTGAAACATTTGAATGGACCCCCAATTTAGAGGCCCATTTAAAAAAAATTATATATTAATTTATTGAAAATATGTTTATTTAATGGAAAAAATGAAGATTAAATGAGATAGTAAAAAATATTTTTGTGAAATCTATTATTTTGTGAGACTATGTGATAAAAAGTAAAAATTTTGAGTATGTTTTTTCATAATTTTATTCAAATAAGTAGACATGCATATATTTTTGTTCAAAACAATCAGACTTTTTGAAAAATTATATTTAAATTAAATATTAATTTTTTTTCGTATGGAACTCCGAAAATCTTAGATCCGGCTCTGGGAAAAAGGCAAAATTGAAAAAGAAGAGAGAGGTAGACATGTTCAGAAATGTATACCTGTGATACACAAGGTTCGTATCTAATCAAATTAATCACATGCACATTAATCTTGATATCTATCATATTTTACCTCTTCGTTGAGGTTAATCGTTTATCCTATATTATCATTTCTTTTCATGTAATGGTTGTACCATCTGATGGGTTAATTCTAGGCCTAGGCAAAATATTCGTTTTGAATGGAATCAAATCGAAATAATCCGTCCGAACTAAGTAAATCCAATTATCGAATGGATTTTTATCTTAAAATTTTGAATATCGGTTCGGTACAGATATTCGATACGGATATTATCCGAAATACCCAAAAATAAACCAAATTTTATGGAATTTGAAATTGGAAACTCATTTTTGAGGTGTGGGAGTGTTAACTAAAATCTAAATTACATGAACTATCTAAATTATCATACAATCGAATCAAAATATAATAATTCAGATATAATATAGTTCTCATAAATTTTTAATTTATCCGGACCGAACCGAACAAAAATTTGTTAAGTTCGAATTCGGTACCTAGTTTCACATACGTGTATTATTCGATATCCAAACCGAATCGAACGAAATATCCGAATGTGTATGCCTAATTAATCTCTTTGATTAAGTTGGCAGAAAACAAAAAAAAAAGTAAATTAATACTATAAAGTTTTGGTTTGATTGGTCGATCTAAAAGACCATATGGCTTTTCGATTGTAATATTGGCCAATAGATAAACCAGCTTGACCCACCAAAGACGGAGATCTCAATTTTCCACCTCACGACCAAAGGATTACTCAATCTCTGTCCGTAGATTCCTTTCTCCATATCCCACCGTCCGATTTCAATCCAACGGTCATCGATCAGACTCTCTTTTTCTTCTTCTTCTTACTCCTTCTTCACTTCCCAACGTCACACCTTTCTCTCGCCGACGACGCTACAACAATGGCGTCTCTCGCTCTCTCCGGCTCTTGCTCTCTTGCTTTCCCTCTCAAATCTCGATCTCTCCTTCTCCCTAATCGACCTTCTTCCTCTCTCAATTTGCTGAAACCTCTCCGATCTACCGATTCCAATCTTCGTTCCTTTGTCAAATCCCCACTTCCCGTCGCTCTCCGCTGGAGATCAACAACTATCGTTCATGCCTCTTCCACCGCCGCAGCTGCTGCATCATCCTCATCATCTCCGGCGCCTTTGGCTCCAGCTCCGGTGCCATGGCAAGGAGCTGCGATTAAGCCGCTTATCGCATCGATCGCAACTGGTTTGATTCTATGGTTCGTTCCTGTTCCTGAAGGAGTCACTCGCAACGCTTGGCAATTACTCGCGATCTTCCTCGCTACGATCGTCGGGATCATCACTCAGCCGCTTCCACTCGGAGCAGTGGCTTTATTGGGATTAGGAGCTTCCGTTCTCACCAAAACCCTAACGTTCACCGCTGCTTTCTCTGCCTTCGGAGATCCGATCCCGTGGCTTATCGCTCTCGCTTTCTTCTTCGCTCGTGGATTCATCAAGACTGGCCTCGGTAACCGTGTTGCTTACCAGTTCGTAAGACTCTTCGGTAGCTCCTCGCTTGGGCTTGGTTACAGTCTCGTCTTCAGTGAAGCTTTATTAGCTCCGGCGATTCCTTCAGTCTCGGCTCGTGCCGGTGGAATCTTCCTTCCGCTTGTGAAATCTCTCTGCGTTGCTTGTGGTAGCAACGTTGGAGATGGAACTGAGCACCGTCTTGGGTCGTGGCTGATGCTCACTTGTTTCCAGACTTCTGTGATCTCTTCTTCTATGTTCTTGACGGCTATGGCAGCTAATCCATTGAGTGCTAATCTTGCGTTCAACACGATTAAGCTGACGATTGGGTGGACTGATTGGGCTAAAGCTGCGATTGTTCCAGGGATTGTGTCTCTGATTGTTGTTCCGTTTATTTTGTATATTATCTATCCTCCTACGGTGAAAAGCAGCCCTGATGCACCGAAGCTGGCTCAGGAAAAGCTTGATAAGATGGGACCTATGTCCAAGAACGAGTTGATTATGGCTGCAACTTTGTTTCTAACGGTACACTGCTTCCTTCTGCTTCATCGGTTTTGTTCTTATGCTTGCTAAATACTTCTCTGGCTTTGCATGTACAACATTTGACACTAAGAACTATAGCCATTTCAGCTTAGTTGAAAATGTTCTGGTTTTGGTGTTTTAGTAGACACAAGATTTTTACTTCTCTAAGCAAGTTCTCTTCTTGACACAGGTTGGTCTGTGGATTTTCGGAGCTAAGTTGGGTGTAGATGCTGTGACTGCAGCCATTCTTGGATTATCCGTCCTTCTTGTGACCGGTGTTGTGACATGGAAAGAGTGCTTAGCTGAGTCAGTCGCATGGGACACACTCACCTGGTTTGCTGCTCTTATTGCGATGGCTGGTTATCTTAACAAATACGGTCTCATTGAGTGGTTCAGCCAGACCGTAGTCAAGGTTTGTTAATGATATGAATTGATGCTTAAAATTATGACTTAGCAAATTGCTAATGAAATGTTTTGACTTTGTTTGGGTTTGATTTGCAGTTTGTTGGAGGATTGGGTTTGTCATGGCAACTATCTTTTGGAATTCTCGTCCTCATGTATTTCTACACTCACTACTTCTTTGCGAGTGGAGCCGCGCACATTGGAGCTATGTTCACTGCCTTCTTATCCGTCTCAACCGCTCTAGGAACTCCACCTTACTTTGCAGCCTTGGTTCTTGCGTTTCTTTCGAACCTGATGGGAGGATTGACCCATTATGGTATCGGGTCTGCGCCTATCTTCTACGGGGCTAACTACGTGCCGCTGGCTAAATGGTGGGGCTATGGATTCTTGATTTCAATAGTCAACATTCTTATCTGGCTTGGTGTAGGTGGTGCCTGGTGGAAGTTTATCGGCTTGTGGTAAGAACCACCACACACACATACAGTCTCTCGGAATGACTTTGAGATTCAGATTTCAGAAAGATTTTAAAGGATTTAGCAGAGATTTTCTGCGATTTTTATTCTCTCTCACACACATTTTGAGGTGTACGCAAATCTCTTAACTTTCATCAATTTTGTTTGTTGTCGTCTTGACTTTTTGTTTTCAAGTGAGACCACCACTTTACTTCACACTCGATTTACTTCCACATCCGCAACCGAGAGAATTGCACCACCGACCCAGCAAAAGTTAATGTCTTAATAAAGTAGTTCGAATAATAATACCCATGATTGAATACACAAAAAACAGAATAAACCAAAAGGAAATGAATGAATCTTATTAGCTGATAAAACAATATATGTTATTATTTCTCATACAATGTTGCTTTGACAAAATATGAATGACACATTAGAAACAATTGATCATAAACTAGAAAACAAAAAATGATCAGAGATGAGGGAAACAATAGAGGCAAAGAGGAACACTTTGGCCTTTTGATACAACAACAGAGACAATAATCAATTTAATGAGGTGATTAAAAATAAAAAAGTAATGGAATTTCAGAAAAGAAGCCTGAAAAAACTGAGCCTTTTAGGGTTATTAGAATCGCAAAAAGCTTACCCGGAAATTTGCCTTTCCGTTTGCTTTCTTGAATAATAAATAAACGAATCATCAGTTTCGCAGCTTCACAGTGATGTAAACCTCTCTCTCCCCGACTCAGCGATCCTGCTGCTGCTCAAGCCACGCATCAATCATGTCACTCTCACGACCGTCACTGTGAGGGTTCACGCTCGAACCACCTTGAACCAATGGCCTCCCACCGTTCATGTTCACCACTCGGTTGCTGTTCCTAGGCGATGCAGAATCTTTTACCAGCTGCTGAACCCAAGAAACATCTGCTTCCCTGTTTTGGCTATTATGATTAGCCAAGGAATGTGATTTTCTCAACCGTCCTAATTCGTCTGATTGTACCGACCAATCCACCTTGCTTCCATGGGTCTGGTCCCAATTTGACCACGGACTTAGTGGCGAGCCAGAGTCAGTCGGCATTAAATCATGGGGCAGACTGGATCCAAAATCACGGGAGCTAAGGCTACGTGAATGTACCTGCTGAATCATTCGTGAGTTCATTGGGGAAATAGGATCCCCTGCTCGAGGCGATGAAGCATGCTGCATAAGAGAATGTTGCTCCACATTCTTTGGAGAACACATTAGATTTGTCTTGATAGGAGAAAGCATGCTCTGCTTATTGTTCTGCAGATGATTTAGAAGTGCAGATTTGTGGGAAGGCGATAGAACAGACGAGACCGCAAGCTGATCAGAGAAACGAGGGGATAAAACCTCGGCTGAGAACTGTTCCTCCAGATTTGAAGGGTTCAGGGTCTTGGGACGAGCAGAATGATTCATGAAACGCGGACTGTGCATATCACCAGAAAGCTGACGTTGCAATTCAAACTCTTGCAGCATGCTAAGCTGCTCAGAAGGAATATCTCTAGCGTTAAGAGAAGATCTCAGACGGCTCAACTGGATATTGCTTCCAGGAAGATGCAGCGCTGGTATGTTCTGTTGAGGCCAACCCATTGATGAATGTGGCATGATACCATTTCCGGAAGGAGAGATTGGTGGGGTGAACGAATGTTGCCCTGCAGCAGATGGTGAGCCTGGTAACATGTTCAAAACTGAAGTCATGTCCATAGTAGAGGCGGAAACAGAAGAAGAAGAACGAGGCGATGGCAATCCAGAGCCTGTGGAAGCGTACAATGGACGCAGCTCCTCGTTTGCATGAGCAAAGAAGCAAACCCTTCGGTTGCAACTAATCCCGTCTTTGCACAATCGGGTTCTGTATTGAGCAGGATGTAGCCAGCATTCAAACACCCCATGAGCATATTCACACATATCGCTTTGCTTACAGGAGCCCTTCTTAAAATCAGGGCATGGGACACAGGTATAGTGAAACTTCCTCGGATCTCTCCTCCTTGCATTCTCACCTGGGTGTGCAAATGGACATTCAGTCCAGTCATGAGAATAAGCTCGAGAACATGGGCGGATCTTGAACGAGAACATACGGAACTCATCAGTCGAATAAATCCCACTTTTGATGTCCGGCAATGAAGGATCAATCGGGTACTCTTTTTTCTCTGATGCAAAAGTTCCATCAGCACCGTTTGGCTTAGTCGGAGAGGATACTGAATCTAAAGAGAGCAAAGAGGAGCCGTTATCTGGTGATGATGAGAGAGACCGGAAACTTGACCCCAAGCTAGATGTCGACGCATGCAGATCTTCAGATATAATCTCGTGTTTCTTCAAAATCTCTTCAAAGATGGTTCTCAAACCAGGAGCGTGCGGAGACACAACAAGAACATCCACAGGACGATTCCCATGAGCATCGGGGATATTAGGATCAGCTCCTGCACTCAGAAGCAACTTGACAACATCCAAGGAATTCACAGAAGCACCAGAAGCAGCGCAATGAAGAGCAGTACTTTTATCCGGACCGCAAGACATATTCAACTCGGCTTCCGGTAAAGAAAGAATAAGCTTAACAACATCTAAACTTCCATATATCGAAGCAACCATCAGCGGGGTTCTCTGATCAAGAACCATCCTTCTAACAAACCTCTGGCGTCTGTACCAGAGACCCACCTGGTTGATACAAGAGACAAGAGAGAGTTGCCGCTTAAAGCCCTCCACATTGTTGTCTGCAGCAAACTCGAGTAAAGCAGAAAACGAATGTTCCCACTCAGCATCATTCATGGGTTTGTCCGAAGAATCAATCTCTTGATCTGAAAATGATTTCCCAGTATCCAGCTTCTTAGAAAGACCACACATACTTGAAAAAAAGATCTGAAATTGAACAAAACCAAAAGAGAAAGGCTTACTTGTTTGAATCAATCAATAACGTATATGCTTGAATTATATAAAGAAGTATTGGTCAAATCAGAAGAATTAGCAAACAAGGAATATCATTAATAAAAATTTGACCATAAAAAAAAAAAGGAAACAAATTTACTCTTCCTATAGAATTGACATTGAAAACAAATGGAAAGTCAGAAGATTTACCAAAAACAAAGACTCAAAGATCAAACCCGTCACAAACGGATCTAAATAAATTCTGAAAATAATTAAATTTATAAAGAATCAGTACATTTCAGACGAACATCCTCATCAACAAACATAAAAATTTTCCTACCAAAACCAAACAGATAAACAACTTTTAAGAAGAGAAGATTAAAAACACCAGCTACCTTAAAACCAAATTATTATTTTTTTTAATAAAATCTCAATAATAAAAGCCAAGAAGAAGAACAAGTCAATGAACAGTCAACCAAAACCGAAATCTCTACACTCCACAAAAAACCAAACCATTTGACTCAAATCTCAATTACCCAAGCTGAAATTTTTATTTATTTATTATTTTACAAAGTCCAACTTGTTCACCAAATCTAAATCCAACCACGAAAAATGAGTAGAACAAAGCTTACCTCTATATGAAGATCACAATCCAAATCGTGCGATCTGGAACACAACACAACCTTGAATCTAAAGAGTAGTGTGGAAACAGAGAATCTCACAATTCCAGATCCAGAATCTAAGAATAACGGAGAAGAAGATCGATCACCTCACCTCACCTCAACTCGACTTGAGAGAGAGAGAGAGAGAGAGAGAGAATTTTTTGGGCTGTTTGGGGAAGAAGAGATGAGAGAGGGTGACTGGTGTGACCGGAAGAAGTTGTGAGAGATAGAGTAAGGAGGTTAAAAGAGGTAAGGAGCGTGTGTGACGGGATAAAGCGGTAGAAGGTGGCGGGCGCGTGTGGATGTATTAAACCGAATTGGAATCCAGATTTGAAATCCACGTTTAAAGAAAAATAAATAAATAAAGAGAATCTGATTCTTTTACTCGTAACCGTTGGATGTTGAGGAGCGGACTCTCAGTGACTTTTAGACGGTGGTCACTGGGTCAAGCTGCACCTATTTATTTTTTAGAAATTTCCTTTTATTAAAAATATTTTTCTACTTTTCTTTTAGTTTAGAATATTCTTTTTTTTTTTGTTTAATAGGATGATGACTAACAGAGAGAGTCTAGTGGCTTGTCTTAAACCAATCTTTCAAAGCTATGACTTGGGTTCAAGTACCACAAAATGTGGGCTAAAGAAAAATAGAAAAATGCATGCCAGTGTCAGTGTCAATTCGTGTCAGGATCAATCTATAGACTATGTTCCCACAAAACCAAGGTAGACCTTGAGTTTTAGAATTGTCAAAATAATTTCACAGCTTTCAAATGATAATTTATGTGTAGACACTTTTTTTTAGATTGATCTGTATAGACAGTTCGTGTTGCACTATTTTTTTTTTTTTTTTAACTTTTCATTGCATTAAACTTAAAAAAATTTTTGGACCTTTTGGCTTATTATAAAAACAAGACTGTACAAAATCCGGAAATTCAGGATGTATCTGGTTTGGAAACCTTTACCTAATGCTAATGGGCTAACCCATCACCAACTAATGGCCCAAAACCTAAAAACATATTAGAATCGAAAAAGGCCCAATAACAAACCGGCCCATTAAAGCTAGCCCACTACCAAAAGTCCAAACCCTAACTCTAAAATAGGATTTTCGTGGAGACACAGGGCCGCCGCTGCAAATATTGGCGACACAGAGGACCACCGCCAGCAAGGAGAGGATCTCCAGCAGACCGAGTAGTCGAAACTTCAACGGCTTCGTCTGCGGCAAAGGAAGCTAGAAACCCTTGGAGTAGTGTTCCGTTAACAACGTTTACCATTCCGTTTAAAATTTTGATTGCGCGTACAAAAATGTCATCTTTATGGTTTATACTGTAAATAATGTCACATTGGAGGTTTAAAGTGTTAGTGATAAACTTTGGAGGTTTAAAATGTCAGTGCATGCCACTTTCAAAAAATTTTATGCGATTTTCCATTTTTTCTTTTATCGCTAATATTCATTTGTTAACCAAGACAAAAAAAACTAACAAAAGGTAGAGACATCGTGACATTTCTTACGAGAGAGGAAATACAAACCCATAAAAGGGTAAATGGAAGAATCCACAAAATTTTCATTATCATGATTCATGTTCATGATATAACCAAAAGTGTGGTAGTATAGTGGTAATATAAGTGGGATTGGTTTTTTCGTGTTCCGGGTTTAAATCATTTTAGGTATAAATAATTATTCTTTAGATAAGGATATTTAAAGATTTACTCCGGATATCGAAGAGATTATGAGTCAAAGGTTCAAAATTTTCACTGTTTATTTTTTAAAAAAGTGATTCGTAATATAAAACTGGTTTGAGATATGATTGTCCGAGATATATCTAAATGAGATTTCTCCTTTCAAAATTACAATTGAATAAGCATAATTTCGTATATACAGTATAAAAAAATAAGTATAAAATATTACACTAATCAAATAGCGATTAGTGTATTATGTATAGAAAGCCCAAATTGCTAAATTCCAAAGTTTCCTATAAAGCGAATTCCAGTTACCAAAACACCATCATACACTTGTTTGTCTCCTCCGTTGCGGCTACTCCAATGAAAAATCGAATTCCCAGTTTTTTTTAGCCGTTAACGGAACTCCGAGTAAAAAAGAATCATTGAAACAGGGCAGAAACATGACTCTACGGTGAGTCCAAAGCAAAAGAAAATACAAGATGACTCCTTAGGGAGTAAGGAACCCAATAATCTTACATATGCATGCAATAAACTGTTTCAAACGCCTCATAAACTACATGTCGTTATCTATAATCTATTTTATTTAAATGTTGAAACATTTGATGTCGCTCATGGCACAAGGGTTTATTGTTTTTACACGCCTCTAGATCCTTCAGAGGAGTTGAAAATAGACATCGTTGCATGTGACTACGATTACGATGTTGATGAGTCATTGTCAGGGCCGGTCATGGGCAAAGGCGAATAAGGCATGAATGAGCCTTGGCCCCAAAAAATTATTGATTTTTCAATATTAAAAAATGGTCCCAGATTTGTTTATGTTTTGCAAAATTAGGCTCCCAAATTTTTAAAATCTTAACAGTTATTCTCATATTTAAATATATATAAAAAAGGCTAACTTTTTTTTTGTTTTAGGCTTAAAACCCCCAAAATCTGAGGGCCGACCCTGGTTCTTATCTGCCGCATGTTTAACTAAAGAGGTAAGAAGAGTAACTGTTGGATTAGATATGTAAATAATCGAGTTATTGCGTATGTTTTGCAAATTATCAATTATATATATATATATATATATAAAATATATCGTTTAAAAAGTAGTCGAGAATGTTCTTAATTGAAAAGATGGCCTTGATCAGACTTTTTTTATACATAGGATATCAATAAGGAGTGTTCTTAACATTGACCAGGCTTCGGGTTCTCGGATGGCTTCAATCAACTGTTTGGAACCACTTTCAAAAATTACATCCTCGAAGCCGTATACATTGTCCAAACAGTTGTTCATAGTCCAGCTCATGGCAAATGCTTCTGCCTCAAGACTAGCCGGAGGACAAGGATAGGCTTTTGCTCCATACCACCTCACCTCACCTCACCTCACCTCACATAACCTGTACTATTATTATTCCTTTGGTAAAAGATTATATATAATTTGTTAGGTTAATTAGCTTAATATTAGTTGTGGAGTAGATAATTAGGTAACTACTAAGTGCATAATAAAATTTAGGTAACTAGGAGAGAGAATGAAATTGTGGACTAATTTATCCCTACGAGATTTGACAAAGATTAACGGTTTAAAAATCAGATCAAATATTTACTGTAAACAATTTAAAATCCCTAAAAGTCTTTTATTTGATCGTCTCTTGTTATTAAGGAAAGTATCAATAAATCAAAAAATTATCATTATTCATTTCAATAAAGGGTTAATTAGCTTAATATTAGTTGTGGGGTAGATAATTAGATAATTACCAAGTGCATAATAAAATTTAGGTAACTAGGAGAGATAATGAAATTATGGACTAATTTATCCCTGCGAGTTTTGACAAAGATTAACGGTTTAAAAATCAGATAAAATATTTACTGTAAACAATTTAAAATCCCCAAAAATCTTTTATTTGATCGTCTCTTGTTATTAAGGAAAATATCAATAAATCAAAAAATTATCATTATTCATTTCAATAAATCAAAAGTTACCAAAGAATATTACTTTCCTTAATTATGTCATTATCCTTGATAGTTAAACATGGATAAACGTAGAAAAGATTTTATATAAAGATATAGTTCACTATATATATATATATATAACATTACAATACAAAAGTATAGTTCACTATATAAAAATATTTAAATATATCGATATAAGAATATAGTTCACTATATAAAAGATAGTTCAACAAAAATATAGTTTGCTATATAGTATTAATTAATTCAATATGTAAACATTAATTATCTATTCAAATAAAAATATAGTTCACTATATAACGATATTTAAATATATCGATATAAGAATATAGTTCACTATATAAACAATAGTTTAATAAAAAATATAGTTCACTATATAACGATATTAAATTTACAATGTAAACATTAGTTAGCTATTTAAATGAAAATATAGTTAACTATATAAACATTACAGTAATCAAGTTTGTTGTATATTTTTAGGTACATATGTTTATCAATATAGTTCACTAGTTATATACGAATAGTTAGCTATAATATCATATATGGTTATCAAAATAGTCCATATTACGAAAAAACATTGCATAGATCGAGCTATATAGTTATACTTTATAATCAGCTATACCAATTAATTTCATTTTAACAAACTATATATGATTTGAACACTACAATCCCGTAGCCACATAAAAATCAAGCAGGGAAAGCCGTAACGATTTTCCAACAAAAACAATTCAAAATTCAATAAAAAGAAGAAGAAGAAGAATAAGAATAAGATGAAGAAACTTCTCGGCCACCGTTTGTTAATGACGGAATGCATCGTCAAATAAAAAAAGGACGACGAAGACGAAGTCGTTATCGTGAGAGGAGGAAAGAAGAATGAAGTGCAAGATACAAAGAAATTGGAGAGAATTCTGTATGAAAAAAGAAAAAACTTAAAATCGAATGGTTTGTAGAAAGAAGAACAACGGCGAAACTTGAGATCGAAGGGTTTGAAGGAAGAAGAAGAATGGCGGTGCTTTTTGAAGAGAAAAATGGTGAAATTTGGGTAAAAGGGATTGACAATTTTTTTTATTTTATTTTTTATTTTATTTTTATGTAAGAGTAAAAAATAAAAATAAAAAATATGGATAAATAGAATAAGGTTAATTTTGAAATTTCAACTATACTAATTGTTAGATACCTAATTAGTAATTAGAATATGTTAAATAATTAATTATATCTATCCAAGATAATATACATGACTATTTTCATAATTTGTTTTGGTAGGTAATAATTTTCGAAAAAAATCAATTTCTCTTGGTCATATGGTCCCTACAATTTTCCACGTGTCCCTCGTCCCAGCCGATCACTTGCGTGTCACTTTGGCCCCAAATTTCTCTCAATTTTTTTAAATTTTTTTTAATACTATAAAATATATGAACCTATGATAACGTCACCCGGAAGAAGATCCCAGATCTGCGCGCGCTGGCATCTTTCACTGAGCGCCACGTGGCAAAAAGTTTTTCACTTTCGTTTGGTGATCTTATCAAATCTCGGTCTTTTGAGTTTCGAGAGCGATAATAATCATATATTATTATTCCCTTTTTTTTTGTTTTTCTCTTACTCAAATACGTCTAAAAGAATATAAATTAAAAAAAAAAACACACACACAGAGACAAATACAATTCTGGGAGAAAAAAAGAAGAGAGAAAATCCCCAAAAATCTAGGGTTTTCTTCTCGTCAAATTCGTTTTCCTTGTACGAAATTTCATTACTTTCCGGTTCTCGTGTGTTTCCCAATCGCTTCTCTGATATTTTGTTTTTTGTTGGATTCTGATTCTTATGGTCGATTTCTTTTCTTCCCTCTGAACTGTGCAAAACAAAAAAAAAATCGTAATCGATTATTAACTTGAGGAGGGTATAAACTTTTTTGAAGTTATCTTCCTTAGAAGGCGATTGCAAGACGTGAATTTCCTCTGGTATGCTGATTTTTTCCTCTTCTTTTTAAATGTTTTCGCTGAATTTCGTGAAGAAAATTGAATCATTACTTGAAATTTATGAGCTTCTGCATTAATAGACGTGCCTTTGAATTGCTTAATAGCCTTAAAAATTGCTCCTTTTTATGTAGTTGAAGAGTTTATAATTCGACAGTCTAGTTATGAAAAACTTGTTTTTGATTAGTGAGACATATGTTTGACCTAATTTTTGAAGAGATGCAATCGAAACCGGGAAGAGGAAATGAAGTAGCTGAGGTTAATCACCATGGTGTTCAGCAACCGGTGATGTATCCAGAGCCCTGGTGGAAAAATAACACTTTTGGTCTTGTTCCTCAAGAGAGACCTTCTGGGGTTCAGTCGAATTCGTCTTCTTTGGATTGCCCGAATGGTTCCGAGTCAAACGATGTTCATTCTGCATCTGAAGATGGTGCTTTGAATGGTGAAAACGATAGTACTTGGAAGGATTCACAAGCTGCAACTTCGTCCCGTTCAGGTTTGTGTTCTTGGTTTGTGACTGGAGACATCATTCCGCAGTATCGTTGTTGTCATCTCTTTGGACGTTTATGGATTACATTACATTGTTAGATGGCTACTAAGCAACGTTATTCTCGATGCTTATTTTGCAATTTGCTGAAGGATCGTGCCTCAAACAGGCAGAGGAAAAATTAAAAAGGGAATTAGGGTGATTTTGGCACCATAGGACATGCCCTGAGATGTACTTGCACTGTAGTTGTTGGTTTTAATATTTCTGTTAGTGCAAAGGAGATTCTGTCTCTCTGAAATGTGGCATTGCTTCTACTTTCTTTTCCTGCATGTGTAATGTTGTATTTCTTCAATTTCAGTAGCTAACCATGGAGTCGAAGGGAATGATCCAGGGCATTTGACGCGTAACATGCATGATCCACAACATGTACAACCACCAGAGCTTGTTGGACACTACATTGTATGTGGTTTGCCTATTTCCTTTGATTATTGGCCCCCTGAATATGTTGTGTTATCTTGTACAACTCCCTTGATGTGTAAGATTATCTCAAACTCCATTTTCAGGCTTGTGTCCCAAATCCTTATCAGGATCCATGTTATGGGGGAATGATGGGAGCATATGGTCATCAGCCATTGGTATATTGTCAAAACCTCGCTCAGTCTCTACAATAGATCCATATGGTGTTGTGTTTATTTGATGTATGCGCACCAGTGACCCTTTGTGGGGATTCTGTCTGCTGTATGGAATGATTCTGGATTCAGTATTCTGTTTGTTAGAGTTAGTGATATGTTTTTAAAAATTATATCTTAAAAGAACCTAAAAACAAATCTCGGGGATTCTTAGGGTGTCATGAGTTTAATTAATTTCGATTATCCAAGTCTCTTTGTTGCATTGTTTTGTCCAATGGTTTAAGCAGGGTTTTCGTCCATATCTTGGAATGCCTCGTGAAAGAACAGCGTTGCCACTTGACATGACGCAAGAACCCGTTTATGTGAATGCGAAACAGTACGAGGGAATATTAAGGCGAAGAAAAGCACGTGCCAAGGCAGAGCTAGAAAGAAAAGTCATCAGGGACAGAAAGGTAGTTCTAGTTATCAAATTGTACTTTATGAAATTGAAAAATAAAAGGAACAAATAGGAACTCTGGCAGCACAGGTTGGGATCATCGAGTTATGGTGTACATATTTTTAGGCTTGAAAACGAGTAATAAGAATTCCTAAACCCTGGCTTCTATTGATCATATCCCCGTGTTTGTTTGTTTGTTTAAAATGCAACAGCCATATCTTCATGAGTCAAGACACAAGCATGCGATGAGAAGAGCAAGGGCTAGCGGAGGCCGGTTTGCGAAGAAAAGTGAGGTCGAAGCAGCGGAGGATGGAGCAGGGAGAGAAAGAGAAAGGGGTTCAGCAACCAACTCATCAGGCTCTGAACCAGTTGAGACAGACTCTAATGAGACCATGAATTCTTCAGGTGCTCCACAGTCATAAAAGCCAAAGCTCTAAAACAGAGAAAAGAGACACACTTTGGCTTTAATATATCCATTGCCACAAACCGGCAAATCATTCTTGGCTTCATGGTTTTTTTTTTTTGTGTTTTGCTAGTTGTTCTTGTTAGAGTCTCATATATCATATGTGTGCTTTTGCAGTCCTGATTTGTACAAAGAGAGAAGTGAGTTAATGTTAGGTGTTAGATTCTGAGACGAGACAGAGATAGTGAGTAGGTCTTGTTTTTTTTTTTTTTTATTCTTTCCCCAGTTTCCCCTTCCTTTTATTTTGTTTGGAAAATTGGAATACACGTTTGTTTAATCGTTTGCCTTCATGAGCAGGAAGTGTTACATAGCTCTGGATTTGTTGTCCATTACTACTATTTAACAAACTTCCACGAAGCTCAAAATGCAAAAAAAAAATCAGGAAACAAAATTAAATTTAGGCGTTGCACTTGTTTGAATTCACAAGAGAGAAAAAAAAGAAGTCATTTTTATGTGTTTTCTCATTCGAAGAAGAGAGAGAAAGAAGAAGACTTTGACTCTTCTTCTTCCTCTCTCTCCCTATCACTGCATTTGTTTTCTCACATCTTCTGATGACTTTTCCCTTTAATTTATCATTCTACATACCCTCTTGCTTCAACTGAGATTGTACCCATAATAGTATCTCTCCTCGCTTACGTTTTGAGGTCTGTGTTTTCCCTTTCTTTAGTCTTACCTCAGTTTCGTTTCTAGGGTTTACTTAATCTGGTTTCGAATTGGACTCTCAGGGTTCTCTTTCATTTTGGGTTTGTTGTTAAAGCCAAGCCAACATTGAATCAAATCTCTTCCGTTACTTGTTTAGTTTGAAATGGTTCTTAGCTTAAGAAACTAATGTCATCTTGATGATTAGTGCTCAAAGTCTTCAACTTTCTGGGTTGAGAAATATGAAATTGTTTGTTCAAGTTTCATGAATTCGAAGATTAGTAGTGCTCAAAGTTTTCAACTTTCTGGGTTTGAGAAATGAAAATTGTTTGAAATTTCAGGAATCTTGAATTTGATTAGATGGGGAATTGTTGTGGCAGTCCGAGTTCGGCTACTAGCGAGAGTAAACAAGGGAAACCCAAGAACAAAAACAATCCTTTTCACAGCAACGAGTACACTACAACGAATAGATCTGGAGCTGGATTTAAGCTCTGTGTGTTGAAAGATCCTACAGGACATGACATTTCCTTGCAGTATGATCTAGGACGCGAGGTTGGTCGAGGAGAGTTTGGTATAACTTACTTGTGTACTGATATCAAAACAGGCGAAAAGTATGCGTGCAAGTCCATATTGAAGAAGAAGCTGAGAACAGCAGTAGATATAGAGGATGTGAGAAGGGAGGTTGAAATAATGAAGCATATGCCTAAACATCCGAATATCGTCTCTTTGAAGGATTCATTTGAGGATGATGATGCAGTGCATATAGTTATGGAGTTGTGTGAAGGAGGAGAGCTCTTTGATCGGATTGTCGCAAGAGGTCATTACACTGAGCGTGCTGCTGCTGCGGTTATGAAGACTATTGTTGAAGTTGTTCAGGTTTAGTGTAGCTGTGTTTTTAACATTTGTCTGAAATTCCTAATTTTGTTTGTCAATGTTTTTGTTCACACATCCCTTGTGTTTGTCTTTACAGATATGCCATAAGCAGGGAGTGATGCATCGGGATCTTAAACCGGAGAACTTTCTTTTTGCAAATAAGAAAGAGACATCACCCCTTAAGGCCATTGATTTTGGATTATCTGTCTTCTTTAAACCTGGTACATATTATAATATCAGATCTTGATGAGTATACTATCAATGGAGCACATGTATTAGTGTATTTTTACTTTACCTGAATTTGCAAAACTATAACAGGTGAACAATTTAATGAGATTGTTGGAAGTCCTTATTACATGGCACCCGAGGTTCTGCGACGAAACTATGGACCAGAGATCGATGTCTGGAGTGCAGGAGTCATACTCTATATCCTGCTTTGTGGTGTCCCACCATTTTGGGCAGGTCTGTTTATGCTTTACTGTATACTCTTTGTTTCCTCTGGAGATATTCACTTAAGACCTCATTTAGGCGTTTATGTTTATTTGTGGTACAGAGACTGAACAAGGGGTGGCTCAAGCAATCATTAGGTCAGTAATTGACTTTAAGAGAGATCCATGGCCAAGAGTTTCTGACAGCGCCAAAGACCTTGTGAGAAAGATGCTTGAACCAGATCCAAAAAAACGGCTTTCTGCTGCAGAAGTACTCGGTAGGCTTTCGGGCTTTAGCTCTGATTTTTCCGATGGATACTTTGAAATCGTATACTCATAAAGAAATATTCTATTTTTAGAACATTCTTGGATCCTGAATGCAAAGAAGGCTCCAAATGTCTCTCTTGGGGAGACTGTGAAAGCAAGGCTCAAGCAGTTCTCTGTTATGAACAAGCTCAAGAAACGAGCTCTACGAGTACTTATTCTGTTAAACCATGCCACTGATTATCGATCTGCTTCCAGTCTGATTCAGAAGCAACAAAATAAATAATGAAAACTTGTTTTCCTCTTCTAGGTGATAGCTGAGCACTTGTCAGTGGAGGAAGCAGCCGGGATAAAGGAAGCATTTGAAATGATGGATGTGAATAAGAGAGGCAAGATAAACCTCGAGGAGCTTAAATATGGACTTCAAAAAGCTGGACAACAGATAGCTGATGCTGATCTTCAGATTCTTATGGAAGCTGTATGAATTTTTCAATACTGAAGTGATAAGCTCGAAACATGTGCTATTATCACTTGTGAGAATTGAAACTCTTTTGCTTTTCCCGCAGACTGATGTTGATGGGGATGGGACGCTGAACTATGGCGAGTTTGTGGCTGTTTCGGTGCACCTGAAGAAGATGGCGAATGATGAACACTTGCATAAAGCTTTTAACTTCTTTGATCAGAACCAGAGTGGTTACATAGAGATTGAAGAACTCCGTGAAGCCTTGAATGATGAATTGGATGATACTAGTAGTGAGGAAGTTATAGCTGCCATTATGCAAGATGTTGATACCGACAAGGTAACCACAAAAAAAAAAAGATAAGATCTTTCACATTTCGTTAATCTGTAAATTCTCTGGAAACTTGTTAAAAGGGTATTATTTCATAATTCTGCATTCATGAATTCTCCACTCGTTTTGAGATGATAAAGAACATATCTTTGGTTCCTCTGATCAGGACGGTCGTATAAGCTACGAAGAGTTTGCTGCGATGATGAAAGCTGGGACAGATTGGAGAAAAGCGTCGAGGCAGTATTCCCGGGAAAGATTCAACAGTTTGAGCCTCAAGTTAATGAGAGATGGTTCATTGCAATTAGCAGGAGAGACATAAGAAGCAAAGAAAAGATTGGATTTTCTTTTTTTGAAGGGCACACACAGGACACAAGACAGGAAGAAGCAGAGGAAAAGGTCAGTGTTGATGATGACAAATTGTCAAAAAAGACATAATTATGTTATAAAAAAAAAAGCGTTTAACACGGTAATGATAGAAAGATTTGGTATTTGTTTTGCCTTTTTTTTTTCCTTTGCCACACACCTGCTGCTTTTGATAGGGTTTGAAATTGTTTAGAACTTTTCCTTTCAATAGAGCTCGGATGTGATGATTGTCAAGAAGTTTCTGAGTTTCCAAGATGAGTTTGTGCTCTCTCTATTTTAAATAATTGTTGTATAACACAAGATGAGTTTCTTGAAAAGAATAATATTCCACAATTGGTACTACGTATAAAGAAAAGTCGGAGAAAACAAGAAATTGCAAAAGAAACAATAAAAAAAAACCAATTTGTGTAATAAGCAAAGCTCTGGTGCAAGGGACACCACTTAGATTCCATCATGAGGCCCACCAAAGAGAGCAAAAACCCTTAAAAGATTCCATCTTTTTTATTTATCGCTGACTCTCCACTGCTCTCAATCGCCTACCTTCAGAGAGAGAGACAGAGAGAGAGACTGAAACCATCTCAGAGAGAGCGAAGACTTTCAGAGATCTCTCTCTCTTTTCTCAATCTCAAATGGCAATCGCTTCCTGCTTCTTCTGTGTCCCAACCCCAAACACATCTTCAATCTCCGATTCAAATCTCACATGGCCTCACCTCGCTTCCTCTCCTAGACTCTCTTCCTCTTCCTTTTCCGGCGTAATCTCCGCTAAATCCATCTCTCTCCACCGCCGCGTCTCTATTTCCCCTGTTTTCTCTTCCGGCGGCTCTGATAACATCGGAGGTAGTGGTGGTGGTGACGGAGGTAAGGATAATGGGGATGGAAACGGTGGCGAGGATAGGGAGAGGAATAGAAACGAGGCGATGCTTTTATTGGCCGAGTCTGGGACTGGATTGGATACTCTTCCAAAGGATCTAGCTGCTGCTATTGAGTCGGGTCGGATTCCTGGATCGGTTATTACTCGGTTCCTTGAGCTTCAGAGTTCGGCTGTCATGCGGTGGCTCATGCAGTTTGCTGGGTTTAGAGAAAGATTATTGGCTGATGATCTCTTCTTGGCTAAACTCGCCATGGAATGTGGTGTTGGTGTCTTCACAAAGGTTTGCTTTTTTTTTTTTTTTTCTTATTCACTTCATAAGAAATTTGACTTTGCAAGTTTGGATTTTGGAGGATTTCTTAATGTTGACTTTGGATTTAATCGATCGTTCAAGGCGATGTAATCAGATTAGAAATGGATGGAGTGAAATGAAATGAATCGAGCACCTTTGATTTATTTCGTGTCTCTGGAATTATATAACAGAGCAAATTTGGTTTTCCTTTTGTTGTCAGAATTGTTGGTGTTAAAAGACTTGTTGTAATTCTTTAGCTAATGTGTATTGTGTTTGTTTCTTTTTGTTCCAGACTGCTGCTGAGTATGAAAGGCGTAGAGAAAACTTCTTCAATGAACTTGAAATTGTCTTCGCCGATGTGGTAATCATTCTTCTCTGCTCATGTGGTTCAGATTCTGGGAATGGTTAGTTGGTTACTATGAGAAATTGTGAAATTGTTAGATGGTAGGAATGGATGAGAAAATTGACAGCCTTTGAGATGACCCATTCGAATAGACTAAAGGTTGGGTAGCTTGTGGTTGTGATGGGGTCTGCAATTTTTCACCATTAGTTTTTTTGCATGACTATGAGAAAGTAGTTGAGATTGACTTTGTCTCTGAGGTAAGAACCAAACTTTGAACTGTACAATAGTAGACCCGAGTCTTGTTGCCTTTTATATCTCTAGCTTCTTTCGTTTTTTTTTGTTTCTTTACGGATGAATATCTTCGAGCTAATTTGGAGAAAATAAAATGTAAAGGGTCAGCCTTTCCTGCTGTGTTACTTTGTAAGACAAAGTTCCTTGAACTATCTGGCAAAATAGATATGCAGAAGTTTTTTTTTCTCAGTTCATTTCTATAGTCTGCTGAATGATTTTGTATTTTTATGGTTAAGAGGATTCACTGTCATATATGGTTCTTTTGTCCTTTTTTTTGCTCAGGTGATGGCTATCATTGCCGATTTCATGTTGGTTTATCTTCCTGCTCCTACTGTTTCTCTTCGACCACCTCTCGCACTTACTGCTGGAGGTATATCCAAGTTTTTCCACAACTGCCCAGATAATGCCTTCCAGGTATTGTTTTGTGTAAAATAACTTTTGGCACACACTGGAGAAGTTTCGAAAATCTTCTTCTAGTCTAATGCCAATGTGTTTGCTGCAGATTGCTATCTCTGGAACCTCATATACTCTCTTGCAAAGGCTAGGTGCTATAGCGGTGTGTGGTTTTTTTTTATATACCAATTTCTTCCTATGTGATCTCAGTTGTACGCAATAGTTCGTTTTAAAGGCTTCTAATTTCTGAATAATATATATTGTTTGTATATGTTATGCAGCGCAATGGGGCTAAGCTGTTTGCCGTAGGCACCACATCATCGCTGGTGAGTCAAAACATATCTAACCTAAAAGGGAAATACAAGTCAGAAGATTGGATAGTTTTCCTTAAACAATATTTATAGACTCAGTTGCACATTGTAAAAGCTGTTGCTTCACATTTCGTTTCTACATTCTTTTGACTTAACAAATCTGTATAATTGGTTAGGTTGGTACCGCTGTTACAAATGCATTTATAAAAGCACGAGGAGCTGTGGACAAGACTGCTGAAGGTGAAATCGAGACTGTTCCAATAGTCTCCACAAGCGTTGCGTATGGTGTCTATATGGCAGTTTCTAGCAACCTAAGGTACTGAGTTTCTTTCTACCAAATTACAGAAGAAGTCATAGAAAGAAAGCATTTAAAGGATCAACAAACCCAAAATAGTGCGTTTTTAGCATTTAGATTGGATAAAGAAAGTAAAGATCTATGGTTTGAAATAAACAGGTACCAAGTATTGGCTGGTGTGATAGAACAGCGTCTCCTGGAGCCATTGCTACACCAACACAAGCTTGTACTCAGTGCGTTGTGTTTCGCTGTTAGAACAGGAAACACGTTCTTGGGTTCCTTATTGTAAGTTGTTTCTAAACCCAAACCTGGTTCTTACGCTCTGTCCTCAGCGGTTTTTTTTATTCACATGTTCTTTGTTTTTTGTTGTTGTCTCAGATGGGTGGATTATGCGCGTCTCATAGGGATCCAGAAGTCTCATTGATGAAGCAGAAGAAGAATCTGATGAACCCAATTCGGCATAATCTTCTTTCGACTTATGTATACGCAAACTACGCTGTCTTCATTTGCAATTGTTTCTGATTTTAGGGCCATTTGATTGTTTGTTTTTGGTCCTTTTTCTAGGAAATTAGTCGATAAATCCATGCAAACAAAGGCTATTTTCACAAAGCACATAGACTATATGCATTTGGTGTTTTTAAACCTCTCGATTTCGATTCGATGAGGTTCCATTCTTATACAAATGAAAAAGAATTTCACAGTACTAATAATAGGGATCAATGTATCACTACATATATGGGCTTAAGCAAGAACTTCATCTTTATGGCAAGCTCTTATCTTCACTTCCAAAATCTCTGTACTGTTGACATTTTGCACATCGCAACATTCGATTCCTGCACCCTGTTAAATTTACATATCAGATTATAGATCATATAGAAATGGATTATAGAATGATATATATCAGTAACTTGAAATATCTGATTACCATCTTGTGCATAGTAGTAGCAATGACTCGGACTTGTGAAATGTTACGAGCAGAGTGGTTGCCATTTAGCAAACAAGGAGGCAAACTACTTGCCGTTTTCATTTTGTACATAGTAGTTACCGAGCTTTGGTTCTTGTCCTCCACAACCGAATCAAAGAAAAACTGACGAGGCATCTCACATGGATCTTTTGTCACAAATCTTGTGTTAAAAGTATACAATGGTATTCTAACGTGCTTCCATGGCAGGAATGTTTCGAGAGGGCGTTTAAGGTGGTTTCTTGGGAATATAGATTGGTAAATGTGGACTGAGTAGCCCCAAGAGACAGAGACTGACCAATTGTTTCCCCTTTGGTAACATATTGTTTGTTGCAGGACACGGGATTGGTCGGTTTTTGCGGTTTTCATGAGGTGGTTCACGGATTCCTGGCGGTTCATGGCTGGGAAAATCGGGTCTATGACATCGAAATGGTGGAGGCTTATAAGAGGAGACTGAGGATGAGCTGATAAGAGACCTGATATGTCACCGTGCAGATCAATCTGGTTATAACACCACAAGGAAGTTAGAGTGAGAGTATGTGAACATATTATAAGGAACAAAAAATCACTTTCTTCTTGGTTAAAATGGATGATTTGTTCTTACTTGATGGATGCCCTTCTCCATGGTAAGATCTATTCCCAAGTCGGCCAAGCAACGAAATGAGAGAAGATCGCTATAGACTCCGAGGTATCTTCTTATACATTCTTCCATTTTGTTGAGAAGTGTTTCCACGGTTGGATAGCTCAATGCGTATCCACCACCTCCATATCCCATGTCAAAAGCGAAAATCGCATTTGACCAAATGTTCTCCGAGTTCATACCGATGTAATAGTGTTTCTTGTGGTCATACCGGCCGAGAGCTTCAACTAGATTGTCCAAGAGGAAAAGAGTATCATCATCCGCTATCACAAACCATCTTGTGTCATTGGATGCCTTCATAAACGACTCGTGGAGCGATTGAAAAAGGCGGATTTGAGTCTTGAATTTGTTTATGGTGACGAATGAGTCTTTGTTAACAGAGAATGGAGGAGATTGTTGAGGCCAAGGCAAGAGATCACGACCAGGTGGTCTTTCAAGGAAGACATGTCCTTTTGTGATGTTTGGTCTCCACCAAGGCTCTATGTAGCCTCTCCTATACCTCCAAGTCCTGGTGCTACCAACAATGACAAACATGAGGTGGCTGATATTTGTAGGAGGCTCTTTTTCTGTTTGCAAGGGCGATGATGCAGATATCGCTGAGGAGGAGAAACTAAGGTCGAGAGGCGCAAAGAGTTTATGAGTTATCATTTTATGAGGATGGTTAAACGCAAATGTGTGTAACAAGAAAAGTAGAGCACCAGAAATGGCTAAGGACTTCCATAAGGTAGATAAGGATAGGCTCTGAGAGATATGGCTCAATTTGATTAGTTTGATGTTGGTGTTGTTCTCAAATGCCATTGAGAGACTAAGAAACACAAATAGATTTGATATATGGAGGATTAATTCCATACATATATAGAGATATAGAAATAGTTAGTTCATAAATTAGAGGGGAATGTTGATCATGAGACTTGATGTGCATAAATCATGTGATTTTGATGTTAAAGTACTGAAAGTTTCTCGTTTAAGAAAATGAATTAAATCAACAAAAATAAATGAAAAAACGCCAAAAAGGTGGTGATGAAGCAATTTTCATGCTGCTTCTATGCATAATTGCATGTAACCTTCTCATTTACATTACCATGTTTTAAACTTTCTAGAGCAATCTTGAACTATCTCACTTAGTTATATAAGATAACACTTTTCTATTTCTTTCACTTGGAAAACAATATTATAAATCATTTATGAGGTGTTTTTTTCCGAAATTACCACAAGGAAAAAAAAACTCAATATGTTTTGCTTTATTTAACCTCTCTTCTTATGGTCATTCTGTAACTTACATTGTATCAAGTAATCAATCTCCTTAAAAATCAACTCTCGAGCCTTGTTAGACATAAAAAATCAGATAAAATGATCCATAAATTGACTTTTAAGAGTGACAATGAATCACATATATATATTTGACAAAAAGTGTAGCTGCAAAGTAGCGAGTTCACTAGAATTTTTAATGGGTTTAAAAAGTTTAACTGGTCAAATGGAAGTGAAAGTATCCAGATGGGAATCAAATCCGAGGGATCGAATTTACGCCAAACCCTTTAAACTATTACTAATAGACCAATGCTGTTTGGTTAAAAGAGAAAATTTTGTGTAATAAAATTCTATATTATGTATTATCAGTAGGCAACAAACACTAATAAGATGTATCATAAAACCATATATATTAACGTCCCTAGATGCATGCGTAAGAATTAGGAAAATTCTGGTACAAGCAATTGTTTGCTAACTCATATATAGAATGCAAAATATGGTTGAGAACAGTTACATCAGTATAATATAAGGTACATGAACCAATTCATTCATTGCCAATTGGTTTTGAGTTGGAAGCTCATGTTTCCTAATATGGTATCAGAGCCCAATGTTAGGCCAATAGACACTTTCCCACAAAAAACGGTTTTCCACATTCTAAGTGGCCCGTATAAGTGGTCCATCTTGTTGTGGTTATTCCGAGATGATTGTGCGTTTTCCGCCTTCATCTCGAGGAGTAGGGGTGAACATAATTTACTAATTACTACACAAATTTCTCAATTTCCAACATGAGAGAGTTACGTATTTGAATACACTTCTTTCACGCTCAAAACTGTATATCACACTTGAAGTCTGTAGGTTTAGATATCTACAGATGATTTGTGAACAAAAAAAAAAAAAATCTATGGATGATTCCACAATAAAGAAAAATGAAATGTGGTTCTGTTACTATTTTAGAAATTATGAATTGCTAATTCAAAACTAATTAGCAATGAATAGAAAGACTTGTATTATACATATATATTATGATAACAAAAGGTTCATCTATTACTCAAACTTGAAGTGGTGTGGTTAGCCACACCATAATAAAAGAATCTACAATGTTAATAATAAAGGGGCAAATTCTATTTAGGCGGGCCATATGATCCGTTTGTAGCGTGGAAGTCGAGGAATGTGTGAATTCGAGAAGGCAGGTTATATACTTCGAAGGCTAGAGAACTCTTTGAGCTGTGTGGAGAAATTTGGCCACTCATCCGTAATCATTTTTACCATGTCTTGACAATCAACTCCGAAAAAAAGTTGAGGGCTATTGGTGCTAAAGCACTTTGCGGCCCAAATGAACATCTCTAGCTTTGTGTGCAGAGAAGAAAGTCTCCTAAGCTGATTACGAGTTTCTCGCAGTGTAGATGTGCGTCGTCCATATCGATCAAAATCTAGCCTAAGATGCGGTTTATATTAGAATGTTAAAATATCACATATGGAAAGTTGAAACATTTCTTAACAAGTATATAAGGTACATGGGCTAATCCATTCATTGCCAATTGGTTTTGAGTTGGAAACTCATGTTTCCTAATATGGTATAAGAGCCCAAGGTTGGCCCAATAGATGCTTCCCACAAAAACGGTGTTTCCACATTTTAAGTGGTGCGTATAAGTGGCCCATCTTGTTGTGGTTATTCTGAGATGATTGTGCGTTTTCCGCCCTCATCTCGAGGAGTAGGGTGTTAAAATGGGTAACCCAACCCAACCCGACCCAAACCCACTTACATAATTGAATTCTTGCCTGCTTCGACGAGATTACGTTTGTCTTTTGTTTTTTAACTAGATTTTGACCCACGCCAAGCGTGGGATTAAATATTGAAATATATTTTCTAATCGATCTTAATATTTAGATGTGTATTCTAATATTTATAAACGTACAAAATGATATGTATTGTGCATAAATGTAATAAAATTAAATTTTTACTAAACATATTTCAATAGTATATGTTTTGATCAATTTTACGTAAAATATTTAAACTAATGCAAATGTTATTTATTTCAATTGATTTGAAGTGTTAAATTGAATTTTATTATTTGTGTAAATAGTAGAGTATGCGATAAATCAAATAAATTTTAGATTTATAAAAATTTGTCGGACATAACAAACAAAAATATATGTTTTTTAATAATAAAATGTAAAAATATTTGTAAGTGTAGTTATCATCTACGAATAAATAATATTGTTAAAAATATAATAATAAAAAGTTTTTTAATATATCAATTTATTTAAAAAAAAAAGATGATATGGTAAGTCTAAATATTACTTAAACTTAACTTTGTAAAATATATATTAATGGGTTTATGTTATAAAATTAATAAAAAAATATAGAGATTTCCACTATAGCATATAGTTTTAATTAAAATATTTTCATTAGTTAATTTAAATGGCATATTCCTTAAAACCTTCATTGAATAATAAATATGATTATTTCACCAAATGTCTATCCAATTAATATATAGAGGATTAGTGGCATTTTAAAGAAATTTTCAAAATGATGATATTTTTGAAAAGTAGTATTTCTAAAAAATTATCTACATTTAGTCTAAGTATCATGCAAATTAAATTTTGTAAGATAAAATATATTTATTTATACTGTAGATATATCTTTATTATTTTTAATTTCTCCCGTATATAAAAAAAATCATGAATTTTTTTTTTAAATATTTTCATCCCGTATTTAACGCATGTCAAAAAAATCTAATAGTCATTGAAAAAAAGTTATTCTTACATATACTTTATATGTGATATAAATTTGGTATAGTTATTTATACAATAATGTTATTAAGAAATTTTAATAACTTTCTTTAAAAGTTCCTTAAAACTCTCTTTAGATGACACCTATGATTTTCAATTACTGTCTCCTCTATTAATATGTAGAGAATTAAAAAAATCATCTAAAGAATTTGTTGCCGGTTCGGAAAGTGGTCGGTCTGTCTACGGTTTAACCAGTTCGACCGGTCGGTCAAATCCTTAAAATACATGGGCTCTGGTTTTCGATCCGAACTCTCCACTGTTGTCTATCCTTTTGCCAGGTTTTGCGATCATCGATGTGTCTCTCTCTGTCACTCCATCGACTTTCTCACTTTCACTCAGTCCATGTAAAAGCTCTGTTCCTTGTTCTGTCCTCGCGCTTTTGTATTCTAGTTTAGGGATTTCGTATCAATTCCAGATTTATATAAAAATTATATTCCAGATTTCTGGGTTTTATGGAAATTGATTATTAGCATATTCTTTACTTTACCCTATATCACTTGTTTCAGATCCTCTCAATGAAACAATGAGAATTTTTTGGGGGTCTTGAGAATGAAGTTTTGGGTATGCTTCTTAGTGATCCTTGATTCCATTTCCTTCATTGGATTTGTGTTTGCAGCTTTAGTCTCCAAGTTGTTTCCGCTCTTTCACAATCCCATAATCCAAGCAATTCAGAATGACAGGTACATACATACACACTCTTGTGAGCTATTTCAGGGCTGCTGCTTGTATCTTTATCTATATCATTTTTGTTAGTACCAAATAGTCATAGGTTTGAAAATACAGTTTCTAGTGGTAAGATTAGTCGAGAGAGTCTCCTTTAGTTTCTCGAGTCCGAATAAGTATATCATTCACACATCTGTTACATAGTGTGTATATGGATTTCATCTATCTCGAGGTACTACTGCTTCTTGGCTCCACTGACACTACCAGCACTATTGGTTGCTATCTACTTTCATTGGCTTAGCATGAAGCTCTTCAAGCACGCATGATGTACCAACGTCTTACTTACTCCATTTGTAGGATTCGCACTTCCAATTTTTGGTTTCTCTTCACATTATGTTTCTAAATGTCTCACTAGTTAATCCAACGTGGTGGTTTTGGCATATATATGACAAAAAGGATCATTTTCTGCTTGTGCAAGTAACTAGCTCTTTGTTTACTGAATACTATTAATTTAGTTGTAATTGCGGCTATAATCGAGGAGTTATGGACCAAATCTCATATCGCTCCCTCGGGACGGAACTACTTCCCAAATAAAGTTAAAACCTTGGTTTATGGGTACTTCCCCACCTTTGGAGCTCAGGCAACAATCAATAGAGCTATCTACATTTGGTAATTACGATTGTTTTTTTATGTAACCTTGCAGTAGAAATCAACAACTTTTTGTTGGTAAAAATCATTTGTTGATATTGTCTTGAAAATTCGCAATAGAGAGAGAACATACTTTTTCCCTTGTGGTTTGTGGTAAATACTACTCCCTCCGTTTTTAAATAGTTGATATTCTGGAAAAAAAAAATTGTTTTTAAAAAATTGATGTTTTATAATTTCTATACAGTTTTTATTAAGTAGTTATGGTGAATTGTGAATTTCAATACATATTAATTGATTTTTATGAATTATTATTCGCTAAAAGTTATTGAAAATTATTTAGTAGATAAAACAAAATATTTATTGTTAAGAATTAATATATTTTTTTAATATATGTGAAAACTCTTAAAAATTACCTATTTGAAAACGGATGGAGTATTTGGATATTAGTTTTCTGGCCGGTACAAAAGCATTCGTTACAGTGGGACCATCGTGTAGAACATTTACTGGCCCAGGGCCGATTGTTTATAGATGGTTGAAAGATCATTTGTTACTTCATTTGAGTGCAGACCCCCCAAAAAAAAAAACCAACACTAAAGATTTTTTCGAAATAATGGTTAGAAAGAAATGGTAAAGTATAAAATGTAAAGAAAAAGTTGGTTCATAGACATGTGCATAAAGGTTGAACAGTTGAACTTTTGAAGGACTCTTTTGTCTCATATTTTGTGACTTAGTTTTTAACTTGTTAGACCATGAAGTATTGAATTAAAAAATTCAAAAGTTGAACTAGTGCAATGGAGATGTTGAATTTGGAAGTTGAGACGATGTGGATTAATTGGTGTTGAATCTTTTCAACATGTTAGAAATATAATAGTGGTGGAACATGGTGTCAAAGTAAAAATTAGTGTGTTAAAAATCAAAACCATTATACATAGTCTTTAAGTTAGACCATACTCACTTACATTTTGAGTGCATATGTCCTTCCTGGATTCATCTAAATGCGTATGGTCCAACTTATTTAGATGGCAAATGGCAATGCTCTTTGAACTAGCATCAAACTAATTTTTTTTGTATTATGTTAAGGATACAAAAACATTATTTAGATCCTCAAATCATAAATAACGAGGTTGAAAATTCTCCGACAAATTTGTTGTCAAGTGTCAACTGTTATTGCCAAAAAATTCATACTCTCACAGTCTCACTAACCTATTCAAAAGGTCCCCGCGGGAAGAAAACCTCTACTGCAGAAACCGGTTTGACTCCAAAAGACAAACCAGACACATGACCCATTCGGTGACAAGACCCACCCACAATTATTTTCTTCTTCCGATAATCACGACCGTCCATTTATTCCTTTTTACAAACATTTTTTTTCATTAATTAATTATATTAAAGTTTTTAGTTAATTTTAGCTAGATGAGTCACATCACAAGAACGTACTAATATATTAAAAAAAAAAAGAGATTAACCTCACGCCCGCGTGAAATACACGTGCCTATTAAAAATTGGCTGTCTCTAAAGTTGGCAAAAAGCCAAAAACCCACACGCGCTCTCACTATATCTCTGACACTGATTTAAACAGTAATCATAAATCTTTTATTTTTTCCTTAAAAACAGTATATATTTCCATCATTTGAAAAAGGCAACACAATTCTCCTTCTAAACACACAATCAAATTTACTAATTCGATAAGGAAAACAAAGCACCTCAGAATCTTTGGCAAATCTTAAAATGTAAAAATTTGAACCAAATATTCTTTTATTAGCTGGTAAATGTTTGGCTTTCCATATAAAACAAAATGAGAATATAATATTTGACTGTATGCTGAGGTTCGTTACTAGTAAATAATAATAATGACTTTCTTTTTCCTCGACAGCAAATTATTTGTTTAATTGAAATTTGATCTAGAAGACCTCATAATAATATTTACCTAGCCTTAATGGAATCTCTATAGTCCATTTTACTCGTCAAAACCTAAATATTTTCACAAATCTTTACCCAAACACAGCCTGTATAAAATAAGCGAGCGTATCAAAATTTCCCGTAATAATAGAAAAAAATGGTTACTATAATGCAAAATTTTTTTTTTTTTTGGAATTACAGTTTTCTAGAAAGTTGAAAAAATATATTGAAAGCTGAACATTTTCCCAAGTGGTCTTACCAGTAAGGAGAAAGCACCAACTGGAGCGATAAAGATAGGAGTGAGTGAGATTCCAAAAAAAAAAGAAAAAAAAAAATCACAAAATCAAAACAGAACCGAGCAAAGAGGAGGGATGATCTTCCCTCTTCTTATCTACTTTAAATTTCTTCAACTTTGCTACAAAAATCTTTAATTTTTTTTTACTCTGTTTCGAAACCCTAAACCATGGATTCCGGCGACCCTACAACTTTGCTTTTGACGAAAATAAGGAGCTTGGAGCCAGATTATGCTCCGAAGATCATTGGGTATCTGCTTTTACATGATTTTGAGGAGAGAGATTTGATGCGTCTTGCTCTTGGACCTGAATCAATCTTACAATCTGTGATTTTCAAAGTGAAAAGTCAGTTGGGACTTTTCTCGAACAACTTGTCTTCACCTTCTACTCCGACGTCTCCTTCTCCGTTGAACCCTATTTGTCGACCACCCATCAACGGAAGAGTAGGAGGACGTTCTCACTCTAATGGGTTTATGGATTTCCGTAGAAATTCACCATCTTCTCCTTCTTCTACCTCTCCATGGTCACTCAACAGTGTGAACAGCCCTAATAATGGGAACCACGCCCACATTTCCCCCAAACACTCGCTCGATGGTCTTCGTACTGCATCGATCTCGAAACCCATGAGCTCTCACCAAAGCAATGGAGTTTCTGTTACAGATGCTGGTGTTGACGCTGATTTACTGGATGATCAGCAGCTTAATGATTATCTCTCATTTCTCGACGATTCCTGTTCGAAAACCGAGGATGTTGTGGATCCTAAGATTCCCTTGGACTACTTAGACAACAATGGCGAAACCCATCTTCACAGGAGGAGTTTCTCGGCAGATTCGTCTTTTGGGTCAGGAGATGATGGGTTTGGTGATGGATGCAAACCATGTGTGTATTTTAGTCGAGGTTTGTGCAAGAACGGAGAAAGCTGCAAGTTTATCCATGGAGTATATCCAGATAACGTTGATGGTAATGACATTGTCGCTGATTCGCCAAGGAAAATGGAAAGCTTTGTTAGGCAGCACGAGAAGATGATGAGGATGAAAATGGCTTATCAACAACAGCAACAGAGGCTGGCTTCTCAAATCATGGGTAGAGCTCCATTGTCGCCATACGAGAAGAGAATGAATTTTCTCTTGCAGCAGCATGCTCATAGGTAATTTGGAACTAGCCCAATTAATTTGTTTCAATATAGTTCGAGTTGGTCCTGATACTGCTTGAAGAAATTTAACTATGCTTTTTCTAACTGGTTTGTTGAATGGTGCTTTCTTGTGGATGATATCTCTTTGGCTCTTGTTTGTATTATCAACAATTATCCAGCTTTAGTTGTTTGGATTCAACTTTGTTTCTTGGACGGGATCAAAGCCTTGATTGTTATCTTGTTAGCTTATTCAATTATTAAGTTTTGTGCTTTATCCCTGAAGCAGAGATGGTGCTCTACCTTTTGGTGATGAAAGATATTGGAGCAGCAGCCCAGGGCGGCTCGAGAGGATGGAACTAATGGCAATGCATTTTGATGATCAGTCAAACTCGGCATCTAGACAGATATACTTAACGTTCCCAGCTGATAGCACGTTTAAGGATGAGGATGTTGCAACTTATTTCAGGTATTTCTGGACAACCATCTCTGGTAAACTAGCGTTGGATAATGATAATGCTCTTGTAGATTAATATGGAATTATCAAAGACTAAGTACTATTGATTAATTAGGTGTTCTTTGGTTAATTGATGTGCTTTTTAATAACATTAATGAATCGTCTTGTCTATGAAGCCTTTTTGGAACAGTGCAAGATGTGCGGATCCCTTACCAACAGAAGCGTATGTTTGGCTTTGTTTCCTTTGCCCATCCTGAGAATGTGAAGGCTGTACTAGCTAGAGGGAATCCCCATTTCATTTGCGACTCACGTGTTCTTGTCAAACCTTACAAAGAAAAAGGAAAAGCCTTGGACAAGTATGGTTTATTTTTTCTTTTCTTGAATGTCTTTTTCTCTTGAATTTTCCTTCTAGGATCTTTCTGTTTTGGGTTTGAATAAGTCATTGCTAATGAAATGATAACAGGAAGCAGCAGTATCTACTACAACAACAAATTGACCGGGGGAATTTATCCCCGTGTACCAGTCCATCTGGGATTGATCTTAGAGAACAAATTGATTTTCACCTTGGTTAGTATCCTTGTTTATTTAGTTTGAAAGACGAGTTTAGGTTTTTCAGGTATTCGTTCTGCAATTTTTTGTTAGCTAACTTGTTTCCCTTCTTATGTGGTAGATTCGAAGATGTTCTATGAGAAGCGGGAGATGATGAGAAGGAAAATGGAGCAAGCTGATCTGCAGAGGGCTATTGAACTTGAAAGAAGACGCTTCATTAAATTGCAGCTTCCTGACTTCAAGAATAATGTAGTACCAAATCATCACCGTAGCTTCTCTATGGGATCTCCTGGTTATGTTTCATCTGCCAGCAACGAAAGCCCTGATTTTCCATCCGGACTCACTGGTGCAGATGCTTTAGAAGGTCGGTGAAGTGAACAATGCTGTTTTGAATGTAAATTGGTTAATATCTTTCCTGATCAACTGTTGTTCCAGTCTCATTAATGTTGCTGCTTTGTGTGTGGCAGTAGTTGATGATACCTCGGGTCTGCATCCTTACCCAGTAATCAACCCAAGGAGTATTAACAATAACTACTCGAATGGTGCAAAAGAAGGGACTAACGAGAGTGAAGTGCTTGAACCCGAAACTGGAAGCACTATAAAGCTTGTCCTTCCTAGTAACCTCTTCCCATCTGCAATATCTACCGATGATCACAAAACCAATGATTCTACTGAAACTAATGCAAAAGCTGGAGTCTCCTCTACTAATGGAAATGACCATGAACCACCAGCTACTACCAATAATCTGATGCAGTAGGCTATTTCACCTCATAAATGCCAAGGGTTAGTGTACTCTCTCTCTAATCTCTTCGTCAATATTCTTTCAAGCTATATATATGGATAACAAAATCCTTAAATTTTGTATGCAGGTTTTTTTCTCATGGATAAGAATGAGGCGACCGAAGTGTATGTAATAAAGGTAAACTTTCTTAAAGATATTGGAGTGGCCGGGAATTTGTATGTATTGTCTGATGTTGATGCTCATATCTTTGTCTTGGTTTTGGATTTGTTGCAGACGAAGTAGAAAAGCATACACAAGGAAGTAGGATGATGTATATGTCTAGCTAAGTTATATATATGTGGAGAACAGAAAGAGCGTAGGAGAGATGATAATATCGTATGAAGATCACAAGTTTCCCTCAGGTGATACTATACTACTAACAAACGGATGGGTAAGACATACTTAAAATGGACAGAATCTATGTTGGTATTTTCTTTTGTGCTTTAATATCTCTTTGCTTCTCGTATTCAGTTGCTCATGTGGTAATAAACCATAAGAGTCTCTGATGTACCGAGAAGAATAGAGGGTTATGTAACTTTATCACTAAGCTGGTTCTTATACCATTTAAGTAATACGGTTCCTCCTTTTGTGCATCTGAATTTTATAAGTCTTAGTTTTAGAGTTTCTCATTGGCTTTAAGTGTTCTGCCACTTTATAATTTAGCCGTTTCTTACACAATTCAAGTACTAGAAACTCGATAAATCAATAACTCGAATCAATAATTTTCTTCGGTTTTAAATTGGTTTCTCGATATAATTGACATCCTTTTTATAAATTAGTAAAATATCGTTTGGCATAACTATATTACTAATATATAGAGTTTTCACTGCACGATGGTTCCCTCTTTTGTGCATTTAAATCTTATAAGTCTTAGTTTTATTTTGTATAATCTCATTCGCTTTACAGTCTTTGGTTATTTTTGTTTTCTTCATTTTATACACTTATACATTTGTTCTTTCTACCATTTTTTCCAATCTTTATTCCCAAAACTAAAATTGTTCTAAACCCCTCCTATAATATGATTTGGACTTGCATGTCCTGCTCTTTTACATGCATCAAACGTACGGAATTCAAAACAAACTAAAAATAAAAGATTTTGTACATTTGAACATAAGAATATTAGTATGTGTTGCTCACAGGGCTGGCCCTAACCTAACGCCGATGACGTATTCAGCATTAGGCATCAATATAACTTATTTATTTTATGAGCTCCAATTTTCTAAAAGTTCCTTGTAGCCTTATGGTAAAATACAGAAAAAATAGGTAACAAGTGATGGATATCGAAATTATGAAATCATAAGTAATTTTTGAATTGGTGTTTATAACGGGGCATCAAAAAAATTTTGGGCGTTACGCAGGGCCGGCCTTGGTTGCTCAAGTGAAGAAAAAGATGTTGAATTGTTGATGGTTATCCACTTTCCATCTCACCATTGATATAGATGGATAACCTAAATATCTTTGAAAAAAAACAGATGTCTCGTGTTCAATCAACTTCAACCCTCATTAAGCTATATATGTAAAGTAAGTTAATAAGTTAAGATGCATTAAAAAAGGTCCTTTTTCTTTTCGTTTGAATGACAATGCGGTATGGTTAACCATATAGATTTGTTAAACCATATGGTCTTCGTAGGTCTTGAAAGAACTCTTTGGAAGGTGAGTTAAACAAAAAAAAATGAAATAAAGGACGGCGACATCAAAGCAATCATAAATTTTTTTTTTTTTTAAGTATCTTATGTTCGGTAACAACCATAGACGATAATGAACCAATTTGTCTTTTAATCATCCATTAATTTGAATTTTTCTTCTTCTTCTGATCGATCTATCTTCTGAAAGTTTCAACTTTTTTCAATACCCATCTTTGATTTCATCGTAAATCTGCTTTCAATCTTCGCGTTTTTCTGTTTCCGATTAGACGACTTTCATAATTCATGTCGCCGGCAATTTTGTTAAAGACTTAACCTTTCTATTCGCAGAAGGATTCTTCTTCTCCTTTCAGGTTTTTTTTTGTTTTGTTTCTGTCTTCTTCTTAATTCTAATCAAAGAGATTCTATAATGAGCAACTTCGGCGACTTGAATCCTGCGTTTTCCGGTGCGGGTCGTAACAAACCTGACCCGAGTTTCAATTCGGCGCCGTTTTCACGGTCATCATCTTCTGGTCTTTCTAAGCCGAGATTCTCTAAGGTGAGAAAGCAAGTCAAGTCTCAGAGCTTGAAGCCGTCGTCGGTGACTTCTGATTCCTTACCGGGTCAGGGTTTCAACCCGTTTCATTACCCTGGTCCATTTTCCGGTGATCCACTTCTGGGTGAGGTTAGATTTGGCCGGAGCAGTAATGAGAGTTTTGTATTCGGATCAATTGGTAGTGGGAAATTGAGCTCTGGTGAAGAATTTGGGAAAAGTGTAATGGAGGAAATGGGGAAGTTGAAGATTGAGAGTGATGATGGGAATTTGGCTTCGAGGCTTCCTGAAAATATGCAGAATTTGAATATCAAGGATTCTCATTTAGGCGAAAATGCGAGGAGGAATGTAGACGATGAACTTCCAACTCTATTGAGTAGTAAATTGACAATTGATGGTAACAACGATAACTTCGGTTCTTCTTCTTCGTGGAGTAAAGGCAATGTGATCCAGGAAAGTATGGAGAAGTTGAATATTTCAGAGAGGATGTTTGATCAGAAACAAAATAATAATGTCAAATCCATGGATTATGTTGGGGAGAAGATACTATCTGATGAATTGTGTAGAAAGTTGAGTGTTGGAAGTATAGCTGCTGATGGGATAAATGTAAGGCATTCCTCAGCTGAGAACCTTTCTGCAGATTCACTTCAGGGAAATGCGAGTGGGGAGAACAGTTCACGTTCGATGAATTACAGTTTTCTAGGTACAGAGCCAAGTGAACATCTGAATCCTAGGAATGTTCATGGTGCGACCTCTACAGTAAATTCGCCCGATTTTAATTTTTCAAGTAATCAGGACAGTGTGGGGACAACTTTTATGGAGTTCAAGACCCCTAATTCGAAACTAAACCCATTTTCTAGCTTGGACCAGAAATTGGGTTTCAATGTTAAGAAGGACAATGTTGGTGCCACGAGAGCGAGAAGAAAAGGGGGTAAGCAGCCTGTGAAAGTGCAGCTAAATATTGGACATGAGTTTGCTTTTGCAGAAAGTGCTTTTCCACATGGAAGCAATGAGGCTCCTGAGTCTTATTCACCGATGGATATATCTCCATATGAGGAGACAAGAGATTGTAGAGACTTTTCCGGTGTATCAGATCAGTTTCTGAATTCAGACAAAAGGCATCTCTCATCTGATATTCCGCCTTCTGCTCCAAATGATGTGTTTGATGAAGAGCTAGTTGCTGCAACTGAACGGATGGAAATAAACGAGGGGGATGAAGTTAATAACTATCAAGCTAAGGAACTTAATACTGGGAAATGTGCTGATCATGAAGATCCTGCTGAAGATTCTATATCTGGGGCTGAAACTGAAAGTTTTAAATCGGCAGCGGAAGAAATGGAAACTAGTAGTGAAACTTTCGTCTCAGCTTCAGAAAGTGAGGTTACTTCAAGGTTTAGGCCTGATAGGCAAGAAAATGACGACCATTCCCTTTTTAATTCAAATGCTGCTAGTCCCAACTTTGCCTTTTCTGCTTCATCGTTTTCGGGGGTGCACGGGCAACCATCAACTTCAAAGCGTATTAACAGAAAGAAAAACCCAGTTAAACTTGGGCAGGATCCATATATTTTAATTCCTAATGCAACACTTTCAATTCCTTCATCACTAAAATCTTCACAACATTCTCCATTAACTGGTGTTCACTCGCACTTTTCTACGGGGAAACCCAGTGAAAGGGATCCGCTTACTCGTCTACACAAGCCTATTAATAATTCTGTGATGGACAAAGCACGAGACGAAAAGGATGTGTCTAATGCAGCGCAAGAAGCATGTGAAAAGTGGCGCTTAAGGTTGTTTACAGCAGCTATTTCCATGCCCATTTGATTCTCCTACTCATTGTTCCTGTGCTGTTCTTATTGTCTAGTTGTTATTGTTGCTTGCTAGGTTTCTGTCTTTATCATTTATTGGCTTTTTCGTGAATGCCTTATCTCCAGAGGAAATAATGCTTACAAAAATGGAGATCTTCTCAGAGCTGAAGAATCTTATTCTCAAGGGATAGATTCAGTGCCTAAAATCGAGTCTTCTAGAAATTGTCTAAGGGCACTGATGCTTTGCTACAGCAACCGTGCTGCAACACGCATGGCCCTTGGAAGAATGAGAGAAGCAATATCAGATTGTACGATGGCTTCTTCCATAGACTCCAACTTCCTTAAAGTTCAAGTTAGAGCTGCAAAGTAAGAATCTACCTTCCTTACAACTTATTATACTTTCTAATGAGCCAAGATAAAAGTATGTTTGGTGTTTTTAGTTTTTGATTTGAGAGCTTAGTTTTTGATCTTTTCTCTTTTATGCTTCAAGCATGAGCTGCCTAGAAATAAATCTTATAATTTTATGATGTCTATTTGGCATTTTCGTGGTAGTTGTTATCTTTCACTTGGGGAGATTGAAGATGCATCCAAGTATTTCAAAAAATGCTTGCAATCTGGAAGTGACATCTGTGTGGACCGTAAAATTATTGTAGAGGCTTCTGAAGGTCTACAAAAGGCTCAGGTAAACTTCTCTCTTCTTGTCAAGGGATGCAGTGTTCTTTGTAATTTTTTATAGTTTATGGATATTGTTGCACATGATAATAGAGACACATGTTGCATAATATCTCGCAAGGCCTTATTCACAGAATTGAATCTCACACTTCTCATTAGTTTGAATAGGATATGGACTGAATCATGCTAAATTGTATCTAAAATTTTTATTTGAGATGTGTGGCGATAAAATTACTTAATGCCATGCTGTTTTAGCTGTTGCTTGTTATATGATAGAGAATTAGAGATTGACCATCCTTTCGATCGCTATGTGAATTTTAATATCTTGCTTTACTATTAGATAAGTTCATATGAGTTAATAATTTCTACATATTCCTGAATAGAAGATTGACAATCACACGTTCTTTTTTTTTTAACCAATCTATTTTCTTTTGCCTTGCAGAGAGTTTCCGAATGTATGCATGAAGCTGGCTGTCGTTTGCAACTTAGAGCATCAACTGATGTTGAGAAAGCTTTGGAAGTACTGGAAGAATGTCTACTGATAAGTCCATACTCTGAAAAGTTACTCACCATGAAGGGAGAGGCGCTTTTGATAGTATGTTTCACTCATCTTCATAATATCATTTGAAAGTGATCATTTTAAAATCTTCGGATAAGTGTGAGTAGAAACAGATAAGAAACGTGCTTTATTTTTATTTGCTGACAGCTTGAGAAGTATGAAGCAGCAATAAAGCTGTGTGAGCAGACAGTTGATTTGGCAGGAAAGAATTCTCTTCCCGTAGTCTCTATGGCTAACTCAGATTCTCATGACACTCCCAAGGACATCAATTTTAGAATTTGGCGGTGTCGTCTTATACTTAAATCATATTTCCATATGGGAAAGCTTGAGGAGGCGATTGCTTCTCTTCAGGAGCAAGAGCAATTACTATCTTCTACCAAAAGGTGATTCAGATTTACTCCTTTTACGTTTCCTTAATGTCATATGAGGTGAAAATGAAGTCTAACATGTCTCTTTTGTCTGTGTCACTCTGATATAGTGATGGAAACAAAACTCTTGAATCCTCCATTCCATTGGCTGCTACCATACGTGAGCTGTTGCGCCTTAAGGTATTATCTTCCTCTTCTACAGCTATAGCCTGAACCTGCACTTCCTTTTCAGAAGCCAACTTAGCCACCTTGACCTGTGAATTACTTGCACGTGTAAAGGCATAAAAATACCAAAAAACCGGATTACGCATTAGTTGTGCGCTGTACTCATTTTTTGTACTCTTTTTTCTACCAAATTACAGTCGGCAGGGAATGAAGCCTTTCAGTCTGGACGAAACACTGAAGCGGTTGAGCATTACACAGCAGCCTTGTCTTGCAATGTGGAGTCGCGTCCTTTCACAGCTGTTTGTTTCTGTAACCGTGCTGCTGCATATAAGGCTCTTGGTCAATTTTCGGACGCTATTGCAGACTGCAGTCTTGCTATTGCTCTTGACCAAAATTACTCAAAGGTTTCTTTCTTTAATAATATCATTATCTGGTATATTTTATTCTGTTTCTCCTTTCCACGGCACGTAGCTGGAAGATTTCAACGTCTTCATAGAACACTGGATTTGAATCTTGAGTAATAACTTCTCGTCGAAGTAAAGTAGTTCCACTCCAGCTGAGTATCAGTACTTTTGTTTACGTTTTAAATGCATATAAGCTACAGCATTTACAGAAAGCTTTGGAAGCGATTCTATTATAATTTAAGGCTAGTTTCTCTCTGGTTGTGCTGCATTGTCTCACTATATTTGTTAACATTTTTCTTTCGTTCTCAGGCTATTTCTAGACGAGCCACATTGTTTGAAATGATTAGGGATTATGGACAGGCAGCCAGTGATATGGAGAGATATGTTAATATTCAAACCAAGCAAATGGAAGAGAAGACCTCTGGAGTTCACGACAGGTTCAGTAGTTTGGCCAATGACATAAGACAAGCTCGTATACGACTTTCCGAACTTGAAGAGAAATCAAGGAAAGAAAATTCTTTGGACATGTACCGTGTCTTGTAAGTAGACTATCCTGCTAATTTAATTTTATTCCACCAATGGCTGTGTTATGTTCTCTAGTTCTTATTAGAAAAGACCCAGGTTTAGAAATGAATGTGGTTCCTTTGTTTTTTCCGCTTTTGCGGGTGAAAGAATATTCTTGGAAACTTAGAACATGGTGGTACTGAGAAAAGTTATTGTGTCAAAGCGTGCTAATCAGAATGGGACCTCCTTTGTGGCAGGGGTGTTGTACCATCATGCTCGGCTTCAGATATCAGAAAGGCGTATAGGAAGGCCGCACTCAAACATCATCCCGACAAGGTATATTATATGCTGAATATCTTAACATTGCATGCTTGTGAATTCATCTAAAAGACTAAAACTGATTTGAATGCGAAAAGCAAAGAGCTGCAGACTATATCATAAGTGCCTAAAATGATTTTTAACTTGTTGAAGGCCGGACAGTCTTTGACAAGAAACGAGACTAAAGATGAGAGGTTATGGAAGGAGATAGGAGAAGAAGTGCGCAGAGATACCGATAAATTATTTAAAATGATTGGGGAAGCGTATGCTGTGCTTTCAGACCCTGCCAAGGTAAAACACCTGAAACGATAACATCGATGATTTAAGTTTTTGAATGGATAGGACATTGGTTTATTCTTCTCTAGGATTTATGTACCCCTGAGAATTTCCATATTGTGTTTAGTTTTGATGTTCTGGTGCTTTTTGCAGCGTTCTCAGTATGATCTCGAAGAAGAGATGCATAATGCGCAGAAGAGACGTGAAGGAAGCAGCACATCTGGAGCAGACACAGATGCTAATTATCCATTCAATAGCAGTAGAAGAAACTGGAGAGAAGTATGGAGTTCACGTAGGGAAGCATCAGCTTCGAGGTGGTATGAACCAAACCGATCAAACCGATACCCGTTGTAACTGTAAGCATCTCAAAAATATCTTTTACCAAAGTTCCTCAGCAGCAAAATTTGAGGCCTCCTCCTGGAAATACTCAGGCCGATAAGGCATGCTCAGATTCATGGAGAATATACTCATCACACGATAAACATGAAAGACGAGTTGAGATGCAGAGAATTTTACTCAGGTAATGGAGAAAAAGGAGAATTGTTTACTTGTTTTGTTCTTGAGGTAGAGACTTCTCCATTGTTTCTCCATGTCCAATACGTTGAAGAAACGTTGTACAGATCACAGGAAACGTAAAGTCCATGTTTTTGATTTTGTTTGTATTCTTTGGTGTGTTCAAGAAGGTGACATGGGGTCGTTAAGGAAGACAATATGTGGTCCCTCTCGTTTGCAGATCCTGTTGTTTAACCCTTTTGATTGTAGATTCTCTCAATTCATTGATTTGTGCAAAAGTTTTTTCTTTTTTTTGCTAAACAAATTTGTGCAAAAGTTCATTACATTTTGTTTGCATTCATGAAAAAAATATGGTATTTGATTGTTCATAGAGATTTTTAATATTTATTTATGCAGTTAGAGAGTAAGTAAATCACAAAATATTAGATGTCAGTACCTTCGTCTCCAAATGATGTGAGACGTGTTTGTTTTGTCTATTAATTGTTAGGGTAAAAAAAAAAGGTTACTACTAAATCAGAGTTAATTGTTAAAATGAATTAATTTTAGAGGTATTCTTTTAGTGTCACATTATTTTATGTTTGTTTCCTAAATTATTTAGTTACATTTGTATAAGGATGTCTTCGTTTGTCTAATTAGTGTTTGGGCTAATTATTTAATTTATACGAAATATATTAAATTTGATGTATAAAATTAAATATACTTACATAAGTATGTGTATGTGTATTTGAGATAAGAATAATATTAATATGATCCATTTGATATGAACCTCTCAATACTAGCTACTAGGCTCATAGTTATAAGTTTATAACTTAAATCCAATAAAGTTCGTGAGAAGAACTCATCCAAAAGTTAGCTTAAAACTTAAAAGTGGGGTGCTAAGTGATTTTTAAAGGCATTACTTAGTCTCGATCGAGATGCCCATGTTTGGCGGCTTATATTCAGAAGACTCGTATTTGGAACTTTCCGGTTTCGTTTCTCTCCCTTTCGCTCGTCGCGTGCCCGAGGATGGAAATGGTTTTATACCACTTAATATGAAACCTATTCCAAACTAGACCCATAACCAAGTCCAATAAATCTCGTACGTAGAACATTTCTTAATGCTAGTTTAGGAATGGGAGTGCACATATAAAATTTTACAATGCATTTGTTAGTCCCAACTCCTAACCAATACACACTTTGTACATGTCCTTCTTTTTTTTTTTGGGGCAAAACACTTTGTACATGTCTATGTGTGACATTACACCTAATTTTGCTTCTTGTGTTATTGCTCCATATTTTTCTTAGGGTAGGACGGCCGTAGGTTTTTCTCCATACAAGTGTTGGATATTAATGTTTGACTCATACAACTGATTTTAATGAGCAACAACAAATGCATATATATACCGAGAAATTTTTAAAAATGTCATTTTTCAAGTGCCAATTTACAAAAATGTCACATTTTTACAATCTTTACAAAAATTCCACTTTTTTAAAATTATTTATTTATTATATCATTTATGTTTGAATTAATTATGTTATATTAGAGTTTAGTTTTGAGGGTTTTAGGGGTTTTAGGGGTCAAAAGATTTTTTAGGATTTAAAATTTTAAGATTTAGTCTCTAAAAAGTCATAACTAGTGGCATTTTTGTAAATAGACACCAGACATTTTTGCAAATGTAAACATAAAAAGTGGCATTTTTGTAAATGTGAACATATATATATATATATGATATTTTCTTACTATTCATCTTGAGTTTCATTGTTTTCCCTTGTTTTGTTTTAGTAGTATTTGATGTGGATCTGATAGACAACTTATCATATTAGGTACAGTTTCACCTTAAATGTAGTCACAACTTATTTAAACTTAATTTCGCGGCATGAAGTGATCGATTCTTCATCGATTCCAATTTTATTGGAACTTATTTTTTCAATTGTAGGTGCTCGAGTATTAACCAAGTCTGGTCAATTGTAGGTTGAGAGTAGTGTATATTAAGTTGAAAATGTCGCGTACCAAAAAGAGAGTTTGAAAAATAAGTCAATGAAATGATGAGGTTAACAATAAGAGAAGCTAAGACAATGTTCTTGGCTTTAGGTTAGTGGTATTTGTCTAGTAGACCGTCCAATATTATCGTATTTTATTTTTTGAATAGAATGTTAAATTTTATTCAAAAAACCCACTTTTTACAATGAGGTCTACAAGATTTTACATAACATTTTTGATGTTTTGATCGCCTATGTTTCCTTTTCGTCTATGCCGATTGTTGGCGAGTTTCAAACCATTCAATGAGTCCTAGTTTGTAGCGCGGGTCATCACTTCTTCTAAGAATGCTTAAACGATTTCGGACATCTTTGTCTATCCTTTTTTCCAGTTTCTGCGTGGTTTGTATTGCATTCCCATGTCGTCTATCGTTTCGTTCGCGCCACAATGCGTATATTGTTGATTGAAACGTGTATCGGATCAAGAATAGGCGGATATTGCTGAAATCTCCTCCCTTCATTAGTTCGATTAGTGTAAACCATGTTGTTGTGTAGTGGTTCCCAAGCAATCCGTAAGTGAGGTTCTTCCATACCTTTGAGGAGTAACGACATGAGAAGAAAAGATGGTTTCGGCTTTCTTCGACATTAGTGCAAAGAACACAATTTGTATTTCCCGCCCAAGTTTTACTTCGATCGCCCGTTGATAATCGATTTAGAGCCGCAAGCCATGTAAAAAACGAGTACTTTGGTGTTGCGTGGGTAAACCACACACCGATGTACCAATCTTTTGTATGGCTTGTTTCTCTAATTTGATTCCACGTTGCTTTGTTGCTGAAGTTCGACTTGAATTTATTCTCCTTTTCTCTCCATAGTACTATATCTTCTTCCTCGTTGCGACCTGCAATAGCATTAGAAAGTTCATCCTCAACTCTATTTAATACCTCAAATCGATGGTTTCGGCGTTTGTGTGTATTCATGGCCTCCTCCATTGTCTCATTTTTTGCTATCCCCAAGTCAATACATCCTCTTTGTCCCACCACCTTCCTTAAATATCCGAGTGATAACCATGGATCAAACCAGAAGGAGGTGTTTTTACCATTTTCTATGCTCACCTTGACAAACTCGCTAGCTTGTTCTCTATATTTCAATAGTTTTCTCCAAATCCAGGAACCGGTGGTTGTTTCATTGCTTGTAGACCAGAGTGAACCATCTCGAAGTAACATTTTCTTAATCCACCTCACCCAAAGTGAGTCCTTGTTTCCCACAATCCTCCAAATTAGTTTTAGGCAACTCACTATATTTGCATCTTTTAGACGTTTTAAACCAAGCCCCCCTTCTTTCTTTGGTTTGCATAAATCTTTCCAAGCCACTTTTGCTTTCCTCGTGTTTAGAGAAGGGCCCGACCACAAGAAAGCCGCACACAAACTCTCTATTCTTTCGATACATTGATTAGGTAGTCGAAAAGCTTGGATCCAGAAATTAACCACACCTTGAATTACCGATTGTAAGAGTTGTAGCCTTCCCACGTATGAAAGATGCCTCACGGTCCATGAGCTCATTCGCCGTCGAAGTGTGTCAATGAGGGTGCCGTAGTCTGTAACACTCATTCTTTTGGAAAGTAGCGGCAAGCCTAGGTATCGCACCGGAAGAGTTCCCTTAGTGAATCGTGTTTGAGCAATTGTCTCTGTTTCCTTTGCCTCCGATAACCCCGCTAGGAAAATGGTTGATTTTTGTTGGCTGATGTTAAGTCCTGAATAAGCAGCAAACGCGTCAAATATCTTTATCGTTTCTCCAATCGATCGCTTTGTGCCATCTATGAAAATCATTAGATCATCGGCGAAGCATAAATGTGTGAGCTTGACTTTTTTACATCCCGGATGAAAATCGATCTTTCGTTCCGTCGCTGCTTTGTCTATCAATTTTGATAGGACATCCATACATATTACGAACAGGTATGGAGAGAGCGAACAACCTTGGCATAACCCTCTTGCACTTCCAAAATATCCAGCCAATTTCCCATTCACCTGTACCGAGAAAGATGGAGAAGTGATACATAATCTTATCCAATGAATGAATACCTCCGGGAAGTTTAGTGCGGATAGTGTGTTCAACAAAAAATCCCATTGAACTGAATCAAAAGCTTTCGATATGTCAATTTGCATTGCACAACGTGGTGAAATCGAGCGTTTGTGGTAGTTCTTTACCAACTCTGACGCTAAGAGGACGTTTTCCAACAGTAGTCGATTCTCAACGAATGCAGATTGGTTGGCGCTTATAAACCCCGGCAATAAACGCTTTAGCCGATTTGCTAGAATCTTTGAGATCACTTTGTAAATGACATTGCAGCAGGAGATTGGCCTATAATCTTTCATCATTTTCACCCCATCCCTTTTTGGGATTAGCGCCAATATTGTGGAGTTAACTCCTTTGGGAAGGAACCCCTTGATGAAGAACGATTTGATAGCTATCAAGAAATCATTGCCAATTGTTGTCCAAGAAGCCTTGAAAAACTCACTAGTAAAACCATCCAGACCCGGAGATTTGTTATTTGGCATGTTGAATAGGACACTTTTAATTTCCTCATTGGTGACCGTTTTTGTAAGAGACTCTCGATCATCTTCAGAATACCGGAAGTGTAACAATTCTTTTATCTCTTCACAGTTCATTCCTCTATATTCTCTTGGCCTATGATTGAGGAATGTTTCAAAGTATTCCGCTGCCTTTTTTTTAATCTCTTCTTCGTCTTTTAAAACCTCTCCTGTTGAAGTAGTGATCTCTCTTATAGTGTTGCGCATACATCTAACCTTCACCGCGTTGTGGAAATAGGAGTTGTTCTTATCCCCCACCGCTAGCCAATGTAGTTTGGACTTTTGTTTGAGAAATGCCTCTTCCAGTTTAGATAATTCTTGCCACTTCTCGTAGGCTCTTGATTCCTCCTGTATGTTTTGGTTTGTTGGGTTGTCTAAGGTTTTAATTTGCTTTAGACAAAGCTCATCATACGCCTCCTTTGCTCGCCTCGATAGATTTCCCAATTTCACCTTTCCTAATTCTCGGAAGACAGGTTTAATGTCCTTTAGCCTTTTCGTTAATCGAAAAAGCGCGGAGGTAGAGACAAACAATGGCTCCTTTTCTTCCCAGAATTCTCTTACTGCTGGTTCGAATTCTGGCATTGTCGTCAATACGTTGACAAATTTGAAGGGTTTACGTTTTCTCCTTGACTGATCTCCTAATGAAAACCGACCTCTCAAATGGTCTGAACATCCTCCCGCTTCGAATGTGCAATAAGAATTTAGGTAGTTGTCTATCCATCTCTCTTTGACAAGCAGTCGATCAAGTTTCTTGCATATGATTCCATCCTCATGTTTGTTACACCAAGTAAAAAGTGGTCCATTATAACCCAAGTCTTGTAATGAGCAGTAAGAAATCATCTCCCTGAAGGCAAGCATACCTGATGAAGAACTTGGAGCTGCGTAGTTTGAGTGTTCCTCACCCTTAAGAATTTCATTAAAATCCCCACTAATCATCCACGGTTTATTCCGAAAAATAGGAGAATCTTGATGATTACGTAAGTCGGACCATAACTCTTTCCTCTCAACCATAGAGTTCGAGGCATAAACAAAGGTAGAAAGAAACTCCTCCGTTTTTCCAGCAAGCAAAACCGAGACTGTGATTAGTTGGTCAGTTTTGTAGATTGGTGTAATCCTCACGCTTTCCTTCCAGACTATCCAAATGCGACCAAGACGATTATGCTCGTAATTAGATGAGAAAGACCATCCCTTGAAGACCGAATCAACAATGCTTTGAGCCTTTGTTTCTTTCACCCTAGTCTCTAAGAGACAACCAAATTGCACCTCCTCCTTAGTGACCCACTTTCTCATTATGGAATGCTTCGAAGATTGATTGAAACCGCGTACATTCCAAAAGAAACCGGACATCTACAACTTTCTTTTGGAGGTCCGTGATGATTGAGATGTGTTTTGAAATTTTCGGTGCGTTCGCGTGGCAACGAAAGCTTTAGTAGACTTTTTTGTATTTCGCTTTATTGAAGAACGCAGCTCAGCAACAGTACACCGCTCATCCTCAGACTTACTTGGAATAGATTCCGGCCTGTCTTCCAATTCCTCCTCTTCTGTTTCGTGATCTGTCTCCACCACGTTCTCTGGTAATTCCCCTTCTTCTAAATCCTTAGTCTCCTTCGATATGCCAACCTCAGCTACGGGCCCATCCATTGCTATTTCGTTTTGGTCCTGCCGCTCCTCCGACTCTAAAACCGAAAACCTGGATTTTGTGGGGCTAATGTTGAAGTTGGGGCCTGTAGCTTTTCCTTTTTGTCGACTCGCCTTGTTTGGTGAGATAACTGTCCATGTTGATTCTTGTGGGACAACAACCGTCTCCGAACCACTCGTATTTTAGTTGAAAACAAAGACACACAAAAAAACAAGATTGCAGTGTAAATCGGCGACAATTTATGGTTGCACTCTATGCCATTTCACAAGGAATATTTGTGTGGAAGTAGATGGGTTGAATATGGGTTTGTGGGTCCTTGACGTTACATAAACTAGTGATTATGATTTGTCGCGTTGTGATTGAATATGTGTTGCATAAGAATCACTAAATATATAAGTACGTATAATAATATGGAATTATATTGTTTAATCATCCCTTTGGATTTTATCTTATGTCTATATCTTTCTTGTTTATTGAGTAGATCGGCATAGGCATGGTTCACTAAGAGAGTGGATGCTTAGGACTCGGCGTACTCGCATAATGAAACCATAATTTCAAACCAAACTCAAATAAATAAATAAAAATCGTAACTGAACCAAAAGAAAATCAAATTTGACTAGTTGGACAAAAGAGAATAGCTAGAAAGATATGAAAGCAATATTTTCTGTTCTTGTTAAATTACAAATTTTCTAACCAACATAAATGATTTCAAACTTGATCTGCGACCGCATCGACCGAACGAGCACTTCGTAATTTCGTAGGTTTTGTTGACATTTTTTCGTCTTGGGCAGGTAAAAGTAATGTGGATTTGAAGATATAATATGTAGAATAGGCAACTTGTTAATTATTCACTAAATGAGAGATTGCAATATATATAGAGGCGGTACAAGAAGGATACTAGGTCTCAGATATTTACACAAATGCACCTTCCATATATACACTCTACATAATAAACCAACCAGATTACAAGATACTACCGGCTTCACAATTTTTTCTAACTTTTAATGAAAATAAGCTGGTTGTCAATCAAATTCACATTAAATGTAATCATACTATTTGTGAGGAAAAAATTCACACTATTTTTCCTCCGACCAGTTGTATTTTTTTGGGGTTAAAGCCCACTTATAAATTCATTATAGAGGAACATTGGAACATTAGAGAAGAAATAAACATCGAAGAGGAAACGAAGAATGACGAAGGAGGAGGAGGAGGAGCCGCTTAGCCCGATGGCGCGTGTATTTCAATCGCCGGGAGTAGACTATTGCGCGGTCACCATCTTGGGGTTCAAAACCAAGATTAAACCCGAAGTCGTTCTTGATGCTTTGAAGCATAATGTCTCCAAGCATCCTCGTTTCTCCAGCAAACTGGTACTCACATACACATGTTCTTTCTACGTGTCTTTTTTCATCACTTATGTAATTGTTGCATTCCAACATGGATCCATTTTAAAAAAAAAAATTCTCTGTAAAATTCTTGAATATTATCGTTTGTAAAATGATTTACACCAAAATAACTATATCTCATTATAAATTAAGTACTGTAATGACATTTTTTGTTGAATAAAACTTTTTGGGTGATTTGATTACTATTTTATCTCTAAAATTAGTATTTGTTTCATGCGTGATTTTGAAAAATAACATGTTTTTTTCGATAGCACTAATTGATCAGAAAAACACGTTGCCATGTATATATATGCCTTTTACCAGATCATGTCACATATTATTTTATAAAATCACACAACTTTGCAAAAGTGTAAAAACATATTTTTGCCAGTCCGCCCAAAACTCACATTCCCCATACTTATACTATTTTGCCACTATGGTCACTTATTTGATTTTTGCTCAAAATTAGACTACTTATTTTATCAGCCCGGTATATAAATTGGTGCCCTTTTTTCAATATAATACGTGTAAGATGGTCATGTTCTTATAATACATGTAAAAATTGTACCTAATTAATTCACTACTTGAGATTTGACATAGTTTTGGGTCTCCATTGTCTTAACTTTGCAGTCTGATAATGGTGCAAAATGGATCGAGACAGAAGTCAATGTAGAAGACCATGTAGTTGTACCATACATAGATCCTGAAGATATAGCTGAAGCCGGAGATGGCTACGTTGATGACTATATCTCACGTCTCACGATGATTCCTCTTGATAGATCAAAACCCTTGTGGGACATTCACATCCTTAACGTCAAAACATCAGATGCTGAAGCAGTAGGTGTAATAAGATCTCACCATTCTTTGGGAGATGGAATGTCTTTGATTTCCCTCATGATCGCATGTACACATAAGACATCAGACCCGGACGCATTATCTACTGCTATTCCTTCCATGAAACGGCGTGAAATGGTGTCACACGGCCATAGAAACAAAGGCTGGTTCAAAAGGTTGGTACTGACCATTGGTTCTACAACGAGACTGATTTGGAATACAATTGTAGATATGTTGTTGCTTTTGGCAACTACTTTGTTCTTGAAGGATACAAAGACGCCTCTAAAGGGTGGTGCAGATGTTGGGAGTAATCCAAAGAGATTTTATCACCGAATTGTCTCTTTGGATGACATTAAACTTATAAAGAACGCTATGAATATGGTATGTACGCTTTGTGATCATAACTTATTTGAGGACTATCAACGATGTTCATAACTCATTTCTTTTAAATTTTAATGGATCTTTGGATTCTTTTACGCGTGTTGCTAGACTATCAACGATGTTCTACTTGGAGTTACACAAGCCTCTCTTTCTCGCTATTTGAACCGACTATATGGTAAAACAATACATTCAATATATATGATGTATTATCAAGATTTGTAACAATTAAATGAAATGATTATGCGTGTTGGATCTATATCTAATTTTTATCATTGTTTCTTGGTAAACAAGAAGAAAGAAATGAGGAGGATGGTGCATTGGCATCGAATCAGAACCATCTTCCAGGTAGACTACGATTTCGTGCAGGTTGTACGGTAAATCTAAGGTCGGACATCGGGTTTAAGGTTAGAGATATATATAACCTCAAAAATAAATATATACCTATTTATTGTTGACGAGCAATAAGTATATAAATCTCTTTTTTTTTTTCAAGCCTTTGGCAGATATGATGGCTAAGGATTCGAAATGCGGATGGGGAAACTACTTCAGCTTTATTATTTTGCCCTTATCCATCGGTTTACAAACCGATCCATTGGTTTGTCTAAACATATCCAAATCCACGATGGCTCGAAAGAAACATTCTTATCATGCTGCTTTAGTGTATTTGATAATCAAAATCCTCCTAAAAGTATTAGGAGTTAAGGTAAATAAAGTGATCAATATTGGATTAGAGACTTGTTTACAACTGTCTAGAAAAAATAATAACAATATATATAACGCAATGACCTTGTTATTATAGGTCGCAGCAACGATATTCAATCGACCCGTGATGAACATAACGACATGCGTTTCAAACGTCATTGGCCCAATGGAAGAAATCAGTTTCCGTGGTCATCCCATCGCTTTCATCGCTCCAAGCTCTTATGGACACTCACAAGTACGTAGCTTTTTTGGTTGCACTATTTAAATAAAATGTTATGCTTTTTTCTAATAAAAAAAAAATTCTTCTCACACATATGTTTATGTGTTTGATAGGCATTGTTGATACATTTCATAAGTTATGCGGAGAAGATGATAATCTCCATAGCGGTTGATCCTACTGTCATACCAGATCCTCACAAGATATGTGATGATATAGAGGGGTCACTGAAGGAGATGAAAGATGTTCTCTGGGAAAGAGCCTTAATCTAAGGCGCATGAGCCATTAGTATCCACTATAATCCGCAGACGTGTGGATATACATATTTTCTTCGATTGATAAAAAGTTATGAGTTTTTAGTCCCTCGTCCTTTTGGACTGGAGACCAAGTAAATTAGTCATCTTTTCAACATCGAGATTCGAAGTCTTGGTTGAAACACATTCCAGAAGGAGATCCCTAGCACACCAACTGAGATATCGTTCTATATGTAGGGTGAAAAAGATGGAGGATGGATTGTTTGGTCTAAAGTATGATGTTATTTGAATGTTTTGTAGTAAATAATATTGGAGTCCGATGACATAGTTGTTGAAAAAAATAGTACTTACGAAATGTCAAATATGTCAGACTTTTAAGGATTTCATTTTGTACTTCTAAAGCTAAGAACAGGGCCGGCCTTGAAGACAAACAAACAAGTATGTGCTTGTGGCCTTTAATATAATAAGTAGCATTTCGGCTCTATATTTACAAAAATTTCTTTTAGCTAAGTTGGTATGGGTTCATGGTTTGCGGCCCTTAATATAATTCGATTTATTACTTTATATAGAATAATTTCGAATCTAAGCATTTAGAACAATTAATATTTTTTTACACTTTTTTTAGTTTATTATCTCATAAACCCAAAACTTTTTTTTGCTTGTGGCCCATACATTTTCAAGAGTTTTCAGAATCGGTCCTGCAAAGAAAGCGTTATTATATTATATGATTTGTGATCAGCGTCCTATCCATTATAGAAAAAAAAAGTTTTTTTTTTATCAATGCTCTATATACACCCATGACCCGTTATAATTTATATAACAACCTTAGACCATCTCTAATGGTTGAGTTACCCTCATGGTATCTCACCAAATATAAAAATATATATTTTAATTTATTTTATTTAAATAATTAAAATTTATATTAAAAATGGGAATTAACCAATCATAAATTGATATTTGTGGTGAGAGTCTCTCAACTTTTGTCTAGATTTTCTTATTTGAGATACTCACTTGTGTCTCTATTTTACTTTTTCTAATTTTTAATAATTTTTAAGTCTAAGAACCCCATTGAAGGTATAACTTAAATTTACAAGCAAGATTCTTCTGCTTTTACTCAAATAATTCTATGTATAACAAATTATATATTTATATACAGCAAGCATTGTTTTTTTTAAATTATATGTTAAATTAATTCAAAGAAAATATTTTTGTACATCAGATGTTTTTTTTATCTGAGTTTCAAAGAAAGAACATGGACAACTTTGACTATCTTCCTTCGGAAAATAGACAATATTGATTTGAGCGTTAAAATATCTTTCGGAAAAAAATATCCGGAAACGAAAAACAATAAGGAAGAAATGGCGGAAATACATTGAACGAATTACCTACCCTACGTTTGCTTACATTCACTGTTTTCAACAAATTGATTTATTTTCCATGTTATTGATTATCTTCAACAACTAAACTAGCTAACACTTTGATATTCATGGTCGATCGGATTAATTATGCTTTCTAGATTTTTTATTATTTTTCTTTCCTCTTAATGAGATCTTATTTGACAATAAGGCAAATACAGTCTCGTTCACGATACTAGAATTAAAAATTAAAATCTTTGTCGTTTTCCTCAATCGATTCTATTGCAACTTATTTTACCAATTGTAGGTGGTCGAAATTAAAAAAAAAAGTCTTGCCAATTATTGTAGGTGTAGTTAGTTGATAGAGGATGAAATAACACTGCATCCCTTCAACAGCATTGATGGTACTTTAGTAATCCAATGTATTCAATAAGTTAACATATGAATATATTTTCTACTGACACGCACACCTTTTTTGCGTGACTAATGGCAACTACACTCCATACACCATTTAACAACAACAACAAAAAAAGCAACCAAGTTGTGGTGATATATATATTAGATCAGGAGATAAGACGTAGAGTCGCTTTCCCTAGATTTATATCACGAACATTTCATTTTTATTTGGTTAGCAAATCTTATATCAAGTATTAGGTCTATTACAAAAGTTCAATGAATTGACTATATATGACTATATATGACGGATGGGTCACGAATTAGTCGGGTTTTGGCTCAGATCAGCATTTAGTTATAATAACAATGATAATAATAATACATCCATGCATTTGATAGTCTAAAAGAAAAACAGAATACTAAATTGTGTTGCTCACGACACAAGTTTCGGGTGGAGTCAAATGGCATGGGGTCTAAATAGTATGCGCATATATATCAGTTGAAGATTTCATTAACCAAAAATGACGTTTGGAAAAAGAAAAACCAATGGCCTGAGATTAAACATAAGAATAAGACAAAATGTCCGTGACCGTAGGTTAGTGTAATGTAAGGTTGGTTGACCATTTCATTATCGTACTTGAGATTAATACAAAGACAAAATAAAAGATGGTTGCATTATCAAAAAAAAAAGAAGGGTTGATACTCGTTTTTGTGGTTGTGAGACTGTTAGTTCAACGTTGTGATTATCGGGGGTTTCAAACCCAGTTTCTAACTAATAAAAACAAAACAAAAAATCGAAAGCACAAAAAAAGAGGTGAAACGTCTTTCTTATTTGAAATGATTCTTGGAATATTGAGAGACTAAGCTGCCAGTTGGCTTTATAGTATTGGTTCAATTTTTTTTTAGTAATTTGATATTTAAATAAATAGTAAAAAAACTAAACAAAAGTTAATAAAATAATATTTGTCAGAGACTCCTCTCGTGTCTCTCCGATAAACATGCTCTGAATCCTAGTTAATGATGAGCTTAATTAACCTCCGTAGAAAACCAATTAATCAACATTGACTCATTGCTTCGTTTGATTCCGGAACTGCCTCACTTGTCATGTACCCATTCAACCAAGATACTAGATTAGGTGTTTCGAGTTTGTCTTGTCCCTACAACCAAACTCCACTACATGTTGATGCATCAAGCTTGTCCTCTTTCACATGCGGTCTATTCTCTCTTCCTACGCAGTTTAACGTGTCTCAATCAACCATCATGCATCATATATGCCACGTCTTGCGCAGCCAACATACAGCCCTCCACACATTCCATGATATGCTTTAGACCCCTGAAATATCCAAACCCGCTTTAATCATGAAATTTGTAACTATCTCAAAATCCAAGAACTCGTAATTTAGAAAAATATTTTCACATCCATTTTTCTTAGAAATATTTTAGGCATTGCTTTTTTTTTTTAAATCTCTAAATTTAAAAAATATTTCGAAAGATTTTACTATCAAATCAAAACAATTTTTTAAAAAAATTTACCCAAAATCGTTGAAAAACTTATCCAAACTAAAATCTTTGCTCGATTACATAATTTTAAGTACGTACTGTATAAACATACATTTATGGCACCACAAAATATTGTCTATTCAAACAATTCTGATCGTCAGCTAAAGTACTAACATTAAATGTGATCTTACTATTATGAGAAAATATTATATTTAATTTACCCCCAACTACTTGTACTCTTTTCATTGTTAAAGACCACTTGTAAAAATTTACGTCCCCCCCCCCCCCCCCCCCCCCCCCCAACCACTTGTACTCTTTTCATTGTGAAAGACCACTTATAAATGTACGTTCCCTTACACAAAACACTTGAAACATAGAGCAGAGAAACAGACATCAAAGAAGAAAGTGAGAATGAAGGAGGAGGGGGAGGAGCCGCTCAGCCCGATGGCGCGTGTATTCCAATTGCCGGGAATGGACTATTGCGCCGTAAACATATTTGGGTTCAAAACCAAGATTAATCCCCAAGCCGTACTTGATGCCTTGAAGCGTAATGTCTCCAAGCATCCTCGTTTCTCCAGTAAACTGGTACACACACTTATACATAGCTGTTTTTAATTTCATCACTTGTAATCGGTGCACTAGAATATAATCCGATTTATTACTTTATAGAATAATTTCTCCAAATATTTTTAAATTGGACTGCGTAAATTCTTTTACAAAAAATTAAACACATCATCAAAATATGTATCATGAAAAATTATAGTTGACACGGTTCTTTTCTTATTATACATGTCAAATTGTACCTAAATTCAATTCTCTACTTGGGACTTGACAATGTTGAGCCTCCATTTGTCTTGTTCTTATTATACATGTACAAATTTACAATTTATACCAAAATTCTCTACTTGGTATTTGACATATATAGTGTTGGTTCTCCATTTGTCTTTACTTTACAGTCTGATAATGGTGCAAAATGGATAGAGACCGAAGTCAATGTAGAAGACCATGTGTTTGTACCATACATAGATCAAGAAGAGATAGGTGAAGATGGAGACACCTTCGTTGATGACTATATCTCACGTCTAACAATGAATCTTCTTGATAGATCAAAACCTTTGTGGGACATTCACATACTTAACGTCAAAACCTCAGATGCTGAAGCGGTCGGTGTAATAAGAACTCACCATACACTGGGAGATGCAACGTCCATGGTTTCCCTCTTACTCGCATGTACACGTAAAACATCAGACCCGGACAAATGTTCCACTGGCCTTCCTTCCTTGAAACGGCATCAAGCGGTGCCTCATGGCCTTAAAAACAGAGGCTGGTTCTTAAGGTTCATATTCACCATTGGTTCTATAACGAGATTGATTTGGAATACAATCGTAGATACTTTGCTGCTTGTTGCGACTATGTTTTTCTTGAAGGATACAAATACGCCTCTAACAGGCGGCGTCAATGTGGGGACAAATCCAAAGAGATTTTATCGCAGAATTATCTCTTTGGATGACATTAAGCTTATAAAGAACGCTATGAATATGGTACGTTACGCTTTGTGTTCATAACTCATTTGAGGATTTCTCTTTTCTTTTTTTTAAGGGATCTAATTTATTTCCTCTTTCGTGTGTTGCTAGACTATCAACGATGTTCTGGTCGGAATTACACAAGCCTCTCTTTCTCGCTATTTGAACCAACAATATGGTAAACACATTAAATTCAATATACATGATCAATTATTAAAACTTATAACGATTAACTTACTATGTGTATACTTTTTTTCTTTTTGGGTCAACTACCATATGTATAGTTAATATAATAATATCCTTATTTTTATGCAACGTATGGCTATAAGTATCATAACCTCTAATTCTAATAAAATAAAAGGATTATGCGTGTTGGATCTATATAATGTTTCACACGTATATCTTGTTTTTTGACATACAAGACAAGAAGAATGAGGAGGATGGAGCATTGACATCGTATCCGAACAATCTTCCAAGTGGAATACGATTTCGTTCAGGTTGTACAATAAATCTAAGGTCGGACATCGGGTTCAAGGTTAGAGATATTATATTTATACCTCAAATTCAACTGTAAACATTTTATCGTTGACAAGAAAAATATTTATATAAATATATTTTGTCTTAAAGCCGTTGGCAGAAATGATGGCCAAGGATTCAAAATGTAGATGGGGAAACCACTTCAGCTTTATTGTGTTGCCCTTCTCCATAGGTTTACAAGCCGATCCATTGGATTATCTAAAAATATCTCAGTCCATGATGGCTCGAAAGAAGCACTCTTATCACGCATCTATAGCGTATTTGATTGTCAAAATCGGCCTAAAACTGGTTGGACCTAAGGTAACTAAAGCGACCAATGATTAGAATGTAGCGACTTGTTTGCATTTGTCTTGACAATTAATATAACACACACTTTTCATTATATATATAGGTAGTAGGAAAATTATACAATCGACATGTGAGAAACTTAACGACATGCCTTTCAAACGTCATTGGACCCGTGGAAGAAATCAGTTGTTGTGGTCATCCTATCACGTACATCGCTGCAAGCGGTTATGGACACTCACAAGTACGTAGTTTTTTCGTTGCGCAATTTATCATAAGCATTTTATTTTCTGAATTTTCTTCAAATACATGTGTTTCTTTGTGTTTGACAGGCATTGTTGGTACATTACCTAAGTTATGCGGGGAAAATGGTAATATGCTTAGCTGTTGATCCTACAATCATACCTCATCCTCACAAGATATGTGATGAGATGGAGGAGTCATTGAGAGCAATGAAAGCTGCTCTGTGGGAAAGAGGGTTACTCTGAAGTGCATGAGCCATTAGTACCCATTACCCATTATAATCCGCAGAGATGCATGTGGATATATGTATTATTGATCTAAAATGCTACTTATTTGTTTCACAGTAAGTATTGTTTTAGCTAGATTTTTGTTTCACCAAAATGTTCCTTTAATTTGTACTTTTGCCAGAAGAAACAGTTTTTTTTGTTTTCAACACAACTGCTTTAATACTTTAAGGTCCATATTTAAAATTTTTGTTATTAAATTTGGGCCAAATATTAATTGATTTTAGGGTCCATGACAAATATATAACCTCGTTACTCTTCCTTACCTCTAGGGCTTTTACAAAACAAAACAGAGAGATGATGAAGAGAGGAAACGAAGAGAACAATCACAAGACCTCCTCACCACCGCCTACACAACGTCTTCGCTGCCGTGAAATCTCCACCGGAGAAAAGTCCGACGATATCAATATCCCTTTTGATCTAACGGTGGAGATACTCAAGAAACTCCCAACAAAATCTATCTTGAGGTTCCAATGCGTCTCGAAGCAATGGTCATCAACCATTGGATCATGTAGACACTTCATTGACTCGATCGTAACTCGGTCTTGGACTCATCCGCCAACACGCGATACCCAAATCATCCACCACAATCAAGATTATCCGAAACATAATTTCTTCATCTTTTCGTCTACTTACCCTAAAAACACGGACAAAGAATCAGGATCCACCACTGCTGCATCGTATCAACACATCCGCGGTTTGATTTGTTGTTGGTCAGACTGTCCTAATTCATTAGCCATATATAACCCTACCACGAGACAGTACTTTGCCTTACCGGTTACGCACCTCTACTACATAGTCTTTTGCCTCTTTGGATACGACCCTCTCAAGAACCAATACAAAGTAATGTGCCTACCAAGATACGATATGAAGGAGCAGGCTTGTCAAGTTTTCACATTGGGAGATGATCACACGTGGAGAAACATCCAAGGCATTGGATTTCACCTTCACTTTTCACCTCCGATTTGTATCAACGGGGTTACCTATTACCGAGCAAATAAAGAAAACCGTGGTAGTAACTATTTCTTGGTGAGTTTTGATGTTAGCTCCGAGAAATTGTCTCCCCTCGAGGCTCCAAAAACACTGATAGATCATTGGTGTACTCTGATAAAGTACCAAGGGAAGTTAGGTTTCATTTGTTGCCAAAAAGGCGTGGAGATTTGGGTTATGGAGGATAGTGGTAAGAAGCAAGAATGGTCCAAGATTATCTTTTACGATATGGAGGGATTTGAAAAGTGGCACATTGGGGGTGTAACTCATGGTGGTGAGCAGGGGCGGAGGCACATTACTAAAGGGTGGGGCAGTTGCCCCGGATGAATTTTTTTTTTATGATGTATTTTTGATTCGAAAAAAAGTTATGCCCCTTTCATATTTTTGTTTTTGTATACTATGTCCCCCATGAAAAATAGTTCTAGATCCGCCACTGGTGGTGAGATCGTTTTTGTCCAAAGGTTGGTAACATGTAACCACACATTCGCTGTCTTCTATTATGATACAAACCGAAACAGTTTGAGATGCGTTAAATTCGAAGGCTTGGAGGATGTAGTGCGTAAACTTCAACATGCTCTTCGTATATGGGCTGTTCCGGATTATGTCGAGAATACAATGCGCTTCTAGTTTCACTTTCTAAAGTTATACTTTCTCATATAGTTTAAGATATTCTTTTTTTTTAAGTACATATATAGTTTAAGATATTAATTATAGCAAACTTGTGATCAACGAAACATAGGTTAGTTGATTAGATTAGTTATGTAACTTTATTTTCTAAATCACTATTAATCTATAAGGAATTAAGGATGGTATATTGTTGTGTGTTTTTGCCAATCTTCGTTTGATCGTTGATTATCAAAATAGAAGTTTTGTAATTCCTATATTTTAGTTAACCATATAAACCCTATAACATGGATGTCGTTGTTGTGGGATAATTTGCGAATAATCAACACAAAACAGATGCATAAACACATTTTTTCAAGAAAAACGCCATCAGAAACCCGGGAAGTTGTGAAACACGTCTTAGCTATCACAAAAGAGGGAGAGGTAGGGAAATACCTTGGCCTCCTGGAGCAGGAAGAAAGACCTATTTCCATCAATTGTGGATCGTATTCGCCAAAAAGCATTGAGCTGGTCCTCAAGGTTTCTCTAAACGACTAGTAAAATGGTGATGATAAAGAGTGTGCTATCGGCTATTCCCTCATATGCTATGTCTTGCTTTCAACTTCCTCTTTCCCTTTGCAAAAGGATCCAATCTCCCTTGACGCGCTTTTGGTGGGATGATGAAGTAGATAAAAAGAAGATGTCTTGTATTGCTTGGCGAAAGCTATCTTGGTCAAAGAGAGATGGAGGACTTGGATTTAGAGATATACAAGCTTTCAACACGGAAATGCTAGCTAAGTTGAGTTGGAGGATCTTAGAAAGCCTACATTGCCTATTGGCACAGATTCTACTCGGCAAATACTGCTCCAATGGCTCCTTCCTCAAACGTGAACCATCCGGAGCTGCGTCACATGGCTGGAAGAGTATTCTGCTGGGCAGGGATCTCCTCGTCACACAACTGGGCTAGGCCATCGGAAATGGAAAATCTGTCAACATATGGAACGACCCCTGGATAGCTTCAGCAACTCATCGGAACCTGGAGAAAGGCTAGTGGAGAGACACATCCCGATGGACCCTAAGTGCATAAGGTGCGGGGAGATTGAATCAATAGCACATCTACTATTCCAATGCCCCTTAGCTCAAACGGTATGGAGAATGGCCCCACTTAAAATCCCGTCGGACACAAGCAAGCATGGGACTGCCTTAAATCCAACACTTGCTTTACCTCCGAAAGGTATTTTGGAGCATTTGGACTAGCCGTAGCAAGCTTCTCTTTAACAAGAGAGAGCTGACAACATGACATACTCTCACTACGGCCATCACAATGGCGAAGGAATGGAATGATGCTCAACTAACTCCAGCCGGGAAACAGCAACGAAAGAAACAATACAATAGAAGTGAAGACCTTGAGGATTGGATCTGCCAAACTGACGCAGCTTGGAGCTCAGACAGAGAAACTGCAGGCTTGGGATGGATTATTATGGGTCAAGGAAACAGAGATCTTAAACAGAGCACCACTATGCCATTCGTGTGTTCCCCACTAGTGGCTGAGGCGTTAACAATGAGAGAAGCTACCTATTACTCCTAAACCTATATGGTATCATCGAAGACATTTGGGTTCTTGCCAAACCTTCGGAAAAATTGTTTTTATTTGTATTCCCCGTGAGCACAACGCCAGAGCGGATTGTATTGCAAAGATGGCTCTAAGCCTTTCAGTTTGTAATGTCGAGATAATATGAATGAAAAACCAACCTTTTGATTAAAAAAAAAAAAGGAAACATTTTTCAAGAGTCTGTCTGTACTGTATGTATAGAAAACACAAGACACAAGCCTCATATTTCAAAGTGAGGCACATTGTTGATATGTATACACGAATATGCTAAATTGCTGTCTCATTGTTGGTCTTAGGGTGTTGAAAACGGTGACGATCCAAAACTGAACCAAACAAAAATAGAGTAATATGGTTTTATTTTGGTAGAGAGAAAATACACAACATGAAGAGTACGTGTTGCAGTTTCAAAAAAAAAAAAAAAAAAGTACGTATTCAATGCGAATTTTTACAATAAATAAAATTTTCAAGTTTAATCCTACCAAAATTTATAAAAAGCTTACGTATCTTTCCATTTTCTCTATTACTTAACATGTAGTGTTATGAGATCCATACAAAAAAAAATCATATATTCCCTACATCCATTTTGGTACATATTCTCTAATTAATATCCATCTAGCATCACAAAATCATTATACATTGTTATTCCTGCCAGAAATATGAAAAAATAAAGAAAAAATTGGTGGAATCTGTGATTAAAATAGAACTCTAAACAAATCCAAACCCACTTAATTAACCAAGTTCCACACAATAATACCGAAAATGTTTAATCATATATTAGTGTATACGGACTCTATATGATCATAAGACAAGAAAATTCCCCCAAAAAAGATGTAAGAAACTAGAGAAGATAACCCCAACAAAAATATAGATAATTCACTAACTAATCAAGTAAGAAAGTTTTGGTTAGATTGCTAATTATTTTATTTGTTTGGTTATTATTGCAAATCATCCGTATCTTTTTAAGTTTTTGGCAAAATGAAAAAAAAGTCGAAATTTTTGGTTAATGGGTCAAGCAAGACTAAAGCCCTAAAAGGCCCATTCGGGCATGACCTACGAATGTTTGCTTTGTTACTCTGTTTTTTACTCCCAAACAAAACAAAAAACCTTACGATCTCCGACGATGGCTACCGGCGACCAGAGCAAGAAGAGAAAGCAGCGTTATCTCCCTCAGAATGTAATCCTATTTCCCCACACTTGTTTTTTTTTTGTTTTTCACGAATTTCTGAGGCTAATGTCACTTTTTGTTTGATTTGTTTTTGGTGCAGAGACCAGCGAAGAAGAAGGGAGCTTACCCTTTGAAACCAGGAGTTCAAGGTTTCTTCATCTCTTGCGATGGTGGACGCGAACACCAAGCTTCTCAAGAAGCTCTTAACGTCATTGATTCCGTAAAGTTTCTCTCTTTTTTTTTTCAATTGATTTGATTTCATATCCTACTAGTTTGTTCATCTTTTGCTTTGTTTCGCTGTTTCTGCCATACAATTTATTCTTTTAACGTATCGGTTTATCTTCAACAACTGAATTAGCCCTTTTGATTCTGGGGCTCCTTGTGATTTTCTTTCTCTGTTAGCTTTTGTTCTGGTATCTCTAGTAGAAATCTCAAAAGACCTAGATTGGGTTTTCTTCTGATTGTTCTGTGTGCTTATTGCCAAAAGAAAGAAGAATCAAATTTATGTATAAAAAAAGTGGTTTTGTTAGATTTCTTAAGAGGGTTGTAATGTTTTCTCAAGTTTGAGTAGCTCTTTAAATCTTTGGAGTGTTTTTTTTTTAACTATATATCTCTTTGTGTTACAGTTTTTTGAGGAGCTAATGCAGGGGACTGGTTCGAAAGTTAGTCTTTCTGGGTTGATTGAGAAACCAATAAACAAAAAAGTTACATTTTCCTATAGTGATGATGAGGATGAGGAGGAAGGTGAAAGTAATAACGGCAAGGAAGAGGAAAACAAAGGGGATGGGGACAAAACGGAAGTGAGTGAAGGCGGTAATAATGACGAGGAAGAGGAAAACAAAGAGGATGGGGATAAGACAGAAGTGAGTGAAGGCGGTAAAAATCAAGTGAATGAGAAAGAAGTACCAAGCGAAGGGTCATGTGAAGTCAAACAATTGCCAGAAAATGAGACTGGAAAGGTAGAAGAGGATGAAGAGAAGCAAAAGAATGATGTCGAGGAACCTCCAAGAAAGAAGGCATGTGTGGAAGAAGCAAATGCATCAGCAAAAGTAAACGAAAAACACGCGGAGAAGTCTATTGATAAGCTGATTGATGCTGAACTGAAAGAACTCGGTGACAAGAGTAAGGTAAGCTATTATCTATGAGTACAAATGAGAGGAGTTCTCACAACAAATTTTGTAGTCTATGTTTTAATCTATTTGCGGATCACAAGAGTCTAAACTATTACTTTCTTTTTTTCAACAGAGACGGTTTATGAAGTTAGATCCGGGTTGCAACGGTCTGGTCTTCATCCAAATGAAAAGGCGAGATGGTGACCCAAGTCCGAAAGAAATTGTACAGCATGCAATGACTTCTGCTGCTGCAACAAAAAAGCATATGTCAAGGTTTGATCTTACACACAAAAACTCCATCATCCCAAGAATTCTATTACTATGATGTCTTTGTCTGTTTTTTGCTAATATATATTGTGACATTTAGGTTCATCCTAAGACTTGTACCAATTGAAGCATCGTGTTATCCTTCAGAGGAAGAAATTTCAAGAGCCATAAAGCCTCTTGTAGAACAGTATTTCCCCATTGAGACCGATAACCCCCGGAAAGTAATAATAATATTAGAGTCTTTTTGCGTATTCATTTCCTAGATTCCAAAATGTTTACCTTTTTTTTACTTCTATTGCAGTTTGCTGTGTTGTATGCAGCGCGAGCAAACACGGGGCTTGATAGGATGAAGATAATAAATACGGTGGCGAAATCTATTCCTGCCCCTCACAAAGTTGATTTGAGCAATCCGGAGATGTCGATCGTGGTGGAAATTGTTAAGGTGAACAAGGATAAACTTTGATGTTTGAATTTTTGCATTAACAGATTGGTTGGTTATAAACTCAAACCGGGTTTTTTTGTGTTGCAATATACAGACAGTGTGCTTAATTGGGGTGGTAGAGAAGTACAAGGAGCTGGCAAAGTACAACCTCAAGCAGCTTACCTCCACCTAGTGACACAATCGAGGAGATTCTTCTATCTTTAACAATGTTGTGTTTCTTAAGACTAAAAATGCTTTGTGTTTACAACACAGTTTCTGCTTAACTTATTAAAAGGGTAGTTGGTCTTTAGATCATATTTTGTGTCTGATGAATGAAAGTTTTCTTTGATGAAGTTTTGTCCACCTTAGACCATAAAACATGTCGGTACAATGCAATAACATATTTTTGATTTTGCTGAATGGTGCCAAAACAAGAAACAAACAAAATGGTTCAAGGAAATGGATTTGATTTGTTTTGACCTGGTGACTTTAGGTTCATGAAGTAAAATGGGAGATTATGAGTTTGGTCAACTATACAATGATGTGCATTGGCCTAATTTACACTCACAATATCATCTCATGTTTTGCTTATATAGATATAAAAATTTTTTTAGCAAATAGATGTTGAGAAGAAGAAAATAAAGTTAAGAGAAGTTGAGGAAACTTGCATAGCTTCTAGCACGAAAACTCTTTAAAGAGTTATTTTCATGCCATTCCTAGCTACCTAATGATCCCAAACACATTACATAGACAAAAGAGAGAAGCAATTGGTCAATACTCAAAAGGGTATATTATTATTAGCTAAGAGAAGAACCAACATTGGATCCACCATTGGTGCACTAATGAGAGCACAAGTAATTGCCTTTGTGATGAAGAGAGAAGTGTAAAAAATTACTATTAGGGAAGCTAACACACAATTACCAATAAATTTTGATAGAAAAATGGATTCAGCATTTTTTTTTTTACATACCTTCACTAATTTACCGACTCCCTCCATTTTGAAAAGCAAAATAAAAATGATGTTATGAATCAACTCTGGTTCATAAATCCCCTTTTTCTTTCCCTCTAAGCCTAAGTCAAACCACTTCACCCTACTCATCCAAATTAGCAGTCCCAACAAGCCAAACTAACTTCATACCTCTCTACCAAACTGTTTCCTCTGCTTTTGCTTCCCCTTGCTTCTCTACTCGTATTCTTCTCCCATACTTTATAGACATCTCGAAATTTACATCTTCTTGTTCCAGCTTGATCCCCACACGCCTCCGAATAATACTTATCAGCCTTTGACAAATTCACAGCGTTGGGTGCAATAGGGGATTTAGAAGATCACATATGTGGGCAGATGGGAGAAGCTTGTTTCCTACAGAGATGGCACCGGAATCCAATCACCATACTTGAATTCTCCTCATTAAGACCATATGCATCTCCATGGTACCATTCTACAAACATTACAAAAAAAAAAAAAAGCTGAGTAACGAAAAGAAACCAACTCTTGCAATGTGAACCAAAAGAAGATTAGAAAATGGATTACCTCCACAGATTTCGCAAGCAATGAATGTTGATCCAGCTTCAGTCGAGCTGCATAAATGACACTTAGGTTGATCATGGTCAGGCTCAGAGTTCTTCAATGGAATATAATATCTATCTTTCTGGAACTTCTTGACCCGTTCATCACCAGGCTTTCTGGATAACAGGAGGCCCTTCAACCAATAGCTAAAACACCTTTCTGATCTCTCCTTCTTAATGGAAATCTCTTGTTTTACTTTCTTAGGCCTGCCTCTGCCTCTTTTGGTTTCCTGTTTCCGTTTCCGTTTCTTACTCTCTGCAGGTACTTTACTTTCATCTTGTAGCCGAATAACATGCTTTGTTTGCCTGCCTGAACGTCGCAATGGTTTGCTTGCAACAACCTTCTTATGATTCTTTGACCTTATGGAAATTCTCTCTGCCAGTGAAGTTTTAGTCTTCTTTAGCCGAGTTGATTTGCGGGCAGGTATGACCATTTTGTGCTTCTGTGTCTGAAGACTCTGAACTCCAATTTTTTTACGGAAACTCCCTGGGGGCCGCCCTCTTTTCCGTTTGATGGGTATTTCTTTCGCTACCACTTCACTTCTGCATTCATGACAGATGTACATGCCTGCTTTCTCCGCCCTCCTGATATGCTTTTTGTGAAATGATCCTGAAATTTTTATCATAGCTGATATCAATACAAAACTATGACCAAATTATTTTCTATGAAATATCATGTTAGGAGTCTCCTCTTGGTTAGGAATGAGTCTAACTAGTGCTTACAATTCTATGGGCACCCTAACTCAAGTTACCTTTTCGAGTAAACATTCATTGTCTAAAGGGGATTACATTGCTTAGTGAACTAGATTGTCTTTGCGATCATCAGGTTGAACCTGCTGTACCGCAGGTTAATCAGTTTTTCAAGTTTGTAATAAGTTATTCATATTTTGTTAACCAAAGAATCACTGAACCAGTGACAAAAGCTATGGACTGGATTTTCTTCCAGGTCGGATCAGGCAGGTTGGGTACAGGAACATTGGTTCCACCTGTAGGACTTGTGGAGTAGGGTTTGTGTCAAGTATGGGCTAGGTTCTTATCAGATTTAGCAAAAAAAAAAAATACTTAAAACAAAAATAACAAGAAAAGAGACTCACTTTTGCAGATGTGGCAGCAGGCAGCTTCACTGTAATCGAAGAAAACAGATACCATAAAAAAACAGTTAAGAAAGCTTATGACTCAACAAACAAAAATAAAACGAGAATATATGTTCTGTAGGTCAAAACGTCAAATTGCATGCTATTAGGTTCTAAGCAGAGTCCATGTGACGTCAGCTTAGTCAAGATAGGATTGCTACTCTGTCAAGACAAGGACTTCTAGAAGGAAAAAGGGTTGTGCAAAGTACATACCTCGAAGGCACATCTTTCTTACATTGCTCGCACACAGAGGATTCAGATCTTTCTGCCCTTTCAAATAGGTATGAGAATCCTTTTCCCTCTGAAGACCTTTTCCGTACTTTGTCTATCTCAGAATGTCTGAAAGAGCCTACTGGCTTACTAATTTTTCGGACAGCTTTTTTCTCTTCAAATCCTTTCAGAAGATGTAAAGGCACATGTGATTCGTTCAACCAGAATTTTTTTCTTCCGCTCGAGGATTCTTCAACCATGCAACCATTCTTCAATACAACATCTGGAATATTTCTCCTCTTACCAAAGTCAAGGAGATATTTCACAGTCTCTACCTCTGTGCACTTCCTACGGACAATCGCTTTTTTGAATAGCCTGGCAGATTTTTTGGATTCTTTGTCCGTTGCAGGAAGAAGATGACTGTTTTCAATATCATCCCACATTATGTAAGAGTGGAGTGTCCTCACCTGTAATCACTGAATTGTTTAGCTAAAATCGTCCAAGGCTGAGAAGCATGAGAAGTGGTACAAGACATATAATCAGTGTACAAAAACTACATATGCGAGTAAGAATTCCCGTAAAAGTAACCATGTGGATGACACGCTCAAAACATTAAACTAGTTCACCGAAATTTGAAAATTGGAGTAGAAAAAAGACACTTAAAGGAAACTTCAACATTGGTATTTCTTATTGATACCAGCGAGACAAATTAAATTTTGTTTTGACCAAGCTTATAATACCTGCAAACCAAGCTGCTCTGAAGTCATAGATGACTCAACAGCTGCTTCCCAGGCAATGCGTCGGCTTCTCTTAGCGGGATCTGAATTCTCAGGATACAGTATTCCTGGAATATTCATACTTCCACCTGCATAGCGTAGAGTGCATGGTGAATGAAACAACTAAATGGAAGTGAGAGGATAAAAAAAAAATTTTAAGACAGTAGAGCAACAAGAGTAAAAGCAAGACCAAAAGAGAAAATGTAAACCTTGTCTAGCAGCCTTCGAGATCAAAGAGCGAGGTAAAACCTTCCAGTTGAATAACCGCCGTGAAACTCGGCCGCCTCTCCACCAGCACATGGTCAATCCACCATTTTTCTTTGCAGTAGGGTTAACCCCAGACTCCAGCAGTGTCCCCCTTCTTTTACCAATAGCAGTTTTTGACCATGATCGTGACGAAGCAATGAGAACATGAATAGCTGAGCCCATTACTACGGCAGAATCAACATGGTTTAGCCACTCCAGTGAAAGTACACGATGGTGCAAATTTGCCTCTAACTGTGTAAAGGTAATAAACAAAATCTTTCAGTAGAAAACGAAAAACTGATAGATTAATCACTAATGCACTACACAACATTGCAAGTGCTCAAAAAATAGATTAATCACTAATGCACTACACAACATTGCAAGTGCTCAAGAAATCCTACTTAAAGACTTGCGAAGATAGTTACGTGTTAAGTAAATGGAGAAGTAGCAAAACATTCAACATTCCTGGCCACACTAAAAAAAAGGTGATTAGAAATTGATTACTGCAAACTTTTCAAGTAAAAAAAAAACAAACCAAAACTAAAATTCCACATAGCAGTGGACTGTAATGAAGAAATTTAAATATGACAGCTTCGGCATGGGCAAGTTAGTGTGGTGGTTCAGAGTTATGATCTTTTCGTGCCAATATTTGACTTACAAACAGTACCATATCACCACTAACCATGCAAAATGAATGTTTTAGGAGGAAGAAACTTGAGAAAAACTTACCTCAACTAATAAACGTTTCAAGCTTGAGATATTTGATGCGCTCAGAATGTGTTCACGCCAAATCCTGGAGTGCTGTGGATTCAACCATGGACCAACCAAAAGACCTTGCAGTCGACTTTCCATGGATAATATCTGGCATATGATAGCAAACAGATGACTTGTCTTATTAACGAACCGACTGTTGGCAACTTGACTTTCCGAAGGACCCTGTAAAGCCCCAAGACTCATGTTAAACAAACAATTTGTCTCATTCCCAACGTCATCATCAGAACTTTTGCAAGAATGACACCATCCACACTTTTCTTTCCATGCATCTAGGTAGAGGCTTTGGATGTTTCGCCATTGAAATTTGGTGGTTTGCATCAATATAGTCTTCACCTGGGTAGAAGCTATCTCTTCATCAGATCTCATATCATTGGTACGGATTAGTGACTTACGCATCATCTCTTGATAAATTGATGTAGTCATCTGAGCAAATATGTAATGGTTTCTGTAGCCTGTTTCGCTCTGCACATTCGGTCTGATTCCTTTCCTTGTGTTCATTCTAGCCAAATTATGGGAAGACGAATTCGAATTTGGCTCTTTCATGATATCCAAAATGCTTGATGGTGCTGTCTTATGAAGACCCTGGACATCCAAACCATTTTGTACAGTTTCAGCAGATCCTTCAGAACTCATATTAAGGGTATTTCGCCCAGTAGCTGAATCTGATATCATCCGTCGAGTCCTAGGACGACGATTATGTGAACCTCCATTGCTGGATTTTTTAACATCAGATGTTGACTGTTTTTCGGGAGCTGGTAGAGGAGCCTTAAACCCATCAATAGAAGGAATGATTCCTTCGGCTGGCTTAGCCAAGCATACAGACATTTGGGAATTTACACCGCTGACTGTTCTCTCCAGCCCAACAGGGATATCCAAGTGTTTCTTAATTGCACTTATTACACCACTATAGAAACTACTGCATGCCTTTAGCTGCTCCAGCACAAGATTCACGTCATTCACATGGTAGTAGTTCAATGAGCCTGATCCATCTGTATCTATCCTGCAAATTTAAAGTGAACGACATCATTCAACCTATGAAGAGATATAGCAGTTCCTACAATCAACATATGAAAGAAGTCCCTAGAAATGGATGTTAAGAAACATTCCACACTGCATACATTGAGGGATTCTAAAGGGTAAAAATTTGCATCTAGATAACGAGCAAAAAAGGCTATTCACATGTTCAAACATAAAATTCAACTTAAATGAAGGGAATGATGCATAGTTTTACAGTTTTATCATGTCATGTGCATATTCTACTTAACCCTGCATATATTAGTTAATCCTCCAGCTAACTAAAATTGGGGTAATGTTTTAGAACCTAAAACCTTCAGCTACGGGATTTGGCATATAAGTTGTACCCCTCAGGTGAGACATTAAAAATTGCTAATATTTATAATCTTTATAGTGGCATATCCACAATATAGATTCCACTGAGATCATTCATTAGCCATTCTTAGACAAGAGAAGCAAAGAAAGAAACTTACACCAACAAGTAGCCACAACTGCTGTAGTATCTCCTGCCATGGGGATCAATCTCTATAAACTCTGCTCCTCGGATTTGCTTTTCAGGCTTCAATCCTGGTACACGCCGTTCAAATGCACATTCAGGGCAGTACCAGTCACCCTCAGGCAATAGCTGACTGGCAACACCGACACACTTAGAATGATAGGCAGCCGGACAGCCATCACAACACAGTAAGCTCCCATCCATTTTGCAAAGACAGCAGTCGTCACTGTTCCGGTCAAACGAGCCACCAATGACCTCATCATTTAAAGACAAATGATCTGCTAGCCCCATCATAGTTCGCTTTCTGCGTCGTACTTCTGTGTTCGACTTCCTATCAAGTTCCGTTACAGACTCAGCTGCAAAAGATCTTTTATTAAGCTCTGATCTCACAACTTCAGCATCTGTCATATCATTACACAAACGGTTAAGTATCTCAATTTTCAGATTCATGGGTTGTCTGAAATACTCATTTCTGAACAAATTCAACCGAGTAAGATCCATTCCAGGGTTGTCCTTAGACCCAGAAAATAGCAGGTATTCGATCACAAAAAGGGGATACGTAACCACATCCAACGTATCCCAATCAAGACTCCTGCATTTAACACACGACCAGCCAAGCATGAGAACCAAAACAAGAGAAACTTCATATCCATAAAACAACAATAAAACTAATGTGCGTATACTCAAGCAAGAAAATGATAAGCATACCTCAGGCAAGCAGACGCAGATAGGTCACCTTCAGCAGCGAGTTGTTTTAAATGTTTTCTTAATATTTGCAAGACAGAAACATGGATGCTATCAAATAATAGACTTGGAGACATGCACCTCACGGCTTCCACAAAATCCTTCAACTCAAAGGGGCTCAAAAACAGCAGAGTACTGAAGGACCTCAGACAAGAGTAAGCAGCAAAGACATCAAGTATGGAAAGCCCATCTAAATCCCATTTATGCGAGGATGGAGGTAATTGTGGCTTTGAAGGAAGCATAGAAATATTCTCAGCTTTTCCATCAACGATCCAAGTTTTTTCCTCTGTCAGACTACTAACTGACGGAGAAGGGGATACTTCATCAACTAAGCAAGCTGTTACAGTGCTACTGACAGGAGATCGAGCCAATGTTCTACGAGCACTTCTTCTCAACCGAGGTTGACTCGTGAATTTTGGATTCTCCAAGCCTTTTCTTCTTTTCCTCCTACCACTTGTATATACATCCGAAATTTCCCTATCAGAGGGATGCTCGTCAACAGTCTTAGCATCATGCTCAGGCAGATCATGATCCCTCTCAACCCCATTAGATTCAGGAGTATTGAGATCTTGCAGTGAAACACTATTCTGCTTCTGTAGCTCCTCCAAAAGCTGAGCTCTTGATACTTCAGCAACATGAACTTCTTTATATTCTCCAGTCTCAAGATGACCCTTGACACCATTTTCGTCCTGCATGTTGATTTCTTGAACTTCGACAGTTCCATTCACTTGAACGAATACATCCTCCTCCTTTATGTCTTCAGCGTTAACCTCCAAGTTCAAATCGAATCCTCCCTCCTTCTGTGCACTCAACGCACAGTCTCCAGCATTATCCCAATCACAGCTCGCATCAACGTTCAGATCAATCAATCCCTTCTTTCTCTCACTAGAGTTTTCCTCATAATCGATATCTACATTAACCAAACCTAAACCTTCATTCAAACTCCAATCCAACCCAGTATTCAAATCAAACCCAGTACTTGGTTCCGGCACATTCCTATTCAAATCCGTCACACAGTCCCATTTCCTACTTAGGGTTTCCACAGGACCACAATTCAAATCAACATTCCCTCCCAATTCCAAACCTAAACAATCACTAGCCCCAGAATCCTCCGCAACAACATCATTTAAATCGACATTTCTCATGACATTTACCTCACTCTGCCATTTCACCGTCCCTCCGCTAGAGCTACCACGCTTGATCTCATCAATCCTCACGACCCGAGACCGTTTCCTTCCCCTCCTACCAACTCGCGGCTTCACTTGAGTCGACGTCTCCTGGGAATTCCCTTGTTCCATCACGAGAGCAGTAACCTCGTCCAATTTTGAAATCTCCGTAAGTCCATTCTCATAAACGATCTGGAAAAATCCAGACGAATCGTAAGATCGAACCGTCCCGGAGCAAAACCCAACCCCATCGATCTCCTTCCTGATGACTTTACCCACCAACTCCATTGCTCCAAGCTTGCCTTCGCTTCACGAAAACGACCGAATCTATAGACCAACGAAGCAAAGAAAACCCATACAACCCAAAAGTCTGAATTGCAAAAAAAAAGGGGAAGAAATAAAAAAAGTGGCGCTTTGTTTTTCTCTTTATTCTAGAAACGCTTACAACGTGCAGGAGAGAGAGACAGAGATTCTCTCTCTTCTCTACAGAGAAAACGCTTAACGCAAATCTCTCTCTTTCTCTCTCACTAGGAAGAAGAAGAAGAAACAAAGACGGGTTGGTCAATGTTAGGAAGAGAAGGCCATCTCTCTCTCTCCCTCCCACACTCTCCTTATTTTTTTTTTAACTTCTCTCTTTTTTTTTTCTTTTTTTTTTTTCTGGTCAAAGGATGTGTGATATTGTGATATGTTTGTTCTTCATCTTCTTCACCTTTTTATATAGAGGTACTCTAACTAACTACTATGTCATTACATGTGTGAAGTGTTTTAGAGTAAAAATTTATTATTTTAGGAACATAAAAAAAAACAATTTAATGTTTATTCAATCGTTTGAAAAAAATTTCCTTTCAAACAACGCATCTGTTATCCAGAATAGCTCATGATAATCTATCGGAACGGTCAGTTTTTTGCCACGTTTGTTTTCGGATAATTCTCTTTTGCAGAAATCTAAATCTTCCTTTTTCTCTTGATTTTACCTTTAGTCCATTTTAGAGTTCATGCATTACCTCGAATGGATAAAAAAAATCGAAATTTCATATTTTCATGTTAGACGTGTAAAGCGGTTTAGAGTAAGAGTTTATTCTTTTAGGAACATAAAAAAAAAAAAATTAATGTTTATTCAATCTTTTGAAAAAAAATTCCCTTCAAACAATGTATTGTTATCCAGAATAGCTCCTGATAATCTATCGGAACAATCAGTTTTCTTCCACGTTTGTTTTCAGATAAATCTCTTCTGCGCAAATCTAAATTTTCTTTTTTTCTGATAATTTTACCTTTAGTCCATTGTAGAGTTCATGCATTGGCTCGAACGGATAAAAAGAATCGAGATTTCATATTTTCACGTTACCTGATTGGTTAAAAATCTTAAATAAAAAATGAAATGTTAATGTTGATAAAAGTAATTATCTCTTAACTTTCTCTATATGATTGACATATGGCTTCTTTTATTGTTGACAAATGTCATAGATTCAGTTTTCGGACTTTTAATCTCCAGTAAAACCCTATTTGACCATTAATCTATGTCATAACACATAATGTTTACTTCACAATATGTTATTGTTTTAGTGATTTTTCTCCTACCAATCTCATAAGCAATTTAACCCTCAAAGTTAGACTATGTAGAATCCCTATGAATTGAGCTTCATAATCACTTTTTGAACGATCTTTCTTCAAACCATATTAAGCCAAAATCGTTATGGGTCCGATTGGTGACTCCGTTTGAAACGAGCGGTTGAAAGTTTTTGGGCGGTTGAATAGTGGGTCGTTTGCAACAAGGCGGTTAGAATCAGTGGTTAGAGAAGGCGGTTGAATGGTAAAGAACAAGTTCAATATAAGCTTGATTGGTAGCATTGTAGCGGTTGAATAGTAGAATTAGATAAAATTATGTAATATTTTTTTTTAAATTATTAAAAAAATAATTGAAAATTAATAATATAAATTATATGTAAATATAAATTATAATTATTCATTTTGAAAACATTAATCAACTACTACCTACGATCAGCCCATAGCATATCTGCAATTTGATTACGAATTGTTGCTATGTATGCTCCATCAGTCGTTGCTTCATACTCTTCTATCAAATTGGTATTATCTTCATTACTTGTGTGTTGTCTCTGTGTTTCTTCATCTTCATTTACGTCATAGTTAAAATCTTCATACAAAATAGTCGAACGTCGAATGAAATTATGAAGACCCATTGTAGCAAATACTATCTTTTTCTGTGTTTCAAGCTTGTATCTTGGAAGTTCTTTGACAACGCGCCATTTTTTTTTCCATATCCCAAATGTTCGTTCGATTATTGATCGAAGTGATGCATGCCACCTGTTAAACAATTCTTCTTTATTTTTTGGAGGTTGACCATTATTGAGTTGTTCTAAATGGTATCTCACCTCTTCTCTTCGATTTCCTCTGTAAGGTGCCAAATAACCTTTTTTATTAGCATATCCCGAGTCAACAAGGTAATATTTTCCAGAAGGAGGATTAGGAAATCTTTCACTGTTTTGTTGTGCAATCGCTAAAACTCTAGCATCATGCACAGAACCCGGTGCTCCGTTCCATATATATGTGAAACACATATCCATATCACATATAGCCAAGATATTAAGGCTTGTCTCACCAAAACGGTCCCAGAAAATACGCCGATCTTCTGGTGGTGGTATTACAGGAACATGTGTCCCATCCATTGCACCAATAAACCCTTTGAAATATGGCCAATAATTGCGATTATCTCGTAAAGCCCGATGATATCTACTTAGTTCTTGGCTGGATGGCGTTTTCAGTTCATCACACGCAAGTAGCTCCATCGCATTCAAAATTTCGTGAAATTTGCGATTTACTGTCTCCTGGTTACGACCAAAATTTCTTGCTACGGTCCGTTGAACCTCGTTATGCCCACAAGTTGACAAAAACATTGCAACACTTTCTTCAATACTGATATTATCTGTGGCGGTTACACCATATTTGGTTCCCATGACGTGACATAACCTTTGAAATGCATCCCTTCGCATCCTAATTGCATGTAAACAAGCTTCATCATCACATTCTATTTGGCTCCGAATGTTTGCCCATCCTAAACCCCTTTCTTGGCGCATTGGTTGCCGAGAAAAATATTGTTTGTGGTACATCATCGTAGGGTACAGAAGCATATCATCAATTTGGTCATCTTCAAGCATAAACAATTCACACAGCTCTTCATGGCTCAGATTGTGTATTCCTTGGGCATATAACTCCTCAATACGTGCCTGACAATAAAAAAATAAACTATTAAAATAAGAATTCATATATATAATGGGACAACCATAATTAAAACAACTTCATAAAAAAACTTATTAGAAAACAACGAAAATACTACATAAAACTTAAAAAGATTTCTACTACAAGAATTTAAAAATGACACTAAACCTAGCATTTTAAGACTGGGGGTTTCGCGTCGGATCATCTGTGAAGTCTAGATGTATCCATTCTTGAAGGCGTGCCAAACCTATAGCCTAAGTCTGCAGTACGCCTAGATGGTGTTTGGTGGCTTGGTGAAGGATTTTGCATCGTATTAGTATTAGTTTCGACGCCTCTAGCTTGAGTACTATGCATGTTTGATGAACCAAATGCATTGACCATACCACTTGGTCCATGTATTTGGCTTGCAGGAGGTGGTTGCATAAAAGGTGCATTCATCATTGGAGTTGGCATATTAAATCCTTGTGTATACATCATTGGCGTAAAAGGTGCATTCATCATTGGAGTTGGCATATTGAATCCTGAACCTGATGATGTATAAAATTGGCTCATCATTGCTGAGGGTGAAAACTGAGCAAACCTTGGTGGACTATACGCAACACTTCCAGATGTTTGTCCAATTGAACTGCCTGATGACGATCTGCCACTACCTCCACTAGAACCACTTAAAAAAGGATTGAAATTTTGTAAGTTTGCTCCATTATAGTTTCCATCTCGATCGTAACCGGTAATTCCTTCCAAAAACTTGACTCTATCTTCATCTGCAGTTTCTTCGTCTAAGAATGTATTACGCCACCATGCATCTGTCTTCAGAGCATTGACTGCCCACCAAAATGGTCCGAATTTTTGGATGGGTAACTGTTTCAAAATACGATACACTACTTTAAAACTCTTAAACTCTTCCGGATCAAACCGATCTGGACGTAATGCAGAAACGGTTGCTCGTCTCGCATCGGCCATCCCTTGAAAGGCATCAGTAAATGTTCCTTCGAACTCCCTTCTTCGACGAGTGCTACGACCTCTATTAGCAGATGTTTGGACTCGAGATGCCCTCCTTCGAGATGGTTCACCTACATTGGTATTTGTTGGAGTTTCTCGTGATGTTTGTCTACCAGCTCGAATATCACTATCTTGTTGCTCCAAGATAGGACTTTCTTCATTCATTTCCGGTGTACCAAAAAATGATAAGTCTGGTTGTTGAAAATCTTCATCTAGGGGTTCAGGAATGTAGTATTCCGTAGTGGGGTTTTCATCAGACTGGTTTTCATCACTTAAGTCAACATCATCGTACTCTTCTTCTATCCCTCTTCGTGCATTCAAAGGATCATACATATATTGATTTGATATGTCACTGTTTCTGAACATGCGTTGCATTATATCCCATTGTTTTGGGGGCAGTCGGATCAATGCACTAATTTTATCGTTTTCCTACAAGAAAGAATGTAATAACTAATTTTCTAACTATTAAGTAAAAGAAATTGAAATTTATTATAAGTAGGAAAGAATCATACCATTTCACGTTGTCTCCACCAATCATCGTCCATTCGGATCATTCCGGTAATTGGATCCGCGCTAACACCTGACCGGTTCATAAGGTCTAACCATATCTTATGTTTTTTCTTTAAAGTGTCGATTTTGTTTTTCACCTTGTCCCACTTGAGTTTCTTACCCGTTCTTCTTTCGAGACCCTCTAAAATATGTGTACGTTGCGGTTTTTTAATATTAACCGGAATATAACTCACTTTTGATAACTCGGGTTCGTATAATTCGAGCAATATTTGTTCTTCATGTTCATTCCATTGTTCTTTCTAAAAACCATAATTTATAAATTTGTATCATAACCATATAGCTAGTAACACAATACATAACATTATATTGTAATGGTAATTTACCGGAGTACGAGTTTGAACTAATGAAGTCGTGTGTGGTGCTCGCCGACGTCCTACTCCCCGCCTAGATGATTATGTACGTTGCTCAGAAATCGTAAGATAACCTACAGAATTGAACGAACCAAAATAAATAATCGAAAAGTATATATTTTGGACATAATATATATATAAACACAATCGAATCAATATAAATTTCTTAATTATACGAGATAATTGTACTGTTTTAAAAAATTGCAATATTACGAAAACTAAATTCCAAATATTAGTACGTTAAGTTTTCTAAATTTTTTTAACTTAATATAAATAAATTTGAAAACGATATTTTGAAACTTAAACCACCCAAAATAACATGCATTCTCACTAATTATTTTATAAACACATAAATCTATTTTTATTACTATATAGAATCTAATTAACTACATACATGAAAATGTTTATCTAAGCAACAACCAATCAATAAACTTTAAAATCAAGTTCATCTTCTTCTTCTTCTTCTTCTTTTTTTTTTTTTTTTTTTTATCAAAGATGCACAATAGAATTGAAAACAAACATATTAATAAATTTATTTATGTAGACTAAATTTCTTAGGAAATTTTTAAACAATATTTACCTTAAAAAGAGGATCACAATTTCTTTATCTACAACTAAAGGTCTCACTTCTTCACCGCTTATATTTTGGTGTGTTTGTTGAATGAAAGCTTTGATATAGAACATTGCATATATATAGGAGGTAAGTAAGAAACTGCGCGAGGTATTTTAGGATTTTGCTTCTTGAATATATTTGATGATAATGTTTTGAATGTGTGAAAAAAATGTCAGAACAATTTTCAGTTTTTTGATGCATGAACTTATACATATTTATTTCGATAAGGTCAAAACAAGTTCAGAACATTTTCATGCACCCTGACTTATGTGTCTAGTGCATAAATGTTTACACAAAAATTTTCAATTAAAAACAAACACTTCAAATTGTATATTGTTAGAAGTAAAGATGGGCAAAATATCCAAAATCGAAAAACTAAACCGAACATAAGTCGAAATTATCCGAAACAAACACGATTTATAAAATACCCAAATGGGTTCTATACTTCTAAAAACAAAAAATGAAACTCCAAACCGAAGTGCATCAAAATTGAATAGATACTTAAAATATCTGAAACATAAATTAGCGTAAGAAATACTTAGATTTAAAATTTGATATTTTTATATAGTTTACGCTTTTTGTTGTTAATATTGGATAAAAATCCAATTTAATTAGCTATAAAATTTACAAAATTTATTTGGATAATTCGAGTTCAAAATATGGTAATCGAACTAAATGCAAAAAAATACCCAGTAATTATGAATATTTCGAATAATATTTAAATAAAACGAGTATGAATCTTTTGGATAACCAAAATCGAACCCAAATTTTTAAATACTATGATAGATATTATATTCCTAAAACGGAGACCCCGATACCTGACCTGAAACTCGAATGGTTACCCGAATATCCATGTCTAGTTCAAACGACTTTTTTATCAAAAGTCCGTTTGCAAACGAAGTTGCAAACGACCGTTTCAACCACCCGTTCAAACGATCGTTTGATTAGTAACAAACGGGCGGTTGAAAGGTACCTCGTTTGCAAACGTGGTAATCAATCGAAGCCTATATGTGTTCGTAAGAGAAGACACCTATGTAGAGTACACTCGTCCGATCATTATGTTGTCAAATTAAAAATGAACGAATTGCACGAAATCGTTAAAAGTTTATCTTCATTAGTCATTTGGAATTTACGACTAAGTCGACACAATTCATACCATATTATGTAACTGTAGGAATTCATACCCATATAACGATTTATAAATATTATATATTAATTACGAATGCAATTGTTATAGTATACCTAGATACAAGCGATCATTAGAAAAACATTATAACCACCTAACATTATACGTTTGTCAAACTCGCCTTTACCTAAAATAAAATACAAGTGATTTCATGATATTTTCAACAATAACAACCACATAAAAAAGAGAGGAGGTTGGACAATTTAGTCTACATTCTTACCCCAAAAGATAAGTGATTCACTTCACATTGTCCAGCAGAAGATGGATAATTCGTTTTAAATCTGAATGAGAAGACTATTGAAACTCCCAACCAAATTAGCGTAAAGGAAGATAATGGACGTGATTTGGTGATTGAAACCATTCATATAATTGTTCCTACTCATTTCTGTGTAATTTGTTCTTTTCACTCCTCTCGGCCAAAGTTGTCCAATCAATCCAGCTCGATCACTTTAATCTTAATACATTCGAATTCAACTCTAATCTTTAGCCATCTCGTCCAGTCCGCATAATACGTACGTTACAATTATCCACAATCCATAACCACATGTTCGCGCACGCACACCAATTAAGAAGAGGAGGATTGCTATTTTCGACCAATTTGACTAGCGAGAGTCATATTCTCTCGGTTCAATACGATTGTCATTGTCTTGGATCATCTAGACCAAAATAAATTACATATTTTTATATATATATTACAAAGAAAAAAAAAAATCAGATTATCACAGTCTAGAGAATAATGGATTCCAACTCCCAAATTTAAAGCTCAAATCCTAATCTTTTGTTGTCTGTCAAGTCTCTAATTCTAATTAGACGAGTCTCGACAAATAAAGATTGCACAAAGGAAGGTCTCTTGGTCCACAGCCGATAAAGCATAAAAAAATCTTCGAGCCGACGCAGAGAATGGACGCGACGATAGGGAAGTTCATCGATTCCGTCTCCGACTTCTTCTCCGGTGCTGCCTCTACCTCCGCCGATCAGCTCCCTTTGTGCGACACCGACATCATCTCGGTAATTCTTATTATTCGCCTCTTTGTTCTTCAAATTGATCGCGTAGAAACCTCGAAATTACGATTTTCCAATTGTTTGGAACCCTTCTTCTTCGGGTTTTGGATTCTCTTGCGTTGCTTCTCCTCACACATCTACAAAACATTCTTAGGGATGTGAGAAAGAGTATGCAGAGGCTCAGAAAGGCCAAGACGAAGAACTTAAGAAGGAATGCATCATGCGTTTATCATGGGCTCTTGTTCATTCAAAGATACCAGTGGATGTACAACGTGGGATAGCTATGCTTGAAGGTAATAAACTTTTATCAATTCCATGTGGATATTCAAATCTATGGAATCTCAGCTTACCGAAAATTCTTCCACAAAGGTTTGATGATTATCCATGTTACTGGTTTGATCGTAGCAAAATTGTTTCGGTTTTGTTTGTGCAGCTTCTGTGGTTAATGATACAAGTCCAATGAAACTAAGGGAGAAGCTATATCTACTTGCTGTTGGGTACTATCGAACCAGTGACTTCTCGAGAAGCCGGGATTGTATAGAACGGTGTTTGGAGGTTTGATCATTTGATCCATGGATACTCTAGAATATCTTATTGTTGATGATGACTTGATGTATTCATCAATGCGCTCTTTTTTCTTTTCTCTGGTTTTAGGTTGAACCGGAGTGGAGACAAGCTCAGGCACTGAAAAAGGCTATAGAGGACCGTATTGTGAAAGGTAATAATCACATGGTATCTCTGCAATTTCTCTTTCTCTCTACTTTCTCTCTTAGTTCTATTCTGATTTTCGTGAACAGATGGTGTTATTGGCGTTGGAATTGCTGTTACTGCGGTTGGGATTGTTGCTGGCATTGCTGCAGCCTTAATACGCAGAGGCTGAGAAGGAAAACACTCATACTGTCATATATGTGCATGTGTTCCCTGATCTTCAGTGAGTTTGTTTAGTTTCTTTGTGGCCTTGGAAGAATGTCTTTGTTAGAGGGAAAGAAAATGATTTGTAATTCCAATTTTACTATGAATATAGCTAAACAACATAAGTGATTGAGGAAGCATCAAATGGAAAACTTTATTATTACTTGAGCAGAAATTAGAAGAAAAATGGTACTGTTATCAGGCTTTAATTCAAGGGATAAACTCTAAATTTCGTCATGTCCTAACAAGGCTAGAAGAAAAGCCTTGTAGTCCCCTGATGTCTCTTTTGCTATGGCTTGATCGAGACTCACATTGTTCCTCTTGAGATACAGCTCAGTGATATTCTTCAGGTCCTTTTCTGCTCGTGTGACAATCACACGGCTCAGACCATCTTCATCAGTCCCCACTGTATTAATTGCATTGCGCAAAACCTAGGCGCAGGAGATAAAAAAAAAAATAGGAATACCAGTTAGTCGTATGGTGATAAACTAGAGACCGCATAGCATTTGAATGACTGGTGTTGTATCTTACCTTTGCGTGGTACCTGTTAGGGTTTTTGATGCACCTGATGGCTGCACGTAGTGCACTCAGGTACTCATTCGTAGGGTGATTGAGGAGATCCTGGTCATCAAATGAATCAATGCGGATATCAAATGGACATTATAATGAAGAAAAACTGGTATGAATGCTTTATTGGTATGTCGCAATTTATTTATCAATTTTAACGAAACTTATGTCATTTTTTGTATACCTTAGTGATGGATCTGCCATAGATATCTTTGTAGCGGTTGAAGATTGCGCTGAGCTGCATGCTGCTCCTTGTACTTAGCACCCTGATCGTTTCTTCATGATCAACAGCCTTAGCGAGGATTTCAACATGGAGAACCGCAGCCTCTGACCGCGCCAGTGTCTCATCAACTTCGTCTCCATCATATTTATAAGCAGTTGCCATTGCAACCAAGAGCTGTATCAAAATTCCCAAGTGTTCAAGATCAGTCAAAACAAGAAGAAAATATTTGAAATATCGAAAATTACTCACTCTCCTGATGTCGCCAGTAGTACGAGAGGCCAAGTCTTCCTCAAGAGAACGCTTGTAGAGGCAACGGTAAGCACGTCTAGAAGCTAATAGATCTTCAGGGGATCTCATGCAGGAAATCTCGACGAGGACCTTGTAGTCAGGAACAGGCATCTGAAGAGCCAAGTTGGCCAAGTGAGCATCTCTCTCTGGAGGATCCAAGACCCACAAGCATATAGCTTTCTGCAGGTAACAAATGTTTTTCTCCATGAAAATTATGTTTCGTGGATTCATCGAAACAGAGTTATAGCATATATATAGATATAAGCTAGACCTCAAAATCACCAGAGAGCTCAGATTTGAGCTGGTGAATGAGATCCTCATGGTAAATCTCCTGGTAAGCTTGTCGTATGAGCTTCCTCTGGAACAAATTCCGGTGTCCTAGGATCGAGACGATGGCCTTTTCATCGGTTCCCCATCCTGAAACCCCAAATAAAAGAAGAGGAATGAAGAACAATAGAAAGAAACTTGAACACACAACTTTCGAAACACGAATCTGGAAAAATGTAGAACCTTGACAAGCCTTCTTGATGTTTTCAGCGGCTTTGACAGGGGAGAAATGTGGAGGAGAAACAATGGTGGCCATTCTCTTCTTTCTACTTATCACTTTTTGGATGTTGTTTCCATTGCATTTGAGCTCTCTTTATTTATAAGAGCTGCTTAAGAGGTGACAATTCTTTGAGACCATAAAATGTTCTAATGCTATGTGAATCTGAAACTCTTTTTTTTTCTTTTAATGCTTGCCCGTTTATGTATGACTTTGCCGTTATTTTTTGCAAGGGGAAGTTTTTTTCATGGGAAAATTATTGCATCCCCCAAAATGTTTGTTTTCTCTGGATTTTATTTATGTAATTTAACGAAAAATTTAACCTTCCTTACGTCTTTATATTCTTTCATCATCTACTTTGGTCCAAATATTTGATTAGTCTATGCAAATTCTCACTCTATGCGTCTCACAAATCATCCTATAAAAACTTCGATCGGCATCTCCATAACACAAAAACTTCGTTTGTTTCAATGCAGTTTGGCGTTTATCTGAAAGAAGATTTCAGTTCCTTCTCTTCACAAATTTCAAATACTATAACATCATAAATTTCTTGACCACATTTTTGTGTGTGTGTAAAATACTTTTGCAAAATACCTGTAAACCCAAATACAAACGAAAGAGATTAGTTAACCGGGCGGATTGGACGGGTTGGGCGTGAAAACATTGCAAATTATCGTTGTGAATCTCGCCACTTGTGTAAAATTTTAACATTGTTTTATTTCTGGCCAAGGGCTGGTCGGTTACCAGAAAACCGACCGGGTTGTTAAGAAATTTTTCTTATAACTGACCGGTTTAGAAAAAAAACATTTGAGAAAATATTTAAATTAACAGCTCATTGGGGAGCTCGAAGAAATCCCCAACTCCGCCAAAGTAGACCGTCTCTCTCTCCGTCTTTCTCTCCCTGCAGTTACCGGATTCCGCCGGTTAGATCTCGCCGTTCACCGCCGGTAAGTTTCTCTTTCTTGACTTTTCCTTTCCCATGCTCTTCTCCGCGCGATGGACCGTCCTTAAGCTCTGACTTTGTTTCATTCGTCGGAGAAAAATCAGCGATTTGTTAAGTAAAACCAGAAAATCACGATTAGCCATTTCCAGCTTGATTCTAAGTGTTTGATAGAAATGAACTACATATAATTCAATCTCTCTTACTTGGAATTTTTCATTTTGTTTAGGGTTCTGAATCGTGAAATATTATGTTCTTCGATCCTCACCGAAACCCAACTTCCCTTGACGAAACTGCAAAATCTCAATGGTAATACTTTTAGTTGATCGATTTCTCTCTTTTGATTTGTTTCTTATAAGAAATCATTTCTCTGTTTTTTCTGGTTTGTTTTCTTCTTCGTTTTTTCTCTGATACTAATTACCGATTTGGGAATTTTTCTTTTTTTTGTATTGATTTATCAGATGACTGAAGGAAGCAGAGCAAGAGGACCCAGATCATCATCTGTTAATTCTCTTCCTCTGATTCTCGACATTGAAGATTTCAAGGTAAGGATTCAGCTTGTGGTGCTTTTCTTTCACTTTTGAATCATAAGGGGTTTTGATTCTGATTCTGATTCTTGTCACTTTCAGGGCGATTTCTCATTTGACGCATTATTTGGGAACCTGGTAAACGACCTCTTACCGTCTTTCCTGGAAGAAGAAGCAGATTCCGGTGATGGCCACGGCAACATTGATGGTTTGGCAAATGGTCATTTACGTGGACAATCTGATGCTTCCAGGATTTCTCAGATGTCTTCTGCTCCTTCTTTCCCTGAAGTAGATGGTCTCTTGTCTCTCTTCAAAGATGCTTGCAAAGAGTTAGTTGATCTGCGGAAACAGGTAAAGTCCCTTGGCTCTGCATTGACTATAATGTAAATCTCCTTCTTTTCATGGTTTTAATATTTGAATTTTTGTTGGAAGGTTGATGGAAGGCTTAACACATTAAAGAAGGAAGTTTCAAGCCAAGATGCCAAACACCGGAAGACACTGACTGAGGTTTGGCAGACAAATATTTCTTCTTTTTAGTTTATTACTGTCTGTTGAATAACTGAGTTTTAATGATCATTTCTTCAAATTGGTTTTTATTGGATTCTTTTTTTCTTTTCTAGATAGAGAAGGGTGTGGATGGTCTGTTTGAGAGCTTTGCAAGGTTGGATGGTCGTATTTCAAGTGTTGGACAGACTGCTGCTAAAATAGGAGATCATTTGCAGGTGAATTTAGTACCGGATATAACCAACTTATAGGTGGGTCTATACACTATTAACCCATTCTTCATTTTGTCAGAGTGCAGATGCTCAGCGGGAAACTGCTAGCCAGACGATAGAACTTATAAAGGTAAGTGTGTATCTATGTTGGAAGTTTGGTCGCATAATTAGTTAGATGAAAAGCTTACAGTATTCCTTGTTCAACAAAATGCAGTACCTAATGGAGTTCAACGGAAGCCCTGGGGATCTTATGGAGCTTTCAGCTTTGTTTTCTGATGATAGCCGTGTAGCTGAGGCTGCTTCTATCGCTCAGAAATTACGTATGATGTGATAGCTATATGTTACTTAAAATGTGTCTTGAGTGTTAGGACATTTTTAGCTATTCTTTTTGTTAACAACTAAGATTTTAACTCTCTTGCTTCGAGAACAATGAAAGCTTACAGTTAAATGAGGCTGTAATATATATTGATGCTCTCCTTGTCAATATCAGGATCCTTTGCTGAGGAAGACATTGGAAGGCAAGGTGCGGGTACAGCTGCCGGAAATGCAACCGCTGGTCGAGGATTGGAAACTGCAGTTGCTAATCTTCAGGATTACTGTAATGGTATAGTAGTTCGTTTATACTTTATTTTTCGTTATATCTACTGAAATGGATTAGTGTATGCTCGTTCTCAACCTTTCTGACATTTGAATACAATGTTGTAGAATTGGAGAACAGGCTTTTATCTCGTTTTGACGCTGCATCACAGCGAAGAGATTTATCCACGATGTCAGAATGTGCTAAGATTTTATCACAGGTGAATACTTTATTCTGCAGCTTACAGTTTTACAACTCAGCAGGAATCTTTTATCTTGAATTCCGAAAAGAAGGCCTTTCTTACTCAGCTAAAGGTTATATACTGGTTAATTCTAAAAGGATGTCACAAGACAAAGGATGTCTAGTTCTTCTCTTGAATATATGCTTCTTGATGTTCATTTTTTCTTCTTGATGTTCAGTTATTCTTCTTGATTTTCAGTTTAACAGGGGTACGAGTGCTATGCAACATTATGTGGCAACACGTCCAATGTTTATTGACGTGGAAGTCATGAATTCAGACATTAGGTTGGTGCTTGGTGACAGCGGTTCTCTGCCTAGTCCTAGCAATGTTGCCCGTGGACTCTCTTCTTTATACAAGGAAATTACAGGTCGGAAGGATTGTCATTGATCTGGATGCAATACTTGACAAATGCTTCTATGCTGATTCATATCTTTTGTTACTAATATGTAGACACTGTACGCAAAGAAGCAGCAACAATTACAGCTGTTTTCCCTGCTCCAAATGAAGTTATGGCTATCTTAGTTCAGGTAATGAGCACCAATAATTTGGACACCGTAGCGTATTCCCACCATATTGATAAGGTATACTAACTTTTCTGTATTTTACACAGAGAGTTCTGGAGCAGCGTGTCACAGGTATTCTTGACAAAATTTTGGTGAAACCTTCTCTTATGACTCCACCACCTGTGCAAGAAGGCGGACTGTTACTAGTGTGTACATACCTCCTTATCTCTTTTCTTGTTTATCTGCCTAGTAGAAATGCGATAAGAAACTTAACTATTGACTTTTGACTTTAGTACCTTAGAATGTTAGCTGTTGCCTATGAGAGAACCCAAGAACTTGCGAAAGACCTCCGAGCTGTTGGATGCGGTGACCTGGATGTTGAAGGTAAATTTCTCTCTCTTGTGATTCTGAAATAAAAGGTTTCTGTCGTCATTAAAACTTTTCGTTGGTGCTGACAGTCTTTATTTTGACTGTGCAGATTTGACAGAGTCCTTGTTTTCCTCGCACAAAGATGAATACCCTGAGCATGAGCAGGCCTCCTTAAAGCAACTATATCAAGCGAAGGTTTGATAAGTTTTTTCATTTTCAGGTTGAGGTTAGTTTTTATTTTTATCATTAGTGTGAAGTGCTTAGACATGTGTGCTCTACAGATGGAAGAATTACGTGCTGAGAATCAGCAAGCCTTAGAGTCTTCTGGGACAATAGGACGCTCTAGGGGTGCTTCAGTATCATCTTCTCAGCAGCAGATTTCAGTCACTGTTGTGACAGAGTTTGTTCGATGGAATGAAGAAGCAATATCCAGATGCACGCTTTTTTCATCTCAGGTTACTGAACTTAGCAATTTATGAGAAAAGTTTCCCAAAAAGAGAAGCTAATTGCTGTGAGCTTTGGCAAATGATGTAGGAATTAGGATATTGACAAATAAATGATCTAAAACATTGAGATTGGCAAAAATATCCGAAAGTAAGTAAACTGTTGTATCTCGGATGGTATATCTGATCTATATAATTATTGCTTTGTGCAGCCAGCCACACTTGCAGCCAATGTTAAATCCATATTTACTTGCCTGCTAGACCAGGTATGCTGTTCAATAAGAATCTAGAATCATTCATATCCACTGTGCTAACGCAATGATGAGTTCTTGCAGGTGAGCATATACATAACTGAGGGACTTGAACGGGCAAGGGATGGGCTGTCTGAAGCTGCAGCATTGAGGGAGAGATTTGTTTTGGGCACAAGCGTTAGCAGAAGAGTGGCTGCTGCAGCTGCTTCTGCTGTAACTACTTCACTTTGCTTTTTCCCAGGACTTGAAGTGCTCATTATTTCAACTGTTAGGTGGAGTTGCTTATAATTACTTTGATTATTTCGCAGGCAGAAGCTGCAGCTGCTGCTGGTGAAAGTAGCTTTAAATCCTTCATGGTTGCTGTGCAACGTTGCGGTAGCAGTGTTGCAATAATTCAGCAGGCATGTTGTGCTACTTTAATGTTTAACAGTGCGTTTCAGTTATTTCATATGAAAGGCTTCTACACTCAACCATCGAAAATATACAAACAGTTTGATCTTTTACTGTGGAATTTCTATAGTGTGGGTCATATTCTAAATCTTATAGTTTTCTTTACAGTATTTTGCAAATTCTATATCTCGGCTTCTCCTACCAGTGGATGGTGCACATGCTGCTTCCTGTGAAGAAATGTCAACTGCTCTGTCCAAAGCAGAAACAGCTGCTTATAAAGGACTTCAGCAGTGCATTGAAACTGTGATGGCTGAGGTTAGTTGTTTTTTGTGTAATCTACAAACAGATCCATAAGTACCAATGCTGAACAGGTGTAGGAGTCATGCTTAAAGTTGTCTTTCTATCGTTATTAAAAACTCTGATGTGGCTTTTTTTTCAGGTTGAAAGACTACTTTCATCTGAGCAGAAGGCTACCGATTATAAATCACCTGATGATGGAATTGCTCCTGATCACCGCCCAACAAACGCCTGCATAAGGTTGGTCTAGCTCAAACTCTACCATCCTCTACTGGTTATAGATAGATGCTTCACTTTATTTTATTTTTCATGTGAAAGCCAGAAGGATGCTTGCTAGTGTACATAGTAGTTGGCTGAAACCATTTTGCACTGCATCTATTGGCTGCGTCTTAAATTGTGCTCTTCGCTATTCTGTTTTTCTTAGTTACTTGTTGCTATGATCTTGTTCAGAGTCGTGGCTTATCTTTCCCGGGTACTTGAGTCGGCCTTCACTGCATTGGAAGGTCTTAATAAGCAAGCCTTCCTGACTGAACTGGTATGGTTTCTGTCACCAAAGATCCCACTAAGACTTTTTCTTATTATTTTATTTGTTCTAAATGCTTTACTCTCCCTGATCTTTGCTATTCATTTCTTAACTCACCAAAGACTTTAGAAAGAAGAAAAACCATTCTAAGCTTTAGTTCTTGTTAGATATCTTTGATTATGCCATATGCTACTAGATTTTGCCTATGGATCGTAGTTCAGCATTGTAATAATCTAATTGAATGATCCTTTTAAAAACCAACTCAGTCCTGTTCTTCGCCAATGTTGCAGCCAGAAATTAATAGTTATCAAGAACAGTCTGCTTTCTGCATCATATGACTGAATCACTGATGCTTTATATCGAGAAGGATGAGTTTTGAATTGCATTTTTTTTTTTTTGGTTATTTCCAGGGAAATAGGTTGGACAAACTACTACTAACTCACTGGCAGAAGTTCACTTTCAATCCCAGGTATGAACCTCAGCTCTTGTTTGTTTTTGCATATGAAGAATGAAAAAGATATTGTAGTGTCTGTAACCTCTGTACCATAGATGCAAAAACAAATTCAGGACCCTAATAACCAAATAGAGATAACTATGCAAAATTTGCTAGCTCTGATTTTCCATGCAATGTTAAGACTTAGCCGCACCTCTTGGTAAAAAAGTTGAGTCAGATCAAACTCTTGACCACATTAACTATAAGCAGATCCAGTGCCATATTAGGTCTGTGTGAGTAAACATTTTTTGTTCTGTGATTTCCAACACTTGGTTGACAGTGGAGGACTGAGGCTGAAGCGTGACATTAGCGAGTATGGAGAATTTGTTAAAAGGTTCAGTGCTCCATCTGTGGATGAGAAATTTGAGCTTCTGGGAATGTAAATATCATTCTTGAGCCTGACATGTTATTGATCCTTCTTCTTATTCTTATTATTATAATTGTAATAACTTGTAATTACATCTGCGAATGCAGAATGTCGAATGTTTTCATCGTTGCTCCAGAAAGTCTGTCGACTTTGTTCGAGGGTAGTCCAAGCATTCGCAAAGACGCTCAAAGGTAAGAGAATAGAGATTTTATTAAAGATAAGTAAGGAATGTTGATTATAATGAAAATTTTACTTGATTAATAATAATAATGTGTGTATGTGCAGGTTTATTCAATTGAGAGAGGACTATAAGAGTGCTAAGCTTGCAACAAGGCTCAGCAACCTGTGGCCAAGCTTGAGCTGATCTCAATGTTTAAAGACTAAACTTAAACCAGCAGTCACTCCCAGAGATTATCTTATGTATATACTTGAATCTCTTACCACTCTCCAGTCTTTTTCATTCTGAATCCTTAATTTCTTTCTTTCGTTTTTATTTATAAAAATTATGTGTGTTTTACGTTATGGGCCTGTTTATTTCACCTTTTTAAAGATTACGTTATGTGTTTTTGTAGGGATTAGTGTTATACGATATGATGAATTTTTTTGGCCCCTAATGAGTAATGATAATGGGAGTTAGGTGTGTGAAGTATTTGGATATGGTAGCATTAGCAATGTGGCCATAAGTTAACTTTGTGAATTAAAATGCGATGTGAATTAGAAGCAATTTTACTGTAATATAGAGATGTAATTCTCATGGTTTAATGGTTAATAAAAGATTAATCAATATTTTTTCTCTAAGATATACCAATGTTTTTTTTGACATTTAGATTTAAAGTTTGATTTAAATGTTATCATTTTTTATGGTAAGAAACCCTTTTCTTTCTGCAAAATTTTCTCCGCCGCCGACCTCTTTTCTGAACAATTATTGAGTTCACCTCTAGAAGGAATACTTCTTATTCACCCCCTTTCCATTAGCCAATCACAATTTAGTTAAAAAATAGATTTGGGGTTCAAGGTTTATTATTTATAATCTATTTTTTAACTAAATTGTGATTGGCTAATGGGAGGGGGTGAATAAGAAGTATTCACCCCTAGAGGTGAACCCAATAATTGTTCCTCTTTTCTGGTTTCAAAAATTTCTCCGATCTTCGTCCGGTGACCGGCGGCTTTGATAGCGTCGGTACCGGACCCGTAACTTTTGTTTCCTGCTTTCTTCTTTGGGTTGATTTAGTTTATTTGTGGGCTCTTAAGGCTATGAGTTGCTTCTGTTCGTGAGATTGGATAGGGTTAAGTGTTGGATTCCGATTGGAAAGGGTTTGGCTATTGTTTGTGGAGGCTTTGGGTCAGGTGAGGTCGTGAGCTGTTCTGGTTGGATCTGTGTTTGCTAGTTGGCTAGGTTCGAGATCTGCGTGGCGGTTCCCCATTTGATCTTGAGTCTCTTTTCTTCAATTGGTGATGGAGGCTCGTCGATAAGTGTGTTGTAGTCTGGCTTTTGTGGTTCAGTTCCATTCTCGTGGATCCTCTGGTTTGTTGTTGGTGGCCTGATGAAGTTGTGTGCTTTTTGTGTTCGTATGCGTGTTTTCTTCTCATCGGGTAATTTCGGTTTTCCCTTGACTCAGGTTTTGATCTCTTGGATTTGTTTGAGCTCTAGTTGTGGAGTTTTGTGTTTTAGTCTGGTGTAAGGTTTGTATGAGTTAGGGTTCTTTTGGTCGAAGAGATGTGCTAGTTTTTGCCCCAGGCGATTGTAGTGGTCTTTGCGTTTGTTTGGTTGCAGAGCTTGATTTGGACTCGATGGTCATTTTATTATTGTCTTGGCGTCGCTGTTGTCTCTGTTTTCCGGTGTCTATAGTATGGCTACTTGATCGTTGGTTCTTTGCTATGTTGCCCTTTTCCCCTGCGTTCTAGTCCGCTTTCTCTGTTTGCTGGTTAAGGTGCTTCTAGAGCCGCGTTTTGGTCGTCCAAGCTTCTTCTGGGTGTGCCTCAAGGTTTAGGTTATGTTCATTGCTTATGTTTGTTGGCTCATAGTTGGCTACTTCTTGATCTTTGGCTTCAATTGGCTCTCTGGTTTGAGTTTGGGGTGATAACATTGCTTTCTTTTTTAATCAAATCCTCTTTCTTCTCTGTTTTAGTGTTTTGTATCTCTTGGGCAAAGATTTCTCTATGAATATCTTTGTGTCTTTGGGTTTCATGCTTTATGGTTTTTGCTGTTGTCGTTGCAATTCGTATGGATTGTGTACTTTTTCATTATAATATACCATTAGATGACAAAAAAAGATTTAAAGTTCGATTTTTTAATACAACAAAGGGAGAATTTGCCAACAATACAAAAAAAAAATATAATTTAAAAACCAACTCAAAACCCCAAATCCAATAGTATACAATTTGCCACATGTCTATTTTTTCTAACTTTTTAATTTCTTTTGTTTTTGGTTATTAGCCAATAAGACCCTGCAACAAATGATCAAAACGTCTATTGTACTAGATTTTTGTAATATTCCGTTGTGGAATCGTTTATTTGTTGTAGTAGAGAGATTAAAAATAAAATAGAGAAATATCTTTAAATAAAAATTTGTAAAAAGATAAAAGAAAAATCGAGACTAGGGTTTTGGGTTTTCTCAGGGTTTGCCTTTTCACCATTTCTAATCCAAAACGAAAGAGACTGAGATTTCACAGAAATGTCGTCTCTAATGGCGATTCGCTGCGCACAAACCCAGAAGATTGTGACGATAGGTTCTCTTTTTCAAGTACGTTCTTCTTTTCCTCGGCTTTCCCCTCACTCCCCCTTCACCTCACTCGCCACCAGAAACCTCAGCACTTCCGCCGCCTCAAGGGATCATTACCAGAATCCTCAGTCCGTCGCACCTCATCCTCCGTCACAACGGCCATATCCACCTCCGACGAACAATCACCAAAGAGTTCCGCAAAACCCTAATCAATGGATTCCCCAAAATCCTCAACACGGTGGACAAGTCCCTCATCGCGGTGGATCTGGTAACAGTTATCAGAATCATGGTCAGTATCAGAATCAGAATCCGAATCAAGCTCTGCAAATCCATCAGAATCAGTCTTACACGCAGCAACCCAGAAACTCAAACCAAATCCCTAATCAGGTAATCCCTACAGTGGAAGAGGTTATGCGTTTGTGTGAGCTTAGGAGATATAAAGATGCAATCGAATTGCTTGATAAAGGAGCTATGCCTGATGGAGAATGTTTCTCTTTGCTTTTTGAGTCTTGTGGCAATCTGAAATCACTTGAGCATTCAAAGAAGGTACATGATCATTTCCTGCAGTCTAAGTTTAGAGCTGATCCTAAACTGAACAATATGGTGATTAGTATGTTCGGGGAGTGTAGTAGTGTCACTGATGCTAAGAGAGTGTTTGATCACATGGCCAATAAGGATATCGATTCTTGGCATTTGATGATGCGTGTGTACAGTGATAACGGTATGGGAGATGATTCGTTGCATTTGTTCGAAGAGATGGCGAATCAAGGGCTGAAACCAAACGAGGAGACTTTCCTTACTGTTTTCCTGGCTTGTGCTAATGTGGGTGGGATCAAAGAAGCGTTTTTGCATTTCGATTCGATGAAAAACGAGCACGGGATTAGTCCGAGGATGGAACATTACTTGGGTCTTTTAGATGTTCTTGGAAAATGTGGACATCTTGTTGAAGCCGAGCAATACATCCGCAGCCTTCCGTTTGAACCCACTGCTGATTTCTGGGAAGCCATGATGAACTACGCTAAGCTACATGGAGATATCGATTTAGAGGATTATGCGGAAGAACTGATGGTTGAACTTGACCCCTCAAAGGCTTTAATCAACAAAATTCCTACCCCTCCACCCAAATCGTTCAAGGAGATAAGTATGCTTTCTAGTAAGAGTAGGATCCTTGAGTTCCGAAATCTGACGTTTTACAAGGATGAAGCGAAGGAGATGGCTGCAAAGAAGGGAGCGGTTTATGTTCCGGACACTCGATCTGTTCTGCATGACATTGATGAAGAGGCCAAAGAGCAGGCACTACTCTACCACAGTGAGAGGTTAGCGATTGCTTATGGTATCATAAGCACCCCAGCTCGGAAGACACTCACAATCATCAAGAATCTCCGTGTGTGTGTGGACTGTCACAACTTTATCAAGATCATGTCCAAAATCATTGGTAGGGAGTTGATTGTGAGAGACAACAAACGTTTCCATCACTTCAGAGATGGTAAATGTTCTTGCGGTGATTACTGGTAAGGTTTCATTGAGCGGCGTTTGTTTTCCGTGGCTTTCGTTTTCGCATCATGTATAGCGCTCTAATCTCTCCAGAAACTCCTGCTATCTAGTTGGGAATGGAACAGTATTTGTTACGATGTCATGTAACAAATTTCATCTGCTTTATTAGACCCTTTTGCATGAGTTATATCAAGTTTGTGTTTCCACCATACTAAGGTCTTGAATAAGTTATTGCTTTTTTTTTTTTTTATCTATTATTGGTCTTATTCCGGAAGAACATTTGAGATCGTGTCGATTCGAAGTTGCAAGATTTCATGTCTTGAAATTAGATTGTGTATGAGAGAGAGAGAGAGAACCGAATTATCCGATCCTATATGATTCTAACCGAAGCAGACTAGTAAAACCGAATGCACATCTCTAAACCGGAAAATAATTGACAACAAAATTAATGTTTTAAACATTTGAACGTTAAACAATAATAATCCGCTCTCTCTCTCTCAGTGTTGGTTTGAAAAATTCGCAAGAACCCTAAATTTGCCAAATCGCAACAGATCTGTGATTCATCTTTCTCCATCGTTTTGTATTCTTTCCCTTCCTCCTCCGTTTTGATTTCTCCATCGGTCTCTTCTTGTAAACTCGAACACATTCCTCTCCGTCTCCATCGCTCGTTGGGGGGTTTTTTTCTGGGAATCTCGTAACCTCTATTTTGTTCATCGACGATTGGTGAGAGACTCTAAACTTCTGGTTTGATTATGCTAATATCAGTAATGGTTTTCATTTTGTCACTTATTACTGCTTGTTCATTGAAATTTGACTTAACTCAATTTTGGCTGTATTTAGTAGTGACAAGAGAAGAGCATATGGCGAACACAATTGTTCGTGGGCAGATGATTTTCCAGGACGAGAATGCATTGGCTCATGGAAAAAGTAATCTTTCTTACTCTGCAATCTTCTTGTTTGTGATTTTTTTCTTCCCAAGTTAGAAAAATCTTAAGAAATGAAATAGATTCTTCACTTTGATTCGTATGAGGGATCTTGGTTTCTAGTCATATTTGCACATATTTTCTTGAAAAAAGGGAGCTTTTTATTGCTTAAGAATACATTCTGGTATCTGCTTCAGATGTTAATCAATATCATGTCCAATGATATGCTTAGGGTAGATAGATAGATAGATAGATAGATAGCAGATGCGCTAAATTTGAGTTTTGTGTCCATCTTGTATACGTTTTCAACAGTGTAAAATGTTATTGCATAAGCATGATAATGTCTGTTGAATCATGGAAGATTAATTGATTTTTGCTTACTGTTGAGCTTGTTTAACATTTTTTTTGTAGAGACGGTTGCAGTGGGAAAAGATAAGAGTTTGCTTGCAGCTCCAAAGAAAAATGGGGCGGGTTTTGGAAGCCGCAAAGCTCTGCATGATATTACAAACAAGTCAAAATTGCAACCTCAAGTTTCTTCCAAGGAAAAGAAGAATGTCGAGGGAGTGGATTTTGACATAGCAAAGGAAGGTTTCTTGCATGATCACCGCAAATGCATTGAACAACAACAACAAAGCCAGTGGGACTGTTACTTCTCTGAACAAATCATCCTCCATGGACATGGTAATAGTGAAACCCTTTTCTCTATGCTACTTCATTAATGTTTCAATTGCTATTCTCTGAATCCTCTTTATGATTTTGCTTTTCAGATACCAACATCAAGGAAGAGATTCCTGAGTACAATATTAAAGAGGTACGGTTAGATTGTGTCAAATTACAAGAGAGTCGTTCTAAATCCGGAACATAGCATTACCATTTAAACAATATGCATCAATTCTGTCTCGTTTTACCCTGATTTTGAGCAAATTTTATAACTCTTTTCACTTGTTTTTGCACCTAAGATGGATGTAAAAAGCAGCAACAGTTGGGATGTACTCAAAGAGCTACCAACGGAGGAGTTTTCCGATTTGCTAAAATGCTCAACTCAATGGCTCTCACCGCCAGATTCGCCCATCCATTACCTTTCTTCTTTACCTTCATCGCCTTTGCCATTACGATTTGAAACCGTAGAATTCAAGCTCAAGGAAGATGAAGACACCACCTGAGTTCCAGTTTTACTTGGTTTTGATTTTTGTGGGAACAATATCACTAACTTTTGTAGTTTCCGATGTTATGATGTATCTACAGATCTGCTCGAAACCCATTTCTTAGTATTGTTCCTAAAGAGTAAAAACAATGTTTGCTTATAGAATTTACAGTGGGACACCACAAAGAATTTACAACTTTTCTCACAACCAAACACCACACAAACCCCAAACAACTACACAGTGAAAGAAGCATGTAAGCACTTAAAAATTCATCTAATTTCTCTCTATATGTATCTGTTGTTATAGCCCGAGATTCTGCACTCACCTGACTCGGGCGTTGAAAATAATAGAGAAGTGATTGGTGTTAAAAGAGTTTCAATGGGGCATGTCCTCGCTGGATTTGTCAACCATTCGTACATTGTATTGTTCGTAGACTCTTCCTCTGTTATCCGCCCACCACTGTTCCGCTTGTTTCTCACTAAACCTTTTTCGGCTGTCACAAAACATAACGGTCAAGCAAAATTAGAGTCCAGTCTCTGGGCAAAGAAAATCATGATTGTTTCTTCTTAGGGAAATAAAAAAACTATTGTACCTGAAACGGACGCGTTTGAGATCTCTGGCACCTCCGGCTAAGGCTGTAAGAGTAATATAGACACCAGGTTCATCTTGTTCAACCCATTCCTTCTCGTTCTGTGCTTCATTTGTTGCTTCACCATTTCCAAATACAGGTGTAATGGTCCCATTAGAAAACATTGGGGTGTTTATGCCATTTGGCTCGGGTTCTTGGCTATTTGGCCGGTTTAAGATACTAAAAGGGTCAGTGTGACCAGGGCTGGAACCAAATGAATTAAGAGACGGAGGAGATTTCACAGTCCGAGCTGATCCAACGGGTAATCTTTCAGCCATATCTTTTAACTGCATATTACGTATGTTGATGCTTATAATCAGCATAAATAAATCATCAGTAATTGCATAAACCATATCTATATTCAATTGTGAAATTACTTGAGCGGTAAGTGATTTGATCACTTCTTTTGCTGCCTTGCATCTTGTCGTTTCTTCGCTAGCGATTGCCAATGCTTCTTTGAGCTGCTTGGTTGTTCTTTCCAGCTCAACTTCTTGAAGCTGGGCCTTCCTTGTAAGACTTTCAACCTGAGATGTCATTTACTAGTTAGCAAAGAAGCAATCATAAAGAGAAACTGAGGCACTAGTTAGTTTTAAAATGAAAATGTTTATTCACAAACTAGTCAATTGGCGGCCAAGGCTGCTCAAACATTTCAAAGCATGATCTCACCAACAATAGTAAAATCCAGAACATAATTGACCATCGGTAACACAATTATTGACAACGGAAACTAATGGCATAATCTCACCAACTACGTTTACCTTCCCCTTTTTTGTAACATAGAAACGTGTGAATGATTATGGGGAAAAAAAAGGAGAGACGATTGGATGGTGAAGAGGAGACTTACCTGAGATCTTAGCTTAACGACCTCTTGGCTTAGGTTATCGTTGGTTCTCTTAGTATCATCCACAACAATTTTGGGTGTGACTAGTCCCGAAAGATTGGGAGTTGGTGTAGTTGAGCGAGGTGGACTAGGACGTCTCGATATTGGGGAAGTTGCCCGAGAAACAATTCGAGAACCAGGAACAGAAGCTGAGAAGAACTTCTTTGATGCTCCAAATACTGGATTGAAAGACTTAGCTATGTTAAGCGCACCCCGTTGAGAGCCTCCACTTGGTATAGGCGAGACACGGCTACTATTGAATTCGTATTTCTTGTTCTTCTTATTTCGACTGTCCACTTGTCTCATGGAATCCATCAAAGAAAATCTAGCTAACTGTCCATCGGATCTAGAATCCAACTTGTCATCTTTGTCGATGGGATCTGATCCCTGGTTAATGCTTCCTCTTCTTCTCAGCGAAGAATGAGACGATGGATCAGTTTCCATGGTCTTTTTCAATTTGTTAAAACACTTATCACACACGCGATATGGTTTGTTCGGGTTTGGTGCCATACAAGCCTTCAGCGACTTTTTATTACTGCAGGAGTGGCAAAACACGAGTCCGCAATTATAGCAATTGTGCCTCTTTCTCTTAAAATTGAATGGCTGACGGCAACCTGAACACATGGACTGGTCCATCCCTGATGCCCACCTATGAATGCAGACAGCTGCTGTAAAGTTAGTGCCACAGGCAATACTTTTCACCTGTTTATCCTTAAGTGACTCTACCAATGTAGGGGAATTTCTATCATCTACATCTCCATGACCAAGTCTACCATTTGATCCCTTTCCCCAAGTGTAAACCTCAGTCCTCGAAGTTAAAACTGCAACATGATAAGCACCGCAGGCAATCTCTTCGACAAAACTCTTTTGAAGTTTACCTTCGACACGGTTAGGCACTTTTCCATCCGCATGTGAGTTTCCAAGCTGACCATAGACAGGACTGCCCATAGTATAGACATGGCCTGATGTTGTGAGTGCGACTGTTAGACTGTGTCCACATGCAACTTGACAAAAATTGGGTTCTACAAGAGCAGCAACACAGGTGGGTACAAGTTTTGGTTCTTTATTACCATGACCAAGACGACCCTTATCACCATCACCCCATGTAAAGAGCTTTCCAGAAGAGCAATTACTAGAGCTCGAGCTCCCAACCATGACTTCTACAACAGCTGCTGTGTGCCATACACCACAGGCTGCCCGCACAGTGCGAAGACCTTTCAAGGAGTCCACCTCTCGAGGTACAAAAACACTTTTCTTGTCTCCATGGCCCAAGACACCAAAGGTCCCATCACCAAAAGTAAACAATTGCCCAGCAGAGGTCACAACTGCTGTGTGGTAAGGTCCACAAGCAATGTATGATACATGTATCCCTTCCAACAGAAAATTAACCCTTTTAGGGACCCAGTGGCTGACTTCATTTCCATGTCCAAGAACACCAAAATCTCCTTTACCCCATGTATACAAATCCCCTGATAGAGTAACTGCACAACTATGAAATTCACCACATGCAACAAGCTCAATATTTGTGGTGTTAAGTGCATCGATGAGCTTTGGATGTTGAATATTGGAATCAACACCGTGGCCAAGCCTGCCTTCAGATTCCTCTCCCCAAGAAAAACTTTCTCCTTGCTTTGTCACAAGGACAGCATGCTGTCCACCACAAGCAATATTTTGGACGTCAAGTACTATTGTAGATTCTAAAGCTTTAGGCAATAAGGAATCCATTTTTATGTCAAACGAATTTCCAATTGAACGGTTTCCACCACCCAAAACACCTTCTCCTATGCCTTCTCCCCAGATGAAAACATCCCCTAATGCATCTCCATCATCATGACCAGAACCGTGGCTCGAGGAGCTAACAGCACTTGACATACTAACTCTAAAAGCATCCATGCCCATACCCCTCATATGTCCATGCATGCTATCCGAGCCTCCAGAATGAACAGACATAGTTGCAGAATCTGAGGGATAAAATCCTTTCGGCGGAACTGCATATAATGTCATGTCCGAAAATGCCTTGTCAAGGCCATTCTTAGGCGGGCTCTCAAATGGACTGTGAATGCGATGGTGATTAGAACCATCCTGAAAGTGAAATGAAAATTTCCTTAGCGTTAACATGCACAAAAGTGTACGCAGAAAACCTTTTTTAGTACCTTCTGAAAGCTGTCGTTGCTACTAAATGGAGAATGTAAAGGAGAGCTTCTCCGGGTATATGTTCTTGGGCTATTAGCTTCAGATGGCGTCCCATCACTTCTTGATTCAGTCCTCCTGCTTCTTTGATGGCAATGTGAAATTAAGGCTTTAAGACCACTAAACCACACCTCAGCCTCATCTTTATCCTTGCATATCTACCAAATAAAATCCTACCACCAGATTAATTAACTTCAAATAACCACAGCGACAATTCGAATGACAGGGTGATTATTTTATAGCGGAAGCATAAAATTAAAAAGTTTAAGAAAATCTCACCACATCCAAAGACCTCTCGCTATATATTAGTGAGAACGACTGATATTCCTTCTCAGGACGAGGGTACCTCTGAAAAATAGGCTACAAAAGAACCACCATAGCTCGAATGTTCAGAATATCACACTATATAGGTGCGCAAATATGCACACCCTTGAACTAAGTAAATCGACACATGAAAAGTTCCATGTAAGATCATAAAGAAGGCAAGAACGAAATTCCTTATGAAATTGAGATAAAAAACTGAAGAATAAAATCAAAGACAGCATGAAAACGAGGATCAAGGATTTGAATCTTTGGAAGACAACACTAAGAAAATAATGTATGACTGCCACACAACTAAGTTTGGTAAATAACAATTGGTACAACCATAAACAACACTTAACCAAATACTAAGGAGAACCAGCAACAACTTTGGCAATAGAACCTAAACAACCCTAAGAAGTACACCTTCTTGGGAGGAACAGAGATCCAACCCAATAAAGATATCCCATAGCAAATGCATATTACAGTCCTCATATTTCACTGCAACCTCAAGGGAGAATTAAAATCACATCTTCCACACAGGAACTTACAGTGCGTTGTCCAGATATGATCCTAGAGACATGGCTCAGTTTCAGATGTTTCTCCTCCTTTCCGGAGAACCATATCAAAACAGTTTCGTCCTGAAAGTACCAGGCAACATTTTCTAACGTCACTACCTCATTCAGAGAGAAACCGAAGGTTAAGAAAAATAACAACACTAAGGTAGTTGCTAGAGACTATTACCGTCGAGCACCGCTAGCATACAAATTTAAGGAAATGAAACAAAAAATGACTTACATTAGAAAGGCGAAATGGACAGAACTTAGGCTTCCCTCTTCTTCCATATTTTAGCAAGTAAGCTCCCTTCTTTAGGGCAATGATAGCCTGAGTCAAGATTAATCAAATAGCATTCCGTAAGCAAGGTAGTTAACTCTTTCGCAATGGAGATTTCAGCTATGCGATAATTTTGTGATTGGTAATGTTCTAATAGTCTGCCATGGAGGTTTAACTCCACAATCAATAGCTTAAATCAAGCTCTTCAACTCTCACACTGGAACAGAACTCTACAATTAGAGCCTAAGTGATTCGCCATGAAAACACTCTTCTCTAGATCCCAAGTAAACAAACAATCCTACACTATAATATTTGTGATTCCGTAGAGACTTTCCAATAATAATTCAATAAAAGTAATAAAATAATCTGCTCGATAAAGGCTTCGATTAATTATAGCAACATCGACATGGTGAAGAACAACATACCTGCTCGATATCTCTCTCAACTGGACCAGCTCTGCTAAGATCCGAAGCCATCCTTCCGTTTCTCGACATAAACAAATTTCAACGAAGCTCCTCAGAACCAAAACCCTCCATAAGCACGACGAAATCCAACTTTACTCATATGTGAAAAAGGAAAAAATTCAAAAAGACTATCTGCATTCACGGAATCAACTATTCAACTCCATGATCGTCGATCTCGAAGCAGCTCTAGATTAGTATTTACTTCCATCTGAGTAACGCATGAGCAACTTTTTTCCAGCTCGAATCGATCCGAATTTCAGCACCAAGAAGAAGAAGCCGATGTTTCAAGCAAGAGGAAAATCAGAGAATGCGTTTGGGTGGGGATGGTGATGAACTCTTGTTCTGCAGACGCGAGAGAGAAACTGAGGGAAATTTGGGAGGCAGAGAATCTAGAGACATGCGATGTGATCTACTAACGCAGTTTTCTAGCGAGAGAGAGAGAGACCAAAAGGCGATTTCTACAGACTAAAAGATAAATAAATCAAATCTTTTTATTTTCTTTAGAACATTAAGGCTCTAACTGTATTAGTTTGCCATTATTTAAGTTGTGATTTAATGTTGTGTTAATATTCTTACGCATGGATTATATATTTATTTATTACATTATTTTGGAATAGTTTATGTTATTATGTTGATGAGTTTAATATTTTAGATAAATTTGTGTATATTTAATTAACTCTATGTTGCATGGAAACTCTGTCCAAGTACATTTTTAGATATTAGTTCCATAATCGGAATTCTATGGATAAAATAGAAAAATGTTTAGAAAAATGTATTCTAAAACTTTAATATTCAGAATTACAACTATGTTATTTTATTCAACTTTGAAAATACAACGAAGTTTATATTATTGTTTGGAAATATTAAAAAGTAAATCATTTGGAATCATATAAATATGATATTTTTGGTATATTTATAGCTTAAAAATAACCTTTATTAGTTTGAATTTTGGGAAAAACATGAATCATTCACAAATTCTTTGTTTTTAATAAAGTTAACTTAATATTTAGAAATTAGATTTGTGATGTTTCAAATATTTCTTTTAATATGATTTAATGTTTGGTAAGATTTTAAATCTATATACATAGTTTCAAAACATATATGTTTTTCAATATCTTTTCAAAATTGTTTATGTGCTTCCAAATTTTGTTTTCATGTACTCATTTCCATTTTCATGCAATTATGTTCAGTTAAGAGTTTAAAAATATAGTTTGATATAAAATGTCATTGTATAAAATCATTTTTTCATATCACCGAAAAACTTTAATCAATTTTTAATGAGGTTACTCCGTGAAAAATTAATGGAAAATCTTCCAATGAGTAACATGATATACAAAAATGAATACAACTACAACCCTTCAACTAATGATGTAGATTACAAGATTGTACTAAAGTAATTAATGTCAATATTTTTATGGTAGTCAATAATTCTGCAGACCAAATACGCAAAGAAGACAGATAATCACGAAACATTGATCAGAATAGTTTTATCAAACGAAAACAAAACAAAAAACTATCAGAATAGTAAAGTGTATTTTTGTGCATTTCAACCAGGCCCGTGTCGTAGGTATAAAGTTATAAATCATTAGCTTATAGCCTGCTTTTGGGTAAAAACTGGCCCATTGTTCTGAGGCCCATGTTTAAGTATCAAACATAAAAATGATATTATTCTTTAATTATACGATTGCAAGTTTTTTTTTTTCCTGAAATTAGTAACTAATTGTGGAAACCCTTGATCTAATGGTCGATCAAGAGTTTATTAATGTTTTTTACAACAGGAGGTTCAGAGTTCGAATCCTAGACGTTGCAACTTATTATTAGATATGCAGATTAATTGAGACAAGTTTGCAAGAGATCTTCAGCGTTGGGAAGTAGAATCGTTTAGCATAGATCAAGGCGGTAGACTTGTCCGTTGTGCAATCGTCGATATAACAATTCTCATAATTTGTAATAGAATAATAATAAAAATTTAGTGTTAACAAAAAAAATTAGAAACTAATAAAAACAAGAGAAACTAATAGAAGCAAAATAAAATTTGGGCACACCTTTCTCTTCATTTTATGAATGTTGGGCTCTGGTTTGAAATGAAGAAGAAAAAATGTTCAGTAATTTCAAAACCATTGTGAAACCATGATGACTGATATGGTTAACCCGTTCAAACTGTTTTTTTCTGTTAAAAAATATAAAAGTTAAAACAAAGACCATAGACCATATGTGAAAATCATCGAATTTCAAAGGTTTATATATATATGAAAACATACGTTTAATGATGTTAAATGATGGTCGACCATAAATAAAAAATAATTGAGGAAATTGCGATAACTCTTAAACTGATAAGGGATTACGTATCTGGACCATTACAGAATTCGTCATTCGGTACAGTTGTCACGAAATAAGTCACGAGTTCCATGTGCTATATTGAATACAAAACACTAAAACAAACAAATAACGATTAGATCACTTGTGTAACCACTTCCACGACTCTATGTAACATTTCTAAACATTATTAAATGCAACTTTAAGCCGGGAAACTGAAACAGAAAATGTGAAAAAAGACCAAAGCCGATAGTATTGACCAAAGAAACCCACCTCATAAAAATAATCATATGCAAATGCAATACAAATCTTGGATTATTTGACCACTTCAAAAAGTCAGCTCTCTCCTTCAAGAGGTTGCCTTTTAACTACAAACAAAACACAAAGACCAACTCCTTCTATATATCATTCCTCTTAATACGACAATCCATAACTTTCTCACCTTAGAAACAAAGAACAAAAATGGGCAAATCTCTAATCAATTCTTGTTTTCCAATAATCCGTAGACGCCAAGCAATCGTGATCACGCTTGTTTTCTTTGATCATGGATCAACCAAAACCCTATGTGGTTCCAAGAAACATGTTGCTGGAGAAATCATGTTTGAGTTTCCTGATCAAATCGTGAGCCACGCAGATTCTTTCTTCATAGGTCGTCCGATTCAAGCTCTAGCCATGGAGGACCATCTAATCCCAGGTCAAACCTATTTTGTCTTACCTATCGAACGTTTCGCTTACCGAATCTTAACCACTTCGTGTCTCTCGATGTTCCACTCTAATCTTGAAAATGTTCGGTCTAATAACAATCCGCCGTTGAATTTCACTGCACCGTCGAGTCCACCACCGTTTGAGTATTCTAAAGGACCAAACGGGAAGATTCTGATCAAAGTTTGTCCGGAATTTATCATTAGTCTTATATGTAAGAACAGAAACAAGAGCGTAGAACAAGTAATAAGTTGTGTTGAAATCAATGAGATTTGTAATTCTCCTGAGTTAAAGAAGCAATATGATCAGCTCGTTGGAACGAGAGAGCACTTATGGTCGCCAAAGTTGCAGACGATCTCCGAGCATGAGATTAGGGTTTCTCCAATTTTAAGATTATTGGGACTTAGTCGGATGTAAGAAGGAGTGAAGATTAAGCTATGATGAAAACAATTCTTATTTCTTCTTTTGTGTGAATTTGTTGTGAACAAGAAATGTAAAAAAAAATATATGGTTGATATTGTTTGGTTACAATTTAGTCATGCATGAACAAGTTGACAAAGTGCATGAGTATTTCTACAAAGTAATATATGAATATGTTTGGTGCTACGTATGGTATATGGTTCGTCCTTGACAATTCAACTGATCGCATGTCAATTTTTTTTTTTTTTATCGCAAGTCAATTTATTGTAGCTTTCATGATTTATTTGGTTTTTGTTTAATGCTCTTCGAAAATAGTAGACATATATATATTTGAGACATTTGATTTTCACAATTTTATTTAGAAACGTTAAAAACCCATGCAATCATATATATGACCAACGAGACATGTCAGTACGTAACATTTGTACAAATATTATTTTACTCCAATGTATATTTCATTCTTATATGATTTAATATTGGAATTAATGTTGATGAAGAAAGCTTAGTTTTACGCCCACCGTGACACTGAGTTCTCGTAAGCTTAGTTTCTTGTTCTCTACTCTAATTGTCTTGTTTTTTTTGTTTTTTCTAATTGTCTTGATCTCTTATAATTAGATTGTATTATGTTTACGGAGCAATTAAAGTTTTTCGCTAAGTTAGGTTTGAAATTAGAACATGAATCATGTTTTGGTTTTATGCTTTTTTTTTATTTTTAAGATATGGTTATCTATCTTGTTGGTGGATTATACACATTAATTATCACTAATGAATAGAAGAGTGGTTAGGCACGGAATGGTTCTAGGTCGCGTAAATGCGTAGGAGTGTGGTACATTTATCGAACCTCTGATTTTTGTAAGCTATGCATACTAAACTATCCAGAAAATGGCGTGGATATTACCTTCAATAAATGGTGTAGATCTTTGGTAGGAAAAATGGATCTTGGTCTATTACTAGCCAATTTTTTACGTTTATTAGACCCAATAAGACATCATATTTTTTTGAATTCAAACATATACCACTTATATTTGACTGTATTACCGAAGATACATATTGTGATAATCCATCTCAATCATTTAAATCAAACATTTTGGAGCACAATTCTGAAAGATTGGACGATAACGTGAGAATTTACAAGCTTGTCTAGCTATTGCAACCGCATTCATTTATTATCATTTTTATCAATTTAATATTCTCTATATAAAACCTTAAGAGTATGAAGATTCTCGTATTTTCGTAGCAAATACATCCTACATTTTCGTATTTCTAAAGTATTTTCGTAGCAAATACACTTATGATGACACTCGTACACCATGACTTTGGGTCCGATTGGTGACTCCATTTGAAACGAGCGGTTGAAAGTTTTTGAGCAGTTGAATAGTGGATCGTTTGAAATAAGGCGGTTAGAATCAGCGGTTAGACAAAGCGGTTGTATACTAGTGAAGAATTCAAATATAAATTTGATTGGTAGTACTGTAGCAGTTGAATAGTAAAATTAAAAATTTTAAATGATTTTTTTTCAACCATTTTTTAAAATGATTTTAAAATATAATGCTGAAAATTTTTTTAAATTAATAATATAAATTATAAGTAAATATATATTACAATTATTCACTTTGAAAACATTAAGTAACTAGCATATACACAATTTTATAAAATATCCGAATGAGTTCTAAACTTCTACAAAACGAAAAACCAAACCCCAAACTGAACCACACCAAAAATTGAACGGGTACCTGAAATACCTGAAACGTAAATTAATCTAAAAAATACTTAGATTTAAAATCTGATATATTCATATAGTTTAGTCATTTTTTATATTTTGCGGTCAATTTAGGTATTTTGGATATATTAGATAAAAATAACCAATTTAACTAGCTATAAATTTTTTAAAAATTTATTGGATAATTCGAGTTCAAAATCATTAAATCGAACTAAATGCAAATAACCAACGGTAATTATGAGTATGAATATTTTGGGTAATCGAAATCGAACCAAAATTTCTAAATACTAAAATAGATAATATATTCCTAAAACCGATAACCCCGACCCGAAATCTGAATGGTTACCCGAATATCTATGTCTAGTTCAAACGATATTTTTATCAATCGTCCGTTTGTAACTGTGTTTTGCAAACGACCGTTTTAACCATCCATTTCAAATGACAAACGGGTGGTTGAAAAGTACCTTACTTTTAAAGGAGGTTACCAATCAAACCCATAAAATAGTCTCTATCTCCAAACGCATACTCGACTTTGTTTGGTGTGATATTAAACCAAAAACCAAACCGTTGTCATATGTATAGTAAACCGATGAATTTCATCGAACCGGTCAATTTGGATTCCAGTCATTAATTACACTAAAAAGGGGAAAAATTAGGCGCGTGGGGTCGACGCATGTCGGAGGGAAGTGAGACAACACGGCAGAGTCCGGCGATTAGGCAAAGAAGCATTGGTCTTTGTCTCAACGCCTCCATTATTGGTTTTTCCTTTTGGTTTTTCCAAACATTTTCTTCTCTCGAGCCCCGTGCCTCCCTTTACTTTGTCATAAATCTACTGCTACATGCTTTTCTTTATTTAGTTTTCTTGTTATTATTTTGAGAATATATATGTTACACTTGCTTTCAATTCCGTTAAAAATCCTTGTAATTTTCTTTGTTTTTATTTTCCTTTGAAAATGTTATCACCTATATGCGGAAAGCGGAATAGCTTTTTTTTGGACAATCTCGTAATCAAGAGTTAATTTCATGTTCTAAAAACATGATAATTTTTTTTAGCTTTTACAGAATTTTATTTTAAAACTTCAGTGATAACAAGCAGAATGGATGTCGTCTCAATATTTGATGTAGAATGATAGATCAAGTGATTATAATCAACCAATTAAGAGAACCATCGACTAAGTCCAAACACAAGAATTGTCCCTAGGATAAAATATTCAAATTCGCCTATTTCACGTAATGAGTCATTAGTAATGACAAGTGAAATATTCGGGAAACAATTTACTTAATGATAAATTCGAAAACTAACACCATACTGTTCAATTTTATATCATTTCAGTCGGGGGGAAAAAGTCTTAGAAAGGTATCAAGCAAGCACACAAAAGCATCGCTTATTAAACGAAGTGGGTTTTGGCTTTGAAAAAAACACATGTGGGTTTACGTAATTTTAGCGGAAAGATCAAACGGGCTCAAAATACCTCAAAAGAAAATCAATGATTCGACGGCCGCAAAGCATGGGGAGGAGCCGGCGAACATTTTTATTGAAAGGGTTCTTTCTTTCACGTGCATTACCCAACCCAATTATTCTCCTTTCAAGCTTTTATATAAATAAGAGTATAAAACCTACTTTCTTTCTTAATTGCCACTAAATCTGAATGATTTTGGTAAAATGAATTATATTATGAGATCTCTTCTAGTCCATTCGCTAAAAATGTGAATATTAAAAAACTATTTTTCTTCTAAAAAATACCATTTTATATATATAATAAAAATCATTTAACCAATAAAAAAAATAACTACAAAATGGTATTGGTCACACACAATAGTCAATAACGTTAAAAAGTACATAGAATTATCAAAACAACTTATATTTTGTCCAACGCCCCGACCGGCGTCGACCTATCGGATGCAGGATAAATCTTCATCCCCTCGAGAGAAATCATCATCTCTCAATAACATACATGGGAAATTCTCATCCCTTCAAGAGAAATCCTCATCTCCCAATGGCCTCACGTCCACTCTCGGTCTGTTGGCCCACCCCTATCCGACTGTCCGTGCGTCAGTCCGGGAGGCTAAAAAGACTTGTTTACTGTCCCTGCAAATCACCACGTGATCTTTCCCCGTGTTTTGTCCTCACAAAAACGGTACTAGAAATGACTTTCCAGTAGGTCATCCATCTTTAAATTGTTCCAGTCCAAACACGCTTAACTCTGGAGTTCTCTCTGGATGTGTGACAGAAAAGATAAGTGCACTTTGGTAATTCTCTTAAACCTCTCCGCATGCACCACATATTTTCAGAAATCGGGATGTTACAATCACCGCTACTAACTGATCGCAACGTCCTCGTTGCGTACCATGATCGTTACCCTCGATAGTGTGACTCACACACACGTCAGGGTTCTCGCTTATACCACTTGTAATGCCCTGACCGCCGTCGAGCTATCGGTATACAGGGGAAATCTTTATCCCCTCGAGAGAAATCCTCATCTCTCAATAACATACATGGGAAATCCTCATCCCTTTAGGAGAAATCCTCATCTCCCAATGAGCCTCACGTCCACTCTCGGCCCGTGGGTCCATCCTTATCTGACGGTCGGTGCGTTAGTCCAGTAGACTAGAAAGACTTGTTTACTGACCCTGCAAATTACTACGTGATTTTTTCCCGTGTTTTGTCCTCATTCACATGGTACTAGAAATGACTTCCCAGTGGGTCACCCATTCTTAAATTGTTCCAGTCCAAGCACGCTTAACTCTGGAGTTCTCTCTGGATGTGTGACGGAAAAGATAACGGAAAAGATAAATGCACTTTGGTGATATAAGTAACCAAATCCATTCTCTTAAACCTTTTCGTATACACCACATATTTCTAGAAATCGGGATATTACATTTTGAAACGGAAAAGATATTATTTAAGTTTATATATACAATAGAAAGATGTGACGAGGAAAACATCGCAATAAGGAAACTACCGTATCTAGTAATATTTGAGAAGATTTATGTTGTGTGTATATTATTCATTCGTGAGTGAACTAATATTGTCAAATAATAATGTTCGCATCGACAAGCTCATAGAGAAGTGAGGGTACCCAACTTAAGTTGTCATTTCAATTCCACTGGCCTAGTGGATGGACGAGAGCACCACATGCCTTTTCTCTTCTCATTTTGGAAGTTCATGCCTTAATTTAGTTTTTTTTGTTGAGATTAATTTTTCGCATAAAGATTAATACTTCTTTCGTATCATTTTAAATAATTTTTAAGGTTTTTACACATAAATTAAAAATTTATTTAATTTTTTATTTTTCAACATAAAACCACCAATTTCAATATAATTTAACCAATAGAAAATTAATCTACAGAATTTAAAGAGTCAAAAACAATAAAAACATAATTAATTTTATTTTAAAAATTTAATATATTATCTAATTTAAAATAAAAATATTTTTTAAAGAATCATTTAATATGATACGGAAAAAGGAAGTAATTGTTATGATTTCCAGTCCGTTATGATTTCCAGTCCATCAAGCGTTCAAATATGTAAGCATGTATCTACATATAAATACATGTTTTAAATAGAGACGGACCGTACCGTTATGCATCGATAAGTAACAAAATCTAAATATGTATCTATATTTGTTATTATTTAAACTGTTCACACATATTCCATCATATACTGTACTGTCATCATTTGAAACGAATCTATAAATAAATTTCCTACAAAAAATAACTGATACAGTCAGTTTTAATGCTAAAAGATTGTAATTCGTAAACAAACTTCGTACACAACTTCAATTTATTCCTTACATATGCAAGAAGTTAGAATTAACTTTAAGAGCATTATTATGGACAAATATATTAAAATATGGTGGAAAATTTTAAAATACCACGAAATAAAACAAAATATCGACACAAAATACTTCGAAACGAAATTTTAAATTATACTATTATACTCTCTCTGTCCATAGGTAAAGGTGGGCACTGGGCAGGGTTAATATCTCTTGATGAGTCGGTGATATTACCAAAAATGAAAAAAAAAGCGTGTGTGTGGTGGTATTAATACCGAACCATGGACCTAAAAGAGTTAAACCGGTGTAGCCGGTTCGTACGCGCAAGTGGAGACACGCGCACGAGCGCATGGTGGTGAACTTTGTCATTTGATAAAAAAATATATTTTAAAACACAAACTCGAAGCTAAAATCCAAAAGCAAAGGAGAAGAAGGTATCATGTGCCATTTTCTTTGAGCTATTATTATAATAAAACACAAAATAAGTAAATAATATATAGAAACAATATTCACTTTCCTCTATCTTTCTGCAGTTGTCCATGATATGATTATTAGAGAGAGACAGGAACAAGAAGAAACTATTTAGAAGAAGAATACAAAAAATACACTAGTATTAATCTCTTATTTTCCAAATAAGATCCAGAAGAAACCCCAATATCAGATAGAACCAAGAAAAATCAGATAGAACCAAGAAAAAAAAAAACATCAGATTTTTAGAGAGAGAAAGTACCAAAGGGTCAGATTTTTTTTTTTTTAGAGAAAGACGAAGATTAAGATTGTTGCAGTGTTTTAGAACAAAAAAAAAAAAAAAGATTGTTGCAGTGTTCTTTTCTCCTCTCTGTGAGCAGAGAAATAAAGTCAAATAGTGACAGTAGATTTCGAAGAATCTATTCGGAGTTATTGTCATTTTTGGTTATATTAGCAAAGATTTGTGTAGATTTATGGGTTATGCACATTGGAGTTGTGTGCTTGTGTTCACTTAGAGAGAGAATTTTTTTTATTTTTTTTATTATAATTTGTGGGATTAGGGTTTTGGCTTAATCAGCTGTGGCTACAACGAGGAGGCATAATCTACCGACGTCGGATTCCGGTGCTTTCACCGACTGGGCGGCGACGACGACGACATCTTCCCGCGCCACAGAGGATCTATCTCTTGGTTTCAATGCTGGTCCCACCGTCGTTCACGGTGGTATAGGCTCAGCTTCCGTCGCCGCCGGTGTTCCTTCATGGCCTCCGGGATCTTCCCTCCGTTACGGTCTACAGCCGTCGGCGGCGGCGACGGAGATGGGTATGGTCGGTCTAAGAGACGTATTTCTTGTTGCGCCGGCGTATCACCACCACCACCACCAGAATATCGCCTCCGGAGTTATATCTGGATCCGATCAGATTAACAGTAATGCCGCGGCGGCCGCGGCGGCGCTTGGCGTCGGAGTGATTCCTCTCCTCACGGCTGCTCCGCCGCAGCAGCATAACGTGGAGGACACCGACATTAACTTCCTCGGCAACAGCCGGAGATGGCAGAACGACGACAACAACAACCAGACGCAGTATCTTCACTTCAAAAGCACTAACCAAACGACGGTCGGAACGAGTTCGAACAACTCGGGTGGGTCTGGCTCAGCTGCGTCGGGAACCGCCACGTGTCAAGACTGTGGGAACCAGGCGAAGAAAGAGTGTAAGCAGAGACGGTGCAGGACGTGTTGCAAGAGCCGTGGCTTTGATTGTTCGACTCACGTGAAGAGCACGTGGGTCTCTGCGGCTCGTCGGAGAGAGAGGCAGGTCTTGCCCACCACGAATCCAGCGGCTGGCTCGTCCCTCTCAACTTCCTCTGGGACCAAGAAGCCGAGGATCGTGGGGTCACAACAACAAGCCACTTCTCATACTTCAACTTCTAACACGCCTCCTCAAAGTTTCGATACAAGCTCTAGTCGCCAAGGTATTATTACATTTCATTTGTGTATAGTAATATCTACATGAATTCATGTATGTATATATGCATATAACACTAATAATAGCCCTTGTTAACGATTAATGTTAGGATGATCAATCAAGGTTTTGTTTCTTGGGTTTTTGGTTTATGAATGATAATGATAGTAACCAAAATAAATCTTAATTAGTTAGTACTAATCGGTTTGATATCAGTTTAGATCGGGTTTAATATAATATATAGCAATGATTTGGGATCAGTTTATCATTAAACACTCTTATCTACATCAAAACAATTGAATTAGTGATAAGTGAATGTTTGATAGTAATGTAATGATCACAATTATCTTGATTTGGTGAGAATGAATTATGTTTTATGTATGCAAGATGGAGGAGGGTCAAGGGAAGCATGGCCTAGTCAGATTAGGGCTGCGGCAGTGTTCAAGTGTGTGCGAGTGACGGCAGTGGAAGACGGGGATGCCGAGTACGCCTACCAAGCGGTGGTGAAAATCGGTGGCCATGTCTTTAAAGGTTTCTTGTATGATCAAGGGCTTGAACCTAAAGATGGTTTTCCAAAGATGTCAGATTTGCATCTAGGTGGTGGAGCTAATAATCATAACGGAGTCTCTGCCTCGCCGCCTATTCTCGATCCGCCAAATGTCTACGGTGGTGGTGGTGGTGGTGGCGGTGGGTTTTACGGTTAAACCAAATCAAAACAAAGTTTATTATTTGAAAGAAGAGATGTAATTTTCTTTGGTGCTTTTTTCTTTTACCAATGGGGTTGGATACAAACGAATAGTTCACTAACTCTATTGTATGAATTGTCCATGGGTGGACGAACTATACTTCTAATGCTGCGACAAATGTATTGGGAGATGTTTTTGGCACTTCCTTTCATTTATTTTGGCTTCGACCAGTATAATTATGCTAATTAGTTGATGGGAATCTTAGAAGAAAAATGTGGCATATCAGTTTGGCTTCATTTGCTTTTGCGTTTTGCTTTGCAAATATAATCAACTATCACTAAATATTAGTTTTCTAAAATGTGGACCTGTGTAGTAGAGATGTAGAGATGTACTATCACTTGTAAAGATAAAATGTTTTTAACGAAAATTAAAAAAAAAAACTCGTTATTCATTATTTCATTACTAATTACAAATTTACATAAAATTTATTCAGTTAGATTGTTTTTTAACTCCATCACTTTGCTAATTCCGTTATTTCTCCCACATTATCAAATACATCACTTAAATATTTTCGTTAATGAATGTTTTTTTTTTCCATTTTTCGGCCCAGATTATTATTGTACAGCTTATAGCTTTTGACTCTAGATTTGGATTTTCTTACAGTCCCTAAATCTAAATGCTATATCCTTTATATGCCTTTAATTCATGAGTTATCCCCATCCAATTTCTTAGGGTTTAAAAGCTGGTTTTGCTAACTGACTCACTGAGCCTATTTATGCACTTTTTAAGTGTCACTATTCTCACTGACTTGATTAAAATACATTAAGCAGGAGATTTTGTAATCTTGTGGCTTCCACCTAGGCATGTTCGATTCTTATTTTTCCTTTTATGGGATTATAACATACGACCTTTGAGTGATCCGGAGCAAAATTTTGTTTTCTCGAACCATATAATACATTTTTGAATATGTATAGGCGTTACAACATTTTTTTTTTTGAAATTTTATGCGTTACAACATAGTTCTATTGTCGTTTTTTTTTGAATTATCAAGAGGTTCTGAGCTGAATCCGTAATCCCCCACCGTGCTCGAAACCAGAATATGTAATATTAGTTTCTTTCCAAATGTAATTCGAACTAGCGACATATAGATTTTGGCTGAAATCTTTACCGGTAAAACTATTGGCTCTTGATCTATTGTCATTTTTTTCCTGGGTCTATTGTCATTTCACAAGAACATCTTTTACATTATATCCTTTTTACAAAAACAATTAGTATGTCTATATATATGTAATGTATACTTCATTCAAATATATTTAACAGTATTAAAAAGAAGCTTTCATTCATCTTTTTAAAAAAGATTCATTCAAATATGTTTCGAACCAAATTAATTGTATAGTCATATGGTTTTTTCCGGCATTGAACTCATATGTTTACGAATTGCTTTATGTAGAAATAAAGCTAAGAAGAAAAACATAAATATATAATAAATTCCTTCACACACTCCACCATAATAAAATAATAATAAATTCTACGTCGTAGGCTTTATAGGGTTTAGGCTTTTTGAACTTTTGAACGTTATATTCGCTTCTCCTCTCAAAAAAATGATATTTTGTACAGATGTTTATCTAGTAGATGTCTTTCGTTTGGTTACATAACTTGTATAATATATTGATGAGGATGTTTGTCAACCATCAGTGCATGATGAATCTGATAAAAACTGAACCAGATATCTTTGTAATGGTACCTGCAGACATATATGGTTTCTCGTTGGTGACTATATGGTGAACATCACTCCTTGTACAAAACATCACGCATTGGCGAGCCATACAAGTTTAGAGAATAGGAATAATTCAAGATATATATTGCTTAAACTTGCATGTGAAATCATTCACGTTTTCAACCAAAATATTTGCACAATAATTATGAAAAGGGATAATATAAACTACTAGTATAATTCATTTGCCAATTCAGCGAATATCATTTTTGTTTAGTTTTTTTTAGTGACAAAATCAAAGCATTGATCAGTTTAGTTTAGATAGTAGCAATAATGTACTTTGTTGCGGATTAAAAGAATTAACATCAGAAAACAAATGAAACAAGGTTCTTGAAACGATTGTAAGATATTTTAACTATTCTAGACTTCATCAACTGCGTGAAAATTAAAATATGCAGCATAACTTTTTGCCAACTCTGAAAACGTTTTAGACTTCATCAACAATTAACATAAAATTGTTCCTGTAATGTCATCTCTTTATTTACCACATTACTTATGGGACAAAAGTTTAAACCTCCAATGTTACAATGTCATACACAAAAAGTAATACACATTGTAACAGTGTTACAATGTCACAATTCACAGCCAAAAAGACCATGAGGAGCGTCTGCAAAGTGACACAAATGAGTATCTGCCGAAAGGTTTCCAAAATGATTTGCCAACTCTTAAAACGTTTTACAAATGATAATTTTTTTTTTTTTATATAAAACTCTGAAACTATCTGATGAAAGTGCAAAAAAACATGTGCAAAACAACGTGACCGTGAAGGACAAAATCCAAGTAAATAAATCAAGAGGTGCATGTATTTGCTAATTAAAGAGAGATTCCTTCCCCTTAGGACTAATCCAAAATTAGTAATTATAACTTTTACTTTCTTGAAATTTTCTAGTATAATCTAACTCAAGGAATGGTGCACTGCACAAATGTTAAAAAGTGGTATGGGGGCACCGAAAGATTAGAACTCTATATCTTATTCTTCTCGATAGATTTATATATATATATATATATATATTTTTTGGAAAAGCTTTTCCGTAGATTTAATTACGACAAAATACATATACTTCTGTATGCTATGCCTGTAAAGTAACTTATAATATTGCTAGATAACTCGGAGTTGGTCCGTATACAGACTCGAAAATGTATCGATTGTATTCAAACCAACATTTTGATCACACGAATTTGTCAGAAATCAGAATACTCAGAAGATGGAGATATAATAGTAGGATTTTTGTTTTGCATCGACATGAAAATGGTTTATGTAGTGTATTTGATATCCTGGAAACGTTTTGGAAAAATAGTGTCTATTTTTGGTTTTTCAAACAGGATAAAGATAGGTTTTTCGCAAAAACTGTCAATCCATTTTTGTGAGGGAGCGAGTACGTAAGGGTACCAAGTCCAGAGTTGGGGCCGACTCTTCGCGCTGTCTAAAAGGCGACGCGAGTTGCTTTGGTTGTCGTTTACACAAGTTGTCTAAATATGTCGTTCCATGTCCGGTTCATAGCATATGCAATCGAAGCTATCGCTAATGATCTCACAATTGTAAACGTCAATTTAGTTTAAGAAAAAAATTCATCAATAAAATGCTTCAGAGACTATAGTTTTAGAAGCTTTACTTAGCTTTTCAAGAAAAAAAAAAAATCATATATATAATTAGAAAGTTCTCTTTCTATTTTCTATTTAAGGTGTCCACATCATCACAAAAAAAAAACTAAATTAATAACTTAATTAACTCACACACTTTTGTATTATTACCTCTCGATAAATGATAACAATAACTCACAAACACTTAAAATCTATAAAAATAAAATATTTTAAATAAAACGTGAATATATATTCGATTTGACGAAATTCATTTTGTAACTATTTGTGAAATAGACAAATAGTAAAACAAATTATCCAAAAAATTCCAATCAAAAGAATACAATTTAATTGAATAATGAAAAATTTGTAAAATTTTTAAAGAAGACATTTTCCTCCTTTTAGACACACTTAAAAACTAACTATAATTTAATGAGATTTTAAACTACACATTTTAAGATAATCAAAATCAAAAATATGTTAGATTAATATTAACAAACATAATATATTATAAATATTTTACAATAGATGATTACATTATATGAGAAGAGAGAATTTAGTGCATGGCTTGATGACAAAAGACGAAATATGTGTGTGATGAATAAAAATGAGTTTAAAGACGAGATATTAGAAAGAGATTTTGATATGCACTACAACACAATCAGAAAAACCTCGAAAAGACAAGTAGGTATCTCTTAAGATTTTCTTACGCTTAAGTAATGGCAAAATTTAATATATGAAAATAAAATAAAAGAAATAGTTTCGTTTATTTTTTAATTAGTAGAAATAGTTTCGTTAAGAATTGAAAAATTAATCTGTCGTTCAATATGTTATACATTTATGTCACCAAAGAGAAGGTGAAAATAAATTAGATGCCAAGAGATGAACGAGTGCATTTTGGAATATGACGAAAAAATGATTGAAAAATTGTTTAAAGAAATTTTCACTAAAGGTGAGAAAGATATATGCACAAGATTAAAGTAAAATATTCTTTTGATCTCATTCACTATAAGATTGGGTCAATGATCAACATAAAAATCTCTAGAGATATTTTTTATGGGACCACAATAGGGAAGAACTGTTTTTGGTATAAAGATCGTGGGATGGTTGTCAATGCCGGTTTCTCTTTCTATTAGGTTTTCAATTAATTTCTATAACCACGTGGCACATAATTATTCATTGATTTTTCGAAAAAAACAAATTTACCATGAAAAATATATGTGTTCTGTATCACTTGCAAGCAAGTTTGTATTTATGTAAGTGTTCATATTATTTTTTTGTCAACCAAATGTTCATATTTCATATTGATTTTTTGGAGTTTAATTTAAAATTGAAATGGTTATATTATATTCAAATATCCATCTTACTAAAAATTCGAAAGTAAAATCTCGCGCAACGCACGAGGTATAACTCAGTGAAACTAGTTTAGATAACTTTTAAAGATTACATGGGATGGGAGATATTACTGACTGTTATGAATTTGAAACGAGTGAAAAAAGTTTTGTTATGGGATTACATGATGAGTGGTACTAGTACCTATGTTACAAGTATCAATGGCAACTTTGCTAGTTTGAACAAAATATCGCGAGGTCTATCACTTCCGGTAAAAATACTTGGGATAGAACCCAAAGGTTTTGAATGTAGAGAAAAATTGAGCAAACAATTGATCAGAAGGAAATATTTGAAATTAAATTTCTAGATTGGTTGGCTTTGAGGCTAAAGAAGGAAACAATGTTCTGTATCGAATCTGCTAAAAAATGATCAAAACTCTCGTTTGCAGCTTGAGATGTTCTTACTACCAGATTAGTTAAAATGCTTATATACCGATCTTATTAAGGCAAACCGAAGTCTTAAACCAAAACAAAATGAAGTACACTGGCTATACTAATATCTACAGTCGGTTTACGGTAAATCTACACACATAAGAATTGCATTTTATTTACATGACAATGCCTTGTGCAAGTTTAATTTTCTATCAAAATCTATCGATAACTTTACAGTTCAATCAAATTTGATCCGGTACATGTTTTGCTTTTTTCCTTGTCAGAGTTTATCAGATTTAAGACTGGGGAACTGAAACCAGTGACCAGTCAAATAAAACCTAAAGCTAAGTTGAACCAGCCCAACAAAAATTTGAACAAGTTTGTGGCTGTGGGTTTTGCAACCAAAGATGCTTCATCTAATTCGAATACATATGATTCCAAGACTAACAACTACTAGTCTAGATAACAAAGCAACAGTTCCACAATACAAAAGCTCACCTGTAAATCACAGAGAGAGAACATTTAAGATGATGCTGATAACGATGAAGATGTCTGAAAAGTCAGGTCACACTGGTATTTTCAAGTTCCATTTGTGCAACAGTCGTGTTGATAGCATCTATAATCTCCAACTTCCCTGCACCAATAGCTTCATCCATTGGAGACCGCTCGTACCTACAAATTTTCAAGCTTTTTAATGGTTCAGGTTAGTTCATCCTATAGATTGAGCAAAAGATAATTATTCAAGAGACAAACCGATTCATAAGACTTAAACTGGCTCCTGCCAAGATCAATCTCTTCACCACCTGTAAGTAGCTTTCCAGTTACTTAAATCAGAAACAAACATTTTTCAAGCACGGACATAGATGAGCGATGATTACCTCAATATGGCCATTCAAGCATGCCCAATGTAGAGGAGCATTGTTCTCATCGTTAAGAGCATTTATATCCTACTCACCGAAAAACAAACAAAACCTCAATCTCTCTTGTTATTCATGTTTAATCGATAGAAATTAGCACGAGACTGTTCTTGTTTTCTTACCACTCCTTCACTGACAAGGTACTCCACTATAGTCATATGCCCATTCGCTGCAGCCATATGAAGCGCTACGAAGACAACGAAACATATGATCCAAGAATTAAACCATATATTTCAAACTTTCTGAATTGAGCATCCTAATATGTACAGAACGCAGCAAGAACACCAACACATAACCCAGAAAATTAACCATTTTTGCATCATTTGTTCCAAATTTAACATTGTATCTATACAAGTAACTTAGTGGCCTACTCATTCCAAGAATCTGAAGCTATTAAACCGAAAAAAGAAAAAAACCCAACTTTTGAAAAAGACAGAGAATGTAAAAAAAAACCTGTTCGGCCTTGTGAATCACGAGAGTTAAGAGAGACACCATGAGAAGCCAAGCTTTTGAGATCATCAATGTCATCGTATCTAGCAGCCTGTCATTTATAAACCCAATCATTATTCTATAAACACAAAATAGCTTGACGCAATCAACGAATCACTCAGAGCAATCTAAAATTGATACAAGTAAAACCCGAAAAAGAATCGATTGGAGAAGCAGGAGGGATTAAGGGGACGGAGACAGACCTCGAGCAAGTCCTCGAATTTCTCTGCTTCTTCTACGATCGTTTCCGCTCCCATTCTCCACCGGACAATACTAATTTCAATCTGAGGGTTTCAATCAGGTTTCTAGTCTGGTTTTATTGTTCTGTATATTTTTAGGTTTTTATTTTCTCGAGTATCATTAAAAAATAGTGATAATTTTGTCAATAGTCTTTTTTTTTTTTTTTTTTTTTTTTTTTTTTCATCTGAAAACATATCATATATTGATCAACCCACAACCTCCAACCTATCATTACAACACAACATGTGCTAATCGACCAGGCATTACTCACAAAACATGAAGCCAAATGGTCCAAAGACCAGACCAACAAGCGGTCCAATATATCTAGAAAAGTGATCTCTATCCAAACAGAGAATCTTATACACAAAAAATGAGTAATACCAAAACAGGTGACTAACCACTCTCATCTTCAAACACTTGATGGAGCCAAAAAGGATAACCCACGGAAACATACGAATGAATCCGGTGATCCTTAGTGACACTCCTAGCAATGAGACTTGCCCCTCTATTAGCTTCCTTAGACTCCACTATTATCTTCCGAGAGCCAATTCTTTCCAAACCATGCAACAACTCCTCCGACTGATAGGCAAAGGAAGGCCAAGCCTTCGGTCTTGTGGCAGCTCCCACTAGTTCCAGACATTCAGAGGCAAAAATAACATTGTTTACCTTGTGAAATCCCATGCATTCAACTGCCCATAAGAACACTTTGAGTTTAGCATCCTCAGAGAACCGTTCACCAGTAAAACATCTTCTATTGTGAAGTAACACCTTCCCATTATCATCTCGCAACACCCAAGCAGCTCCCATTAATTGGTTTTTTTTTTAATATTGAGAACCCTACGTTGCATTTCACCCACTTATCTGGAGGCTTTGACCATTTTTTTAGAGAGACTACACTCTCTTCCTCCACAATAAGTGCTTCTCTTCCCGCTATACTCCGTGCCTCACTCCACTGATCTCTTTCCTCACCTGCTTTGAGAACAATATCTAAGACTAAAAAAATTTTACTCTCAAACAACCAACTGTTCCTATTCTTTCAAATGTGCCAGATCAGCCATGGGATAAGGCGTCTAGTAACAAGGGGAATTGAGCTGTTTTTGTAAGACTTTAATAGAAATGAGAAGTTCGGAAATATGGCCTGGCTATCAAAACCATGTTCATGACAAGGCATATCAGACAAAACCTAAACCTGTCTTGTCAATAGTCAATAGAAGACAATTTTTTTTTTTTAATTAATTTTGTAAGTTTCTGTAAAATAATTATTTTAATTTGCCGACAAAAAAAAAATTTTTACTTCAAGCGAATGTACCTCATTTTATGAAGAGCAATTGAGCTCAATAATCATAAAGTTTTTTATAATTCACTAAACATCAATTTTCTAACATCTAATAGATATGGTATATCCACATGATGCACTTTCGGTTAGATTTTAAATTATATATATTTTTTGATTATTCACCAAATTTACTATTTATGAATTGAACATAAGTTATAAATATATATATTTTAACGTAAAAATAAAACAATTATATACATATACTCGTACTGTAAAAATCTATAATTATATGATCATGACTATTTTTCATGAATTTTGTTGCAATGTGGAAATGAAAACAAATTATGAATTCCATATTTTAGCATGGTCTTAAAAATCTACTACATAAATAAATAAATAAATCATTAAAAAAAACACATATCGTTAAGCACCGCTAGGTTTTTTTTGTTTTGCTTTGTTTTTGGTCGCATCTGAGCAGCACCGCATAATTTTTTCTGGTGAACAAGTCGTAATAATTTAAAGGTCTTGTCTTGTGTGGACCTCTTTCCACACCTCCTCCTCGGGCGTTTTCCTGTGGAGGATTCCGATTCCTCTCCTCTTCTCCTGTTTAGGTGTCCGAACCATTCTCATACCCACTTTCCTCTATCTCTCTCTCTGAACTCGACTGTCGTTCTTCAGATTACTGGATTAGGGTTTTCCTCTGCTTGCGGAATAGATCTGAAAGGACCAACCTTTGTTTATTTTATCACCTGATCTTTGGTTTTCAGATTCCGGGGATCGGATCTTTTTATTTATTTGTTTCTTTCGCCGCCATGAGTTCCTCGATCCAGATCGTTGATGAAAAGCAAGTTGAAGCTCTTAAAGATCAGGTTTTGTTTTCGTCTTGTCCTCATTGATTGATTGATTAATTCGTTTTACAAAAGGGAAGATCGAGTTTCCGGGTTGCTTTGTAATTGATTCGTCAAGCTTTATCTATTGAATTCGATGTGCTTCTGCGTTTTCCTTTCTGGATATATGATCTGGAAATGTTGTTTAAGAAGAAGAATTTAGGGTACTCGTGAATTGTAATTTTTTGGATATCTTTGACTTGACCATTCGTTTTAAGCCTAATACTGTTACGTGGGTTCGTTTGAAATTCAAAAATTTGGGAACTTTGGCCGGATTTACGGCTTCTTTCGTGTGGAGTGTTTGCTGTTTGATGAATTTCTTTATAATCGATCTGTCCTTATACTTCGTTAACGAGGTTGATTAAAAGATGGAGTTTTTTAATGCGTTTAGGGTGTGAAAAAGTCTGAAGATTTTGACAGTGAGCTCAGTTTCGGGAACCATGGTGGTTGCTGTGCAATATGTTTGGATACAATACCTCTTCAAGAAACAGCTATGGTCAAAGGCTGTGAACATGCTTACTGGTATGTCTGATTGATTCTTGGTTAGTCCAAAGCATTTACTTTGCTAATAGTGTATTGATGCTGATTTGGTTCTTACCGATTCATGATATTCGTATCAATGTTTAGTCTGATACTGAGCAAGTTTGCGTTTGTGGTTTATGCCATTGGTTTTGTGAGATCAGTTTTAGTCAATCTTTCAGTTTCTTTAGTGATGGAGTTTGGTTTAGGAGAAAGTAAGTTTGATTAGAAATGAAATAGGACAAAGACTGACATTCTCTATTTGTTGTTCAAGAGGAATGATTCATTTCTATCTATATATAGTGTGACGTGCATACTCCGTTGGGCAAGTTACAAAGAGAAGCATACCTGTCCACAATGTAACCATCCATTTGATTTCCTCAATGTCCACCGCACTCTTGACGGAAGGTAAATTTTTCCATTTTTTATTTACTTTTGGCTGCATTGTTAACTCCATTTACTTGACTGGCTCTTGATGTGGCCTTCTTGCTCAACTGTACTCTTGGCTTACATCATTGTCTTTGCTTTTTCCTTTCTTATGAATTGTGGCTGTTATATTTCACTGCAGCGTGGAAGATTTCATGTTCGAGGAGAGCGTATGCCTCCTCCTGAGAGCATCCTGGTTTGTTCCACTGGAAGCAGTGGATCGTTTTTCTTGCGAAGAGAACTACGATTTTGTCATTCCACCTGAGTATGAGGAGGAAGAAGACGATGAGGAACTTGAGGAGTTTTATATGCACGGAGCAGGTCCTCGTTTGGCAAACAGGAGGTGGGGTGACAACGGTTTTGTCAGAGCAGGCCGTCAAGAAGCAAGGCCGGTCCAACCTAAGAACCGAGGTGGCCAAGCTTCCGGCTCTTCCTCCTCGAGTGAGCCAAAGGAAAAGACTAGCAGTGCCTTAACAGGAAGGCGTGCGAAGAGGGCAATGAAGCGTGAAGCTGCAAACAAAGCTGCTGAAGCAGTAGCAGCCGCGAAGCACGATGCTCATTTGGTTAGGTTGGGAAGGAAGTGAATGTGGTTGTATCTCTGTAAATTAAAATCAACCCTCCAACCCCCGAAATCCACCTGACTTCCATACTTGAGAATCTGTACAGAAGTAGTATCTAATAATGGTCAAACGACAGAAGCATATTGAACCTTTGTCGTCGAAGTTCCTTTACCGGATTTGAATCATTTTAATCTTCTTTTACTTGAGCACTGGTTTGATGAGTGAGAGATACTGTGGCTTACGATCTGATTATTTTCTCCATATGAAGTGAGGCTTTTAAGTGGTTATGGTAATGATGAATGATGCAGAGTGGGTTTTGGTAGGGTATGCAATTGACTTTGGGCAATTTGGGTGGTGTAGGCTGCAATGTCAAGCAAAATCAAGTCTGCACATATAAAAAGATATTTTTATATCCACGTTGATGCACAAAACTAGACATCTCAATCCCTTACCTACCCCATTAAGACCATGGGAATCATTAGTCCATGTCAACTTTGTTGACCAAAATGTATTCTTGTTCATCGACGTTAGCAACTGAAATGGCTTTGATGAGAGCTCGTTTGATCAAATTCCTCTTAGAGTGAAATGTGTGTGGTTACAATCATCAGATGACGTCACGATTTGTATTTTTTTCCATCTCAGTCTTGATAATCATCATGTTTGTCATCATAACGTTCTTTTTATAATCTTGTTGAAATTCTCTCTATGTTTTTCTTCCATTGATTCTCATATCTCACCTAACCCTATTACTCTCTTCCATTCAAAGCTCCTAAATTTCCTCAAAGCAAAAGCTCTTCTTGCTTCACCAACACTTCTCTCTCTCTTTCGCATGACTTTCCTTTGAGGTCATGCTACTGTTCAGCTTTAAGCCTCATTTTAAACGTTAACTCATCATCTATAACTTTTTTTTTCTTTCTGTTCTTGTAAGAAACAAACAAAGAAAAGTAATTTCTTTGATCGTCTCTCTCTTTTTTTTTTTTATCTCTATGGAATCTCTAAAACAAGCTTCTTCTTCTTCTTCTGGTTTCTGTTACCATCAAGGCTTCTCAGGCCTTCTACAAGTTTATGTTCACAACGCAAGAAACATTCACAACATCTGTATCTACGATAATCAAGACGTATACGCTAAATTCTCTCTCACTTACAATCCAGACGACGCAATCTCCACCAGAATCATCCACCGAGCTGGCAAAAACCCTGAATTCAACGAAAAGCTTATGATCCACGTAACTCAAATCGATGTTGCAGTGCTCAAATGTGAGATCTGGATGATGAGTAGAGCTAGACATTACATGGAAGATCAACTTCTTGGTTTTGCTCTTGTCCCAATTTCAGACATCATAGGTCAAGACAGTGTCACACAAGATTACTGTCTTTCTTCTACTGATCTCTTCCATTCACCTGCTGGTACCGTGAAGCTCACGCTTTCTATTGTTAACCCTTCTCTTGTTGCTACTTCTTCATCAAACCCTAAGATCAACACTTCGATTTCTTCCGAGGTTGTGTTGCTTGACCCTCAAGTCTCTGAAACAGTGGATTACACGAGGATTGAGTTTCCTGACATTAACGTGGTTAACGAGAACAAACAAATGGTTACAGAGTATTTTAATGGATTGAATCTCAGAACAGGAACCGCTTCTTTTCTCTGTCTCGGCTCTACGCATTTGCAAGAAACGGAGGATGTCACAATGGTGTGCTTGGAAGATAAAGAGGTTTATGGGAATGGAAGTTTTATGGCTTCTTCTTCAACAACAACAAGCTTAAGCGACGACAAGTACACAGCAGATTCAGAAGAGAAAGAGAATCAAGAGATCACAGAGGTAATAAGAAGAAGTGAAGAAGAGGAAGAAGAAGAAGAGAAGAAGATGAATGTGGAAACAGAGGAAACGTCGATGCAGAAACAAATAGCTGAGATGTATATGAGAAGTATGCAACAGTTTACTGAGTCTTTGGCAAAGATGAAGCTTCCTATGGATCACAACAACAACAAGAACAATAACAACACTGAATCTCAGATGCAGAATCGGAATAATAATAATCGTAATAATAATAATAATGGCACTAACAAAAGTGCAATGGAGAAGAAAAAAGAAGGGTCTCGAGTATTTTACGGTAGCAGAGCTTTCTTTTAATGATACCAAAAACTTATTGCAAATAAGTTTTTTAATAACATTTTAGCTTCTTTGGTTATTCGATCTCTCTATGTTTTTTATTCACATATATGACCAGTTTTAAAAGTTTTAGTGATTTACTATTTTACTCCACGGGCACGGGATTCTCTTATTTGGAAATAAATTTTGATTTTAAAATTTTGATCAAGACAAATTGCCTTTTATTTACCTTTTATCAAAAAAAAAAAAAAAAGACAAATTGCCTAATAGTTTGTGTGAAGACCCCATGTGATATTCGGATTGCCTAATAGATTGGTATGCGATCTTTCGGAGTACTTGAAGGGGTTTTGTGGAAGACCCCATGTGGAAAAAAGAACTATAGAGTCGCTCAAGTTATAATTGCAAGCTCTCTCTCTCTCATCAATAATCGTCAATAAGTGGTGGCCGCTTCTTCCTCAATTTCGCAATTATGCTGTACTTAACTCATTGCCATAGATCGTAATCATCAATCATGAATTAAGATGGTATTCGATGGAGATCAACATAGTTGACTATAATCGAAAATCAGAATAGGTATTTATGATTCGAAAATAGTTAACTACTTAGCTGCCTATGGTTTGAAAATAGTTAACTATTTAATTTACTAGCTATGGTTAAAAAAATAGCGAACTATGGAACAACATCACTATAATCACTATGGTTACAAAATAGTTAACTACTTGCTGCCTATGGTTCGAAAATAGTTAACAGTTAACTATTTACTGGTAATGGTTCAAAAATAGTTAACTATTTACAGCCATGGTTCGAAAATAATGAACTATGAAGCGACATCACTATAGTTCTAAAATGATTAAATACTTGCTGCCTATGGTTCGCAAAAAAAAGAACTATTTACTGGCCGTGGTCCAAAAATAATAAACTATGAAGCGACATAACTATGATTATAAAATAGTTAACTATTTGCTCGTTCGGTAGTTACAATATCATGTTATGGTAGTAAACACCTATGATTAATGAACAAGATATATAGTGTATTAAAGTACAAAGATTTTTTTTCTTAATACTTTCCTTATCCGATTATTATTTTATTTATTTTCTTTGAAATTTTTTTGCAAATTTAATAGGACAATTTCGTCCGAAATTCTTATCTTTTTGTTAGTCACCTAATTTTTTTTAACCCTATGTTACTCTTTTAATTATGTTCCACAAAAATAATATTAAAACAAAATTGTGACGTATGAGGGAAATATTGATAGTGGAATGAAAATCCATGATTTGTAACTAGATTTTCATAGTCAAAATTATAGTTAAGTTTTGAAAAATATTTATCTATGAAGCCAAATAAAAAGAAACAAAAGAATATTATGAAAAGATCGTCATTACATTTTTGGGCTGTATATTTTCTTTTGAAGTGAAACATTTTGGCAATTCAAAACATTGTGGAAAATATTGATAGTGGAATGGAAAATCCATGACTTGTAACTAGATTTTCAAAGTGAAAATTACAGTGAAAACATGAAAATATATTTTTATGTTAAGCCAAATAAAAAGAAACAAAAAAAAATTATGAAAAGATCGTCATTACAATTTTGGACCGTATATTTTTTTTAAGTGAAACATGTTGGCAACTAAACATTGTGGGAAATTTTTCTTAAAAAAAAACATGGTGGGAAATATTGATAGTGGAATGGAAAATCCATGATTTGTATCTAGATTTTCAAAGTCAAAATTACAGTTAAATTTTGAAAATATATTTATTCTGTTAAGCCAAATAAAAAGAAACAAAAGAATATTATGAATAGATCGTCATTACCATTTTGGGCCGTATATTCGTTTTTGGAGTGAAACATGTTAGCAACTCAAAACATTGTGTGGTGTGGTCCAGTCCAGTCATATGCATTTCTGCCACAGAAATTAAAACTGATAATGCCACATGCATAAGAACAGTCTAAATTTTGGATTTTGCAGATTTCATTCCTAATTTACAATTAACAAAATTTCTGGCCTAGAATCATAGTCTCCCGTTCCGAAACCATCCGTTGATGATACTATTTGGACGTAGATCATCTCTCCTAATCATACATAAAAACTAAACATGTAAATTAAACATCTTTTTAAAAGACCAAACCAACATTAAAATACTAGCAAATCAGGACAACAAGTAAATGAGTAGAAAAAAATAAAATAAACACAGAGAAATAAGATAGACAATTAGGACAACAAGCAAATGAATAAAAAGACAGAACTAATAGAGACAAAGTAGGGTGAGTGATCATCACGAATTCTAGGCATGGTCGGGTGAGCATAGATGATAGAACAACTGACATATTTCAGGAGAAAAACATCAAAAACAGTTTTAAATCCTTTGATTCTCATAATCAGCTGGTCGATCACAGATAAATTGCGAGCACAAACTGCAATCACTTATCAAATTCCTCAACGATCTCTATGTAAGAAACTCAAAATACAGCTTTAAGCTTTGTAAAGAGGTTCTTTTATTAATCCATTTTCCTTGTGTATTACAACCGTAGCTCTAGAGTATTTATACATCCAATTAAGCTTAGGGTTTCTCTCGTTACCTCTGACACTTGTCAGCATCTTGATCGTAGTCCTCTAAAGGACCAAATCTGTTGAAAGTCTTGATTTGACCCTCCGTACGATGATCTGGCGAAGTCACCTTCCTCTGCAACGGCATTGTGAGCTGGTGAAGAAGATAACTCTTCTGTCTTCTTTGGTTCAGATAAGCTAATCTTCGTGGACTTGTGTTGTGTTTTAAGGTCCACCAGCTTAACTCCATCTGACCCATTACCTTTAGGCAAATACTCTGTTTGATTCAGAGGCTTTATCGTAAGACTCCCCCTCAAACTTGGTGTAGAGGGCTCATGGACACCAAGTTTGTACCGCAACTCAGAGAAAACAGTTTGATTCAGAGGCTTAGTAAATATATCAGCAATCTACAAGTGAGAGGGAATGTGTTTTACCTCTAGCGCTCCCAAAGCAACTCGTTCTCGGACATAATGAAAATCCAGCTCAAAGTGTTTAGACTTCTTATGAAACGCATGATTGGCAGAGAGGAAGATGGAGGACAGATTATCACCAAGAAGGATGCACAACAAAGTCATTTCACAAGTTGTTTCTGATAAAGCTCGGTACTCTGCCTCAGTTGAACTTTATGCCACAGTGTCTTGTTTCTTCGAAGACCATGATATAAGGTTGTTACCTAAGAACGTGCATAAGCCTCATGTGGATCTTCTGGTGACTTTACATCAAACCCAGTCACTGTCACTATAGGCTCGTAAGGTGAAATCAGTGTCTTTGCGGAATGAGATGCCCATGGTAACAGTGCCTCTGACATATCTTAGTATACGATTCAGTAAGGGTAATCAGCAACATATGGTTTATGCATCTTTTGGCATATGAAGTTGACAGTAAATTACAGATCAGGACGAGTTAAGGTCATGTATTGTAGTTTACCTGTAAGACTTCTGAACTAAGTTGGATTTTCAAAAACCTTGTCTTGATTTGGAACACGATCAGGTTGCACAAGCAGAGAAGTGGGCATAGGTGCGCAATCACTCATTCCAGCAACAGCCAGAATGTCTTCTGCATACTTCTCTTGAGACAAGAATAGTTCATCCGAATGAAAATGAGCTTGAATACCTAGAAAGTAGTGCAACTGACCAAGATCCTTCATTCGAAATTGTTTACTAAGATCCACCAGTAGATTCTCAAGAGCCTTTGAGTTGTTTCCAGTGACTAACATGTCATCAACGTAGAGGAGAAGCATGATGACATCTTTGCCTTTAATGTAGACAAATAAAGAAGGATCTTTCTTGCTGCATATGAAGCCAAATTCCAGCAAATAGGTACTGAACTTATCAAACCAGGCCCTTGGTGATTCTTTTAGACCATAAATGGCCTTTTGAAGAAGACATACATGATCTGGATGAGCCTTATCCACAAATCCAGCAGGCTGAGCCATGTAAACTGTTTCAGTGAGTTCTCCATGGAGAAAAACATTCTTCACATCCATCTGCTCGATATCCCAATTCATTATAGTTGCAGTATGAAGGACTGATCTGACAGTAGCCGACATAACCACAAGGCTGTAGGTTTCAAAGTAATATATTACTTCCTCTTGGTCATACCCTTTTGCAACAATCCTAGCTCTTAGTTTATTGAGAGAGCCATCTGCATTCAGCTTTGTTCTGAAAACCCACATGCTACCTAGTGCATTCATATCAGACGTGTAGGGCACTAAAGATCAGGTTTCAGTTTCTGCACAGTTGCCCATCTCTTCATTCATAGCGGCTATCCAACTTGGATCTTTAAGTGCCAGGGTGACAGTTTTAGGTTCAGGATATGAGACCTTTTGAGTTAAGAAGATATACTTTGGATTAGGCTTAACTATTCCATCTTGCAACCTTGTTACCATGTTGTGAGTAGAGGCTGTAGTAGTAGTGCCATTTGAACCGGTTGGTGATGAAGAACTGGTGCCTATAGGACTGGTATTACCAGCCGTATACTTAGGTCCTTCATCATCAGAGGTTGTTGAGGCAGTTGATACTGATCCTAAGCTGATGTTTGATGAGAGAGTCGAAGAAGGAGACGTATAACCAGAGTTTGCAGAGGTTACAGATGGAGGAGTGTAGAGCACTGGAACCACAGTATCCTATGGTTGTTCAGAACACAACTCAGGCAGTATAGAAGGTTGCTCAGGCATGTCCTTGAGTCCTTGTAGCCAGGCTTCAGTGAGAGATGTTTGACTAGACTGATGATGATCTTGATAGGTAGTGGCAAAAGGGAACACATCTTCATCAAAGATCACATGACGGCTAATGTAAACACGTCCAGTAGCAAGATAAAGACAATGGTAACCTTTGTACTTCTCGTTGTTTCCTAAGAATACATACTTCAAACTTCTGGGATCCAACTTGTGTGCAAATCCCTCAAAGTTGGATAACATGCACACCCAAAAACTCGTAAGGAAGAGTATTCCGGCAGCTTTCCAACAAGTGTCTCATGAGGACTGCTTGAGTGAGGCAGAGACTTAGTAGGCAGAAGGTTTGAGGAAGTTAACAGTATAGAAAGCCTCCACCCAATACTTTTGAGGCAAAGACCCTTGGAAAAGTATAGACAAACCTAGTTTAATAATGTGTTTATGTTTTCTCTCTACCAAACCATTCTGCTGTGGCGTGTGTGGACAGGAGATTAAATGTTGAATCCCTGAACTTTGTAACAGATGGTTGAGTTGTTGGTTAACAAACTCACCTCTACTATCACTCTGAAAAATAGCAATTTTCTGTTGTAACTGATTCTCAACCAAAGCTTTAAAGTTCACAAAAACTGAATATAAATCAGATTTATTCTTCAAAGGGAACACCCATGAGTATCTTGAAAAATTATCTATGAAGATGGTATAAAACCGAAAGCCTTGTACAGATTTCACAGGAGAATGCCCCCACAAGTCGCAGTGAACCCTTTCTAAGGGCCTAGTAGCTACAAAACTGGAATCATTAAACAGTAATCTAGAGCTCTTTCTAAGTTGACAAGCTTCACATAGCTTCTTGGTGAGTTTATTTATAAAGATAACTTTTCTTGAAGACAGCAGCTGTAAGACTTGAGGAATTGGATGACCAAGCCTCATATGCCAGACTTCATCACTCGTGCTTTGTTGTCTGGTTGAGTAGTAGACTTGGAGATTTTTGTCCTCCAAGCAGTAAAGACCATCATGTGTGTTTCCCAGAGTTAGCAGCTTCTTTGTTGCCTTATCAAGTATACGAACAACATCACAATCAAACTCAAAGGTGCATAGATAATCCTTTGTAAGCTTAGAGACAAATAAAAGAGACTTGGCAATGTCCGGACAAACCAATGAATCATTGAGAGGAAGATTACCTAAAGTAGAAGCAATGCTAGAGGAACCAGTGTGTGTGATGGGTAAGAAGTTGCCATCTCTTATCATCACTGAGTCTGTACCATGGTAAGGCTGAGCATAAAGCAGATTTGTTGCAGTATTTGTCACATGAGCAGACGCACAAGTGTCAGGATACCATTCATGGTCATTGGACTTTGTGACATCAGTGATACGCATAACAGCCATGGCCAGAGGTACATCATCAGCTTGGATACTATTATCAAACATGTGCCAACACTTTAGAGCATGGTGTCCCTGCTTCCCACATATTTGACAGAGAGGCCTTTGTCCATCACCAGTAGAAAGTGAGCTTGAAGTGTGTTGATGAAAACTTCGTCCTCTGGTAGAGTAGGACCCTTGGCCTCTGAATACACCTCTGTTCTATCCTCAGCCTCTGTTAGAGTAACCACCTCTGTTGGAGTAAAAGGCTTGATGTGGGAAAACAGCAGAGGAGGTTTCATAAGCTTGAAGCTTATCCTCAAATCCGGTGAGTTTACTCTCCACATCTTCAAGACACTGATCAATACAGACTTCCAAAAAGTTCTCAATGACCATACAGATATACTCATATTCTCTACCAAGACCTTTTAACACATCATAGATTTTTTTATGCTCAGACACAGATACCCCTATATAATCTAACTGGTCACAAGGATCCTTCATTTCATCTAGATATGCAACCATAGTCTTATTCTGCTTACTAGTATACTGGATTCTCCTTTGCAAATCTAGCTTTCTAGAAGGGGATATCCTATTGTATTTCTTAGCAAGAGCTGACCATACCTCATTAGGGGTTGGAAGGCTATAGACATACCGAAGAGTATTCTCGGAGAGTGAGCCAAAGATCCAAACTTTCACCAACTGATCAGACGGTATCCACTTGATGAACTCAGGGTTGCTAGCTTTAGAGGTGACTTCTCCGGTGCGAACAGTAATGGTAGGCGGCGGATTAGGAGTTTTACCAGTGGCAAAACCCATGAGCATCTGACTAGAAAGAAAAGACTCAAACTGAGTTTTCCACAGAAGAAATTTTTTATCATTGAGCTTAAAGATTGACAGACTGATTTATGGTGAGATTAGAGGAAGATGGACCAGGAAGAGCATCCATGACTCTGATACCATGTAAGAAACTCAAAATACAGCTTTAAGCTTTGTAAAAAGGTTCTTTTATTAATCCATTTTCCTTGTGTATTACAACCGTAGCTCTATAGTATTTATACATCCAATTAAGCTTAGGGTTTCTCTCATTACGTCTGACACTTGTCAGCATCTTGATTGTAGTCTTCTAAAGGACCAAATCTGTTGAAAGTCTTGATTTGACCCTCCGTACGATGATCTGGCGAAGTTACCTTCCTCGCAGCTTCCTCTGCAACGGTATTGTGAGCTGTTGAAGAAGATAACTCTTCTGTCTTTTTTGGTTCAGATGAGCTAATCTTCGTGGGCTTTTGTTGTGTTTTAAGGCCCACCAGCTTAACTCCATCTGACCCATTACCTTTAGGCAAATATTCTGTTTGATTCAGAGGCTTTATCTTAAGATCTAATCATACCACTATATATATATATATCTATTTTTTATTTTTTACTTTGACGTACTTTATTGTGTCACAAACCAAATTATTAATAAATAAGAAATTTTCAAAACAACAAACCCAACCTTAAAATTGGTGTAGTTTGGGTTTACGTTCATATATTTTACCAAATTATCAATCATAAATGAAAAATACTATTGTTCTTAATCTTAGAATACGTTAAATCATATGAATATATCATTTCACATTTCAGCAGCATCTTCATAGTACAATATACTATCATAGATCTCTTGATTAACAACATTCAACAACCAGGATTTCACCATGCTATTGCAACGACTCCATATCTTGAACAAACTATCATCATCATTTGGCCTAGGAAGAGAACCGTCGACAAAACTAACCTTGTTTTTCGCATCTAAGCTCATTCTCATAGCAATAGACCAAGTATTGTAGTTCATTCTGTCGAGTTTCTGAGTTATAATACACATACCTGGATGATCGGCTGAATGAAGGAAGTAAGGACTATGAATGTTATCTATGAGACAGATCCAGTAGATACCGGACCAGATCGAGCGCGAGTTGGCACCGATCGAGGAATCGGAGATAGCGGAAGTGCCGATTCAGCTGGAAAACGCAATCCGGCTTGAATAAGCGGTGGAGAATCTTCATTATCCGTCAATAGTCTGTTTTTGCTGTTTCCTGCCTTGTTTCACCATTGTTGTAGAAGGAACCTTGAAGTGAATGTCGATAAATCAACGATGCTCGAAATCGCAGATCCGAAGCTTTGGATGCCGAACAAATCACAGATTCATGATATCAACCACAATCGATCGGTGAAAGCAAGCAAAAATTGAAGAAATCGAAGAGAATTTGAGGAAGAAATAAGAAAACGAGGAAGATTTTCTTAGAGAATCGAGCGAGAATGCTCTGATACCATATTAGCGTTTATGAACAAATACTGATTTGGTGTAAATGTTCATTATCTTCCTTAATGATTCCAAGTGTACAGTACAAGTATTTATACACTGTTGGGGTCGGATTTCACCCGCTCAACGTCAACGTTCAAAGAACGGACAACTGGAGAAATGACCCTCGGGACTCTCAACGAACAAGTCGGGAGAGCACCTAAGTCTTCCCGCGAAGCAAAGCAAGTGATCGTGAAGTAAGTCTAGGCGAAGTAGGAAGCGACGGGACAAGGCGGGCGACCACGTCCTCGGGTCGACCGAGGATCTGACCACGTCCTCGGATCCTCGACGGTCCGACTGCGCCCTCGGCCTAGCAGCCCAGTAACATGAAGGCGGCCCAATGACACAAAGACAGTCCAAAGCCCGGTCCAGACGCGAAACCCACTTCGACGCAACCGACCTTGGCAAAGAAGGAATCCGCGAAGACTTAGGAGGCTTGACCGCCTTAGAGATAGTATATATACTTGATGTAAAATCCCTTGAGAAGGCATTGGCAATCTTGTTCACAAAATCTTACAGAGCAATAACAAACCACTTTTTCATACCTTTGTGATCTTAGTTAACCCTAGAAATCTCTACCTCTTCACGAAACCCTAACAAATCTAGTTGTGTTGGTTTTGGCCACCACATACACTACAAACCAAGATAAAAAAAGAATGATATGTACACCATAAATACAATAAACCGGAATTTCTCCTTAACCAGTCTAAACCGGTAGCTCATATTCTCCAATACTATTGTTTGAAAACTTTATGTTTGAATTTATAAACACATATTTTGAATGCTTAGTCTCTTCCGAATCAAACAAATTGGATCAATATTATAGTACGCTAAGTTGCATATTATAATATGCTTCATTTTTAGAAGAGACAACGAGCCTATAATACACATATTGTTGGGTATTTAGGTGGATGGACAAAAATAAACAAAAATTAGTTTTGACTTTTCAGCTCCATATCGAAAATACGAAAAACTCCCTCTATCTCTTTCGGTACTCCTTGATTGTAGCAACTAACTGAAGTAGTAGCCCAGATCTTTGCCGAGTCAGAAGATATAGTAGGTTACTGTTAATATCATCATTAGAGAAACACAAACCACAAGTATAATGCCAAGATTACATATTACAAAATCTTAACCTACAAGTATAATGGATACAAACATTAGATATAGTGTAAGTAAAGTATCAACACATTAGATATTGACGTCTATATAATGACCTATCCAAAAATCATAACTCTCACATCCTGCAACTTTACTCAACAAAGAGTTCATAAATTCATCAGAAAGTTTTCTTTTGGCATCCAACAGACTTTAGTATGTTACTGGATTTCTTCCCTGACATACGTGCCTCGCTATACACGCTAAACAATTGCATATACACTATTGCAATAGGGGTACAATTGGAATACAAAAACGGAGAAACTGAGTAACACATTAAATGTATATCTCTCCAATTAGTTGATAATGTGTGTATTTGGAGTGCAAATTCTCTTTTTAGAATGAGCTGAAAAATCGGACGAATAGTAATATTTTAATATGCTTAGTCCCAATTAAATATGCGAATTATATGATAAAGATTGGACTGATGATCCGGTTCTATTTGGACTGTACAACCATGAACCATTCAATGCCACAATCTAAACAGGAAATTGAACGAAAGAAAGTTGAATTTGATCAAGACATATATTGCCATAACAATTTGTGTTAAAATTCGTAGCTTCTATGGGCCCACTAAAAGCCCAATTAAGATTTCAATTTATCCACTTTTTACAGTTTCCAAAACTCTTTAGGTGAACTGAGAAAATCGATAGCCGCCGACTTCAATGGATTCTCAACCTCCGGCGAACGAACCCTCTCCGTCGACGGCGCCGTCAAACGCCGGAGACCTAGTTCCGTTCTATTCCAACTATATATGGAATCGTCTTGCTTCCTTGATTCCTACTTCTAATTCGATTTTCCTCGGGAAATTCTCCAATCTCTATCGCCAAACCATCACCAAAAAACGACATATATCCTTTCCTCTTCCTCTACCTTCTGACTTCCCATGTTCATCAACGTAAGACTCATCTCTATTTTACGTCTTCTGGTAGCTTCTAGTAGTTTTCTTAGTTTAGTGCCATTAACTTCTGCTTGATGATCGGCGACTCGGAATTAAAACTGTTGAAATCTGTTCTGATACTGAAGTTTTGTGTTTGTTGATTGTATGCTTTTGGCGAAGATTATCATTTGAAATCTGATTATATGAACACTGTTTTGACTTTTGAGCATATGCTTTGTTGATTTCTTCAGCAATATCTCGGTGGATACGTCAAGGATTTATGTTGTTTTGGAGGAAATTATGGCTGATGTCCTCTCAAACTTGCATGATATCCAGAAGAGTTTAGATTTTTGGCAATCTAGAGCTGAGGTAAATCAACACAACATTCCATGATTATGTAGTGATTAGTGAAGATCTTTCATCTATATGGTTCTCTTGACTTCAGGGTTCTAATGCCCGGAAAGCTTACTTCATGATTTTCGAGAGAGGACCAGCAGCTTTTGTGAATGAGAGTACCAAGTTCGTGAGCAAAAGTCTCAGTGAGGATTCTGCTATGCAGCATCTTTGTCAGTCATCTTCATCTCACATGTCGGATAGGATGAGGGTCTTGATGGAGTTAAGATCTGCACTTGCTTCTTTTCTTGCTCAGGTTAAATTTCATTCCTTTTTAACCTGAGTTAAATGTAGTTCTGTGCTAGTGTAGCATCGTTTTGCATGTTCTACAAACTAATAATGTCACTATTTTTAATGGGTTCTCTAGCTTTATGTTGAATTGGATAAAAGTGGTGAAGATCTATTGAAGAATCCAGAAAAGTCACTGCCGTCGTTGTTGGCTGTTATCGATCGATTGTTTTCGAACTTGGAGGGTTCTTTCACCCATTTACATGCTGCGCATGAGGTAAACACACTGATTTCTTACTAGCGATTTTACTTTTCACTGACACTACCTTCAGTTTTCTGACCATTTATCATTGCATTTGCAGTCTGATTCTTCGATTGAGGGAAGTTACCCAATGCCTCTTGTATTGGATCCATTGCCTGAAGTTAATGAAGAAGGATCCCAGTGGACCGACTGTGAACTTACAGATGCAATCAACCTGGTTCATAAGAATTTGGAAAAACTTAACTCATATTTATCAGTTATGGTAGGTGTGGCTGTAATTTATGTATCGCTGGCCAGTATTAGTGTTACCAGAAATAATCATGTAATGACAAACAACTTTCATTTGAAATCTACTCTGAAATTTCCATCTTCCATTTATTTTTTACTAGGTAGGCAAACATAGAAAGCCAAGGAGGATGACCCTGTACTGGGTCCGATATACATGTGGTGCAGTTGGGCTTTCTGTCTTTTCTCTATGGCTACTACGTCATAGTAGTTTGATGGGAAGTTCTGACATTGACAATTGGATTCGTGATGCAAAAGAAGCAACAATGAGTTTCTTCAGTGATCATGTTGAGCAACCGGTTTGTTCTTAGCCTTTCTCAGATTTTAAATGCGAACTGTGATTTTTTTTCCTGGTCCCAATGACTTGTTGCATAAAACTCTATGAAAGGATGAGTAATGCGACTCTCAGTTTGGTTCTTATCCAAAATGAATGTGTGGCGAGTAAAATGGTTGAGTTATTAGTCTGTTACTTGACGTTTTGTTAACCTGGAGTTTTTGAATTAGTTTCCTGATCTTGCAGATGCTTGCCATTAGGGATGAGCTTTTTGATACATTCCGGAAAAGGCACAAGGGTGTCATGGAAACTGAAGAAGTGCAGCTGACACAAGACTCACTCCATAGGTCGATTTTCATTTCCTTGTTGATGCTTTTTATCCGGGTTCCAGTTGTTTTGCTATTGTATATCTGCGTGCATCGTTGCCTTTTCTTTATAGCAATGCACTTGTTAGATTCATATGGTGTTCAATGATCTAGGGGTTCAAATAACCACAACCAAAAATATCTGTAATCATTCATTTAGTGCTTCTTATTATTGGCTACACTCTTAATTTTGCTATTTGGTATGTAGAATGCTGAGGAATTTCTGTGAGCAGGCTATGCGTGAAAAGGTCCCAGATGATGCATCTGATCAGCAGATGCTTGAAGTTGTTATGAACCGGTACAACTCTTGAAAACGTCCATTATTCTTTGTTAGCCAGCTAAAGGCACATCAAATTGTATTTACAACGACTACATTTTAGGCAAGGGAATAATTGAGGCTACAAATTTGGTAGTAGTTCTAATCTTTGCTAATGAACACTACTTTCCTCATGACTGTATATAATAATTTCCTGTGATAGTTATCGCAGGATAGAAGTTTCACCTCATGAGATGGGTTTCTAGTTGAATTTTGCCTTCTAATTGCAGGTATGAAAAGGAACTTGTGCACCCTATTCACAACCTCCTTAGCGGAGAGCTTGCCCGTGGTTTGCTTATCCAGGTAATTTAAGTTCTTGGCATGAAGCTGTAGATTACTGTTTTTGAGATTCTTATCACATGAAATTTCTTTGTCTTTCAGGTCCAGAAGCTTAAACTGGATATAGAAACGTAATTTCAGTAAACCAGTAGCTCTCAGTTAACTACAGTAGATCTCTTAATCATTTTGTATATAACTAAATAATCTTCTCTTGCAGAGCGATGCTTGAACTGGATCAGATACTTCGTGCAAATGAAATAAACTTTGCCATTCTAGCTGCATTACCTGCGTTCTTTCTCAGCCTTGTTATGCTCACATTGCTTCGGACATGGCTTAAACAGGTGAGGAAATTGATAATTCAAGCCAAACCAAATGTGACAGTGATACATATATGTGTTTCAGTTTATGAGACTCATTGTGCAGAGTCAATAATGCAGCTGTTGTGGTCTTGATTCCGTTTGATTTCACTGGTATGAATAGGATAGCAGAGCTCAAGGAAGAGGAAGAATTGCACGAATTCATAGAAGACTACTTGTCGTTGAAATTGAAAAGAGAATTATGCAGTATCAGAGCTACATTGAACAAGGACGTGTAAGATGTCCACTATTTTCGTTTTTGCTTTTATTTTACAAATGGGTCTTGTAAGAAATCCTGTGAAAAAGTTCCTGGCCCTTCTTGATGCTGTTACAGGATAAGGACGCAGAAACCGTATTTGGTTTGCTGATATACAGCCTTGAGCGTTTGTACCGAGTTGTTGAGAATCCTGCAAAAGCAAGCGGCGAGTGGGATTTGTAAGTTTTCACTGTATAATCTCATCAAACGTTTAGCTGAAAACAATTATGATCAACCATAAAGTGGTTATATCTAAGTAAGCAAAAGCATTGGCTGCTTGATTTTCCAGTCAGTGAATGATGACCTTAGCATATCAGCTTGATCTGAATTTCTTTAAGTCAGTATGTGATTATTGTCTCTGGATACAAAACATTTACTCATTGTCGTTCTCTTTCTTTGCCTGCCTTTTAGATTTTGCTTGATCTGAATCTCCTTTAAGTCAGTTAGCTTTGTGTTGTGCCTTAACTGACTAATGTTTTTGTAATAAAACAGTGTGAAACAAGATCTGATCGACTTAGGAAAGCCACAGCAGAAAACGTCCTACAAGCTAACGGTGACACAACGACTAGTTCGGGTTTATGACTGCTTGCTTCCCACTTTGAAGCGACAATAACTTATCCCGGGTTCTTAATTTCCTTATAAGAAATGCCAATTTCATTCAATCATTCCTCCACAATTGCTTGCTTGGCGGCCACTTTGGAAGCCTTTTTTCCTTGAGATTTAATAAAACAGAGTTACACTTAGAAGATTCATGATCTGGGTTTTCCCTTTATTGCAATTTAACATATATCAAAACCTGTTTTTTGGGTCTTGTATGCTTTGCGATCAATGTTCTCTAACCATTTCATGTCTCATTCTGTCTCCGTTGTATCGGGGTGTCAGATATAATTCCCGCGATGGGATCTGTTGTGTCCAAAATAAAACCCAACAAGGCAACAATGCTATCTATTCGCTGTGGCTGGGGTTTAGTAGAAAGAGAGACTTATACGACTTTGGGTCTCTAAACAAGACAATCTAACCGATATAGACCCATTTTATGAACTTGTGGGTGTTAAATATGGTGTGATTGGAAATGACGTTGACAGACTTATATGACGTGGCCATATCTTGCAACCGTTTACATATTTATGTCAGTTTACATGTAAAAATCTTGCTCAATAGAATATTATTTTCGGTCAAAGAATATCAGTATGAACAAAGCAATATTTACATGATTGAAATACCCCATATAGGTAAATAATAGTGATGTAGGGTTTCTGAATTTACATGATTGGAGTGTATAAAGTAATAACTTTAAGCTTAAATAATATTTTGTCCAATATTCATGTGGTCGAGATCATATAAAACTTCGATATTACATTTTCGTCTCTATCTTAAAACAAAACAAAAAGACATGCAACATAATTTCTTCATGTATAAAACAAAGTTAAACCATACCACCTTAAATTTATTCGATTACTAGTTATCTTAGCTAAAAAGTAAATAAACAAACCATGATGGATGTGAGGGATTTCGTGGTGAACCAAAGAAATGGAGTCAATGGGCTCGTCGATTATCTAACACTAACCACACTTCCTTCTCCATACATTCGACCTCCTAAAAAGCGTCTCACTTCCGACAAAATCCTCTCATCTACGTCACAAATTCCGGTCATCGACGTGTCCGATTGGACGAACACACAATTGGCTAGAGAGATCTGCGATGCAGCGGCTAAGCTCGGGTTGTTTCAGATAGTAAACCACGGGATAGCTCCGGAGGATTTGAAGGCTGTGATCGCGGCGGCTCGCGGGTTTTTCGAGTTGTCCGCAGAGGAGAGAAGAAGGTATTGGAGAGGGAGTTACGTGTCGGAGACGGCTTGGTTAACCACAAGCTTCAATCCTGTCAAAGAGAGTGTTTTGGAGTGGAGAGACTTCCTCAAGTTTGATTATCTACCTCAACAACATGACTTTGCTACCACTTGGCCTCGTGTATGCAAGTAAGTATAGTTGACATGGAAGTAACATTTCCGTTTACAATGGTTTTTATTTTTATTTTTATTTTTTTGAGTTTTAATTATGGTTTTGGTTTTATCAATTGTTTTGGAAAGTAAAACAAAGAAAACCGACAACATATGTATGTAAAAATGGTTTGATCTGGTTTCGGTTTCAGAAAAAAACAACTGAAAAAGGTTAACTAATATTATATTATAAATTAATAAATATCACCTTATTTTTAGTATATAAAAGATAAAATTTGAATATACATTATTTAAAAGTTTCTGTTTATTCGGTTCGTTTAGATTCAGTTTAGTTTTGTCGCTTTTAATTTTGTTTAAAATAAGGAGGTCAAATCATATATAGTAGTTTCTTTAACAAAAAATCATTTATAGTAGTTCTTGATGCTGTTACAGGATAAGGACGCAGAAACCAAGCAAGCCTTGAGCGTTGTACCTGGTTGTTGAGAATCCTGCAAAAGCAAGCGGCAAGTGGGATTTGTAAGTTTTCACTATAATCCCTTCCATCAAACGTTTAGCTGAAATCAATTATGATCAATCATAAAGTGGTTATAATTATATCTAAGTAAGCAAAAGCATTTTCTGCTTGATTTTCCTGTCAGTGAATGATGACCTTAGCATATCAGCTTGATCTGAAACTCTCTGAGTCAGTATGCGATTATTAACTCACGATGCATAACATTTACTCATTGTCGTTCTCTTTCTTTGCCTCCCTTTTAGATTTTTGTGTGTTCGGGGTTTGTGCGCTTTGGGTTGTGCCTTTACTGACTTATGTTTTTGTAATAAAACAGTGTGAAACAAGATCTAATCGAGTTAGGAAAGCCACAGCAGCAAACGTCCTACAAGCTGACGGTGACACAACGACTAGTTCGGGTTTATGACTGCTTGCCTTCCACGTTGAAGCGACAATAACTTATATGGTGTCGATATAATTCCATGGATGAGATATTGTGTGTCCAAGGTAAAACCCAAGAATCCTATCCTTCTGTTGTAGCTGGGGGTTGGTAGAATCAGATAATTATATGACTTTGGGGTCTTTAAACAGGACAATCTAATTTGATCTAGACCCTCTTTATGAACCTGTGGTTATTAAATGTGTTTAAACCGATACAAACTTAACTTAGATGATTGATCAGTGGTGTGATTGGAAATGACGTTGACAGCTTTTGGTGATGTGGCTATCAAGAGTTCGTGATTTTGGACATGAATTTTTTTGTTGGTCTGGTCACAGTAAGTTTTAGGTAAAAGACCATATTGATTTGTAGGTCCTTGAGTGTCATTTTAAGCAAGATATAGTGAGCCATTTCGTTTTTTTTTGTGTGTGTGTATTATGTGTACTTAATGTTGTAGTAGTGGGCATATGTCAATATAAACCGGTAGAAATCTTAGTTTGCATTCAGAGATACCACAAATCTTGCAACAATTTAGTGATGTAATAGGACTCCAGATCCGCTAGGTTATAGCAAGATTCTTGCTCAAGTATTCGATTAAAATAGAATATTATTTCGGTCAAAGAATATCAGTACGAACAAAGCAATATACATTATTGAAATACCCAAATAGGTAAATAATAGATCGAGATGTAGGGTATCTGGATATTACACGATTAAAGTATAAAGTGACAACAAATTCTCTTATATATATATGTAGGATAACTATTAAAATACATCATTATATATATACATTAACTTTGAATATAGGACAACTTTTCAATAACAAATGCTCTTCTCCTTTAACTTTTCAATAACAAATGCTAAGGCTCAGGTTGTTTCAGATAGTGAACCACGGGAAGGATTTGAAGGCTGTGATCGTGGCGGCTCGCGGGTTTTTCGAGTTGTCCGTGGATGAGAGAAGAAGGTATTGGAGAGGGAGTTCGGTGTCGGAGACGGCTTGGTTGACCACAAGCTTCAATCCTGTCAAAGAGAGTGTTTTGGAGTGGAGAGACTTCCTCTCAAGTTTGAGTTTCTTCCTCAACAACACGGTTTTGCTGCCATGTGACCTCATGTATGCAAGTAAGTATATAGTTGACATGGAAATAATAATTCTGTTTATGTTTTGGGTTTTTTTCGTGTTTAGTTTTACCAACCTTAAACCCTAATATCGAGTCTATGAAGTGTCTATATGATCCGATAATCCATGACCATTGCTTCGAGACGCATTGGAACCTCAAGATAGATTTTGTCGGGAGTTTCTTGAGTATCTCCACCGTCAGATCAAAAGGGATATTGATATCGCTGGACTTTTCACCGGTGGAGATTTCACGGTATCGAAGACGTTGTGCAGGCGGTGGTGAGGAGGTCTTATGGTTGATCTCTTCGTTTCCTCTCTTCATCATATAGAGCTAAGGAAGTGTAACGAGGTTGTTGTTATATACAACAAGGTTCAATTTTGTCATCGACCCCAAAATCAATATATATTCGGGCCACAATTTAATAAGAAAAATTTATATTTTTTAAAACATGGACCTTAAAGTATTAAAGCATGTGTTGCAAAAATTTAAACCGTGTGCAAAAGCATTCTGGCCCTATACAAAATAACAGTTTTGTGAAACAAAAACCAAGTGTTAAAACAACTTTACTATGAAACAAAATAATTAATTAACATTTTAGATATATCCACATTCATCTCTTCGGATTATAACAGGTACTAATGGCTCATGCACCTCAGAGTAACCCTCTTTCCCGTAGAACAGCTTTCATCGCTCTCAATGACTCCTCCATTTCATCAGATATCTTGTGAGGATCTGGTATGCTTGTAGGATCAACCGCTAAGCATATTACCATTTCCCCCGCATAACTTAGGTAATGTACCAACAATGCCTATCAAACACAAAGAAACATATATGAGAAAATCAAATGTGCATGATAAATTGCACAACAAAAAAAGCTACGTACTTGTGAGTGTCCGTAACCACTTGCAGCGATGTACGCGATAGGATGACCACAAAAAACTGATTTCTTCCACGGGTCCAATGACGTTTGAAACGCATATCGTTAAGTTCCTCACATGTCGATTGTATAATTTTCCTACTACCTATATATATATATTGAAAAGAGTGTGTTATATTGTCAAGAAAAATGCAAACAAGTATCTATATTATAATCATTAATTGGTTGCTTTAGTTACCTTAGGTCCAACCAGTTTTAGGCCGATTTCCACAATCAAATACGCTATAAAAGCGTGATAAGAGTGCTTCTTTTGAGTTATTTTTAAATAATCCAATGGATCAGCTTGTAAACTGTGAAGAATATCCCACATCTAAAGTGGAAAGGAATTTGATCCAATATATAAGGGACATGGGCCAATCCACTCATTGTCAATTGATTTTGAGTTGGAAGCCCATGAAACTTAACATGGTATCAGAACCTGCACACACGTGCCCCACCCGAACCGAAATCGATCTGGTCCGAAGATGGCCAGACTAATCGAACCCAAATTTAATTTTATAATGAAAATTGTCGAGATTAATGGCTAGACGGACCATTATCTCGAGGGGGCATGTGAAGAATGTCCCACATCTAAAATTGGAAGGAATTTGATCCAATATATAAGGGACCTGGGCCAATCCACTAATTGCCAATTCGTTTTGAGTTGGAAGCCCATGAAACTAAACATAAACCTATATACGGTGAAGGGCAATACAATAAAGGTGAATTTGTTTCCCCATGCATCTACATTTTGAATCCTTGGCCATCATTTCTGCCAAGGGCTTTATAAGAAAATATATATTTATATAAACTAATTTGCTTGTCAACGATAAAATTTTACAATTAAATTTGAGGTAGAAATATAATATCTCTAACCTTGAACCCGATCTCCGAGTCCAACCTTAGATTTATTGTACAACCTCCACGAAATCGTATTCCACTTGGAAGATTGTTAGGATACGATGTCAATTCTCTATCCTCCTCATTCTTCTTGTCTTGTATGTCAAAAAACAAGATATACGTGTGAAACATTATATAGATCCAACACGCATAAACCTTTGATTGTATTAGAAGTAAAGGTTATGATACTAACCATACGTTGCACAAAAAAAGGATATTAACTATACATATGGTTGTTGACCAAAAATAGAAAAACATATGGTAAGTTTTAATAATTGATCATGTATAGTGAATTTAATGTGTTTACCATATTGTTGGTTCAAATAGCGAGAAAGAGAGGCTTGTGTAATTCCGACCAGAACATCGTTGATAGTCTAACAACATGCGAAAGAGGAAATAAATTAGATCTATTGAAAAAAAAAAAAATGAAATCCTCAAATGAGTTATGAACACAAAGCGTAACGTACCATATTCATAGTGTTCTTTATAAGCTTAATGTTATCCACAGAGATAATTCTGCGATAAAATCTCTTTGGATTTGTCCCCACATTGACGCCGCCAGTTAGAGGCGTTTTTGTATTTACGATTGTATTCTAAATCAATCTCGTTATAGAACCAATGGTGAATATGAACCTTAAGAACCATCCTTTGTTTTTAAGGTCATGTGGCACCGCTTGATGCCGTTTCAAGGACGGAAGACCAGTAGAACATGTGTCCGGGTCTGATGTTTTACGGGTACATGCGAGTAAGAGAGAAACCATGAACGTTGCATCACCCAATGTGTGGTGAATTCTTATTACACCGACTGCTTCAGCATCTGAGGTTTTGAAGTTAAGTATGTGAATGTCCCACAAAGGTTTTGAGCTATCAAGAAGATTCATTGTTAGACGTGAGATTTAGTCATCAACGAAGACGTCTCCATCTTCACCTATCTCTTCTTGGTCTATGTATGGTACAAACACATGGTCTTCTACATTTACTTCGGTCTCCATCCATTTTGCACCGTTATGAGACTGTAAAGTTAAGACAAATGGAGACTTGTATATCTATACTATATAAAAGTTGAGGCTATAAGCTCCTAAAGACGTCCATATAGGATTTAAATCAACCGATAATGTTATGCCATGTCAATATTTAAATTTAAATTAATTTTTTTTTTGTTAATAGAGAACTTCTAATTCTTTTAAAGCATTTAGTATAAGTTAATTTTTTTGTTTTGTTTGTAAATAGAAAACTTCTATTTTTCTAAATCTTGATTTGTTCCAATATTAGTGTCACAAAAAAAAAAGGAAAATGTGTCATCGCAATTTACAAAAATAAGAAAATAGAGGTCATAACATTTTTTTAGAAAAACACAAGGCAATTATAAAAAGAAAATTAAGTGTATAGTTGCTAAAAAGAAAACACATATTAAACCATCTTAACAAAATTTTCAAAAATGTTAATTTCCATTCTCCAACTATGTGTTGCATTATATATAGTGAGTTGGAGTGTCAATATGCATAATTTATAATGTTATTGTATTTATTAGATTTTTTTAAAACAAAATTTAGGTTTATTAAACTAGTGTCTATGTTCTGTTGTAATAATTATCTTTCACGTATGTGTTCTTTTTCTGTTTTGATTTTTTTATTTTGTAGTTACTATTATTTGGTAGTTTATATTTAAAGCACAAAGGTACGTTTTTGAAAATCACTTTTTCTGCAAAGATTTATTATTTATTAAATAAATATAATTTTATATTTTTTATTATTATTAATCAATATATATAGTTTTATATTCATACGTTTATGTGGAAGTATATCATTAATTATTGGAATAAAAACTACATATATTTCTCGTGTGTGTAATGTATAAGAAATTCTTCATTTGATTTTCTTATAGATGTGTATGATTTCCTATACAGAGAGTAGCTACATATAATTTACATAATAACATAGAAGAGCTTCCAAATGCCTACATAATATTAGCAAAGAGGTAATTCAAACATATAAATTTTATATACGCTTACAAGTCAATTTTACAGGTTTATATGATTTTGTTTTATTTATAGACATAATCAACTTATAATATAGCTATTTTTTAAGTTATAATGAATATATTTAACCAAATATTTGTGTCCTTAAATTTAACCAAATATTTGTTTTAACTTTTTTTTTTTTATCTTCAACTGTATTTCTCAATTCATATGGTTGAATCCTAGCATATGCCATACCGACTGAATGGATTATTGCCAAAGAAAAAAAACTATAAAAGGTCATTCGGATTTCGGGAAAAAAATAGAAAGAGAATCGTATAATTAAAAAGCAATCGAACCATGTGCTCGACACGCTTTGTGTATGGTTGGACCGTAATTAGCCATGTATATGAACCACTAATAATCATCAACAATTTTTCAAGTTTAAATGCGTAAGAATTTTGGACATATGGTGGAAGTTAAAAATTCTCAACAAAGAAATTTCTCCGTGAGAAAGTAAAATTCAAATATCATTAGTCTGGAGTGAAACTCTACAAGTTTGTAATTAAATTGAGTTATTCTAACATTTTTTAATTTCTTAGATGATTGAATAAATATGTTTGAAATGTTTTTTTAAAAAAATTTTGTTTTCAAAAAAACTACAAAACAAGTTAATTGTGAAAGAGTTATATAATTATCAATTGATTTTAAATTTATATGTTTATATATAACATAAAAACTAAAAAAATACAAATTTTTAAAAATTTTAGAACATTTGCCAATTAAAATTTAAAAACAAAATTTAACAATGTGAAAAATTTTAACAAAAGAAAAGGAATGTGATAAACATCGTAGGAATTGCAGCTAAATAATTTGTGGTATTCTTGATTCGCATATACAAATGTTCCACTATGAATTACAAATGAGATATGTCTTAGGCTTTAATTATCTCATAAACCTAATCCAACACTGATTTAGACCAAAGCGAGTTCGAAAATCTTTTTGATGATAACATTGTCACTCTTGGTTGTTTGGTTACTATATGTAGACGATGTTAACCATAAAATGAACGAATGTATTATTTTTAAAGAAGTAGAGTTATGTGATTATATCTCTTCCCAAGACTTGGTATCCGATTTTTTAAGTTTCTAGATGCCATAGAATCAAAGTTGCAGGGTCATATCCATCGTAAATAATTATTTCAATTTTAAAACTGGATATAGAGTCATAAACATTTTTACAGAATCACCTCCCAAATAATGTATATAGAGGATTCTTTACACATGCAAGAAATTTCGAATACATATTATTTTTTATGGTAAATTCATTTTTTTATTTTTTATAATTGTTTCACTTTTTACCATTATACTTTTGAAAAAATATATGTCGAAATCTAGCTAATTTAAAAATAAAAAAGTCCAAAATTATTTTAAACCAATTGAGGCTAGCCACATCAGCATTTTAAAAATACTCTTATAACTACGCCACGTGGCACTGCCTTCTAATTTGCCAAATGTATTGAGAAATCGCTAGTAGGGATCATTTTTCGAGTGGATATTTAGTTCCAAGACAAAGCCCAAAACATTTTCATACCAACCCAATAGAGAAGCCCATATCTTTGTCGAGTGAATCTCGACCGTCGTCTTCCTCCCCTCTACCTAAGAATGATTCCTCTTACGAACCCTAGAAAAATCAAATACCGTTACCAATTTTCTATCTTTATTGTTCATGATTCATCTTACGAACCTTGATATTCTATCACCGTTACCACTTATATTTGTTGCCCACTAACCCAATCCATTGATGGGCACTACCCTCTCATTCATGACCTCCCACTCTACCGCTTATAAAACCAAACCATATACACAACAGCCTCTTACGGTTAATTTTGTTCCTATGGGTTTTTGTTTTTCTTTGTTGAAGCCTCTTACGGAAAATTAGAACTATGCTTCTGGGATATTTTCACATTATAAATCTATAGTGGTATCATTATCTACTGTAATTTTCATCACCTTGAGAAATTATCAACTAAAACGTGTTTGTTTGTTTGTTTGCATATTTGGGATTTAACGTGTTTTTTTTATGAGAAGTGCATATGTTTGTTCTCTTTTTTCCTTTGATTTTCAATAAATTGCTATAGGGTTTGATTTATTCCTTACAATTCGTTTGCTGATGCTCATCTCTTTGTATATATATCAGGTAATTAAGTCATTGAAAGCCGACAGTACACATTTACCAATTAACATAACACATTTTCGATCATCTCGCTTAGGGCATACTTGCCTCTTCTTAACCCATTGCAGATGTGGTGTGAGTGTTAAAATCCTGGTTCTTTTTCGACAATTCGTAGGGAAGAGGGCGTACGGTGAATGCTACATTTGAAGATGAAATGAAGGATATCCTTACCTTTTTTTGTTTTCCTTACTTTCTCTGTAAAGAAAACTCAAGAGGCCACAACGATATGAGTTTACTGAGGTTCTTTCTGTAATATTTCCCTTCCATCTAATTATTAACTGGATGTTTCGATCATAACGATATGATTTTACAGTATGGGTTCTTCATTTAATATCGTTCACTTTCATTGTTTCGTTTAGTATACTGAGAAGCCAAAGACGTGCTCATAGTAGAGGACTATGCCTGTGTGCGAAAGAGGATGGACGGCGGAGTGCCGGTGAAGCTGCCCGAAACAACAGGGAAAACCAATGTGGTAAAAAAAAAAAAACCCAGGAGCGTATTAAAAAAATATGTATCCATTGCCAGAAAGTGTTCCACTTACACTAATTGTACAAGCATATGCCTTAGTTTTTAATTCACGATTACTCTATTGTATTTCGCCTTTTATTTCATCTCTTATTAAACACTTTCAATTTCCTACCTATTACATTTTCTTTTTGGTTTTCATGGTTGTGTATTCTTGGTGGTAGTGGCACCGTAACTTACCAAATTTGTAATTTGTCTTCCATTCATCATTTGGTATTGAAGATGAAAATAATCGCTAAAACCTAGATATTCTACCTTAGCACATAATTAAGCCATGATTTCACCATCAAAATAGAGATCAGATCAAGATGTAAGAGTGGGTGCTTGATTTTTTCTGTCGTTAGGTAGAGTTTATTCATGTGAATGTGTAGTACAAAGAAATTGGATTATTCTACATGAAGTGTTTTTAACAATTGAAGTAAATTTTAGTTAAAAAAAACAAAAAATTGAAGTAACATGTAAATATGTATAACACAATTATTGGAGCATTGTAAGCTAAAACGACATGATAAAATCTAAGTTTTTTTTTTTTAACTAATAAAAACAATATCTTGCTTAATTGATAGATATGATACTGTTTTATGGAAAACAAATTTATAAATTTCCTTATGAATAACGGGAAAAATGTTAAGTGAAAATATATGTTTAATTCTTCGTATCTCTCCACCTAAACAATATTTCATATAATTCAAATATTTAAAACTCTTTTAAGCCACAATCAAAATTTAAAAAAAATATATATATATATAAAACCCTTTTAAGCCACACTGCATTTCTTCCCCATATTCATTAGACAAATAATTTTGTTTTCATATTTGTTGAAAATATATACTTTTGTACTTACTGTTGCATAAATATAACACTCCAAAAATACTTTGTAAACTTATCTAAATGATGAAGTTCATGGTTTTCTCATTACAAAAATAGAAAACAGATATATAAAAGAGCTATTAAAACCTTCCTCCACCACTCCACTTGCAATTAAAACCTTCCTCCATCTCTCAAGTCTCAACTCCTATTGGACTCCTACGTATACGTTCCATGTAAATCATTTTTCTGGGTCTTTTTATTTACCGTATGTCAAGATCCACTCTCTAAAACAGAGAACAGAGTAATAGTATTGACCGAGGTAAGGAAATTACCCGTTCATTAGTATTGAATATGAGGTTAAGAGGCAAGACAAGTGATGATCTAACAAGTTTATCTCATTTTGTTAATCACAACACTGTTTCTTTTTGTCACATACCTTTGTAAAAAGCTAAGAAGAGCTTATTGGGAAGTAACAAATGACTCCAAGCGAAATACAAGAAAATACGGTGGAATATGTTAGTGACTTAAACTAAAATAAGGTAATGTCCATATTTCTCTTTGCAAATGTTTCCTTTTGAAGATGGTTACTAATGTTGGTTCTTTTTTTTCCCAGATTTTTGGCGCAAAATAAAAGGATATATGGGAAAGAAACAACTTTGTTAAAGATGGAGAGGAGACTCATACCAAAAAAAAAAAGGATGGAGAGGAGACTAACAAAGCCAGAAGGTAAAAACCATTGTATCTTTTCTTATCAACAATTGTTAAATTTTCACTATATTCCCTTTTATCAATAAACAATTTAAATTAATTCTTTTCATAAGGTATTGCTGGAGAATAATCATTCGATTCATTGCACTTGGAGTTGGACAAGAAGTTTTTGAGAAGTTCTTTTGTATACGTTTACTTTTCTATGAGAATAGTTAAATTTGGTATGAATAAAGTCGTTCGTTGTGTGATACAAAAATAAAACAATATACTAAAAGGAGCAAAAAAAAAGAGAGGAAATTTTTTTAAATATTTTGTGTTTAACCAAAGAAACTAATGTTTTCGTATTATCAAATTCCAAAAAATCGATGAATCAAAGAGTTTTTAGAGAAAACAAATATGCAAATAGTTATCCTGAATTAATTAATATATGTCGCCAAAAACTAAATTGTATATTATATATTTTACAAGAATAAATTCTAAATCTTAACCAACTCAAACACTTAAAGTGGTTTTGGTAGCCGATAGTCTTCACTTGACTCGGTTAAAAAATTAGCAATTTTATGTTTCGTTAATTTCTACCTAAAGATACACTATGTGTAAACAAGTTTTATTTGGGTGAATAAAATTTAACATTCACTTCAAAAAAAAGTCAAAGAGATTAGTTTATCATTTTATCTAATTTTATATTTTACGAATATATATATTTTTTAGAATCCACAAAATCATAAATACTACCATGAAACAATTTTATTCATACGAAAATAGCAAACAAATTTAAAAACAACAAATCCGGGCGTAGCCCGGGACATCCTCTAGTCTTATTATATAAAGGAGGATACGCATGATGAGAACACGACATATAAGCAAAATTTTTATTGAAGAGATCATGACATATGTAATTGTTAATTTAGATTGTAACATATGTCAATATTAACAAAAAAAAATTAAAAAAAATAAGAAATATAATCTAAACAAGGATTATGTAATAATTAAAAAAGGAAAAAAACCGTTCTACTAAAATATTTCATATTTCTAAATTTTTATATTATAAAATACATTTTTTCCATTATAAATTATCTAAATAGATAATGACAAAAGCAAATGTCATATTTATAAGTGTGATTTTGGTAATATAATAACGTGCAAGAGACAATTTTAGTATAAGATAAATATAATAATTGACTATTTAATAAAATATAATAATAAAAAAATATTAAATATTTGTGCAAGTCGTAATTTAGAATCTAATTACATTTGTCAAATTATAGGTGTTATAAATTTTAAAATAAAAAATATTTATCGCAATATGTTTTTATATCAGCATGACACGTAAGCAAAATTATAACTCACGAGATCACGACATGTATCAAATATTGGTCAGATGAAAAATGTGTTAAACCTTAAAATTAATTAAGAAGAAGGAAAATTAAAATGGAAAGTAATTGTCAAATTACTAATCAAATAATAAAAAGTAAAATTTCTAATATTATCAACAATAATTAAGAAAGAAAGTTTAAGATGAAATATAGACATGACATAAGCCGTAAAATTAACAAATAATACATGTAGAATAAAAATCTCAACTAAAATAAATAAATAAAACAAATGATAAAAAATATATATAAATTGGAAAAACAAAAGTTAGAAAAGTTATAGAAACTCCAATTTAAAAGTTTAGAAATATACACAACTATGCAAAAATAAAATAAAAATAAAATATATAAGAATACTTATTTTATCAATATAGAGTTACAGAATATCACAAAGAAAATGAAAATTTTTGACCTATGACATCATTTGTACACTTCAACTCTATATATTAAAAATTATATAAGTTAAAAAATAATAATATTATATTTACTATTAATTTAATATTATATAAAGTTTGGCGAGTATAAATCTCTATTAGAAATAAAATGATGACATTAATAAAATACAATCGCTAGATTCTGCAATTCAGCCATATTCCGCCAGAATCAGCCGATACCATTTAGACCCTTGGTTTGGTTGCGAGTCTTGTGACCGACTCTCAAATTTTAATTATTTTCTATTTGGCGCTTTATTGGGTCAACAATCAAACCCTAAGACCATCTCCAATGGTTTACACTATTTTTTATACCAAAATGGTGTAACACCAAAATGGTGTTGGATTACACCAATTGTTACACCAAAATAAAATATTCTAAATACATTCTCTTTTTCAAATTCATTATTAATTGTTAATAATACACCATACTTTTAAAAATTTACGAATTGAACTATTTTATGTTTTAAAAAAAATATTATTTAAATTTAACATTTATTAATTGAAACAAATACATTAAACCATAGAAAATAACAAAACATAATAGATTTTGATTTAATCAATCACCATTTGTGTATTTTTCCCATAAATGATCAACTAATGCATTCCGAAGTGAAAAATGAGCGTCTTTATTTTTTATTTTCTTAAACCGTGCAAGAAATTATTGATTTTGTTTATCCTTAATTTCGGTACTTTATGTATTTTGAAATCTATTATCAATTTATGGTAGTAGATTAATATTAATTTTATGTTATATTGGAATTTAAATTTTAATTATCTATAACATAAAGTTTTATTTAAATAATAAAAATCTTTAAAGTATATATAATTTATTTATTCTGTAATTTAGATATCTAATAATTTTTTTTTAATCTTAATAATAATCAATTTCAAAATAAATTAAAAGTTGAAAGATCATTTTATAAATAAAAAAAAAGTTCAACATCAAAATGGTGTTGGGTTTGAGAAGATTTTACACTAAAAATGAGATTTAATGTAAAATTTTGTGTTGGGTTGGAAATACTCTGACATTTGAATTGCGTGCACACTGTATTTGGGTTTGATTGATTTGGCCTGTGTTATAAGTATACTACTCATGAAAAAGGTGAGAGTTATTTTCCTACTTCTACTTTAAGCTACGACTGAACAGTCAAAATTGATGGAAAGCCCAATTTTTTCAAAATTCTTTAATTGAATACCTAATCTGATTAAGTCGGTTTACATAATCATTTTGAGTTATTAAAAGTATGACATCTGAAATTTAAGATAAAAATTATGAAAATAGAGAATAAAATTACTTTTTAACTCTTTATTAATAAAATAACTTAAATGTTTAAATTTAATTATTTCTAATTTTTAATAAAAATAAATCTATATCAATCGTTTATCGTTAATTTGTTTTTTTATTGATTGTAGAATTTTGTGAGTTACTATTTTAATAATTTTTAACTCATTAGAAAAATAAATTTATAATTAAGTCTTAAAAAGATACTTATAGAAAAAATTAATAACTAATCTAATTTTTAAAAGAAAACCAAACTATACAGTAAAATAAAATTAAAATTAAAAATCACTAACGACAAATATTTTCTCATTAATAAATGTTCTACATTTATTTTAGCCATTTTTAAACACTTTAAACAAATAAATCAAATATATATACAGAAAAAAACAAAAAAACTGGATAAATCACCATTCAAGTTTTTGAAAAACTAAAAAATTTACTGCAAAATCAAAAACCAAAAATCTAAAATCTAAAAACCACACAAACATTCAGGGCCCTAATCTGATTAAGTCGGTTAACATAATAAACCCAAATAAAGGCCCACTGAAAACTGGGAAGCGTACATAAATTGACGCCTAGGGCTCGCATCTGCTTTGTTTCATTGTCTCGTCGAAGCCCTAGATTTCGTTCCTTCCCCGACATTTCTCGACTTCACGGGCTAGGTCTCGTTCGTTCTTCACGACGATTCTCGCGGCGGTGCTGTTTCTTCACGGCTGAGGTATGGCATGGCTCTTCTTTTTGCTATCTTCACTGTATTCATGTCTTTCCCATGCAGAAATATTAATGATTTCTCCGAATTTAACCAGTAGATTTGAGAGTTTGTTAGGGCGATTTTTGAACCGAGAAACTGGAATTCGTAGAGAATCTGATTTCTTAAGGGCTTTTTTTGTTTGTTTGTTTCTGGTGGTAGAAAAATGTTGCAATCGGGGCAAAACGATTCTAATCAAGCTCCAGCCGATGTAGCAATCATTGAGCCACCTCCAGTTATGAGATATTTGGTCCAGACTACGGCACTTGCGGTTTCCAAAAAAGGGTTGGAGGTTGAAAAGATATTGATGACCAATAGTGAGGGAACTGAAGATTTCAACTTCTTGAGGAGCTCAGATCCTTATCACGCATTTTACCAGCACAGTCTTGCTGTCTACAGTTCTCAGAATCATATTGCCCGGCCGGAATATCCCAAAATTACCAATCGCGAGGAGCTTGATACTATTAAGCTCACATTTCAGTTGATTGGAATCCCTCGCAAGGACATGACCACTCACAAGGAGTCTGATACTATCAACCTCACACCTCCAATCAAGGATCTGCCTCCAGAACCTCACATGATGAGTCGCAAGGAGCTTGATACTATGAAGCTCACAGCTCAGTTTTTGGCTCGGTATGGGATGGGTTTTTGGTTGGCTTTGACCAAGAGCGGGAACATGGACAGTCGGTTTGCGTTTATGAACCCAGATGATCGCAGGTTCACTTATTTCCTCCGGCTTGCTGTTGTTTATTCGAAAGTATTAACGCCTTGCGAAAAGCTGAAGAATAGTACCACAGTTATTGATGGGTTTTTCACTTATCTTCAAGGAGAAAAGGCTGTGGGCATGCCTATGATTAATTTGAATGTTGGTGTTGACTATTTTGCTTACATGGAGAACAAGGAGTTGCCACTACTTGGACACCCCTCAATGATGATGAACCGGCCACCACAAATGCAGCCTCCAGTGGGATCTGAAGGGATCACTCCCAAGGAGCTTGATACTATAAAGGTCACAGCGCAGTTTGTGGCGAGGTATGGAATGAATTTTTGGTTGGCTGTGACGGAGAGCAGGAATGTGGACAGCCAGTTTGAGTTTATGAACGCAGGTGCAAGCAGGTCCGATTGTTTCAGTCTGCTTGTTGCTGCGTATTCAAAAGTATTATCGCCTTCTGAAAAGCTGAGGGATAGTACTGCTGGTGCATGGGCTCTTGTTGACGGTTTCTTCCATCGTCTTGGTCGTTTCGAAATAGCGCAGGAGCTGGTGCAGAGTAGGACAATGGACATGGCTATGCTTTATTTGCATGCTTTTGTTGGTGGTCTTGAATGTTTTGGTAACATGGACGATGGTGACTGTTCTCCTATCATGCCACCACCTGAACACATTTCAGTGATGACACAAATGTTGTCTGGTATGCTTGGGCAGATGATGCAAGAACCACCTATGCCTGGAATGTCTCGTCCACCACTTGTTCCAGAAGATCAGTTTCTTGCCCAACATCCGGTAATGTATTTCTTCTTCTTCTTCTTCTTCTTCTTCTTCTTCTTCTTCTTTCGTCTAATTTGATTTGTATCTAAGTAGCAGTTGTGTGTTTTCAGGGTTCCTGTACGATCAGGGTTTCTGTTCCTAACGTCGATGCTGCTGGGAAAGTCATTGAGATCACGGTGCAGTCCTTGTCGGAAAACGTGGCAAGTTTGAAGGAGAAAATAGCTGGGGAGATCCAAGTTCCAGCAAACAAGCAGAAGTTAAGCGGAGAAGCCGGGGTTTTGAAGGACAACATGTCGCTTGCACATTACAATGTGGGAGTAGGGGAGATCCTAACACTGTCTTTGTAAGACAGAGATAAGGGACGCTTGTGGATGCAGGGCAATGCTTTTCAATCTCTCTACTCTTTTTTTTTCAATTAATGTTTAAATTGGTAGCCAAATATTCTCTCTCTCTCTCTCATCTTAAAACATCGCTTTATATTTAAGTTGTGGTACTCGTGGTTAATCCACTGCTTTTAAGAATCTCTATAAACTAGTATGTTTTTAGATTTACCCTTGTTTGTTTGTTTTCACGGAATTAGGAATAATATGAGTAGGATTGGTAGATGGGACAACAAGAGAATGATGGATACCTTAAAGAACTTGGTAACATTGTCATTCTCTAACTCGCGTTGAGCTAATCACCATTGTGTAATTAAATTGCAAACAATATTTTTTCAGACCAATTTAATGCGTATATATTAGACATGTGCTCCTTTGATAAGGAGATAGATCAATCATAATAAATAAATAAAAAATCTACGATTTGACTCCAAAAAAGTTGAATTTCTTCGCAAACCATATAAATTTCGAAGTTTCGTCGGTTAAGTTAACAAAATAAGACCTACATTATATCAAAAGTTAACAATGTTTTATATATATATATATATTTGGTTCGGACAATAGAAGATCTAGTATGATTAATGGTTTTGGGCGTAGTTTCTAATCGTTAAATTTGGCTATGGACTTGCGCTGATTTTTGATATTGGTTTTGACGTTTCGTCTTTGTCTTAGCTCATGGATTTGTGCAATAAGCCACTCTCACTAGACGTAGGAGGAGTTGGTGATCGAGAATTGTGTTGTAGTTTCTGTTGAGGACTCATTTGCGGGCCTTTTGCTAAGGATTTTGGTAAGTATGCCTTATGTGTTTTGCTTTGAAAGCTTCATCTCTAGCATTTGAAATGGGACGAACAAGAACATCATTGTTGGGGTCGGATTTCACCCGCTCAACGTTGCTGTCCAAAGTTATGCAAGCGCAGCGCATAGACACATATTCGCGTTAACATACTTATATCCAGGAGTCGTGAATGCAGCGCCAGCGAAGTGGTATTGCTGGCGAGGCACAGAGCCAACGATGTGCAGAGCCAGCGATGTCACAGTGCCAGCAGAGCCAACGATGTCGCAGTGCCAGCAAGGTCACACTACCAGCGACACTCTCGATCACAGCTTCAGAACTGAGCACGTCCTCGGGTCGACCGAGGAGCGGACCACGGCCTCAGAGCCGAGCACGTGCTCGGGTCCTCGATGGTCCGACCACGTCCTCGCACCAGCAGCCCAATAACATGAAGGCGACCCGATGACACAACGACAATCCAAAGTCCTGCCCAGACGCGAAGCCCACTTCGACACAACCGACGTTCGCAAAAATAGACTTGACAAGGTGAACGTCACGGCATAGGCGACCCGACTGGGCTGGCAAAGTGGACGTCACATCATAGCTCGTCCCACTTGACAAAGTGGACGTCACATCATAGCTCGCTAGGGTTGGCAAGGTGGGCGTCACATCATAGCTCGCTAGGATTGGCAACGTGGTGGACCTGGCACAGTCCTAGCTAACCCAATTTTCTATAAATACCAGTACATCTCCCTTGAGGGAAGGGGGAGAAAAAATCTTGTAGACAGAAATCCTACAGAACAATAACAAACAAAGCAATTTTCCGTACTCTTGTGATCTTAGCTAACCCTAGAATTCTCTACCTCTTCAACGAAACCCTACAAATTCAATTGTGCTAGTTTCGACACCCACAGTCATCACTTCGTATTGTTCTTTAAAACGTGTTTTTATCTTCTTCTTTTTTGCCGTGGAACCATTTCATAAGACTATAATCTCGATTGTTGTATAATTAGATATCGAACTCACTTGTTTATTCACTTGACTTAAAGGCCTATATTTATACAAGAATAAATCTCACAAATAATAGGAAAACTCTAACAAAAGGAAACTTAAGGAGAAGATAAATATACAATAAATTTTCTATTAACTTAGGCCTCAAGTTATTCTCTAATAGCCTCCTTATCTCCAATAATTATAATTGTAAACCGATTCATTTATATTTCTATGAAATATTTATCATTTAGAAAAAGAAAAAAAAAACCATGAAGGTTGAGACAAATTGTAACGCCCGTGAACCAAAAATGTGATTTTTGGTTGTGTGTCGATTGACACGTGTGTTTAATTCGCGAAGGAATCTATTTGCTGGAGCTGTGTCGCGCGACACAAGAGGTTTGTGTCAAGCGACACATGCTTAAATTGGACCGTGTGGTTTTGATTTCTGATCGGGTTTGATTTGGGTTGGTTTAGGGAACCTAGGGTTCCGTATTTAAGCAGAGAAAAGCGTTTTCTCTTGGGGTTGGCCGAAAATTTGAGCAAAGAAAGAGTTTTAGAGAGTTTTGTGAGAGAAGTGTTTTTCTTGAGAGAGAAACAGTTCTGCTAGGGTTTTTGGAGGAGATGATTGGCGGGAAAGATCGGATCGGATCAGAGTGAAACTTTGAGGGTAAGTTTTCTTATCCTTTCTCTTGATGTGGGTGAAAACCACGTGCCTTTTGGATGAGTATTCGCTGAGTTATGGCCGTTGGATTGTGTGAGGTTTCTGCAGTCTCGAGTCTGCGATCAGCCCACTTCGAGGGAGGATTCCCGTCGAATCAGAGAGAATCAGGAGACGATCCTTATTCCGTTGGAAAGCTCTCTCTGTCTAGTTTTTGTATTAGGTTTTGGATCCTGATTTGGAGGTAGTTTCCGTTCTCTGTGTTTGTTTGATTTCAGGGTGTTGTTTCTGAAATCTCTGTTTTTCCAGTTTCGATTAGCAAGATTGCGGGCTGTTTTCCCGTCGATCTGTTTGGATTTAGGAGACATTCTATACACCGTTGCGAAGCTCTTGGTGTCTAGTTTCCAGATCAGGTTTCAGACCTTGATTTGGTAAAGGGAGTCGCGAGTTATTCCCTTCTGTTCGGGTCATATCGGGAGTGCCTTGTTTCCTCGTTTCAATCCGTTTGCAAAGGTGAGTGCGTGACCATAGGCTCTCGGATTAGGATTGTGTGGAATACGATTGATTGTGGCTTGTTTTTACTGGGTTTGGTGATTGAATTGTGCAGGATCGTGATCTGAGTCCTTGAGATTGAGCCATGAGAGGATAGGTTCAATCTTAGGGTTCTGCAGGTCTGTGTCGATCGACACCTAGAGGTTGTGTCGATCGACACAGTTGACAGTCGAGTGTCGATCGACACCTAGATGCTGTGTCGATCGACACAGAAGCTGCTGTCCTGTTCATGTTGTTTGTTATTTGCTATGCTTGCTTGTATGTAGATGGGAGGACCGTCTCACTGGGTATTTATGATAATACTCACGCATCTCTTTTAACCATGTGATGCAGGTAAAGACAAAGTGTGATCGTGGAATCAGGGCGAGGACGGGATGATGGATCTAGTGGCTCGTCGTTGTGTGTTTTAATTGAATTGCTAGGTTGATAGTAATTCAGATTAGAACGGGTTAGGTTGTTAGAATATTGGTTGACTGTTTTGAATGATTGGTTAAATTGATAATGAAATTGTTTGGTTTGAAGGTTTAGTTTGATTTCCGCTGGTTATTTGTTGACTTGTGAAATTGATTGGATTATTGAGGATTATCACTTATGAGAATGATAATCTGATTCAATGTAAAAAAAAAAAACGGGTCGGGTTGTTTCACAAATTTAGTTTTTTTTTTTTTTTTTTTGTCATTTGAAATAATATTATTATAGTATTAATTTAGGGTTTTAAGAAACATAGATTTTAAAGATTTCACCATCAATCACTATCCAATTATAAAACAATTTTAGAGTACCGAACGCCATCATCCACAACGTTGATATTTCACCATCCAACGGCAATAAGCTTCCCTGAGATTGAATTAATCTCAACCGTTGGATCAAATTACCTTTCCCTCTTCTTAGTCCACAAATAAAATAAATGCACCTTTTTCACTCCGCATCTCTTACTCCGATCAAGTTACCGTCGTGTACTCTTTATTGATCGTCTCAAATCTCGCCGGAAAATCACTGTTCTTCACCGTGAGTTACTCGTTGTGTTTACTCTTTGAAGTAGAGAAATCTAGAGGAAACGAAGGGATAAACAATTTCTTCTAGTCACTTTAATGCTTGAATTTTGATTTTAACTTGAAGTTGTATCTGCTCTTGATCTGTTTTCATATTTGTATCACTTGAAGTTGTGGTGGCGTTTGAGTTCCGGGAAGAATTTGAAATCGGAGTTTTCTGTGCGTCCATGTGTTTCCGATTTGCTTCACTCTTACTGGAAGCTTGAATATCCTGCAAATTTCTCTATCGTCTGCTTGGTTTTGTTTGTTTTTGGTTGATTGATTTGTTTGGATCTGATACAGATTGTTTGATCTCGGATCTTGAGACTTAGTTGGTGACATTCGATCTAATTGTGATTCGGATCTGTTGCACCTTGTTTTACCTTCATATCCGTTTGTTGGTTTCCGTTTTGTTCATCATGTAACAGATTTCTAATCGAGTTTCTTGTTTTGTGCATTTGCTTTCAGATATATAGAAGATGAGAGAGATCCTTCACATTCAAGGTGGCCAATGTGGTAACCAGATAGGCTCAAAATTTTGGGAAGTTGTTTGTGATGAGCATGGGATTGATCCCACTAGTCGGTACACTGGAAACTCTGATCTGCAGATTGAGTGGGTTAATGTTTACTATAACGAAGCGTCGTGCGGAAGATATGTTCCCCGTTCCATTCTCATGGATCTTGAGCCTCCTGGTACTATCAGCACTGGTCCTTGTGGTCAAATCTTCAGACGGGAAACAACTGGGATAATGGGCACTACACTGGAAGGGCCGAGCTTATTGATGCAGTACTCGATGTTGTACGCTGAGAAAATTGTGACTGTCTTCAAGGTGTGTAAACCCATAAAAGTTTATTTAAGGTCTTTGAGTTGTGGTTTTTAACATTTTTGTTCTAACAGTGATATGTATACTTATAAAACTTTCAGGTTTCCAAGTATGCCACTCGCTTGGTGGAGGCACCGGGTCTGGAATGGTAACCCTGCTGATATCTAAGATCAGGGAAGAGTATCCTGATCGAATGATGCTTGCTTTCTCTGTCTTCCCATAACCAAAGCTCTCGGACACAAGTGGTTGAGCCATACAATGCGACACTCTTAGTTCATCAGCTGGTCGAAAATGCTGATGAATGTATGGTTTTGGACAACGAAGCCCTTTACGACATCTGCTTTGGAACACTCCACTCCTAGCTGTAAGCCCCTTCCATCTTCTTCTTTTTTTTGTTCTGCACTTTATTGTTGTGTGAAAATTGAATCACTGATCTCGAAGAGATGTTTAGGCGGGTGAGCGAGCAGTTCACTGCCATATTCAGGTGGAAAGCTTTCTTGCATTGGTACACAGGTGAAGGAATGGACGAGATGGAGTTTACTGAAGTTGCGAGCAACATGAGCGATCTCGTCTCTGAGTACCAACAACAATACCAAGACGTAAATGCAGATTAAGAAGAAGACGAGGTGGAATAAGGTTGTTTGATACTCAAATTATTTAGTTCTTTTTATATATATCATTTACTTATATTTTTTATGTATATTTAGTTTTGATATTTAAAGTGTTGCTCATAATAAAGTATATTTGTGTTGTAATTTTGTATTGACACCAACAAAATACGCAAAAGAATATTAAATGTAATACTTTTAGCCATTTATTGGCTCATTTTTTGTTTTTTATTTAATTAGAATATTTAATATTTATAAGTAATAATAAATATATATAAATATGAATTACATGAATCTTAAATTTAAAATTAATTGTAAAAGTTTTTTTTCTTATGTGGACACTTTAGATGGAGAGAAAATTTTACTATCAATATAATATATGAAGTGCGAAATCCTACGTGGCGCCCTCAGAATGAATTTGAGGGTGGTTGATTACAGGGGTAATCTTAATAAAATTAAGGTAATTACACTTCATGCCATCGAAATTTCGTGAGTTTTATATCCTTCATAAACAATAATTGGGTTTGGACCAAAATATTTTTATAGCCCATGTTCATTAGTCGGTTTTGATAAGCCCTAATTGCCACATCCATAATTTTTTTTATTTTTCTTTTATATAACTAAGTCTAGGGTTTAGACATTGTATTTTTATGTTCTTCGTTAGTTTTTTTTCATCCGCCACATTCATTGTTTGTTAGTTTTTGAGAGGCTCTTCGAGAAGATAACAAGGAATGAGTCTTAAGGCTCTGAGCCATGGGAACGTGAGAAGTATTTTGGAAAGAAGCCTCATAAGTTTTTGCCAATTGATATGGTTTATCCGTTGTAATTTGCACATCGAGTATTCTCTTTCGTTTGGTCGTTTATCGGGTGATTTGTTGAGAATTTTTATGTTATGAGGATTATGGAAGATGATGATATCGAAGTGAGAAGTGGAAAGTGGGAAGTGGGGTGCTTTTTTTAAGGCAGCTTCGTGTTGATGCTACTCATTGCAAGCCTAATTTGTTTGTAGGGAACTTCGTTAAAGATCTTTGTAATCAAGAGATTTACAAGTGCATACAATTCTCGGTTCTATTAGAACTCTTCTCGACATGGAAATATTACTGCAGTTTTTTTAGAAGCTTAAGACAGGCCAGAAACCAAGGCTATGTGGGTGGATTTTAGCATATGTTGGTTCTCTTTGATGCACAACGATGTGAATTTCGTATAATATGCTTTTGTTTTGGCACCTTTTATACCTTTTCGTATACATATTCATTATCTTTCAGCTTTCTTATTAATTTTGCTTCATCATACAGTTTTGATCGTCTTTTTATAAACCCGGTTTGTGTTGGACAGTGCATATGAAGAAGAAGGCAAGGAGGAGAACGACAATCCAATAGAAGAAGTCCGGTTAACCGTACCAATAACCAACAATCCGACTGAGCCGATCTTGACGTTCCGTACATGGTTGTTAGGAATGCGTGCGTAGTACTCGCGTTTGTGAACCAATTCTTCGGTTACCGGTCCAACCAGCTCATGGTATCCTCAGTCGTGGCTCAAATCGTCAATCTCCCTCTAGGTAAGCTCATGGCCACGACTCTACCGACGAGAAAAATCCAGTTACCCGGTACGAATTAGTCTGGTACGTTGAATCCCGGACCATTCTCAACATGAAGCAACATGTGTTGATCACTATATTCGCTAATACCGGATCCGGAGGAGCTTATGCGACCAGCATCATCACCATCATTAAAGAATTTTACTACCGGAGTCTCAATCCGCCCGCCGCCATGTTGCTTATGCAAACCACTTAGGTACACTTCAAAATTTTCAAAATTAAAATGACATTTCCGGTTTCTTAATTGGTCCTAACTATGTAGTTGGTGTTAACTATGGTCTTAATTCGTTTACTCAAACATATTGTTTCCTCCCTACGATCACTGCATCTTACGCCTAGAAAAACAACTAAGAATCATATTGCATACGATGTTTTCTCGGTTTGTATCGGAGCAAAATTCTTTAAACTGGTTAGGGTTTATTTTATATTTGATTCATTTAGGTGTTAACAATTCTTCATATTGACTTTTTATTTTATTTTGATCTATATTCTTCATATTGATATTGGCTGCACAACTTTGTTTAAATCACTTTGTTTGCACAAATTTGCTTATGATTTAGGTGCATGTACCTGGAGGAACAGAAAAAGCTTGTGGCAGCTGTGGATCCGGTATTACGTTGATGTAGGATCTGCATGATTCAATAAAAAAGGCTGTCGTGTCTTACGTCAATGTTAACATAGGTATTAGTTTTTTTTTTTTTTTTGCGGCCAACTTCATTCATTCATTGATGATGAAATATAGATACAGAAGTACAGTGAATATAAGAAAATAAAATTAACGTGCCTAAATATTTGGTTGGGCCTCTTTCTTAAAACTAAACCCACTAACAAATAGTAAAAAAATTAAAGCAAGGGTTATCATTTGAACACGTGGAAATCTTATCCGAAATATTTGGCAGAAGGTTGGTGGTGATCGGAGCTTCTCGACGGTGCTGGTGAATGTTTGGCGATGGCTTCTCTTGGAGACACGTGGAGAATGAAGAAACATAGTTATTAGTTAAATTTAATATTTTGAATAATTTATTTATTGTAAATATGTCTACACAAATATTTTGAATTATTTTGAGGCTGTTTTTTTTTTTTTTTTTTTAAAGGTGAGGCTGTTTGTTGATTCATGCAATAGAAAGCAGAAAGTATAGTATTAGTAGAGCCAACTACGGGAAATATTGCTCTTGGAATTGCTTTTGTGGCTGCATCTAAAAGCTACAAGTTTGGCAAATGCATCTTGAGCTTTTGCCAAACTGATTAAACAGTTGGGAAGGTAGAGGAAAAATCTTAAAGATCAATCACACACACACTTGCATACATTATCAGTTATCGTATTGTCAATACTGTTGATCTAATGAAACCTTTAAAAATTGTCATACAGTTCAAAGGATGTGTAGGTGAAAGAACTACAAGACATAGCGATCCGTTTGTTCGGTAAGACTATGACCAATAATACAGAAAACAAGCTCTCAAAGAGTTTAGTTCCAATACAAACGTTAGCCCACTTGGAAGATTGTTTTACTCATGGTTTGGTTGATGATAATCTTTACATTTTTTCCGTCAATTAGGAACCCTAAACTAAAAACAAAGTTTGATAACTTTGTTTTTCTTTGTGTTTGCAGATGGCTTGGTCAAACATCCCATCATCTTAACTAAAGTTGAGACAGGAGCAGAGGATAGAACATAAGAATGGTTAGTGTTGGTATGTCTTTACATTGATTGATACATCGAATTTTTGTATAATTTTTCAGGAGAATTTAGTAAGTTTCTTCTTTATTGGTCTTTTTGTTTTATCTTTTACTTTTCTTTACTGAGGTTTTAAAGAGGAAGCATATTCTTAGTTGCATAATTAAGGGCTTGCCTTTATCTGTGACAAGATGTAGTCATTCTACGACTCATAACTATTGAATCCTTTACCCACCGTCACGCGTGTTGTCTAGATCATAGAATTTGATTTTTGTTTTCTATCATATACGGTTTGATCTGCCATGTTTATTTGAGTAGTTTATTTTTTATTGTCTATACAAAAATTTAGTTATTAAAAGATCAGGATAAGAAGACCCACCGCCACAAAAAGAAAAGAAGATGATAGCCATGAAGAGAACAACACAATGAACATTGTAATTGGCATTTTTTTTATTGTGTAAGCTTTTTTACTCATCTGTTTTTTAGTTACATTATTTTTTAATCCTAATTGGCAAATAATTGCATAGCTCCATACGTTTTTCATCAAGCTTACTGATGTAATCCGAGTTTATTATCAAACAAGCAAAAAAAAAATTGCTTTATGTATTAATGATCCTGTGTTACCTAATTGGCAAACGATTGCATGGATCTTTTCTATAATACGTTATGTGTCGTATATGTGCTTCCCATTGTGATTTATTCCCAGCAAGTGCTTATTGCAAGTGATATTTCTTTGATAACTCGGGAGAGTTCAATGAGACTTCAATGGCAGGGGGATTGGAGAGGCCTCTGAACCAAGATATGTTATTCGTCCTAGATTTCTCATAATAGGTCTCTGTTCAAAGTAAAATTAGGTTTTAATTCTTTCTATCTCAAATCTCTCCTCTGTGTTCTCTCTTTTCAATTTTGGTGACTCCAACACTGTTGCCGATCTTCGGCGTGGCCTGTCTTTCGTTCTCATTCCTCACATCTAAGGAAAGACTTACAAATGGAAGGTTAGTTGGGAAGCATCGAAAACAAATAAAGATGTCATGCTTATTGGTTCAAATCATGGAGCTTGTGTTTTTAAAACTTGGTTTGGTATATGGAGCGTGTTTTTAAAACTTGGTTTGGTGTATGGAGCTTTTGTCTTTGCTCTGTTATGATAAAGAGCATATTGTGTTTTCATTTAGTTTTGTTTAAAACTATCCATGAAGTGTTTAAAAAACAAAATCTTCCTCAAAAAAAATAGTTGGAGCAAAGCAACGACTAATTCGCGGGACGGAAAACGTAAAGGAAATGAGAGACGTAGCGAGCAAGATTGGTACTAAGGTAATGTAGTTGGCACGGACGTATGAAAAATTCCTCCTTACTTGACGACGCGGTCTCCGTCGATTGTGTTTTTATCTTAGGAGAGATATACGCTATTTTTATCTTAGGAGAGATATATGCTGACCGATCAATGAGCTTGGTCCAAGACCGAGTGTCGGCTAAAGCTGACGGATTGAAGTTAGAACATGAGACACGATGGGGCGAAGATAGCTTAACAACGATGGATCGCTTGCGCCGTGAAGAAGATGATGATCAAGAGTTGAAGTCGGAATAAGAGGATAAGCCATTGAAGCAGATCGTAGAGTCCTTAGTTATTTTTATTGAGGTATATGCTTAACCAAAAGCTAAATAGATATGTTTTACTTTAAGGCAATTGTTTCTAATTATCATTACCACATTTAAGAGTATAAAATTTAACGATTTGTTTGAGAAAATGGAAGAGCTTTCATTTTTTCTTTAGATTAGATAGGCATGAGAAAGATCAGGATAATCTCCTTCTCAATAACCATGATATGTCTGAGACACCATTAAGTATATATTTTTTTAATACTTCTCTCCTTATACTTCTCTCCTTTTGGTAAAGGATTCTTGGTATATAGTTTGTTTCCTTTTTTGTTGGTCTATAGTTTATGAACATGGAACTACACGAGTGTTTTAACATCTCAATTCTAAAGGCGATAAAAATGACTAAATGACAACTGTATAACGAGATTTTATTTCAAAAAAGATATTTGTCCATAGAATTAAGGGAGAAGAGGCTAAGAAAAAGTATCATTAAAGAAGAAGCAAAATGTACGAACGAAGATTAATGATGAAGAAGAGACCACAACTGAGGTTTCCTTTAATCTGTTCAAGCCAATATCTCATTCATGTGAAGTTGTGGCATATATTAACATATTACGTTATATTGCATTGTTATAGTTTTTTACATTACGTTAATTTATGAGTTAATTCTTACTCAAATTGTAATCAAGAATAAATCACCATGCATATAATATTTGTTTTCGTAAGAACAAGATCTATGTATATGTTTATATATTTATTTTGTTATGGTATTCGTGTTGTCTCTTCTATTGTTTGCTTCTTCATAGAGAAAAATCGGTAACCACTCAGATCATAAAAATGATGTTGGTTTAGAGTTTGAGTTAATAATCAACTCCTTTTCTATAATCATGTACTGGTCAAAGTTACTTTCATTCATGATATTTATGGAGAAGAGAATGAAAGAAACTCGGCAACCACTAAGCTCATCATGGAATAATTGCTACAATGCATAAATAATTTTTTTAAAAGATAAATAGGAAGTTTAATTATTTTTAGAGAATGGAAATTATATACAAATATATTCCTAATATAACAAATATATTCCTAATATAAACAAATTATTTTCAAATATATTTGGTTCTCGCTTTTATTTTATAATCGTCTAGATTTTTGAATTATCACAAATTATGAGAACAATTATACTGACTCTCCTTGCACCATGCTGAAAATCTTCTATAATTTGTGCCTTTACTAATTTGCATTTTCTGGGACGCGAATCTCATACATGCTGGTGTAGAAACATTAATGGACTATTTGTCAATCTACAGGTTAAGGGGGCTTTTACTATTTGGTTCTCATTTTAGACTCTAATTATTAATATCTTTTGTTCACTTGAAATCTTTTAATGATATTTTAAGAACATTAAACTTTTAATGGTATTTTTTTTAATGTTTATTGTCTTTAAGTATCAAATTTTGTGAGTATGTGGATCTGAACTTATGCTTTGTAGTCTTGACATTAATAAATTATTACAAAGCTAAGATTTTTGAAAAAAAAATCGATTTTATGGTTTGATATTTTTCCAAAAAAAATGGTCTCATTGTGTGTATATCTTTTTCGCATCATTTTTATTTTTATACATACAATAAAGGACAAGCTAAAAACTCTAAGGTAAATGTCTTTCTTCTATAAATATATAAGAAAGGGTGTGGAAAAGAAGAAGAGGATCTTGGGGGGGAGGTAGATGGAAGAGAAAACGACATAAAAATAAGGAGATAACATTCAATAGAAGAAAACAATAGCAGGGTACTCCCTCACAAATATCTTCACGCAAATAGTACTTAGGAAAATACTTAAACCCAGACTTTAAGGAGTTATCATATCCAAATCTCTAGCACTACGAATACTCTTCTAGCTTGATAATGTCTTAAGAAAAAGTTGATGAAAGAAAAACACAAACAAAAAAATAGTCTCATTGTATGTATATTATTTTTTGAATGGGGATTTTAATAATCTATTTCCGGAAGTATAATTTTAGTAACCCTAATAAAAAAATTGATGGTGAAGGGATACTTAAAACAAATACGGGCAACGTGACATGTAAAAGGTATTAACCGAGCTAAAGATGAAAATATGTGTCATTTTCTAATAAATACTCAAAAAACCAAGAGAGATAAAAAGAAAGGAAAGACGAACACAAGAATGATGAGGCAACACTTCGTAGAAGAAGATAATTCCTCAAAAGTATCTTTAGGAATCCTAATCCCTAGGAAGGAGAAGGAGAAGGAAAAGGAGAAGGAGAAGGAGGAGGAGAAAGAGGAGAATGAGAAGAAGAAGTACGAGGAGGAGGAGGAGAAGGACGAGTAGGAGGATAAGAAGTACGAGGAGAAGGAGACGCAAAATCATTATTTGATACTCTTGAAGAAGGAGGCGCAAAAACAATATTTGACACTCTTGAAGAAGGAGGCGCGAAAACTATATTTGTAAACAAGAGTGTCATTATAATTGATCCATCATACGTAATAAAAAAAATGTAAAACAATGGCTTAAAATTCTCAAGGCGATTGAGAAATACAAGAGGTTATGGTTATCGTCTACTTCAGGACAGAGAAGGAAGAAAAAGGCAACTAACACAAGAATAAGAAGGAAACATTTCATAGAAGAAGACAACAATGAGATACTTCCTCAAAAGTATCTTCTATTAATCTAATAATTAGGAAAAGAGTTCCAACCCTACTATTTTTTCTAGGGACTCTACCCCTCTTCGCTTCTCATCCATTTTATAAATATCAAACAAACCATGATCTTCAAACATGAGGTCAAGAAAAGGTTTAAAGATTCTTATCACCGACAAAGACGGAAAGGCGATTACACATAAAATAAATGTTGTTTTCAAAGAAATCTTTCAGAATATTTAGCTTTATGGTGTCTTACCTCCGGTTTCTATGAAAACATAATAGACTTTTTTTTTTCCGATGGTGTTCTAAATTTATTCTATTATCCAATGGATCATCCTCTGAAATATGATTTCACGAATATCATTCTCTAAAATATGCTTTCGAAACATAACATATTTGGATCATCTTTGGTATAAGCACGAGGACTTACAGTCTTTTCTCATGTTAATTATAGTAATATACTTTCTCGAGAAGTTCACTTCCGCGCAGGGCGCGAGTCTTGCCTAGTTATATATATAGATGGATTAGGGAAAATTATGAGAAATACCATAAATTTCAGAAAAACTTTTCAGAAATGTTACAATGGTATTTTTTTTCTCATAATGCCACAATACCCTCTTGATAAGACGAAAATGTCTTTAAAATCCAAAAATCATATATTCTTTTTTTTTTTTCTCTCTAACACACTCTCTCTTTCAACCATCTCTTTGGGTTAATATATTTTAAATCAACTTGGTCCATGGTCTTTATTTATGTATTAGTAAAAGAATTCTCCTTTCAATAATACAGATAAGCATTCAAATTGTAATAGGAGACTGAGTCATTTTATATACTAGAACATGGTTCGCACGATGCGCGAGTTTTTGTTTTACAATTTTGTTAAATTTAGTGACAATTTTTAAAATCAATCTAATAGTTTTATATTTATAATATTTTTTTAATTGAAATGAAATTAATTGTTTTTTTTTATTTATATTTTATGAAAATATGAAGTGATGATCAATCAGTTTAATATCGATAGTTCCAATTTTAAAATAAATATGTTGATTTGAGACTTTGTTATCTATATATATAGTATTGTAGTTTTGTATTTAATCACTCACCGACACCGCTCTATTAATCATATATTATTTTTTATATCTTCAAAAATCAAATATAATCTTTTGAATAAATCATAGATTTCAAAATTTCTCCTTATTTTCTACTCTTGTTTAATTATCGTACCGTCATTAATTATCATGGAGTAAATGACAAGCAAACCCCCTAATAAATCATTGTTTCCACTCGCCAACCGATATATAGTACTACTCCCTATGTATCATATTATTTGATTTTTAAAGTTGTTACACATAGATTAAGAAATCATTTATTTTTCTGTTTATTCAAAATAATGCATGTTTTATCTTCAACTTCAAAATAATTCTATCAATTAAAAAGCAATCTGCAGAATTTAAACAGTCAAAAACAACAAAAACACAGTTAATTTTACATAGAAAATTAAAACCAGCATATATTATAAAACAAAAAAATTTCACTAAAACATTATGATATATAACTATATATAACTATATATGTTATGGTCGGACCAAATCCCTCATGATGCCAATCCGGTTTAACTTTTGTAGAACGCAAATCCGGTTCAACTTTTGTAGAACTGATTTTTTAATTTCCAGAAAAATGGTTAGGGGCATGGAATTGGCCTGACTCATAGAGTTCAAGTTGTATTTGATAGCTAATAGTAAGGTGATCCGCAAAGCCAAAAAAACAAATTCGATTTTGGTCTAATTCGCAAATCGGATTAACTATTTCCACTACTATTTTTAAGACAAATTGTTAACACAGTTTGTATGTTACTTTCACACACATTCTTTCAGATCACAGTCATATTGCTTGTAAATCTCCCTCTTTGCTAGCTTATATTGGCTCAGCAAACTTTTTACTCTCCAATAATGAAATACTTAGCAGATTGGCTCTTGGATAAACATTTACAAGTGCCCCTTGAACAAGATCGTACGCCTGCAAACAATTGACACAATCATTAGAGGCCATGAATTCACATGACTCAGAGAAACATTAAACAACCAAAATGCAGAGGGTTTTACAGTCCAAAATGGGTCCAAGTATAAAACTTTTTTGTTGTTGCATAAACAATATCAGCAATCAAAGCCAATACCATGATTCGAGGAGGGTCAGCAACATTTTTGTCCGTTGATTGCCTCTCGTCAACTAATGCCATACGAACACTTGTTCCTGTGCCTTTACGGTTTCCATGTGCTAATGCCAAACGATGTACGGAGAATCTGTCACTCTTGAGTAAGGAAAAAATCAAAGTAGAGAGTCAAAATTAAGGGACTGTAAAGTGCTTTAATGCCGAGAAATAGAGAATCCAAAAAACCTGAGAAGGTTTCCCAATTCTGATGAAATTAGGAAAAGTAGAAGAACTCTTCGATTGAAACCTAAATCCACATCCGCCGCTAGAGCTCACCGTGGAGCAAGAGACCGCCAACATCACGAAAGATCAAATGTTTTTCCGATGCAGAAACAGATTGAGGAAGCGAGGGAAACCAGAGACGGAGAAATAGAAAGCCTGGAGTGATTTCTCCGTACACTTTCTCGCAATCGGAATCGCCATCTCGATTGGCGCCTCAGTCCCCGGTGCCGCCTGGTAAATCCAATCTTATTCTCTTTATACCCATATTGATTGTGTAATCCTTTGTTCGTCCTATTTGGATTTGCGATGCATCATGTTTGACACCAACATCTTTTCGTGTGAAACTGCAACGATTGATTGAGGATTTTGAGAGAGAAGAAGAAGGAGATGGGGCGAGACGAAGAGATTTTAGATTAGATGGTTTTCGAAAGTTTTTTATTTTATTTTGGGACAGGTGGCAATCACAGAAGCAATCACGTGTTTATATAGTTAGATTTAAATCTTTTTCATTATTTACGAAAAAAAAAACACTAAAAACGTATTTTTAAGTTTTTGAAAACCCAAATTAATCAAAATTGTGAATAAAATTAGATGAATCGGTTTTTGCATCAAACCGGTTTTTACCGGTTCTCAGTCGGTTTCACCGGTCGAACTCAAATCCGGTTTTTAGATCAACCCGGAACCGGCTATACAAACGAGTCACGACGGTTGGACTGAGAAAATTGATAGGATCTTAATCTAAAAGATCCCAAACCTTAAAAAAAAATTCACACCATCATTTCTTATTCTAAAACACCCCAACAATTTATCCTCCCCACTTTTACCCTTCCAATTTAATTTTTCTTTAAATTTGAGATTTTCTTAAAAATAAACAACATCTTACAGACATAAATAATTGTGGACCCCAATCTCTAAATTCTTCAACAACCAAAAAAATTACCCTATCTAAACCTTCCACATGTAATTCAATCCAACCACTTTCCTCGTTTTGTTTATTCTCCCAAACCCAGAAACATAAAAACGAAATCGAAAACAGAGCAACAGCTTCTTCCTCGTGTGCTCTTCGTCTTGTCATCATCTGAAGTTTGTCTTATCATCTTCTTCCTCGTTGTCCTTCTTCATCTAGTCAAAGTCATCCCGTCCCGATCTGTTGTCTTTCGGAATTAAGGTTAGATACTTTCGTTTTTATGAACTTTCGTGTGTAGGGTTAAATTGAGTTTGAAAAACAAGTGAATCATTGTAAAAAATTTTGAAATCAAAGGATTTACTGAAACTGCAGGAAATTGCAGAGGTATAACTGGTGCTAATGAGAATCACTGGTATAACTGTATAATTGGAATGACTAGTATTAGTAAGAATAACTGGTATAATTGGTACTACTGAGAATCACTGGTATAACTGGAATAACTGGTACTAGTGAGTGTAAACGTTCTTACTGGTACTACTGAAATAGTACTATAGTTATACAATTGATTATATACTAACGATATTTGTTATTTTCTTATTCTTTTGTAGGGAACAATGAATTGCACAATCATATGTTTTGATTACGGAGGATGTTACTCAATGGAAGGTGATCACAGAAGATGGAGTTCAAGAGGAGATCGACTTAACACTTTAGCGATACGGACTGTGCCGGAGGAGGTGACTTATTCGGCGTTGATTGATGGAATTAGCAGAAAGATCATGATAGATGAAGTTACAACGCAGTTGAAACTCAGTTACTTTCCGATGATTTCGAATCTTTGGACACCATTAGATATTTCAAATGATGATGACGTTTTTAATTACCTAATGCAAGTGAATAGAGATGGTTGTAGAAAACTTTTGCATGTGGAGCTCATCAAAGTTGTGGATCAAAATTAAGAAAGGAACGGCTCAACAAAGACGTCACCCGTCAAATGGAGAATATCATGGAAGAAGAAGAGGATTAGGGCATATGTCTGAGTACTTAGCTGGAGAAGGACGAGAACGGAGACATATTCCTTACTCCAATGTGTCGAAACTCAACTATATAAAAATGGTGTTTTCTCTGTCCGGTAACTAGTATAACTACGTATGACTGTATGCTTTGTATTTTTGTAATTCTCTCTGTCCGGTATAACTGGTATAACTAAGTATGACTGTATGCTTTGTATTTTTGTAATTCTCTCTGTCCGGTATAACTGGTATAACTAAGTATAACTGTATGCTTTGTATTTTGGAAATTCTCTCTGTCCGGTATAACTGGTATAACTAAGTATGACTGTATGCTTTGAATTTTCGTAATTCTCTCTGTCCGGTATAACTGATATAACTAAGTATGACTGTATGCTTTGTATTTTGGAAATTCTCTCTGTCCGGTATAACTGGTATAACTAAGTATGACTGTATGCTTTGAATTTTTGTAATTCTCTCTGATGTATTCCTCGTTTTCACTATGAGTTTATAAGTTTATGTATTTTTACTTGTTTGTATATTTGTCTGGACTTAGGTTGAAATTATTAGAAATTCCAGAATTGGAGAAAATTACATTGTTTACTCAAACACTATCTTATACATATGGTAATGGATATGTAGAAATACTCATTGTCATGTGAAATAAACAAACATTGTGATTTTTAAAAATTTAATATACGAAACAATAGTAAATGTATTTTAATGAATTAATTCGATAAATACTACTAGAAAAACTATAAGTTTACGTAAGTATGACTAATAATACATAAAAATTGTCAAAGTATAACTGTGTGTAATAATTTTTTTAAATTTTTTTATTTTGTGACGGCGCATGTGCTAAACGTGTTTATTTTTTTATTCTTATTTTTGTACACACGTGTTTTATGTTTAATACACAGTAGTTCGTAGTATTACTAGTAGTACCTAATGGAATGCAGCTGCCTTTTAATACTAGTACGTTTAATGCTAGTAATACTATTAGTACTACTAGTAGTATTAAATCGAATTGAACTGCCTTTTTATACTAGTACGTTTAATGCTAGTAATACTAGTAGTACCAAATCAAATTCAACAAACAATACGAGTACCTAAAAGACAACAATCCATTACGCATAACACATACCTAAAAACACAACAATCCAGTACTCAACACAAAAGAACAGTTCATCCAAAACACATAAGTACCTAAAAACTTCAAAAAAACCTAAGAACCTTAATTTTTCTTACTCTTCTTCCCAACCTTTTTGTCATCCCCAGTGTTTTTTCTTTTCTTCCCAACCTCTTTGTCACCTCGTGCTTTTTTCGTGGGCTTTTTTCTTTCATCCGGTGTAAAAGGATCATTCTTGTACACAGATGGCTTCTTGTTCCTCTCAGCATTTAGAGTCTTCTTCTTGTTAACAGAAACTCATGGCCTAAACCGAAGCCTCTGTGTACTCCTTCGAGCAAACCAGGAAGATCTGCCACCACCATTGTTGAATCGTAATCAAATGAAACCACACCTAGATTGGGAAGTAACGTGGTGAATGGATAATTTGCTATAGTTGGCTGTGCGGCACTTATCACGCTCAACAACGTGCTTTTTCCTGCATTTGGAGCACCCACAATCCCTACGTCTGCGACCAGCTTCAGTTCCAAGTCCAGCCACCTGCAAATTGTAAATGTATATTTCTCAATCAGAGCTTTCCCAGAAACAAAAAAAGAAATATAAGACTACATACTAAATTTCTTAGAAGGCAAACAGTATGAAAGTGATGGACTCTAAGACTCCTCAATCCAATCTAAAGCCATCCCATAAAATTATATCTTTTCATAAAACGCAAACATCCATGTATCAAGAGGAGCATTACTACTTGCATAGTCCACAATGGAAGATTTCAATAAATCCTGTGATTCTTATGTTTATGAAAATAGTTTTATACTGAGCAATTGCTTCTAAGATGATTTCATCTCAGATTAACCGATAGCAAAAAAAATTCGAAGGAAGAACAACACCACCATGTATAATTGAAGCTTCACCAAACAATAGAAACAGAAATCAAAGTTTGTCCTAAAAAAACAATGAATTCTTGCATCCTTAAACAATTTTAGCTTCTATGACTAGTTCATCCTTTCAGAGCTAACATATGTGGGTGGAAAACGAAGCCATTTCAGAAACTCTACTACTTGCCGTGAGATAAAGTCCCAAACTTTTACACCTTACTACAAAATTCTCTCGTTCCTAAACCTAAGCTCGTTCTATCAACACCCTAAAACTAAAACCAATTCTCAGAAATGAAGAGAAGAAACACACTTACATTTCAAGACCTTCTTCACCATTTTCAGCAATCCTAGGAACTTTATTCATCCCCGACTTAAACGAAGCATTCCCTCTTCCTCCTCTCCCTCCAGGCAACATCAATGCTCTTTGTCCCGGATACAACAACTCCAGAAGCACTTCTTTTTCTTCCTCATCTTCCCCTGCCTTAATCCCAGCCTCTTTAGCCTGTCTCACCACCGTCCCAGGAGCCACTTTCACCACAACATCAACACCTTTAGCACCACTCTGCATCTTCCCTCTCCCCTGTTCACCACGCCCCGCCCTGAAATGCACACTCTTTCGAAACGGTAACAACGAATTCATCGACCCATCAACCTCTACATAAACATTCCCTCCTCTTCCTCCATCTCCACCTGAAGGTCCACCAAAAGGAATAAACTTTTCCCTTCTAAACGCAACCACACCGTTCCCTCCATCTCCGGCTTTCACATATATCTTGGCTCTATCGAAACACCTCAAACACCTTTCTCCTTCACTCCACTCCCATCCTCTTCTTCTTCTTCCTCTTCACCTGAGTAACATAAAGCTTCTCCATCCTTAAACCCAGATTTTCCAGTCTCATGTTTCTCCCATCTGTTTCATCACTATACTCGAACACTTCGTCTTCGTAATCATCATCATCATCATCATCAATTGATTCTGAATTTCCTTCAAATACATCTAATCTTCTGTAATTTCCCCATATATCATCATCGTCGTCTTCACCATCTTTCTTCGCCTTTTCTTCATCGTTTTCCCCCAAAGAAAAGGAAGAAGAGGTTTTCAATCGGATGAATCGCGTTCGAGAAGGAGAAAAGGAAGAAGAGGTTTCATCGGGTTTTTTTTTTATTTTGTTTTGTTTTGATTTTTTGATCCGGGTCGGATATGTATCCGTTCGGATGGATTGGATCGTGTAATATAACTGATTCATTAAGGGTAGCTTCGTCTTTTAACTGCATTTTGAATTAAAAAAAAAAAACCAAAACAAATTCATTTTTTAGTTGGGGTTTTTTAGAAAAAAATTTCAAACGATGGGATCTTTTAGATTATGATCCAAATTGATAGCCGACTTCAGTAAATCCTCAACCTCCGGCGAACGAACCCTCGCCGTCGACGGCGCCGTCAAACGTCGAAGACCTAGTTCCTTTCTATTCCAACTACATCTGGAATCGTCTTGCTTCCTTGATTCCTACTTCTAATTCGATTTTCCTCGGGAAATTCTCCAATCTCTATCGCCAAACCATCACCAAAAAACGACATATATCCTTTCCTCTTCCTCTACCTTCTGACTTCCCATGTTCATCAACGTAAGATTCATCTCTATTTTACGTCTTCTGGTAGTTTTCTTAGTTTAGTGCCATTAACTTCTGCTTGATGATCGGCGACTCAGAGTTAAAACTGTTGAAATCCGTTCTGATACTGAAGTTTTGTGTTTGTTGATTGTATGCTTTTGGCGAAGATTATCATTTGAAATCTGATTATATGAACACTGTTTTGACTTTTGAGCATATGCTTTGTTGATTTCTTCAGCAATATCTCGGTGGATACGTCAAGGATTTATGTTGTTTTGGAGGAAATTATGGCTGATGTCCTCTCAAACTTGCATGATATCCAGAAGAGTTTAGATTTTTGGCAATCTAGAGCTGAGGTAAATCAACACAACATTCCATGATTATGTAGTGATTAGTGAAGATCTTTCATCTATATGGTTCTCTTGACTTCAGGGTTCTAATGCTCGGAAAGCTTACTTCATGATTTTCGAGAGAGGACCAGCAGCTTTTGTGAATGAGAGTACCAAGTTCGTGAGCAAAAGTCTCAGTGAGGATTCTGCTATGCAGCATCTTTGTCAGTCTTCTTCATCTCACATGTCGGATAGGATGAGGGTCTTGATGGAGTTAAGATTTGCACTCGCTTCCTTTCTTGCTCAGGTTCAATTTCATTCCTTCTTCTTATCATAATAAGCACCTTTATGTAGTTCTGTACTAGTGTAGCATCGTTTCGCATGTTCTACATACTAATGATGTCACTATTGTTAATGGCTTCTCTAGCTTTATTTTGAATTGGATAAAAGTGGTGAAGATCTTTTGAAGAATCCAGAAAAGTCACTGCCGCCGTTGTTGGCTGTTATCGATCGATTGTTTTCGAACTTGGAGGGTTCTTCCACCCATTTACATGATGCACGTGAGGTAAACACACTGATTTCTTTCTAGCGATTTTACTTTTCACTGACACTACCTTCCTTTGTCTGACCATTTATCATTGCATTTGCAGTCTGATTCTTCAATTGATGGAAGTTACCCAATGCCTCTTGTGTTTGATCGACTGCCTGAAGTTAATGAAGAAGGATCCCAGTGGACCGACTGTGAACTCACAGATGCAATCAACCTGGTTCATAAAAATTTGGAAAAACTTAACTCATATTTATCAGTTATGGTAGGTGTTGGCTGTAATTTATGTATCGTTGGCCAGTATTTGCGTTACCAGAAATCATCATGTCATGAAAAACAATTTTCATTTGAAATCTACTCTGAGATTTCCTTCTTCCATTAATTTTTTTAATTAGGTAGGCAAACATAGAAAGCCAAGGAGGATGACCCTGTACTGGGTCCGATATACGTGCGGTGCAGTTGGGCTTTCTGTTTTTTCTATATGGCTACTACGTCATAGTAGTTTGGTGGGAAGTTCTGACATTGACAATTGGATTCGTGATGCAAAAGAAGCAACAATCAGTTTCTTCAGTGACCAATGTTTAGCAGCCGGTTTGTTCTTAGCGTTTCTCAGATTTTAAATGAGCACACTGACTTTTCTTCCTGGTCCCAATGACTTGTTGCATAAAACTCTATTAAAGGATAGCTAATGCGACTCTCAGTTTGGTTCTTATTCAAAATGAATGGTGTGGCGAGTAAAATGGTCTTTTAGTTCTTAACCTAGAGTTTTTGAATTAGTTTCCTGATCTTGCAGATGCTTGCCATTAGGGATGAGCTTTTTGATACATTCCGGAAAAGGCACAAGGGTGTCATGGAAACTGAAGAAATGCAGCTGACACAAGACTCACTTCATAGGTCGATTTTCATTTCCTTGTTGATGCTTTTTATCCGGGCTCCAGTTGTTTGCTATTGTATATCTGCGTGCATCGTTGCCTTTTCTTTATAGCAATGCACTTGTTAGATTCATATGGTGTTCAATGATCTAGGGGTTCAAATAACCACAACCAAAAATATCTGTAATCTTTCATTTAGTGCTTCTTATTATTGGCTACACTCCTAATTTTGCTATTTGGTATGAAGAATGCTGAGGAATTTCTGCAAGCAGGCTACGCGTGAAAAGGTCCCAGATGATGCATCTGATCAGCAGATGCTTGAAGTTGTTATGAACCGGTACAACTCTTGAAAACGTCCATTATTCTTTGTTAGGCAGCTAAAGGCAGCTAAAGGCACATCAAATTGTATTTACAACGACTACATTTTAGGCGAGGGAATAATTGAGGCTACAAATTTGGTAGTAGTTCTAATCTTTGGTAATGAACACTAATTTCCTCATGACTGTATATAATAATTTCCTGTGATAGTTATCGCAAGATAGAAGTTTCACCTCATGAGATGGGTTTCTAGTTGAATTTTGCCTTCTAATTGCAGGTATGAAAAGGAACTTGTGCACCCTATTCACAACCTCCTTAGCGGAGAGCTTGCCCGTGGTTTGCTTATCCAGGTATTTAAGTTCTTGGCATGAAGCTGTAGATTACTGTTTTTGAGATTCTTATCACATCAAATTTCTTTGTCTTTCAGGTCCAGAAGCTTAAACTGGATATAGAAACGTAATTTCAGTAAACCAGTAGCTCTCAGTTGACTACAGTAGATCTCTTAATCATTTTGTATATAACTGAATAATCTTCTCTTGCAGAGCGATGCTTGAACTGGATCAGATACTTCGTGCAAATGAAATAAACTTTGCCATTCTAGCTGCATTACCTGCGTTCTTTCTCAGCCTTGTTATGCTCACATTGCTTCGGACATGGCTTAAACAGGTGAGGAAATTGATAATTCAAGCCAAACCAAATGTGACAGTGATACATATATGTGTTTCAGTTTATGAGACTCATTGTGCAGAGTCAATAATGCAGCTGTTGTGGTCTTGATTCCGTTTGATTTCACTGGTATGAATAGGATAGCAGAGCTCAAGGAAGAGGAAGAATTGCACGAATTCATAGAAGACTACTTGTCGTTGAAATTGAAAAGAGAATTATGCAGTATCAGAGCTACATTGAACAAGGACGTGTAAGATGTCCACTATTTTCTTTTTTGCTTTTATTTTACAAATGGGTCTTGTAAGAAATCCTGTGAAAAAGTTCCTGGCCCTTCTTGATGCTGTTACAGGATAAGGACGCAGAAACCGTATTTGGTTTGCTGATATACAGCCTTGAGCGTTTGTATCAAATGCAATCTTTTCACGGGGGTTGGTCGATTTAGAGAGTTATATTACTTTGGGGTCTCTAAACAGAAAAATCTTTCCCGATATAGACACTTTATGAATTTGTGGTTATTAAATGAGTTTAAACGTATCCAATTTTAACTTAGATGATTGATCCCTAGTGATTTGGAAATTACGTTAACAGCTTTCTGGGTGATGTTTACTGTTTTACTTTTATAGTAGATTCTCACCCGCACTTTGTGCGGGAACATTCGTTTTTATGTTGTAAACTATAATTTCGGATTGTGTTGTATATAATATGTTCAAAGTGTGATATGTATTGTTTTAGTTTGTAAGTAGAATCGATTATTTTGAAAAAGTATTGATTGGTTTTTTTTTAGTTTGAAGGTAGAGAATAAGTATGTTAAGTACTGAATTTTATGATGAATAATCATTGTAGTTGGTATACATAAATTATAATATTTAGTTTTGAGCATGTACGTATGTCTGTTGTATTTACTGATGGAATAAAAATGGATTAAAATATGGCCAACGTACTGAATCTCTATGTAATAGAACAAATCTAAAATAACTAAAAAAAAACCAAAACATAAATTGTAGGTGTAACCTCGAAAATTTGATCGACAAAGCAAAACAATAGTACTTGAGACTCTCCATCACCGAAGATTGATCAAACTCTTTAATCAGGTTCAAAAACTAATCTGTTAAAAAAAAAATCAAAATATTATAAAAATGAACTACTTGTTGTAAGAGACGAAATTGAAAGAAGATAAATAGATGAATATCCATATCTTCATCACACAACAAGTACGAGTCAATATTTTGGAAAACTTCTTTGAAAACAACGTTCATAGTCTTCTTCTGAGACATATACAAAAAAGTAGAGAGCTAAGTTTCAGAGTTTTATCAGTTTCAAGTAGAGACCTATACAAAACCAACTAATATAAAGTAGAGACTATGATCACTTTCCAATCGGATTTAAAGCAGAGATCTATGTTTCAGCTTTTTATCAGCTTTGCTAAAAAGCAATGAAAACAAACCTTTTCATCAACCAGCAAGCGTTACATCTCCTCCTGTGAACAGTTTGAATTTGCTGAGCAATTTGACTCTAGTTCTCCATTCATTGACAAAGGGATTCAATTGGCTAACTTTGAACAATCTGTCCATGATTAGTTTTTTCGGTGGAGGAAGGGCTTATTGTCTAATTTTAGTTTGTGATGAAGAATCAAATCGCGTGGCTTCTTATATAGATGAATATATCTTTAGGGTTAAGGGAGAATATTTTGGCAAATAAATTAGTTATAGAAACGTAATCTGTAGAATAATTGATAAGAGTAAATTTCTTTAAATAAAAAATTTAGAGAAGATTATAACAATTAAGAAATAAGGAAAGATTCATTAAAGTTTAATGATTTTTGCAACGACATTTACTTTTCTTTAAATTTTTTTGAATATTCATTAAAGGTTAATGATTTAAATTAGATTGATAAGAGTAAAATTTTCTAAATAAAAGATTTAGAGAAGATCATAACAATTAAGAAATAAGGAAAGATTCATTAAAGTTTACTGATTTTTGCAACGACATTTACTTTTCTATAAAGTTTTTACAATTTTCATTAAAGGTTAATGATTTAAATATATGATTTGATTTAGATTGATAAGAGTAAATTTCCCTAAATAAAAGATTACGGAATTACCTTAGATGAGATCATCTTGGCAGAGGAGAAGATGCGATCGATCTGCATCAACCTCATTGATCATGTCTTGTAGCTCTGCCTCAGTTGAGTTCTGCCCTAGAGAACGCACAATTGTTCCCAGCTCTTTGGTTGTGATGCAACCTTTGCAACCACAATTGAGATAGAATCACATTTTAGAACCCATGACAGATACACAAAGGATGTAGCAGTTGGAACCCATGATAAACACACAGAGAAAAGCAATGAAAGATACAAAAGCACATGAATTTCTTTTGGTTTTCTCTCAAAGAATATATGAGAGAACAAATCTACAAAAAAATTGCCACTTTAAGCTTCAAGAAGTGTAGATCTCTGATGATAGAGGGTGCAAGACACACCATGACATAATTATACATAAGTTTCAAGATTCTTTAGATGGAGAGTTGATAATAACACAATAAAACTCACATTATATCGAATTCGCCAAAAAAAGATACAGATTCTTCATCGTTTTGAAGATTATACACAAATTCAAGAGCTACTTTGAAAGCAAACAGGGAAGATTCATCTCTCTGTCTCTATTGCTCACGGTTAGACAAATCAAAACTTCAGAGACAGAAGAACGATTCAAAGACCAAAATTTGTGAGACGGAAAAAAAAAAAACCCAAATCAAAGCTAACAAATCTGCAAATCAGAGCACCAGAGAAGTGATTCATAAACGAAAAGCAAACAAACTGAAGATCTCAAAGCGAAAGAAAAAATCCAACAAAGCAACTCGGTCAAAGACCCAAACAAATGCAAATCACAAGGTAGAAATAGGTCGATAACACGGAATCTAAAGCGATCATCGACTCACTGTTCAACCATGTATAAATCATCATCAATCGAAGAAGAAAAATGGAAAAGCGAGATCCAACAATGATGTTAAGTACTACCGATTAGAGAAATTGAAAAAGGCGAAGAAGAGGAAGAAAGAGATTATCACCATCGCTATCTTTATCGACGTTTTGCAGCACTTCTCATTCTTGGATCTGCCATATTCCCCTTGTAAACAACCAAAAAAGCAGTTCCACAATCAACATGAATTTCAAAGTCTCACCAAATCACAACATTAAAACCCTAAAAAACCAAAATCAAGCTATTTTGTATCTGAAAGCATCACCTTTAAGGATGAGCCACCGATGAATTCAAAGCCGTAACCGGCTTAGGCGCGGCGGTACTTTTGACCATAAACTGCTCACTCGCCGGAGAAGGCGCCGCCGCCGCAAACCCGAATCCTCCCTTGAATCCTCCTTTCGAGACTCCGATTCCAGTCACCTTCGCTGCCGTCGCCATTGCTCTTCCTCCTCCCATGGTTCAAGAGATCGAGAGAGAGAGAGAGAGAGAGAGATTGTGAGAGAGAGAGATGAAATTATTTCTCTCTCGAAGAAGAAAAGTCTGTGAAGGGTGTTTTTTTAGTGAATATTACAATTTTGCCATTAATGAAACGGGTCATCGAACCCGGTCGCGCAGATTCGCGTGTATGCAGTCGGATCCAGACTAAAAAATATCCAAAATTGATCTGATAATTACTGAAATTACCACTGCATATGTATAAAATTACCCTTGTCAATTCAATTTCTTTAATTTAAAAGCAATGGCAATTTCAGTAATATTAGAATGAATTTTGGACATTTTGCTAAATGTACTTCTCTTTTAATATTATAGAGATGTGGCAACCCAACAAGAGTTTTTGTTCGACATGTTTATTTTTAGGGCGGTTCACAGATTTACAGTAGCTTATAGGTAAAAAGACCATATTCACATGTTTATTACGATCCCCTTGTGTTACTACTAGACTACTACACTTTTGGTTATGTACGTAATGTTGTCCAGATTTTCTTAAAAAGATATAGTAGTGGCCATATGTCAATGTAAACGGTAGAAACCTTAGTTTGCATTCAGTGATACCACAAATCTTGCAACAGTTTAGTGATTTAGTGATGTAAAAGGACTCCAAATCTGCTAAGTTATAGCTAAATTCTTTCTCAATCCGATTAAAATAGAATATTATTTTTGATCAAAGAATATCAGTACGAGCAAAGCAATATACTAGAAACTCTATAAACTAATCCATGATAAATTAATAAATTCGATAAAATTAGAAGATTATTGAAAGTTTCTTTTTTCGATTTTCAAAGAGGTAAATAATAGATCGAGATCTAGGGTATCTGGATATTACATGATTAAAGTATAACGTAATAACAAAATTTCTTATATGTAGGACAACTATTAAAATACATCATTATACATACATTAACTATGAATATTAGGACAACTTTTCAATAACGAATGATCTTCTCCTTTAACTTTAATTTTAAATATTATTATTTTGTCCAATCATGTGGTCGAGGATCTCGAGATCATAAAAGATCAGTATTACTTTTTCATATCTTCTAAACAAAAAGAAAATCATGCAACATGACATTTTCATGTATAAAACTAAGCATACCATCTCATAAATTTATTCAATCACTAGCCTATATCTTTTCTAAAAGAAACAATCCATGATGGATATGAGAGATTTCGTGGTGAACCAAAGGAATGGAGTAAAAGGGCTCGTCGACTATCTAACACTAACCACACTTCCTTCTCCATACATACAACCTCTACAAGAGCGTCTCACTTCTGACAAAATCCTCTCATCTTCGTCGCTAATTCCGGTAATCGACGTGTCCGATTGGACGAACACAGAAGTGGCTAGAGAGATCTGCGATGCAGCGGCTAAGCTCGGGTTGTTTCAGATAGTGAACCACGGGATAGCTCCGGAGGAATTGAAGGCTGTGATCGCGGCGGCTCGCGGGTTTTTCGAGTTGTCGGCAGAGGAGAGAAGAAGGTATTGGAGAGGGAGTTCCGTGTCGGAGACGGCTTGGTTAACCACAAGCTTCAATCCTGTCAAAGAGAGTGTTTTGGAGTGGAGAGACTTCCTCAAGTTTGAGTATCTTCCTCAACAACATGACTTTGCTACCACTTGGCCTCGTGTATGCAAGTAAGTATAGTTGACATGGAAGTAACAATTCGGTTTATAATGGTTTTTATTTTTCTTTTTTTTTTAGTTTTAATTTTAGTTTTGGTTTTATCAATTGTTTTGGAAAGTAAAACAAAGAAAACCGACAACATATGTATCTAATGGTTTGAGCTGGTTTCGGTTTCAGATAAAACAACTTTAAAAGATAACTAATATCACCTTATTTTAGTATATACTTATAAGATAAAATTGAAATATACATTATTTAAAAGTTTCTGTTTATTCAGCTCGTTATTATTTTGTCGCTTTTTTTTTTTTGTGGGTCTTGTCGCTTTTATCATTGTTTAAAATAAGAAAGTCAACACATATATATAGCAGTTTCTTTAACAAAAAAATCATATATAGTTTAGAATATGTTCAAGCATTTTGGTTTATATATATTTGTTTAGAATATGTAGATTATATGATGATTTCATTATTTTGTATATATAGGGAACAAGTGATAGATCATTTCAAGATGATCAAACCAATAGCCAAGAAGATTTTAAACATACTCATGAACAATCTTAACTTAACCATTGACGAGTCTAACGAAAACATTCTAATGGGAACTATGAGAATGAACTTCAACTACTATCCGGAGTGTCCTGAGCCAAGCCTCGCCGTAGGAACTGGTCGCCACTCAGACATCAACACTCTCACTCTCCTCCTACAAGAAGACGACATCTTAAGCAGCCTTTACGCTCGAGCCACCGAGGACGGGGACAAATGGATCCATGTCCCTCCAATTCCGGGAGCACTTGTTGTTAATATTGGAGATGTATTACAGATATTAAGCAATGATAGGTATAGGAGTGTGGAGCATTGTGTGGTGGTTAATAAGCTTTGTAGCCGGGTTTCCATTCCGGTTTTCTGCGGACCGGTTCATGATTCGGTTATCGAGCCGTTACCAAAAGTGCTAAAGAAAAATGAGATGGCTCGGTATAGAAAGATTGTGTATTCGGAGTACTTGAAGGGGTTTTTTGGAAGACTCCATGATGGAAAAAAGACTATAGAGTCGCTCAAGTTATAAGGACAAGATTTACAAATCAAGGTTTACATCAAAATTCAGAATCTATGTATGGCTCAAAATCTCTCTCCTTTTTTTGGGTTTAATCTTTGTCTAATGCACACTAAATAAAGTATTTACTTGTTTGATCCTAGAATTCAGTCCTTAGTTTAATAATGCTAATTTGATGCATACTTTCAGAAGTAAATATTCCCTTAGCAGAATCAAATTACTCAATGAGTTAGAATTTTTTTAAAAGAAATTGTGACGTATGAGGGAAATATTGATAGTGGAATGGAAAATCCATGATTTGTAACTAGATTTTCAAAATCAAAATTACAGTTAAATTTTGGAAATATATTTATCTGTTAAGCCAAATAAAAAAAACAAAAAAAATATTATGAAAAGATCGTCATTACAATTTTGGGCCGTATATTTTTTTAACGTGAAACATGTTGGCAACTTAGAGCATTGTGTGGTGAGGTCTAGTCATATGCATTTGTGCCACGAAAAATTAAAAAGCTGATAAATGTCACTTGCATAAGAACAGTCTAAATTTTGGAATTTGCATCTTTCATTCCTATTTTACAATTAGAAAATTTCCGGCCTACCATCATAGTCTCCCCGATCCAAAACTACCCTTTGAAGATATTATTTGGACGTAAATCATCTCTCCTAATTGTACAAATAAACTAGAGATGTAAAATTAAACATTTGTCTGAAGGACCAAGCCAACTTTAAAATACTAGCAACATCTTTCATTCTTCAACATTGATTTTTATTTTGTCTCAAACTTTTTTTTGTTTGCTAAACTTTGTTTTTGAAACTTTCCATACTAGCAAATATATTTGTCTGCTTTTTTCTCTGCATTTACCCCTTTATGACCAAACGAACTATTGAAAGTAAGAAGGTAATCATTTATTATAGTTCACACTAAATCATAATCATAAAGTCTATCACACATGAATTTTATACATATTGATCCATCTTTCCCAAAAATAACTAATTATTTAATAAAATACGATGTAGAAAGCAGAAATCATGAGAATGGGGGAGTGACGCTCTGTCGTGATTCATGTCCAACCACAAGTTAATTTAAGTAAACATAATAATGAATAATGCTAGGTTTATTTTCCTTTTTTTGTTTAAATGAACAATGCTAAGTTATCAGGGAAAAAAAAACGTAATAGAGATGGAAGTTTTAAATGGTACGACCAATTAACACAAGGGGTTATTTTGGCACATAACTAGGTACACAATTTGCGTTTTAAATTCGTAAACAAAGTAGAAATAAAAGTTTTGTATAGTTGAATCGAAATGTCTTCCGCACTCTCTCACGTATAATTGTGATGTTTATTTAAATATCGCATGAAACCCTTATAAATTTGAGGATCGTCTTCGAAAGGACATTGCATAATCTTTTACACGTACATGTACATGTAGAAAGGACATTGCACGATTACGTACATGTACATGCTTGTTTCGTTGTGAGATTTTGTACCTACCTATTGTGAGTGACTCAATTATTTACTATTTGGCGCTTTATTGGGTAAAAAATCAAACCCCAAGCTTCGAGTTGCGTGCATATTGTATTGGGGTTATCTACACATGAAAAAGGTAAGACATTTATTTTCCTACTTCCACATAAGACACAAAGAGTGAAACAGAAAGTCCAAAATGAACAAGAAATGTCAAAAAATGCTCATCTGCTGTTCTTGGAATTTTTTAATACCACTCTTATAATGAACATTACGCTAGAGTCACTCGACAATGTGTTTAGACGTTTAAACTCCAATTTGAAGGTAACAAACAACATATTTTTGTATTGATCTAAAAACCAGTACCATTGATTGATGCTATTAGATCTACATAACATTCGGTTTATCAGGTTTACAACTGATGAGCCTGTAACAAAAATTCAATAACTCATCCCCCAAGGCAGCTCCATGTTTCGCTCGTGAATCATTGCGATGCTACCGCAAGAAAACGCAAATAATTTTGTTTTTAACCTTATGAATTATGACAAAGCACAGCCTTGCAAGAGAGGTCATCATCAATGAGCCACAAGTTCAGTTCCGTAAGCTTTGTCTGAACGATACTGGAACCAACCTCGGGCGACCAATACACCAACGGTTTGCCATCTCCCAAAGATTGGTTTACGCTTTTGGCATCGATATTCTCTGCAATACCCATCCTCTCTATAGTCTTAATCCTCTTGCCCTTTCGCTTCACTAGCTCTTTCACTAGATGAATAAAATCTAGACTTGGTTTTGGGGATGGATTCTTAGTTGCTGACGAAACAATGCTCTGTAGAAACTCATTGCTCCATAACTTTTGAGTGACCGGTGAAGACTGAACAATCAAAATTCCAGATCTTTCCCCAACATAGAAGTCATATTCTGAGCTGATTCTGTCAATGAATGGACCTTTATCCACCAAAAGTGCATTACTTGAAAATACCCAAGTGCTGTATCCAAGATCTAAGCATTTCTTAACAACGTAAGCATTGGCCAGAGTCTCCTTCACTGAGTTTGGGTACGGCGTTTTGCTTTTGATCAATCTGTCGAGAAACATATCCGCATCAATCACAGGATATCCCCTTCTTGAAAGATCATAGAACAACTCAGAGGTAGGGCCTATAAAAATGTGGTTTCGAGTGTTAAGCTTCTCGAAATGGCAGAGCAAGTTCCTGATAAACATCTTGTCTGCAGCAAATAGACTGACCAGAATTATGGTTTTCTCTCTCTGCACAGAAGGAAGAGTGGTGCCAAGATCATTCAGGTTTCTCACAACTCTACCAGGAACAACTTCACTGAAACAGTAATCGTACCACTTAAGATTGCTCAAGGGTTGGAGTTTCAGAAAATCAGAACCGATAGAGCTTTTATTCAACAATTGCGAATCCGCACCAGCGGATTTTCTATAGTTAACACCAGCATCCCTGTGAGAGACACTTAAAGCACCCTCATTTGGGAAATTGGTGTAGATGTTAAAATAGCCACGAGACTGAACAAACTTTATGAACCAAGGTGTCCATATTCGTTCTCCCATCCTCTTATACCACCCATTCGACACCTGAGCAAACATCGCAGATAATAAACAACATAAAACTTGGAATTTAGAAATAATGAAATCCATGAAGAAGACAGTACAACTTCAAAGTTACCATGCCATCAAGGAAAGGCTTCTTGCCATTCGATTTGTGCTTGTCATACCATAATCTGAACTCTTTCCACGGCTTTGGGAAGAGAAGCTGTCCCCAAGTTCCCACCAACTGATATAAGAAAACGTTCGTTTTCGGATCTACAAGTAGTTTATTTCCATGTTTACCTGCAATTGATCACTAAACCAATCAGGCACTATTTCAAAATTTTCTACGAACTAACAAACATAAGCATAAACACATGAATTCTACTACTTACTGATCCCTACTCAGTGTAGTTTTATCGCTGAGTAAAGAGTCATATTACTCTAATAAACTTGATTTTCTCTCTATTTGAACTATTAAAATGACATCAAGGGCACAATGTATCACCATGTTTACAATCACTAGTAACTACAATCGATACATCATTCTCCTTCTACACCTAAAATCGTAAGAATCTGAGTATTCTACTCAGATCCCAAAGAAACGAGATCAGGTAATCAACATATTCATGTTGTTTGTTCTCTCTGTGATGTACATTACTGAATCACAGAATCAAAAAATGGTACCTGGAACCAACCTTGGTCTCTGAAGCGAAGCTCCATAGATAGAAGGACTGAAATTGGAAGCATCATAGTAGTAATCACGAATCACGCGTTCCAGAAACATGTAATAAAGCGGAGAAACCTCAAGATCATCTTCAACGACAAACGCAAATTCGTGATCTGAGCTCGGCCACCAAGCTTCCAGCCACTGCCCTTGTAATCCGGCGTTATCAGTCCTATAGTGAACCACTTTTTCCCCAAATCTCCACTCGAATCTATCCACAAACTCCAGGATTTCCTTCGCGCTCTTCAATTTATCTCCCACCGATTTAACGTTCCGCGAGAGCGAGAAATGATCGATATAGACGTGGAGGTGAATGCGACCTCTGTCGCCGGAAACGCCGTAATCAGCGGCGGAGAGAGATTCGAGACAGCGGGAGAGAGAGTGGAGACGGTTGAATGTGAGGACCTTGATGAGGAAAGTGAAAGGAGGAACATCACCGTGATTTCGCCGGAAAGTGGTTTCTTGTCCGGCGAGAGAGTGAGTGGTCTCGGAGACGAGAATGAGGAGAATGATGACGGAGATACAGAAGAGAAAAAACACAAGAGGAAGTAGATATTTCTTGGGTTGAGCATATACAATCGCCATGGGTGTATCGGAGTTAGGTTTCCTTCTCGGTTGAGAAAGAAGCAAGAAGAAAGAAGAGAGATTAGCAAATTAAATTAAAACAAAATAAATAAATTATTAGAAGCAATGACGAAAGACTGTATTTTAATTTTTAATTCTATTTTCTCGTAATGTAATGACGTTTTAAGAAATAAATATAAACTCAGATCAGATCTTCGTTAGTTGGGACAAAATCATTTGATGATACGTACACGAGAGCATCAAATTTGGTAAACTTGGTAAACGTGGGATTAAATGATTAATTATATGTTTTAATCGATTTTAATATTTAAACGTATATAACAAAACATATAATTTCTAATATCTATAAATGTACAATAATAATATGTATTGCATAAATATTATAAAGTTGAATTTCGATCAAATATATTTGGATTTTATTAGCTTTAATACTTTTATGTGTAAAATTGGTTAAAACATATGCAAAGTTATTTATTTCAATATATTTTAGGTGTAAAATTAATTTTAAATATTCGTGTAATTTATAAACTATACGAAATCATAGAAATTTTAGATTTATATTAATATGTCGGACATTACAAACCCTAAAATTTGTGCCAAGCCCTAAAGTTTATATTAATAATAAAATGTGCCAAGCCCTAAAGTTTCTACCATGGTATATATTTTTCATTGAAATATTTTGATTGGTTAAATGAAACGATGTGTCTATTAAATTACTCATTGATTCACATCACAATTTTTTATTCTATTGTCTCCTCAATTAATATATAGAAGATTCGAAACGGTTTATGTTTCGGATATATTGATTTTCCAAGAATAATATAGTATCCAAGAAAACAAGCAACATGAAAACTTGTTTTAAGAAAATGAGTTATTTAATTTCAGTTAAACTTTTGTTTATTTTCAATTAATTTTTTAATTCTGAATTCGTTTCGTTGGGTTTGGATCGAAGTTTAGCTTTGATTTTTTGGCATTGAACCAAATCCATAAATATGATTGGTTGATGCACCATGTCGACAAAAGAAAAGAACTTTAGTTAAATTCGGTGGGTAATTTAGGTGAAATATAGTAAGGTTTTTTAATATTATTTCCATAAAATATTTTGAAAACATTAATGATTCCTTAAAACCCTCTTTGATTGACACTTAGAATTTTTCTTAGTGTCTCCTCTATTAATATATAGATGATTAGGTCAAGTTTACTCGTCTTAAAAACATATTCATTGAGATATTCTTACTAAAATAATAGTAAAAATTTGAAGTAAAGAGTTAAAATGAGAAACTCATAAGTCATGACACAAAGTCTCTCAATGAGATATCACACTTGTTTCTATTTAATTTTTGTTTTTAACATTAATTTTATTGATATAATTAAATTATAATAAAAATGATAATACTAAATTAGTATAAAAATCTCACAGTTATTTCAGAGCATCTCCGATTATTTCACCATTTTTTACACTAAAATGGTGTAACACCAAAATGATGTTGGGTGTTATATTTCTCCAATGTATTTCACATGTTTTTACACCGAAAAAATATTCTAAGTAAAAACTTAAAATTTCAACACTAAAATTGTGTTACAACATTTTTTACACCATAATAAGATTTGGTGTAAGATGGGAGATGTTCTCAATAAGATACCACCAATAAAGATGCTCTAAAGAGATCTATCAAAATTCAAAATCCTACACTTGAAATCCATTTTAGGGGGAACAATTGAACAAATCTCCAACATTACGGAAAATAAATAAAATAAAAATTTAATTGCTTCACATTCATTAATAATCAAAATAGATTTGTGGTATGCTAATGTTAATCATCCCTTAGCAATGCAAACTTTTTAGTAATAAAAACGCGATGTTTTAATAATGAAATTAGATTATATATTGCTTTTAACTTGTTGATAATTTAAATATAAATCTTAGAGTCGACACCAATAAAAATGTCGGTTTTCAAAACTTAAACCTAAATTTTTTCTTAGTTTTTGTTGTCGGTTGGATTGGTTTGTTCGAATCTTTTACAAAAGGTTTGATCTCGAATATTGATTATTTTTTGGGATCTCTAATCTTTTTTCTATTAATATATATTTTTTTTAATTGTATTTCTGCCTTATTTGATGGTTATATTCTCTAGTTTAGGAGATGGAGTGGGGAACAACTTGTCATTTTCCTTTTTGCCTTTTGCTTCAACAAAATTCAAATCAGAGACAATGTGTTTGGACAAAATTATACTTAGTGTCATCGATTAAGAATTATGTTTCAATTACTTTTTTATATCTATTATGAGGTGAATTGTTATCTTGAATTGTTAAGTTCATCTTGATTTATCATATTTTTGTTTTAATCTACATATTGTTGATACATTTCAAGGTTCAAAACAGCTTTTGAAGAAACTTTCTATATGCGTGCTAAGTTATATTTTCATCCTACTTTATTTCGTATATATGATGAAGTTTGAAAACTGATGCTAGAGCTAGAGTTGAATTGTGTTTCATTTTTTTTTATATGTGATTAGATGAATTGTTATCTTGAATTGTTAGTTTCCATCTTCACTTGTCCTATTTTGTTGTTATTTTAACCTACATATTATTGATACAATTAAAATTGTCAAAACAGTTGTGAAAAAAAATTCGATATCCATGCTAATTTATAATCTCAGCCTACCTTATCTTGTGTATATGATAAGGTAGTTGAATTTATGCTACTCTTTGAAATCTTTAAATAACTTTTGAAGAAACATTCGTTCTATGTGTGAAAATTATGCATACAATAAAGTATTTGGATAATAACAATATGACTCGTATTACTCTACATTTTTCCTTCTAGTTACTTGTTCTGGCTGTATTTCTAAAGCTCCGTAGGTTGAATCGTCGAAAATGGACGGTTTATTACCAATTCGTTGTCCACTTGATTTATGTCTCGATAGTCCCAATTGAAAGAAATGTGTTCGACATGTCATGTGCTAACTGTTACAGTGAGTTTTGTGGTTTGGTAAGTTTGCTTGATTTCTTGATGTATTTGTGGGTTTTTGTGCTGGACATGGCTGGACGATCTTCAAGTGATGTGTGCAAGAAATTCTTTTCTCATCCGTCTCTACCTCTCGTTCACGATGAGGTAACTATTTGGCTTTGTTTGTTTGATTAAAGAAGTAGTTAGGTTCTGTTTTGATTTATGGTTTGCTTTGTTTTATTTTTTACCGCATCTTCTTCGTATCCTGCGACTTTGTCGTTGGATAGAAGTCACTATTAGTTTCAATCCTAGTTTGCACCTAAGATGGAGTATGATTACTCTAAGTTGGTTAATGGGTTAGACACACTTTTAGCTCAATTTCTTTCTCCTTCCACTCCTGAGGAGCATTGGGAGTTGAGAGAAAGTCGGTTCATTGTTGCTTCAAACATGGCATTTACCTTGTTCAATGTAATAGCCGCGAGGGAGAAGGATGGCATTCGCGAATCTGAGTATGATCGCTTCCTGGATAAAGCATGTTACGACGAGGCAAGAATGTGGAGTAAGATTGGATTGGGTGCTAAGACCTATGACTGATTTCTGATTTTTGTTTTTGTTTTTGTATTATTCCATGACTCTTGTGTCTAAGACAACCAATCTTGATATGCTATGTATGTTTAGGTTATTTAATGAGTTTAAATTTATTCAAACTTATCTCAAGAAAAGTTTTTGTTTTTATGACTTGTTTTCTTTTGTTTGGATGGTCACGCTAATGATAACAAATTTTATGCACACACTTTGTTGAGATGTGGCCGTAATGATCAATTCAACACAAGGAGAAGAAGTGAAAGACTCTACTGGAAGTAGAGGGTTTGATGATTAATGAGATTGTTCGGTTTAATCAGCTTGAGACCGGTTTGATTTGAGTTGGGTTGGAGCCGGTTAACTGCAACAAATCTTATCTTCTTCAAGATGAAGTTGCAGGTTGTTCTTGTTCGATAAAAACGGTGTTTTAAGCTGAGAGAGAGATAATTCAATCTTGATCGGAGAAACAATTCAGTGTATCGGATCTTGTGCTAGTGGATTTGCTGGACTGAGTCTAGCCCCTGAGAGTAGTTCTCCATATCGGAGGCGAACTCAGGGTGAACAATTTTGTGTGTCTTTCTCTTTTATGCTTTTACATTCTTTGCCTAACACACGAGAGATCGAAGAGAGATTGTGAGAAATCGCGGAATCAACATCGTAATCGAATTGGAGTCGCAACAAGTGGTATCAGAGCCGGAGGTTGGTTCGAAGAAGATTCCGATGGAAACGATGGAGACGACAACTCGCGTCGAGGTGGAGCGATTTGACGGAACCGGAGATTTCTCCTTATGGAAGATAAGGATGATGGCTCACTTTGGTGTATTGGGATTGAAGGATGTGGTGTTAAGCGATGATTTCAGGTTGGTGGCTACAAGAGATCTGAAGAAGAAAGGCATTGAAATTGTGCCTCCGGCGAGCCCGTCGAAGCCTGCGGAGGGGCTGGGTATTGCCGTGGAATCATCAGAGTTGAGTAAAGACCCAGAGATTGAGGTAATTCTTGACCCTATCAAACTTGAGAAGAACGATCTTGCAAGGAATATGATTATCTTGAATATTGGAGATAGAGTTTTGAGAAAGATCAAGCACTGCGAAACTGCAGCATCTATGTGGGCCGCTCTTGATAGGTTGTATGTCTCGAAGTCCTTGCCAAATCGTATCTTCATTCAATCTCAGTTCTATACGTTCAAGTGCGAAGCGTCAAAATCAGTTGGTGCGAATGTGGATGAATTCTTGAGGATTGTAGCTGAGATGAGCACTCTTAATGTCAATGTCACTGATGAGATACAAGTAATCGTGTTCTTGAATTCATTGCCATCAAGTTTTGATCAGCTCAAACATACCTTGAAGTATGGTAAGACATCCTTGGGTTTAGAGGAAGTTGTCTGCTGCCAGGTCTAGGGAAAGGGAGTTGTCAGAGATGAGCAAGAGTGATAAAGGGCCAGCAACAGTGTTGTATTCTCATGACAGAGGCAGGACGAATAAGAGGGATGGTCATGAGTTTAGAGGCAAGAATCAGAGCAGGTCCAAGTCTAAGGATAGAAAGGTGACTTGCTGGTATTGTAAGAAAGATGGTCACATGAAGAAAGACTGTTTTCTGCGAAAGAAGCGAATGGAGTCTGATGAAGAAGGTGAAGCTGCCATCGCTATTGACAGTTTAGAATCGGCCACTGTTTTGAATGCATCTTTGGAAGGTCCAGGAGATACTTGGGTTATTGATTCAGGTTGTACACATCACATGACCTCAAGGAAGGAGTGGTTCATAAATTTTGAGGAAAAGGTAACAAGTAGGATATTGCTTGGGGATTTTCGAACAGTTGAAACTTTTGGTATTGGGTCTATTAAATTGAATACTCATGGAGGAACTGTGAAGATTATGCATAATGTGAGGTATATGCCTAACCTAAGGAGAAACTTGATATCAACTCCTACACTAGACAAGTTGGGATTCGTTTATTCCGGTGGAAATGGGAAGGTTGTGTTTCACAAGAATAATCAAGTAGCTTTGCAAGGGACTCTCAAGAATGGGCTGTATATTTTGGATGGTGAGACAGTGATTGATGAAGCTTGTCAAGTGGAAAGGACAAAGTCTCAAGTGTCTTTGTGGCATAGCAGATTGGGCCACATGAGCTACAAGAACCAGCAAGTACTTGTTAGAGAAGGTGTATTGAAGAAGAATGAGATCGGTAAGGAGGAATTATGTGAACATTGCGTTATGGAAAACGCTAAACGGGTCAGTTTTGAAACTGGAAAACATGAGACGGATCATGTGTTGGATTATGTACACGCAGATTTATGGGGTTCATCTCATGTGCAACCGTCTATGTCCGGTAACCAATATTTTCTATCAATCATTGATGATCATTCCAGGAAGGTATGGATATATTTTCTCAAATCCAAAGATGAAACTTTTACAAAATTCTGTGAATGGAAGAAACTTGTGGAGAATCAAGTTGATAGGAAAGTGAAATGTTTGCGTACTGATAACGGTTTGGAGTTTTGCAGCAATGTGTTTAATGAGTTTTGTAGGAAGCATGGTATTGCAAGACATCGAACATGTACTTATACCCCTCAGCAAAATGGAGTGGCGGAGAGGATGAATAGAACCGTAATGGAGAAGGTGAGATGTCTCTTGAATGAGTCGGGATTGGAAGAGGTGTTTTGGGCAGAAGCAGCTCAAGCTGCGGTGTATTTGATAAACAGAACACCCTCGGCTACCATTGGTTTCAAGGTGCCCGAAGAGATTTGGCTTGGTAAGAAACCTGGTTATAAGCATTTGAGGAAGTTTGGTTCAGTTGTATACGTTCATCAAGATCAGGGAAAGTTGAAACCAAGGGCTGTTAAGGGAGTATTCATTGGTTATCCTCCAGGGACTAAAGGCTACAAAGTGTGGCTGTTGGAAGAAGGCAAATGTGTGATTAGTCGAAATATTAAGTTCCATGAAGAATTGGTTTACAAGGATGTTGTTAAGGAACCGATTGATAAGATGCCACAGGGTATTGGTTTGCGATCTGTCACTGAATTTTCAGTTAAATCAGCTCCTAAAGCTACTGTAGAGAGTGCATTTCCAGGTGGAGCTAGTGAAGAGCAACCTGGGGAGATGGCTCAAGAAGACGCAGAACCAGTCGTGGAAGCAGTGGAAAGTCAAGAACAAACCAGTCAAGGCCAAGCTAGTCATCATATAGCAAGGGACAGACCTAGAAGGGAAATTGTTTTGCCAAAGAGGTTTGATGATTATGAAGTAGTTATGTTTGCTTTGGCTATGTCAGAAATGATGAACTTGGAAGAGCCAAAGGATTTTGCAGAGGCTATGATTGGAAAAGACAAGAAACGTTGGACTTTAGCTACGGATGATGAGATGGAATCTCTGTTGAAGAACTTGACTTGGGTATTAGTAGACAGGACAAAGGATCGAAATGTAGTAAGCTGCAGGTGGTTGTTTAAGATCAAGCCAGGAATTGAAGGTGTTGAGTTAGAGAGATTCAAAGCAAGGTTAGTGGCTAGAGGGTTCTCTCAAAGAGAAGGGGTTGATTATCAAGAAGTGTTTTCTCCGGTGGTAAAGCATGTATCAATTCGAATGCTCTTGTCCATTGTGGTGAATCTGGATTTAGAACTTGAGCAAATGGACGTTAAGACCGCCTTCTTACATGGAGACTTGGAAGAGGACATTTACATGGAGCAGCCCGAAGGATATGAGGATAAGTCAAAGGGAGATCAAGTGTGTCTTCTAAAGAAGTCGTTGTATGGACTTAAACAATCCCCGAGGCAGTGGAATAAGAAATTTGATGAGGTTATGATGGCTCAAGGGTTTGTAAGCAGTGAGCATGATCCATGTGTGTACATTAAAGAAGTGTCTAGAGGTGATTTGATCTATTTACTCTTGTACGTGGATGATATGCTTATAGCCGGAAGGAGCATGGCTGAAATCAAAAGGGTTAAGGAGCAATTGAGTACAACTTTTGAAATGAAAGATCTTGGAGCAGCAAGGAGGATACTCGGCATAGACATAACCAGAGACAGAAGCAAAGGTGTTCTTCGGTTATCTCAGGCTGATTACTTGAAGAAAGTTGTGGAGAATTTCAGAATGAGTGATGCTAAGAAAGCACTCACTCCCATTGGAGCACATTTCAAGTTGTCCTCAATAAAGGAGAATGAAGAACGTGTGGATACTGATGCCGTACCATATGCATCGGCTGTTGGAAGTATCATGTATGCGATGGTAGGATCAAGACCAGATTTGGCTTACGGTATTGGTGTGGTTAGTCGCTACATGAGTAAACCAGGTCCTGTTCATTGGGAAGCAGTAAAGTGGCTGCTTAGATACATCAAAGGAACCGTTGATCGTCAATTAGTCTACACAAAAGAAGCAAGTTTTGAGGTACAAGGGTTTTGTGACTCTGATTTTGCAGCTGACCTTGATAGGAGAAGGTCAACATCAGGTTATGTATTTACTGTTGGAGGAAATGTGGTGAGTTGGAGGTCAGAACTACAATAGGTAGTGGCCTTAAGTACAACTGAAGCAGAGTATATTTCATTGACAGAAGCTGCAAAGGAAGCGATTTGGTTAAAGGGGCTGTTTGGAGATTTTGGGTTCAAGCAGAAGAAGGTGAAGATATGGTGTGATTCTCAAAGTGCAATATGTCTCTCAAAGAATCATGTATTCCATTCACGGACAAAGCATTTTGCGGTGAAGTACAATTTCATACGTGATGTGGTTTCACAAGAAGAAGTGGAGGTTGTGAAGATTCACACAGATGAGAACCCAGCTGATATCTTGACGAAGGTGGTTCCGGTAAGTAAGTTTGATGATGCATTAAGCTTACTTAAGGTTGAACAAGCTTGAAGAGCTTGAGTGTTAGATGGTGTAAGTCCAAAAGGTGAGTCCACGGTAAGAGCACAAGAATGTTTGATGATTGTTTGATTGTAACTGATTGAGTCATTAGGCCAAGGTGGAGTATGTTGAGATGTGGCCGTAATGATCAATTCAACACAAGGAGAAGAAGTGAAAGACTCTACTGGAAGTAGAGGGTTTGATGATTAATGAGATTGTTCGGTTTAATCAGCTTGAGACCGGTTTGATTTGAGTTGGGTTGGAGCCGGTTAACTGCAACAAATCTTATCTTCTTCAAGATGAAGTTGCAGGTTGTTCTTGTTCGATAAAAACGGTGTTTTAAGCTGAGAGAGAGATAATTCAATCTTGATCGGAGAAACAATTCAGTGTATCGGATCTTGTGCTAGTGGATTTGCTGGACTGAGTCTAGCCCCTGAGAGTAGTTCTCCATATCGGAGGCGAACTCAGGGTGAACAATTTTGTGTGTCTTTCTCTTTTATGCTTTTACATTCTTTGCCTAACACACGAGAGATCGAAGAGAGATTGTGAGAAATCGCGGAATCAACATCGTAATCGAATTGGAGTCGCAACACACTTTTTTTTTCTTTGCAGTAGAGAGTTGTATAAAGAGAAACACTCATAAGTCTATCTTTTTCAAATCCATCGCTAAAACTTGAATTCGTATCTGGTAACATTGAAACATCGTTCTCTAACTGGTTGAATTAATCATAAACAGTAGTACAGTAAAATCTCCATAAATTAATACTCTATAAATTAATAATCACCATAAATTAATAAATTTTTTTGGTCCCAAATCGGGTCAATGTAAAAATTAACAAAATTCGATAAGATGATAAGATAATAAGATAATAATTTTTTTGAAACTCCAATGTAAAATATGATACCAATAATAGTGTAAATTAATAATCATGTATAATTATACATATATGTATAACTTTTTTGGCTTTAGTGATTTTTTATTCTACTTATTACATTTAAAAAAAAATTATGATTATTTTTTCGGTATCCAAAACTTGTGAAAAATTATAGACACGATAATTGATTACGTACACATAACTCTTTCCAAATGTATCAGAATAGGTATCATAAACTTGTGAATAATCATGTTTTTCTAAATTTTGTACTTAATAATGTGTATTATTTTTAGATAGATAGTTTATTATGATGTATAAATTATAAGTATAAATCAGAATCTCGAGTTAATACATATTATTTTTACAAATGGATTTAATTAATTTCTTTAATATAATATCATTTGATTTAAAAAAAAATATTACCTAAAATAGTCATTTCTCTATAAATTAATATTTATTAATTTATCGATTAATTAATAACTCTCTAAATTAATAAATTTTTAAAGTTCCAACATTATTAATTTATAGAGGTTTTACTGTATATTTAGTATTTTTACATACCAATTTGATGCGTATTTCATTAGACATGTGCCGTTTTTAATAAAGAGATGTACCAATCATAAACTCGAATTCCCTCTATTTGTTAAAAAGGAGATAAAAGAATAAATCTCTTGTTTTACTTTAGAAAATGTTGAACGTCTTCACAAACCAAATAAATTTTGAAGTTTCAGGTAAAGTTAACAAAAATAGACGTACATTAGATCAAAAGCTACTGATTTGTTAACAATGTTTTGAGTGATAATCAGACGGATTGGACCATGAGGCTTGTGGGAAAATTATAGAAGAGACACATATTTAGTAATTTAAGGTTTTTAGAAAACAGATTTAAATTTTAACTCTCATAAATTTTGTAGAAAGATATAAATAAGCCTCAATGAGATCATAAAGAAGAGTAACAATTTTTAAGTGAGGTGAGAGTGTTGGCATGTCACATGGGACGCAAGGGTGGTTTCATGTGCATTGTTGCCTTTTTATTCCACATCCGATCCCGATCCACGAGCTCTACAAGACAAACAAACCCATTATTGTTGCTTTTGTACCCCTCTACTCTCTGATATCTATAATTATTCTCTTATCAATGTAATGTAACGTTTTAAAACGCGTTAGGTAGTGTAGTTTATTGTCTTGGATCATGAATTAATTGATGGTGAGATTAACAATAAAAAATCAACGCGACAAACGATAATCGAACTTAGGATCCTTAAAAAATCAATATTTGGAAGGTTCTAAGAAACGCCACTAGATCATATAACTCATTTGGTTAGATGTTTTTTATATATAGTGTTTTTTTTGTCAATAGTGATAAAAAAAAAATTCTTTCTATTTTTCTATTTTTCTATTTTGAAATGAAGAAATTGATTTTTATTTATTTATCTATCATTAAGGCAGTTCTTTGTGTTTTCTTTCGTAATAAGCAAGATTGTTCTATAGATCTTTTTGTTTTTGTGTGCAAATGTTTTATGGAAACCACTGAAATATGACTTTAGTGTTGTGCAAGCAAGGACAATTAATGTTGACAAAGAACTTAATCATGGTACCAAACTATTATTTGTATATAGTGTATATATATATATATATTTTTTTCTTTTTTTTGGTAAAATGTTAAGATTTATACTATTTTATAAATTTTTTTACAGAAATACAAAGATGACTTAGAATACAGAAGACCGAAAACTATAAACAATGGCAAAAGTACAACAGTAACAAAGAAACAACCAATAACAAATGACAAAGTAGACGTGCGCTAAAACGACTCCAATCAACCCCCGACGAAAAAATACCGATTCCGAACACCTAAACTCGGATAATTGTGTTTTTGCCACAATTTGAAAGAATTCGAGTCCCCATCGTCGTTACCACGAGCGACTCCTACCCCGATGCAAGCCTCAAAACCTCGAAAGTAGAAGTGCTTCTCCAAAAACAAACACAATAACGAAACCGTATTAGGGCGCCAATACACAATCGTGCGGCACGGGAGCCTCTTAGGACAGTCAAAGAAGCCGCTTTAACCACCATTCTCGAGTTTTTTTGTTGTTGTTAAAGTACCATTCTCGAGTTTGAAAAACTATACGATAACCATCTCCCACAAAACTATATGAGAACCCGAAGCAGTCACGCCACCTCTATTCCAAATCGAGAATTCACCATGTCGTTAAGCGGAGCCAAACCTTACCATCGATATGAGCCAAACCTTACCATTTGATGCTCTCGTGTATATATGTTCTATTTTTATTACGTCTAAATGATTTCTACGACATGCAAAGAAAGATACAGAGAATCATTTGATGATACGTACACGAGAGCATCAAATTTGTTTAATTCTATTTTCTCGTAATGTAATGACGTTTTAAGAAATAAATATAAACTCAGATCTTCGTTAGTTGGGACAAAATCATTTGATGATACGTACACGAGAGTATCAAATTTGTTTAATCAGTGGAATGGTTGTTGTATCAGTAAATAATGTAATAATAGATCAAGTTTACTGTTATGTGCTTGCTTAAAAACAGTTTCCATTGAGATATATATTCTTACTAAAATAATAATAAAAATTTAAAGTAAATAACAAAAATGAGAAACTCATAACAAAAAGTCTTTCAATGAATTACTCATCAGAGACCAATATCACACTTGTTTCTATTTAATTGATTTAATTTTTGTTTTTAACATTAATTTTAATGATATAACTAAATTATATTGAAATGATAATATTAAATTAGTAAAAAAATTCAAAGGTATTTAAGAGAGTGCATTTCCAATGTATTACACCATTTTTAACATCAAAATGATGTTGAGAGTTATATTTCTCCAATGTGCTACACAAATTTTTTCACTGAAAAAAAATATTCTAAGTATTAATTTAAAATTTCAACATCAAAATGATGTTATAACATTTTTTACACCCTAATAAGATTTGGTATAAGGTCGGAGATGCTCTCAATAAGATACCGCTGATAAAAATATTCTAAAGAGATATATCAAAATTCAAATCCTACACTTGAAATCTATTTTAGGGGGAACAATTGAACAAATCTCGAACATTACGGAAAATAAGTAAAATAAAAATTGATTGCTTCATATAACCGAATAAATTATAAATTTTTCATTAACAATCAAAATATATTTGTGGTATGCTGATGTTAGCGATCCCTTAACAATGCAATTTTTTTAGTAATAAAAACGTGATGTTTTAATAATGAAATCATATTATATATAGTTTTTAATTGGTTGATAATTTAAATCTAATTCTTAGAGTCGACACCAATAAAAATGTCGATTTTCAAAACTTTAACCATAAATTTTTTCTTAGTTTTTGTTGGTGGTTGGATCGTATGTTCGAATCTTCTAAAAAATGTTTGATCTCGAATCTTGATTATCTTTTGGGATCTCTAATCTTTTGTCTATTAATACTTTTTTTGTATTGTATTGCTACCTTATTTGATGGTTATATCCTCTAGTTTTGGTGATGGAGTGGAGAACAACTTGTCATTTTTCTTTTTGCTTCAACCAAATTCAAATCAGATATAATGTGTTTTGGACAAAAACTATACTTAATGTCATCGATTAAGAATTGTGTTTCAATTACTTTCTTTTATATATTATCACGTGAATTGTTATCTTCAATTGTTAAGTTCATCTTGATTTATCATACAAGTGGATAAAGACATGAACGAAGAGAGCATAACCGTTTTCGGGGGAAACTAGCTGGGGCGTGAAACATCGGATCACCTAGACTCAACGCCGAAATTCAATCATTCGAAACATCTACAAAAAGAATTCAACCAATCAGTTTTCCAAATCTGCTCATACTCAACCAAACAATTTTTTTAATGTGCTCAACAAAAAACATTGTTTTCCAAATCTACTCAACAAAAAACATTCAATTCCAATAAAAGCAAAGTGACAATCTTATCTAATCATGGACATGTGACAATGTCAGATTCACAATGAATCCCAGATCACCATTGTCGACAAAATCACTTTTGAAATGCTTAACACTGCCAACAAACTGTTGGTTAACAAAGAGAACAACGGTAAATACATAATCGATGAGCTAAAACAGAATGGTAAGTTAGAGGAAAAAGTTATCTGATTCAGGAAACATTCGTTCAATTAGTGTCATCGATTAAGAATTGTGTTCCAATTACTTTTTTGTATATATATTATGAGGTGAATTGTTATCTTGAATTGTTAAATTCATCTTGATTTATCATATTTTTGTTTTAATCTACATATTGTTGATACATTTCAAGGTTTCAAAACAGTTTTTGAAAAAACTTTGTATATGCGTGTTAAGTTATATTTTCATCCTACTTTATCTCGTATATATGATGAAGTTTGAAAACTGATGCTAGAGATAGAGTTGAATTGTGTTCTATTTTTTTACATGTGATTAGATGAATTGTTATCTTGAATTGTTAGTTGCCATCTTCACTTGACCTATTTTTGTATTGTTTTAACCTACTTATTATTGATACAATTAAGAGTATCAAAACAGTTGTGAAAAAAAATTTGATATCTATGCTAATTTATATTCTCAGCCTTCTTTATCTTGTGTATATGATAAGGTAGTTAGATTTATACTACTCTTAGAAATCTCAAAAGAGTTTTTGAAGAAACATTAGTTCTATGTATAAAACTTGTGCATACAATAAAGTAATTGGATAATAACAATATCACTCGCATTATTCTACATTGTTTTATAATCACTCGTGTCAAATCTATGCACATTCTCTTATTTTTTCTCCTTTTTTGTTGCTATTCATGTTATATATACAACCTCAATTGCTTTTGATTTTGTTGACATTTTTGTGAAATTGTAAGTGTTGGGTACGTCCACTTAATTTTTCTGGTACTTGCAAAGACAAATCTAAATAGGTTGAACGACAATTAGAACATGATCCTGCTATTAGAGAGAGAATTCAAATATGTTTGAATAGGTGGTCGGATATTGATATTATTGTTGGAGAGTATAAGGATTTAAGACTACATTTGAACAATCATCAAGTGATATGCGCGAGAAGTAATTTTCTCATCCATCTTTATGTCTCATTCATGATGAGGTAACTGTTTCGCTTTGTTTGTTTGATTAATGCAAACATTTGAGTTTTTTTTTTTTTAATTTAGTAGGGGTTTGCTTTGTTTTTTTCAACAGTTTCTTCGTATCCTTCAACTTCATCGTTGGATAGAAGTTACTCTTTGTTTCAATCTTTGTCTTGTAACTAAGATGGAGTATGATTACACAGCGTTGATTAATGGGTTTGACACTATTTTATCTCAATTTCTTTCTCTTTCCACTCCCGAGGAGCATTGAGGATTTGAGAAAAAATCGGTTAATGGTTGATTCAAACATGGCTTTCACCTTGTAGAATGTAATAACTGCGAGGGAGAAGGATGACATTCCTGCATCTGATTATGATCGTTTCATTGGATAAAGCATGTTACAACGAGGCAAGAATGTGGAGTAAGATTGCATTTGTTGCTAAGAGACCTAACTAATTTCTGTCTTATTCTATCTTTCTTTTGTCCTATTTCATGACTCTTGTGTCCAAGACAACCAGTAATGCTATGTTTAAGTAATTAAATGCGTTTAAACTTATTCAAAATTACATCAACAAGAGTTTTTGTTTTTACGACTTGTTTTTTTTTGTTGGGATGGTCACAGTAAGTTTGTGTCATAATTTTAGCTAAATTATTTTGAATTAAATGTAATATATTTTTCTATCAAAGAATGATCAGTACAAACAAAAGAATATACATGATTGAAATACTCATATCTTCTATATACTAATTGAAGAGACACTAGCGAAAAAAATGTTTGGTGTCAAGCAATGAGTAATTTAAGGAACACATCATCTAATTTAACCAATCAAAATATTTCAATTATAAATATATGTCATGGTGGAAATTTATAATTGAAATTTTAATATAAACCAATTAATACATGTTTTAAAATTTTAAACTCAACTATATATAATATTTTAGACTTACCATAATATCCAGAACAAGTATTTCTTATTATATTTTCACAATTATATATTGTGTATACAGTAGAAACTCGATAAATTAATATTTGATAAATTAATAATTCGATAAATCAATAAAAAAATTTTGGTCCCAAATTAATTTTTCGGTGTAATTAGTATCTTTATAAATTAATAACTTCATAAATTAATAAATATTATCGGTTCGATAATAATAATTTATAGAGTTTTCACTGTAGATTAGTATACTATAAAAATATTTTTATTATGATATATATACTATTATATATATTTAATCACATTAACAATTATTTATACATTTTTTACTGAAATACATAATTTTTTTTTGTTTTATCCGACTAATTCATATAAAACTAAAATTTATTTGATTCTCTATACATCTAAAAAAACAAATTTTACATTTAAAACGTATTAAAATAAATAATATTTATATATTTTCTGATCAATTTATAAATAAAAATATCAAAACTAATGGTACTAACCCTTATATATGTATGATCCAAGCAGAAGTGTACACGTGTAAACCTTCCCGTGGTTTTAACCTTTTGTCGGTTTACAATTTTTTTTGTTTGGTCACACTTTATGTCGGTTTACATTATAAACCCATATAAAGGCCCATTGAACACGATAAATACACGCCTAGGTTCTCTGTTTCCCTTGTTTCGTCGATTTCCGAAAGCTCTGTTTCTCGTTCGCTCTCCGACTTCACGGCTGAGGTACGGTCTGTATCTTCTTTTTCTCTTTTTCTTTCGTCACTGTATTTCTGTCTTTTCCCATATAAAATATTCATGATTTCTCCGAATTCAATCAATAGTAGATTTGATAGTTTGTTGGATCGGTTTGTAAATTACTGTCTGATTTTTAATGCTTTTCTGATTGTAGAAAAAATGTCGAATTCTACGTTTCAATGGGGGCAAAACGATTCTAATCAAGCTCCGGCGGATGTAGCAATCATTGAGCCACCTCCAGTTATGAGATTTATGGTTCAGATTACGGCACTTTGAAAAGATGGTGATGACCAATAATGAGAGAAACGCTGTTTTCAACTTCTTGAGGAGCTCAGATCCTTATCGCGCATTTTACCAGCACAAGCTTGCTGAATACCATTCTCAGAATCAAGTTTCACTACCGGAGTTTCCCGAAATTGTTAAGCTTTCTCCAATGGAGAATTGCAGAACCCTTATTGATCAATCGAATTACAACAACTGAGATGCCAAGTTCATGAATGAATTGACTCAATCTCATAAACCTCCTTTATAAAGGAGAAGGTTTCTCTATCACTAAGCAACTAACAAACTCCAACGACTTGGACCAGCCTTCTCTAACTCACTCCGGCTCATAAACCCTCTCCTCTTACACGTGTAAACCCATTTAGATGCTTATCAGAAATTACCACTCGCGAGGCGCTTCATACTTTACAGCTCGCATTTGAATCGATTGGATCCAATCCAGAGGAGTCTGATACTATTAAGCTCACATCTCAATTGAGTGGAATCGCTTGCAATGATCCAACTCCAGAACCGTTCAGGTTTCCGATTATATCTAAACCCACCACCCACGAGGAGCTTGATACTGTTAAGCTCGCAGCTCAGTTTGTGGCGCGGTATGGGATGTGTTTTAGGTCGGTTTGAGTTTATGAACTCAAGTGGAAGCAGGTCCGATTGTTTCAATCTGCTTGTTGCTGCGTATTCGAAAGTGTTAACGCCTTCCGAAAAGCTGAGGTGCACGGACCGTTGTTGATGGTTTTTTCCATCGTATTGGTCGTTTCGAAAGAGTGCATGGAATGGACATGGCTATGGTTTATTTGAAAGTTTTCGTTGGGAGTGTTGACAGTTTTGCTCACGTGGATGATGCTGACTGGTTCTCGACCTATAATATATCATGCCCCCACCTGAATACCCCTTTCAATTAGTTGATAAGATGGTGATAGTATAGTATTAGCTAGTTACTTGATTTACAAAGTTGTGGTTTTCTTTTATATCATGGGATTTCTAGGTAAATCCTTTGAATCAGCAATTATGATCTTTCTTTTTTTATCAGTGAAAATTACACTGATGATAACAGATTCTTCTCTGCACACTTTTTTTTTTCGTTTTTTTTTTTTGGCTTTAGTGAAATTCATAAAGAGAAACGTCCAGAAGTATATATATCTTTTTCGAATGCATCACTAAAGCTTGCAAAAGTCGTATTTGGTAACATTTGAACCATATCCTTCTCTAACTGGTTGAGTTAATCAGAGTGGAAACCCATGAAACTTAACATGATATCAGAGCCCCAACACACGCTGTCCCATCCGAACCGAAATCGATCTGGTCCGAAGATGGCCAGACCAATCGAATCCGAAATTAATCCTAGATTTGAATTCTGTCGAGATTAATGGCTAGACGGGCCATTATCTCGAGGGGGCTTGTGAAGAATGTTCCACATCTGAAGTGGGAAAGGATTTGTACTAATATATAAGGGACATGGGCCAATCCACTCATTGCCAATTGGTTTTGAGTTGGAAGCCAATATATATACTGACAAATTTAATGCGTATTTATTAGACATGTGCCGTTTTTAATAAAGAGATGTACCAATCATAAACTCAAATTCCCTCTATTTAAAAATAAAATAAAATAAAAGAATAAATCTCTAGTTTTACTTTAGAAAAAGTTGAACCTCTTCACAAACCAAATAAATAAGTTAACAAAAATAGACCTACATTAGATCAAAAGCTAACGATTTGTTAACAATGTTTTGAGTGATAATCAGACGGATTGACCAAAAATGATGAATTGGACCATGAGGCTTGTGGCAGAATAATAAGAGAGACACGTTTAGTAATTTAAGGGTTTTTAAGAAAAAATAGATGTAAAATTTCACTCTCATAAACTTTGTAGAAAGATATAAATAAGCCTCAATTAGATCATAAAGAAGAGCAAGAATTTTTAAGTGAGGTGAGGTGTTGGCATGTCACATGGGACGCAAGGGTGGTTTCATGTGCACTGTTGCCTTTTTAATTCCACACCTTATTTTGTCGCTATCCGATTCCGATCCAGGAGCTCTACAAGACAAACAAACCCATTTATCGTTCCTTATGTACCCCTCTACTTTATGATATTCTTAATTGTGCTCGTACCAATGCAATGTAACGTTCTAAAACGCGTTAGGTAGTGTAATTTATTGTCTTGGATCATGAACTACTAAAGGATCCTAAAAAAATCAATACTAATTTGGAAGGTTAAGAAATACCACTAGATCAAAGTTCATTTGGTTATATATTATTTATCAATAAAGTATTTTTTGTCAATAGTGATATTTTCTTTCTTTCTGTTTATCTGTTTTGAAATACAGAAATTGATTTTTATTTATTTATATCGTTAAGGCAGTTCTTTATTTATTTATTTATTTTTTTTAAACCTTATCTTTTCTTTCTTATTAAGTAAGATTGTTCTACAGATCTTTTTGCTTTTGTTTTTGTGTGCAAATGTTTTATGGAAACCATTGAAATATGACTTTAGTGTTTTGCAAGCAAGGACAATTAACGTTGACAAAGAACTTAATCATGGTACCAAAATATTATTTGTTTGTATATAGTGTATATATTTTTTTATTACGTCTAAAATGATTTCTACAACATGCAAAGAAAGATACAGAGAATCCTTTCATACTCGAAAAGTTTGCAAGCTTTACATAAAAGCAAACCTATTTTCTAACGATAGTGGAGAACACAAACCAAGAAAAAAAAGCTGAAGTACATACAAAAAAAACTTCCTTAATAACTAAAATATTTAAATTCTTTAACAAAAAAAAAACTAAATATCCCCTTCTTATTAAAAAGAAAAGTATATTTATTAAATTTGCTTATTTGTTTTAATTACATTAGTTCAAAAAGATGACATGGATAGTAAAAAAAGATGACATGGCTTAAATTTGAACTAATTAATTAAAGATGATATCCAAAAATAATTACAAAGAAATTAAATTCGTGATTATTAAATATTAATAAATAATTTAAAATTTAACTATTTCGTAATACTTGAAGCACAAATCTCATCTCCATCACGATTTCAGTTTTTTATTATTTTCATCTATTTTGTCAATGCTTTTTTTAAAGTGTATTTATAGAATATACTCAATCAAATACTTTAATTCCTTATATAAATCTTTGACAAAGATAATACTAAAAAGCCGTTGCATTAGATACAAACTTTTTAAAATAGTTCTGACTATAAATCTAAATAACTAATGGTTATATTTAAATAAACTTCAAATCATTTATATTTATCATTTTGAAGATTCATCTACCACCAAATTTCTATTTTAAAAGTAATTAATTCTAACCTGTTAGTCATTCCTATGAAATATTATTCACATGCATTCTAATTACTATTAATTTTAACGTAATAAGCAAATATTTATAGATAAACTGATTAAGATTATAAGTAAATATATATTATTTTTTATCAACACGAAAATATATAATTTTAACTTAATGATCAAAATATTTACATATATAAACTTGTTAATATTATTTTGAAAAAAATTATACGTGTGTAATTCTCTCAAAACTCTAATCGGTTTTTTGTTTTCACTTTGCTGGCTGCATATTATAGTCTAGAAAGATCTAAAAGTCGATATCCCATCATTTTCATGGTTTGAAAAATGTGCGACTCCTTAATCTCTCTATCTTTCTGTGATTTTTGTTGTCGCCTATTTGTTTGCTTCAATAACGCATCTCAATCTGTGTAGAATTTTGAGAAGAGGAGGGTAAAGATTGGTGTGGTGTATGTCATGTCTTTAATAAGAGAGGCGTATATATGTGCCGTGAAGGAAATTGGCGGTGGCAAGCAAACATAGTATCATCCTCATGTCATAGGTAAGTGTTATAAGAATGAAAGATGTTTTTTTTTTTAATTCTTATTTAGAAAATTTGTGTGTTTTTATTATAAGACAACCACCATGTCTGTTGGTTTTTGGATTGCTGAAAAGTTTGTGTTGAATTAGGGAAAGTTTCATATCATATGCTATTCTTAAACCCTTTGCTTCTTATTGTGTGGCTATGTTTGTTGTTCATGAAGCTTGTGTTACTATTACGGCATCACGTCTTTGACCAAGAAACTAAGAGAAGTGTTTTTTTTGTCACCGTTCTTTATTTCTATATCTTTCTTTATTAGAAATCAGACAGATCTAAATCCTATTCCTATTTGCAAGGTGAGTCTTGCATAAGGTATGAGTGTGAAGAGTTATTGTCTCAAGAGTATTCATCCGGTGATGACGATCTCGCAGCCTACCTTAAAACTGAGTTAGATTCAACCTTAGAGTGTTCAAAATGATGCTCAAGTTGCCAGTCATAGGTAAATTCATGCAATTATATCCATGCTTTTTTCACTCTCACCGTTGTCCTCACGTATTTACATGGACCATATTTTTTTGTTAGTTCATGTACTAAAATGATTATTCTGGTTCATATTTATTATTTGTGCAAACTCAGAAGTTTGGATCTTCTGTATATGGTGCTCATAGAATGTGAAGCTAGTGTCGTGTTGTTGGTTAGCCTTTTAGCTTTTACCTTTATTTCTTATTCAAGGGTCATTTGCTCCTTCTCAATCACTGCTTCTTGATGAAAACATGAAGAACATAAGTACACATATGTATCATGTATGAAAATTAATTGAGCTATTGATGTACCTTTATTTTGATTTATGGTTTTTGGTTTGATTAGATTGTCAGTTCTTAGTCTACTAAAAATTTATTCTTAATCTTTATTATTTTTCTTTTTTTTTTTTTTTTAGGCTCTGTCATCTCTTGAGCACATTTGTGCAAGTGATAGATCATCGAATTTCAAATCAAACTGAAAATCTAAAGAATGTAAGTTATTACCTAAACTCTGTCTTCATGAATTTTTTCTGTTATATCCATATCATCTTTTTGATCAAGTCATGAATTTACAAATATGTGTTTATATTTTTTTTCATAAAAGATGCAAACATAACCCAACTTAGGATTCATATTACTATTTGACTATGAACTACATAAACACAAAATTAGGTATTAGACAACAAAAATTGAACTTAAAATACTTCATAATCATAAAACAACACATACTTTTCTATAGCTCTATGTAATTTAATTTTTAAAATTTAAATATGTTATAACCCGCACAAGGTGCGGGAAGTCATCTAATTTAAATTATTTATCTTTTTTTTTTTGAAACAAACAATTATTTATCTATTGAAACTAACTAAACTTAAATATCTCAGTTAAATTTAATATATATGTACGAAATAAACCATTAAGTTAAGATAGACTTTCACATTGTCTTATGCGATGTGAAACAAGTTTTTTCGTGGTTCTTACAGATTTTATATTGTCAAACGATATAATGTATAGATCTATACGGCTAATATCAATAGTCTAATGGTAGTTGTCGAGATCTTTGAAATTTGTAAAAATTAGTTTATTGGTCCAAACTAGAGACGAATCTTTACAAACATGCAATTATTTAGTTGTTCGGTTTAGTCATTCATAGATGTTTGCAATAATATTTGAATTTTTACAGATTTTGATTAATTTGAACTTTGGTTTACAATAACTTCAATTATTACAGAAATAAAATAATATATTTGTGAGTGATTATTGAAGGAAGAACCGACAATCACAATCCAATTATAAAACAAGTACAGTAATATCTCACCGAACGCCATCATCCGCAACGTTGATATTTCACCATCCAACGGCAATTAGCTACCCAGAGATTGAATTAATCTCAACCGTTGGATCAAATTACCTTTCCCTCTTCTTACTCCACAATAAATAAATCCACCTTCTTCACTCAGACTCACCTCTCTCTCCCTCTCTCACTCCGATCAAGTCACCGTCGTGTACTCTCTATAGATCGTCTCAAATCTCGCCGGGAATCTCTGCGTTTTTCTTCTTCACCGTGAGTTACTCTTTGTCTTTACTCTTTTAAGTTGAGAAATCTAGGGGAAACGAAGGGATAAACAACTTCTTCTACTCACTGTAATACTTTGATTTGAATCGTCTTCTTCCGAATCTGTATCTGCTCTTGATCTGTTTTCATATTCGTTTCGTTTTGTGCTAACTTGGATTTTGATTATAACTTGAAGTTGTATCTCTCCGTGATCTGTTTTCATATTTGTGGAACTCCGGGAAAATTGAAATCGGAGTTTTCTGTGTGGCGTTGTGTTTTCGATTTTCTTCTCTCTTATTGGAGCCTTGTGATTTCCTGCTGTGATCTTCCGCTTGTTTATATAGACCTCCTGCTTGGTTTTGTTGTTTTTGTTGGATTGATTTGTTTGGATCTGATACAGATTGTTTGATCTCAGATCTTGAGATTTAGTTATTGAAATTCGATCTAATTGTGATTTGGATCTGATGCAGGTTGTTTTAGCCATCATATTTGTGATGTAATGTTGATTTCTAATGGAGATTCTTGTTTTGTGCATTTGCTTTCAGATATATAGAAGATGAGAGAGATCCTTCACATTCAAGGTGGCCAATGTGGGAACCAGATAGGTTCAAAATTCTGGGAAGTTGTATGTGATGAGCACGGGATTGATCCCACTGGTCGTTACACTGGAGACTCCGATCTGCAGTTGGAGCGTGTTAATGTTTACTATAACGAAGCATCGTGCGGAAGATATGTTCCCCGTGCTATTCTCATGGATCTTGAGCCTGGTACTATGGACAGTGTCAGAACTGGACCTTATGGTCAGATCTTCAGACCCGACAACTTTGTTTTCGGGCAATCTGGTGCTGGAAACAACTGGGCTAAAGGGCACTACACTGAAGGAGCCGAGCTCATTGATGCGGTGCTCGATGTTGTACGCAAGGAGGCCGAGAATTGTGACTGTCTTCAGGGTATGTAAACTCTTCCTTTCTGTTTTCAGACTCAAGAAAAGCTCATTGAAGGCCTTTGAATTGTGGTTTTGAACATTTTGTTGTAACAGTGGTATATATAATTATGAAACTTTCAGGTTTCCAAGTATGTCACTCGCTTGGTGGAGGCACTGGTTCTGGAATGGGAACTCTGCTGATATCTAAGATCAGGGAAGAATATCCTGATCGAATGATGCTTACTTTCTCTGTATTCCCATCACCAAAGGTCTCGGACACAGTGGTTGAGCCATACAATGCGACACTTTCAGTTCATCAGCTGGTCGAAAATGCTGATGAGTGTATGGTTTTGGATAATGAAGCCCTTTACGACATCTGTTTTAGAACACTTAAGCTTACCACTCCTAGCTGTAAGTCCCTTCCATGTCCTTTTTCTTTTCTGCAGTTTGTGAAAATTAAATCACTGATCTTGGCAACCATGAATCTTGTTGTTTGGTAATATTAATCCGTCCTTGATCCAATCTCCAATTACAATTCTTTCTGTCTTGACTGTTTGCTAAATTGGTAATGGTTTTACTTTAACAGTTGGTGATCTGAATCATCTGATCTCTGCAACCATGAGTGGAGTTACATGCTGTCTTAGGTTCCCGGGTCAGCTCAACTCTGATCTGAGGAAGCTTGCAGTGAACCTCATCCCCTTCCCTCGTCTCCACTTTTTCATGGTCGGTTTCGCCCCTCTCACTTCCCGTGGTTCCCAGCAGTATCGCGCACTCACCGTCCCTGAGCTCACCCAACAGATGTGGGATTCAAAGAACATGATGTGCGCAGCAGACCCACGTCACGGCCGGTACTTAACTGCCTCAGCAATGTTCCGTGGCAAAATGAGCACAAAAGAAGTGGACGAGCAGATGATCAACGTGCAGAACAAAAACTCATCCTACTTTGTGGAATGGATACCAAACAACGTGAAGTCAAGCGTCTGTGACATCGCACCTCGAGGTCTCTCCATGGCATCGACTTTTGTTGGGAATTCCACATCGATCCAAGAGATGTTTAGGCGGGTGAGCGAGCAGTTCACTGCTATGTTCAGGAGGAAAGCTTTCTTGCATTGGTACACAGGTGAAGGAATGGACGAGATGGAGTTTACTGAAGCTGAGAGTAACATGAATGATCTCGTCTCTGAGTACCAGCAATACCAAGACGCAACTGCAGATGAAGAAGGTGAGTATGACGAAGACGAGGATGCAGAAGGTGAGCTATTGGATCATCAGTAGACAAAAGTTGAGGATTTTCTTACCGATTTTTTATCGCAATCTCATGTTCTTTTCCTTCCCGTATATGTTTTAATTGAGTTTCCATGTCTTGTTTGTGATTGCCTGTGTGTAAAAGTGAGGTCAAATTTTTATTTGTCTGGTGTTATAAATGGACTCCATTGTGCTTTTCTTATGCGCTTGCTACTTCAAATAAAACGTTCCCTGATTAGAATTTAGTACCAGAAACTTTTACCACACAAACAAAGAGTAGGATTGATAGTACCAAATGTTCTCAAAGAAAGAAAGAGACTAGTGGTTCTTCACGACTGCTGTCTTTACAAACTTCATAACTGTTGAAATCAATAGAGCTTGATGTTCGGAAAAACTATGATCTGCTCCTTCGACAATTTCCAGCTTGTGGTTTGGTATGATCTTCGCAAACTCCTTGGCATCTTCCACAGATACTGTCTTATCCTCGGTTCCATGAACCGTCAAGACTCTGCATTCTTTATCAATCTTGAGACAAGCTTGATGCATATCAGTGTTTAAACCCTCCATTAAACCCTCTTTAGTAACCCTGTACCCTGGTTTCCCCTTTTGATGATTCTTAGCATCTATGAATCCTTGTTTCTCAATTCTTTCAAAAACATCTTCCCCAAAACGGTCTACTATGCCTTTTCTCATATCATAACGTCCCGAAAGATTGATTACATTGCGGATATCGCGATACTTTGAGGCATAGAGAAGGACCACATCACCTCCTCTACTATGCCCAAGAATAGTAGTAACCACACGGTTCATGTTATTAGACAAATATTGAATAACAGAACGTAGATCACCATCAGTTTCATGGCTATAGTTACCATAAGAGAAAATTCCTTCACTCATTCCATTACCGGAGAAATCGAAACGGAAAGCACTGATCCCTTCTTTCTCTATAGCAGTAGCCAAATTTTTGATAATTGTGGACTCTTTTCTCGATAGAAATCCATGGCACAAGACTATGATTTCTCTTGACTCGGTTTCATGTAGTATACCTTCTAGCTTCTCGTTGCGGCTGTTCGGAATGGTGATCTTTTGTTGTGTCATTGTTCTCAACTTGCTTGCGTTGTTGCAGGAGCTCTTGTCAAATTAGAGACTAGGGTTTTTTGTGAATTCTCTATTTAACATTAACCTCAACACACATACTCTGGTATTTATACACAATTAATAACTATATCAACTAGGAATTGGAAGGGTTACCTTTTCCATATTTCCAAAATATAAGATGTTAATTTAGATAAAAATATAAATATTTATATAGGGTCATTTTGGTGTATAACCAAAAAAAACAAAAGTAGGTAAAAGAGGGGTATGTGGCAAAATCATGACCATTGGATGTGGGAATTTTGATTAGATTTTAGATTATAATTTTTTTCGTGTTATTTTTGCCAATTTTCCTATTTATATATTAATTTTTAAAAAAAAACATTATTCGACGATTAAGTTATAAATACATTTCCGACCCTAAGATTTAAAAAATCAAAAATATCAAAATACAAATAGAAATTTGTAAAATAAAACAACACTTTTTTGAGAAAAATAAAATAAAACAACATTGTTTTTCTAAACATCTAGTTTTATGAAACAAATGAATATTTCGTAAAAATTAGTAGTTTTACATTGGTATTTTAATTGCTATGTTGTTATGTATATGCTTTGTCAATTGCTGTTGTAGTCTCCTTAAACAAATTAAAAATGAAAAAAAAAAAAATGGTTTGTGTTGCAAATTTAAAATTTTTAATTTATGAAATTCTCTAAACAGTTCTCCACGGAAGAAAAAGGGTAATTTAGAACATTCAGATTTAATAAGTAAGACAGAGAGAGAGAGAGAGAGAGAATCGGAGGAGAGAAATCGGAAGCCATGGACGACCAAGAGTTTCGTAGCCTCCTCGATCTCTTCCCCGTCGTACGCTCTCGCGACCACCGTGTAAACCTCTCTTCCCTCTTTCTCCGGACAAATACTCTTTGGTTACTGCTTCTACTGTCGAAACCTTGATTCTTCTGAAAACCCTAATTTCCTCATATTTGCACTAGTGTTTGCGTCGAAAGGGCTTTTACTAGCAACCTGATGTTTCGTTTTTGCCTCTTAGGTCTTATTTTGATCTGAATTTGATCATTGCTCGAATCTGGAAGTCGACATCTTCTAAGATTGTTCTGATACACAATTACAAATGTCACTATGTTTCCTCTAAGACTAGAATTTATTCATTACTCGGTGTGTTTGATTTGATTTTCATTTGAAGCTTTTGTTCTGTGTTTTGTGGTTTCAGGCTGATTTAAATTCTTCAAGGCAATCAACTTCGCAGTCAGTTGTGGAGAGAGAGGTACATTTTGAGATCTTAAGGCTCCTTCCTTTCGTTAATTGCTGATTATATATACGCTTGAAATGGTGATAGAACTTTGAATCACTCGATGCAGGTGAGTGAATGGAACGATTTACCGAGCGTAGCTGAGCTGAAAGACTTGAAAGAGTGGAAGCCTGATCAAGGTATGTATTTTTTTTCCTACTTTGGGAACTCGAATAACTGGTATCTCTTTCGAATGATGTAATACAAGTCGATTTCAAACTTCAGAGAGAATTCAAATGTGTCTTAAGCTCCCAAAACAAAATTTTATATCCCAATGCATTTGCTTAACACATAAACAATCATAAACAGCTTGTTATACAGCTTAAGAACTAAACTATAAGTGTATAACAGTAGCATATAGTGTAGCTCTTTAAGTTGTATAACAAGGGGATTTATGATTGTTTAGAGTAAGAGAGTTACTTTTGCTCCTTTTATCGTGAAACATGTGCATCTTTTATTTTCTTTTGTTTTGCTGAATAATTTTGCATCCCTTGTCCTGATTTCTGGACTTCTTTTGACAGATACATTTTGGGATAAGCTGAAAATGGCTGCTGCGAAGAAGGTAATCATCACCCGTTACTTTGTTCAAACGTTTCCAGTTGTTGAATGAGATTTTATAATCTAATGTTTGTTGATAGAGTTGGAGCACATAGTTTAGTAAACAAAGTTTTATCGCATTTGGTGTAGAATTATGAATAAGAGATTTGCTAGGCAAAGAAGATTGATATATTTCTTGTTTTTTCGCTCATAACTTAGATACAACTACTGACAGAATTGATTCTTGTCTCATCTCTCTGGGTCGACGACTTATTGTCGCAGGTTGGTGAGGTTGAAGCAGAGAGGTTTTGCAAGGCTTTCGAGAAACTCCACAAGAAACTTGTACGTGTCACACACACTCGCACATTATGTTATAAAGACGCGTATTGCAGATCGGTACTAATGCCGGGGACATTTTATTCTTTGGTTTTTTTTTTTTAGGTGTATGAAGAGTTGGATCCAGAAGCTGCAAAGCGATACTTATTAAACTCTTAAAATTCGTGTCTTCATTACAATATGGTTCCAAAGGTTTGATTATGTGGAGGGAGATACTTTGACACTCTTTGCTTTTATTAGTTGATCGTAATTATGTATGAGTGGTCAAAGTTCTCTTCTCGTGTTCATCTAATTATGATTCTCCTCTTTATGTGGTAGAAAAAGTTATGTTTAGGACATGATTTCAATTCTTATTTGGAAACAGAAAGTCTTTCCCAAATTCTCCATATATATGTAATGGAAATCTTTTCCAAATTTTGTATATCTGTAAAATGTTAATTTCTCGTTTTTGGCTTTTGATTATATTCACTGTGGAAAATCTCTTTTCTTGTCCCTACACTTTAATATCGAGTTTTCATTGAGAATGTAATAAGATTTTGTTTTTTGATCTTTTAATTCCCAGTCGTATCTTATTCCGACAGTTCTTGTTCTGTTTCGTACGTATTGACCACACCTAGTAACATGTGAAGTCGTCATAGTAAAATGCAATAGAGCATAGTCTATGATTCGCGGTAAATAAAATTATGCAGTAACAGTACCAAATTGTGTCAGCTTAAGTCTAATAATGATAATAATTGTCATTCTTGTTCCAGATGAAGCTAACATTTAGTGTGTTTGTAATTACTTTTTCACACTCATGTGGTTTTACAGATATTTCCATACTAAACAATTCTCTTTATTAAGCTTTTGTGTAATAGTGATAAATTATTCAAATCAATTTCAGTTAAAATTGTAAGCATGAGATAACCTGTTGTAATTGTATATCTTTCACATCCAACTCTGTAAGCTTTATCATAATTTCAATTTATCAATGATGTTCATTTTTTTTTTCCTTGGCATCAACAATGATGTTTCATTTTATCATCATCAAAATACTCGTACCACACGAAATTTCCAACAGGTTCTTATTCAAACCAAATGGTAGAAAATATAATTATGCGTAATAATACACTAAAAACACTCATCTTAATATCATAGAGAAAGAAAATCAAGAAACAACACTTACTAATTTCAAAGAGAGACCCGTTGTTCAACAATATCTCAAAATCTCATTCCTCCAAATAGAACATAGTTAAGTTCCAAATCACGGCAGATTACGTACGATATAATGTATATTAGTGTAAGAAAAACAAAAAAGGTAAATAAATATGGTTTTTTTTGTTTGCACAAATGTTATTTTATTCAGACAAAAATTCACAAAACTTGTAAAAGCAAATTTTTTTTTTATCGATTGTGCAAAGGATTAGGACCTGTGAAGACCCTTCTCTTGTCATCTTCAAAACCATCTTCATCACCACCTTGATAAGTATATCTTGATCCTCTTGACGCAGCATTGGAATTAAGATCATGAAGCTTTGGATCCAAAATTCCAGGTTTCTTCAAGCTTCCATGAGTTGAGTGATGATGAATATCAAGAGAAGACGATGAAGCTTTAGCGTAAAGAAACAGAAACAAAAGAAGAAGGATGATGAAGGCAACAGTAGTAATATGTTTCCGAGATTTTCTACTAGAGTAGTAATTTCTCATCTCTACAAAATTTTCAAGATATAAATAGAGTTTTCTCTGTAAGATTATTGGATTTTAGAATCGATTTTCAGAAGACATAAGAAGAAATAAAAGATCTGATCAAGATCTCTTAAATTCTCTCTCAAAGTCTGATAGAATGAGAAGAGAGGAATGAAAGTGATAAAATAAAAAGCTATGAGGCTTTTAATCTATGACTTGTTCCAAAAGTTTGTTGCTCTCCGTTTCTTTTTTTCTTCTATCACTTTCCAAAAATAAAGAGAAGAAATTAGAGGTCTTGTAATATCACTATTTTTCAACTAAGCTTTAATTGAATCATGTCCAAAGGAATTAGCTGGAATAATTGGTCAGGTGCTATTGATTAGGGTGGTTAATTAATATTTTACACTAAATTGTTAATTTAGAGAGTAATGAGGGTGTCAAAAAGCATATAGATAGTAATTAAGTGAAGGGAGGGTCAAAGTAGAAAGAAATAGAAAAGAGAGAAGAAGGGGCCAAAAAGGGAATTGGAGTGATGATTCTAAGACTTAGCTTTCTTTGGGGAAAATGATGTTGTCTTCACTCTCCTTTTTCATTGTGTTATTCCACACCCACATTTACACTCACACACATGAAAAAAAAAATCCACTTCCCACTTGAATGTCCCCTCTTATTTTATATCTATATATTTGTTTTATATTTTTAAACAAATTTAAAATATCATTTTGTTTTGTCTTATTATGAATGAAGATGAAAGAACTATAAGACAAGGGTATGATTCCCCAACATCATCTAATTTTCAATCTTTTTCAAAATATATTGTATGTATTGATAGTTATGAATGTTATAATTTATTAATCCTACATCGAAAATAAGATGAGAACTAAAGTGTTAATATAAAGGATATAGTTCATTTGTTATCATGTTGATTTTAAGTTGAAAATCCATAAAACTTAACAATTCTTAATATCAAAGTTTTTTAGTCTAAATAACACTTTCGCCTTGAAGATTTGTAATTAGGGCTAATAGCCTTAATTCCTTTTTCTTTGATTTGAACCTCATATTATTAATATAAACGAATATTTGAAAACTCCATAACTAAATCCTTGCATCCTTCTGATAATCTCTCTCTAATGTTTTGACGTTCTCATCTTTATCTTAAGATGGCTACAAATCCTAGCTTATCATGGATACCACCACATTTATCTATTCATGGTTCTACCCACTCCAAAAAAAAAACACAACTATAATGTATGTGAAATGTTTACTTTTGTTAAAATAAACCGACATACCGCAGTGTTACTGTTATGTTATATTCTGATAATAGAAGTGAGTCCCTTCCACATGCAAAACCATGTTATATCTCTCTCTCCTCACCATTCATAGACTCATGATAGTAGAACTGAAGTAAAAATCTAAGAAACTTTTGAAAACAGAGCGGACAAAAGATGGCAAGGTAGGCCAAAAAGATAGTGAAGATGACGAAAATAATAATAGCAACGTAGACGATCATAAGCAGAATTTTTTACACATTTAATGTTTTTTAAATTTTTTTATTTTTATTTTTGAATATAATGCATTTTTTTAATAAAATTAACTTTATGTTTCAATTCATTTATATTTTTTTGTTATTATTACTCAAGTTCAATGAATATACACGTGAATACTCGGATTACGAAGCTAGGGAATCTAAGAATTGCGAAGTAAATTTTACACCACTATAAAAGGAATATGTTACCAAAAGTTTACAACATCTTCAATACTCTTACCAAAAGATCTTCAGGACTCGGGAGAAAGAGGCTATCAATTCAAACATTTAAAACATGGGTCTTGCACACAACAAACATGAATACAAAAGGATTTGAATTTCCATTGATAGTCACCACTTACCAGTTTCCATTCAATGAAGCTGAATTAGCTATGTGTTCCATAACAAGAACTCTCCCCGAAACAACCACTTTGCTACACTTAGCCACATTTGCACCAACTTGCTCGATTTTCTCAGCAAACCCTTCAACTTTCTTAATGATTTCTTGCATAACAAGTTTCATAGCCTCCTCTTCTCTTTTCTCCACAGCAACCTCCACGGTCTTCAAAATCGACGAGATCCTTATTACTAGCGTCTCGACTAGGTTCTTTATCGTCTTCATCGATTCGATGTTGACTTGTGTACTGTTTTCCGTCAATAGAAACAAATGTTTCTGTGTCTTCACAGACTTCTCAGAGTCCTTCAACATACCAATGACCCATGTCCCTGCAGTTGCAATCGGTGTGGCCAATCCAATCGCAACCGTAGCCACCACCGGAGATGTGACGATCAACGATAAGGTGATAACAGAGAGTAACGCAGTCGCGAAAATAATATTCCCCAATCTCCTCAATTTCTTTACATTCTTATGCTTCTTCTCAAGCATTACTTGCAGCTCACGGATCTTGTCTAAAAGCATAACCTGCTCCTTGTAGACAGACTCGTACTGAGTCGTGAACTCGTCACCAAAAGGATCTCCCATAGCTTTAACCTTATTCAGCTCCTTTAACGTTTCCGCGTACTTCTTCTTCTTGTTTCCTACAAAATCTGTGTCCATCGACTCTGTTTCAAACTGTTGGATCGCAACTCGAATGACAAGCTGGCTGATTTCTGCTTTCTCGACGCATTTCTCTACGGTATTGAATAAATCTAAAGTCTTGTTGGTACTCTCAAAGTATAGATCAACCAAAGACTTTAGTTCTTGGTTCTTGGACACATCTTCTTTGCCTTCAATAATGATCTTGACCACATCTTGGCTTAGGTCAACTAGAAACTCGCAGACTTCCTTGAGTGAGTCTAAGGATGAATTTTCAGTCTTGCCTCCTCGACTCGCGAGCGAGCTGAACAATTTGCTGGTTCGTTGGTGAAGCGAAGAATCAAAGGATTTGAGGTCTGGATCTTGTTGACAAGCTGATATGTAAGAACTCAGCTGGCTTTCCAGTTGTTTCGGCAGCTTAGCCGTTAAGTATGTTTTAACTGGTGAAGTCTCATAACTCGTGTGTGCTGAGTACTTCAACAGTAGTTTACAGAGCAATCCAACAAACTCCATTGATATTATATACTGGAGCTGATCTGGAAAGGAAAAAAAAAACAAATTCAAGAAAATCAAATGCTATAATTACTCTGTAAACCTAAGGGTGCATTTGTTAATATAACCTAGTAATAATATATATATAAATATATATTGAAACTTACCTAGTAATAATACTTAAAAGCAAGGTGCAGGATGAAGATGAGATGAGGTTGAAGAAATAGAAAGTTTACCTTAAATCTTGCTTAAGACAAGAGAATGTTGTGTCTCTGATCCACGAGTATTGGGTACTGGATAGTTACAATACATTATATAGCTAAAAAATCAAAAGTCAGTCAACGATGAAAATAGGTGGAAAAAAAGGTCCATCTTGTTGGGAGTTGGGAGTAATTATACTGTGGAGCAGAAAAATTCAATGTAGCTAACGATAATAACTTCTAGTACCAACTTAAATCAATAGTCAAGTAGATCTTGCTTGTCAGGACTCATAACGCTGAGAAGAAAATTCAATCTAGTTACTATTATAGCTACTCAAATCAATAGTCAAGTCAACCTTGTAAATGTGTGACAAAGAATCAATCTTGGTTTAGAAGCAGCACAAGATCTTGAATCGAATTGTCTATTTTTGTTTTTGCTATCGATGGTAGTTTCCAATTTAGTCGGGTTTTGTTTTGTTTCAAATTCCGATTTGGTCTCTATTAGTAGTTTTTAATTTGGGTTTTCTGCAAATAAACCTTCTAAGTGGTTAGGATTTGCGATTTTATCGTCCAGGTCAATTAAATACACGTCAACCTAAGAGTCAACCCGCAATATAACCCTTCGGATCTAAAACATTGAAGAGCGTTTACGCCTACAAATTTTAGAGTTCCTAAATTTTAATAGTAGATTTGACTATTTGGGTTTCTCATTTCAAAGGACTTCAATCTAATATGTAAATTTTGTGGTTTGACAAATTTAGAAGGGTTGTATTGCGCGTTGACTCTTACTTGGAGGATTAACCTGCATTTAATTGACCTAGAGGGTAAAATCGCAAACTATAACCACTTGAAGGGTTTATTTGCAGAATACCCTTTTAATTTTCTTAGTCGTAATATTAGTTTTGTGTGTCTATTTTTCGATAATTTTTTCATTATCCGTCGGTTTAGTTTCGAATATATGAATTTTTACCGTCAATTTTATATCTTTCAAACTGTTCAGTACTAAAATGATCACAAAAATAGAAAAAGAGTTCCCTAGAATACCACATTTTGAATTTTTGTTTAAAAAAGTAACACAATTTTTCAAATGTTCCACAAATACAATTATTTTACAAATATTCCATAAATACCACGAACACAAAATTGATTTTCAAGGTTTTGTAATTTAAATTTTTGGGTTTGGCCTAACTATTGTAGAATTATGGTACAGTCTGTAGGGGATAGGATTTAGGGTTTAGTTTTGAATGTTGAAAGTTAAATTTAGTTTTGTGGTATTTGTAAAACCTTTGAAAATTTTTGGTATTTGTAAAAATTTGAAAACTGGTCGTACTTTTGGAAACAAAATTTCATTTAGTGGTATTTGTGAGAATATGCCTAAATAAAACATGAAATACATATTTGGATTTTCCACAAATACCCGAATTCTATAAATATCTTATTATATAAAGGAGGATATGGGCGATTAGTGTAACATGTAAGCAAAATTATAACTCAACGACATGTGGCTAAAATTGATCAGATGATGACATGTGTTAACACTTAAAATTAATTATTAATCAGATGATGACATGTGTTAACAATTAAAATTAATTTAAAAAGGTAAAAATAAAAATGAAAAACGAACAAAATAATTGTCAAAATTGTCAAGTAACTAACGAAATAATAAAAGTAAGTTTTTGTTATAGTTCAAACTAATTTGAAAAAGGAAAATTTTTAATAGTCCAAATTAACTAGAAAAAAAAATATAACAGTTCAAGCTAATTATAAAATAAATTAAGAAAACACAAAAATAATTATTAAAACTCAATTAAGAAAAATAAAATGTGAATGATAAAAAAATATATTATATAAATTGAAAAGCAAATAATTAGAATAGATATGGAAATCTCAATTCAAAAGTTTAAGATTTGCACAAGCATACCAAATAAACAAAAAAAACCCATAAGGAAAATTATTTTATCAATGTAGTTATCTAATATCAAAATAAAAATAAAAATTTTCTACCTATGATGTTATTGATAATTTTCAATGTTAAAAAAATGTATAAAATGAAATTTAAACAGGTTAATAATAATAATATATTGTTATTTAAATCCAAAAGTGTTTAAGGTTTGACGAGTATAGATCTCCGTGAGAAATAAACCAGTGATATTAGTGTCATACATTTATCAGTCATAGATTTATATGTGATTCTTGATCAAACTATTTATAAAATATTATATAGTTTTATGTGATTATTCACATGAAATTTATTTTCTAATTTAACTCTATAATGTTTGAATTTGTTTTACGATATCATCACATAATTAATATATATATTAACAGTGGATAAGAATTTTCCCACAACTATCAAGCAAAGCGAAAACCAAGTGTTTGAGCAGACAAAGGAAGATTAAGTTGTTGGCTAGGTAAATATTTGGATCTTGATCTTATCCGAAATATTTGGATCGAACACGGATAATAATAATAATAAGATCCATTACTCGAACTCGGATCCGTCGTTATTGGATACTTTAATAAATTTCCTCACTCACTTCTATCTGGGCCGTACCCGAAGGCGCGTGAAGCCCACGCAAAACTCTTAAATAACGGGAAAAATAAAATAAAATAAAATAAAAGGAAGAGTTTTTCCCCCATTGGTTAAGAAACAAAAGACAAAGAAAAACTCTGAAACCCTAAAACTAGTTCCTTTTCGCTCTCTCGAACCTTCCTCGATCTCTGTCCCCTTCTCCTTCACTGCTTATCCAAAATTTTATTTGCGCGGGAAATCGAATACCCAAGAGCCAACCAACCAACCACTTCTCTCCGTTTCGTCTGCTTTGAATTCGTGTTTTTTGGCTGCTCGAGCGGTGCGATTTTGTGGTCGCAGCTAGATTTCATCAACGAGATCTGATGTGTTAAACCGTGTGTGGAGCTTGTTTCCCTTTGATTTCGATTCTTTTTCTTATACCGGGTTTGAACCATGGATTGTGCTTTGAATAGTTTGATTGATTTCGAATTCTAATTTTTCGATTCGGTTCGTGTTTTGGTATTCCTGTTCTGTTTGAGTCTAAAGTTCGGTTTTTTAGTGCTTACTTCGTTGTCTGATTGTTATTGTTAGCTTTCCTGGATAATCCAAAATGTAAGAAACTTTCCTGTTGACTTGTTCCAAAATGCATAAGACTTGGTATATGATTTTTACTCATAAGACAATTTTTTGCCATTTCTAATGGTTTAGTTCATTATTTAGAGCTTGGAGAATGAGGTTATGTGGGTTAGAAATTGAGTTTGGATAGTAATTTATGCTAATTCAGATATTTTATAATCTCCTGGTTTTGTTGAGACTCCATCAGTTTCAGTCACTATGCAGTATGAGCTGGTGATTAGTTATAATTATTGTGGTTTTGTGCTGTTTAGGCTACAAATTGTTAGTTGAGGCAGTATCGAATCTGAATTTGCAAATTCGATAGTATTTTTTATTTTTTCCTGGCATTCAATGGTTCTGAGGTTTTTTTTTCTTTTGTAGGATACATATTGCAGTGATCATGCAAAAGCAAATCAGAGTGTGATAAAGACGATGGAACCTGAACAAACAAAATTTGGAGGTAAATTAGTTTAGCTACTTACAATGCGTGAAGTGTTTTGTTTGGTTTGTTGTCCTTTCTTTTTCCCTTTGATCACCTTGAGGTCAATGTGCTTTTGGTTATTATAAGTGCAGGTCCGAGAGAGTTGTGTGGTGCTGTGGATCTTATATCTCAATACAAACTATTGCAACACTATGAATTCTTTTGCAAAAGATCACTTCCCGCATCGCTATCAGATGCCCATTATCTTCATAATGTGGTTGGAGACACAGAGATCAGAAAAGGAGAAGGAATGCAGTTAGATCAGCTTATTGAGAACATGTCACAGAGCCGGGAGACTAATACCCGCATTCAACCTTTTGATATAGATGAGCTCAAGGAGGCTTTCCAACTAAATGATATGACTCCTGTTGAATTGGCCCCAGTAAGATTATGTTCTCTCTTGGTGGTTTTGTGTTTTAACTCAATGATATTAGCGTTTTTTCTTTCATACGAGTATCAATAGTTGACATTGGATTGAACTAGAATACTGAGGTCAATAGTGAATGTCCTATTCCCTGTAACATCCAGTTATTTGGTTAATCGAGAATCATTGCCTGATAAGATGAATTACAATCTGGATATCCTTTGAAGATGACTGACCTAGGTACTAGAACATGAACAATCCCTGTTTATTTCTTTCAGGCAGAAAAGGGAGCTCCTACGATTCCACCTAAATCAAAAAGTGAGTCAAAAGATAAAGACAGGAAACATAAAAAACACAAGGACAGAGATAAGGACAAAGATAGAGAGCATAAGAAGCACAAGCACAAGCATAGAAGTAAAGATAAAGATAAAGACAAGGACCGGGACAGAAAGAAGGACAAAAATGGCCACCACGAATCCGGTGATCACTCCAAGAAACATCATGATAAGGTAAGATATGCCTGTTTGTTGCAGGTGTCTGTCTTTCCAAAGAAGAATAGCTTAATGCAAGTTTTTGTATTCGTTGCTTTGGAGTTGGACTTCTGCAACATTATTGTTTGTTTTTTCGAACCTATGGAATTCACATGGAGCCGTGTCACTAATATTTCAGAAAAGGAAACACGATGGAGATGAAGATCTTAATGACGTTCAGAGGCACAAAAAAAACAAGGTAATGGTTATGTATGGGGGCTCAACTTTTTCTTGTACTCAACTTGAAATTTCCACCATAATTTGTTTTGCACAAAGGTGTTAGAGAACTAGTAGTATGTCTTTAGTAAATTGTATTGATTTGGCTCTCGATATTAACTCGTTGCAGCATAAGAGCTCAAAGCTTGATGAGATGGGTGCTATAAGGGTTGCTGGCTGAAGTTGTAGACATTCCCAGTTTTGTATTCTGCATTCCAGTAGGTGTCATGGAGAGGTTTAGAAGCACTTTTCAACTCACTGTAGACAACTTATTAGGTAAGCATCTGTGTACTGTCCCGTCTCTTTTGTTCAGTTTGCTTGGCGTTTTTCTGGTCATCTATCGTTTCATTTCAGTCCAATTCACTTTGGTATTCCGCAATCATTCATAGAACCTACACCCGTGATACTCCAAATAATGTACTTTAGGGCAGATGAAACCATGAGCCTTAGCAATAATGTCATTACCCAAGTTTCATGTGTTCGTTTAGTCACCGATATCCAAATAGCGCAACATTCGCAATGGAAAATTGCACGAGTATCAACTGCGTGACTTCTATATTGGTATTGGATTCTTCTCCGGTTCTTAACAAGCTTGCACTTGATACACATCTTATAGAAATTAGGTAACCTGTCGATAGAACATATCATTAGATAGAATGTGTTTATAACAGAGTCGAATAGTGTCAGCTAAAATCAGGATTACTTAACTTTTTGTTTCCCTATTGTGTTAGTTTTTAACAAGAGGATTGGCTTTGTAGGTGAAAATTCCAAAATGGTGATTTCATTCCTTGAAGAAGAAAGGGGACATTTGTGAAGAAGAAGAAGAAGAATTCGTATCATGATTTGATTTGGTGGCAGCTTTGTAACATTTTGGTCTTGGGGTGTTTTTTTTACCATCTCTTTTCTGTCTATAAAATCAATACTTACAATGTTTACTAAATATTCATGTATAAATAATCTGTTATCCAATTAATGTTGTTGAAAAGGAACCTTAAATCCACTTATTTACTTTGCTTAGTGTCCCAAGTATGCCACAACTTTGATCAACTAAGCCTTCTTGGGAACTATTTAACTTTTTGCCAAAAAGTTATTTGGTTTGTTTTACACTTTTACTTATAATCTTTTTTTTTTTTCTTTCAAATATCTGGACTAGCATTAAAAATTTAAAATCTCATCTGGCTTTTGTAGTCCACATTTGCAAAAGTCTCAAACACAAATTTTAATATTAGAAGCCATTGCCCAAAGCTCTCCATCTTGAACTCTTTTCCATTCACCACCTATCATAAGGCAGCTTCTGCTTTCCTCTTCGTCCTTCAACATCAGATTCTCTTCTTCTCCTTCAGTTTCAATATCCTCATATGCATGTTCTATATCCATCTCAGCTTCTTCCTCGTATCTTTCCAATGCCACAGCATTTGGTTCAGGATCTTCTGCGTTCTTCCTTCGCTTGCATGTCGACTTCTCCAATTGCTCACTACTACACTCGGCTCCTCTCTTGTTACCCTGTGGCTGTTTTGAGATGCTCTGAACATTCTGACAGTCAAGAAGAGGTAAACGTCCAGAAGATCCGATGATCCGTGGCAACATACCAATTGGACAGGGGCTCCACATTTTCGCCTTTCTCCATCTGATATTGGTTTGCTCTGTGTCACTACATTTCTTCTTTGAGAGTTGAACTTTGATAAAGTCGAGTCTCTTGCCGACACTACCGAGATTCTTCTCTTGCTCAAGGAGAGTCGTAGGAGTGGTTACAAGAGTAGAACTCTGTTCCAATGAAATACTACTATGCATGAGGGGAAGTTTCATGAGCTTCTTTCTCAAGACATGGCCTCCTACAATCTCCCCGAGTAGGAGTGCTGATTTCAAAACCAGCACGTATCCTAAGGCTCCCAAGACCAGACATTTACGTATAAGTTCCATAAGGAACATATCTGAAGATTTTACTTGTAGAGCACTGTTTCTTTGAAAATGCTTAGAGTCATTGAGAACAGTCACAAGCCATGCAAACAGCAAAGGGACATGCTTAACTTGAGAAGCCTCTTCAGCTGACTTTTCCGTAAGATGCACATCTGAAAAACAACAGACAATTCATGCAAGTTCAAAACAATCTGGAAACACTTTGGAGTTTAAGTTGAGATTCCTTGGAGTAAAAGAATTTACGAAAAACTATTAGTTACCAGTTTCATATCTTCTCCGTTCATTATTTTCGATCACATCAAGGACTGCCTTGAGTAGAATCAAAAGTAACTCGGGTTCTCTATTTGAGAATTCCACGATTACAGTTTTCCATTCTTCTTCTAGTACGACCTTGGAATCTTGGGCAGACTGATCCTGAAGTTCTGCCGACTTAGAAGAATCCATGGCCTTGAGTAAGAATTCAAGCAGCACAGATGTAATTTCTGCGGAGAAAGAAGGGTATAACTCAACCAGGCTGCTTACAATCTTCCTTATCCTTTTTTTAGAACCTGAAATCACAAAAAAATACCAACCATATGACCATACAAAATTACAGAAATGCAATGTGAAACACAAGGATGCAATCCAAAATTATTCACAGTTCTAGAGCTGGAAACATAATCTAGCGGCGATCAAATCGAAGTATCATCTAAATTATGCCATTATGTTGAAAACTTCGTAGAGATGCAAGAAGGGATACATAGATGGGTTAATTGCAATTTTTGCCTGGCATTAATAGTCCCTAGCACATGGTCCAAAAAATAAAACATGAGCTGTCTTACATTTTTCTTTGATAATAGGGGAGTCAAATTGAGGATTGCGCTTGAGCCGCAAGCAGAGAGCAAGTTTCCGGAGTTTGGATTTGACTTCTCTTCTGATGCTAGCCGTCCCATCTCTCTTCAAGGGGATTTGGTACATCTGAGGCTCCCAGTAATAAGATTTCAACCATTCAAGTGCCTACAATGACCAACAAATGCATGCACACGAATTAAAATCTTCTGTACTGTCTAAGAACTACACCAGACAAAACACCTTTTTAAAATGATCTTAAGTAAAAGTTTTGTTTTACAGGAAAGCAGACCTTCATCATGAGGCTATGATACTTGAATTAAAGAAATTTAGAATGCTAAACAGAATTAAGAAGGAAAAACTGGACCTCATCTGTAGCATCCCGAAGCACCGAGAGCGCAGGGAGCTCACGGTGAGAACCCTCTATAATCAGAAGAATCAAATTAATCAGAAGCATGGAAAATTTACTGTACACAAGCAAGGAAAAGCACCCAAAGATTCTTACCATGACGGAGATCGATCAATTTACGAGGTATACCGATTGCTTTAGCTGCATCCGCAATTGAAACATCTGCTCTCCTCCTTGTCTTTTCAATGACACAGTTCACCAGCCTTCATATATAGAGATGTTAGTCAGCAATTGATAACTAAACCAACCAAAACATACCAAGAAGTAGTGTAAACTCACCTGAGTATTCCCATACAGTATAGCATTTGCAGTAAATGCTCTGAATACAATGCATCTGCTGGTTGTTTTTCTCTACTATTTCAATCACAAGAAGAAATAAAAACAAGAAAAATGAGTACACGGAAGCAATAAGCATCCAAAATTGTTATGAAGACAACTTGAGAGTCCCCAAAAAGATGACAGAAACTAACGGAATAAAGCCATCTTTGAGTTGAATTTCAATAAGGGAAGCAGTAACATCCACAGGCGCTGGAAGTGATCCTCTACTTCTCCATGTTGCAACCTGAAACCCACAAAGAGAAAACACATAAAAATCTCTACTTTACACATATAAAGGATCAATCTAAACTTCCATTAAGCTCTCTGGTCTAAAGCAACAAGCTTGATTCAACCAATTCAATGGTTTTCCATGGAAGAGTAGAGATTACATTACACTCTGTTTACATAACTTGAGCTATATACACATAAACTCTCAATTATAAATAGACCCAGAAGATGATTCTGAATAAAGTATTACCCTTTCCAAAGCAGAAGAAGCTCTATCAGTAGAAGAACAGAAGAGAGATTCTCTGACGAAGTCCCACTCTTCCCAATTCAACCACGGAACCTGTTTGCAGCCGTCTGATGATGGTCTCTGTTGATCCTGTTCGTTGAAAAACGATTCGATGTCTGCTTCGATTCCGGATAGTGCCTCCATTGAAGAATCGGCTCGAAACTCGAAAGCTTTTAGGCCAAACAAACTTTGCAAAAGAAGAATACTTGAACTGAACCTTCTCTAATGGCGTACTAGGGTTTAGAAAATTTGATTTGATTTTTTTTTTTTTTTTAAGCCTTTAACCTTAGGGGAAAAAAGGAAAAATTCGCAAAACCTGAGTAATTATTTTACAAGATTCAATACAAATTTATAAACTTTTTCTATATTTTTACTATTTTTTACTCAATTTCACTTACTTTTTTAAAAATTGTGTACTAAATATTACCACTATTTCAACAAGTAATGAAAATGGAGAGTATAAAATGTAGCAACACTACTTCATCTCCATTACATTAGAAACCTCAAGAAAACCCCAACCAAGTTATACAACATTGAATTTGAGACTGTTGAGTTTTGCAAAGTGTTTCAGGAATGGACCAAATATATCTAACTTCATCATCACATTCCCACTAGTAATCACTGGAATCCACCTGCTTCGTATCATACTTTTCCTAAACCCAAAGTGGAATCTCCTCATTGAGGATACAGAACTTGTACAACCGCCATAGCCAACGAACCAATGATCATACCCATTTCAATCATATCCCTCAGATGAGCCATCATTTGGTGAAGATAATCCGGTTAATGACATCAACAGGCAAGGCGTAGGCAGGATCAATTGCTTTCACTCCAGAATACTCAAGGAGGGAAAGCCCTGCACCAATTTTTGATGAAATGAGACCACTTTGGATTCACATCAACAACATGAGCTTAAAGAGAGACAAATCCAAGTTACCCGCAACTCCAAAGTAGGTGTGGAAGATATCAACAGCATCATCGGGTCTGTCTGAGATGCCTCCGTTATCCAAATCCTAATCAAATTAGGAAAGATAAGAGCTTTTATGCAATTACCAACGGTGATGACTTTTCTCAGTGTGATAAAGACAAACCTGACAATCTAAGATGAACTTGACAAGCTTTGCTTTGTCGATCCAGTGAACTCTATCTATCATGATTAGGCTCGATAGGACCCACCAAGAATAGCAAACCTGGTTATAAGAACAATCAAAAGTGTGTAAGAACAAGGGAAAGTATACAAAGGTCTCTCATCGGATAACAATAACGCCTACATCAGGGAGTTTCTCGGGTCGTCCATTTAAACCCCCAGTCTTGCCTTGTCTTTCACATAACCACCAGCCAAGTAAGTCCTTATCAACATGATGGAGATTCCCAGTGATAGCAAGAGCACCCACGCAACAGAAAACTGAAACAAACAAAAAAAGAATAACCGTCTTTTACCATATGACGTTACCATGAAACTGTCCAATCCTATCTATCTACACAAGGCTTTACCAATAGCACCTCAACTACAGAAACAAAAAAAAAATCTGAGTTATCGCTGTCCTTAGAATGGTTTAATGTCATTGGTGGGATCGGCCTTGTTAACTCCGAAAAGTCATCTTTAACAGTAATTGAAAGTAAAAATTGGGTAGATGACACATAATAATACTCAAACAGCATAGCATACTCTGTCCTGCATGAGACTCTGCTCCAGGAGTGCACCCAAAACCACCATCCAAGTTTTTGCAGCTCACAATGTAATCAACGGCCTTCTTCACATTAATTTTGTCAAGACATTTTAATATTGAGAGACAGCATATAGCTATGTACGAAAACCTATATCATAAACAACTAGCAGTTAAAATTCAACATAGTCAAATAACCAACAGGAAAGCATAAATGTCTCAGTAATACATGGCCAAGAAGAATACCTCGTATCTATTTCTCCCCATATATCTCCTGAGAAGGATCCATCTTCATTCTGCAACCCAGCAACATCTAATTTTGTATATAGGAAACCATTACAATATCTACCATAAGCATTTTGCATAGGTTTTTTTCCTTTGCATTTTACCTCATCGATTAATTAACAATATGAAAGTTCCCCCATGACCATTGGTGAAAAAGAAAGAGTTAAAGATATCAACAAAAAACCAAAGTGCCAAAGGATACAGCTTGATACTTTTCCAACGTCAAGAATGTCTAGTTTGTCAAAGAGGGCCAATATTTGTACAGCACTGAGTGTATATAAAATATGTGGATCATGTCCTGTATTTCCGGCAAAGCCACCTGCTCAGAAAAGCACCACTTGTTTTCAACATTTTCCGCAGCGATATCTCATGATTAACGATGAAAATGTGAAACCCTATAGCAAGTTCAATGGTCTCCATAAATATTTTTGCTAGCTTATTTAGCAATGACAGCCAATTATTGTCCAAGACACATGCTTTCAATGCCTAACCCTTGTATCCTTTCTTTTTGTTATTCTATTGGTAAGTAGAAATATCGGATCTGCAATCTATATGGTAGAGAAATATAACTAATTCTCTAGTACACACCAGATTCATGGTAGCATGTCATGACCCATGAAACCACTTCATCTTTGGAAACAGACCCCAGATTCTCGAGTAAATCCAGAGCGGTCAGTCCCCAGTATGCACCATTCATTCTTAGATGATCCATCACCACAGACTCAAAACTCTCTTTCTTCTAGTGACATAAACAGCGAGAATAAGTTAACAATCATAGTGACATAAACAGCAGAGAGTCAGGAAAGGGGTGATATAGTTTCCAGCACCTTTTCTGCCATCAGAATGTAACGTACATGCTTGTCAGCTACAAGCTGAACCATCTGCCATAAATGATTCACAGCAAGTTCAGTAACTTTGCACAAACTTGGGAATCACCATCAAAAACTTAAGCTGGCTCGATGCAAGCGTAGTTTACTATAATGGATTAAAATCCCCAGGCGTATCATTAACACTTGTTAGACAGACCTACCTATAATTGTGAAGCTAAAGAGCTTTAAGCTAGATGATCAGTTACTAAGAGGGCAAAAGTTTTAAAACATAAAGTTTGCAATTTTTTTTCACTGCAGGGCTATGATATGGAGTTGTAATTTGCATTTTTCTTACAAATGTAAAAGCAAAGCTACTTCACACCACAATCAAAAACAAAAAGTATGTATAACATGGTGTATTGAAATAAGCTTATTAACTTTACAAATCAGACGACACCAGATGAATGATGTACGGAAACAAACGACGAGCAACCATCACCAAACGAAAAAACTAACAAGCTCCAGCCCTTAGACAATAAGCCAAATATGAGCAGTAATTATCAATTTAATCTCAATATCCAAAGATGAAGGAAGAGTTCAAGTAAAACTACAAAAGACGACCAAGTGCTCAACAAGAATTCAAAGCATAGTTTTTGAACTGAAATCAAAGAATATTCAGATGCATTATCCATCAATGATGAGGAGAATGAAAACTGAAAAGTCATATGATCAAACCCATATGAGATTGATCCAAGAAGCACATTTTTTTAAAACCTCCATAGCTCAAAATCAAACCCAACTCTCACGAACAAAATCATTGACCAGAAACAAGATCAAAATTCGTCTCGAAATTAGATAGAGATGAAGTGATAGAGAGAAAGAGAAGTGATTACCTTAGAAGAAGAACTCATCAATTTGGATCGAGAAGAGAAAATTGCGATCGGAGGAGACTGAAGAGAAAGAGAAACCTAAACCTTTAATTAATCTAAACAGAGAATCCGAATCCAAATAAAATAAAATTGCGGTTTATTTGTAGTTATTTTTAAGCAAAGTGGGAATCGTACCGGACATGTTTCTGGATCACGGTCCGACCGGTCGGTTCGGTTTCATAAAATTGAATTTTTTAGCGTTGACGAAATTGATCGGCCAATAGAAAGAGAAGTTAATAATTATCATAGGAAGGTGTGGAGGGAGGGAGGGAGATCTTTTGGTCAAGCTTCATCAATGGCGATGAGACCTCTGGAAATAATCTTCTTCTTCATCATCCTCTCTCTATTTCTTCTGTTCCCGTCGTCTTCCGTCTCAGATTCGGCTACTCAGGTGTGTTGTTTGATCTTTCTCTCTTATGAATCTCGAGTTGGGTTTGTCTCAAGTGACACTGAAAGCTTAAAAACGTCCATGTTCTCTAATGACTGATTCTTAAGCATAATTAGAAGCAAGTAGCAGATAATTTTTAATTTATTTCCTAACCCAATATAGAAAGAGATTAAGTTTGGAGACTGATTTCTAATCTATGAAAGAATGTTATCCAGACAAGCGACTATGAACTGTCTGATGAGATTTGAATGTGTTTTTGTTGCAGTTTTGTAGTGCAGGGAGAGAGTATGGTGTGGAATCTTGTGGGGTTCCATCTTCTTCTTCATCGACGAGGATTTTAATCAAAGGAGGTACAGTTGTGAATGCACACCATCAACAAATTGCTGATGTCTATGTGGAAGATGGTATTATTGTCGCTGTGCAGCCATACATTAAGGTATAACTATTCTCCCTTGTACTGTATCCTTTATTCTTTTCGTTGTCTAAATCCCAATTTGATCTGCTTGAGATTTTTTGTTGTTGCTCTGTACCAGGTTGGGGATGAAGTCACTGTACTCGATGCTACTGGAAAATATGTCATGCCAGGTTATTAATCATTTGATAGTAGTTGATACTTTCTGAATGTTAGGGCTTTTCTCTATAGTTGTATAGTTTCCACTCTGAATAATTTCTGTTAAATAAGCAAACGATCAGTATCTCCACAGTTATATTTCTGATAACTGCATAAGTATCGTTTGCATAAATTGGTTGGCCTTGCAACTTTCTCTCTAAAATATTTTGCTTACAGGAGGAATCGACCCCCACACGCATCTCGCCATGGAATTTATGGGTACCGAGACTATTGATGATTTCTTCAGTGGTCAGGCAGCAGCATTAGCTGGTGGGACAACTATGCATATAGACTTTGTTATACCGGTTAATGGAAATCTGGTGGCTGGTTTTGAAGCCTATGAAAACAAATCCAGAAACTCGTGCATGGATTACGGTTTTCATATGGCAATCACAAAGTGGGATGATGGTGTTTCCAAGGACATGGAGAAAATGGTCAAGGAAAAGGGTAAATGTCTTCTTGTGACAAATTGATGCCTCACAATTTTGGTGTGTTTTTTTAATCCCTTATAGTGTTCCTGTTAAGATGAAACTAAGTGCAGTTTTCTCTAAACTTTATAGGTATCAACTCTTTCAAATTCTTCATGGCATATAAAGGATCTCTTATGGTCACTGATGATCTCCTCCTGGAAGGCCTTAAAAGATGTAAATCTCTTGGTGCATTGGCGATGGTTCATGCTGAAAATGGAGATGCAGTGTTCGAAGGACAGAAAAAAATGATTGAATTAGGTATTACAGGTCCAGAGGGTCATGCTCTTTCAAGGCCTCCTGTGGTAATTTAATCTAGTATATTCCATTTTTAATACAGCCTCATAGATTTGTCTCTTCTCCTATATCTGTCCTTGCCTCTATAACCTTTGGTTCAAGCTAAAATTAAGATAATTGTTTGACAATGGCAGCTTGAGGGGGAAGCCACTTCTCGGGCAATTCGTTTGGCTCGGTTTGTTAACACGCCTCTCTATGTTGTTCATGTGATGAGTGTCGATGCAATGGACGAGATTGCTAAAGCTCGAAAATCAGGTCTTTTGTTACCACTCCTCTAGGACTAAGTTTATCTATTTATTTGTCTCATTGTATGGAAATTATTCTGATAATAATCAGTCTCTTATCCTAACAATCATCAGTATAGTAACAAATGGGTTGATTTTCCATAGTCCCTTTCAAAATATTTGCATAGTATTTAGCTTGATATATAAATATACCTTTCTGTTATGTATTTCAGGGCAGAAGGTTATTGGAGAGCCTGTTGTGTCTGGATTAATCCTCGATGATCATTGGCTTTGGGATCCTGACTTCACAATTGCCTCCCAGTAAGAAGTCTTTCTGGTGTGCTAATCAAATGTTTCCAATTAATTATTCCTTCAGATTTTCAAAAACAAATTCTCAATATTTCAGGTATGTCATGAGTCCACCTATTAGAGCAGCAGGACATGGGAAAGCCCTACAAGATGCACTCTCTACAGGAATCCTTCAGGTTTCTTTCCTCACTATGCGTAAAGTAGAGAAAACATGACCTATAGCATAAAACTGTTGAGATCTTTTCTTGGTATCATTATCTCTGCAGCTTGTAGGAACTGATCACTGCACTTTCAATTCTACACAAAAAGCTCTCGGAGTTGATGATTTCCGCAAAATACCTAATGGTGTTAATGGTAATAGCTGTATTGACTGGTTTCTTGCTTTATGTGCTCGTTGTCCTTGTTACTCTACTAATTTATTGTAATTTGTGAATACTTTAAACTTTTCCGTATTAAGGCCTTGAGGAACGGATGCAGTTGATATGGGACACGATGGTGGTAAGTATTATGGACTAAAATCTTCTTTCTTTACAGAAGTTTTACAGTTTTCTGTTTAACATAATCCAGGGGTCTGGCCAAATCTCTGCGACTGATTTTGTTCGAATAACCAGCACCGAGTGGTAAGTATGTTCTTTCATTGATTCTTTTCGAAATATGCTCTCTTATTTTACCAATATCTGCAAGTTAGTAAATTCATTATTGACTAAGAGCATTTGAAATGATTTTTCAGTGCTAGGATTTTCAACATATGTCCACGGAAAGGAGCTATACTTCCTGGTTCGGATGCAGACATTATCATATTGAATCCAAACTCAAGCTACGAGATTAGCTCAAAGTCTCATCATTCCAGATCCGACACAAATGTCTACGAAGGAAGAAGAGGAAAGGTAATAAGCAGTGTTACTAAGCCTCTCTTGACTAATGATATGTACAAAATCTCGAATAATAACCTCTTTGTTTCTTTGGGGACTTCAAATTGTTAAATCTTAGGGAAAAGTTGAAGTGACTATAGCGCGAGGACAAATTGTATGGGAAAATGAGGAGCTTAAAGTTGTTCCAGGAAGTGGCAAGTATATAGAGATGCCTCCTTTCAGTTACCTTTTCGACGGGATTGAGAAATCAGATGCTAATTATCTATCTTCTCTTCGAGCTCCAGTTAAGCGTGCCAAATCTGAAGCTACATAAACTGTAGGTATTTACATACATTTTGTTGTCTCATCATTTGATTCTATAAGAATGTTTGTACATAAGATTGTTTTTATAAAAAAATATTGAAAGAGCGATTTTATGAATAATGTTCATGTAGTTTAGATTCGACAATTCAAAATGTAATGTAATAGTATGTAAAAGTTTGTTTTGAGTTAAGTTTGGTCTCTGTTCTTTATCTCACAAATGCATGTGAGTGTCTCAATTTGAAGGCCTGAAATAGTAAATTATGCAAGTCAAAGTGCAAGTTAATCAAAATTAGGAGTAGAAGCAAAATAGTAAATTATGTAAGTCAAAGTGCAAGTTAATCAAAATTAGGAGTAAAAGCAAAGTTTAACATTATGGTTTACATCAATAATCACACAATGTTGCTTTCAAACCCGATCCAAATATCGGTTTGGTACGTTAATTTCGTTTAATGGTTTACATCAATAAATCATATAAAATGTTTCTATCAAACCCGATACAAATATGGGTTTGGTAGGTCAATTTGGTTTAATGGTTTACATCAATAAATTAAATCCCCATGCGGAAAGACGGTATTACCCTTCCTTCTCTCATATATACGCATCTATCCATCGAAATTGGACCAGAATTTTCTTTTTCCGATAAAAGAAGATTTTTTGTCGGCGACGGTAACCAAATCTCCGGCTAAAGAAGGAGAAGAAGAACAGAAGCTATGACGACAATCACTCTTCGCAAGGGAAACACCAGACTTCCACCGGAGGTGAATCGCGTTCTCTACGTTCGTAACCTTCCGTTCAACATAACGAGCGAGGAGATGTACGATATCTTCGGCAAGTACGGTGCGATTCGTCAGATTCGGATCGGTTGCAACAAGGACACAAAAGGTACGGCTTTCGTCGTTTACGAGGATATCTACGATGCGAAGAATGCCGTCGACCATCTCTCCGGCTTCAACGTCGCGAATCGGTACCTAATCGTGTTGTACTACCAGCACGCGAAGATGAGCAAGAAGTTCGATCAGAAGAAGAATGAAGAAGATATTGTCAAGCTGCAGGAGAAGTATGGAGTCTCTACCAAAGATAAGTAGTAACCCTGTCCTCGATTTCGATTTTCTCAATGGTCGTCTTGCGAATTAGGGTTTTTAATTTGGGGGAGATGTGAAACTCTTTATCTGTATGTGTTTCTTTGAATTTGGTTATATCGATCGAGCAATGAAAAATACCTCTTTTAATTCCAAATTTAGCTATTACTTTATGGGTTTCTTGTTTTGAAGAAGGTCTTGGTCGATTTGGTTTTGGTTCACACTGCTTTTGCCATTGTTGATCTTGTGTTTTAGCTTTGTATCTTTTTCAGGATTGGTGTTTTGCTAGGAAGTTAAGAACAAATATCTCTAACACATACAAAGAGAATTGAAAAAGAATTGAAGTACATTGAGAAACCCCATGGCAAGTTAAGCAAGTAGTAGACACAACTAGAAAAGAAAATGTACATAAATCAAACACCTCCCCCAAATTCCCCAGTTAATGATTTTTTTTTTTTTCCTCCTTCTTGAGCCTTTTCCTCCCTTAAAGATATCCTCCAGTTCGATCATTAGCAATCCAAGCATAGATTAGAATAATTTTTTTCTTTGCTTTATCTTTCATTATGAAAAGGAAGATGAGTTTCTCGACTCGTGTGTTGCTGTCTTTCTATCTTCTCTCTTCCTCTACTTCAACAGTTTGTTCATTTAAATGAAAGTTCACGCCGCTTCTTTGGTATAGGATCCGGGTTTCCTTTTCTCATCATTGCCACAAACTCATCGTAGTTTATCCGGCCATCCTGCAAAGTTTTTTTAATCATTAGAAATTTAGTTAGTGGTAATGAGATTGTTAGCTGATGGATACATTTGTAGGAACTGTTGTTTCTTACATTGTCTCCATCAACCTCAGAAATGATCTCCTTAATGTCTCTGCCATCATTCATGCCGAACTCCCGGAGGGCTTGCTCCAGCTCTTCCATGGTGATATATCTGCGAAAGCCGCCAAGCATTATATGAGGTGAAGTTTTTGGTTCATAACAATCTTCATTGCTTCTTTCTGTTTTTGGTCATGATAAGCTTTAAGAATCAATTTAATAACAAACTGTTAAATGCTTACCCACTGTTGTCTTTGTCAAAGTGTTGGAAGGCTGAGTAAAGATGTTCTTCTCTGTCAAGTCTGTTAATATGCATTGTGGCTGCGATAAACTCACCGTAGTCTATTGTTCCATTACCATCAGCATCGGCCTGTAGAGTCCCATGATACGTAGAGCAAAAAGAACAAAAATTGTCAGTAGTGAGTCTCTTTTCCTGTTTCTTAGCATTTGACCAAAGCTAAAAACTTGTGTAAGTACAAAAGGGACTTACAGCTTCCATTAACTGCTGGACTTCATACTCTGACAACCTTGTACCTTGTTTAGCAAGCCCCTGTCGTAGCTCCTCAAGTGTAATTGTTCCACTGCTATCAGTGTCCATACCTTTAAACATCTCCTTCAGTCCCATGATCTCTTCCTCTGATAAGCAACCTGCTATCACCTGTTCAAGGGTTGCAGGTTTTTGAGGTTAAGATACTCTATTTAGAGCCATATTCCACTCACTCATATATTCTATTGGGCAAGGAATTGTTACCCGTAATGCTACTTTCTTGAAATTGTTCATTGCTTTGAATTGCTTGAGCCTGGACATCACTGCATTGTCAAGAGGAACGTCTGGTGCTTCTCCATCCTCCTTGATCCATGGATGGTCTTTACAAAAGGAAAAACAATAGAGAGAAAACATTAATTGGCATGGCGAGATTGTTATACTTTTGAATTTTGGTGTGTTGTAGATGCTTACTGAGAACTTGAGCAGCAGTTAGTCTTTGCTTGGGATCAGAGTTGAGCATCTTCTTAACAAGATCCTTCGCCTGTGGAGAGATGGATGGCCATGGATCACTTGAGAAATCAACATGTCCTCTTAGGATTGCATTGAATATCCCGTTCTCCGACTCTGTGATCAGGTAATTACGCAACACATGAATATAAAAAGAAACATGGCTACATATGTGTTTGTAATCTTGTTTTTTCGGTAGACAGAAAGAAGAAGCAGGAATATCTTTACCAGCCCAGAATGGCGGGACACCACATAAGAGGATATACAACATGACACCGATGCTCCAAATATCAGCCTCTGGTCCATACTTCCTTTTCAAAACCTCTGGTGCAATGTAATAAGCACTCCCCACGATATCCTTGAACACCTCTCCTGTAACACAGAGGAAACAAATTTTCTATGAGTATAACCACGATTTCGTTTGATTTGTTTTGCAGGGTTTTACAATGATGCTGATTAGAAATTGCAGGAACCTGGCTTGTAGAAAACCGAAAGCCCAAAGTCGGTGGCTTTGAGAGGAGAATTCTCTTCTTTGTTGAGCAACAGAAAGTTCTCTGGCTTCAAATCCCTGTGAATTACCCCCATGGAATGGCAGGTATGCACAATCTGAACAATCGTTCTTAGCAACGAAGCAGCTGCTCTCTCCGAGTAATGCCCTTTAGCGATAATCCTATCGAACAACTCTCCACCCGCACAAAGCTCCATAACCAAATGCACAGAATGCTTATCCTCATAAGCTCCTTTGAGCTCCACAATGTTTGGCTGACCAGTCAGGTGATGCATAATCTGCACTTCCCTTCTTACATCCTCAATGTCTTCTTTGTTCACAAGCTTCCTTTTCGCAATCGTCTTACAAGCAAATTGCTGACCTGTCGCCTTCTGCGTGCAGAGATGCGTGACACCAAATTGGCCTCGGCCTAGCTCTTTCCCTAAAGAATATGAAGCTTTTACATCTTCCATTGGTCGACCTAAGACAGGTCCAATAGGGCCTTGTTTGGTTGCAGGAGGAGGAGAAGGAGGCGCGTGTTTGGAATGTGCTACAGAAGGTTCAGCGGTTGGACCAGTCGAATTTCCGGCATTTGAAGCAGTTACTCGATTTTCGAATGCAGGTCCATCTCCGTTATCGGCTGAGTCCTGTCCGTGAGAGCAACAATTTCCCATTGTTGCATTAAAGGGTGGGGGAGAGGAAGGAGGTAAAAGCTCAAGGAAGAAGAGAAAATAGAAAGTTTTTTTTTTTTTTTTTGTGTTTTTCTTCTCTTATTATTATTTTTTTTCTTCCTCTGGTTTTTGTTTCTTCTTTAGCAAGAAAATGTTAGGTGTTTTTGTTGTGAATGGCTATGAATAGATTGTGTTTTTTCTTCGTTGGCCTTCGGTTCAAATGATTATAGGGTTTGTTGATAAGGAGAGAATTTAGGACCAAAGCTTGTCTGTAATTTTGTTATTTAAAGTAAAAAAAAGATATTTAGGATTTTGGACAAAGGTTGAGAGCAATTCCTGGGGATATAATATATGTCACAAAACTCTCTGTTCTTATCTTCCAAATGTCAATACTTTACCATGTTAATTTTTTAACATCAAGATTTTTATAACATTTGCCTAATCATTTATATATAGGATTGAACGAGTTTACGAAGAAACTGACATGTACTAAATCATCATTATCTGATACGTATTAAAAACCAATTTTATAGTTCTTGAGATTTTGGCATGTAACAGTTTAAGAAATTTAATCCTTTTTTTGTAATTCATAAAACCTACTATATAAAAGTTTGATGGCTCTCTCCATATGCGACACGTCACCAACTTTGCTTCTTCACATGTTGATACATGTACGAATTATATTGGTTTAAACACTTTCAATAGAATACTAATTACAATCCTAAAATAATAATTTACTATGTAGCAGATTCGTCTTTAATTTTCAAAACTTCATGATACATAACAACGATTGAAATCTTCACTTCCATTCAAGACACATCCTCTAGGCTTTCAAAAAGCTTCGCCGTATCCAACAACCATTAGATTCTCTGTAGCCACGCTGGCAAAATCATTTTCCGTTATCCCTACGGAAAGATTTGTATTGTCTTCTTCGTCCTTCTCAGTCTTCTTTACTGGTTAGTTAGTTTTTTATTTTTCATTTTAACTCATATTGGAATTTCGCTCAAATTCAATTAACTCTGTAAAGCGTGATTAAATGTTGATTTCGCATATTAGGAGAGGAATCTCATGGAGGAATATGCTCATGTCCGATTTATGAAATAATATCACTACTTGTGGGTCAAGCCCTTTGAGAATAGTTGGGAGTCTCAAAGAAACTCTATTCCTGAAAGTAGTTATATCATTCTTGGTTTTTCCTTTTGTATGAATTTGCTGAATTCTCAATAAAATTAAGAAGGTGAAAAATATGCAAATGAGGGATAAAAGCCTTAAACTCTTTCACCTGATTAGAAAGTTTTTGTTATTTGAAAGCGAGTTTTCTTTCTAAACTTAGTTCTTGCTACTTAATTCACAGTATTCACTATAAATCAATCGCAAGAAAAATGAAATTCTATCTTAATTAGACTAAGCACCTTATCCAAAGCAACGGAAAATTCAATTTGTTAAAGGTGAAAGTGTGTTATAGTAACTATGTTTTGTGTTTTGCTGCTGAACCTTTTGGAATTTCTCGAATAGAAATAGCAAGCAATATTTTTTCAAATCTTGGTAGGGTTTTGCAGCTTCGGTTAACATATAGAGGATTAACTCTATAATCTGCAAAAAAAACATTGTATCTTAGTGTAAAATCCTTTTTATGTTTCTGGAAGAGGGCCATTTGATAAGATGGTAAGCGTTAGAATAGCAGTGTATATTTTTACCGTCTGATGATCATGAATGTATCCAGCCTTGTAACATTCTATGAGTAATCTATCATAACTTCTGAACTCTTTCTCTTCCCCCTCAACTTGTCTCTTTCATGAGGTAATGCATTGCTGGCTATGTTCCACTTAGTATGATGAGTCCTTATTCGCACCTTGTTCTCGCCTGAAATGTACTTTGATCTTCATCACTTGGATATTTCATTCAAATTTAGTTATTTTCATAGGTGTAGAACATTGTACGACCACCTGTAGGCACTTTGTGTCAGTTAAATGTAACTATACTGATTTTCTTTGGTAGTGCTGTTTCTAGAAGAATTAGTAGTTCTTAATATTAGTTCATGTTCTATGTCTACTTGTTCGGTTTTCACTTATTTATTTATTTTTTTACAATGAAAGATTTATTTTAAACGCAAGCTATTAAGAACTCTTACCTGGTGGTCAGTCCAGGGATTACCATGCATGACATAGCAAAAAAAGGCGTTGTCTCATATGGATTCATTGGCTCAAGAACTAATATTGTGAGTCATATCGCTATGATTTACTCTCTCTATGCTACTCCTGTTGTTAGATCTCCAGCTGATTACAAACTACCAATTTTCTCTTTCTGCAAATTTGTTGCTAATTTACGTTTCTATTTTCTGTTGCAGATAATTTTATGGTAACATGAAGTTGTTGCACAAGATCGAGACAAGACTATCGACAAAAGAGAGACTGAGCTCATGAACCTTATTCAATTGTATGATTTCTTTAGCTTTACCTGTAGTTTTTTAAGAAAAAGGAAAAGTTGATGTTCTTCCTTACCTTGATGGAAACGGTGGTTTTGATATAATTATCGAGTAATAAGAAAGATGTGTAAATAATGAACTAATTAGTTTTCAATACAGTTGAGAATTAGGAGAAACCAGAGTGGGTAAAGTACAAAATAGTATTACCCTCAAAATAGTTCATAATCTAGGGACAATCAATTTGAAATGCACCTCTAACTTCATAATTACGTTGTATAAATTTGGAGTATTACCCTCATGTGTTTGTTCCAATAGATAAGTGATGCTTCTCAAGACTCCCAATCTGTTATTGCGAGACTTGAACTTACGTGTGTCATGCCTCAGCTCATGTCCATTTGGAACACCAAAAAAACGTCTCGACTCAACTCATGTCCATTTTGATTATGAAATGTAAACATTAGTTCAAGTGCAACAAACTACGTTTCCTATTAAGAAACCTTTTAAAAAGAAACCATAGCTACTAAAAAACCTTTTTAAAAGGAATATAACGTCATATGGTGAATTGTATTCATTCTTAATTTTAAGATTTATGAGAACGGTTTCTATTTTGACAAAGTGATTTGCGTATACACTTTTGAATTATATATAATTTACTGGATTGCACTATAAAATATGAAATTGTAAAAACTTATAATCACCTAGTAGTCTGTCATAATAGACTTAAAAAGTTGAACAAATATACATTTTATACTCACTATTAATTAAAATGAAAAGCCAAACTTTTAAATGGAAAATTTACAATTTCTTATGTGTTACCGGATCTTTGGTTCGGTGCCATTGATTCAACAAACCAAATGAGTCACTTTCTCATGTCTCTATTGGCATACTCGTTCCTAAATTCGTCCACGACCTCCTCCATGCCCCCCGGTTCTAATCATGGGGCAAGATCCACACATACATACCATATGGTTCATGTTCTAGAAAAATATATGTTTTCTCATTAAATTAGAGCTCAAATATATATACATAGAGACGATGGTCCATGATAACAATGATTCACATCAAAGTAACTACGGTCATTTTTAGTGAAACTGAAATTTGAAACCACCATTTTTGGGCATTGTTGTTTTTCTTCGTCGAAAAGGGAAAAGAACAAAAAGAAAGTGTAATTCGTTTTGGAATTAAAATTTTATGATCGTCATTTATCTAATTTTATATTAAACCATTGTTTTGATTTTTTTTTATTTTTAACATAGACGCGGCCGATTTGAATAATAATGCCACACGCCAAAGAACGCGTTTAGTGAAGGGGAGAGAGAAGAGAGAGAATGAAAGAGAAACCTCGCAACTTTTTCATTAGAGAGAAGAGAGAGAGAGAGAGATTTCGCGGTTACACTTTTCGCTTTAGTGTGTATCCTCGTTCGATGCGATGAGCAGCGGGAGGAACTTCCGACCGAGAGGTCATCCATGGCGACCGCCGTGTTCCGCCACGAAACCACAACGTCCGTCTTTGCTCTCGGCGCAACGGCGGGACTTGGCATTGAACGGAGGATCTCCTTCGTTTATCAGGCTTCCACGGCTTGTCGAATGCTACTCCGTAGGTTCTTCTTCTTCCTCTTCGTCTTTTACATCAGATGTTACTTCGGCTTCTGATTATCGATCATCGACTTCCTCCGGTTCCCATTCGTCGGATGCTGCCTCTGTTGTTGATCGCCTTGATGCTAATTTTCGATCAGCGGTTTCCTCCACCCCTCACTCGGCCGATGTTGTTGATGCTCCCGATGCGAATTTGCGATTATCGACTTCTTCCAGTTCCGATGTTGCTGATTTTCGATCATCGGCTTCTACTGCAGCCGTTGTTGATTCTCAATTGAAATACGATGTGTTTATCAGTTTCCGAGGACCAGATTCTCGTGATGATTTTGTGAGTCACCTCTACGACGATCTGTGTCATGTGGGACTAGAAACTTTCATAGACAGTGAAGAGCTCGAGGCAGGCGGGGAGATTCAGCCTGCGTTGTCTGATGCGATTGAGCGGTCGAGGGTCTCGGTAGTGATTTTTACCAAGGAGTACGCCTCTTCCAAGTGGTGTTTGAGAGAGCTTGCAAAGATAATGGAGTGCAGGAGAACCAGAGGACAAATAGTTTTGCCAGTCTTCCTCGGTGTAGAACCCATGGAGGTTAGGTGGCAGACGGGCTGCTACGACGTGGCCTTTTCTAGGCATGATAAGGCTCATGAGGGATCAGATTTAGCTGAGGAAGTAAAACTGTGGAGAAATGCCATGAAGGAGGCAGCTAGTCTCTCCGGATATGATTCTACTGCAGTGAGGTAGGTTTGGATTGGATATGACATGATTAGCTTGAATTCACATTTAGATTTTATCATGTTCGTTGTTAATTGTGTTAACTGTTAACTGCTGTGATATATCTCAGAGCTATTTCTTCAGAAATCATCAGGTTTAGGTTGAATTTTATGAGTCTCTTTTTCACCTCTCATTCAGAAGGATTGAATTATGATTAGTTATCTCTGTGTGTCTGCGCCCTGTATCTGATAATGTTTCTAAAACCTTAGAAAACTTGGCCTCTCTGACTGGAACTATTGTTTGACTTAGCAAGCTTGTGTTATCTGGATATCTGACCACAATTAAGCTTGTGCACTGAAATATTTGAACACTTCAATATTCATTTTTGTGTTATTTTCTTGGTCACTTAAAATCTTAGTTTCATATATTCTTTTTTCTTGCTGAGTTTGTTAATTTGATGTTTTTGCATTTCTAGGCCTGCTTCTAAACTTGTGGATAAAATTGTTGCACACATTTTGGAGAAGCTAGAAAGCATAAGCTTGTTCGAAGATGAGGGTTTGGTGGGAGCTTATCCTCAGGTAAAGGAACTGGAAGAGTTGTTGGAAAATGGATCAGATGAAGTGCAGACTATAGGGATATATGGACTTGGTGGTATTGGGAAGACTACCATTGCTAGAGCTGTCTATAATCGTCTACATCAAAATTTTAATAGCTACTGCTTCCTTTCAAATGTCCGAGAAGAATCTGAAAGGCATGGACTTCTTGGCTTAAGAAACGGCCTTTTCCGTCAAATCCTAAATCAGACTGATATAAACATAGCTACACCTGACATTGGATCCAGCAGTATAAGGAATCGTCTACGCCAGAAAAGAATTCTTGTTGTTCTCGACGACGTTTGGAGCATGACTCAACTGGAGTTCTTAGTCAAACAACCGACTTACTTTGGTCCTGGAAGTAGAATCATTATTACAACGCGAGACATGAATGTTATCAAGAATGTTGACAAAATATATTCTGTGAAGGGATTATCTGACAGTGATTCTCTTGAACTGTTTTCACATTGCGCCTTCAAACAGAGCTATCCTCCTGAAGAATATTTGCAATTGTCAATGAGGGCAGCTGTTTATGCAAAGGGGGTCCCTTTGGGATTAAAAGTCTTGGGTTCCTTTCTCTGTAAGAAATCTGTGCTCGAGTGGGAAAGTGCATTAAGAAGACTTGATAGTTCTTTTGATGAAGAAATCTTCAATGTACTCCGTGTAAGCTATGATGGACTCAATGATGAAGAGAAAACAATGTTTCTCTACCTTGCTTGTCTCTTCAATGGGGAAAAACGAAAGTACATAACTGATCTTTTGGACGGTTGTAATATCTCTGCGGATATTGGGATGCGTGTACTTGTTGATAAGTGTATGATTACTTCTAGTGAGGAAAGGGTGGAGATGCATGACTTGTTACAGAACATGGGTAGAAAAATTGTAAGGCAGCAATCATCTCAGGATCCCAGCAGACGCAGCATCCTGTGGAACTTTGATGAAGTCAAGGAAGTGTTAACAGAAAATACGGTAATAGCTTTAACTAAGATCTGCATTTGAATACAGTTATAACTAAGAGTCTTATTACTTTGCTGAGAAAAGGGATTACAAATGAGTTTTTTTCAAATTTCGAACCATCGCATGCATTATAACTTCTTTGTTCATCAGGGACCTATCTCAACTGAAGGCATATCCCTTGACCTTTCTGAAAACGAAGAGCTGCGGATTGGTCGTCATGCTTTTGCACATATGCGTAATCTGAGATTTCTAAGATTTTCTGACAATCAGTCGAATGAAGAAAGCTGCAAAACCCACCTTCCAGAAGGCCTTGATTATTTGCCTCCTAGACTGCGTCTACTTAGATGGGACAACTTTCCTTTGAAAAAGATGCCAGTAAGCTTTAGTCCGGATAACCTTGTTGAAATTTGTCTGTCCAACAGCAAACTTGAGCGTTTGTGGGAAGGAGTAACGGTATAATTTATATGCTATTTAATTTGGTTTATATAACTGACCTGTATTATGAAATTTAATCGTCTAATAATCGTGACTCCTTGTTTGCAGTCTCTATCTCAATTAAAAGGGATTGATCTTAGCAACTCTCTGTTCCTGAAGGAGTTGCCAGACTTGTCATATGCACCTAGAGTTGAGCGTATTGTTGCCAGAGGATGTGCAGATTTAGTGACCATCCCAACTCCAATAAACAAGTTGAAATCTCTTGAGCATTTGGATCTCTCTGGATGCTCTAAATTAAAGGATTTTCCAGATATTTCATCGAATATCAAAACGTTGTTATTGGCTGATAGTGGTATAGAAGAAATTCCACCATCGATTGGAAATTTCCATCAGCTTGTTGACCTAGATATGAGAAGGTGCAAAATGCTCAAGAATGTTGCACAAATCGGTCAAAGCTTAGAGAAGCTAGAAGTTGTGGATCTATCTGGTTGTTCTCGTGTTACAAGCTTTCCTGATTTCTCTCGCAATGTGAAAGTGCTTCTTCTAAATGAGACTGCCATAGAAGAGATCCCGTCTCATATCAAGTATATGAGAAAACTAGTGGTACTGGAAATCAAGAATTGCTCGTGGTTGACGAGTCTTCCTAGTAGTATTTGTGAGTTGAATTCTCTAGTGGAACTCAATATCTCTGGATGTCCAAACTTCACAAGCTTTCCTGAAATCGTAGAGACCATGGACAGTCTGAAATATCTTTCTTTAAACGGAACGGCCATTAGGGAGCTACCCTCTTCACTCGAGAACTTGACTGGCCTTTGTTCTCTAGATCTTGAGAATTGCAACAGCCTCATCAGTCTTCCAGATGGCTTATCCAAGTTAAAGTTCCTGCAGGAGTTAAATATCTCTGGCTGCTCAAAGTTGGATATCTTGCCAGGATGCATTAGAAATCTTGGATCTTTGGTTGATGTCAAAGCAAGTGGATGCAAAAGTGAAATTGTTGATTTTCTAGGGGGTGGCTCAAGCTCACTAAAAATTCTGGATTTAAGTGACTGTGGGATCACAGAGTTTCCCGAGGCTTTAACAGTTATAACTACACTGACGGAGCTAAATCTGAGCCAAAATTGTTTCAGCACAATACCTCCAAGCATCAAGGATCTTCAAGACCTTCAAAGTCTCGATTTAAGCCATTGCCAAGAGCTTCAATCGTTATCAGGGGTACCTGCTGGTCTGACAAGGCTTAATGTACTCAACTGCAAAGCGTTGGAAACGGTTGCACTCAGTAACTCTTCTGAGCTTCAGCTTTATCCTTTGAACAATGTGGAAACCTTTCTGTTTGCTGGCTGTCCATCTCTAAGCCAGTATGCGATAGACAACATCGAGGCATTTGCAAAACGCAGAATCCATGTCCTGGCATCCCATTTGGGTGTTATCTTAAACTTTAGAGGTGACGACCTGGCTCTGAACAGATGGATGAAACCACAACAGCTACGGTATTTGCTCTCTAGCATGTACGGATATGGGAAACTCCATGAAGCACTGATAGGATTACACACAGCTTTTTTCAGTGATGAACTGATATTAAAGGAGCCTCAATCTAGGCTACTTGGTCGCATACTCCATGATTTCCATGAACGGTATAGGCTAGATGTTCAAGGTCTGCTACATTTCTTCTCCTTGATAGCGCATCTATATCTGTATTACCAAGGAAAGCCTTCAACGAGTTTCTGCTTACCAGGGGAAGATATTCCTGATTGGTTTTATCACCAAAGCAATGGGTCATGTATTGCGGTTATGGTTCAGCCTTCCAAACATTCAAACGAGAGTTCTACTTTGGTAGGTTTTGCTATATCGGTTCTTGTTGCATTTGATGGCTATAATGATGATAAGGGTATCAGCATACAATATCAATGCCACTTCCATTCCAACTATTTTGGCACTCGTGATGGAGCAGGATATTTGAAGGGATGGGATGGGAAAAAGGGAAAGCCTTTGTCTATTGAAGGGGATCATTTGTTCTTGGGCTTCGATTCATCTATTCTGTTTGATGCGGCCAATGGAATCGAACAGTTTATTGGATATTCTGAAGACCTTGGCAAAGCCACTTTTCAATGTTATGTCATTGATGACGATGGGAATCCTATCAATTCTTGCACGGTGAAGAAGTGTGCAATCCAACCACTCTATACAAGTGACATGGTAAGCCGTTAGATATACAACCAGCTCTTATGCTCAAGTTGTTTAATATCTTTTTATGCTTTTGCTTTTTTTTTTTCTGTGCATTCTCGCAAACGTTTACGATACACATACTAGCAATCAAAATGATGTTTCAACTTCAATTTTACATTGAATAGTTTAGGATTTACCGTTGTCCTTTTTTGCTGATTGGCAGAGCAAGTCTCCACAGGAAATCTTAAGCAGACAGGACATAACCAAAGGATTTACCAGCCAGTTTTCAGGGTTTCTTGAGAAGGTTTGTGCTTTATTCATACTCCAATACTAATAATGCTACGTTAATACCCGCCTTCATTTATTGAAGTACTGGAAAGTCTATCAAGTTGTACCCTGAATTATGATATTTTCTTTGGATTTGATGATCTAAACATGGTTTTCTCTCATGAGTTATTTCTTTGCCTTTAGTATTTGATGACGGAAAGAGAGTTGCAGAGGGTTAATCAGTTAGCATGTATATCCTCTTTTGTTCCAACTCAAGACGTTTCTGGTTTCAGGTGCTCCGAAATTTGGACTTATATGGTGCAATCTCATTAGGCATCATGAATGTTCTTGGTGATTTATCTGTTGATGTTGTCCATCAGGTAAATTTCATGTGTACTCTTGGCTCGTGTTCTATCTCAGCATTGCGGATATTATTCCATGCATTGCTCTTCAACTACATGTGTGCGTCTTGAATTCCAAAGGTTGTCGATCTTTTAGTCATCATGAAAAACTACTTATTTGTTTTTCTCTTGCAGGGAGGATATGTTTATATCACCATAAAATGTGAAAACGCAGGCTTGCCTATAGGCCTTCAAATTTTGAATGTGCATCTTGGGACAGCACCACTTGCAGGTCCTCATAATTCTTAACTATTCTCGTTCTGTTTAACATCATATTATCTGGATTAGATTTCACTGAGGATCAACTTGGAGTATATCTGTTCCTTTAGCTCATGTCGCTTCTCCTATTGTTAATATACAGTCAAGCTTGCTGAAATGGCCGAACAATCTCAAGATCCAAGGGTGTTCTCAATTGAGTTCTCAGATGTAGACGGTGGTGATTTTGGTTGCAGAATCAAAGTTAAAAAATGCGAGTTCCGTCCATTGCAGAGCCATGTCATGGTAAAGCAGCCATAGACTCTGCATCATTTGGATATTTTCTTCATTGTGTACCAAATTCACTTATCTATAGGTCAAGCCGAGTTCTAACACCCTTACAGCTAATTGACAGATCTGCTGTTACTTAAGCTTACAAGGACCCAAAGTTGGTGGGGAGACTTGACAGATGTCTATGATGTGAGTTTGCTTCTTCTCTGTTGAGATTTCTGTTTCTGTGTTTTGATTAATTTAGTTTGTTACCTACCATCAATTCGATCATCTTGATCGAAACCAACATAAAATGGGTACTAGTTTATATGTAAAATGTCGTTTGTAATGAATATTAGAGTTAATCGCAAATGTTTATTTGAACAACAGGACTCTTGCAAGGCATACACACATTATCTGCTTCAACACCATCAAGGTCGAATGTTGGGCAAGTTTCTCATACTAAACTCTCTCTGTGTGTACGTTTATATGAATAGATTCATGAGACGTATCTAACGACATTTTTAGCATATATTCTGCTTGTGATTGAGAGGAAGACGGTTTGTTTCCTATTTTTACAAAACTAAATATAGTTTGAAAGAACAAAGACTGTTTGTAATCTGTTAGGGATATAATGTAGTGTAACAAGTGTACATGGTTCGAGTATATCTATGAATAATTTATAAATTTGTATCATGTTAAATATTTTTCATAAACGTACGACGATTGTAATTTACATAATACGGTAAGCTATAATATAATTTTCCTGTTTTCATTAGGATTTTTAATAAAAAATCCCCTCAACTATTGTCGGATCTTAAAAAAAATCCCCACAACTATTTTTTTTAGTAAAAAAACTTCTCAACTATTTTTTTTAGTAAAAAAAACCCATCAACTATACTTCGATAGTAAATCAACCCTCGCTCTACAATAACGTTTAATCCCAATAAAAATTGTTGTTTTTGTTACAAAAACGACAAAACGTCTTAAATATTGATAAAAAATCAAATTATTTACAAGAAAAAACAATAGAAATGTGCAAAAAAGAAATTAGCTGCAACTTGTGTTCAAGATCGTTTTGATTAGAGATTATATGCTTCAATAAACAATCGGTCTATAGTTGTGAGATCCTACAACGAAACTCACATATATTACTCAATAGGTGTGGTGAATCTTTACAGTGCATCTAAGATTGCGGTCAGTTTTCTAAATGCGTTAAGCATTAATTACGATTTACAGTACACTTACGATCACGTTTTTTTTTTTTGTCGTAAGATTCATTTTGTGTTGTTTTCATGTAAACAACTTGATGTTTTGGTCAATATTTGACACGTTTTATATTTTTTGTAACAAAAAACAACAATTTTTATTAGGATTAAACGTTATTGTAGACAGATGGTTGATTTCATTAACGAAGTATAGTTGATGAGTTTTTTTACTAAAAAAATAGATGAGAGATTTTTCATTAAAAACTCTTTTCATTATTTTGTTGGTTATGATAATTTGGTTTTAGTAGAACTCTAAATTTCTTTTCTGCTAAAGTAATTTTACCTTGGTTTTCATGTCGCACTTAGGTGATTAGCCAAACTAGATAAGTTTAATTGCATAGCTGACATAGTAACGGCTGGTATTACCTATATATGCAAGTTCATTATAGATTACATTAGATTTTGACCCACGTCAAGTGTCTTTACGAACAACTATTCATATTAATCTTTTAATATTTCAATGTTGAATTCAGTTTTCATTCAAAAATTCAATGTGAAAATAATATTTTTCTGAGAAGATGATCATATAGGGGTTCAATATTTCATGAGATGAATCTCAATTTTTATAATAGATTGTGCATTCCAATGTATCAAATAATTATACATTTGATATGACACATTTACGTATATAAAATAATAAAATGATAAAACTAAACTTCCGATAATTCATGTTATTCACAAAGACAATATTATTGAAACAAAATTAACAACAGAAAATATCAACAACGATGTCTATAATAAAAAATCAAAACAATTACATATTTTTTATTTGCAATGCGTAAATTAAAAATAAGTTATCCGCTTGTACGCGGGCGAATCACCTAGTTACTCTAAATCCAATTGCCAAACACATTTGAATATTCTTAAACTTGCCAAAAACAAATATTTTGAAATTTAATATTAAATCTAAAAAAATGAATATATAATTTGACAAAAGAATTATAGAAATTTATGAACATGTAAAAGAATATTTCATTAGTGGCAGACGCAACTAATGGCACGGACTGGAGGATAAGACGATGTCGCGGTCAAGCTATACAAGAGATGCTGAGACAAATACGAGGACAATCGATACCCAGGACAGAAGCAGGCCGAGATGTAATGCTATGGAAACAGGGGCAGGGTAAATATGCACAAACATTCTCATCAAAGAGAACATGGGAGCAAATTCGACAAGCTCATCAAAAGGTAACATGGCACGACTTGGTTTGGATTCCACAAGCGGTCCCTCGCCAGGCTTTTATCACTTGGCTTGCATTCAAGAGACCGGACCAGAAGTTGGGGACATCACCAGCCTTGTCTTTTTTGTGGAGAACCTAATGAATCGAGAGATCATATGTTCTTCGCTTGCCCATACTCCTACATGGTATGGACCACACTCTTGTCACGCAGACTGGGCTACCACAGTCAATACCCTTAAAAGGAACAGGCTAACTTGGGTTCAACGGAAGCTGATTCGGATGACATTCCAAACAACAATTTATTGGCTATGGAGAGAACGAAATAGTAGGCGCCATCTTCGACCTGCAATTGACACTTCAACTCTTGCTCGAATCATTCACAAGGAGATCCTCAGCCGACTCATTTCTCTTCGACCAAATACGGAGGTAGACGAGGACGAAGCTATTGAACGATGGCTCCAAGCTCTACCTAATGCATAAGACCTAAATTGTATTTGCTTCATGTAATGTGCTCTGTTTTTTTTTCTTTTTTTTTTGAACTCATGGTTCTGCTTCTTTTGGGTTTCTTGAACCAAAAGATTGTAAACATTTTTTTTTTTTTGTCAAATAAAATTAACATTTCAACAAAAAAAAACAAAAAAATGAATATATAATCTGACAAAAGAATTATAAAAAAATGAATATATAATATGACAAAAGAATTATAGAAATTTTTATTTTGTTTGGAAAAATATGTGTTACCAATTAAAAATTCGATACATAGAAGACACTAAAACTAAAACTATGTGAGCAATACATAATCAAATACTATGAGATAAAAATCAGTTAATTAATTCAAAAAATATAAAATATAGAAGCAAACTTATTGAGATGTAAGCATAGTTGTAGTAAACTCTTCGTTACCTATAAATGCTAAAATGTACTATGACAAATTGTCCATAAAGTGTCCAATGATACGAAGAAGTTGTTCCACAGCCTCGGAAGATGGATTTTTGGTGAAGAAACCATGTTCCTCATTTTCGAATTCAATGTAATCTACTTTCTTTCCTCCCATCTTCTTCAATTTATATGCATACTCTTTTGCCCTATCTCTCAAGAGTTCTGAACCGCCAACAATCACCAACATTGGCTCTGTGCTAATTGGCTCGAGTGTAGGACTTGTCGGTCCAAAAGGGTTGGCCATGTGATGATCTCTCGTTGCACCTTTTGGTACTGACAATCTCCAAAACCTTCAACAAGATAAAGTTTAGACTCTTTTCTCCTATATATATAAAGATATATTACATTGACTATACCCATTTTTACTATACATGTGGCTTTATGACAATGACCATGAACTAGACGAGTCAATCATCACACTTGAATGATATGCGATCCCAGTGAATCCACGTTGATAAACATGAATGAATATATTGTTTATCCAGCAGGTCGACAATGAATTTATGATAGATCGGAGGTCGGAGAATTTCGTGTATAGAAAGTTGAATCAAAGAAAGATAAGTAAAAATAGGTCGCTATAAATAGTCCGGACAGATCCCGGGCTATCAGTTCTCTAGGTCGGAGATCGCGACGAATTGGTGAAACCCGAACTATTAGATGTTGAGTATAAAAGATTACAGTCTAGCGGACTAGCAAGTAATGGTATTGATATTTCTTGAGGGAAGAGTGAATGTCTTTCTGTACTGTCCCGTGTCGTCTATTTATAGTGAACGGTGTTGAGTTTAACTCGAGTTCAGCTGACCGTGGTTATCTCCTAGGTGTGGTCAGACCGTGGTTAACGCTTGGAATGGGCTTCTGGCAGCCCGTCGGGCTTCTGGCGATCTGGCAGCCCGTCGGGCTTCTCGCGAACTGTTCAGAATGTTGGGCCACAGGTCCAGGCCCAACAGTAGCCCCCCCCGATCGACGAAACGAGGCAATCTGAGTTTTGTCGATTTTAGACCGTTCGATCTGATTCTGAGAAGTCGCGAGATCGCCACGTGTCGGAGTTTTGTTGGTTTTCGCTGCGGTCTTGTTTTCTTCGAGGCGTGGCCCCTCGAATTCCGCCCTGAGCCTATAAAAGCAGGACTCAATTCCTGCTCTTCGTCTTTATTCTCTCTAAGGTACTGTTCGCTCTTCCTCTCTCTCTAGCTTCTCTTTGTTTGTGTCTTTTTACCTCTCCGATCTGCTCTCCGCCGCGGTTTCTGTCGCAATCGTTAGATAAGGCATTGCATAGATCTAGAATCTCTTCCATTGCGATCATGGTTTCTTCAGCTTCCGATTCTCAGAATGAGTATCTCTCTGACTCCGTCAGAACCGATCCGTCCTCCGCTGAGAGTCCCATTGTTTCGATTCGCGGAAGGGCTTCGTCGAATACCGACGAGAGGTCGGCAGGTGGCAACTCCCCGGTCGAAGATGACGCTGGATCTAGTTCTGTTGGTAATCCAGAGATCGGGGCCCTGCGGCCTGGAATTGCTAAATCTCGTCGGGCTCAGCGTCGATCTGTGGTTAAAGATCAGGCCGCGGCTCGGCGAGTCTCCTCGAATCCCGATTCCTTCGGTCTCACATCTGTCGACCGGCTAGTGTTGGAGCCTCTGGAGCCGGGCTTGGGTCCCGGCATCGAGCTGAAGAGGAAGGATGATTTTGACACGGAAGTCGATCTGTCAATGCTTACAAACGTCTGGTCTATCCGGGACCTTCCAAGGGAGGTTGATTTCCGTGTCCCCCAGAGCGGCGAACGTCCTTGGTCGCCCCCAGAAGGATATATGTGTCTCTATGTATCCTTCTTCGAGGAGAGCGGGCTGTTCTTTCCGCTTCCGCGGCTGTTAATCGAGTACTGCGCTCGCCGCGGCCTGGCCATCTCTCAGCTAACCCATGGGTCCATCAGGAATTTTATGGCGTACCTGGTCTTGGCTGCAGAACAAGGCCTGGTCTGTGACTGCGACACTTTTGAGGGGCTAACTGCGCTGAAGCGGAGAGGTTCTTCTGGTCGCTACTACGTTTCGGCTAAGCCTAAGTACAACCGGTTGATTACGGGCTCTGATGCCGATAAGAGCGCGGACTGGGAGTGCTTTTATTTTTTTGTGAAAATAAATGCTGCTTCGGTAGAAAATCCCAAGTGGCCTATTCGTGCGGGCTGGAACGTTAATATAAGTACGTTTTTGCCGAAATGTTTCCTTTTTTCCTTGTTCGGGCTGACGCCTAATTTTTTCTTCTTTGTTTTGCAGACAGACCGCCGCCAAGAATACTCTATTCCGAGCAGCCTAGCGACAGATCCTTTGTAAGATTCATCGATAAATTAGGTCCCCAGCTTTGGCCTGAATTCGTCGAACAGAGGATCCAGAGGTGTATCGGAAGAATCCTGACTGGTTAGTGTCTGCCTTGTTCTCTCCGACCTTGGATCTGTTAACTTGTTCTGATGACTCCTTCAATTCTTCTAAAAGTTGTTTCGATCTCGAGCTAGAACCTCTTCGTCCCTTTACGCACCCTCCGGTTGTTCCAAAGGCGAAGACTCTCAAAAGAACAGCCGAGCAGATGGGAAAGAAGGCGAAGGCAGTTTGGAGGAGAGTGGACTACAACGAGGCCGCATTGGACGAAGCGGTCAGGGCTTCTAAAGAGAAGCAGGTCGCCCCATCTGGGCAGGCCGCAAAACGAAAGCAGGTCGTCCCTGCTGTCGAGGTCGCTCCGACCGAAAAGCCCACCGCGACTGAAAAAGCTGGGCAATCTTCGGCCAAGGTTGGCGCGAGGAAGCAGAAGAACGTAGCCTCTACGGTTAGAGGAACCGGTCCTCCTGGAAGGGGGATCCCTGCCGGGGTTCAGTCCGGACAGGCCACGCCCTCCAGGCGCTCTGAGGTCGCGTCTGGCAAGTTGGTTGGTGCTGCTGCTGAAGAGCCTACCAAAAGGGCTCCTCAAGATAAGAGGCCGCTGGAGGATGTTCCAGAGAGGCAGAGTAAAAAGGCTCGGACTGATAACCGAGAAAGTTTTCGAACTATTCCCGAGGCTACCTCGGGTGCTGCCTCTCCTACGGAGTCCAGGGAGTACAGGCTCGAGATGGACTTCAGCGCGCCCGGGCACCTGATACATAATACCAGGGCGTGCGCTGACCTGTGCTCCCGATTCCCCTGCGACGAAGTCTTCGAGTTCCCTAAGCCGGAGGAGTTGGAGGAATTCGCAGCATACCGCGAAGTTTGCGGGGCTTCGGTGGCGGTAAGCATCATTGAGTTGCTTATCATTCTTGCCTTTTCTTGGAGTTTTTTTTTTTTTTTTTTTGTGTTCGTCAACCCTTAGCGTCCTGGTTACTTTTTGTAGCTGATGACCTACACGAACTCGCTGGTCCTTCAGTACGAGCGTAAGCTCTTCAAAGTATCGAAGCAGCTTACGGCGTACGAATCGCAGCTCAAGGAGCAGGAGTCAATGAAGAAGGAGTTCGACTCGATAAAGAAGGAGCTTGAGTCCGTAAGGGCGGAAGCGGAGAGGGTTCCCGTCCTGAAGTCTAGGGTCACCAACTTCAGCAAGATGGTGGCGGACTCGACTAAGGTCATTGAGGACCTAGGTCTCAGAAATAGGATGCCGAGGAGCAGCTGGAATTGGCGGCTGCCAAAAGGGACTCTCTTCAGGCCGAGGTCGATCGTCTTCGTAAGTCTCGGTCGTCAGTCATCAAGAACACCGTGGAGGAGTGCAACAGGAGGCTGTCAGGAATCAAGAGGTCGATCGCTGACTCCTCGGAAGTCACTCGGCTCTCTGCGCTGATGAGTCAGTTGCAGGCCATCAAGGGCTACCTGATCGAGATGGGGAAGGAGGAAGGTATCACCATCTCTGAAGAGCGGCTAAAGGTCCGTGACGAAAACTTTGAGAAGTTTAGGGACCAGCTCGAGGCCTTGGAAGTAGAGGAGGCCGAGGAGGAGGACTTTGTGATGCCTCTTCCTTCGTGGCTATCCGCTGCACCTCCTCGAGTCGCTGATTCCTCGGCCCAAGTCGAGGTCGCTGCGGGAGCTGGTAGCGAAATCAGGACGGCGCCTGCTGCTGAGAACCCAGACTCCGGGAGACCTGTTGCTCCGGCGGTCGACCAAACCACTGGCGACGAGTTGGCTGATCTCGACGGTATTCCGGTCATTCAAGACCCTTCAGCGCGTACTGGCAAATAGTCTTCGTAGTTTTTGCCTTTTCTCTTTTTTTTTGTAAAAACTTCTCTTTTAATGATATATATATATTTCAGTAGTTTAAACTCGTACTGTTATCTTTTTTTTTTTTTTTATATCGTGTGCGACTTTGAGGTCGGCTTTTAGATAATTCCTTGTACGTGGCTAAGTATGCGAGGCGGGCTCGTCTTAATACTTAGACGTTTTTTTTATGACAGGTTGCGGGGCTGGCCCGGCTTACGGTTTTTGTTCGATGTGTGACTAAGTGAGCGAGGCGGGCTCGGCTTATTGTGCTTAGACACTTCGAGACCAGTTGCGGGACTGGCCTGGCTTATAGGTCGCTTAGAAGGAAGTTGGTTATCCCCCCGGTCTAGCGACATGGTTGATCAGACCAGTTTAGTTCACGGGGAACGTAATATATATAGTAGACGCGTATTTGAGTAAATTGAGTATATATATCTTTGATTATTAGCTGTGCCTTCTGACGGGCTGCCTACGTACCCGTTATAATAGGGATCAAGCCATTCGTAGTTCATATACATAAGTAATGGTAATGAGCTCATAGAGCGTTCCTTTTTTTTTTTTTTTTTTTTTTGAGACCGCAGTTGGACTTCTTTAGTCGTTCTGAGTGTCAAGCACGTTGGTGTTGTAGTAGTATCGCTTTAGGCTCATTGAGTTCCAGGACCGGGGAATCATCTCCCCATTCATTGTCATAAGCCGATAAACTCCAGGTCGGATGATTTCGGTTACTTGGTATGGTCCTTCCCAGTTCGCACCGAGTTTGCCGGCGTTGTGCTCTGCGGTGTTTTCGTAAACATTTCGGAGGATGAGGTCGCCCACTGCGAAACTGCGGTTGCGGACTCGCTTGTTGTAGTACCTCATAGCGAGCTGTTGGTAGTTCTGGATCCGGACGAGGGCCTCGTCGCGAGCTTCTTCGATATGATCGTGGTTGTCGACGAGCATATCGTCGTTAAGGTCAGGATTCTTCGTCATCATTACACGACGTAGGCTGTTGACGTTGACTTCTGCAGGCGCCATGGCTTCTAGACCATAAGCGAGCGAGAACGGAGTTCGGTTGGTAGATTGACGGGGGGTAGTTCGGAACAACCAAAGTACTCCGTCGAGATCGTCTGCCCAGAGACCCTTCTTTTCTTCGAGTCACCTCTTGAGTCCGTCGACGATTATCTTATTTGAAGCCTCGGCCTGGCCATTACCCTGAGGGTATCTTGGTGTGGATTTGCTTAAGCGTATTTTCCATTTTGCGCAAAAGTCTTCGAAGGTCGCAGAAATGAACTGCGAGCCGTTGTCAGCGACGATCTCGTACGGGAGTCCGTGGCGGCAGATGACGTATTTCCAGATAAAGTTTTTAACGTCGTCAGCTCGTATCATGGCGTAAGTTTCGGCCTCGACCCACTTGGTGAAGTAGTCCGTGACGACGATGATGTACCTTTTTTGCCTAGATTTCGGGAATGGGCCCATGATGTCCATTGCCCATCTCATGAAGGGATAGGGCGCGGTTGCTGTGGAAAGCGGTTCGGTTGGCGAATGGATCATCGGGCCGTGACGTTGGCATTGTTCATAGCAGCGGGCATGTGCGGCGCAATCTCTGAGCATAGTCGGCCAGTAAAAACCGAGACGCTTGATTTTGACCGCAAGAGCCCGACCTCCGGAGTGGCTTCCGCCGGCTCCTTCGTGGCTTTCGGCCATCACGCGATATACGTCATCACCAGCCAAGCATTGCAAGAGTGCCTCGGCGGCATTCCATCTGTATAGCCCGCCGTTGAGGACGGTATAATATGCGCTGCGGGCTTTGAGACGTCTGGCGGCCCATTTGTTGTCCGGGAGTTCGCCGAACATTATGTACTTGCTTATCTCTTGGCGCCAGTCTGCTGCTACGGGCTGGGTACTTTGTTGTGGGATGGACGTCGTAGGCCCGAGCTGGTCGTCGGACTCATTTGTAATGCTGCAAACGCCCTTTGGAAAAGAGATGCTTGGTTCCGGAATGGATTCAATGGGAATTACTCGTCGGAAGTCGGAGTCCGAACTGGAACCGAGGGAAGCGAGGGCGTCGGCCTGAGCGTTCTCTGCTCGCGGGATCTTCGTAACTTTGAACGTGTCAAAGTCTGTGGTTAGTTCGCGCGCGAGCTTTAGGTAGGCTTCCATCCTTTCGTCTTTGGTGTCGTATTCGCCGTTGAACTGATTGGCGACGAGCTGGGAATCACAGTATGCATGGATCTTCGTAGCGCCGACCTCCCTTGCCAATCGCAGCCCGGCGAGGAGGGCTTCGTACTCAGCTTCGTTGTTGGAGGCTTTGAATTCCAGACGAAAAGATTGTTCAAGAACTTCTCCTGTCGGGGACTCGAGTCGGATTCCGATTCCGGCGCCGTGTCTAGAGGACGATCCGTCGACGTGAAGGACCCATTCTTGAGGCATGTCGGCTTCCGGGGGGATTGGCGGGAGCTCAATGATGAAATCTGCGAGGACTTGGAACTTGGCGCTCGTTCGATTCCGAAACTCGATGTCGTATTCACTCAGCTCAACGGCCCATTTGGCCATTCGGCCCGACACACTCGGGCTGTGGAGGATAGTCCGCATTGGCTGGGTCGACATGACCACTATGGAATGGGATTGGAAATACGGTCGTAGTTTGCGAGCTGCGATTATGACGGCAAGAGCGAGTTACTCAAGTAGAGGGTAATGCGACTCTGCCCCATCCAGGGACTTGCTAACGTAGAAAACGGGCTTCTGGTCGCCACGGTCTTCCCGGACAAGAACTCCGCTGACCGCTGCGTTTGTGACCGCAACGTAAAGGAACAGCGGCTCTCCGGTCTCTGGTTTCGCGAGCACGGGTGGTGTCAACAAGTAAGCCTTCAGCTCGTTGAACGCGGTTTCGCATTGATTGTCCCAGAGAAAGTTATCCTTGCGAACTCTGAGCGCCTTGTAGAATGGGAGATTGCGGTCTGTGGATCGAGAGATGAACCTATTGAGTGCGGCAATGCGACCTGTGAGTCTTTGGACTTCTCGCTGGTTCTTTGGAGAGGGCATGTTGATGACTGCTGCAATCTGTTTTGGATTTGGCTCGATCCCACGTTGAGTGACGATGTAACCTAGAAATTCTCCCGAGGTTACCCCGAACGTGCACTTGGCCGGGTTGAGCTTCATGCCGAAACTGTTGAGTACCTCAAAACAGGCACGCAGATGTGCGATATGGTCTTTGGCCTTTTGTGACTTAACCAGCATATCGTCTATGTAGACTTCCATCGAGTCACCGAGCTGACTGACGAACATCTTGTTGACTAGTCTTTGGTAGGTCGCCCCGGCATTCTTTAGGCTGAAGGGCATGACGCGGTAGTAGTAGGTTCCGCGATCCGTGATGAAAGTGGTTTTTTCTTGGTCGTCCGGATGCATCATGATTTGATTGTAGCCAGAGAACGCATCCATAAAAGAAAGGAGTTCGTTGCCTGCCGTGGCCTCGACGATCTGATCGATGCGAGGAAGAGGAAAGCTGTCCTTTGGGCACGCTTTGTTGAGGTCTGTTTTCCGTTCTTTTTCTTAACCACAACTGGATTCGACAGCCACTCGGGATAGTGGACTTCCGTGATCGATCCTGCTTCGAGGAGTTTGGCGACCTCATTATTCACTGCCTGAGACCGCTCTGGTCCGAGCTTTCGTCTCTTCTGCTTGATTGGTTTATATGTTGGATCGACGTTCAGTTCGTGCGTCGTTATCTTTGGATCAATCCCTTTCATGTCATGGATCGACCAGGCGAATGTGGAGACATTGGCGGACAAGAATCGGATCAGTTCGCCACGGAGAGGCTCCTCGAGTTCGGCGCTAATGTCGACTTGGCGTTCGGGATGTTGCGGATCGAGAGTAATAGGGATCGTAGCCTCTTGTTGTGGCGAGGTGATTGGGGCCGCGGTAGATCGTCTTACGTTGTAAGTGACGCGTCTTAGCTTGTGCTCCGTTACGAAGCACGATCTGGCTACCTTCTGCGACCCTCGGACTGTGAAAACTCCGAAAGAGGTCGGGAACTTGACGCATTGGTGGTAGGGTGACGCTACAGCTCGGAGCGACGAAAGCCATGGCGTTCCAACAATGGCGTTGTAGACCGTTGGTTTATCTATTACGACGAACTTGGCGATTTTGGTGATGCCGCCTACATGGATCGCCATCCTGATCGTTCCTATCGTCATAGACGTTACGCCGTCAAAACCGGTCAGCGGCTTGACGCTTGGCTTGATCTTATCGTCATTGATGTCCATCTTCCGCAGAGTTTCCAGGAAGATGAGCTTAACTGAGCTCCCTATGTCGACTAGCACGCGGGTGACGTCGCAGTCTTCGATGCCCAGCTCGATGACCAAGGGGTCGTTGTGCGGCATTGCCACGTTTTTGGTATCCGCCTCAGAGAAGATGATCGATATATCGACTGCGGCCTGAACACTGCATTCGATTTGCTGGGAGATCGCCTTTTCGTGCTTCCTGAGAGATCGGACTGAATTTGAAGCTGCTTTAAAGCCTCCCATGATCATGAAGATCTTCTTCTTCGAAGCGGGCCGGTGTGATCCGGGACCGCCGTCGTCTGCGGGTCGCTTCGGGGGAGATGGGAGGATGATTTGCCCGTCGGACTTCTGTTCGTTTTCGGGTTGCCGTTTTTGGGGTAGGTCGATGTGGACTTCTCCACTGCTATATTTTGCCATCAGTTTCCCTGCAGCTGTCGGCATTGGTGGGTCGCGTGACCGAACTTCTGATGGTAGTCGCAGAACGACCTGACGTCTTCTTCTTTTTCTTCACCACGAACAAATTTAAATGGCCATTTTTTGTTTTGTTGCTGGCCTTGATTCTGCTGTTGCTTAGCGGGAGCGGGCTGAGGCGTCTGGATTACGTTCGCTGCCTGGAGCTTCTTCTTTAATTCCTTAAATTCCTGGTCGAGATGTTGGGATGGTTCGTTGTGGTCGATCTCTAATATATCTTTGGCTTTAGGCTTTGCGGGTGTCGGTTTAGCCGGGGAGTGCTTCTTGAGATTGGTTGCTCGGTCTTCCTCGAGCAAAACGAAGCTCGTTGCCCTGTGCATAGCATCGGCGAGAGTCAATGCTTTATGGAGGATCAGATCAGCTCGAAATCCTGATTCGTGCCATAGTCCGTTTTTCAGGGGGCCGATTGCGGAGGTCTCTTGGACGTCGATCGTCGAGAGGATCGCTTTGAAGCGGCACATATAATCCCTGAGGGATTCCCTCGGTCCTTGGGCGAGAGCCCACAGGTCGGCTTCCGAGGCGCCGTCCTGGATGTACATGGAGTAATGTTTGAAGAATGCGGTCGAGAGCTGTGCGAAGCTTCCGATCGAGCTCGGCCTAAGCCGCGAGAACCAATCGAGCGCAGAACCAACGAGATGTTCGACGAATAGTTGGCAATAGGCCGCCTCCCGTTCTTCGGGAGATAGATGTATTCGCCCCATAGCGATGGCGAATGAGGTCATAAAATGTTTTGGGTTTGTGGTCCCACTGAAAGATTCGATTCGCAGCTTGGTTGTTTGGCGGATCGGAACTGTAGTGATTCGATCCGTGAACGGCGTCCTCTGGGTTTCTTCAAGGACTCGATCGATCTCGGGCGCCGAGCTCAGGGCTTGATGGACCTTTGACTGCATTTCCCGAAGTGAAGCCTTAATGCTCTCGAGCTCGGAATCTTGGGCTGGAGAGTGTTCTCTCGAGCGGGTCGCATGTTCGAGCTGCATGCTGATCGGAGTTTGCGACGGGGTACTGCAGTCGATAATCCGAGGCCGGATGGCTGGGCGCCCATGTCCTTCAGCATGGGACGGAGATGAGTTTGTCCGGGGATGTTGCAAGTTTGTAGGTCGGGAGGAGTCGAGCTGCTCTTGTGTGACGTTCTGAGCCGTTGCGAGGGAGTCCAGACGGGCGTTTGTTTGACGGACCATGTCGTCTTGTTGGTCAAAGCGTCTCATGAGGGTTCCCAGAACACGAACAAGATCGATCTGTTCTCCCGCATTTGTCGTCGCTTCGGGGCCACGGGCTGTGGCGTTCGTCTCTTCGTTTGTGGCGGTCGGAGTGACGATTGGGCCGGACTCCATCGTAATGAACGGAGCTTCGTGGGTTGCCTCTAAGATTCCTTGATTTGATGTTTCTCCGGGTTGTTGACTTGCGGACACGTTCGGGCTCATATTTCTTTGCGTTAGAAAATCTCCTGGGCCCCCTACCTGGCGCGCCAATTGTTTATCCAGCAGGTCGACAATGAATTTATGATAGATCGGAGGTCGGAGAATTTCGTGTATAGAAAGTTGAATCAAAGAAAGATAAGTAAAAATAGGTCGCTATAAATAGTCCGGACAGATCCCGGGCTATCAGTTCTCTAGGTCGGAGATCGCGACGAATTGGTGAAACCCGAACTATTAGATGTTGAGTATAAAAGATTACAGTCTAGCGGACTGGCAAGTAATGGTATTGATATTTCTTGAGGGAAGAGTGAATGTCCTTCTGTACTGTCCCGTGTCGTCTATTTATAGTGAACGGCGTTGAGTTTAACTCGAGTTCAGCTGACTGTGGTTATCTCCTAGGTATGGTCAGACCGTGGTTAACGCTTGGAATGGGCTTCTGGCAGCCCGTCGGGCTTCTCGCGAACTGTTCAGAATGTTGGGCCACAGGTCCAGGCCCAACATATATGCACATTCGAATATACTAAATATTATTTTTTAAAATGTGAGACATTATTTGCATTTGGTTTTATCTATATATATTGTGTGTGCAAGCAATGATGGTCACGACTCGGGAAAAATATTTAAGCTAAGGTAATAACGAAAACGAGGATAATGCATGACGCACTATCTAAGTACCAAACATATCAACTACCGTTCTTGATATCTGATTATCTATTTATTCCATCAACCACTAACTCATTTTTTCAGAAATGAAAAATGACCTAAAAATACATGAATTTGGAACATTTCACAAACTTATATCGTCATTTTCAGATTACACGAGTTTATACAAATCCGTCTATAACTACACAAACTCATTAATATTGATAATTTTTTTTTTTTTTTTTTTTTTGCTAAAAGGTAAATATTTCATTCATAATAAAAAGTTTCGGTTTACAAACGAAGTTATAAACCATAATATAAAAATATGGAAATCATAAAACATTATCGTTTTCAATCCACTGCTCAACGTTTCCCGGAGGGTAACGGAGCAAGGCGGAATGATGACGATGTTTGGAGCTCATCCAAGATCAATTGGAACAAAGAAAGCCGAAAGCCAACCCGAGAAACCGCGAAGAACCCAACCCCGAAGCTAAAGAAGCCGTTCAAAGAGGACTAAACAAGGAAGTGTCAACGGAAGGATCTTCAACGACCTCGATCACTAACTCCCCGGGAGCCTAGTGAGAGCGACTAGAAGCGTGAATCCATGAGCTAACTCCAGGAAGAGTCCTCGCACCCAGAAACGAAAAGAGCAAGCCTCCCCTACCAACATCATTGGCTAGTACAAAGCAGGATATAACAACGACAAAACGCTCACTAACGCCAAGGTCTTACTAGCTCCTCTAAAGCTAAAGCCAAGTCTTGCGGTTCTCTGCATCTAACCAACAACCGTTCTAACAAACCAACCTCAAGAGAACGACACACCAAAACATCAGGTCATGCCCAACCAACAACCACCAAAGTACAATGAAGCAGTCCAAAGAAATAACTAAGAAGCAACCACCGGGAGCTAAGCTATAACTAATACTACAACATCACAAGAACCAGGGGAGTAAAAGCGAGTTCAACCAAGGCAATACCTCACACTCGGGATGCAACCTTGGCCACCAATCTGCCGGAGCGAACCGCAGTCCACAGCAAGTCCGAACAAAAGAGAGGCCAAATCACCGAGCCTTATTGACAGAGGAGAACCAATTCAGCAGCCCTGGAATCTATGCACTACAACCACCTCAAGACAGTCGAGGCTAAGTGATCGAGGCCCCAATAATGGAGAGTATCACCTCTGAAGAAGCAAAACCACCATCGCAATTGGGAAGCACTAAGCCACGAACTGGCAAGAAGACAAGGGGAAGACGCGGATGAGACAGAGTCCAAGCCTCCACCCGCCGAAACCCCAGACACGACGGAGCCACCCAACCGAAGGTCAGGTTCTTGCAAGACAAGAGAAGATGCAGGTTGATTCTTCACCGGACGTCGCTCCTAGCCGAATGAGCTAATCTCCATCAGTCGAATTGATAGACCGGAGTAGATCTACGCGGTAGATCCAACGGTCGATAAATCGCGAGGCGAGCTAGGGGCTTGAGCTCTTCACCGGACGACATCTCCTTGCCATCGACAAGCACGGAGACTACGACGGAGATACCCAAAGCTTAGACGCGGCCGTCGCGACACGTCTTTCTGGCCACTCGTCGTGAATTGCAGGACATATCTCAAGCTGGAGGCGATCACGATCCAGAACACCGTGACAGAAGGAGACGAGGGGGAGGCCCTCTCACGGCACCAGCCGAAGCCGGGCACCGGAGAGGCAAGCGGCTGATCGGAGAGGAGACTTTTTTAGTTGCAAATACCAATTATAATTCTAAATAACTTGTTTACTAGAATTTTTTTTCTTAAAGACAATGTTAACGTAACCATAGTAGTTGTATATCGTTTTCTAGAATCAAGACTAGTTTTATAGTTGTTAATGTTAAATTTTACATCGTTTGCTAACTAATCATAGACATTTGCCCGAAAAGACCCCATTCGTGTATCCACTGTGATGGGATACCCTAAACTTTGAAAAGCTATCTTAATGTTGAATGATTTGAGACTAATCGTGGAGAATTATTAGATCAAGCATATATTGATTAATTTCTTCTGATGTAATAATTTAACCGTCATGTGATAGGCCTAAATCATATTCTCTCTGTTTCATATTAGTTGTCATTCTATACTTATTTTTTTTATTTTATATTATTTTTCATTCTACAAATTTAATGCATAATTATGATTAATTTTTCTATTTTTATTTCTACTGTTAAGTTTATTTACTAGATATATCAAATAAAATAATACATTAATTAGAGGCAAAACAGAAAATTTAATTGTTTTTTTAATTTGTATGAAAACCTCCAGAATGATAACTAAATTGAAATGGAGAGAATATGTCTTAGCTGGTTAACTGATTGAAATTATTATTATTCTTTACGTTTAATTTATTACAAGAGTAAAATATCTCTTATACATTATTTGGAAAGTGATTCTTAAAAAGATTATGTGTCTTAGACATATTCACTCTTTAAAATTTATGGTGACATGGCAAAAAATTTACAAACATTTAGCCTACTAATGGTGGTGATTAAATTTTCATCATGTTTAGGCCATTAATTATACACACGAAATCATAACAAGCCCACTAACTAACCTTTATGAAGTTTAGTCCACTAATGTATACGTTAACGTCAGTGGTAAATGCAGCTCTGGCAGAAGCGAAATGCTGGATTGATGTGCATAACAGGGAGCAGGAGAATTCAATGGCCAATACAAACGATTCTTATGGAGATTACAACTGGCTGAAACCAGTGCAACACAGTGTGAAGTGTAATGTACATGGAAATTGGAGTGGTGGTTTTTGGATAAACAGAGATCATACGTGTAGTGTCTTATTACATTCCCGTGAGGCCTTCACTAAGTCCAAGAATCGTATTACTGCAGAATTCGGGCGTATTATATGGGCGCCAGAGAGCTTGCACAATACGCATTTCAGAGATGTTGTGATAGCTTTGGATTGTCAAGCCACGTATGCAGCCTTATTGAACCCTCTTGAATGGCCTCGCAGTATCGAGTGTTCACTGAATATATTCAGCGTTTAAAGGAAGGCTTCGACAATTGTTCCTTTGAGTTTGAAACAATAAAGGCGAACCTGGTGACGCGAGAGATCGCGAAGAGCGTAACACGAGATGGACGGTTTAACTCTTACCTTGTAGCAGGAGGCCCGTCATGGCTCCACGATATCATTGCCAGAGAAGCTCGATGATAGCATCCTTTTTCCTTTACCATTTGAAGTCGATGCTCTGTTTTTGTTATTTTGCTCTGTTTTTTGTTATGTTCAGAACCTTCACACATTTTGGACTTTGTCTCTCTATTTTTAATAAGATATTCAGACGATTAAAAAAAAAAAAAAACATATAAACACGAACCCGAACCGGCCTCAAATCGATCGAACTGGTCAAAGTCAACGCTCGGTCCACACCACCGGAAACAGCCTCGTCTCGGAGTCACGTTAGCGCGGCCTCGGCATCTTCTAAGGTGCTGTTTGGGTGCTAACCGTAGTTCGGTGCGACCACAAGAGCATGGAGGGAAGATGCAAGAGTAAGACAGAAGTTGTGAAAAAGAGGCCAAGAACGTGAGCCAAAGCAGAAGCCACTACCGTGGAAAAAGACCACGACGGGGAGGAGCGTCGCGGTGGCGGTTGTGTCAGTACGGTTAGAGGTGGAAATGGATTTGTAGAGTGAAGATTGTTAGCCATCGTTTTTATTGTTTTGTCGCTGATTTGTCTCATGTCATTTCCTCTTAGAGCATGTGCAATTGTAGATATATGTTTGATGTTCTTAAGTAACATTTTATTATTAATTTGAGATTATGATTGGTTAAGAACTAAAGCAGTGTTCTTTAAGTTTCAGTGTTCTCTTCTTAACAAAATTAAAAAATAAAAAGAATTTTAAAATTTTAAAATAAATTTTAGGCTTAATTAACATTTGATACAATACTATAACTTATATGAAACAAAGTATTTTACCAATTATGGTTCTTCAATGGTCTAAAACATGTATGTTCCAAATTGGTGACATGTGATTCCCTACTCTTGCTGCTCTTCTAGGGGTGTATCCATCAAATTCCAGGGTTCCAACAGACTGAGACATACAAAAGAAAGGTCAAGGTTGAAAAACAAATGCATATAAACATGGACTACGTTACAGCAAGAAATTTGTTTTGTAGACAATGATTTCGCCTTTCAGAATTCTAGAAACAAAACACCTTTAGATAAAAGCATACTCTTGAATCAATTCGAAAACAGATTTGTAATTCTGTAAACACAGATACAAGATTGTCCAATCCATTTGTGTTGAATATCAAATGGGTAATCAATGAGTACCTTCAACGTGAAAAACTGGCCAGTCCATTTGTGTTGAACTAACTGTACAACACCACTGATTCCTTTTCCAATAACTTTAACCATATCCAAATCCGACAAGCTCAATTCATCATCTGTTGGCATAATTGGAGACAGTTGAAAACATAGTCACAAACAATGAAACGGTAATCAAGACGACATGAGCTTGAGTGATGCGTAAATCCCTGAAACCTCAAATCTTAAAAAAGTTTCCAATTATGATCAGATCCAACTACCACATTACACTCGAATTCCCCTTCATACATTCCACATAACTGTTGGGCCTGGACCTGCGGCCCAACATTCTGAATAGTTCGCGAGAAGCCCGACGGGCTGCCAGATCGCCAGAAGCCCGACGGGCTGCCAGAAGCCCATTCCGAAGCTCTAACCACGGTCTGACCACACCTAGGAGATAACCACGGTCAGCTGAACTCGAGTTAAACTCAACGCCGTTCACTATAAATAGACGACACGGGACAGTACAGGAGGACATTCACTCTTCCCTCAAGAAATATCAGTATCATTACTCACCAGTCCGCTAGACTGTAATCTTTTATACTCAACATCTAATAGTTCGGGTTTCACCAATTCGTCGCGATCTCCGACCTCGAGAACTGATAGCCCGAGATCTGTCCGGACTATTTATAGCGACCTATTTTTACTTACCTTTCTTTGACTCAACTTTCTATACACGAAATTTCTCCGACCTCCGATCTATTATAAATTCATTGTCGACCTGTTGGATCAACAATTGGTGCGCCAGGTAGGGGGCCCAGGAGATTTTCTAACGCAAAGAAATATGAGCCCGAATGTGTTTGCAAGTCAACAACCCGGAGAAACATCAAATCAGGGAATCTTAGAAGCGGCTCGCGAAGCTCCACTCACCACAATGGAGTCCAGCCAGGTCATCACTCAGACCGCAACAACCGAAGAAACGAATGCCACAACCGTGGCCCCGAAGCAGCGATAAATGCGGACGAACAGATCGATCTTGTTCGCGTCCTGGGAACCCTCATGAGACGCTTTGATCAACAAGACGACATGGTCCGTCAAACAAACGCCCGTCTGGACTCCCTCGCAACGGCTCAAAACGTCATACAAGAGCAGCTCGACTCCTCCCGACCTGCAAACTTGCAACATCCCAGGACAAACTCATCTCCGTCCCATGCTGAAGGACATGGGCGCCCAGCCATCCGGCATCGGATTATCGACAGCAGTACGCCGTCGCAAAATATATCCGTCGAACATGCAACCCACTCGAGAGAATACTCTCCAGCCCAAGATTCCGAGCTCGAGAGCATTAAGGCTTCACTTCGGGAAATGCAGTCAAAGGTCCATCAAGCCCTGAGCTCGGCGCCCGAGATCGATCGAGTCCTTGAAGAAACTCAGAGGACGCCGTTCACGGATCGAATCACTACAGTCCCGATCCGCCAAACAACCAAGCTGCGAATCGAATCTTTCAGTGGGACCACAAACCCAAAACATTTTATGACCTCATTCGCCATCGCTATGGGGCGAATACAGCTATCTCACGAAGAGCGGGAGGCGGCCTATTGCCAATTATTCTTCGAACATCTCGTTGGTTCTGCGCTCGATTGGTTCTCGCGGCTTAGGCCGAGCTCGATCGGAAGCTTCGCACAGCTCTCGACTGCATTCTTCACACATTACTCCATGTACATCCAGGACGGCGCCTCGGAAGCCGACCTGTGGGCTCTCGACCAAGGACCAAGGGAATCCCTCAGGGATTATATGTGCCGCTTCAAAGCGATCCTCTCGACGATCGACGTCCAAGAGACCTCCGCAATCGGCGCCCTGAAAAACGGACTATGGCACGAATCAGGATTTCGAGCTGATCTAATCCTCCATAAAGCTTTGACTCTCGCCGATGCTATGCATAGGACAACGAGCTTCGTTTTGCTCGAAGAAGACCGAGCAACCAATCTCAAGAAGCATTCCCCGGCTAAACCGACACCCGCAAAGCCTAAAGCCAAAGATATATTAGAGATCGACCACAACGAACCATCCCAACATCTCGACCAGGAATTTAAGGAACTAAAGAAGAAGCTCCTAGCAGCGAACGTAATCCAGACGCCTCAGCCCGCTTCCGCTAAGCAACAGCAGAATCAAGGCCAGCAACAAAACAAAAAATGGCCATTTAAATTTGTTCGTGGTGAAGAAAAAGAAGAAGACATCAGGTCGTTCTGCGACTACCATCAGAAGTTTGGTCACGCGACCCACCAATGCCGACAGCTGCAGGCAAAACTGATGGCAAAATATAGCAGTGGAGAAGTCCACATCGACCTACCCCCAAAACGGCAACCCGAAAACGAACAGAAGTCCGACGGGCAAATCATCCTTCCATCTCCCCCGAAGCGACCTGCAGACGACGGCGGTCCCGGATCACACCGGCCTGCTTCGAAGAAGAAGATCTTCATGATCATGGGAGGTTTTAAAACAGCTTCAAACTCAGTCAGATCTCTCAGGAAGCACGAAAAGGCGGTCTCCCAACAAATCGAGTGCAGTGCTCAGGCCGCAGTCAATATACCGATCATCTTCTCTGAGGCGGATACCAAAAACGTGGCAATGCCGCACAATGACCCCTTGGTCATCGAGCTGGGCATCGAAGACTGCGACGTCACCCGCGTGCTAGTCGATACAGGGAGCTCAGTCAACCTCATCTTCCTGGAAACTCTACGGAAGATGGACATCAATGGCGATAAGATCAAGCCAAGCGTCAAGTCACTGACCGGTTTTGACGGCGTAACGTCTATGACGATAGGAACGATCAGAATGGCGATCCATGTGGGCGGCATCACCAAAATCGCCAAGTTCGTCGTAATAGATAAACCAACGGTCTACAACGCCATTGTTGGAACGCCATGGCTTTCGTCGCTCCGAGCTGTAGCGTCGCCCTACCACCAATGCGTCAAGTTCCCGACCTCTTACGGAGTTTTCACAGTCCGAGGGTCGCAGAAGATAGCCAGATCGTGCTTCGTGACGGAGCACAAGCTAAGACGCGTCACTTACAACGTAAGACGATCCACCGCGGTCCCAAGCATCTCGCCACAACAAGAGGCTACGATCCCTATTACTCTCGATCCGCAACATCCCGAACGCCAAGTCAGCATTGGCGCCGAACTCGAGGAGCCTCTCCGTGGCGAACTGATCCGATTCTTGTCCGCCAATATCTCCGCATTCGCCTGGTCGATCCATGACATGAAAGGGATTGATCCAAAGATAACAATGCACGAACTGAACGTCGATCCGACATATAAACCAATCAAGCAGAAGAGACGAAAGCTCGGACCCGAGCGGTCTCAGGCAGTGAATAATGAGGTCGCCAAACTCCTCGAAGCAGGATCGATCACGGAAGTCCACTATCCCGAGTGGCTGTCGAATCCAGTTGTGGTTAAGAAAAAGAACGGAAAATGGCGAGTGTGCATCGACTTCACAGACCTCAACAAAGCATGCCCAAAGGACAGCTTTCCTCTTCCTCGCATCGATCAGATCGTCGAAGCCACGGCAGGCAACGAACTCCTTTCTTGTATGGATGCGTTCTCTGGCTACAATCAAATTATGATACATCCGGACGACCAAGAAAAAACCGCTTTCATTACGGATCGCGGAACCTACTGCTACCGCGTCATGCCCTTAGGCCTAAAGAATGCCGGGGCGACCTACCAAAGACTAGTAAACAAGATGTTCATCAGTCAGCTCGGTGACTCGATGGAAGTCTACATAGACGATATGCTGGTTAAGTCACAAAAGGCCAAAGACCATATCGCACATCTGCGTGCCTGTTTCGAGGTACTCAACAGTTTCGGCATGAAGCTCAACCCGGCCAAGTGCACGTTCGGGGTAACCTCGGGAGAATTTCTAGGTTACATCGTCACTCAACGTGGGATCGAGGCAAATCCAAAACAGATTGGAGCAGTCATCAACATGCCCTCTCCAAAGAACCAGCGAGAAGTCCAAAGACTCACAGGTCGCATTGCCGCGCTCAATAGGTTCATCTCTCGATCCACAGACCGCAATCTCCCATTCTACAAGGCGCTCAGAGTTCGCAAGGATAACTTTCTCTGGGACAATCAATGCGAGACCGCGTTCAATGAGCTGAAGGCTTACTTGTCGACCCCACCCGTGCTCGCGAAACCAGAGACCGGAGAGCCGCTGTTCCTTTACGTTGCGGTCACAAACGCAACGGTCAGCGGATTCTTGTCCGAGAAGATCGTGGCGACCAGAAGCCCGTTTTCTACGTTAGCAAGTCCCTGGATAGGGCAGAGTCGCGTTACCCTCTACTTGAGAAGCTCGCTCTTGCCGTCATAGTCGCAGCTCGCAAACTACGACCATATTTTCAATCCCATTCCATAGTGGTCATGTCGACCCAGCCAATGCGGACTATCCTCCACAGCCCGAGTGTGTCGGGCCGAATGACCAAATGGGCCGTTGAGCTGAGTGAATACGACATCGAGTTTCTGAATCGAACGAGCGCCAAGTCCCAGGTCCTCGCAGATTTCATCATTGAGCTCCCGCCAATCCCCCCGGAAGCCGACATGCCTCAAGAATGGGTCCTTCACGTCGGCGGATCATCCTCTAGACACAGCGCCGGAATCGGAATCCGACTCGAGTCCCCGACAGGAGAAGTTCTTGAACAATCTTTCCGTCTGGAATTCAAAGCCTCCAACAACGAAGCTGAGTACGAAGCCCTCCTCGCCGGGCTGCGATTGGCAAGGGAGGTCGACGCTACGAAGATCCATGCATACTGTGATTCCCAGCTCGTCGCCAATCAGTTCAACGGCGAGTACGACACCAAAGACGAAAGGATGGAAGCCTACCTAAAACTAGCGCGCGAACTAACCACAGACTTTGACACGTTCAAAGTTACGAAGATCCCGCGAGCAGAGAACGCTCAGGCCGACGCCCTCGCTTCCCTCGGCTCCAGTTTGGATTCCGACTTCCGACGAGTAATTCCCATTGAATCCATCCCGGAACCAAACATCTCTCTTCCAAAGGGCGTTTGCAGCATTACAAATGAGTCCGACGACCAGCTCGGGCCTACGACGTCTATCCCACAACAAAGTACCCAGCCCGCCACAGCAGACTGGCGCCAAGAGATAACCAAGTACATAATGTTCGGCGAACTCCCGGATAACAAATGGGCCGCCAGACGTCTTAAAACCCGCAGCGCATATTATACCGTCCTCAACGGCGGGCTATACAGATGGAATGCCGCCGAGGCACTCTTGCAATGCTTGGCTGGCGATGACGTATATCGCGTGATGGCCGAAAGCCACGAAGGAGCCGGCGGAAGCCACTCCGGAGGTCGGGCTCTTGCGGTCAAAATCAAGCGTCTCGGTTTTTACTGGCCGACTATGCTCAGAGATTACGCCGCACATGCCCGCTGCTGTGAACAATGCCAACGTCACGGCCCGATGATCCATTCGCCAACCGAACCGCTTTCCACAGCAATCGCGCCCTATCCCTTCATGAGATGGGCAATGGACATCATGGGCCCATTCCCGAAATTTAGGCAAAAAGGTACATCATCGTCGTCACGGACAACTTTACCAAGTGGGTCGAGGCTGAAGCTTACGCCATGATACGAGCTGACGACGTTAAAAACTTTATCTGGAAATACGTCATCTGCCGCCACGGACTCCCGTACGAGATCGTCGTTGACAACGGCTCGCAGTTCATTTCTGCGACCTTCAAAGACTTTTGCGCAAAATGGAAAATACGCTTAAGCAAATCCACACCAAGATACCCTCAGGGCAATGGCCAGGCCGAGGCTTCAAATAAGATAATCGTCGACGGACTCAAGAGGTGACTCGAAGAAAAGAAGGATCTCTGGGCAGACGAGCTCGACGGAGTACTTTGGTCGTTCTGAACTACCCCCCGTCAATCTACCAACCGAACTCCGTTCTCGCTCGCTTATGGTCTAGAAGCCATGGCGCCTGCAGAAGTCAACGTCAACAGCCTACGTCGTGTAATGATGACGAAGAATCCTGACCTTAACGACGATATGCTCGTCGACAACCACGATCATATCGAAGAAGCTCGCGACGAGGCCCTCGTCCGGATCCAGAACTACCAACAGCTCGCTATGAGGTACTACAACAAGCGAGTCCGCAACCGCAGTTTCGCAGTGGGCGACCTCATCCTCCGAAAGGTTTACGAAAACACCGCAGAGCACAACGCCGGCAAACTCGGCGCGAACTGGGAAGGACCATACCAAGTAACCGAAATCATCCGACCTGGAGTTTATCGGCTTATGACAATGAATGGGGAGATGATTCCCCGGTCCTGGAACTCAATGAGCCTAAAGCGATACTACTACAACACCAACGTGCTCGACACTCAGAACGACTAAAGAAGTCCAACTGCGGTCTCAAAAAAAAAAAAAAAAAAAAAAGGAACGTTCTATGAGCTCATTACCATTACTTATGTATATGAACTACGAATGACTTGATCCCTATTATAACGGGTACGTAGGCAGCCCGTCAGAAGGCACAGCTAATAATCAAAGATATATATACTCAATTTACTCAAATACGCGTCTACTATATATATTACGTTCCCCGTGAACTAAACTGGTCTGATCAACCATGTCGCTAGAACGGGGGGATAACCAACTTCCTTCTAAGCGACCTATAAGCCGGGCCAGTCCCGCAACCGGTCTCGAAGTGTCTAAGCACAATAAGCCGAGCCCGCCTCGCTCACTTAGTCACGCATCGAACAAAAATGTAAGCCGGGCCAGCCCCGCAACCTGTCCTAAAAACGTCTAAGTGTTAAGACGAGCCCGCCTCGCATACTTAGCCACGTACAAGGAATTATCTAAAAGCCGAACTGAGGGTCGCATATGATATAAGAAAGAAGAAGATAACAGTACGAGCTGAAACTACTGAAATATTTATATATCATAAAAAGGGAAGTTTTTACAAAAAAGAGAAAAGGCAAAAACTACGAAGACTATTTGCCAGTACGCGCAGAGGGGTCCTGAATGACCGGAATGCCGTCGAGATCAGCCAACTCGTCGCCAGTGGTTTGGTCGACCGCCGGAGCAATAGGTCTCTCGGAGTCTGGGTTCTGAGCAGCAGGCGCCGCCCTGGTCTCGTTACCAGTTCCCGCAGCGACCTCGACTTGGGCCGAGGAATCAGCGACTCGAGGAGGTGCAGCGGATAGCCACGAAGGAAGGGGCATCACAAAGTCCTCCTCTTCGGCCTCCTCTACTTCCAAGGCCTCGAGCTGGTCCCTGAACTTCCCAAAGTTTTCGTCAAGGACCTTTAGCCGCTCTTCAGAGATGGTGATACCTTCCTCCTTCCCCATCTCGATCAGGTAGCCCTTGATGGCCTGCGACTGACTCATCAGCGCGGAGAGCCGAGCGACCTCCGCGGAGTCAGCGATCGACCTCTTAATTCCTGAAAGCCTCCTGTTGCACTCCTCCACGGTGCTCTTGATGACTGACGACCAGGACTTACGAAGACGATCGACCTCGACCTGAAGAGAGTCCCTTTTGGCAGCTGCCAATTCCAGCTGCTCCTCGGCATCCTTTTTCTGTGACCTAAGGTCCTCAATGACCTTAGTCGAGTCCGCCACCATCTTGCTGAAGTTGTTGACCCTGGACTTCAGGACGGGAACCTTCTCCGCTCTCGCCCTTACGGACTCGAGCTCCTTCTTCATCGAGTCGAACTCCTCCTTCATCGACTCCTGCTCCTTGAGCTGCGATTCGTACGCCGTAAGCTGCTTCGATACTTTGAAGAGCTTACGCTCGTACTGAAGGACCATTGAGTTCGTGTAGGTCATCAGCTACAAAAAGTAACCAGGACGCTAAGGGTTGACGAACACAAAAAAAAAGAGAAGAAAAACTCTAAGAAAAGGGAAGAATGACAAGCAAGTCAATGATGCTCACCGCCACCGAAGCCCCGCAAACTTCGCGGTATGCTTCGAATTCCTCCAACTCCTCCGGCTTAGGGAACTCGAAGACTTCGTCGCAGGGGAATCGGGAGCACAGGTCAGCGCACGCCCTGGTATTATGTATCAGGTGCCCGGGCGCGTTGAAGTCCATCTCGAGCCTGTACTCCCTGGAGTCTGTAGGAGAGGCAGCATCCGAGGTAGCCTCGGGAATAGTTCGAGAACTTTCTCGATTATCAGTCCGAGCCTTTTTACTCTGCCTCTCTGGAACATCCTCCAGCGGCCTCTTATCTTGAGGAGCCCTTTTGGTAGGCTCCTCAGCAGCAGCACCAACCGGCTTGCCAGGCGCGGCCTCAGAGCGCCTGGAAGGCAGGATCTGTCCGGACTGAACCCCGGCAGGGATCCCCCTTCCAGGAGGACCGGTTCCTCTAACCGTAGAGGCTACGTTCTTCTGCTTCCTCGCATCAACCTTGGCCGAAGATTGCCCAGCTTTTTCAGTAGCAGTGGGCTTTTCGGTCGGAGCGACCTCGACAGCAGGGACGACCTGCTTTCGCTTTGCGGCCTGCCCAGATGGGGCGACCTGCTTCTCTTTAGAAGCCCTGACCGCTTCATCCAATGCGGCCTCGTTGTAATCCACTCTCCTCCAAACTGCCTTGGCCTTCTTTCCCATCTGCTCGGTTGTTCTTTTGAGAGTCTTCGCCTTTGGAACAACCGGAGGGTGCGTAAAGGGACGAAGAGGTTCTAGCTCGAGATCGAAATAACCTGCAGAAGAATTAAAGGAGTTATCAGGACAAGTTAACAGATCCAAGGTCGGAGAGAACAAGGCAGACACTAACCAGTCAGGATTCTTCCGATACACCTCTAGATCCTCTGTTCGACGAATTCAGGCCAAAGCTGGGGACCTAATTTGTCGATGAATCTTACAAAGGATCTGTCGCTAGGCTGCTCGGAATAGAGTATTCTTGGCGGCGGTCTGTCTGCAAACAAAGAAGAAAAAATTAGGCGTCAGCCCGAACAAGGAAAAAAAAAAACATTTCGGCAAAAACGTACTTATATTAACGTTCCAGCCCGCACGAATAGGCCACTTGGGATTTTCTACCGAAGCAGCATTTATTTTCACGAAAAAATAGAAGCACTCCCAGTCCGCGCTCTTATCGGCGTCAGAGCCCGTAATCAGCCGGTTGTACTTAGGCTTAGCCGAAACGTAGTAGCGGCCTGAAGAACCTCTCCGCTTCAGCGCAGTTAGCCCTTCAAAAGTGTCGCAGTCACAGACCAGGCCTTGCTCCGCAGCCAAGGCCAGGTACGCCATGAAATTCCTGATGGACCCATGGGTTAGCTGAGAGATGGCCAGGCCGCGGCGAGCGCAGTACTCGATTAACAGTCGCGAAAGCGGAAAGAACAGCCCGCTCTCCTCGAAGAAGGATACATAGAGACACATATATCCTTCCGGGGGCGACCAAGGACGTTCGCCGCTCTGGGGGACACGAAAATCAACCTCCCTTGGAAGATCCCGGATAGACCAGACGTTTGTAAGCATTGACAGGTCGACGCCTCGAAGAAAACAAGACCGCAGCGAAAACCAACAAAACTCCGACACGTGGCGATCTCGCGACTTCTCAGAATCAGATCGAACGGTCTAAAATCGACAAAACTCAGATTACCTCGTTTCGTCGATCGGGGGGGGGGCTACTGTTGGGCCTGGACCTGCGGCCCAACATTCTGAACAGTTCGCGAGAAGCCCGACGGGCTGCCAGATCGCCAGAAGCCCGACGGGCTGCCAGAAGCCCATTCCGAAGCTCTAACCACGGTCTGACCACACCTATGAGGTAACCACGGTCAGCTGAACTCGAGTTAAACTCAACGCCGTTCACTATAAATAGACGACATGGGACAGTACAGGAGGACATTCACTCTTCCCTCAAGAAATATCAGTATCATTACTCACCAGTCCGCTAGACTGTAATCTTTTATACTCAACATCTAATAGTTCGGGTTTCACCAATTCGTCGCGATCTCCGACCTCGAGAACTGATAGCCCGGGATCTGTCCGGACTATTTATAGCGACCTATTTTTACTTACCTTTCTTTGACTCAACTTTCTATACACGAAATTTCTCCGACCTCCGATCTATTATAAATTTATTGTCGACCTGTTGGATCAACAATAACCAAATACTCAGAAAATCTTCATTTCACAGTACCGAAACACAAGAGAGAGAGAAGGGAGAAGAAAGACTTACAACTTCAGGCTCCGATTGAGAAACGATTCGAACTCCATCCTTGTTAACTCGAGAAAGATGAGAGAGCTTGAGATCGAGATAGATACAGGAATTTGGTGATGGATCCTTCACCAGCAAGCGGAATCGAGAGGATCGACGAAAGGATCTCCTCGACTTCGGCGAAATCGAAACGAGAGAGAGCAAAGAGAGAGAAGAGAGAGAACACTCTAAAATTGATCGAAATTAAGATCAGTTTTAAGTAGTTCTTAACATGACACAATTATATTTAATTAAAATAACACTAAGAACGAACACACTAAAAACATGCATTGCACATGCTCTTATGATTTGTCATTTTTTTTTTTTTTTGGCCTCTTATTACAACCCATGTGGACTACAGGCCAGCTCACTAACCTAATTAACCCTCACGTAGGAGGAAGGGGTCGAAACCTTTTTTTTGTGCCATGCACTACATGTGCTTTGTCATAACTAGAAGATTCACTAATTTTAAGATATACACTAGCAGAGTACCCGCGGGCGGGCAATATTAACTTGCGAATATATCATGTAAAATATTATTATATCATCAATTTTTTGAAAATTAAAAGGTAAAACCCTAACTTGGGAGCTTAAACCTTACCTAAACACTGAAAATAATACGTAGATCATAAACCCTAAATTATAGCATTGAAGTATGCTTATATAAAATGAATAATGTTTATGATATTAGGTCAAATAAGCTGGTCTTATACGTTGTGTCATAGCTTCATTTTCGTACAACTTCAGCTGAGGCTCTGAGCGAAGCCTCAAGATCAAAGTTATATGACCTTCAAAGAAAACCAACTTGTTCTTCTCCGCCTAATGCATCCCACAAGTTATACGAACTATCTTCAAAGAAAATCAGCTTGTTCTTCTCCTCCTAATGCACCCCACTTCCAAATTCCACAACCTCCTGCATAGAGAGATTTCACGAAAAATTAAAAAAGATAACAAAATATGTGGAAGAGAGAGTGAGACAAAGATGCCTACTCATCTTCTTTCGTATCTGACATATTAGATCAAACTTGAAAGTCACAATGTACATTGGATTGTTACCCAACAACTTTTGCCGGCATCAGACTTTACTACACAACCATAACCCTAGAGATGATATATTTCAATAAAACAGTATTAAGTCAACAAAGCAAAAAAAAATCCAGAAACAGGTGTATATTTTGCTAGGCTTTTCATATATATATATATATATTTTAATCAATATCACATTTAAACCAAAAAAATTAAAACAATTTCAAAGAAAATTGTTAAGTAAAAAACAATTACAGAGAGTTCCAAGAACCATTAACAACGGTGAGTGCTTGTCTTTTTTTTTTTTTTATCAAAAACGCAAGACACATACAATAAAATTCTAGTAATATTAAAAAAAAGATGCTAAAAATTAGAAATAATTGTGGGGTCTCTCAACATTCTCCAGAGAAGCCGTCCCTTCCTCCTCAAATCTTTCTTATCTCTTCATCGATTTATCTTCTTCTTCTCTGCGATGTCGAGCCGTTGATTGAGACCTGAAGTTTATCATTTGTTCGCACTACCCGAGTTGCCGTTGGGATCTGCGGCTTTTCCTTGATAAGGAACATCACCGGAATCTTGAATTCAGAGTATCCAAGGAGAGAATAGGGCTGCTGGGATTTTGTATAACTTTGCAGAGGGAGAGAATTATAAGGAGAATTTCCTGAGGAAATATGCTTTGGAAAAAAAAATGCTTTGGGGAAGAAGAGAGCCAGTGAAAAATAAGAAATTTAACCACGTGATAGTGGTGCAATGATCGACGAGCTTTGGTGTTGCTAAGCAACCTAGATTCGAAGGCACCCCACTACACTCTGTCATGTGGTCACGCGGATATGGAGATTATCTAACAACCCATTTGAATACCCGGAGAAAAGGTCTATCCGTGGGCTGCACCTCCGCTTGGAGATTAGTCTGGACCCTTCCATAGGTCCGGGATACCCCCAGGTTAATCAAAAAAAAAAAAAAAAGCTTTGGGGAAGAAGAGAGCCAGTGAAAAATAAGAAATTTAAAACAACATAAACATGTACTTTGTAATGCTTTTAGATTCCTTAGTTGTCATCAACAATTCAATAGCAACGTTGAAGATGTTTTCATAAAGTTTCATCAGAAGAATCAAAATGTATACAAATCAGATGAAAAAGGAGCTCCGATTAATTAATCATACCATGATGATCATGAAAAGCATCTTGTTGAATCCATCCAATATTGCAAGAACCATTTCTCCGTAATAAGAAACTAAGAACAAAGAGTTTCTTTCACATATATATTAACCATTCACCACTGTGTTCGAGAAGAATTTAGCTCTGTTCGTTAAGGTGTCGATGCATGATGAGCATACATTTTACTTTCATGCATGCGTGACGTGACAGTTCGTATGGTCGCTGCGACTATTTTCACAATGTTAATGATGTTATTCTCGACGTAACCGCAATTCGATTTGTATACATTTGTGTTGCCATCACTATCGCTGCGTTTTTGAAAAGAACATGCTTTAAACCATAAACATTTTAAGACTCATAGATTAGTGAAACAATGAATATCTAGAAATACATTAGAAAAAAATAACATGACACGTTGCTAATTTCTATATGGACGTGAACATGATAGAGAAGAACATGATTGCCGTGAAGAAAAAGAACAACTCAATAATATCAGAGAGCCTGTTATACTACCAAACAGTTACTCGAGATCGAAGTTGTAGGGTTACTTTTCGAGATTTAAAAGTGTTAATCATATAAAGCGGCTTGATATATATTAATTCTGCATAATTTCGCACAAAAAAAAGAATAAAAAGACTTGATCAAGATTATAAAGCGCGATTAACAAAAACAAAACATTGAATCAAACCCACACATTAAATCTCAAACGTCTAAGGTCTAACCATGTTGAAGAATCAAACTCGTACGCTTAGTAGAAACAAGAAGAATCTGCCTTCAAAATACCTAAAAAGGTAAAACAAACTAAAACACAAATAGTCAAGAATAAGTAATAGCAAGATTGTTTTATGATTCGATTGAACTCAGAGCCTCTAATGAAGTGAGAGTTTGCTTATAGCAAGGTTATAACACAAACATTGAATATCGAAACTATGAAAGGGCTCAATCACAAACAGAGGACTTGCACACATAAATCATAAATCATATATCACTCGATTCGTAACCATTGACCGATTGAGACAAAGAGAGCTATTTTGATTTATACAATTAACACAAAGAAACTAAAAATAAACATATAATAAAATAGAGATAAGAAACACATGTATTTAGAAAATCAATTTCCAACACCAGAATGAAAATTGAAAAGAAAAGGCGAAGAGAAACCTAAATATTATAACAAAACGTTGGGAAACATAAATATAAAGTAGTTTATGAAGAGAGAACAACATAAATATATGAAAACGATCGTGATTATGAAAACTAAGTAATGGAATAATACATGATTACCTTCAAAGAAGTAATTATCGGTCCTTTGCTTTTGCGTGGATCAAAGTATAGAATCAGTAAAAGATTAATGACGAAACTGAATCAAAACTTGGTAAAGAAATTGACCTAATTTTTAGTGGACAAGATCAAAGAGACAAAATAATCAAATTGATTCAGCAACTCATCCATCCTCTTCCTCAAACTTCTAATCTCATACTCACTCACGAAATACACAAGTAAACTCCTCATGTGAGTGGTCAAATCTTCATATAATGGCGATAAGACCACTCTATAAAACACAAGATCATAAATTAAAACTCAAACACGAAATAGAAATTGGTGATTCAATAATCAATCAGTTGAAGAATTTACCAATTCTGATTGCTATTGCTCTCACTCAGCTCTACGTCAAAGACCAGTCACCTTTTTATCTTTTCCGCCACCAAGCTTTGTTGGTAATAATGAAACATGCCATGAAACCTAACAAAGGAAAAAAAATAATCATAATCAATGAAAGAAACAAAAAAACTCACAAAAGTTTATCATGGTCTAAACCCTAAATTTTGATAAATATCACATGTAAGAAGTAATGGATGTGGCTGACAACGAAGAATAAAGCAACAACAGTACGTAGACTAAACCCTAGACTTGTTATATATAAAAAATTATAGAGGTAGCAGTTATGGATTTTTGGAAACTGACTATGTATGTAAAAATATATAAGAAATATTTTTGGCTCAAACCCAATTTATTCGCTCAGAAAATTTCGATGGCAAGGTTATGTAATTATATGGATTCATTGAGGGTAATATAGGCAAACTAAGTCTTAAACTCATTCTGGAGATAACACGTAGGATTTTCGACCTCACAATTATAAGTATAGATAGATAGATACGGGGACGGCGTAGATACGGCAATAAAAAAAAATATTATATATATATACTAAACATTGAAATGATAGAGATAATGAAATCATTATAAACATTTTAAACTAAAACAAAACAATTAGCTTAGTATTAATTATTAGCGGCAAAATCTCTTTTTGCTACTCAAATGTTTTTGTTATGAAAAAACTTGTTTTCAACATTTTGTTTAATAAAAATATTAAAATCGTTGGAAGAAAATGATTAAAAGCCCACGTCATCATCTTCTACAATTAGAACAGGGTTTATGTTCGGCCGCCTACGAATATTAGTCTATTTTCATAACCGAGTTTAGCATTTAAACAGTGAGAGACACCAATTTCAAAGCTCAAACGTCTCCGACACGTTCCTAATTTTAACCTATCCGTCCCCATGAACCAACTACCGTTCCCACTATTCTCGAAACGTCTAGGGAACATTTCCGAGCCGTCCCCAAACTGTCCCCGTCTCCGAAACGTTTTCGGTACGGGAGATGGCTACAAAATGACGTCCCCGTGCAACATAGGTGCGCGCTGTTAACGACTGATTTCTTCGATTCGTGAAGAGAAACACTCACGCCATCTTCTGGAACGCCTGGTAAATCTAACCTCACGAACATGTCTTCGTTCTCGAGCATCTTAAACTCTGTAAACCCTTTTGGTCCTGACAAGAGAAACGGATTGTTGATCGCGTAATACTCATCACCTGCTTGGAGGGACAAAAAATCAGAAAACAGAGAAATGAAAACTCGTAAATGGGGAAAATGTGAGTGAGATTTGATCTTTGTACCTGTAGATGAATGACGAGGAGGAGGAAGAAGAGTGGCCATTTATTCAACCAAGTTGGGTTTTTTTTGTCTTCCTCTGCACTAAAATTTCTCTCTGGGTTTTATTGTTAGGGTTTTGTCTTCCTTAAGTCTATGGGTTTTGGGTATGTGTAGAGAGGAAGAGGACAATGTAGCTAGGGTATTGGACTTATTTTTGACCGTTTGACTTGTACGTATTATGCTTAGTATTTTTGTACATTGTTGCTTGATTTTTCTATCACTAATAGTACGTATAGGGCTACCTGATGCTTGTACATACTTCCTTGTGTGAATCATGCTAGTTTGTTTCAAGTGTGATAGATGATATATGAGGATCATGCTAAAAAGCATTATATAATTTCAATTTTGGAGAAGCATTGTTGGTTAGTTTGATGCTAGTATTTAAGTGCAATGTGTGTAGATATGAAATTAATTAATTCAACATTCTCAGTTTAATAACTTTGTTGGTAGCAGAGATCCCATTTGTTCCACCAAACTTTTAGTCATCAGAAGAAGAGTATATAAGGGACCAATTATCGACATCTTCGTTCTATTACACAAGACTGCATCCAGAAGATATCTTCAAGAAAAATGGGGTTTTTCCAACCGAATTTCCGACGGAGCATATTCGGTCGGAAATTCTCGACGGAAATCCGACGGATTTCCGATCGTTTTCCGACCGGTCCAAAATCGGTCGGAAATTTCCGACGGAAACAATTCCGTCGCAATGCGGTTGCAATATCGGTAGGAAATCGGTGGGAAAATAAATCGGTGGGAAATCCGTCGGAAAATTCAGTCGGAAAACGGTGGGAAATTCAGTCCGTCGGAAATCGGTAGGAAAAATTGGAGCCATTTTTGACCGTTTGAAAATTTGAATTTCCGACCGAAATTTCGGTGGGAAATCCGTCGGAAATTTTTCAGATTATTTTTAAAAACAGATCACACCTTCTTCCTCCTCCTCTTTCACATACGAAATTTCTTTGTATAACACTTAAAAATGGCTCCTTCAAACCCCCCTCAATATTTTCGAGCGTGGATGGATAGACCTTCTCATGATCCAGAGACGGGTTTACTTACGGATGAGTTTGTCGATGGAGTTCAACAATTTATGAATCTTGCATTAAACCAACCGCAAACCATAGAAGCTCAAGGTAAAATGTCGTGCCCTTGTTCTAAATGTCGGAATTGTAAAAAGAAATTTGGGCGTTTTGTATTACAACACCTTTATAGAGACGGATTTATGCCGGGGTATAAGATATGGTATTTGCATGGTGAAGATGGTTCAATGGGGAATTATGCTAGTACTAGTGCGGATAGGATAGAGGAACCAATACCGGAAGTAGATGAAAATGTAGGTATGGAAGAAATGGTTAACGAAGCCTATCGGGAGAATATACCTTCGTTTTTTCAGGATGGATCCGAAGGACCAACTTTAGATGCCCAAAGGTACTTTGATACGGTAGATGCATCAACTGATCCGTTATATGCTGGTTGCAAAGAGGGTATTTCATCTTTATACTCTGCATACAGAATGATGAGTATAAAGACTGATTGGAATTTGTCAGAGGATTGTATGGATGCGATAGCTGATTATGTGAAAGATATTCTGCCGGAAGATAATCTTCACCCGGGTTCATACTACGAGATACAAAAACTTGTATCCGGGCTTGGTTTGTCGTATGAAATGATAGATGTGTGCATCAACAACTGTATGATATATTGGAGAGAGGATGGCGACCGCTTGAAATGTCGGTTTTGTCGCCAACCGCGGTTTCAAGACACAACTGGTAGAGGTCGAGTACCGTTTAAGAGGATGTGGTATTTGCCGTTAGCCGAGCGGTTAAAGAGATTATATAAATCAGAGCGCACAGCCGGTCCTATGAGATGGCATGCAGAGCATACCTTTAATGGAGAAATTGCGCATCCCTCAGACGCAGGTGCATGGAAACATTTCCAATCATTGTATCCTAGTTTTGCAGAAGAGCCACGAAATGTATACCTTGGGTTATCTACGGATGGTTTTAATCCTTTTGGGAAGCATGGGAGGAAATATTCATTGTGGCCAGTCATTGTCACACCTTACAATTTGCCTCCAACGTTGTGCATGAAGCGAGAGTTTCTATTCCTCACAATCCTTGTTCCCGGTCCAGACCATCCGAAGCGTTCGCTTGATGTCTTCTTGCAACCATTGATTCATGAATTGCAAGAGTTATGGGAGCATGGTGTTCGAACATATGATATTTCATGCCATCAGGACTTCACGATGAAAGCTGTGCTTATGTGGACCATAAGCGATTTTCCAGCATATGGAATGTTATCTGGATGGACAACTCACGGAAAGTTGTCATGCCCGTACTGTCAAGATAACACTAATGCTTTCCAATTAAAGCATGGCAAAAAGGCGTGTTGGTTTGATTGTCATAGATGTTTTTTACCAGCTGATCATCCGTACCGGAGGAGCACCACGTTGTTTACAAAGAAAAAAAAGGTGCTTCACGATCGTCCCCCCCCCAGTTAAATGGTGATTATATTATGACTCAGTTTCGTGATTTTGGTGTTATGACTACGGCTTACTGTGGTGGTAATGGGCATGATCATGTTGACGGTTATGGGCAACAGCATAATTGGCATAAGAAGAGTATTTTTTGGGATTTACCATATTGGAAAGATCATCTCTTGCGGCATAATCTTGATGTCATGCACATTGAGAAGAACTTTTTCGATAACATCATCAATACAGTCCTCAATGTGCAAGGGAAAACCAAAGATAATTTGAAGTCTAGATTGGATTTGCCCGGTATATGTTCTCGAAAGGAACTACATGTCATGGAGAATGGAAAAGGTCCTATCCCGGTCTTCAGGTTGGATGGTTTAGGAAAGAAAGAGTTCTTTGAGTGGATTACGCATCATGTTAAATTCCCAGATGGATATGCGTCGAATCTTCGTAATTGTGTTGATATAGGGGACGGAAAGTTTATTGGACTGAAGAGTCATGACTGTCATGTTATCATGCAACGCCTCCTTCCATTTGCCTTTGAAGACCTCCTTCCCAAAAACGTCCATCGAGCAATTGCAGGTAAATTTTTGGTATTTAAATCAATTTACATTATCACATATATATATATATATATATATATATAAATATATCTACTGTATTTAAAAAAATTATATTTGATCTTTCCAGCGGTAGGTGCGTTTTTCCGAGATTTATGCACGAGATCCGTTACAGTGGACGGGATACGCAATTTGGAGGAGAAGATACCAATGATCCTCTGCAATCTAGAGAAGATATTTCCGCCGTCTTTCTTTGATGTTATGGAACATCTTCCGGTCCATCTTCCTCGGGAAGTTGCTCTTGGTGGCCCTGTTCAATATCGGTGGATGTATCCGTTCGAGCGTTATATGTTCCATCTGAAGAAAAAAGTCAAAAATTTAAGCAAAGTAGAGGGGTCAATTGTTGCTCAAAGCATCAACCAGGAAACATCTAATTTTGCGGTAAACTACTTCCCTTCAAAAGTCCAATCAAAGAGTCGAAAACCAGGGCGTTACGATGATAGAGGAGAAAAACCCATTTATCCAGCTTATGTCCCACATATGTTCGCACAAGTCGGCCGACTAAGTGGGAAAACAAAATCAAGGAGGCTTTCATCTGAGGAGCAAAAACACTTGCATATGTACATTCTCACAAATTGCGAAGAAGTCATGCCATATGAGAGGTATTTTTAATTACAAACTAAATAATTCGCAACTTTCATTTTACGATAATAAATAAATAATGATGATATGTTTTTTTCAGCATTTACATGGACCAATTACGCCAGGAAAATCCACTTTACACAGAAGATGAATTGAATGTGCTAAAAAGTTCTGAATTTGACCGGTGGTTACCATTCTACGTAAGTGAAAAATTATCCGACGCATAAAATTGTGTAAAATATTTAAATGCGCGTGTAATAATGGAAAACTGTTTTCTCGTGTAGATCTCGCATTGGAAATCTAATGGCCATCAATTTCCAACGTGGTTAGAGGAGCTGTCGTCCGGCCTAACATCGGTTGCTATGTCATATCCGATGTACTGCACCCGCGGATACGCTTTTAAGATCCATAGAGAAATGAACAGAAGGTGCACCTCTAATTCTGGAATTTCATCACATTCCGGTGATCTTGTTTACTATGGTGTCTTGCGTGAAATATTGGAGGTTCATTATCCCGGCTTACTCGATTTGAGGTGCGTTGTCTTCTACTGTGATTGGTATGATCCTTTTACCGGTGTTCGACAAGACGAGTTTGGTGTTACATCTGTACATTCGAGGAAGAGGCTCCAAAAATACGATCCATTCATCCTTGCCTCACAAGCAAACCAAGTTTCATATATTCCATACCCTCGAGTACGAAACAAACAAGATCCATGGATTACGGTGACATCAATTAACCCAAGAGGAAGGGTAGATGGGGTAGCAGATACCGAACCTTTGCAACAGAGCACCGCCGGATATATTGGCTCGATTGATCATTCGCTTGAGGTTGACCTCGTCGTCGATTTCACAACGGACGCAGAAGATGCAATATTTGAGGATTCAGAGGAAGAGATTGGGGAGTTTGACCAAGAGTCGGAGTCAGCATCTTCAGATTATTTATCGGATTCAGACGGACTTTAACTATATTTGTGTATTTAAAACAATTTTAATTTGTGTTTGTAATATATTATAATTCAAAACTTCTACCCTAAATTTTTATAATTCCGACCGAAAATTGTTATAATTGTTATAAAATATTATGAAATTGTTAAAATTGTTAAAATTGGTTAAAAAATTGTTATAATTCCAAATCCGTGGGAAAATGGTTAGGATTGTTTAAAAATTGTTAAAATTATTAAAATTGTTATAAAATTGTTATAATTGTTATTATATTTTTATAAATGTGCTAAAATTTTTATAATTGTTATAATTAAATTTTTATAATTCAAAATTGTTTTAATAAAATTGTTATATTAAATTCAGCATCTTCAGATATTTATTTAGAATTTCCGACCGATTTGCGACGGATTTAATTAAATCCGTCGCAAATCGGTCGGAAATTTGCCACCGATTAATCGGTCGGAAATTTAAATTTTCCCACCGATATATCCGTCGGAAATTTAATTTTTCCGACCGATTTGCGACGGATTTAATTAAATCCGTCGCAAATCGGTCGGAAATTCTAAATAAATATCTGCTCTTCTTCCTCAGATCCGATCTTCATCAACACCTTCATCGCTTCATCTCTTCTCCGCCGCCGCCGTCGAACACCGATCCACCGCCGCCGAGCCTCCTTCTCTTCTCCTCCACCGCCGCAACCTCTCCTTCTCTTCTCCTCCACCGCCGCAACCTCTCTTTCTTCTCTTCTCCTCCGGTCTCCTTCTCTTCTCCTCCACCGCCGTCGGCTCTCCTCCTCTCTCCACCGTCCACCGCCGCCGAGCCTTCCTCCTCCACCCACGCCGTCTCTTCCTCCTCCACCACCAATTCAAAACATGTAAGTAAAATTGTGAATTTTTAGGATTTAGGGGAAATTTGAGGGGAAATTGTGAATTTTTAGGATTTAGGGGAAAATTGTGAATTGAATTAGGATTTAGGGGAAATTATGAATTTTTAGAAAATTGTTAGGAAATTTTAGGGGAAATTATGAATTTTTAGAAAATTGTTAGAAAATTGTTAGGATTTAGGGGAAATTGTGAATTTTTAGAAAATTGTTAGGAAATTTTAGGATTTAGAAAAATTATGAAATGTGAATTTAAGGAAATTTTAGGATTTTTGGAATAATTGAAATATGAATTAGGATTTTTGGATTAGGATTTTTGGAATTATGAAATATGATTTGGGAATTAGGATTTGTTGGATTAGGATTTTTGGAATTATGAAATATGATTTGGGAATTACGATATTTGGATTAGGATTTTTGGAATTATGAAATATGATTTGGGAATTAGGATTTGTTGAATTAGGATTTTTGGATTTAGAAAAATTATGAAATGTGAATTTTAGGAAATTTTTGGATTTTTGGAATAATGGAAATGAGAATTAGGATTTGTTGGATTAGGATTTTTGGAATTATGAAATATGATTTGGGAATTAGGATTTGTTGGATTAGGATTTTTGGAATTATGCTTTTTGGAATTATGAAATATGGAATTATGAAATATGAAAAGGGAATTAGGAATTGTTGATTTAGAATTTTTGGAATGATGAAATATGAATTATTATTTGTGATTTAGGATTTTTGGATTGTGATTCTTGGAAATATGAAATATGATTTGGGAATTAGTATTTGTTGATTTAGGATGTTTTGAATTATGAAATATGAATTATGCAGGTCGATGCGAGATTTCCGAAGAATTATTAACCTCCCGCATCGTGCGAGCAGCGACAACACAAACCCCCCAGCCCCAAACCCCCCGAGCCCTTCTCATATTCCGGACAGTCAAAGCTCCAACCAACAACAACTTACGATCGAAGAGTTGTTGACTCAACCGGGCCGAGAGAACATTCCTAAGCTCGACCCAATGTGTCGAGGCAAATCGACTTGGTAAGAAAATTTAAATTTTGTAGTGAAAGTTAAAATTAATACTAACTTGGATTTTTTGACTAATACATTGTTTTCATGTTTTTAGGTTCGGTAAGAAAAATAAGATTTCAAAATCATTTTTGAAGATGATACGTGCACTCCTCAAACATCCTTATAAGACGTGGAACGCAATGCCTCACAGTGAGAAAGAGTTGTGGTTCCGAACTTTTACGGTATGTATTTAACTTCGTAAAAAATTCTATTATTTAAAATGCATTTTATAGTTACTAATAATTTTTGTTTTCAATAATGTAGCAAGATTTTGATTGGCATCCTAGCTTGACGGGACAAGTTAGGGATGCGTTCTACAAGATGGCGTCGGATAGTTACTCGGGACACATGAACGAGTGGAAGGAAAAATGGGAGACCGGGGATGACAAACCGCATAACTTGAACGAGGATGTTTGGCTGGGATTGCAGGCGTACTGGGCTGATCCGGCAACGAAAAAGCTTGCAAAGATTAACTCGGAAAACCGGAAGAAGAATCCTCGAGGTACTCACAACTCGGGGGCTACGAGTTTCTTAGCGCGTGAGGACGAGATGGTAAGTGTATTTGAAATTTCTATAAATTATTTTTGTTATCTTTCACATTTAAAATATTTATGAAACGTTTGCAGATTCAAGAATCTGCCGGTGTGGTTCCAGATTTAGTTGCTTTGATGAAACGGACACACACGAACAAAAAAACCGGGAAGATCGATTATCCGAACATTGCTGAAATCGTCGATAAGGTGGAGAAGAGAAAGGAAGAGTGGCTTACGCAAATGGCTCTCTCTCAAGGTTTGGATGGTTCTTCTTCTTCGAACCAGTGTGAGTTGTCCGTCGACGAAGTCAACGAAATGGTCCTCCAGGTATTGTTACATTTTAATTATATGTCGATCTTTTTTTTTTTTTAATTTTCTATATTGACGCATCTCATTTTCCGTAGGAAACTCCATTGCGCAAGGGTCGTCGTCCTGGATTAGGCAATGTAGCAACTAGGTTTGGGCCTAGTTCTTCTTCCGCGACCAATCCCGGACTGTATGACGAAGTAGCCGGTCTCAAAGAAGCACTTGAGCGGAAAGACGAAGAAGTTGAAGAACTGAAGCTTGAGAACGCCGCAACCAAAGAGAGCCTTGAAGCAATGAAGGCTTTCATGAGGAGCAAATTTCCTGATTTTCATTTTTAGATTTTCTCATCGGTTTTAGTTTTGTTTTGTAATTTACGTTTAAAATACTTCTAGTAATTTCTGAATACTTTAAATTACTTCTACATAATTCTGAATATTTTCAATGTAATTTAATATTTTTATGTAAATTATTTCGTAATTTAAATTATTAATAGATTATATTTTTAAATAATAAATAATTTAATTTTTTTTAAAAATTACCAAATCCGTCGGAAAACGGTCGGAAATTTCCGACGGACACGGCGGTCGGAAATTTCCGACCGATACGCCGGTCGGAAATTTCCGACGGTTGCGGCGGTGGGAAATTTCCGACGGTTGAATCGGTGGGAAATTTTCGACGGTCGGCGGTGGGAAATTTCCGACGGTTGAGGCGGTGGGAAATTTCCGACGGCTATTGCAACGGCCATTATCGGTCGGAAATCGGTCGGAAATTCCGACCGATTTCCGACCGATATGATTTTTCCGACCACCTGTACCCGACGGACATATTGGTCGGAATTCCGTCGGAAACATGTTTTTCCGACGGAATTCCGACCAATATGTCCGTCGGAAAAACCTCTTTTTTCTTGTAGTGATAGATGGTGGATCCGCTATGAAGAAGGATATTGTCTCCATTATATCAATGGGGATCAAGATCAAGAAATACATCGGCTTCCCAAATGTAACATATGTGGCTGCTTCTGAAGAGTATGTAAGATAAGTCAACTCTTTTCAAAGCCAGAATTTTGCGAGGATCAATCACTTTTGCAATTCGATTGATAAATAAATAACGAACCAAATAATTGATTTCAATATGATTTACGGGTCCAATCTTTTTTTGACAACCTCCCCGGCTTTGCATATACATTTGATAGGTTTCTTCGTCCAATCTTTTTTTGACAACCTCCCCGGCTTTGCATATACATTCGATAGGTTTCTTCGTCCAACTCTTAGTATCACCATAAAAGTTCATAAACCACTCCATTATAGAAACAGGACATGCCACTTCTGCTCCATCAGGGCTTGGATGCACGCCCGGAGGAACCATATTTTCTCGACCCTGTGATCACCACATTCCAAGCAGATGTCATGTTAGAAAGTGTTGTATTAGCTTTACTTGTCGAGCAAATCCAAGTTGAAATTGTGTAGTTATCCCTCATAGATAGTACATGATAAGTCTACTCTCAATAAATAAATAATTTTAAATTATCATAACTGAACCTACGTGAGGATTTGGTTCGTTTCTTGATATTTAATGAATATACTAACCAGTCAGTATTAATCTAATTTACTAATTCATAATCACTACACGCGTCTATGTTAACGAAGATCAAAGTAATTTCTAAAATTAATCTAGCTCCACCGCTAGCCATATACCATTGTTTAAATGTATAGCAACTAACCCAATATTTTACATTCATATTTTTATTTTGTTTGGAAAAATATGTGTTAGCAATTAAAAATTCGGTACATAGAAGATACTAAACCTAAAACTATGTGAGCAATACATGATCAAATGATCAAATACTATGAGATAAAAATCAGTTAATTAATTCAAAAATTATAAATATAGAAGCAAACTTATTGAGATGGGAGCATAGTTGTAGTAATTAAACTCTTCGTTACCTATAAATGCTAAAATGTATTATGACAAATTGTCCATAAAGTGTCCAATGATACGAAGAAGTTGTTCCACAGCCTCGGAAGATGGATTTTTGGTGAAGAAACCATGCTCCTCGTTTTCGAATTCAATGTAATCTACTTTCCTTCCTCCCATCTTCTTCAATTTATATGCATACTCTTTGGCCCTATCTCTCAAGAGTTCTGAACCGCCAACAATCACCAACATTGGCTCTATGCTAATTGGCTCGAGTGTAGGACTCGTCGGTCCAAAAGGGTTAGCCATGTGATGATTTCTTGTTGCACCTTTTGGTAGTGACAATCTCCAAAACCTTCAACAAGATAAAGTTTAGACTCTTTTCTCCTATATATATATATAAAGATATTTTACATTGACTATATCGATTTTTACTGTACATGTGGCTTTATGACAATGGCCATGAACTAGACGAGTCAATCATCACACTTGAATGATATGCGATCCCAGTGAATCCACGTTGATAAACATGAATGAATATATGCACATTCGAATATACTAAATATTATTTTTAAAATGTGCATGAGACATTATTTGCATTTGGTTTTATCTATATATATTGTGTGTGCAAGCAATGATGGTCACGACTCGGGAAAAATATTTAAGCTAAGGTAATAACGAAAACGAGGATAATGCATGACGCACTATCTAAGTACCAAACATATCAACTACTGTTCTTGATATCTGATTATCTATTTATTTCATCAACCACTAACTCATTTTTTCAGAAATGAAAAATGATCTAAAAATACATGAATTTGGAACGTGAAAAAGAGGCCAGAAACGTGAGCCAAAACAGAAGCCACCACCGTGGAAGAAGACCACCACGGGGAGGAGCGTCGCGGTGTCGGTCTGGTTAGAGGTGGAAATGGGTTTGTAGAGACGGAGGTGGAGATTGTTGGGTTTGTGAAAGATGGAGTCTTTGAAGAGAACGGTTTTGTGGTTATTGAGTGGGATTTGTTGAGTGATAAGGTCAATGGTTTGGGATCTCAAAACGGTGCCGTTGCTTAGGAGTTGAAGCAAACCCATGCAATCTTCCGTTACTTGTGGTTCTTCTCCTAGTGACCCTATTTCTTCTTCTTCTTCTTCTAATTAGTCTCTCTCTTTTTGTATTTTATATGTAACAATGTCATGTGATTGACATAGATATAGAGGAGTGAAGTAAGAAGGGTATTTTCATAATATCCAGTCGGTATAAGAAAGGAGTACATAGATTGATATATATCTCAAAATCTTTTGAGGAGGGAGCCCACGTTTTAATTGTTTTGCGGCTGATTCGTCATTCCTATCGTCTTTGTTTTTTTTGTGAAAAGTATTCCTATCGACTTTTCCTCTTATGATTTGTCAAAACGTAGAAGATCCACTAGTTAAGAAGATATATATTTGAGAAAATCTACTTAGAAAATTGAAATCACATGTTAGTAAATGATAAGAAAGAGACGTTATGTTCTATTTCTACCTTCAAATGATCTTTCTTATCAACTTCATACTCTTCTCTCCTTTTATACATCTAAGAAGACTCAAGATCTTGAACAAACAATAGAAACTCAAAACATAATGATCGAGGTCAGAAAATGCCCCGATGATTTTGGCTCTAGTGGTAGGAGTTGTTGATTGGAGATACACAAGTCCCTCTCTTCTTTACTAAGATTACCACTTGGTAACAAGTAAACGAAAAATATGATTCAAATGCTTGCATCAGCTACTTAAATGAAACTTTGGATTTTACATTACAGACCAAAGAGAAACAGTATGAGACCAAAGATACGATTGTTACACAAACAACATTACAATTAACTTACTCTTCTCTCTTATTATTTTTCCGCAAGAGAAACCATAAATCATTTTTGGAGTTTTTTTACCTGAAGAAATACACTTAGAAGCACACATGAGGAGGGATTAGCTTTCCCGGGTTCATGATATCGTTTGGGTCCAATGTTTTCCTGATTTTCTTCATAGTTTGTAGTGCTTCTATTCCGTGTTCCTTCTCCAGATACTTCCATGACATAAACCAAAAACACCGTTCAAAATCACAAATACACATTATATAAATGTAACACGACATGATATAAAATCTAGTGATGATGCCAACAGAGGAAATTCTAGAAAAACAATTCGGACATGGGACTTTTATTTTTATTTTAAGCCAATAAGAAAGGTTTAGACATGAGTTACCTTCATTTTTCCTGTTCCAACACCGTGCTCTCCAGTACATGTTCCTGATAAATGGGACAAAGTGTATTTTCAGAACCATATGACATCACTAGAATCATGTCTCCTAAATTGAGGAACAAGCGTATACACATTGTAATCAATATATAAATGGATCACAGGCAAACTAGTAGAAGAGAGATGCAAACATAAAGAAATCTAACAAGGACCACATCAGGAACACATATATAACCTATTTGTTGATTATGTCTACCAAAATATATTATACTCCCAATTTCATTTATGCTTAGGAATTTGTCAAAAAGTCCAAATCTGTAGTACTTTTGCAAAACACAGAGAATGGAGAAGGCATTTACCATCCATGGACAGTGCAACATGAACCATAAAGTGGTTCAATCTTTCTGCTTCTCTTCGCTGCTCTTCATTGTTCGGATCAAACATGATACATGTATGGAAGTTTCCATCTCCAGCATGTGCAATGACGGTATTGAAATCAGAACAACATTAATCAGCATGCACTTCATAGAAAGATAATGCTTAGTATAATCGTGATGCTGAGTAGGCAACTAAAATACCATAACAACTTTGATGTGTCAAGCTCTTTCTTGGATCTTGATATTATTTCTGCAAGGTGAGACAAAGGTACACAGACATCCTGTAGAAGAAATAGTTACAGATGATTCCTTGGTGTCTGACCTTACAAGGAACAAATAACGTAAACAAAAAAAAAAGATTTATGGCATAGCATGGTTTGAGGTTCCTGATTGTAGCGGAGAAAAGAAAAAACATACAGTAGTCATTGCTTCATGACCTGGCGCCATCGCATAGCAAGCCCACATCGCCTCTTTTCTGATCTGCATAAAAATTAGAGACTTTGGCTACTCAATCTTATTAGAAGTAGACAAAAGAGATATCAATGAAGAATATTTCCTTGCCCATAGCCTCATTTTCTACAAAGAACATATCCTGAAAATGTTTTCTACACATTTGATAGTAAATCATAACCAGGATTGTCAAAAGATTAAAATTGGACGATATCACAAAAACATAACCGCTGGCAAAAGAACACAATACAGCAACAAGAGATACATATTTTCGTTCTTTTCTGCTTCTCACTCTATGCTGGAAGGTTGAAGGTGGCAAGAATTAGGAGTGAGACAGAAAACTACCTTCCGGAGTTCCTTTTTTGCTTCAGATTCTTCTGCGAACATAAAGTCTGATCCATTGTGTTTAGAAGCAATCTGCTGCACAATTTGAGTCTGCTCGCGTGCATATGCCTCTAAGCGAGAGAGAAAAGGAAAAACAAAAATAAAAAAATGATTAGGAGAAACTAGAAGACAATGATTCTTGCTTTAGGTGTCTAGTGGCAAGACCGAGCATGAGAATCGTGTCATCAGATGAAATAGAAGATACAGGGGAGTGAATATGCTTTCTTTAACAACTGCGGATATTATTTACAAAGAGTGAAACTGCAACAAGAGACGTATAATCTTAGATTGCTTGAAAAACCACTTGGAAAGTACAAGAAATATGTTGAGGCATTACCTGTCCCTATAAATTCGAACATCAGAGTTGGAGCTTCAGTCAAGTTTTTTCCGTTTGCCATATTCCAGTCTGCATAGTGGCAATGGCCACGTCTGCAGCGTCCTTAACTGTAGGAAAATTGCATATTGCCACCTGAAAATATGACATAAATATGCTTCAGATTTCGTTTGATATTCATTTTACTGTGCTTATTTAAGAGTTGAGAAATAAAAACTAAGCAAAGAAACAAGTTAAGCCAAAGCAGGGATAGTTGACTATACCACTGAATGCTGCGGGATTCTCTGAAGCCGGAAGGTAACCTCAATTATGACCCCCAAAGTCCCCTCACTCCCAATAATCAAGCAGGTCAAATCGTATCTGAGACACCATGCAGACAAGTATCAAACATTACCTCAACGGCTAAAATTAGTCTTCAGGGAAAAAGAAATACAAACAAAGAACCAAGAAAACAGTTGAAGACTGAAGACAAACCCTGCAGCACTCTTTCTAGCACGTGAAGCTGTCTTCACAACATCTCCATTAGGAAGAACCACCTGAGATGATCATAACATAAATAAAATAGAATTGTATGATAAGACATGAATCAGCAGAAGAAACAACAAACCTTAAGGCTTATAACATTGTCACGCATGGTTCCGTACCTACAAGCTAGTAGCAACATTGTCATAGCCAACAAGAGTAAAGCACCTCCACAATTTTCAGGAATATGGGAAAGAACCTCAAGTGAATAGTCAGGGAACTACCTTACAGCTAAGGAACCAGAGCAACGTGTAGCACACATGCCTCCTTTGGTGGCACCAGGTCCTGCAACCGACTTTTGTTATCAAATTGCTGAATGGAACCCATAAACGTGGAAATTCGAGTTCGTACTATTTCAAGAGTCAGTTTAACACAATGCCAAAGATGCTGAATGATACAGCAACTGCGACTAAGAACTCTCTTAGGGTAATTGAAATTCAAATAAAATAAGATCAGTCAATCTGAAATATGTTCCAGGTATCAACAAAAGACAAATATGAAAGCTATGATCCGAGAGCTAGGGCACTATCTCAATTTTGCCTGACCTGGATCAAGAGGAAAGAATAGACCGTATTGTTCCAAATATTCATTTAGCTCCAGCCGACCAATTCCAGGCTCAACAACAACGTCCATATCCTCTACAGTTTGAAAGAAGATTGAGGAAGAGAGGCATAATTTCAATAACATTTGTATGCGGAGTGTAAGTGATGCACATTCTTAATGAAAATCAAGGGCGGTGATGTCAGACAGACATAAAAGATTAGCCATACCTTCATTGATGACATGATGCATACGCCTCCATTTGGAGCCAGGGTATGACCCTCAATTAATGTAGCCCCACCATATGGTACAATAGGAACCTAAACAAACAGAAAACATTGCCAGAATAAATTCTTGCTCAAGAGCAGAGAATAGCTTCATTCAAGCCAAAAAAATCAGGGTAATAAAAGTCCGAATGGTCATTCCACCAGGAAGCTTAGATGTCTCAAGTGATAGAGCTAGTTGGCCTACACTAGAATTGAAACGACTGAGCAGTGAATTTTCTACAGGGTCAAAATTGCAAACCTTATATTGATTGCAGGATTGAAGAATCTTGGAGACTTGTTTTCCAGACCTAAACAATATTTAAAAGGATGGTGATCAACGCATTTCTTCGGTCTTATAATTTGACCGATGAAGTCAAAAGATTAAACAGAAAAGGATTTAAGGCACTCAGTTGTCACAGTCTTATAATTAGAACTATTCTCAACTACAGATATTAATCTAGAATGGTAGAAACCATTGTGCCAATAAGTAGACTCACCTCGAGAAAACATCAACATGATCAAGAATATTTACTGACTGACTTGTGGAAACTACTCTGGGGCTTCCCGTGGAAGAACCTCTCATCGTAGTACAGAACCAAGTTATCCTTAAACACAAGGAAACACATAGGCAACTAAATTCAGAAACAGATAAAAACCCTTTCTTAATAACGAAATTGCTGTTCAAATTAGCAGAAATATGAAGTACAGAGTTCTTGATCAATAACTTCTCCACAGTCGAAAAATCAGGAATTTCCAGGTACTTGAGAGCCAATGACTAGTTCAAAGACAGGAATAGACAAACCAAATACAAATTTGCATCACCTCAAGGATTGTTTACAATTCATCAATAAGCTCCTTAGGAACTTGTTCGTATTCCCCTTTAACTACAGGTTCAGTGCTATCTTTTCCGACTTTAAGAGACTTGGACTTGAATAAACGAAAAGTGAAATTCACGAACCTAGAATCCAAAGCCGATGATAATGATAGCAATAGCCAAAGGGAGAAGGGAGCTCGTCTCCGGCGCCCATTTGCCGGTGAAAGGACGGTGGATTCACCGGTGGCTTTGGCCGTCGAGTGGAGCTGACGACTCGTAGGCCGGAGAACCAGTGATAGGATTATTATTATTATTATTATTATTTTCAACAAACTCCATATATTTAATCAAAGTTAGGAAAGGCTGCTTCGATTGGAACAGCTCCTACCGATTCATTGAGATCTACATGAAAAAAAATTGGCCACGTGCGCGAGCATTTTTTGCAAAAGTATCGGCATTGGCATTACATGAACATGGGATAAGGGATAGTCGAAATAAAACAAAGTTGTCTCTGAGCTCATCAAGATAGTCTAACTTCGTCTGGAACACTGGCCAATCCATTGGGTTGTCAATCATCTTCAGTAGGTCCGAGCAGTCTGTCTCAATACGAATTGAGGTGATGCGACTTTGTCTGAGGCAGTCAAGTGCCCAGAGAAGTCCGTCCAGCTCTGCGTGTAGTGCCGAGAGGCTCCTCCGACAGCCTCGCCTGCCAGTGTACACTCCTCCTGAGATATCAGTGAACCACCATCCCAGACCACTGGTGGACCCATGCTCCACCTATGATGCATCGATTTGGCATACCGGGATATGGGGATCCCCAGAAGGGATGGTCGTTGTGGCTCGTGGAGGGCTTCCTCTCTCCTCGTCGTCTTCCTCCTCTAAATTCGCGGTTCGCCAGCTCTCTTCTTCAAGTCTTGTAAACTGAAGAGTTTCTATGGGTGATATGTCTTTCCCGTTGAAAAACTTAGCATTTCGTGCTTTCTAAATGTACCATATGAGCCATGGGTATATATCCCGTAGGGGTTTGGGGAGACCCCTTTCCTCTATCCTCCAAAATAGGAAATCCATATTTTGGAATAGGGACGTACTCGGGAAGTAACTCGGAAGGGACGGGAAGTCCGATAGAGCCCACACCTGAAGGGCCTGGGGGCATTCGAAAATCATATGGTTTATCGTTTCTTCTTGTGTACCACACCTTGGACAACTTTTGTCAGTCCCAAGGTGGTGGTAGGTGAGCCGTTGGCAGGTGGCCACACATCCATATAAGGTTTACCACATAAAATTTATAAGCTTCCCAGGGGTCTTGACCTTCCATACTTGCCGAAGGAGGCTTGTAATGCTAGTTTCTAGTATTTGATTGGTCTGATCGAGGCTGTTTGGGTCGTGGAGTACTTCATAGCCTGATTTAACCGTGTATAATCTTGATTTTGTGTAGCTCCACGCGTAGCCATCTAGCTTGAAGCTTCTGCGACGTCCTCGGGGTGGAATAGTTCCCGGAGTTTTGATTCATCCCATTATGTTGAATTGTGTCTCATGAGGTCTTTAACGAGCAGTTGGGGGTCTTGCGGGATATGACTACCTAAGCTTATTGGGGCCTGGGCCGGTCTATCAGGAATCCATGTTTCACTCTAGACTTTGGTATTATACCCAGAGCGCATGGTCTTCTGGAGGCCACACTTAAGTAAAGGTTTTGCCGCCATGATGCTATTCCAGCCAAAGGAGGGGGAGTAAGCTTTGCGGTCTACCAGTTGATTAGATTGATTATAATATCTCCCCCGGAGTACTCGAGCAAGGAGGGATGACGGGAAGTGGAGTAGCCGCCATAGTTGTTTTAAGAGTAGGGCTATGTTAAACTCATACAAATCTCTAAATTCCAATCCACCCGACTCTTGGGGAATACATATCTTGTCCCATGCGATCCAGTGTAGTCTCCTGCTATTTTGGCGGGAACTCCACCAAAAATCAGCGATAGCACTCCTCAGCTTGTCTGTGATACCCTGTGAAAGTAAAAAGCACGACATAACATACGTCGGAAGGGCTTGTGCCACAGATTTGATCAAGACCTCTTTCCCCCCTGGAAAGGAATTTTGCAGACCACGTGTTGAGCCTATTTTTAAGGCGATCTTGTATAAAAGCAAACACCTTCTTTTTTGAACCGCAAATCTGTTCCGGAGTCACAAGTACATTCCCATACCTCCCTTATTCGCTATGCCTATCTCCCTCTTGATTGCGCGTTTTGTGTGGTGTTCCACTCTACTCCCAAAGAAAACTGATGACTTTGCGGTGTTTAGCTGTTGACCGATGACTTCTCTATATATGTTGATAATCTTGAGAATCTCTGCACACTGCAGGATTTCTGCTTTACAAAAAAGAGGCTATCGTCAACGAATAAGAGATGCGATACACTTGGGCTTGCTCTCGTGATTTTTATTCTCGTTATCCGTTCTTCCCGTTCTGCTCCATTGAGTAGGGAAATGAGTGCCTTGGTGCATAAGATGAAAAGGAATGGGGACAAAGGGGTCTCCGTGTCGAATTCCACGCGATGGTTTTATCCGTCCCTTTGGTACCCCATTTATCAGAACTTGGTATGAAATCGATGAAATACAGAACATTATCCATTTTATCCATCTTTCTGAAAAACTAAGTTTCAGCATAACAGCTTACAGGAATCCCCATTCTACCCAGCCATATGTTTTACTTATTTCTGTTTTTATAGCCATAAAGCCGGATTTGCACATGGGGTTGGTGCGGAGTGTATGAAAATTTTCTTCCGTGAGTAAAATATTATCGGTTATAAGCCGCCTGGCCATAAAGGTCGATTGTGTCTCCGATATCATATTTGGGAGGATCTTTTTAAACCTGTTACACAGAATCTTGGAGATGATCTTGTAGCTTACGTTGCATAAGCTGATCTGTCAGAATTCTGTCATTGCTCGCGGTCTATCTTTTTTTGGAATAAGGCATATGATTGTTTGATTCAACTGCGGATCGAAGGTCCCGGTGTCAAAGAAATCCTTAACTAGCTTGATTATGTCTTGCGTACCACTTGCCAGAATTTTTGGTAGAATTTACTTGTCATTCCGTCTGGTCCTGGAGCCTTGTCTAGGTTTATATTAAACAAGGCTTCCTTGATCTCTTCTTCTGTTGGGTTTGCTGTGAGTCTATGGTTGGAGGTGTCTGATACCTTCTCGGTAAGATACCGGAGTAAATCATCCAATTCATGAGGTTGTGAGTTGTGAAGAATGTCTCAAAGTAACGTGTGGCAACTTTTGCCACCCCTTTTTCATTCTCGACCCACTGTCCGTTATGATCTTTTAAGGCGATGATACGGTTGCACGTTTTTCTCTGTTTTGGGGTTGCGTGGAAAAATTTTGTATTCCTATCCCCTTCGCGTCACCACGTGACTCGGCTTTTTTGGTGCCAGAATTTCTCTTCCTCTCGGAAAACGGATATGAGTTTTCGCCTAAGATTCTCAACATCCTCTAGTGTGGAATTGTCATCATTCTGTGCTCGGTCTAATTTTTCTTTTAGATCCTCAATGAGTATGGCTGAATTTATGATTATCGATTTCTTCCATCTGGAGATTTGCGAGCGACATGAGTTTAATCTCTGATGGAAGTCTCTATGGGAGACTCCATTCGAGGTGCCCCTTCCAATCGTCACCGCGTCTTTGAAGCCAGGCTTGCCAATCCACCGCATGTCAAATCTAAAGCTCTTCTTCCAGTGTTGTATGACATATTGGATTCGCGCTAAGACTGGCCGGTGGTCAGACCCCCACAATTTCAGATACTCCACCATAGTGTGGGAAAAGTGAGAATGCCATTCTTCATTGCTAATGGGCTCTATCAAGGCGACATTTGACTTTGCCCAAGCGGCATTGTCTCACCCAGGAGAGGGGGTTGCCCGTGTGTGGGAAATCAATCATTCCACAATTATCTAACATCGTTCGAAAGGGAATGAACGTTGATTTACACGGCGTTGTCTTCCTCGTTTTTCATGATTTCTGGTGATTTCATTGAAATCGCCTATCATGAACCAGGCATTCTGCCGAGTTAGACTCATTCTTGTAAGACGTTCCCATACACGTTCTCGGTATTCAACAACCGGATCCCCATAAATAAAAGTCATAGAAAATTTTTTGCCATCAAATTTAGTTTCAACATCAATCATCAATCATCAATCATCCGATCGTCCGAATAGGAAATAAAAACCATAGGATCATTCATATAAAAGAGGGCAAGCCCACCGCTTCTGCCTCTCGGCTCAACGATAAAAACATGATCATATCCGAAATCGACTTGTAAGTCTTGCAGAAATTGCCGACTGTTTTTTGTTTCTGATAAAAATAAAAAAACTAAGTTGAAAACAACGATGAAATTCTTCAAGGCGTTTTTTTGTCAGATCGGTGTCCACGCCCTGACAATTCCACGCGAGTACATTCATGTAGAGTCGTTGGGTGTTTCCTCTCTCGGCATATGAACGAAAGTACTACATAGCATTTTGCTAGAATTTTTGTATGACATAAGAAGAATACATGTAACTCTGTGATTGGTTTGACCACTTTATCTCAACACTTAGCACTATGCTAGTTTTCACAGATCGTGCGAACGAATTTGTAGTATAGAAATCACCAACAAAAATACACCCTAAAAAGGGAAAAATGATAAGAGCTCGCCGTTTCCTACGTCAGAGGAGTCACCGGTCGTAGATCACCGGCACGAATGGACAAATCCTTCACGGTGACAAATCCTTCGATGGATGAGCTATGGCTGTCAAGTCTGGGGTTTGTGGGAGAAAAAATTTGAGCACTTAAATCCTTTATTTGGGAGCAAGACCCAGAAGAGAGTACAAATTTGTTGTAGGAGTATGTTCGACAACTCAACCACATCTATCCCAAGACAAACAAGTAGTAGACAAGAGATTAGATTTGTGAGAATGTTGTCTTCGTGAGAAACTCCAGAGAATCACCGGCTAGAACTCCAAGCGGTCTCGAATTGAAGGAGAAAAACCAGAGAAGATAACGTTTAGCTCAGAGCTAGAGAAAAGTTTGTCTATCATAAAATTTTTATTTATTATGTGATAGTATTATTTTTTATGGAGTAATTTTGTTTTTTTCTCTGCATTTAGTAATAATCTTCTGTTTGTTAGTTTCTTAAGAATTGTAGGACTTTTTTTTTTTAGAAGCTTGATCCATTCGATTGTTTACTTACTGGTATATAGCAAATACTAGATGATTGCCCCGTACGTGTGCGGGTATAACATAATTTAAGAAATATGTTAATTTTCATATCTAAAATACATAATATTATCATTTATACAATCATATGCATAATTGTTAGTTTTAATTTATCTACATGTAGAAAATTAACATGCATAAATAAATTATGTTTAAGTATTGTAATGAAATTATAGACATTTTTGTTTGTAATTTTTTTATTTGTGTAATTAAAACGTAAACGATAAAAAACATTATGAAATTTTTTATAATTAATGAAGAATGATTTAATGAAGGATTTGTGAACTTCATTACTTTTTGAGTTTCACCTTTATATAAACTCATTTAATTATACATAATACTTATTTATGTGTTCTTGGAAATGAACTTCATTACTTTTTTGTTTTAATTCTTGTGAACTTAAAATTTTAATGATTCTGTAAATTTAGCACACTTCAGTGTTATTGGAAATATGATTCTTAACAATTTTACTCAGTAAACACAACTTTCACAATCTTAAGTATACTAGTGCAGTACCCGCGTCCTCCGCGGGACAGTAATATTGAAAAAGACAATTAATTTTTTTTTAAAAGAGCAAAAAATACCCAAAAACAAATTAGTAATCAAAAGGTAACATAATACAACAAAATACGATTCAGAGAAAGAAGATGCGCTTGCGTTGCGTGGTAGAATTGAGAGTAGACGGTCCAATGATGGTTGTTGAAGGCACTGAGATTGCGGTGAAGATTCAATCATTTCTTTCACGCCAAATTGAGTAAAAAGTTGCTTAGAGGATGAACTTGATAAAAGCAAGCAGTAGTATGTCTTTGTGTTTGAGACCTAACATTATTGATCCAAAAATTTGCATCATGTAAATCCATTGGAGGATTAGACCAGACCTTGAGGCAAACGATCTCTAAATTCTTGCGGAGAATGCATATTTAAAGAAAAGATGGTCGTGGGTCGTGGCTATCCACACTGGAAGCATCGGTGTCCCGTCCCAACCCGTTCCCATCCCGTGTCAACCTTTTCCCGCGTCCCATTTCCAACCCTTACCTGTCCAGCCCCAACCGTTACCGGCATCCCAGTCCTTATTCATCATGACCGAGTCCTACCCATGATGTCTTGTATACATATATGAACAATCAGACATAATATTATTTATTAAGTTAATATTGGATAGCATTAAACGAAACATAAATTATCCAGATGATCATAGCTATATAATTATATCATTTATGGTAACATTTTTTTATCGTTTGCCATTTATGAAAATTAAACAACTATTTAAATGAAGTTATTAGCAATGGGCAATGCTTATTTCTGGTTGACCAAACGTCGAGACACATATTTGTATACACAAAATTTAAAATATTTGTATTTCGATTATTTGTTAATTTTATAAATTAAATACATATCTATAAACATTAAATCTATAAGATCTAACCTTGTAGATCCGTTCTAATATCACTGAATAAATCCGACCTTAGAGAACAATAATATTTAATTGAAAATTCTAATATTTAATTTAAGAGAAATTTTGAGAAATACCACTTTTGAAGTCGGATATTCAAAAATGCCACATTTTCAAAATTTTTGCAAACATGCCACTTTTTCAAAATTATTTATTCACTATATTATTTATGTTTGGGTTAACTACGTTGTATTAAGATTTAGGGCCTGACTGGTTCAGACGTAGCGGGTGCAGTTGCGGGAGCGGGAGATTGCGGAAGCTGGCGGTAGCGGTTTCAAATGTTATTGAGCAGTTTATACGACTGATGCAGCGGTTCAAAACTGGTGCGTTTGCGAAATGTTTATGACTGGTTGACAGCGGATGAAATAGAGATTACACATTAAATTAATAATATAAACCCATTATATAGTTATAAAAAAAAGTCAAAAACCATACTATTAAAATAAAATATAAAAAATCATTGATTCAATATAACTAGTAATAGAATATCATGAATATATTCTTTATGTTCCTTTTTAAAATTTTAATTTTAGACGAAAGTTATGACAAGAAGAAAAAAGATGAAAATTGTGATTTTAGTGGAAATTTTTTTATTATATTGGAAAAAATAATGTAATTTTGAACATTATAACTTGTTAGATTTATTAATCAGTGATATAAAACAATTTATCAAAAATATTACGATTTGAATGTTTTATAAATATAAAATTATGATATGTCAAACGCTAAAAACCGCTACCGCCGGCAAACGCAGCGTTTGCGGGTGGTAGCGGATGAACCAATCAACCTCTTAGTTTTGAGGTTTTAGGGTTTGTTAGAGGTCAAAACATTTTTTAGGGTTTAAAATTTTGAGATTTAGGCTCTAAGAATTCATAATTAGTGGGATTTTTACAAATGGACAATCCATTATGATATTGAAAAGTGACACACCAAAAATGGTATTTTTGCAGTTATTACTTAATTTAATCCTATAAACCGATCTTAGAGCACAATGGTTTTTTTACCAAAAAAAAAGAAGAGAACAATGATTGTAGGGTAGTATCTGCCTCTAGCGGGGGACAACTATATAGTAATTGTTGATTAAATGAAACAATGAACTAAAACTCAAACGTAAAAAAGAAAAAATTATAAAAACCAAAAAATAAATTGGTGATTCTATAAAAATAATCACAATCGATCAAATATGAAATGTATTCATGACTTTATGGATTAATCATAAGAGCACCATGTAAACAAAAAGAAACAAATGAATTTAAAAATATTGATATAATTTATATTTAAAAAGCTGATTCATTGTTCTATATTTTTAGCAAATTCATAAGTATTAAACCCTACAATGTGAGTCTAAACCCTCACAAATTCATGAAAATATTCAAAAAACATAATTTTTGTTAAACTAAAGGATACTAAAACCTAATATGTTAGCGGTTAACCCTCACAAATGAGCGTAAAATATTGACAACAATACATAGATCCTAAAACCCAATCCTAGCATGATTGTGAATCCAAATACAAAAATATATTCTAAGTTTAGATATATTGTGTTAGTTATGGTCGGATTGATTCGGTTTATCGGTTATTTGATTTTTTTTGTTCAAAATATATTACTGAAATTAACCAAATAAAACTATGGTTTAGTTCAATTCACTTATGACAAAATACGGTTCGTATGTAATGTTGCCAAATAAAATTGAAGGGTTAATTCGATTCTTGGTTTCTTCATCTAGGTTATTTTTATTGCTAAAATTTGATTAGCTACCTAGTTTATACACTAAATTGACTTCTTAGTTCAACCTAAATATGTTGCAGTCAGGAACAATGATACGATTTGTCTATAAAATATAGTTTAAATAGACCCTATAGGTTTACAAATTGATTACGTGACCAAGAAGATTCAGAGTAACCAATATTGTTAGGTCAATTTATAGTTGGTTGAATACCAAAATGGGCTATATGTACGGAATATTATTCACGTACAAATAAATACAACACACATGGAGAGTTTATACAATATAGTTTACATATTTGAGTATTCGTTTTATAAACCTCTAGCTACGTTAAGGACAATGATACTAAAATCTATGAACTTATAGAATGCAAATCTGTTTATCTAGTAGACATGGGGACATTTGGTAACGAATAAATCAAAGAATAAATCGATAAAACTTAATAAAATAACAATGTTTGAGAATAGTAAAATATATTTTTTAAAAAATATTTATATTGAAAATATCTGTTTTGTTTTCTGTTTTCACAAAAAAAACTATGATAGCTCAAGAAAAATTGATATGTCTTTTAAAAAAATGGCATACATAAATGTACTAGAGCATCATGTATCAAAATGATATGTTTTAAAAGAATGATGAAAATTAGAGAAATCAAGAAATCAAGAAAGAATTAAAACGTAACAAAAGTAAAATTAGAAGAAGTTAGGTGACGAATAATCATAAAAAGGGAAGACAATTTGAGAGAAGGCGAAAACGACAAAGAAAACAAAAATAAAAGAATTTGGAATAAGAGGAAGAGAAAATCAGAGAAAAACGAAAAAAAACATTCAAAACATTTGTGTGGTTTCATATTTTGTTCTGTAAGGTTTTGTACTTGTGATAGTCCCTCTATTTTTTCGCCATATCTAACTTTTCTAATATTCTAAAAAAAGTTACAAGCTCCAAAATTTTACATATTATTATTTCAACCCAGCTACAAAAATTACAAAATGAAATACGCAAAATTTTAAGATAACATTCAAAACATTAAAAATATTATCCAAACACATATTATATTCATACATTGCATATAAGTTTAAACTTGCAATCATGTATTTAAAAAAAAAAAAAGATTGGTAAATTAGCATTATTCGGTCCGCAATAAAATGGGAACGAAATTCCGCTTATAAACCGATCACCACACTCTTGTACCGGGAGACTTCAAATTTAAGAATTTGCTTTTATGTAAACTAAATCATTATTCTTTTTAGATTAGAATGATTTTCGACTAGTTTTCTTGATTTACGTTGTTGTCGTTGTGAAATATCAGAGCAACTCTTTGATTTTGTCTAAAACAAACCACACAATAACATAAGAAAACACCAATACATCATACTTAGGTTAACATCCAGACAAATACATGATAGTTAGGTAATAAGGAAGGCAGATAACGATTATTGAGTAAGTTTAACATCCATCCACACAATAACATAAGAGAGAGAGCTTCTTCTTCTTCTTCTTCAGAGAGAGGGTAGGGTTTTCTACGCCTTAGTCCTGTCCTTCTTGGGAAGGAACCCATCTAAATCAAACCACGACGAATTAATGACAACTTCGTTACCAAGAACCAAGAATCAAGAGCAAATTTATGTTATGTACCTGCAATGCCGGGATCGAGAAAGCCCCCTTTAAAGGGCACTGGACATGTAAAGGGCTCTAGGTCCTGTCCTTCTTGGGAAGGATTCCATCTAAAACAAACAAACCACGACGAATTAATGACCAAGAAGCAAGAAGCAAGAATCAAGAGGATATGTATGTTATGTACCTGGAGGGCCATGAAATATAGGGCTCAGTCACGGGGCCGCGAATCATAACCTTGTCAACTATGATCTTACATCCTTGGACATGGCATTTGCATCCACCATTATTAAGCTCCATCGCCTTCTCTACAGCGTCTGGTCCCCTAATAAAAACGAGACATGTCCTGTAAAAAAATCAATCAACCAGAAACAAGTCTTTAGTAAATTAGCATTGAGATATAAGTTGGGAAAACTGCTTTGGAAGAAGAAGCCACAAACTTTTCGAGAACACTAAGTTGAACGATCTCTCCACATGAAGAGAAATGTTCAACCAGGGCCGTCCTGACAACGTCCTTAGGAAGACAAGTGTCATATCCCGTAACGATCAACCTATAATAATTTTGTATCAAATTAACATGACAAGAAGAAGACATCTTATAATACAATACAGATAGTAATCTCCAAGAATCTACTTACCTGTGTGTTTCGTATTTGCGTATGAGAGGACCCATAATGTTTTCATTGAAAATCCTATTTGATTGCAAAAGATAATGTTATCAACACATGACAAGAAGACAGATACAAAATCTCCACACAAGAAATAATATACTTACTTTGATTCACAACCCTTTGATTCCAGCCCCTAAGGTACGAAAGATCTAATCAGAAATTCTAATACTTTTCTTCTTGTTAAGAAAGCATCAGTAGAGAAGCAGAAACATATAGGTTTAAGAGTGAGTACAAGGGGAAGAAGATTACTTTCATGGCGGATTTGGATTTCTCCATAAGAACGAACGACGAGAGGCAATCATACCTTGAAGATATTTTCCAGTTTTAGGGATTTAGGTCAGAACAAGGTTTGTATATATTGGGCCTTGAATTTAGCAAAGAAAAGGGAAAAGCGATCATAGCGCACAAACACAATGTTTTAACTAAATGGATTTGTAATTTTTACTCAATGTTAAATTCTATTCAAACCAAAAAAACGTTTTTACAACTTATTTTTGAATAAAAATAAAATTTTCTTTTAAACGTAAAAGAGATAAGAAGTCACGATCATGCACTAAAGGGGCCTTGTTGCAAACCATTCCATGAGACAATCGTTATAGTCTTGGTCTCCCAACTGCTGGATTGAACACAATTGTTTTGTCGATGATTTTTAAGAGGCGAGCTGAGGAGAGCAGATGTTTTCACTATCTTGAACTATATAATTTCGTAAATACATCCAAAATCCTACAATCCCTTATCCCTTATACACTATTTAAGAAGTGATTTTCTCAATTTCGCTTATGTGTCGTCACGAGAATCGCTCTCATCTTTTTTATTGTGACATGGTTTGAAAAAATATGAAATGGCACATGTGAATCATAACAATATCTTTTACAAAACCCTCTTTAACTATATTTATATTTTTTTCCATAAATAAAGTTTTTTAAAAATAATCAATATATAATATTTTCGTTTTTCATGAAAAAAATGTTTAAAAGTTCATTTTTTACAATAAAGTTTAGAACACTTTTTTATATAAATATATTTTTACTAAAACTTATAATAAATACTCAACAATTTTTTTTAAGAGATTTTATTATGTTTTGTGACAAAAATTTCCAAATTTATAAAAACAAATATACTTATTCTTTTAAAAAAAAAATCAATTTCTAACACAAGACAATTCAAAAGCAAGAAAATAATTTAAGATGAATTATATATAAATTTTTATATCTTTATATTAAATACAATTATATTTCGTTTTTAAAATCACCGATTACATATTTTTTACATGCTAATATTTAAAACTTACATTCAACTTTTACATTTAATCAGTGAACATTGTCATATTATATGTAATATTTAATAAAGAACCCACTCTGAAAAGTTCAACTTGAAATAAAAAGCGAGACCATAGTAAATCATTCCCTGATTGAATTTGATCTATAAATCTTATATTTCTCTAATTATCCCCAGTGTTCTAAAAATTGTTCTAGGTGTTCGCCTAGACGGGTTTTAGGCGCTAGATCCCTATAGACCGTGACGATTATACCGCTTTTGCCGCCTAAAATATTATGGTATTATAACAATAAAATAATATAAATGTTCTTGTATATAAATCGTAAAAATTTATATATTTGGCTATAAAATGATGAATATAAATACAATATAATTTTTATTAGTTATGAATTATGGTTTTTTATATATTTTATTATATATCCCTAATATATTATGTACTTTTGTAAAACGTTTAGACCGTCTATTAAATCGTCTAGGCTCCGATTAGGCGTTTTAGGTACTAGGTATTGGGTCACCGTCCGCTTAACCGCCCACCCGCTCCGATAATTTATCCAATATAAATGAAAATTTATTTTTCTTTAACAAAATATGAAAAACTGTATAAGACACTAACCATAAGAAAAAAAAAAAGAAAACAACAAAAATTTGAGAAACAAAAGAACAAGAAGAGGTAAAATACATGGTTTATGTTGTATAAAAAATATTATTTTTCTTTGATTAAATATTTAAATATATTTTATACTCGATCTTAATATTTAGACGTCTATTCTAATATTTATAAACGTATAAAATGATATGTATTGTGCATAAATAGAATAAAATTAAATTTTTACTAAACATATTTCAATATGATCAATTTTGCATAAAAATATTAAAACTAATGCAAATGTTATTTATTTCAATTTATTTGAAGTGTCAAATTGAGTTTTATTATTTGTGTAAAAATGTGGAATATGCGATCAATCAAATAAATTTTAGATTTATATAAATTTGTCAAACAAAAAATATATGTTTTCTAATAATAAAATATAAAAATATTTATAAATGTAGTTATCATCAACAAATAAATAATATTGTTATATTATAATAATAAAAAGCTTTTTAATATAAAATTAAAAAAAAAATATAGATGATATAGTAAGTCTAAATATTACATTTAGTTAAACTTAATTCTGTAAAATATATATATTAATGGGTTTATGTTATAAAATTAATAAAAACATATATAGATTTCCACCATGGCATATAGTTTTAATTAAAATATTTTCATTAGTTAATTTAATGACATATTCCTTAAAACTCTCATTAAATAATACATATGATTTTTTCATCAATTGTCTATTCAATTAATATATAGAGGATTAGTGGCATTTTAAAGAAATTTTCAAAATGATGACATTTTTGAAAAGTGACATTTCTAAAAAAATTTCTATATTTTAGCTAAGTATCATGCAAATTAAAATTTGTAAGATAAAATATATTTATCTATACTGGAGATATATATTTGTTATTTTTAATTTTTCCTATATATTAAAAAATCATGAATTTTTTTTTGAATATTCTAATGCATATCCAAAAAAATATAATAGTCATTGAAAAAAAAGATATTCTCAAGTATACTGTACTTTATATTCTTTAAATAAAATCTTCTATATTAATTATCACATATTCTTTGCTTCCATATTTGTTTAATAGTTATATATTGTATATGTGATATAAATTTAGTTTAATTATTTACACAATAATGTCATTAAGAAGTTTTAATAGTTTTCATTAAAAATTTCTTAAAATCTTTTTTGGATGACACCTCGGATTTTCACCTAGTGTCTCGTCTATTAATATATAGAGGATTCCCAATATAGTAAGATTCTTCGTGTTCCCATTCTCCAAAATGTTATAGAAGTATTTAAAATAGTATTCATTGATATTGTATCTATCTTAAAGGCTATGATAGAATGATAGAATCTCTTTGTTATACAACACCTTATATGTAACACCTTTGTATGTAAGTCATTTGAATATATAGATAATGATAAATACTATATTGCTCATAAAACATGACCGAATTGTAAAATTTTAGACATACAAAGATCGTTTACCTGCAAATTTAACTTCAAGGATCTTGTTCATAAGCAATGGTTTTTGCTATAAGCGTACAAAAAATGTCAACTTTTCCAATTAACATCATCGAAATATTTTATGATATGATATCCATATCTATATGATCTTATCCCAAATCGATTTTCATAAACCTCTCAAATCGCTTAATAAACGCAAAAACCCCCTCTTTCAAGTTGGAGGAGGTGAAGGAATGACTGTATCAGTACGAGAACGATTAGCTTCTTGTGGTGACCAACTGTAAAGAAGCATTCCCAAAACAAGTATAATTGTTCCTCCCATGAACCCTTTTGGAAGTGATGATGCAACTTCAAGGTACGGTAATGGCAATGTGAACAGAAACACCGCAATTGGCACTGATACTGTCGATGCAAGACATGAAACCACCGCAGAGGAAATCTTGAGGAGTCTTAAAAGCGCAATGTTGTAGCCAATGTTCACTATCACAAACAATAAAGGTAACAATGGAGCCCCATCGCATCCTTTTGTCGTTGTACCAATGTTGAGGAAGCAAACCGCGCCATCTTTTAGGTAAGAACCGAGTTGGTTAAACGGTATGCCCCATAGTTTCGAAAGAAATGGAAGAAGCAACGCGATGCAGACGGCCTGAATTGGTAACAAAAAGCATCACAGAGCCAATATTATTTACCTTGTAGTGCAAGTCAGAGCTAAGAGAGAACAAGGGGCTAAGACTAAGAGTACCTACTTGATAAGCTGACCCATACGAATTAACTATAAACAGATCGAGTGATGCACCCTGGGATAGTAAGAGCACATGGTTTTTCAGTATATCAAACAAACAAAGAACGATACTCTCTTCACGCGTGTTGGGGATTGGGGTCTATGTAAGTACCTTCAATCGTTTTAGGCTATCTATAAAGATGACTTCCTACAAGGGAAAAAAAAAAGAATTTGAGATTAAAGAGAATAGTTGCACCAAAATGAAAAAAGCTTGTAAATGGGTGATTAATAGACCTTCAATACTGTATCTGCTCCTTGAAGCAGGAAGGAGAGGACCATTAGAAGAATCCAAAATATTCCAGCTTCCTTTAATGAATGTGCAGCACCAGATCCACTGCAGATACAAATAACAAATATGGTGATTCCTGTTGTGTCCTTGGTGAAAATACCAATAGAAGCACATAAAGCAAGAGGACCGAGCGGACTAACCTTGCCACACTGACAATTACACCAAGAGCTACAAGAGTGCATCCGAGTATTTGGTTTACACTATATCTCCTCCCAAGAAAAATGATGGAGAAGAAAATTTGCCAGACAAGAAATGTCTGCGAGGAAACAAATGGGCATGTTATTAAATCCTTGATTGCACCCATCATGTCTTTCATTTAGTTAGCAAGAAAATCAAGAAAACATGATTTTAAGGCAATAAAAAATTCAGCTTGTTACACATAAACCAAGAAGTTTCTACTTATGCCGCAGCTTCAAACCTGAGATATAACTGTAGTAGATGGCCCCGAAAGATTCGCTGAGAGCAGAGAAGAGGAAAAAAAAAACAATTAGATGAATAAAGTCGATTTCGTGCAATGAAGGCATTTTATGCTTCTCACAATACTCTCACTCCCTCGTAAAGCCATCTCATAAATGAAAAGTATAAAGATACTGAAAATTACATTTTGAAATAGGAACGCAAAAACCATGTAACTAAAGGATTGCGTAGACAACTGCATAAATTCAATTGTAATGTTACCTGCGGCTGCCATCCCAGCAGCTGTAGCTAAAGCCTCTAAAACACCAACAATTAAAAATGGCATTTTTGGCACCGAGAGCATTGCATCTGTAACAGTTCCAGCACGATATCGAGAATACAAGATTGAATAATATACAGCTACGTACCTACATGCAGGAAAAATAGCAAAACAAGAATGTTTTTGTGTGTGTGTGTAAATTAAAGTTTGATATATCAAACAAGATGTTTTCAAGACATCATCATTTAAGACAATACAGAAAATGAAAATGAATACGAAAGCAAATATTTCAGAGCTGAGTATTTGATCAAAGTTTGAGGTCCACCAAGTACAGAGCAACGATTATAGATTTATTCTGTAAAAAGTAAAAAACCAGTGTATTTATTTAGGCTCCAGCCAAATTTATTAAGCACATCAACAAAAACAACAAAAATTTGAGCACAAGCCATCAATTCGGTTTAGTTTACTTCGGTTAGAGAACAAAACAACAAAAATGGAAACAAACCATTAATTCGGTTTGGTTCTGCTCGGTTCGGTATGTCCACACACATACACACAAAGTTAGTAGGACCATTAGGAATTCTAATCAAGTCTAAGCCAGTGGGACCTATAAGAATATTGCTTAGAGGCTCTTAAGGGTCAGATAAAGATATGAACGGACTTTATTCAATTTGGTTCCACCAACTTTAAAAAATAAAATAAAAATTTGGTTCCACCAACTTATTACAACGTTGTGATTTTCCCTCTACAGCATAATCAACGATTTCTTTTCGCAACATATTCAACAGATTAATTTTGCATATATCAGTAAAAGGAATTAATTCCTATAGTTTTTTGTGCTAGAGTTTCTTTTACATAAAATATTTTGTAGTTATATATTGTAATTTGCAAACGGTAAATAAAATAAAACTGCTTTACGAAGACAGTTGAATCAGATGACAAAAAAAAATATAAATTGACCAATCAATGATTAATCCGAAATATATAAATGCGTAATTTATGTGTATATACATTGCATGTGGAGAAATGATATGCGTCTACAATAATGTCCCAAGTAGAAGTATCCAACATGAAATAGACTGCAAGCCAAGTCTGACCCGATTCCAAACAAAAAAAAAAAAAAAAAAAATGTTTCCTAATTTATTCGTATTTCCCTTCAAATTTCCAAATGTATAACATCACACCTCAAACATTTATAGTTTAACCATTTTTGGAAAATCTAATTAGTGAAAATATATCTGTTAACCAACAAATAAATCCAGACTTAAGAACTGTTCTTTTAGCATTTACTAACTTCTAAATGCATACCAGAAAAATCCCCAAAATATTTCTAAACTTTTTGATTAGATTCCAATTGCAAGATTAAGAGTTATATTTATAATCTAATAAAAATTAATTAACGCGAATTTTGACATTCGCATTCCGATTTCAGAGAGTGAGAAGGTGGTTTTTACCCGAAGGTGGAGAGTTGCGCGAGGAAGAAGGGATAGTGTTTGAGTGGAACCAGCGCGAGTTTATACATGACTCTGTTTCCGACGCCTAACGCCGCCGTAGCCACCGCCCAAATCACAATCTCCGTCGTATTAACATGCTCTGTATCGACGACGTGATCGCCTTCGATCTCGTTATCTCCGGCGATCGCGTAACGGCACACGCCTGGTTTTTTAATCTCCGATCCATCCCAGGATCTCGACGTTTGGATTAACCACCGATTTGAAGTTTGAGAGATTGACGACGAAGGTAGACGACGATTGATGTGGTTTCGACGGATTAAGGAGATCGATTGAGATTGGTTCGAGGAATGCGATTGGATTGAGCTGATCGAGGAGGTTAAACCGGTGGTTAACCGGTGGGAAATCGTTGCCATGGTGAATGGGAAGAAAACTGATTCTGATGGTTTTTTTGAGGGGAGAGAGAGAGGGAGACGGAAATGACTTGGATTTTTGGCTTTTTATTGGGAAATAAAAAAAAAAAAAAAAATTTTGAAACAAATTTGCATGATTAGACACACGCTGGTCGACTTGTTTTTGCACAAAATATCACAAAGTAGCAAAAGCGTTTTTTAAGGCTCACTTATATGGACTGACAAGTTTACCCTCTATGACAACAACATATTGTGAAATTAGCACCAAGAACAACAAAAAAAATTCAATAGCTATGATATTTTTATACAACAAAAAAGAATTACAATAGCTATGATATTTCCATAATTGCTAATTAATACTTTTAATTTTTTTATTAACTAAATTCACCCTTTTGTATATGATATATTATTGATTATGTTTAATAACTAAAATATAATTATAATTAATAATTTAACCAAAACTTGTTTATACTATGAAGCAATAATAACCACTAAATCAAGATTAGTTGGTTATTTGTTAAATTATAATTTTGTTTACGGTTATTGTAGCCAATTCTCATTTTTATAAAGTATTTGTACAGAGGGGTTTTGGAACTTAAATAATGAGATACAAAGATGATATTGGATTGAAATCTTTTGATTAATCCATCTCCATTTTTATTGTAGTTTTTAAGAATCTGATGAAATAGCGGATATACTTGATTGTGCAATTTGATCTTTTTTATATCATCATTGATTAGCTTACTCAATGTTTTGTTTTCGTCTTTAAAAACATGTTGCTAGCCAGTGATCGATATATGTTGCTTTGTTATTCACACCGCATGTAATTCTGTTTCTAACAAAACAACTTATCCATTTTCTAATTTGATTGGTTACAATAATACAATTTGTAATGCTTACTTTGTAACCAATCAAAGAGGTGTTACATTTCGTAATATTATTTTATGCCACTTTTATTTGTAATGCTATGTTTTGTATTACATTTTTGTATTGCTATTTTTTCATATTATTCCAAAATTTTGTATCACACCACTACTCTCTATATTATCAATTGGAGCCTTTTATGTCTTGATTTACCCATGCCGCTCGTGTGAATGCTCATTGACATAGTTCGCTGGAGGTTGGAGAGTTCGCATGAGGTTGGAGGCCACATGTTTGTGTGGTCTTTGGTTTGAGGGAATGATTGTTGGGATATCAATCCAAGTCCTACATCGAAAGTTTAGACAATAATTGTCTGATATATAAGAGATGTCTAAGTCTATTTAGTATGAGACATTTGGGATGGAAGCCAAAGACAAATCCGTGAGGACTTTGGCTCTAGACCCAAAGCGACAATATCATACTAATAGGATAGTTGGACATGAGCTTGGAAAGCCCAACATGTTGTCCATTCTCTAGATTTCTTTATAGTTTTCCATAATTCATGGCACCAATAACTGTTCTATTTTATAATCGTCATGTAATCTATAGGAGAAACTATCGTGTTAATATATTGAAAAAGTTTTTTTTTTTTGGTAGTCATGGGGATCTGAGTTTTTGCCACCGACTAATCTTTTAGAATGTGTATAGCCGTCGAGTAGTTCACTCACCAAAAAAAAATTATAAGCCTTAAACTTGATTATTTCAACTGGCCAAATAGAGATAAACATGTTTTTAGAGAATAATGAATTCATGATGGAAGAGTTTATCTCTTTATCCTAAACATTTTTACCACTAAATCATTATCACTTAGTTTAAAAGCTTTGGTTGTTGTGATACCAAGAATCACTTTGACTTTCTCTTTAAAAGAAATGTATAGATCAGGTTAATCATTATGTGTAATATGATATCCACGCCATATAGCTTGAGCGTATCCACACTTGAAGAAAAAAGTTCAATAGATTGATCATCACCACAATATATCCTACACCGAAGTTTAAAAAAGAAAAAAGAAAAAGCAAAGCATATTCTGGATTGTTAAAAGAAAACTTCACTTATTTCAAAACAAAAAATGTCTAGTACAAAATAAGATAACGAGAAACTAATAGAAAGAAATGTAAATTTTACACAACTCGACAGCCAAACATTTTTTTCCGTCAATTAGTTGTTTCATTAAAATAAATCGGCCCAAATAAATCTTAGTCACTGGTTATCGAATGTAATGGTGTTTCACTTATAAAAAAAAATCAATCAACTTCAAACGAGTTGATCGGGATAATGGAACATTTTGTGTTAGATATTCTATAACAAAGTATGTTATGTAAAAAAACTAGTATAAAAAAGAGATAGTAAAGTCGGTAATAGAGATTGGAAGGCTAATTAGGTGATAACAAAATATTGAGTGAATAAATATATGGTCCATAACAGAGGTTTTTGTCATAATGTCAAATAGTTACTTATCTTTCGATATGAGATAGAGAGAATGATGTAAAACATAACTAATATTAAAATCACATTTTTTTATGCATGTGATTTATGTTGCTTCCTCTTAAACGACGACAAAAATTTTAAATTTGAGAGAACCAGAAAGCAAGCATAAAGTACATAAAATATTTCCTTTTTGTTTGGACAAATCATAAGATATCTTTTCTCTTTTTTTTTGTCACAAAATCATAAGATATTTTAAGAACTCAGTTTTTTTAAGAAAAGTTTCAAACTTCTTATAATTCTAACAATAACAATACTTTATAACTAAAAGTGTGGTAGTGATGTTGTAACAAAAGATTTGGTTCACTTGTGTTCCTGGTTTAAAACCATTTTTGGTATGGAAGGTTATTCTTTAAATCAGAATATTCAAATATTGTTTCCGGATATCAAAGAGATTTTTTTTTTTAATCGTCTGAATTTATTATTATTCGATTACAAATTATGAGAATTGTTACATCAACGATTCTACAATGGAGAAGTCTTTCGCCTTGATCCACGCCAAACGATTCTATCTTGTCACACCCTGAAGATTTCATGTAAGATTGTCTCCATTAATCTGGATTAATGATAATAAATCTCATTTTCTGGGATTCGAACCCCATACCTCCTGGTGTAGAAACATTAATGAACTTTTGACCAAACCATTGAGCCAAGGAAACTTCCACAATATCAAAATAATTATGAACCAAATATTTAGAACTCCCACGGTTTATCAAAAACAAAAACAAAAAAAACTTTAGAGCGACTATCTTCTTTTATCTTTGATATCAAAACTTTTCTTTTGATACTAGTCCAACAATTTAGACTGTCACAATATAAAGTATATGAGAAATGATTTTTGTGTAGTCGTCAATGCATTGTTTTGTATAATAATGTTGAATTATTTAATTAGTATAATAAATATGAAAGAAGGGGTAAATGCGAAAGAATAAGAAGGGAGGGGTGGTTAGAATTATTTGGGATAGTTTGAATTTTTCAATAAGTTTTGGGGTTTATAAGGTTATGATCCCTTCTTTTATCTTTGATAACTTTGATATCAAAACTTTTCTTTTGTTACTAGTCCAAGAACAATTTAGACTGTCACAATATAAAGTTATGAGAAATGATTTTTGTGTAGTCGTCAATGCATTGTTTTGTCGTAAAAACCTTTCACAACCAACTTTGCTTTGTAGTGTCTATTTTCGTCGTGATCTTTGTTATTCGATAGACCCACTCGTTTTTTTTTTTTTTTTTTTTAACTTTATAGACCCACTTGTTATTCGAGAATGCATTTTTCTCTTTTTTTTTTGACAACATGTATTGTTGAGCATAAACATGTAAGCTAACAAGCATGTTACAATCTGAAATAATTTTGGTGTTTAAAATCAATAATTAAAGTCCCACTAGATCGAATAATGGGATACTCTAAATTATTATTTGACTTATAAATATCATGATCGAAACGGATAATCTTTATTATTGTTATATATAAACAGTAGAGTAATTTGGATTTGGTAGAGAAAGGCCGAATGATCTGAACCGAATTTAAAGTCTTTAACAGTAAAATGTGAGAAGACAAAAAAAAAAAAAACAAAAAGGAGTGAGAAATTGCGTTTGTCGTGTCGCTCTTTAATTGGACCGATGCATAGGATTACACTACACCGTGTTGTACCTGAAGCCTACCTACCTTCTCTGTCTTCCCCTTCACTCATCTTTCTCGTGTAGCTCCAGTAGGTCAGACTAATAGCTTCATCTCCGCTGGTAATTTAAGGGAAAAAGCTTGGGCAATGAAATGGAGAGTATAAACGACGCAACCGATTCGGGCTAATAATGTGTGTGTTAATTTGATTCGTCTCTGAGAGAAAGCAATTTTCAGTTCTCCGCTTATTTTGATACTTTTTTTGGATGCGTCGTTCCTGGTTTTGATTCAAGTGTACTTTTGCAATGGCGGCTTCTTTAGCTGCTATGCAGCGGCCACAAGTTGGTGCTTCGAATACGGTAATTAATTAATTAATTAATTACAGTCTCTACTTTGATTCCCTGTTCGGTACTTATCATTTGTTTGGGAATGTGGGTTATGATTAGTCAGTATATGAAGACGAATGTGACACGAACAGAATTGAAAGTTTAGATTTTGTTCAAATGACTGTATTGGGTCCGATAGAGTGGATTAGAACTGAATGTATGTATTCTTGGGGATTTTGGGGTTCGAATGCATCAGTTTAATCAAGTCACATTATGTAGTAATGTTGTTCAGTGTATCTGTAATTGCATATTGTGGTTTATCTTGCTCTAGTTTCTACTTATCAGGAGATAGATATCTTTGCTTAGTTGCCATTGGAATCCTCTAGTTACCTAGACTTTTTTTGTTCTCTCTGCATCTTTTGTTTAAGTTGGTGATATATTCCCAAATCTACCGCGGATAATATAGCAGATAACTAACATGATTAGGTGTAGTGCTGATTTTTGCCATTTTTGTGTGGCTGCGTCTATATTAACTAATTGCTGTTAGGATGTGAATGGTTTGCTATTTTATGAAAAATGGTTTTTCTGTCACTCGTTTGGTGGTTGAAACACTGGCCCAGATCTTAGCCTACTAGTTTTAGGTAACTGGAAACTAAACAATTGTTTTGTTTCACTGGTTTGGCGGTGATAGGAGAGTCTTTCAGAGATGTCTTGTTTTTTTTTTGTTTTTATCTGTCGCTTTGGGTGGTTTGACTGTATAAAAAAGTCCAAAGTAAAGCAATCTAATGATTATACTCTATTGTATTGCACAATGAATTTTTGACAGGTTTATAAGAGTGGTCCTCTCTTCATTTCATCAAAAGGTGACCTTCTTCATTTTCCTACTCTTTAGATATGATCTACAACTTTGCACGTCTACGCATTGTTTCAGTCTTGATTACTTGGTTGTTACCATCTTGTTATCTACTAAAATTTTTATGGCATCATCAGGACTTGGTTGGACATCATGGAAGAAGCGATGGTTTATCCTTACCCGAACTTCCTTGGTGTTCTTCAAAAATGATCCAGTAAGTATTTGTGATCCTTTGATGTGATCTTTCTCAAATTCATATAATACTTCTACTGGTTTGCTATTGGAACCTAGGGATATTTTAGTAAAAGAAAACATATTGCAAACTCAAAAGCTTTAAAATTGGTAGAATGAGTGGTAAATGGTATTCCAGCTGGACCCTGAAGTATGCTTGTATGACACCCTTATGCTATGTTATATTTTTAGGTAACGAGGCTGTATTATTACTGATTCTGGTACTGTAGTTTATTATTGAAACCAACCGCCATTACCTCTCAACTTGGAACATATTAAAATTATGTAAATCAAGTTTGTGATAGAAGTCCAAAACCATTTCCTTGTTTGAGAACCACTAATAGCGAGTCCGCAAGATTCAATCTTCATTTGTGATATGATTTAAGATTAATGATAAATCTTAATTTTGTACATATGCTTGCTATAATATATTTGTTTGTTCTCAATGCGATATCTTATGATTTTTCTATATTGTATTTCATTTCGTTCATTTCATAGTTTCTTTTATTAATAACCTTTACATTTTTTTTTTTGGTCACAAATAATAACCTTTACTTTTACCTTCTTATACATCTTATAAATATTTTGCTCTCTTTATCTTCCGTGTTCCTTCCATTGTCTGATAATTTTGAATGTTCTATTATTTCTAGATCTAGTATTAAATTATCACTTGATTTATTGCCCTTGTATACCAGTAAAGTCTAGCTTTCAGTGATTAGATATTTGTATCAGTCTGTTGCATCAACTTACATGATCAACTCTAATTTTCTTGAACTATTTTTACATTTAACTCATTGTATCAACTGTATGACAGAGTGCATTACCACAAAAGGGGGGTGAAGTAAATTTGACTCTTGGAGGCATTGACTTGAACAGTTCGGGGAGGTATAAATTTTCTGTGGTTGTTGTTTGTAAGAATATCTCTAACTTTCTAGCCTGTGTTAACATCATCGTTTGCAGTGTTGTGGTGAGAGAGGATAAGAAGTTGTTGACTGTATTATTCCCAGATGGGCGTGACGGACGAGCCTTCACCCTCAAGGTGATTTATATTTAAGAAGCTGACTTATTTGTTCGTCCCCCTCATTTTTTTATCGGTTATGCTTCTATGAAATGCTAATTATTTGGCTCGCGTAGGCTGAGACACTGGACGACCTGTATGAGTGGAAGAGCGCTCTTGAGCAAGCCCTTTCACAAGCTCCTAATGCAGCACTTGTAATTGGTCAAAATGGAATATTCCGAACAGAAGCCAACAACAATACAAGTGAAGGGTCATTTAATTCATGTTAGTCCTCATTTTTTATTATTATTATTAGCTCCCTACATATTTCCTATGTATGTCATAACATCTTGGCATGCAGGGAAGGATCAGCGCCCATTGAAGTCTTCGGTTGTTGGAAGACCAATTTTGCTTGCTCTAGAAGAAATTGATGGAAGTCCATCGTTTCTTGAGAAAGCACTTCAATTTCTTGAGACATACGGTGAGTATTGACCTCAATTCGTTTCCTCTCATTTTATTTTCTAAATCTCCTATCATTATTCTATGTTGTTTACCCTCTAGATAGTAGTTTTTTATATATCAGCTTCAGTGCCACATAAATTTTATTTATTCCCTTTTTAACACATCATTTAGGCTTATTATAGAAGTGGTTGTTTTAAATTGCCATATAAATGTTTTCGTTTTTCATGGTGTCTGCACAGGGACCAAAGTAGAGGGAATCTTAAGACAGTCTGCAGATGTCGAAGAGGTAGAACGCAGAGTTCAAGAATACGAACAAGGTATTGATCTTATACACATGGACCCTTTCTTTTGGGTATAAGCTCCGGAAATTATATATGTATATTATTTATGTAGGAATTTGGATATAAGCTCATTTTCTGTATTACTTTTCTGATTTCTTCCTCTGAAAAAGTCCTTTGTAATGAATTTCTTCCAAATGTACTTATCTAGGCAAGACAGAATTCAGTCCTGAAGAGGATCCACATGTTGTTGGAGACTGTGTTAAGGTACGATATCGTGTGTCAACTATGATTTTCACTTTTATTTATTGTGTTGAAAATTTGAAATATTTGTGTCATGCTATTGTATCTGCAGCATGTTTTGCGGCAGTTGCCTTCTTCTCCAGTTCCAGCGTCGTGCTGCACTGCTTTGCTGGAAGCTTATAGTAAGTCTTTGTATATGGGGAATCTGTGTGTGTACTTAAGTGTATGTGTGTATATAACTTGCTTTTTACCTTTTTCTGTAGAAATTGATCATAACGAAGCTCGGGTTAAATCACTGCGCTCTGCTATAATTGAAACATTTCCAGAACCAAACAAGCGACTACTACTACGGTATGCTTTCAGATGTAATCTTTGCATATAAACTGCGTAGGCATTCTATTTAGGCATTGAACTTAGGAGGATATTTACATCCTTAGCTGGATACGCCATGGGAATCATGTGGTGCTCTCACAGAAAGCTGCTTGGAAGTCCATTATTTAGGCAGCTTAATCAGCATGGGTTGTATTCTGCAGGATTCTAAAGATGATGCATACTATCACCTCTCATTCCTGTGAGAACAGGATGACTTCATCTGCTGTAGCTGCTTGTATGTCCCCGTTGCTCTTGCGTCCTCTACTAGCCGGAGAATGTGATCTAGAAGGTTTTGACACTCTAGGGGATAACTCTGCACAGCTTCTTGCTGCCGCTAATGCTGCCAATAATGCTCAAGCCATTGTCACAGCCCTTTTAGAAGACTATGGGAATATGATCATTGTAAGATGCCATTCAATCATTTAGTCAATATCTGGTCCCACATAATACTATATGCTCAACAATTTTTTTGCAGGATGAAGATCTTGAAAGATGCTCCATTTCTACTGATTCTCATATTGGCGACAGTGGACCTGAGAACTCAAGTGATGAAGAGGACATAGAGGTTAAACGTCCTAACTTGCATAGTGTGAATATAGGAGAAGGGGAAACAGATGATGATAATGGTGTTCTGCTGAGCAGAAAACCTAGTGAGAGCAGTGATTTTACTGGCAGTGATCTGTATGACTACAAGGTTTGTTCTTGTCATTTTAACTCTTTGGTCAGATTACCAGAATTCTGAAATATGGGAGCAGTGTTTGAGGTCGATTCCGTTTATATGTATTCCTTCAGCCATAGGCTACTGTTTTGTTACCTTTCTGTACCTCTTATGTTGTCTTTGTTGGATGGCTATCGCGTTTTAGTTATGTTCTTCCGTAGCAAAACTGGTAGTATGTTAAGCTGCAAGAAAATCCATCCTAAATTATTATTTCCTTGAATGTGCTTTCTCTCAGGGATTTGGTGTTGAAGATTCAGATGTTGAGTCTCCTAGAGACATCCATTGTTCAGTCGAGAGTACAGACGTGCCCACTAGAGTGAAAAGACAAATTGAAGAGCCCATTAAAGATATAGAAATCTCCAGCGTATCACCTACTGGAAATTGTTATCAATCAGGGAGAGAGGCTATGCCATCTGTTAATCCCACTACTCCTCTCTCAGCCCCTAGATACGCAACTTCAGCTGAGAAACCTGCGAATAAAATTACTGGCTTATCAACAGCCAATGCAAAGCGTTCTTCATCCTGGGGAAGAAGCAACGTAAGTTTTCCATTACTGCCTTGAAAAGTGATAATTCTGTTGTCTTAGTCTCTGCAAGTAACTCGCAACGGATGCATTTTATGAAGTATGTATGAGATGTTTAATGTATTCTGTCATCTGTCCTTAGAACTCTTTCTATCATCACTAGACTTAGTTATTTCACTTGATAAAGTTGGATCTCCTTGATCTCTTTTGTTGTCAGGTCATGATATAAAATTCCTTTTAACTTTCATTATGTCATGTTTATTGTCTATAGGCAAGATGCGCGGTTGCGACTTGCATAAGCGTAAAAGTAAAGTAATTGTCAACATCTTAGTAAGATTAGATGTAGTTAGAAGTCGCGCTTTGGAATAAATATCATAATGAAAGTTAGTTGCTTTGATTGTATAGTGGGGAAATAATGGTAGGAAAAATGAGTTTAACTTGATAGCTCACTCAATTCCTTTCTTTGTTTACTGTGTGCAGGGCAAAAAAACACCTGCTAAAGGATCATTTGATGGTTCAGGAAATGACGAGTAAGATACTCATTCCTGAATGCATATATTGTGTTCTATAACACTCCTATTTGCCATCTAGTGTTTTTATTCATACAGTGCAGTTTAATATATTGGCATCTGTATTCAACCACTTATGCAGCAGTATAATCGAGGACATATTCGCTGCATATGAGTTGTCTTTGTTCATATGAGGTTGACTTGAGCTTATTCACTGCTTGTAGGCTTCTTATACAGAGGCTTGAGCTCATGAAAGATGAGCTGCGTCAACGAATTGCCAAGGAGGTACTTGTTCTGGCAGTAGAAGTATTATATGATTACATAATTATGCTGTATTGATTGAGTCGACCACTGCAGGCTAAGGGAAATGCAGTATTACAAGCTAGCTTGGAGAGAAGAAAGCAGGCTTTGCACGAACGTCGGTTGGCACTTGAACAAGATGTATGAACCTTCTCTCGAGAAGTGTCGTGTTTCTATTCTCCAATTTTTCTGTAGAATAAACTTCCATTTTGCTAACCAAGCTTGCCGTTGAATTGTCAGGTGGGCAGATTACAGGAGCAGCTGCAAGCTGAGAGAGACCTACGATCCGCTCTTGAAGTTGGTCTAAGCATGTCTTGTGGACAATTTAGCTCACAATCTGCGGATTCTAAAGTCAGTATACACTTTAGCTTGAGAAAGCAGTTTAATATTTTTTTACGGTTATTTATCTGGCTCTGCTTAGTTCTAACATCACAATAAATGCAAAGACAAGGGCTGAGCTTGAGGAGATTGCTCTTGCTGAAGCTGATGTCGCAAGGTTGAAGCAGAAAGTTGCGGAATTACATCATCAGCTTAATCAGCAACGCCAGCATCACTTAAGTTCACTCCCAGATGCTCAAAGCCATCACCAATTTCTCCAGAATCACAATACTCAACTGTGAGTTTACACTCTGTACCTGGTTTTAGCTTTAACTCAAGTACATTCAATAGTCCATACCAAATAATATTACTCGAAAGTAAACTTGCTAAGAGAAAATATACTCTACTTTTACAATGTCGCAGGAAGTCTTTTCAGCAGGACTTTGATTCTATTCTTGCTTTCGTGAATCTCGAAAGAAACCAAAGAACGGTACAAATCTTATTACATGACCGAGGAATCTCATCAACCATCGACCCCATTTCCTAACTATCTTTTAGTAACATTCAGTTCTATTGAATCATATAGGATGAAACTAGCATAAGAGCAGACTGGAGAAACGGTAGAGGAAACAACAGACAAGTACCAGGCTCACCGGGACTGAATGAAGCGTCTTTAGGCATTCCCATGGAAGAGTTTTCGCCTGTTAGTGTATCTCTTTTGTTGTTGTCTTGTTAAAAAACAATCTCACAATCATCAGAACGCTAATGGTGTAGTTGCAAAAATTATACGGTCTTTGTAGGTAACGGAGTACGCAAGACACCATCATCATCATCCTCATCCACCTCCTGCAGCATCTGCAGCACTGATGGAGCTAACCACTCGTCTAGATTTCTTCAAGGAACGACGTTCACAACTTATGCAACAGATTCAGAATCTTGACCTCAACTATGGTTCCTCTTCTTCTTCTGTGCACCGGTCGTCTTCTCCACCATGGAATTAAAGCTCTTTGAGCAATCTTTTGTCCACGAAATGTAAAAAAAAGTCTCTCATCTTGTGCAGAGTCGACTCATGTTTGTAAAACCGGTTTAATGTCAAACCAACTATATTTATTTACCAACTGAGATTGATGAGAAATGGTTTGCTCTTGTATTTGATCTGTTTTTCTCTAAAATATAAAAGCTGTATTAACAACCAAATTAATCGTAACTTAGTTGGATTGATTTACGCCAAATCTACTCTATAATATCAAAAAAAATTAATTTGTTATATATTCTTTAGTATAAAAAAAGATTCTCTAGTTAGTGGTATAATGAATATTTAATTACGACAAGAAAAAAATGAATATTTAATTATTCGAAGGAAAAGAAGTATTCTTCGATGATAAGAAAACGCGCTTTACGAATCGCGTTCTCTCTATATATATAGAGAGAGAGAGTTACTTTTTAGAGTCTAAAGCGTACGAATCAAAATATCCTTTTTGTTTGGAGATAATTGAAGAAAGGAAAGAGACGATAATGGCGGATCAAGGAACAGTCGTTGGAGGAATTCGCGATATTGATGCAAATGCAAATGATCTTCAAGTCGAAAGCCTCGCTCGTTTCGCTGTCGATGAACACAACAAGAAGGAGGTTCGTTTTCTACCATCTTTCGCTACGTTCCTTTTCCATGAATCTGTTTAATCGATCTAAGTAGCAAATCGTCCGATCTTATGGTAAATCGATCATTCATCGATGAATCCTCGAATGTAAAGTAGAAATCGCTTCACTGGGTGTAGTATTTGTCGTCGATTCCAGAGAATTTAGGGATTTGGTATTGATCAATTTTTTTTTGTTTGGATCTGTAAGCCATGAATTATGTTCCTCGCGATAGATTGATTTTAAGATTTTGAGAGATTGTTGGTTGGGTGCAAAGGTTTTGAAGAAAAACCATTTTGTAGAATGTTGATAAGAAACTGCTTCTGAATCGATTTCCTTGTTGTGGTCATATAGATCTCTTCTCTTGTGTTGATTAAATAATGTGAATGGTTTCAGTTTAGGCTATAAGAGAGGTTTTTTTTTTGGTTTCTTCATATAATTCAGACCATCTCTCTCTTATGTATACAGAACGTGACTCTGGAGTACAGGAGGCTCCTTGGTGCGAAAACACAGGTTGTGGCTGGAACAATGCACCATCTCACTGTGGAGGTGGCTGATGGTGAGACCAAGAAGGTCTACGAGGCCAAGGTTTTGGAGAAAGTATGGGAGAATCTCAAGCAGTTGGAGGGTTTCAACCACCTTCACGATGTTTAATCCGATAACTGAGCTGTTCTGCGCGGTAAAACACATCACATTCTATATGTTGCTTACTTTTTTCTTATACAATACTTGGCCTCAAGTGATGATCTTAGAGACATATACTTAATGTTTATTTATTGTAATTGGTTCGAAAGATGTCTTATTTTTCTGCTTTGCTTTGCAGGCTTGAGTGAGACTCGTAAGACTACGGGATAAGAGTCACGGTGTTAACCAAGGTAACTCCTTAAATAAAGTGAATGTGAATCCAGTCCATGTGTTTGATTTGATGGGTGTGTAAGGAACTGGTATTGTGTGTGTCTTTCGTTTGTGTATTGCTATTTGCAAACTCGCACTTTAAATCTATCTCCCTTGAGTTGACAAAACTTAATGATCAAAATCAATGTACATGCTGTCCCACATTTTTAAATCATATTTAAAACATCATATGATATGATCATCTTTAAAACTTGGTAAATCCGGGAATCACTTCTAGTATCGAAAATTTGATTGAAGGTGTGAGCTTTGGTAGAGTCAGATCCATGACAGTCTTAAACAAGATCGAGGGCGAGAGTAGACCATCGATTACTTTACTGAGAGATGTGATCAACCTTCTTCACTGCCTCCTCTATCTTTAGGCTGAATGAAATAAAACAACCCACTCTGTCCACAGTACCAGAAGCAGAAATTTTGAATGCTTATCACTCCATATGATTTCTTCATCATAATCATAAGTATGGATCCGAACAACACAAACTCTTGAACCATTTACCGGTCTGTGACTTTGAAGCTTTACAGTTAAATCATTCTGGTCGTCTCCATCATCTCTTCATTGTTGGAAACTAAGTTGTAAGTACCGTTGAAAGATCACCCACAGGAAACCAAAGACACTAAACTAGTTCCGCTCGTCTCAAAACAATCATGGGCCAAGCACATCAGTTTGTTTCATAAACCCACACGACATACGTCTTCCGAAGGTTTTAGTGGTCTTGTTCTTAGTTCTTTGCAGCTTTTACGACCAAACAAAAAGTAAAAATATGCCTGGCAAAGCATGGTCTCTTTTCGCTGTGTTTTTATCTACAGTAAGTAACATATCTGCGAAATGCTTTGCTAAACAATGCGATTTTGTTTTCATGAACTGTTTGATTGAATACATCTGGAATCTGTTCCACATTCTTAGTTAGCTGTCGTCGTAATTGTTTGCCAGGCTCAACAGTACTCCGGTGCTGAGAGAAAGCGCCACAACACCAAGTGACGCCTCGGTCGATACATGGAAGCCTGCAAGTATGAATAAATGTTCGTGATAGCTTAGTATTTGCGGTAGTTGTATGTTTTCGTTCAAGCAGAAATTGCGGATGAAGGGATACTATAGATACCAAAGAAATCGAGGATCATCTTGACTCCGATGAAGCCAAGAACAACTGCAATTGATGGCTGGTAAAGGCAAAGACAAGATTAGATACAAATCATACTTTTCCAAAAGCTACCTACTAAGCATTACTTACTGTTAATGACCCTAGTTAAGGAACTGTCGTATTATGTATTTGATGCTTTAGTTTGTTCGAGCATCGAACAGAGATACGCCCAATATAAAATAAAAGAAGTGATTAAGATAACCTGTAAGTATTCCAGCTCGCCCATTCCTTCAGAAATCAGTGTATAGAGAGACCTTAGTCCTGCAAGAAACAAAAAATGAAACTCTTACGATAAATCTTCCACTGAAATTCAATTCAAAGTTCCAAGAGTATATTAAAAAGACAGGATAGAGACTGACAAGATTAAGAAGAGGCAACAAATACCTAAGATTGCAAAGAGATTAGATGTCAAGACAATAAAAGGGTCCCTCGTGACGCCGAAAACAGCTGGTATCGAGTCAACCTAAGAGAATGGGCAAACAAATTTCAGTGCTTTGCTTCATTATTCTAAGAACCAAAACAGATTCACAAAGTGGTGATGGAGGATACAGCAAATGCTATGTCACTGAGCTCGATCACTGCTACTGTGAGTAGCAATGGTGTGGCCTGCCCAAAATGTTTTGAGATTAATTAGAACCCAATCAACAGACACTAAGATGAATATTTCGACCATGGAATTTACATGCAAGAAGACATAAAGTGACTGGTACATAAACCTTAAAATATCAATGAAATTTTTGTCATATACTTACTTTCCAAATGCCTTCATGCGTTGTGAAAAATCGATTTCCATCATAAGTTGCTGCCGACAGTTGATATCAAAAGAATGGAGGGAAAACATCAGCAATGAAATCAAGCTAAACAATATTAGCACTGAATTTGAAGCACAAGTACAGTGTATATTACATGTGACAGGAATAAATCTCTGGCATGTCTTAACAATGAAGTTGTCGGATAGATCTGTATCGTCTTCTTCACTTGCAAATAACTGTAGTACGACATTGGGCACATAAAATCTAAATGACAGAGCACACTTTACGTTCCATACTAAGAGTTGGATTTAATTATAGGAATAATAGATGACGTAATATGCACCTTGAATGACGAATATAAAAGAACTGCAGCAAGCAGTAGGTTGACTGCTTCAAATTTCTGAAAGACGGTAACTCAAATGAGGGCCGAAAAACGATAGAAACAACCACGTAAATTCATGAACATTCTTATTCAAACATTAAAATCACCTGGAGAGTGGCTGTTCCTAGTAATATCAGCGTGAAGCGGAAGACAATTGCACCAGCTATACCGTAGGTAAGTACCCGATTCTATAGAAAGGCCATAGAATCAGAATACTCTATAGTCAAGAGCTAAATCTATGTGCAGAAAATTCGGTACCTGATACATAAGCGGCACTTTGAAATACTTGAAAACAAGAACAAAAACAAACAAGTTGTCCACTGACAAGCTTTGCTCCAACAAATAGCTGCAAGAGTTGAAATACTGTTAAGCGTTAACACAGGAAATATCCTTCAGAGCTAACCAAACTTCTATAAATCATAACTAAAAGCGTTACGGACCCTGCGAAAAACTCAGATGCCTTGCCAACACCTTCCTTCAAACCTATTCCAATTCCAAATGCCACCGCAGTGCCTACCTATCGAGATTAAAAAAAAAAAAAAAAAAGACATTACGCTTCATTATACAGCCAAAAAAGGTATTAGCAGATGCAAGAAAATACTAACACACAAGGCAACAGTCTTGAATGATGTTTTGTTTGTCTCTTCTTTCAAGCCTCCACTATCTAATGCACTCGAATCATTTTTGTGTGGTAGAAGATCTCTGCTTTCCTTCTCTGTACTAACATGCCACAAACAAAAATCATTGTCACACGAAAAAAAGCTTCTCTTTTCTCTTAATAGAGTTATAAACTGTTACAATTGTATCTTAGCAATCAAAATTAAAGATCATAATGTGATGTAAGAAACAGACCATAGCAATCGAACCCAAGAATAATCCATTGAAACAAATAAGAAAATGTTAGAAAAAATTGAATTTTTATTTGGAGAAGAAGCATTTACCTGAAGAAGAAGAAAGATAATCTTCCTGATCAGTTTCTCTGGAGCAAGCAATAGGATTAAGATGAGAGAGACGACGATTCGCAGCTGAAAAAAAGGTAACCCAGGAGCACATTAGCATAACCCAGATTGATGAATCCGTCCATTTCACACAATATGTGTTAAAGAGAAGAGAAAGACCTGAAACGAGAGAAGGATTTAGAAAGAGAGACAAACGAGAATCAGTCCATCCACGAGCTCGAAATTCCGGCGGAATCACCGGAATGGTAACAAAGATTCGATCCGATTTCGCCGGAGCGAGAATTCCGTGGTGGATAACTGAAGCTAAGCTCATAGTAGCGTTGCGTCAAATCCAAAACCAAGCCCTTGCGAGTGACCAGTATCAATCGGTGAAGAACAAACGAAACGTTGTCGTTTTTTTGAAAGACCCGACCCGCCCGGGAATATACAAACGAATAATCTAGCATTTGACGGTACTACCCCTCATTTGGGTAAAGTGATTAAATTCCTTTGGGTTAATTTAGTTTATAGTTTTGTTTTTTCTTGATTTTTTTAGTTCCAAGTAATGTATATCAGAATAAAACCTAATTCAGTATGAAATGGATTTGTTTCAGTTTTGGTTTGAATTCGGATCTAGTCAAATATATATTACCTTTTAAAATAGATTATAGTTTTTGACAGGTTTTTTTCTTCTTTTGTTTGACTTTTTACCATCGGTGATTAGTATAATCTTATATGATCATAGTTTTCTTTTGAAATATGTATATTATCATTTTCAACTTTTTACATTGTAGATGAATTTAAATTTGAATAGTAAGATAACAGCGACAGTAACACAAACTATTTAGTCACTTTAACGTTGGTAATGATTCATTAAATAGAAATATAGAACACATTATAATTCATTTATTTTTTGCTAAAATAACACATTACAATTCCTCCAAAAGTCTTTGAAACCTTATATGATGTTCATCTATATAGACTTTTTGAATTTTGAAAGAGTTTTCGTGACTTGATTCTAAAAAGTCTAGATCCACCAACTTCAACAAAACATTTTTTTCCAATAAAATACATTTATTTTAATATTTTTTATGTTGTTTAAATCTATCTATTGCAATATTAATTAGTTTTTTTTTTTTTCATAACTGAAGACAACTGTATATGAGCGTGAAAGAAAAACAAAACAATAAAAACTGAAAATACAAAAAAAGAAAATAAGTGGCTCAGAACTATTAAAAAAAACAAAAAAAAAATTAATAGAAAAGACTTTGGTTTGGTTTTCGCCACCCTTTAATTTTCGTTAAAAAAAAAAAAAAAACATTTTTTTCCCCTAAAAACCAAACCCTAATTTCTATTGGCATTTTCGATTTGGGGATTCGAAACGCCGAGTTTGGTTATAATAAAAAAATTCATATCTCATCTCATCGCACTCCTCTCGTTTCTCATCCTCATCGCTCGCTCTTGCCTCACCTTCTTCTTCGTCTTCTTCTTCCTCTAGATCTTGCTTCTTCCTCAACGTCACAGATCAATCAGGTTCTCTTCTCTCTCTACGTTCACCATCACTGTATCTAATACTTCGATCTAGATTCTTCATCAAAATCGCATTTCTCTCCATCTCGCCTTTTAGGTTTTTTTTTTTTCTTGATTCGCTCGAATTTCGTCTCTCCGTTGTTACAAAAACGACTTTTTTTTTCTCCTTCTTGTTTATTGATTCGATTCGATTTCGTCTCTTCGTGAATTTGCGTGTTGACCTTAAGAAAGTTATCTCCGTAGATAGATGTTGTTCATTTCGTTTCCAGATTACTGTATCGTATTTGATTTCTGTTTCGTTCTTTCAATGGATCCATACGTTTGTGACATTGAAGAATCTCAAAGCTTTGTATTTCCATTGATCTTTGATGTCCAAGAAGGTTGTTATATGTAAAAAAATTGTTAGGTTTAAAGTCTATGTTTTGACTTATCTTTGTTTGATGAGAAGTGTAGGATAACTTTGGCTTTTGAGAAGATGTCTTCCGTATCCAAGACTAAATCGAGAGACAAGAAGGTTATGAATGATTCACAGAAGATACCGAGTAAAGTCTCGGGATCCATGGGTGCTTACAATCCTCTTTTAGGGACATTTCAATCCGTTGAGTCGCTTACAGCAACTGGTTCAACATCTCTTGTCAATAATGGCCGTTTCAGAAACATTGATGAGTCGGATTCGACAGGAGCCGACTGTGATTCGGTCTCTAATAATGGTAGTTGGTCAGGTGATTCAGAAGATCACAAAGAGAAAGCAGCACCTACTACTGCTGCTTCAAAACAGGAGATTATTCCTGGAGCTGACAATGAAAAGCGTGAAAAGATGCGACTGAAGAATGAAAGAAAGCACCAACGTCAGAAGGAAAAGCGAGCTCAAGAGTTGCATGAGCGTTGCTGTCAGTATCTCATGTCGAGGAAACTCGAAGTCCTTGCTCAGCAGCTTATAGCAATGGGGATTGCGCATGAGCGGGCAACTTATGCTCTTATGCTAAATGAAGGGAAAATAGAGGAATCTATTAATTGGCTGTTTGATGATGGTGGTGCAAAAGTAGCAGATAAGAAACTAGTTCCTACCTCTGCAAACTTAAAACTTGACATATCGCAAGAGTTGGGTAGAATCTTGGAGTTGGAAACTAAATACAAGTGCACCAAGCAGGATATAGAAAGAACTGTGGTTACAGCAGAAGGGGACATTGAGAAAGCAGAAGAATCATTAAGAAGTCAGAAGCAAGACCAATCTACTGCTTCTAGAAAAACAGAGGATATTAGCGATAATACTTCTGTTAACAATAATAACAAAGTCCCTTCCGTGCACACAAGTCAAAATACAGTAGCCCAGTTGCAGCCCAACTCAGGTATGTATCCTGCAGGCGGAGAAGAAGCTCTTGACAGAAAGAATCTCGGTTACCCTAGAGGATCCAGCTACCCTAGTGGAGAATCAGGAAACCAAAATGTGAATTCGTTGGATAGAATTCACATGAAGTTGCAGTGGATAAAAATGCAACATAATGCTGTCCTGGAAGAGCAGAAACGCATGCCGTATCAACAGACTCCTCTGCCTCGGCCATCAGAAGAATCACATTATGTGGCGGCTCTAGGTGATCAATTCAAGAGACTACAGCAGCAAGAAACGAGGGAACCAGTTATGGTGATGCAGCAGCAACAACGCTCTCAATCCGCTAACACAAACGCGTTACCTGCCCCTACCATGAATCCATCCTTCACCGGAGCAGGAGCATCAGCATCAGCATCAGCATCAGCTTCAGTAGGCAACGGTTGGTACCATTCAAGTAGATCTGAGGCGGCTCAATCTAACGGATACTTGCCCACAAGAACTCTGCCTCCTAATGATCTGAACTCAAACCTGATGTACCAGCAACTTCAGTATCAACAACAATACCAAGGCCAATTGAACAACAACGGTCACAGAATGGCAGGTGCTTCTGCACCGCTTGCTGTGGCTCCAGCTGCTTCTCTTGGGCTCTTCTCAGGGTATGGATCAGTGTCCGCATCAGGATCATCTTCTGGGCTGGACTGGAACACAGATGGGTCAGTGGGGCATTTGGACTACAACAATATCGACTGGAGTCTAGACAAAGGCCTAGCTTGTCCGAGACCGAACCAACAGTACGTGCCCGCATCCACATATGAAGCACACATGAATGGAAGGACAAGAATAATGGGGAATGGGAATGGGATGGGCATGGCAATGGGAGTGCAGGAAGCTAGTTTAGTCGGAAATGGAAGAGACTGGACCTCTCCATTCGAAGGTAAAGATCTGTTTAGTTTATCTAGACAGTTTGTGCCTCCTTCTCTTTGAAGGTGAAAAAAATGCTTCTAGAATAAAGAAAGAAATGCGAGGGGAGAGAGTGAGAGATAATGGATGGTATGAGTATGTGGTTACTGGTTTTATCAAGTGTTTCTTGCTGGTTTGCTCAAAAATGGCTCTCCCAAATTTCTTTATGTCTATCCCAACATAGAGCTATCAGAAAGCTTTTTAAAAATCACATCATCGTAATTTGATGCGTAGGCTTTGATGTTTCTTCACACGTTACCAAGCCAAACATATAAATACTGTATATTTAACGGAGTAATTCGGCATAGTTTACAAGAGTTTAAAGACCAAGTGAAGTTGATGTGTTTCAACGCCAAAGATGGTCCTAAAACTTATAAGAAAAGACTTTAGCGTCGTATCAAACCATAACAGAAACACATTAAAGTACATGAACAAGACCATGACACCAAAATGGGGAAAGTCGATATCTTTATGCGGAAGGTGTTTGGAGTCTCTAAATCTTGTTAAACGCGACGATGTCGACACTTTGGATGTACTCGTTGTTAGGCTCCGAGGTGAGATAGTCTTCAATGAGGTTGTCCACGGACACAAGGTCATCAACAATTGTCATCATGATTGTGAGTTTCTTTATCCCGTAACCAACCGGTACCAGTTTCGCTGCAATGTTATTCACACATCAGAAAAAAAAAACTTAGGCTTTTTTGTCCAAAATGTAGATTTAAAGATTGTTCGACTTACAAGCTCCCCAAGTAAGACCCGGCATCTGAACACTACGAACAGCCTCTTCTAACTTCTTCATATCGGTTTCATCGTCCCATGGCTTTACTTCCAGTAGCACAGAAGACTTTCCACCTAACAAAGAAAAGTAGGATCTCAAGATACTATAGTTCATTCAATCGTAGCTCAAATCGCAAGCCTTCCACATGTAACGCGACAAATTCTACCTAAATTTCAATCCAGAGTGCAAAATCTGAAGATAAGAACAGAGCATACATTCTTTCTAGCAGAAGAATACTAACAATTTATTAGTATATTCACAGTGATCCAGTATTCCAATGCAAAGTAGAGAAAGACTTACTCTCTTTAGCCTTTTTGGTGTCCTTCTTAGCAGCTTCCCTCTCCTCTGCTGCTTTTTTATCATCCTCAGTCTCATCGGCGAAAAGATCAAGATCATCATCATCATCGACAACATCGCCATCAGCAGCAGGTTCCTGCAAAAGCATCTAAGATCATCAGCAGAATAAAAGGTTGAACAACATAAAAACATTTCCATAGCAAAATCTCAATCATTTCAACAACACCACAATGCATATACAATTTCAAAGATTTGACTGAGTAAGAAACGTAATTGAAGTCAACAAGAGCTTTCATACCTCAGTCTTGGGAGCTTCAGTTGGAGTGACACTGCTACCGACTCTCACTCCGACGGCTTTCCCGGGAAAACTGAAACAATATACAAAAAATAAGCAAATCGTAACATACTAAGCGAAGATTTCAAAAGATGAGCAAGAAACGAATGAGATTAATACGAACCTTTTAGCGAGTTGGGAAGCAACGGAATCGTACCACTGGCTAACATTGGGGAAAAAATCGCCGGGATTCTCCAATATGGCAGCGTAAACCTTCACATCATCCACCGAAAGCTGATCGCTGAATAAAAAGAAGAAGAACAAATCAAACTCTCAAAACGTCAAGAGATAAGTATGAAACCAAGCTAATGAAGATGGAAAGTTTACCCGGAGATGTAGGTTTTTCCGGAGAGGTATTCTTCGACGGTTTTGAGACCTTGCTCTGTGTGCAGATCAGAAAATGTAATCGCCATTGTTGCTCAAGGTGTGTAAAGTGAGCAAGAGAGAGAGAGAGATAAAAGCCGGTTTGTAATCTCTAGAAACATCTAAACCGGGATGGAATATTCCCCGTAGCACGATCGGACTGGTCCAACGAGGAAATTTAATGGTTTGGGATTTTCAAAAGGAATTCCAGTGGGTCCCTCCTTCCTTTCTAGAGGCATCCATCCCCACTGTGCGACTCGCACGTATGAATACTCTGCAAAAAAATCGACCTCTTTTTTTTTGTTTCTTTACTGTTTGCACGAATTTGTTCAGATCACATTTTTTAGTTCTAAAATAATCACAAAATCTGTCGACATTTTGTTTTGAGGGAAAAATGAATAAGCCTTGAGAAAAATAATGTTACTCTACAGATTAACCTACACTCATGGTGTTTTGGTCAGAAATCAAAACCAAACCAAATCAAAGAATTTGACTTGAAGAGCACAAACTAATTTTCACAGCTTCTCCGTTGCAGATAGAGCCTCTTCCACTGTTGTTACATCATCAAGCTTGTGACCATTCATTTTAGAACTGACAATATGTGCTTCCTTAGACCTCCATTCTTCTTTAAGCCCAGTCACTAGCACGTCGCCTAGACAAACGTCTAACCGCAAACCCTTCTCTTGCATTTCTCTGTACCAAGCAAATGCTCCCATATAATCCTTCCCCTCACAATGTCCCTTCACCAGTATGTTATATGTATCAGCTTCAGGATCCAAGCCCCGGGCTTTCATCTCGTTAATCAAATTCTTAGCCTCGCTCAGGTTTCCTGCCTTCAGTTGTCCCAGAATCAAGCTGTTATAACTCGTTTTATTGAAACCAATTCCTTTCTCCATCATCTCCTGCTTCATTTTAAAAGCCTTATCCAAATCTCCATGTACCACGTAGCAATGGAGAACCCTTTCGTAAACTAATATGTCTGGTTCCAACGACATCTCTCCAAATATTTTCTCAGTGAGCTCTATCCCCTCCTTGGTGCAGGCATTGATCAAAAGATGATATGTTTTCAAATTGGGTTTTATTCCTGATCTCTTCAGCTCTTCATACAGCGCGACACATCTTTGCACGTTTCCAGCATGTTCATATCCAGATAGTAGCGAGTTATACGTATAAATATCTGGTTCAAAACCCTTTCTTGAGATTTCGAGGAGCAATTCTTCAGCTTCTGCTAATTTTCCGGTTAAGGACAACCCGTTAATGAGGGTATTATAAGTCACCAAGTTTAAATCTATTCCCTTTTCGAGCATCTCCTCAGAAAACCCGAAAGCATCTTTTATCTTCCCCTTTGAGCAACAACCATCAATTAGCATGTTATATATCCTTGCATTGGGTAAAACCCCTCTGTCTTCCATATCATTCTTAACAAGCTCAGCTTCGAGAAGCTTAGAACCTTTGCACAAACAATTGATCAGATTTCCATAGCTAACTACATTCGGCATCGTCTGATTGTTTTCCATTTCTTTAAGAATGTCGAAGCACTTATCAAATTCACCATTTCTCCCATATCCCCAAATCAGGATGTTATATGTCTCGACGCTAGGAGAAACTCCCTTCAGTTTCATTTTGTTAACCTCTTTCTCAGCATTCTCCATTTCCCCCAGTTCACAATATCTCCTAACCACACAATTATACGCCAAATGATCTGGCTTCATCCCTTGTTTCTCCATCGCTTCAATTTTCAATCGAGCTCCAACCAGATCACCTTTTCGACAGTATCCATCAATCATCGTGTTATAAATAACCTCGTTCGGGACAAGCCCCCTACCCATTTCTCTCCCCAAAATCTCTTCTGCCTTCTCTATCTTCCCTTCTTTGCATAACGCATTCAACAAAATGCTACACGTAAAAGCATTCATTTGCACGCCAGAATCGACGGCTGTCTCATAAACACCCAAAGCAGCCTCAGCATTTTCGTTACTCGAATAACCATCAAACAGAATACTGAAAGTGAACGCATCTGGTACAAACCCATGATCCTTCATTTCCTTTAAAACATTCTCTGCATCTTCCACCATCCTTGCTTTAAACATCCCCTTAAGCAAAGTATTGAACGTAACAAGATTCGGATCAATACTATCCGCTTTCATACGTTCTCTCACCTTAAAAGTCTTTTCAGGATTCCCAGCTTTGCAATATCCATCGATCAAGGTGTTATACGTAATCAAAGTGGGTAACAATCTTCTCTTCAGCATTTCGTCGAACAACTGTTCTGCATCTTTAATCTTTCTCGCTTTACACAACCCATCGATAAGGATGTTGTAGATAAACACAGACGGAGAGATTCTATCGTGCTTCATGCGATTAAACAAGTCTAAACCCTTACCTACATCGCTCAATCTGACGGCGGATTGGATTGCTTTCGCATACATGAACTTGCTCGGACGAAAATCAGATTCCAGAATATTCAAAAACACATTTATAGTCTCTCTGTATTTTTTCGCTTTCACAAGATGATCGAGCAAAAGCGTTAACGAATCTGAGCTGGGAAAAATACCTTCATTCCTCAACGCGAAGAACAAATCCACAGCTTCAGGAATCATCTTCGATTCGGTTAGCAGAACAGAGAGAAGCAAGTAGGAGAAATCGTTTCTCAACGACGGTGATGATAGCGAGAAGGCGGAGAAAAGCTCCTTCGGCGATGAGAAAGGCGCGAAATCCGATCGAACCAGCGAAGAGAGAACCCCACGCGCCGATTCAATTCGATTCTGCTGGAGAAGAACTCGGAGATTCCTCAGATTTTCGTGTCGTTCTCCGTCTCCGTCTCCGGTAACGGGATTCAGAGGCGGGGGTTGAGATTCGGGTTCAGGGTGAGCCGTGTCGGAGGAAGCAGAGAAGAGACGACATGAGCATGCGGAGGCAGACTTAGCTAATTTGACGGTGGCGAGACGAGAAGATCTCGAAACGAGTCGTAAGCGAGTCACCATTGTTGAGCTGCCGGAGATGCTCGGCAAATGTGAAGCCACTTAAACCTTACGAAATAAGAGTAATCCTCTCGTATGTCCCTCAAACTCAATCTCAAATCTTATAACTCCCTGTTCTAACTTATTTTTGTTTAATGTTTATTTTTAATATCAAAACAAACAAAATTACCCTAAAACAAACCCATATTTGCGATATTACAGAAGGAACCTGGGTATAACCCACCCACCCAAAGAAAACGGGTCAAACCCAAAAAATGTAAAAAAAATTAAATTTACAATCCCTAATTTTTTTTTTACAGCCCTCTCTCTCTCTGCTTCTTCTTCTTCTTCTTCTTCTTCTTCGAGTTTCTCCTCGACGACTCCTCGACTCCTCCCTCCTCTCCTTCTGCTCAAACCAAACCAAACGAAAACAAAACCACCATCTCTCTCTCTCTCTCCTCGTTCGCATCTCGCTCTCTCGGAGTTTGTGATTTCATCTCTATTTGCATTGAGGCCAATCTTACCCTATCGCATTTTATCTTCAACGGACTTTCCTCCACCGACGGCGACGAGCGGCGAGTCCTTCGACGGTGACGAGCGGCGACGAGCGGCGAGTGCGACGAATTCTCTCGTTCTCTCGTTCCTCTGTCTAGTCTCCTCCTCTACTCTCAATCAAACCGACGATCGTGAAACGATTCCTCGATTATGGCGGAGGAGGCGTCGCGTGAAGAAAATGTAGAAGATGACCGAACAGAGAGTGAAGAAGAAAAGGGAGAAGAAGATGACCGAACAGAGAGTGAAGAAGAAAAGGGAGAAGAAGAGGAAGATACTTCCCGAGAAGACGATGAAGACGATAATGGCAGAGAAGACGGTGAAGACGATGAGGCAAACAAGGATGGGGCTGGAGGAGGAGACGATTCCGATGACAGTGCGGTAAGTATTCCCGTTTAGTTAGGTAAAACAAGGAGAAAAATAGTTCGTTTTAGTTATTCTCAATTTTGTGTGCAATTTGATCTTTAGTGCAATGGAAATTGACACAGTTAATCCGCATGTCAATTTGTTGGGTTTGAAGAGAAACTGGATAATTTGGTAAAACAAAAGTGCTGTAAAACTGGATAACTTGGTAAAACTAGATTGCTGTAAAACTGGATAACTTGGTAAAACTATATTTCTGTAAAACTGGATAACTTGGTAAAACTATATTGCTGTAAAACTGGTCAAACTTGGTATATAAATGGAATAACTTGATACAATTGATTGATGCAGGGATCTGGTGATGAAGCAGCGGTTATGAGACCTTTGGGTATGTACTTCCAACCAACGGAGTACAAGAAAAAGATAAGGATCTCGACAAGGTGCTACGTGAAAGAGTTTTTTTCAACTCTGGATAATTTGGAGCCTCCACTTACGCGTGCTGAGAAGAATTGGTTTGAAAGGCATCCCCAGTTCAAACACATCTTCCACTTGCCAAAGGACAACAATCACAAGCTCCAAGGCATGTGGATGCTTTTACTCCGAACCGCACGCATTGAGAAGAAAAAGGAGGCGTGGTTCGTGGTTAATGGCGTTCTTATCCGATACGGTCTGAGAGAGCACGCCTTGATATCCGGATTAAACTGTAGAAATTATGAGGCGAATTATCAGTTGGGTGACATGCAGTTTGTGAGGAGGCACTTTGGTAGAAAAAAAGTCAGATATGAAGATGTCAAAAAGAAGCTAGAAGATGGGATGCCAGCTGATAGAGATAGGCTGAGGATGCTTGTGTTGTATTTCCTTTGCAGCATCATCATAGCTCAGGAAAAATGCGGAAAGCATGCAACTCCGATCTCCGATTTCTTCCTGAAAGTTGTTGACGATCTTGACTTGTGCAAGAGTTATCCCTTTGGTAGGTTGTCTTTTGATTACATGATAGAACAGATGTATCGCATGCTGAATAAATTAGACGGAGTCGTCGAGGAACACATTTTAAGGGCGATTGCCGGTTTCTGTATCCCTTTGGAGGTACTTACAATTACTTAATTGTTGCAACTTTGTAATAATTGAAACTATTTCAACTATAAGTGTGTTGTGCAGCTGCTAGCGTTTGAAGCAATTCCAGATTTGGCGAGTAGTTTCTGCGAGCCAATTCTACCGCCAGACGATGGTTGTCCAAGGATGTGCAAGTTTAAGTTCAAGAAGAGCTTGATGAGAGGGTTTCCTCTTTCAAAGATCAACGAAAAACTTGGTACAACGAAGGTGAGTTATTTTACGCATTTAAATTATTTAGAGTTGTTTTTTGTTTTAATTTTTAACATAATTGTTGACATTCGCAGGACATTCATAGCATCATCTTGAATCCTGAAGAAGAAGTAGATCTTGCTCAAATCTTCGACGAAGACGATGTCGAGGATTGTGGCGATCCGGCTGTTCGCGAATGGATAACCCGTTACAATCAAGGAAATGCAATCTTCTTTCCAGAAATGTACAACGATGATGTGGCTGCCCGAGTGGAAGAGGAAAAAGAAGCTGAGAAAGAAGAAGTTGAGAAAGAAGAAGGTGGAACATCCGGAGAAGCGCATGGTTTAAACGATTTGTCACAGCTTGTGAAAGGGATGAAGGCAGAAATGGACTTAGGGTTCAAGTTAGTTAATGAGAAGTTGGATGGGTTTGATCAGAGAATGAAGAAGGTTGAAAGTTATGTGTTGAAGAACTTAGATGAGGTAAAAGTGTAAAACTTGGAATAACTATGCTGTGGTAAAACTGGTAAAATTTGTAGAACTATACTTTAATTGTTTTTTTGATTTCAGGTAAATGAACAAAGACCTCAAGATCAAGGTGATAGGCAGGAGGAGACCTTCAACAATTATATGGAGAAAGATCAAGATGATAGGCAGGAGGAGACCCTCAACAGTTATATAGAGAGAAAAAAACGTGGTAAGCGTCCCCGACCCGAAGTAGGCAATTATCCGAGTAGGCCAGTGAAGCTGCTGGATAAGGTTGAAGTTTTTTATGAGAACAATTGGAGGAAAGGATTTGTGAAAGGATTGCTTGAAGATCAAAGAGTTAGGGTTTTTATATATGACTTGAAGGAAGATCATGATTTTGGAGTAGATGAGTTCCGATTTTGAAGATCAAAGAGTTAGGGTTTTTAAACTATGTTGTTTTTTATTTGAATTCGAACAATCTTAAACTATGTTGTTTTGAATTCGTAATACTATGTTAAAACTATGATGTGTTGAATTCGTAAAACTTTGTAAAACTATGTAAAACTATGTTATTTTCGAAGTCTAACATGATAAATCACAAACACAAGACATTAGAAGATAAGTCTTAAAACACAAAGATAAGTCTTAAAACAGAAGAGATTGTTATGGTTTCCCAAAAAGCGAATCGAAACGAGCCTTAAGCTTTGCAACCTCTTTCAGCTCCTCTTTGAGCTTTGCATTCTCATTTTGAAGCTGCTCAATACGATAGGCATGGAGGCCAAGCTCCTCGGCCTGGAGGTCAACTTTCCTTCTTACGGTTGTAACTTCTTCTTCGACACCATGAACCCAAAGTTTTTTAAGGTGTTGGTCATTACCCTCCTACACAAGAAGACATAATAGTTTAACCAAGTTTTGCAGTTTTACCACACGATAGTTTTCCCAAGTTTTCCAGTTTTACGACCGAACCCAGAAAAAAATAAATGTCTACTGACATCAACAACATCGCTCACCTCAAATTCACTGCAAATAAGGTACATCCTTCCCACGTCAGATCCAGAGAGGTGTGAAGGCTCCGCAACGATTCGAGCACCGCATGGACAGTTTGTTGGTATGCCATCACAACCATCGGCGAGTAACAACCTCCTCGCCTCTTCCTTCTTAAACCTCTTTACGTCAGTGTACCACGGATCAGTTTCACAGATCTTGTCCATGAGATGAGCAAATAAAGGACAAGGAAAAGAAGAGAACTAGAGGTAGAGAATGAGAGAGAGAAACTAAAGAGAAAATGAGAGAGAGAACCAAAGTGAAGTGGATAAGGGAGCAGAGAACTAGAGAGAGAGAACTAAATAGAAAATGAGAGAGAGAACAAAGGAAAAGAAAATAAATGGTCGAAAATTGGTGTAATTTTGTCGAAATTGGTGATATTTTCGTTTTGGCGCAAAAATTTTTCGTTTTGGCGCCCAAATATTACACATAGTTTTACCAAATATTTTAGTTTTACGAAAGTCCCAAATAGTTTTACTTTGGCTGTTTTCAATTTATTCAGTTTTACCCACTCTTAAACTTTAAATTTTTAGTTTTACAGTTGAGTTTCCTCCTTTAATCTATCATTCAAGTTGTTGTGTGGATTAATATGTTTCAGTTTTACATTTTTTGTAGTTTCACCCTACTAACTTGGCTATTGTTCCTATAGTGATCTTAAAAGTATAAGTCATTTGTTGGTGTGATTCTAAATATATAGTTTTCATGTTAGTACAAGAAAAAACAACTATTTATAACGTTTATATCATGTAATTATATTTTGTTTTGTTGTTTGCTTTTTCAAATCGATATTTGTTTTTTTTTTTTTATTATTCGTTTTTTTCCAAATCGATCATCAATTTGTTTTGTTTTTCTTTTTGTCTTTGTTTTTTTTGTTTTTGTTCTTCCTTGTTTTTTTGGGCTAAATCGATCATCATTTTGTGTTTGTTTTTGTTTTTGTCTAAGTTTTTTTGTTTTTGTTTTTCCTTGTTTTTTTTGGCTAAATCGATCATCAAACATATATAGTTGTACATTAAAAAAACCAGTTTTCCATAGTTTTACCTCAAGATGCAGATCTCCTACATAGTTTTACATAATAAAACACCAATTCTCCCTAGTTTTACCCGAAGATACAGATCTCATACATAATTTTACATCACAAGCGTTTAAGATACAATCAAACAGGGCTACCAAATCCAAATAGCAACCATTGGAGTCCTTGCCTTCGCCGCCTTTTGTTTTTCGTCCTTGGTCGCCTTTCCCCAACTGATGGAAACCTCTTTGTTTTCCTTCTTCCCTTCTTTTTCACGCGATCCGGAGGTATGATCTGCAACTCATTGATGTGGTCTGGGATAATCCATTCCGACATATCCGGCACTAAATAAATTGTCCTACAATACGCCAACGCCCACAACTCGGTCCAATAATACCTCGAGCATAGTTCATGTAATTCTAATTGGATATCATGTCCTCCGATTTCACGATTTTGAGGAGCTTTCTTTTTAAACGCAATGAATGCAGCTATCCCGTGCTCACAAGGATACTTATGAACATCGAAGTACCTGCAACTGCAACTTCTCGACCTCAAATTCACCAAATAAGAATTACCATCACTACCAGTGACATCGTATTCAAGCGCAAAACTGTTTAGCTCCGAAACAATTAATTTCTCAGCAATAGGCCATGTATCGTGCACGAAGTTCTCCACTAAAGGCACCAGTTTATTATGTGCAGCACCACCCGCGGCCTCCTTCCGGTGTTCATTAAACCACTGGGAAAATGTTCTCATGATTGTATCAAGCATGGGTATTATGGGGTATTTCCTTGCGTCCAAAAACGTGCTGTTCAAAGATTCCACGGCGTTGCTCGTGTCTAGGTTGTATCTGCAACCTGGAAAATAAGGCCTTGCCCATTTTTCTTTCACGGTACTCTCCTCAAGATACTTCGCCGCAGTTGGATATCTCATCTTAAATGACTCATAAGCACGGTCGAACTCACCGACCGTGTAAATCCTGCTACACTCCATGAATCTCCATGCGATTACGTCTTTGTTAGCGCCAGAGGTATGAGTTTTCACATTTTGGGACAAATGCCATACACAATACCCATGATGAGCCAGGGGATACAGTTTCTCTATGGCGCTGATGAGGTTCGCATTTCTGTCACTCATAAACACCAATTCGGAAGAGTCCGGTACAACGGATTTCAGCATCTCAAAAAACCAAGTCCAACTATCAAGTTTCTCACCATCGAGCACACCAAACGCTATGGGATAATGGTGTCGATTAGGATCCTGGGCTGAGGCGAAAACAAGCACACCACCAAATCCGTTCTTGATAAAGGTCGCATCCACAATTATCACTTTCCTCATCGCTTGGAACCCTTCGATGCTAGCTCCCAACGCTATGAATAGATACTTGAATTTCCCCACATCATCCAATAACAACTTTGTTTTCGTACCGGGATTGAACTGCTCTAACACGTACAAATAACGATACAACAACTTGTAGTTGTCTTCGGGACTACCACGTAAATCACGAACAGCTAGACTTTTACCTCTCAGAGCTGTGGAGTAGCATATCTGCACACCTAAATCTCTCTGAACCATACCCATGATAATTTTTGGCTTCGGAGTATCCATTTGTCCTGGATACTTTTCATTCAAATAAGATGCAACCAATTGGGCCGAGCCTTTCCTCTTCGTGTTGCTTGTACTCTGACTAGCCCGAGAGCATGTATGCATCTTCATGTACGTTCTAATCGAGAAAATCTCTGTGTTTGTAACCACTGCAGCTCTTAAAGCCCATTTACAGTTTTCTATAGGACATTTTAGCACTAATCGCACCTTATCCGACTTTATTATCCTATAACCGAAACTCTTAGCAAATGCACCTCTATCCACCACCTCTTGTACTGCCTTCCTATTTTTAAATTCTTGACCCACACTCAGACCTAAACCGTCTTCCCATTCCTCTATAAACTGACAAGGTTCTACAACAGGCTGAGCCTCAATATAGCTCTCACGCATATCCGATATCTCCATACCGTTGTCCATACATTCATCACGTGATCTATCATCATCCTCCATCGCCTGATGTTGTTCTTTTGCTTGTTCTTCGCCTACATACGGAACAATGCCATTAGCTCCGATTTCCTCGTCATTTGATTCCAATACATCAAAGTTCATACCAGTAGAACTTTTCTCTACTCTCGACAGTTGCTCGGGCTGTTCCGATGAAGCGATGACCTCCACGTACAAAAGACATCTTCGGTTCTCTTTACCACCACACCTTAGGTAAACAGACATATCCTCCTCTTCCTCAATAACTAATTTTTCCTCATCTCTTCCCATCAGCACTGGAAAATAACTCAATTCCAATTTAACCCTTCTTTCATCTAACGAAATCTTCTTCAATATCCTAGCTTCCACCATCGACAAAGTTATCTCCCTCACTGATGTATTGAACATTATACTATACATGCGACCTTGGTATTTAAAGAATATGCCCACTTCATTGCTCATCGTATCCTGTAAAAAAAAATACAAAAAATTCACTCAGTAATAGTAGTTATCCATAGTTATCCTGATTTTATACGTAATTCATAATTCTCAGTTTTACCAGTTTTACAATATTTACAATTTTACTTGTTTTACCTAGTTTTACCATGTCGCAAGAACACAAATGGGGATCCAATCTACTTCCAATTCAGTAGGAATCAACCACTAAAATACATTTGTTACCTCTTTATAGCCCTAATCGACCCAGAATTCATACTAAAACACCCAATGTGCATCAATAATGACTCAAATCCAATCAATCCCTAATTTGCTAAAACCTAATCTAGATTGAGCTACATTGCTCTGAATCTAATACCAACCTAAGAGCAATGAATCGGTGGCGGCGGCGGTCCGGAGGCGATGGAGGCTCGAGGAGCCGTCGGTCCGGCGCAGGAGGAGCTCGTGTTGACGGCGTGCGATGCGAGGAGGAGGAGAGTTCGACGTTTTTTTTTTCCCAAAATTTTTGTTTTTAATTAATTTGTTTTTTGTTCGATGAGAATAAGGGTATTTTTGTCAGTTCAAATTTCATTAAACAATAGAGGGATATGAAGATTAAAGAGGGATTTAAGAGATTTGTTTTGCTGTGAAAAGGACATATGAGACGTTGTCTCACGAAATAACTTGTTCCAGTAAAAACATTTATTTTAATTTATATCTATTGTTAAAAGGAATTTGAAATGAATTATCTTATTTTATTTTAAATGAAATTATAAAGTGGAAGCCATTTAAATGGTTCGGTTTATTAATATTTTTATACATATTTGGGTTCGAATCTCAAAAGATGCGATTTATTAACATTGATGCAAATTAATGGAATCATCTCGAAAACTTAGCCAGTTCCTTGGTTCGTTCTTCTCTCAAATTCGCCATGGAGAAAGTAATCTTCTTCTTCTCCTTAATTATGTCTTTCTTTAACCTGTGTTTCTGTTTCTCTATTGTATTGATGGTTTCTGGTTCGATCTTTCGTACCTTAGGGGATGGAATTAAAGGGTGGTGAATCTAGTAATGCTAACATTCCACAAGTCCAGTAAGTTGATCTTCTTCTCTTTTATTTTTTTTGTTTTTTTTTTAGACTTTGTATCGAATCCGTAAGTTGTGTTCTTTTTGATAATATTATCTTTTACAATCAAAATGATTATATAGGTTGTTCGTTACGGGATATGACAATTCTCTTCCTGAGGACGATATCAAGAGCGCAGTGATTAAGCATTTCTCTTCATGTGGAAAGGTCACTGATGTTATGATTCTCGGAAAACTTAGAACCGGTGCTCTCCACAACAGGTCTGTACGTGGCTTCTTCCTCCATTATTTCCCAAAATGCTAATTACTAAAGACTTGTTTTTGGTTGATTTTTACAGTGGATCTTTCGTTTATATTTGTGGACAAGGCGCAGTAGAGAAGGCGAAAAAGCTTAATGGTGGAGGATGTGAATGTGATGTGGAAGGATGTAAGATTGTACTTGAGCACGTTATGCCGCTATACGACTCAGAAAGAGGTCGCGTGCAGTGTGGCTATACTGTCCCAGGTACATGACTTTGCTCTTGATTCTTGCTAACCAAGAAAAGGAAAACCTTCTCATTAACTCATGGTTTGTTTTAGCTTTTCAGAGGGCTACGATGCCCTAAGAGGGCTGAGGAGGCTAAGATGGCTGAGGAGGCTAAGGAGCCTAATGAGGAAGTTGATGAGGAAGAGAGTCTAGGAGAGGGAGCGAGGTGAGGCCATGTGAAAATCTTTGGAGTGCTTCATGACGGAATCTAAGTATGATGCATTTTTTTATCTGGTGGATGTTAAATGTATATAAAGCTCAATAGTCGTTATATGCCTTGTTCATGATTACTTAAGTATGAGCCTTGTACTATTCGATCGATTATAGACAAAAGACAAGGGGGGACACTAATTTACATATATCAGATTTAGTCTCAACTTGGTATGCATAGAGTGAAAAGGAGGATTACTTGTTACTCAATTTTAGCACCTTGTGTCTTGCTCCCAAACAAATCTTTTCCAAGTTGATGAGTCTTCTTTTGCGCTGTTGGGATTAGACCCGCATTCTTATTGCTAAACCCATCAAGAGGTCTTAAGTTATATTTTAATATTAAAAAATAGTTTGACACTCATTTAATTTCATGTAAATATATATATGTGCAATGGTGACACTTATGTGGGGTTCTTAAAAATTGAAAAATAATAAAATTTTGTGTTTTATAAATGTTTGCAAATTAAATAAAAAATTAAACTATTGTATATAAATATTGAAGATTAAATAAACCGAGTAATATAATAGGTTGCATAAATATTTGAACGTATATTACAATCCGTAAAAACGTAAAATGAAATAAAGCATTTTAAAACATGATAAATAACACAACTAACTCGACTCTAATTTTCAGTTGTGACAAATTTTTGCCAAATGTGTTCAACCAAATCAGTTTTCAATTGTTCATGCATTCTTTTCTCACGAATTAGAGCTCGATTGGTCATCATATTATTCACATTTGTAGGAGTCTCTGTAGAGAACGTGTAGTCCACTTGTGAAGTCCCGCTTCCTTCTCCTTGTAAGAATTCTGATAAATCATATTGAGTGTCCTGGTCTCGTTCGTCTTCTACTATCATATTATGCAATATGATAGATGCTCTCATTATCTTACTTATTTTTCTCTTATCCCAACTAAGAGCTGGGTTTTTGACAATTGCAAATCGAGCTTGCAACACTCCAAAAGCACGTTCGACATCTTTTCTAATAGCTTCTTGACGATTAGCAAATAATGATGTCTTCGGACATTGCGGCTGCGAAATTGATTGGATGAAAGTTGCCCATTTCGGATATATACAATCTGTGAGATAGTAAGCCATATGGTATTGCCGTCCATTGACAATGTATGTGACCTTCGGAGCTCGGCCTTCTAATATATCATCAAAAACGGGCGACCGGTCAAGAACATTGATATCATTAAAAGTACCTGGAGGTCCAAAAAATGCGTGCCAAATCCATAGATCTTGTGAAGCCACAGCCTCTAAAACGATTGTGGGTTTTCCATGCCCACGTGAATATTGTCCTGCCCAAGCCGTGGGACAATTTTTCCACTCCCAATGCATACAATCAATGCTTCCTATCATCCCGGGAAATCCTCGAAACTCTCCAATATATAGTAATCGTTGAAGATCTTCTGGTGTTGGCCTTCTTAAGTACACATCCTGGAATAAATGTATAATTCCATCCACAAAATGTTCTAAGCATCTAATCGCAGTGGTTTCACCGAGCCTGAGGTATTCATCGATCGCATCAGCTATAACACCATATGCCATCATCCGAATTGCGGCTGTACATTTTTGTAGGGCTGAGAGGCCGGACCTTCCGGTAGCATCTTGTCTCTGTTCAAAGAATGGTACCTCATTGGAGAGTTTTTGAACAATAAACATGAACAAACGCTTGTTCATTCTAAAACGTCGTCGAAATATAGCATCTGGGTAAACCGGTTGATCACTAAAGTAATCGTTCCATAGTCGAATGTGCCCTTCTTCGCGTCCTCTTTCTAATATGCTCGTTTTTTCTTTTCTTTTCTCGTCACTTGACGTTCACTGATAGCATCTACGCAATGTTGAAAACCTTCGTCAAATATTTGATCCGACTTTTCATCAAATATTTCATCAAAATTTTCGTCAAAGTTTTGATAGGAATTTTGATCATATGGATGAGAAGTCATGACTTTTTGTTTGGTAATTGTGGAAAACAAAATTTGGAATTTGAAAAGATATGAAATTTTAAGAGAGTTTGAAAAAAAAAAGATTGTGAGAGAGAGTTTGTAAGAGAGAACGTTTGTAATGAAAAATATTGAGTTGCAATAATGTAAGAGTCAAACATATATTACAATCTCTTATAAAGAGTAGTCAATCCGACAGAAGTTGCAAGTAGAACAACTTGTAAAATAAAGACAACATACATTATAAAATAAAGACAACATACATCCGATTCTAGTACAAGTTGTACAATACAACCAAAATATTAATGACCACATACATTAAAATATAACAACACATCTAGCAAGTTGTAGAATACAACCAAAACACGTACTTGTCCATACTTGCTCACTGACTTCCTTCTCCTTGCTCACTGACTTCTTCCTCCTACAGAACACACAATATGAACACACACAATATCAAACCACACACATACACAAAATAGCAAGAACACACACAATATGAACACACACACAATATCATAATCAATGAAAAGGAGTAAACAATATCAGAATCAATGAACAAGAACAAACAAGAAGACAATGAAAAATTACCTAGAAGATTACACATCTCGGTGATAAGCTTGTTTTTAAGTGTGTCTTCTGCCTCTGATAGTGGTTCGGGTTTGCTAATGAGGCTATCAAGGAGTTTCTGTTGGGAAAGTCTTTGTCTATTAGCCATGTCCTCTTTTTTTATCACCCACATATCCTCAAGCACCTTCAAAGAACTCGCAGCTGCATCTTCACTCTCCCCCTACCTCTCTTCTTCCCCTTGGCCTTTGAAGCCTTCACACCCAATGGTCTCTCCTCTGTTTCTTTCTCCACATGACAGGCGGTTGTGGAGGGGGAGGAATTAATTACTAGGCGGTTTATTTTTTTCCCCAATATATTTACACCATTTCTGATCATTCTTGAGCAATCTCCAAGCGTGTTCCAAGCAGAACTTCTTCTTGTGATCAGAGGTGTACAACTGGTAAGCCATCTCCATAATATTGTCTTCATTCTGGCCACTCTTCTTGTTACGGGTTGCATACTCATAGCAGCCTGCGAACTTGCTGACACTCTCACTGATTTTCCTCCATTTCTGCTTACAAGTATTGGCCTCCCTTTGTGGTAGACCAACTATAAGAGGACTTGCAGAGTAAATGTCAGCAACTCTGCCCCAAAAAGCCCTTGATTTCTGCTCCTTTCCTACAACTGCATCTTTGCTTGTGTTTAACCAAGCTTGTACAAGCACTTTTTCTTCAACTACTGTCCATCTCTGCCTAGTTTCCGTATTGTATGTTGGAGGTGTTGGGTTTAAAGGTGAATGTGTTTGTTGGGACAAGGTTTCGGGACTGTTAATCTCATGTTGGCTATTCAAGAGATCAACATAGCTTTGGGAGGAGGTAAAAGGATTGGTAAAATCCAGATTCATTTTACTAGAAATGAAAGGAGTTAAAGAACTAATCAGTTTTGAGAGGAGGTAACAAAGATAAAGAGTTTTGAGAAGGATTTAAAGATAATCAGTAACCTAATTTTTTATTTACTTCGAGTTAGGTTTACAGAATTTAAGTCATTTACTTCGAGTTAATGACTTTGTCTCCATCACCATCAACTAAGTTTTCATTTACTTTAGTTTTCATTTTGTTGTGTTTTAACTTAACTTAACTTAATTAGTTTTGTTGCGTTTTCATTCAATTACACAAAACAACAACAATGACACATCACACAACTACTGTTTCAGTTACTTAACTTAACTAAATTTGTTGTGTTTTCATTCAATACAACAACCACAAGCACACATCACACAACAATAACAAAGAAAACTGACCTGTCCAAGTGTGTCTGACCTCTCCTTCTCGTTCATCCACTAGGTACACAACAACATCAACCTTTACATACACACACAGAAATAAAGCAAAGAGTTTATATCAGCAAAGACAAATGGATTCACTTACACTGTTACACAAATCAACTTGGTTAAACTTAAATAGAGAGTTTCTAAACAACATAGAGACTTTTTCCAGTCCACTAAACTATGATTCACGGTTCTCCATGTTGCAGCATAAGCAAAGATTATCATGTTTGCATTGAAGTAACTCAACGAATATAACTTCAAAGCACACACAAAACATGTATCTAGTTCCGTTGTAAAGAGAGATCGTTTAACCTTACCATAGTAGTCTTTCCAAACCCTACGAGCAATCTGATATCCTCCCAAGTCAAAAGCCTTGAACTTGATTTTTCCTTATCACACAAAAATCACACAAACAAATTGGGATTAAGGTTCGCCAATTTTTGTATCAATTGCAAGAATATCCACTACGATTTGTATGTATATACCCAAATTTTTCAGTATTACATATCAATTGCAAGCCAAAATTAAAACAATAAAAGAGAGTAACAAAGGAACTGACCTCGTCTTTCTACCATAAACACTCTATCGTCTTCTTCCTCAGATATGATGAAAAGAAGGAGAGATCACGACAGCCAAGGAGAGATAACGACAGACCAGTCGCAATCTCAATCGCCATCGGAGGGGAGAGAGAGAGAGAGAGAGAGAGAGAGAGAGAGAGAGACGACTGAGTCGCCGAGAGGAGGGAGACGCTCCGACGACAACAGCGACATCGTTTTTCTTATCGCTGTCGCTTTCGCCGGAGGAGAGGAGAAGAGAAGAGAGAGCGAGAGAGAGAGAGAGCGATGAAAACATTTTTTCCCTTCCCCCACAGATCTGATTTTTTCATGGAGGTCCAATAAAAAATCGCCATGTGTCCCGAAGACACGGTTTCATCCGTTTCATCCCACAGACCCGTTTCATCCGGAATTCAACAATTTAAATTGTTGTTTAATCAGATTAATTTTAAGACCCTCTAAAAAATTCAGCGTTAAGGATGCTCTAAGTCCTTAGAGATCTTCAATATTAGTTCTGACATGTGTTTTCTGAGATATTTTTCTTGATGAGTGTGACGGCTGAATGCATAGAGGAAAAATATTTTTTCCGATTTCTTCTAGGCCCACAAATGAATGCATATTTTTTTTTAACTAAGCAATTCTAGTTAATTCTACATGTTTTTCGTGTTTACAAGATTTTCTTAACTACTATAGTTTTTTGGTTTTTAAAAAAAAATAATTTTCTATAGTTTTGTTTTGTTTTTTTTTTATCGTCATGAACATGTAAAATCAATTGGAATTTTTATATATTCAAGCAGGAAACTTCTCATAAAGAATCAATAGAGCTATTACTCATATCTGATTCTTTGTTTTTGGAGATTAGTATCTGTAATTAGATGTGTTGTTCTTGTCATGTTTCATACAAATTATTATTAATAGGATGACTGTTACGGGATACGACACTTCGCTTCCTAACGACGTTATCAAGAGCGTCTTGATTAAACATTTCTCTCCATGTGGAGAGATCATTCATGCTAGTGTTCCCGGAGACTCTCAAACCAAGTTTGTGGCTTCTTCCTCCAAGCATTTATCTCAAGTTATTAAAATGGTAATTACTAAAGACTTGTTTTTGGTTGATTTTTTACAGGATAGCTCTCGTTTATATTCGTGGAGAAGGTGCAGCAGAGAAGGCGGTGAAGCTTAATGGTGGATGCGAATGTGATGTGGAAGAATGTAAGATAGTTAGTTGATAAGGTTATGCCAATTAGAGTGCCTCTTAACTGTGGCGGCCTTAATCTCCCACATTTGCTCTTGCTTCTTGATTCTTAGTAACAAAAAATTAAAACTTCTTCTCATTAATTTGTGGTTTTGTTTTAGCTTGTTTTACTCCTCCCAAGGCTAACATGACTACGGAGTAGAAAATCATCTCTCTCTCTCTCTCACAGAAGAAGAAGAAGCTCTCTCTTTTGGTGTTTTTAACTTGCAACCTTTTTTATCACCTTGGTTTTTTCTTATGTAAATTGTCTGGATGTTAAACTAGTCATCATATGACTTCCTTATTTACCTAAGTATAATGATGTTTTTGACTGTATGTTAAAAGTAAGTTCAATAATCGTTATATGCCTTGTTCATTATTACTCTCAAGTATGAGCCTTGTACTGTTCGATTGTTTAGGTAGACAAAAAAAACATTATCTCCCAAACGATTCCTAAGATATGGATATGTTTGTGAATGATTAATTCCAGTTTTTGCTTCAAATCCTGTCTCTTTGGTTGTGTACAACTGGAAATTGGTAAAGAACCCATATTGTCTTTGGTTAGTCTGTTTTCTTAAAAGCAAAACATTAGATTTAGCCAGGGCCATGGTTCGAAATCCCAAGGACAAGCCAATGACCATCGAACGATTGAACCGGATGATGGAGTTAGGTAACATAAAACACCAAAATGACAATTTTTTTATATTGCTCGATTAACCTTATAACAAAACATTTTCGACAATATGTAATCAAAGCTTGTTATCTATATACATACTAAAGTAAACAGAGATATCATAAACTCAACACGTTACTACTGAACAGAAACTAAATTGGAATCAGATGGTATCATAACTTTCATCCTCATGAGCTTCTTCAAAAACTTCTTAAACTGTTTAGGTTTTGATAGATAGATCTTAAATCTGAAGGGTTTCTCTAAAACCTCCATTGATTTCTTCGAAGCTCCTCTGAGTCTCAACTTCAAAAAACAACTCCTCTCTTCAGCGACTTCGAACGAGTTCACGGGAACAATCTTCTTCTTCTTCTTCTTCTCCTCCTCCTCTTCTCTATGCAAAAACCGATGTAACAACAACTCATAAGCACTTCCTCTATCTTCATGTTTCCTTGCAAAACACGTTTCGATAAACTCTCTTGCATCGCAAGGCAAACTCTCTGGAATCTCTGGAGCGTTACCATCAAGTAGAAGAGTCGCTAAATCGTCGATTCCAACTCCTTCCCATGGTTTCTTACCTGTATACATCTCCAACACCAAACAACCTAATGACCACAAATCTAGGGTTTTATTCGCAACACCGTCGTATAAAGACTCCGGAGGCATGTAAATAGGCGCTCCGACGAACGGGAAACCTATTTCCCAGTAAACAAAAACTTCTCCGACTTCCAAAGAGTTTCCAAAATCAGAAATCTTCAACTCGTAAGAATTATAATCATCACTCAACGGGAAGACAAGAAGATTCTCTGATTTGAGATCACAATGAACATAACCATGACCATGAATTGAGACCAAACCCTCGAGTATCATACGCGTGAAGTCTCTGATCATCGGTTCAGGTAACTTTCTGTGCAAGTAATTGTCCATGAAATCAGTTAAACAACCTTCGGATGCATACTCGAGATGTAATTTGTAGACTTCGTGTCCTTTATCGTCGAAACTTTCTACTAAATAGTCTCCAAGACATTTAACGATGCTTGGATATCCTCTGAGTTCGGTCAGAATCTGTATCTCTTTGTTCAGAGAGTCATCGGCGTAAGAGGTTTTTACGGCGGCTTTAAACGAGGAACCGTCGGTATTGGTGTACTTGACGAGATCCACGGTACCGTAAGCTCCTTTTCCTAATGGTTTCACGATTTTTTCGTTTGATTGCATCATCTTTGCAACGAACTGAGTTACAATCTCTAGGGCTTTTTTTTTTTTTTGTTGAATTCGAATAACTGAGTTTACAAGCTTAGAGAAGAAATTGAATCACTCGAGAAACTGGTAAAATATTGTAGCAAGAGAAAGAAAAATGGAAATTGTAGAGTGAGAGATAAAGAAACATGAAACATTTATAGAGTCAGCCTTTCGTAACGAGAGGAAAAAAGGAAATTCTTATCGAGATTTGGAAAATAAAAAGGAAATTAGGATTTGGATTAAGTCGGTGATTTTTTTTTGTTGTTATTAATGTTGGTAGCATTTTAATTAAGTGGATTTTTATTGTCAACTTATCTTCTTATTGACTCTTATATAGTTTGATTATAAGATAATGAACACCGTATATCGAAATAACAATACTTTTTAGCTTCTTATGGTTTTTTAGACTCTTATTATGAATTTTTTTTTTAATACGGCCAAGCTATGTTCACATTGTATACTCTAGTTAAGCATTTATTTTTTTTTTGCTAAAAAGTTAGTTAAGCATTTATCTAACATGTTAAGTCTAAAAATGAGTATAACAATACGTTTGAATTTTAAAACAAATTGTACTTAATTGATTGAAGAGTCATTATTTTTAATTTAGGTTTTGTTCGTTCATAATTTTTTACAAATTCATATTTTATAATATAATCGACTAAAATATAATTTGAAAAGAATATGGAGATTGCCTTATCATAGCAGAAATCAGTTTCATAAACCCTAAAATAAATGAAAAATACGGTTTCCCATAGCATATTATATTATTTTAACAGGGTCTTTTAATAGCTACGTTTGAACAATGTAGTTTTTAGCAATTAATCGATGCTTACATTACAAAATCAAAGTTCACACAAACTCATTACAATAGGGGTTTCTTTGCCGAATGCTAAATCTTTATTTGTAGCTCACATCTCTAAATAACAATTTGTAAAAATGAAGGTTGGAATGGAGGTTAGATCCGAGCTGATGGTTTGCCATGAGTCAACCCGATTAATTGTCTCAAAGTGATGTTGAAAGTAAAGTTGGTGATCAGATTTGATCGAATGCTTAGCGAAATAAAATCAAAGCAAAGACGTACAAACTCAAATAGGAGCAACGGAGAGACATGTAGATAAGCCACAGTTTCACCACTAAAAAGATAAAAGGAGATTAGAGTATTTATTTAGGGTGAGGAAAAAAGGAAAAAAAGAAAAAAAGTTGAGCAGAGATATCTGAAATCAAAAAATTGTATATAGATAAAACAGTAATCAATTTGACTATAAGAATAATGAAAACACATTGTCTATTGTCCCTATGCAAACCAAGAGTGATCTCTTTCTGATATCCTCTATGTATTAATCTATTATTAATCTATATGAAGTAATTTATTCTACGTGGCAGCCTCTCATCGATTTGAGGGTGGTTAATTACACGCGTACGCTTAATAAAATCTACATATTTACACCTTTGCCATCGGATTCGTTTTGACTATAATAGAAGAGACACAAGGTGGAAAATCATATGTGTCATCTAAAGAGGATTTTAAAGAACTTTTTTCCTAATAAAAATTATTAAAAATTCTTAATGACAAATATATGGAAATAACGAATATGTGGCAACTAATATACATAATTTTATTTACGGAATATAGAAAATATTTGAAAATATCTTATTTTCTTTTCAATAACTAATATATATTTTGATCCGAGTCAAACGCAGGATTAGATTATTCAAAAACAAAAATTCATGATTATTTTTAATAGATGAGAGAAATTAAAAATAACAAATATAAAATATATTATGTTTGATCAAAATTTAACTTTATTACATTTATACACAATACATATCATTTTTAGAGAAATTGCAAAAATGTCATTTTTTATGTGCACATTTGCACAAATGCCACTTGGGAGTGTTCATTTGCAAAAATGTCACTAATTATAGATTTTTAAACCCTATATCTTAAAATTCTAAGGACAAAAAAATGTTTTGGCCCCTAAACTCTCTTAAACCATCATAACTAAACCATAATAGAAACATATTTAACCCAAACATATATAATATAAAAAAAAAAAATTTTGAAAAAATGGTATTTTTGTAAAGATTTCAAAAGTGTAGCTTTTTTAAAATTTCTCATCATTTTTTACATTCATAAATGTTAGAATACACGTATAAATATTAAATTCGATTAAAAACATAATTATTTAATTTCAAGCTTGGGATGGGTCAAAATCTAGTAACATCGTAATTTTAGAAAGAAAAAAAAATTATATAAACAACCAACTTTAGTTGTTTACATGCGTAAGAGGCTTATCATGCAGAGGAGCGTTATGAGATGTTCTTTAGCGAAAATGCGTGTTTCAAATAGAATCTAAATCCTCCAACAAATTAATCCAGTAATGAAAAATGATATTCTTATCGTACAATATAGCAGACCACGAAGAATAGAAACGTCTGTAACTCGCACGTAAAAGTCATGTTATAGATTTGTTTAAAATATTATTTTTAGTGCGCAAAGGTGTTCCTGCGTTCCAAATATTTCAATATTCATCTTTAGTGCACAACACAATCTTTCTCACATTATTACCTAAAGATTTGAAATTAGGATATATCTTATAAAATCTATGAACATTTTATGTAAAAGAGGTGGTACGTATACAACAGGTGAATGACTCACCTTGAAATTTACAATTGCTAATGATCCTGAAGCTCCTTTACTTCCAAAGAGGGACCAAGGTCTTGCCATCTTCTTGAACAAACTTTGAACTCCAACTGAGAAATCTGCATTGAAACATGATGTTTTATTAATGCTTTAAATTATAAATTTCAGAAACCTTTCATTGAACATGCAAATCATAATTATTTGTGAAAACTTATGATCCTAATTTATATTTACAAAGCAGTTAAGATGCACGCTATATAAATTCATAATGAAAAGAGGATTAGTCGATAGAGAATGGAAACTGAGAACAATTAACTTTTGTTGGTCCCTTCAACATATATGGACATGGTAGTGGAGAGCATATACACACTTTTCCGTTTCGTCTAATCTTAAATTCCAACGTGAAATAATTGCATCAGAAAATTAGAGGAGAAGTTCAACGTGGTTCCGTGGACTAATGAAAAGCGACGAATCAAAGGGAAACAAATGGTTACCAGCTAGATCAGAAGTTCGACGTCATTCCTTCTTCTCCAACTACTTTTCTTTCATCATTCCATTCATTTCTTTTGATTCTTCTAAAACTGTTGTGATTCTCGAAATTAACTCCTCATTGCAGCTATTTTTGTCTTAAAATATCAGCAGAAGAGGACCCATCTAGAAAATAGTAACATCTGCAACCAAAACTTTCCAGAGGATAAAATGGAAAAGCACAAATTCTACCATCTGCAATTGATGGTCTTAGTTTATATTTTATGAACCAGCCACGTGAATAAGTATCAATTTTACCTCAATAGTTAGCACATTAAGTATGATCTACAAGGGGAAACAATTACTTGCAATTACGTGCAATGTCTCAGGGAGCTCTTTTAATTGCAAATTTTGCTTTGGAGAGTTTATCGTTTCTACAGTTGGATCATTTCTATAGTGATTTTCTCACCCAATGTCTCTGAAATGAAGGTTGCATTTTCCACTTTTTTCCCATTACTTCAAGCATGACCTCTAAAACAACTAAGAAAAATCGTTTGATCAACATATGAATATTGTACAACCTATCATACAAACTTTGCAAGTCAAAGGCAAATTCGTTCAGAATCTCTAATAATCTTTACGGGGAAAATTTAACAGCCTGGACGCTAAAGGAAAGAAGAAACTGACCTTAGAATTGTTTGCTCTTTTTAGCCAACCAAAAATAGTGACGTAAACAAATGTGAAACCTTCACTTTCACCTTCTTGATCAACGTCTCCCAAAGTAACCCTCGATGAGCAATACACAATCTTGAATTGCTCTTGCCCGTACCAGTAGGTCGGACATTGTGCGTTTATTTTCAGATTGATGCTTTTAATCCTCTTTTTTGTAAATTTCTTCTGAACCAATCCACAGAGCCACATGTTTCACAGACTGGGGTGATTTATTTTATGAGGACAAAAAGTTGTACGGCATAACTCTTACAGCAGTTGAAGGAGTGAACTTTTCTGTAACTATGAGATCTTTATTACACCTGATGTCGCAACCTTCTCTCTTAATAGATAACGTACCTTCTTCCCCCATATATCCAGGAAACTCTCAGTTCGAAGCCATATGCATGCGAAGGCTTAACTCTCTGTTCCCGTTTTTCCCTTTGCATATTGGGCTGTCATAATACAATTAGTTATAGCAATTAACTTGTGGATATCGTGCACACAGCAAGCCATAAAACTAACTAAGGTTTGAGAATGATGGATTATGAATCACCAGTCATCAACTATTAATGTTCGCGTATTGGATAATCAGTCCACAACAAAATTGATTACCTTATGCGATTTCTAACCTTGTTTTTTCCCTCTCAATTGGAAATCTGAATCATAATATCCTAGCAAACACTCCGAAACCGAACCTTTAATTCAAGATATGTCCATGTGAAGAAAAGCAAGTGAACATCAAAACAAGAAAAGATCGATGTAAATTGAAAGTTGTAACCCTTGATTACTTTGAACCATTAATAGAGAGACAGAGACACATATATTGGTAACCTTGTTTTATAGAATATGTTATTTTTCGAAGAGTTTTTTGCAAGGATTTGTTCACAAAATCTAATTTAGATGTGCGAGTAATTTATTTCTTTCAAATTGAGTTGCGTATGGTGAGGCTATTTATATGAAATGATTAAGATTGCTAGATCATTCACTGATTATTAGTCTTCACATATATGAATGCAAAATACAGAAAAGCTAAAACAAACAAAGTAAGCTGGACTTAGACTAAAATTAAATAGACTTGAATAACTGGCCGGTCAATCTTATACTTTCCACTACTTCAAATCCAACACTAATATAGCTTAGAGTAGAAAATAGCAAGGAAGCAGATTGGTGAAAGCCGAAAGCACGAGAAGGAGATTTCATAAAAGTTTTATAGATTCGAAAGAAACATTGTAACTAAGCGGTCCACACAAACAGGTGAATGCAAAGTACCATGCTTAAACCTACAGTGCCAAAGTGAGCTGGAATTAGTTCGATACACATACCATGCTTATACGAGCTGACATCGCCGTAGCTTCTCGCCTTCCTCTTCACCCTTATTCCCGAGTTTCTCGATTTATCCTTGTTTCTCTAGAAAATGGAAAATCATTGAAAACTGCTGGTGAAAACTATTGAGGAACTTTGTACTTTGAACAAAAAGCTACTTTTTCACCCTCACAAGGAGATAATAACAGCTATGAAAAGATATAAACACAATTTGATAACAGAGCCCCTGTATATCCTAACCAATTCTCTATCTTGATCTGCAAAGCATAAAGTCGAGGTCTGAAATCGAGTGTGATGAGTCGAGGTCTGAAATCAGCCATGACATGGATCTCCGAGTCCGAGATTTCTGGTCAACCGAAGCGAGAAGTTTTCGAATGAGTGAGGGGAAAAAAAAATACACGTGTCAAGCAAAGAAAGCGCTACGTGTCGAGTTATGGACAGTGTTGGCCATTGTTTTATATAGTAGATTAAGTTCTATTGGTTTTCAATTCAAAACCAAAATTAACTGTAAATGATTGTATTTTACATCTCGGGGACTTCATTTTTTTTGTGTTTCCTTCGGTGGAAGATAGGCTTGAAATTGTTGGGCTTTTCTTCTTGCCCCATTTAAACCGAACCATGACCATTATTTTACATGACCAATCATCAATTTGAGTTTGTAGAATTTTAGACATGCCAAACCAATGACCATTATCACTTATGAACCGAAACAAACTAAACATAGTTTGCGGATTTCTAAAAATTAAGACCGATTCTATTTTGAAAACCTTTCATTTAAAAAAAAAAATTGTACAAACGGTCTTTTTTGTGCTTTCTAGTTTGCGGTTACCAATACATGTTCAATTATAAATTTATAGAATGATTAAAAACAGCTGTTTAGTAGTACGAAACAAAAAATTAAACATAAAATGACAACTAATATGAAACAGAAGGAATACTTAAATTATTTGATCCCAACAAAAAAAAATACTTAAATTAAAAGCCGAGTTTTAATCTGGACCAAAAACGAAAAGCTAGTCATTGTGCAACTTTTCTATGACGACGTAGTGTGCAATTTGGATGGACCAGTACATTATAATTGGTTAACTTATTAATCAACTCCTATCAATCTCTGCTAAATAGTTCAAAAACTAAAGTGATAATGCATGATTAACTAAATGATAGTAAAAGACAAGACGTAAAGTTTACTTAACAAATCACCAAATGAGTTTGTATAATGCGCACGTGATAATTAACTGAGTTATTAAGAAACAGCTCTTTAGCAACGACATAAATGGAATTGATGGAGACAGAGTGGTCTGAGCACAGTCAAAATAAAAATAATTTTCTCCATTCTGTGTGAACCAAAAAAATAAGAGTTAATTTGTTTACTAACCAACAAAAATAAAATAATAAATAATTAATCAAAACTTATCCGTGTGGCAAAATGACAACCCTTAGATTTAGAAGTTTTGGTTAGTGATTTAGTTTTCTTTTTTGCCAAATTCCCAAAAAAATAATTGTAAATTCAATACAAAGTTTAAAATTTTAGTTTATCAGTCCATTATGGAAACAAATACCTCGATTCCCAAGAGAAATAGACCTCCGCGATCAAACCATACGATATCACCACCGACGAATCTCACCTACTTCACAGATGCAGCATGGCGATCGGATACGCGGAACGCGGGCCTAGGGTGGATCCTTCGTAACAACGACACCATCGTCGCACAAGGCTCACGATTCCTGACAGACGTTTCATCTCCTCTAGTAACAGAATCACTAGCAATTCGAGAGGCCCTAATTCAAATCGGGCACCGAAATCTAAAAGCCCTGAACATCGCTTCAGATTCGAAAACCTTGATCAATCTCATCAACACGAGAGGATATCATCTAGAGATGTTTGGGATCTTCGGATCCTGCAAGATATTGCACAGCTCTTCCTCGATCTCAATGTTTATTCTTTCTCCTTTATTCCTCGATTCGATAATGTCGATGCGGATGCTATTGCAAAACACGCTTTGTACCAAGGTCTGGTTATCACCGGTTTCCCCACAATTTCGGTTTAATCTTTAATGAATTAATTTGACCCCAAAAAAAAGTTTATCGGTCCATTTAATGGATTTTGTGTTTGATTCTCTCATAAGTAGTTTGTACATTTGGAATTTGAAATTTGAAATTTGAAAGTTTGATGTACGTGCAATTTTTACTAAGTATTTATTTAATTCTCTGACATTTTAGGACAGAGCAAATGTTTGTTGTCAGATAGTACATAGGAGTAATTAAACGATTTTTAAATAAATAGGACTTAGGTTAGATTCGTTGACTAAAAACCAAGTTTTGTGTGCACATTTTCCACAATAAAGCAAAGTTAACATTTTTATCCAACTCACTTATATAAAATTAGTACTTTTGCTAATGACGAAAAAAGTTTAGCCAGCGTTTAGCAATTATTCTAAAGATTTTATTATATCAATGGTCGACTAAACTACTCCACCATCTCTGCATCTTCAACTAAAAATTTGTTAAAGAGTAAATTACAAGTTCCTAATTGTTTTTTTGAAAAAGTAATCAAGCTTAAAAAGTCTTTTAGAGATCTCTCTCTCATTCCTTGGACCCGCCTTAAGTGTTTTTGTTAATGTAAGATCTTCTCAATCCTTTTCTCTTTCAGCTTTACATGTTTTGTTTTTTAATTACTTGGCTTTTTGTATTTGTTGGGTTTTTCTGGGTTTAAGCCATTTTTCTCAGGCAAGATTTTTCCACCGCCTCTCTCTTTCAAGCTTTCTATTATTTGCATCTTTTTTTCTTGGGTCTTTTATTTTTCAACTTTATTCTTTACCAAATGTTTGAATTCTTCTCTTTAATAATGGTCGTGGTGGTGTGTACTATCTCCTAAGAATAAGATCTCTGTTTCTCTTTTTGGTCTTCTTCTTCAAGAATGAGCTCTTATTGATACTCACAGAAGAAAAAGAAGATTTTTTTTTTTTTGTTGGTGATATCTCGCAACTGGTAACCTCTTTTTACTGTAATTCTTAATTAGGTTTTTTTGGCTTTTTTCTGGGAAAGTTCTGATTTTTTAATCTTGGAAAGTTTGGATCTTTCTTATAGATTTCGTTGGGCTAAATGGTGGGTTTTTCTGAATATTCTTCTTGTGTAAATCTCTGTAGACTTTTTGTTGCAAATCTCTGCTTAAGGGATTAGATTCCACATTTTGCCCAAAAACCTAAGAACAAGCATCAGAGTTTCTTAAACCCTTTTGTCTATAAGGTCAATTTTTTGTTTCCTCTATAAGAAAATGGGTACTTTATCACCCACACAGTGTTCTTAATCTTGTTTTTTGTGGGAAAATTTTCAGAGCCATTGTTGTCAAAGGAATGATGGCAGAACGAAAGATTAGCAGCAATGGAGGAGATGTTGTTATCAATGTTTCAGGTGAAGAAGCATCAAAGGTTTCTCCAAGGCATTCCAAGGATATGGCTTCACCAAGGCATTCCAAGGGAATGGCCTCACCAGAGTCTGAGAAAGCAGTTCCCATCAGTAAAAGCCCTTCTCCTGAAATTTCTAAGCTTGTTGGTAGTCCTAACAAGCCTCCTAGATCTCCAAGTCCTAATAATGAGGGTCTAACTCAAAGGAAATCTTTTGCGAGGTCTGTTTACTCGAAACCTAAGTCCCGGTTTGTGGAACCAAATTGTCCTGTAGACCCAAGTAAGCTAAAGGAAGATGCTAGGGAACTTGGTGTTGCTTTCTCTTTTAGTAGAGGTTCTCCAAATAACAAATCGAATAGGAGTGACGGGTCAGCAACACCGCAAACTCCAAGTAAAGCGGTTGTTGGGAAAGACGAAGATGAGGAAATCTACAAAAAGGTTAAGCTGAACAGAGAGAAGCGTAGTAGGATAAGTGCATTGGCATTGATAGAGTCTGCTTTCTTTGTGGTGATTTTGAGTGCTTTGGTTGCTAGTTTAACCGTTGATGTCCTGAAACATTATCACTTCTGGGGACTAGAAGTCTGGAAATGGTGTGTGCTTGTGATGGTTATATTCAGCGGAATGTTGGTGACGAATTGGTTCATGCGTTTGGTTGTGTTCCTCATTGAAGCAAACTTTCTTTTGAGGAGAAAAGTGCTATACTTTGTGCACGGCTTGAAGAAGAGCGTCCAAGTCTTCATATGGCTCATCTTGATACTTGTTGCTTGGTTATTGCTGTTCAACCGCGATGTGCATCGATCCCATGCAGCCTCTAAAATCCTCAAAGTTTTAACCATGACTCTTATTTCCCTTCTAACGGGGTCATTCCTTTGGCTGCTTAAAACACTGATGTTGAAAATCTTGGCGGCGAATTTCAACGTCAATAACTTTTTCGACAGGATTCAAGATTCGGTCTTTCATCAGTATGTTCTACAAACGCTCTCGGGTCCTCCACTTATTGAACAAGCAGAGAGGGTCGGGCGTGAGCCAACCACAGGCCATTTGAGTTTCACGACCGTGGAGAAGAAAGGAAAGGTTAAAGAGAAGAAACTGATTGACATGGGGAAAGTTCATAGGATGAAGCGTGAAAAGGTTTCCGCTTGGAATATGCGGGTTTTGGTAGAAGCGGTTAGAACTTCAGGTCTCTCTACAATCTCTGACACATTGGATGAAACAGCATACGGCGATGGGAAAGAGAAAACTGATAAAGAGATTACCAATGAGATGGAGGCTTTGGCTGCTGCTTACCATGTCTTCAGAAATGTTGCTCAGCATTGCTTCGAGTAAGAAAACAATATTCTTATGCATTTTCTTTATTGTCTTCTTTTCGTGTGCATTCTCTAATGGAAATCTCTTGATTTGGTTATTTTTCAGTTACATAGAGGAAGAAGACTTGCTTAGGTTCATGATTAAAGAAGAAGCTGATCTTGTATTCCCTTTGTTTGATGGTGCGGTGGAGACCGGGAGAATCACCAGAAAAGCTTTGAATGAATGGGCGGTAAGTCTCATCAAACACTTACATTGAAATCGCAATTCTGCGGTTTTACGGATTAGAGTGTGTGTTTCTTGATTTTGAACTACTTGTGTTGTGTTGGTATTTGACCAGGTTAAGGTGTACCAGAGCCGGAAAGCTCTAGCTCATTCCTTAAACGATACAAAAACAGCGGTTAAGCAGCTAAACAAACTCGTGACAGGGATCTTGATCGTGATCACCCTCGTCATATGGCTGCTGCTTCTTGAAGTAGCAACGACTAAGGTTTTGCTGTTCTTCTCCACCCAACTTGTGGCTCTGGCTTTTATAATCGGAAGCACTTGCAAAAACCTGTTTGAATCCATCATCTTTGTCTTCGTTATGCATCCTTACGATGTCGGTGACCGCTGCGTCATAGATGGTACACCGGTAAAACTCACCTCTAAAGTTCCATTAAACCCATATAACTTATATGTCTCCCTTTACATAAAAGAAAGAACTTTTCACATTCTTGCGGTTTGGTTATGTTCAGTTGCTGGTTGAAGAAATGAACCTGTTAACAACGGTGTTCTTGAAGCTTGACAACGAGAAAGTGTACTATCCGAACGCTGTTCTGGCCACGAAACCGATAAGCAATTACTTCAGAAGTCCGGATATGGGAGATACAATAGAATTCTCCATCGCGTTTTCGACGCCAGTCTCAAAGATTGCACAGCTTAAAGAAAAAATCGCCGAGTAAGTTACCTTTTTCACTCATTTCGAAACTGTTTTCGATTTTCGCTACTTGGTAGATCAAAATCTTGAAAGAGTTGTTGGTGTTTTGTGTGTCAGTTACTTGGAGCAGAATCCGCAGCATTGGGCAGTGATACACACGGTGGTGGTGAAAGAGATAGAGAACATGAACAAGCTAAAGATGGCTCTGTATTGTAACCACACCATCACGTTTCAGGAATACAGAGAGAGGAATATCAGAAGAACTGAACTTTGTTTGGCGATTAAGAAGATGTTGGAGGGTCTTCACATTGATTACACTCTGCTTCCTCAAGAAGTTCTCCTCACCAATAAGACCTGAATTGAAAAAATATTGATAACCGTTTTGTTTGAGATGTATTACTAAATGTTTAGAGTACTGTTTTTGTTTAGACTTTTAGAGATGGAAATCAACATTGCAAGTTATAAACTTAAATCCCATATTTTTAATCCGATTCGATCTTCCTTCGGGTTCGATATCTATTAGGAATTCTTCTACTCTCGTTTGACTAGTCGAGATAGTGTCATGTTTTGGATCCACTGGATAATCCGATTACTCAACTAACTACATGAGATCCGGCTAAAACATGTCTCAACGAGTTTTTCATCCGTCAAAATGATGTCACATTTTGGCATCACAATATTTTCTAAGACTTAACCATAGTTGATCAGATTTCTAACCGATAAATTTTACACACGGCCAATCTTCCCAAAATCCAAAATAAAATTGAAGAAAAATCTCTCGCAATCATATACGCAAGATCTTCATTTATGGGTGGTGGGTATGTCAATAGATTTTTTTAGCCTTTTTCTTAATTGTTCTGTTCCTAAATCTAGAATCTGTCAAAAATGATATGTCATGATTTGATTGGATGGTTTTTACAAGCTTTTTCTCTCATGGTCTCTTTGGTCTAGCATAGATATTTAAGAGATGATGTGTCAAGATTGATATCATTGCACACTATTACCATTGACTTTCCTTTTTTTTTATTCGTCTCCAAAATTAAATTTTTGTTGAGCAAGAAGTCTACCAATGCTAACACTTTGGTCTTAACAAGATTGGAATTATGGAAAAAACACAAGTTCATGTGTTGGTAATATCTCTACTCGTCCATTTAGGATTGTCACAAGAAGAAACCATTGTTCCTTCTTACGATACTAATTGGGCTTTTCTGAAAACAAAGGTGGAGATTAACAATCGTCTTGGTGGTGGTTTAAAATTAATCGTCCATTGTAAATCCAAAAATAGCGATTTCGGTGTTAAAACTCTCACATCGAATAGTTCTTGGTCATTTGAGTTTAGACCAAACATTTTTGGAACAACACTCTTTTTCTGTCATTTTATGTGGAATCAAGAATCACATTGGTTTGATATTTACGATGATATCAGAGATGGTGTTCGTCAGGGTCATCCTTGCATCGACTGTAAGTGGAATATAGACCAAAATAGGCCATGCAGATTTAACCAAAAGACCAGTGTCTTTGATCTATGTTATGATTGGAATAAATAAGAATATATTTTATGTTTTTTTCTCTCTATATAAATAAGAGTTTATTTGCTGCGGAAACATAATTTTGAAAATATATTATTTGAACAGTAATAATGTTTGATTTATATTATGATTGACGTAGATAAGAGTTCATTTGTTGGGGGTAACGTAATTTCAAAAAATATTTAAAATACGTGATAATATGTAAAATAGTGTGTTATCAGGTTTCTTTTTTTTGGTGCTGTGTGTTCTCAGGTATTTTTTTTTTTTGGTGCTACGTGTGTTATCAGGTATGATTAGTAACAAAATATTTTCTAAGAAATCTGTAAAATTGATGTTATATTTGAACACACGCACACGATAAAATACACAACTTATTTAAAAATATAATCAAGTCGTTCTTTTACAAAGACTAGATGAGAGCCCGTGTTACGCGCGGTTTATGGTTTCAACAAAATTTAGTGGTTAAATATTTTGATTGTTAATTTTTTGACATTTAGTTGTTTAATATTTGGATTTTTAATTGTTAAACACTATATATTGAAGAGTTTCTAATTACATATATATTTGAAGTATTAGCACTTAGAATTGTTATGTTTAATGGTTGCATGGACATTTTACGGAAGAGAAAGTGTTATGCACATTGAATTCATGATTTGTGAAGTAATTTACTTTGTTGGTCAATATTTCCATGTTGTAATATTTGTTTGTATATCACATTTTTTTAATGTTCCTTTGGTATAAAATTTTATGAAAATATTGTACTTTAATTGTTGATGGGAGAGAGAGTAGATGTTAATAATAGAAGAGTAACATTCTAGACCATCCGAGTGTTGTGAAGATGGTAATCTTAATTTAAAAAAAAAACCATTTCAAATTAATTTAACATGTAAGTGTAAACCCATTAGTGAAGAAAATTTTCGAATAACCATATTTATGTGTATTATTGGACTGAAAATGTAAAGAGAATCTGTCTATTCATTTGAAGATACAATTTGGTAGTGGGTTTAGAATGAGTTCGAGAACGTTTTAATTACGATAAAAAATGAGATCTTGTATTCGGTACTATCAGAAACAAAACTACCTCCTTGGTCACATATCCAGCCAATGCTTCGGCATTGCGTGGACCCTCATACCTGTAATAAGAAAACATCATTCACAATCCAATAAAGAAAACTTTATCCAGTAATAGATTTGCTTCGGTTAAATGCTTACTTTACGGGTTCAAGTGATCCTTTAGGAAACCATTGAATGGTTGGATATCGACTAACACCATATTTACAGCAGACAAGCTTATGGTCATCACAATCCACCTTTAACAACCACAAATACACAAGTTAACGAAAGAATTCGATAAACTCTCAAACATTAGAGGTACATACAAAATAATAATAACACTAACCTTTGCAATTAACACTGGTTTTAGCTTTCTTGAAACTTTCCCCAAGCTTTTCATACCGGAGCAAGTTTCTTGCAATAGTCACACTTATAATGACACATATAAACCATCTTAAAACTTTCAAAAGAAGAAAAAGATCAAAAACTTCCTCCTCAAATTTCGAATTATGAAATTCACCAGCACATCAGTGACCCTAGTTGCTCAATATAACATATAAATCGATTAGATACTAATAGTAGTCATGCCTATCACTCCAGAAGACCGCAATCACAAATCCAAAGCATTTAGAAACAAATCAAACATAAGATTTACAGATCGCATCGAAATCCTTGAATCTATAGCTTAGCTACTTAGATTTAAAAGATTCAAAACAATTGAAATATAATTGATCCATACCAAGGAGCGTAAAACTCGACAAGAGCTCCTTTATCTTTGGTGCCCTCCTTCTCGAAGCTATCGTCTGTCAAAACAACAACATTGTCTACTATGGTCGAAATCTAAAGCAACGCGAGTAAGACAAAACCAAACCAGATTTGTTATGAGCCCAAATAGCTAAATTCTCAAGGATGAGAAGTTGTGGAACATTAATACATAGACGGAAAAGCGGGATTAAATGATCTTGATAGAATTGTTTGATTGGTACATAGGCTATGTACTGGATAAATGTAGAATATGATACACAACTCACCAAAAGTTAGTTTATTAGTTTCTATGCGTTTTTTTTTGTACAAAAGTTTCTATGCTTTCAAACAAAAAATATAAAAATAAAAAGTAATTTAGTACATTTGACCCAAAAAAACAATTTACTTGCAACTTTTTTAATGAGAGACGGTTTTAGATACATATAGACAAAAACATATGGTTCAGTCATAAGAATTTGGGTAATATTGGTATTGGTTAAGAGAAATTTAACATTTAAATCACTTATTTATGAAATTATGAAAAATTATATTAAAAAATTCCGCGTGTATACGCGGGTGTTCATTATACGCGGATGTTCATTTAGTATATATCAATTTGCGACCATTTGTTAAACTTCTAGCAAATTCCAACGATAGTGGATTTTTCTAAAATGTTCAATCCGATAATTAAGTCACAAATTATATCAGGAATTTGTGCATGTAGAAATATGTCAATCCGAGATTAGTGCAATAAAATTTTCATTTTGCTAATGTATAAATATTGATATTCTACCATTACACTTAACTTTCCTTTTCTTTCAATACAATGTATTCAAACAAAACCTAATAACGTCATTTACATCTCATTGAAGACTTCTTATATATATACGGCCTAATGCAAATCAAACAAATAGTATTCATCAGAAACACACATAATTTGATCATCACAAATTAAAAGATGGCAATAATCCAAAAAACACAACTTCTTGTGGTGATAATATCTCTACTCATCCAAATAGCTCTCTCACAAGTGGAAACCATTGCTTCAGATGATTATGTTCAATGGTCTTTCTTCAAATCAACCGTGAAGATCACGAATCGCCTCGGTGATGGTTCGACATTAAACCTCCATTGTAAGTCTAAAGATGATGATCTCGGTCTCCAAATTCTTGCTCCGAATAGTTCATGGTCGTTTAGGTTTAGACCAAATGTTTGGGGAACGACAGTGTTTTCTTGTCATTTCACATGGCCTCGAGCATCAACACATTTTGATATTTACGATGATTTTAGAGATGGTGTTCGTAAGGGTATTCCATGTATCGATTGTTTCTGGAATATAAGCAAAGATGGGCCATGCAGATTTTACGAGAAAAATGATGCTTTTGATATATGTTATGATTGGAATGGGACTCGAATTGAAAAAATGTAACTTGTTTTTGGAACTTTTTGTATAATGAATAAATGGGAGAGAATAATATGTTGTGTTGCAAGCAAACAAAAGGTTCACTTTAATTTGGATTTAGGTTTGTTAAAACTTAAAAGTAATTCTGAGAAAAAAAAAAACAAAAACAAAAAATGTTTGTATGGAAGTGTGCTAAATTAAAGGAAGCGAAACTGACCAACTGTAATTACGTTGTATAAAGGTCAAGTTATAAATTATAATCACGTAAAATGTGTAAAGGTCAAGTTATAGATGGTATACACATTTAGCTATATTAAATTTTGGTTAAATCAAATGAAATCAATTATAGAGCATATTGGCGTTTTCCGGAATTAACGAACAAGTTTCCTCGACTGAGCTTTCTGATTAGATCTAAATTTCTGGCCAGCGGCGGTGGATTTTCTTATCCACGTCGCCGGACTGGTTTATGTTTTTCTCTTTTCTTTGTGTATATTTAGATCTATATTTTCGTTTTCTCGGATCAATGTCCGGCGAAGTCCGGTTTTGTTTGTCTTAGATCTCTATCCTTTCGTTGCTTTTCTCGTCGATTTCTCTGTTCTTCCTCTAAGTTTCTTCGACTTTTTGTGGAGTAATATCTTCGTCACTTTCCGTTGCTCAAGACGCAGGAGCAGTATCGGATCAAAGACTACATCAAGTGTTCAGGTGTAGCGGTGATGGAGCTTCTAAGATATTGGAGATTTTTGAAGAAATTTTTGAGGTGGTTTAGTGGTAGATTCGGATTGAATTCAGCGTGTGTTGATGAGGTTAGAGATCGACAGAGAGGTGAAGGATTCTCATCGTTTGGTTCTCGATTGGCGGTGGCTAATCGGATTTTCGCGGTGGTCCGGCGTGGTCTGGCGGTGGTTGACGGGATGGTTAGATTATAACGCCCCGACCGCCGTCGAGCTATCGGTATGCAGGAAAAATCCTCATCCCCTCGAGAGGAATCATCATCTCTCAATAATATACAGGGAAATCCTCATCCCTTCAGCAGAAATCATCATCTCCCAATGGACCCCACGCCCACTCACGGCCCGTGGGCCCACCACTGTCGGACGGTCGGTGCGTTAGACTTGAAGGCTATAAAGACTTGTTTACTAAGCGTTAGACCGGAAGGCTATAAAAACTTGTTTTCTAACCCTGCAAATCACCACGTGATCTTTTCCTGTGTTTTGTCCTCACTCACATGGTACTGGAAATGAATTCTCAGTAGGTCACCCATCCTTAAATTACTCTAGCCCAAACAAGTTTAACTCTGGAGTTATCTTTAGATGTGTGACGGAAAAGATTAGTGCACTTTGGTGATATAGGTAGCCAAATCAATTCTCTTAAATCTCTCCGCATGCACCACATATATCATGAAACTGGGATGTTACATAGATGTTAGGTGCTTGTTGAAGATTCTAGATGCTTTGCAAGTGTCTTTTACTGTAGATTTGGGTCAACCATTTGTAATTCTTGGGCCTCTCTGTTTGCCTTATGGGCTTTAATAAATCTGTTTGTTGCCGACAAAAAAAACAAACAATCATTAATTAGTGTTATTGGTCAAAAAAAATTTTTTTATCACGAACACACTTCATTCATAACTTATCCAAATACATTAGTATTTCGGAACCAGTAAAGGACCGTAGTGCTAATATACGAAAACAGTAAATTCTTCTACCGGGCATGCCGGACCAGCAGGTCTGTCCTAACATTTTTCTTTCTTGGAAAATATCGTATGGTAAAGTCTGGAAAAGACGTCTGGAGTACCTTCAACTCATCCAGTTCCGCCTGAAAACGCGGCCACTGTTCAGGCTCCATTACCATGTTAATCAATTCTGTCGAATCTGTAACGAACAGTGTACAATATCTTCGTTTCTTCTGCAAGCTTGTCATTACCCATAGGAGGCAAAGGAGTTCGGTGTGTAAGGGGGAGAGACTCCTGCGAAAACCGTGAAGTCCAATCAGGTCTATCTCTCCGTCATGTAAATGTAGTGTCCACCCAATTCCACTTGTGGGATCCGCATCTTTCCACGAACCGTCAAGATAACATGTGAACGTAGCCTGTGGCAAAACCTAAGTAGGGTAGGGCTGATGATTCGTCGATTCTGTCTCCAAAGGTGCATTAGCTAAAAACCAGGTTGTGGCCTTTCTGCTTGCCATAACAATGGTATCCTATGGCGATCGATCATAGTTGTTGAACACGTTGTCGTAGTACTACACTTGAATTACTAGATGTATTAGGTATGGTGATTAAAAAGTTTACAAATTCAAGTAGTTATTCAATAGATTTTTAATAAAAAAACTAGGTGATCGACCCGCACCGTGTGCGGGTATAAATTTTAAAGAGTAAAATAATTTTGGTGTTTAATATGTTGATTTTATCATTTATCAAAATTAATTGTACATGATTGTTTATTTTAAAATTATATGTATGTAGGAAATCAATATTATAGATGTAATATTTTGGTGATGATAAGAAAGAAGAGGAATCCCACCAAAATATAGCTAAGATTAAAAGTGATTGTGAGTACTTGGAACTTTTTGGAATAAATCAAGGACTGGTCTTCTTATTATGTCATAGTCTTGCCAACTGTCTTGATTTGTCTATGATTTTTCAGAAGACAAAACCACATTTCCACTCCACAGAACTTCTAATTAGTTTGATCAAAGTTACTTCTTCTTACCATTTGTTACACTCTTTGAGGTGAAACCTATTTTTTTGGGTATCATCTCAAGGTAAAAATAGAAAGGAAAAATATTGATCAACTAATTTTTTTTTTTAATGTTTACTTTTGGATATGATTAATTTTTCAAACTTGGATACTATCGTTGATCTCAATAGCCAAATTACTATATACAATTCATCTCTACCATATCCAAAAAAATTCGCCTCATAATTATTCAACTTAGTTCTCTTCATTTTTTCGTATGAAATGTCAAAAGTGTGTGTCACCATTTAAAACCCCAAGTAAACATTTTTTACTTTCTATAAATGTATCGACCAACATTCTGACCAAATTCTTAGCCAAAATTGTTTTCGATGCTTTCTCTACTAATTTATTATAATTTTTTGTAATAAAAATAAAATAAAATGATTTCATATTTCTCAAACAAAACCACTACATACACCTCTTTATACGATATTACTCTACATCTTAAATAGCGAATAAAACATTGGCCTATAATGTATAATAATTAATCGTATTAAAAAAATATTAAAGACAATTTTGTTATAATCATCCCAACTTTTATCATGAGTTCTTTTCACTTTTTGAATAATATATTGATTAATTTTTAAAAATATGTTTTGATAAGACAATTTTATTTTCTATTCCAGAAATCGTTGCGAATGTGATAAAAAAAAATTTGTAAACGGATCAACTCTCCCTACCTAAACAAACCACCAATAGTAAGGCAAAAGAAAACACCTCTTTACCCTGGAGGATGTTGCGTGGAACGACCCTTCTAAAATTGCGGATTAAGATGTCTCAAACTTGGTTTTGACAAGAAAAATAGAAGTCTCAAACTTGGAATTGAAATGATGTAAACTCAATCATAATATACTTAAAGGCAAAACACATATGAGAAAGACAATTGTATGAAAATGGCAAGCTGAAGAAGAACCTTTGAGTAGGATTGAGATCTTTAAAATCATCCAATGCGCCTAACAATCAAAATGATTAAAAAAACTAATTCTTTTCATGAATCAAATAAAAAATAATACCAAGAGCCAATCAAATTATTGAGATCTAAAAAATAAACATGAAACAAAGTAAAGCCAATAAAATTATGAGAAATTTAAAAAAATATCACTTTCCAAGTGCCACTTTTCAAAAATACCATTTTTTTAGAATCTTTGCAAAAATGCTATTTTTTCAAAATTACTTTTTCATTATATAATTTATGTTTAAGTTAATTATGTTGTATTAGGGTTTAGTTTTGAGTGTTTAGAGGGTTTTAGGGGTCAAAATATTTTTTAAGATTTAAAATTTTAAGATATAGACTATATAAATCTATAATTAGTGGTATTTTTGCAGATAGACACCCTAAGTGGTATTTTTCCAAATGTGCACACAAAAAGTGGTATTTTTGCAATTGCCCCTAAAATTATTGAGGTTTCGTAATAAACATTAATATAAATACAGAAAAATAAATAAACAATAATAAAGTTTTACAGATGTTTTACAGTCTGTACAAAATCTCGTATTCACCTATTTCAAAGAATGTTCTTCGAATTGAAATGATTGGTCACAAAACTTAGCTCTTTGAGTGTATACATGTCTAAATGTTGTAACTCATTTCATGCATATGTAACTGTTAGTTTTACCAGAACAGGAAGTAATAAAAAAAGACAATTGAAAAGGTTGTAGTCGATATATCCACCAAAGAAATATTACGCTCGTAAAGATTACAGAAAATTGTTTAACTGAAGCTTGCAGCAAATAACGTAATGGACATTTGAGGAAATTCTGATTCACTCATAACAATAAAAAAAACACCAAAGAACTTAATTAGCAGTAAAATCTACTAGCGCAAAAGTAGAACCTGGATCAATGAGAAACAAACAATTTTGACAGTGAACCCGTGAAGATTTGTATACGAAATATTCATACTTACTGTTGTATTGTCTAATACACAAAAGTTTAAATTTTTTATAAAAATATCGGAAGTTTTAAAATAATATCAAATGATTATTTTGTTAGTTACCCTATGGTGATATAGGTCGTAGGTGGATGCTCTATAAGGTTCTACAAAGTTCATAAGAATCTTCTCTAATAGATATGGAGTTATCTCTTAGATTTGGAGGTAACAAAAATACATTCTCAAATCTTATATATTTGAGGAATATCGTTGTTTCAAAAAATTGAAGGAACTGTTTTGCTAGCTAATTTTTTTAACATATTCAAATCCAATATAGAAAATCTAAATGTTGGTTCCTACAACTGTTTTTTTTTAAATTAAAAGATAATTAGACATATTCTTCTGCACCAAATTTTAATGCATTTAAATATAGGAAATCTTGTTAATATTTGCTTCTAAAACAGAAAAAAAATCTTTGAAACTAAAAAGATGGTCTTGACATATTTTTTGAAATAATCAATTACCATTTTCTTTGTCAAATCAATTACTATTTAGATTTATTGTTTCGAATATTTTAAAAAATTCATATTTAATGCTAACAAATTTTATGGTTTATTTTGTTGGAATCAAATTTATGTTTTAAGATTAATTAGATAGTTTAGCCATGTCACCATTTTTTCAAGGACATGTCATAATTTTGTACCAATAGAATTAAAACACCTAAGGTTTCTCACTAATTGTACTTGTTTTTTAATAGGAAGGGGATTCCTCAAGTATTGTTTGATCTATTTTAAACCCTTAAACTAAATTATTAATGTAAAAACTCTTCAACTAAAATATTTTAATGACAAAATCCTTCAACTAAAAACTTAATCAAAGTGACCCTCAAGTAAATTTTCAATAATGAAAACCCCTCATTCGATATTTAATATCAAAATACTAAATAACTGGCATTAAATTGATTGTTTCTAATTTTCAATTAATTGTACCATGTTTCCGATGTTGTTTTTAAACAATAATAAAATAAAAAGAGTACAACCATGCAAACTCCTCCTCAAATGGTTTGGTGTCATCTTGTAGTTCTCGTTCATGACGCGTTCTAATATTATGTACATATTTACTGAATATAGTGGTATGAATTTTTTTCTTTAAAATCTCTTAATTTACGAGATGTTTACATGGATTTTCAATTGATTGTATCGTGGTTTCAATGTTTTTTTTTAAACAAACATTGCATTATCTAATATTTAAATAAAATATACATGTCATTTTTTAAAAACTATACCTCATAATATCAATTTAAGAGTATCTCCAATGTATCACTCGGTTTTCTACTCCAAAATAGAGTTATATTTTGCTCCAATTTATTACTTCATTTTCTACACCAAAAAGAATATTTCAAATATATTTTTTTTTCTTATTTGATAACTAATTACTAATTATACTTTCAATATATAAAATTTAAAATTAACCCCATTTTATTTTTCTTATCTAAAACATCCATAAATTAATATTATTCAAACTTAACATTTATAATTGAAAGGAAAATACATGAATTTTATAATTTATGTATTTTTATTTTTATTATTGGTTTATGTTTTTCTATTAAATATTTGTCATTTCATTTTATTTTATGCAGGTAAAAATGTTATTATATAATTGGATGATATGTTAAGATTGTTCTTTCTAAATGTGTTTTATTGTTATAATAAAAAAAACAAAAATAATAGATTTGTTCAAAACTTAAAGGACTATTTTATAAATTAAAAACTACAACTCCAAAATGGAATGGAAAATGAGATTGCTCCATATTTGGAGGAAAAAATAGAGTTACTCCATTTTTTAGTTGAAAATAGAATGGGATTGGAGGAGATTTTACTCTAAAATAAAATTTAGTGTAGAATATGGAATGGGGTTTGAGATACCATAATACCAGAGGTCTATTTTTACATTTAAAATAAAATTGTAGATTATTTTTAGATATTTCCTCTTTTTTTTTCCACTCCAAAAACAAAAATAAAAACAAATAAAAATACGTTGTAGGCTGTTCAGAAGATGAGAGTGTTGACGAGTTTGTGAATATAGAAATATGTCGTAGAAAATGCGAGATTAATGCAAATTTTTATTAACATTTTCATTTGACTATATTAATATTCTACCACCAGAAATCTATAATTAACTTTTGTTTCTTGGAATACAATGTATTAAACCAATTATAATTTGGAAACAAAATCTAATAAAATTATTTCTTATCATCGAAGACTTCAGCTTAATTATATATACCTCTGCAAATCAAACTCTTAGTATTCAGCAGAAAACTCATAACTTGATCCCCCAAAAAAAGATGAACACTATCCAAAAAACACAACTCTATGTTGTGTTAATATCGCTACTCATCCAAATAGCTATTTCACAAGTGGAAACCATTGCTTCGCATGATGATGTTCAACGGTCTTTTCCTAAAACAACTGTGAAGATTACAAATCGCCTTGGTGTGATGTTAACACTCATTTGTAAGTCCAAACATGACAATCGCTTTCTCCAACTTCTCAGTCCCAATCGCTCTTGGTCGTTTAGCTTTAGACCAAGTATTCAGGGAACGACAGTGTTTGCTTGTCATTTTTCATGGCCTCTACAAGTATCAGAACATTTTGATATTTACGATGAAAGTAGAGATGGTGTTCGTACAGGTAATCCATGCATCGATTGTTCCTGGGATATTAACAAAGCTGGACCATGCAAGTTTAACAATAAAACTGATGCCTTTGATATATGTTATGATTGGCATGGTAATCGAAATGAAAAGGAGTAATTTGTCTCTCTTTTTAAAAACTTTTTTGGTATAATAAAATAATTTGTAGTGTTAGAAAGCAAAAAATAAAATAAAGTTTTCATTATTAATTTTCTCACTTCGGACATATATGTAATATATGTGTCGTAATCATTTGGGCAAACAAGGAAACAAAAGGAATCATTTTAAATTTTTAATCACTTCAATTTGGATTTAGGTTGGAAGTAATTATGAGAGAGGAACAAAATTGTATGGAAGTGTGCTAAATCAAATAAAATCAAATTGACCAATGAGTTAATCACGTAAATTGAATTATAGTATCGATTATTTGCTAAATTAAAGGAAATAAATAAGCATATTAGGATTATTTTTTATTCTTTTTCTTGGGAATCAACGAGTTAGCTTAATTGTGGTCAACACTTTTGTTTTTTTTTTTTGTCACAATTGTGGTCAACACTTTATTTTGGGAATGGAGGGCAAATGACTTATATGGGCCTATAAGGAAGTGTTTATTAAATGTATGGAGACTAGGAAAGTTTACAAATTTGAATAGTTTAGTGTTATACTATTATTCAAATATTAGGGAAAATTGCACAAATGCCAATTTTTAAGTGTATATTTGCAAAAATACTATTTAGTAGTGTTTATTTGCAAAAATGCCACTAATTATAGATTTTTAAACCCTATATCTTAAAATTCTAAACACTAAAAAATATTTTGACCCCTAAACCCCCTAAACCCTCGTAACTAAATCCTAATAAAACATAATTAACCCAAACATAAATAATATATAAAAAAAAATAATTTTGAAAAAATGGCATTTTTGTAAAGATTTCAAAAATGTGGTGTTTTTGTAAAGTGGCACTTGAAAAGTGATATTTTTTAAAATTTCTCAATATTCAATCATATAAATTGGTTACCGATATCAAAAGTCCCACATTATTTAACAATATTACAACTAGCTAGCAACATAATAATGAAACTACGTGACTCTCCGCGTTATACGCGGAAAAAATACACTAAACATAAAATCAAAAAGTTTTATATTATGTTTAAGTAGTAGATATAAATCATTTTTCTATATTTTATTGAATTATTTTACGTAATATATGTTTACTATTTCATATTAATATATTTTATATATGTACTTTCTCTTAGAAATTAGTTTTCATTTTATATAGAGTTTCAATCTTTAATTTCCCTTCTATGGATATATGATAATATGGGTATTCAAAAAGATAAACACAAATTAATATGTTTACACATAACTTTTCCATCATAAATTTGAAATGTTTATTTTCAAATACACATAAGGATATATTAAAAAAAAACATTTGATTACGTATAAATTTTTAAAAATTATTATATATGGCATTATGTACAATAAAAAATATGGTAAAATATATACAAAAGAATCACGTTGATTATATTGAAGAACATAGATCACTTCGAATCATAAGACAAAAGACATGCTATTGAAGAACATATATAAATCACTTCGAATCATATAAGCTAAAATATTGATATATAAGAACGTAGCTCTGTTCAATGACCATGATAAAAAAGTTCAATAAATTATGGAATATTATAAATATAATAAATATCAATGAATATTTTAATACAAACCGACTTAGTCGGTTTATTTGTTTGCCTATATAAGGAATGTAATTATAGAGAAAGTTTTTTTGTAGGTAGACGAACGAAAGAAAAAAAAAAAAAAGGGAAACAAATTTCACTACTCTATCTTCGACTCTCCTTCATTATATGTTATAATATTAAACACATATATACTCACACAAATCTAACTTATATTATTATAGTTTATAATACGTTATCAGCACGAGGTTCTAACCAACTGAGTCGTTAAATCATATCCTCTGCCATACCAAAGGGGTAAGATTTTAATTTTTGTGTTATTCAATTTACTTTTTAATTTATTTATTATTTATGGAGTGGTAGGCTCTGCCTCCTCCTCATAATATTATGGTAGGCTCTGCCTCCGCACTATCAGTGGAAAAGGCATATAATAGGCTATGTCTTTTCAAAATTGATCATTATTATGGTAGGCGCTGCCTCCTTGATCAATTAAAATTTTATGTCTCCATAATCTCATGGTAGGCTCTGCCTCCTTGATTATGTTGAGAATTATGCCTATTATTTTTTATTATTATTTTCTTACCGTTATTTCTTTTCTGTTATTTATTTATGTTCTGTTATTTATTTATCATTTATATGGAAGGCTTTGCCTCCTATTTTTTATTTTTAAAATTATGTTGTTATTATTATTGCACCTATTTTATCATAATTATTTAAAATTAAATTTTAATATGATATTTAAAATTTTGTTATATAGTGATCATGTCAAACTTGGCAAAACTTGAGATCGCTGCCCTTGATTTATCTGGGAAAAATTATTTGACATGGGCAGTAGGTGCAAAGATGCATCTAAGAGCAAGTGGACTTCTTGACACCATTGATAAATGGAAGGTCACGTCCGATGAGGAAAAGGCAAAGGCCATGATATTCCTCCGCCATCATATTCATGATACATTAAAAGATGAATATATTATGAAAGATAATCCCGCAGATCTTTGGCTGTCACTCAAAGATAGGTTTGATCACCAGAAATATGTGATCTTACCAAAGGCAAGACATGAGTGGCTGAATCTGCGGTTTGAGGATTACAAAAGTGTAAGCGAATATAATTCCGCTTTGTTCGGAATTACTTCGAGGATGATGTTATGTGGAGAAAGTATAAGTGATTTTGATATGATCGAAAAAACTCTCCAAACATTTCATCCAGGAAACGTAGTCCTCCAGCAACAATATCGGGCAAGGGAATTTACCCGATACTCGGATTTAATGCAAGTTCTTCTTGTTGCTGAGCAAAATAATGAAATTGTTATAATGAATCATGAATCTCGTCCAACTGGATCGGCTCCATTCCCAGAAGCGAATGTGGTAGCATCCAATACATATAATTTTCGAGGACGATGGCGTGGTCGCGGTAGAGGCCGTGGACGCGGACGTGGCAGAGGTGGTGGACGAGGCCGAGGACAAGGAAGAGGATTCCAGTCAGATAACTCCGGCACATTGAAAGCCAACCAAAATTCTCTGGGAAATATTGTTGGCCGCATAAATAAAAGAAAAACGGAGAGTGCTTGTTACAGATGTGGCATGAAAGGCCATTGGGCACGAACATGTCGTGTGCCAAAACATTTGGCCGATCTGTATCAAGAGTCACAAAAGGCAAAGCAGACGAATGTCGAAACAAATTTCATCACTGATGAAGCTGGACCTTCCTTTAATGGTCTCAATGATGATGCTCATTTCGATGTTGCTGACTTTCTTGTTGATCCTGAAGTATCAACAGAAAGAAATGATAACTAAATCTTTACGTCGTGATATTAATAGATTTAAGCATCTTTGTAAAATAGTTTTGAAAAATAATTTTGTAAAATAGGTTTTATACTATTGTATTAAAATAAGTTTGTAAAATATGTTTAACATAATTTTGTAAAATAGTTTTTGTAAAATATTTTTAAAATAATTTTATAACCTCATGTTACATAAAATTTTGTTTCTTTTTATTAATGCAATTCTGATTAATATTGTTATACCAGACAATGTCAGAACTTAAGATCATGGACGGAGATACATGTTTGGCAGATAGTGCGACAACGCACACAATACTTAAAGATAAAAAGTATTTCTCCGTTCTTAATTTAAAAGCCTCCGCCGGAAGCGTGAGTACTGTATCTGGTAATGCAAATATTATTATGGGCTCAGGAAAAACCAGGTTTTCAATGCCAAGGGGAACAAAGTTTGAGATAAATGATACATTATATTCCCCCAGTTCATACAGAAATTTATTAAGTTTCAAAGATATCCGGAGAAATGGATATCATATCGAGACTAAGAATAAGAATGGCATTGAATATCTTTGTATTACATCAGAAAAGAAGCATATATTGGAAGAATTACCAATGATGTCTTCTGGATTATATTGCACAAAGATATATATGACTGAGTCCTATGCTGTAGTAAACCAGCAGTTTACTAATATATTTAAAATATGGCATGAAAGGCTAGGACATCCAGGATCAGTCATGATGAGAAGGATTGTGCAAAACTCTAGCGGACATCCATTGAAAAACCAAAGGATTTTTCAATCTAGAGATTTTTCATGTTCCGCATGTTCTCAAGGAAAACTAATAACTCGGCCATCACCGGCTAAAGTTGGGAATGAAAATCCAGTATTCTTAGAGAGAATACATGGTGATATATGTGGACCTATACATCCACCATGCGGGCCGTTTCGCTATTTTATGGTATTAATTGATGCATCGAGTAGATGGTCACACGTGTGTCTGTTGACAACACGGAATACGGCTTTCGCAAAATTCATTACCCAAATAATCAGATTAAGAGCACAATTTTCTGATTATGCCATAAAGAAAGTTAGGCTTGATAACGCCGGTGAATTCACTTCACAAGCTTTCAATAATTATTGTATGGCAATGGGGATTGATGTTGAACACCCAGTTCCCCATGTTCATACACAAAATGGCATGGCCGAAAGTTTAATTAAACGGTTGCAACTCATTGCAAGGCCGTTAATCTTGAGAACAAATCTCCCAATTCATGTATGGGGACATGCTATATTGCATGCTGCGGCATTGGTCCAGATTAGACCAAGTGCATATAATAAATATTCCCCATTACAGTTAACATCTGGCCAAGAACCCAATATATCCCATCTTCGTGTTTTTGGATGTGCGGTTTATGTCCCTATAGCTCCGCCACAAAGAACAAAAATGGGACCTCAAAGGAAACTTGGGATATATGTCGGGTTTACGTCACCAAGTATAATTCGATATCTTGAACCAAAAACTGGTGATATGTTTATGGCACGTTTTGCCGATTGCCATTTTAATGAAGATGAATTTCCGGCGTTAGGGGGAGGAATTAAAAGAATTCCAAAAGATATTACTTGGTGTGCACCATCTTTAGTGCATCTTGATCCCCCTACAAAACAACGTGAGTTGGAAGTTCAGAAAATTGTACATTTGCAAAATTTGGCAAACCAGTTACCTGATGCGTTCACAAATACAAAAAGGGTGACAAAATCATATATACCCGCTGTCAATGTTCCATCAAGAATCAATGTTCCAGAAGAACCAGAGGAAGAAAATGAGCATGATACAAAAACATATGAGATTTCCATTAATTATGCCCAAAATGGAAAAATATGGGTTAGAGATGAAATCGATGATACTGATGGAATATTCTCTTTCTCTGTATCTAAAGAAATTGATCAAGATGATCCAGACCCAAAATCTGTATCAGAATGCCACGAAAGATCTGATTGGGAAAAATGGCAAATGGCCATGAGAAATGAATTAGACTCTCTTAATAAAAGAGATGGTTTTGGACCTATAGTCGTTACACCAAAAGATGTAATCCCAGTCGGATATAAGTGGGTCTTTGTGCGAAAAAGAAATGAGAAGAACGAAGTCACAAGATATAAAGCCCGGCTTGTGGCACAAGGTTTTTCTCAAAGACCGGGAATTGATTATGAAGAGACATATTCTCCGGTTATGGATGCAATCACATTTAGGTACTTAATGAGCTTAGCAGCATCTATGAATTTAGAAATGTACCTAATGGATGTTGTGACTGCATATCTTTATGGATCACTTGATACTGATTTATATATGAAAATCCCAGAAGGATTAAAGATCCCAGAAGGATCAAAAGTATCATCTAAGGAAATATGTTCGGTCAAATTACAACGATCACTGTATGGATTAAAGCAATCCGGACGTATGTGGTATAATCGCTTAAGTGAATATTTGTTAAGTAAAGGATACATTAACAATGCGATATGCCCTTGCGTGTTTATTAAGAAATCCTCATCAGGATTTGTGATCATTGCAGTATATGTAGATGACCTGAACATAATTGGAACTAAAAAGGAAATTGATGATGCAAGAATTCATATGAAAGAGGAGTTCGAAATGAAAGACCTTGGAAAGACAAAATTTTGTCTAGGGCTTCAAATTGAACATCTCAAAAATGGAATTTTTGTGCATCAATCAAATTACACCAAAAGAGTGTTAAAACGCTTTAATATGGATAAAGCGACTCCTTTGAGTACTCCAATGGTTAATAGATCGCTTGATGTTTTAAAAGATCCATTTCGACCTTGTGAAAATGGAGAGAACATATTAGGTCCTGAAGTACCTTATATGAGCGCTATTGGTGGACTTATGTATCTTGCTAATTGTACTCGACCAGATATAGCTTTTGCTACTAATCTACTTGCAAGATATAGTTCATCTCCTACGCGTAGACATTGGAACGGAATAAAACACATATTCCGTTATCTTCAAGGTACGATTGATTTTGGATTATTTTATTCAAGAAACCCCGAGGATGGTCTTGTTGGTTTTGCAGATGCAGGTTATTTATCTGATCCGCATAAAGCTCGTTCGCAAACTGGATACGTTTTTACAATTGGTGGAACCGCAATCTCATGGCGGTCTCAAAAACAGACTTTGGTAGCTACTTCTTCAAATCATGCCGAAATCATTGCACTTCATGAAGCATGCAGAGAGTGTGTATGGCTCAGATCAATGACTCAACATATTCAAGAAGCAAGCGGAATAACCATCAACAAAGAACCGACAATTATATTTGAAGATAATTCTGCATGTGTTGTCCAAATCAAAGAAGGCTACATCAAGAGCGATAGGACGAAACATATTCCTCCAAGATTTTTCTCCTACACTCGGGAACTCGAAGAGAAGAAGGAGATTGATGTTCAATATATTCGTTCAAGTGACAACGTAGCAGATTTATTCACAAAGGCGCTTCCGACTACAACATTCCGGAAACATGTTCAGAGTATCGGAATGCACCATCTACGAGACCTCTAAAGAAAGGATTATATATATATATATATATTTTCCAGGGGGAGACTGCACTCTTTTTCCCTTGTCATGGTTTTTTGTCCCACTGGGTTTTTCCATGATAAGGTTTTTAACGAGGCAGTATAAAAATATTAAAACATAAATAGATATTTAAGGGGGAGTATTATAAATATAATAAATATCAATGAATATTTTAATACAAACCGACTTAGTCGGTTCATTTGTTTGCCTATATAAGAAATGTAATTATAGAGAAAGTTTTTTTGTAGGTAGACGAACGAAAGAAAAAAAAAAAAAGGGAAACAAATTTCACTACTCTATCTTCGACTCTCCTTCATTATATGTTATAATATTAAACACATATATACTCACACAAATCTAACTTATATTATTATAGTTTATAATATGGAAAGTGTTATCTACAAAACCTTAATAATCGACATGATATGATGATAAACCCAAATCAAACTATTGAAGAACATAATATGTTCAATGAACATGTAACAAAATTTGATAGAATACTCAAGAAAAAAATTAATTTTTTAATGTAGTTAATATTAAATATTCCTAATAATACATCATTTTGAATTTTTCGAATTAAAAATAATTTTTTCTGTTTTGGTTACCAAAACTTTTTGTTTAATTTAGTAATTTAAAGCAAATACGTAGTAGACCTAATTTTAAATGTTGTGTATTTGATCCAAAAGAAATTTTTGTAAAGATAAGTTTGTGTTATTCAAAATTTTTAAGATATTTTCGGTTATTCAATTTTTTCATTTTTAAGAGGATTGATTCGAATTAATTTTTAAGAAACCGTAAGAAAAAAATTATAAAGATATTTTCGTGTTATTCAAAATTTTAAAAGTAATAAATTAATTGTGTTTTGCCATATCACGATAAAAAAGATGGCATGTAATCATTTATTTGGGAAAGTGATTGTGGAATTGAAATGTAAGCAAATTCCACAAAATCACTTCCCAAATAATGTATAAGGGATCGATACACCATGATTCTCTGTAACACAGCATTAACTAGCTAGGACCTCTACCACAAATTCTTCTCTTTCGTTTCTAAAATATTATTCCTTTATAAATAAAACTTCTGAGAAGCAGATAAACAAAAGAACCAAAAGCCAATAGCTGAAATGGTAAAGATCTCAGGCAAACTTAGAAGTTGCTGGTTTAAGTGGTTTTTGAGACGAAACTAATATTACATGCTCCGATTTCGGACCTGGAAAAATTACGGATTTCGGTCTATAACCTCATGGTAATTAAAAAAAAATAAACAAAAGAAAAACATAATTACCAAAGAATCAGTGTATATCTGGGCCATGCAAAATCTCATATATAGCCTTATAATGAGCCCACTGGATCACACAGAGCTTTGTTCATTAGTTTGCATTTTCGTTGTTTAGATTAATACGACTGATTTAAGTCTAAAGACTGATCCTAATTCCTAGACTGATCGTAATTCCTAAATGTCTGGAGCCTCAAACGTTTTAAACAAAAATGTTTTTAATCAGTATTCTAAAAAGCGTTTTAGGCGGCGCTTAGGCGCAAGACCCCTATAGATCGTGAGCGTTTTAGGCGGCGCTTAGGCGCAAGACCCCTATAGATCGTGGCGATTACCGCTTTTGCCGCCTAAAATATTATGATATTATTATAATAAAATATTATAATTTTTTTATATAATCATAAAATTTTATATATTTAGCTATTAAATGATAAATATAAATACAATATAAATTTTATTAGTTATAAATTATGGTTTTTTATATATTTTATTATATATATCTAATATATTATGTATTTTTGTAAAACACTTAAACCGCCTATTAAATCGTCTAGGCATTGGGTCATCGTCCGCTTAACGTCTAGCGCTTTCTTGAACATTGCTTTTAATCCGAATTCTCTTTCTTAATAAATGGGTAGATCCTAGATCGAAATCCATACAAATAATCGAAGCCTGTAGGAGGTTTTTTTTTTTTTTATATACCCTATCGGCGATCGGGAATGCACCGAATTGATACATAATGGACTTCTTCTCGAAGGGTCACCACACTATCTGACCCGAATTTGGAGTGCTTTTTGACAAATGCCAGGAGGTAGCCGGATCGCCTGTTACCGGACTATCAGGTAAACTGCATGGGCCTAAATTCAAACCCAGACTTCCTACATGGATGTGATTTTTGTTTTTAGGGAGACTCGAACCCTGGAGAAAGTGCTTTACCACATTTCCAAGTCTTATCTACCACTAGACCACAACCATGTGGGCACCTGTAGGAAGTCTTGTATTCCTGTTATATAAAACGTTTACAATCGTTATGAGAACCAAACAACCGAACTTAGATGTTGGAATCCTATCTCTAACATTGACCACCCACATGATGAGTTCTCTATCTACTCAAGCAAACCAATAGACCACACCCTCTTGGTTATTTACTACTTTGCATAATAATGATATCTTTAACTCGTTTTATGTTAATGACAAAAGTGGCGACGATATATAGACTCGTCTCGTGACTACTACTTGAGCTAGAAATTTTTACTAAGGATGCAATACTAAGAAGCTCGTATACATTTTTTTTCCGATCAATCTTTTGTTTATATTGTAGCTAACTGTAATTGTTTGTTTGATTGCTTTTTTCCTTTAAATATATCTAAACATTGTCTAGAAAAAACATAAAAATATATTTTTAACGATTTCGTTATAATTTAAATTCAGATTTGATAACATTTGAATACCGTAGTTCTCCAACTAAAAATTATGATTAAGAATATGTTACACTAGGACCTAGGTTCACTATATAAAGCTTATAATAGATCACCGGCCGGACGTCGACTTTTTAAATATATTACATAATACAAACTTGTATGCGTGATTACTGATTACGTATTACGTAGTAGAAACACATGTGCTTTTTTTTTTGTCTTCATATTACATACTTAAAGGGATACGTCGCTTTGGTCCTACAAAACCATATCGTGCTATTCACTTATAGAACATTATTAGCTCCTCTCTTAATGACCCTATTTATTTATTAGGTTGTTCCATCCAAGCTACGAACTCATAATTAATGAAGATTGAATAACGACCTACTATGCACTAAATATTTTAATTTTGATATTTTCTATTACAACGTCATTGACTAATTATTTAAACATTTTAACCTTTAATAAACATCCTCCACAACTGGCGAAACTAACAATCATCTTTAAAAAAATTCGTAACTAAAGTTCCCAAGAAAATGCATACTCAAGAATTTGAATTTCATTGTATAAAAGCAATATCCCTTTGTCAAGCACTTTAAAATTGCGTTTTAATTTAGAAAAAAAGGCGTTTACATCCCCCGACATGTTACATGTGGTATCAATGCAATGTGCCAATGTGTATTTTTTTTTTTTTCGCTAAAGGAAAGAGACCTGTATATTATTCGCTCACCCTCATCCAATGATCATAATAAAACATAAATTACTTAAATTAATTACGAATTATGTTCAATCATTAGGAATTAGAGGGAGTATTGTTGTGTGCAAATACATGGCACGATCTTTGATTAAATAATTTACTCCGTTGAATATACTAATTAGTTGTTGATTTTGGTAACAAGCAAGAGCTTTTCTTGGCGGAAAATACTTTTAGCCGCCATATAATTGAACATGAATACGCAATGATTTTTATTTGTTAGAATACGCAATGATATTCATATCGAACCATTTCTATTGTTTGACTAGCTGTTTTGATACATTTTGTGATGATATAAACAATTATATATATAGATATTTATCTTGATAATCAAGTATCTTCTCACAATTTCAATGATAAATCATAAAGTCAAAGAATATTGATAGGAGTAAGCCAAGAACAAGTAATTAGGAATTCCTGATTACTGGAGTTTCGAAACCGGCCAGTCATGCATGATTTGGAGTGTGAATGAAAATTATTCGTTTTCTAAAAAGTCATGACTCATGTCTTAAGAGTTTAGGTATATAGTAAAATCTCTATAAATTAATAATGTTGGTACTTAAAAAATTTATTAATTTAGAGAGATATTAATTAATCGTAATTTATAGAGATATAACTATTTTACGTAAGAATTTTCTTTAAAAAAATTCAAATGATATTATGTTAAAAAATTTAATTAAAGTCATTTGTAAAAATGATATGTATTAACTTGAAATTCGGATTTATACTTTTGATTATTGCAATAGAATAAATATTAAGATCATAATATACTATCCATAAAAAAATAATACACATTATTGTCCTACCAAGAAAAATAATACACATTATTAAGTACAAAATTTAGAAGAAAACATAGTTATCATTCTTAATGTTGATGATAATCAACAGATAAATATTATAATGCATTTGGAAAGAGTTTTGTGTATAAAATCAATTATCGTGTCTATAATTTTTCATAACTTTGGAAACCGAAAAAACAGTCATAATTTTTTTTCTTTTGATGTAATAAGTAGAATAACAAATTACTGAAGCCAAAAAATTTATACATATATGCATAATTATACATGATTATTAATTTATACTTTTATTGAAACCATATTTTACATAGAAATTTTTTAAAAATATATTATCTTATCATCTTATCGAATTTTGTTAATTTTTACATTGGCCCGACTCGGGACTGGAAAAATTTATTAATTTATGGTGATTATTAATTTATAGAGTATTAATTTATGGAGGTTATACTGTATATATATATATATATATATATACATATATAGCTAAAACTTCAAACATTATATTTTAGAGTCCACAATTTTTAATATTTTAGCTTATGATTTTCATTATCAACGTTATGATTCTACACTAATGAGATTTTTAATTGAGTTTGTAAAATAAAAGACATTTTTAAATTGACATCTAAAATTTTGATACTTGGTTACCAGAAAAAAAAATTGATACTTTTTCCTACTGTTAATTCAAATTGGTGCTTAAAAACCCCTGCAAAACTTGGTTGATTGATCCTCTAAATAATTATGGTGTTTACTTCCATAATGAATCACTTGATTTTTTTATTTTTTTAAGAGTTTTTAGAATCACTTGACTTCTATTTAGATAACGGTTAATTCTCTAATTCGAGAAGCTTGCAATAGTTATCAATCGATTATGCATATTGATTTGTATTCTTTTTTTTTTTTTTTAATGTGCCTTTATTCATACGTATACTAAAAACTCATTTACATTAGGATACGCACACATCTTTAATTTTCTATAGGTTAAGCAACAATAACTTTCAAATTATGACTAAAAAACTTATCAAAAAGATATAAATGACTAGAATACTAATATAACTTATTCGCACCACCAAAATTTTCGAATCTAAAATATTACACTTTAGTTTGGTATCAGCAAAATATCCTCTAGAATCAAAATACATGATAAAGCAAATATTGCTCTGCAATGTTTAAACTAAAAGGAATTAAAACAAAAAAAAAAAACAAAAAAAAACTCAAAATGACTTGACATGGACCAGAAATGGGTCATGTGTACGTGCGACCGTGCGTGTAACATATATTTGTTTATGTAAATTGGTTTCTTTTATTGTTGAGATCGTAATGGAGAAGATTGTAATCGAAACTTTTAAAGATGATCAAAGTGAAAAAAGAGAAGTAAAGCAAAAGCTCTCGACTTTCTCTGTTCCCATGGAAGCATCAGTACTTCATGTTCATCCATCGCTACAAATCTTGTTCACTTTATTTTAAATTAAACTTTTATATATATATATATATATTTCAATTTTATTAAGCTTTAGTATGTCCATTCACGATCTACTTCAATCACCCTTTGCTTCTCATTTGGATATCGAATTTCTCGATTTTCCCTCTTTCTTTTCTTTTTATACACAACAAATACTTTCTTATTTCATCGATTAAATAAGGGATCTCTTTTATTAATTAACACGCTTTATTTGTATATATGCGTGTGTTGCTTTAGTATACAGAAATTTTTAGTATTTGAAGCTGAATTTATCTACCCAAACTAGTTATATAATAAAGTTTCCAAGATAATACAAATAAATAAACAGTTATTACTACACTAGTATTCAAGAACTTTTTTAATTAACGACTTAATCAAGAACATTTGCGGTTACATGCGTTTAATGTCAATAAAAAAAACTTATCATACGTACATGTTCATAACTTACATTTACTACATCTAAACTAGTCGATTAATAACTCAATTTATATTTATGTTTAAAAAGTGTTTGCATTCATGAAAATTTGGATTTAAAGCATGTGATAGTGATTTTTTTTTTTAACAAAGAAAAAGAGAAAGTTGGTAGCTTGTTTTTTTTTTGTTTCCCTTTGGGATCATCAAACACTTTATCACATTATCGCCCACAAATCATTTTTACTTTGCACGTAACGGATCCTTGCTCAACAATAATATCATTCTCAAAATTCTTCACTTTTACAATTGCTATTTGTTTCGAAATTTAGATGTCAAAGCTGAGATGTCGTTAAATTTGCATCTAAAGAATTCTAGAATCGGAGAAGGTGCAAGAGTTTAAAAATGAAGAATTCAAGATGTCGTTAAACTAGTACCTGACTAGAATATTTTTGATAAACTTTTAAAAATTACCAAATCCCACAAGTTCATGGTGAATGTAAGAATATCATGAATTTGAATTTTAAATTCCTAAATTGTTTACTTGGAAGACAACTGCTTGTGAAAGAAAATAAAATATAAGACTATATACATATTTGAGTATAATCATTTGTCTATAATGTTTTAATGTTAAATAGTAGTATATGTTTTATTTAAATAGTTAACAGAGCAATCAAAAGTAAAATAATGTTGATCAAATTTTTTACAAACACAAAGTTTATAACACGAAATATAGTTACAAACTCAAACTCAGATGTAGAGATCACATGCGGTTTTTTCTTTTTTCAACAATCACATGAAATTAAAACTTTAAAAAACCAAAATCTCAAAAAAAAAGTAACGAAAGAAAAAAGAAAAAGTTTTCACAAGATTAAACTAGCAAAAGTGGTTTCATACACAGGAAGTTCATCTCCGTACAGATTATGATGATTATTTCCAACTAAATCCAGCTCAAACAAATCCGAACTCGAATCACTCGCACCATCATCATCTTCTTCATCATCATCTCCATAATCTTCATAATCATTCTTAACCCTACCATTATTCTCATGATTCTTATGATGATAATCTCTCAAAAACTCTCTTGCAATCTCCTCCACTGATCTTCTTCCTCCAACTTCAACACTCTTCTTCACTGACTTTCTCACATTACTGAAATAATCTTCTTCTTCTACAAAAGATCTTATCTCAGGGACGATAACATTGACCGGAGAAAACCTAACACTTCGTTTGATTTGGTCTGATGATTTCTTTGAGTTCTTGTTCAGACAAGATCTTGAGAAAGAAGTAGCTGAAGAACACGTAGATGGATGATGATGATAATCATTTGGTTTCCGAACATACGAAGAATCGTCGTAACTCGTCTTCCTCGGATAACTCTTAACCGAAGTAGTAGATTGTTTTGAATTGTTACTGAACAGAGAATTGATGAAGTTAACGATTCTTCCTGCTGGTGAAGCTGGAGTTTTTGGTTTCTTTGAGCTCTTCGTCGATCTTCTGATTCTATGATTCTCCCAATTCTCGTCGTATCTTGTAATCTTGGGAACGTCGGAAGCGTAATCGTAGTCGGCGGAGACACGGGTTGCTCTGTTTTGGTGAAACAGAGTTTTAGCCTCTGTTTTTCTCGGTTTCGTCTTTGAAGGACCGAAACATAGCGGTCTAGAAGAAGAAGAAGAAGATGGTTTCTTACCGTGAGTTAGTTCGGTGTCGGAAGATGAGAAAATACTCGAGCTAGAATCAGAGGAAGAAGATACAGAGCCGAAGAACCGATCTCGGTGGATTTTCCGGTCAGGAACAGATCTGGTTACAATGCTCTGTTTTTTGGTAGTGTTAACAGAGCCGACAAAAGATTGGGCTTTTTGGGTTTTGGGATCGATGGAATTGTAGATTTCATCGAGGAGAGTGGATGAGAATGACGGGTTTCTGGATTGGGGTTTGGATTTATGCATGGTTTGTTCTGAGAAACTCGACAAAAGTAGGAATTTTTGGAAGAAGAAGAAGAGACAAAAGAAGAAAGAAGTTTTTGTTTTGTTTTGTTCTTGGAAGTTGTCTTATTGATGGGAATTTGCAGAGAGACGAATGACAAAGATGAGAGGGAGAGAGAGGGCTTTATATAAGTGATGATCTCGGCGCGTGTTGTTCACGTATGCTTACCAGATTTATGGACCACACAACAAGAGCCATTCTTCAAAATTTTATATGTGTATATATATGCATGTACCTATTGTATTTTGTCTACTTAACCGTTTTATGTCTTTTTCCTTCATAATGATTTCATCATATATAAATCTCAAATTTTCCTATGGAATGAATGTCAAATTATAGTAGTGTCCATTGTGGATAGCAGTTTAGAACAAAATTGTTTATTTCATCCAAATTTAAGTAATGTTTGGAGATGAGTGACTTATTATAAATGTTTTAAATGAATCCACTAAAAGTAAAATAATCTCATCGGACATGCCTAGAAATGTTGGACTAAATTAAGTGTCTTAATCCCAAACTTGATAAGATTACGGATTTAGGTCTTGAATTTATTGGTTTATAAACAAAAATTATTAGAAATAAAAGCTAGTATGTTAAACTAAAAGCTATTAGTCAATGTACAAACAAAAAAAGAGTAATAGCTACTACTCCATGTTTTATCAATAAAACGTTCTTTTATCTTTTGGAAAACAATGATGTGTATTATAATCTCGAGTGTAGGTGAGTTATGGTATATAAAAAAATGATTATAATAGAACAGGCTCGTAATTAGTTAAATGATTACATGTTTAAATAGTTTTAAGTAAAGTCTCCTAGACACGCACATTGGCCATTGGTTGTCTCGACAAGGACCGGTTAAGGAATTGTACTTGTTTTGTGTCTTTTTCAGTCTCACATGCTTCCTTTCTTTCTTGTTCCTTCTTTGTTCCTCATTTCATCAACACTTATGTTTTCTTGTTACACTTTGGCCAATATGATGTTTTCTTAATTTTATATCTCAATATGATCTCATCCAGTTTCGAAGAATCCCCCGTATATATTGTTTCAAGTTGGACCATGTATATACTTGTACAAAAATGGAATCATACAAAACAAACTTATATAAACGGTACAAAACACAAACTCACATAAAAAATGACTTGTTTGTTTGAACACAAAAATATTTGTTTTGTTTCTACATGTTAAAATGGCATGTATTTGATCATTAAAAAGGGCACAATATTACCTTACAATTTTTTTTTCTTATAAAACATCATTTACTCCTCATACAAATAGAATAATTTGTCGTTTTGCATTTCCAATTTATGATGGTATAGCACTAATAGAAACCAAAAAAAAAAAAAAATTCAATTAAATGGTAAGTAGGCTAAATTTGATAAATTGAATCAATAAGATTACCAACAAAATAAACACAAACATAAGTGTGATGGTATTGTGGTTGATTATCCGAATTTCAAATCATAATTCTGTAAATGTTTCAAAAAGTGCGGTTTTCAAATCATAATTCTGTAAATGTTTCAACAAGTGCGGTTATGAGCATGAAACACAATGTGTATGGATTTGAAGTTTTCTAAAAACCAAAATCGGTTTTATCTACATAACAACTCTTTTTAAATGAAATGTGCAAAACAAACTATTTTTCTCTATCTAGCTTGCGGTCTTCCTAAACTTAATTCCGTTTATTTGTTTCAAGTTCGATTCTTCCGAACAAAGTGATCTTACTTTTTGGATCTCGGCTTGAATGCTTTATCCGATATGTGTTTGAAGGAAGCTTCTTGGTAAAAACATGTTTATCTTCGGATTAGTCTAAATTGATCCGGATTCCAATCTTACAAAAAGAGTGTTACAGTAATATTCGTAATAGATGGAAATGAATCTTATAGAATGGAAACAACAACTATTTGAGTTATAGGGATGTGTGCAACGAGAAACAGAAAAGAAAAATATTAAAGAGAAATGAAAATTCGCACGGGCGAGTCAGAGATTCAGCTGCTCAGGCTCAGGCTCAGGGAGAGACAATTAGAGCTGACACAAAAAAAAAAAGAAGAAAGAAGAGATTCACGCGGTCGAAACTCAACACTGTGTTTCTGTGTGGGTGTGGGGTCCCACACGTGACCTGCCACGTGAAGCATTGTTGCCTATGGGTCCCTCGCACGTGCGGCCCTCTCCTCTCACACGCGTACGGCACTTGTTCTTTCCTTGTGAAGGGACCACCGTTAATATATATACCTATAAGCTTGCGCCACGTGTCTACTCCACACTGTGAATGTTTTTCGTTGTAAGCTGCATTTTTGTCGTATGGTCATTTATCATTCAACAAGATTCCACGGATCTTTGATCAAATCAAAGTAGAGAGCCCTGACAAAGTTTTTATGTTACATCATTTTCATTTCTTTTTATCCACTTGAATCCATTTTTCAAGATGTTAGGAAATTTATCTTAATGTTTAGACGCAATTAGCGATTTAGATTTTGTGGTGTCGGAAAATACAATTGGTTTTAGATCTTTGACTTGAGAGTGAGTTACGTGATGAAACGTTTTTAGTACAACTAGAGGACATTAGCCTAACACTAAATGTAGCGGTTTTTCAAAGACTATGACATAAATATGATTGAGAATTATTAATTTTGTTCTGCATTATTATGATTATAAAACATTGTAGTTTACAAACAAACCACCACAGGCTCAATAGTCTACATGCCAAGTGGGTGGAGACGAGACGACATTATCTAAGCCCAATTTATTTATTTTGAACTCACAGATCGAGTTTTTTTTTTATTTTCCGTTTCTCTCGAGCAAAGTTGAAGAGAAATGACTGAACAAGAAGTTGTAAGTAACCAAATTTCGCTCACCTCACACAATCTAAAGAGGATCTCTCAGAAACAGAGAATTCAGATGTACAGTTTCTGCTGCATTCATTTCGAGTTCAGGCGGTGTATGTCTACAAGCTGGTAAAGATCTCCGCGCCGCTGCTTATTCAACGGAAGGCTTGTCCTGAGATGGTCAAAAACAAGGTTTAATCAGCGAATTATGCGATGAAGAACAGGATTTTAGAAAGAAAAAAAAAACAAGAATGTTATGGTGCTCTTATGATTTACCTTCGTTGTTCAAGAACAGAGTAATCAATCTCTGCTATGATAATGGCCTCCTCGTGCTCAGTCGTCGCTAGTACTTCTCCAAACTGTCAAATATGCAATTTTTATGTTCACGAGTTTAGTGCTCAACTAAAGCTTCATTATCAATCAAGTAACACGGAAAAAGTTTAGTGCTTACAGGCCCGACGAGTGTAGAGTGTCCCCAAGCAGTGTAGCCAGCTCCCGAATCTCTGGCAGGTGAGCATGTCGCCACATATAACTGGACAACGTAACATTATAGTTTATCAACTGCTCTATGACTTTAATAGAGTCGATACAGTAAAACTCTCAGAGAGCAGAAGAAATTACTTGTATTGATAACTCAAAGAGAAATGCAGGTTTTCTAAAAAAAAATGTTTATCAAGAAATTTCTCAAAACTTGTACTTCTCTTTGGGTTATCAATACAAGTATGTAACTCGGTTCACGTACCTGATTATCCGTAGCCCTGAAATGGTACAAAGACAGATCGAGTAAGCGTATGTGATTTACCATGATTGACTAAGCCAAGCAAGTTTCGAAAAGTAGTAGACATTGAATTATACCTTGCCCTTTGTAATAATTCCCAATGCAACGGTCCAGTTGTCGTGTTAAAGGCTCCGGGGTAGCACAGCAAATGAGCCCCTGCAATAAATAGAGCAAACACGTGGACGATCAGGTTCTTTAAAACGCTAATGGACCCGGGGAAGAAAAAGACGAAGCAAGAAGTCCATATGATATAAAGACTCACCTCTTGCAGCATATATCATAGCTAACTCCTGGAACCGGATATCATAGCAGATCCCTATTCCGATACGCCCCACCTCTGCAACAACCAACAAAACCATTACTCTCAAGGGGTATAACGCATTATAGATTTCTCTCAAGTACTAGACAGTGTGAGGTGATGTGAACAGTCCTACTATGACCTCATTACTCATCAAAGACATTTCCTAAGTCAAAATAGTTTTCAAGGTCTTTAATATTATTGGTGAACAAGTTCTCTTCTCCATGATCATTCGTAAACACTAGGTCTGTACGCCAGCATGAAAATGAATCATTTCACCGTTTAGCTAAGAGATCCCAAATATGATTGGGGATATAAACTCCTATATCCTAAATCTAAGCCAATCACTTTTCAAGATACTAGAACAATAAGTTTACGAGAGATATTGTTTATGCAAAGCCTGGCAAATATTATTAAGCAAAACCAAAACCTGTGTCAACGATTGTTGGTGACTCTCCAGCAGTAAGAGTTTTTGATTCCATAAAAGTAATCTTCCCGGGAATGTCTATATCAAATAAATGTATCTGTCGGCACAAGTCCAAAGAATACCACGTACAAACCAATCAAGAACAATTCCAAAGAAAACCAAGTACAAAACAATTCCAAAGAAAATCAAGTACAAAACAATCAAGAACAATTCCAAAGAAAATCAAGTACAAAACAATCAACAACAATTGATTACTCGTTATATAAAACATGCACGCTCAAGGCATTTCGCCGCATATTAGTCCTTAGGCTCTTGGAGGAAGAACTCGTGCCAGAACATAATTAACACATAAATCTTATAACTGATTACCCTAACAATTGATGACAATATCTACAAATCTTCTCAGCCTTGGGCACGATATGGCCTTTAAATCTCAAAAGACAAATCAAGATCTTAGAAGTGAAATTTAGCATCCTTTAAACAAAGATTCTACGGCCTAAAGCAGAGAAAAGTTCATTATTTTCTTCTATGGAAGTTTAATCCGTGAGGAAAAATACCAAACCTTTCGATGCTTAGCTTTAAGCTCTCCATCAGGACCAAAGACACAGCAAGTGTTATACAAACGATCCCCAAATCTTTCAGGTATAGAGCCACCAATGATTGTAATCTTGAGACGTTTAGAAACTTCAGAAAGCATTGCTGTTGAAGGAGAAGCATCACCACCTGCATCAATGTCTTCCGCATAAACTGGAAAACTATCATTCGAATATGGACTGTTCCAAATCTCCTGAAACAACCAAACACATTGAATCGATTCCAAACCCCATTTAGACAAGATCACTAGCTTATACTTCTTTCAAACAAAACAATCAAAATCTAGAAGCAAACTCACGGGTAAGAGAACAAGCTTAGCTCCTTTAGAAGCAGCTTCTTCGATTGCGTTCTTAGCGTGAGAAATGTTTCTCTTTTTGTCACCAGTCACAGATAACTGACACAATCCGATGTTGAACTACAACGAAAACGAAAGATCAATTCAAAAATCACGAATTTGATCGAAAACCCATGAAAGAAAATCGAAAAAAGAAGCTGACTTTGGTCAACGGAGGAGACGGGAGGGGAAGAGCAGAGGGGACTCTGGCTTGTTCGGGTTTGTAAGAAGATGCCATGGAAGAGATTGATCTTCGAGCTGAGGTTGACGAAGAAGGAGAGTGTTTCAAGGTGATCGATCTCAGAGATAATTTAGGGAGGAAAATGGATTTGAGAGAGGTGAAAGGAGAAAGAGGATTAGGGTTTAATAGATACTTGGAATTGAAGAGTGACGATGAAATTGCCGACTTCATTACACACTTTAGCCTTTAGCTTTAAGCTTTAGCTCTAGCTCGTGTCTTGTCTGGTCTGATCGGACAGATATGATAATGATATACTACCATCCGTAAACCGTGTTTCAATAGCTAGCTAGGTAGGTGGCATGAATAAAACTCCAGTTTGGGATTATTTTGTTTTTCCCGTTTCGGAAACATTTTGGAATCTGAAAACTTTAGCAAACGCAAAGCTATTCAATTCTATTTTTTTAATCATCTCAATTTATTATTATTAGATTACAAAACTATGAGAACTGTTACATCGACGATTCTACAACAGACAAATCTTCCGTCTTGATCCGCGCCAAACGATTTTATCTTGTCCCACCCTAAAAATCTCCTATAAACCTACCTCCATTAATCTGCATCAATATTTAATAAATCGCATTTTTTGGAATTTGAACCCCAGATCTCCTGGTGTAGAAACATTAATGAACCCTTAACCGAATCATTGGGCCAAAAGGACTTCCACAAGCTATTCAATTTTGATTCGAGGTTTCAGTTTAAAAAACATGATGGATATGTTTGATTTTTTTTGGAATCGTGACTGAATCTTGTGTGTTTTATGTCTGAAAAAAATGATATAAATAGTTTGAAAACATAGAAATGTATTTGGTATAATAGATTATTTTTTTAATTAATTTTATCAATGTAATAAGGTGAATATCCGCGTATATGCGAGGTTTTTTTTTTGTTCTTTTTCATATAGAATAACTAAACTAACCAAAAAATAATACCATCTACAAATTTTTTTTTGTTAACATTTAATTCTAGGTAAATAGATAAATGCTAGGCTTGAATGTCTAATAGGTCAATGATAAACAATTAAAGCCTCTGATCTAGAATTTAGTGTAAAAGATATAGTTTTTCTCATTGCAGAGGATATAGACTATTATGTCAATATGTGAAGACTCAAGGAACATGGCGTGAGGACTTTATTGGCAACACTCATATTATCGTGATGATTATGTCTTGGTTGACGAACAGCTGATACGTTGAGGAAGGATGAATGTTGGTTCGTCGTCAATGGATTCCTATCAGATACTCTCTTAGGGAACATGCTCTCATCACAGATTTATCTTGCCACTCCCTTCAACATGATTATCAAAATTTTGGTAGTTCCGCATTTATTGAAAGATGCATGGGTTCAGGAGAAATAACTATCACGGATGTGCGTAAGTGTATAGATGACATAGCAATGTGATACCAATGATGATCGAAAGGAAAGAAGAATGATGATCAATAAGTGTCTAGAGGAAAGAAGAACAAAACTACAATCTTAGAAAGTTTCTTCGTTAATGTAGTAGATGATTTAGCTTTGTGTAGAAGCTTTGCTTAGGGAAGCTACACGTTTTTTCACTATTTGGAAAGTATCATCAAATTCATCATAGGTTCGAAAGACATTGTGAAAGGGAGACTTGTTTTTATACTTCTTCTTCTATACATCTCTCATAAGAAAAAAACGTTGCGAAGGGTTTTTGTTTCTGATTCCAAATTTTGAAGCAAAAAACAGACTTTGGAGAAACTTTTGTGCATCACATGTACAAATATAAACTGACGAAAAACCTTGAGGCTCTTCATCGGCGGATCAAAATATTGGATTTCGAGACTAATTCAACAATATCAACTTATTAATCTGCACTATACTCTTTAACCAACTAGTGACATTAAACTCGATCGAAAAGTTACGTAAATCACAATCCATAAGCCATTTGCGAGATTTATACATGAAATGATCTTTAAGCAAGTTTCATAAGATGATAAATGTGCTATGAGTTATGTTCTTATGTACCGAAAGAATACAAGTTGTGAAAGGGTTTTAAGGCTCAACAAGAGTATTCATTTTTTTGTTGTAGAGTTTCTAAGCCAGTTCTTTGAAAATGGAACCCATGATTTGGTTTTATCGTCAATCAAAAGGATTGAAAGAAAATAAGAAGATGGTATTTGGTGTGATCAGACAGATGATAATTATACCATCTCTAAACCGTGTTTCAATAGCTAGGTAGGTAGGTGATCAGACATTCAAAGGTGCGGTAGACACCGGTTTAACCGTATCAATGCGGTTCATCAATCACTAACCAATTTAATTTTCGCACTAAATTCCTAATGAACCGTACTAAACCGGATGAATTCACTTTCCTTCCTATCCATAATGGGCCTTACTACTCTTCATTCAAGCCCATATTGACATAAAATGGCCCACATTTATCCAAAACTTTAATTACAACAATTTTTCTCAAAAACCAGAACGATCAAGACGCTTCTCGAACATTACCGAAACACTTCAAACTCAAAATTATCCGACTCTCTTTCTCGACATCTCTCTAGAAATGTCCATTTTCCATCTCCACTAACTATTTAAATCCCACAAATCTATAACAATCTTCATCGATCAAAAACCAAAAAGAATCTCAAAGAAACAAGAAAGCAACAGGAATCAAGAAAGCAATCAATGGATTTTGGAAGGTTTCCGATAATCTCAATCCTGGAAGACATGCTCGAAGTCCCTGAAGAACAACACAACGAGAAGAACCCATCAAGAGTCTACGTGAGAGACGCAAAGGCAATGGCTGCAACACCAGCTGATGTCATCGAGCAACCGAACGCTTACGCATTCGTTGTGGACATGCCTGGAATCAAAGGAGATGAGATCAAGGTACAGATTGAGAACGAGAATGTGCTTGTGGTGAGCGGTGAGAGACAGAGAGAGAACAAGGAGAGCGATGGTGTCAAGTATGTGAGGATGGAGAGAAGAATGGGTAAGTTTATGAGGAAGTTTCAATTGCCTGAGAATGCAGATTTGGACAAGATCTCTGCTGTTTGTCATGATGGTGTTTTGAAGGTTACTGTCCAGAAACTTCCTCCTCCTGAGCCTAAGAAGCCAAAGACCATTCAGGTTCAAGTTGCTTGAGTTCTTCTTCTTCTGGGGGTTGTGTTCTGTTTTTTCTCTCTCTCTGATGTTTTATGGTTTTTGTTTGAGTATGATCGGTCTGTGTGTAAGACTTTGTGTCCTAAGATTAAATAAAAGCTTTTTCTTTGTTTATTTTTCTCCTTGTTGAATCTCTGTAATAGTGGCAGTTCAATCTGAGTTTCTACTTTGGATTTCAATAACAATATGAAATAATAATGTTACTCCTGAGCCTAAGAAGCCAAAGACTATATTCAGCTTCAAGTTGCTTGAGCTGATGTTCTGTTTTTTGGTTGCGTTCTGTTTTTTCTTCTGATGTTTTATGGTTTGGGTTTGAGTATGATCGGAATGTAAGAGGACTGTGTTTGGGTTTGAGTGTGATGAAAAAAAAAGTTTTTTTTGGTCGACAAAAGTTTTATTTCTGTTTACCTCTCTTTGTTAAATTTTCAGATTAATCGAAGATTACTCTCTCTAAGTTTGTGTAATCAAGCACATTCATAAAACAAATAATATTCATCTTTGCTACATTGTATATATACTCTTAATAATGAAGTAATAGGTAGTAATGCTTTAGGACCCAAGAGGGAGTTTATAAGGGACCAGTTGATCATTCCTCTGTTTTACAGAGCTTGAATATGCTAACGTTTGTAAGATCTGTTTCTTAGTTTTATTTTTAATTTGGTGGCTATTTTCCGACAATTATATTCAGTGTGAATACATCAATTCTTGATTTCTTGTATTAGTTGATATTGGACACTGTAAAGGAAAAAATGTCAGTGTTTTTTAAAGGAAAAAATGTCTAATTTTTTTTTTATGTTTATATGAAAAAAGGCCAAAAAAAAATTATGATTTTTTTGTTTTAAAATATAAATTGTTTTGATAATTTTAAATATTTTTTTAATTTTATTAATTATTATATGATCAATAGTTTTTTGTAGTTATTTTTTTTATTAGTTAAATTATTTTTATTTTCATTTTAAAACAGAGGAAATACTAAAAAATCTAAAATATTTTTGTTTTTGTCATGGATCTTTAAAGTTTTTGAGACGGCATTGCTTCTAGTAATACATTTTTAAGTCTATGAAGTTTGACATTCCACTCTTATCGATTCACGTAGTCTTTTAGACGAAAATTTTGTATTTAACACCTTTTACAAAAAAAACAAATTTTAAAGAAAATCATGTTATGTGCGGATGCCCATACACTGATACCCGTGATTTCTTTTGTGGTATACCTCAGGGAGAAAGAAGAGATCTGATCATATCACAATAGTAACTGGCGAGTTTATGGCTTTTTCAGTCTCAAAATGCGTAACTTTTCTTACTCGTTCTTGACAAATTTAGAAAAATATATCCAACTGATTTATACTCCCTTCTTTTGACAAAGAGTATAATTTATACCATTTTTAACTTCAATCAAAATGATCACATTCAGGATCTACCAATTTTTTAGTTATTTTTTATCGTAAATAAAAGTCTAAATTTTTAAATTTATTAAAAATAGATTAGTTTTTTTTTAAAATAAAAATTTTGCACATGTCCAAAATTTTTTTTAGGTTTTTTGAGCAGTCCCTATCACATTATTTATAGACCAAACAAAAAAAAGTCGAGAGTCACTTGCAACCAAGATCGAAGTCAAACCTACGTTGGTTTCCTCATAATCAAATCTTGTTGACTTTCATATTATATTTGTAAATGAAATTAGACCTATAAAAAGTTTCAAGAATTTTTTTTTGTTTTTGCTATGAGCACAAATATGAGTAAAAGATCAATAGAAAAGATGGAGATGGAAGAAAAAATCGAGTTGAAACGTAAAAAGCAAACGCATCATGTCAATGATCCAATTTAAAAATCGAGTTGAAACGCAAAAGCAAACGCATCAAATCGAGTTGGCTCCAATTGTTTTTTTTTTTTTTGGTCGAAAACCTCTCCAATTGTTTCTATTATGGTTTTACGTCAATGATCAAACAATTAAAAAAAAATTATCTAGATTGTAGGAGAGTTGTTATTGACCAATTTAATCAGTGTTTCATTAATGAAAAAGCAATTGAAATGCGATTATTAGTCAAATAGGATTATTGACTCATTTAATAAGAATACTAAGAGATGCATGCAAGAAAATAAATATATATATAAATAAATTAAAAGAAATAATTGTAATTAGTTAGTTTAAGAGTATAACATATTTTTAACTTTGTTTTTTAATTTGTGTGAAGGTTGTTAAAATGACACTTTTTAAAAAACAAAGAGAATATTCACTAAAAGAAACCTAATTTTTTCATACCAAATTGTTTATGGTTGTTATCCATATTCACCATGTGACACAATGCAAAGTCATACCTTTATTTTATTTTATTTTTTTGATAAAAAAAGTCATACCTTTATTTCCCAAAGAAAATAATGAAGATAGAGAAAGATCGAAGAAGAAGACACATGCAGCAAAATGCATGTATGTACAACTTCGGTCAGACCTTTTTCGCTAGATGGAAAACCCGAAAATGTGTGTACTAAGGATCCGGTGACTCGTTTGAGAAAACTCAAGAGGGTGAGTCAGCTAGTAATAACGTCTGCCACCATCCACACGCCACTTTCCTCAGTCTCCGAACTAGACTTGTTATGAATGTTCTTCTCATGTGTTGTGTCGAGTCAGTCTCTAAAAAAACCAACGATCAGTTGCCTTGACCGAGACATTGTGCTAGGTGTTGTGTTATTTGAAACTATAGTTGTGGTGCTTGTCGACTACATTTCGATGAATTCTTTCAGAATAATCATGACAATTAACAATTGATAATTTCAGATGGCGATCAATCATACTAATTTCAAAATTATGTGGATGTTTTTCCCATCTTTTGGAGGTACATGAAGTTTGACATTCCATTCTTATCGATTCACATCATCTTTTAGATGAAATTTTTGCATTTAACGAATGTGTATTACTTGAACCGAATTTCGAAAAAAATCAAATTTTTGTGTGCAGATAACCATAAATCATCTTAATGGGTTATTAATACTCATACAAGCGATTTTTTTTATGTTATATATACAATGCTACCCCATGTTTCGATTTCCTCATATAACACTTTCACCTCTATTTCACCAGTAAAATTGGTACAACGCTTTAGACCCATTAAAAGCTCCGGTGAGTGGGTTATTCGACAGTTACACTCATCTTTGGAGAATAGTCGTGGGGTAAAAACCCGACAACCCCAGCTATAAAAAAAAAGAAAAAACAAGTGAGCTTTTTTTTCTTTTTCCTTTTTTCTTAAGTCAGCAACATGGTTGTGAACTATTGATTCCTTAAATGTTTTTGCATTAGTTTTTTGTTGTTAACTAAGAATTTCCGGGCCTTTGTCCATAATTTTTCGGCCCAAACACAAAAACATGTTAATGTTAATTCTTTACGGTCTTCTTGGAATCTTCTCGAGGGTAAGCATGTCAATTAGGGTCAAAATTCGAAATCTGATCCGACTCAGCCCTTAAAAATACTGGGTTCAGGCCTGAATATATAAGTAAAAAAAAATTGGACCTTTCGGACTATTGAGTTTTCGGGCTTTAACCCGATTAGATTCGGACAGGCCTCGAAAGTCCAAAAATAAATATATAATTTATAAATTTAATAATAAATTTTGTTTAAAGATACTTTTTAAAAATAAATTGGTTAAAATAATTAATATATATGTAATTCGTTGGCCAAAAACTCTTATTCTACTATTTGAATTTTGGTATTTTGTTTATTTTTTATTTGACAATACTATTTATTTATAGTTATTTGAATTTATTTGACGTTTGCATTCATTTGGTCACACTTTTTCTTTTAGTTAAATTGGATTTCGATAAAAACATATTGGTAATTGTTTAAATTTTGATTTATTTTAATAAATAATATTTGTTTTTAATTTATTTTTATTTTATATATAAATACGAAAAAAGTTTATAAAGTCCTATACCCATGTTCGGGCAATATTCGAGCCAGGCCAGGCTGAGTTTATATATAGGCGGATTTTACGGGTTTTGGGCCGGACCAAGTCGGACTAGCTCATTTGACATGTCTATTCGAGGGTAAGTGGTTTCACTGGTTTGCTATTTGAAGTCAGGTTGTTCGACCATTAGGCCATCCATATTGCACACAAAATGTGGATGTCTCTAAATAAAAAAAAATAAAAAACACACTCTTTCTTCCTTTTACTCAACTTTATACCTTCTCTTTCATCTTTTTACTCAACTTTTATTAATTTTATATTTAAACACACTCTAACTTTTATCCATTCTCTCTCCAATTTTGTCTTCCACAAGACATTCTCTCTAAAAAAATACCCACTATCTTCTTTTTTTACTCAAATTTTATTAATTTTATATTTCAATACATCCCATTATTTCAACCAAAAACATTTTCTTTCTTCTTTTTACTCAATTTTTAATAATTTTATATTTAAAGATATCTACAAAATATTTCCAACGTGGATATGCTATTTATCCAAGTGCATATAAAAAAACCAAAAAAAAATCAACGTGAATTTAGGCGAGCATGAAAGACGCCAATATGTAGAAAAACTTAAGAAATTACGAATAATATTAAAATATACTTAGAGATTCCCTAATATTGCCTCCTTCATTTAGGAAGTCGAATAAACACAAAAAGAAAAAGAAACATTGCGTGGGACCAAAAAGTCTCCATCAGACACCTAACGTTCCACACCGCCAAATATCTTAACAATGTCCGATACTTCCTTAACGTGTTCACACTCCTGTCTTTTGGCTTCTCGATTTATAATCATTTGAGATCTTATATTATAATAACATGATTGGGTTCGTATATAAAATATGTGTGTGTGAACACACCCACTCCACAAGTGTATTACAACAACGTTTATAAAAATGTGTTGACAAAAATGATAATGAAAGAGTGGTCGAGAGAGATGTCCATATCTTAACGAAGAGAAAGAATCATACGTGTATCGCTAGTCCTGTTCATCTAAATATCGATTATCAAATGGGAAAATTTGTCGATCGACAAAATATCACACAACTAACTGAATTTATAAGTAGCGTATATACAATATTATTATGTACATAATTATAAAAATATGCAAACTAGCATTATCATAAGAAATATTTACTTTTATCATATTACATATACTGCTTAATCAGTCAAATCTAATTACATGCAATCAGATAAACGGTTTCATGGACGACTAAACGATGAAATTTTTTTCCATAACACATTCATCCACATCTTTGTAATTATAATATGCAAAAAATGCATTCTTTGGTAATTGAACTCCAAACTTGATGTGGAGCAATAAACTAAATCAATGTGCTTCTGCTTCCACCGAAGTATCAAATAATGTAAACGTCTAGCAATTAATTTGAGGTTTTCCAGCAAATATATTGTTTAAAAAATATTGTAGCCATCTAGTATTTACTACTGATCAATTCATTTCACAAAGTCCATGTACCCAACAATATAAATATTGGGATTTGCGACTAGTTTTTTACAATGTTAGTTCACATTATCAAGTTGTAGAACATATTAATTGATTATTGCATCTACTTATTTTATAGTTGATCAATATTGTTTAGTACCACAACATAGTACTGAGATTTATGTAGTGTGGAGAAAAAGGCGCACATACATACACACAATTTATTGTTGTTTCGAAACAAAGTTATTTAAAAATTATCTCGAACTATTAGTCATTTTAGCTAGAGAAATTTCAAAAAATACCACTTTTCAAATGTTATTTTATAAAAATACCACATTTTTGAAATTTTTACAAATATGTCACTTTTTCAAAATTATTTTTTCTTTATATTATTTATGTTTATGTTAATTATGTTTTATTAGGATTTAGTTTTGAGTGTTTAGAGAGTTTTAGGTGTCAAAACATTTTTTAAGGTTTAGAATTTTAAGATATAGACTTTATAAATGTATAATTAGTGCTATTTTTGTAAATAGACACTTCTAAATAGTATTTTTACAAATATACATTAAAAAATGTTATTTTTGTAATTGTCCTTTTTAGCTATTCCACGCCGAACCTAGCTAGTGTATGAATGTTTAGTTTTTCATCTAGAACTAAAAATAAATTATTTATCGCCATTGATAAGTTTGTACTTTAATAGACATGCTTAAAATAGTGATAAGAATATTGTAAAACGTTAGTCAACAGATTGCTTTGAATAAAAAGCACGCAGCACGCAAATGAAAAAGATATTATAAAGAATAATTTGTTGGTTTAGCCATAGTCATGAATCATGATTCTATAAGAAGCTGATTGAAATTTCTTTGTATCACCAATTTTACCTGTTTTCTACGTTATTCATAGCAAATTATCAAAATCTAAATGAATTTATCATTTGCCCAAAAAAAAAAATTCAACAGCATAGCGCCTAAATTTTATATAGATTGTAAGAATTTCATAACTTATCAAACAAATGATATGCATAATCTCGTTTTTACGGCATGTTACATCATTTAGAATATAATTTATTAATTAGATATTTTATTACACAAATATAAATACGATATATTATTTACGACGGGTTAATTTAACTATATGCAATAACTAAAAATATGACAAAAACAAAATTTGAAAAGCAATTTTATAGCATATAATTTTCTCTGCTCTAGAAATATTTACGATTACAATAGACGGTTTTATCTATATTATATATACGATTAACAGTTTTATTTTTTTAAACACATAACCATAAGAAATAAACCTATTTACACCAAATTAAAGATCTTTAATAATTGTTTTGGTTGAATATCCGATTAGTTTATCTTTATTAATTAGCAAAAAAAATCACATTTTTGTAAACCAAAAAAAACATTAATTCATTGCAGGTCAACAATCAATGAAGCTTCCACAGATAATCTCTCATTAGATACGGTTTTACATAGTTTGCTTCCAAATTTGAATCACTACCAGAGAAAAAAACAAGTTCTGCATTTCTCTGTACGGCTGTATAAATTAAAGCAGAAAAACAAGAACTAAACCAAATGTAAGAAAAAAGTGAGAATGCGTAATAAATAAAAAGAATTAAAAAAAAAAAACTAAATATAGGAAAAAAGAAAAAGAGTACTAGTACCTTGTAAAGTCAACTTGCGTGTTCACACACATCCCACAAGGTTCGTCTTCACCTCAAAATCTGTCCAGAGATTTCTTATTTATTCCCAAACCCCAAAAATTAAAATTAAAATTAAAAACCAAATCCAAATTAATAAAAATCCAACCTTTCGATGAAAGCCACCTCCGCCGCAGTTTTCCGGCGAGGAATCGACGAAGGAGACGAAGAAGAAGAAGAAGAAGAAGTCTGTAATGTCTTCGACGGCGAAGTAGATAGTCAGAAGACGACGTCGAAGAGAAGCAACAACGATACCAAAAATCTCAAAGGATTTTTCACTTCTTTGCTTTTAATGGAGGAACACGAGAAACAGGACCAAGAAGCTCGTATCGCTGCTTCTCGCCGCGAAATGTCCGATTTCCAATCTAATTACCGGAAAAGAGCTAGAACCATGTCCGATTACTACGCCGATCTCAACGATTACTACGCCGATGCTGAAGAAACCGGCGACATCAATCGGAAAAAGTCACGCGCCGTCGCTTCCGTTTCCGCTGCCGCGACGGAGTGTTCCGAGATTGAAGCGGAGAGCAGCGAAATCACCGGATCCGGTTCGGGTCGCGGTTCCGGTTCGGGTCAGCAACGGCGTTTATGGGTTAAGGATCGGAGCAGAGCTTGGTGGGAAGAGTGTAGCCGATTGGATTATCCAGAAGAAGATTTCAAAAGAGCGTTTCGAATGTCGAAATCGACGTTTGAGTTAATCTGCGACGAGCTTAATTCCGCGGTTGCGAAAGAAGACACCGCGTTACGAAACGCGATTCCGGTGCGGCAGCGAGTCGCGGTTTGCATATGGAGATTAGCCACCGGAGAGCCATTGCGTCTCGTATCGAAGAAATTCGGTTTAGGAATCTCGACTTGCCACAAGCTTGTTCTTGAGGTATGTAAAGCGATTAAAGATGTTCTAATGCCAAAGTATCTTCAATGGCCAGATGATGAATCGTTGAGGAACATTAGAGAAACGTTCGAATCGATTTCGGGTATTCCGAATGTTGTTGGATCTATGTATACTACTCACATTCCGATTATAGCTCCTAAGATTAGCGTAGCTGCTTATTTCAACAAGAGGCATACAGAGAGGAATCAAAAGACTTCGTATTCGATCACGATTCAGGCCGTTGTGAACCCGAGAGGCGTTTTTACTGACTTGTGTATCGGATGGCCCGGGTCAATGCCTGATGATCAGGTGTTGGAGAAGTCATTGTTATACCAGAGAGCTAACAATGGTGGTCTGTTGAAAGGTTTGTGGGTCGCTGGTGGACCGGGTCATCCGTTATTGGATTGGGTCTTGGTACCGTATTCGCAACAGAACTTGACGTGGACGCAGCACGCGTTCAATGAGAAGATGAGTGAAGTGCAGAGAGTGTCTAAGGAAGCGTTTGGGAGGTTAAAAGGGCGTTGGGCGTGTCTGCAGAAACGGACTGAAGTGAAACTGCAGGATTTGCCTACGGTATTGGGTGCGTGTTGTGTTCTTCACAACATATGTGAAATAAGAGATGAGAAGATGGATCCGGAGCTGATGGTTGAAGTGATTGATGACGAGGTTTTGCCTGAAAATGCATTGAGATCGGTTAATGCGATGACGGCGAGAGATACAATCTCGCATAATCTATTGCATCACGGACTCGCGGGTACATCTTTCATATAAAAGGACTCTCTTATGGAAGAAATGTTACTTTTACTTTATCCTCATTCCTATATGATATAAACTAGAACTCACTTTTGATTCTTTGGTTTATGCATATTTTATTGTACCTTTAGATCACAAAATATTGTTATATGAGGCAATAGAAAGAAGCTTACATTATATATGTATACATACTATACAAACATGAATGTATAAATTAGCTCAATGAGATTTTTCATTCTCTGGTTGTTCAAATGAAAATCTTGTGTGGAATCTGAAGGGCTCAACAAGGCTTGGTTGGTTTCGCATTTTCATATTTCACCTAGTATTGAGAGGGTACCGTCGTCACTCGTTTGTCAAGTGGTTCTTACTTAACGAGCGAGTCACCAATAATAGCCACTCTCTTTTACGGACCCACCGATCAGATACAAACCGACAAGCTGAGATAAGATTTTTATTATTTCCTCACTTGATGATACCCTTTATAATAGTTTTACTTTATAAGAAATTCATAAATTTGTTTTTGTTTGTATTGATATACAAATTAGTAGTACAACAACTTCACTTGATCATTCAGTATTCACATCACCCCATGGGAAAATAGAAATACAAAGAACTTTAGTTCTCATTTCCTCATTTCCCAAAATTTGCTAATCATTTTTTTTTTGCCAACACAAACACTATCTTATTAATAAATCGTTGTTTTTTTTTAAAACATCTAAACTGGTATTGATGTGCTTACCTGAAAAAATATCGCTTCGTGTCTTTGTGTAATTAGCAAAAAGCATCAACATATACATTATTACAACGTGGAATATTCGAGATATAAAACAGAAAAACAAAAAAAAAAAGGTTATAAAAATTTGACAGTGGGTAAATGCTCTAAAAATTATGTCCTTCGTGATTTATCTTTGTTGTATTGTACGACTTTTTGAAAGATAATTATTATTCAAATAAAATGAAAATCCATAATAAAGAAAAGAATTGACTGTATAAATATTCTAGTATGAGATGTTTTAAACCATTTTTTCAACCCCACAAAATGAGGAGGAAATAGATTAGAGAATCTCCTTAAAAAAAGCAAATTAAAAAACAATGGTTAATACAAACCTTGACTCCCGTTAATTTCTCTGTTTTTTGTTCTGAAGGAAAAAAGTTGTTACTTGTTAGTTAATCTTTCTTCCAGCATTGAAACAGGGAAGAAGAGAGGAGAGAAAACTCAAAGACCAAACAAGAAAGAAAGAAAGAAAGAAGAAGAAACTCTTACCTTCTTCTTCTTCTTCTTCTTCTTTCTCATTCTCTTATATCTCCTCTCTTCTTGTTCCTAGACACGACCAAGTAGGTCTGGTCTGGTAACACCTGCGTTCTTTATATTTAAAATTTTTTGTTGGGATTTTTTCAGAAAAATTCTCTGTATAGATCAATCGAATCAATAATGGCTCGTTACTCATCAGAAGATGGGCATACGCCAGTGAACTCGACGGTGGTCGCTATTGACAAAGACAAGAACAGTAACTATGCTGCTCGCTGGGCCGCCGATCATCTCTTCCATTTGATCAATAATCCCAACATGATTCTAGTCCATGTTCGTCTTAAAAACCGTAGGTACCTTCTCCTCAATTCTTGTTTTTTTTTTTTTTCTTCCAGTTTTGTCTTAATTTACCCAAATTGTGTCTTCTTCTAATTTGGATTACTCAAGAAATGTTGTTGCAGATGGAGGAAGCCATGACAATGATGAATTGAATCAGCTTTTTATTCCCTACAGAGGTTATTGTGCACGAAAAGGGGTATAATTCTCATTCAAACATATTTTTTTTGTTGGTAATAACTAAGAGCTTCTGAGCCTAGGCCGTACATCTCCACCAGAGCATGTTATATGGTCTTGAACACTTGTTATGCATAGTTGTTTTGATTGTTTTGTTTTGTATTTGTTTAGATTTCGATGATGGAGGTTGTTTTAGATGATACCGACGTTGCGAAAGCGATATTGGATTATGTGAACAATAATCTTGTGAAGAACCTTGTTTTGGGATCATCATCAAAGAGTCCATTTGCAAGATCTCTCAAGTTCACTAAATCTCATGATGTTGCAGCTTCCATTCTCAAAGGAACGCCTGAGTTTTGTTCAATCTTTGTGATTTCTAAAGGCAAAGTTCAGTCTTCAAGAACAGCTCAAAGGCCTATCACCAATTCACTTGTCCCACTTCGTGCAACATCATCTCAGTTTCCTCACCAAAATCTATCAGACGCTGTTCAAGATCCCTTACCTAGGTATATAACAAATTAACATGATCACTTCTCTTATAATGTTGTTGTTTTGGTCAATCAACAAGGCTTAAAAAATGTGTTTCTTGAGATGATGTAGTAGACAGCGTAATGCGAGGAACGCAGCTACAGAGAGGTATCCTTATGATAACAGCTTCAAAGCATCGCGAGAAAGGAACAAAAGTCCCGTAAATGGATCGTTCGACTTATTATACGATTTTAAGCAGGCAAATGGTCAAAAGAACTCCATGGGACGTAGTTCGTTTTCTGATGAATCGGATGTTGGGTCTTTCATGATGGGTTCTATTGATCTATCTGCGCAGAATTATGATATCATTGGTGGTGGTGGTGGTGGTTCTGGTTCTGGTTCTTCTGATGAGTCAGCTTCACAATCAACTGTATGTTTAACAGTGGAGCAATAAGTTTAATTATGATGATAACGAATTTTAGCGAAATAAGATTAGTAATGAACTTAATGGTTGGATGCTTATTGTGCAGAGAGATATTGAAGCTGAGATGAGAAGGTTAAAGATTGAACTCAAGCAAACTATGGACATGTATAGCTCAGCCTGCAAAGAAGCACTTAATGCAAAAAAGAAGGTAAGAAAAGAACTATGGGGTCGTAGTTGATGACGATGTTTGCTTGTTCCATCTAATACTTTCATGTTTTTGCAGGCAAAAGAGCTTAATCAGTGGAAAATGGAAGAAGCACGAAGATTTGAGGAAGCTAGGAGTGCTGAAGAGGCAGCTCTGGCTGTTGCAGAAATGGAGAAGGCCAAATGCAGAGCTGCAATTGAAGCAGCTGAGAAAGCGCAGAGAATGGCCGAGTTGGAAGCACAAAGAAGGAAGCAAGCAGAGATGAAAGCAAGAAGGGAATCGCAGGAGAAAGACCGTGCTCTTAACGCTTTGGTACAGAACGATGTCCGGTACAGAAGATATTCCATTGAAGAGATTGAAGAAGCTACTGCGAGGTTTGTAAACCATAGAAAAATAGGAGAAGGTGGATACGGACCGGTTTATAAAGGCACACTTGATCACACTCCTGTTGCTATTAAAGTTTTGAGACCTGATGCTGCTCAAGGAAAGAAGCAGTTTCAACAAGAAGTCGAGGTTCTAAGTAGCATAAGACATCCTCACATGGTTCTTCTCCTTGGTGCATGTCCGGAATATGGGTGCTTGGTGTACGAGTTTATGGACAATGGGAGCTTAGAAGATAGACTCTTTCGTAGAGGAAACTCGCAGCCTCTTTCATGGAAGAAAAGGTTCCAAATAGCAGCAGAGATCGCTACCGCACTCTCCTTCCTTCACCAAGCAAAACCAGAGCCTCTGGTTCACCGTGACCTAAAACCTGCCAATATACTCTTAGATAGAAACTATGTGAGCAAGATCAGTGACGTTGGATTAGCTCGGTTAGTCCCTGCGTCAGTGGCTAATACTGTCACCCAATACCACATGACATCTGCAGCAGGAACGTTCTGTTACATAGACCCCGAGTACCAGCAAACGGGAAAGTTAACCACGAAATCAGACGTATACTCGTTAGGTATAATGCTGCTTCAGATCATCACTGCAAAGAGTCCAATGGGTCTGGCTCATCATGTATCGAGGGCACTCGATAAAGGAACTTTCAAGGATATGCTTGACCCGACCGTCCCTGATTGGCCTGTCGAAGAAGCTATAACTTTCGCTAAGCTGTCTCTAAAATGTGCAGAGCTAAGAAAGAAAGATAGACCAGATCTTGGAAAGGTTGTAGTTCCAGAACTTGTCCGATTAAGAAGCTTGGGGATGGACAATGAGTCAGGTATATAGATAAAACCCTAAACAAAGTCTTGAAATTTACTAAGTTAAACTCAATTGCTTACACTTACAATGTGAATATATGTTATTCATTAGGATCTCAAAGCTGACAACTGGAATCTGAAGATCATATATTATTTCTTAAATATCGTCGAGACTTTTATGAGAAACTGAAAATAGAGAGATTGCTTGCTTGTCAAGAAAGAAAGTAAGAAAGTGGTAAGTGAAGACTTAAACTAAAACCTAACCTTTTTTTGTCAAATATTATACTATATCTATGTAACATAATACTTCCACCTTTCTCTGTCTTTCCGATGAAAAGTATATTGAACAAAAAGCAATGGCTTGTAATGTTAATGTTCTCGTAGCCTTTAACTAAGACGAAGCTTTTGATTTATTGAAACATTGTCATGAATGTTCCTCATATCTTACGTATTTAATTTTTGCTAGTAGTTTGAGAAAATATGATATTTGATATCTGGAAGTCTCAGACTCACCATAATGCATTTGGTTGTTTGTGCTAGTGTATTACTACATGGATTCAAACTCACCATAATGCATTTGGTTGACAAAAAGAAATTAGCATGGGATGTTACAATTATCTTCCATAATAAGAATCAACTTATTTTTCATAATTTGAACCGAATTCAAAAAATCTATTTGCTTTTTTTTTTTTTTTTTGTGTGATGCAGGTTAACTAAGTAAGGTGGAACCGTAGATTCTAAGATTTTTATACGCAAATAAATTTATTAGTGTGATCATGATATATAGTCAAATAGTTTGCAATAGTCAATGTCTCACGATCGAAATTTGATTTTGTATTTTGCATGTTGTTTACAAATGTGTTGTTGGTGTAATAGTAGTATGTTTTGGTTCTTGATTGATGTAATTACTGATTCACATTGAATGTATAGCCACTATACATTTGCTGTTACCAGAATACAAAACTTGGGTTTGAACTTTTAACATATAAAAGGCATCCGGTTATAACTACCACTTGGTTCCCAAAGAACAGAGAAATTATAAAACAAAAATATAAGAAAAAACTAAAAGATGAAAGAATCAATACATATACAATGCCGATCTTTTAAAAATGAAATTGATACAAAGCCAACTTTGAAAGCAAAGTATAAAAGAACAATGACAGAAGAAAAAAGTTGGTTCTCGAATTATCTGCCTAATAAAATGGATACTTTTGAGTATGAATTGAGAAAGGAATAAACTAAGTCGATAAAATAAAATAATGTAAATTAAATTCGACAGTTTCTTTTATAAGTTTACGAGTTCATATTGCCATCACATTCTCACTTCCAACTCCTGTTAATCTGAAAATATTATCCCACACATTCTATTTGTTTGTAAACAATGTTTGTATTTATATTAATAGTCAAAATATAAACAAGAAACGATTTAGTCGTGTATCACCTATCATAATTTGGAAATTGTAAACTTTTATCCGGGTAGACATATCAGTGGTTCTAGTTAAAGCAATATTCTATATATAATGAGAATATTATCTTGTTCTAAGCTTCTACATCAACAATTAATAAGGCACATACATTTGAGGTTGCGTGGGTGATTTATTAACATAAATAGTAGCTAAGCGGCTTAGTAGGTATGGGGTGCGGTCCGCGGGCTAGACCCAAGTAAGACCATAACGGGGCGGGTTTGGACATACATTTAGAACCTGCAACTCGTCACGGACCAACTCGTATGAGTTGAAAATTTTTTTTATCTGTAACGGGTTGGCCCATTTGGCCCGTCTAAATTTTTAGATTTGACTAAATGACTTTAAACTTAGTTTTTTTTATGTGTTCTTCTTGTTAATTGAGTTTTTGTTACAAAATTTAATAAAAGATTTTTCTTTAATCATGAATACATGTTTGGTTTCAATTTATGTTTATTTAAAATATGAATAAAGCAAATTAGTCAAACGGAAAAATCCATTAATACATCATTTCTATCGACCAATATTTTTACGTTTATATTATAAATACAAAACATATAACTTATATCACTAACCAAAATTAAACAACAAATTATTTTCTATTTATTAATCGCAAACAGAGCAAAAAAATATCATCAAGTTATATGAATTATATAACGTATATAATAGATGTGAATGTGAGTCTAACCTTAAAAGTGAAACATAAAAGTTTACGTACATATTAAACCAAAAACACATATACAATACAAATTGATATGGTACAATGACAAATCATTGAAAATCATGTTTTATTTGTTTCAGTTGTTTGTTGCCTTCTTGAATATTAGTTTAAACTTTTATTTTGAATTTCAAGCAGAGATTGAGGTGTTTGAGTTTAATTTTGAGTTAAAAACTATGACTCAAATTGGATTTTTAAAATTTAATATTTTGATGTGCCATTGATTTTCTAATTTGATTTGGACTAAAAAAGACCTTAGACGAGAGTTTCATTTTGATTTACATAAGCTTTGTATACTAGATATTTGAGGTAGTTAAAACCCGTTTCTTTAGTTTTGGTTAATGTATTCACGTTTGACATGTGTACACAACAAAGCCTTAGACGAAAACTTGCTTCTGAGACACATTAGTTTTGTTTAATTTATGTCTTGTGTTTGAATGTTATATTTTTTTTGTACGTTGAGCAAGACTATCATAACCCGCGGACTGGTCCGTTAGCCCGTTTGCCCCAGTAATACGGTCTGGACATATATTTCGAACCCGCATTCCGTGACAGATCAGCCCATATAGATTAAAATAAATTGTGTCTGTTAAGGGTTGAGCTACTTGGACGCGGACTGACCCGTCTGACATCTATATTAGTAGGCGATCAACATCTATCGTATGATTTTTTTTTTTTTTTTAAGTTGGTGTTGTTAAATGGTTCATGTATTTTGAATATTAGTTTTGATTTCGATCTATAATCCTTCAATCTTAAAAATATATATCATCTGTTTAAAGAAAGGCTATATATCTTTGCATCTATACTCTAAGAAAAGTAAATAAGTTAAGCAAATTAACCATCAAAAAGCTTAGACATTGTCTTTATAATATTCTCGATTTTAATGTTTAACTTTCCAGCAAAACACAATCCATGAAGAAAGCATCTTTGTATCAACCTAATGATTTATAAATGTACAACCAACTAACTAAGCAATGAACATTCCACTCCAAACACACAATTTTAGATCATCATCATGGGCCTCTTCATCATCATCATCATGATGGTAGTCATGGTCATACTAGTTGCATCATCACCGTCCGATCAAACAAATGTCCTCACTCCTCTTTGCATCAGTGAATGCTCCACGTGTCCCACCATTTGCTCTCCACCACCCTCTAAACCTTCTACCTCCACGTCACCACCTCCGTCTCCTCCACTATTGCCGTCATCCTCTCCGCCGCCGCCGGCTCACAAACACTCTCCACCACCGTCTTCTCCGCCGTTAATAACCGTCATCCATCCTCCACCACCACGTTTTTACTATTTTCAGTCCACACCACCACCTCCACCAATTTCTTCCGACGAAAAGGGCTCGCCACCATCACCATCACCACCACCATCGCCGCCGTCGCCAAAGGGGCAGTCACAGGGACAACAACCTCCTTACCCATTTCCTTATTTCTATCTCTACACTGAATCAAATGCCACTCTTCTTCTTTCTTCTTCTTTTTTAATTTCTCTTTTTATATTTTCTCTATCTATTTTGCTCAACATTTCGTTAGTGTAAAATACTCCTCTATTGTTGTTATACATATATAGTTCTAATAAAAATACTACTATTGTTTATTCATTTTTTTGTGTAATTTCAATATAAGATTGATTTTTCATCAATGCAAACGCCAAAATCAAAACAATATCAAACTACGTGTATATATTAATTACTTTGTCCATGACTATGAGTCCATGACCGAACGGAGTTAAACCAACCGAATTAACTGAAATAATTTCGATTAAAAGTTTTGGTTATATACCGAACCGAACCAAATTCTTATAGAACCGAACTAAATGATTTCGGTTAAAACGAAGTGGAAGGAAAAAATTCCAGATCCAGGAGAGGAGGATCGAAATCACAGAAACATTTTGATGTTAATTTCATTGAAATAAAGGAATCGTGAAATCTCACCTGAATTGTTTCTGGATCTGTAGAGTTTCTTTTGGGGAAGATTTTGATAGGAATCGTCTACAGGAAGGAAGATCCGGTATGGCGACGGAGGTTGTGGAGATGTCTCCGCCGGAAGCGACGGCGAGTCTTCTCGATCTCGCTTCCGCTACTCAGCAACCGTACGTCTCCGAGCTCCTCTCCTTCACTCTTGATCGTCTCCACAAGGTTTTTAATCTCTCTTTCTCTCTCTCTTTTGGACATCTCTCTCCGCGTTTGGATGGATTTCTGAATCTTATCGGTTACTGAAATTTGAAGGAGCCGGAGCTGCTTCGAGTTGATGCGGAGCGGATTCAGAGGCAAATGCAAGAGGTGGCTGTTGGAAATTACCGTGCGTTTATCACAGCTGCTGATGCTTTGCTTGCCATCCGGCAGGAAGTATCCTCCATTGATAAGCATCTCGAGTCTCTGGTAAATTATTGAATTGAGTTCTAATCTGCTTCACGTGGTTATGTCTCTCTGGTTAGCTCTGAATCCTGGGTGATAAATAACGGTTAGTGACAGTGGCAAAGTGTCATTCCTAGGATCTGAAATGAGTGCTTAGGCATCTGTGTTTGGAGCCTTCCATGATCTAAAGTGGACTTAGGAAACCGATTGGAATCAGGTCAAGTTGCAGAACCATGTTTTTTCAGGTTATATAGTAATGTAGACTCAGTGTATGGGGAAACTGATCGTGTTGAGTTGTAGGCTAGTAGAAAGCTAACGTCTTGAGAATAGGTGAATGAATCATTGGATTAGGAATGTAGCTTGAGCTTTCCGTGTTTTCAGAGAAAGGGGTTCCTGCACATCTACATAAAGTATCATCTGACTAGAGCAATTGCATCCTTTGGAGATGGTTACTTCAGATTTTGATATCAGCATTCTGTACTTTTAACCTTTTGCAGATTGGCGAAGTCCCAAAACTAACGTCTGGTTGCACAGAATTTATCGAATCTGCTGAGAATATTCTAGAGAAGAGGAAGATGAACCAAGCTTTGCTGGCCAATCACAGCACTCTTCTTGACTTGCTTGAGATTCCTCAGCTTATGGACACGTAAGCTATTAGACCTCGTGCCAAAAAGTTTAATCAATCTCTGCTCATGCCTTTCATGAGAGAAAAGCGAATTTTATTCCTTATGTTAAGCAACTTCTAAGTACTCTTCAAAATGTATTGTATCTTTATCAGTTGTGTGAGAAACGGAAATTTTGATGAAGCTCTTGACCTGGAAGCATTTGTATCGAAACTTGCAACCATGCATCCCAAGTGAGTGTTTTTGTTTTCTTTCTCACGATATTTTTTCCTTTGGCTACTTAAGGCCCGAAACTTCAAGCTTTAGCTCTTAAGAATTAATCTTCTCTCAATGTCAAGATTGCCTGTTATCCAAGCACTTGCAGTAGAGGTTAGACAAACAACTCAGTCACTTCTCTCACAGCTACTCCAGAAACTACGCTCAAACATACAGGTTTCCTTTGAATGTTTAATTTTTGTTTGTATCCAGTGAACCATGACTTGGCTTAGCAATCTAGGAGGCTCAATAGCTGTTTCTGCTCTCTATTTCAGGTGCCTGAATGTCTCCGGATTATTGGATACTTACGCCGAATAGGAGTCTTTGGCGAGTATGAAATGAGGTTGCAGGTGAACTATCTTGACATATAACCATTTGATTTTTAATCTTCCATTGTATCCCTTGGTCTATGGAGTTGTTCATTCTGTAAGCTATGCCTTCACTTCTGAATGATTCTTTTTGTCTTTGCAGTTCTTAAGATGCCGAGAGGCATGGCTTACCGGAATTCTTGAGGATCTAGACCAGAAAAATGCCTATGAGTATTTGAAAGGAATGATAACCTGTCACAGAACGCACCTATTTGATGTGGTTAATCAATATCGAGCTATTTTTGCTGATGATACCTCAGGGAGCGAAGAAAATTATGATGGTGGACTTCTGTTTAGCTGGGCCATGCATCAAATAACATCGCACTTGAAGACTCTGAAAATAATGCTTCCAAAGATTACTGAAGGAGGATCTCTATCAAATATTTTGGATCAGTGCATGGTTAAGTTCTTCTACATCTCATATATTCCCTTTTCGAGACGCTGTGCAACTCTGATTTGACGTTTTACCTTCTTCTCATGCCAACACAGTACTGTGCTGTGGGGCTTGGTTGGGTTGGGCTAGACTTTCGGGGTTTGCTTCCTCCACTTTTTGAAGAGTAACAATTCTTCTTATTTATTTGTTTCTTCTTTCATAATCTTTACTTATTTCTTTACAGGTTCAGTATTTAACTCGCATGCTTTTTACAGGGCGGTTCTAAACTTATTCTCCAAGAACATGAGCACGGCAGTTGAGAATTTTCAGGTGGGTAAATACAAAATTTGAACTTTTGTTCTGGCATGGAACTCAACTCAAACAGAGTTTGGTTTCTTGAAATCTCTATTAAATTTTCGTCATGATGTTTTACTTCCAGTTAGTTTTGGATTCACATCGATGGGTTCCATTACCATCTGTTGGCTTCCCTTCAAGTGGTATTAATGAAGATAGCAAAGATGATGTCACACCTCCATCATTCTTAATGGAGCACCCGCCTCTTGCAGTTTTCATAAACGGTGAGGCAATCATACAGAATCAACTATGATGAGTGTTCTAAACTATTACAAGTGCTGCAAATATAAGCGTAGCATTTTTGGGTGTTTTTTTCCAGTTTGATTGTGATTGATAATCCCGGTTGTGTCCACAGGTGTATCAGCTGCTTTTAATGAACTACGTCCTTGTGCCCCGCTAAGTCTGAAGAATGTTATTGCTCTTGAATTGATCAAAGGACTTCAGGCTGTCTCTGACTCCTTACTAAGATACAACACAACTCGGATGCTTCGACTCAACGAATCCAATCTCTTCCTCTCACTTTGCCGAACTTTTGTCGAGGTCCAATTTTACATCTCATCTCAATTTTGATCCAAATAAGATTAATTCAGCTTTTGGATCGGTTCGGTTTTATCTTAGATTGAACACCTCAATGTGTAACTCACATTTCCCTTTCTTCTTTTTGGTTCTACGTTGTTACAGATGGTTTTTCCACATTGCGCCACATGCTTCGGCCGGTGTTATCCGGGTGGTGCCACTATCGTTATGGATGCTAAGAACGTATACGACGGTCTCGGTCGCATCTTAGCAGCTTCGTCCTCTCCAGAACCATCCAACAAATTAGCAAAGACCATCAGCACCGACGCAAAGAATGCACCAGAAAACGGTGATGTTACCTCCCAAGTCGAAGAAAAACAAGTCGAGAGTCCTCCGGACGAGAAAGAAGAGAACAGTTCCATTCCTTTGCAGATTCCTGAGACAACAACACCACCCGAGTCTTGAGAGATTTTCTCATCTTTTGTATTGAAGAATGAAGGAAACAAAACACAGAGAGAGAGAGAGAGAGAGAGAGAGAGAGAGAGAGAGAGACAGCAAAAAGCTTTTCACATTAAGTGAAGAACATCAATAGATTATCTATATGGTATAAATCTGATAGGATTATGTTTTGAGGCTTGATCTAAATCATGTATGTTTTCTGATGTAAAATGGGAGAATGATTTTGGATTCTTTTCTTGACATTCACAATCGTTGGTTTCGTGTATTCAATAAACCTAATATGGTGAGCACAAGTATTCCAACACGTTTAATTTAATCAAAAATGAAATAATTTCCATGTTCAAACACAAAATAACAGTTTGCTTTTTACATATTTTCTAAGACGAAGATCTCCAAGAGAATGGAGAACAATTTGTTTTTTTCTGTCGTCAATGGAGAACAACTTTAAAGATGAAGAAATGAGGTAGCAATTAAAACAACTAAATTTCAAAAAAAAAAACATTTAGAACAACTTTGAAAAATGAATATCTAAGAAAATGTGATAATGTCTATTTATGAAAAACACATTAAGATATGATAATGTCTATTTATACAAACGTTGGGGAAGACTATCCCTAAGTGACTAAGTCATATATATATCGTTTTACATACAAGCTATAATCTATATCTCATATCTCCAATCACTTAACTAATTCAAATAGTCAATATTTTTATGTTTCTTGTGAGAAATGAAGTACAACTTTAATTTGGAGCCGTTATTTTGCAAGACATTCTCAATATCGTTTGTTTCGTCACACTCTTTTTAGGGTCGTTTGTAGACTCCTAGTTCTCTTTCTTTTTGTAATAGTTGAGTGTATATATATCCACGCTTATTGGCCGCCTCTAGTCAAAAAATCTAAGAACATGTCCAATGGTTAGATACTCACTGACTAACCAATATAGTATTAGTATATTTAATGTATTTTAATTTGAGAAACTTGTATGAGTTCTTCATCTCCAATGTTGATATAAATAATATTTTTTTCCATAATTTTTAAAATATTATTATCAAAAATCATTTTAAATATGTAAATGAAAGAATTAGTTATATTAACTAAAAATGTTCTTAATTGTATCAAATTAAAATAATATCAAGTAAATAATATTATTGATATATAGTTTAAACTTATGCATAACGGAACTTGATAGATAGATAATTTTATTTCAAGGTTTATAAAAAAAATTAAAAAGTAGCAACATATAAACTATTAAATTATTATTCTAAACTATTGGATATTTGATTTATTACTAAAAAAATTGAACCAATGAGAACAAGCCAAGTGTTCATGGATTTCTATCGGGTTTAAGCTTTTTCTTTTTTTTAGTGGGAGAAACATAAACTCTAGGAGAAACTCATCAAGAGCTCTCCATTGGAGAGGCTCTAATATGGTCGGCACCATTTTTTTATTAAGAAAGTGAAAATTCTACATATACAATCATGAAACGTAATAGCAATTGCAAAGCTTCAAAATTATATACGTTCGAATACATGATACAAATCAATTTTTTTTTTTTTTGCTTCTTTGTCCAGATCTCCGCTTTTCTTGTCTCCAAAAGACTATGAATTCTAAACCCTGCATAAATTTTCCACAAAAACGAGCGGTCCATGCGATATCTAAATACCATAAACAAGTATAAAATAGTATTTTTCAAAAAAAAAAAACGTAGTATAAAATAGTAAGCAACCAAACAAATATGTACTTATATATACATATATACCATATAATTCTGAAGGAAAAAACAATCTCAACATACTCGAAGTATATATTTGTAGAACATATAATCAACTATCATTTTTTTTTTTTGGACAAATCAATCAACTATCATTTAATTATACCGTATTTACGTTAACAATTCAAAATTACATTAAAAACCAAAAAAATATTTTAACAATTGAAACCAGAGCTGCATCTGCCTCAAACTAATTTGATCCGTTTGATGATAATATAGCTAAGACCTTAAAGATAATCAAACCAAATCAGAGATCTTTTACCAGCTTTATAATTAACCATGTTAGAGAGAGAGAGAAAAGGGGTGACAGAGAGAGAGTAAGCACACATAGCTTCAAGCATGAAACCCTAATTCCAAAAAAACATGCAAGAAAGCACCATGTGTGCTCACTCTCTTCTGTCACCTCCTCTTACCTTCGATACCGATCTACGCATGTGACCACACTCGAAAACCTTAGAGTTAGACCACAACAACCGAGTTTAATCTTTTAAAACATATATCTTTTTATATATATATATATAGGCCTATATTTAAAATTATAGCTGTTTGATTAGGGTATTAAGAACAAGACTCTAGCCCTTACTTCTTTCTATTTTGGATGTGGGAAGAAACTGAGACCTGTCGGGGCTTTTTATAGCCAAAGGGGGAGGAGAGAGAATGAGATTAAAAAAAGAAAGATAGATAAACTCAAATCTCTCTCATGAATTATTATTGGTAAAGATTGTGTTCCGTTTTCTTAGTTTTAACCACGTGAATTGTGATCTATATTTACTAAGATGCCGACTTACCAGTTACCACTTGATTAGTTCTTCTATAAACCCTAAAATTCGAGTCTCTCATTATCTTTCCGGTATGAATTTTTTTTTTTTAATAAACCGTGGGAATTCCGAAATTTTGGTTCATAATCTCCTAGCATCCGGAATCAGTTTTTGGATATTTCTATGTAAAGAATAATACTCCATACCAAAAAAGCACAAAAAAAACCAATTCTTTGTGTATGAAAATTTTACCCCGTTTAACTTACATTGTTTCTTCCAAATAAAGTGGAATTATAAAAACTTTGAATACTCACCTTAAAATTGCTAGATCACCACCGTTTGGTTACTACTTGACATGCTTATATTAAATAAAAACACAAACAGATTAAAAATATATATATATCAACATAATTTACTAATTAACTATAATCATAAAAGCGTGAAATAGTTTTTCTTTATTTGCACTCAATTGCTGTAAACACACACACATATACATAATACCGCAAATATGCTTTAGCAGAAAACAAAAACCAAACGGTGGTGATCATAAAACCTTAATTTTCAAAAAAAATAAAAATAAACCACAAATATGCTCTTGGTGGCAAGTTACTTGCGGAATATCCCAAAAAGAATAAATGTTAATATGTTCAACGTATTAACATTTATAACTATGGTCCAAAACCCTTGGAATAAAATATGGATGGGGTTTGTCAAACCAGAAAAACATTGGATGACGATTACAATATATATGAGAGGTTAATATATTAAAACGTATGAGAGGTTAATTTGGCAATTGGCTCCCAGAAAAGATTAATTTGAAAGCATAAATGATTTCTTTTGTTTTTGTCTTTTTGATATATAATTTAGTGGAATAAAAACTGGACCGACCAATTAGAAATTAACAGAGCCTCATCATGAAAAAGTTCAGCCATACCCAAATATCCAATACGGCGCTAAAGCATCTTAAAGCATGCACGCTTTTTTCAAAAACATTTTTAAACTGTATGCGATGCTCTCTTTCAATAAAATTTCCACCATTAAATTCCTTTTTAGGACCATCACAGATTATGATATAATTAAATGATTCTTTCCATCAAAGCATCAACCAAAATTTTTATATTATCTGTCGATGTATTATCACTTGAATTCGAATTCAGTAAAACAGATACAGCTAAATAATACTGACAAAAACAAAATTACAAGAATGTCTCATGTAGAACTAATGAAAATGATTCTAAATTTAACCTAAAATACAAATAAGATGTGTACCATATTAATTAATTTTGAATTAAAGTTTTATTGTTGGTTTTTTAGTGTCCAGGTTGCTACTTCATTTTCTCTTTTTTTGTTTTTCATCTCCTAAGTGTTCAGATGTAAATTACTTGCAATTAAGTTTTAACGTGATAACTGATACATAAATAAAACAAAAGTTGTGACAAAAAAAAAAATCAAACAAAAGTTTTTAGAAAGTTTTTTAGTTTTGTTTTTTATTATCATATATCCTAAGCTATTTAATGATATTTCGTAGTAATTGCTTTTATCTTATTTTTGGTTTTCTTAGTATGTTCTAGTTGTTTAATTACTTATTTCATTTTTTTCGTTTGAATATTAAGATTACATATACCATTTAAAAAAACATAAATATAATCATAAAACTCAAAAAAGAACATTTTATTCGAGATGCAATAATTTTTTTTTGTAAAGAATAAAAAATACAATCAAAATAAACTTCAAGGAGAGAGAGAGAAATACGTATTTTAAAATCTTTCTGAATTTGGTCTGAACTTTCTGACGACTAAAAATTTGTAGCGAAGTGCCATCTGAATTACCATGTTTTCTTGCAGTATACTTAATTATTTCATTTTCTTAGCTATAATTTCTTGTTTTACATATACATAAACTGCTACCTTCATTTATACTATTTTATCTCCAAATCCATGATGAGATGATATCTGCTAAGCTGAGAATGCAGATATGTCATGATGACACATGGTGCCTTCATTGGTGCGTACAATCAGAGTAAAGAACTAATCTTCTTTGCTGTGCATCTTTGTGCGTACAATCGAGAGGAAGAATTTTTTTTTTTTTTTTGGTCAAACTAAAAAAGGAAGAATATAGGAAAATTGGCAAAAATAACACAAAAAAAAATTATAATCTAAAAACTAATCAAAATTCCTATATCCAATAGTCATGATTTTGTCACATACCCATTTTTTACCTACTTTTTAATATTTTTTTTTTGTTTGGTTATACACCAAATCACCCGAGAATATATACCACAAAAATATATAAACAATAAATATTAATAATTCCGAATATGGAAGTGCGCATATGTTTGTGCTTCCTTGACAACTTTCCTATTTGGGCAAAACACACACAATAGCACCTTAAATTATAAATTATTTTGGTTTTGTTTTCCTTTTTTTATTATGCTTCTTTTGTTGATTGTATTATGCATTTTAAAACTATTTATTATGTTATTATACTTTGTCACCTAACGACTAGACTTGTGATCGTATAGAATCGGAAACGGATACGCGAAAACGAAACGTTAGAAAACATATTGAAATTTTAAAAAAAGAAAAAAACGACAACGTTTTGGAAATATATATATATATTAATAAAATATATATCGTGAAATAAAAAATATCAAAAGTTAAACTTATAATAAAGAAAAAATTTAATTTTTCAAAATATTTACATAATTTGTTTCTATATCAAAAATCGTATTTCCGTCGCGTTTCCAAATTCAAAATTTTAAGAAACGTATTTTCATCACATTTTCTTCCGTTTCCATCGCGTTTCTGTTTTTGAAACGTTTCCGAAATGGAAAACGGATTTTGGTTAGAGTTTCCATATAACCTAGATTGTTCTTAAGGAAAATACCATATATATAGCCTAATAACTCCCCAAAGAATTTACGTCCTAATTTGTGATGGAAGGAATTTGTGTTCATGTATGCAACTCTATTTGTAAAAATTTTAATACTATCTGAAAAAGTATTTATAGGTTCAATACGGAATTTTTTTTCTGTCATTTGGTTAACATTTTTGAAATTAGATCGTATATTTCATAACTTTACAAGTAAATGAAAATCACAAAATAAAATCTACCTTTAAGGGACGTTAACTAACTACAGAATTTCCAAAATAATAGACCTAATCAATGTGTACGTATATATCCTCTCCAAAATTGATTGTGTATCCAGTATACTTTAACAAAATCAAATTGCTTGTCTATATACCCTCTTCAAAATTATTAGTAAAATCTATGTAAATATATATCGAACGATAAGGGAATCAAATTTTGAGGGACAAATTCACTTTTGACTTCTAGTTTGTATCCATTATGGATTCGGTATTGCTTGAAGTTGAAGCCTCAACAAAAGCGAACAAAAGTAAAAGAGAGTTAAAATCAATGCATTTAGACACTTCAACTAGTATACTATTTATAAACCGAGGACAATTGCATTGCAATGATTTTGCATACACATTTTACAATAGTTATTGTGTTGGACGAAAATAAGTATTATGTTATAAATGGTCAAATTCAAATATCTTACAATATTTATCAATGTGTTTTTTAAAAACCGTGAAACGATTTTCAACTCCTATTGATCATCTCTTCTATAGCCGGACCAGGAGACAAAATAATAGCACATCTAAAACTCAAATCACTTCTTCCAAAGTTAAAACTATAAATTTTGAATATCCAACTCTCAAACCCCATTAAACTATCATCCACTTATATATTGAATCATAGAGATTATTAGTATTTTGTTGTTAGTATTAGTGTTATTCGAGAAGAGGCATGTTCGTGGGACAAATTGACAGTAACTAATTATGTAAATGTATGGTGGTGCAGATGTGTATTTAGCCTTGTTTGATCAAAATTTATAAAGAATATGAGTGACCACACAAACACAAACATTATTATAAAATTAGTATAAAGATTCTCCTCCGATATTCAAAACTCTCTTTTCTTGCCACTTTCGGCGTGGGAATGACGTGGAGAGCCCCTAAGAAGACACGTATGTCTCAAGGAATTTTCTCGACGTACCAAACCCCACATCGTAAGTGGACAGACATCAGAACCACTCTGGTCATTCACTTTATTATCCCTTCTTCTAGATTTTCAAATCGATTCTCTTGAAATTTTATTCTCCGGTTTGTTGGTGGCTTATCCGTATCCCGGTTAAGTAGTCAGACTGGAAATATGAAAGAGCCTGTGGGCTTGGGCTTAGGTTAGTGAGATGAAAGTCTAGGCCCAAGAGAGATCGCTGAAGCTTAGTAAGCTAGTAGTGTGACATACACTGCCGATTTTATACTAGAATGGTCGCTGCCTGCATCTGTCATTCGATTTTACACTTGTGAACTAAAAGCTCATTCGATTTTTTGTTTTGTTTCAGCTGTCAATAAAATTATAACAAAAATGGTTACTGTTAAATTTATATGTTTGATGAATTAATATTGATAAAGAAATGTTATAATGATGCTTGTGATGATGATGTGATGATATGATGGTAGAATGATGATTATATGTGTCAACTCGTGATTATGCAAAAAAAAAAAGTGTCAACTCGTGATTATGCAATTTTATCACAGAATCACATAATCACGATCATGTTATTTTGTGAATTGTCACGCCAAATTGTGAATGTAATTTAAGTGTGAAATTTGATTTTATTGTTTAAATTAGTTTTTTTTGTTTGTTTGTGGTACTAATTACTAAATCGTGAGTTCGATGCAACAAAATTTGGAATTACAATACAAAATAGAGATCCATTATTATGTGATTTTAACATATATAACCATTTTCTGTTTAAACGTAAATTTGTGCTTCCATTTTAAACTTGTGATGGGCGTGCTTTCTATGTGATTTTCATTTAATTGTTCGTGTCTATTGCATGGCACAATGGAAGGAATACATATGATTCCGAGTAGTTAATTATGGTTGATTTTGAAAAGGTATATTTTTCTCGATAAAAGGTTTTCTATTGAAATTACGAAGTAACTAGTACAAAGCTATGATGTTTAGGATCATACAGAGTAGCTACAGAGAGTAAATAAGTAAAACATATAGCGTAGATGCGGAGACTTATAAAGATACACACAAGGTAAAGAGAACGGGAATAACAAGTACTGAAATCTCGAGAGATCACTTGTGGCTACCTTCCTCGACTTTCGGCAACATTCCACTCTATCTCTTGCATTTTTTGGGTTGGTTACTTTTACCGGCCTTTTCCGCAAGATCCGCTGAGCTGAAGCAGTCATGTTGAATTCTTGCGGAGGTTGGGTGTGAGGATCCCACAATTCACACGTGTTATTCCTTGAGCTCTCATATCTATATGATTATCTCCATTAGTCATGCACAAAGAAGAGTCAATACCTGAGTCCTTAACTTCATCAATGGATGAAGCTTCTTTCACATCTGTTTTAGTGGTTGTAATAGATGTAGCAGTAAATACATAAGCATATGGAGATTCTAGAACAGTAGTTGTTGTAGCAATTTGTGTATTCTCAGTCATAATAGGGGCTTTGTCCACTACATCAACAGCGACAATATCAATAGCAATAGTTGTAGCAGGAGAGAAGAAACAGGAACATAAGAGGACCTCCAATGGAAGGTTTTTAGAGGTATCTAACTATTAAACAAAATGAAACATAATAAAGAAGGAAGAGAGAGAGAGATGAGGTATTCTCTATTTTGGAGAAATTTTCATGTCTATTTGTGTTGAATTATTTTTTAATAATAAAATTTCTAAATAAATAATTTAATTAAATGAAATTTTTATTAAAATAATATAGTTAAGAGATGCAATGGAGTTTTTACCATTGAAAGTGCTGTAATAGAGACAACATCATAGACAATTTTGGAAGTCGTGGTAATGGCACACTTTGTAGACAATTTTGGGAGTTGTGAAAAGGTATATTTGACTATTTGTAGCCTTTACAATAATAAAAAATTTTTTTGGGTCATTTTAACCTTTTTCTAACATTACGAAAATTCTCTCTTTTAAAATTCTATGTAAACTTTAGCTAAGATAATTTTTTTTTTTGTCATTATTTTTTTAATTTGGTGTGGGCTACACCACAATGGGCTAACCTTTTTTCTGCCTCATTTGTAGGAGGATGGGGTTGAACCCCGATGCCATAGAGCGTGCAAGTGGAACAACGTCACTGCACCGCAATGCTCTTGGCAGCTAAAATAAATTAGTAACCGATACTAGTTATTTATATAAAGTTTCTGATAATTTTAAATTAATCTACTTTTTTATCATGTGGGAAAATGATAGGTCGTGGAAAATTAAGCCATTGATTAAAGGTGTATTATATGGTTGGTCTTGATTGATTGCTGGTAGTCACGTTCACACGAATATGTGAACACCAATATCACGCCAATATATTCTGGATTCGTGAACATTATTACACACAACTTGCCATATTGACCGTTCTACTTCTACACATCAACAGTCAACAGTCAATTTACAAATATTTCCATTATTCTTAATCTGTCTGAAACTTACTATAGTTAGTAAATTAAATTCAGAAAATATATAACGTAATAAGTCTTGATTCTATTTTTGATAGTTTCCTTCTGTTTCTCAAAGTTAATAATTTCAAATGCGTTATCATTTCAATATCTGTATAATTTGGTATTTCTTATCACCATTTGCCTTTTTTTTTTTAAATTAAAAAAAGTCAGAAAAATAAAATAAAATATAACGTGCGAGTGTCAAATTGAGACCAGCTCAATAGACACGGCATTGGCGTTACTATTATTCTCCTTCCTTTGTCTCTTCAATTATTCTCTCTGAGCTGTAACAACCAAAAAATAAAAAGATTCTCTCTCTCGCCGGTTTCCATGAAAGATTACGGCCGTCAACGACCGTACGGGGACGGTGGCATGCAGATCCAGCCTTACAACGGCGATCACGGGACCGGTCATGATTTCAGGAGCTATAGTGCTTCGTACGTAACGACTGAGAACGATCTGAAAAAAGGGAAATCGATTGCGAGGTCGAAATCTTGGGGAATAACCGACCCGGAGCTCCAAAGGAAGAAACGGGTCGCGAGTTATAAGATGTATAGTGTTGAAGGCAAAGTCAAAGGATCTTTTAGAAAAAGTTTCAGATGGCTTAAGCAGAGGTATACACAGGTTGTATATGGTTGGTGGTGAAAATATATATATATATTTTTTTCTTTTCTTCTTCTTGAGCTTTGTTTTTTTGTTTTTTGTGATTTTTGATTTTTCTCAAGTAATTATGGTTGTGTTCTCTTTTTTTTTCCCTCTCTTATATATCTCTGTGTGTTGTGATCTTGAATGTAACTGTGATGATAAATTATATATGATCATTAGTTTACACAAAGTAAAAACTTTGGATGAATTCTTTTGCATCCATAAATCGGGTTTGATGGAGAATATTCTTTTAGAAATTTGATGCCTTTTTCTTTGATTTATTAGTTTTGCAAAATTTTGTTCTATCTAGATTGCGAAAAGGTCTTCTCTCGAGTAATTACATTTATTTCTATGGTTTGGGTTTTTGTGTATGATTAATTACAGATTGTGATGATTCAATCCCTATGATCACTCACTAGTTTTTAGTTATGTTCACACCATTTTGTGATCAAAGTTGCGTTTCATAATTGATTTCTTGTATTAATGATGTTGAGCGTTTCCTTTCTGAGTAAAAAAACTTGGTCTTTTAAAAAATTGGGAAAACTGATAATAACGCTTAATTTGCTTTTTGATAATAGACCAAGTTTACTTTATCATGGAAGATTATCATTCTTTAACCATGATGACTCTGCCCTTAGAAGACCGTAGACGTTTTATTTGCCATCGAACTAATAATTACTTATAACGTCAATGTTTGCTCGGCTTGATTCTACGAATATCATAACTTCTGGCAGACTCGTACTATATATTCTTATAAACGCATTTCGAATATTAATGCTCCCAATGGTTATTTCGTTCACTTTGAATGGTTACTCAGTCCAAATCAAACCAATTAGATCAACATTTTTAGTACCCTAAATTGAATACTAGAGTGTGCTTCATTTTTGGAGAAGTAGAGTGAACTGGAAAAATCGGATGAATAGTAATATTTTGATATGGAATTGCTGTTCATTGCGTACTAACATTAAAAAATGTTTGTCCGAAGTTTATCGGACAAGAATGTGAATGGTCAAAAATGTGTGGACTGATATGATTTTGGTTCGATCCATTGTTGTTTCTTTCTTAAAGCTAACAATTAACTAAATAGAATTAAAATACCACTGTGACCAAAAAAAAAAGAATTAAAATAGGAAAAATTTGCCAAAAATACAACAAAAAATTATAATTTGAAAACTAACAAAAAAAACTCCAAATTCAATGATCTACAATTTGCCACATAACCTATTTTTTTTTAATTTTTTAATTTTGTTTTTTTGGTTATTCGCCAAAACCACCCATTAAAATACCACTAGACTCCATAAAATATAGAGTCTAGATATAACTCATGGACGTTAGTGTAATTAGTATAGCTTAGAGCATGATTATTAAAGGTAAATAAGGGTAAATATAAGATATTTTTAATATTATAAAATTTTTATATTTATCCAAACTATTTTTGGGTATCTAAATATAGAATCTATATTACCCATATTTAGTGGGTAAATATAACATCTCTCTATCTCTCTCCTCTTTCTCTCTCTATTCATCAATCACAATACAATTAATATTATAAAATTCATATATTACCCCAATCATATTTACTATCTATAATCATGCTCTTACAACCCTAATTGCCTTGTGTATATATATTGTAACACATGTTAAATAATGAATTAAGATCATTTCTCTACATGGTAGCATAGCCTTTTACGATACCCTAGGACCTATATTTTTTTTTTCCGCCGCCACTTTCTCTTCTCAAAAGTTCTCTTTTCTGTCTCCTTCGTCTTCTCTTTTTCTTCTCAATCATGTCGAATCCTGAAACTCAACCTACCCCAATTGTTACCGAGACACTTCCGGTCACTCCGACATCAACCTTCCTACACATGAACATGACAAATGTTACCAAATTGAACGACTCTAACTATCTCATGTGGAGCCGTCAGATCTCCGCTCTTCTTGATGGTTATGCGTTAGTTGGCCATCTTGATGGATCTCGTGTGGTCCCAAATCCTACTGTTGTTGCTGGTGAAACACATACGGTTAATCCCGCCTACACTTTATGGAAAAGACAAGATCAACTCATCTTTAGTGCTCTTCTTGGAGCTATCTCTCAGAATCTTCAGCCCCTTGTTTCAAGAGCTGACACTTCGTCCGAAATCTGGGAGACTCTCGCTTCAACATACGCGAATCCAAGTCGTCCTCACATCCGTCAATTGCGAGAGCAACTAAAAAATTCGAAGAAAGGTGATCTAACAATCACGTCATATGTTCAAGGACTTACAACCAAGTTTGATCAATTGGCCTTACGTGGGAAACCTTTGGACCATGAAGATCAGATTGATCATGTCATTGCTGGCCTTCCCGAAGACTACAAACCGATCATTGACCAGATTGAGGGACGTGAAACTCCACCCTCTAATACTGAAGTTCATGAGCAGCTACTGAATCACGAGCTCTGTCTTCACTCGGCAATCACGCAAGCTCCGGCTCACATTCCTATCAGTGCTAATGCGGTCAATTATCGCCCTCCTCGCAACAATAATCATTACAACAATCGCAACAACAACCGTGGATACTCTTTGTCTCAACCGAATCATTCTAACAACAACAACAACAACACGAGGAGTCCGAGACCATACAATGGTTGCTGCCAACTATGTGGTATCCATGGTCATAGTGCTCTTACTTGCTCTCAACTTGCTTCTCATGCCACCACTCAACACTCTCGGGCCGGTCAGTCTTCACCAACAAATCCTTTTACACCATGGCAGCCTCGTGCTAATGTGGCTATGATGGCTTCTTCTCCGGCAAATCAGTAGCTCATGGACAGCGGTGCGACACACCACATCACGTCTGATCTTCACAATCTCTCACTTCATCAACCTTACAATGGTGGTGATGATGTTCTTCTCGGTGATGGTTCAGGTCTTGTAATTACTCACATCGGTTCTACCACTCTTCCATTACCATCTCGTTCCCTTAACCTGAATAAGATTTTATTTCGGTTTAGCGGTTGTGTAACACTAACCAAGTTTCCGTCGAATTCTTTCCTGGTCATTTTCAGGTGAAGGACCTCAGCACGGGAACCCCATTACTCCAAGGATGTACTAGGGAAGATTTATACGAGTGGCCGGTATCCCCACACTTAGCTAGCACCTATTTTGCCTCACCAAGCTCAAAAACCACCATTCAATCTTGGCATTACCGACTTGGCCACCCTTCTTTACAAGTTTTAAAGTCTATTATTTCTCGTTTTTCTTTACCCATTTCCTCGTCTTTTGATTCCTCTCATAAACACCTGTCTTGCACCGTTTTTTCAATTAATAAAAGCCATAAGTTACCGTTTCATGAAACCACAATTTCATCAACTCGGCCCCTTGAGATTCTGTTTTCTGGCTTGTGGATATCACCTATGGTATCGAATGAAGGGTTCAGATATTACATGGTTTTGCTTGATCATTTTACTAGATATACATGGATATATTCTCTTCAACGGAAATCTCAGGTTAAAGACACGTTCATCGCGTTCAAGAACCTAGTGGAAAATCATTTTGAATCCAAAATTGGAACTATCTATTCCGACAATGGTGGGGAATACATTGCTCTCCGAAGCTTTTTCTCATCTACTAGAATCTCGCATCTCACAACCCCTCCGCATACCCCGGAACACAATGGAGTTTCTGAGCGCAAACATCGTCATGTGGTTGAAACCGGACTCACACTTCTTTCTCATGCATCGGTTCCTAATACATATTGGACCTACGCTTTCTCCACCGCTGTATACTTGATCAACCGGATGCCAACACAAGTTCTCTCTAATGTCTCACCGTTTCACAAACTCTTTGGTAGTGACCTTAATTACATGAAGTTGCGAGTTTTTGGATCACTCTGTTTTCCTTGGTTGCGCCCATATACCAGCCATAAGCTTGAGCAACGATCATCACTGTGTGTCTTCCTCGGATACTCCCTTACACAAAGTGCTTATCTTTGTCTTGAGCCTGTGCCTGGTCGGCTTTATGTCTCTCGTCACGTGCAGTTTGAAGAAACCATTTTCCCGTTTAAACAACTCCTTCAACTTAAAACTCTAGAAACCACTGATACTCAACTCTCCTCTCCATCTCCACCTATAACCACCGTGCCACTCGTCCCTACGTCGGTGAATCCGGTTCCCTGCTCGGTTCTTCAAGCACCACCGAATCCAGTGGTGGTGCCGAATTCGACGGCTGACTCTGGTTTTGTTTCTCAACAGGTAAATCATTCTTCCCCTTCTATTCAAATTTCCACCTAACGTCTCTTATTTCTATGTTTTACGTGAACAAGAAGAAACCAATCCAATACTAAGCCCAATACCGAGTCCATTACCCAATTCTTTACGAAGCCCACCACCAACAATGGTCCCTAACCCACAACCTACTCCATCCACGTCCTCTAATCTCGAAACTGAAATTCCGTCGACAGAAACCACCAACATTACCACCACCACCACCACCATAGCTCCCCAGCTACGTGGTCGACGAAATCGACCACTACCCATTCCTAATCACTCCATGACTACTCACTCCAAAAATCACATCTCCAAACCCATAAAGAAATTATCTCTCCTAACTTCTAAAATTCTACCCAAAACTGGAATCCCAACCACCGTGACCAAGCTTTGCAAGACCCGAACTGGCGACCTCTAATGTCTGAAGAATTCGACGCTCAAATTCGAAATGAAACATGGGATCTTATGCCCCCGCATCCCTCTCAGAATCGGTTGGTGTTCGATGGGTTTTCACTATCAAAGAACTTCCCGATGGCTCTGTAGACAAGTACAAAGCGCGACTGGTTGCAAAGGGGTTTCATCAACGACAAGGTCTGGATTATTCTAAAACTTTTAGTCCTATTATCAAATCGACAACCATCCGGATTGTTCTTGGCATTGCAGTAACTAAAGCATGGTCAATTCGTCAATTGGATATCAACAATGCTTTTCTTCAAAGTACTCTTGATGAAGAAGTATATGTTGCTCAACCTCTGGGTTTCGTGGATACGGACAGACCAGATTATGTCTGTCGCTTAAAGAAAGCGTTATATGGTCTCCGACAAGCTCCCCGAGCGTGGTATCAGGAACTCAAATCCTTCATTCTCTCCGTTGGTTTTTCTAACTCCTATGCTGATGCTTCATTGTTCATTTATAATGATGGCAGTGACTGCGTTTACATTTTGGTATATGTTGACGATATCATTGTTACAGGGTATTTAGCACATTGCTTATCGACAAGTTTCTTATTGCTCTGGCTGATCGGTTTTCTCTCAAGGATCTTGGTGAATTTAACTACTTTTTTGGCATAGAGGTAACACGTACCACTGCGGGGATCCAACTAATGCAAAACAAGTATATACATGATCTTCTCCACAAGCAGAACATGCTCACAAATAAGCCCGTGTCAACGCCTATAGCTTCTTCTCCCAAGTTATCGATCCGCTCTGGTCACACACTTGACGACGTGGCTGCATCTCAATACCGTAGCATTGTTGGTTCACTCATCCGGACATTGCTTTTGCTGTTAATCGCCTATCACAATTTATGCATCAACCGACTGATGTCCATCTCCAAGCTGCAAAAGTGTTCTCCGCTATCTTGCTGGTACACCAAAACATGGGATTTTTCTCTCCTCAACAAACAATATCTCCTTACATGGATTCTCGGATGCAGATTGGGCTGGAGATCTTGATGATTTTGTTTCTACTAATGCATATGTGATGTATCCTGGCTCTCATCCCATCTCATGGTCGTCTAAAAAGCAAAAAGGTGTTGCGCGTTCATCAACTGAAGCAGAGTATCGAGCTGTGGCAAATGCTGCATCGGAACTCAGCTGGATATGTTCCTTACTAACGGAACTAGGTATCACTCTTCCCACAACACCGGTGTTGTATTGTGACAACATTGGCGCGACATATCTCTGTGCTAATCCCGTGTTTCATTCTCGGATGAAACATATTGCCTTAGATTACCATTTTGTCTGTGACAATAGTGTGCTTCGGGACCGGGTTGCTCATGTCTCCACAAAGGAACAGCTTGTTGACACGCTTACAAAACCGCTTCCTCGTTCCCGTTTTCATGAGATCACTAGCAAGATCGGAGTGTCTAAAATCCCTCCATTTTGAAGGGGTGTATAGAGCCTAGATATAATTCATGGACCTTAGTGTAATTAGTATAGCTTACAACCCTAATTACCTTGCGTATATATATTGTAACACATGTTAGATAATGAATTAAGATCATTTCTCTACATAAAATGCATATATAGTCGAGTCATATTTTATTTCAAGTTATGAAGAAAGTGTGTAGGGTTTCCAAAAAATAATTATGATAGCGGCTAAAATGTAATTGGGAAATAATTTTTGCATATTGGTCTGCGATTCCAAGTTTGTAAAGGTTTCGATTGTTTGTTTGTTTCTTTTTATTTGTGCGCGTTTAGTTTTTACATGCATTGTGTATATTTTCAAATGAATTCATAACTTTCAACATTTGAGACAAATGATTCGCCTAATTGTTTACACAAAACACTAAAGGTAACAAATAAATACTCTTTTTGTTTTGTATTCGAGTTTGCATGTGTTTATATTTCCTTTTTTTGTTTGTTAAAGTTGTGTTTATATTTCCTACTCTAAATTATTCACACACTAACGCACTAAAAATCAGCTCTGTAACAAAAAATGATAATTTTCTGAATACATAAACATATACATATTTTTTTTTCGTATTTAACAATAAATGAAGAAAATAAAAAATAAAGTCAATAAATTTAAAGTTAATCAGATCAGATTTTAGTTTAGTTGCCATGAATGATATAGGTTAAAAATGGCTATACCAAGGGAAAAGGAACTAGTATTTATTTCCATGGCCAATCATCGGAAGGGGGGACATGTCATAACGTAAGACATCGGCAAAATTCATTCCATTGAATTGAATTTCTGAGTCGGAGCTTTTCGATTTCTTCTTCTCTGTGGTCGTCGTTGGAGAGAGAGAGAGAATCATGTGGGAGTCGATTTGCCTGACGCTCGCGGCCACTGCCGGTAACAATATCGGCAAGGTTCTGCAGAAGAAGGGCACTATTATCCTCCCTCCTCTCTCCCTCAAGCTCAAGGTCTCTCTCTCTCTCTCTCTCTCTCTCTCTGATGCTTTCGATTTCGATTTCGATTGCATGCTATTCCCGAGTCTGAAATTTCCGTTTGATTCGTCGGATCTCTTACGCTTAGAGTTTCGGGAAATTTTCGATTAATATTGGAAATTTTGAATTCGATTTCGTGTTAGGTACACCTATTTCGATGAAATTCTTGTTATTGAGTATTCGGAATTGGAGTTAAACTCTCGTTTCTTCAATGAACAGTTTGATCCATATTGTGATTTCAAAGCATTGGGGAGGCTCGATGCTCCTTGGGTTTGTTATGTCAATCATGGCGATTAGTTAGAGATTGAAGAAGCTCACATTTTGATCATAATATATATGAATTTCAGGTGATAAGGGCATATGCTGTTAACAAGCCTTGGGCGTTAGGATTTCTTATGGACATTTTTGGGGCTTTGTTGATGCTCAGAGCACTATCACTTGCGCCTGTAAGTAAAGTTTCCCAAGCTTCTTTTCAGATGCCAAGATAGTTTCCTTTGATATGTCTGGTATGATAATTGGGGCGTGCTACTGATTAACCTTAGACACTGACTGTGAACTTTTGAAAACATGCTTGCTTCAGGTGTCTGTTGTTCAGCCAGTCTCGGGATGTGGGCTTGCCATTCTTTCCGTCTTTTCGCATTTCTATTTGAAGGAAGTCATGAATGTGTTTGACTGGATTGGGATTACTGTGGCCGGCATTGGCACCATAGGTAAGGTCAATCATTTTCAATACTTTGACCTGTGCTCACTATCATCTTCCGCACACTGTTATATGGTAAAGATATTATGATAGCGTCTAGAAACTCACCACCTATTATAATTCGAGGATTTGTCCGTTGGCCTGTAGGAGTTGGTGCTGGTGGTGAGGAGCAAGAAGCATCATTGATATCTGTCTTCCAGTTGCTGTGGCTAGCATTTGTTGTTGCCATCTTGTTTGTAGGTACCTTTCATCCATGGTATTTCATTAGAAAGTTGGCATCATCTCCCTTTATCTCATGTATATATCATATCCATATGTGATTATTGGAAGTTGAAACAATTGGGTTTATATTTTAGTTTTCATCTATATCAGATAATATCACTGAATTCGTGTGGTAATTGCAATGTTTCTGATAACTTGTGTATTGAATTTTTGGGACAAAGGTACTACTTAATGCATGGCTTCATATCTATAAACGCCAGCGCAGGGAGCAGGAACTGGTATATTATCCTCTTAAGTGTCTAATTGTCTAGATTTTCGAGCAGTAGCACCTTTAATGTTTTTGTACTTTTGTTTCTGTTACCAAATGCACTTAGGCCTAATTTTGGTTTGCAGGGGGAATATGAAGTGGTGGAAGAAATTATATATGGCTTGGAATCTGGGGTTTTATTCGGGTACCTTTCACTAGCCATAAATATCATAGAGCATATTTTTTTAGTCCATTTGCCGAGCCTCTGATATTTACTCATCATCATCTCCTATATATCCATTAACATGTGCTGTAATTCTAGAAACATATGAGGACCAATGTGCTGGTGTGTCTGCAGGAGAATTAGCAAAGAGATTAGAACTATATTTGAACTGTATTTTTAGCTTGTTACATAGCTGAAAACAGTTTATAACTCATTCGATCACAGGATGGCATCTGTAGTATCAAAGATGGGTTTTGTATTCGTGGAGCAGGGGTTTTCTGCAATGTTCATTCCCATGTGCATTTCGATTAGCATATGCTGTAGTGGAACAGGGTTTTTCTACCAGGTACTTTGTCCGTGCTAGTCTGTTTCCACTTTGGTGTATAACATAAAGGATTTTCTACCTGTAGATTTTTTGTAGGTTGATAATCAGGTATACAGGTTCATCATGATTCTAGTCTTCTTTCTGTTTTTACTTTACCAGACTCGGGGACTAAAACACGGGAGAGCAATTGTAGTCTCCACTTGCGCTGCTGTGGCATCAATCGTAACAGGTGTGGTCGCGGGAATGTTTGCTCTTGGTGAGAAATTGCCCACTTCATCATCTGGGCGGCTTTTACTTCTCACGGGATGGTAATTTCTACTCACCAATTTCTCGTATTGTCAGTTTACTAGTTGAGACAACATCAGAGTAAATATCACTGACACATGAACCAACTGCAAATGCTATTCTGAATTACTGCCATTTAGCAATATACATAGGGCTATATCACATCCTAGTGGTAGTAGTGGCAAAAGATCTCGCAAAAGAGACTTGTCCTTGTAGCAAGCACATTATGTGCATGAAGATAAGATCAACTAGCGAACTATAGTTTTTGATGATTGGAGACTCTTGAATTTTTTTTGCAGGCTATTTATCATGCTAGGTGTTGTGTTACTCGTGACTTCATCACGGCTTATCAGACATCTTCCACGATCATTCCGACGTTCCAGACAGACCAGCGTAGAAAGAGGTTTCAGTATAAGGCGGACAGCTTCTCACGTACCAAAGGATACAAACCCAAGTGCGGTTATCCAAGCAGCAACTTTACACCATCTCTTATCAACCCCATCAAAAGAGAAAGACTAAGGGATTCTGAAACACCAAACAAAATATTACATTGGGTTCCGTTGGTATCTGGAATGTGAAATATGACTTCCCTTTTGTGATGTTTCTCTAATTTTGCAAACTCTGAATTTGGGATATACACGAGCAATCGCATATCCTCATGAAGTCCAATTTGGTTTATAATATGTTATTTTATCGGTTGCTCTAAAACTCATTTGAACGATCTTGTGAGTTCTACCAAACCGGGGTATGGAACTTCGTGGTTTGCTGAGATGTTGCTATTTTTTCGGTTTAGTGGTTCTGATTCTGGTGTGGTATCGGTTCAAAGAGACCAGAATATGAAAGAAATGACGCATCATTATTACGAACACGTTACCATTAGGGTCTAGATCACTGATGTTGCTCAATCATTCTCAACAATGTTGCCATAGTTAAGAGTTGAGTGGACATTATATTCGTGATTTTCGGTTCCGCTTGAATAGTGTTTTTTTGGGTTGATTTGATTAAGAGAAATCCATACCGAATTAGATCAGCATTTTTCCGATAAATCTTTAGCAAATCTTCGTGAATAAATTTATGTGGGAATCCGTACGTGATAAAGAGGTTTGCAGACAATAATCACGTTAATCTTTATCAAAAACATTTTTTTTTTTGTATTTCTGAAAAAATAGTTTAGTTTGGTTTATAAAAGCTTTTGGGTTTGGTTTGGAGTAAAAACAACCAAAGATATTTATAAATATTACATATCGTAGTAATTCGTTTAGAACAATTTTAATATAGATTTTGGTTTATCCGGATCCGTTGCACAAAGTTCGATTTCTGGTCGAAATCATTAATTATTTGATTTATATATCTAAGCTCTAGCCCTATTTTTTTTTTTAATAAAGGTTATTCAATTTAAATGCAAAGCTTAGAGATAAGAGAAATGAAAGAGATACACATAAAAAGTGAGATAATAGGAGAAAAGATAAGGAAACAAAGATGAGGATGATAAGACCATCGTTAATGGTTATATTCTTGAAGCATCATGTAACTAAAAGAAATTTTTTTTTTTGAACTTTTGTGCAGAAATGTCTCACGGAGAAAGACTCTTGAAACAATCTTTGTCAGACGTCTCTATATTACTGATCCATAATTTATTTAATATTTTTTTTAAACGTCTGGATTTATTAATATTTTATTATAAATTATGAGAACTATTACATCGACGATTCTACAACGGACAAGTCTTCCGCCTTGATTCACGCCAAACGATAATATCTTGCCCTACGCTGAAGATCTCCTGCAAACTTGTCTCCATTAATTTGCATCAATATTAAATAATTCGCATCTTCTGGGATTCGAACCCCAGATCTCTTCGTTTAGAAACATTAATAAACTTTTAACCAAACTATTGGACCAAAGGGTTTCCATAATTTATTTAATAATTTAATATTTAAATAATTAATAAATTAAATAAAAAATATTAAAATATTATAAATTGAGACTTTCATAGAGCATTACTGTTATTGATGCACTAAAGGAAAGTAATACCAAACGAGGTTCTAGTTTCAAACCAAGGCCTATACTTTTTTTAAGTCATTGTTCTTCCATGGTCTTCTCGTGTACGTTTCAATTTATTTTATTTTTTTGATCAAACCAATTGTATTATCATCTCCAAGAAGACTAGGAGGAGGGTTCAAAAGATACAATACCAAGCTTAGCTAAAGCGTCGGCTAAAACATTTTTCGAACGAGAAATAAAAACAAAAGAGATAGAAGTGAAATTCTCCCTAAGACAACGAATGTCATGAATGAGCGATTTCAGCTCGTTGGTGACACCATTTGTGTTGATTAGTGTCACAAGCGAGAGAGAATCCGAAAAACAATAGAGTATTCGGAATCCTGCATTTTTAGCTGCAACTAAAACGGCTTTCAAAGCTAAGGCCTCTGCAATCAATGCCGAAGCCACGTTCCTTCTGGAGGTCGAGTCTTGACTTATGATTTTCAGGCTAGCATCCTTAAAACACCAACCAACACCACAGTCGCGAGTTGTAGCGATCCAGGAAGCATCCGTGAAGCACAGGACACTGTGTGGTGGTAAGGACAGAGGACAAGTAGGCGGCGTAACAGGCCTATGTTTAACGTTGGGGAGCTGAGCATCTTGCCATGCTCTTGCTTCTTTAATCGCTCCAGCAACTACCCCAATTTGTGAGAAAGTACGGTTTTTGAATATAAGCTGGTTCCGAGCTTTCCATAGGTGCCATAAAAGCTATGGAAACAGAGGACAATAAGTGAGACCCGTTGGAGGAAGATTGATGTGTCTACGTGCTCACTCTAGGAATTGAGTCATAGTAATTGGGTCTCGACCATCTGGTTTATGCATAACCAGAGTCAAATCCCAAACCGCAGACGCAAAGGGGCAGAACAACATGATATGTGCCTCGTCTTCCTCTGCATCACATCTCTTGCATCGTCGGACGTCCATGATCCCACGTGTTGTGAGATTTCTTCCCACCGCAACTGCCTTATTCTTCAATTTCCAGAGGAAGTTCTTCAATTTGGGAGATGTCTTGACCTTCCACACACAAACTTTCCAGTTGAAATTCTCTATCGATGGTGGTGCTTTGTTTATTTTGGTGATGGCATATCCAGACTTTGTAGAGTAAACTCCTGAATTGACAGGTAACCAAGCTATCGAGTCCTCCATGGCGAAGGAGCTAAGCTCAATGCTCGTAATTATGTCCTCATAGTGAGGTAGAATATTGCGAATGGCTTCAAGGTTCCATGTGTTGGTGGTTGCGTGTATAAGATCTGCAACTTTTAGATTTCTTGAGTTAAAAGGGAGAGGGCCATACGGCTGAGTAGGGGTTGATGTCGATAGCCATGCATCATCCCACAGATGGATATGACTTCCCGTACCAACCAGCCAGCTTAGCCCCTGTCTCAAGACGTCTCGACCTGCTAAGATACCGGTCCAACCATGAGATGCACATGTTGAGACCGAGCTCTCAATGAATGTGGTAGATGGAAAATATTTCCCTTTTAAAATTCTAGCTAACAAAGAATTCGGCTCCCCAAGAATCCTCCAACTTAGCTTTGCAAGGAGAGCATCGTTGAATTCCACTATCTCTCTAAAACCAAGACCCTCCGCCGAAAGGGGTAGAGTAAGTTTGTCCTATGAGACCCAACTTATCTTCTTGGTGCCCGATTTATTGTCTCACCAAAATCTAGTAAGAGAAGATTGATTTGTTTTTGCACAAGAAAATTGGGAGCTTAAAACATGTCATCGCATAAGACGGTAAAGATGACAACACCGCCTTTAGAAGGACTTGTTTCCCGGCCGATGAGAGGAACCGATTCTGACCAACTAAGGTCCCTTTGGTTAATCCTATCAAGAATCCCCGCGAAGATGTCTTTCTTCTTCCTCCCGAAATATTCGGGTAATCCTAGATATTTCCCCATGCCTCCTTCGGTGTTAATATGGAGCATCCTCTTGACTCTTCTCTTGAGATCTATTGGAGCCTTTGCGGAGAAGGTGATTGCAGATTTTCTTAGATTAATTTTCTGTCCCGAAACCCACTCATAATGATGTATAATATTACTGAGAGCTTTGCAACATTTAGAACTCGTCTTAGTAAAAAAGACCGTATCATCAGCGAAGAGCAAGTGGTTAATGGGGGGACAACCACAGGCCACCTTAACTCCGGGAAGCTTTCCAGCCGTTTGAGCTTTGGAGCACATCCCCGAGAGAACCTCCGTGAAAAGTATGAAGAGATATGGCGAGAGGGGATCGCCTTGGCATATACCTCTTGAAGGGATCACTTTGCCGTAAGGTTTTCCATTGATGAGAAAGGAGTAAGAAACCGAGCAAACACATTCCATAATCCAAATTGGTCCACTTCTCATGGAAGCCTAGCCTCTTTAGAACCTCTTTAAGAAAGCCCCATTCAATTCTATCGTAAGCCTTGGTCATATCCGTTTTGACCGCCATAGAACAATATTTACTTGCCTTGGATTTTTGGAGGTAGTGGAGAACCTCATGTGTAATTAAAACATTATCCGAAATGGCTTGTTTGGGGACGAAGGCTAATTGTGAGGGAGATATTAGCCCCGAGAGTAATGGTTGGAGTCTTCCGGTTAGAATCTTGGCAATGATCTTGTAAAGCGTATAACAAAGAGCTATGGGTCTATAGTCCGAGACTTTCTTCGACCCTAAGCCCTTGGGGATAAGGCATACATGGGTTTCGTTAATCCGCCGATTGAGGGAGCAGTTCACAAAGAAGTACATAACTTCCCTCGATACGTCGCTTCCTATGATGTCCTAAAATGCTTGGTAGAAGGAAGCAGAAAAACCATCGGGTCCGGGAGCTTTGTCGGAGTGGATCGAGAAGACCGCTCGATGAATTTCCTGTTCTTCTGGGATTTTGATAAGAGATTCATTCATAGAATCAGTAACACGGCTATGGAGAACTTCCTGGACTAGACTGAACTCGTCATTACCATTAGTTTTGAATAAGCCTTTATAAAATTCAATGATAGAGTGAGAGATTTGGTCCTCTTCAAAAACAGAATTTCCGTGTTCATCTTCGATAACACAGAGTTTGTTAACTGCTCTCCTCCCACGTACTGAGGCATGAAAAAAACTAGTATTATGGTCACCCCCTTGCAGCCATTGTACTCTACTTTTTTTCCGCCAAAAGAGCTCTTCTTCTCTGTAAAAATTCTCCAGTTTCAGAGTAAGTGAATTGATTAAGGCTTCATTAGGGGAATCTTCGGAGAGGACCTGATCCAATAGTTGTTGGGCCTTACTTATTTCTTTATCATTATTTTTCTTTTTAGCTTTGGCCCACTTAATAATGTGATCTCTGCATCGGCCAAGCTTTTTATTTACCGACTCTGCCTCCGTGCTCTGCCATAGCTTGTCGATGAGGTTCCTGAAGTCTTCTTTATCAGAGAGTGATCTGTCGAAATGGAAAGCTCCTCTACGTCTCTTTTTTCTTCTGGCCTAAATAGGTGATTAGGGGACGATGATCTGATCCCTCAAACCACAAATATTCGCATCTACCACTCGGAAAAGCTTCGGACCAAGCCTCATTCGCTAGAGAACAATCTAGTATTGCTCTGATGAAGTGAATATTTCTATAACCTCTAAAAAAAAAGGGGATTTCCCAAATGTTTAACTTCCCAAAGGCCAGCTTGAGCCATGAAATTTAGGAATCTTGTAAACGAGGCTTCAGGTCTCCTCGGGCCACCCCTCTTCTCTGAGTTAGCAGCTATTTCATTGAGATCCCCCGTGACTAGCCAGCTCTCAGCTCTGTTACTGCCCAAACTTGACATCCCAGAAGGGTTGTCGATTTTCTACTTGCGGGGGGCATAGATAAAGGTAACGTAGCTTGATTGTCCTTTGTTAACCATCTTGGTGTCGATATGGTTTGGGGAAGATTGTAAGATCTGTATATCCACCTCTTGGTTCCAAACAAGTGTTAATCCCCACTGCGCCCACCGGAGGGACCGTAAAATGGTTGACATACTCCGAGCCAATGAACTCTTTCAACACCACATCATCATCATTCTTTGTCTCCATAAGAAACCATTTATCCGGGATTGATTTTCGTCGAATATCCTGAATCCTTGGAACTGTAAGGTCCCCTCCCATACCTTGACAATTCCAGCTCACCAACCCTTGTCCTCCTCGCAGCTAGTTGGTGCTTCTGAGAGTCTCCTAGATTCACTTGTTCCAAGTCCCGATCAGTGGGTAAAGCTCTACTTGTGCCTACTCTGTTTGGTGTGGCTTTCCTTTTTGAAGGGTTAAAAGAGCGTGATACATTCCTTTTACGGGAGCAAGCTCCTGGTAAGGGGCTGCTAGCAATACTTTTTTTACATGTTGGAGTGGAGCCTTTAATGGTATTTTTCTAGCTGCTCTTTTAGTTGTTGTGGGGATAGTAATTTGTATTGAATCAAGAGCAGTAGGATCACTAAGTCTCTTTAAAGCTGAGATGCGGTTCTCTGCTGGGTTATCCTCAGTCTCGGCCTCGTACTGAACCACAATGTTTTGAAACTGTCCTGAGTCGGTATTTATGTGTTCTTCCAAGTCTTTGTGGGGCTGTAGCCTTAGAGAGGGATAGCCGTTCCAGAGCTGGTCTTCTAGACCGTGGAGTTGAGTCCTCTTCCATTCTTGTTGGGAGCGCAATAGAAGGGATGGGGTCTCTTTGTGGATTTGGAGGAAGAGTATGACTTACTCTAGAGATGGCTTGGGAAGTATCATGACGGTTTCCATTTAACACAGGGCTGTGTCTTAGATCACAGTCCGAGAAACCCATTGCACGGGGTTGAATTCTACTAGGAGTGCGGAATAGGAGCTATGGACCGGAGCTTGTGGAATCGGTCTATAGAAAGAGCCACCCCTTCTCGACACTTCCCTAGTATCCTTGTAGATTCGTCTATCTAAATCTCTGTTATAAGCACCACCCAAAGACCAAGAAAGATTTCCAGCATGTTCAAAATCATTACGGTTCCTGGTTAGCGGTCTACAAGAATTCCTTTGATCTATAGAGGCTCTCTTGTGTGAGTTTACCGGGAGGGAGTCCGTATAAGCTCTCTTGTAAGAGTAGGTAGGATGAGGGCCAAACTGTCTTCTCTCATGAGCCCATCTTCTCCTGCTTCCATACGGTTTAAAACTTTCCTTTGGTTGATTCCCAACATACTTAGGTCACGCACCCCTGATTTGGTCAAGTAACAATCTCTCTCATCGTGTGATAAGGAAAAGCAGGAGAAGCAGTGCTTTTCAAGGTTTTCATATTCAAATTCTACAGTTGTAATTTCTTCATTTGGAAGCATGATTTCTATATTCATAACCAGTGGCTCCATGCCATTGATTTGGACTCGAACTCTAACTTGGGCATCATCACGACCTTTAATTAGGCCAAGTTCTTCTCCGATAGTTTTGATGGCTCGATCCGACAAGTAATGTAGAGGTAACCCACAAATCTTTATTCAGAATGTGATTTGGGAAGGGAAAGATGGTGAAACAATAGGTTCCCACCTTTGAATGAGAAGCATCCACTTCTTGAAGTGATAAGGGCCCTTTCGCAGGACTGATTGCAGAGCATCCTCTGATTCGAACCGGAATTGAAAGGTTTTCGGTCCTAGCTCACGGCCTGTCACTCTACTATCAATGTTCCATAGCTGAGGAAGGTAATCTATGATAGCCCGAGGGTGTTGAATGAGGGGGTTGGTTACACGCCCTACGATTGACAGTGAGTTATCCTTGATGAGATCTGAGTTGTCTCCAATTGGAATACGGAGGGGGGAGCGTCTCCTTTGTCTCGATCCAGTAGGGACCCATTTCCGTTTCTTTTCTCTTGAATACTGATTAGTCATAGTGGCCTAGGAAAAGGAAACAGTCCTGATGAAGGCCAAGAGTAAACTTGAAGTAGATCTGGAGAAGTTTACCAATTTTCGAGCAGTTGACTGAGTAAATCCAAAAAAGCTCTAAACCAGAGTATATGAAATCTGTATAGTATAGTTAACACGGAAATCTCTAATACATAGTAAGCTGAAAAAACCAGTGAAGCTGATCAAGAAGTAGACTGCATAAAACAGTAAGGTTGAGGAGGAAGATATGGCCGGAAAAAACTCCCCTAATTAATGATTGTATTTCGTCGGAAAAACTTCTCTCACTACTTCCCAAACGAAGGTATGTTGAGATGAAAGAACCGCCATCAAATTGGACCTCCGGTTGCCCTTCACAGAGGTCATAAAAGCTCGTCGCCGGAGCTCCGGTTGCGGGCAGGGAAGCTATTTTCGGGAAAAAAAATTTGGTGGAGAGATGGTAAAAAAGTGAATTTGAAACTGTTAGCAAAACCAGTAAAAAACCATCGGATAATTTTGACTAATATCGATTAACCAGCAGACACAGATTTATCTCGGAAACAGTGTCATTATGAAATTTTCTATTCATTGTAGTTATATATGTACGTATCAATTTATTATCTTGAGAAAAAATTAAGAAACTCAAAGATACCGACATGGGCAAGTAAAGTTGTCGGTACTCAAAGTGAAAATGACCGGTTAACAAATTTTAGGGTTTTAAAAAGGGGAGAAAGTGAGGTGCATAATGCAAGAGAAAAGAACATCAATTAGGTTGGGGCTTAACCTATATAATTGGTACCAAATCAGGGCATACATCAAAACTGAGGGAGACAAATATGTTTGAAATGAAGTGACACACTCAAATTTTACTATTTAAGTATTTTACCTTTCTCCTAGATATAAAAATTATCTTCTTTGCTTTGATCAAAAAGTTATCTTCTGTGTTTTCCTTCACGAGGGTCCCAAATCCCCCACTCACCGCGAATCAGCTGTTGTTTGGTCCCGTTGACAGGAAACTCAAGTGTGACTTGTAAAAATGATAGAGTTTCAAAATTATTATTATTTTATTTGGAGATATTTAAATTTTCAAAAGACAAAAGAGGGTTTGGTAGTCTACACACAAAAAAAGTCTTTTTAAAAACCAGTAATTTTAATTATTTTAAATAGCCATAGATATATTCATGGAAGTGTACAACGAAGCGAGAAGAACAATTGGAACAGATGAGAAGTGTACAACGAAGTTTGAAGTAGACATTTTAACTTATATAATAGGTCCCAATAAAAAAGATAAGAACAATTGCAAAATGCATTTTAATTCTTGGTTTTTCTTTTTATATAGAAAATGGAAACACTTGGAATCATGAACTTAATGGAAAATACCATTAGCGAGCACTTGTTCCAATCCAACATTAGTGGGACAAAAGGAAAATACATATCCGATTTCTTACAATGGATTTTTGGAGTTTAAGTTCTTCGCCAAACCAAAATTCTTTGTGTTGTATGATGGTCTGGTCAAGCCGCGTATAGTTGAGATGCATTATAATAATCAAACGTTAAAAATAGTAGACATGAAACATCATGGTATTTTTTTTTTGGTCAACTAGTCTAATGATAGCAAGACCACTTTTAAACATTCATTAATTTGGTTCCAGAACTAGAAATGACATGGAAGAACTAAAACCGTACTAGACCATCAACTTAAATTATGTCCATCATCGAGATTAAGACATCAGAAAGAAGTCATGCACGCATTGTCTATTATGTTGTTATTTGGAATAGAGGTAGTATTATTGGTATTCAAAGATGTATTGGCCTAAGAAATTGATTAGAGCAAGTTTGATGGAGCTTGATGAAGTGAGAAGGACATGCTAATGTGTCTATAAACAACATGAATACTTTTGTAAGTACGATGGGATCCAATGTAAGGAGTAAATTTGTATGAAATTGTCTAACTATAACCGATATCTATCAGAGAGTAACTAAATATAAGCTTCTAATTTTTGTTTGTGTTTACATTAACGTATTATAATAATAATACTGCGTTTTTTTTTTATGTCTTTCTTCAAATGACTATGCTAAATTGCTAATGTATTTCTCAAGCTATTGTTTCTCCTTTTGTGAACACCTTAGAAAAGGCGTTGTAGTTGACGAAGCGTATAAATAATAATTATTGTATATGAAAACTCCTCTCTTATCTCTTCTACTTTTGGTATTTTTTTCGACGATTTAATATGGTTAAAAACCTTTATTTTTAGTTATTCGAAAACTCAACTGTAAAATTCGTATTGACCATAATGAACTTATATTTTTTTTTTGTTGAAAAATAATGAACTTATACTCTTCTAATGATTTAGGTCTACTAATTTAAAATATACATTTTGGGGGTATCCAATCCGGATGTCAACTCAATTTTGGTTTATATTTTTATTTTTTGATTTTTGGTTTCGACAAAAATATTATTTTGATTTTGATTCGAACTCAGGTTTCAATTAAAATATATCCTTAACTTTTTAATTAGATTTTAGATTAATTTTTTTCCTTTAGTTGCGTTTTGAATTCGGATTTAGTCTTATCAAAGATTAAACCCGTTTAAACCATATTAAAATATGATTCAGTTTTGAGCTCGATTTTTTTGGATAGGATCGGTTTTCTTTTGGTTGAATATTCATAGGTATATCATCAGCGTTTGTTTATTCAATTAGTTGATAAGAATGGTTGAATTTGACCGAATGTATTCGAAAACCTCTCTCTAATACCATCTAAAATGTGGAAGACACTTAGCCCAAAAATTTGGTTAAAGATTTATTAATGATCAAATTAGACGATTTATTGATATTAATGCAGGTTAATAGAGACAAACTTACATGAGATCTTCAACGTGGGACAAAATATAATCGTTTGGCGTGGAACAAAATAGAAAATTTGTCCATCGTAAAATCGTCGATGTAATAATTCTCATAATTTATAATTGAATAATAATAAATTTTCATCTTAAAAATATATATATATATACCATCTAAAATCACGTTCTAAAAAGTACTTTTATTCCCATGAAGGTCATCATCATTACCTTTATACTAGTCAATGACTCAATCAAATTGATCCAACGTAGACGGAGAGAGAAGATACATCTTGGATCATTCCCCACCACAAGAGGCACTTGGCAGAAAAGAAGAAACACATCAATGTCCAACTTGGTCACACTCATTCACATTTTTGTGCTTTTCCATTGAAGCCATCGAATGAAACAAACAAAGGGACCACACTCCTATTCTAATGGACATTCACTTTGATACGACACTTGTGGGACTTTTCTGCATCACCCATAATCACAAAGATTCCTACTTTCTTTCTTTCTTTGGAGGAAACCAAAATTAACATAACAAACAAAAGTTGATGTCTTTTTTTTTGTTGGTTCTTTATAACAATCCCAAAAAACTTAACTACATAATCAATCAGTAACAAACACTTTTTCAAATTGGGGACCCAATGTGCTGTTTCAAATTGCAACAAGATTTGAGTTTTCTTATACACATTGTTGGATTCTGCAAATAAATCAGAAGGACTAAAACTTGAAATGGAAGTAGCATTAATGCTAACAATAATGTTCTTTTTATTGTGGTTTGCTTTCTTGTCCCGGGTCATCTCCGAGTTCTTCAACTTTCCAGCTTTCTTGCGATGCGACGTGCTTATGCGAAGGAGTATATTCCTGCCAAAAATATGAAAAAAATTGATACACAAAGCTGGACCACTCTGCAATTTTAACATACTCTAAACAAAACCAAACCCACTTAACTAAGTTCCACAAAAGTATACCAAAAATGTATCTTGCCTATATCCAAACCGCATTTGTATTGCTTGGGATTTTCAAGGAAATTGTGTTCACTAAGAGATAACCATTGATTTCTTATCTACAAGATAGAAGTGAACACACAATCTCATAACAACAAGAAGAAGAAAAATGAAGGTTAAGTTAGTGTACCTCCATCTTCTCCATAAGCTCTTTGGCTGTTGGGGCAGAAACCACAATATTACGTGCGCCGGGTTTGATAAAACCTTCTTCGACGCCCGTGTCAAATAAAGCAAGCAAATTGTTATAGTAACCATCAACATTCAATAGACCAACCTGCAGAAACAATCCCAAACCAATGAACATAGGAATTAGTAGTCTCTACTTCTTATCCACTGAGCAAAGGAAATGTTACAATACCGTCTTCTTATGGATACCAAGTTGTGACCATGTTATCATCTCCAGAAGTTCCTCCATTGTTCCATAACCCCCTGAAACAAAAAAAATTGGTGCTTTTCGAGAGTGGACAACGCAAAACTTTCAACTTTACAGCCTATGATTCAGTATTACAGTTTTTCTCACCAGGTAGAGCAATGAATGCTTCAGCTTCTTGTGCCATTGCAGCTTTTCGTTCGTGCATGTCTGCAACAACTCTTACTTCTCCAACAGTCTCACCAGATATCTGATGAATCCCCAAGTCATAAGATTAGGGAAAAAGGTAAACCATATAATCCCCAAATTTAACACAAAAACAAAATCAAGAACATTGTTTCCACTCCTGATATTAAATCATATAATCTAGTGCAGACAAATGAATAGCTTTGAAACACATTCATCACACTAAGATAAACTTAAAAACTTCAAAAAATTGAGCTTCAAAACTCAGGCCAAGAAGATACATACCTCAATTGGCATCAACGCTTTGGGAATGATCCTGCAGTTACAGAGAATCCAATCAAAAACCCTTTTAAAGAAGTTTGGAAATAAAGGATATTGAAAGAGTTATAAACTAACCCGACTACATGCAAACCACCTTCATAGACTCTCCTGGATATAAGACCCATCAATCCAACACTTCCTCCTCCATAAACCAAGTCTATCTTCCTCTTCACCTAACAATTTGAATCACATAAACAACAAATTCCACTCGCATCAAAAATGTCTAGCGTACATTCAATGAGAGCATTTACAAACAAACAAAGTTAAACGCATTAGGAAAACAGAGGAAAACCCACTTCAACACTTATCTTGATAGATTCAAAGAGTAAACAACTAAGGAAAAAAAAATAACTATCAATAGACTCAACACAAAGCAGTACCACAAACCCATTGAGTGTAAACTAAAAAGTTTGTCTTTTGATACTCAAAACCGAGAAAAAGCTCTGATTTTTTTTCAGTTTGGTTAACAGTCTTCGATTTTTAAGAAAGTTGACATTTTTATCACAAAAACCAATCATAAGAAGAAGAGAAGAGATTAGAGAGAGAGCGAACGAGTTCATTGCCGAGTTCGATTGCAGCATCACTGAAAACTTCTCTGTGACCAGAGTGACTTCCGCAAAAGACACAAATTTTTCTGAATCTGCTTCGCTGGTTATCTTCCATTGATGGATAAAAATCTACAGATTTTTGTTACCAGAAGCTATTATTATTATAAGATAAAAATCAATGGAAAGAAATAAAACGCAGAGGCGAAATAAAGTGACAAGACGAAACCTTTGTGTGACGAGATTATAATATATACGGATGCAAACAAGATTGATATATGTATATCGATTAAAAGAAAAATGGAAAAACAAAAAAACTGAGAAGAAATGGAGAAGACTGATCGGTAGAGAGACGGTATTTAAAATGGTTTTTTTTTTACAGAATTGGTTTAATGGTAAATTGGTAATGGAGGTAAAAACAAATATATATATAAAATGATTTTGGTGAAATTTACTTACGGAATGATTGAGGTTTATTTGCCGGGATAATTAGAATATTAGAAAGAAAAAAAACTGTGAAAAATTGAAAATAGTAATTTCATAAAATATAATTAGTTGTATGTGATTTGTTTATCTCAAAAGCTTTTTGTTCAAAGCATATATATATATATATAGATGAAATTGTTAATCATTTTGTTTTAAAATGAATATACAAGCGAATAACAATTTACAAATGTATGCGTAGATATGGTGAACAAGTAAAGCCGTGAGCCTCCACAGCTCCTTTCCTCGTCCAACGCCAATCTGTCGCCTTTTTGTAATTTTATAATTATAGACAAATATTTTCACATTTTTCCTTTTTTTTTTCTTAATTCATTAAACGTGTTTAAAAAAAAAAAATTCATAAAACAAGTGTTTTTTCACTAACATGAAGGTTTTTTTTTGGGCAATTACAAAAATATTATTTGTTGTATGTATATTTATAAAAATACCATTTAGAAGTGTCAAGTTACAAAAATGCCACTAATTATAGATTTATAAAGCCTGAACTCTATTTTTGAAAGGCACACATACAAGATCCAAAATAGAGTTTAATTGTATGAACAACGATATGTGTGTGCATCAGTGCATGAACTCTATTTTCTAGGTGATTTATGAAATATCGTTGAGCAGCAAACCAATTTTCCCGTATTAACCTAAGATTAAACATAAATACTAGACCATGTTAAGGCACATCGCTTCCATAACATCATATACAGAATCCCATAAACAAAATGGTACTATGTATGTTTTTCCACTCGATAAGTCATGCACTCATGCCTGACCCATAATCTAATATATTTACACTTTTGATGTAGAACAAAAGTTACCGGTGGGCAGAGTGGGATCTAGAATTATGGGATCTGATTTTAAAAATTTATTTTAGAAAGTTATTAATTAATCGATAAATTAATAAATATTAATTTATAAAAAAATATCTGTTTTAGGTAAGATTTTCCTTAAAAAAAAAATCAGATGAAATTATATTAAAATTTTTAATTAAATACATTTGTAAAAATGATACATATTAACTCAAGATTTTGATTTATATTTTTGGTTATTGCAATAGAATGAATGTAAACATCATAATATACTATTTAACTCAAAATAATACACATTATTAAGTACAAACTTTAAAAAAAAAATATGATTATTCACAAGTTTATGATATATGTTATGATACAGTTGGAAATAGTTATGTGTATATAATCAATTATCGTGTCTATAATTTTTCAATATATATTATGATACATTTAGAAATAGTTATGCGTACATAATCAATTATCGTGTCTATAATTTTTCACAAGTTTTTGATATTGAGAAAACAATCATAAAAGTTTTTTAAATGTTATAAGTAGAATAAAAATACTAAAGCCAAAAAAGTTATATATATACACATAATTATACATGATTATTAATTTACACTATTATTGGGACCATATATTACATAAGAATTTAAAAAAAATATTATCTTATTATCTTATCGAATTTTGTTAATTTTTATATTGATCCGACTCGCGTATATTGACGTATCTTTATTAACGAGTAGCGATATCTCGAAATTCGTTTGAAATTCTTTGCGATTATTAAAATAAAAGGTAGCATGAATGATTCATTTCTATCGCAATTATTTCATTATTGCATATGTTTTTTTTTAAAAAATTATTATTTCATTATTGCACACTCAGAAGAAAATAAAATATTTGGATGATGATGTTACATAGAAAAAAAGACATTAAACTATACTTGAAATTAATTTCCAAGACATTTGAAAAGTGATGTTCCCAACATGGCGTACCCAAAATTGATTGTTCTCTCTGTACCCATCTTCCGTTCCATTGAGCCTTGAAATTTCTAAGTCAGTATTTATAACATGTTCGACTCATCTTCTTGTTCCCCCAAGAGAAAAATATGTTTAGTTAATGGATGTAAAGTGTTTTCAAGGAAATAAAAATCGCTCAGAAACCCTAATACAAATTTGTCCACTATCTTTCTCAAAGAAAAGAAAAAAAAAATTCCCACTATTTTATGCGCGTTCATTTATCAACACAAATGAGTTGGAATCAATTTTAATTTTGTTATCCAAATATAATAATACTCCCACTGTTTCTATATGATTCATTTTCTAGAATTTATACACATATTAAAAAAACATATTAATTTTTGACAATAAATGCATTATCTTTTGTAATAAATAATTTTCTATAACTTTTAGCCAATAATAATTCAACAAAATTAATTAATATACCTTAAAATTCACAATTTATCATCATTATTACTTCATAAAATCTATATAGAAATATAAAAAATTAATTGTTTAGAAACTAACATTTGTTTTTATAACGTCATTCATTTAAAAACGAAGAGAGTAATATAATAACTGTTATGGTTTAAAAAAAATACAAATGAAGACAGTCTTGTTTTTCATTGTTCTTATAATCACTTCATCATGTAAGTTTTGTTTTTAGTTATCTTTCATATTTTCTATTCTTTAATAAATATCTTGACTTTATTATCCGATATATTGTTTCTAGATATATTATCTAATCACATCAAAATTTTTTTTTAAAAATACCACTTTTCAAGTACTACTTGTTAAATCTTTACAAAAATGCCACTTTTTCAAAATTTTTTTTTTTATATTATTTATGTTTGGGTTAATTATGTTCTATTAGGGTTTAGCTTTGAGTGTTTAGAGGATTTTAGGTGTCAAAACATTTTTTAGAATTTAGAATTTTAAGATATAGGCTTTATAAATCTATAATTAGTGGTATTTTTGTAAATGGACACCCGTAAATGACATTCTTGCAAATGTTCACACAAAAAGTATCACTTTTGTAATTACCCTATATATCAAATACTACGGCGAAATCTAATATAAATGAGAAATTACCTTTTCCTGATTTGACAAACAGTCCACAAACTAACTTTGAGAGAGAAGAAGATGAAGTTACATATGATATCCAAGAAGCCAACTCAGAAGCAACTTTATTCCGATTTCGCTAAAAGTCAAAATATAGAGGCGTATAATCCAAAATGATCAGGTGTCTTTCATTTTAGATCGTTTTTTGATATGTGAATTCAATTACAAGTTAGATGTTGGTAACTAAATAAGGAGAGAAGAAGATGCCTAAAATTTGTGATGAAACGATATAGAGAAGTACTCAGAAAAAGTCAACTACTCTATATTTGAACGGAAATTTCTGGGAGCAATTTGTTAAAAAAAAAAAACATATATATGTATATATATATATATTTTGTTTTTGATCAAAAAAACATGGCATAAGTAAATACAAATAATTTTGTTTTTGGATAAAAAAACATAGATAATTTCTGTAGTCATATTGTATTAATTCATCATTGAATATTTTAGTTTGTACCATATTAATCGTGCTAATCGTAACTATCCAATGACACTCTGCAGAAGGTACCATGTCCTCATATACCTTTGTGACTTTTTTTTAAATCATCTCTACCCTAAAATTGTCTTAATACCTTTATGTAATAAAATTAAAGATGAAAAAGAAATTAAAATTTCGGTGGGTCCTACCTGTGTCTCCTCTTCGTGACTGTCTTCTCTAATCTCGGGACCTTCTTCTTCGCCCTCTCTCTTCTTCGCGAAACCACCATTAACATCCGACCAAGCTTTGAAAAATTGGATTGAGGTCCGATTTCTTGTTCTATTTCGTATAAAAAACTCATAAATTATGTATTAAAGAAAATCTTGTACAATGTGAACCATAATTTTGCAAATTAATTGAATTAAGCATTTTGTAGATTTCAATGTTTTTCTTGAATGCTCATTATAATTTCTCATTCTCGTTTGTTCTTGTAGTCGTAGTCGATCTGGGTTGAATTTTGATTAATATGCATAGATTGTAGTTACACTTGAATTGAATTGAATTGAATCGTAGGATGAAGAACTGAATTGATTTAGTACATTTCGGTATAACTTGGTAAATGGCAAAATTGTGCAACTTGTATAACTTGGTATAACTTGGTTTATTTGATTTCGGTACAACTTGTTGAACTTGGTATAACTGGTTAAACTTGGTTTACTGGATTTCGGTACAACTTGTATAACTTGGTATAACTTGTTAAATAACTAAATCGTGCAACTTGTATAACTTGTTAAACTTGGTTTACTGGATTTCGGTACAACTTGTATAACTTGGTATAACTGTTCAAAATTAAATCGTGCAACTTGTATAACTTGGTATAACTTGAAAAAAAAAGAACACCTTGGTATAACCGAATCTAATTTGGCTATGTATTGAATTTCAGGGGGGCGCATTGACTAATAATCCTCGCATGAAGATAGTTTTTGATTTTGGGGGATACTATTTGAAAAAAGGAAAAGAAAACAAATGGATTTCAAGTCAAATTCATCAATTTCTTAGATTGGAGAGATCGTACGAACACGTCACTTATTCGTATTTGGTGAATAAATTATGTTTAAAGGCAAAGGTTGATGAAGCTAGGACTAAGCTGAAATTGAGTTACGTTGCAGATCCAGTGGACCGAACGATACCACTATATATCTTCGATGATGATGATGTTGTATCTTTTTTGGAAATGAATGAAGAAAAATTCTATGTTTTGCATGTGGAAGTTGTCAAAGATAAGGAGCATGAGCGTGAGGAAGATCGAGGAAGTTTATTTGTTGGAAGTAATGATGAGGTGAATAAAAGTGGGACATGTTCAGATGAGAACACGAGTGAAGATGAGAACACAACTCAGTTTGAAGGAGAAGCGTAAAAAAATTCTAACGTTGGGGCCACCATGGTTATCTCTGACGAAGAACGAGAAAATATAGATAACTATGAAACATTTGAAGGTGAGGCAACCCCGACGGTAAATGTAGAATGGGAAGATGGCTTGAATCTGAAGATACGTCAAGAATTTCCAAGTAAGAATGCAGTGAAAGATATAGTTGAGGCAGCGGTGCACAAAAACTGTTTTGAGTTTGATATAGTGAAGTCGGATAAGGTGTTGTTTGTGGTAAAATGTTGTGAACGTAAAAAAGGTTGCAAGTGGTTTCTTCGAGCTGCGAAGGATATGCCGTCAGATACTTTCTCGGTTAGAACGTACCACAAGATGCATACATGCTCGCGGTCAACTACGAGTACAATGAGACAGAAAAGGAGAGGCACAGCACGATTGGTTGCATCTGTATTGCGAGAAGATTACCCATGTTCGATAGAGACTCCAGCTCCAAAACATCTCATCCCTTTGGTTCAATCAAGACTTGGTGTTAAAGTCGCATATTCGACCGCAAATAGAGGGAAGAAACTAGCAGCTGCTGATGTTCGCGGTACTCCAGAGGATAGCTACAGGAATGTGTATTCTTATTTGCACATGTTGGAGAAGAAGAATCCCGGTACAGTTTCATATGTTGAACTGGATGAAAAAAAGAGGTTTAAGTACCTAGTTTTTGCTTTGGGTCCTTGCATTGAAGGCTTCCAAGCCATGAGGAAGGTGATCATTGTGGATGGCACATGTATTACTAATAAGTTTGGTGGAGTGCTTATCGTGGCAACAGGTCAAGATCCAGATCATCACCATTATCCGGTTGCTTTTGGTGTAGTTGATCGTGAGAAAGATGCAAGTTGGACCTGGTTTTTTAAAAAGTTGAAAACAGTTGTACCAGATAGTCCTGAACTGGTCTTCTGTTCTGACAGACATCAAAGCCTCATCAAGTCCGTAAGTGCAGTGTACCCTTTGTCTCACCATGGGTATTGTATTTATCATTTGTCTCAGAATGTTAAATTGAGCTGCAAAAACGTCAACAGAGATTTGGTTGCAAAAACTTTCATGGAGTGTAGTAGGGCTTACACAGAACCTGAGTTCCTGAACCTCTTTGCTGCTTTTGTCAAAAAGTATCCGAACGCAGGTGCGTATCTGAAGAATAGTGTTGGACAGGAGAAATGGGCAAGGTGTTATTTTCCCGGGTCAAGGTACAATATAGATACAACTAATAATGTTGAATCGATTAATGGTGTTTTTGTACAAGCGAGGACATATGCGTTGTTACCTATGATCGATGCAATTATTGAAAAAGTTACTGAATGGTGGAACAAGCATAGAAAGATGTCCGTGGAAACACCGGAAGGGCATAAGCTAGTTCCGTATGTTGAGAAATTGATGCACACACGATGTACGGAAGCTAAGCTCTTACCAGTGACCGAGATAAACTTGTACTTTCTTGAATACAAGGTGACTGCAATTGATGGGAGTAGTTATGTGGTTGATTTGAAGAATAAGACATGCGATTGCAAGTGTTTTGATATTGACAAATATCCATGCATGCATGCTATAGCTGCTGCCATGGCAGCAAAGAATAGCACGGGTACTGAGTTCCCATTGCATGAATTTTGCTCTAAGTATTACTGGATGGAGCAGTGGACATTGGCATATGCGAAGTCGATATATCCAGTTCCTAGTACGGATATGTGGACGGTGCCTCAGGATGTGTGTGATTTGATTGTCCATCCTAAGGCGTATGTGAAAAAGAAGGGAAGAAAACGAACAAGGAGGTTTCCCTCAACCGGAGAACAAGGACGTCGGAATCAAGATCATCTTCCGTTCCTCAGTCGTCTTCCGTGCCTGAGTCGTCATCTGTTCAACAACCGGAAAACTTTGCTGATCGTTGGTTTAATTGTGGAGTGTAATGGATATTGATGGTTTTATCTTTGTATAACTAAGTACAACTTGTTTCGTGATTGTCCAACTAGACTTGTGATATTAATATTCATCTTTTTCATTTACTTGTTACACTATTGTTAGATGTTGTTTTAGAATAATAGTTTTAAAACTAATTTATTTAATTTACTAGTTTTTGTTAAATTTATATTATTTAAATAATGATATTTTATTTTTTAAAATATATAATTAATTTACTACTTATTAAATTATATAACTGATTTATTACTTATTAAATTATATAATTGATTTGTTACTTATTAAATTATATCATTGATTTATTACTTACTAAATTAAAAAAAAATTAAATAAAAAGTTATATTTAATAAAAAACGGTAACATTATTTTTACTAAATATAAAATTTGAATATTTATGTCATATTCAAATTAACATTTGAGTACAAAAAAATAATATAAATTTTGAACAATTGGTTGTGTTACTTGGTTATAATATCTCATGTTAGACATTACATTTTAATGGTTACTTTTCATATGTTAACCATTTAAACTTACAAACGGTCATTAAAATTATGTTCTGTCAAATATTATTCCACAAAACTGTTTCTATTATATATAAATTACTATAAACCATTTGTGCAACTACAAATGTTGTCATTAAACATGTGTATACCTAACATTTAAGAAAATTTTTAAAAAGTACAACTTGCCAAAAATTGTACAACTGGTCAATCATGTACAACTTGGCACATTTGGCAGCTACACACGTGCGAAAAGGCGGCGCACCTGTGAATCCTTTTTTCCAAAGATTGAAAAAATTCAAAAATCCCTCTCGTATTTCTGCTTTTCAAAAGGCGGCACATCCCTCCTTCAAGTGGGTTCCTTCAATCCCTCTATAAATCGATTTTCTTTTGCCTTTCGCAAATCGATTTTCTTTCCTTTCATAAATCGATTTACTTTCCTTTCATAAATCGATTTTCTTTCCTTTCATAAATCGATTTTCCGATTCCGTTCCGATTTTACGAATCCTTTCACTTGGCTTTTCCCGATTTTTCGATTTCGATATGAGCTGCAACTCTGAAGCATCGACGAACACGTATGGCACATTCTCTAAACGAATTAGGGTTCCTGGAATTCCAAAAAAATGTCACTGCGGATCCGTGATTGTTGAAAAAATTTCTGGGTCGGTATCGAATCCTTGTCGTCGGTACTATCGGTGTTTGTATGCTGCTCAAAGGAAGGTACATCTCTTAACTTGACTGAATTCACATGACCCGAATTCACATCTTCTTTACACTTTCACATTTGTTCAATAATTTATGTAGCTTGTGAACGATGGCCATGTTTTTAAGTGGGTTGATGAAGCATTTTTGGATGAGATAGAACAGTTGGATTTTCAAGTCAGTGTTCTTGAAGAAGAAGTTCTCCTGTTGAAGCAAGAAAGTAAGAAAACGAGGACATTACCGATTCTATGTTCTTCCCTTCTTCTTATTGGAACAATGATTATCAAGATTATGTAACTAAGAATAACTAGGTCTCGTATTAGTAAAACTATCTAAGGACCGTTTATTTCTTCAACTATTTGTATTTAATGACCGTATGTAAGGACCGTATGTTTGTACAACTATGTAAGGACCGTATGTTTGTAGAATTAGAAGTTGAATTATGGTTTTGGAACTTGAATTGTTGATATGTTTTACTCCTAAAAAACTTGTTCCAAGTTATCCTTAGAAAACACAAGTTGTACCAAGTTAAATCCATACAAAAAAATAAACACCAAAAAAGAGAGTTCAAATCAAAGAGTTCAATCAAATAAAAAGAGTTGACAAACACACTCTAATTCTTCTTCTGTCCTTCTAGAATCTTGTCGCGCTGCCTAGTACCAATAGGACTTCTTATCACAACGGTACTTCCCTTTCCCTTCCCCTTCGCTATATACTTGATCTTATGCGTTGTTTCTGCTGGAACCTCTGATGAAGCTTCTGCTGGAACCTCCGATGAAGCCTCAGCTGGAACCTCGGCTGCTCTCTTTCTCTTCCTCCTCTCATAAAGCCTCGGTTGTACCTCGGTTGCACTTGGTTGTACCTGTTCATACATCATATCATAGCATATATCATATATTATCATTGATTTATTGCTGATTTTCAGGTTGCAATAAGTTGTACCTGTTCCGCAGTAGGATGCACCATGGTTGCATCAGGTTGTTCCTCGGTTGCACCAACTTGTACCTGTTCCGCAGTAGGTTGCACCATGGTTGCATCAGGTTGTACCTCAGTTGTACTTGGTTGTACCTGTTCATACATCATATCATAGCATATATCATATATTATCATTGATTTATTACTGATTTTCAGGTTGCAATATGTTGTACCTGTTCCGCAGCAGGATCCACCATGGTTGCATCAGGTTGTTCCTCGCTTGCACCAACTTGTACCAGTTCCGCAATAGGTTGCACCATGGTTGCATCAGGTTGTACCTCAGTTGCACTTGGTTGTACCTGTTCATACATCATATCATAGCATATATCATATATTATCATTGATTTATTACTGATTTTCAGGTTGCAATAAGTTGTACCTGTTCCGCAGCAAGATCCACCATGGTTGCATCAGGTTGTTCCTCGGTTGCACCAACTTGTACCTGTTCCGCAGTAGGTTGCACCATGGTTGCATCATGTTGTACCTGTTCATACATCATAACATATATCATATATCATTGATTTATTACAGATTTTCAGGTTGCACCAAGTTGTACCTGTTCGACAGCAGGTTGTTTCTCTTCAAACCGAGGGTTATAGTCATCAAACGTACGGTTATACTCATCCTCTTCTCTTTCCAACCTCAGAGATGATTCAATAGAGGAGACTCTGGTACCAAGGCCTTCAATCTTCATATTAAGTTCGGAAAACATTTTTTCAAACTGAGCCTTTAGCGCAACCATTTCATTTCTCCACTGATAAGGAGCATTAGCAGGCATAGTAGGAGCAACCGCAGGTATAGACTCAGGAGTATCCACAGGCGTAGTCTCATGAGCATCTTCGGGTATAGTCTCATCCCGAATAACACCACTGAAACCCACAACATCGTCCTCATTACCCACATCAGGATCTAATCCTCTAGCCTTTACATCTTCAATGTAAAGATCCCGAGACCATACCATCTTCTTCTCCACCAGAATAAGCCTCGTCCACCCATAAGTCAATGCATCATCATTATCGTTCCACCCATTATCAATATCCATGAGTTGGTGCAACATACGCCTCTCACGGCTGGTTGGAGTCAGGATACTCTGAATATCCTGAGAAAATTAATAAATACAAATTAATAACTACCGAGTTGATAAAAAAAAATAAACATTTTTGCAATATAAACGGATTACTAACCTTAGTTGTACCAAGTTGCACATTGATGTCCTTAAGAGCAAACCCTTTCATCTTGCCGGATTTGAACTTCATCTTGCACATACGAGGACAGCTTTTGTGTGCAGGAACAACTTCAATGCAACTATTCTTCAGGGCAGGAATGGCCTCAAATGCAAGATACTACACATCATCACACAAAATCCAAGTTATACTTAGTCATACGAACTGAGTTATACCAAGTTATACCAAGTTGTACCACGTTATACCATGTTATACCAAGTTATACCTTTTGGTCCGAATTCAATTTGAGCTATACTAAGTTATACATTTTTAAAAACTTACCTCCAGCGGGATAATGAAGCTAGGAAAGACCCACTGTCCTCTCATATCCCCTCCGTAGTGGTCCATACAATGGAAGATGTCTTTAATGTTCTGCTCAAACGCCTCTCTTCCCCACGGATATGAGAGGCACCCATCAAGATCTTCCACCGCTCTAATAAAGAAAGGGTGGACAGAGGGTGCTTGCTTCCCTCCCTTTCGTTTCCCGATAAGAACGCTGCACAAAAAGTAGAGCACTGCCATCTTCAACCGATTATCAGAAGGTCTCTTCATTGAAAATAACTTCTTCTTGACTTCTTCCCGAGTTATTGTTGTGCCCACCCCAAACTGAGCACCAACAAATGCGGTCCCGCCGAAAGTGTCTTTGTTCGCTGGATAGTCATGGCAATACAATACAGACATGAGTGCCATTTCTCTTAGAGAATACCGGATTGGAACTCCGTTCACTACGAACCAACATTCCTTTGTCTTCTCTATCTTCGCCGTGCGAAGAAAAAGCATCCACATGCCCATCAACTTATGATTCGCGGACTTGGGCATATAGAAGAAATGTTTGAATTGTGGGTGATTGCGGAACCACGACATCTCATTCTCTGTAAGATGGTCTTCAAGGAGTTTCACCGTCTATTTAATACTACACTTAGTCGAAATCTTAAACGGCTTTGTATATTGAGACGGTGGAAAGTACATCTCTAGCCTTCTTTCTACCGCAACTTCCTCGTTAGAATCCTGCAATCAAACAAAATTAACAAAGTTAATCCTTTTAGTTTTCCGGAATATATTACAAAAATCTAACAAGTTATACCAAGTTACCCCTTTTGTTTCCGAATTCAATTCCAAGTTATACCAAGTTATACCATGTTACCCTTTTTGTTTCCGTTCCAAGATGTACCTTAGTAAAACTAGCAGGTTATACCAAGTTATACCTTGTTATTTAACCGATTACTAAGTTACAAACACTAGTAAGTTATATCAACATTTACCAACTTTTGTTTCCGAATTGAATTCCAAGATGTACCTTAGTAAAACTTGCAAGTTATACCAAGTTATACCAAATTATTTAACCATTCAAAAATTTACAAAACTTGCAAGTTATACCAAATTGCACTTAGTTGGCCACAGTAATGAGTCATACCGTGGAATGACTAGAGTCCGACACAGTTTGTTCCGAGTCATTTACAAATGGTTCACTGTCATTCGAACTATCAGGGACTCCGACTTCGCGTTGTCCTTGAGATGTTTCACCAACATAACTTGCGTTCTTCGTGCGCGGCATTTATCTTCGAAAAACCAAACAAACCCAACATTATAACTTCCGAAATCGGTTAAACATTTTAACCTAATTTCATCGCGAATTCTACTCGGATATGAATATAGGAAGTAGATTCGAACTTACCTTGGAATTAGATTTCGTTTTAAAAACAATTATCCTTGGTTGTACTTGGTTGAACTTGGTTGAGAAAAAGCGAAGAGAGGGAGAGTTGAATGTTGTCGCGGACTTGTGTTTTTTCTAAAAAGGAAGTTGATTCGATTTCGGGTTAAAGAGGAGAGGGAGAGTGGAATCCGAATTAAACGGGTTTGGGTGTGGGTTGATCGAATTCGGTAGGTTGTACTTGGTTGAACTTGTAGAAGAAGAAGTGAAGAGAAGAAGAAGGAGTTCGCGGTATTTAATTTTTTTTTTAAAAAGAAGTTGATTCGAAACCAGCCGTTTTTTCGGGTTAAGGAGGAGTGGGAAAGTTGGATGGGTTGGGTGTGGTCCGTAATTAAGAAATTTTAGTAAGGGTTTTTTGGTATTTTTTCTATTTTTCGTTTTTTTTCAACAAAATTTAAATCAAAAATAAAATTTTATTTGGTTGGAGGTTATATAAAAAAAAAAAAAAAATAATAATAATAATGAGGACATGGTCCCTGCAGAAGCAGCGATGTAATTTCCTCCATTTATTGGGCTAAAGTCAACAAGAGATGCTTTTCCTTCCCAAGAGCAAGTCAAGGCAAAAATATAGGTTAGATGTTCATCTGAATAACTATTCTTGATTCTTATTTCGTCAGTGTTTCGGGTTCTGATCGTTTAGTTTTTTTTCTGGTTCTGCACCTAAAGCTTCCTTCAGAGAGAGTTTTTTGTAATTAACGTGCCAAGAAGAAGAGCTTTCAAGTAAGTAAGCAATAATGTCTCTTGCTCTTTGTCGTCTCTTATCTGTCTATTTCAGATTCGATTTCCCCTTCATGATTCACCGATAAATCAATACAGAAATATGCCTCCAGAATCTCATCTAACTTCCAGACTTATTGTTAGGTATGTCTGACCAAAATCGAGAGCGATGGAAATACGACGTGTTTTTAAGTTTCCGTGGAGAAGATGTGCGGAAGAAATATTTAAGCCATCTCTATGACAGTTTCAATAGATCTGGGATATTCACATTCAAGGACGATGACGAACTAAAAAGAGGAGAAAATATTTCCCCATCCCTTTTGGAGGCCATTGAAAAGTCCAAAATTCTCCTTGTCGTTTTATCGAAGAACTATGCTTCATCAGCTTGGTGCCTTGATGAGCTTGTGCACATTATGAAATGCCGTGACTGCGAAACCGGACAGATGGTATTACCAATTTTCTACAACATTGACCCAAGTCATTTACGCAAACAAAGCGGATCATTTGGTGAATCTCTTTATAAACACAAAAGCCGTTACCCAGAGAGGAAGTTGCGGAATTGGAGGGAAGCTTTAACATACATTGGAAATATAAATGGGTATCGCGTTGATGAATAAAGGTAAGTTTGTTCTACTTTTTTATGTAAGAAAATATTAAACCAAAGTAAACGGAAACAAATATTACAGTGACTGAATTTCTTATCTTCATTGTAACAAGTAGTGATGTGCATTTTGTAGATGTGATGCAGATTCGGTCAACTACGTGACTAGAGATATTCTCAGAAGGCTGCCTAGTTCATACTTACATTTACCAATATATGCTGTTGGTATTAGATCACGAGTACACCTTATCAGTGAGTTAATGTGCTTTCGTTCTGATGATGTCCAAATTATTGGAATCTGCGGAATGGGTGGGATCGGTAAAACAACGCTAGCCAAGGCTGCATATAATGAATTCTCACATCGTTTTGAAGGAACAAGTTTCCTAGAAAATTTTGGACAATATTCGGAGAAAACTGAAGGGAAGGTTATTCTTCAGCGAAAACTTCTTTCCGACATCTTAAGGAGGCATGACATAGTATTCGATAACATGGATCACGCTGTGAAACAAAGATTCCGAGATAAAAGGGTACTTGTTGTAATTGATGATGTTGAAAACGAGAAGCAGCTTAAGTCAGTTGCAATAGATTTGAGCTGCTTTGGGCCAGGAAGCAGGATAATCATTACAAGCAGGAACAAGCATTTGTTGGAGCAGCTCGGATCCGGAGTAGAAAATATATATTCACCAGAAGAACTTGATGGTGGTGAATCTCTTGAGCTCCTAAGTTGGCATGCCTTTAGAAGAAGTGAACCTCCTGAAGCATTTGATCAGCTCTCAGGAAAGTTGATTAAATACTGTGGAGGACTACCCTTGGCTATGGAAGTCTTGGGAGCATTTCTCTTCAAAAGAAGCACTTCCGAGTGGAGAAGCACATTGGAACTGTTAAAACAAACCCCCAATGCTGACATTCAAGCAAAACTTCAGATCAGCTTTGATGCGCTAAGCCCAGTACAGAAAGATATATTCTTGGATATTTCTTGCTTCTTCATTGGGATGGATAAAGACTATGCAACTTGCATATTGGATGGATGGAAATTATATCCTGACATAGGACTCGCTGTGCTCAAGGAGAGGTGTCTCATTACATTCCGTGATGACAGGCTAATGATGCATGACTTATTACGAGACATGGGAAGAAGTATTGTCCGAGGAACATCGCGGAATAACTCTGAATGGAGTAGATTGTGGGATCCTGATGATGTTATCAATGTATTGGCAAACAATTCTGTAAGGAACACAATCCCTATGCATTCTTTGTCTTAACCAAAAATTATTAGGTAGATTTGGGATAACTCTAAACTGATAAAATTATTTGTTCAATATTAGGGAACTGATGCAATTGAAGGACTCAGCTTGAAGGCTGGAGTTACGGATGTTGAGAACTTGAAGGTTAAAGCATTTTCGAACCTACGGAATCTGAGACTGTTACAACTCAGTCATGTACAGCTCAAGGGAAGCTATGCACATTTTCCAAGAAACTTACGATGGCTTTTGATATGTTGCGTTTTTAACGCATTCTAACCATTGATTTCTGAGTTTTATCGAGTTTTTTCAATACTTTTAGAGTCTTTTCAGGTTAAAACACGTTTAAATAAAGGTTAATGCAAAGGATCAAAAGTTATGGAAAGTTTAGTGAAGATAGGTCTGTTTGGCGAGCAAAAGAAGCAAATAAAGATTTTTAGCAACTGGATCGATCGATCCACCGTCGGATCGATCGATCCGTTTGCTAAAATTCTTCAAAATGATCGCGGGATCTGCAGCTCGATCCAGCACGAAGAGGATCGATCGATCGGTATCTTTAGTAACTGGATCGATCGATCCACCATCGGATCGATCGATCCACCATCGGATCGATCGATCCATGTTTTCTTCAAAAACTCCGCGGGATCTGCAGCTCGATCAAGCACAAAGGAAATTGGATCGATCGATATCTTTAGTAACTGGATCGATCGATCCACTTACTAAAACTGCCCAAAGACAAAAAAATCAGTCACCTAATCTTGCATTATTTTAACCAAAACGTGTTTTCCTTGGCTAAAAACGTGTTTTGGCCATATTTATATGATTTTAGACTCAATTATTGAGAAGACTTCACTTCATTTTTGGATGATTTTTCTTTGGTTTTCCTCTTCTTGATTTTCTCTCTTTTCTTGCTTTCTTGTTCTTGATCATCTTTTCTTGTTTTTGGATTTTTGTAAGAAGATTTGGGAGATTGTTCTTCATCCTTGTACTCTAATAAGATTTCTCAACTCTATCATCTTTTTACCTTGATTTAATCATGTTTACTTTATCATTTTCTTGTGATTTCTCTTTAATTATGGTTGAGTAGATCATTAGTTAGGTTTTAGGGATTTAAGGGATTTCATGGATCATTGAATTAGACATAGAAAGGGATTTGTATTTATCTTCATCTATTGTTGTTCTTATTGCTTGAATTAGGATTGATCACCTAGTTCTTGATGTTAGGATGTTTAATTCACCAAAAGTGTAATTAAATACCCGATAGAACATAGATGAGCAAATTGTCCTTAACCAACGAAAGCTGATGTTAAGGCAATTTGTGAACTTATCAAACCAGTTCGTTAATGCTTGTGTACAATTCTAGGTTCAAACGACAGTTTAGAATTCTAGATTGTTAGATAAAGTCTCTGATGCCACGACAGTGGATTGGTTATACAATTATGTTTGAGTTTAAGATCGCGCTGAATTGTTCCCTGAATAAATGTCTGATTCATAATCTATGATTTTCCGAGAATATCCCTTAAGCCTAACGCTTTTAATTTCATAAGTTTACACGTTTATAATTGCTATTTTCGTTTCAATATTGCAACCAATCACATTTTACCATCTTAGCTTAATTTCAATCTCATACTTTCGTAGTGTAACACTTGGTCTCTGTGGATTCGATCCCTAAAATACTACTTCGTTGCTGTGCACTTGCAGTAGTTTGATAGGGTTAAAACCTGAGCATATCAAGTTTTTGGCGCCGTTGCCGGGGACCAATAGCGTTACCTTCGAAATTCAGTTTGAAATTTAGTCTAAGAAGTTACTAACGAGTTTTGTTTTGTTCTTTTGTGTGTTTCAGGTTTTATGCAAAGAAGAAGTCAAGGCTCTGACAACCTTCTTTTTTTCGAAAACCAGGCACTTGGAAGAATAGAACGAATTAACAGAGCAAGAACGACATCGAACCAAGTCAACATGGAAGAAGGAAACAATGCTCCTGTGACTGATACTGCAGGGGTTACAAGGGCTGAATTTGAAAGGATACAAGAACAACTGCAGCGGTTGCAACAGGTTCAGCCTGGTATTGGTGATGCAAACACGCCACACACATTCTATCAGAACCGATCTGCGATTAGTCTACCTGCTCTCAACAGGCAGGACTATCAACTACATCCCCAACTGATAGGATTGGTGAAGAATTACACTTTCCATGGGTTACCTGCTGAGAACCCAATGGAACACATAGAGAACTTTGAGGAGATTTGCAGCACTACCAGAGTAAATGGAGTCCCTGAGGACTGGATCAAGTGCAAGTTGTTCCCTTTTTATCTAGCAGACAAAGCTTCAAGATGGCTTACGTCTCTACCGTCTGGATCACTCACAACATGGGATCAATGCAGAGCTGCATTCTTGGATCATTTCTACACCAAATCCAAGACAAATTCTCTGAGGAACAAGATTGCTTCTTTCCAGCAGTTTTTAGGAGAGTCATTCGGTGAGGCTTATGAGAGGTTCAAGGATTATCGGAGAGAGTGTCCTCACCATTGATACTCAGAGGGACAACTTATTAGCATCTTCTATGATGGAGTTGACAGAGAGTCCAAGAACCAACTGAATGCTGCAAGCAATGGAAACTTCATGACCAGAAGTGAGCAAGGAGCATCTGAGCTGATTGAGAATATGGCTGCAAGTTCTATCGCTAGCTCTTCTGAGTATGACAGGTCTAAGCGAGTCAGTGGCGTTGAATCTCAGAAGTACGATGAGTTGAATGAGAAATACAATCAGCTGCTTAAGCAAAATCAGAGGAATGTACAGTTTTGTGAAGATGGAACAGAGGCAATTGTCTACCAAGATTACACTGAGGGAGAGACTAATGAGCAGCAGGAGGTTAATTATGTGAATGGGCAAGGATTCATGCAAAACAGGGGTTTCAACCAGAACTACAGAAATCATCCGAATTTGTCCTACAGGAGCACAAATGTTGAGAATCTTCAGGACCAGGTTTATCCACAACAGGTGGTCAATCAGGGGAAAGAGAAAATGTATGTGCCAAACGCAGGAATATCTGGCTCTCAAGGGTTTGCAGGACAAAACAGTGGGCAGAATGTGGGATTTCAGAAGAACTTTTCACAAGGTTTTCAGAAACCGTTTGTGCAAAACCCAGGTCAGAGCGGATTTCAGGGTGGATTTCAGCCGAAACAACCATTCAACAACTTCAGGCCAGCTGCTCAAGTTCCTTTCCAAACCCCAGTGAATTCTGTTCCAGCGCCACAGGAAAGCAAGATCGAGCAACTTATGCAGCAGCTTCTAATGAATCAACAAAAGGCTTCTAACGAGATCAATGTCAAGGTGGATAGTATGTACAGTGATCTCAATGGTAAATTTGAAGCTCTCTCATCTCATGTGAAGAAGTTAGACATTCAGGTAGCTCAGACTGCTGAGGCAATCAAGAGACCACAGGGAGTTCTACCTGGAAAAGGAGAGCAAAATCCTAGGCTTGAAAATGTCAGTGCCATCACAACCAGGAGTGGGAAAGTGTTGATTCCTACTGCATTGCAAGGTAAAAGTTCTGAGGTAGCCACTGATGAGAAAGAGACTGATGATGCAAAACCTGAGAAGGTGAACCCGACTGCAAATGAGGATCCTGCAAGGGAATCATTGCCTCCTCGTATTTATGCTTCGAAGGTTCCATACCCTACTCGCCCTAAAAAGTCAAGAAAGGATTTAGAAGATGCGAAATGCAAGGAGATGATGGATGACCTCACAGTGAAACTCAGTCTCGTTGATGCAATCCAAATGATTCCCTCGATGAAGAGATATATGAAAGGCTTGGTGACAAGAAAAGTCTCCGCAGAAGAAGATTTCGTTAAAGTCTCAAAGGATTGCAGCGCAGTCCTACATAACAAGATGCCCAGGAAATTGGGAGATCCAGGGAGGTTTGTTTTATCTGTGCAGATTGGGTCAATTACGTTTGCTTGTTCTTTGTGTGATTTAGGTTCAAGCGTCAATTTGATGCCATACTCAGTAGCCAAGCGCCTTGGATTCACCAAGTTCAAACCCACTAGAATCTCCTTTGTTTTTGCTGATCGCTCTGTGAAGTTACCGGTTGGAGTTCTTGAGGATCTACATGTGCAGATTGGTAATGTGTTGGTTCCGGCAGATTTTGTAGTCCTCGAGCTCGATGAAGAACCAAAGGATCCTCTCATTTTGGGTAGGCCTTTCTTACGTACTGCTGGAGCTGTGATAGATGTGAAAAATGGGCGAATAGATCTCCAGCTGGGAGATATTATCATGAAGTTCGAGATGGAAAAGTTGCTGAAGAAGCCTATGCTGGATGGGCAGACATTTGTGGTTGACGATTCACTAAAAATCTCGGACAATGATGTAGAAGAGATTCTAGTTGATGATCCTTTAGAGATTGCTTTGACAAGGTCTGTGAGTGAGGATGGTTTTCTGAGTGAGGATGCAACAGGGTATGTTAAGATGATGGATTCGAGCCAGTCAATGGGAAAGATGGTTGCTTAGACGAGTTTGGATGAAGCTGTAGAGCGATCTCCAGCAACACCCCTTCCTATGCCATCTACAAATCCATGGAGCGAGCTGAAAGCTCCTAAGGTTGAGCTCAAACCACTTCCATATGGGCTAAGGTATGCGTTTCTAGGCCCTAAGTCTACTTACCCTGTCATCATCAATTCTGAACTGAACAATGCTGAAACTGCTTTGCTTTTGTGTGAGCTTAGAAAGTATCGCAGGGCCTTAGGCTATTCTCTAGATGATATCACAGGAATTTCACCTGACCTTTGCATGCACAGGATCTTTCTAGAAGATGAGGCAACCACTTCTATAGAACATCAGAGACGGTTAAACCCGAATCTGAAAGATGTTGTTAAGAAAGAAATTATGAAACTGCTAGAGGCTGGTATTATATACGCCATCTCTGATAGCAAGTGGGTTAGCCCTGTCCATGTTGTACCAAAGAAAGGTGGAGTAACTGTGGTTAGGACAGATAAGGATGAATTACTTCCGACTAGAGCTGTCACTGGCCATAGGATGTGCATAGATTATAGAAAGTTGAATTCTGCTACTCGTAAAGATCATTTTCCTTTACCATTTATTGATCAGATGCTTGAGAGATTGGCTAGCCATGCTTACTACTGTTTTCTAGATGGTTATTCTGGTTTCTTTCAGATTCCCATTCATCTAGAAGATCAGGAGAAGACAACATTCACCTGTCCTTATGGCACTTATGCTTATCGCAGAATGCCATTTGGCTTGTGTAATGCACCGGCCACATTCCAAAGATGCATGATGTCAATTTTTACTGACATGATTGAGGACATAATGGAAGTTTTTATGGATGATTTTTCTGTCCATGGATCTTCTTTTTCTGTTTGTCTTTCTCATTTGTGCAGGGTTTTAAAACGCTGTGAGGAGAAACATCTAGTGCTGAATTGGGAGAAGTGTCATTTTATGGTCAGGGATGGGATTGTCTTGGGACACAGAATTTCAGAAAGCGGTATTGAGGTAGACAAGGCGAAGATTGATGTGATGATAAACCTCCAGCCACCTAATTCTGTCAAAGGAGTTCGGAGTTTTCTGGGACATGCTGGATTCTACAGGAGATTCATCAAGGATTTCTCCAAGATTGTTAGACCAATGACACAGCTTTTGTGTAAAGATGTGAAGTTTGACTTCGACAGTAATTGTCTGGAGGCCTTTCATACGATCAAGGGAGCACTTGTCAGCGCACCAATTGTCCAACCGCCAGACTGGGAGTTGCCTTTCGAAGTTATGACAGATGCTAGTGACTATGCAGTTGGAGCAGTATTGGGACAGCGAAAGGAAAAGAAGCTCCATGTCATTTATTATGCTAGCAGGACTCTTGATGAGGCGCAGTGTAAGTATGCTACCACCGAGAAAGAACTTCTGGCTATTGTGTTTGCTTTTGAGAAGTTCAGGTCTTATCTGGTGGGTTCTAAAGTTATTGTTCACACTGGTCATGCTGCTTTGAGGTATCTTCTGAAAAAGAAGGATGCAAAACCTAGACTGTTGCGATGGATACTTATGCTGCAGGAGTTCGACTTGGAGATCAAGGATAAGAAAGGAATTGAGAACGGTGTTGCAGACCATCTCTCTAGAATGCGTATAAATGAAGATGTCCCTTTGGATGATAGCCTACCTGAGGAGCACGTATATGCCATTAGCATTGGCAATATTGTGCATTCCGCTCCACCGCCAGAAACCAAGTTTCCTGAGATGCCTTGGTTTGGAGAATTTGCGAACTACTTGGCTGCAGAAAGGGAACCTGATAATTTTGTTGGGTACAGGAAGAAGAAGTTCTTGAGAGACATCAGACACTACTTCTGGGATGAACCATATTTGTACAAGCAGTGTTCTGATGGAATTTTCAGAAGATGCGTATCAGAAGAAGAGGTTCCATGTATCTTGTTTCACTGTCATGGTTCGTCATATGCAGGACACTTTGCTACCTTTAAGACAGTGTCTAAGGCTTTACAAGCTGGTTTCTGGTGGCCAACTATATTTAGAGATGCTCATGCTTTCGTCTCCAAGTGTGATCCATGTCAGCGGCAAGGCAACATAAGCAAGAGAAACGAGATGCCTCAGAATTTCATATTGGAGGTTGAGCTGTTTGATGTCTGGGGTATTGACTTCATGGGTCCTTTCCCATCTTCATATGGAAATCAATACATTCTCGTTGCAGTAGACTATGTGTCTAAATGGGTTGAAGCGCTGGCTAGCCCGACTAATGATGCTCGAGTGGTTGTGAAGATGTTCAAATCGGTGATCTACCCAAGGTTTGGTGTACCTCGAGTGGTAATCAGTGATGGTGGTTCTCACTTCATCAATAAGGTCTTTGATGGTCTTTTGAAGAAGCATGGTGTCAAGCACAAGGTCGCAACTCCTTACCATCCTCAGACGAGTGGACAGGTTGAGATTTCCAACAGGGAGATCAAGAGCATTCTGCAGAAAGTTGTAGGCACTACGAGGAAAGATTGGGCTATCAAGCTTGATGACGCTCTTTGGGCATATAGGACTGCCTACAAGACACCTCTAGGCACGACACCATTTCATCTTGTCTATGGAAAGTCATGTCATCTTCCAGTGGAGTTAGAGTATAAAGCAGCCTGGGCGGTTAAGTTGCTCAACTTTGACATCAAGTCTGCTTCTGAAAGGAGATTATTACAACTGAATGAGCTGGATGAGATTCGTCATATGGCCTATGAGAATTCGAGAATCTACAAGGAAAGGACAAAGGCTTACCATGATAAGAAGATCATCTCGAGGAACTTTGCTGCAAATGATCAGGTTTTGCTCTTTAATTCTCGCTTGAAACTCTTTCCTGGTAAGTTGAGATCGAGATGGTCTGGTCCTTTCACCATCAAAGAAGTGAGACCATATGGAGCTGTAGTGTTGCTGGACGCTGCAGGAGGTAGATTTGTGGTTAATGGTCAGCGCCTAAAGCCATATCTCGCTGACATTGAAATCGCTAGGGGAGATACCGTTCCTCTCGGTGATCCACCTCAAGCCTAAACGGCATCCGAGTCAAGCTCGTGACTTAAAACAAGCGCTTAGTGGGAGGCAACCCACTGGTATGTGTACATAACTCAATTTTTAATTTTCGTTAATTTGGTTTGATTTTCGGTGTGTTTTTGAAAAAAAAAAAAACAGGGGAGAATGGATCGATCGATCCACCATCGGATCGATCGATCCAATCAGCAACCAAAATGTCGCGGGATCTGTGGATCGACCGGACGCAAAACGGATCGATCGATCCGATCAACAACCAAAATGTTGCGGGATCTGTGGATCGACCGGACGCAAAACGGATCGACCGAACATAAAACAGACCGACCAAGACGAAAACCGGATCGCGATTTTCACAAGTGGATCGATCGATCCACTGTTGGATCGATCGATCCACTCTCCAGGTCAGTTTTCTGTTTCGATTTTTTGGGTTCAAACCGGTTTAATTCACTCAAACCAAACCGGAAACAAACAGTTTATTAAAATAGAAACTGATTTATCGATCCATCTTCATCTCTTTCTCCTCCTTCAATCGCGATTTTTGTAAGTTTTTAAGCAAAATTTAGTTCAAACCATAACTTCCACAATTCTTCACCAAATTGAACGATTTTTGGGTCTATCTCACACGAAATTTCCTCCTCTAACTGATTCTAGCACTCGCTCGGTCGATCTACAAAGGTATGTGTCTCTAAACACAAAATTCGAGTTCGATGTTCTTGAGGAAAAATGCCATTTTCGTGTTTGATTTGCTCCAATTGGTTAATTCCGTGAGTTTATATGTACTTCTAGAGTGATTTTCGACAAACCCCATGCGTTAATTTTGTCCATTTCAATGGTTGAAATTTTAGGTTGAGAATTTGACACATTTTGGGGGTTTTAGTAAAAACAAACGGAGTTAGCCTGCATTGGTGTTAGAATTGGTGTTAAAACGGATTAGAAGAGATGTCTATTCTTTGGGTTTTGCAAATTCAACAATTTGTTATGTTTCGAAAAATTCGATAAATATGGATTTTTGTTTGAATTTGTAGGAAATGACAAGACGAGGTGTACCAAAGATTAGACCACCGCAAGCTAACACGTACAACAGCGAGACAAGCGGTGATGAAGAAATTTCGCAACCCGCTCGCCAACCTCCACCTACTAGGACATCTCAACCCGCTCGGTTTTCGCGCACCGCAAAAGGAAAATCTGTAGCTTCCGCTTCTGCCGCTGCTGATGAGACACAGGAAGAACACACATCTCATCCATGGCCTCGCGCTGAAAAGACACCATTCCTTGATGATTCGTTGGTTGAGGAGATTCCACGAATATCAATAGCCGCTATTCAGACCATGACAGGATTTGATTCGCGTCAGCCTGGACATGCTTGGGACCGTTTCAACCGCATTTTGTACAATGGTTTGCTTCAAGTAACGATGGCACCTACCAAATTTGTGTGCGAAGCAACATTGGCGAGAATGGGAATTAGCGACGATGTCCGAGCAATGCTGACCAAGATGGGGCTTGGCACGATTGCTTACAAGTCCTATCCTCTGTATCCTGAGCTGATCCGCCAATTCCTTGCATCGGTTGAAGTCCGGTACAAGGATATCGCTATCCATACAGCTTCGGAGGGGACTCTTTCATATTTATGCAGGGGTGTTCACTACGAGTTACCCATACAAACCCTGTGTGAGATATATGGATTTGAGAGGTCATGGGAGCTATGCAGGTTCCCTTATTTTGGAGAGGCTGATGTTCTGTGGAATTTGATTGCAACAGGACCATTTACTACGGCTCAATCTCGTGACGCTAAGCTTAGCCTGATCCGAAATCCTGTGATTCGGGTTGTCGTGAAGATCATTGGTCAGTCATTTTCTGGGAAGGAAGAGACAGGTGCTCTAAGGGTCGACGAGTTGTCTTTGATAGACAATGGGCTTCCAGATTCCGTCAGAGCGACTTACCACCAAGAAGCTCCCTTGCGATTGCACACTAACTTAGGAGCAATGTTTGCTGAGATGCTCGTGAAAAAGAAGCAACGAGGTTTGAACACAAGCGGTAACCAGAAGATTGAGATTATTGGAACTCTGTTAACACCGATCTTCCGATACCATAACATCGATTTGCGTGAGACAGAGTGCATCAGGGAGATTGAAACGTTCAATGCGAGGTACTTCACTAATGCTCACATCCTTAAGGGAGATTATGAGTACAGGTTCTATGACCGAGCAGGAGTTCCTCAGCGATGCAGACTACCTCTTCCGGCTTTCACACCTCCCGTGTCAAGGGCAAACTTGGAGTTCGAATTGGACCCTCAATTCATACTTACCGGTCAACCTCGAACTTCAAGATCACGGAGAGCTGCACGGGAGCAGGTAGATCCCCCACAGCACCCACCTCACGCACATTCTGTAGATGACCCCGTAATACCGGAGTACAGTACGGACTACGATCTTCTACCGCTTGCTGAAGACGCTTCAGACACCGAAAGAATCGCATGGTTGGTGGATTCACATAGGAAGCAGCACACGATGTTACAGAAGATATTTGGAGTGCTCGGACGACTCACATGTATGCAGCCATCTTCTTCTTCTTCTCGACATCGTACTCGTGCAGCAGCGGTTGACGCGAGAGCTGGTCCCAGTGTTGCTGGACATGGGACTTCATACCAGGGAGGTCAGGCTAGAGAGACACGCCTACCTAGGCGTCGGAGGGCACCAGGGGATAGCCGGAGCGCCAGCTCCGGAGAGCATTGATTCTGTTATTTCTCCCCCTCTACTTTATCTACATCTATTTAATATATTTAGAACTTTCGCGTATGTCGTACTTTTCTTCTGATTTATTTTCCACCGAGATGGTGTGAAGTAAGTCCGGGGGAGGGTATTTGCTGGGACTAACGCCATTTTCTTTGCTTTGTTTTATGTGAACCTTTTTGGTATTTATATTTGTTTTGTGTGTTTTATGTTTTATTGAGTCAAGAGCTTTATGGTTAGGAAACTATGATGATATATATCTCTTTGTTTACTGACCATTTCATTTAAGTGACATTGATGCAGAATGAATTCCAATCCGACCAATGAAAAATTCAAACACTTACCGGTTAACTAGAGACGTCTCTCGTTTCCAACAAGTTCCACCAAGTCTGAGCTAATTGCACCCTTAATGGAATGACTGGTGTCCATAGAGCTTGATTCCTCGTTCATACTTGATATATTCACCCCGTGTTAAAAAAAAAAAAAAAAAAAAAAAATTATTTTTTTAATTTTGGCTCAAAGGTTTAGAATAGCACAAAAGAGTTCACGACGCTGTCTCCTCACAAGGAACAACACTAGTGAGTGCTATTCTAAAACTGTAACGGAACAAAAGAGTTCACGACGCTGTCTCCTCACAAGGAACAACACTAGTGAGTTCCGTTACGAGACCAAAGCAATTATGGGGAGAGGAAGAATAATAAATGTTGTATTGGTGATATATCATGATATAGTACGGGAATGAATCTAGAAGGTTCTTGGCACTGGGATTGACAATGAGGATTAGCAAGGATGACTTGTGGAAAGTGTTGCGAAATTTGAGATGGATTGGGGATATTGGATAAGTTTGAGGAGAAGTACATAGCGACTCGGTTGGGTTCATCCTTGCAGTATGTGGATTGCAATTTTAGTGGTCATTGGACGTTTTAAAAGAGAAGTTGAGTTTCCGTATTTTCAAACCTCTTTCACTGGCTTAGTTTTCTGTTTTGCTTGAGGTCAAGCAAAAGACTAAGTCCGGGGGAGTTGATATGTTGCGTTTTTAACGCATTCTAACCATTGATTTCTGAGTTTTATCGAGTATTTTCTATACTTTTAGAGTCTTTTCAGGTTAAAACACGTTTAAATGAAGGTTAATGCAAAGGATCAAAAGTTATGGAAAGTTTAGTGAAGACAGGTCCGTTTGGCGAGCAAAAGAAGCAAATAAAGATTTTTTGCAACTGGATCGATCGATCCACCGTCAGATCGATCGATCCGTTTGCTAAAATTCTTCAAAATGATCGCGGGATCTGCAGCTCGATCCAGCACGAAGAGGATCGATCGATCGGTATCTTTAGTAACTGGATCGATCGATCCACCATCGGATCGATCGATCCATGTTTTCTTCAAAAACTCCGCGGGATCTGCAGCTCGATCAAGCACAAAGGAAATTGGATCGATCGATATCTTTAGTAACTGGATCGATCGATCCACTTACTAAAACTGCCCAAAGACAAAAAAAATCAGTCACCTAATCTTGCATTATTTTAACCAAAACGTGTTTTCCTTGGCTAAAAACGTGTTTTGGCCATATTTATATGATTTTAGACTCAATTATTGAGAAGACTTCACTTCATTTTTGGATGATTTTTCTTTGGTTTTCCTCTTCTTGATTTTCTCTCTTTTCTTGCTTTCTTGTTCTTGATCATCTTTTCTTGTTTTTGGATTTTTGTAAGAAGATTTGGGAGATTGTTCTTCATCCTTGTACTCTAATAAGATTTCTCAACTCTATCATCTTTTTACCTTGATTTAATCATGTTTACTTTATCATTTTCTTGTGATTTCTCTTTAATTATGGTTGAGTAGATCATTAGTTAGGTTTTAGGGATTTAAGGGATTTCATGGATCATTGAATTAGACATAGAAAGGGATTTGTATTTATCTTCATCTATTGTTGTTCTTATTGCTTGAATTAGGATTGATCACCTAGTTCTTGATGTTAGGATGTTTAATTCACCAAAAGTGTAATTAAATACCCGATAGAACATAGATGAGCAAATTGTCCTTAACCAACGAAAGCTGATGTTAAGGCAATTTGTGAACTTATCAAACCAGTTCGTTAATGCTTGTGTACAATTCTAGGTTCAAACGACAGTTTAGAATTCTAGATTGTTAGATAAAGTCTCTGATGCCACGACAGTGGATTGGTTATACAATTATGTTTGAGTTTAAGATCGCGCTGAATTGTTCCCTGAATAAATGTCTGATTCATAATCTATGATTTCCCGAGAATATCCCTTAAGCCTAACGCTTTTAATTTCATAAGTTTACACGTTTATAATTGCTATTTTCGTTTCAATATTGCAACCAATCACATTTTACCATCTTAGCTTAATTTCAATCTCATACTTTCGTAGTGTAACACTTGGTCTCTGTGGATTCGATCCCTAAAATACTACTTCGTTGCTGTGCACTTGCAGTAGTTTGATAGGGTTAAAATCTGAGCATATCAGCTTTGCTGGTCTGAGTTTCCTCTAGACTATGTACCAGCAAACTTACGTTTGGGAAGTTTAGTTGTCATGGACTTGCAGTACAGCAACCTTAAACGACTTTGGGATGATAAAAACCTAAAAGTATCAGAATAATCCCATTTAGGTTATTTTGAAGTTAGAAAACTTTTCTTCATTGTCGTAGTTTGATCATTATTTTCTTCTTATTTGTGCTTTTTGTAGCAGTCTCAGCCCTTGAAGAAGCTAAAATACCTTGATCTCAGTCATTCTGTCCAGCTTACAATGACTCCAAACTTCTCGAATCTTCCAAACCTCGAGAAGCTGCTCTTGATAAATTGTAAAAGTTTGGTTCGGGTTCACGAGTCGATAGGGGCTCTGCATGAAAACCTGGTGCTATTAAATCTAAAGGACTGCACTGCGCTTGGTGACCTCCCATTGGAACTCTATACGTTGAAGTCTCTGGAAACTCTCATTCTCTCAGGCTGCTCGCAACTTGAGAGATTGGATGATGCTTTGGGTGACTTGGAATCCTTGACAACTCTTAAGGCTGATTTTACAGCTCTGCGGCAAATCCCCTCGTCGAGTAATCAACTGAAGAAGCTGAGAGAATTATCTCTTGATGGCTGCAAAGAGTTATGGAAAGACAGAGGCTACACCCATTCTAAAGAAATCCCTCAAGCGGCTTTATCTAGACCGTTCTCATTAGATGGCTTAAACTGCCTGAAGACTTTGCGTTTAGGTTACTGCAAAATCTTGGGACTTTGTCTTGTCTCGAGGAGCTTGATCTACGAGGCAACAACTTTCTTAATTTGCAAACGGATTTTGCAGGTCTTTTAAGTCTACAGATCCTCAAATTGGATGGTTGCTCAGAACTTCAATCCATGTTTAACTTACCAAAAAAGTTGAGATCATTCTATGCGAGCAACTGTATCATGTTGGAAAGAACTCCAGATTTATCAGAGTGCTTGGCATTGCAATCGGTACACCTCACAAATTGTTTCAATCTTGTTGAGACCCCGGGGCTGGAGAAATTGAAAACAGTTGGAGTCATCCACATGGAAATGTGCAACCGCATATCAGATTCTTACCGAGAAAGAATTATGGAGGTTTTATTATATATCTCTCTTCATTAGCTAACCTGTTGAGTCGATTCTGAGTCTTGTTATCAATGATTGAACAACCTTAGACATTTTGTTTATTTATGGTTATGGTCTCAATGAAAGTGTCATTGGTAGTGATTATATGATGGTCTTTGTGTTACAGGGATGGGCCGTGAGTGCCAATGGGGGGATTTTTATTCCGGGAACAAGCCTTCCAAACTGGGCTAGCTTCAAGAATGAGACAAAATCAATCTCTTTTACGGTGCCTGAAACTCTGAAACCTGGCCCGGACGGGTTTACCTTGTGGACACCATACGTGAGTCAGGAAACCAATGTGATGTGTAAATACTCTCCGAAGATCACAGTGAAGAATCAAACGAAAGGAATTGTAAGGAGTCGTAATCCAGCAACTGATCACATTCTTATGTACCGTGAAAAACATATCTGGCAAGGACACTTTTCAAATGTAAATTTCTTGTTAGAAAAAGGGGATCAAGTGGAAGTTTCTGTGGATTTTGGAGATCAAGTAACCATTCTTGGGATAGGACTAACGCTTACTTACAGGGAAGAAAACACTGATATATCCGAGGAAGATACTTCAAATATTGGGTACGAAGAAATCACAGATGAAGAGTTGACTAAAACTGAAGAAGTTGATGATCAACTAGTCAAAGAAGAAAGCCAAAGTAGACCTCGCAGGTAAGATATAACCGTGCAGTAACCGTTGCAATGATTATTGGGGTTTTGATGGTAATTCCTTTTTTTTTTTGTCTTGTTTTGTTGTTTGGATTCCAGGAAAATGAGAGTGGGTTTGAAGAAACTTCTGAAGGCGGTTTGTTTGGCAGTCATTATGATTGTGTGAGTATAGCAAAATATATAATTCAGCAACAAAGCATAACAAAGTTTTCTTCTTTCATCTTCCCTTTAAGAGAGTGAAATTAACTCCTTTTCTCTTTGCAACTTTCCATCAGTGTCAAAAAGGGCATCCATTTTAGTTTAATTCAAGAAGAAGACAAAGACTAGCTCCTCAACTTCTCCTTTCTTATTCAGTAAAGCTCTTCTTCTTCTTCTTCTTCATCCCCTTCTATAGTGCTAATATGTATACCTATTGTATCTATTTTGTTTATCTTCTTATTTCTTGTGTTGCTTGTTTTGTGGACTGATAGATTACTTTGCTGAATCCATTTTTAGTACAACAATCATCTGTAATTACAAGATAACTTTAAGCTGATCATTCTCTAGTTGAAAATTCCCTTTTTGCGCCTTATCTAATTCAAAAAGAGCTCAGAACTGTCTCTTGTACTACTGAAGTAAATAATTTCAGAGGAGTTATTATTTTCTCACTGTTCTTTCTCTCCCTTTCCAGATTCTAACGATCTACGATTGATTCGTAAGGATTGATCTCCTTAGCATCCTTGTTTGGAGAGAGGTCTCAGTAAGTAATCTGCTAACATAACGCGTTCTTTCTAAAGTGAGCTACTATGTTTCTTGCTTTTGCCGAGTTTTATCTTCGTTTTCAGATTCCATATCCCCTTCATACTTTCATTGTCTAAACATGGCTTTCCCCAAGCATACATTTTTAAGTTGATCTCTTGCTTTGAGAGCCTTGTGTAGAGAAACCTCAAGATAGTGCTTAGCACTAGCCCAAGACCGTACAACCCCGAGATACTTGAAAGAAACAAAAACCCTCTAAGTATGATGAAGAAATATGGAAAAATTCTTAGAGAACTTATGAAATGGAACACTCTTTTTTAAAACTTTTTTGTATTTATTCTTGTTGCTCTATTACAAATGAGAGGGGTGGAGAGGTATTTATAGCCTCCCAAAACCTCTTACAACAAATCTAGATTATTCTACACTAACCTCCTTACAAAATGTCTAGATTATTCTACACTAACCTCCTTACAAAATGTCTAGATTATTCTACACTAACCTCCTTACTTCATAGATATTTTACAACTTTCTAGAGTCTTCTACAATCTCTTAGATTATTACCTTACTATCTTACAACTCTCTAGAAACAGTTAAGGAGATGATATCCTTTAGATAATTAACTAGAATTCTCTAGAATCTCAAAGGAGGTGATGAGATTATATGATCTTTGTAGAGATTTCTAGAACTTTCTAAACCCTTCATTAAGCAAAATCAAAATCAAGTTTAATTTCAATACTCCCCCTTAAACTTGATTTTGTCAACCATCCCGAGCTTCGAACGGAATAGCTCGAACTGTCCCTTCGGTAATGACTTGGTGAAAATATCTGCAACATTGTCCTCACTTCGAACCTCCAAAGCTTCGATTGTCCCATCAAGCACTTTCTCTCTTATGAAATGATGTTCCAACTCAATATGTTTTGTTCTTGCATGAAACACTGGATTATTAGCCAACTTGATAGCACTTTGATTGTCTCCAAAGATTGCAGTTGGCTTATTGATTGGTTCGAACAAATCCTCAAGGAGTCTTCGAAGCCATATACATTCCTGAGCTGCGAGTGTCGAAGCTCTATACTCTGCTTCAGTGGTAGACAGCGACACCGTTGGTTGCTTCTTGCTACACCATGAAACACTTGTGTCTCCACATAGGAACACATAACCCGAAGTAGATTTTCGATCATCCACATCTCCACCAAAGTCAGCATCTGTGTAACCATAAAGCAAAACTTTGGCATTGTACTTGTATACTAGACCCATGCCAAAAGTTGTCTTCACATACTTCAATATCTTCTTAGCTGCTTCAAGATGCGGCTTCCTTGGTTCCTGCATAAACCGATTTACTAGACCTACTGCGAAGGCAATATCAGGTCTTGTAATGGTTAAGTATAGAAGACTTCCTACAAGAGAGCGATAAGGTCGAGGATCGGGTAGCAAAGACCCTTCATCACGCCTAAGCTTTATGTTCACATCCATCGGAGTAGTACGCATCTTTCCTTCGTGTATACCAAACTTCTCAACAATTCTTCTAGCATAGCTTTGTTGGCCGATGAATATTCCATCCTTATTCCTTTCAACTTCCAAACCAAGAAAGTTATTCAGCTCACCCAACTTTTTCATCTCAAACCTTATTGACATATCCTCTTGTAGACGAGCAATTTCCGCTTCATCATTCCCCGTAATTATCATGTCGTCTACATAAAGTAGAACTACCACATGGACTCCTCCATTCTTCTTCAAGAATAGACTTGGATCAGAATTAGATGGCACATACCCGCAAAACTGAAGAAACTGAGCAAGCTTCCCATACCAAGCTCGTGGAGCTTGTTTCAACCCATACAAAGCCTTCTTAAGCTTGCACACATAATCAGGATGCTCTTGTGATTTGAAACCAAGTGGTTGCTCCATGAAAATATTATTATCAAGCTCGCCGTATAGAAAAGCATTCTTCACATCTAATTGCCATAACTTCCATCCAAAGCTTGCAGCTAAAGATAAGAGAGAACGTACCGTAGTCATCTTAGCCACAGGGCTGAAAGTCTCATCATAATCTTCTCCATACTTCTGAGAGAATCCTCGAGCAACCAACCTTGCCTTAAATCTGTCAATGTTCCCATCCGTCTTTCGTTTAATTCGATACACCCATTTGCAAGAAACAGGTTGAGCATCCTTGGGTTTTGGAACTAAATCCCAAGTTTCATTCTTCATTAAAGCATCCATTTCCTCCTTCATCGCGGTCTCCCACTCACAAACTCCTTTTGCTTCATCATATGATGTTGGCTCCTCTTCATCTAATGGAGCTGCAAAGTAGCATGAGTACGTAGTAATAAAATTTTTATCCCTGAACCGAGCAGGCTTGACAATGTTCCTTGTTGGTCTTTGATTTACCAAGGAACTATGGTCTTCTTCTTCTTCATTTTCCTCTTGGCTAGTGCTCCCCCTTTCACCTTGCGTATCTTTTCTTGGACTTCCTCCTTCACTTGGCATTTCAAGATCTGGTTCACCGATCTTAGAGGAACCATCACCTTCTTGCTCAACCAACACTTGAGGTGGCCCATAGTATGAAGAGATTTCGTCAAAGACAACATCACGAGACACAATGCACTTGTGTGTCTCCGGATCCATACACCTCCATCCTTTCCTTTCTTCATCATAGCCGACAAAGATGCACTTTTTCGCCTTTGCCTCTAGCTTAGTTCTTTGTGAATCAAACACATGAACGTAGCAAATTGATCCAAATATCCTCAGATGTTTCACTGTTGGCTTCTTCCCATGAACCATCTCATACGGAGACTTCATATTAATTGGACTAAGCGGCATCCGAATTATGACATACGCTGCACATCTCATGCCTTCTGCCCATAAAGCTTTAGGCAAGTTCTTGCTATGTAACCAACTTCTACAAGTCTCGCTTAGATGTCTGATCTTTCTTTCTGCTACTCCATTTTGCTGAGGTGTGTATGGACATGTAAACTCTCTCTTAATTCCACGATCTCGACAAAAAGAGAGAAACTCCTTTGACATAAACTCCCCTCCATTATCCATCCTTAGGGTCTTTATTTTCTGACCCAACTCGCCTTCCACGGTAACCTTAAATTCTTGAAACCTGGAAAATACTTCTGATTTCTCCTTCACGAAGTATACCCACGTGTACCGTGAAAAATCATCAACAAACAACAACATGTAACGAAACCCAGAATAGGAGGATGTTCTCGTTGGACCCATCAAATCACTATGAATCCTCTCCAATGGAGCACTACATCGTGAAGTAGAATTTTCAAATGGAAGCCTGTGTGATTTTCCATATTGACATCCTTCACAAAGTTTTCCTTCATCTTGAATCTTCAACTTTGGGAGTCCATTAACCAAATCCTTATTCACCATGACTTTCAACTTAGTCATATTTATATGACCAAGTCTAGCATGCCATATATAGGCATTGTCATTGGCACTCATCTTCTCCACATAAGTGTTTGACGCCGATAAGACATATAAATCTTTAACCCGTGCTCCAGTGTGAACCACATCCGCCTTTAACTCTTTAATGTTCCTTAAGAACTTAACATCTCTTGGGCCAAACAAAATATAGTTACCTGAGTCAACCGCATTCACCACAGAGAGAAGATTCTTCTTTACTCCAGGAACATGGAATACGTTCTTGAGTGTGATTGGACTTCCATCATCTCCTTTGATGATAACACTCCCTTCCTTCTCAACTTGGTGAACTGAATTATCCGCGGTAATAATGGCTTCTTTCCCATCATTTTGTTGAAGACTTGAAAATAACTTCTCGTCTCCGGTAATATGATGGCTACAACCAGAATCTACAATCCAACCATTTTCTAAATTTTTGGTTGTAGATATACCTGGACTTGCAGCCTCCACCGTGAAACAACTTTCCCATTCTTTGTCTTCAGTATGACTTTTGGATTCCGCCATATTTGTTTCCTTCATCTTGACTCGACAATCCTTTTTGAAATGCCCAAGTTTCCCACACCGGTAGCACTTAAGCCTTCTCTTATATCCCATGGAAGATCCTTCTCTTCTATCATTGTTCTTTGAACCACCATCTTTAGGTTTAGCTTTGAAGCTTTGCTGTCCTCGAGCTATAAATGCACTCCCCGAGTCATCATGGACTTTAACTCCCGCCATTTGCATGACTAAGGATTCTTGCGAAGCTAGTAAATTTTCAAACTCCTCCAAGGTAGGTTGAGTAGGCCATCCTTGAACCGAAGTCACAAACGGTGTGTATTCGGGTCGTAGACCTCGAATAATAGACCGTTTTAATCGAGCCTCCGAAATTGTCTCCTCAGGATTAAGAGTATTAATCTCAGAGCAAAGGTTCTTTACCTTAATGAAGAACTCCGAGATAGAAGACTCCCCCTGCTTCGCATTTGCTAGCTCGTTCTCTAACAACTGTAGTCGAGCTTCATTCTTCTTGTTGAACAATTGATCTAACGCCCGCCAAATGGAACTAGCGGAATTGCACCTTGAGACATGCTCAAATACTCCTGAGGATATTGACCTCTTTAACGCAAACTCCGCCTTGGCATTCTTCCGTGTCCACTCCTTTGTCGCTTCCGCTGTCGCAGCAGCTCCCCTTGGTGGTGTTGTGCTACTACCGCCGACAACATCCCATAAGTCCTCACTAAGCAAGTATGACTCCATACATGACTTCCATAACCGATAGTTAGATTGGTTTAAAATCTCCATCCAACAACACGACCCGTTGATTCCATACTTAGAGTAAACACAAGCTCTCTTAAAACCCCGATCTTGATGAGCACAATGGCTCTGATACCATGTAGAGAAACCTCAAGATAGTGCTTAGCACTAGCCCAAGACCGTACAACCCCGAGATACTTGAAAGAAACAAAAACCCTCTAAGTATGATGAAGAAATATGGAAAAATTCTTAGAGAACTTATGAAATGGAACACTCTTTTTTAAAACTTTTTGTATTTATTCTTGTTGCTCTATTACAAATGAGAGGGGTGGAGAGGTATTTATAGCCTCCCAAAACCTCTTACAACAAATCTAGATTATTCTACACTAACCTCCTTACAAAATGTCTAGATTATTCTACACTAACCTCCTTACTTCATAGATATTTTACAACTTTCTAGAGTCTTCTACAATCTCTTAGATTATTACCTTACTATCTTACAACTCTCTAGAAACAGTTAAGGAGATGATATCTTTTAGATAATTAACTAGAATTCTCTAGAATCTCAAAGGAGGTGATGAGATTATATGATCTTTGTAGAGATTTCTAGAACTTTCTAAACCCTTCATTAAGCAAAATCAAAATCAAGTTTAATTTCAATACCTTGTTCTCATAACACTCCTTAATTTCCTTTTCAAATCACTTCAGGTACGGCTGAAGGAATGGAGCGAATTCCTGAGCGATGGAAATACGATGTGTTTTTAAGTTTTCGTGGTGCAGATGTGCGGATGAACTTTCTAAGCCATCTTTACAATAGTCTCAGAAGCTGGGGTATAATCACATTCATGGATGATGTGGAACTGGAAAGTGGAGAATATATTCCCCAACAGCTCCTGGAGGCCATTGAAACCTCGAAAATTCTCATTGTTGTTTTATCACAGGACTTTGCATCATCGGCTTGGTGTCTTAATGAGCTTGTTCACGTTATGAAAGGCCGTAGAAGAACCCCGCACCATTGGTTTTTCCAATTTTCTTTAATGTTGACCCATCAGATATACGCAAGCAGAGAGGGTCTTATGCTGAATCATTTTCTAATCGCAAAAGCCGTTATCCATTGAGCAAGGTGAAGGATTGGAGGGAAGCTTTAACTGAAGTAGCAAACTTATCTGGGTGGGACATGAGATATCGGTCAGTTTGCTCTACAGCTCCCTTGATGCTCTTGCATGCTTTTCTTTCCATCCCCAAACAGTTGAATAGAGTATGACTAAGTCGAGGAGTGACTTGCTGTAGAAGGTAAGACTACTTGAAGTAAAGAGAGAGAAAATATATATGCAATTGAAACTTTACTTTCAACTTCGTTTTAACTAGTATCTATGTTATGCAGGAATGAAGCAAAATGTATCGAAGATATCACTAGAGTGATTCTCAAAAGGCTGCCCTGCCGGTACTTGCATGTTCCGTCATATGCTGTTGGTATGGGGTCACGTCTATGGCACATTTCTTTTCTACTGAGCATCGGTTCAGATGATATCCGAGTAACAGGAATCTGTGGAATGGGTGGAATTGGTAAAACAACACTAGCGAAGATGGCATTTAATAAGTTCTCACATCTTTTTGAAGGGTCAAGTTTCCTAGAAAATTTTAGGGAATACTCCAAGAAACCAGAGGGAAGGACTCAGCTGCAGCATCAACTTCTCTCTGACATTCTAAGGAGGAATGACATAGTGTTCAACGGCCTTGATCATGCGGTGACAGAAACATTTCGGAGTAAAAAAGTACTTATTGTAATTGATGATGTTGATGACGTACACCAGCTTAATTCATCAGCAATAGATCAAAACTGCTTTGGTCGTGGAAGCAGGATAATAATTACAACCAGTGTGCTGATGGATGCAACTTATGCCCTGAAATAGTACTCAGTGTGCTGATGGAAAGGTGTCTCATTACGGTACGTGATAACGATATAATGATGCATGACTTAATACGAGACATGGGAAGACACATCGTTCAAAATATCTCTCCCAAGAATTGTGGAAAACGTAGCAGATTGTGGTATCGTGATGATGTTATCAGTGTATTGACAAAAAAATCGGTAAGGATTTCTTTTTATATATGCAATATTAATGCCCCAAAATATTATACAGAGAATTTTGGAATAACAAGTTTCTGATAAATTGCTTCCATGATAACAGGGTACAGATGCAATAGAAGGGATTAGCCTGAAAGCCAAAGATATAGATGTCAGGCATTTGGAGGTTGAAGCTTTTGCAAAGATGCGAGAGCTGAGATTGTTACAACTTACCTATGTAAACCTAAATGGTAGCTATGTGAACTTTCCAAAAGATTTACGGTGGCTTAGTTGGCATGGGTTTTCTTTGGAATACTTTCCTACAAGCTTTAACCTGAGTAGTTTAGTTGTCATGGACATGCAATATAGCAACCTAAAACGACTTTGGGAAGCTCAGGAGGTATGTAGAAATATCATATAAGTGTTTAATTATAAGCTCCCTTTGATGTTGTTGATTTTCATTATTCTTTCTATTTTCTTGTAGCATCCTCAGGTGGCGAGTATGCTAAAATACCTTGATCTCAGTCATTCTCTCCAGCTCACAGAGACTCCAGACTTCTCTTATTTACCAAACCTCGAGAAGTTGCTGTTAATAAATTGCAAAAGCTTGGTTCTGGTTCACAGGTCGATTGGGATTCTTCAGGAAAAGTTGGTTCTACTAAATCTGAGCAGTTGCATAGAGCTTGATGCTCTCCCTGAGGAACTCTATAAGTTGAAGTCACTGGAAACTCTTGTTTTCTCAGGCTGCTCAAAACTTGAAAGATTGGATCATGCCATCGGGAATTGGAATCCCTGACAACTCTTGCTGCAGATTTTACAGCTCTGAGCTTCGATCAATCAGCTGAAGAAACTGAAATAGTTATCTCTTAACGGCTGCAAAGGATCATTGAGTGATGATGTTGACAATACGTATTCTGAAAACAGCTTTCTGTTGCTTCCAATCTCATTAAACAGTTTGTCTCTAGGTTACTGCAATCTATCTGATGAATTGATTCCTAAAGATCTTGGGAGTTTGTCTTTTCTCGAGGATCTTGATTTACGGGGCAACAATTTTTGCAATTTGCTAGTTTACCAAATCTCCATGAACTCCGACTGAGGGATTGCTCAAAACTTCAATCCATCCTTAGTTTACCTAGAAGCTTGTCATCTTTTTACGCGGAAAACTGCATCTCGTTGGAAAGGACTCCAAATCTTTCTGAATGCTCGTCTTTGCATACACTGCACCTCAATGACTGCCTCAACCTTGTTGAGACCCCAGGGATCCATAATGGAAAGGTGCAAACTCACATGTTATACTACTAGTGAAATGATACTCAAGGTTCGTTTTGAGTCTCTGTTTTTTCTCCTCTTTGGATCGTGATTATATGGTTTATGGTGTAGGGTTGGGTTCAGAGGAACCGCGGATGCATATATGTACCAGGATACAACCTTCCAAACTGGGTTAGCTTCAAGGAAAAGATGCATTCATTCTCTTTTATTGTTTCCAGAACTCATAACCCTGGTCCGGTGGTACGATTTACCTTATGGATACATAGGCTCGGTACAGACCCCTGGATAAATTCCAACATCTTGACCAATTTCCGCCTAGAAACGGGGGACCAAATCAAAGTTGATGTGGATTGCGATGATAGTATGATTGTTGAGACAGGTTTTTCTCTTACATACAACACAATAGTCTCTTCAGATTCGAACTTGGCTGATACCCAGTTTATAAACGGACTAGATGTTCTTTCATATCGAGGCTCTGATGTACATTTGATTTGAAACGGAAGTGATACATACTGGTTGTTGTATTAATGAGGGGACTGGGGTGAACCTTCTTGAAATTCTCTTCTCGATGCAATCACGAAAGAAGTTATCTCACTTTAATTGTCGTTGTTTACTCTTAAAATATTCTAGGTACCAAGAAAATAATCAACCAATCATGGAGGAAAGCCATCTTAGAACTCGCAGGCAAGTATATGGCCTACAATAAAACATCTGCAATGGTAGTTCTTGAAAGTGGTTTAAGATTTTTTCATGGTTGTTGTTTGATCTTTTACTAAATTGCTTTTTCAGGAAAATGGGAATGGGTTTAAGGATACTTCTGGACGCAATTGGTTTCTTGTTTCTTGCTGTTTTATGGAAAATATGGCGAACCTATCCGTCAGTACAAGTCTGGGAGCTGCGGTTATTTAACTTGTTAAGGAGTGTTTATTTTTTTTTCTTCTTTTTGTTGCAGTGGAGTAGCAAAATATATTTTTGTTTAAAACATGATAATATGTATTCAGTAGAACTCGTATATCCAACACTAATAACTTGTTGAGTGCAAATAGAACTTCCTAATGGGTCAACAGGAGGAGAGGACAAGATTTGCTAAAAAATTGCAACTGATTACATTAATGTGATCACAGGGTTGATTTCATTCTTCAGGGTTTTGCAAAATGATTTTGCTTGTCTTTGGAATCTCCAGGAATTCAGATTGAGTGGTTTTCCCTTGATACGGCGTGGAATGTGGATGCATGATGGGTCAGAGTGTTGACTGAAAATTCTCCAACGATCATAGTGAAGAAGAATAAAACCAAAGGCAACGTAAGGCGAAGGCCAGACCAAAGGCAGGGATACTGCCTTGAAGGTGTTCGATAAATTGTCTGACTGACTTTCCACAAGCAACTTGACGAAAAGGCATCAATCAATCATAGAAGTCAACGGAAGAAGACAACAAGAGTAAGACAAGACAACAATTTACTAAGGTTTGATGCACCTGCTACATATTTCTCTTATCATCTAAATATGTTGTTAATCAAATCCATCTTGATTCTTATTTTGTGAGTGTTTCGGGTTCTGACTGTTTAATTTTCCTAGCACAGATTCAAGTTCTGAAGCGAAAGCTCCCCTCAGAGAGATATCATTTTTAATTAGTCTGCCAAGAAGAAGAAGAACTTTCAAGTAAGCAAGCAAGAAACTTTATCTTTCTGTTTCTGATAAATCATGTCTTGTTGGAACGAATACACTCTTATCAAAATAGACTTACGATGTGATTTTAGATCTGTTGGTCAGTCTGTCAGGTATGGCCGGAGCCAGGGAACAAAGTTCCGAGCGATGGACTTATGATTTATTTTTGAGTCTCCGTGGAGAAGATGTGCGGGAACACCTTCGTAAGCCATCTCTATGCGAGTCTTGTAAGATCCGGGATATATACATTCAAGGACGATGGAAAACTAGAAAAAGGAAAAAGCATTTCCCCAGAGCTATTGAAGGCCATTGAAAACTCCAAAGTTCACCTTCTCATATTATCGAAGAAGTATGCTTCGTCAGCTTGATGAACTTGTGCACATTATGGCATGCAACAGAACTAACTCCAGACATGCGGTACTCCCAATTTTCTACGACATTAACCCAGCTGATTTGCGCAGTTTTTTTATAAACATGAAAGACGTTATCCAGAGAGCAAGTTGCAGATGTGGAAGGAAGCTTTAACAGAAGTTGCAAATTTGTCTGGGTTTGTCAAGGCAAACTACATGTCAGTTTTTTTTGTTCCCGCTGTTTTGTTGCTTGTACTTTTCTTTTCTTAAGAATATTTTACAGTAAAGTAAAATTGGGGAAAAATGTTACAATGGCTTTGGGCCAGGAAGCAGGATAATCATTACAAGTAGGAACAAGCATTTGTTAGGGCAGCTCGGAGTAGAAAATATATATTCACTGGAGGCACTTAACGGTGATGAATCTCTTGACTGGTTTGGATTTCCTCTAGACTCTGTTCCAACACACTTACATTTGAGAAGTTTAGTTGTCATGGATATGGTCTGGGATGATCATATTCGTTTAGACATGGTCTGGAAGTTTAGTTGTCATGGACATGCAAGACAGCAACCTTAAAAGTTTAGTTTACATTTGAGGTAAATGTATGTTTTTAGGTTCCTTGCAATTAAAACGTATTCTTCATTCTCGCGGTTTGATTATTCTTTTCTTTTGTTTTGTTCATTTTTGTAGCAGCCTCAATTCCTCAAGAATTTAAAATACCTTGACCTCAGTCATTCTGTCCAGCTTACAGAGAATTATCATAATTGAGATTTAAGAAATTAGTAGTTTAGAATTATCAATTGGACTTCTACATTCAACCTAATAATGCATCATATTAAAATATATAATAAACACAATCTAACACTAAAAGTATATAATAAAAATATTACAAATGAGTAGATCGATCATTATTATTATATAGCATTGTTATGGAATAAAATTTACATAATTTAAACTAACTTAAATATTTAAGGTTATATAATTGCATTGTTAAATAACTTTAATCTAATTTACATAAATTATGCATACGAAGTTGATGAAAAAAAATTAAGATAAAAAAATCTCATAAATATTTTGGTTGACAACTAAATTTATTCAAATTCGAGTGTTTCCATTGCAGTCAATGTTTCTACAATGCATAAATCTTAACTTTGGAAAATGAAATAGTATATTGACGGGTTAATGTTGCTAGTCTACATACTGAAATTTGGTTTGGTCGATACAAACGTAAGTGTCTACATATGTTTCTCACTATATCTACTACGTATATTTTGTCCTTTAATTGTTTTTTTTTAATTTGTCGAAGCTTTATGATATTTCTTTTGAAAATTTGTGTAGGATATATTTGTGGTATATTGGTTGAAAAAATTACCATAGTCTGAAATACCAGAAGCTCTTTTTGCGGGAAAGATCCAATACCAATTTTTTCTTTTTTTTTAATAAAATTTTTATTCATCGTACGGTTACCCGTTAAGTCGTAAACCATACATTTTTAAGAAATTGCATACAGTGCAAAGAAATGAAAAAGAGCGAGAACTACAAACACCCGAATCTTCCGCTTCGAATAAGTTATAAATCTTTAGCAAGGATACTACTAGCCTCGGCCACCTCTCCTACCTCGACCACGGTTACCGCGTCGACTGATTACTGGTTGCCATTGCATCTCCTTAACCTTTTCCGACGGTTTGACTGGCCTATCCCGAAGGATACGTTTACCAATTGCGTCAACTACCGTAAGAAACTAAAAAATATATGTTTTTTTTATAAGAAAGATGGTATATTATATGTTTCTATTCTGAAAATATTTTCTTCCCTTTTACAGGGATCTACAAAATATGGTATTATGGGAGAGATTTCGATTGTTTTTGCTGATTATGTTGATGCAATTAAGACTTGCAACGTTTCTCTTCGTCTACATAACTCAAATTCAAAAGAAGTGTTGCATGGTAACTCTCTCGCTTCCTTGGTCTTTATTGCATTAGTGTTTGTTATGAAACATTAGAGTGTTTGCATTCAAAAATAGTTCACAATATCTTTGTTTCTCTATCTTTTGAAGTAGGGATTAGTTCACCATTCTAAAGATTTTGAAATGAGTTTTCCGTATGGATATGAATTTAAAGAAATAAAGTTTTCATTCGATTTGGGGTTTTAGAAAACTCTATGTAAATATATGGTCATACAAATATCATACATTAATAAGTACATAAATTTATGCATATATTATTAAGATAATGTACTAAAATATAACAGCATTCTTGTTCTTTTTTTACTTCAATTGAAATCTCGCTAAAATTCATCTATAATCTATCTATACTTATAAAAGCGAAGTCACTTTTCCTACGTGGCGGCTCTACAGTGAGTTTAAGAGTTGGATTGCCAAAAATACCCTAAAATCTCTACTAAATTACATTGGAATGCCATCAATTGATTCTATATATGTATGCATAGTACGGTTTGTATTTATCTTTTTAGAAAATATACTTATCTCTTCAAAAAATAAACGAATATATAAACAAGGTGGTGGCTTCATTGGTTCTTCGTATCAATTTAATCTAGATTCTCGATGTATCTATATTCCGGTTTGTACTTATCTTTTTGGAAAATATACTTATATTTATAAGTCAGTTGCTTATAGCTAGGGTTTCATATATAGCTATAAATACAACTATTCTACTACCCACGAAACCTATCATCAGAAAAGTTTAGACTTTAGATCAACATGTCTTTCCTAAGAAACAAATCTACTGCTGTTATTCCACTCAACGATGTTCTTCCGTCGATGAGAAGGTGTAAGATCAAAGTGCATATCTTGAGTTTGTGGAAGAAACAGTTTAAATCTGGTGGTTTTATAGATATGGTGTTGGCTGATGAAACGGTACGTTAGCATGTTTATTTCTATAATTATATTTATGTTGTACTCAACTTTTTTACTCATATTCTAATTTTTACAGGGTGTACGTATTCATGCAAACGTTGAGAAAGATTTGGTACAAAAGTTCGAGACACATCTCGTGGAAGGTGAATCCGTGGTTCTAGATACTTTCAAGATCAGTCCATAGGTGGGGAGTTATAAAACTAACCCACATGCTTATAAAATAACCTTTGTTCGGACAACTATGGTTTCAAAGTGCTTAGATTTCCCTCCTATTGTCCCTGAGCTTTACATCGCGAGTTTCTCCGATGTATTGAGTGATTCTCTTGATAGGAGTATAATGATTGGTGAGTTTTTGGTAGAAAACAAATAGCAGACATGTAATTGCCTCTGTTTGCTTTGAGTCTAAGTTCATGATTTGGTGTTTTATTATTTTATATTCATGATTTTGATTTACAGATGTGCTCGGACAAATTCTCGAGATACATCCTCTCCAAGAACTCGCGCTTAAGGATAAGAATAAATCTGTGATTAAATTGGATATTGACTTAATAGATCCATCGTGAGTTTAATTTGTTTACATATATTTTTCAGTAGACTGTTTAGATCAATACATTAAATTTTATTTTTATTTTAATTTCAGTAATACTGGCCGGTTAACATGTACTTTGTGGGGAGACTATGCGACCCGATTCATGGAGGATAGCAAGCAATATCGTGATTCTACAATTGTTTGTCTTATGCGATTTGTTAGCATACGAGAATATAGAGGTACTTTCTTTACGATAAAATATTAATTGTTAATGATTTGATATATATTTTGACACATAGTTCATTTATATATATATATATATATGTATATAGGTACCATTACTGTTGGTAGTTCTTTTGATGCAACACGTGTATTGTTCAATCCGGATATCTCAAATGTTCAAAATTTTAAGTCCATGTAAGTGATTGTTTCCATGTTGTTTTTATTATTTGTTATCATTTTGGTTTGTTAACGTGGGCGTTTCATCATGTCTTTTTATCTATTTATTATTATTTAGACTCTCTTCCGAAGATCTTCCACGTGATGTTTCTATTGGTTCTCAAAGGGTTCTTGGTCCACCCCTACACCAGGAATTTTTTGTACTGAATACGAAGAAATTTATCTATGACATCCTCCACTCTCATCAAGTTTGTTACTTTACCAATATTTATCTGTTTTGATAGTACATTAATGGTTTCATCGTCTGTTCAATGTACCGTCGTCTTATTAATAAAACAATTGTTTGTTTTAATGTAGGAGTACAAGTGTGTCACTGTGGGAACTATCACGGCCATTGATCCTTCACTGTGGTATTATATCATATGTTTCAACTGTGGTCAGACAGTGGAACCGTATCCTGATAATGGTGATGGCTTATTTTTTGACTGTGAAAAGTGTGGCAAAGTATCTCTCATTGACGCAAGGTTTTGATAAATATATATATTTTCTTTTTGTTTTACGTTTTATTTGTTTTTGTTTACTCTTGACACATATTCTTTCCTTTTCTTGTAGGTATCGTCTCATTCTTCATGTTGCCGATTCCTCATCAACCGTTATTAAAATGCTATTGTTTGACGGAATAGTTAAGCAGTTGTTAAATGCTCCCGCTGCTGAGTTGGCTGAAGAGATTGTCGAGGTATTATTCTAATTGTCTATCTGGTTACTGTTGTATTTAACTTTGTGCTTTTGGTTTATGTGTTTTCATACTTTATAGGAACCTGAAGGTGCATTGCCTAATGCTCTAAGGAATCTTATCGACCAAAAGATGCTTTTTAAAATTGTTGTCGGCCTTGATAATTTGAAAAGTTCATATGCCCCTTACAAGGTGGAGAAATTCTGGGACAAATTTGATATGGTAGTTAAGTTTGAGACTGCACTTAATACAGAGGTATTCTATTATAGTTTGTAATCTTTAGCTATTATTTATGTTTTGTTCGTGTTATGGTGTGTTTATAATGTTAAACTCCTTTACTTATTGAATGACTTTTTCGTCTTGAATTTTTTTTATAGGTATCTGGATTCATTGATGTTGATAATGATGATGAGAATGTTCCTGCAAAGTCGCTCAAGCGTTCTCTCTCAGAACGTGAAGCTCCTACTGATCGTACGGCTGTTTCAGAATTTGCTCACTTGGCTGACAAGACTCCCAAATTAGAAAAGGATGATTAATTAGTTTATATTTTATTTCATGAACGTTGTTTAGGTTTTAAAATTTTTTAGCAACATGGCTGCTTCTTATTTCATTTTTTTTGTTCTTCTTTGTTTATTTTATTTTATTTACTTTTGTTTGGATTTCTCTTTCTTATGTTTTATTTAAATTATTCTGGAGATATTTATGACTTTTTAGTTGGGATATTTATTAATCTTTGTGATCATTATCAGCGTAATAATATCGATTTATTTCAATTAAGATATACTATCAACTCTGTGATCGTATATGATGTCCAAAGTTTTTTCCAGTATGTACTTAATTAAGGTCATAAAATACAAGCTTCAATCAAGAAAGAGTTAATGGATTCTATTTTACTTGAAATCCGTGAAGGAGATTGGGTGATTATAATTGATTTTGATCTTGTTCCGATGAGTGTAGGATTTAGAATTGTAAACCATGATTTTATGATCTTCTGGAAATCGACAACTTATTGTTCCAGGACGTTGTGTAGAAAATCAGGTTTCTTCTGTTTTATGGAATTGGATATTATTAAAACAGGTGATTGTGATCCAAATATCGCTGTTGGTAAGTCATGTAGTTTTAGTATTATAGTATTATTTCCTACGATTATATTATTAATCTTTCTTTGTGACCAAATATATATATATATATAATTAATTTTTCTCTTATAACCATGATCAAAGAAATTGGTAGAACAATTATCATAAATCTAATATGAATATTTAATAATTTTATGTTATCATATAGAACAAAATTATAACAAGTATTATATATCTATATATGATTATATCATTCTATATTAATAAATATAAATTTTCCTTATATTAGGTCCTAATATATATATATTTGGGATCGTAACTTTCTCATACCTAGAGGCTCAAACTTTTGTGTTTCTTGATATTCTCTATTCGATGGTTTATTCAATACTCTATTACCAATCCTTTTTTACTATATCATTGTGCTTACCTTTGGTTGATTATGTTTTGTTTTGTATCGTTTAATTAGGTGGGGAAAAAGCCTACAAGAGATCGGCTTTCTGTTACGAATAACTTATCAGCATTTAAAAATCGTAGGTTTTTGTTGTGTATATACTTTGATTGCGTTCATATTTAAATCATATACAAACCCTTCTACATGTACTGCTTCGTATACGTCTTACCAGGTTCCACAACTAGAAATCAACATTATGCACCAACGACTATACCTGCTTATGATCCAAAGTACTTTAATCTTAGTATGTGGGTAAGACCTTCAAAGGAAGCAAGGCGAAGAAGAATGGAGATTCTAAAGAATAAGAGAGCTCGGATGTATAATACTAGAAACGGTAGGTATTAATATTAATATTACATTTATATGTGCACAATTTCTTATGGGGTGTTGTTTAATATTGAAATCGTGATTTTCCTTGTTTCCGTTTGTGTCAGGTCTCTTAAAAGAAGATAATGATGTAGACGATTTCATGTGTTTTGTGGCTACCGATTCCGATTCTGATGATGAGAATGATCGCGCTGTTCGATCTGGTCCTCTTGACACAAATATCAGTAGATCGGTGGTTATACAACCCATTCCTGATGATTCTCAGACAAAACAAACAAACGGTAAACAAATATTTAAGTTTCTCATTATCATTACTTATTACTAGAGTGTAAATTTATCTTATTTTGCAGGTTATTTTGACGATGGAGATCCTTCGTTCACGTGCCAATACTGTAATGCTTATATGTGGTTGGGTGAACGAATATCCAAAAGAAAGGTTAATGTTAGGCCTGTTTTCACCCTCTGTTGCCACAAGGGAAAAGTAACTCTACCATTGCTTAAGGCACCTCCAAAAACATTGCTCGCTTTGCTCTACAATAATGATGTTCGATCCAAGCATTTCCGTGAATATATACGAGCGTATAACATGATGTTCTCATTCACGTCTTTAGGAGGCAGGATTAATAAAAAAATCAATGATGGTAAAGGGCCTTATGTGTTTCAATTGAGTGGTGAAAATTATCATCGTATTGGTGACATCTTACCTACAGAGGGCAATAAACTGTCTTTTTTGCAACTTTATATTCATTATACCTTGAACGAGATACCGAATAGGATTAGCGCATCTGGGTAAGTTTTTACATTATCAGTTATGTGTAATCTTATAACCATGTCTCTACTAAATCAATTTTCATCTACTCTTTCTGATATATCATTACAGGAGAGATTGCAAGGAGCACATTGTTGCACTCTTAAAAAAGATGCTCGATACTCACAATAAGCATGTCAAGGCGTTTAGGAGTGTTAAAGATAGGTTTGCTGATACGAGTTCTTCATGCCAGTATAAGTTGAAGTTGTCCAGTGGTAGAGTTAGTGATGGAAGGACCCATAATCTACCAACTGAAAATGACGTTGCTGCTCTTATACCCGGTGATTTTGATGGGGCCACGGAGACGCGTGATATTATAATTGAGAGTCGTTCGGGAGATTTCCAACGCATAAGTGAATTGCATCCGGCGTACTTGCCTCTCCAATACCCGCTTTTATTTCCATATGGAGAGGATGGTTTTAGGTTGGGTATTGATATTGGATTTGTGGATGTGTCTGGACGAAAAAGGACAAATATCACAATGAGGGAATTTTTTGCTTTCCGTATACAAGAGAGGTTAGGTGAATCTCCTGCCATTATGATGTCTGGAAGACTATACCAACAGTTTCTGGTTGATGCATATACTATGATTGAAACTAATAGACTGCGATATATTTCACTCAATCAAAAAGATCTCCGTTCCGAGAGTTATGAGGCTATTGCAAAGAGGGTTTACATGGGTGACTGTGATCTTACGGATCAAGGACGTCCCATTTTTATACCTTCTTCTTTCACTGGTGGTAAAAGGTATATGATGCAACATTATTTGGATGCAATGGCTACTTGCAAGTATTATGATTTTCCGGATCTCTTCATTACCATAACTTGCAATCCTAAATGGGTTGAGTTCACGAGATATCTTGAGACGCATAACTTGAAAACTGAAGATAGGCCAGATATTTGTTGTCGAATTTTTAAAATTAAACTCGACAATCTGATACAAGAGTTAATGAACGAGAATACTCTTGGAGTTATTAGTTCAGGTATTATTATTTTTTGGTTGTTATATATTTATAATTTATATATTAATATTGTTATTATGATGGTTTATAATGTCTTGATTTATTTCATTGCAGTGCTCTACACAATTGAGTTTCAAAAACGTGGGTTGCCTCATGCCCATATGGTTTTGTTTCTTGAACCTGGTTCAAAACTTCCAACGGGAGATCATATCGACAAATTAATTAGTGCTGAGATTCCAGATAAGGATCTTCACCCTTACCTTCGTAAAGTAGTTAGTGATATAATGATCCATGGACCTTGTGGTGATGATAATCCTACAAATATTTGTATGGAGAATGGGTCGTGTTCGAAATATTTTCCTAAACCGTTCTCTCTGGTAACGAAGGTTGATGATGCAGGTTACCCTTTATATAGGCGGCGGAACGATCAAAGGTTTGTGACCAAAAAGGGAGTTGATTGTGATAATAGGTATGTTGTCCCCTACAACAAAGATCTTTCCGTGCGGTATCGTGCTCATATCAACGTGGAATGGTGTAATCAAATTCGTTCTATCAAGTATCTTTTTAAGTATATCACCAAAGGACCTGATTACATTAGAGCAACTGTGTCAGACGATTCGGGAAACACTGTACATGTGCCTGAGGATGAGGTCAAGAAGCATTTTAGTTGTAGGTAAGTGTTTTTCAAAAAATATACATAGCGATTCTTGTCATTTGCGTAACAAATTTCATTTCGTTCCCTCATATGTCCGTTTTATTTATACGTGATTTTCAGATACATATCAGCATGCGAGTCTACTTGGCGAATTTTGTCGTTTCCAACACAGTATCGATCTACACCCGTAGAGAAGCTTTCTTTTCATATGCCTAACCAACAATTAGTAGTCTACAATGAAGATGATCCTGCTGATGAGATTCTTAAACGTATGACTGTTGGACAAACTAAATTTCTAGCGTGGATGGATGCCAATAAAATTTATCCTGAGGCAAGAGATCTTACATATGCTGATTTTCCTACAAAATTTGTTTGGCATTTAAAGGAGAGAGTTTGGAAACCACGTAAGCGTGGTTTCTCCATAGGTCGTGTTACTTTTGTACCACAGTCTACAGGTGAAGTGTATTATTTAAGAGTGCTGATTAATGTTGTTAAAGGCCCAACCTCTTTTGCTGACATTAGGACAGTCGCCGGTGTTGTGTATAACACATTCGAGGAAGCTTGCTTTGCTTTGGGTTTGTTAGATGATGATAAGGAATACATAGAAGCGATTAAAGAGGCGAGTTGGTGGGCGACAGGGAAGTATTTACGCCGGTTGTTTGCCATCATGCTTCAAACAAAAAGTGTAATGCTTCCTAATAGAGTTTGGGAAGCAACTGCTGATATTCTTTCTGAAGATATATTGTTAAGACGGAGGCGCAAACTTAGAAACCAAAGTAAGTGAATCTGATTCTTTTAAGTTTATTTAACTAACTATCCTTGTGTAATTTAATTTATTTTCGTTATTTTAGTAGATATTATCATATATTTGAAACCCTAAATTTTTAGTATATATGTCCTTCTTTCAATTTCATATGATAGTTTTCAATTTCATGTGATAGTTTTACATCTGATAATTATTTAAGGTTTGGATTTTTCTTAGCTTTGTTAAAACCGTCGACATTATATAGGTTAATTTTGCTATTGTATTTAACAATTGTTTGTTTTGTTTTGTTATTAGCATGTTTTACTATGAGAATTTTTATTATTAGATTAAAATTCCCTCGCTTTTTCTTACATTGATATACAGTGATCTTGTTTTTTTTTTTTAGTATCATACTAATTTACGTTATTAGAGCAGATATCTAAAGCTTAGCTCCAAATATATAACTTAAGAATATACAAAGGATGATGCACGTAATCTCTTGGAACTCATATCTAGAGCATGTACTTTTTTACATTAAAGTACTATGTATTCATCCAATTTATTTTCTCCTAACCTGGTAGAACTGTTGTTTCATTCTTTTTATTAATGTTGTTATATTCTCCATCGTCACCATTGTTTTAACCTTTAGTCTCTTTTTCTGTTTCTCCAACGTGTTATATTTATGAGATATTTAGGTTGGGTATTGATTGGTATAATATATATATATATATATATATATATATATATATCATTTGATTCTTATTATATAATTTTATAGGTTATTGCCTTACTCAAGAACAGGTTAGAAATATTGCATTGGCTAAGATCGACAAATTGCTGCGCAGCAATGGAAGTTCCCTCTCTGAATTTGCATCTATGCCCAAACCGGATCTAACTTTGGTTAAAAGATCTAAGAACAGTTTTATTGAAGAAGAGACAAGTTATGATCGTGTAGCATTAAGAGCCAAGCATATCGAGTTGTTGTCTAAGATAACCGATGAACAACGAGGTGTTTATGACGAGATTTTGGGTGCGGTTCGGACTGAAAAGGGTGGTATGTTTTTCGTTTATGGGTTTGGAGGGACTGGAAAAACGTATTTGTGGAGCATTCTAGGTGATGCGCTCCGATCAGAAGGACTCATTGTTCTAAATGTGGCTTCAAGTGGTATTGCTGCGTTGTTATTACAAGGTGGGAGGACGGCGCATTCCAGATTTGGTATACCTATTGCCGTCAATGAAACCTCCTTATGTTCCATTTCAGCTGGATCAAAACAAGCTGAATTGATAAAGCTCGCTAAACTTATAATATGGGACGAGGCTCCCATGATGAGTAAGTATTGTTTTGAGACTTTGGATAGAACTATGCGTGATATCATGAAGTGCGATCGACCATTTGGAGGTAAGGTTATTGTTTTCGGTGGAGATTTTAGGCAGATTTTACCGGTAATTCCAGATGGTGGTAGAGTCGAGACAGTTCTATCCGCGTTGAATTCTTCAGTCCTATGGTCTAGCTGCAAGGTTTTGAAGCTTACAAAAAACATGCGTTTGCTCGCTAGCGATTTAAGTGAAATTGATGCGAGTGAGATGCGTGCTTTTTCCAAGTGGATTTTGGATATTGGTGATGGATTGATTAATTCACCTAATGATGGTGAGACCGAGATTGATATACCCGAAGATCTATTAATTACCGAATGCGTAAATCCGGTAGAGGCAATCGTTAATGCCGTTTATGGTGACAATTACTCCGAGGAGACACGTCCAGAATTTTATCAAAGTAGAGCAATATTAAGTCCACAGAATCATGATGTTGATATTGTCAACAGCCATATGCTTGATAAAATCAAAGGTAATAGTATTAAGTTTTAAGTTGTGAAATTATATATTGCATTGATTGTTTACGTGAGTTTTTTTAAATTCTTTGTTTTTTTCTTTTAATATTAGGTGAAGAGAAAACGTACTTCAGTTCTGATAGTATAGAACCATCGGACAAGGGATCAAAAGATGACATGTTATATTCTCAAGAATTCTTGAACGGAATACATGTGTCTGGATTACCTAATCACGAACGTCGTTTAAGAGTTGGTACGACTGTGATGTTGCTTCGAAATGTTGATCCCAAACGTGGCTTGTGCAATGGTACTCGGTTCATTATAACTCGAATGGCTTCGCATGTCATTGAGGGTCGTATGATAACTGGCAGTAAAGTGGGCAAGTTGATATTGATCCCACGAATGTTTGTATCTCCACCAGATGCAAAATTTCCTTTCCGGATGAGACGTAGGCAATTTCCTATCACAGTGGCATTCGCAATGAGCATTAATAAAAGTCAAGGGCAAACTTTGGAGAAGGTTGGGTTATATTTACCAAAACCTGTTTTCACTCATGGACAATTATATGTTGCCATCTCTAGAGTTACATCAAAAAAAGGTCTGAAGATACTCATTACCGATAAAGATGGTAAACCAATAAAGCGGACAACAAATGTTGTTTACAACGAGGTTTTTGAGAATTTGTAGGTTTTGTCTCTCTTTCACTCCTCCATATGCAGCAGCATCTGGACTCGGCTCTCCTACATAGGGAGTTATTTAGATTGTGGTTGAACTTTGGTTTAAATCTCTTATGATTTTTTTATTTTTCGGATTTTGTTACTTCCGTATTATATAGATTGGTATATATAGTTTCAAATTGGATTAATTCACGTCCATGTTGCATGTTAAACTAGATGATTGATAATCGCGACACTTGCCGAGTAAGCTTTCCTAACTCACATGTTGACCTTTTCTCTACTCACACACACAAACTCCTCATATATATATATATACACTACTCTCTTTGATCTTCACACACTTCATATTTATAAACCAAGTAAAACTTAACTACTAAAAAAGGACGAGTCCACAAAAAGATTTTTGAACAAAATGGCGATTAAAAGATCTTTGCTTTTGATTCTTCTTCTTCTTATCTCTGTCTCTGTATCTACGGGTAGGGTTTTACCGGGAGAGTTTATTCCGGTCAGCAATGACGTCATCTTCACCGGAGAGATCTCTCATGATTCTAAGACGGTGGTGGGTTGAGGAGGCGATCTGCAGGAGACAAAGACGGAATATTCTTTTGTTTCTGAAGTCGTCACCGGAAAATTCGGTTCCTTGGTGTTGAATGCTCTTCCTAGAGGGAGGTTACCGGTATCTGGACCCAGCAAGAAAACTCATGACGTCCAAACTTAAGAAGAACTCATTTTTGTCTCTGATCTTTGTTGATTTTTTCCCTATCAACATGAAACATGAGCTTAAACGTCTAGATTTTTGAATTATTAATAAATAATTGATTTTGTTAAACTTAAAGTTATTTTGTTATTCTTAACCCCACAAGGCAATACATAAAACAAATTGGAGCTGTATGAATTAGCTATATTGTTTTATTGTATTTTAAATATATTGTATTTTTTATCTACTAATTTCTTAATCTCAAATATGATATATAAATCTTTTTTAATATCACTATCCCGCGCAGGGCGCGGGTTATACACTAGTTTTATTTATAGCCTCAAAATTTCAAAAGATGTGAAAACTTTTAGACACTATAATTAATTCTACGCGTATAAATTCTTTCAAATATATCAGAAGATATCGCTTTTAACATCATCATATCAACATGAAGAATAACAACCACAATTCCTTCTAAATGTGAACTTATGAACATTTATCATTTTGTCTAGATATTTTAGCATGCTATTAACATCCATTATATAATGTTGGTCGAGAATTAATCATAACTTTAAATTTTATGCATGTCATTATTGCACATGAATTCATTAAATTCATTAATATAGCATCATCTGAAATAATATTTTAGAGATTATGGTTAAAGAACAGTAATTTCCCATAAATTAATAAATATATTTACAAATAATTTGATATTTCAATAAGTTAATAATTTTTCAAAGTCCCAACAACTAATTTATAGAGGTTTTACAGTACATCTTTATGAAATATAGAAGAAAATAAAATGTGCCAATGAAACCCCGCAGAATTAATGAAACTTTTGTACATAGAACCCTTTGAGTTAATAAAAATAGTTGTTGAAAATATGCAAACTCAATAGTCGAAATACATTAGCATCTGTGTCCTGATAGATAGTGGGATAGTGACGTTGTGAGAGCCATCTAAAGTATCTCAAGAACAAAACACTCTTTAAAGAATAACTCTCTTTATATGTTTAAAAACTTAACTCAAAACTAAACATAAACTTTTGCTCTTTCTTGATGTTTTGTATATTTTGGGATGATTTTCACTCACAATGAGAAGCTATATTTATAGGGGAGATGAGGAGGGGTTGGTGAAGTGTGAATGAGTGAACCAAAATTGTTGACAACAAAATCAACCTCCCATTTTTGACAACCTCCATTTTTGACAACCTCCATTTTTGACCACCACCTTTCTTGACCATTATGGATATCTTAGGTGGTAATTAAGTCATCTAGAAGCTTATCCAACAATCTCCCTCGTAAGCTTTGTTGACTTCATCTTGGACATGTCTTGAACTCCTATCAAGTTTCTCATCTCAGCAAACTTGATTCGCGCCAACGCCTTAGTTAAAATGTCCGCCTTCTGCTCAATTCCCGGTACATGCTCCACATCAACTAGCTCCCTCTCAATGCATTCTCGAATGAAATGGTAGCGCTTATGAATGTGCTTACTTTTGCCGTGAAATACCGGATTTTTTGTAAGTGCTATTGCAGACATGTTGTCGATCTTGATTAGCACTTGCTCGTTTTTCCATCCTGTAATCTCGCTTAAGAGATCTTGAAGCCATATAGCTTGCCTTGCTGCTTCTGTTGCTGCCATGAACTCGGCTTCGCATGAAGAGAGTGCGACCGTGTCCTGTTTCTGAGAGCACCAAGTAATTGGCGATGCTCCAAAGTAAAAGATATGACCCGTCGTACTTCTTCCATCATCTTGGTCAATATTATGGCTACTATCACTAAAGCCAATAAGTTTCTTTGATCCGCCACGTTTAAACTTTAAGCCATACGTCATTGTTCCCTTAAGATACCGCAGAATGTGCTTCATTACTTCACCATGTGACTTTCGAGGGCTTTGCATATATCTGCTAGCAACTCCAACAGAAAACGCCAAATCTGGTCGCGTGTGTAACAAGTATCGTAGACATCCTACGTTCCTTCTGTAGCTTGTGGGAACTATCTCTTCTTCTTCTTGTGCCTTAGAAATCTTTAATCCAAATTCCATAGGTACTTGAGTTGGGTTACACGTTTCTAAGCCAGCTTCTTGTAAGATTCGTCGAGCATAACCTTCTTGCTTAATCTCGATCCCATCTTCTCCTTGATATACTTCAATACCAAGATAATAAGTAAGTTTTCCTAGATTCGACATCTCAAAGTTAGTAGACATTCCAACCTTGAATTCACCAATTGCTTTGAGAGAGTTGCCGGTCACGAACAAGTCATCAACGTAGATCGCAATAATGAGAAGATTTCCTCCTTCTTCTTTGCGATAGACAGCACTTTCTTTTGCACACTTCTTAAATCTCATTCCTTTTAAGATTTGATCCAGCTTTGTATTCCAGGCTCGTGGAGCTTGTCTTAGACCATACAATGCTTTTGAAAGCTTGTATACCTTGTATTCTTCTCCTTTTATCTCGAAGCCTTCGGGTTGTTCCACATAAACATCTTCTTTTAACTCTCCATGTAAGAATGCAGTTTTTACATCCAAGTGATGAATCTCCCATCCTTGTGATGCTGCTAACGCTACCAATAATCGAACTGTCTCAATACGTGTAACTGGTGCAAACACTTCATCGAAATCTATGCCTGACTCTTGTACGTATCTTTTTGCCACAAGCCTCGCCTTATGTTTGTTGATAGTATTATCCGCATTCTTCTTGAGTTTAAAAACCCACTTGAGACCAATGATCTTCATATCCCTCGTTCTATCAACTAAAAACCATGTCTTGTTTTTGTTGATTGACTCGATCTCTTCCTTACATGCTAATCTCCACTTCAATGATCCATTTGCTTCCTTGAAACAGCTTGGTTCATCGTTTATTAGGAGTAACAGTCTCTCGCACTCGATGGAGGCTTGGAGAAGGTAATCATTAAGGTAAGTCGGCTTACTTACTGCTCGATTTGATCTTCTTAAAGGTTGTTGTATAGGCTGATCATGTACTGCTTCTTCTTCGTTTGTATTGTCGCTTTCTCCATGATCACTTAGCTCTTCGTTCTCAGTTTCGTAATGATCTTGGTGTTGATCATTACCGATTATTGTAGGTCCTTCTCCTGTATCTACAATATCTCCCCATCTCAAGTGAAACATTCCTGGATCTCTACTTGATTCCTCACTTGTTTTAATCCAATTCCAACTTGTCTTCTCGTCAAAGACCACATCGCGACTTACAACAATTCTTCGAGTCGTTGGATCGTAAAGCCTATACGCCTTGGATCCAGGTTCTAGACCAAGATGTATTAATGGTCTTGACCTATCGTCAAGCTTCTTGAGATTAGTTGTCTCCACTTTCGCATAAGCTATGCATCCAAACACCTTTAGATGCTCAAGATTCGGTTTCTTATTTCTCAAGCATTCGTATGGAGTCATACTCTTGAGAGCTCTTGTTGGTACTCTATTGATTAAATGGGTGGCGTGTCGCACAGCTTCTCCCCACAAATAGTTTGGTACTTTCATGGCTTTGAGAGTGCTTCTTGTCATCTCCAATAGAGTCCGATTTCTTCTCTCCACTACTCCGTTTTGCTGAGGTGTGTACGGTGCTGTGAGATGCCTCTTGATCCCACTTGTGTCACAAAATTCATTGAATTCTCTTGAGGTAAACTCTCCTCCTCTGTCCGTTCTTAGAGTCATGACTGTCTTCCCAATATCCTTCTCTACTAAGTTCTTGAACGCTTTGAACTTAGAAAACGCATCGCTTTTCTCCTTTATCAAGATTGACCACATGTATCTTGAATAATCGTCTATTATAACAAAGATGTATTTGTTATGTGCGATGGTTGGTGGTGAAATTGGGCCACACAAGTCCGCGTGTAGTAGCTCTAGAGGTTTAGTAGCTCGATACATGGTTGTCTTAGGAAAGGATTGTCGAGTTTGTTTTCCCACCAAACAAGACTCACACAATCTGTTTCCTTCTTTAAACTCCGGTAAACCATGGACCATCTCTTGTGTTGACATAGCTTTCATCGTCTTAAAGCTTATGTGTCATAACCTCGCGTGCCACCTCCAAGAATCTTCCTCTATACTCGTCTTTAGACATATTGGCCTCCCAATCTTGAGGTTTATTTTGTAGAGTCTATTTGCCGTTCTTGTGACTTTTACTAGGAGCTTTCCACTTGGATCGTGAACCGTCAAGAAGTCTTGCCTCATTCTTACATCACAGCCAACCTCCGTAGCTTGTCCAAGGCTTAGGATGTTGCTTTTAAGACCAGGGATGTAATAAATATCGGTAACAAGTTTATGTTCCTCTGTTTTGCTTTGAAATAATATGGACCCTTTCCCTCTTATTTCAATGCACGATCCATCGCCGAACTTGACCTTGCCTTTTATGTTTTCGTTTAGCTCCGAAAAGAACTCCTTATGTCCGGTCATGTGGTTGCTTGCTCCATTATCAAGATACCAAAGTCCTTCTTCTCCTTCATCAGTCTTGTAGTTCTTTGGTATAATATTTTCTTCATTTAAGAACACTACTTCGTGCATATAAAGAGTCGAGTCTGCGTCTTCCGTCTCTACTTTATTTGCTTCTTGTATCTTTTGTGTTCTATCGGGACATATAGAGGCGAAGTGACCTGGTTTATCACAACGGTAACAAATTATTTTTGCTCGATCCTTCTTCTCTTTTGACTGGTTTTGATCCGTATGATTTGTTGACCGTTCATGTGAGTTAAACCTTCCTCTTCCTCGTCCTCTGTATCCTCTGCCTCCTCTTCCACGTCCTCTCCCTCGTGAAGATGACGAGTTCCTTTCCTCAGAATTTGCATAGAGCAGCTTCTCTTGCGTGTCTCCGTAATTCTCCTCGTTGAGAATCCTTTCTTCGTAAGCTTTAAGTCTTCCGATCATATCTTCAAAACTTGTCGTCTTTAGGTCTAGAACTTGCTCAAGAGAGGCTATGATATGGATGTATTTATGTCTAGGTAAGCTGTTGAGAAGCTTCTTCACCAACTTAGCTTCTTCAATCCTTTCTCCAAGTGAGGTCGCCTTTGTTGATATCTCCGATAATCTTCCTGCAAAGTTATCGATTGTATCGGTGTCCCTCATCTTTATCCGATCAAACTCTGACAATAGAGTTTGTAGTCGTGCCTCCTTTACACGATCGGCTCCTAGATGTCGAGTTTTGATCGCTTTCCAAATCTCTTTAGGAGATTCTTGTTCGCCCACTTGCAAAATGAGAGCCTCCGGGATGGATTGAAAGAGTAATGCAATTGCAACATCGTTCTTGTTGGATTCCTCTGTTCCGGGTTCGATTGCTTCCCACACCTTATGAATCCTCATCAACACTTTCATTCTCATGACCCATACGGTGTAGTTTGTAGATGACAACATAGGGCATTGGATTGAGATTGTCTTATCTGAATCTTTTGGTCGCGAAGGAGGGTCGGCGTCTCCCATAGCTTGGTTACGGTGATCTCCTTCTGTGTTTAGAACTTCGTGATCAAGTCTCCTTCTTGATCGTATCTACTTAAGCTCTGATACCAAATAAAGTATCTCAAGAACAAAACACTCTTTAAAGAATAACTCTCTTTATATGCTTAGAAACTTAACTCAAAACTAAACATAAGCTTTTGCTCTTTCTTGATGTTTTGTATATTTTGGGATGATTTTCACTCACAATGAGAAGCTATATTTATAGAGGAGATGAGGAGGGGTTGGTGAAGTGTGAATGAGTGAGCCAAAATTGTTGACAACAAAATCAACCTCCCATTTTTGACAACCTCCATTTTTGACAACCTCCATTTTTGACCACCACCTTTCTTGATCATTATGGATATCTTAGGTGGTAATTAAGTTATCTAGAAGCTTATCCAACACCATCAGACCAACTCAAGCTCCCAAAATAGTAAATCGAATTGGTTTTGTGAGTTGGGGATACTGTGACCTTGAAGCTGAGTTTCTTGACGTTGGAGTTAAAGACCAATGTGTTGGGTGTGACAGAGATTTTGATACCCAAAGGAGGCTCAACGAAGAGTTTATAGACGGAGTCGACGGGTCCAACATTGGTGACGGTTCTAGTGACAGTCACATCTTCTTTGAGGAATGGAACCGTGATGGAAGGCAAGTTGAGATCTAGCATGGAGGGTTTTGGACTTGGACATTTGTATAGCACATTTTTCCTTGATATTACGGTGATGGATCTCTCCGTAAGGATCTTTTTTGGAAGCTTCAATCGATTAAGAAGGATTCACTCATTAAATCACTAGATATATATTTTAGCTCCAGACCTAGCCCCGCAAAAGCCGATCTCATCAGGATCCACGATCTGGTGTTTCACGGATGCTACCTGGCGAAGTGACTCCAAATTATCGGGACTCGGATGGATTTTTAGGAACCAGGACGACCAAATCGTCTTCTCGGGCTCTGTAGCAAGAACACATGTATCATCCCCTCTTATGGCCGAGGCACTAGCCATGCGCGAAGCCCTAAGTTAATCATAAATCTCCAATCCTTCTGCATGTTATCCGATTCTCAAGCCATGATCAATCTGATCAAAGCAAAAAATCAAAACTTGAAAATCTTCGGAATCGTCCAAAATATCTATCATCTCTCTCTCTCAATATCAAAGTCACATCCTCTGAGTGATTTTCAATTCTGTTGCTGATGGTTTAGCAGAATTAGATATAAACTATGTATTGGTTCATCCTGTTTAGACCGGGTTTATGGAATTAATATTTTAGACTAAAAAAAAAAATTGATTTGGAAAGGCGACGTAAACACGATTTTTTATTTGGAAATAATTTGAACACTAAAGATCTATTTGTTATTTTAATAAGTTTTAAACCCTAATTATGAAACACTCATATTTTTTGGGATATTTGCAAAAATGCCACTTTTTGTATCCACATTTGCAAAAATACCACTTTTGATGTCCATTTGAAAAATGCCACTAATTGTCTTTTTTAGAGCATAAATCTTAAAATTCTAAACCGTAAAAAATCTTTTGACCCCTAAAACCATTTAAACCCTCAAAATTAAATCCTAATATAACATAGTTAAGCCAAACATAAATGATATAATGAATAAATAATTTTGAAAAAGTGGCATTTTTTGAAATTTCTCTTTTTTTTTTTTTGAATATTTGATTTTGAGTTTTTTTTTTGTTAAACTATTTAATATTTATGTTTTTGTTATGAAATCATTATGAGGATGTCCATAACCGGCCCATATCTGGCCCATGTTCTAGATGGTTCTAGACTTCCTATTCCATTTAGACTTTGCCTATTTGTAATCCTATTTATACTCTTGATTACTAATGGAATAAGACACAACCAATTCAATTTATCCCTCTAGTTTTATAACACGTTATCAGCACGATACTCTCTCTCAAAAGCCTTCGAATTCTCTAAACCCTAATTTCCGAAAATCTAAGCCTCCATCAATAAAGTCCGGACGAAGCTTAGCTCGATCTCAACAAGAAAAGTTCATACAGCCTACCAAGGTTACGGCGAACTAAGAGCATCCTTAAATCATCAATTCAAACAAAAGCAGAGGTTAAGATGTCGAAAATAAGCAACTTGGATTATGCTGCCCTCAATCTCTCCGGAGACAATTACCTACAGTGGGCATTGGACACAAAGATAAATTTAAAGTCAAAAGGACTTGGCGAATGTATCACTGAGGGTAATGATGAAAATGAAAAGAATAGATACAGAACAATATCGATCATTCGCCATCATCTTGCTGAGGGTCTCAAGGACCAATACCTAACTATTGAAAATCCTCTGGACCTTTGGAATGAGTTGAAAATAAGATATGACCACCATAGAACGGTGTTGTTACCAAAGGCCAATTATGATTGGAGGAATCTCAGGTTCCAGGACTTCAAGTCCGTGGAAGAATATAACTCGGCCATGTTTAAGATAGTTTCACAATTGAAACTGTGTGGTGAGAAGATAACTGATAATGACATGTTGGAAAAGACTTTTCCCACCTTCCACACAAGCAACGTATTGTTACAACAACAATACCGTGAAAAAGGTTTTGAGACATACTCAAAGCTTATCTCATGTCTATTACTGGCCGAGCAGAACAATACATTACTAATGAGAAACAGTGAATTGAGACCTCCAGGATCAGCCCCACTTCCTGAAGCAAATGTGGCCACAAATGCAAAGAAAGAATCTGAGAAAGAAACTAACCACGTCCAAAGAGATTATAGACAAAGTGGCCGTGGACGTGGGGGGAGATGGCAAGGACGTGGCCGTGGCCATTTTCATCCTTACGGCCGAGGTCAAGGCCAAGGCCGCGGGTTCCAAAATGACTTTAATCGCGGAAGAGGTCGAGGTCGCGGGTACCGAACTGATTCTAACCGTGGTATCTTTTCTCAACCACAAAACTCGACCACAAAATCAGTATGCCATCGATGTGGAATGAGCAATCATTGGGCTAAGACATGTCGGACTCCCAGGCATCTAGTTAACCTCTATCAAGAGAGCCTTAAAGGGAAGAACCCAGAAACCCACATGATCCAGCATGATAACGAAGGAGATTTTGACCATGGGCAAGATGATCAGACAAACTATGAAACCTCAGATTTACTTAAGTGACCAAGTTGTTCCCTTTTCGATTTTCTGTTTTATGTTTGCTTTTATGATTTGCATTTACGTTTTCTAGTTTATGTTTTGGATTTTGTTTTATTGCTATTATTTTGAACTTAATGGAATAAAAGGGTGTTATTTTAAAGTCTCTAAAGATGTGTTTATTATTTTGAAGAATGAATGGTGATATGGATGTGTTCGTTGTGGACAGTGGGTCAAGCCACACGATTCTAAGAGACAAAAGATATTTCATTGATCTTACACTTAAAAGGGCAAATGTGACCACCATTGCGGGTATAGCCAATATGATTGAAGGCCACGGCCAGGCCCACGTTTTGTTACCTAAGGGCACGCATCTAGAAATTTCTGATGCATTATATTCACCCAGCTCAAAGAGAAGCTTATTGAGCTTTAAAGATATCCGAATGAATGGCCTTCATATTGAGACTAAGGGTGAAGGTAACAAAGAGTTCCTTCAAATATTCGAATTTGCCCAAGGCCATAAGAAAGTCCTAGAGACTATACCTGCCGTTTCTACAGGCCTTTATTGTGCTAAGATCAATATGATAGAAGCAAATGTCACGGTAAACAAAGCGTTTACCGAGAATTTCACTCTTTGGCATAACCGGCTTGGCCATCCCGGTTCTAACATGATGCGAAAACTATTAACAAATACTAATGGGCACACATTGAAAGAAAGAAGAGTTATCCCAAAGAATCTCACGTGTGAAGCATGTTCACTAGGGAAACTCATTACTAGGCCGTCACCAGTTAAAGTAACTAAGGAAACAATAAACTTTCTGGAAAGAATACAAGGAGACATATGCGGACCAATACACCCACCTTGTGGGACATTTAGATATTTTATGGTCCTTATTGATGCATCTACGAGATGGTCACATGTCTGCCTGTTATCAACTAGAAATTTGGCGTTTGCAAGATTACTTGCCCAGATAATACGGTTAAGGGCACATTTTCCAGATTTTCCTTTAAAAACCATACGCCTTGATAATGCTGGTGAATTCGCGTCCCCAGCGTTTAATGATTATTGTATGTCCATGGGGGTAAGTGTTGAACATTCTGTGGCACATGTACATACACAAAACGGTTTGGCAGAATCATTTATTAAACGCATACAATTAATAGCCAGACCATTGCTTATGAGATCACAACTCCCGGTCTCAGCTTGGGGACATGCAGTTTTACATGCAGCAGAGTTAATTCGCATCAGGCCATCTAGTGAACATAAGTATTCCCCATCACAATTGATCACGGGTCGAGAGCTAGACATATCCCATCTTAAGACATTCGGATGTGCCATTTATGTACCGATTGCACCACCACAGAGAACAAAGATGGGCCCTCAAAGAAGGATGGGGATATATGTTGAATACGATTCTCCCACGATTATTAAGTACCTTGAGCCAACCACGGATGATCTATTTAAGGCCAGGTACGCGGATTATCATTTTGACGAATCCGTTTATCCAACATTAGGAGGAGATAATAATGAGCTGGTAAAGGAAATTACATGGAATCAAACGTCCTCAACATGGCAAGATCCTCGGACTCAAGAATGTGAATTAGAAGTCCAAAAGATAATACATTTACAAAAGCTAGCTAATCAATTGCCAGATTCCTTTGCTGACCCGAAAAGAGTAACTAAGTCATATATACCAGCTCTTAATGCACCAATTCGTATTGATGTCCAAGAGGGACACAATCAAGTTGCTACAGAGTCTAAAACACGATTAAAACGTGGCCGGCCAATAGGTTCCAAAGATAAGAACCCTCGGAAATTAAAGAAATGTGCTGAATCCGTGGTTAAGGAATCCGAGGTCCAGGGAACCCCAGACATAACCGAACCGATGGTACCAAACAATGAGGCTCGGGACGCCGAGCTTCATGGTCCTGAAGTTCCTGATAACAATGAGATCTCAATAAATTATGTTATGTCTGGAATACAATGGAACAGAAAGTGTGTAGAAATTGATGATATATTTGCATTTAAGGTAGCACTTGAACTTATGGATATAACCGAGGATCCAGAACCCACGTCAATATATGAGTGCACTCAAAGTAAGGATTGGACTAAATGGAAAGAAGCTATAAACGTGGAGTTAAATTCATTAAGGAAAAGAGATGTCTTTGGTCCAATAATCCGGACAACTTATGACATTAAACCAGTTGGACATAAATGGGTCTTTGTGAGGAAAAGGAATGAACATGGTAAAATCGTGAGATACAAAGCACGGCTAGTTGAACAAGGATTCTCACAGAGACCAGGAATAGACTATGAGGAGACATACTCCCCTGTGGTGGATGCTACAACTTTTAGATTCTTAATAAGTCTGGCTATAAGAGAAAATTTGGATTTGCGGCTAATGGACGTAGTGACCGCATACTTATATGGTCCACTGGATAATGAGATATATATATATGAAAGTCCCAGAGGGTATTGAGCTCAAAGATAAGAAAGGTTCTCGAGAACAACACTGCATAAGGCTGAACAAATCCCTATATGGACTTAAACAAAGTGGGTGTATGTGGTACAATAGATTGAGTGAGTACCTAGTCAAAGAGGGCTATAAGAACGACCCCATAAGTCCATGTATTTTTATAAAGAAGTTTGCAAACAAGGGATTTGTAATCATAGCAGTATACGTGGATGATTTAAACATCCTTGGGACCTCTGGAGAAATCACCCAAACAGTTGAATACCTCAAGAAAGAGTTTGAGATGAAAGACCTAGGTAAAACAAAATTTTGTTTGGGGTTACAGCTTGAGTACACTAATGATGGAATTCTTGTGCATCAATCGGCATACACTAAAAAGGTACTCAAGAGATTTAATATGGACCAGGCTCACCCATTGAGCAGCCCAATGGTTGTGAGAAGCCTAAGTTTGGAAAACGATCCATTCGGTCCAAGGAAGGACGATGAGGAAATTCTCGGTCCGGAAATGTCATACCTCATTGCTATAGGAGCCTTAATGTATTTGGCTAGCCATACTAGACCAGATATATGTTTTGCCGTGAATCTCCTATCTAGATTTAGTTCATGTCCAACTCAAAGACACTGGAACGGTATCAAACATATCCTACGTTACCTACAAGGAACGAAGGACTTAGGTTTATTTTACACTAACCATAACAAGGAAGTTTTAGTTGGTTTTGCTGATGCAGGTTACTTATCGGATCCGCATAACGCTAGATCGCAGACAGGTTATGTGTTTACCCACGGAGGCACAGCGATATCATGGCGGTCCATGAAGCAGACCATTGCAGCTACTTCATCTAATCACGCAGAGATTCTGGCGATCCATGAAGCTAGCCGAGAGTGTGTCTGGTTAAAGTCGATGACTCAACACATCCGATCTGATTGTGGCATGGTTGAAGACAAGGAACCAACCATCATGTATGAGGACAACGCGGCTTGCATTGCACAACTCAAGGACGGCTACATCAAAGGTGACCGAACGAAGCACATATTGCCAAAGTTCTTCTTCACACACGAACTACAAAAGTCTGGCGAAGTTCGAGTGGTCCAAGTTCGATCCTGTGACTACTCAGCCGATCTATTTACTAAGTCGTTGCCAACGTCGACGTTCCGGAAGCTCATACATCAGATTGGAATGCGAAGACTCAAAGATCTTCAGTGATGCTTCGAACAAGGGGGAGTAATGTGTGTTGCACTCTTTTTCCTTCACCATGGTTTTGTCCCACTGGGTTTTCCTGGTAAGGTTTTAATGAGGCAACATCTCCAAGCACATTACAATGATCTTTAGCATCTAGCACGGTTATGTCATCCAAGGGGGAGTGTTACGAAATCATTATGAGGATGTCCATAACCGGCCCATATCCGGCCCATGTTCTAGATGGTTCTAGACTTCCTATTCTATCTAGACTTTGCCTATTTGTAATCCTATTTATACTCTTGATTACTAATGGAATAAGACACAACCAATTCAATCTATCCCTCTAGTTTTATAACAGTTTTGGATTTGTGTTGTTTCAAATGTTTATCTTTAATAAGGTTTTAATTTTTAATATTTTTTTGTTTTATGATATATGTTTTATTAATTGATATATACATGTTTCCAAAAAGTTTTTGTTATTATCTTTCCATTTGTTATTGCTTATCACCGTCGAATAATAATACGCTGAATTTGACTTTATTAAAACCGAAATACGGTATATTGAAGAGATACAAAGATTCAAAAACAAAGCACTAATAGGTATTGAGCAACAGAAGAAACAAAGATTCAGGTTCAAGCTCTCAAGGAAGTTCAAGAACCTTGAGATGACCAGCATCATCACGTGTATCCCAAATTGCGTTATCAAGTGCTCCCATAGTCAATAGCAAACTCTACTTCAACGAGAGCATGAAGCCAAGCAATGTAAGATTGGTATCTATGGTCTTTGGTAACGCTTAAGGCAATAGCTTCTGCACTACAGTTTCCGGCACATAGAACCTGCTAAAGATGCCAATATTCAAAGGAATCTAATATGTTATGTGCTCTTTGATTTCTTTAAAATCAATAATATCACATTTAAAGTAATACAATATTCCTCAAGTCAGTGTGCTCTTTGGTTTCTTATGAACTCAGGGAACTTGGTGTTTTTGTAGCCTGGCAATTGACCTTATCTCTGTTTTTCACTCTGCTTTAGATGTTTTGTATTTTCATGGAATTTGTTTCCGGGGGAAAAGAGTGTAAAACCACAGGTCATCGACCTAAATTCACGTTGTTTTTAATTCGTTATACTTTTCAAACGGTTGTCCCTTTGGCGAGAAAAGAACAGTCGAGGATATGGTGAAGCTCCATTGTCCATTGGATCATTGGTGAAGCAGATTGACAAAACAGTCAGGAACCAGATCAATGTGATTTGCAGTAACGGAGACCATTTTATGAGGCAATGGAGGTTTGGCTCTCAGGTCTCAACACGATAAAAGCTTAAGCGGATCATCAAAATTCAAAAATTCTCTGTTTTTGGCATAATGTTCTTTTTAGATATTTTTTGGTTTGATTTAGAAAAACTTCAAAAACAACTTCACATTCATTGTACAAAAAATTTGTTTTGAATGAAATTTAACATTTAATTAAAAAAAAGTGTAGCCACAAGTGTACGTAAGACATCTTTCCGAAACTTACATATGCAATCGAATATTTAATATTGTTATCAATACTTATTTGATGCATGCAATTTAGTGTGAAATGTTTTCGTGGATATCATTCCACAACTTAATGTCTTTTTTTTTTGTGTGTGTGAGCACCACAAAGACCAGTTGAGAGTTCATTTTAATAACCTTGTAAAACGTTTATAAAAAAAAAATTTATAAAACAACCAATTGGTTATACTAATATAATAAATGTTCTTTATTAGTTTTCAGATAAATAACTTAATTAATATAGGTATAGTAGCTAACTTCAGTTTTATAACAAAAACGTTAGTTGAAAACTTTAAATCTTTCGTAACTTAATTAGGTAACCATATAAATATGGCCTTATCTATCTAATTGTGGTTGACTTCACAGCCAAGAAAGAAACAAACATTGACCATATTGAAAAAACAAATGAAAACAGTTTTGCTTTTCATTGTTCTTATTCTCATTTCATTATGTAAGTTTACTTTTGGTTACCTATTCATATTTTTTATTCTTGTATAATATATTAATTATATTATTCGATATGCTTTTATAGGTATATCAAATATTACGGCGAAACATATCTTAAATCAGAAGTTACATTTTCCTGATTTAGCAAAAAGTCCTCAAATTGATTTTGAGAGAGAAGACGAGGTTACACACGACAGTTCTTTTGGGATAATTGAACTAATTCATCCAGATCGAAATCAGTTTTGGCTTGAATGTGCACAACATTGTTTGAAAAAGAATAAAATTTTCCAATCTACTCCTTGTGGTAAGTTAATTTGTCGTTGTTCAACCAAGAAGTTACATTTTCCTGCTTTAGCAAAAAGTCCTCAAATTGATTTTAAGAGAGAAGAGAAGGTTACACACGACAGTTCTATTGAGATACATGAACTAATTCAACCATATCGAACTCAGTTTTGGCTTGAATGTGCACAACATTGTTTGAAAAAGAATAAAATTTTACAAACTACTCCTTGTGGTAATGGTAAGTTAATTTGTCGTTGTTCATCCAGAAATATACACTAGACCTTGTAATTCCTTCGGAATAATTTATTAAACAAAAAAGAAACATAATATTATAAAAATAAATTGATGGCATTGTTTTTATATCATACTATTTAACTGATGACCAAAAAACATACTATTTAATCTGTCTTCGTTCTACTATGTATATCTCTATCCAAATATTGACTGAATATTTGAGAATAGTCAAAATAGTAACGGGTTTGAGTTTAATAGATCCGTACATTTTTTCTTTTCTTTTCGTCTTCAAAATTTTGTTTTAATTAAACAAATGGACATCACTAATTAATAACTTTGATCCGAAAATAATCACTGACGTTGATCCGTTTTAGCATTTTACGTGAGAAACCAAGTGTGATGGGACGACATTCTTATTGAACCCCCCAAATGTAACAGGGGATATCGGGCTTCAGTCGTATGTGTCTCAAGATGGACCATGATGGCTGCGAGAGCTTTTTGTTGGGGAAACACCAATTAGCATGGTGTAATTTGGTGATAGCCTCTGTTTTGAAGGTTTGGTATTTTAATAGAACTTATTTTAGGGGGAAAAAGTGTACCACTACAGTGTACGTAACGTAAGACATCATTCGACAACTTACATAATATTCAATTGAACAATTAAATTTTATGTTTTAAAATCCTTATTATGATGTGATGCATGCAATTTAGTGTGAAAAGTTGATGTTGATAACATTCATCCGTTTTGATTAATTTTAGTGTAAAACATTCGGTGCTTAAATTTAAAGTTCAAGTGGACCGGTAGAGAGTTTATAATAATCGTACTTCATTATATCATATGATTTTACTCAAGTGAACACTTCGAGTTAACAATCTAAAGGAAGTACCAAACTCAGTGGTTGAAATACATCAACTTCTGCGTCCTCACTGATATGGGAATAGTGACTTTGTGATGAGAGCAATCAGTCCAAGTCAAGCTTCCAAAATAGTAGATTGAATTGGCTTGGTGGGTTGTGGAGATCGTGACATTGAAGCTGAGTTGCTTGACATATGTGTTGAAGGCGAGTACGTTGGGTGCGACGTCTATTGTGACTCCGAAAGGAGGCTCAACGATGAGTTTGTAGAAGGAGAAGACGGGTCCAACGTTAGTGACAGTTCTAGTGACAGTCACCTCTCCTTTAAGGAATGGGACGGTGATGGAAGGCAAATTGAGATCTAACATGGAGGGTCTTGGACTTGGACATTGGTATGGTGTAGTTTTACTCGCCATCTTGGTGATAGATGTCTCGTCGTACCCGGAAGCACATAAGAAACGCAAATAGTCTTCTGCGCCCGCGTCGTAAACGAGACCCGGATCAGATGCTTTTTCCGGGTTGACCAATCCTCCTCCAAAGTCAAACGGGTCCGCAAGTTTCTGTGACAATCCCTCGGCGAATATGGGTTCTCCGTACGGATCTGTTGTAGAAGCTACACCAAAATAATCATTCCATTAGATCATATTTACATTTCACATAACAGATTCAAGAGTCTCTTGTATAAGATATATTATTTTATAACAAAACAAGTAAACAAATATATTACTAAAAACATTGTTCTTTACTCGTGAAAAGCATTAATTACCTGTAGTCACAAGAGCTGATCGAAGTGCAGCAGGTGACCAATCAGGATGCACAGCTCTGAGAAGAGCAACCAATCCAGCAACCACAGGTGTAGACATTGAAGTTCCGGACTCAGCAGTGAATCCGCTCTCGGCGCCTGGTTTTAGTGGGGTACAAGCAGCCACTATGGCCACACCTGGAGCTGCTATATCGGGCTGCAAATTTTCATTTGTATGATTAAGATATAGAAACACATTAAGTTGACTTGTCAGAAAAGAAGCATATTAACTTTGTTACCTTGAGAACATACGGAGATAACGAATTGGGTCCTCTCCCGGAGAAGTCAGCAACCTTAGTGGATATAAGTGGCCCAATGAGCGTGATTGCGGAGCTTATCTTTATGGTGGGCAAGCTGTGATAAAATGGACTCCAAAACATCAAATAACATTAATTGACTTTGTAAATTTAGAGTGGATATCTGTAAGTATACCTGATGGAATTAATGTATTTCATTATGACAGTGCCCTGTTCATAATCGACATGGATCACTATGGGATTAAATTCGACAACCGAGATCGCATCCAGTCTTTTGGAGGCGATGATTAGAGCTTTGGAGTCGGCCTCAGCAACCTTTGTTATGAGCGTTTCTTCTAAATTGTCACACCGAGTCATGAAAACTAGAACCACCTTATCCTTTGTGGCACTTGTTATCTCATTTGCGCATTCGACGAACATAAGATCCCCTTGAATTTCCTTTCCCTTGTATGGTGTCCGTGCCTGAAAAGTAATAGATTAGATCACATGCACATGTTCTTATAAGAAAAAAAATAGTCAATTACACACAAAGTTGGTTTATTTGTTTTCCTTACCAATATGGTCACATTGTTGTCTAGTGTTAATGGCGTAGGAAACCACCGGTCAAGACTCGTAGCAGCTACGGTGATGATCCACGGAGCTATATTACTGATAGTGTAAGCACTTGGCCCGTAATTTCCCCCTGCACAGAGCACTGGAATTCCCTTTGAGATGGCGTGGAATGCTCCATATGATATCCCATTTTGTTTGCTGGTTTCAGTCAATACAGGGATCGATTTGGCTAGGGATAACGACATCAAGTCAACTCCGTCAGCAATGGCATCGTCCATAGCCTTCAAAGTGGCTGCAACCGAGCAGCTGCCTTGCCAACAAACTTTGTAGATAGCGATACGGGCGTTGGGGGCCCCTCCTCTCATTGTACCGATTCCCAACCCGTGGTTACTAACATTCGGAACGAAGGAGCCTCCAGCTATGGAGGCCACGAGGCTCCCGTGAGGATCGCTTTCTCTTGCGGACATGAACTCGGTTTTGGATATACGACTGTCCATGTTGTAATATCGTGCTCCTATCAGCTTCTTGTTGCAATTCTTCTTCGAGTCGAACTTCTCACCGTCAACGCACCTCCCTTTCCACCGTGCCGGGATCGGTCCTAGCTCTCGGTCGTTGAACGACTCCAACTCTGGCCACACACCTGCAATACACATTTACAGATTTATAAGTTATCTCAAACTACTATATGTCAGATTTTATAAAACTTATATTTATAAAATCTTACCCGAGTCAAAGACACCAATAATGATGTCCTCACCCAAATTGGCCCGACGGAGAAGTCCTGTTGGATTACTTTGATAAACCCCAAGGTAATCGAATGTTCTTGTCGTTTGCAGCTCGTAGTAGCTATTTGGCGTCACCTGTACTACACTCGGATGCTCTGTATATACACAAAAAACCGTCAAATAAATCAATCAAGAGGTCTTATAATATAATGTGCCTTGTAATCTCTACTGCTAAGAGGTCTTATAATATAATGGCTTCTTAAAACACACCTGAAATTTTTTTGGCTTGAGAATCAGTAAGATGGGCTGCAAAGCCTGAGAAGCCATGTCGATAGCTATAGATCATGGACTCGCTTGCATCTCTTTTGCTGTAACATCCACAAACAAAACCCGTTAATTTTTTCGAATTTAATTATTATATTTGCAACAACAGTTCATTTGCTGACTAAATTTTTGGGGTTTATTGGTACCTTCCAAGCAAGGATTCTAGCATGCCCAGATGCACCGCCGTTTCAAGCTCCGGATCGTCATGCTCTGTTTCACCAAGGTACACAATGTGGACCTATACATGTATATGTAATGCATATTAGTTGAAGATGAAGAAAGTGTAAGAAGATTGGTGTAATTGAGAGAAACAACCACTTGCTTTCTAATTGAACATTGTTTGATAAAGAGAAACGTAACAGATAGAGTTTTGCTCTATTTCTTGTGGAGCAAGTGTTGAAGAAGACCTAAAACTAATGGGCCAATCTATTTAATATAACTGTGAGGCCCAACTCAGTAGTTTGGGCTATATCACATTGAATTGAAAACAATTTATATATCAAAAGGGATGAAAAATTAACAGTTTTTTTTATGAAAAAAATTAAGACACGGTTTTTTTTTAATGTAAAAGCTTTTTAAAATGACACCAAAAAAAAGTATTTTAAATTTTCAAAATAAGAAGACACATTTATAACCTGTTAATTTTCATAAAAATCTCCAATTTCAAAATACTTGAGAAAGAGAGAAGAAATTCTTAAAATGACAACGGAAACAAAACATACGTCAAATGCAATATCATAAAATGCATGAGAATATAAAATTAATCAGGATAGCTCGAAGATCGATAGAACAAAACAATGGGAAAAAACCGAACACAACCACTTGAAATATTGGAGAAATTTCTCCTACGAGTTTAAAGAAGAAACAACAAAATAAGAAGCTACAACGTAAGAGAACTCTAACAATTCAGACAAAGAGCACTATTGGTCTCAAGTAATTTAATCAAACAAGTGTTGGAAAACTGATGACAATCCTAAAATTGAGAGTCTGAGACATGTATTATTACCTTGGTCTGATCTTCGTACGCTCCTCCGGCCACAACGGTAAACTTCAGCAAAACAATCACTACCAACAATACCCAGCATGAAACCTGCGAACTCATTTTTGGTTTCAATGTAAAGGGCCGAAATATCTTCTTTTTTTTTTTTTTTAATTGTTAAAGAAAGCCGAGATATCTCAATGAATAATCTCAGTGTGTCTATTTATAACTTATAACGCTCTTCGTATTCATAATTAATAAATAACAATAATAATAAATAACAATAATAATACAGTAGCAGTGAATGCGAGTGCAAAAGAAAAGAGAGAAAACTAATTTGTCTCTTTCTCAAGAATGGAAAGAGAGTAGATTATGTAGTGTTGGCTTTGTAGTAGTAATATTAAAGCTTATGGAAGTCAACACGCAATGTAAGTAAAAACATATATATCTTGAATATTTGGTATTTTGCAACTTTCAAAATTATGCGCCAATCGTCTTTTAAAAGTTTTGTCATATCCGAGTCATAGATTAATCGAAACTATTGTATGTTTCCATTTGTTTTATGACTAAAGAGCAATTCAAAAATGTCAATCCCCTATATGTAGTCTTTTAAGGACATTAGAGACGAATTATAAGATTATAAGATAATCCTTCGAGGAAATTACAAAAACAAAATTCAGGTTATTATGAATTATTTAACCTAACGATAATCTTAAGAGCTGATATCCATATTCTATAAATGAGAATTGCTTGTCTACAACACATTTAAAACATGACCTCAAATCTAAATTAACATTTTTCTTCTATACATGAAGAAGATATCAAAATAAATGAATAAAACTGCACCAAGAGACAAATACTGAACAAGAAAATATGTACTACTAACCTTTTTTTCAAACAATATGATTTTTTTGCTCTAGTATTTTTGAAAATACAGAGGATGGAAAATTACCTTTTTAATTGTTGCCTTTGTAATAAATGAATAAAACTGCACCAAGAGGCAAATACTGAACAAGAAAATGTACTATCAAAATATTAATGATCAAATTAAATAGAAATGCAATGAGCATATAGGGAACATATTATTATTTTTTGAGAAATTTCAAAAAATGCCACTTTTCAAGTATCATTTTACAAAAATGTCACACTATTGAAATCTTTATAAAAATGTCATTTTTCAAAATTATTTTTTCTTTATATTATTTATGTTTGGGTTAATTGTGTTCTATTAGAGTTTAGTTTTGAATGTTTAGGAGTTTTTAGGTGTCAAAACATTTTTTAGGGTTTAAAATATTAAGATATAGTTTTTATAAATCTATAATTAGTGGTATTTTTGTAAATAGACACCCATAAATAATATTTTTGCAAATATGCACACAAAAGTGGTATTTTTGTAATTGTGCCTTGTTGTTTGGTTCATACCATGCCATCAGCTTTGTAGATATGAACATACTACACATATAATATTTTTAAAAAACTATAACTGCTATATTTTTTTGAAAAAGAATAATTGCTATAATTGCTATTTTGTGTAGTGTATATATATCATGTTTTGACTGTGGGACTACCACCGATTACGAGGAGAAGGATATATTCTAATTGAAGCGAGAGTGGTCTTGTCACTGTTTACAGCTAACGTTAATTTGTATATTGTACATTTATATTACCATTTTTTTTACTTTACTTTTACTAGCATCTATCTTTACTATCTATCCTCCTTTTGCTAGTACTAATTGGAAAAAAATCTTAAGCTTAACTCAAAAGCCATATATTACATTGAAAAAAAAATCTATGTTTAAGGTAAAAGCCATATTACAAAACTGAATTTAAAGTTTATACAAACAAAAAAAATTGAGAATTTAAAAGATTTCAGAGTCTACTATGCCAAAAAAAGAAAAGAAAAAAGAAATGTAAAATGAATATATATAAACGGGAATAAAAGAGAATTTATGTCACAACATCTAACCACTAGATGTTATATCATTTCCTCTTTTGAAAAATTTGCGTCTTTGATAGTTAATACCATTGTGATCTTCCTCTTCTCAATCCCGGTTGTTGCTTTATTTCTTTTTATTTGATTTCCTAATTAACTTTTCCAGGACTAAAATATGTATTTTGGTTCATCGTTGATTGTAATCATGATTGCAAACTAGTGTTATAACCGTTTAGACATGAATATTGAGATTTTGCTGAACATTTGAAAGAAAAAATTAAGAATGCATGGAGAAGAAATATTTAAGTGTTAATACTAGTTAAAAAGGTGATGCTTTAGATCTGAATTCGCATTTCGTTATGCCGTTGATGATGAATCAATTAGGGTTTTTAGAACCCGTACAAGTCTCATAAAAAGTCTCATATGTAAGCAACCATATGGTATCACGTATACATATCCAAAAAACGTGATATTACTTAATTGATACAATTGTATCATTTAAACGTGGTATTACATATCACTTAAATGGTATCACTCATGTGTAAGCAACCATGCTGTAGGGGTCATATTTCACCCATGTGAGATCGATATAGTGACGAGATCAACTCCGCAATATCCTGACGAATCTACGAAGGCTCAGCCTGGATCTGGGCCCAAAATGACATTAAACCCATGAGCAAAATGGGCTTAATAGAATAATGGGCCTAAATTAGATTTATTGTTTAATGGGCCAGGTCCATTTTATTAGCTGGCCCATTTTAGATATTTTCACTATATATAGTCCCTCATTATCACCCAAAAAGAGGAGGAGAATTCATTAGCAAAAACTCTTGTAACAGCTTTCTTCACAGCTTAATAAAAACTCTCTTGAGATCTTTGTGTTTGCTTGCTTTCGACAGAACTTTACAAACCCTAAAGAATCACTTAGATTCTAATTGTGAGATTCGACCGCCACAATTTGGAGCCATCTAAGGGGACAGTAAAGTTTCTTACTCAACAAGCACTACCACGCTAAGATCGGAAGAAATGACCATCGACGGAGACAACAGCGGCAGCAACCCAAAAGAACTCGTCACAGACAGGTCAGCAGCGAAGGACGCCGCGACAGACAGGCCTGGAGAGAAAAACGTCGCAGCAGACGGATCTACACAGATGCAGACGCCGCCTGCCACGGAAGAAAATCTCGACCCTTTGGCTCAGATAAAGAAAATGTTCGACGAGCTAGTTAAGAAGTCAAAGGAGCAAGACATCTTCAACAACACTCTAACCAGGCGAATGGATTCCCTCGTCACGGCAAGCCACGGAAGAGGAAAAAGACCCGCGCCGCATGCAACAGATCGCGTCACCCCGACAATGCTAAACTTCTCAACGCCTATGGAGGCACCTAGGGTCCATCGGATCGATCTGAATGTTGACCCAACTCCCGGGAGCGACGGGCGAGATGTAAACAAGCATGCAGCGACAGCTAGCAAATCGGCACTACCAGACGGATCGGGGCCAGCTGGTGGATCAACATCAGTGGTCGACCTTGAAGACGATGCCGAAGAGGATAGCCCTGATGAACCACACGAACCAAGGCAGGAAGCTGCAAGACAGGATCAGACCGCTCGCAAAGAAACCTATTACGAAGATGACGAGCGATATGCTGAAGAACTCGCCTTCGAGGAAGAACGCTTCCTCCAGGAAAGACAGCGAGCTACCGAAAGAAGGAGAGCCACACCGCGATCGCAGCAGGCCGAGTTGGACGAACTTCGAGCTTCTATGAACCGGACAGCTCTAGACCTAAAAGAGATGCGCTCACTGATGCATCAAGCAACCAGCAAGGCGCCGGAGATTGATCGAGTGCTCGAGGAAGCGCAGCGTACGCCCTTCACAGCTCGCATCTCCAGAGCCAGACTGTCCGACCCTGGAAAAATTAAAGTGCCAACCTACGAAGGAAAATCTGATCCAACGGATCATATCACAGCTTTCACCATAGCAATGGGACGAGCCAACTTCAGGGAGGATGAAAGAGACATTGGCCAGTGCCATTTATTCGTTGAACATCTCAAAGGACCGGCTCTCCAATGGTTTTCTGGACTCGAGAGCAACTCCATTGATAACTTCAGCCAGCTGTCTGCCGCCTTCCTAAAACATTATGCCATATTCATGGAACGGAGAACTCTCGGTGCCGACCTTTGGAAACTGACACAAGGACCCGCAGAGACTCTCCGCAGTTTTATCGAGCGATTCAAAGACATCCTGTCAAGGGTGAAAGGCATTAATGATGAGTCAGCCCTCGAGGCTTTGAGGAAAGCACTATGGTACGAGTCCGATTTCCGCAGGGAAATTATCGTGAACGAGCCGGTAACAATTCAAGACGCTCTTCATCGAGCAACTAAGTTTATAAGGAACGAAGAAGAAACCAAATCGTTGGCAGAGAAACACGGAAAGACAAAACAGCCTAGCGCCACCACTCAAAATCAGAACCAACAAGGCAACAAAAAGAACAACCAATCTGGCGGATTCGTTCAGCACGAAGGAGGATTTAGGGGAGCCCATAATTTTCAAGTGGACTCGCCCGGATACGGTAGAGGAAGAGGCAGAGGCCGTGGAAGAGGTATGATGAACAACACATGGGTAAGAAATCAAGGTTCTCATGACGAAGCGGCCTATTGCGATCATCATCAAATCCACGGACATTCCACCGCCAACTGTAGAAGTCTCGGTCGCATGCTCGCTACAAAGCTCGCAGCCGGCCAGCTTAAGGGAGATTTCAGCCTTAAGGATTTCGAGACAGATAATAAGGAAAGGTCTAACGGTGAGCCGCAGAAACGCGGAAGGCAGAATAGCGAGAGCCCGCCACCCGAGAACAGAAGACGTATAAACATGATAATGGGCGGATCTCACTATTGTGTCGACACTGTTTCGTCAATTAAGGCATTTCAGCGGCGCGCCGAAGTCAGCGCCAATCTTCAGACCACTTCAAAGTTTCCCAATGACGTAATCTCATTCGAAGAAGCAGAGACTGTGGGAATGGATCGGCCTCATGACGACCCCCTCGTAATTGAACTCGTCATCGGCGACTGCGAAGTGGCACGAATCCTGATAGACACGGGAAGCACTGTCGACATCATCTTCAAAGATACCCTAAGAAAGATGAATATTGATCTTTCTGAGATCAAGCCATGGCCAAAGCCACTTACCGGGTTCACTGGAGAAACAACGATGACTGCAGGACTCATCCGGCTACCCGTTAAAACGGGCGGGATGACCAAAACAATTGAGTTTGAAGTTTCAGATCATCCAGCGATTTACAATGCTATCTTGGGAACGCCGTGGTTAAACTTGATGCGGGCAGTCGCCTCAACATATCATCTCTGCGTAAAATTTCCCACTCCAAAAGGAATAAAAACTATCTTTGGAAGCCAAAAAGAGTCACGCAGATGTTTCCTGGCAGAACACAAGTTGAGAAAGCCCATCACGGAAGGTACTGTAAAGGAGCAGCACAAGAAGATGAAGACGGACAGAGAACCGGAGAAAGGGCTCTCTAAACTCCTATAGCAATTACAGATCATGGAGGATCACCAAAAAGAACTTAGGCCGACTTGCGACCCCGTCGTTATGGTTTGTATCGATGAACGTCACCCCGATAGATGTGTGGAGATCGGGGCCGACCTGGAAAAAGGAATTAAAAAGCAGCTCGTCGATTTCTTGAAAAATAATGTGAACAGTTTTGCCTGGACAGCTGAAGATATGCCGGGAATAGACATCAACATAGCAAGTCACGAACTGAACGTTGACCCAACCTTCAAACCAGTCAAGCAAAAAAGAAGAAAACTCGGCCCAGAGAGGGCGACGGCAGTGAACGATGAGGTAGAACGGTTACTACGAGTCGGTTCGATCACAGAAATCAAATACCCTGACTGGTTGGCAAATCCGGTGGTTGTAAAGAAGAAAAATGGCAAATGGCGCGTTTGTGTTGATTTTACCGATTTGAACAAAGCTTGTCCGAAAGACAGCTTTCCCCTTCCGCACATAGATCGGCTCGTCGAAGCAACAGCTGGCAACAAATTGTTATCTTTCATGGATGCTTTTTCTGGCTACAACCAAATCTTCATGAAACCAGATGACCGCGACAAAACGGCTTTCATCACCGACAGAGGAATATATTGTTATAAGGTAATGCCATTCGGCCTCAAGAACGCCGGGGCGACATATCAGCGCTTGGTAAATAAGATGTTTGCCAACCAAATTGGCAAGACAATGGAAGTTTACATCGACGATATGCTCGTGAAATCTTTAGAAGAAAAAGACCATGTCTCCCATTTGGAAGAGTGTTTCGAAAGGCTGAATTTCCACAACATGAAGCTTAATCCGGCAAAATGCAGATTTGGCGTGACGTCTGGAGAGTTCCTAGGTTATCTTGTGACTCACCGAGGTATTGAAGCAAATCCAAAACAGATCAATGCTCTCATAGACATGGCTTCGCCTCGAACAGAACGGGAAGTACAAAAGCTCACTGGGCGAGTAGCAGCACTTAACAGATTTATTTCACGGTCAACTGACAAATGTCTACCATTCTACAACACTCTGCGCGGAAAAAAGCAAACGGAAGAGGACGAAGTTGCCAACTCGACTCCACACGAAAAAAAGCAATCAGCCAAAAAGAGGAAGAAATCTTTCGAATGGACGGAGAAGTGCGAAGAGGCTTTCCAGCAACTCAAGAAGTACCTGTCGAGCCCTCCAGTGCTCGCCAAACCAGTAGAGGGAGAGCCGCTTTTCCTATACACTACCGTATCAGAGACAGCTGTCAGCGGAGTCCTTGTTCGAGAAGAGCAAGGCGAGCAAAAGCCTGTTTTCTACGTTAGCAAAAGTCTCACCGATGCCGAAACAAGATATCCTCAAATGGAGAAGTTGGCCTTGTCCGTTCTAATGTCGGCAAGGAAGTTGAGGCCGTACTTTCAGTCTCATTCGATAATAGTCCTCAGCACATTTCCACTCCGGTCTATCTTGCATAGTCCCAGCCAATCAGGACGAATTGCCAAGTGGGCAATTGAACTTAGCGAATACGATATTGAATATCATGCCCGGACCAGCATCAAGTCTCAAGTTCTAGCAGATTTTTTGATCGAATCGCCAGATGGTAATCTCGGCACGGAGGAACTACCTTCAGTCTGGAAACTTCATGTCGACGGATCGTCATCCAAAAACGGAGCTGGAGTCGGCATACGTCTGACATCTCCCACTGAAGAAGTACTAGAGCAATCATTCCGATTGGATTTTCGGGCCTCCAACAATGAAGCAGAATATGAAGCTTTGGTAGCGGGAATGCGCCTAGCCAAGGGACTTAAGATCGATCACCTTCATGCTTTCTGCGATTCGCAGCTTGTTGTCAATCAATTCACCGGAGAGTACGTTGCAAAAGACGAACGGATGGAAGCATATTTAAAAATAGTAAAGGACTTGGCTGCCGAGTTCGAAGAATTCAACTTGACGAGGATTCCCCGCAGCGAGAACACATCGGCAGACGCATTAGCAGTTCTGGCCTCAACATCCAGCTCGGAGTTTAAACGGATAATACCGGTGGAACATATCGGACACCCGAGCATAAACCTATCCGGAGAAGTAAACGTCGTGACTCGCTCTCAAGCTAAGAAGGCCCTAGCTGACAAGGGTAACACACCGAGCAACGGATCCGACGTTGAAATGGAAGCAGTCGACCAGCCCTCTAAGCCGAGTAAACAGAGCGAGAGAGAAACCAGTGAACAAGTCCCCACCTCGGCAGGAAAGGATAACACCGAAATGGATGGTTTAACTCAAGACTTCGCTTTGGGCGAGCCGGAGATGATGGAGATCGATTACCAGCCTTCTCGAATTAATAAGTCAATGTTGCATAACGAACGTTTGCCCAGTGACACGCCTATTCAAGATAATGAACTGCAAAACGATGAGCTACTTTCGAATTTGGCGCCAGTCGTAAGCAACGAGCTAACCAACATTCTTAGCAGAAGAAATCGCCTACCTAACACTATCACGGACGATAACCAAGTGGAAGCAAAAGAATACGGTTGTGACACCAATTGGCTTGATAAAATCCGAGAGTATATTTGCAGTGGCGTAGTTCCCAAGGACAAGTGGGCAGCCCGCAAGTTAAAAGCCCAAGCTGCTCGTTACGTCCTACTCGACGGTAATATCTTCAAATGGTGTTTTCCAGGTCCGTTGTTAAATTGCGTCGAAGGAAAGGATGCTCGGAGTATCATGGAAGAAGTTCACAGCGGGTCGTGTGGTAATCATTCTGGCGGCAGAGCATTAGCCATAAAAATCAAGCGGCATGGCTATTTCTGGCCTACTATGATAAAAGATTGTGAAAAATTTTCAGCCAAGTGCGAAAAGTGTCAGCGCCACGCTCCAATGATTCACCAGCCGACCGAAGTACTCTCCTCTATCACGTCTCCTTACCCCTTTATGCGATGGTCTATGGATATCGTCGGACCAATGCACCCTTCGAGACAGAAGAAGTTCTTATTAGTCCTAACTGATTACTTCTCAAAGTGGGTCGAGGCAGGATCTTACGCCAGCATCGCGGATGCCCAAGTCGAAGGTTTTGTTTGGAGAAACATCATCTGCCGCCATGGAGTCCCCTATGAGATTGTTACCGACAACGGTTCGCAATTCATTTCTGCTAGATTCGAAGGATTTTGCGAAAATGGAAGATACGTCTCAGCAAGTCAACACCAAGATACCCGCAGGGAAATGGCCAGGCCGAATCAATCAACAAGTCAATTGTCGACGGACTGAAGAAGCGACTCGACGAAAAGAAAAGACGCTGGGCAGATGAGTTAGAAGGAGTCCTATGGTCACACCGGACAACTCCGCGGCGAGCTACAGGAGAAACACCTTTCGCACTCGTTTACGGAACGGAGTGCGTCATTCCACCCGAGGTACATTTTCCCGGTGTTCGCCGCCGACTCCTTCCCCTACAAGAAGGACTTAATCACCTCATGATGGCTGACGAAAAGGATCTGATTAACGAACGACGAGATGAAGCCTTGGTCCGAATCCAGAACTATCAAAACGCCGCAGCAAGATATTACAATAAGAATGTTCGGCCTCGCCCATTTTCCGAAGGAGACTTGGTCCTCCGAAAAGTCTTCCAGAACACAGCGGAACGAAATGCCGGAAAGCTCGGAGCAAACTGGGAAGGACCTTACAAAATAACAAAGGTCATAAAACCAGGAGTATACAGGCTCACCAATATGGCAGACGTTCCTATCCCGCGATCATGGAACGCGATGCACTTGAAGAAGTACTACCATTAGATTACTTCACTTGAACTACGAGGCGGCTTGATCCCTGCAAAGGGTACGTAGGCAACCCATTTTCGGATGGGTACAGCTGTCCCCCTCCTTAAAAAGGGGGGGAGTGGGTACGTATTCTCATATACTTCCCTTTTCATACACGGTTTACCGTTCTGAATCAGTCAAAAGCCAAGTGTTTACTTGCATATTTATCAAAAGCCAAGTGTTTACTTGCACATTTATCAAAAGCCAAGTTTTTACTTGCGCATTTATCAAAAGTCTTGCCCAAAACAGACTTCCTTTCATCACACCATTGCTGTTGGCCACAGTAATGAATCCTACATCCCCAGCGGATTAGAGCGCGCTATATAAATTCAGTGTTCATTGCTGGAGCGGACTTGTTCACGGGAACATATCCGTAAACCAGAATGTTCAACTCAGAAACCCAGCACACAGTCAACTGGTCAAAATTCGGTGTTCATTGCTGGAGCGGACTTGTTCACGGGAACATATCCGTAAACCAGAATGTTCAACTTAAAATCCCAGCACACAACAAATCGCTGGTCAAAATCTGGTACTCATTGCTGGAGCGAAGTTGTTCACGGAAGCATATTCGTAAACCAGAGTGTTCATCTCAAAACACACCGCTTGAAACTGTGAAGGATTTTCAACTCATAACAACTACGAAACATTAAGCAAATGGCGTTTTTAGAAAGGTAAACTCTGCCAAAAATCATACTCATATATCATCCCTTTCTAATTAGGGTAAAAATCCAAGATGAATCAAAATCAAAATCCAAAGTCAAAAAATGAAAGAAAGCGCTAAAACAAAAATAACTAAGGCGCGGTCTCCTCAGCCTCATCGATAATCTCGACTGCTTCAGAGTCAGGCGAGTCATCGTCGCTTGACGAACCAGAGGAACTCGAACCCGAATCAGCCTCCTTGTCAACGGCATCAGCTTCCAACTCCTCAACTTGGTCATCGGTCGTGCTAACCGGGGTATCTTTAAGGACCCCTTCAAGTTCACGCATGTTCCTAGCAAACACCTTGTCTGCTTGTGATAGGTCTGCCTCCTGCTTCTTGAGCGCAACAAGCTCTTCACCGAGATCAGGCGCCTTGTCACTCTGAAGTAACTTTACGAACTCGATGTTACTCCGGACTTCAGCAAGATCAATTATGTCAAACCTCGGCTGGCCATTGATCGCTCTAATCTTCTCCGTAGCACGGACGATCTTCGCCTCATACTTCGCTGCCAGTTCACACTTCGCTTCTTTAACAGCTCGTTGCACAGCCGCATCTTGAAGTTTGGCAGCATCATCTAGGCGGGTGGTGAGGTCAGAGACTTCCGTCTGAAGACGTTTTCTCTCAGATTCAGACTCTGTAAACGTTCCATCCATCTCGCGATGCCTATCCTCGATTTCTTTCATAGCAGCTTCGAGGGCAGCAACGCGGTCCTCCGCATCCCTTTTCCGTTTCTTCTGATCGTCATAGGCCGCCTGAACATTAGTAAGTTGACGAGACAACGAGCGAGCAGTCACCTCATAGTCAATTGCGACCTCATTAAGCGAAGAAAGGAACTGTCAAACATAGGAACGAATCAAGCAAAACAAGTTAGAAAATCGAAAGGAAGGAAACAGAAAATCGATATCCCACAAGAATAGCCGCAAAGTCTTACCGTCATACAGTCAAGGGCCATGCTTGAGTAGGAACGCTTCTTCGACATCTGCTCCGGCGGGGGAAACTCAGTGCCTGGGAAGACGATCTTGGACAGGTGCGACGCCGCTACCTCGGCACTGCCGAAAGATCTCTTCGAACCGCAAGGGAAGGATGAGTCTGTTGTCGCGTGATCACGTCGAGGAGGTGACGCGCGCCTTTGTCTGTTCGGGTCTTCTCCATCAGCAATATCTTTGCCCCTATCTTCTCGGGAGCGCTTGCGACTTTCACCAGCGTCATCAGCCCTTCCCTGCGCATCATCATGACGCCTGTACGAAGACTCGCATTGACGATCAGTAAGGACGACAGCATTTCGCTCATATGGTGGACGACGCTGCTTAGTTACAAGGGTTCCAGCAGCGCTTGCTTTTGGGGCTGACACTCTCGCGTTATATCCTCTTCTGGCCTCAGCAGCTCTCCTCTCGCGAGCAGAGAGTTTCTTCATGTTGTCCGACATCCTTGGCAAAGAATTCTGTGAAGTAACTCTGAAGCGACGAGCGCAAGTTTCTCTAACTCTGCTTAAAGAAAAGTCTTCCTTCCAGCTACACTTCTCAGCAGCAAGCTCGTCGCGAAGAACAAATAAGTCGCTCGGCAACTTCTTAATACGACTCAAAACTGCAAAAACAACAACAAGAGAAGATGGTTAGAATCGCGAACCAAAGGTATAAGCAAGCAAGAAACAGTGATTCTAGAAAACAAAACAAAAAACATCAAGGAACGCTAAGCTAATCACAATAGCGCAGCAGGTCTGCTACCGCGAGTTCTCCATCTCTTTTGAAGCATTTCTAGATGATCGCAACCAACAGACGCTTCATTGATTCTCACAAAGAAAAACTTTTCCGACCAAAAACGATCTACGTTGGGAAAGTCTCCGACGACTTGGAGGTCCAGTTTGCCCTTGAAGCAGTAAAGAAGTTTGTCCTTGGAGCTAGTCTTCCTAATCTCCAGAAGACTCAGTAGATGATCAACACTGATTTCGTGGCCACACTCGTAGCTGCGCACCATAATCCCGACCAAGTGACGCATCCCGCTAGGCGTGATCTGAGCAACAGCACGGTTGATCCTCCACAAGAAGTCAAGAATAGCACTAGGGATCGGAAACCACAAGAAGCACGAGCGAAAGTACGCTTCGTACAGAGTGAAGTAGCCCTCTGGAGGATGATCTGCTCGTGCATCTGAGCGAGGAACGACTAGCTCGACTCCGTCAGGAAAACCAAAGCAAGCAGTGAGGGAATCCAGAGACTTCCGAGTCGACATGGTAGACCCAGGCGGATCAGGTCCTCTCCGCTTTGCTCTCGGCTTTTTGGCAGCCGGACAAACAGCAACTTCGTCGTCAACCTCATCAACCACGACTAGAGCGTTGGAGTAAACTGGTCTCGACGAACTACCAGTGTCGGATGCTGGAGAAAGAACCATTCTCCTTCCAAGAAGGAAGGGATCAGCAACCATCTCTCCGGAATCATCTAAGTCTGAAGTATTTTCATTGCCATCCTTGTCACGCGAACAAGTAAATTGTACGTCCACATAATCGGAAGCCATTCACCCCTCTGTTGCACTAAAAAGCAAGGATCCGAGTCACTGCACCGCTGAGTCGTCGAGTCACCGAGTTCAAAAAAAAAAAAAACAAAAAAAAAACAACAACAAAACTCGGACGAGTTAACTCACTGAGTCAACTCGGACGAGTCAACTCGGACGAGTCAACTCAGTGAGTCAACTCGCCAGATCCCCAATGGCCGTTTTCTCCTCCGATCTCGCTGCCGCCTCGCTTCGCCTTCGACGCTGCCACGCTCGCTGTTTGTCCCTCCTTCTCTCTCTTTCCTCCGCGTAGAGCCTTCTCGAAACCTCCGTGGATGCTCATGGTCTCGATCCCGATCTCGCACGCGAACCAACGACGGCGAGATCTACGCCGACTGTGACGACGGAGGCGAGATCTGTGGCGACGGTGACGATGGTGACGACGAAGACCGATGACGATGATAGATCGCTGCGTGGTCGTAACGACGAGTCCGTCGACAGTGGTGATAGATCCGAAGACGACGATGACGATGCGACGGCGTGAAGCTTGACGAAGACGACGGCAACGGCGTGAAGCTTGACGAAGACGGCGGCGTGAGGCTTGACGAAGACGACGACGCCGGCGACTTGAACGAGGGACGGTGGTGAGATCGGTGGGGGTTACGGCGGTCTCGCCAAAAAAAAAAAAAAAAAAAAAAAAAAAACCGAAACAAAACGAAACAAAACCCTAAAATAATAATAAAATAAAATAAAGAGTGCGAAGTTTTACCTCGTTGATTCGCGGAAGAAGTGCTTTGGTAGAAAATAATGTCCTGGTAGCAGGCCTATTTATACTGGGAGGATTTCCTAAATCCCTAGGTTTCTGTAAAAGTTCCTAAAACTTCCCAGCAGGCCTCAAAGCCCATCAAGATCATCAACCTCCTCAATCTCCTGAGACAATGGAAAAAGAAATAAGCCCAGAAAAACACGCAGACATCAGCTCCACACGGAATAACAAGAACTTCCCGAGTTCGATGACAAGACATCCACACCTGGCATTTTCGTACTCCAACATATCGATCTCAGACTTCAGAAACTTTTACCTTGGCCTCATCATAACTTGATACTACCAAGCTGGGGGGCTAACTGTAGGGGTCATATTTCACCCATGTGAGATCGATATAGTGACGAGATCAACTCCGCAATATCCTGACGAATCTACGAAGGCTCAGCCTGGATCTGGGCCCAAAATGACATTAAACCCATGAGCAAAATGGGCTTAATAGAATAATGGGCCTAAATTAGATTTATTGTTTAATGGGCCAGGTCCATTTTATTAGCTGGCCCATTTTAGATATTTTCACTATATATAGTCCCTCATTATCACCCAAAAAGAGGAGGAGAATTCATTAGCAAAAACTCTTGTAACAGCTTTCTTCACAGCTTTCTTCACAGCTTAATAAAAACTCTCTTGAGATCTTTGTGTTTGCTTGCTTTCGACATAACTTTACAAACCCTAAAGAATCACTTAGATTCTAATTGTGAGATTCGACCGCCACACATGCATGGACCAAAATCTATAGCCAAAATACATATCCTAAAAACATTAGTTAATAACAAAAATAGCTATGTAGCATGGTGGTTACATTTTTTAATCTTAATAGTAACAGATCGAATAATCTACAATTATATAAGATTTTTTTTATCTCAATTTCAGTATCTTCATTTTAGAAACATTATATCAGTATCAAATGCTAATATCAATATATTTCATTAACCCAATGTTTTTTTTTCGTTTCCCAAAGTTATTTTAGCGTATGTTGATATAACACCTACATATGCAAACAAGTAAAAAAGCTATCTTGCTTTCCTTTTCAACTTAAAGTTGCACCTCAGTCCTTGAACTCCTTATCGATAAGTATGGTAAGACCAGCTTGCTCTTTAGTTCCAGCAATCAAGCTAGGCTCTGGCTATTGGTAGATCTGGAGTATCATTACACATCTATATCGCTAGAGGTCTTATGTAATTAAATGCCTACAATAGGAAAGTGAAAGGTTGGAGGTGACATCGTCAATGTAAAATAAGATGAGCCTCATGCTTGCCCTCTTATTATAGATTCATCAAAACCCTAAATAACAAAAAAAGAAAAAAGAGAAGAAAAAATGAATCAAGCAACTCAACAAGAATATTATTATTATATGGTTCATCATACCATGACATCAGCTAACGAAGAGAGGGGTATTCTAATTGAAGTGAGAATGGTCTTCACAGTTGACAGCTAACGTTTGTATATTGTACATTTATGTTACCATTTGTTTACTTTACTTTTATTGCATCTATTCGTCTTTCGTTGATAATGACTATCTTACTCCTTTTGCTAGTGGCAATTGAAAGAAAAAAAAGAAATTGTACGTTGTAAAAAAAACAATTTTAATTCAAACTATTACAAAACTGAACTAAAAGTTTTTACAAGAAAAAAAGAAACGGAGAATATACTCTGCTCTCCTAAAAAAGAAAAGAACTTAACTTAGTGAAAAAATGTAAAATGAATATAAATTTGGGAATAAAAAAGAATTTATGTCACAACTTCTAACCACTAGATCATGTTACATCATTTCCACTTTTGGAAATTTTAAAGGTGTTTTATTTTCCTTCGTTTCCTCATAAACTTGAAAATGGTAGTTTCTTTTCTTTTTTCCTTACGAAAAACCATACATTTTAGGATGTTATGCGTTGGTGAATACATTATATTCGTAAAGGATACTGTTTTTAATGGATTTTTTTTTCCAGCACTAAAACATGTTTTTATTGTTCATTATTATTGGTTGAAACTGATGTTGTAATATTTTACACATGAATATTGTCTGAACATTTAATTTGAAAGACAAAATTAAGAATGCATGAAAAATAAATATTTGTGTTTATACTAGTTAAAAAGGGTGATGTTATTATTGTTATATATAGATCAGAATTGACATTTTGTTATGCCGTTGTTGAGAATGAATGGTTTAGGTTTTTAGAACCCGTACAAGTTCCCATAAAAAAAGTCCCATATCTATATGGACCACAAATCCATGCATGTCCTAGTTATAAAAAGAGATACAATGATTAATTAATGAAAAAACCTAATGATCCTAATTATAAAAAGAGATACAATGATTAATTAATGAAAAAAACTAATGAACAAATATGTTAATCTTTATGTAGATAAAATAATGTACTTTAAGAAATGTTAATCTCAATACAAAATGCTAATATCAGTATTTTTTGTTTTTTTATCAAAGCATTCATTTTCATTAAACCGAAACTAAACCATGGTTTGGTGATACAATAGATAAGGCTGATTTGCTAAACCATCAGCCTCACCATTCATTGATAGATGTCATCAAAGATTCTGGCGATCTCGAGTTTCTGGGTTCGTGAATTGATGATCTTGATGAGGGATTGTGAGTCAGAGGACATTTGGAATCCTTGGAAGCCAACCGTTGCCGCATGCGTCAGTGCTTCAAGGGCCATGAGAGGGGAGCCGATGTGGGTCACTATTGTTGAGCCTTTAAGCACGATTTGGTTCTCCTGATTGTAGAGAGAACCCAGCCTAGTCCTGCAGTCTTTGTATTTTCTCTCCATGCTGCATCAGAGAGACATTGAAGAGCTCGAGGGTTAGAGACTGGATTTGGAGATGTGTGCGTTACGCTATGATCTACATCTTGTGCCTGAGTCCATTCCCCGATTGCTTTCTGTATCGTCTCTGAGGGTTCCGTTGTTGAAGAGTTTGTTGTTTCTGGAATTCTACATGTTCCAGCAAATCCATGGGAATAGTGGCTCAGAGGAGATTCCAGTCGGTGGTAAACAGACCAATAGCTTCCACGGTTATAAGGTTTAAGGTAGCTAGAGGCTCTTTAAGGGGGGCTTGATTCCAGACTTGCTGGGCATATTCACATCGGAAGAATATGTGTGTAGCTGTTTCTGGTTCTCCACATCGAATGCAGTGGGATTGGTTGGTTAATCCTCTGGATGCAAGCTGCTCTCCCGTAGCCAGGGCTCCACTTATGGATTTCCATAGGAACAGTTTCAGCTTTGGCGATGTGTGGATATTCCAAACACATGAGTTCCAATTGAAATCGGAGTCATAGTGGATGGAATTTGTTGCTGAAGTGGGGTTATCATTTGCAATATGATATCCAGATTTCACTTGGTATTCCCCAGATGGATGTCCAAGCCAGGCGAACTTGTCTGTAGCTCCCATTCTACTTGGTTTCAAACAGCGATGGTTCCAATGTGACTTGCAGTAATGGAGACCATTTTATGAGGCAATGAAGTTTTGGCTCTGAGGTCTCAACGCGATAAAAGCTTAAGTGATCATCAAAATTCAAAAATTCTCTGTTTTTGGCATAATGTTCTTTTTAGATATTTTTTGGTTTGATTTTTAGAAACTTCAAAAACAACTTCACATTCATTGTACAAAAAGTTTGTTTTGAACGAAATTTAACATTTAATTAAAAAAAGTGTAGCCACAAGTGTACGTAAGACATTTTTCCGAAACTTACAATTGAATATTTAATATTATGTTTTAAATACTTATTTTGATGCATGCAATTTAGTGTGAAATTTTTACGTGGATATCATTCCACAACTTAATGTCTTTTTTTTTTTTGTGTGTGTGAGCACCACAAAGACCAGTTGAGAGTTCATTTTAATAACCTTGTAAAATGTTTATATAAAAAAAAATATTAAACAACCAATTGGTTATACTAATATAATAAATGTTCTTTATTACTTTTCAGATAAATAATTTAATTAATATAGGTATAGTAGCTAACTTCAGTTTTATAACAAAAACGTTAGTTGAAAACTTTAAATCTTTCGTAACTTAATTAGGTAACAATATAAATATGGCCATATCTATCTTATTGTGGTCGACTTCACAGCCAAGTAAGAAACAAACATTGACCATATTGAAAAAAACAAATGAAAACAGTTTTGCTTTTCATTGTTCTTATTCTCATTTCATTATGTAAGTTTACTTTTGGTTACATATTCATATTTTTTATTCTTGTAATTATATTATTCGATATGCTTTTATAGGTATATCAAATATTACGGCGAAACATATCTTAAATCAGAAGTTACATTTTCCTGATTTAGCAAAAAGTCCTCAAATTGATTTTGAGAGAGAAGACGAGGTTACACACGACAGTTCTTTTGGGATAATTGAACTAATTCATCCAGATCGAAATCAGTTTTGGCTTGAATGTGCACAACATTGTTTGAAAAAGAATAAAATTTTCCAATCTACTCCTTGTGGTAAGTTAATTTGTCGTTGTTCAACCAAGAAGTTACATTTTCATGCTTTAGCAAAAAGTCCTCAAATTGATTTTGAGAGAGAAGACGAGGTTACATACGACAGTTCTTTTGAGATATCTCAACTAATTCATCCAGATCGAACTCAGTTTTGGCTTGAATGTGCACAACATTGTTTGAAAAAGAATAAAATTTTCCAAACTACTCCTTGTGGTAAGTTAATTTGTCGTTGTTCATCCAGAAATATACACTAGACCTTGTAATTCCTTCTGAATAATTTATTAATCAAAAAAGAAACATAATATTATAAAAATAAATTGATGGCATTGTTTTTATATCATACTATTTAACTGATGACCAAAAAAACATACTATTTAATCTGTCTTCGTTCTACTATGTATATCTCTATCCAAATATTGACTGAATATTTGAGAATAGTCAAAATAGTAACGGGTTTGAGTTTAATAGATCCGTACATTTTTTCTTTTCTTTTTGACTTCAAAATTTTGTTTTAATTAAACAAATGGACATCACTAATTAATAACTTTGATCCGAAAATAATCACTGACGTTGATCCGTTTTAGCATTTTACGTGAGAAACCAAGTGTGATGGGACGACATTCTTATTGAACCCCCCAAATGTAACAGGGGATATCGGGCTTCAGTCGTATGTGTCTCAAGATGGACCATGATGGCTGCGAGAGCTTTTTGTTGGGGAAACACCAATTAGCATGGTGTAATTTGGTGATAGCCTCTGTTTTGAAGGTTTGGTATTTTAATAGAACTTATTTTAGGGGGAAAAAGTGTACCACTACAGTGTACGTAACGTAAGACATCATTCGATAACTTACATAATATTCAATTGAACAATTAAATTTTATGTTTTAAAATCCTTATTATGATGTGATGCATGCAATTTAGTGTGAAAAGTTGATGTTGATAACATTCATCCGTTTTGATTAATTTTAGTGTAAAACATTCGGTGCTTAAATTTAAAGTTCAAGTGGACCGGTAGAGAGTTTATAATAATCTTACTTCATTATATCATATGATTTTACTCAAGTGAACACTTCGAGTTAACAATCTAAAGGAAGTACCAAACTCAGTGGTTGAAATACATCAACTTCTGCGTCCTCACTGATATGGGAATAGTGACTTTGTGATGAGAGCAACTTCACATTCATTCCACAACTTAATGTCTTTTTTTTTTTTTTTTGTGTGTGTGAACACCACAAAGACCAGTTGAGAGTTCATTTTAATAACCTTGTAAAATCACTACAAGAAAAATGGGTTTCGGAAGCACCCGAAAAACGCTATCGAACCCATACCATAGCGTTAAGTAAAACGTTGTATTATGACCCGCGATAATAGGTTTCGTAGTTTTGATAGCGTTTTTTGGCACTGCTATCGTGTGTGCATTTATTATAGCGTTTTTATCTACGCTATTTCATTTATTTACAATAGCAATAGATTTTTGTTATGTTAAACATAATTATATAGCATTTCCGTAATATTGACTACTAGTAAAAAATCCACGCGTTGCGCGGAATAACTATTTAGATAGTTTTTAAAACTATTTTAATATATATATATATATATATATTAAAATATACAATATATATATATATACACTAACATTGATATATTTAAATGATATATATATATATATATATATATATATATACTAACATTAATATAATATATATATATATATATACTAACATTGATATATTTAAATGATGTTTAAGATTTATGCTCACAATTTCTATTTATACAAATTCAAACATCATTTATGCTCACAATTTCCATTTATACAAATTCAAACATCATTTTCAAATGTTTAATATGAAAGTGAACCAATGATATAAATAAATATTTTTATTTGAATACTATATTTTCAATTTTGCTCTAGAATTTAGTGTATTTTTGGAATTTTTTCGTTATAGTCCGTGTCCACTATTGAAAAAAAATGTTGAGTCCACACGTGACTGGAAAGATAAAACTTATAAAGTGAAATATGCAATAATTTATAGATAAACACGTGTAAAAAAATTGTGAAATTTAATTTTTTTTTAAATTAATGATCACATATTTATTTTACATAATTTGATTTTTATATTATCTAAATTTATATAGCTTCTACAATTTTTTAACAAATTGATATTTTTTAATATAAATTTATTTTTTATTCATATCTTTATGAGTATTTGCATAAAATACTCTATATAAAAATCAGTATCGTAGGTGACAAAAAAAAAAAATTTTTAGTTTTTTCAAAACTATTTTTTTATCTATCAATAAATGAAGTCCATAACATTTTTTAAAAAATTGCATTTTCTAATATTAGTTGCATAGAAAAAAAATCTAGTACAAAATTGTCAATTGTGTGTCAAGATGAATTAAGTTTGACCTAAGCTTACAAAATTATTGTATCAATTATTGATATTTAATACCATACGTTACAAAATATTGATATATAATGACATTATAGTACGTCGCCAATACAAAAATCATACATGAAAGCTAGTATTTTCAGCCCGCACATGGTATGGTTTATCTAGCTTTATGAAAGACTTTTGAGAATTTGTTCCTCGTCGCGAATGCTATAAGACAATGTTATAGGGGCGGATTTGATTGCCATCTTTTCTGGTAAAGAATCACCGGCTACAGCATCATTTCGTAAAGCTAGATAAACCATACCATGTGCACCTTCCCCAAGAAAGATGGAGCGAAACCATGAAGCAGTAGCAGAAGCAGAAGTATTCGTTGTGTAGGTAATTTTTTTGCGGCAGCTTCAAAGGCTTCACGGCTAATCACTTGTAGACTGCTCGAACTTTGATCACGTAACTTGTAAACGGCGGCTTGAAATGCTCCACGACTAATGATTTGGATGCTGCTACCACATTGATAATTGCACTCCCTTGGCGTTTTCATGACTTTATACTTTGGTTTCTTTGAAGGTTTAAAAATTGTATTGAAAATTATTAACAAACGAGATTTGATGATGAAAGAAGATGAAGATGAACACAAGAGTCTGGAAATTGAAATCTGTTTCTGTTAAGAGTAAATAAAGCTATACAATGTGTTTATATACACAAAACCTATCGTACAAGCCGGTTAACACTTAACCAAACTATGATATCTAATACTCCCCCTCAAGATGTAAGGAACTTGCATCTTGCATCTTGCATCTTGGACTTGAAAACCATGTGAAATCAGGTGGGGAATGTTGAAATCAGAAGATCAAATCACAAAGTACCTCTGGTGGTCTCGGTAAAGAACAGTAAAGGAGATCAAGTATAGACCTGAACAAACCAGAACGAGCCACAATCATACGATCAAAAAAATCAAAGTCTCGACTCAGGCCTTGACGACCTGCAAGTTTTCTCGTAATTTTATGTTTTCTAAAATTATTAAACGTATCAGATATAAAAGTTAATATTTTTATTAGTTTATTCAACTAAGAAAGAACAACACAATTCTTTAACTAATTTTTGTAGGTTTATTTAATCAATAATTTATTTTAAAAATTCAGTTAGATTCAGCAGTTACCATTTATATTTCAAGTTATTCCGCTAGATTCCGCAAAAAATCACCAAAAATCAGCCAAATTCCGTAATTCAGCAACATTCAGCCACATTCCGCTGTTACCAATTAGACTCAAATCTCTTTTTGTTACTTTTCGTTCTTCTATGAATATCTATCCAAATGTTATGTATTCATCCGACTGAATATTTGAGAATACCCAAAATCGTAACCAGTTTAAGTTTAATTGATCTGAAGGTTTCTTCTTTTCCTTTTCACTTTAGAATTTTAAATTAAATAAATAAATTGACATAACTAATAAATTACATATATGATATATCTCAATTCGTCAAAAGTGAATGTTTACGATGTTTTAAAACCAACTGAAAGGAATCGAAGAGCCTTCCGAGCTACCAGGCATAAGACCGATCAGCTTTAACAACATACAGTAAAACCTCTATAAACTAATAATGTTGGGACTACGATATTTTATTAATTTAGCGAAATATTAATTTATCGAGAGATTAATTGGGTCAAAAACTTAATTTGGGACTTGAAAATTATATTAATTTAGCGAAGTATTAATTTATCGAGTATTAATTTATAGAGGTTCTACTGTATCAATAAATTTATAACGGAATAATTTATTAAAAATAAGTCAAATATAATTACGTTCACCTAAAAAACAACAATTAATTTATAGAGGTTTTACAGTACATCTTTATGAGATATAGAAGAAAATAAAATGTGCCAATGAAACCCCGCAGAATTAATGAAACTTTTGTACATAGAACCCTTTGAGTTAATAAAAATAGTTGTTGAAAATATGCAAACTCAATAGTCGAAATACATTAGCATCTGTGTTCTGATAGATAGTGGGATAGTGACGTTGTGAGACCCATCAGACCAACTCAAGCTCCCAAAATAGTAAATCGAATTGGTTTTGTGAGTTGGGGATACTGTGACCTTGAAGCTGAGTTTCTTGACGTTGGAGTTAAAGACCAATGTGTTGGGTGTGACAGAGATTTTGATACCCAAAGGAGGCTCAACGAAGAGTTTATAGACGGAGTCGACGGGTCCAACATTGGTGACGGTTCTAGTGACAGTCACATCTTCTTTGAGGAATGGAACCGTGATGGAAGGCAAGTTGAGATCTAGCATGGAGGGTCTTGGACTTGGACATTTGTATAGCACATTTTTCCTTGATATTACGGTGATGGATCTCTCGTCATAACCGGAGGCACATAGAAAGAGTCTATAATCTTCAGAGTCTGCATCGTAAACAAGACCAAGATCTGCTGCTTTGTTTGGATTCACCAATCCTCCCCCGAAGTCAAATGGGTCAGCTAGTTTCCGTGAAAACCCGTCCGAAAATATAGGCCCTCCGTAGGGATCCGTTTTGGAAGCTTCAATCAATTAAGAAGGATTCACTCATTAAATCACTAGATATATATTTTAGCTTAAACCTTTAATTTGATATGCAAAAAGACAAGAGTAACTGGGACTTATCACTAGAAAATGCTTGTTGGCAAAATAAAACAGAATAAAAGAATTGTTATATAATTACCTGTAGTGATGAGTGCTGACTTTAGCGCGGCAGGAGACCAGTGAGGGTGCACAGCTCTGAGTAGTGCAACCAAACCAGCGATCGCAGGTGTTGCCATGGAAGTTCCTGTATCAATGACGAATCCTGACTCACCGCCTTTTTTAGATGGGGTAGTAGCTGCCAATATGCCCATACCCGGTGCTGCGATATCGGGCTGCAAATATAATGTTGGTGTTTGATGAATAAAAGAAAAGGAATATAACTATAGTCGGATCATATATATTATATACATGTACAAATTAGATTCTTACCTTGAGAACGTATGGAGATACAGAATTGGGTCCTCTACCTGAGAACGTACAAACTTTAGTGGTTACAAGTGGCCCAGTGAGTGTGGTAGCAGGGCTTATTTTTATGGTGGGAAATCTGTGATAAATTCGCATTTTCAAATGTTATAACAACGTTCAAATAATATTAAGAGAGATCAAATGAAGTATAAAATACCTGGTGGAACCTATATACTTCAAAATGGTAGTTCCCAGTCCATAGTCGACCATGAGTATGGGAACATCTTTGGCAATTTCGATAATATCATTTCTTCTGGCGGCAAGAATTAGAGCCTTGGGCTCGTTCTCATAAAAACTGGGAATGTAATCTGAAGCATCTTCGCCGTCCTGGAGGAAAGCAAACACCACTTTTCCTTTTGTTGCACTTGTTAACATGTCTTTGTTTTCTATGTACACTAGATCTGCTTGGAACTCTGGACCCTTGAACGGAACTCGTGCCTACACAATAAAAGGTTAGGAGGTCACACACATGTTCATGTTGAAAGGGAGTCAACTACATAAACACAAATTTGGTTTGTTTTACCATTATGGTATCGTTGTTTCCTAGTGTCAAGGGTGTGGGAAACCACCGGTCAAGACTGGTGGCAGCCACTGTTATAATCCATGGAGCTATATTCTGGACTGAGAAATCTCCCGGCCCAGAGTTTCCACCTGCACAAATCACTGGAATGCCCTTTGATACCGCATGGAACGCTCCATACGAGAACTGGTTACGCTCGTTAGTTTCAGTTAGTATAGGGATTGGCCTGCCTATTGAGATTGACATCACGTCCACCCCATCCGCTATGGCATCGTCCATGGCCTTTATTACGTCCGCCATCGCGCATGTATCATCTACTTTTCGCCAACACACTTTGTAGACTGCGATACGGGCACTAGGCGCCGCACCTCTTGCTGTACCCCCTCCGAGTCCGTTGTAACTCACATTTGGGACAAATGCTCCCCCCGCAATGGATGCCACGTGGGTTCCATGGGGCAAGCTTTCCCTCGCGGACATGTACTCGGTGGGTATTATTTTGCTCTTCGTCTGGGCGTCCATGTAATACCTTGCTCCTATCAACTTCTTGTTGCAATGCTTTTTCGAGTCGAATTCTTGACCGTCTACGCATTTCCCTTTCCACTTTGCCGGGATCGGCCCTAACCCTTTGTCATTGAACGACTCCGACTCTGGCCACACGCCTGTGGGCTCACGTACATTTATTAATCAGTATATTTCAAACAAATATGCATATTTGGTATGCTACCAAACGTATTTCAATTATTTACCTGAGTCAAAGACACCGATGATCATGTCCTCACCCATCTTCGCATCATGAAAAAGCCCTTTGGGGATGCTTTGAGAAACCCCCAAGTAATCAAATGTCCTTGTTGTTTGCAACTCGTAGTAACGATTGGGCATCACTTCAAGTACATCGGGATGCTCTGTTCATAATTCATCATGAGAATTCAAGTCATCATCAATGTTTAAGCTCTCGTATTATTTGTTGTCTACATCTATTGTAGTTGTACTTCTATATATGTACGTACCTGCGATTGTTTTCGCTTGGGAATCCGTAAGATAGGCCGCAAAGCCTGAGAAACCATGCCGGTAACTATAAACCATGGATTCACTTGCATCTTTTGTGCTGCATGCAACCATACATATATCCATTTAGTTAATCATACATATTTGACTGTTTTTACAACATTTTGTAGTGTCGGAATATTAATTGGGTTTGTTGATATATACCTTCCGAGTAAGGATCCTAACATGTCGACATGTGACGCCGTTACAAGCTCGGGATCATTATGCTCTGGTTCACCAAGGTACACTATGTGGACCTATATTTGTATATGTCGCATTACTCATTCTTTCATCCAATCAATTCTCTACTAATCATACATACTATCACGTACGTAATTAAGAAATACCATAATTAATTGTGACATATATATATATATATACACATATACCTTAGTCTCTTCATAGGCTCCTCCTTCGACGATGCTAAGCTTCATGTTGAGAATCACAACAACACTCATCACCCACAAAACCCACCATGAGACTTGAGACCTCATGTTTACCTTAAGGGAAAAAGGCAAAGGAGATCGATTAATTGTTGAATAATATTTACGAGCTGAATGTCGTCCCGTATTTATAACAATTAATGTTCGTTCTCATAACTAATTTGTTGCTGCTAACATTATTTGGTTGTGAAACTCAACTACTCTTCAGGTATTTGCTAAATTTAATAGTATATGTTGATATTTTCTTTATTTATTCGTTTTTGTAGCCAATAATAGAGGGTTCTGAGTTTGTTATGTCGTTTTAAGTTATAAGCCAATCTTGATTAAGTAAATGATTTGTTTTGTCCTTTGTTTTTTCAAGATAGAAATTGCAGCAGCAGGGTCAGCCCGTAAAGCACTGATGCCTAACGCAAAAAAAAAAAATTTGAAGCTCCTTTAAAGCTCGAAATTCTTTTTTGATGCCCCTTCAAAATCTTATAAATTTCTAATATTTTTTTATGTCTAACGCAACCGGCGTCACCCGCGTCAACCCAGGACCGGCCCTGTGCAGCAGCTAGCTAGATCTTGAATTCATGTCAACTTGCGCGAAAACTTTTTTTGTATAATATGTTTTATTTTTAAAACTCGTTTGATTTTTTTTTTTCTTTTTTTGGTCACTGAAGGTATTTAAAAAATTTGTATATGGTCAGTGAAGGAGATTTTTATCTATATTCGACATTTAGAAAATAGCTAAAAAAGAAAAGGCACGACTAAATATATATTTTGATACTTTTATTAGAATTATTCGAATTTCAGTATTATAAAAAAATACAGTATAACTTCCATAAATTAATACTCTATAAATTAATAATTACCATAAATTAATAAATTCTTTTGGTCCCGAGTTGGGTTAATGTAAAAATTAACTAAATTCGATAAGATAATAAGATAATAATTTTTTTTTGAAATTCTGTAAAATATGGTCCTAATAATAGTATAAATTAATAATTATGTATAATTATGCATATATGTATAATTTTATTGGCTTGAGTGTTTTTTTATTTTACTTATTACATCAAAAAAACTTTTATGATTGTTTTTTCGGTATCCAAAACTTATGAAAAATTATAGACACGATAATTTATTATGTGCACATAACACTTACCAAATGTATCATAATACATATCACAAATTTGAAAAAATCATGTTTTCTTCTAAATTTTGTACTTAATAATGTATTTTGTTTTTATATGGATAATATATTATGATGTGAACATTCATTTTATTGCAATAACCAAAAGTATAAATCATAATCTCGAGTTAATACATATCAATTTTACAAAGAGGTTTAACTAAATTCTTTAATATAATATTATTTGATTTTTTTTTTTAAATATCTTACCTAAAACATATATTTTTTATATTAATTTATCGATTAATTAATAATTAATAACTCTGTAAATTATTAATTTTTCAAAATTCTAATATTATTAATTTATAGAGGTTTTACGGTAATCTTACAAGTTACAAGTTACAAGTTACAACTTACAACTTACAACCTTTCTCTCCTCGATCTTCACTCTATATGACTATATGTCTATATCTAAAGTGTTTCAGGTTAAATACACTAAAAATAGCCCAGTATCTAAACCAAACCAACAATAAACCAAGCTAAAAAAAAAAAAAAAAAAAAATTAAACCTATATGACTTCAAACCCCATTAAGTGGCAGGTATAAATATTTATATGAATTAGGACAGCAAAAAGAAAGAAAATTAAACCCTAGTCAGTATTTTAGAAAGTAAGATGATTATTAGTGCTTTGGGCATGATTGTTCAACTATGGCTCGCAATCAGAAGTTGACAGTTGTTTTCCGTTGAGAAAAAAAATATTACAGGGACAAATCCATGATGTCATGATCTGAATCTGTCGACCAATTAATGCTTCTTATGCATTTGTCATAATACGTACGTTAATAAATCTTTCCTTTTGTACAAAATACTTTATTAGTCTCTGTTTTATTTTGTTAAAGAAATCTAATAATCCATATTGTATGTTTTTTTTGTGCGAAAATAAATATAATGGAAGTATATCATTTTCTCATTATTGAAGTATATCATTTATTTGTGACTCGATATAATGGAACACTACAAGAAAACAGGCAAATTTCCGACGGTTTTGACCGGTCGGTTCTATCTCGTCAGAAATAAAATTCCGTCGGAATTCCGTCGGAAATACTGACGGAATTCTGTCGGAAATACTGACGGAATTCTGACAGAAAAGAAATAACCGGAATCCGTCATAATTCCATCGGAAATCTGTCAGTATGTCATTGTCCGACGGATTTCCGACGGCTAACATACCGACGGATTTCCGACGGCTACGTATACCGACGGATATTTTATTTATTAAAAAAAAAAATTTAATTTAATTATATTTAATGAAATTAAATTAAAATAAAATAAATTAAATTAAAATTAAATATAAATAAAAATTAAATTAAAATAAAAATAAAAAAAAAACAACATTTAAAATTAAGGTTCAATATATTTAAAAGTGATTTAGAAAATTAAAATATTACATAACGTGTTATCTATCGGTTACGGAAGAACTCGTTCATCCTGTCTTCCATTTCCCGCATTCGTGCCATCTGCTCGTCCATTTCCCGCACTCGTGCCAGCTGCTCTTCCATTGCCTGCAACCGTGTCTGCTGTTCCTCGTAGCGAGCTTCATCTTGTGCGCGTTGGGACTCCAACCCGGTCACCCGCTCGAGAAGCTCGGCATTCTGTGCCCTCAACGTACTATCTGCATGAATGCGGTAAGAGTTGATGGACGTGGATGAACTGTCTTCCGGGAGGCCAAACACACGACCTCTGTGCTTAGGCGCAACCTACGAAAAAAATCAATCAATAAATGTTGTAAGTTGTTTATATTTAAATTTATTTAAAATTTAATTAAAATTAACAGTGTTACTAACCTGATAGGTAAACTCGTTGATCATCTCCAGAGGAACTTCCGTGGCCGGGGGAGTTCCTTCGACGATCGGTTGGGATTGGAGGTACTCCTCACCCAGCCTCTCCACGCTCTCCACGATTTCACGAGCAATGGGATCTTGAATTTCCCCCGTCTTTCTGTTGGTGTGCGCATCTTTGACCAAGTCAAGATGTGACGGACGCACACCGGTCCTCTCCATCTGTTGGCATAGATAATGAAAGAAATATGAGAAGTGTTAGAAATAAAATTTTTGTAAAATTTATAAAATTACGTACCAGCTTCTGAAGACGTGACGCTTTGCTCGTCGCACCGAGGTTATGGGTCGCCGGTCCCTTCCCCTTCCGGTCGCTGTTCCGGTTAGACGAGTTCTTTCCGGAGCTTGCTTTTGTCTCCTCCCGTTCCCAATGGGCAAGTAGTCCACTCCATAATGTGGGGTTATCTTGCAATCTGCGCGGCACTTTTCCCTCTTTGTACCACATGTCCTTCCATTCGTTTATCTTCAACGAATATTTCCGGGAGGCTTTTCTGTAGAACTCCCGTCGGACCCGGGCAGTCAACTGTGGGTCCCAAGTAAATTCTTGCTGAAAAAAAAAACGTACCCATATTAGTATTGACAATTTTAATGAAAATAAAAATCTAAATTCTTAATAGGAAAAGAAAACATACCGCAAATTGCCGAAACCAGATCTCCTGGTCTGCCACCGGCATCGAAGTAAATGTGGGATACGGGGAAGTTATCAACGAATTAGTCATTGCGTTGATCGAACTCGTAATCTCGTTTCCCGAAAATTGAAACCTAAACAATATTTAGTTAAATATTTTTTTAAGTTAATATAATCAAATACATTTTTATATAAAACTTACCATGTCGTGTTAGGTGGCAAGTCAGGATCTAGGCGAGGCAACCTATCCCGTCCAGGTTGCGAAACAAACTCCTCAACGGACATGGCCGTGGGAGCTGAGGGCTGTGTACCCAGTGGAGGAGACGGGTGTTGGGGATCCGGAAAGCTAGTATCTGGGATTTGCGACTGACTCCCTCCCCTACTGGATCCGGATCCAGTAGAGTGATGAAATCGCCCATAGTCCCTACGATTTCCAAAATGTTTACATACCGTTGAAATTTACTTACATATATAAATATAAATTCTGATATTAAATATAAATAAATGTAAATTGATATTTTGAGAAGTAGGGATTTTGGAATTTCGGGATTAATTTTTGGAATTTCGGGATTTCATATAATTAAGTTTTAGGGAGTTAGGGATTGTGGGAAATTGAGGTTTCTCTAAATAGGTATTTAGGGATATTTGGATTATGGATTTCAGATATTAACATTTACGAATTTACAGATTTAGAAAATTTTTGGAATTTCAGATTTGGTAATTTAAATTTTTAGATATTTACGATTTTTCCAGAATTTGGGATTTTGTAATTTAAACAAATTAAAAAATTAGTAAAATTACAACAATTTAGAATTTTACTAATTTTTTTAAATTATAAATATTTATAATTTTCTAAAAATAACAAATACATATTAAAATGTAAATAAATTTTATAAACCCGAAAATTCTCTAAATCACAAAATTTACAAAATTCAAAACTTTTCAAACATACTAAACCCGTACATTTATACATTTCTATTATCCTAAATCATTTATATCCCTTAATTTTTAACATCCTAAATCTAACAAATTCTACAAATACATATCATAATTCATAATTTACAAAAAAAAACTTCGAAAAACTTACATTGGATTGATGATTTGTTGTTAGATATTGAGATTGTGGATGGATTTGCAGTTTCCGGCGTGTTTCCGTGTGTTTTCGAACGTTTTCCGGCGGTGTTTCCCTTTTTTCTCCGATTTTGCGATCTGTCTCCGCGAAGAGGAAGAGCCAGGTTTTTATTACAGGGTTCCGACGGATTTCCGACGGAATTTCCCGCTATTTTCGATGAGATCGAGGCTCGCTAGGCGGCAAAAATTAGGGTTTCCGTCGGACATCCGTCGGAAATTCCGACGGATTTCCGACGGATTCTAAACATTTATATATAAAACCGCGTAAATTTATTTTTTTTTATTAAATTAATTTTTTTTATTAAATTAAATTAATTAAATCCGTCGGAAATCCTTCGGTATTTTTGACGGATTTCCGACGGTTCGTAAATTTTTATTACATTAATATTTTTTTATACGGTTTATTTTTATATTATTTTTATATTATATAAAAAATTAAGATCCGTCGGAAATCCGTCGTTATTTTTGACGGATTTCCGACGGATCTTAATTTTTTTTTTAATTAATTTTTTTTAATACGGTTTTTTTTTATTTTATAAAATATTAAATCCGTCGGAAATCCGTCAAAAATACCGACGGATGTCCGACGGATCTTTTCTTTTTAATAAGGTTTTTTTTAATTATATAAAATATTACACCCGTCGGAAATCCATCGGTATTTTTGACGGATTTCCGACGGATCTTAATTTTTTTTAAATTAATTTTTTTTATTCTGATTTTTTTATATTATAAAAATATTACACCCGTCGGAAATCCGTCAAAAATACCGACGGATTTCCGACGGGTGTAATATTTTATATAATTAAAAAAAACCTTATTAAAAAAAAAAGATCCGTCGGACATCCGTCGGTATTTTTGACGGATTTCCGACGGGTGTAATATTTTTTATATAACAGATATCTGTTTTAAAAATAAAAATTACAATTCGTCGGAAAACTGTGAATTAAAAAAATCTATCGCTTAAAAGTCCGCGTGGTGACCCGATTGCAGAGTTAATTAAAAAAATGTCCAAACATTTTTTCATAAATTATTTTAAATATATTCAGGAATTGAATAAAAGATTTACACAACGAAATTTTATAACAGATAAAAAACAAAAGCCGAAAGGAAATTTATTTATTTTAAAGTTTGAAACACATATGTCTCTGTATCCGCTCCAAACTTACCTTTTTTAGAACCTGAAACTTTTTTTTCCCTTTTTTTTCTTTGCCGGAGAATCTACATATCCTTTGCAAAATTCCCTTTCGATTGCATCAACATCTATATTTAAGTTCGGACTTTCAGGTCTTTGGGCAAATTCATCATCATTGTACTGATCCTTTTTATTCTTCGGTGTACCTTCTAAATATCCGCCGCAAACATCTCTTTTGATTGCATCAACATCTATATTTAAGTTCGGACTTTCTGGTCTCTGGGCAAATTCATAATCATAGTAGTGATCCTTACATTCATTTGAAGTACTTCCACCGTAAGTATCTGACGTTTCAATCAAGCGAGATGGTTGTACATCTTCGAGAACACTCTTCTTGTCTGGATATTTGTCGCACTGCGATTGCGTTTCCCACGAGACGTTTGGCAAGCACTGGCTCTCCGGCACTATTGTTGATGAAGAATCTCCGATTGAGATTGGTGAGACCGTATCAAATTCCCACGAGTAAGTGGGTATCTCTTCAGTGTGTGTGTCGCATTGGGTTTCGGTTTCCCACGAGTATTTTGGAAGTAGAAAGTGGTTTGCCACGATTTTTGAGTCTTCATTAGGAGGTTAGAAGACATTATTTGTGTTGTTGACAGGATTGAACGTCTGAGGAACCTTATATAGAACGGAAAACCGTCGGAAATCCGTCAGAAACCTCCGACATAATACCCCGCCAGTCCCATCGGCCGCAGATAACGCAATGGTAACCACTCAAACTTTGCCGACATCGGAATTCCGACGGAAATCCGGCGGCAAAATTAATAAATGATTCTGGCGAATATTACCATAAAGTACATTATATTAAAGGGAACGCATAGGGGTTATAGTACAACATTGGTAAACAAACATTTATTCATAAATTATTAATCTGACTCTTCTGATGAACCTTCACTAGGGATGGAGTCGGAATCGTCGTCAAATTCTTCACGTAGTTCATCTTCATCCGAATGCACTAGATCATCGCCGATATGTGTGACATCAGTGACAAGGTCAATGTTATCCGTCTCCTCAACATGTGACATTTGGTTGGTTCGCGATACTTGTAGAGCATCATGTTCCGGAACTCCATATATTTTTCCTCGCGGATTAATTGGAGTTACTGTCATCCAAGGATCTGTCCTCCGCCCAACTCGAGGATATGGAATGTAGCAAACCTATTCATTAACGGTGGATGTTGTTAATATACAAGAATAACAAAACCTAACGTATAAATATAACGGAAAACCTATCAATATATTGATACCTGGTCTGCTTGAGATGCAAGGATAAATGGATCGTAATGATGTAATTTCCGGTTTGAATTTATCGAAATAACACCAAGACGGTCAATTCGAACCCCACTACCATTGGATGGATCATACCAATCGCACATAAACACAATGCACCTCAAGTCCAACATTCCTGGATAGTGGATTTCCAAGATTTCTTTTAAATGGCCATAGTACATGGTATCACCTGATTGCGCCGAAATACCATTGTCCGAAGTTGGCCTTTGACGTCCTTCGTCACGAATTCTGAACGAATATCCTCTAGTGCAAAATCTCGGATATGAAGTCGCGGTGCTGCGTAAACCATGAGAAAACTCCACTAACCATGTCGGGAGGGTTTGACCACTTGCTAAACCTTCGGAAACCTAAAAACAATATAAGTAAGCAATCAATAACATATGAACGTGAAAAACTTATAAAATAAGAGTGAGGAGTTATATTTAACGTACAAAAAATTTCAACTACTCCGGGAATTCTTCATCTTTTAATACAGCAAGTTCGGAATCTGTCTTATCAGCATGGTAAGTTTGTGCTAGGGACATGTATATCCTGTAACATAACAATTGTTATTATATGAAGACAAATAATTGCACAAATTTAGTATGAGAAATGGTGTACCTTTCATACTCTCCAAGTTCGTCACAATTTCTGAGGATATATGTATGCAAATGTGTGACCTCTTGTGGTGATAGTATGCGTTTCTTCCCTTTTCCACTTACGCGGCCCACTTGCGCAAACAACTCAGGTACAACCACGGGATACACTGCTTTCTCACCTCTATCATCATGTCGCGCCGGCCGTCTACCTTTAGTCCGAACATCCGAAGGAAAGTAATATTCGGCAAAGTGTGATACTTCTTCGTTTAGACTTTGTGCAACAATAGATCCCTCAACTTTGCTCCAATTTTTTACCTTTTTCTTCAGGTGGAACATGTAACGCTCGAACGGGTACATCCATCGGTATTGAACAGGGCCTCCTAATGCTGCTTCTCGTGGGAGGTGAATAGGAAGATGTTCCATAACATCAAAAAAAGACGGTGGAAATATCTTCTCAAGATTACAAAGGAGCACCGGGATGTTGGCCTCTAAAGACCGGATCCCGTCCGCTGTTAGTGTCCGTGAACATAAATCTCGAAAGAAAGCCCCAACTCCTACAAACGAAAAGTAATCAAGTTAGTACATATATAGTAACATTATATTAGTAATAAACTAAAGAAAATTATGAAATATACCTCCAATTGCCTGATGGATGTCTTGTGGAAGAAGATTAGAAAATGTAAATGGAAGAAGACGCTGCATCACAACATGACAATCATGACTCTTCATTCCAATAAACTTCCCTTCCGTCGAATCCACGCAATTACGCAGATTAGATGCGTAGCCGTCAGGAAATTTAACAAAATTTTTAATCCATTCAAAGAAAACTTCCTTCTTACCCGCGTCTAACCGGTACGCAGGCATCGGCAATCTACCATTAGGCAAAACATGAAGAGATGCCCTTGAAAAAATCAATGGCAAGTCTAATCTAGATTTCCAGTTATCTTTTGTTTTTCCTGGTACATTTAAAATGGTGTTCATGATGTTGTCAAAGAAATTCTTTTCAACATGCATGACATCTAGATTATGCCGCAGTAGATGATCTTTCCAATAAGGCAAATCCCAAAAAATACTTTTCTTATGCCAATTGTGATATTCCCCACAGCCGTCGACGGGGTGATGGCCATTACCCCCACATTCAGGAGTTCGCTCTGCACCAAAATCTCGTAACTGTTCCAATATGCTGCGACCATCTATCTCCGGAGGTGGACCAGTAAACACTGGAAAATTCTTTCTGAAATGTCTTCTAGACCGACGATATGGATGATTTGCCGGCAAAAAACACCTATGGCAATCAAACCATGAAGTCTTCCTTCCGTTCTGCAATTGGAATGCTGAAGTATTGTCTTGGCAATAAGGACATGCCAATCTTCCATGCGTTGTCCATCCAGATAACATACCGTACGCCGGAAAATCGCTTATGGTCCACATAAGAACCGCACGCAAGTTGAAATTCTGCTGGATTGAAACATCAAATGACTCAACACCATGCTCCCACAACATCTGCAACTCATAGATCAATGGTTGGAGGAATATATCGAGTGATCGTCTTGGATGATCTGGCCCAGGAACTAGAACTGAGAGAAACAGGAACTCTCGCCGCATGCACATAGAAGGAGGCAAATTGTAAGGTGTTACGATAACCGGCCACAATGAATATTTTCTTCCATGCTTTCCAAATGGGTTGAAACCATCAGTGGATAAGCCGAGGTATACATTTCGGCGTTCGTATGCGAAATCTGGATATACCGATTGAAAGTGTTTCCACGCTTCTGCGTCAGAAGGATGCGTAATATCTCCATCTTGATTATGCTCTGCATGCCATCTCATAGCCTTAGCAGTGCGTTCTGATTGATACAGCCTCTTCAACCTCTCTGTTAATGGTAAATACCACATCCGTTTGAAAGGAATCTTCACTCTACCACTTGTGTCTTGGAACCGTGGTTTACGGCAAAATTTACATTTTTTCCTGTTCTCATCTTCCCTCCAATATAGCATGCAGTTGTCGATGCACACATCTATTATCTGGTAGGGCAAACCAAGACCGGCAACAAGTTTCTGGACCTCGTAGTATGATGCTGGAGAAAGATTATCCTCTGGCAAAACATCTTTCACAAACTCGGCGAATGCATCAACACATTCTTCGGACAAATTGTAATCGGTCTTCATGTTCATCATCCTACTAGCAGAAGATAACGGTGAATGCCCTTCCCTACAACCGCTGTACAGTGGTTGCTTTGATGCGTCTAACATATCAAAAAACCTTCGAGCTTCTAAATTAGGTTCTTCAACCCTATCACCCTCATGACCACCCAACTGCAAATTCTCTCTAAACGCGTCGTTAACCATCGCAACCGTACTTACCCCAACATCTACTTCCGTTGTACGTTCTTCTACGCTATCCGGAAAATAAGGTGCATTACTACTACTACTACCATATTCGTAATTGCTTTCTCCATGTAAAAACCAAACCTTATATCCCGGCCTAAATCCATATCTATATAAGTGATTCCAAACAGTATGAACCGCAACACTAATTCTGTTACAGCAATTAGAACATGGACATTTGATATCCTGACCTTTTTTTGCTGCATCTTGGTTTCTGGGTAAATTCATGAACTCGCATATACCTGCAGCGTAAGCGGATGTTAATAAGTTCGAGCCCATATCCATCATTGGCTCGTCCATCCAAGACCGAAAATATGAACTCATCGCTAACAAATTTTTTTGATTTGTAAAATTGTGTTATGAATGAACGAAGAAACGAAGTAACTTATATAAAACGGATTTCCGTCGGAATTCCGTCAGAAATCCGTCACAAAACTCCGACATAACACCCCACCAATCCCATCGGCCACCGCTAACGAATGGTAACCACTCAAATTTGCCGACATCGAAAATATCGGATTTCCGTCGGTAGTCCGTCGGAAAGTCGTCAGAATATTACGACAGATTATTTTCCGTCGGAAATCCGTCGGTACAAACGACGGATTTCTGACGGAATACCGACGGTAGATAAAACCGTCGGTATTCCGTCGCAAAATTCCGACAGAATACCGACGGACTAGATGTTAGTCGGAAATCCGTCGGTATGCCGTCGGAAAATTCCGACGGAAATATTAGCCGTCGGAATTTCCGTCGGAATAGTGGCTGTTTTCTTGTAGTGGAAGTATATCATATACAAAAATAATGTAGTACTATTTCCGTGAATAAGTGATATTTTATCATGCGTGTTTTCCATAATATCATGTATTTCTCATATGTTTTTTAAAAAGTACATTGACACACTATTATTTTACATAATATTGCATAACACCCTCTAAAAAATACACTACTCATCTATAATAATGATATAGTGTGTATTTTACAAATTTTGCCCAAAATCAGGCCATGTAATTAAAGAAAACCTAGAGTTAAAGTAAAACCAAATAATTATTTGCTTCGATTGGTTAATAAACAAAGTGTGAAACGAGTTGAACTCGTCTAAGAGGTTGGAAAAGGTGATCCTCGACAGGGAACTGCAACATCTTAATCAACACCAAACAATATATTTGTCTCGAAGTCTCTAGACTGATCTCTTAGATCATGATTGACATGGCCCCAAATCTAATAATTCCGAGTGACGCAGAGAAAGAAAGACGTCACATTTGACATTTTGCTCCTAATTAATAACCCTATACTCTCAGCCAGCTGAATATGGATCCATCTAGAACTCGCGGTGTAGTAAGACGTCTTCCATCCACTTGACATCTTGCTTGTGCATAATGTCCTCCGTTTGGTCTATAAACCTCAGAGACACATATGTATATATATATACGACAATTAAGCTTTTTTCCACACCTTAAACTCACTAATGGCATGATTTAAAATGTATGGTGGTTCCCAATAGGCACTCTAAAACTTAATTTATTCCTCGCTTTCCAAATAAATTATAAAGCACATGGAAAATCATCATGTTCTTCTTCATGGTCCAAATATACTATCGTCTCAAACAGTATGTAGTCTAAGTTTGAGTAAACCGATTGTCTCAAAAAAATCTCCGGATCCATTAAATTGGGTATAAAGCTCATGTATAATGATGGATGACATTCAAATATTGCATGGCTAATCGTTTCTTCATCGCTCTACATTATGGACAAGTTGACTCCCAAAAAAACCATTCTCTTTTGATCATGATTTTACCGTCAGATTTCATGTGGTTAATTCTCATATTTAATGTTTTAATTTCGTTGGTCCTTTGACTTTCCAAGCGTGGACTCTTTTTTTAAATGTGTCATTCGGTTAGCCGGTTAGGCCAACTACTACTCTGATATACTTGTAATCTCCCCGATCTCGTAAAATGGCAACTTATTTGTTATACATCCAAGCCTCCAATGAGTAGGATACCCTTTGGTTTTACGAATTTCTCGAACATAGTTTTATTCCATGCTTTTGATACTAGATCGATAAAATGATATACCCTAAAGGGGAAGTGAGGAATGGGTTAAATTGCGTGAAGAGCGTTCCGCTCAAAAGCCTGTTACGACACATATTTTCACGGACTATGCAATTTAGGTTTCAGCAATTATCATTAGAACTTTACCAAAAAATTAATATTGCTTGGTTAGAACTTAAAGCTTATTATTGATGAAGTTTGAAACATGACATGATGGAACTATATAAGAGTCATCATATCAATGATGAAACTATATAAGAGCCACATTTTTTCTAACAACAAAAAAAACAAACTATATAAGAGCCACATTGCATTGCATACTTTATAAAAAAATTACAAAGAAACGATGAAATTATTACGTAAATCGCTGTTAACGTAATAATTTGATCGTTTCTTTGTAATTTTTTTATAAAGTATAATAAAATAGATTTCGAAATATATAAGAAAAATATCTGACTCTAGTGCATCTTCCACTACGATTAGTCAATGATTATTCAAAAGATAGAATATTCAGATTCACATTTGGTTGGTTCATATTCTTTGGAATATTCTCAGTTGTTCATTGCCAATTGCAATTCGTCACTCATGTCAAACCTTGTTAAAGTCGCACCAATAATCACGTTTTGACTATAAATCTTGTTAAAAAAAATTCGGTTGAAAGAAAGTGCTATGGATATCTTTTCTTACACTAAAATCAAATATCACAACATAGTTAGAGCTACCAGAACTTTTATAATAAAACGATACCAGATCATTTTTAATGGTTTTAATATTACACTATTCAATTTCTTTCATATTTAATTATTTAAAAAAATATAAACATTTGTATTCATCTTTTTCTATGGAGGTCAATGTTCATATAGATATTTTTCTATATTTTTTGGATTGGACTCTTTTCTTTTGGGGATTGTTTTTCTTCTGAAAATATCATTTTAATCATCTTTTCTTGCAAACATCATTTGTTTTTTTTTGATAAAAAAAGGTGTTACTATAAGTTAAGTGTTTTTAAATATGCTAATATCATGTGTGGTTTATTTGTTTGTGTAAATATTTATTTACGTCTAGGATTTCTGTAGAATAGATGGTCTTAAAAGAAAATGGTAAGTAAATTTATTTTCAAAAACCATTTTGAGATTACAATACGAGGCAGAAGATGAGATAAGAAAAATGGGATTTACAAGCAAGAAAAACCTAAGTGAAGCAGTTACATGAATTAATAGCACATAGCCTATGTGACATAGGAGAGACAAGGTTAAAGTTAACTTTGGAAGAATCTGAACCAAGTGTAGAGGCAACTTTTGGGCTTATTGACACTAGTAGAAGAAGAGGACGGTCTAGGCCAGTTAGTTTTGCCCCGAGCACAAGTTGAATTTTTTTATTTAAGTATTGAGCAGATTTTGAGACATCGGTATGGAGCCTTGGGTCTTTCTCTCCTTCCACAAAACAACCGCTTGAAAAATGAGTTTACAGACTGTGTTTAGCTAAGCATTTCTAGTAGCCATACTGATCCAGGCTATAAAGCTTGGTAAAGCCAAAGCTTGTGTAGGCATGCTATTGAATACAAGAATTTCTTATGATAATTAATTTGTCGGTAAACTTGGTAGATGAACACATGTTAAGCATGTTTAACAACTAATTATTTCTACTATAATAATTTTAATAAATTTTATTATAAATTAGCCGGTAAAATAAAATATTGTTTAACGTTTCGTTTCAGTAACAGCGATAGATGTGTGTGAATTCATCACGAATATATTTTTCTAAAGTCCTGCACCAATATTTTATGAAATGGGTATGATCAATCTGTCCTTGATATATTATATAAATACATTAAAACAAATATTTTGGTAAGATACCGTTGTCGACGTAAGCTGAGACATGGTCTGATTATCTGATTCGCAATGACGTCAAGTGGCTCCAATTTACCCTGAGATAAGACGTCAGCATCATTACATTTATTACTTTGTGAGTGATCTCGCATATGTCCATGTGACCACTTCCTTCTCCTCTAATTCTTCCACTCTCTCAACTCCACTTTTTCCTCTACGTGTGCTTCACGCTCCGTTTGTGTCCCTACTTAACGTGCTATATTTTTTTTTTTCACTTTTGATAACAAAAGTAAATTTAAAGACTAATTTGCTTAATAACAAAAAAAATAATAATTAAAAAATTAACTAAAACTAATATATGTGGCATAATCATATTTATTAGATTTAAGTTAATTGGTTATGTTTTGGATTATAAATTTTTTTAGTTATTCAATTCAATTTTTTTAAATTTAAGTCGAGAACGCAAATTAATCTCTAAATCCTGTACAAAATTATAATATCTTTAGAATTTAAATCGTTTCTATCAAGAAACAGAAATATTTTTGGTAGATGGTCAGTCTTCATCAAAATATCTACCATTACAATGACGGGTAAATAGTTGTAGTTATTTATCAACTACGGATTAGTTACTAAAATCTTGCATGTTATGGTCTCAGATTTGAAGGATTATGAATTTCGGTCAAAAACTTCTAGTAATTATGTAATTTTAAAATGTATATATGACGAAAAGGGATATACTTCTACTGTTGAATGTGTGATAACATAGTGACAACAACAATCAAAAATTTAAATAACTTCTACTGCCTACTCTACCGTATCTAGCCTATTGAATACGTAATTCATGGGCCGTGGACAAGAACACCTAGCGACCTCTATATTTATGTATATAGATTACCTGTCTCTAGCTTATTAACTTGTAAGGCTTTGATATTATTCTCATCGATGACCTCATGAAGTTTTGATCGGTACCGAATAGCTTTTTTTATGTTCAAACAATAATTCAAATAATGTTAGTACTAAACATTAAATGGTCCCTATATATAAAAGAGTAAATTCACTGAATAACAATTAAATAAAAGTTAATTAGGAAAGTTAACAATGTACTGTTTGCGTTTAGGTATTTGACAAAAAGATATCTGCAAAAATGAGTTAAGCATTTTTTTTTTCTGTTTTCGTGTGAGTGAAAAAGTAAATAGAAACAGAAATTGAAATGATGAAAAATTTTGCATTAAATGCAATTTTTAATACTTTTCTTATTAATACCAAAAATTGAGATCATCATTTCATACTCTTTTATTTTCTCCTTCCTTTCGGCGTTTATGTATTTCATTTCATTTTCTTCATCTCTTTCTTCTTTATTTTTCTTTCCACAAAATCAGATCCGAGTGAAATAATACCGACAAATTTATTATATGGAACAAAATTACCACAGATCCGAGTCATGTCCAACAACGCAAACCCACCACCACTCCGAATCACCACCAAAACCAACACGACGCCGAACTGAGTTGACACAGTGATCCATGCAATCTGCACATAAGGTCTAGGTTGCTATTCTTACATAGAAATTTGACACGTTATGTATTGTAATTTACTAAAAAATAATTTTGTCAATTTACAAATTCACTTTATATGTTAATTGTGCATGTCAATGTTTTTGGATAACGAGATATATTTAATTTTAGTGCACTAAATAAATAGAAAACTTATTTACAAAGAATGTTTTATAATTTAGTTATCCGGCTATGTAAACAATTAGAAGTATATTTTTATGTTTATATGCTACACTAAATAGTAGAGCATGTTACGCAGACACGTAATTTGTTATTTTAACTATACATGTATATTTTCGCATAGATGGTTATTATAGTGTATATATTTAATTACCTCGTTATGTAAAAAATAAGCAGTACAATTTTATATGATAAATTAAACATTTTAACAGACTATAAAACACATAACATGCTATTTAACTATATATCTGCATAATTCTTCACTATACCATACATATCTTTTTATCAATAATATAAAATAAATATTTTTATGTATGAACCGATATGCGTGTTTGCAGAATACAAATAATAAAAAATTACATAATTATGCTGGAAAGAGAATAAAAGAAACATTGGTGTGATGTAATTAATGCTTTGTGAGTATTACGTTATACGATTATGCCTTACAGCTAGAATAAAGCATTTAATGCATGTGTAAGAAAAAAAAACAGAGCTGAGCATGTGAGGACAATAGCAGAAGAATCGGTGATAAAATATTCTCTTATGTAACAACGAAATGAATCTTATTAGTTTCTTAATTTGCTCTTTCTTTTATTGCTATTCTCCAAATCTACTCTATATAAAACTTATTTGCACATGTGCCAGCCAAACTTTGAATAAGATATATAAGTAACCAATTTTATTGCCAGATAGGCAGAGAGATTAGCGAACCCCGTAGAATCATATTCATTTTTTTGTGTCTTTTGTCCTTATTAGCATTAATTTGATTAAAAAAGAAACATTGTTAACGTCATGGGATTCACACAATAAACAACAACAAGAAGTCGTAAGATTGACGATGATGTTGCGTATTAGCATTTTTTTTTTTTTTTATCAAGCTATTAGCGTATTAGCGTATATACCAAGCTATATATACAAATATTTCGAATATCTTGTCCACCACGTACGCCAGATTTCATGGAAAAATCAAACCAAAACGTGTTCTTCTTTTTTGAACTGTAATTCCTATTATCTGTAAGCCGCCACGAATCGAATATCTGAAAAAATATAATATTTATAATTTGATTTATTTTTAATAAATATCTAATTTTTTTATTTGTTTTGTTTCGAAAAATTTTTAGATATCCGAGATGACGGATATCCAAAAATTTTATTGATATTTGCAGATATCCGAATCTTCGCGAATATATGTTTTAGATCCAAAAAAAAACACCATAATATTCTTTCAAAAAAGTTTTAATATAAGATTTAAACTAATTAATCAATAAATATATGAAATAAGTCTAATTTTATTCGATAAATTGTTTTAAAAATGAAAAATTAAAACAGTGAAAAATGAAATATGTATTTTTTATTTAAGATATATATATATATATCAAATAAAGTTAATATCTATCTATTTTACTATAAATAGATTCACCAAATATATTTAAAAGTAAAAAAATGTAAATGTTATAAATCTACCATATTATATGTATATATAAGTAATATACGGATCGGATCGGATGTTCGAATTTTTAAAATTATTATTTGTGATTTATTTCGGTTTAGACGGATATTAAATTCTATTATTTGTTTTGTTTTGATTCAAAACGGATATCCGAATTTTTTGGATCATATCGAAACGAATACCGAATTTGATCGAATTTAACGGATAATTTATCCAGCCCTAGATATAGCAAACAACTTGTAATATATAATTTACATATGTCTTTGTATATGTGAATAAGGGCACATATACGTAGCATTTTTCTTTAACAACATGCACTATGTTAACGACATTATTAGCACAAACCACTATATACTAATCCGACATTTGTGACGATATTTCAAATGGTGAAAGAAAATTTATGTGGATGTAGATATAGTTTCATAAATTACGGATTTCACTATTAGATTTATTTTTACTCATTGGCAAAAATATCCGTCTTCCTATAAGTTTCGGAAATTAGTCTATTATTTGGTCTGAAAAATACTTTGTTTATAGTTTAAAAAAAAAAGTTAGAAGTTACCAAGCTGACGCAAAAACAAGACAGAAGTGACAAAAAAAAAAAACTAGTAAAAAACAAATAAAATAAAATAAATAATCACCTAACGATTACGTCATCATAGTGACACCCAAACTCTCCATTTATGGTCCTTCTCATTTCGCGTTGACATCAACAAAACTCCCACTCTCTCTCTCTCTCTCTCTCTCTCTCTCTCTCTCTCTCTCTCTCTCTTTTGCGCTCTCTCTCTCTCTCTCTAATGAAGACGATGCAAAGTTTACGGAACTGCTCAAACGACGGCGTTTCACTAGACCTGACCATAATTCCTCCTCCACAACCACCAGCCTCCTCCTCCTCTACGAGCCTATCATTCGACGAAGAAGAGACGTCGGAGTCAAAGATCGAACGGTTGATATCGGAGCATCCAGTCATCATATTCACTCGATCCTCTTCCTGCTGCATGTGTCACGTCATGAAGAAGCTTCTATTGACCGTTGGAGTCCACCCAACAGTGATCGAGATCGACGACGGAGAGATTGCTTGCCTCGCCGTTGAAGCTACTCCGGCGCTTTTTATCGGCGGTTCTTGCGTCGGAGGTTTTGAGTCTCTTGTCGCACTTCACCTAAGTGGTCATCTTATTCCTCGGCTCGTTGAGGTTGGAGCCTTATGGGCATAATTGTAATATTCAGTTTTATTTAATTTTCAGTCTAGCCTAAATCTGGTAATAAAATCCGTTGTATATTTCCTGATCTAGTCTTTATTTCTGAAACACAAAAAAATATTTTTATGTTTCTCAATTAGTGTCATATTTATCTTTTACCATGTTTGGTTAATGTTTGAGATCATCATCACGTGTAAGATTTATTCCATTATGAATTTGTAAACTAGTATTTCCTTTTCTTTAATTTCTGTATTGAATTGTAATGTTGATGGGATAAAAAATAAACAAAAAAGAATTATGGTGATGTTCTTAGACAACGTTAACGTACAAATATAATTTTATTTCTATTTACTAGAAAGGTTTCTGGAACTTTGTGAAATTTAATACCGTATGATCATTAATTAAAAATTAGATAGATGATTACTGGTTTGGCAATTTTTCTTGATTATTTTTGGGGGAAGCAAACTGAAAAAGAGTCATTAGTACATTTTGTCATCGATGACCGGTCTATAATAGAAGTAGTAACTATTGACCTCGAAGTTATGAAAATATTTATATTATAATATGCACATAGAATCCGTTGATTACCACGGAATCTGATGACTATCTCTTTCTTGGACGATTTAGGTATTTTAATATATTTAGACTTTTTTTGTTTGTTTCTAGTGTATCGTAAGAGATTTTGACCCCAAGAATCTTTAGGGTGTAAAAGTAGGTGTCACTCGCAATAATTGCATAATCACTGCCGTTGGATTCTTCAATACGTGAGACTTATCTCTATATTATTTTATGATTTGATTGATGGATTCACAAACTCTTGTGTAAACATGGTAAAATCTATTGATTAAAACAAATTATGAGTTTAATTTCTTTCGTAACCAAATTTATTTTTAATTGGAAATTAAACCACTTAACAAATAGTATGTCTCAACCACTCAACTAGCTTATACATCTAATTGAGAAGTCAGTCCGCAATTAAATTGTCTCTCTTCGGTATAACATTCACCCAAACTAGAAGATTGTTCGAATAAATCTTACATTGGCGTTCAAATTAATGTCCCTAATTGATTTATAAATAAGAGTAATTTCATGTTGGGCAAAAACTTTCACATTACAACAACAACAAATCTGTCCTTAGATTTGTACCTACCCCACATGCACATAAAATATATATTCACACAGTTTGGGAGCTCCTAAGTGGTGGGGCTTGGTTAGCCTTTAGGGAAAACAGGTTCTTTTTTCTTTTGAAACATCTGACAAAATTTCTGAGTTTATTATCATTTTTTCTCTTCTTTCTTTAGCATAAGCATATAATAAAATAGTTGTAGAAAACGGAAACAATTATGAATCGAGTTTTACCATCTACGAAAACTGTTGCATTTGTGCTTCTCTAATGGCATCAACAACATATCACCATTTAAAGTATACATGAAGAAAATTAATAATTAAAAAGAGATCAACTTGAATGGCCCCATGATTTATGTGTTTAATTATTGAAAAAGCAGAGTTGCAATAACCAATGAGAGTAGAATGATGTAATGCACACAAATTAATATATAACGACAGTATTAGAAAGTGAGATACCAAAAGAAATGAAATGATTAAAGGCAACACAAGTGAAGGGGAGTTACAATGGCCACAGTTTAAAGGAAACATAAAAGACAAGCGTATATAATGTATACAATATCTTTTTTGAAAAATCTTGAGACATCTTCTCCACCACAATTTTAAGAAGGGACACTGGTTAAATCCCAAAATCCATTTTGATAACGGCGACAAAATCTTTATGATAAAAGATTACTAGAAACAAAATAACAGAGAAAAAAAAAATGCTACTTTTATAATCTCTTACTTTATAAATCTCGTAATGTTGATCCAGTATAATTCAAATATCATCTTATATTCTCCTTTTCTAACAATGTTATATATTCTACAATAGTGTCATCTATTGTGCTTGAACATGGATGGATGGTCCTTTATTATAGAATATGGGCTCACACATCACTGATTCACTACTGCACTGGCCAAACTATTTTAATATATATCTACCAGTTTTTATTATCCATCATTTGTTATTGCTGGTGGTATGAAAAAATTATTGATTGTCCTTAAATTATAGCAGACCTCTTTTGAAGACTATATGATGAACATGTACATGTGATGATGTTATGATATTAGTCCAAATCTTCAATCGGAACTTTAGACACACATAAGTAAGTCAAGTTTAATTACAACTAGTATGAGACTTTTTGGAAATAAGTTCAAAAAAAAATCCGTCCGGATTTTCGGTTCAAAACGAACAATTAGTAGGGGAGTTGGGCATGGATTTGAAAAACTCAACAAAAGATTTTAAAAAAAAAATCGCAAAGAAAAGTATTTTGTTGAATTAATGAACTTATTTATATACATAAAACGAAAAAATATGATGGGTTTGATCTGGTTCGTCTGATCTGCGGTGGAGTGGTCCGCCAACGGGCGGGTTTTTGGCCCACCACCACAATTGACAAAAGTTGCATAATTTCAAACCACCACCACATTTATACAGAAATTGCATAATTTTACACACTCATAGATCTTACACATATGAACAGTTTGCAACAAAGGATGAACATCTTGTTGGCTGTCCAAAAGCTGATTGTAATCATTACTAACATCATCAATTATATTGTGTCTGAATTTATGTGGGCTTTTCTCATGCTCCAAGCTTCCAAAGACGACATGATCACACCTTTTGTTCCATGATTGAACACATAAAGCCTAGCTTCTTCACCAATTGCAATTTTTGGATAAACCCTAGATGTTATCACACTTTTTCCTCCTCCCCCGTAGCTCTCGATAACCGAGTGATCGATCTACAAAAAAGAACGTGCCTCCTTACATGGTGAAAATGACAGATAAAATGTCTTAGATTAAAAAAAAATGACATTGCATAAAAGGCAAAATCCAACTCACCAAACATCTTAAGGAGATCTTCTCATGTCTTGGATCAATGTCTAGTAATGTTCCAAGCGAAGCTTTTTCGATGTTGTCTCTCAACGAAGACCTACAAGAAATTTAAAAAAAAAAAAACATAATCATCACAGAAGATCAAAAACATACATCGGTTTTAAGTTTTCAATCAAAGTCAAAAATTTACTTGCTCTCATCGCCGCACATTAGAACCGCATATCCATTCTCACGACGAATAACTCTAAAGAAGATTGCAGTGTGCTCTGATAAATCATTGCTAGCTAATGCTAACAATCCAAAAGGCCCGTAAACGCCTCTAACCGATGCGCTATATCCAGCAATTAAACTCGCTTCATCAGCTTCGTCCAAATCCAAAACCTCGAGATCATTTTCTAGATCAGGTAGATGAAAGGCTAGTTCTATGTCGGCCTTTAACAACAATAAGAACAAATGAAAAAAAGAAGTTAAAACAAAGAATAAAATCTAGTCTAATTAGAGAATGTTAATGACTAATGAGCTTTCATATCAAAATCATTAAATATAACAATAAAGTAACTTATGACTCTAGTACTTGATTATATCATTTTACCTAATCATAGTGGGGATTTGCTAACAAAACATAGTGAGAAAGACTCACTTGAGAAGCAGAGATGCCAGAGATTTCAAGCATGGAGCCGCCTTCGAGTAGCTTACTCTCCAAGCTAACATTTTTGGCTCGGAGATTGTTGATTTCTTCGACTGGCCATTGCATCAGCTTCTTCCCACTTCTTTCCAGCCAAATCGTCCTTGGAAGAGACTTAACAAAACAAAGAAAAAATTCTTGAAATTTCTTAAAAACACTAACAAAATTAAGCAGTTCGTTAATATTGGTTTTACCATAATTCCAGCCCATCCTTTCACAATATCATCTTCATTGCTATCTCTCTCCATCCCCATGAGATCCTCCTGTTCTTAGCGCTATCGAAGAAGGCCTTGGAAGCACATAGGTTTCCATAATCATATCTCAGATCTGCAGCTGTGTTACTGAACTCGGAATCCGCAGAAAAAGTTTCAGTCTCAGAAGAATATGTACCAATGACATAGCAATCATTGCCTCCATAACTCGCTTTTAACACATGCCTCACATTAGAAATTGTTCACCGAAGTATCTAAACCCTTTTTATTAGTGATTGAAACCGGAAAAAAGTCCACGCATTCCCACATTCCGGTGACTTGTGATTCAAGTAAAGGCACCGGAAACTTTGTCCATTGGACAAAATCATCACTATGATACAAAATCGCCATTCCTTTGTTACTATCTTTCTCCTTAGCTCCTACAAGAACTCTCCATTTACCATCTTTCCCTTGCCACGCGGTCGTTGGATCGCGGAAACAATCAATTGGGACATTACTAGGCGGGACCATCACAGGATTTCCTTTAGGCTTTACCCACTCGCGAAGCAAAGGGTCGGAAGCATCCTTAGGCTCGGCAAGAACTGTCACTTGATGTTTATTGGTGTCGCTTCCGGTGTACAAGATTACAGGTTTGCCATCCGGGAGGATTGTGACGGATCCTGACCAGCAGCTGTTGATGTCAGAGGGATCAGAGGGAAAAAGGGCTGGTTCTAGTTGGATCCAATTGACCAAATCTTGTGAAACAGAGTGTCCCCATACCATAATGTCCCCGAAAAATGGAACCAAAGGGTTGTGTTGGTAGAACAGATGGTAGAATCCTTTCTAGTACAGTGGTCCTGAAACAAGATATATAAATTTATTGTTGGATCATTTGGTGAAAATTCTTGATTACTTAAAAAAAAAAATACCAACATATCAATAACTTGGAAGGCTTGCGAATTCAAACTTATCACAATCTTATCATGTATGCACTTTGGATTCCATGTGAGTTAAGTAAAAATATAGTACTAGATTTTTACCGTTAGGATCTTCACAATCCAAGAGGCATCAGAGGTTATCCAAGGACCAAAGGTGACAGAAAAATAATAAAGACAAAGGTTAATATCTTTAAGTAGGTAGTAAATATGTGAAAGTATATTATTGCACATCAGATCAGAAAAAAAAAAAACTAAATCATAGTGAGTGATAACCGTTGAGCCAATTTTGATGAGCTTGAAAATGGAAGGAAGTTCGGTAAGGTTGGAAATTTCCATGTTCATCACAAGAAGCAGCTTCCATTGATGATCGTTTCTCTTATACAGTGTAGATTGTTTTGATCTTGCCACGAAAATATTATAGAGTTGTGACAAATAGTTTGCTTGTACCTATAGTGCCATTAGCGTTTACTACCTCTTCGATTTGTCCAAAAGTTGAAAGCATAGTGGAAGAAATTCTCAAGGTATTTATTAATTATATTTTTGTTACAATTATTAAGGTTTGTAGTCCTTGGTCTTTGTTAAATATATTACATGGACCAATTGAAAGTATAATAATCCTATCTGCAAATGTTTCCACAATTTAGATTAAACAAAATGAAGGCGACAAACAAAAAAGTAAACAAAATGAACATTTATATTGTGGAAACATTTGAGGATGGGATTATTATACTTTTAATTTGTTTGGTCGATGGTCTTTGTTTATGGAATAAATTATTCAGTTAGTGAGTTTGGGTTGTTGAGGATGATTTTTAATATATAACTCAAAATATACAATTCATGCAAATTCACTAGAGAAATATCATTTTGAAAACATGACCCAAGGAAATGATGATAAACATACCAATAACTTGAATACAAAAGACACATAAATCTCAAAACAATTCAGAGCGTGACAAGATACGAAACATCTTTAGCAGTCCAAACATTATTATTCTTATCATTATTGATTGATCAGTTAAATTGTGTTTGAATTGATTTCGGCATTTCTCATGCTCCATGCTTCCAGAGACGACATGGTCACACTTCTTGCTCCTTCATTGAACACATAAAGCTTAGCTGCTTCACCAATTGCCAATTTGGGATAAACCCTAGACGTTATCACACTTCTTCCTCCTGCTCCATAGCTCTCTATAATCGAGTGATCAATCTAGAAAAAAAAAAAGATGTTATACAAGGGTTCAGATTTTTTAAAAATGTTTAGTGTAAAAAATTAAAGAATATAATTGAGAATTGCAAAAAAGGCCTAATTTAACTCACCAAACATCTTAATGAGATCTTGTCATGTCTTGGATCAATGTCTAGGAATGTTCCATGCGCAGATTTCTTTATGTTGTCTCTCATCGAAGACCTACATTACCATTTTATAATAAAACAACAAATTTACACAAACAAAAAGAAACATTTGGCTTCTTGTTTTTTTTTTTTATATAGATCAAATTCGAAACCTTACTTCTTCTCATCGCTGCCCATTATAACGGAATATCCATTTCCGCGACGAATAATTTTGAAGAAGATTGCGGTTTGTTCCGATAAATCATTGCTTGCCAATGCTAGCAACCCAAATGGCCCGTAAACACATCCGACCGAGCTTTCACGATCGAACAAAACCGCATCACTAGCTTGGTCCGAATCCAGTATGTGAGAATTATCTTCCAGAGCAGGCAGATCAAAAGTCACTTCTACGTCGGCCTTTAACAACACGAGCAAAAACGTGTAAATATTCATGGGTTGGTTTATGGAAATCATTAACCAAATAACACACTTTTTTAATTGGATTTGGAAATCAATTTAAATACACAAACTAATAAACCAGTTGTAACTATATTTACTATTGAAGTACCTCGCAAATGTTATAAACTTAGTCATTTTTTATAACAAAAACATGATTGAGAAAACTCACTTGTGCAGCAGTAAGGCCAGAGATTTCAAATCTCGAGCCGCTTTCGAACTGCCTGCTATCAAAAGTAACATGTTTGGTTCGGAGATTGTTGATTTCTTCGATTGGCCATTGTATCAGCTTCTTTCCACTTGTGTCCAGCCAAATTTCCCTAGGAAGAGACTAAACCAAAAACAAACCAATTTTTATCAAATTTCGTAACAATTAATAAAATCTACAAAAACCTAAACTATATATATATATATATATATTTTTTTTTTTTTTTTTGGTCACAAAAACTATATATTATATTTACCATTAGGCCAGCCCATCCTTTCTGAAAATCATCGTCCTTGGTATCAGTCTCTATAACCCATCCCCAATTGATCCTCCGATTCTTAACGCTATCGAAAAACGCCTTAGAGGCATAAAACGTTCCATAATCATATCTCAAATCGGCATTTGTCTTAGTGAAGTCAGAATCCGCGGAAAATTCTTCAGTCTCGGAAGAGTATTTGCCAATGACATAGCAATCATTGCCTCCAAAACTCGCCTTCAAGACATGCCTCACATTAGCATTGTTCACTGAAGTCTCTACACCTTCTTTACCGGTGATGGAAACGGGGAAAAAATCAGGGCATTCCCACATTCCGGTGGCTTGTGACTCAAGTAAAGGAACCGGAAACTTTGTCCATTGGATAAAATCATCGCTTCGGTACAAAATCGCCATTCCTTTTTCGCTATCTTTCTCTTTAGCTCCTATGAGAACTCTCCATTTCCCATCTTGCCCTTGCCACGCGGTCGTAGGGTCACGGAAACAATCAAAAGGGACGTTGTTTGGCGGAACCATCACAGGATTGTACTTTGGCTTTACCCACTCACGAAGCAAAGGGTCGGAAACGTCCTTAGGTTCCGCAACAACTGTGACTTGCTGTCTGTTGTTGTCGTCGAGCCCGGTGTACAAAATCACAGGTTTTCCATCAGGGAGGATCGTGGCGGAACCGGACCAGCAGCTGTTGATGTCAAATGGCTCAGTGGGGTAAAGGGCTGGTTCGAGTTGGATCCAGTTGACCATATCTTGCGAAACAGAGTGTCCCCATATCATTATTTTACTGAAACCAGGAGCCAAAGGGTTGTGCTGGTAGAATAAATGGTAGAATCCTTTGTAATACATTGGAGCTGAAACAACATTTGTAACATAAATATGTCATCATGTAAGACTTTGGGGTTTCTTGTATAACAAGTTAAAAGTGTGTAGAGGTTTTCATTACCGTTTGGATCTTCAGATTCCAAGATGCATCCAAGTACCAGAAGTGACATAAAAGTGAGACGATGGTTGATAACAAAAACGTGAAATGGCTTAAAGAAAATGTGATCTCGTCAAATATGATTTTAAGAATTCGAATATTTAAGAGTTCATGCTCCCAAAAAAAACAATCATACGTAGTATTATTATTGCAAAGTTTATAGATTGTGGTTTTAGAAAACCTATAGATTATCATCTAACCTAAATAATGTAAACCATTATCTAACTACAGTAACTTTTTTAGGAAAAAAAAAAAAACTAGTAACTTTTTTCCCCTAAAAAACATTCCGAAAGAGTACCTCAACTGTATTTTTTTTTTTTTGCTAAAAAGTTTACGTCAACTGTTTACTTCACAAATAGCTAGAAAAACGAATAACCCTATTCATTGATCAATTTTAGTATAAAGTTGAAATTAGCCATTTATTGGCTTATGAACTAAAAATAACAGAGATTTTTGACAATGATGATAGATGAAAATAAATAAGAGGAAAAGGAAAGAAATATAACCGTTGAGCCAATTTCTTTGAGGTTGGAAATGAAAGGAAGTCCGGTTAAGCACGTCATTTTGAAGAAGATTCTGAATGTTTCCATGTTCAGCCATTGATGAACTTACTCCGAAACAGGAATCGATCCTCAGGGAATACGATATGTGTATATATGTGTGGCTGTCTATAAGTACTCTTGAGATCTTGCCAAGAAAATTATTAAAGAGTCGTCATAAAACTTCATTCTATTTATAATGCTATTAGCGTTGACATTGACAACTTCCATTTTGTCTTAAGGTCGAAGTATCGTGGAAGAAACTCTCAAGATAGTTGTTAATTATATGTGACATTAATTTATTATAATTAGTAGGCTTTTTAAGTCATTAATTGGTCTTTGTTTAAAATGGCATTGGAGATCTTTGGATTAATTCATTAATACTCATCTTTATTATTGAGGAAACTTCTGCAGGCAGGGTTAATAGTATATTTTAAATCAACTTGGTCCATGGTTCTTTATTTATGTATTAAAAGAATTCTCTTTTCAATAATACAGATAAGCATTCGAATTGAAAATTAATAGAAGGAGACTGCATCATTTATATATGGCTTAAGCCTTAAGTCAATGAAAACACCAAAACACCAATGAGAACTTTGTTGATAGCTTTTGCATGTCAAAATTTTTAGATCATCGACTTTTTACACACAAAAAAATATACTCCTTCCGTTTCAAAATGTAAGTTATTTTAATTAAAAGTGCAAATATTAAAAAGTATTTTTTTCCTAAAAAGTATCATTTAATATATATAATAAAAATAATTTAACTAATCATAAAATAGACTACAAAACACTATTGGTTATACAATCCTCTATTTATTAATTGAAAAGACACTAAGAGCATGATTATAGGTGGGTAATAAGAGTAAATATAGGAGTTTTTAAAATATAAAATTATTAAAATTTGAGTAAAAATAATAAAGAGAGTGTTTTTGTGGGGTGTATTGAAATATAAAATTAATAAAATTTGAGTAAAGAGAAGAGATAGTGGGTGTGTTTAAATATAAAATTAATAAAAATTGAATAAAAGGAAGAGAGAGTTTCTTATTTAAGAATTTTTGGAGAGTGTTTTTAAAAGGAAGAGAGAGTGTTTAAATATAAAATTAATAAAAATTGAGTAAAAGGATGAAAGAGAAAATATAAAGTTGAGTAAAAAGAAGAGAGAATGTGTGTTTTAATAATTTTATATTTAAAAACTTGGTATATTTACTATGGATAATCATGCTCTAAGTGAAAAAATCCTATGTATCACTCAGTGAGAATTTTAATGGACACATCAATTAAATTAACTAATCAAAACATTCCAATTAATTCCATATGACATGTTGGAAATCTCTACATATTTATCTTAAGGGGCAATTACAAAAATGGCACTTTTTGTGTGCACATTTGCAAGAATGCCACTTAGGGGTGTCCATTTACAAAAATGCCACTAATTATAGATTTATAAAACCTATATCTTAAAATTATAAAACCTAAAAAATGTTTTGACACCTAAAACCCCCTAAACACTCAAAACTAAACCCTAATAGAACATAATTAACCCAAACATAAATAATATAAAGAAAAAATAATTTTGAAAAAGTGGCATTTTTGTAAAAATTTCAAAAATGTGGCATTTTTGTAAAGTGGCACTTGAAAAGTGGCATTTTTTGAAATTTCTCTTATATTAATTTTTAACATGAACTCACAAATACATATATTAAAAATTTATATCCAAATAAAATATAACTTATTAATATTTTAAACGTTATATAACCCAATGTTTTAACAATGAATCATATACCGATGTCAATTATTTTATAAAAATTGTATTTATGTATATTTGAATACCATATGTGATTGATCATACAATTATTTTTCTTTTATATCGTTTAATTATATCCATATTATTCTAATTTAATTTACATTTTTGTTATAAACTTACAACATTACAAATCAAACATTAATATTCTCTTTTTTGAAAATTATTATTTTCACTTTTTATTATTTTTTAGATTTTTTTATTTAAAAAGATTTACATACTAACGTGATATTTTTGGGTTTGGTAAACTCAAAAAAGTTAAAGAGAACTCATAATCTAAAACGTATTCGATTTATATTAAAAACACTTACATTCAATTTAAATGTCATGCAAAATAAATTTTGTAAGATAAAATAGATTTTTCTATATGGGAGATATCATGATAAAATAGATTTATCTATGTGGAAGATATCATTTTATATTTGTTGTTCTAATTTCTCCCGTATATTATAAACAAATAAAATTTTCTTTTTTTCAAATATAATAATCTCGCGTTTGACGCGGGTAAAAAATCTAGTATTCGATAAAGTTAAAAACTATATAGGATTATCAAAATAACTTATATCTCATACGGATGATGCATAATCTTAGCATATTTTTCTTAAGCTATTTGTTTATCTCACCATAAAATTAAGGCCTCTCGGACAAGAAGAATTTTGCAATAATCTTTGGATTCCATTGTAAGCATTTGGGGAACCTTTAACAATAAGCTTTGAACAAGACATACATAAACATAACCATGAGTCTCTCTCTCTCTCTACTAAAAATTGTAGTTTGTACTAATAAATTATTTTGTTTCCATTGACCCATGAATGCGTTTTCACAACTAAAAGTTTTCGAGTTTCTTTTAGAATTTTGAGATTTTAGCTAAAATCGGAATGAAGAAGAAAAATTAACGTTGATTTTTTGCGCCGGTCTAAAAGTCAACGTAAACTTTGTGGGTTTTTTTCGAACTATCATCAACTTGAGGTTTTATTTAGCAAATTAAATAAACTTGAGATTTCTTTTTCAAAAAAAAAAAGAAAAAACTATTTTCCGTAATCGGTAAACTTTAACTGCAGTCGCCGGTGGCCTTCTCATCGTACCGACGCCGGTCACACGACGAGAGCTTCGAATCTTCCAGATTTCTCCTTGACGCGACCATGTCGGAGACTGGTAAGAGTCAATCTATCCATAAACGATTCGAAAACTCAGGTACCTTAAATCTCCTCTCTCGATCCATGTTCATAGTGGGGAAAGCCCAAAATCATTCCAATGTGTTGAAGATTTGATTGGGAAATTGATTTGGAATTTACTCTCTCTCTCTCTCTCTCTCTCTCTCTTGTTTCGTTTGGATTTTGATGTGTGACGAGGTTATGCTCGATTGTTCTTATAACTAGCAATTCGATTGTGTTGATGAACTGATGCAATCAGCTTTCAATCTCTATCAAGTGTGTGATTGAAATTTTCTTGTCTGGGATTATGAGCAGAGATTAAACACCGAAGAGTTGTAATCGAGAACAGTCATGGTGAGAAACTTGTGGGGGTTTTGCATGATACTGGTTCTACAGAGATTGTTGTCATCTGCCATGGGTTTCAGTCATCAAAGGTTTGCTTTTTGTAGCATTCTCATCAAATTTCATCATTTACAACTTACTCTAACACTATAATGTTTATATATCCTTGTAGGATCGGATTCCAATGCTGACCATTGCTAATGTCTTTGAAAGAGAAATGATCAGCTCTTTCCGGTTCGATTTCGCTGGCAACGGGTGAATCTATCTTACATCCTTTTTTAGTCGCATAAGTGAATTTATCGGTTATCTTTCTTCCTTTCAAAATGGTCAAGTGTTCTATGTTGCTTATCTCATGTTTTTGGGCTTCCAGGGAAAGCGAAGGATCATTTCAGTATGGTAACTATCGCCGTGAGGCTGAAGATCTCCGCTCTGTTCTGCAACACTTGCGTGGGGAAAACCGTGAGATTTCTGCAATAATCGGACATAGTAAAGGTCTGAAAACGTAATAGTAAGGGGGATTTCTTGTTTTGGATTTCAAGAAAGTAAATATGAAGACTGGAACTTTGTTGTTGTTGTCAGGTGGAAATGTGGTGCTTTTGTATGCAGCAAAGTACAAGGATGTGCAGACAGTTGTCAATATCTCAGGCCGGTTTTTTCTTGAGAGAGGAATCGAAGGCCGGCTTGGTCAGGACTACTTCAAGAGAATCAAAGAGAATGGATTCATCGATGTTCGGAACAGAAAGGGTAAATCTTTCAGCTTTTGAGTTTTGTGATTGTCAAAGCCAAAGAACATTGTGTTTTTTGCACTTACTAGAACTGTTGGAGACAACTTCTTGCTTCGTTTTTTTCTTTGCAGGAAAGTTTGAATATCGGGTAACCGAAGAGAGTCTAATGGACCGTCTCACAACCAATACTCATGAAGCATGCCTCTCAATTCATGAGAACTGCAGGTGAGATCTCCAATCACTCTCATTATCATCATACTCTATAAGGATTTCTCTCCTTTGGTTTCAGTCTGATAGAGGAACTAATGATATTTAAAAAAAATTCAGGGTCTTAACGGTTCATGGGTCAAACGATAGAATCGTGCCTGTAACAGAAGCTTCCGAATTTGACAGATACATAAAGAATCACAAACTGCGTCTTATCGAAGGAGCTGATCATGAGTTCACTTATCACCAGGATCAGCTTGCTTCTATTGTTCTCTCATTCTTCAAATTGGATCCCAAGAAAAATTGTGTTAGTACAAGTAACCAAGACATTGTGAGACCAGTTGTTCCTATCAAGTCACAACTCTAAATATCTGCTGAGTCGGTTAATGTCTCAGGGTGGTCTGGTTTTTTTCTATGATAATAGACGGTTTGATTAATCCATTTAAGCACAGTAAGAGACCAAAGTGTCATACTGCTGGATAAAATTATGGTGTGGGATTAAAGCTAAAAGTGGGTCAAGAATGAAGATAACATTTATTTCAAGGCAAAATATAAATATTAAGAGACACCAAAAAACAGAAATGTTTGGAGACACCAGAATTATCGCAACTGGAATAAGAAAATAGTATGATAATTCAACTATACGTTATGCTGATTATCGCAGCGCAATATCCTCCAAAAACATGGGAGGACTTGGAAACTAGCTCGTCTACATGAACCTGCCATGCCAAAAACCCAGGACAAAGGCGATTTCATCAAGCAGCTTGAACCTTCTTACCATCTTCGATGAAGAAAATGGATCTTTCAGGTACCTGAATATAGCCAAATGAAGCAATCATGAGTTGTCTAACCAATTTACACTAGTTATTACTCAATCAGATAAGATATCACATGAATGCAGAGAAAAACAAGAACAGATCAGGTTTGGAAAAAGGGATAAGTTATGTTACGTCGGGCCAAGTGTCTGTAATGAATTCAACGATATCGTAGATTATATCTCCTTGAACATCAATTTGCTCCTTCTCAGTTGGTCCCTGAAACGCAGTAAATTAGAAAAACCTCAGCATAAGAGGAAAAAGGGAAATAAAACAGAGTGGTACGCTACTGATGTAGTGAGGGATCAAAAGTCGTATATAGAGAAGAAGATGTCATAGTTTTCTTCGGTACCGTATTCTAAATCAGATACCCAACAGGTCTAAAGTAATTACAAACTCTACAAAACCATAAGCTGCTCAACCCAAATCATACTTGTTCCCGTTGGTCACAAAATCAACTGGACCAAAATCCAATAACTAATATATATAAAGCACATCCAATTCATATTTGATTTGCAATCTATCTTCGACATACCTTGACAACTGATGCTCCAGTGGCAAACTTCTTCCCAAGCTTTTTAGAGGCGTCACTGAGTTTTATCCCTGAAGGGAAAGAAACAAATGAGTCAAATGAATCAGGTTTGTTCCAGCTATTAGGAATACTAGTATATCTCATCAAAGAAGCAAATAACTCACCAAAGAGTTCGAGTCCTTTCACGATGGTGATACACTTGCGCTTGTTGCGCACAACCTTTTCTATAATAACTTCTTGTCTATCCTATTTAGGATCCATAAGCATTAGAATATTAGATAACCGGACAAAACATGTCCACATGAACCGAATAAGGAAAAGACAAATTTAAGTCGGAAAAGTAAAACGCAGATATGTAAGTTAACTGAAATGTGTACGGGAATGTCCAAGCATGTATGTTTTTTTACGTGTCCATGGAGACTTGGTAATGCGTTAACACATTCGAGTAATACATGAGGAAGGTTACACAAATTACTTACTTTCTTTTTTAGTTTCCCCCCAGGAAGTCGTTTGACTTCCTCCTTCTTGGATGTTCCTCCTATATATTGGAAAATCCATTGATTAGAAATTCAACCCAAAAAAAAAAAAAACCGTATCATTTCAATACCAATCAGTAACTCGAGAAACATTGCAAATTCATGTTTAACAGCTCGAATGCAGATTCCTCAGCAAAAGAAAAACATTACAGATGCTTCCAGCCATTAAGCATATATAATTCGAATTCAACATACCGATGCACAGTAACAAATTTATGTACACATTAAACTACATGTACTAATTACATTTCAAAGCCCTATTAAAAAGTATGTATACTGGTAAATACATGTGGACATGCAAAGGCGCAACGCAAAGCACGGTTACATACCAGCCTGAGCTGAAGACGGTGCCCCATCCGCACCACCAGAAGAGATTCCCACCGACTGGAGTTTGTCAGAAACATTATCTACTGCCTTCTCATTAGCTTCTGAACATTACATTAATATTCATACCCAAATATTAGTAATTCCTCCAATCAGATTAACTCATTATCATAATCAGTTCGAATTGAAGTGCAAATTATACAAAACGATAGGAAAACAAAAACAAAAACTCTACACATTAGATGAACAGACCCATATACATATCATAAATATATGAATCAAGTTAAAACAAAGAGCTTCATCTCTGGATTGTATAAATTTCTAAGCTTTTCCAAGAACCGAACAAATTTTGAGGCAATAATCTAAAAGGTTACATATTTAAGATGGGTCTTCAATTTAAGAAACCACTAACAAAGTGCGCATAGATTAATTCTAGCACGCCAAAATCAAAGTGCTCGAATCTTTAGAATTAGGGTTTGACGTTTCTTTGTTTTACCTTTGAGGAGATCAGGATAGAGATCTGGGGCGTTTTCAAGGAGCCAAGGCTTACATCTTCCGAAATCAGGACCGAATTCGCAGTATTCGGCAGGCAGAGAGCAAACACCACAGTACAAAACCTTCGCCGGCTCGAGCTTCTCCGCCATGGATTATGGATATTTTTCCCTCTCTAAAAGCGAAAAATGAGATTTTTGTAGCGAAGTTGAAGCTAGTGATACGGAAAGAATCTGGTTTCTTCGGCGAAATTATACCTCTCTCTTTTTATTTCTTTTTTTTTTTCCTCTCCTTTGCAGCCCCCCCCCCTCCCCCCCCAAAAAGCTAATGATGTGTCAGAAACCCAAGCAGAGAAGAAAGGTGAAAATCTATGTTGGGCTCCAAATTATAGACATTTTGGATTGAATTGGTTCGATTTTGGGCCTTCTTTTTTTATTGGGTCATAAATTATATCCTTTTATAGGCTTCTTCCATAAAATTTCGTGAAAATATAATAGTTTTTAAAAAAAAAATCATAACAAATAAGCCAGTTCTATAGCTATTCTTACAACAAGAAGGAAAATGGCATTTAAAAAAAAAATACATAAATTTGACCCAAAAAAAAATACATAAATTTACCAGTTTTATTATGAAAAAAATAGTAAGAAGAATTAATTATTTGCTGAGTGGATAACAAAAAAAACGCACCAAATACATTTTTCCCTGCGGGTCTTTTTCTTTGCCGTTTTGGGTAATACCACACCACTTGTGGTGGTCAGATTCATTTTTCTCATTTTCGGACACACCGACATATTACATACTTTGGGTCATGAACGTCACGAGTCTATTCGAACTCGTCACTAGTTACCCTCTTCGAATTTTTTACTTTCCTTAGATAAATGAACCATTTATACATTCTTTAAGAACAACATGACCGGTAAATTTGTCTTTTAGGAGATTCTGATTGCAGGATAGAATTTGATGTTTATAGTATAAAACTACATACTAACATTCATGAATGGGGGGAGTACTGTATATTAATTGTAGTTTCTACTTATCTTGTGTATTACATAATGAGGGGACAAAAAAATGAAGAAAATATACAATGCACGTTCTCTTAAATGTTGTATTATGCGAAAATGGTTCAACATCTGAACATTTAACACATCTCTTCTTCATTGTATTTTTAAGGTTTTTGTGTTATATTATTTGATCTTTTTTACTTTAATGCTCACAATTAGTTGTGTCTCAACTACTAAAACCAGTCACTGCCATCTCCAGCTTTTTAGTACTCCATATTCCCTTATATTACATATATATTTCAATATCCATTAAACATTATAATTTCAAAACAAGAAACTCCCAACGAAAAAAACAAAAAAACTCCAAGAATTTTGTTTTAGAAGCCATGAAAATTCTTTTCTCTACTAACAATATCTTATCTTCTGACTCTTCTCTGAAGATTTTGTAACTAACAAACTCAGAAATCTTCTTTTGGGATCATTCCAAAAGTTACACAAATCCAGAAATAACCAAAAAAAAAAAAATTAAAAAAAAAAAGAAACTTACAAATTTCAATTGTGAAATTCATAATTTTTTTCCTTCTTTTTAGAAACTCCATTTCCAGACTTTGACGCTTAGATCAGACTTACACTTAGTTTTTTTCGAAGTTGCTACAGTCGGAGTTTTACCTTTAGGTATCGAACCTTCGAATCCTTGGCATGTCACTTTAATCTCAACTCCTTCACTCTTCAACTTCCCCATCTCCATCTTCACCTTCGTTCTCATCTCGATCTCAAATCTCACACGTGTACGACTCAGATCTGATTTCAAATCCTTAGCTTCTTCCGGATCTAGCTCACGCGCCGACGAAGACGACGCAATCACACCTCTAAACGACGTTTTATTCCCGTTATCGCTAAAAAACGCCGGAACCGTTCCGTTACCCAGAACACCACCGGATTTCGCCGATTTAACGGTTACGGTGAACGGATCGTAGTAGAAAGTGAGGTGCTGGTTCGGATTCTCTGAGAGTAAAGTGAAGTTGAAGAAAGATGAGAGATGCGAGACTGAGGAATCTGAGGCGGTGGTTAGGTTAACGCGTCCGATTCGAAGCGACGGAACGGAGAACGACGGTGGACGAGGATGGTAGATGACGTACATCGCTGTAGCGGCGATTGCGGTCATGAGAGCTAAGATCAGTATGATTAGAATCGACCAGAAACAGCAACAGCAACAAATTCGACGGCAACTTGGTCGAGATTGGTGATGATGATGACGACTGTATGGTTGTGGACGGTAAATCGGACGGTTAGACGGAATGTAGACTTGAGGTTTTTGATTTGTTGTTCCGTTACCGTTAACAGTCGCCGGAGCAGGAGGAGGTGGTACGGTTCCGGCTGATGGGAGTCCGTTAGTGGTGGTTGGTGGTTTGGAAGCTGGGAAGACTCGGTCAGTCATCTTCTTCCTCCGATTTGTTTCTTTCTCTGGTCAGATCTGAGCAATACGAGAGAGAGAGAGAGAGAGAGAGTGTGAGGGAAGGAAAGAGAGATAGAGACAATACAGAGTTACTTTTTTCCTGGAATCTTAATAAAGCTTTAAATTTTAGTAATAATTAATTTAGAATTATTAAATTATTTTTAAATTTTTGTTTTTCGGTTTTCAGTTTTTTCTTAGATTTTTGTGAATGTTCATGACTTCCATGCCAAGTCTGTGGAATCTTCATTGGGTGGTAAAATAATTACTCCAAATTGGAGGATTTAAAAAGTTTCCACATGTAGAATAAATTAAATTTTCTGAAAACAAATACACGTTGTAAATTAATGTTTTTGTCTCTTTTTTTTTAACGCCGAATTTTTCAAAGTTTAATTTGTAAGGATATTACATATCGATTACAAAAATTTTAATTTTTTTAAATTTTCTAAATTAAAACATCATTTATCATTCAATTAAATATAATTTAACCAATAGTAAATCAAATTGCAAAATATAAATAATTAAAATAAATAAAAATATATTTAATTTTATCTTAAAAACTCAAAAAATCATATAATTTAATACAAAAACAAAACTTTAAAAAATCGTGATACAGAGGGAGTAATTAGCATTGTAGATGTAATAAAAATAAAAAATGAAGGAAAACAAAAAATAATCCACCGACAGATAGTGGTAGCAGTTAAAATAAAAAAGAGTGCACGCAATTGAATAAGTTTGAATATGAGTCAGTGCAGATATTTAAGCAAAGAAAAGAGAAAAATATTTAAGTGCGTGTAGATATTGGAACTGAGTAGTACTAATAGATTAGCCGATAATTAAACAAACATTAATTATAGTGATTAGAATAATCTCTTTTGGTGCAGAGAGTAAATCCCAAGTCAATTATTATTTTCATCGGCAATGCTGCTCTGCTTTCAATTTTGTTAATCCTTTGTTTTCGAGCTCTCAATTCCCAAGAGTAAGACTTTATTCAATACTACTTCCTCCATATCATATTAAATAGTTTTTTAGAAAAATTTTTTATCTTCGAATTAGATGATGTTTTAAGTTTTTAAAGTAAAATTAATTATATTTTTGTTGTTTTGATTCTTTAAATTCTGCAGATTAGTTTTCTATTTGTTAAATTGTATTAAAATTGGTGGTTTTATGTTGAAAATAAAAAAATTAAATAATTTCTTAATTTTTACGTAGAAACTTTAAAAATCATTTAAAATGAAACCGAGGAAATAATTCAATGCTCTCTTAAGTACTAGTATACTTAGTTTTCTACTCCTATCCATTATTTTTACAATTGAAAATACACCTATTCATTAGCTCTTTAGTGTCCACCCCATAATAAAGTCTAACAGATCCAAAAAACATATGGCAATGGTCTCTTCTTAAAAGTCTTACTCTATCGAATCTAAAGTTACAGTGTAACTTATCAGTTATCGAAACAAATATCACAAAAATAGCAGACATTAACGTCAACATACAGACAATTACATAGTTAAATGGTCCTAGAGACAAATATATAGGAAAAACAAAATCACAAGCAAGCCCGGCCTAAAGCAATCACAAGGGCTTAAAGCAATTTAAAAAAAAAAACTTTTAATCAATATAATAGTAGATTTTGATGTTTAAGAGAGAAATTTTCAAAGTATGGACTTTTATATGTGAGATTTGTTTGTTTGTAAATAACCATAGGTCTTGGACCTTCCCTATTTGGGCTAAAGCTTTGTTACACGATATTTTGCAAAGGAAAAGTGTATTCGGTAACCGATAGTCAAATATTTTTTTTGTTTGCTTTTGATCAACCTTGTTCTAATGCAATATTCACTATTCAATATCGTCCATTCAATGTAACTTCACATTTTTGGTCGCATGCCAAATTCTAATGTTTAATTATGTTCATCTTCATATATATAAGTATCAGAACTCATAGATCCTGTATATATATAGAGAGGTTATAGTAACCAACTACAAGGTGGTTTCCATTGTGATTGCTTCCCTAAGAGAAAACTATGAACATATGTTCAAAACATTGTAATTGTACCAAATTGCACATATAGTTGTATTTTCTTTGTTTTTTGTTATATATCACAACATATATCTTGATTTGGCGTGCTGCTTTGGTAAATCGGTTTTTTTTTTAGATGTTGAATTGGATTTCGGTGTCCATTTGTGCACATGTGGATAGAGAGAAGAGCACTTCATCATCATCCAAAGCAAATATATTTCATCATCTTCTTAGATATTTGTATTTACGTACATTATATAGCAATGGTGAATGATGAGAAATGACAAATTTATATAAATAAAGTTAGATTTCCATGATAGTTTTTCGGTTTTTGGATAAGTGATCACCAACACATCATTAGTACTACGACCACAAGACGATACACAACCGAAAAAATACCAACAGAAACCATTTTAAAAAACTAGATTCAATGGCCATGAACTGCACTCTCCAAGTAATCACAAACCCTGGACGCTATATGACGTGAGAAATGTGCGCTATATGCGATAAAATTTTCCAGAACGGTTAAGCTAGATGCCATCATTATTAGGAGTAATGGAGTATGACACAGTAGACATGTTTGCTCTGGTGATATATTCTTAAACCAATAGTGCCAAACCTATGAAACCATATGGCTCATACGAAATTGTCAATATATCTATTCCAAACTGATGATCCGATAACTAGACCCAAATAGATGGCTCTAAAACATTCATTACAATTCATCGTGATGATTTGAATCTGAATCAAAATCTTGGATTCAACAAAAAATGTTAGATTACATAAAGTAATAATTTTTGGAAACATGATTAAAACAAAAAGAAGAAAACTAATTTATACGTGACCCGATCGATTCGCCTAAAATAAAATAAAGTACACATTACGCTAAATCGCTAATAATAAATCGCTAATAATAGTTCCGACAGCCATTATTCTTTTCGTACCGCATAAACCAGTATTTGTTCGGTTCGATTTAATTGTTACGGTTCAACTATAACCATTCAGTCCCGAACCATTGAGCCAATTTGTCATATTGGCGGATAACCAACCCGGACCCGACAAGACCTAACCCGTTCCCACACGTGTCACTTAAACTTCTCCACTCTTTTAGAAAAACCCTAATTTCAGTGCGCCACTGTACACACAGTCGCACTTCAGCATCCTCCTCCAGCCATGGCGACATCTACTCATTTCCTCTCTCAACCTTCATCTCTCCGAGGAACCCTAAATCAATACCAATTGAACCAAACCTCACTCTCCAGAATCCCGGTTTTGTCTCTCAAATCCACCTTCAAGCCACTTAATCGCTTCTCAGTGAGAGCCGCCGTATCTCAAAACTCCGTCAAAACCGTGACGAAGGGATCGGGAGACCAAGCTGCGTCTTTCGAGCACTGTTTCAAGAAATCCTCTGATGGGTTTCTCTATTGCGAAGGAACTAAGGTTGAGGATATTATGGAAAGCGTCGAGAGAAGACCTTTTTACTTGTACAGTAAACCTCAGATCACAAGGAACGTTGAGGCGTACAAAGAGGCTTTGGAAGGAGTGACATCTGTTATTGGTTACGCGATTAAAGCTAATAACAATCTCAAGATTTTGGAGCATTTGAGGAGTTTGGGTTGTGGTGCTGTGTTGGTTAGTGGAAATGAGCTCAGACTTGCTCTCCGTGCTGGTTTCGATCCCACAAAGTAAGAGTTTTTTATGAATCCATTGCTTAGTTTGAGTCATACTCTCAAATGACAGTTTAGAGAGCTTAGTTTATGAAACCAGTAGGTGGATGTAGTGAGAGGAGTGTATATGTAACCTGGAGTTGACTTTGTAACATAATGTAAAGTCAGAATTATTGCCTTGACTTGTTGATGGAGTCAGAATATGAGAAGATTGATGTATGAATTGTTGATTATGTCTTTTGCTGTATAAAAATGAATTAGGTGCATTTTTAATGGAAATGGAAAGCTGTTGGAAGATTTAGTTCTAGCTGGGCAAGAAGGTGTTTTCGTAAATGTTGATAGCGAGTTTGACTTGGATAATATTGTGGAAGCTTCAAGAATTTCTGGTAAGCAGGTCAATGTTCTGCTGCGTATCAATCCTGATGTCGATCCTCAGGTAAATTTTAAATGTTTAGCATCATGTCCTAGTTTTAATAACATAATGTTTTTTCTGCATAGGCTGGATATGAGTGAGCTTTTCTGTTTGTTACGGGTTTTTAGGTGCATCCATATGTTGCTACCGGGAACAAGAACTCAAAGTTTGGTATCAGGAATGAGAAGCTTCAGTGGTTTCTAGATGAGGTCAAGGCACATCCCAAAGAGCTGAAGCTTGTTGGAGCTCATTGCCATCTAGGCTCCACCATTACAAAGGTAACTCCGATTACAGTACTTTATATTATAGATGAATATGGTTGGCTCTCTGTTCATGTTTTTCGTTTGCTCTCTCTCTAAGCTTTCGACTCTTGAGCTCTACGTATTCATGTATTTTTTGGTTTATTTCAGGTGGATATATTCAGAGATGCTGCGGTTCTCATGGTGGAATACATTGATGAAATCCGGCGTCAAGGCTTTGAAGTTAATTACTTGAACATTGGTGGTGGTTTAGGAATAGATTATTACCATGCAGGGGCTGTCCTTCCTACACCCATGGATCTCATCAACACAGTAAGAACATTTCAAAAATCTTTCCTTCAACTGATAAAAAAATCTTACTAGAATTGGTAGAATATTGCAATCCTTGCTTTATTCCCAGGTAAGAGAGCTTGTTCTATCACGAAACCTGAACTTAATAATCGAGCCAGGGAGATCGCTGATTGCAAACACATGCTGTTTCGTCAACCATGTCACTGGTGTGAAGACAAATGGGACTAAAAACTTCATAGTGATTGATGGAAGTATGGCTGAGCTTATCCGTCCCAGTCTTTATGATGCCTATCAGGTAAAATATATATATGTTTGTTACAACTGCATCATGCATAATTGCCCCCTTTGAGTTATAGCTTAACACGTTATTGTTTCTTAACACACAAAAGCACATTGAGCTGGTCTCTCCTCCACCACCTGAATCAGAGGTTTCCAAATTCGACGTAGTGGGTCCTGTTTGTGAATCTGCTGATTTCTTGGGAAAAGACAGAGAGCTTCCCACTCCTCCAAAGGTGAGTTAACAATCTGATTATGGTTGACATCTCGAGTGAATGCAGCTTGAGTAAATAGAGAATCAAATTGAGTTTGTTGTAATCATTACAGGGAGCCGGTCTGGTGGTTCATGATGCTGGTGCATACTGTATGAGCATGGCTTCCACTTACAATCTCAAGATGCGTCCCCCGGAATACTGGGTATGAACGGATCTTCTTATTTCTGTTTTCTGTTGAAATTATAGGAGAATCAAGATCCTGAGAAATTGTCATGAATTTCTGTAAACTTTAGCCATTTCAGTGCTTCGATATCAGTGGTGAAACTGATGCATCTGTTTTTGTTTTTGCAGGTCAAAGAAGATGGGTCAATTACCAAGATCAGGCATGCTGAGAATTTCGAAGACCATTTGCGTTTCTTCGAAAATCTATGAACTCTGAGGTTTTACTCATCATTGTCGCTATTTTAGTTGACTTGTATGATTATTCGGAATCATGACCGTAATGCTATTGATGTGTTAGATTTTCATATTCCATGCTTTTGATCCAAAAGTCCTCAATAAAGTGATCAAAAGAATATAAAACACAAGTCCAAAGGTGTGGGTGTTGTAGGCTACTTTTCTTTTCTTTTTTTGTTTCTTCTTCATCAATGCAAGTTCAAAGTTATTCCACTGTCCAAACACAAACGAGTTGAAGCTAAACTTAAAAAGCCAGACCATTACCAAAGCCATTTAAAATCAGAATTCAAGATTGCTATGAACCAATGATGTTTTAGTAAAGTTCACGGGTCAAAAATCTATTTAGTAACCCAACAAAATCTGCGATAGAAGAATCGAGAAATACGAATACAAAAAATCCTTGAGGAAAGAGTATGGATGTCAAGGATGGCCTTTGAGATCACCTAATCTGTTTGGTTTCATAACAGAGAAAAGAAGAATGAAGAATCCTTTCAGGTTTTAAGGAGAACTCAAAGATCAGAGAGAGAAAGACAGGTAAAAAAAGTTACCTATGACACGGAATGCGTCTATACAAAAGCATAACGGTAAGTATAAGCGTGCCTGCGGCCGAACACAAATGCTCCAGTGAGTGCCCGCTGATGATATATCGATTCGCATTGTATATTTTGTTGTCTGCAAATCCTTCAATCTTGGCAATAGCGTAGGCCACTGCATTCATAATAAGAAATCATCAGAAGAGAGTAGATTCTACACAAGAATACCGCAAATGTGTTTTTGAGCCAAAAACCTGTTGCCCAGAGCCAGAATTTAGAGTGAGTATATTTGGGAGGTAACAAAACCGTCATGATGGGAATTGCCAGGCACGGAATTAACTGGAACGTCATGCATAACCGGAGATCATTAAACACTCTGCCATCAACTAGAACGCATATAATTTCAATCCGAACCTGACTAAAATCATGAATTATATAATACGGAGGAGGTAATGACTTTTTCGGTTTGAATGTAACCTGGCGTAAGCAACGCTGAGAAATGATATGAATAGAAGCAAGACTAGGCAACTCAGTCCTACTTTCTCCCCCGCTCTCTCAACCAAAAAACTAGAGAAAAGCGACGAATACGCAATCAATATCTGCAATTGACCGCCATTAATCAAGAAACAGCAATTCATAACCAATCACTATAGCAACAAAAACCCACAACTTCATAGCCAAAATCTCTAAAAAGATTCGTCTAACCGTCTTTCCATTAGCTATACTAAGATTCTTGACGTTTTTTTTGTTCACAATGTGCTTGTATTATCAATCCAAGAAGACTAAATGATTCATCTAAGCTTTCTTTCCATTACTAAAATTACGGTCTTCGAGTTTTTATTCACAACATGTTTAATCAATATCTGTAATTACCATCATTAATCAAGAAACAACCAGTACAAGATTCATCTAAAGCTCCTTTTCATAAGCTAAAAGAAGATTCATTCCAAGAACACTAAATTAAAGTGGTTACAAAGTTGGTGAGAAAACGAACAGGCAAAGTGTCCAAGGCGAGTCTAGTGTCATCAGGTTTGAGATGATAATAAGCAGAGCCAAAGGCAAAGCTTGCAATGCCTCCGTAGAACACTGTCCATCCCCAGATCTCACCTTTCAAACTGCATTACACAATCAACAAAAAAACTCAAATGTTTAACACTAATTATAAAAAAACTTCAAATTTAAAAGAAATAAGAGAAGAGAAAGAGAACCTTATATTGAAGAAGCTTCCTGCAATGCAAAGAACAAAACCAAGAACCCCAATAATAAGAAAAGGAAAGTTGGTCATGACATTCAATGTATTAGGCACTCCTGTGTTCATCAACCCAACATAAAACACATGTCGTTATTACACACATGCACAGAGACAGAGACAGAGACAGAGACAGAGACAGATTGAGAGAGAGAGAGAGAGAGAGAGAGAGAGAGAGAGAGAGAGACAGAGAGAGAGAGTAATACCCATGAAATTGCGCTTATCGGCGAAGACATGATGTCGAAAGGAATTGAGAGGAACTTTGGGAGTAACGAACATTATGATTAGCCAACAGAGAAACAATCCAACCAAAATTCGTTTCCTTTTCCATCTCCCGATCTCTTGATTCGTCAACAACACCATTAAAAACCAATCTCTGTCTCTCACAAGATTTGTAAAGGTCAAGACTTTTTAGTTTTTGCTTTCGTTGATTCGTCAAATCAGTTTCATGTGTCTGATTTATCTTACAGATTAAAAAAAAGGGAAGATTTAATTTGTTGCGAAGTCGCTTTTTCGATTTTGAAACAACGTGGGACGGATTCTCCTTTTTTTTTTTTTTTTTCTTGAGTCTGACGGATTTGACGACGATCAATTTCTATTCTTGTCACAGTTGACGAAGAAGGACCACCACCGAAAACGACGTCGTATATATCTTTTCTCTTTAATTTGCAATTTTACCCCTTACTTTTCTAATATTTTATTATATCTACTTCTTATTTGCGACAAATTTTCTAGGGTTTTTGTTCTGTTGCTCTGTTTTTATATTATTCTCTGCGTCCGTCTTTGGTTGTTACTTGTTACTTTAATTCAGTGTGGCTCAGAAAAAAACTCAAGTCTCTTGTTGGGGTTTGAGTACGTAAAAGATATGGACATTGGTTACTCTGATGATGAATTGGTCGTGAAGATTTTATCGTTTCTTCCGACAAAAGTTGCTGTAAGCACGAGTGTCTTGTCCAAACACTGGAAGTTTCTTTGGATGCGTGTAACAAAACTTCGCTACGTTGACACCAAGAAGATCAAATATAATCGGTCGAAAAGCGAGAGGATGCGCGTTTTATTAACATGAATCTGCCATTACAAAGAGCTCCCGTCATAGAGAGTTTGTATATTGAGTTTTGCACTGCACCGTTTACACCTGAAGATTTCAAATTGTGGGTTGAGATTGCGGTTTCTCGCTGTCTGCGTGAGCTAACTACAACTTCTTGTTATGCATTCCTGCCGAGTAGCTTGTATACTTGCAAATCTCTTGTGACATTGAAACTGAACTACGGGGTTCTCGTGGATGTTCCTCGTGTGGTTTGTCTTCCTGCCTTGAAAAATTTGCACCTTCAATGTTTGAGATATGCAAATAAAGAATCTCTTCAGTCTTTTATCCAATTGCTCTGTTCTCGAACATCTGATTGTGGAACGATGTCAAGGTGACAAAGTGCGAAAGTTGGCTCTTATCATCCCGTCATTGCTTAGTTTATCCTTGGAGACTTTTGGTTTTTGTACTTGTGTTAGGTATGTGATAGATACTCCTTCTATGAAGTATTTCAAAGCTAGTGATTCTATAAGGAATTCATCCTGGTTCATTGCAAATACGCCGAAGCTGGAAGAGGCGGATATATCTCTTCATGGATTCCCCAATGTCAGGAAGCTTCTAAAACCTGTCACTTCTGTCAAACGGCTTTCATTATCCGTAGTAGGCGACAATGCAGCAGAGGTAATTTGAATCAGTTGATAAACTTCAAAGTCTTCAGTCTCACTTCGTCTATCACTTAGAATACTAATTAAACCTTCCTCTGCACAGTCTTTATATGGTGATGATATTGTCTTTAATGAGCTTGAGCATCTTGAGTTTGGCATATGGTACCCAAATTGGTCGAATTTACTACTTTGGTTGCTCAAAAGTTCTCCCAAACTACGAGACTTTGAGTTGGATGTAAGTTTCTTCGATAGACAATATTATTTTGGTCTAATTCTTCACCCTTATCGTAAAATCTTACTTTGCTCGTTTCTTAAATCTTAGGGAAGCCATGCACGAGATGGTATGGATACATCGGTCTGCTGGAAGCAGCTGGTTCATGTTCCTTAATGTTTGTTGTCGAGCCTCCAAACTTTCAAGTGGATATATTATAATCCAACTGCAGAAGGTAGAGATTTGGCTACATATATCTTGAGAAATTCTTGCCGATTAAAGACTGCAACATTCTTGATCGGGTCATGGTTGGACCCACAAAAGAAGCTTGAGATGAGGAATGAGTTGGTATATTCTCTCTGTGGATCAACCACATGCAACCTCGTATTCGATAATTTCGATTGAGGGTTCGAGTCATTAGATTTGACTTATTCCATGTTTCTCAGGATACATTTGTGTTATATATACCCTCAAAATATTACAACATGGTTTGGTCACACGTACATATTTTCGATTTTAATATTATTTTTTCGAGTTTGTGTTTTTACTTGGATGTGTAGTTTATTGGATCTCCTTTCAATTAGATTATTAAGATTCACTTGCTCCTATAGTTCACTACTATTCCATTTGAATTCCTTTCATTTTGTTATACATGTTTCTGAGATATTTAATAACACCTAACATAAAGCTTCACCTTTTCCACAAACATCATCTCTCTAATTTGTATGGTTCGTATGATATTTAATATGTCCCTGTCTGATTCTCTATATCATGGTCTGATTTCCATAAATATTTAATATGTATAATGTGTCTTTTTTTTTTTTGGTTTCTTAAAGATCTGGTTACAAAGATATAAAAAGAGGACCTTCGACCAAAAGCCATGAAGGTATAAAAGCATAAAGCATAAGGAAAATAATTTACACTAGAGGTTAAGTACCTCTGAACCATAAAGCTAGAGAATCCTCAAAACCTTGTCTTTCCTTTCGAGCAGCACAAGTATTTCGAACACCTCTATCCACCCTCTTAAACAATTCTTCCGCAAGGAGAGCATTGTTGTTGAAGATGCGATCATTCCGTTGTTTCCACAAAGCGTAGATAATCTCTTGAGCCATGAGAAGCCTCAAGTTGTTTTCAGCCGCGGTTGGGTAACTTCTCCTTAACCATCTCTCAAAGACTGCCCAAGTACCAAAGCCTACATAAAGAGCATTGAGCCTACGAAATCCCATTTTCCACACATCTTGGCTATAGGGACAACTAATGAATAGATGATCCCTAGTTTCATGATAAATCTCACATAGAACACAAGTAGTGTCTTCAATAACTCCCCATTGTTCTAGCTTTGCCTTGGTTGCCATTCTATCAAGACAAGTCAACCAGAGGATAAAGCCGTGTTTAGGAACATGACCTGAGAACCAAACCTCTTTGTGCCACTGCACTTCCGTGTGTGTAGTAGCCAACTGTTTTCTGATAGTAGAGAGCTTGAAATCATCCTTTTGAGGGCCAGCACCATCTCTCCACTTGTAGCTGTCCTCAGAATCAGAGAGACCAATAGTTGTTAGATGAATTAAACGAGTAGCTATTCTGTCACTATGGGCACCTCTGAATTTCCAACCATTCGTTGTTGCAGCATTCTTAACCCTTGAGTCTATAGGTACCCCATAGATCCTCAGACCATCATGCCCAATAAAAGAGATGAGCTTACCGAAAGGAGTCCAGACATCAAACCAGAAGGAGCAATCTAAACCATTCCCAACTGTACAAGTGATGAACTCCTCTGCAACAGATCTTAGCTTTAGAAGTTGTGACCAAGTAGAAGAACCACCACTATTCTCCTTCAAGCTCCAAAACGATTTCCTGCCATCTTATTCGATCTACACCAAGCAACCCATAGAGACCCACAGATTTAGAGAAGAGTAGCCAGATCAACTTAAGACCAAAGAGCTTGTTCCAATAAGATAAATCTCTCAAACCCAAACCACCACCAGCTTTAGGAGAACACACTTGAGACCATTTTAACTTCTGCTTTCCTCAAAGTGTCTGGATTTCCAGACCATAAAAACTTTCGACAAAGCTTGTTTATCTCTTTTATGCACTTTTTTGGAAGAACAAAAGCAGCACACTAATAACCAATAATGCTTTGAATGACCGATGAGATTAGCTGTCGTCTTCCGGCAAAGGAAAGATGCTTAGAAGTCCAAGAATGCAATCTTGACTTGACCCTATCAATCAAAGGAGCATAGTCCACTTTTGACATTCTTCTAGGTAGAAGAGGCAAGCCTAGATACCAGACTGGTAAGGTGCCAAGTGTGAAGCCATACAGAGCCGAGAGAGTATTTTTTTCAGCTTGAGATATGCCTGTTAAGAACAAAGAAATCTTACTTGTGTTCATGGTGAGGCTAGATATGACGGAGAAGTAGTTGAGGAGATTCACGATAGCAGATAGAGACGATTGAGAGCCATCAAAGAAGACCATAATGTCATCTGCAAATACAAGGTGAGAGACCATTGGGTTTGTAGCTTTTGGATGAGCACCAATCTGACCAGCCTGAAACCGAAGATCAAGTAGCCTGGAGAACACATCCATTCCAATCACAAACAATGGAGGGGAGAGGGGATCTCCTTGCCGGATACCCCTAGTTCCTTTGAAGTAGCCACATAGTTCACCATTGACAGCAACTGAGAACCTGGTTGTTGAGATACATTGCTGTATCTATTTGATGTAGGTTGGAGGAAAATTTGTTGCTTTAAGAGTATCCAAGATGAAACTCCAATGAACAGAATCGAAAGCTTTTTTGAGATCAATCTTAAGCATCCCTCTCCTAGAGATGTTTGCATTGTTGTAGCCTTGTACCAATTCTGAGGCAAGCAACACATTCTCCACAATTTGCCTACCACTAACAAATGCTGTTTGGTTCTCAGATATCATCAAAGGCAGAATAGATTGTACCCGTCTAGCCATGAGTTTAGCTACCACCTTGTCCATTGAATTCAAATAAGATATTGGCCTTGAATCACTCATATTTTCAGGATTCACTGTCTTTGGAACCATTGCAATGATTGTGGAGTTCCAATGCGGTTCCATTTTACCCAATACAAAGAAGCCTTGGACCGCCGCAGCGACTTCACTTCCAATAATTCCCCAACAATGCTTGAAAAACTCTCCCGTATAGCCATCTGGATCAGGGGCTTTGTCAGATGGGAGGGCAAAGAACTCTTTTTTTATTTTCTCAAGAGTAAATTGCCTTTCCAACCCCTGCTTTTGGATGTCACTACATCTGAATGGATGAACAGATTTGATAGCAGCAACTAAGGATGGCCTAGGAGCTCCTTGTAGAATTCTACACATCTAGATTTGATCTGCTCCAAATCAGTACTCCTCGATCCGTTAGCAAGAAGGATTCGAGATAGCCGGTTTCTAGCTCTTCTAGCTGCCGCGCATCTGTGAAAAAACCTTGTGTTTTGATCCCCCACCTTGAGCCATTTTATCCTGAATTTTTGCCTCAGAAAGGTTTCCTCCGCCTTTGCCAATTCTCTCCATCTTTTCAAAGCCAAGAATTCGATCTCTGCTTCTTCAGTAGAAGGCTGAGAAAGCATCCTTTCCTGAGATTGTTGTAGCTTAACAAACGCTTCTGATGTTCTTTTCTGAATGTTTGCGTAAGCAGAGTGATCCAACTCTTTCAAAATACGTTTAAGGAGTTTCAACCGTTTACTCACTTGCTGCATTGGAGTCCCACAAACACAGTGAAGCCTCTCCAAGCTTCCTCTACAATTGATAAGAAATCAGGATGCTGTAGTAAGTGCTGATTAAACTTGAAAGGCCTTTTAGGCTTTGCAGCCGAGTCCGGGAGTCTAATACAGCACGCAGCATGGTCGGAAAATAGCGGTTCTTTAAAGCTGATTTGAGCTTCAGGGAAGGACAACAACCATTGGTCATTTCCCAAAATTCTATCAAGCTTCTCTGCTATTGGTGATGTCTCCTGTGATTCCACCAAGTAAAGATCGGTCCAGTATAAGGGAGATCAAAGAGACCCGTTATGTTCAAGCAGTTTTGAAATTCTCTACTTCCTACAGAAACCATGTCAAATTCATCTCTAAGAGAATGCTCAGAAGCCAAAAGAGTTTGGTTGAAATCTCCTGCAACCAACCAAGGAGAGTTAACCAGGTTAGTGTTTCTGGCAAGAGTCTGAAGCTCCATCCACAAAGCACATCTCTCTGCTCTCAGATGTGACGCATACACAAAAGTGGCTGTAAAGCCCTGACTTGTTTCCGGTATATACACCCCGCACTTAACCTGCTGCAAGGACTTGCTATATATAACCAACGAAACCGCTGGGTCCCAAACTAACCAAAGCTTCCCTAGATGAGAAAAATCATAGTTTGCCTCCATTCTCCACCCTGGCAGAATAGAGTCAATCACTCTTCTAGCATTTGGTTCCAAAACATGTGTTTCAGCGAGACAACCAAAAAGGGGCCTATTCTTAAGCCTCCAGCTCCTAAAATTTTGCTGCTTATCTGGATCATTGATCCCTCTTAAATTCCAAAGAAACTCAGCATAAAAAAATGTTTGGTTTGGAAATTAGTTTCGAGGAAGGGGAGTCCCTTCCACACCCTTCTTAAGAGCCTTTTCAAGTTTTCTCCTAAGCTTGTTTGCTTTCTGTTTCTTCTTAGAGAGCACCTCTATGAATTCTCTTTCTTCCTCTAGCTCCTCTTCTTCTGTTTCCCTTATTGTTTCCAACCCAAGTGTACGATTCCAAATTGGGTTCTTATCGATCTCTATCAACTTTTCCTCAGACCTTACAGTAGACTGCGTTTCCGGAACCAAAACCAGCTCAGGAGTGGAGTCACAGATCTTTTCAACCCTCTCACCTTTAGATGTCCCTGACTTCTTCAGGTCTACTTGGACCAATGTTTCCTTTACAACCTTCTTTAGCTTGTTTCTCATAGGGCAGATTGCTTCTTCGTGAAAAGCATTCATGCATCTGTTGCAGTTTGGAAGAGCTTTCGGACATCTTTTAGAGGGATGACCAGCTTCATTACACATCTTGCAGATAGGAGGGAGGTGAGGGCAAAAGACTTCAACCCTTGCTGTTTCCCCAGATTCGAACCTAGCACACACAGTTTCAGGGATTGGCTTGTGTAAATCGATCTCGATGAATACCATCTCAACCTCAAAATTCGTCATCGCCAAGGTTTGAGGGTGAAGATAGATTGGGTGGCCAACTAAGCTCGCAATTCGGCTAAGGGCTGGCGGGTTATAAAATTCGTAAGGAACCTTCCGCAGCTCCAACCAGACCAGCGTGGACTTAAGGGCTAGAATTTCTGGTTTAATCCCAGGACACCAAGGGGCAACAAACATTGTGCTGCCATCAATGTTCCAAATTCCTTCTCTGAGGACTCGCTCCCTAGTAGCATTGTTTGGGATCTTGAAGAGAAAGGAGTTCTCCGTGTCGAGTTTTGTAACAGAGACATGTTTGTGCCATTTACTCCACATCAAATTCACCACAGCTTGAATCTTACCAAAGGACGGAGCTTTGCGATAAAACTGGCCTATCACGAAGTCCTTCCAGAGAGATTTGCTTTCTTCAATCACCGTGTTAGGAATTGTAACACATAGTTCTCCACTGTCCAAAGTATATGGAGAACCACATTTGGAGAGAGTGCTAGATCCAGTTTTGAACCTTTGGCACCAAGTGAGAGTAGGAGAAACAGATGAGGCCTCTGACTCCACCGCCGGCTTTACCGAGGGTACTGCGTGCTTAGGAGAAGCAGGGACATCAAGCTTGGAAGCAAGAGTCGGGACTTTGTGAGAAGCGCCGACCAAATTTTCCCCTTCCAAACTCAAGGGTTTGAGATCTGGATTTGGGACATTTGAAGGTGAGGTTTTTGTGTTTTCGGGGGAGGAGAGACTTTAGTAGGAAGGATCAAGGGCCCCGATTTTCCCTTTTTTCTGGCCATGGAGGTTGAGAACCGCCGACGGTGGCCACCGCCGACTAGGGTTTGAAGAAGGAACGAGGGGCCAATTTTTTCGCCGCTGGAGAGAGAAAGTTCTTGGTTATTTTCCAACAGAAATGACAAAATTAATAATGTGTCTTTTTATATGGCTTCTATGATTGTTATATAAATATAAGTTTCGTATTATTTTGTTTTGTAAGATTAGTTTATTCTATTTATATTGTTAAACACACACAAATTCACGATATGATCAAATACAGTTTAAAGTTGAAGTTTCTCTCGAAGTCCCTTGGCCTAGGGGTTAGCTAATTGAGTTTGATTTCTAGAAAACGAAAATTATGCATATCAATAATTGAGACAAATCTATGGAGCTATGGCTCTCCACACGTTAATCGACCAACAAGAGGCATTACACACATCCGATTTCTTTTAAGTTTTATGCTCTATTTCTAGATTTCTAAGATTTTTTCAATTTCAAACAAAAAGCACATTTATTATACAAATTTTTTTGATTTGAATACAATTTAACATTCAATTCAAATAACAAAAAAATATCAGAGACAAATTTATTAGATATCTCAAGTGTGGTGCACGAAAAACTGTTTGTTGTGGTCAGTATATACATAAAGACGTAACCACATATTCCCTCTGTTTTTTAATATAGGATGTTTTAAGAGTTTTTTTTTGTTTGTTAATATAAGATGTTTTCACTTTTCAATGCACCATTAATTAATTTTTAGTGTTTTTGACTTTTTAAATTCTGCAGATTGATTTATTATTGGTTGAAATGTTCTTGGTAAATAAAAAGTGATGAATTATTTCTAAAAAAAAAAGAATTAAATAATTTTTTAAAAGGAGTGCAAAACCTTAAACATCCTATCTATACTTATAAAAGAGAAGTCACTTTTCTTACGTGGTGGCTCTACAGCGAGTTTAAGACTTGCTCTGCCGAAAATACCCTTAATGAATCTCAAAATTACATCTTTTGCCATCACGATTTTATGAACCAATAAATTGGGTTGGGACCAAAAATATTTCGTAGCTCATATTCAATAGTCGGTTTTCAGAAACCCTAACTGCTACCTCTATAGTTTTTTATATATAACAAGCCTAGAGTTTAGCTTTTTCGTCAGTCACCTCCATTATTATCATTATTATTTTTTGCTAAACGCCTCCATAATTTTTTTAATGTGATATTTATCAAAATTTAGGGCTTAGACCATGATAATTTTTTCTACATTTTTTGTTTTTCTTTCGTTGATTCTGATATTTTTTTTTTCATTCTACAAGTTTCATGGAAGATTTCATTATACTTTCAATTTGCTCAAAAAGAAATTGAGAAATAGATGGTTAAATTTTTTTCATCGAAACTGAAAGTCTTTTAATACAAACTCTTATTGGTCAGTTTATCTTCTTCCTTTTTAGATTTTTTCTTGTGTGTTTGTTGTCTACGAGATATAATATTTACGAATGTGATACTCGCCATAAATTTGCTTATTTTTATTGTTTATTAGTCTTCAGGTTTTCATCGAGATTTCCATTAGTTTATATGTCATCCTTCATTATTTATTATATATGTTATTTGCTTTATAAATAATTTCATGGCAACTTCACACTCGAGAGTCGGATAGGTTTGCGCATTATTTGCTCATGTTATTACTAATGATGATGCTACGAATATGGAATTGAATATGTTTTTCTTTTGTAATATTTTTGGTTTATGATGTGTTACACTCTTTAATTGTGTAGACGAGGAAAAAAGTTATGTTTGCTAGAAAGGAGAAAGAGGAACTATATTTAGTTTTATTACTTAAAAGCTTGGTGTTTGTGCAATATGTCACCTATGGTGGAAGTTGTTTCGTATTAACTTAGCCATGTATTGGTGGTGGAGATACGGAGATGGTGAGCCAAATTTAGTGAGTTTCTATAAACTGTTCGCTAATTTATTGTCTGTTATCTGTTTTTTTTATACTTGTGATGATTTTATTTTTATCGTAACTGTATTAATTTTATATGTTTCTTTGATCGAATTCGATTGATGGTATTCTCTTCACAAAGTTGCGTGCATGTGGCTACGCTACGTTTGCACTTTTGTTTTTATTTTTATAGATTGTTCTTTTTTCTTTGTTTTCGAGGTTTTTTATTGTTTCGCATCGAATCGTAGTCGTCAGGAGTCATTGTGGCCATGTTCAAGTTGTTGCTTCCTCTACAAGTTAATTTCCAATACCATATAAGCTATATAATATAGCATTAGGGCTGTTGGGTTAAAAGGTTTCAATACGTGGGTTGTAAGAACATATTTGAATTATTCTTAGTTGCAATCTTGCAGGTGGTGGCTATGGCCGGCTCATGAGGAAGAGATCATGCTCTGCAATACTCTCAATTTCATTATCTTGAATAGCTCAGATTTAGAAAAAATATTTTGTTTCTGTTTATATATAATTATACCCATATATCAAGATATTCTTAAACTAAAAAAGAGAAATTCTAATTGTATGTATCTTAAATGTCTAAAAGCTTATCCTTATTATTTTTCATATATCATAATTATTTTCTTTAAATGAGGCGGTCGAACCCTAACCCTAATTACGTCTATCACCATGATTTTCAAGGTTTTATCTTATTTTGAAAAAGTTATTTATTCAATGATTCATGCCCTTATATTCAATACTCCTTCCATTTCAATATGTATAATATTTTAGAAATTTCACACATATTAAGAAAACATATTAATTTTGAGCTATAAATACATTATTTTTTCACTAAACAATTTTCCATAACTTTAAGCCAATAATAATTCAATAAAATCAATTAACGTGGTTTGAAGTTTACAATTCATCATCATTAGTTTATAAAAGCTGCATTGAAAATAAAAAACATCAAACATTTTGAAACAAACAAATTATAAAATATCAAACATATTGAAACGGAGGGAATATATGTTAATTTGTTGTTGGTGAAATTATAACGCATAAGCTTATTAAGACTTTGATATTTTAATAAACGTATCATCATGTCTAACCTTGCGGATTCATTATGAGGAGAAATGTGTCTTAATTTTAATTAATATTAACTATGTGTTCATTTAGATAGTTTAATCGATATGAACTAACATAAATTAACGGGTTTAATAAAAATTAAACAAACTACACAAAATTAACCGAAAAGATCCATTAAAAACAGTATCGAATTAACATTTTCGTTTTATTCTACAACTTTATTTATGAACTGAACTTTGCCATAACCAAACCAAACCATAGTTTTATTTGCTTAGTTTCAATTAGTTTCGGTAGAATATTTTCGACCAAAAACAAATTAAAGAACCGACAAATCGAATCAAACTAACCATAACTAACACAATATATCTAAACTTCAGATAGTTTTTTGTATTTGTTTGATGCTAGGTAACTAGGGTTTAAGAGCTATGTATTGTTTTTAATATTTAACGTGCATTTGTGAGGATTTGATTAACATATTACGGTTTAGTACTCTTTAATTCATTAGCAATATAAATTGTATTCAATATTTTACATACAATTATGAAGATTTGAGTTTAGTACTCATTAATTTACTAAAATATAAAACATAAATCAAATTTTCATTTCTAAGCAAAAACTATATCAAGATTTTAAATTTTATTATTCATGCGAAAGACTCATGTCTTATTCATAATTTGATTATATTATATCAACATGCACTAATTTTGACAAAGAATTAGTAGAGGGGTATCAAGAAATATCAGACTTCGTTTTCTAATTATCAAATTATGTGTTTATGTATTATATATCTAATTAAAAAAAATTATTATACCAATGATATTTTTTTTTTAGATTGTTGATATTAATTATGAATTTACAGATTTTCCATGATAATTAGAGTATGTGTTGCTAAGTAAACCCAATAAACCTCTTTATGAAGACTTTCCTAGCGATATTACTTATACAAGGTTCAATGTATAAATAGAAAATTATTATGGCTTTCTCACTAGAATCGACACGTCTTCCATCCTCTAAAAGGATGCCCAAAGCTCTGCAACTATTCTCACACGGCATTTCAAGATTTTATGCAAGACATCTACGACCATATACATATTAGGGTTTAGTACTCCTTAATTTGTTAAAAATATAAATTGTTTTCAATAGTTTACATGCATTAATGAAGATTTAGACTCACATATTAGAGCTTAGTATCCATTAATTTGTAACAAATTAAAATTATAAATTAAACTTTTATTTCTAAATAATTAAGTATATCAATGTTTTAAAATTTACTATCCCGCGCTCTGCGCGGATTCCGCCCTAGTATTAAAAAACAGAGGGAGTATTCATCTAGCATGAAACATATAAATGTTCTTTTTTATGTAACAAATATTTAGATTAGATCATTAAATAGATTTAACACTAATTATCATGACAAAAAAGAACTAGAATGGGGCACATGCAAGACCGGACCTGAGGGGAGACCAGGGAAGCATGTGCTTTGGGCCCCAAGAAAAAAATAGTTTATCAGTTTTAACAAACACCACCCAATTTTTGTTTTTTTTTTTACATAAAAGGCCCTATATTTTAAAAATTTTATGTTTTAGGTTTGTTTTTTTTTAAATAAGAACAAAAACCCAAATTTTTATTAGTTTATGGTTTGGCCTCCCAAAATTTCTGGACCGGCCCTGGGCATATACCACATCCTCCCTCTACGAGTGTGTGTTAACCAGAGTAATATTATCTACCGTGTACGTAATGCAAGTAAAAACTCGTTTATTATAGATTTTTGTGGTGTGAGTAAAAATAGTGATAACATCATCGTTTTCTGGTATACTCCCGGATGCATGGTTTGATTCTATAAATTTGAAAACTTTTGAGGTATCAACGAAATATTTATATAAAGCACACAAGCATATAATTTCTTTTTTCATTTTTCATTTTTCATTTTCATCCCTTTTATGTTAAGACTATAGTCGACCCTCGTTCTTTTTCCAGTAAATTTGTAGTATTTTTTTTTTTTTTTTTGAGAAGCTTGCTATATATTGAAGAAGCTTGCTCCAATGCAAAGAACGAAAGTTGTCAACCACTACAAAAACGACCTAATATGTCCCCTTTCTGTTTAATTTGCAATCTAAACCTTACGTTTCTAATATGTTATTATATCTACTCCTTATTTCCCAAATTCATATATATCTTCACATATTGTAGTTTTTTCTAGAGTTTTGCTCCGTTTTTATACTATTCTCTGCCTCTTTATTTCGTTTGTTACTTTATTTCTTTGTGGCTAGACAAAAACTCAAGTCTCCTACCGACTTCCAGTAACAGAATCTTGCGGGTTTTGTGTACGTAATACTACGATATGGACAAGATCATTGGTTATTCTGATGATGAATTGGTCGTGAAGATCTTATCGTTTCTTCCGACAAAAGTTGCTGTAAGCACTAGTGTTTTGTCCAAACTTGAATACGATGACACCATGATCAGAGATAATGGGTGGAAAAGAGGGAGGATGCGGTGTTTTATTGCCAAGAATATACATAGCTTTCCCGTCATAGAGAGCTTGTGTCTCAATCTTTGCCCTACATGGTATCAACCTGAAGATATAAAATCTTGGGTTGAGATTGTGGTTTCTCGCTGTCTGCGTGAACTAAGTATATGTTATTTTGGACGCAATAGCAATAGCAAGCTTAATGCATTACTTCCGAGTAGCTTGTATACTAGCAAATCTCTTGTGACATTGAAACTGGATGCCAGAGTACGCGTGGACGATGTTCCTCGTGTGGTTTGTCTTCCTTGCTTGATAACTTTGCGCCTTTGTTATGTGAATTATGCAAATGAAGAATCTCTTCAACGGCTTCTATCCAATTGCTCTGTTCTCGAAGATCTGATTGTGAAACGACGTGGACGTGACAATGTGAGAAAGCTGGCTGTTACCATCCCGTCATTGCTTAGTTTATACTTGGAGATCTCTAGTTCATGTGCTTGTGATGGGTATGTGATAGATACTCCTTGTTTGAAGTATTTCAAAGTTTGGGATTTTAGTCAAACTTCCTCCTGTTTCATAGTGAATATGCCTAAGCTGGAAGAGGCGGATATCGCTCTTCATGGATTCCTCAATGTCAAGAAGCTTTTCGAACCTGTCACTTCTGTCAAATGTCTGTCAAATGGGATTTTAAATCTTTCATCTGTTATATACATGTTTTTGCAAACATTTAGTAACACCTAACACATAAGTGGTTGGAAATGTTCAAGGTAATTTGTTTAAGGTTTTGGAATACTTTGAGAAGATATAAGGAAACCAATTTGCATTATTGGAACTAAAGGAATCGAAGAGGAATTTAAGACCAATCAAACCAACTCAAAAAGTTCAAGAAATGCAGTGAACTATAGTTGGAGGTCGAGAAAACCACACTCGTGGAGGCCGTGTCCAAATCAACTAATACTTTATAGAGAGTTAGGTCTTCTCTCACTCTTCACTCTCTTTATTTTTTGGTATTTCAAAGCTAGCTAATCTGTAATGCAGTAAATGAAATATGTTAACATAAACTATGTTAATCTCTCAAACTTATGACCCAGAAAGGTCACAGCTTTGTATTTTCCTTTTATGCATTTCAATAGAAAACTTTTTATAAATAATAAAATTAAAAATATCAGTAGTAGTTCAGTTTTGTGGCTTATATAACTAACTCAGTCTCTGGTTAGTGTTTGGAGGTGGTACAAACTATTTGAACAAGTTGTTGCTAAACTTACTGTAGCTAGCTCTTAGCAGTAAACCAAAATTTATAGTCATCCGTAAATGAATCTGAGCTCCGCTAGCTACAGTTGTCTTAACGGTTTTGATTCTTCTCACGCGCGTGCTCACTTCTTAGAATCGAGAGATTGGGTTTGTTTGTGTTGGACTTGTCCTTTATTTAGCTTTTCGTCGTTGTAAAAAAGACCCTTTCCCTTGTTACACACAGACGAATCAGAAGGAGCTTTGTGCTTATTCTCACTTCCAAAATCTAACATCTTCAAGCAAGAAGTGTCATTGAAACGTTGTGCATCGCTACACGACTTAACATGCATTTTCAAATTTCTGAAGCAGCTACCAAATGTAGAAACGTCCATGTTCTTTTTTCTGTTAAAGAAAACTTTATGGAGCAGAAAAAATGTTTCTTTCTGGGATCACTTCTCTAGACGATGGTGAATTAGGCGATTTTCGTCCTCGCATAACCGAGTCAGACCGCCCTTTAGTCACTGGAAATCTGGTAAGACCATGGCTCAATCATCAGTTAAATTTTGTGATGTTCAAGTCTTATGGCTAAAACCAAAAAAATATAAAAAATCTTATGGTAAACAAATCGTGGGTTTAGATTATCTTTTCAGCTAACTCTATAGTATATCAAAACAATTAGAGTTTTTAATAAAAAATCCTCTCAACTATCTTCGGATCATGAAAAATCCCATCAACTATTTTTTTTTAGTAAAAAAACCTCTCAACTATACTTCATTAATGAAATCAACCCTCCGTCTACAATACCATTTAATCATAATAAAAATTGTTATCTTTTGTTACAAAAACGACAAAGCGTCTCAAATATTGACCAAAACATCATTGTTTACATGAAAACAACACGAATCTTATGACAAAACAAAACGTGATATTAGGTGTACTGTAAATCGTGATTAATGCTAAACTAATTCAAGAAATCAGCTGCAATCTTAGGTTCACTATAGAGATTCAGCACACCTTTTGAGTAACATATGTAAGTTTCGTTGTAGGATCTTACAACCACAGACCAACTGTTTATTGAAGCTTATAATCTCCAATCAAAGTGATCTTGAACCCAAGTTGCAGCTAATTTTTTCTTTGCACATTTCTGTTGATTCTTGTAAACAACTTGATGTTTTGGTCAATATTTAAGACGTTTTGTCGTTTTTGTAACAAAAGATAATAATTTTTATTGGGATTAAACGTTATTGTAGACGGAGGGTTGATTTCACTAATGAAGTATAGTTGAGGAGTTTTTTTACTAAAAAATAGTTGAGGAGATTTTTCAAGATCCGGCGATAATTAATGGGATTTTTTTATTAAAACCCCAAACAATTAACTAAAAGCCCAAACTTCCTTTTTCTTCTTCTTCTTTGTAAAATAGTAGTTTTCCTTTTTATACAAAGATTCATCATCTCAATCCTTTGAGTTTCGTTCTTAGGTTTTTGACAAATTCTAGGGTTTCCGTTGCTCTGTTTTTATTATTCCCTGCGTCTCTGCCTTTGGTTTTTACAACTATTAGTTTGAGTGGCTCGGACAAACTCAACCTTACAGTGAGGGTAACAGAATCTACAGCAAAAGTTTGTGTAAGATATGGACAAGATCAGTGGAGTTTCTGATAATGAATTGCTTGTGAAGATTTTATCATTTCTACCAACAAAAGTTTCTGTAAGCACTATTATTTTATCCAAGCAATGGAAGTTTCTTTGGATGCATGTCCCAAAACTTGACTACGATGACGCCGTAATCAATTATAATCCGTCAAAAGGCGAAAGGATGCGGCGTTTTATCGACACGAATCTGCCATTACGTAGAGCTCCCTTCATAGAGAGCTTGTGTCTCGAGCTTCGCCCTACATCGTCTCAGCCTGAAGATATCAAATCGTGGGTTGAAATTGCGGTTTCTCGATGTATACGTGAGCTAACTCTTACTTATTTTAGACTGCATGCATTACTTCCGAGCAGCTTGTATACTTGCAAATCTCTTGTGACACTAAAACTGAAATACGGGATTCTCGTGGATGTTCCTCGTGTGGTTTGTCTTCCTTCCTTGAAAACTTTGCACCTTCGACGTGTGACATACGCAGATGATGAAACTATTCAACGCCTTTTTTTTATCCAATTGCTCTGTTCTTGAAGATCTGATTGTGGAACGATGTGAAGGTGACAATGTGAGAAAGTTCATTGTTATCAACTCGTCATTGCTTAGTTTATGCTTTGATGTTTATGGTCCACGTCTTCCTGATGGGTATGTAATAGATACTCCTTCTTTGAAGTATTTCAAAACAAGTGATCATAGCAAGAATTCCTCCTATCTCATTGTGAATATGTCTAAGCTAGAAGGCAAAAATCACTCTTGTTCAATGCCCCGATGTCAAGAAGCTACTCGAACCTATCACTTCTGTCAAACGTCTTTCATTATCCTTAGCAGAAAAAAATGCAGAGGTAATTTGAATCCATTGATAAACTTCAAAGTCTTCAATATCACTATATCACTTAGGATACTGATTAAACATTCCTTTGCACAGGCTGTATATGGTGATGCTATCTTCTTTAATGAGCTTGAGCATCTCAAGATTCGTATAGATAACACAAATGGGTCGAATTTACTACTCTGGTTGCTCAAAAGTTCTCCCAAACTACGAGACTTTGAGTTCGTTGTAAGTTTCTTCGATGGACAACTATTGTTTTGGTCTAATATTATTCACCGTTATCGTTTGATCTAACACAGACTCGTTTTATACTTCTTAGGGAAGCTATGCACGAGATGGAATGGATACATCGGGTTGTTGGAAGCAATTGAATTATGTTCCTCAATGTTTGTTGTCGAGTCTACAAACTTTCAAGTGGACAAGTCGTAATCCAACAACAGAAGAGAGAGATATGGCGACATATATCTTGAGAAACTTGCCGATTAAAGACTGCAACATTTTTTATTGGGTCATCATCGTTCGATCCACAAAAGAAGCTTGAGATGAAGAATGAGTTGGCATTTTGTCCCCGTGGTTCAACCACATGCAACATCGTATTCCATTATTTCGATTGAGGGTTCAAGAATCATTACATTTGACTTATTCCATGTTTCTCATGATACATTTGTGTGTTATATACATTCAAAATATTACAACATGATTTGGTAACACATATGTTTTCGATTTTAAGATTAGTTTCTCAAGTTTGTTTGTTTTTTTACTACGTAGTTTACTGGATCTCCTTTCAATTAGATTGTTAAGAGAGTCATTTGCTTCTTGGGATAGTTTACTACTATTCCATTTTAAATCCTTTCATTTTGTTATACATGTTTTTGAAAGTTTTAACAACACCTAACATAAGCTACACCTTTTCCACAAATATGATCTCTCTAATTTGTATGGTGTGAGTAAAATAGTGATAGCGTCATCGTTTGTTCGGTATACTCCCGAATGCAGGGTCTGATTATATTCTAAATTGAAAACTTTTGAGGTACCACCGAAATATTTATAAGCACACAAGCATATAATTGCAAATTTCATCATTTATATGTTAAGACTTGAGACTATAGTCGACTCTTGTTCTTTTCCAGTAAAATTTTAGTCTTTATTTTGGACAGAGAGAAGACGAATAAAGAAGATTTTGAATAGAAAGAATCTTTGCATTGGTACGTGACTTAACATTTTCAAATGGCTGAAGCGAACAGCTAATTCTTTTTCTATCAAAGAAAATGTTAGACATAGAAAAACTGTTTTTTTTTTTCCACTTATGTGAATAATATATCACACATTGGAAGTGGAAAGAGATTTTTGACATAATATATAAAAGATTTTGACCAATCTACTCATTACCAATTTGTTCTGAGTTTGAAACTTATGAGCTTTAAAATTCTTCAGACGATGAATTAGGCGTTTTTGGTTCTCTGCATCCGTCCATTACTAGCCTGGACATCTGGTAAGACGAGGGTACAATCATAAGTTAATTTGCCATTTTCATGAAGTTTTATGGGTTAGAGCTTTGTAAAATCGTGGGTTTAGATTATCAACTTTTCAGCTAACTCTAGTATATAAAAAACTATAGTAGTTAGTGTTGGATAAGCTTCTAGATGACTTAATTACCACCTAAGATATCCATAATGGTCAAGAAAAGTAGTGGTCAAAAATGGAGGTTGTCAAAAATGGAGGTTGTCAAAAATGGGAGGTTGATTTTGTTGTCAACAATTTTGGCTCACTCATTCACACTTCACCAACCCCTCCTAATCTCCCCTATAAATATAGCTTCTCATTGTGAGTGAAAATCATCCCAAAATATACAAAACATCAAGAAAGAGCAAAAGCATATGTTTAGTTTTGAGTTAAGTTTCTAAACATATAAAGAGAGTTATTCTTTAAAGAGTGTTTTGTTCTTGAGATACTTTATTTGGTATCAGAGCTTAAGTAGATACGATCAAGAAGGAGACTTGATCACGAAGTTCTAAACACAGAAGGAGATCACCGTAACCAAGCTATGGGAGACGCCGACCCTCCTTCGCGACCAAAAGATTCAGATAAGACAATCTCAATCCAATGCCCTATGTTGTCATCTACAAACTACACCGTATGGGTCATGAGAATGAAAGTGTTGATGAGGATTCATAAGGTGTGGGAAGCAATCGAACCCGGAACAGAGGAATCCAACAAGAACGATGTTGCAATTGCATTACTCTTTCAATCCATCCCGGAGGCTCTCATTTTGCAAGTGGGCGAACAAGAATCTCCTAAAGAGATTTGGAAAGCGATCAAAACTCGACATCTAGGAGCCGATCGTGTAAAGGAGGCACGACTACAAACTCTATTGTCAGAGTTTGATCGGATAAAGATGAGGGACACCGATACAATCGATAACTTTGCAGGAAGATTATCGGAGATATCAACAAAGGCGACCTCACTTGGAGAAAGGATTGAAGAAGCTAAGTTGGTGAAGAAGCTTCTCAACAGCTTACCTAGACATAAATACATCCATATCATAGCCTCTCTTGAGCAAGTTCTAGACCTAAAGACGACAAGTTTTGAAGATATGATCGGAAGACTTAAAGCTTACGAAGAAAGGATTCTCAACGAGGAGAATTACGGAGACACGCAAGAGAACCTGCTCTATGCAAATTCTGAGGAAAGGAACTCGTCATCTTCACGAGGGAGAGGACGTGGAAGAGGAGGCAGAGGATACAGAGGACGAGGAAGAGGAAGGTTTAACTCACATGAACGGTCAACAAATCATACGGATCAAAACCAGTCAAAAGAGAAGAAGGATCGAGCAAAAATAATTTGTTACCGTTGTGATAAACCAGGTCACTTCGCCTCTATATGTCCCGATAGAACACAAAAGATACAAGAAGCAAATAAAGTAGAGACGGAAGACGCAGACTCGGCTCTTTATATGCACGAAGTAGTGTTCTTAAATGAAGAAAATATTATACCAAAGAACTACAAGACTGATGAAGGAGAAGAAGGACTTTGGTATCTTGATAATGGAGCAAGCAACCACATGACCGGACATAAGGAGTTCTTTTCGGAGCTAAACGAAAACATAAAAGGCAAGGTCAAGTTCGGCGATGGATCGTGCATTGAAATAAGAGGGAAAGGGTCCATATTATTTCAAAGCAAAACAGAGGAACATAAACTTGTTACCGACATTTATTACATCCCTGGTCTTAAAAGCAACATCCTAAGCCTTGGACAAGCTACGGAGGTTGGCTGTGATGTAAGAATGAGGCAAGACTTCTTGACGGTTCACGATCCAAGTGGAAAGCTCCTAGTAAAAGTCACAAGAACGGCAAATAGACTCTACAAAATAAACCTCAAGATTGGGAGGCCAATATGTCTAAAGACGAGTATAGAGGAAGATTCTTGGAGGTGGCACGCGAGGTTAGGACACATAAGCTTTAAGACGATGAAAGCTATGTCAACACAAGAGATGGTCCATGGTTTACCGGAGTTTAAAGAAGGAAACAGATTGTGTGAGTCTTGTTTGGTGGGAAAACAAACTCGACAATCCTTTCCTAAGACAACCATGTATCGAGCTACTAAACCTCTAGAGCTACTACACACGGACTTGTGTGGCCCAATTTCACCACCAACCATCGCACATAACAAATACATCTTTGTTATAATAGACGATTATTCAAGATACATGTGGTCAATCTTGATAAAGGAGAAAAGCGATGCATTTTCTAAGTTCAAAGCGTTCAAGAACTTAGTAGAGAAGGATATTGGGAAGACAGTCATGACTCTAAGAACGGACAGAGGAGGAGAGTTTACTTCAAGAGAATTCAATGAATTTTGTGACACAAGTGGGATCAAGAGGCATCTCACAGCACCGTACACACCTCAGCAAAACGGAGTAGTGGAGAGAAGAAATCGGACTCTATTGGAGATGACAAGAAGCACTCTCAAAGCCATGAAAGTACCAAACTATTTGTGGGGAGAAGCTGTGCGACACGCCACCCATTTAATCAATAGAGTACCAACAAGAGCTCTCAAGAGTACGACTCCATACGAATGCTTGAGAAACAAGAAACCGAATCTTGAGCATCTAAAGGTGTTTGGATGCATAGCTTATGTGAAAGTGGAGACAACTAATCTCAAGAAGCTTGACGATAGGTCAAGACCATTAATACATCTTGGTCTAGAACCTGGATCCAAGGCGTATAGGCTTTACGATCCAACAACTCGAAGAATTGTTGTAAGTCGCGATGTGGTCTTTGACGAGAAGACAAGTTGGAATTGGATTAAAACAAGTGAGGAATCAAGTAGAGATCCAAGAATGTTTCACTTGAGATGGGGAGATATTGTAGATACAGGAGAAGGACCTACAATAATCGGTAATGATCAACACCAAGATCATTACGAAACTGAGAACGAAGAGCCAAGTGATCATGGAGAAAGCGACAACACAAACGAAGAAGAAGCAGTACATGATCAGCCTATACAACAACCTTTAAGAAGATCAAATCGAGCAGTAAGTAAGCCGACTTACCTTAATGATTACCTTCTCCAAGCCTCCATCGAGTGCGAGAGACTGTTACTCCTAATAAACGATGAACCAAGCTGTTTCAAGGAAGCAAATGGATCATTGAAGTGGAGATTAACATGTAAGGAAGAGATCGAGTCAATCAACAAAAACAAGACATGGTTTTTAGTTGATAGAACGAGGGTTATGAAGATCATTGGTCTCAAGTGGGTTTTTAAACTCAAGAAGAATGCGGATAATACTATCAACAAACATAAGGCGAGGCTTGTGGCAAAAGGATACGTACAAGAGTCAGGCATAGATTTCGATGAAGTGTTTGCACCAGTTACACGTATTGAGACAGTTCGATTATTGATAGCGTTAGCAGCATCACAAGGATGGGAGATTCATCACTTGGATGTAAAAACTGCATTCTTACATGGAGAGTTAAAAGAAGATGTTTATGTGGAACAACCCGAAGGCTTCGAGATAAAAGGAGAAGAATACAAGGTATACAAGCTTTCAAAAGCATTGTATGGTCTAAGACAAGCTCCACGAGCCTGGAATACAAAGCTGGATCAAATCTTAAAAGGAATGAGATTTAAGAAGTGTGCAAAAGAAAGTGCTGTCTATCGCAAAGAAGAAGGAGGAAATCTTCTCATTATTGCGATCTACGTTGATGACTTGTTCGTGACCGGCAACTCTCTCAAAGCAATTGGTGAATTCAAGGTTGGAATGTCTACTAACTTTGAGATGTCGGATCTAGGAAAACTTACTTATTATCTTGGTATTGAAGTATATCAAGGAGAAGATGGGATCGAGATTAAGCAAGAAGGTTATGCTCGACGAATCTTACAAGAAGCTGGCTTAGAAACGTGTAACCCAACTCAAGTACCTATGGGATTTGGATTAAAGATTTCTAAGGCACAAGAAGAAGAAGAGATAGTTCCCACAAGCTACAGAAGGAACGTAGGATGTCTACGATACTTGTTACACACGCGACCAGATTTGGCGTTTTCTGTTGGAGTTGCTAGCAGATACATGCAAAGCCCTCGAAAGTCACATGGTGAAGTAATGAAGCACATTCTGCGGTATCTTAAGGGAACAATGACGTATGGCTTAAAGTTTAAACGTGGCGGATCAAAGAAACTTATTGGCTTTAGTGATAGTAGCCATAATATTGACCAAGATGATGGAAGAAGTACGACGGGTCATATCTTTTACTTTGGAGCATCGCCAATTACTTGGTGCTCTCAGAAACAGGACACGGTCGCACTCTCTTCATGCGAAGCCGAGTTCATGGCAGCAACAGAAGCAGCAAGGCAAGCTATATGGCTTCAAGATCTCTTAAGCGAGATTACAGGATGGAAAAACGAGCAAGTGCTAATCAAGATCGACAACATGTCTGCAATAGCACTTACAAAAAATCCGGTATTTCACGGCAAAAGTAAGCACATTCATAAGCGCTACCATTTCATTCGAGAATGCATTGAGAGGGAGCTAGTTGATGTGGAGCATGTGCCGGGAACTGAGCAGAAGGCGGACATTTTAACTAAGGCGTTGGCGCGAATCAAGTTTGCTGAGATGAGAAACTTGATAGGAGTTCAAGACATGTCCAAGATGAAGTCAACAAAGCTTACGAGGGAGATTGTTGGATAAGCTTCTAGATGACTTAATTACCACCTAAGATATCCATAATGGTCAAGAAAGGTAGTGGTCAAAAATGGAGGTTGTCAAAAATGGGAGGTTGATTTTGTTGTCAACAATTTTGGCTCACTCATTCACACTTCACCAACCCCTCCTCATCTCCCCTATAAATATAGCTTCTCATTGTGAGTGAAAATCATCCCAAAATATACAAAACATCAAGAAAGAGCAAAAGCATATGTTTAGTTTTGAGTTAAGTTTCTAAACATATAAAGAGAGTTATTCTTTAAAGAGTGTTTTGTTCTTGAGATACTTTAGTTAGAAAAAAATAACTATTGTAGTTTAGATCAAAAACAATTTTAAGCCCAAACAATTTTAAGTTTTTATATGATAGAGCCGCCTATAATAGAGTAGTTTTCCTTAAAAAAAAAAAAAAATAGAGTAGTTTTCGTTCAAAAAAAAAAAAGAAGAAAGAGTAGTTTTCCTTTTTATAAAACACTATCATCCTAATCCTTTGAGATTCGTTCTTATGTTTTTTTGACAAAGCTGAAGATTTTTCTAGGATTTTGTTACTACTATTGTTACGTAAATATGGACAAGATCATTGGTTAATCTGATAATGAATTGGTCGTCAAGGTCTTATCGTATCTTCCAACAAAAGTTGCTGTAAGCACAAGTATTTTGTCCAAGCAATGGAAGTTTCTTTGGATGCGTGCAACAAAACTTGACTACGATGACACCATGAACAAACATAGTTGGTCGAAAAACGAGAGGATGCGGCGTTTTATTGACATGAATCTGCCATTACATAGAGCTCCCGTCATAGATAGCTTGTGTCTCGATCTTCGCCCTGCATCGTTTCAACCTCAAGTTATCAAATCTTGGTTGCGGTTTCTCGATGTTTGCGTGAGCTAAGTATAAGTTATTTTCAATGCGAGGGCAAGCTTAATGCAATATTGCCAAATAGCTTGTATACTTGCAAATCTCTTGTGACATTGAAACTGAACTACATGGTTCTTGTGGATGTTCCTCGTGTGGTTTGTCTTCCTTCCTTGAAAACTTTGCACCTCCGACGTGTGACATACACAGATGACGAATCTCTACAACGACTTTTATCCAATTGCTCTGTTCTCGAAAATCTCATTGTGGAACGATGTGAAAGTGACAATGTGAGAAAATTTGCTGTTATCATCCCGTCATTGCTTCGTTTTGTGATTTATGGTTCATTTACTTGTGATGGGTATGTGATAGATACTCCTTCTTTGAAGTATTTCAAATCTAGTGAGTTCTTCCTATATCATTGCGAATATGCCTAAGTTGGAAGAAGCGGATATCGCTCTTCATGGATTTGCCGATGTCAAGAAGCTTCTCGAGCCTGTCAGTTCTGTCAAACGTCTTACATTATCCTTAACACCCAAGTATGCAGAGGTAATTTGAATCTATTGATAAACTTCAAAGTCTTCAATATCTAGATTATCATTTAGAATTCTAATTAAACTTCCTTTGCACAGGCTATATACGGTGATGATATTGTTTTTAATGAGCTTGAGCATCTCAAGTTTCATATAGATAACACAAATGGGTCCAAGTTACTACTCTGGTTGCTCAAAAGCCCTCCCAAACTACGAGAATTTGAGTTCATTGTAAGTTTCTTCGATAGACACGACAATTATTTTGGTCTAATTCTTCACCCTTATAGTTTGATCTAACACAGCTCGTTTAATAATTGTTAGGGAAACTATGCACGAGATGGAATGGATACATCGGTTTGCTGGAAGCAACTGGTTTATGTTCCTCAATGTTTCTTGTCGAGTCTCCAAACTTTCAAGTGGACAAGTTACTTTCCAAAAACAGAAGTGAGAGATCTGGCAAAATATATGTTGAGAAGTATTTAGAAGCATTTAACATTTTACCCAAAAAAAACAAAATATTATCTTGAGAAGTTCTTGCAGATTAAAGACCGGAACATTCTTGATTGGGCCATGGTTGGATCCACAAAAGAAGCGTGATTGATATATCATAGTTTTTTTACCGGTTTTTGGCTATGATATAAGTCCTTTTTATAGAGTCTTTTGGTGTTTTTCGAGTCTTTTCATTATTTTATAGGTTCATGGACGTTTGGAACTTAATGAGAGTTTTTGGAGCGTTTTGGAGCATTATGGAAAGAGGAGCCGAAGTGATCAAGTCGGAGCGAGTTTTTCTGTCTGTGTCGATCGACACATGTCATGTGTGTCGATCGACACGCATGTCTGAAGAGAAGAAATCGCAAGTTTGAAGATTTCTCTTTTTGCCCGAAAGGCCCAGAAGTTTACAGAAACCCGAGTCCGATTTTTATACATTATATATAGTTTTTACCTTATGTTTTAGGGGAACATCTTGTTTTCTATGGAGCAAAGGAGAGAGATCGGATCTTAGAGCTTTTTGGGAGAGATTTCTGCACTTCGACACTTTCAGATTTCGAACCCTTTATATCTCTAACTCTATTTGTTTTTTATGCAATTCTATTCAGTAATTATGATTTCATCATCTATGTCTGAGTAGTTTGCTTGTTAGGTTTTGGAGATTTAAAGGATTGATGAGAAATTGCTAGGATTGAATACTGTTAGGATTTATGTTCTTGTTCTTCATCTACATTTGCTTTAACTTTGATTTTGGAATTGTTCAACTGAAATTGGAAACCCTAGGTTAATTTAATAGATGCGGAAGTATTATTAACAACCTGAACTAAATCTTAGATGAACAAAATAACTATTCGCAAAGGAATTTGGCTTAGCGATTTTGTGAACAATCAGACTTGAACTTTAATGCTTGACTTTATTCGATAAATTCGCAAAGAAATTTGAGATTTAGGGATTTAGTCATAGATAATCTCTGCAACGGAAGTTGATTGATTTAACACTTGTGTTTGAGTTCTAGAACCGTGCTTAATAATCCTGACAATATTTCATCATTCGATTTCGATTCAATCCTGAGAGTTACCCATGGTCTAACATTTTGTTTAATTGAATTTTAAGAACCCGAATCATCGTTGTTTGCTTTGCCTTGCTATTTTAATTACAATCTCATATTTTTACTTAGCTTAATTTAAATTCATAATCGATTGTGTGTTGCGATTCCCTGTGGATACGATCCCTAAGTATTACTACGATCTCTTAATTTGAGAGAATAGCTCAGAGTAAATTTGTGCATATCAAAGATATAGAGAATGAGTTGGTATTATCTCCCTGTGGTTCAACCACATGCAACCTCGTATTCCCTAATTTAAATTGAGGGTTCGAATCATTAGATTTATCCTATGCCATGTTTCTCATGATACATTTGTGTTATATATACATTCAAATATTACACAACATGGTTTGGTCACATGTACATGTTTTTGATATCAAGATTATTTTCTCCAGTTAAATATTTGTGGGTTAAATTAACTAACTCAGTCTCTGATTAGTGTACGGAGGTGGTAGGAACTATTTCAAAAGCTAACATTTTCAAATGTCTGAAGCAACTACAAAATGTAGAAACTTCCATGTTTTTATTTTCTACCAAAGAAAACTTTATGCGCCGAGATAGTGTTTCTTTCTTGGATCACTGGTCCTACTTAGAGTCTTAGACGATGAATTACGCGATGTTAATCCTAGCATAACCGAGTCAGACTGCCCGTTACTCAACTGGAAATCTGGTAAATAAGACAATGTTACAATTATAGGTTAATTAAGTTTGTGATGTTCAAGTCTTATGGCTAAAAGCCTAAAACTAAAAAATAACAAGTCTTATGGTTGCATAGCTTTGTTAACAAATCATTGGTTTAGATTATATTTTTAGGTGTGGAGTAAAATATTAAAAGAATAAGGGTGCAGATGGTTCACATATTAGAGAAATGAAAATGAATGGAATTAACCATTCTATTGAATTCCTCTAGATAATCACCATTGAATTCCTCTAGAAAATTATCCATCGGGAACGTAATGTAGATAAACCCGTTTATTGTGTACTTTGTGAATTGTGATGCATGTAGGGATTGTTTGTGGAACTGTTATCTTTCCAATTTTAATTGATGTAAATAATTAGATCATCTAAAAAAAATTTAAACCAAACAAAAAAAGATAACAAAATTTAATTTATATTTTAAATAAGGGTCATTTGTAATAATAACAAAAAAAAACTATAATTAAGAATCTAGAAAAATTTTAGAAAGCATTACAAGTTTGGGCGCTATCACAGATACTGTCAGCTCCAGAAATTTTTTCATTGGCTTCAATTTTTTCTAATTTGGATCACCTTTTTAGGCGATTACCAAAGGATAGGCTGGTTTTATCCTTCTTTCGAGAATGCAGATCTATTGATTGGTGCAAAGAATTTTTGATCGAGTCTATCCTCCCTTCATGCCGAATTAGAAGCCATCAAATGGGTCATGCATTGTATGCTAAGCTATCGGAATACGACAGTGACGTTCTTCACAAATTGTACCGATCTGATCAAGATGGTGACGACTCCACAAGACTGGCCAGCGTTTGCAGTTCAATTAGAAGACTTAGAGAGATGCAAGGCGGCTTTCACTTTCTTCTCTTTAAAGTTCATTCTTCGGAGTGGAAATGGAAAAGCCGATAGATTAGCGTGTGATGCACGATGTCGTTCGAATTATATTTCGTATGTAAACTCTTCTCCTCCGGTTTGGCTGTCCGAACCGTTTTAATATTGTTGTTGTTGACAAAAAAAAAAAAACCTTAGAAAGAGATAGAAAGAAATAGTGAAAAAAAAAATGGAGATTTTGGTTAGTTTGTATATTATAGTTTTTTTATTGTATTTCTAGCAAATAATTCCTTAAAATAATGTGTACAAAAATAAAGAAAAAGAAAATTGAGTTTCCTGGTTTCTAATATAAAACATATCTTTTTAAATTTCATATAATTTTGATAATCTATATAACGTATGCACATATCCGGTTAGTAATTGTAAACTGGATAGTTTCTTAAGAGAAAGAGACTTATCCTACGAGGCTACGACGACTGTCCCTCTCCAACCGGCGATTACGTCATCATTTCCCGGTCTACGCATGAATACATGGGTTTTGTTTACCAATTAAAACTATCGAGGTACTAACAAAATAATTATAAACTACGAGGACGTATATTGCAATTTTTCATCCCTTATGTTTAAGTCAGTAAAGACTCTATAGTCGCAACTTTCAATTCTTTTGCCAGAAAATTTTTACTCTTTTTTTTTCGAAGAGAGAGAGAGGACGAAGAAAGAAAGAAATCGTTTTGATCGGAGGTACTTTTCCCGGCGAGTTTAGGTTTTTTTTTTCAATTTCCCCTCTCAGTTTCTTCTTCGCAGCTCTTAAATCTCAGTTCGAATTTCTGGCTTAGTTGAGTTAATCTGGTGTGGACTCGCTTCGGTGAGGAAAAATTGGAAAATTTTCTAGTCTTGCTGAGAAATTTGCGGAGAAGATAAGATTTATCTTCGTCTTTTTCAGTCAAAGCTTTGTTTTTTTTTCCTGTTCCGCTTTTGTAATAAATCCCTTTAAGAGACATAATCTTCAAAAACGAATCGGAAATTATCTGAAATCGGATTTCGTGGGTTTCTCGTTCCGGTTCGGTTTTCGAGTTTTAAAATATTGATTTCTGTCACTTTCCGCGAGGAGATTTTCGAATTTGCTTCTTTTGGGCTCCAAAGTTTTAACTTTTAACATTTCAGATATTTTAAATCTCGGTGCTGTTTTGTTTTTGGGTTCCATGTACTTGTGATTTCATCTAGGGTTTGCTCCTTTTCCTAATCCTAGATCTGTTTTTGTTTCTCTCCAGATTATACTTGTCTTTGAGCTAGCTTCTGCAATTTGACGGACTCGAGATCTGAATTGTCTCCGGAGTCTCGGTTTTGTCGGTAGCTACAAGGTGATTAAGAGTTCCTACAAGGTACCTACAAGGTAAAGTGAAACATAACCTCTCGTTGTTATCTGAAAGTTGACAAATTTACATTGATTCTTTCTGCATCTGTGAGTTTCATGATTGAATTGGTTTCTTGAGGTGAACACTAGCTTGTGCTTGTTGATGTGTTAGTTCTTGAGCATTGTGTTTTGTCTATGAATGTGAAAAATGGGCCAATTGAATATTGTGGAGTAGTTTCATTTGGTTCTGAGTACACTGACTCTGTTCAGTTACAAGTTGATGTTAATAGGCTTTTAATGGAAGACGATGGCTCTGCTTCGTCTCGGGATTTGGATGCACAGAACCCTTATGATCGATTGCTTGCTCTAGATACAAGTTCCGTAGATTCAAATTGTAACTTGGATTCAGTTTCTGCCATTTATCTAGCAATGAAGAGCTCGAAGCTGGAATGTGTTGAGGAGGGTGGCCAAGATTCCCTTATAACCTCGGTATGCATGGAGGATGAAGAGGATGAGGAACTCGACGAGTTTGATCCTTATCTCTTTATCAAGAATTTGCCAAACTTGTCTTCTGTTGTCCCGACTTTCAGGCCGGTCTTGCTTCCTAAACAAACCCGAAGCTGTCCTCCTATTTCTCTAGTCCTAGACCTCGATGGTAAGGCTACTTTTCAGTTGATTCGTTTGTTTGATATAGTATCTCTCTTTGCACGTTCTTGTGGAACACAAATCTTTGTCTCTTTGACCACTATCGTATGTAGACGACATGTGGGCCGAGGATTTAGGGCACTAAGTTTAATTTGTTTGTCCATTTCTACTTAAGTAAAACCCAAATGCATGAGTTAGTGTTTATGTACTTTGATGCTCCATAAACGAGTTTTTTTTTGTTTTGTTTATATCTGTTATTGTTATAACTTATATGTTTTTTATTCACAGAAACTCTTGTGCACTCGACTCTAGAACCGTGTGATGAGGTAGATTTTACATTCCCTGTAAATTTTAACGAAGAAGAGCATATGGTGTATGTGCGGTGCCGTCCTCACCTCAAAGAGTTTATGGAGAGAGTGTCCCGTCTTTTTGAGATCATTATATTTACCGCTAGCCAAAGTATTTATGCTGAGCAACTTCTGAATGTGCTTGACCCTAAGAGGAAGCTCTTTCGCCATAGAGTGTACCGTGACTCGTGTGTTTTCTTTGATGGTAACTACCTAAAAGATTTGTCAGTCCTCGGGCGTGATTTATCTCGTGTTATCATCGTCGACAACTCCCCACAGGTATTATACTCTTTTCATCTCTGCAGAACGAGTAAACACATATTGTTTCTCCATTCTTACCTTATTGATAAAATGCTAAGATTATAATAGCCTCAAGAGCAAGATGATATGAGCGAATATAGTAGAAGTTCTTAGTTTACGAAGCATCTAGAACTATGAAAGTTGTGTTGGGTTGATTAGAAGAAATGTATTCAAGATTATACATGCAACAGCCATTAAGAATTCTCTAAACCATAATCTCAAGGCTGTCGCATAATCTTACTGGAATAAGTATATGACGAAATCTTCTCTCGGGTTTTTCTTGTTGTGCAATGTTTTAGGCTTTTGGATTCCAAGTGGAGAATGGGGTGCCAATAGAGAGCTGGTTTAACGACCCGACAGATAAAGAACTCCTTCACTTGCTCCCGTTTCTCGAAAGCTTAATTGGAGCAGAAGATGTAAGGCCGATGATCGCCAAGAAATTCAATCTACGGGAAAAGGTTGACGCAGCTGTAGCTGCACCTGAGTATCCTACTGACGTAGGAGATCCATTCGAAAGGTAAAAGTCTTTTCGCCATAGAAAGGCAGAATCTGGCAAAAAGAACTGCGTCCAAGTTACAAAATTCCTGTTCGGTAACAAAGAAAGGAGAAGACTTTGCTCTTAAAGAGGATGCTATAGAAAGCTTGGAGGGATCTGAAGTTGGAGATATATATATATATATATATAATATATATCTATCAAATGTTGTTTTCTTACTAGTTTAAAGAATTTGGTATACAGAGAAGACAAAGATAGAGCCTTGTAAACAGTTTAACTGCAGAATAACTGTAATTGTCTCCTCTCCTTTTTTTTTGTTTTCTGGTTTCGATTTACTACTCGCACACAAAAAATGTACCAATCTTTGTTTTTCACTTTCTTTCCAAAATCCTTTGAAAGTCGCATAAAATCTGTTTTAATCCAACAGTGTCGATTTTTTATTTTGTTGTATCTTAAATGGGAGTATTACTAAGGACCATTTAAATGATAATTTTTTAAGAGATTAACCTATCCTAATCAACCGAACTAATTCCACAAAAATACCAAGAGAGGTTTTGCTCTGGCCAATCAAAAGATAATAACTTTACGGAAGGAGACTTTCCTTGCCGCTCGATGGATCATTTTGGAAAATTTCCAAAAACCGGCTGCGTATTTTGATGAGTTTTCGATATTTTCCTCTATTTGCCTCATATCTTCATCTTTTATACATGTTTTGCTAGGGTTCTTCCAGCCGCCAGAACCTTTTTTATACAACCTAAGCAGCCTTAGTGCACCAAACTTACCTAGAAAGTTTTTGTTCCTACTCTGTGATGGATCGTAGTCTGGGCCAAGCTATGAGTGCTATGACGCTAGAAGAAGATCCTCCGATAATCCTTTCTGTTGAGGATGGATCCACCGCTATGGAGCAGAGTGCTACAAGTCTGGTTGGACGGCTTTTAAATCCGGAGTGTCAGAATATGGGTCGGATGTTGTTAACTATGCCAAAGATTTGGAAGATCTACGAACGTGTCAGAGGTATTGCGTTAACACGGGAACACTTCCAGTTCATCTTTGAACTTGAATCAGATCTACAAAGCATGGTTTTTGGACCTTTGATGACTGGGGTATGGTGATGGATCGATGGATCCTAACGCATGAAAAAGACCCTGTTGTCAAGGGATCCGGATGCGCAAAGTGCAGCTCTTAGGGTCGAGCTCCCTCCAGTGATTACTTCGGATTTACAAAAAGGGAAAGGCAACACTTTAGACTTCAACAAAAAGACAAGCCTTGGTGCCACAGAAGACAATCACTCCGGTTCATGTTGTGGAGCCTAACTCGGAACATATCAGGCCTCAAGGGAACATGAGCAGAATAGACACACCGGTACAATCTCTGAATCCGTCAGGCGTCAGGTATGGGAGAAGGTAGTGGGAATCATCTCCCTGATATTGAGTTAGGAGGTTTCAAGTAGTGTACAGAGCCACAAGTCTAGAAGGCATACAACATCATGGACAAGGAAACAGAGACAGGTTACCAACTCTCAACAAAAGGCACAAACATGTCAGTGATCTTGAAACTGATCAGTCAGCCAAGCGGAAGGCCACAGATCAAAATGAGGTTTCATCGAAACTCTCCAAATCTGACGTGGGTTTGATGGTTCACCAGAAACCATCCAATCTGGATATATGACGACGCTCAGTTAGAACTGTCGGGGGTTCGACGCCTTGAGAAGATGTGTCGTGAACATCTTCCGGACTTTGTGTTTCTCCTAGAGACTAAAAACTCTAGTGCTCACGTAGCTGGTCTTAGTGGAGGACTAGCTCTTTTTTGGAAGGACTCGTATGAAGTTGAGATTTTATACTCGGATAATCGGTTGATTGATACTCGTGTTAAAAATGGAGCCAATGATTTTTTCATGTCGTTTGTGTATGGCGATCCAGTCCGGCATAGAAGAAGATTGGTTTGGGATAAGCTCTCGGATATTGGCAGTAACCGCAATGAAGCTTGGTTTTTGGTTGGTGATTTTAATGAGATAATGAATAACGGAGAGCAGAATCATCCTTCTATCCTTTTCGATCCATGGCTCGGGATTGTCGAATTAAAGAAGTTCCAAGTTCTGGTAATAAGTTTTCTTGGGCTGGCAGAAGAGAAATAGTGCTTGCCAATGGAGATAAGGATAGAGTGTGGATACAATGTGTGAAGGTTAGTTTGATTACTATCTTTGTACAATCTGTGTGTTATAGCCGTTGGAGGGAAAGAGGTTTGTTGTCTTTGGTCAACTCTATTATATTGGTCAAAGGCAAAAGACTTTGTTTCATCCAGAAGGTTTCATCAAAGGAAGAGTAAAGTGAAGACTCTAGATGGAACAGAAGGTTCTATCTAATGCTTATCTTCTTCAAGAAAACCAAATGGTTCTTTCTCTCTCTGAAGTTGCAGACCCGTACAAAGTACTGTTGGAGCTTGGTGGAGACAAAGATTGCAGGCCTGCTCAAGCCGTCTTCAGCCTCGTTTTCAGCATAATCTAAGGGGACAAGGTATCCGTAAATCATGGTGAGATTTCCTTGATGACCATGTTTATTTTCTTTTCTTGGTTATATATAGTGTAATCAAGAACCCCTTGAATGTGGATGTATGCGTGAGTTGAGAACAGAGAGAGAGAAAGTGTAAGGATTCAAAGGGTTCGAGTTTGAACCGAGAGTTTAGTGGATTTTCCGGGAAGTTTTCCGGCCAGACGTAGGTTCCCTTATTCCCAAAGGGATCCGAACTGGATAAATGTGCTTGTGTCTTTACATTTCTGCTTTCTATTTCTTACATACAACACACGAGTGATCCCAACAAACTGAGAGATTGTGAGCTAAAATCTTAGAACAAGTTAAAAGGCTTTACTTTCTTGAAACGTTTCTACAAGTCTTTGTGTTTGAAGCTTTGTGCTTTAGGTTCTAAGTGTTGCTAATCTCTACACAATGCCGGCTGGATTGGGCTTTTGGAAATGCAGAATGGTTTTGGCTCTTCCCTAGAACTCATTCTGAATATTTGCTGCGTATCGATTCTGATCACCGCCCCAGGTTCATTGGTTCTAATGGTCGATGGTCAGGGAGATTCAATTTTGATAAGCGTTGGTGTGATAAACCAGAAGTGTTAGAAGTGATTCGTAAAGGTTGGGATAGGCATGGTACTAGTACATCTCGATCTATCTCTGATCGTATTAGTGACTGCAAAAAAAGAACTCTCGAAATGGAAAAAATGTTCTACTCCTAATGGTGCAGTGGTAATACAGAGGCTTCAAAGAGAGATTGATGCAGAATCATCGAAGGTTCGTCCTCTGAATTGTTACAAGGCTTTCAAAACAGGGTAACGGATTGCATGAACAGAGAATTGTTAAAACCAGTTACGGATGCGGAAATCAAGAGGGCTGTCAAAGCTATTAAGAGTGATAGTGCGCCTGGTCCTGATGGAATGACCGGAAAATTCTTTCAACACTCTTGGCAGATTACCGGTGCTCAAATCACAAAGGAGGTTAAAGCTTTCTTTACATCAGATTGTATGCCTAATGGTTGGAATTTCACTCAGATTTGCCTACTCCCTAAGGTAACCAACCCGTCTAGAATGACTGATCTTCGTTCAATCAGTCTATGTTCGGTGCTCTACAAAATAGTCTCCAAGATTTTATGTGCCAGATTAAAGAAGATTCTCCCACTCCTTATCTCGCCAACACAGGGAGCTTTTGTTGCGGGTAGACTAATATCCGATAATCTCCTTATTACCAACTCTCGCTGCAAAGGAGATTTTTTGGCTATAAAAACAGACATGTCAAAGGCCTACGATCGGGTAGAATGAGATTTCTTGGAAACTCTGTTTCACAAGTTTGGCTTTGCTCCGAAATGGATTTCATGGATCATGTCTTGTGTTCGATCGGTGAGTTATACGGTGCTGTTAAACGGTCAGGCTCATGGACATATCAAACTGGAGAGAGGCATCAGACAATGGGACCGTTGTCGCCGTTTCTTTTTATCCTATGTGCTGAAGCCTTGGTACATATTATGAACAAGGCCGAGAAGGAAGGGAAGATCTCGGGGATGAGTTTAGCAAAGAAGTGCCCGTCTATTCAACAATTTTTATTTGCGGACGATAGCCTGTCTACGGCTCTATTGCTCTCCCTGAGGTCAGGAAATCAATTTTCAGAAGTCATCAATTACGTTTGGGGCAGACATAGACCCGATTTTGAAGAGGTTATTGGCGACTCTCCTTGGCATTGATAAGGAGGGTGGGGATGACTCCTATTTGGGATTACCGGAATGTTTTAGTGGTCTAAGCAGAAGCTTCTCGCATTTATTGGGGATAAACTTAAAAAAAGACTTAATGGTTGGTACGCCAAAATGCTTTCCCTTGGAGGAAAGGAGGTACTCTTTAAGTCAGTGGCAATGGCCCTCCCTGTGTATGCGATGTCTTGCTTTAGACTATCAAAACACCATTGTCAAAAGATTACAAGTGCTATGACAGATTTCTGGTGGAACGCGTGTGAGAAGAAGAGGAAAATTCATTGGGTCTCTTGGAAGAATATGTGTAACTCTAAAGCAGACGGAGGGTTGGGTTTCCGAGATATTGGAGATTTTAATCAAGCCTTGTTAGCCAAGCAAGCTTGGAAGATAGTCAATGAACCAAACTCTCTCCTCTCACAACTCTACAAAGGTCGTTATTTCTCATCGACATCATTCCTTGAATGTGGCAAAGGCAAAGTCTACTAAAATCTGGATGGAAAAATGGGTTATGGACGGTTCTCCTCGTCGACCTATGAACAAACAGCCTCTGATCGATCTTGAGATGAAGGTGGAGTGTCTGATTTCTCATGATAAGAAGTGGTTGCTGGATAGTGTGCATCATCTTTTCCCGTTGCTTGATGCTGAACGTTGCCAGTAGGCGGAGTGGAGGATCGACATATTTGGGCTTTCACTAAGCACGGATCCTACACGGTTCAAAGTGGTTTCTGGTTCATATCAAATCATCCATACCAAGCTCTAGTCTTGAACAAGTTCGAAATGAAATCAAAAAGAGGTTATGGAAAGTTGAAACGGTACCAAAGATCAGAATGTTCTTGTGGAGAGCCATGTCTAGAGCGTTGGCCGTTGCGGACCGGCTACAAACCAGAGGTATAGGAACTGACCCGACGTGCAAGCTGTGTCAACAAGATACTGAAACAATATGCCACGTTCTTTTCTTATGCCCTGTGGCCCAAGATATTATGTCAGAGGCAAATATCCATCTTCCGCCAAATGGATTTGCTTTGTCCTTGGAAGAGAACATGAGTTACATATTGGATATGTTGGAAAACAGAGCACCTACGGACCTTTGTACTTTCTCTTTTCCATGGCTACTTTGGAGTATTTGGAAGAATCGCAATTCAGTCCTGATCGCCGGAAAACAAGATTGTACGTCAAGAATAGTAGCAAATGCAATGGAAGATGCAAAGATTTGGAGGGAGGTTAACCACAAAGACTGCACTGTGAGTAACGCTCAACCTCAATAGAGATGGTGTGCTGAAAAATGGCAATTGCCTAGTCAAGGTGTGGTGAAATGCAATCTGAACGCTAATTGGAGAAACGCATTTCTGCATAGTGGTGGCTCATGGATTGCGAGAGATCATACCGGCTCGGTGCTATTTCATGCACAAGATGCTTTTACTCCAGCTCCAAACCGTATCATGGCCGAATTGAGGGTCATTTTGTGGGTTTTGTATAGTCTACGTGATCTTCATTTAAGAGGCGTGGCTATTGCAAGTGATTGTTCTGCTGCGGTTGAAGCGATTGCTAACCCTCTAACGTGGCCTCGTTATCGCCTTGTGTTGTCTCAAATCGCCGAGGTTCGGAGTCACTTTACCTTCTGCGCTATTGAATTAGAATCTATGAGCGCGAATGCAGTTGCGCGGGATATCGCCAAGAGTGTCAACAGAGAGGGCCGTTTCCAGTCCTACCTTGCGTTAGGAGGTCCCTCGTGGCTCCAAGATCATATACGTCGAGAAGCTTTGTAAAGCATCCTTATATCCTTCCTATTAGGATAATGATGCTCTGTTTTTTGAGTTTTTGAGTTCTGTTTTTGTTTTTGGCTTCACTGTCAACTCCAGAAGTTATAAAAAAAAATAATGGCCTTAGATTTACGCATCTAGCATTTCTACTTTAGGGTCTGAATGGTGACACTGAATTGTGTGGTGCGGGTAAAAAAATTGTGCGGTATGAATTGCGGAATAAGTGCGGTTTGTATAAAAATAGTTGGATGAACAATGTTTGATTGGTGAAAAAAAAACATGATGTGCAAAACAAATGTTTCCTAACACTTTTTATAAGTGAAACAATTTTTTTTTAATAGACACGTATTTTATATACAAGATTTATCTATATATATTTTTTCAATTTTTTTTAACGAAAAAAAATAAAAACCGCAATCGAACTCTAGGTTGCATGGAAACGGAAATGAATACGTGGAAACGAAATGTTTGGAAACGTGAAAACGATTTTTTAAAAAAAAAATTAGGAAACGGATACGTTTTGGAAACGCGCGCGCACACACATATATATATATATATATGAATCAACAACATCAAAAATAATATTTAAAAGAATTTGAACAATACAAATTATATACATGAATATTAAATAGCTTAAAAAAAGCCAAAAGTATAATAATTTTGTTGTTTTTAACCTATATACAAACGCAATCTTTTATAAAATTATTGTTTTTAATCTATAAATATATTTTTACATTTCCAAACTATTTAACTATTAGATAAGAAACAATTTTTCATCGCATTTCCAAAACGAAATCGAACATTTCCGTTGTATTTCTAATTTGAGATCTCTAGGAAACGAGTTTCCATCGCGTTTCCAAAACGGAATGAAAATTTCAATAAGTTTCCAAATTAAAATATTTTAGGAAACACATTTCCAAATTAAAATTTATTAGGAAACGCGTTTCCATGAAGTTCTAAAAATTTTGGTTTCTGATAAGAGAAACACTTTTCGGACGGAGTTTCCATGCAACCTAAGTCGAACCGCATGGAACTTGTAAAATATGCACCGCATTTTAAATTTTCTTCACTTTTGTAATCCGCATTTGCCACTGTTTCAAATTTTTAATATTAATTTTTGACAAGGTAAAAAAATGCACCTCAATCTCTTAAATCGGTAAATAAAAGCATACAAAATTGTTTGATATATACCGCTTTAAAAACCGTTGACTCCAATATTTGTAACAATTTTTTTCCTTATTGTTCGACGCGCCGATAATTTGTTGTAATGAATCTCAGGATGTAATTGTTTTATTTATTAAAAAATAAATAATTATGGTTTTAATACTACTAATAAATAGTCAAAGCTTAAATTCTTTACCAAGTGGAGGAGGTAGCTTGACGAAGAAGAGTGCGCATTTTAATAGAATCTACTTTCGAAGATGTCGGCGCAGGTTAAGCTCTATAACTATTGATTTATTTATTGTTAATCTGTGGAGTTTTTTTTTTGTTTTTTTATCGGATTGTTTACAATATATTTTTCTTTTTGCCAATATTATTTTATTCAGAAAAATAGCCAAACAAAAAAACTAGCGAAAGGAAGCTTCGTTTTTTTTTTTTTGTAGAGAGATAAACTGGATATTTTTAGAGAGAGAAACAGAAGATCAGTTCGTCGTTGACGATCGATGTCGAAGATGAAGCATCTTCTTCGGAAGCTACACATCGGAGGAAGTAGTGGAGTCGGCGGCGGATTTGGTGACCATCACAGGTTAGACGATTCGACTAGACCGATGATCGATCCTAGCCCTATTCCTAGCTCTAGCCCTAGCCCAGCCTCCACTTCTTCGGTGTCTTCGTCAGGTTTTGGTAACGCCTCGACGACAATGCCGAGATTGGAAACATTTGAGCCGGTTGGTCGTGATCTGGCGACTGTGGATGGTGTTGATTTCAATTTGATGGAAGAGGAGTACCAAGTCCAGTTGGCTATGGCGATCAGTGTCTCTGATTCTGATCCGCGTGAGAATGCAGATACGGCTCAGCTTGATGCTGCTAAGCGGATTAGCCTTGGGGTTTCGGCTCCGGTCACCGACGCTGATTCCGCCGTTGACTTTCTATCGCTCCGTTATTGGGTATAAACTATATCTCGACTTTTTGCTTAGATTAATTCGTTTAATTCCTCTGGAGTCTGGGGTTTAGGGAGTCTGATCGTTCGATTATCAGGGGTTTAAGAGAAATTAGGATCTTGCTGGGATTGATCACTGCTACTCCTCTCACTGTTCTCTTGGTAGCCGAGTATTTATGAAACCTGATTGTATAGTAATTTCATTTTTCGGTTGAAGGTACAGATGATTACTCAATGTGGATGGTTTCTGCCTTGATTTATGGTAATGGGATGCTTTAGCTGATCATGCTGTTGCTTTCTTGTAGGGACATAAGGTCATTAACTATGACCAGAAAGTCAGGGATGGATTTTACGATGTATATGGGATTACATCCACTTCTCTTTCACATGGGAAGATGCCACTTCTCGTGGATCTTCAAGCGATTTCTATTTCAGACAATGTTGATTATGAAGTCATTTTGGTGAATCGATTGATTGATCCTGATCTGCAAGAGCTAGAGAGGAGAGCATCAGCTTTGTCTTTGGAATGTCCAGACTTTGTGCGTGGTCAGGTGTCAAGTGATTTAACTCAAAAAATTGCAAATATAGTTGTAGAGCAAATGGGTGGCCCCGTTGAAAATGCTGATGAAGCATTGAGAAGGTGGATGCTTCGAAGCTATGAACTAAGGAATTCTTTGAACAGTACTATTCTTCCACTTGGACGAGTTAATGTTGGTCTTGCACGTCACAGGGCTTTGCTTTTCAAGGTTATAACAAATCCTCTTACTTGTTTCTAGCTTTGGCCTTGGACCTCTTGGTTCTCTTATTTTTGGGCTTCTGGTGGCAACACTCATCATTTCTTTTTACCTCCGCTGAGTTTCCTTTCTGGTCACTGTTAGAAGATGTAGGGTGAAACTAAACACTTCCCTCCTTTTCTTGTTTCTAGGTACTTGCTGATAGGATTAATATCCCATGTATGCTGGTAAAAGGCAGCTACTACACTGGAACTGATGATGGCGCTGTGAACTTGATTAGACTAGATGACAAAAGGTATTCTTTGACTGATGTAATCAACTGCCGTATGTTTTCGTTCTAGATTCCTGATATTGGGCTCAGTTTGTAAGTGATGGTAGTGATATTTGGCAGAGTCCTAATTCATTCTTCACATGCAGTGAATACATTATTGATTTGATGGGTGCTCCGGGTGCTCTGATCCCTGCCGAGGTTCCAAGCAGTTTTCTTCCAGTTTCTTGTACAGATACAAGAGTATTTCCTGATGATCTGGACATATTGCAACATTCTTGCCCTGTACTTGAGAAAGAAATTGAAACACCATCCTCTTCAGTTTTTGTGGAAACAGATTCCAGATCTGGTACGAAGGCAAACTTCTTCACTGGAAACCTTGAAGAAAACAGGTATGCTGTTGAAAAACATCAAACAGAGAGGTTTGAGCATGATTTTGGAAAGCTCATGCAATCACAGCAGATATCTGGTGAAAACTTGCCGCCCTTTTCTGGGAAACCGACATGTGCACAGAAAGTTAAAGTTAAGAATGTCTCAAAGTATGTCATAAGTGCAGCAAAGAACCCTGAATTTGCGCAGAAATTACATGCCGTCTTGTTAGAAAGTGGTGCATCGCCTCCTCCAGATTTGTTTACGGATGTCAACACACAGAATTTAAGGGAGAAAAATATGCTTCAAGAATTCCGACAAGATAGTAGTAGCTCTATGAGTTCTGGTGCTCCATGCTACCCAGAAAAGGTATTCTTCTTAGGATACACATGTTTTCGCTATTGTTCCTGCACAATTTTTTTTCACCTGTCCACTTAATCTGTCTTAAGATTCCTGAAGTCTTTATTTATTTCCATCTGCACAAAATAGGTCGCAGATTCGTTAGCTGAACAACTGAGAGAATCTGAAAAGAACCCGACAACACTGCAACCGTCAGCTCTTTGTACCTCAGGTGAGGGATAACCAACTAATTGATGTCTGCAATATATTTTTGTCCTTTCTGGTTTTGATTAGTGCATTTAAGTAACTTTACAATGACAACGAATGTTGAATCTCTCTCAGTTCCTACAGCTGAGACTTGCCAACAACCAGTGGAGGTCGATTTGTCAGTGAAGAGAAACTTTGATTTGGATAACATCGATAAAGTTTCTTCATCGGGAAAGATGGAGATTGGCACTGCTAATGGGGAGCATGCTGCTTGTGATGGTCATGGTGAAGGAATTAATCCATTTCTCGGCGAGGCTGCAAAATGGGAAATTATGTGGGAAGATCTTCAGATTGGCGAGCGGATTGGTATTGGTAAGGTTTGGACCATTTAATACTAAATTCCCTAGAAGCTGGCAAACTTTACTATAAACTGAAGCGCGGTCTCCATAAGAGACTTATGATAATGTGTGATATTTACTAATTGTTTTCTAGCCTTTATGCTTGTGGGTAAAATTTAAAAATCCATGATTTTCTGTTTGATAAACCAGAGTAACCCCTTGCTATCCCAAATTACAAGATCTAATGTGCTCTTTTGGCCTGTTTTGTTGCAGGTTCATATGGAGAAGTTTACCGTGCAGAGTGGAATGGAACTGTGAGTTATGTTTTGGATTCTTAATCCACTGATCCTTGCAATGATTTCTTGGGCTGATTGTGTTTTTTCCTTTCAGGAAGTGGCTGTTAAGAAGTTTTTGGACCAAGATTTCTCTGGTGATGCGTTGACACAGTTCAAATCTGAAGTAACTCCAAATCATTTAATCATAGACATCTTTCTGTAGGATTACCTGCAATCTGTTTAATCATATAATGAATGTTTTATCTTTCTCTGATAGATTGAAATAATGTTGAGGTTGCGGCATCCAAACGTTGTTCTTTTCATGGGAGCAGTTACTCGGCCACCAAATTTCTCCATTCTGACAGAGTTCCTACCCAGGTTGACCCACCCTCCCAAATTCTTCTTGTACAATTCGTGAATGGACCACCTTGTCTGCTAGTTTGATTTCTACTCTTCTTTTAAGTAATCCTTCTTCTTTTTGACTCAATGGGTTAACTTTTATGATACTATGCAGGGGGAGTTTGTATAGATTACTCCATCGGCCAAATCATCAGCTTGATGAGAAGAGGCGAATGCGGATGGCTCTTGATGTGGTATATGAATGAGTTGCTTTGGTTAAAAAGAAAGCTTTAGAAGTTACTGCCGTATCGCTTAAAATGATCTGACACTTGCTGTCTTTCTGATGGTATTGCAGGCAAAGGGAATGAACTACTTGCATACTAGCCACCCGACTGTTGTACATAGGGATTTAAAATCTCCAAACCTTCTTGTTGATAAAAATTGGGTTGTGAAGGTTTGTGATTTCGGATTGTCCCGCATGAAACACCACACTTATTTGTCCTCAAAATCAACTGCAGGAACGGTTAGTTTTAACTTTTCCTCTTTTCTCAATCATGGAATCTCTTTGGCAAAGATAAACAAAGATTCTTACTTGATAAAATGTCCTGTTAATGGCTGTGCAGCCTGAGTGGATGGCTCCAGAAGTGTTGAGGAATGAACCGGCTAATGAGAAGTGAGTGAAATTTAACACTCTGCGAATTTTATACATGTTATAGTACAGAAGCATTGATTGGTGTGCTTGCGCAGATGTGACGTGTACAGCTTTGGTGTCATATTGTGGGAACTAGCGACTTCACGCATCCCCTGGAAAGGTTTAAACCCGATGCAAGTTGTTGGAGCTGTGGGATTCCAAAATCGCCGCCTTGAAATTCCAGATGATATCGATCCAACCGTTGCACAGATAATCCGTGAATGTTGGCAAACGTAAGTCCATTTCATTATTCCGATCAAGTGGATCGGTGTTTGGATTTAGCTGGAATCACAATCTTATTTGGGTGGACTAAGGGTGTGATTGCTATGCAGGGAACCGCATTTACGGCCATCGTTTACACAATTGATGCGAAGTCTGAAGCGGCTACAGGGTCTAAGCATAAGCAACAGAGGGAACACGAGTGAAAGTTTGATGTAAGATATGATTGTAGACAGAAGCTGTTGCTTCACCTGGTCTGGTTCAAAGAGCCAATTGGTGGGGATTTACCATTTTTACTTTGCTTTTTTTTTTTGGTTCTCTTTTTACGGTCAGACAAGAGGAAACAAAAAAAAAAAAAAAAAAAAACAGATTGTCGGGTTGGGGAAAAGCTTGTGGAGTTCAATCGAAGTGGGAGCTCAACAACAAAAGAAAAAGCCCTATTAAAAACCCTTTTGTAACTATTATTATTACTACTACTACTATTGCTGCTACTTGTAACGACAAAAATTAGGTAAATGAACAAAAAAAGAAAAAGAAAAAAAAAAGGAGATGAAAAGAATACAGTAAGCCTTCTCTGGTTATTTTTGTGGATTTTACCCCAAATTCTGATAAAGTGTAGACATGGGGATTGTTGTAAGAGCTAATTGTTGTAAAAGTTAGAGTGAAAGTAAATAAAAGATAGGACATTGTATGTTTTCATAATCCCACACTCTTGATATTTAGAAGATATGAATTCCTAATGGGTGTGATTAGTAAACTCTTTACGATGCAGTATGAGGAATGGTTGTGATATGTTCAAATTGTTATCGTCTTAAAAACGATCAAAATTAACGGTACTGAAACCAACAGTACCAATCTGTTGAAATTAGAACCGTCCAAAGGAAATATGTTTAAAAAAAAAAAAAAAATTCTCTGAAGAAAAGTTTGACAATGAAATGAAAATTTCGTCCTAATTTGCTGCATTTTTAAGTTGAAATTGGACCCAAAAACAAAAAAAATAAAAAGCATACCGAAGCTGCGATGGCTGCTACAGTGCTTCGCCATTTCACTCCAATCTCATCCTCCCTTAAACCGCCGTCTCGCCACCGTCGATTCCTACACCACAACAATTTAATTTCCAAAATACCCTTCCCCTCTTCTCCTCCTTCTCTTCTCAATTTCTCCGCCGGTAACTCCGAACCCCAACCTCAACCACCGTTACCGGAGACCGATTGTCCCGTTCCACCTGAACAACAGCCAATCAACGAGTACCAATCTCTCTCCTCCTCTTTCCCTTTCTCCTGGGCTTCTGGAGATCTAATCGAGTACTCTTCAAGGCTCTTCGTCACCGGAGCTTCTTTCGCTGTTTTCGTCGGGTTACCCGTTTCCTGGTTCGGATCCATCGGACCCGAGTACGAACCCGTTAAGCGTATTCTCGCCGCAAGCTCAAGCGGGATTTTTGTCGTCACGCTTGCTGTCGTAAGGATGTATCTCGGTTGGGCTTATGTCGGAAATCGTCTTCTTAGCGCCACCGTCGAGTGTATGTTTTACGTTTTCCCTATTTCTCAAACTCTATCATGAATTTTTGACTATTCAAATTCGAATTGAGTTTCTGTAATCGAGTTTGGTTTTGATTTCGAAATTCTGTGAGGCATGTTTTACGCATTCTCTGTTTTCACTTAGCGACCTAAGTAACGTTTTTGAGGAAGCTCAAGAACTGGTTTTGCGATTTGGGGTTCTTGATTGTTTGTTATAATGAGAATCTGGCTCTAATGTTTTTGCTCTCTAATTTTGTTTTTTTGATTTTTCTACTTGTTTCTCTTGTTGCAGATGAAGAAACTGGGTGGTATGATGGTCAGGTTAAGATTCGCCGTCGTCTCTCTCTCTCTCTATATATATATTGGTTAAGCTTTGTTGAAGAAAACATTTGTGTTGGTTGAATCTTAACTTTGGTTATGGATTCTGCAAAACAGGTATGGGTGAAAACACCTGAGGTCTTGGCTCGAGACCGTCTTCTTGGATCTTTCTCGGTAAGCTATGATCATCTTTTTTGCTCTTATCATGATTCATGTAGCTTTCAAATCGTTGGATTCGGTTTGTAACGGTCCACAGTATGTTCAACATGTTAGCATATTTCAGGGATTTGCTAAAGTTTTATGAATCGGGTTTTATTGTGTGTGTTGTTTCAGGTGAAACCAGTTCTTGCCAGACTGAAAAACACGCTAGTTATTCTCGGGTTATCGCTCATTCTTGTAGTAAACCTTGGCAATTCTCCAATTGCATCGTCTTATAGAACATATAAGGATCCTATGGACAGATCCTCGATGCCAATCGCAGGAGCGTACAATGATGAAACCGCAAGAACGTTTGAACCAGAAGCTTTCTGCGGTGAACCTTCTTCAGATGATCTTCTTTGAAATCTCTTTTACTTAAACACAGAGATAGACAATTTCTCATAGTAAGTATATCTGTACATTCTTGTATATTTCGCGATAACCAATCTTGATGGGTTTCATTCGGAAAATGAATTCAAAATCTTGATGAATCGAAGCTCATTATTAGATTTTGAATCTAGATTCTCGGCGAGATCATTCAGACTCAAACCGACTGTTAAGCCATTCGGATTTTCTAAATATGTCATATTAATACTCTTCTCATATCCGAAACCATTCTGAAGAATAGGCACCAAGGAATTAAATTTGTTACATAAAAAATGGGTTAATTAGTGAAATAACATCTTTTAGCATGTAAATTAATAAAATAGCATTTGCAGTTTGAAAATTTGGTAAGTATCAAAGTGAATTAAAATTATACTATTTTACCCTTTTTCTACATTTAATTAGAATTGTCACATTTATTTCACATTTAATGTAATTTTGTCTTATAGTAAAATAAAATAACAAACTTTCTAGAAATAAATTTGAAATTGAAATGTATAGTTTTTTCCTGCATTTTACCATAGCTGGTTACTTTTCAAAATAATTAATTGTTTGAATAGATAATTTATATAGTAAACTATATCACAAATTAGATACTATTGAAATAAATAGTACACTATTTCGCAATTTGAAATAAAAAAGTAGTGAACTTTATTTTAATATAATTAACTATTTGTTTGATATAATGGATTATAAGTTTTGTACATTAAAAATGTGTAATAGTAAACTATTTGTGAATATATTTAACTATATAAATAATATAGTGAACTATTTGTGAATGTAACAAGTATAGTTGATTGTTTGTGAATAAAATTAATGATTTAGTTTATTGTATGTTTATATATAGCTAACTACACATGGATGTATAGCTAAATATATTTAGATATAGTTATTTATATTTTTAACTATATAGATAATAGTTAATTATTTGTAAATACTAGTATATTTGGGTATATAGTTAACTACGCATAGATATATAACTAACAATATTTAAATATAATATTTATATATCTGACTATATATTCACTATCTTTGATTATAAATAATGTTTAAGAGTATGATTTCTTAGTTAGTGTGCAATAACCTTAAACATTGCTTATACACAAAATGTAGATAATAGTGAATTATTCGTAAATATAACATGTATAGTTAACTGAATAAAATTAACTATAAAAATAAATATACTTAAGTACATAGTTAACTATAGTTCATTTCGATGTTGAATGTTGAATGAAAATTCTCAATGTTGGTTATTGGTTTTTCTAATAATGCAAAATACAAATTATTATATTTAATTGTTTTTGGATAATTAAATTGTAATAAATGAATTAATAATGATAAATGAGATATGAGACCAATTACCATAAATAAATTAAGTGTATAATTGGAATCTCATATAATTAGAGTGGTAGTTTCTACATTTTATTTTATGTGATGTTAGATATTTAATTATATGACCAATAGATAATATATAATCCTATTTTCGTTAAAAAATTTGCATATTTATATTTTTAGAATACAAGAATATATTCTAGCAATGCATATTTGTGCTTCTGGAAGGAATTTTGGTGAGTAAATCGGATAACTAAAAACTGATCAAGTAAAAAAGATAACCTAATTCAGGTGATAGAAATATCCGACTCAAAACACAAGATTGGTATCATAACAAACTGAATAAATTTAGCTTATAAAAATTAAAACACCATTCAAATTACGCCTTTTCTATTATTGTCCAATCATATCAACAAGTCTTTCTTTCTTTATATATAAAATTAAGTTCCAGAGAGAGAGGGTAACTAAACAAGAAACAGCTGAGAAAAATGAAAACCCTAACAATATGGTGTCTTGTTTTGCAAGTAATCATTCGAACAGGAAATTCAGCTGAGAGAGGAGACGTTGATTTCTCACTACTCATCAAAAACGAAATGTACAATTTCAAGAACCCTTCTGTTTTCTATCATTGTCAATCATCGAAAAAAGACATCGGATGGCACAAATCTATACCATCCTCTCAGTTTCATTGGGAATTCGAAGTTCCTCAGTTCGGTAATGGCGTGATGGTCCACAATTGCCAGTTCCGGTCGAGCGTAGGAACAGCAAATATCGAGATCAGGACATTGTCTACTACCGCGATTCTATGCGATGGGCAAACATGTACATACGCGATTAGACCTAATGGGATTTATTTCATTGGTTACGAGTTGTATTCTCCTTTTGGAGGGTTTTTCGAATTGTCGAGGCCTGTCGAGAAGCTAGTTGAACCGTGGAAGCCTTGGTCACCGCAACAATTGAAAGCTTTGCGCCGTGGAAAGCACAGTGCTTGATTCGGATTTTTGAGAGATCGAGCGATTTTCGTCGATCCTTGCACTACATCTATATGTTATCAAATGAAAGTATTAAGTGATTATATATGTCAATTAGTAGCTGAGGTCTTCGAGGAGTGTGTATTTTATACATTTGAAGAGTTTGGTTTTTGAAATGTGAAGGAAACTCGAATAAGTGTCCTACTATAGTTGCAATTTACGTGACGGTTTCAGAGAAAAAATATAAAGTTCATAGCAAATTTTTTTTTATAAAGTTTAGCAATGGATATGGACTTCTTAATCTATATGTATAATAAAGTAACATTTTCTCAATTTTCCTTCCGGCACCTCATCTTCCACATCATTTCCCCATCATCTTTTTTATTCCAATCTATATAACAATAGTCAACCATCCTTTCCTACAAGTATCAAAGAACAACAGTCATTGTTAAAATAAAAGTATTTTACAAATATAACATGCATATTAGGAAGGCCTTCTTAATGATTTAAAAGCTTTTCTAAAAATTCAAAAAGGCTTCCTAAATTTTTATCTAGGAAGGTTTTATGAATATTTAGGAAGACTTTCCAAACTAGATAATAAACAAAGAAGTAACACTTAAGTTACTTCCATCTTTGACCCCAAAAAAAAGAAAAAACAGTTACTCCAATTAATGTAACAATAGTCAACCATTCTCTATCTATTATATTATATGTGAAGTAAATTATTGTACGTGGCGGTTTCTCATCGATTTTGAGATGATTAATTATTGTCCTACCCTTAATAAAATCGATTATCTACTATTCTTGCCATCGACCATATTTCATTGGACTTGGTTCCAAAATTATTGAGGCCCGTAGTTTATATTTATAAAACCCAATATTTTTTATATATTTGAATTTCATTATGTTAACTTTCCATAATTATCTTATGATAATCAAGAATTATTATATTCAAATATTAGGAAATTTCGTAGACCTAATATTTTCATATATATATATATATACACGTGTTCACCCTCTCCAAACTATTTTTTTTCTCGCAGTTTTATAATTTCATAGGTTTGATTTTCTGTTTTTATATAACATATTTTTAGTTATTTCGTGTTTTTCTTGCTCGCTTTTCCTAACGATTTCTTTATTGTCGTTGTTTGCTTTTTTTCTCTTAATTTACAGGTTCATCGCATGATAAATTCACGGTATTATATAATTTATTTTTTTCAATTTATAGTTTATATTAATCGATCTATCATGTACTCTTTATAATATGTTTCTTTGTGTTTTTATTCTTAGGTTGGTCATGGACTGTGTTTTTATTCTCGAAGCTAATAATATATTATAAAAAAATTTGAAAACGTTTAGTATTTGACTGATTTTTAATGTCATGCTGCGTTTAGTATTTGATTGATTTTTAATGTCATACTGTATTTCTTTTGAATTTTGTTCAGGATATTTGCGTCGTATATTGATTCTTCCATCTTCGACATATATATGATTGTTGGTATGGATTCACGGGTATTCTTTACATAGAGGGTTAAAATTTATATGCATAATGTTTTTGGTAATTATGCAATACAATCTTTATCAAACAAAAATAATATTATGCAATACAAATTTTTTCAGACTTTCACGCTTATTGATTAACGTTATTTTGTTCTTCCACATTGATCTCTTAATTTTTATTTGATTTGTAATTTTCTGAAGAAAATAAAAAATCGATGGTTTGAAGGAAAAGACAATTTGGCATCAAGCGGTACTAAACGTCGATGGTATTATTACCTTCTTCCCAATGTCATCTCACCTAAACAAATCATTACCTTTCTCTATTTTTTTTTTTAATCGTATGTTTCTTTGATTTGATATATGTTCTTTTTTGTGTGTTTTTAATATAATGTTTTCTTATCGTTTATTGATGTTCAATTATACTAAAAAATTGATGTGATTTCTTTTTTGATGTTTTATAGGTTTCATGGATTCATACGATGAAACCTGGTTTTATAAGTTTGTGTGGTTTAGTGTTCATGTGGTTTTATAAGTTTGTGTGGTTTATTATAAATTATGAAAACGGTTACAAAAATAGTTTTACCACGGATAATTCACTCCGATGTTATTGGATCCATGAGAGACGTACGGTACTACTCTGCTCTATGTTCATGATGAACACATTTTATCTTTAATGCGTTAAATCATGGCGAACGGCATGTAAGTTTGCCTTTATTAATCTATATTTTTATTAATAAATTGCATTATCTGCGAATCGAATCTCAAATTTCCGAGTGTAAAAACATTAATTAACCTTTGATCAAACTATTGGACCGTAAAAGTTTCGACCCCGAAGTAAAAAATTAAATATGTAACATCTTGTGGATGTCATGACAATCTTTATGGTTTTCTAAGAAGGAAAAAATTGCTACACATGGTAATTTTTGTTTTATTAATCTCGATATAGACAATTTTTGAAAACTTTATGGATCTTCTTGAAACTCAAGGATCGGAAGAATTTTTTCCACCTAAATGACCCGTAAAAAAAAAAAGAGAAAAGTAAACTGTCGCATATTTTTGCAAAACTATATAAACTAGAGCTGGAACGGAGGACTAAAACTAAGCAAACGAAAAATTGTTTTCATATCCTACGAATTAGGAAGACTTGATAAAAGTATATGTTATTTTTTTTTTTTTTTTTTTTGCTAGAAAAAGTATATGTTATTAGCTAACTTAAAACTAAAAAAAACGAGACTTGGAGTCTTGGACATAACATAAGCACACAGAGTAATAGTATCCGATCAATTCAGAAAGACGTTGATAAAAAGTACATTACATATTAGCTAACTTAAATTATAAAACACGAGAGCAGCGTTAGTCACCCCATGAGCCATGGGGCACTTACTCGATCTTGATCGCCTTAGCATGCCCTCTTCCTCTTCGCCTTGGCCACACGATCCCTCCTCTTCTTGTTCGCCTTGGCCACGCGATCCTACTCCTCTGTCTCCTTCTTGACAACCAAACGCAAAAAAGATAACAAGAGAGGTCAGTTTCCAAATGTAATGATATACAAGCTGAGACTAGGAGGGAAGAAAAGAATTTTTACTTTTACTTTCTGTGCATGTTCTTCACTGGTCAAGTGGATCTTCATATTATGATCGTCGAAGCCAGGATAGTTGCAAATTCTGCAAAAAAACAAAGGAATTCCCTTCTCATATCAAAACAGAAAACATGAGGATATTTTCTTACAATGGTTAGAGAGTAGAGAGTTAAGGGAGGCAAAGGATGCTTACTTCACGTGAATGAGATGTACTCTTGAGATGGTTGATGAAATCATCGCAGCTATGGCTAGGAATTCTGCATACTGTGCAAATCCACCAGGCATCATGGCTGTTTGTATCTTTCAGTAGGCTTGAATTCTTTCCAGTGAAGGTATAAGGCTGTTTCTATCCACAAGACATGATTTCTCTGTCAGTAAGCTTTCCCAGGCCCATGCGTGAGTATACGTGCAAGTTGGCATTGACTGAGGATCTGGAAATGCGCGAAGAATAGTGTATCCGTGGTTGAAAAAAAACACACATGGCAGTTATGTTTTTGATCTAGAAGGGGAAATCAAACATCAAACAAGTAATTGAATCCAAACTACCTTTGATCTGGTTTAATATGCGGTTGTTGAATGCGCGGTCGGAGAGACAGGAGACCTACAAACAAACGAAAATCAGTTTTAGGTTTTCTTACAATGACAAATATAATGATACAAGCTGAGACTAGGAGAGGAGGGAATGCTTACATTCTGTGAAAGATCTTCACCGGTCCAGGGGATGGTCTTATCACGGTCGTTGAAGCCAGGATATTCAAAAAGTTTGCAATGATTGATAGCATAACTGTGTTGGAAATAAAAACTTTAAGGTGATGGAGAAAGTGTTTAAGAAATTTGGGAAAGAATATAAATTTAGGAAGTAGAAATTTTTATTATTTAGAGTTTTTCTTGGAACAACTTGATTACAAATGAAAGGAGAAGAAGGTATTTATAGCCTCCAAATTACAAAATATGTAGAATAATTTAATCTTAAATCTAGAGAGTTCTAACATTATTTTACTTCAATTATCTAGATATCTTCATAGAAATATCTAGATATTTATTTTCTACCACATTCTAGAACATTTTAAGGAGGTGGTGATGTTAGATATTTTTTAGAGAAAACTCTAGAACATGGATCAAGCCCAATATTTGATTATTGGATTATTGGTCCAATAATTAAACTTGATCCAAAATCAAGTTTAACTCTCAACACCCCCTCTTAAACTTGATTTTGCTACTCCAAATAAACTCCTCATTTTGATAAAGTCTTCACGCTTAAGTGCCTTAGTGAAAATATCAGCTATTTGATCATTCGTCTTCACATACTCTAACTGCACTTCTTTCTTGGTAATACACTCTGATGTAGTGATAGCGTGTGGCAATGTGCTTACTTCGATCATGGAAGACTGGGTTCTTTGCCAAAGCAATAGCTGACTTATTATCCACAAAGATCTTTGTTGACTCCTCTTGCGCCAAACTCAGCTCCGTTAACAGGTTCCTTAACCAAATCGCATGGCAAACACAGGAAGTGACTGCTACGTACTCTGCTTCGCAAGTAGAAAGAGTTACAATCGGCTGCTTCTTTGACATCCATGTGAAAGTCGTATCTCCAACATAGAATACAAAGCCACTTGTGCTTTTTCAATCATCTACGTCGCCACCCCAATCGCTATCGCTATATCCAACAAGCTTGTAATCGTTAGAAACAGAGTAATACAAGCCAAAGTCCATGGTACCTTTGATATAGCAAAGAATCCTCTTAGCCGCCTTGAAGTGAGTTGTTGTTGGATGTTCCATGTAGCGACTAACAACTCCAACCGCATATAAGATGTCAGGCCTTGTGCACGTCAAGTAACGTAAACTTCCAACCAAACTCTTAAAGAGTGTTGGATCCACACCTTCTCCTTCTTCGTGCTTTGATAACTTGGCTCCACATTCCATTGGTGTGCTAACTGGGTTTGAGTCATCCATCTTGAACTTCATTAGTATCTCCTTAGCATAGCCTTCTTGAGTGATGAAGATTCCATTGTCTTCTTGTTTAACTTTAATTCCAAGGTAGTAAGACATTAATCCAATGTCCGTCATCTCGAACTCCTTCGTCATCATCATCTTGAACTCCTCGAACATGCTTGGATTGTTACCGGTGAATATCAAGTCATCTACATATAAGCATGCAATCAATATATCTCCATTTTGAATTTTGATATAGAGTGCATGCTCATATGGACACTTGATGAAGTTTTTCTCCTTGAAATACTTATCAATTCGAGTATTCCAAACTCTTAGAGCTTGTTTTAAGCCATAAAGCGCCTTCTTTAACCTCAAGACTTTGTTTTCTTCTACCTTGACAATGTAGCCTTGTGGTTGCTCAATATAAACTTCTTCTTCAAGATCTCCATTTAAGAAGGCTGATTTGACATCCATTTGATGTATCCTCCAATTGTTTTGAGCCGCAATTGAAATAATTAGTCGAACAGTTTCTAAACGAGCAACGGGAGCGAATACCTCATCATAGTCGATTCCGGCTCTTTGACTATAGCCCTTTGCCACCAATCTTGCTTTGTACCTTTCAACTTCTCCTTTAGAGTTCTTCTTTGCTTTATACACCCATTTCACACCGATCGCCTTGTGCCCATTTGGAAGTGATGCTAACTCCCAAGTATCATTCTTTTGTATCGCCTTGATCTCTTCATCCATTGCATTTCTCCATGTCTTCTCTTCTATAGCTTCTTGAAAATTCATGGGCTCGCAATCCACAAATAGACAAAATAAAGTAAGATTGTCTTGATTTTCGGTTACCTCGTAAATCTCTTCAATACTTCTAAACCTTGGAGTCCTTTCACTTGAACTGTCATCTTCTTGAGAACTTGGTGTAGGTGAAGTAGGTGGTGTTACAGGCTCCTTTCTTGGTTGCTCCACATCATCTTCTTCAACACATGGAAAGAAATTATACTCTTCATCATTTGATCTCCAATCCCATTCTCCTTCTTCATCAAAGATGACATTTCGACTGGTGATTGTTTTCTTTGTATCAGGATTGTAGAGCTTGTAGCCTTTGGAGTTAGCGTCATATCCAATGAAGATGTACTTCTCACTTTTGTCATCTAGTTTGCTCCTCTTCTCATCCGGCACATGAGTATGAGCAATGCTTCCAAAGACTCTTAGATGAGAAACACCGGGCTTCCTTCCATTCCAAGTTTCTTGTGGTGTTTTCTCCCAAACACTTCTTGTCGGAGATCGATTTAAAATATAAACAGCACACGCAACTGCTTCTGCCCAAAACTCCTTTGGTAATTTCTTACTTTTGAGCATGCTTCTCGCCATCTCAAAAATTGTCCTATTCTTCCTTTCCGCTACTCCATTTTGTTGAGGGGATCTCGGCACCGTCAATTGTCTTCGAATGCCATTATCTTCACAATACTTCTGAAATTCTTTAGACGTGAACTCTTCTCCACGGTCAGATCTCATGGCTTTGATCACAAGACCACTTTCCTTCTGGACATGAGCTTTAAACTTTTTAAAGTTTTCAAACACTTCTGATTTCTCCTTTAAAAAGTAGACCCATGTTTTTCTTGAAAAGTCATCAATAAAGAGAAGGAAGTAGTTACTTTTACCGAGTGATCTTGGCTTGATCGGACCACATACATCCGTGTGTATGAGTTCTAGCGGCTTCCGAGCTCTTGTGCTTGACTCCTTTGGAAAACCCATTTTGAATTGTTTTCCAAGTAAACACCCTTCACATACTTGATTTGGATGTTTGATGCAAGGCAAACCTCTCACCATTTGTTTATTCGAAAGTAGCTCCAATCCTCCAAAATTGAGATGCCTAAATCGAAGATGCCAAAGCCATGACTCCTCTTTGTAGCACATCTTGAGGCATTGCGCGATGTCACTTTGAATGTTAAAGACAAACATTTGGTTTCTTGACATCGGTACCTTAGTAATGAGATTGCTTCTTTGGTCTCTTATAGAAAGGTGATTATCTTTTAATCGAATATCATAACCTTTCTCTAGGAGTTGTCCAAGGCTCAAGATGTTGGTCTTCATGCTTGGGATATAATAAACGTTTGATATAAATTGGTGATCTCCATTCTTCAGTCGGATGAGAATATTTCCTTTACCTTTCACCTCCATCTTCGATTCATCTCCTAAAGCCACATTTCCTTTCACCGATTCATCAAGCTCCACGAACATACTTCTTCGGCCGCACATGTGATTGCTTGCACCACTATCAAGATACCACTTGTGATTCTCTTCTCGTTCATCATTTTTGCAAGCCATCAACAACATATCTCCTTCTTGATTTATTTCTTCAACATAGTTTGCCTTCTCCTCGACTCTTTTGTTGTTTGGAGCTTTACATTCGGAAGCATAATGACCATACTTTCCACAATTATAGCATTTAATGTTTGACTTATCGTACCTTGATTTTGGACTTTCTCTCCCACGACCTCTTGATGAGTTTTCTCCTCTTTGGTTGGTGTTGTCTTCATAGGCCCTCCAACCTCTTCCATTTCCATATCTACGGCCTCGTCCTCGGATTTGACCACCACCATGCCTTTGATAACTTTGACTGGTTTCTTCTTTAGCTTGATCAATCCGCATATTAAGCACTTGTTCGGCGATATCTTCCTTTTTCTTCTTCTTTTCTTCATATGCTTGTAGGGATCCAAAGAGTTGCTCCATTGTCATATCCTCCAAATCTTTTGTCTCCTCTATAACGGTGACAATATGCTCGAATTTTGGATCCAACGATCTAAGAACCTTCTCCATGATTCTTACTTCATCTAACTTCTCTCCATTTCTCTTAAGGTTATTAGTAACAGTTAAGACTCTTGAGAAGTAATCGGACACGAGTTCACCTTCTTTCATTTGCAACGCTTCAAATTCTCCTCTTAGAGTTTGAAGACGTACTTTCTTAACTTGCTCCGCTCCTTTGTAAGAGGTTCGAAGCTTCTCCCATGCTTCTTTGGCCGTCTTTGCTCCTGCGACCTTCTCGAATGTGTCTTCATCTAATCCTTGATAGATTAGACAGAGAGCTTTCTTGTCTCTCTTCCTTGAGTCTTTCAAACTATCCTTTTGGGTTTGAGATAAACTCGCTTCATTCTCCGGTTCAACGTAGCCTTTCACGACTATCTCCCACACATCATGTGCTCCTAGGATCGCCGTCATCCTTAAACTCCAATTGTCGTAGTTGCTCTTTGTGAGCATCGGGACTTGGAAGGGAATACCGCTACTCGCCATCTTTAGGACCTTGAGGCTCTGATACCACTTTGTTGGAAATAAAAACTTTAAGGTGATGGAGAAAGTGTTTAAGAAATTTGGGAGAGAATATAAATTTAGGAAGTAGAAATTTTTATTATTTAGAGTTTTTCTTGGAACAACTTGATTACAAATGAAAGGAGAATGAGGTATTTATAGCCTCCAAATTACAAAATATGTAGAATAATTTAATCTTAAATCTAGAGAGTTCTAACATTATTTTACTTCAATTATCTAGATATCTTCGTAGAAATATCTAGATATTTATTTTCTACCACATTCTAGAAAATTTTAAGGAGGTGGTGATGTTAGATATTTTCTAGAGAAAACTCTAGAACATGGATCAAGCCCAATATTTAATTATTAGATTATTGGTCCAATAATTAAATTTGATCCAAAATCAAGTTTAACTCTCAACAAACTGTTCTCGTCTGCACAAAGGCCAACACCGAGTTGGTGAACTCCAGTCTGTGTTCACTACTTTCGAGATGGTTGATGAAGTCGTCACAGCTTGGGCTAGGAATTTCGTATAGTGTGCAACACCTAGGAGGTCTCTGGATTTCTGTCTCGGGTACCAGTAACAAGGAGTAATCCCAGTACTCTTTGACTTGACTTCCTTCCGTAACAAGTCTTCCCAGACCCACTCTCTGGAAGAGAAGTAGCCTGGTGGGCGAGGAGCTGGAAAGGCGCGAAGAATAGTGTATCCCAAGGAGAGAATAGAGGAATTAAACCACGAACCAGTAAACCAGTAAACCAGGAAATATCACCGGATATGAGTAATATATGAGTCACATGTGGAAACACTTTCTCCATTCCTGCAAATGATCACCGACTGCCAACGAACCTGGAAAATACAAAAAAACAATCCATAAAGTTGAGTCTTATAAACAACATCATCAAACTAAGCAAAAAATAATAATCCGTTAAGAAGAAGATTTACGAACCAAAGTGAGGGGACGTGTCCAAGAAAGATTCTATGTGGGGTAATGAAGAATTAAAACGAAATATAGTAAAGCACGGTTTGTTAACCCTTATTCAAGAACTAGAAGATGTTGGAATTTGATCATTCGCTCAATTCTGCACACAAAAGGAAAGTGAAATCAGTAAAAAGAAGATTAAGATCGATTGAAGAAGAAGATGGTGAATTGAAAACAAACAAATCGATGAACTATAAAATTAATAATTTGGGAATTATTTAGTTTTTCCTTTATAATTTATAGTTTAGATTAAGGCAATTTCCTTTCTACAAATTTGTTAAGGGGGCAAATATTGGAGACTTAATAAGATGTTATTGGACACTGGTTTATGGGCAGTGGACAATATTCCTGAATTCATTTATGAACAAACAAATTTGATGGTGATCTCAAAAAACATCCCCGAAGAAACGGAGTTCGTCAATCATCTCAATTCTTTGAAAGCGTTAAGTTACAATGTTCTTTTAGCAGTGCCTGATAACTGCGTACCAGAACAAGTGCCAATTCCTGATGTAAACAAAGCATGGTTTTGGGGAAGCCTATTACATGGAGGAAAGCCTATAGACCGATGCCTATTAGCTAGCCTAGTAGCTCGAGGTAAACGCAAAATCTCACTAGAGCAAGCCCAAATTTAAGTGTTAAGTGGACTTTGGGTGATGTGTGTTTAGGACATTCATTACCAACGATATCTACAAAACAACCACTCCCCACAGGACAAACAAATGCTCGCACATCCTTTTGTAGTCCTTAGCCTCGGTGGTTTTTTCTTCTTTGATCCTCTTATGAAAACAAATCAATTTACTATACATTTTTACAAATTAGTAGTTATTTAGACGTTTTAATTATACATAGGTGCAATTGGTAAATGAAAAACTATGTTTTTACCGGTTTTTAAGTTTTTACAGATTTATAGTTATGTTATGTAGACGTTTTAAGCCATGATTTTCATATATAGGATGTTCCTCTTACAACTTTATGTTATAAATTAAAAGATATATCGCATTACCTGCGAAAAATCAAGTGAAATCGGTACAAATAATCAAAAGAACATTTTTTAAGGGGGAAAATTTCGAGCAATAAATTGATTAAAGTGACCTCACATATAATGCATGCAAGATCATCATCATCATCAGAACAATATGATCATGGTGTGATCAGTATTTGAAAGGGGTGGGAGCAGCCTTGGGACGGGTGAAGTAGAAAGGTCTGACGCCAAAGAGGTTCAAGTGCTTGTCGGGTGGTAATGGTATCCATATAACGACAAGGGAACTCCCGTGAGACCCTTGTTGACATTGGTCGGGTACTTGCAAGTCTCAAGTGGAGATGTGTAGAGCTTGACTCAGCACTGAGCTATGTCCTTGATGTTGTTCAACGACACGTAGAAGTATCCCTTATAGTTAGTTGGGTCGCTCTAGATCACAGCCACCTTCTTGCTCGTTCCGTATGATGCTGGCTCGGTGTACTCAATCTTGATCTTTGATCCTACAAGAATTCAAATTAACTGAGAATTTTGTAATTAGTAACTTTGTTGTTATAATAGATATTTGTTTAGGAAGCCTTAAGTATTACTTTATACCTAGATGGGTAGGTTTCGTAGCCATTTTTGCAAAGGATGATACCCTCAACGGCTTTAATGATCTGTGGGACATATGGAACAACGTATGGCTTGGTGGGTGGAGCGTAGGTTGGTTTTGGGACATATGGAGGTGGAGGAGAATGGCTTGGAGAATTTTTGTAGACCGGATGTGAGGGGGTTGGCTTGTAGGCCGGTGGAGTGTAAACCGGAGGTGGAATAGTTGGCTTAGTGTGAACCGGAGGTGAGAGGGTAGGCTTGTTATATATAAAAGTATTAATGAAAAAAGTATCTTTCTTTTTATACATAGCCATTAGGAATAGGGAAAATTACGAGGAATGATGGCTTCTAAAACTTTTCTAAAATACCATAATTTGAAACTTTTTCCAAAAGATGCCACAAATCTACTATTCATACATATAAAAAGACAGTTTTACCTTAGCTATAACTTATGTTGTAGTTAGTATTTTAATCAACCACCATTTATTTTTTTTCTACTGCCACTTATTATTTCGTCCATCACCATCGATCTCCGTTCACCGGCTACCAATGTTTCATTTTCGTAGTCCACCACCGTCTCTGTCCACTACAACAGTCTATATAGTCGTTTCTTTCCACCATCCAACCACCGTAACTGTCTCTGTATCCATTTCTGTCCACCATCCAACCACCGTAACTGTCTATGTATCTATTTATGTCCATCGTCTCTGTCTCCGTTTTTGTCCACCATCCACCACCATCTCTCTTTTCGTCATAATCTCCGTCAACGTCTCTGTTTTCCGTTTTTATTTTCGTCCACCATCATCCGTCATCTTCTTTGTAACCATTAATGTGAGAGAGAGAGGTTATGGTGGAGAAACAGAGAGATTGTGGTGGAGAGAGAAAGAAAGATGGAGAGAGGAAGAGAGAAAGAGAAAAAGAGAAAAAGTGTATAGATGATATTTTCGTCATCTCATGTGTGTCTTATGGCATTTTCAGAAAGAAAAATGCTATTGTGGCATTTCTAAAAAGTTTTTGAGAAAATTATGGCATTTCTTATCATTTTCTGAGGAAAATCTGTTTCTGTGTGGTTCAATTTCTTTTAATCTTGGTCACGGAAAGATTATAGTTAACTTCCAATTTCTTCTTCCTATATGAAGTTACTAGAATAGAACCCGCGTTAATACGCGGATAAATAAAATAAAAATTAATGAAATAAATATTTATATTTTAAGTAGTAATCCGTTGAATTTTAATATACTATTTAACGTGAATCTTAAAACTAGTAGAAGTTAATTTATATCATAATTCTCATGTTCTATTTCATATCATACAAATCCAAATATATATATATATATATATATATATAATCGGAATTTAAATCATATTCTTGATAAAAAAATATATTTTAAACCATTATGAATATTTATGAGTTATCTAATAGAAAATAAAAACAATTAAAATACTATATATTTAAATCATAAAAGAGTAAAATTTTATGTTAATAACCTCATTAAAACTATAAATAATGTTGTGAACCATCACTTAAGTACATGATTGATAATTATATTTTATTAATATCATTGTTTTATTTCTCATGAAGATTTATACTCGCCAAACTTTATACAATATTAACTTAATGTTAAAAATAATATTATTATTTTTTGAACTTATATAAAAATTTAATAAAACACTTGGAGAGTACCAATAACGTCATAGGTAAAAAAATTATTAACCTTTCTAACTTTTTTTTTAATTTATATACTTTTTTATCATTCTTCTTTCATTTATTTTAATTGATATTTTTATTCTGTTTGTATTATTTATTTCTTTTATGACTTATGTCATGTCTATATTTCATCTTAATTTTTGTTTATTAATTAGGATGGATAATGTTAGAAATTTTATTTTTTATTACTTGATTAGTAACTTGACAATTACGTTCCATTTTAAAATTTACTTTTTCTTAATTAATTTTAAATTTTAACACATCCATCATCTAATCAATACTAGATACATGTCGTAATCTCGTGAGTTATAATTTTGCTTACGTGTCATGCTTATATAAAAATGCATTGCGATAAATACTTTTGATTTTAAAATTTATAAAGCCTATATTTTGACAAATGTAATTAGATTCTAAATTACTACTCACACAAATATCTAGTATTTATTTTATTATAATATTTTATTAATCTTCAATTTGTTTAATTTATATCATACTTAAATTGTCTCATATAAGTTATTATATTAGCAAAATGACACTTATAATATGACATCTTTTTTGTCTTTAAAAATGCATTGCGGTAAATACTTTTGATATTAAAATTTATAAAGCCTATAATTTGACAAATGTAATTAGATTCTAAATTATAACTCGCACAAATATTTAATATTTATTTTAGTATAATATTTTAGTAATCGTCAATTTATTATATTTATCTCATACTAAAATTGTCTCGTACACGTTATTATATCAGCAAAATGATACTTATAATATGATATCTCCATTTGTCTTTAACTATTTAGATAATTTGAAATGGAAAGAATGTATTTTGTAATATAACAATTTAGAAATATTATCTATTTTAGTATGACTGTTTTTTTGTTAATTAGTCCATAATTCTTTTTTTGAATATATTTCTTATTTTCTTTTTAAAAACTTTTGTTAATATTGACACATCTCGCAATCTAAATTAACAATTACATATACCGTAATCTGGTGAGTTATAATTTTGCATACATATCGTACTCTCATCGCGCGCATCCTCCTTTATATAATAAGATGTGTCGGTCCATTGATATATTAAAAAAAAATTATATAAAACATTTTAAAAACTTCTGTGATGTTTTTGGAATCTAAATGTAATTTTTTATAATTTACATAAAATTAAATTTTTCATTGATTTATTTACAATATGTTGGTACTAATTTTTATTTTTATTTTTCCAACCGATTTATGATAGTTCGTCATGTCCGTCGAAAATCGGTTGGAAATTCATCCTTACCAAAATCGTTGAAAAGTGGTGGGAATTTTCTCACGAGTTTTCAACAGTAAATTTTCAATGGAATTAGCGACCGAACTCTGTCGTCTGTAGTATATGGAAAATTTCAAACAGATTTCTGACCGATCATGAAATTCTTATGTTCTATGAACGACGGACAAATCCGTTGGAAATGACTATTTCCCATAGATTTCCAACGATTTTGTCTGTTTGAAATTACCTTTTTTGTAGTGTTGTTGTGGTATTTTCAAAATCTACCCATTTCAAACAGAATTTTGGGGTTGGAAGACGATGCCTCATTAATGTATGAAGTGTCATGCATGATATAGTGATTAAGTTTTTTTTTTTTTTTGACAATAATGATAGTGATTAAGTTGCTTGTTGCTTTCTTATGAGTTATGAGTTACGTTTATTGTATCTATTGATGATAATGTCACTCTACAGAAATCTTAATCTTTTCTATCTCTATAGATCACTCCTCTCATTTTTCGGTATTCATATCTTCAATATATACAAAAGATTTAAGAAGAATAATTTTGACTGATATAACCCCGTTTTTATACCCTTTTGACTCTGGTTTTCAAGTCTTGTATAAGTGTTTCTACTCGATTTTCATAGTATTTTAGGTGATTTTCAAGTATTTGTAGTGTCAAAAGTACTTACATGTAATTTAGGCAAAAATAATTAATTTCAAAACAAATTGAACCGACTTGCAGTTGATTTTAAATCGGTTGTATAGTAAAATACTTTTTATGTCATTGGATTCGTTAATCAAGAAATATATAAGGAGCATCGATTTTTATTTTATTTTATCTCTTATAGCAACAACATCGATAATTAGGTTCAGAATGACGAAAACAATCTCCACCTAAGAACCCTTTTGTTATACAATCCCTTTGGCATTCATAACCTCCGTACCATCCGGTCTCAGTCCGTCCACATTGCTGATGAAGGCAGTTTAGTGGCGCTGCACACATCCAATCATACATGAATTATTGTTTTATTTATGATATGTATATTCGCAGAATGTACCAATTATATATGATTTTTAGAAAAATGTTATTCAACTGTTGTTGTTAATAATTTTCAAAAAAAAAGAAAAAAAAAGTATTATCGTTAACATGTTGATAAAAAATGATTAAAAATTTTATCTTATAAAAAACAACATACGTTCGGAGGCCGAAACGTCATTCTTTGACAATGAAACTGCCAACATTACTACAAGAAAAAATGTTGCAAAATGTTTTGAGATACTCATTTTTTTGTAGTATTATTTGTATTGTTAAAATAGAGATGTTTTTATAATATTCATGAAGAGCTCTATTTATATGATGATTTTTTCTCTGGAAAAGTATGAACCTCATACTTTTACTATTGTAATATAGTTTTTACGGTAAATAAATCTTTCATATTTACTAATAAGATTTTATGCAAAGATATTAAAAAAAAGATTTCTATATTTGCATGGTTCAAATCAATATGTATCATACTTGTTTGGCAATATTTCATGGAAATGTTATTACAGTCAAAGTTGACTAATGCAAACTTATCGTTTGCTTTCTTTTAAACTTATCGTTCTGACTAATGCAAATTGGCACTTTATTGACTTGGGATTGAGTGGTATGTCAGCTAAATAGCAAAATAGTGTAATGACTAAATGATAAAATAGCGGAATCAACAGGACGAAAAAACTCAAAACTGAATAAACTTGAAACGCCAAAGATTTCTAATTAAAGATTAGATGGATCACGTTTTGTCTAACATAATTATAAACCAACACGTTGTATGGATTTAAAAATTAACATTATAAATATACAATAATTTCTATTTTATTGATTATTTGTCTATTTAGATATTACATATATTTGGTGTTTATATAAATAATTATTTGGGTTTGAAGAGTAAGCATTTGTGAAAATTATTGGATATATTCAATATTATATATATATATAAAAACAGATATTTCATTAGATAAAAAAAAAACTGTATAAATTTAGGGGCCGGAGAATTACATATATTATTCATAGTTTAGTGGTTAAATATACTCAACTGAGATCCTCCTGAATTCGAAACATAGTGCACTCATTTTAAATTTGTTTTTTGTTCAAAAAAGAAAAAAAAGTTTTATTGTGTTTATATCATGTTTTTACGCTTTTTCCTTCCAAACCTTCTTGTATTTTATATTTCATAATAAATTATTTCTAATGCTTCTATTGATTTCAAATTTAGTGGTATGATTTTGTTTCAAATTCTGCTACTGATTTTGATATTTTTTTATACCCATGACTTTTTATGATAAATACCAATATTTGCTATTTATCTTATGTTATTGTATATATAAAAAAAAAAGGAGTTGGTTAGGCAAATAATTCTAAGAGTTTGGTGAAAAAAATCAAAAAAAAAAGAATGAAAGTTTATGTGATAGATATTTTTTTGTTGTAAATATTTGTTTTTTTATTAGTTTTAGAGGGTGTATTGGATGTCGTATTTTAATGGATTTGGTGGAATTTCTAAAATCTCCTGTTATTCAACTAAGGATTTTAAAATCTCTTTTCAAATCCTTTGTTATTGAACATGGAATTTAATTAAAATACATCAAAATAATATACAATCCCTTGTTATTCAACTTATGATTTGTTGAACTCATATCAAATCTCTTGTTATTCAAAAGTTAACAATGATTTTTAAAGAGAGGATTTTATGAGATTTGAGATTGATTTTTAGTTATAAATTTAGTTCATGAAAATCACACATCTAGAAGTGTGATTTGAATAAAAACATTTTAAAAAGACATTTATATTTTTTATCTTCTTCGTTAATTTATTCTTCTTCTTTCGTCTTGTGATTGAGCTTCTTCTTCTTTGAGCATTTTCTTCTCTCTCGTCTCAACTGAGACGACGATAATGATTGAGCTTCTTACTCTTCTTTTTCTTTTTCTTCTATCTCGTCTTAATTGAAACGATGATGATGATGATGATTGAGTTTCTTCTTCTTCCGCCTCGTCCCAACAAAAACGATGATGATGAGTGAGCTTTTTTTTTCTTTCGTCTCGTCTCAACACAAACAATGATGATGATTGAGTTCTTCTTCTTTTCTTCTGACTTGCCGAAACGATAGTGATGATGGAGCAACAATACCCAATCGTGATCTGTTAGTTAGATTTTATTTTATTTGATCTTTTGCTAGAATTTTTCTTTTGCTTTTGATGTTTTTGTTTTTTTTGTTTTTGTTTTTTTATTGCTCAACATGTTCGTGTTCAACATGTTCGTATGCTCATAATTGTTTTCTTTTGCTTTTGATTTTTTTTTCTATTGCTCAACATGTTCGTGTGCTCATAATTATTTTTGTTTTTGATTTATTTGAGTGAAGAAAAAAGAAGTTCAAATCACCACAAATCCTCTCAAATTTTAAAACAAATCACCTTAAATCACACACCAAATCACACAATAGAATTTTATATTTTTAATTATTTAAATTCCAAAATCATCACATATACTCAGAAACCACACAAGTTCACATAAATTCCACCAAATTAAAAATTTCACCAAATCCATTAAAATATCACATCCTATATACCTTTAGGCTTTATTTATCATTTTTTTCTAATAACTTATGTGGTTTAAAGCTATACCGTTAAAACTTTTTTTTGAAAAGTCCTCATCTTTTAGTTTTGCCTCGGGGCTCTACAACGACACTGTGTCCATAACCTTACAACCCCTTAATTTATTACTGAAGTATAATCCATCAATTATTATGGTTCTCTAACTAACCCTAATTATTGAAACAAATCTTCTGGTTCTACTTCCCATTTTTACACTCTTTTTTTACTCCAACTTCCAAGTTTTTTAATAAGTGTTTATATTCGATCTTCATAATGTTTTAGGTGATTTTCAAGTATTTGTAGTGTCAAGAGTATTTACAAATAATTTAAGAAAAATAATTAATTTCAAAATAAACTAAACCGACTTACATTGATTTAATTAGTTATATAATAAAATACTTTTTTATTTCATTGGATTAGTTACTCAGAAAATATGAAGGGAACATCGTTTTTTTATGGGACAATTATAAAAATACCACAAAGAAGTACACTCTTTGCAAACGTGTCATATGCCTACCCTTTTTGCAATAATGTCACTATTTTATCTAGAAAAGACAAATTTATCCATTAAAAAAAAAAACTTCTTCCACTTTCCTCTTTCATCTTTCTCTTTCCCTTTCTCTTTTTCTCTCTCTCCACGAAATAATCTGATTTTTTTTCTTTCTCTCTCTTTTCTTTGCAAAAGTAGATCTAGATCCACAATCAATGTCTCTCTCAAGCTTTTCAATGGTGGTTATGGCGTTAAAAAAAAAAATCTAGATATCAATCTCTCTCTCTCAAGCTTTTCAAAGGTGGTGATGGCATTGAAAAAGACAAAAACGAATCTAGATATTAATCTATCTCTCTCTTTTTTCATATAGATCTAGATCCGAATTTCATCATTTTTTGTTGAAAATTTGGGTTTATTTGATTGTGTTGAAAATCTGAGTTTTTATTCGATTTTGGTTACAAATCTAAGGTTTTTGTGCAATTTGGCTTATAGATCTGATTTTGATTATTTCTGGGTTAGTTTCGTTTTTTATATTCTTCTTACTGATTTAGAGTTTTGACGTTTTTTGTAAAGTTTTTTTTACAGTTTCTTAAAGGTTTATAAAATTTATAAGGTTTATAAAGTTTTTAGAAGGTTTTTTAAACACATTTAAAAAAAAAAATAACAATCTTTATTAATTTTGTTCTTGATAATTTTCTAAATGATGTAAGGTTTTGACGTTTTTTATGAATTTTTAAATAATTTATAAACTTTTTAACAATTTATAAGAGTTATCTATATGTCTTTAAAACTGACATATGAAATAATAATTTATAAGGTTCTTAAAAGGTTTATGAAGTTTTTAAAGAATTTATAAAGGTTTTTAAAAGGTTTATAAGAGTTTTTTACAAGGTTTATAAACTGTTAAAAAACCTTATAAACAGTTGAAATAATAATTTTAAGGTTTTTAAAAGGTTTATAAAGTTTTTAAAAGTTTTTAAGGGTTTTAAAAATGTTTACAAGAGTTTTTAATAAAGTTTATAAAGTTTTTTACAAGGTTTATAAACTATTAAAAAATCTTATAAACTATTTTTATAAGGTTTATAAGGGTTTTTACGGGATTTACAAGCGTTTTAAAAGATTTATAAAGGTTTTTTATAACGTTTATAAGAGTTTTTTACAACGTTTATAAGGATTTTGTACAAGTTTATAAGGATTTTTTACAAAATTTATAAGGGTATTTTACAAGGTTTTACAAAGTTTTTTTTTTTCTCTTGTCCTCTTCTTTCTTTTTCTTCTCAGTCTACAAAATTCAATCTCATCTTAGTTTGTTTTTTGTGAAATTCAAATTCATGTTTTTAATCTAATTCTGAGAGAAAGAGATGAGATTTAGTTCAAAAAAAAGAGAAACGAGATCTGAGAAAAAAATGTTGAATTCTGGAAAAAAAACGAACAGAAAAAAAAAATTAAAAAGTCAAATTATATGAATCAAATGACAAGGACAAGGACAATATAGAAATATTGAAAAAAGAGTGATATTTTTGTAAAATTTTTTAAAATATGACATTTTTGTAAAATGTCATAGAACATGTGGCATTTTCTGAAAGTTCTATTTTTTATCACTAAATGCAACAACATTGACTATCAAGTAAAGGAAAAATAGCATAACAATCTCTTTTGCATTCAGAATCTCCGTACCCGTGCCCGCCCCGATCACATGGACGAAGACAGGTTGCAGCTGGCTCTGCACACATACAAATCATATATACATGAATTATGATTTATTTATGATATATATATATATAGTACACATGAATAAACTAATTCCATATGATCTTTTAGGAAAATGTTGTTCTTCTTAACAAGATAATAAAATAATCAAAAATAACAAAAAGAATTTATTTTCGTAAGAAAGAACATACTCGCGAAGACCAAAACGTCATTCTTTGACACTAAAATTGCCAACATTACTACAAGAAAAAATGTAGCAAAATGGTTTGAGATACTCATTATTTCTTTGTAGTATTATTTCTATTGAAAAGATAGATTTGTTTTATAATATTCTAGTTCTTCATGAACAGCTCTATGTATAATCAACGTTATCACATTTGTTTGGCAAGATTTTATGGAAATGTTTTTACAGTCGATGTTATTTGGCAAATTTATCATTGACCAAATTTGTGGAAAAATTTATTTTTTTTTTCTTTTTCTTAACTTATAGTTTTGACTAAATGCAAAACAAGAATGGACATTTTATCTTCAAAAACTTAATTAAGAATTTGTTTTCAAAAATAATAATGTAAAAGTGTAAAATTTATCATACAATTTTCGAGTACAGTAGAAATTTTATAAATTAATAATGTTGGGGCTATGATATTTTACTGATTTAAAAAATTCTTAATTTATCGGAAAAAAAAAATTTTCATATTCTTCTAAATTTTGTGAGCGATAATCTTTAAAACCCCAAAAAACAATGAGAAATTTCAAAAAATGTCACTTTTCAAGTGCCACTTTACAAAAATACCACACTTTTGAAATCTTTACAAAAATACCACTTTTTCAAAAAAAAAAAATTTATATTATTTATATTTGGGTTAATTATGTTCTATTAGGGTTTAAGGGTCAAAATATTTTTTAGTGTTTAGAATTTTAAGATATAGGGTTTAAAAATCTATAATTAGTGGTATTTTTGCAAATGTGCACATAAAAAGTGGCATTTTTGCAATTTCCCCAAAAACAATTTCCAAATCAGTTTAGCCCCTTTTTATTTTTTTAAAATAAAAACGTGAGCAATTACAACTAAATCTGAAATATTACACGACCTAACCCACATATCCGACCCAAACCCAGAAATTATTATCTAAAGTAAAAAAAAAAAACAAAAACCGTAAACAACATCTTCCTTATCTCTCTCTTTCGCGATTTCTCGGTCTCGCCGTCGCCATCGCGTCCTCCGTCGCTGCCGCCGTCGCTTTTTCCATCTCCTTCGCCGTCGCTTTTGCTTACTCCGTTTTCCCTTCTTAGAAGTTGAAGGTAATCATATCTCATCACATCTCCGTTTGGGGTTTTGATTTTTCCGAAAAAGGGTTTTGATTTTCGCGAATTGAATTTGAGACATTGGAGTTTTAATTTGATGTGGAAATGTTGGGATTGTCGGATTTGGGGTTTTCAAAATTAAGATTTCGAATTTAGGGTTTTGATGTTTTTCGAAAAAGGGTTTTGATCTTTGAGAATTGAATTTGAGTTTGTGGGGTTTTAATTTGAACTGGTGTAGATGCATCAAAGATGGCAACTAAGGATCAAAGAAGGTGTAAGGATTCATGTGCTACACAGAAGATGAGCAAAGCTGAAGTCAGCGTCACACGTGTGAAGCCGACATCACACGTGTGAAGCCGACATCACACGTGTGAAGCCGACATCACACGTGTGAATGTCACATGTGTCTTGAACCACGAGAACGCAATTGTAGAGATCGAGCAAAAGGTTGGTTCAACTAACAAGGAAGTGACCTTATGCAAAAGGCAAAAAGCATAAGGTTGGCGCGTTGCACAAAGTGAAGTGATAGGTAAAACAATGTTTCTCTACGCAAGAACAGTGGATTGTCTGCTGGTCCAAAGCATGCATCTTTAGAAATATTGGTAAGTGCAGAAGCAATATAACAGGACTGTAGAGGAGGTTTTACTTTATCAGTTCTTCTTGAAAAAAATCAGTAGGGAGATTGAGAGAGTATGCTTGTATAAGAACTCAAGAACAAAAGAGGTGTGAGTGAAAAATGCAATTTGTTTCGTCTGGGTAGATTAGGAATTGGTGTAGAACACAAATCTTGGTCTGTAAGATGTTGTGCGTTCTTGGGTAGACTAGGTTAAGAGTTTTATCCCATCTTTGTAAGAGTGTGTAATCTCATGCAACAGGAATTGCTTATAGTTGTGCTTGAAACAACCCAACCCGTATTTTTTTTTTTAAACAATTAACATTGGACTCGAATTAGCATTCTCATAATACTAACTCTCAACGTCTAATCAACATCAACATTCACTCAACAACAACCAGCATAAATAAACTCAACTAAACCAACAAATCATTCCACAAATCCCGTAATTCATTGAATCAACATAACCAATTCAACTCGATTCATAAATCAACTTATCAGTTCTAAGTTCACAACCAGAACCAACAACTTAATAGTTCTAACAATAACATAAAGCCAATCAACCGAGACACTAGATCATCTCCTCTTCCTCGCCCTGATTCCACGATCACAATTTTTTTTTTACCTGCATCACATGGCGAAAAAAGATGCGTGAGTATTATCACAAATACTCAGTGAGACGGTCATCCCATCTACATGCTATACACACAGGCATAAGAAAGAGATACAATACCAGGATGAACAATCAACAATACATACACGAAACAATCAGACGCGAATCAGCAGACCCAGCGTAAAACTCAACAATACAACACGAATCCACCCAAACAAACACAAACAACGCATTTTATCCAATTCTTCACCCAGATAAGCCTATCGTCACGCAGTCACCTTAGCCTATCAATTGCCTCATACCTCAACCTCTGGCAACGCTCCTCTGACTTCTGGGCCTCAGCCTGATGAACACTGCAAACCAAACCAATCGGTTAACTCAAACCGAACCAGTCGATTAAACTAACCAACCAAACCAATCTGATTAACCAAATCGAACCAACCCAAACTGGTTAACCAAACCAATTGAAGTTTCCCATAAACCGGATTAGGATTCCTGAAAACAGAAACAACCAGCCGACTTCGAAAGCACGCTGAGAACGGAGCGTACCTCGGAATCATGATCGGAAATATGATCTGGAATCGTGAGACCGAGACCTCTTAATTCCTTCTGGTTTGATAGGAAATCTCCCACGAAGTGAACTGATCGCAGATCTAATTCTGCACGAATTTCTCTCGGAAAAACAACCATAACTCTCATAATACTAATCCAATTGACAAACCAATTTCGCCCAAAGATAGATATGAGAGTGGAGAAATTACCCTAGAAGTTTCACTACAATCCGACCTAATTAGCCTGTCCTTTCTTCTATTCTTCTAGAACGGCCAGAACAGTCATCATTTCTTTTATAGACACGGCGGTTTATCTCCTTCTCCTTTTCTCTCCTCTTCCAATTTCTCAGCCTTTTCACGTTATCTCTGCACAAAATAGAGGCTACTCCCTTTTAAACACGAGCCCTAGGGTTCTCTTAACCCAAACCAGCCAAACCGGCGATTAAATCGAACCAACCGGTTCAAATCAACCTTCCAAAATTCTCAATTTTGGTTCACGGGCGTTACAGTGCTACATCTGTGTTAATGAAAGGTTTTTAGTGTGCCTTGAATACTTTCTGTTGATTCTAGTATTTGTGTCTCCACATTGGATTCTACTACAATTACATTTAGTATCAGAGCCAAACATCAAACCAAGGGATTCGTGTTCCCTTAGTAGGTAAAGGTTCTGTGACATGGAAAAATTTTTGGAAACAAAGAGTATTAACAAGGGGTTACTTCTAGATACTAAAAGATATGGATACTGGAAAGTAAGGATCACTCAGCATATCTGGGGGCAAGGAGAGGATGCATGGACTGCTGTTGAAGATGGGTGGGAACCTCCGTCTCAAGTCTCCGATGAAGGGTTTAAGGTTCTCAAGCCAAAGTCTGCTTAGACGATTGAAGAGAAGAATCTATCAAAATTCAACGCGCGTGCATTGAACACAATCTTCAGTGCTGTTCCAAAAGATGAGTTCAAACTCATTCAAGGGTATAAATCTACTAAACAAGCGTGGGATATTCTTCAAAAAGCTCATCAAGGAACTTCTATGGTCAAGACAACTCGACTTGATCAACTTGCTTATAGTTTTGAGAATCTAAGATGGATCCGCAGGAAACTATTGTTTAGTTCAGCTTTAAAATAAGTGCCATTGTGAATGAAGCCGAAGTGCTGGGTAAGACATACAAGAATAAGAAACTTGTGAAGAAACTGTTGAGATGGATTCGCATGAAACTATTGTTCAGTTCAGCTCTCAAAAAAGTGCCATTGCGAATGAAGCCGAAATGATGAGTAAGAAATACAAAGATAAAAAAAATTGTCAAGAAACTGTTGAGATGTCTACCTCAAAAGTTTGCAGCTCACAAAGCTGTGATGAGAGTCTCTAGAAACTCAGACCTAATTAAGTTTGAAGAACTTGTTGGGATGCTGAAATCAGAAGAAATGGAAGTGAATGAGGATAGACAGTTGACATCCAAAGGTATAGCCTTCTCTGTTGAAGAAGGCAGAGACTCCCTGAAAGGTTTAAAAGATGAGATATCTCTCATGGCTCGAAACTTTAGAAAGACTCTCAATCGTGTGTCACAAGGTCAGAATCAAGGATCATCTAGTCAGTTTCGAAGTAATGAAGAGGAAATTCAAGAAACTTCCAGTCAAATGAAGAACGTGATGGAAACAGAAAATATATTCAGTGCTATGAATGTGGAGGAAATGGGCACATCAGACCAGAGTGTCCCATCACTAAATGAAATGAGTTAAAGTGTTATGAGTGTAAAGGGTGTGGTCACACAAAGACGGAGTGCCCAAATCTCTTGAAGAAGAAGGAAAAATCTCTTATCATCTTCAGTGAATCTGACTCAGATAAGGAGAATGAAGGAAAAAAAGAGGATATGTTGAACTTCGTAGCCTTTGTGGCCAGCACAAGAGAGTCTCCTTCAACATCTGATTCAGAATCAGAAGACGAATTTATGGAGATTGATCCAAAAGAAGCATATAGGGTGATGTACTACAACTGGATGGAAATGCAAGAGGATAACTCAAAGCTTGCACAAGACATCTGTGATTTAAAAGCAGATATTGAGGACCGAAGGGAAGCTCTACTCAAACAACAGGATGAAGAAAAAAATATGGAGTGGTTCAAAAAGAAGTATCCTGACTGTACCTCAGACAATGTTGATGATCAAATCAAGTATCTTCAGGAGATGATCTGTCTGGAAAAACTGAACATGGAAAGTGTGCAACAGGAAACTCACAACACCAATGAAAAACTGAGGTTGGTTAACAATGGAACTCAGCAACTTGAGAAGATTTTAACTATGGGGAGGACTGAGTTATCACATCGAGGACTATGATATCCTGGATGGGCAACATCTGTTGGAGGACCACAGAGTGATTCCACTGTGTTTGTAAAAGGAAAAAATCTTCCCAAGATTACACAAGACAATGCGGAACCAGGCAAGAAGGAAGCTCTTTCACCAAGATCTGTTCTTCCACCCATAAACTCTGGGAAAAGACATAAACCACAAATAATAGCTGAAGGTCCGAAAGTGAGAAATCATAAGAATAAACCAATTACCAATAGAAGAAACATAAGTTGTTATCACTGTGGAAGGACTGGTCATTAGTGGCAAAGGTGCTTCAAAAGAACAAGAATCAGTCAGCAGTTGTGGAAGTCCAAACGATGTTGGATTGAACCTTCCCAATTTGATCGTGTATGGGTCACAAAGGAAACTATACGGAAAAACCAGGAATATCACGGAAGAACTAGAGAATGTCGATCTGTTGGACATAAACCACCATGGTGAACACGAGTCAAAAACTAAAGAGACAACAAACCTAGAGGTTGCACAAATGGCGTATATCACTGAAGAAATAAATGAAGAACCAAGCTGGTATTTTGATAGCGGGTGCACAAAACACATGACAAGTATTGCTAGCTGTCTTTCAGATCTGCGCATGAATATCAGAGGAGAAATGGTGTTTGGCGATGGTGAGACCAGACGAATCATAGGGAAAGGCAACACAATCAATCCGGATGTAGCTCACCTGAGTAATGTGTATCTCATGGATGGTCTAAAGGTGAATTTGATTAGTGTGAGTCAGCTGTGCTCTGAGGGTCTTAAAGTTGTGTTCGATGATACTCACTGTTGGGTCTACAATGAGAATGGAATGACTCTGATGATGGGAGTCAGAAGAGAAGACAACTGCTATGTGTGGGAAGAACAGCTTGAATCTCAAAGACAAATGCAAAGAGTATCTGATTCAGCACAGACCCTTTCTAAAACGAAAGTGTGTACACTCAACACATGTAGCTGGTTAAGGGATAGTCTTCGAGAATTACAGAGTCTCAACAACAACTTAATGTGGTCTCAACCTCATCAATCCTCACCAAAGAAATTTCTGAAGCCTCCGCGGCCGCGGTTTCAAACAAATTTCTGATTTTTTTTTTTTAATTATAAATGGCATTTTCGTAATAAAAACTTTTTACTATGGCTTATATGTCTTTTAAGACCTTTGTTCAGTATTAAATTTGTTTAAAAATTGTTTTAGTAATTAGGCAACTTTCCAAAATTTGCATTAGTAATTAATTCTATGTTTTTTCTATTTTAATGCTTGCCACATCAGAACCTTCTAGCAGCTTTGTTTCTTCGAAGCTTCTCCTCCTCGTTCTCTTTGTCCCATCCTTTCTTTCTGTCTTTGTCTTTAATGTTTTGACAAAATATTAGGCTTTGCAAGGCCTAATGATTCAGATTGAAGATGATTAATTTGGCACAATTTTCTTGCTTGAAACATCACATTTTTAGCTGATCGTAGACATCTCATGACCTGGTAAGAAAGTACCTCAAATAGTAAATGTCACCATATGGACATTCGGTTCTTCAGTTTAGGTTCTTTTAGGTTTTTAGCTTTCCGCCTTCGAACAAATTATACCAAAATTATAACCAAATGTTCTTACTAGTTTGGTTTTGTTTCGAGAAATTAGCCTATATATTACCTAATGATCATCTAATTCATTATATAACATACAATAAATTAAAATATAGTAACTATCAATTTGATGACTTGATTTTCCGTTTTTACCCTTAATGAAAAACAATAAAAAAAAAAACCTAATCTATTCTTCTTTCTCTTCTTTTTTTTTCCATCTATAGCCTTTTTTTTTTTGTTTTCTCCTTTTCTCTTCATTCCATCATTCTCCTCCTTCCTTCCATAGTTGTTCTTGTTCTTGATCCTTCTTCTTCTTCTTCTTCTTACAAACGCCATAATCGATCTCGTCTCTCTTTGGTGATCCACAAAATCAACTCTCAATCACTTTGTCTTATCTCGTTATTATGGATCAAAAATTTTGAGTCAAGAATTAAGATGGTGCTTATTTCTTCTGTTAAACTCGCCACTATCATGCCTTCACCTGGTCAAACTGAGTCGTCCATAGAGATCAATATAGTTAACTATGTTCGAAAGTTAGATAACTATGTTTCTGATAATAGTTAACTATGTATGTTATTCCTTTTTATTATGAAAACTATAATGGATAATAATAGTTAACTTTGTATGTATTCTTTTTCAGTATGTAAATTATAATAGGTAACTATTTTTTGAACATAGTTAACTATGTTGTTTAAATATGTAACTACTAAAACTACATTTTCATATATAACTATATTATGAAATGGGAGTAGACAACTATGCTATGAAAACATATAGCCAACTATGTTATGAAATCGGAGTATTAGACAACTATGATTTGAAAAGAGTTAACTATATACTTTTAAATTGATAACTATTTTCTAAAAATAGTTAACTACGTTTTAGATAGGTACAAAACAGTGCGAGATAGCTAACTATATTATGGAATCAATAAAATATGTAGTTTTGATAATAGTCAACTATGTTATTGATTTCCGTCAAAAATAACAACAATTGGGTAAATAGGAGAGATAATTAGTTTCCATAATTGATTTTTGTCAAAAATAAAAATGTATCTTGCAGGAAAATTTTTTTACAGATTTTCATTAAAGATTTTTTACTACTTTCCTTAATAAATTCCATAAAGGCAATTTCGTTTTAGTTTTTATTCTCTTTGCTACTTACCTAAATCTCATTATAGACATGTTAGTTTCCTAATTATCTATCCCCAAAATAATATTCAGCTAATTAATCCAAAAAAAAAATCATAAACTTTGAATATAGATGTAGTTAATTATATTGTAGTGTATATTAATTTAAAATAAATTTTGGTTTATTAATTTGGTTTAGCTCGATTAGGTTGGATTTAATTCGGTTCATGCTCGATATGTGTGGTATAAAACTATTGTTACCGTTTGGCTCGGGAAATATCGGTCCTATGTTCTTTTGTTTTCCTTCTTTCCAAAAATAAGGAAAACGTGTAATGCCTTGTAGAAATTACAAATCGGAAGAGATGACTCTTATCTGCCTAATAACCCTAAAACTCATTAAAATCCAACTTTATATTAAAAAAGAAAAATCCATAAAAAACAAAACAAAAAGAGGTAGATCAAGAGATCGGAATGAGGAACATCCCGAGGTGGTACATTGTCCTAACGACAGTGACCATCGCGGCGTTACTACCAGTTCCAGCTACCGCAGGACATGTGGAGCTAAAGAACGAGATCACCGGTTTACGTGGCTGGAAAGCAAAGATGGCCGTGAGGTGTTGGTCGAACGAAGACGATCTCGGTTGGTCCGTGATAAAGCCAGGGAAAGCTAAGAGCTGGACATTCACGACAATGAACATGTGGCCGTTCAAGAAAACGGAGTTCCGTTGCCAGTTTCGGAGCGGGTTAGGACGACGAATGAAGACATAGTGACAGTTTTTTCGGTACGTGAGGGGTTTCTGAAGCAGTGTGATGCAGCGGAATCAGGCGTAGATGAGTGTATTTGGGTTGCGAAAAGAGACGGATTCTATCAAAGGAGAGTCGTAAAGAATGGAGACTTTTTAAAAAACTTGATGTTCGTCGAAGCAAATGGGTTTGAAATGGTGATTTTTTTAATATTGTAACTCTTTTTCATTTGTGAACCAACTAGAGCAATGTAATATTTCTTTACTCTTTACCTAATTTTTTTACGACATGTATTAGTTTTTGAGATAATAAGAAGAATGGTAAACTAGACATACATTCTAGATTTGAGCCATATCATTGGGTCTATATATTATTGGTACCACCTCTACCAATGGTTATGCGTTCCAAAGAGGAAATAAGGTCCTTAGTCCATGTTGGTACGTGTAGCTTCGTTAAGAATTGTATTGTTTCGCCACTCGACCAGGATTCGTAGCCTAGTAGATTGTTTGTACTACTGTCGATGTATGTATCATAACTTGTGTTGAAATTTGAAAGTGTACGGGTGAATTGTAGACGACAACCATAATTTGCTTTGCCACTCATGTAATGTATCTGATAATTCTAAGTCTGTAGGAGCACGTGAATAATTTACGTACGGAATCATATTGTGTACAATTCTATAAGATATTAAGTTATTTACTAAACCTGATCGATGTGACTACAATCCTTGTGAGCCATAATGAATCCAGCTGGATATTTTGCATGCCATTTTACCTTATAGCTTCAGCTTTTATGCTTTTAACGCCCTTGAGCTATCTTTTTATTGCATTTGCATTTACTTTATAATTTGGGCAAAAAACATTCATGTAAATGTCTTAAGCTCTCTTTAAGAGGATCTCTCACATTCTTCCCTCGAGTCCAAAATACTAGAGATGATATATATTAGGCTTGCCTGATCTAAATACAGACTGAACCGGTAAGAAAATAAAACCCTTCGGTTTCATTTTTCCCAAATCAAAATAATTCATATCCTAAATCGAATCAAACCAAGAGAAAACAAACAAAACCAAACTAAAAATTCAATCTCCGTGATTTTATTTTTAAATAAATTAAAGTCTAAAGATCAGTTTTGTTAATAATGGAATCGCAACAAAAATCAAAACTGTTTAAAACCGAATCGAAATCAAAACCAAGATTGAACACCCTTACAAAATGCAACAAAAATGCCAAAATTACAAGGCTATGGGAAATACATAGAAATATAAAGAAAATTAAGACTTTCCAGAGGTTTGTTTCTTTGTTACTCACGAAAATTAAGGAATCTAATCGAACATAAAACATCCAAAACCACATTCTTTTCTTTTTGTTTAAAATTTAAACAACCACTCCTGTTTATATAAATCCCAAAAAACAATTTTAAAAAACATAACAGTTCAGGGGAGCAATGGGGTTCGGATTAAAGATCAGTTCAAGATTCCGATTAGCCACCGCATTCACATGGTGCCTTCTCATCGCATTAGCCTGCATGCCATCCACCACATTAGCGGCCCGGTTTGAGATAAGAAACGAGATTGCCAAATACCCAGGACGAAACCGGAACCTCGCGGTTGAATGTTGGTCAGCTAATGACAAATTGGCTAAGCATGAGCTCAAACCAGGCCAATCCAAAAGCTGGTCGTTCACGCCGGTATTTGTCAAGATACCATTCCTCTACACATACTTTGAGTGTAAGTTCTTCACCGCTTTTTGCCGGGGAGAGGAATTTCAGATGGAAATGCGATAATCCAGAGGAGGAACAGTGTATTTGGGCGGTGAAGAGAGAAGGACTATATCTAAGGAAGATAACAATAGACAATAAAGGCCAAATGCTTTACGAGGACGAACTGAGAATGTCTTGGATCGGCGCTACTAACTACCACCCGCATCAAGAAAATCCATAATCTTAACACTTTCCATGTCCGAGGAAAGATCAAACAGGTTAAATCTCTAGTTTTTTTGTGTATATGATATAGCAAGATGCGGAAATTTAGAAGCCAAACAAAAACAGCTTTTGTTTCTTGCCTTTATGTAAAGTTAGTAAATTTGAGATCAATCCACAATCAACTCCAACATCAGAAAGTGTATGTAACGCATCCGGACTAGACGATTACAATTAAATACTTGAAATTTCGTTTTCGTTTAAGCTCCATATTTTGGCGCCTTCCAAAGTTTGAAAGCAACTTCGTGGATGAACCGATCAGCCGGTATAACAAGGTTTCCACAGAGCTACGATGAATAAAGAGAAGAAAAAAAAACCTTGAGACAGACTATGCAGTATATATTACAGCGGAACTTGCATTAAATAGAAGCCAAACCTTTTTTAGAGCTTCAAATGATAATGTATCAACTAAGTCGTTCCGAGTGACCCCATACTGCCACTGAGCTACCAACATAGGACAGTAGTGCCTATAGATTACAAAGAAGACCAAACCCGTTAACGGAACGATAGCTTAAAAAAAAAATTCATTTAATTCTTTTGCCATTGACTAAGAAACGAAATCTCTTACCGGACATCATCACGTGTCTGTTCACCTCGCATGGTATAGCTCTGACGTGGGATAAGTCCTGCAAATGCCGGGTTAATGTCTTCTTGTGGAGTCTTAATAGGAAAAACTGAAACATCTTTGTCTGTGACAGAACCATAGCTAAGAATAACAGAGAGATGCAAGCGCGATCCAATCTCTGAACCTGGTAGAGCCATTCTCATAATACTACCAGTCAAAGAGTCGAGAATTCCCAAGCTGTTCCCATTCTCATCAACCCCGATATGCACAAAAACTGAGTCATATAGGCTCGCATCCAAGCACTTTCCTCCTTCAAATCCAAGAAGCCTTAGCAGTTTAGATGCCGTGGCAACAGAAGGAAAGGAATCACTCTTTTCGCACATTTCACTAAGTTGCAATACATCAAAGCCAATCAGTTTTCCGAAAGAATTCAGAGTAGAATTGTCGGTTACTAAAGCAGCCTTGAGTCCCATAAACCTGCACCATCAGTGACATTAATGTAAAAACTAGCATCATCATCTAGATATACCGGCTATTGATCATCGAAAAGAGTATATGAAACTAAACAGATGAGAGAAAAGGTAAACCTTTCAGCCAAAGTTGAGATTTCATTTTCACTTCCTTTAGCTTTTAACCCGCTCTGTTACAAAACACAAATCAATCAAACTATGTAAACACATGTATCAATACACACTCAAATTGTTGATTATATGTCCTTAAACACCTAACTTCAGAGAGTGAAGTATCTTACAGCTTTCGTATAAGCGTCTGATGCATCGAGCAAAAGGGCGAATTCCCGAACTATCCTTTCGTTCTCAGTTTCTGCAATTGAAAAAAGAACACCAGCGTGAACAATATCCAGTAGCAGACTATGAAAGCACGAGCAACGAAACCCGAATCTACGATTCTTGAGAAATTTGGGTCAAAATACCATAATAGAGAAAAGCATGACACTGAACATAGACTCTATGATGACACAGTCAGATCAATACAGAGACCAACTCGAGTGAAATGAATAAAAAATGCAATTTTTCTGAATCGGAATCTAATGGTCTCTAATCCAATTCTGATACACACAAGAATCGCCGATAAAAGTGGAGAAACCCCAATAAGTGAAAACCCATATACTAGCGATCATGACCGTAGGAATCAACGAAAGTAATCCAATTTGATAAGATTATAAAGGGTATAGAGAGAGAGAGAGACCTGGAGGTGCAAGAGGAAGGCTCAAGAAGCCACAGTTAGCTACGGAAGCGAGAGAATGGATCTGGGTATTTGACGGATCGACAAAACGAGCCAAGCCGTCTCCGTACAATATCAGTGCTCTGCTTGCTTTGTCCGCCATTCTTGTCAACAAAGGAGGAGAGGGATTGTGAGAAATATTGTTATGATTATTTTGTTATTTTTGGTAAAATTTTAATTTTCCTTTTATTAATACAGATTATAATCCGATAGTCCTCTATACAGTCTATAAGCTATATAATATATGTATGGACTTGTTGTTGACCATTGCAATCTCTCTTTCCCTCTCACTTTCTCTCTCCCACTTGTTCGCACTGTGGATCCACGAAGCGTTCCTCCTCCCTAACCACTCGCGACGGTCTTTAAACCGGTACCGGTTCTCCTCACCGTGCACCGACATACCGGTTTAATCCAGATTCAGTTCTGCCATGGTGGAACGACGAGGAGGAAGAAGTCGAAGAAGATCATTGCTCTCATTTCAAGTCGCTCTCCTCTTCTTCTGTTTCTCCGTCGCGTCTCCTCGAGCTCTTCCAGATTCGGATCTGTTGGAAGAAACCGCCGGTAACTCCTCCTCCGCCGCATATCTCAACGCTTCGTCTCTTGCTAAGCCAAAGGAAGGTAGCTTCGCCGACATTATCGATCGTGCTCTCGAAAAAGAGTTCAACGAAAGCGATCAGAATGAAGGTAGTGTGTGTGATGTATTGAATTTGGCTAATGGAAACTTGAATTATATGTACAAGAGCTTCTCGACTGATGTTTGATTGATTTCATCGAGTTTATGGTTAGATCCTGAATTTGATTCCGAACTTAAGGATACCGACATTCGTCTTTCCTTGATCTCCCAATGTGGAATACTAGTATGCTTCTTCTGGATCGAGAATTACATAACGAGATTTATTTCCTGAAATGGATAGTGCGTGTATACCTTGTCTTCTTGGGATTTCAATTTGTTCATGTCTTATTTTGTTGGCAGTGGCTGATCCTGGAAGCTTCAACAACAGTGTAGCTGGACAACAGGTTGGTATAATCAGTAGCTGATGTATCATTTCCTCATTAATGTTTGTATATTTGTAAGAAAAAAATGAAGTATGTACTGCCTTATTTTTACGTCTAGTTGGACACTTTGAGTACTTCTTTGTAGGAAATTCAACAAGTTTCGGAAAACGATCCCATGTCTTATGTTTGGAATTTCAGCAATGGCTTGCTTTAGTTTTGATTGTTTCCCTCATTGGTTGTATAATTTGAGTATCTGAATGTGAGGTTGGTTGTTGTACCTTTGTGGTGATCAGGCTGTTCTGGAAACTGTAGCCAGAGTAAGGACAACAAAGAAAAATGAGACGAAAGAGGACAAGTACATAAAATTTAATTCTTCTTAGATTTCTGTTCTAGAACTTCCTTATGCAGTATGGCCTTCTTTAATGTTCTAGAATTGATTAAGCGTTATCTAATTTCCATTTAGGCGATTTCAACTCCATGATGTTTTCAACTTGGACAATGATAACAGAGCTGAGGACACTCCGACTCTGATTGATCGAAAAGTAAGTTCCCTCACAGGAAGACAGAGTCTGGATATGTTGTGTTTTTGTTCTTACATGGCAATTTTGCTGTTGTGTCAGGATAATGTCTTCATCATATCCAATTTCAAATCGAAGTATCCAGTATTGCAGCTAGACTTGAGGCAAGATTCGTGGTTTATAGTAACTTTATTTCAACATGATTCTTTGAAAAACACTCTGAAATTCTGAATTAGTCCTCTGATGTGTGCTTCTTATGGCATGTAGACTGATATCAGACCTGGTGGTTGTCATTGTATCTGCAACTTGTGGTGGTATCGCCTTTGCTTGTGCTGGACAACCGGTCTGCTTTTTGTTCTACTCCTAGTCTCTGTCATTATAAATTTAGGCTTCAGTATGATGTCTCAGTCTTCTGATCTTTGCGATCATTTTGTGCTTATGCAGGTGATAACTGGATATTTGCTTGCTGGATCTATCATTGGGCCTGGAGGATTGAACTTCATCAGTGAGATGGTCCAGGTATGTGTGTTTGACCCCAAAAGATTTGTGTGTTTTGTTCAGTCCCAAGAACTTTTGGTGACAGATTCCTTTTAAGGTCTCCAATAACATTGATGCTGTGTTTAGTTAGGTCAGCATTAGTTAAGGAAGCTCTTTGTTTTCCTTAGGTAATAGGCTGTCCTTGCATACAGTTAGACGATAGATATTACACACAACAACTCAGCAAGATAGGGAGTTCTGATTTTTCTTTTACTAGAAACTCTTTTCTCCCTAGAGCCGAAAGAAATTGAGTTTTATCATGTGATGATGTATGGATAAGAGAGATAGTTTGTATTTGAATACGAAAGAGCAGTAGCCTGCTGCGGGGATGAGAATATAGATTTATTTATATATACACACATATATGTGGTTTATGCGCTTTCATTTTGACATGTTTATTTATGTAGGTTGAAACAGTCGCCCAGTTTGGTGTGGTATTTCTGCTCTTCGCACTGGGTCTAGAATTCTCCACTGCCAAGGTGAGGTCAACATCTTTTAACTGCAATGTTCCATGCTAACATAACAAACTCTTGACCATCTCTTCTCTTACTGTGTAGCTTCGAGTTGTTCGATCAGTTGCTGTTCTGGGAGGCCTTCTTCAAATTCTTCTTTTCATGTTCTTGTGCGGAATCACAGTGTCGGTGCGACATTTGTTTATCAGTGGTTCTGGAAATTATTCTCTGCTTTCTTTTTTACTCGTGGACAAATTGATAGGCTGTCTCGTTTATTTTATAAGCAACGTTTAATTATATGGCTTAAAGAGTATCTCTGACCCAAAAAAAGTGTTGTGTCTGAGAAATTCAGACACTTGTATTAGAAGTAGACACCCTAAATCTTCTGCGGCTATACTCACTGTAACATGCTTCAACTGGTCATGTTTGCAGTTATGTGGTGGTAAACATTCAGAGGGGGTATTTGTAGGAGCATTTTTGTCAATGTCATCAACTGCGGTGGTAATTGCAGTGAACTCAATTATTCTGTCTAGCCAATTCCTCTAGCCGGCTTTATTTTTTCTGTTGTTGGTTTTATGTTCGTCATGCGTTTCTGCCTTGAAACTATAGGTGCTGAAGTTTCTCATGGAAAAAAATTCAGCAAATTCTCTTCACGGCCAAATTACGATTGGAACCCTTATTCTTCAGGTATATGATTGTTTTTTCCATCGACATGTGATGTACATTGTCTTTATAAGACCGTATAGTGTTTATATGGCAGTTAAAACTTGACCTTTTATTGTAGAATTCCTCTTCGAATGATTTGGTATTTGATTTAAGCATCTGTTTCTAGGATTGTGCTGTGGGTTTGCTGTTTGCTTTGTTTCCAGTTCTTGGGGGAAATTCTGGCATTGTTGAGGGAGTGTTGTCAATGGCAAAAGTGTAAGGAAAGATTGATAGAGTTTTTTGCTCCTACGGGAATATTCTAAACAGTTGAAGTTAACGAGGCTTTTTGTCCTTTATTTAGGGTGGTTGTGTTGCTTTCTTTTTTGGCTGTTTTGTCAATATTATCACGGACATGTATTCCTTGGTTGCTGAAGCTAATGGTCAGCTTATCGTCACAGGTGCATGATTTCCCTATCAAGATTACTTCCCTATCTTATGGTCCAATGAAATCGAGTTTGTATTTGAACATAAACTTTTTCTTCATTGATCAGACAAATGAACTCTATCAGTTAGCCGCTGTTGCGTTTTGTCTACTTGTAGCCTGGGTGAGTCCTACTTAGCCTTCATCTTCCTTATTAGTTCATTCCTTTTTTATATATATAGATGAGAACTGTTCTGTTAGCATTTTTGTTTGATTTCTCCGTTTTAATTTTTTTTATAAGGTGGGATTACGCTTCTATGGACTTGTTTGTTTGACGGGTCTTTTATGTTTTCAGTGTAGCGATAAGCTGGGATTAAGTCTTGAACTAGGTTCTTTCGCTGCCGGGGTCATGATATCAACAACGGATCTCGCTGAACATACATTGGAGCAAGTAAGTTTTGATCACTTATTACCAAAAAGACTGCAGTTTCCTCTGCTTCTGCCAATTGATGCTGAAATATTATTATCTACTTGAGTCTCTTTTTCTCCTCCTGCAATTGTTCTTAGTCCTCTCACTGATGTAGTTTGATCATAGTCTGGATAATTGTAGCGAGGTGAATGTTATGGCCAGAAAGTAATCCGTTGACAAGTATCTGATCTTTTATCTTTTAAAGAGTCCAGAGTCTGACTCAGTTGCTTAATAATGTTCCTGCAGATTGAACCAATCCGTAATTTATTTGCTGCTCTTTTCCTAGCCAGCATTGGGATGCTGGTTAATGTCCATTTTCTATGGACCCATGTGGATATACTGTTAGCCTCTGTAATATTAGTAATTATCATAAAGACAACTATAGTCACAACAGTTGTCAAGGGATTTGGATACAACAACAAAACGGCTCTCCTGGTAAAAGATTGTCTCAAATTACTTATGATCATGTTTGCTTTCGTGTACTCTCTGCTTCACCATCCCTAGTTAAATTGCTGCAGGTTGGAATATCTCTGGCTCAAATAGGGGAGTTTGCATTTGTACTACTTAGCCGTGCCTCCAATCTTCACCTCATCGAGGTAAGTAATGCGACTGGACCTCGTTGGATTTAAGATTATAAGGTGTTTGAAGAAAGAAGCTTAAAAGTTTTGAAAATTCTCAGGGGAAACTCTACCTGCTTCTCCTCGGGACAACCGCTCTTAGCCTGGTACAAACAGATCATTTCGCTTACAATCCTCTCTAGATAAGTTCAAGTAGCTGAGTTGGTTCGGTTTTTTGGTTTTGGTTTTGGGCAGGTCACAACGCCTCTGGTTTTCAAACTGATACCAGCAGTTGTGCATCTTGGAGTACTGTTAAGGTGGTTTTCTCCAGACAGTGCTACAGAGGTAAGTAAGTTAGTTTGATTTTTTGGTTGGTCTCGAGGTTCTTACTTTGTTTATATAATTAGCTAAATAACAAAGCTTTTTTGGTTTTGGGCAGAAAGGAGAACTTGTAAAATCAGAAAGTGCTAAACAACGGATGATTCTAGTAGCTCGCCAATCCCACAACTTGTAAAACCACAATGTTTCTTCTCATGTGAAGTAATTTGGTGCACACCAATTTTGACAAGAAGAAGAGAAGAAGAAGATTTTAACACTAACATTGTTTGCTTCATGGAAGTCACACTAACCTCTGCCCATTTCTCCTACAATCAATTTGTTTCCCTTTGTAATTAGTATTGTTTCTTTTTTTCTCTTACCTTGTTGTAATCTGTAATGAAAATAATAATCAATCTTACTATCACGATACAAGAAATTGGTAATTTCTGTTGTAATCATATATTCGGCCTATGTGTATACATGATCTAATGGAAGTTGCGATTTAACTAGGTCTTCTATCGGTAAAAGTCCATCAATTCTTCGAGACGTTGTATATACCGAAGTCGATCCTAAAGAGAAATTCTTGACAAGACGTAAATTTTGCAAATTGTTTGATTCGTTTAGGTTTTGTTATGTGGGATTCAGCAAAATGTGATTTGGCTGGACATAGGTTTGTCTATTTTGGGACAAAAAATCCGTCGCAAATTTTAATTTCTTTTTAAATAATTATCTCTTTGAGACATTTTATTTGATTCAAATGGGTACACAAAAGGATGTGAGACCGCTAAGCTAAAGGACAATTGTAAAAATGTCATTATGGATTGTTCATTTACAAAAATATCACTAATTATAAATTTTTAAAACTTAAATCTTAAAAAACAAAATTTTGTTTTGGTCAAAAAAATCTTAAAATTTTAAACCTTCAAATTTTTTTAAAAATTAGTGGTATTTTTGAAAATTTTCTAACCTAAATAACTCGTTTAGGAGTTAATTTTGTAAAATAATGTATATATAATCTGAAATCAATTGATGTTTGAGAACCGCTGGTCCTCAGCGACAGAGATGCTGTTACGAGCCATCAAAGAAGGCAGAAATTGGCAAGATACTCAGGTTACCGGAGTGACACGAGAGCCATGCCGAACACACCCTCCCCTGTCGGCTATATCACAGGTGGCAACTCACTGTTTTGTAGATGCTTCGTGGGCAATGGCATCACGGGACTGTGGCATTGGGTGGTGCTTCAAAGACTCAAGCATGTCGATAATATTACAAGGCTCCGCAACGCACCGCAACATAGATTCGGTGCTGATCGCAGAAGCACTTGCTTTGAAAGTTGCCTTAATTGCAGCTAAATCAGTCGGTTTCCAAACTCTAATTTGCTTCTCGGACTTCCTCTCTCTTGTCACGCTCTCTAATGGCGTGCACAATGAGTTGAAACCTCTTCTCTTTGACATTAGTTGTCTTAGAAAGGATTTCACATCTATCTCTTTTGTTTTTATTCTGCGCTCGGACAATGTATTAGCCGATGCATTGGCTAAATCTCGTCTTGTATCCTTGAACTCGCCCTCCTAGTTGGGAGTTTAGGCCTTACGTAAAAGAATCGGTTTGTCCAAAAAAAAAATGTATATATAATCTCAAAATGGACTAAAAATTACTTGAACTCCCAGACATTATCAACAATTTTAAATTATAAAAAACTGTAAATATTGGGTTCGATTGGTAATGGCACCTTTAGATTTTTGCTGTAGAATTTTGACTGTAGACTTTTTTGCTGTAACTGTAGAATTTTGGCTGTGATTTTTTAAAGGTGAAAGCATGATTGGTTCGGTTGTAGCTGTAAGATTATTATAAAATTTTAAATTTTAAATGATTTGTAAGTATTTTTATATGATGTAAATATATTTTTAGACCTTTAAATGAGAAATACATATTATATTATGTAAGAAATTGATATGATTAAATATATATTTTATTATATAAAGGAAAATGCGCGCGATGAGAGCTTAACACGTATAAAATTTTCTTAAGCACTCGATTGTGACATGTGTAATTGTTAATTTAGATCGTGACATGTGTCAATATTAACAAAATAAGGAATATATTCTAAATAGGGATTATTGACTAATTAAGAAAAATAAAACAAAAATCGTTCTACTAAACTATGTAATATTTCTAATATTAACAAAAATAATTAAAATAAAATAAGGAATATATTATAAACAAAGATTACACACTAGATTTCCAATATTAACAAAAATAATTAAAATAAAATAAAGAATATATTATAAACCGCTCTACTAAAATAAGTGAGATTTCTATATTTTTATATTACAAAATACATTATTTCCACTATAAATTTTATCTAAATAGTTAAAGACAAGAAAATGTCATATTGATAAGTGTGATTTTGGTAATATAAACATAACATATAAACATTACATAAGCCATAAAATAAATAAATAATACATATAGAATAAAAATTTCAATTAAAATAAATATAAAGACGAATAATATTTAAATTGGAAAAAAAAGACAAAAGTTTATAGACGAATGATTAAAAAAGAAGGTATATAAATTGGAAAAACAAAAGTTGGAAACATTATAAAAACCTCAATTTAAAAGTTTAAAAATATACACAGGCATGCAAAAATAAAATAAAAATAAAATTTATAAGAATACTTATTTTATCAATATAGAGTTATAAAATATCACAAAGAAAATAGAAATATTCGACCTATGATGTCATTTATACTCTTCAAGTGTATACATTGAAAATTTATATAAGTTAAAAAACAATTATATTATATTTACTATTAATTTAATATTGTATAAAATTTGACGAGTATAAATCTCTATGAAAAATAAAACGATGACATTAATAAAATACAATTATCAATCATGTACTTATGTGATAGTTTTTATGAGGTTACTAACATAAAATTTACTAATTTTTTTATTTAACTATATAGTTTTTTAGTTATTTTTATTTTCTATCACATAATAATAAATAGTCATGATGGGTTAAAATAAATTTTCTCTGTTATTAAGAATATGATTTAAATTCAGATAATATATATTTTTGGATTTACATGATATGTATTAGAACATGAGAGTTATAATATAAATTGACTTCTACTGGTTTTAGGATCCACGTTAAATAATATTTTAAAATTTAACCGGTTATTAATTAAAATTTAAATATTTATTTTATTAATTTTAATAGTATTTATCCGCGTATTAACGCAGATCCTATTCTAGTATATAATAAACAAACAACATTAATAGCAACATATATACACGGTAATCTATGAAAGAAAAATTGTTATCTTAATTTTCCAAAGCTAAACTTGGGGAAGAAGAATATGTTTTAAAAACAAAAAAAAGTCACCAACCATTTGAGAATAATCTACTTGGGAACTAAAAATTGTGTGTTAAAATTTTCCAAAGCTAAATTTTCTGAGCTGTAGAAAAAGTGCTCCCTACAACCAAAACTATAGGAAATTTTTTTTGGGCTGTGAACTTTTTTCTTAAAGACAAAGCATGATTGGTTTACTATTGTGGCTGTAGAAATTTTTTTGGTTTTGTACAGCTCTCACAGCCATAAACAATCACGCCCATTATTACTTCTGACCTGTTTTCTTGTCATTGAAGGTTCTTTTAGTATTCTAGATAAAAACTCTGAAATTAAAACTAGGTAATTTTGGTTATGTGGACCGCAATAACAATCAATTGGTCGATTACTAGCTCTGTTATCAACCAATCATCATCAAGAAGTCACTCTTAGGCTAAGGTATGAAAACAAAAGCAGTTCTGCTCAATTTAGTCAAACTTCACATTATACTTTAAACAAAGTGACAAGGTATTGAAAATAAAAACTGTTTTGAGATTTTATTAGTGGTATCAAGCAATGTCAAGTGTCATATGGAATTCAAAATTTTCCAACAATAAATTTGAAATCAAATAACTATACGTCATATCTCATACTAATAATCATTTCAATTTTTCTAATGATAACTTTTGCAATAATATCTTGCATTAAATATGAAATATTGAATTACCGTTACTTTCTACTTTAAGCAAATAATGGAAAACTCTCTTTGACCGTAGGACTAGAATTCTTGATTTTTCTCTTTTGCACAGATAAAATTCTTAACATATTTGAGTATTTGACTGTATATAACGAACTTCCATATATTCGCAAATATATTTAGATATACAAATATATTTTGATATTTTCTTACCTAATATTAAATGATATATAAGAAATATGGAAGAACTTTTATTTTGAAAGATCTCACTATTGTAAAGTGAAAACATGACAGAAAATTGAGATTTTTATAGATAAAAAATCCTATAAATATAACTGGTCACGAAGAAGTAGTACCGATTAGAAAATCCTATATATATTCATAGAGGAGACCCTAAGTAAAAATCTTAGGTGTTATCTAAAAAAAATTTTAAAGAACTTTTAAGGAAAACTATTAAAATTTCTTAATAATATTATTGTGTAAATAATTAGACTAAATTTATATCACATATACAATATATAACTATTTAAAAAAATATGGAAGCAACGAATATGTGGTAATTAATATGGAAGATTTTATTTAATAAATATAAAGTATATGTGAGAACTTTTTTTTTTCAATGATTATTAGATTTTTTTTACATGCGTTAAATACGGGATTAGAATATTCAAAAACAATTCATGATTTTTTTATATACAAGAGACATTAAAAATAACAAAAATATATTTCCAGTATAGATAAATATATTTTATCTTACAAAATTTAATTTGCATGATACTTAGACTAAATGTAGATAATTTTTTAGAAATGCCACTTTTCAAAAATATCATTATTTTGAAATTTTTTTGGAACAATTACAAAAATGTCACTTTTTGTGTGCACATTTGCAAGAATGCCACTTAAGGGTTGCCAATTTGCAAAAATACCACTAATTATAGATTTATAAAACCTATATCTTAAAATTCTAAACCCTAAAAAATATTTTGACTCCTAAAACCCCCTAAACCCTCATAACTAAACTCTAATAGAACATAATTAACCCAAACATAAATGATATAATGAAAAAATAATTTTGAAAAAGTGGCATTTTTGTAAAGATTTCAAAAGTGTGGCATTTTTGTAAAGTGGCACTTGAAAAGTGGCATTTTTTTAAATTTCTCAATTTTTTTTAAAATGCCACTAATCCTCTATATATTAATTGAATAGACATTTGGTGAAAAAATTATATGTATTATTTAATAAGGGTTTTAAAGAATATATCATTTAAATTAACTAAAAAAATATTTTAATCAAAACTATATGCTGTGGTGGAAATATCTATATTTTTTTATTAATTTTATAACATAAACCCATTAATATATATTTTACAGAGTTAAGTTTAACTAAATGTAATATTTAGATTTACTATATCATCTTTTTTTTGGGAAATTGTAAAAATGCCACTTTTTATGTGCACATTTACAAAAATGCCACTAGAGGTGTTCATTTCCAAAAATGTCACTAAATATAGATTTTTAAACCCTATATCTTAAAATTTTAAACACTAAAAAATGTTTTGACCCCTAAACCCTCATAACTAAACCCTAATAGAACATAATTAACCCAAACATAAATAATATAAAAAAAATAATTTTGAAAAAGTGGCATTTTTGTAAAGATTTCAAAAATGTGACATTTTTGTAAAGTGGCACTTGAAAAGTGGTATTTTTTTGAAATTTCTCTATTTTTTAAAAAATAAAATTGGTATATTAAAAAAAATTTATTATTATATTTGTAACAATATTATCTATTTGTAGATGATAACTACACTTACAAATATTTTCACATTTTATTATTAAAAAAGAAAAATTGTTTGTTATATCCGATAAATTTATATAAATCTTAAATTTATTTGATTATCGCATACTCTACTATTTACACAAATATTAAAACTCAATTTGACACTTCAAATAAATTGAAATAACATTTGAATTAGTTTTAATATTTTATGCAAAATTGATCAAATCATATGATATTGAAATATGTTTAGTAAATATTTAATTTTATTAGATTTGTGCACAATACATATCATTTTGTACGTTTATAATATTATAATACACATCTAAACATTAAGATCGATTAGAAAATATATTTCAATATTTAATCTCACGTTTAGCGTGGGTCAAAATCTAGTAAGATACATAATGGGTCAGTGACAAAAATAAAAAAAGATACATAATGGGTATCACAAGAACTTTTATAAGTTTTTTTCTTGTAATTATGCTCACAATTTCGTTATCTCAATACGATGTTTTGGCTGTGTCAGGTATGATATTTCTTACAAAACATATATTTTCAATTATTTTTGATGATTTGAAGAGAAATAGTTCGTACCTTTTCTTAAATTATAGAATCAGTAATAAGAAATTATGTATATGTGTATATAATTCTAAGACTTTAAAAAGAAGAAAAAAGGTTATTTGGACATATATATATATATATATATATATATATGTAATTATATATAGAATTGTTATTTTAATGTGGAATTGTATATGTGCAGTGATCGAACCAGCAAAATCTGGTCCTTGCTTTGTTCCATGTGTGCAAGATTTGTATGAAAGTTATGAATGCCTACATGACTGTGAAATGAAGGGGTACAATGATGGACACTGTGTTGGAAATCCTGCACGTTGTTGTTGCACCAAACGATATTAATCGATAATTTAATTACTTAATTGTTGTTTTTAAATTTCTTAATATATAATGAAATAAAAATGCGTGTTTGCCCAAACATTTTTAAGATATAAAAAGTGCGTGTTTGCCCAAACACGTTTCATATACAGTGATTAAGTGGCTTTATTTGTTCAGACGTGTGTACTTTGGGTTTGGTATCAGTGTAAATGTGTAATGCCCATTGCGCTTCAAAAAAACAATGAAATTTTTGTCGACAACAAAAAAACAAACATATAGAGACGAATGAGCATGACAGCAATGGAAGGATTTCTGTTGGATGGATACATTAATATTATCTATAGGAATCCAACTAAAAAGAAGAAGAGAACAAAACTAAATTAAAATTAAAATAACTAAAACTAAAATAAATAAAAACAAATTAAATCTAACACGGACATCTCCTGAATGTCTACATGTATATCCCCACTCATCTGAATACGAGTTCTTGACTTTATAATAGTTACCTTCCGCATGTGGATTCCAATTCTGGATCGATTGAAAACTATCGTTGATGTCTATGACTTTTATGTTGCGGACATAGCTGGCTTTCCTAAAACCTCAGGGAAGTGACTGGAACCCATCTGGGTCTTCGTGTGTCGACCAAAGCTGTGAGAATCCACAATTTCACCGCCCCAGTCTACCGAAATTGCGTAATGAGATAAACTTGTGAAAAGTTCTACGGACCAATATCCTACCAGTAGGCCGTTTCAACTCAACCACCAATTCTTACTTTTTTTATCCTATAATTTTTATTTTTAATCTATTAGTTAGAGATATAAAAATATAATAAATAAATAAAATATAATAAATATAAAATAATGAAAAACCATTACCATCCATACTGGCTACTTCCGAAGCTAGAGACAGGAGAAATGGCCCCTCCCATGACAATACTTCTACTGATTTGTATAAAACCAGGTTCTTCAAGGTTATAGCCTCCAGTTCGTTTGTATGCGTCACTCTGAAAAGTACTTCAAGTATTTTTATTTTAGAATACAAAATTTATTAAAAGGTATATATTGTAGATCATTTTAATTACGTATTTTGAAAGAAGTAAAAATAACGTATTGGATCATTAAAAGTCTTATGTTTATATGTATTAAAAGAGAGTTTTTTTAATTCATATTTATATTTAGTGTAAATATTAACATGATATATCTTTCATGAGAAATTTCAAAAAATGCCACACTTTTGAAATCTTTACAAAAATATCATTTTTTCAAAATTATTTTTTCTTTATATTATTTATGTTTGGGTTAATTATGTTCTATTGGAATTTAGTTATGCGGGTTTAGGGGGGTTTAGGGGTAAAAATATTTTTTAGTGTTTAGAATTTTAAGATATAGAGTTTAAAAACCTATAATTAATGACATTTTTGCAAATGAACACCCCTAAATGGTATTTTTGCAAATATGCACATAAAAAGTGGCATTTTTGCAATTTTCTCTTTTTTCATTGATTTTCTGTTTTAGAACAATGTATTACTATATGGATTAATTAACTTTGAAATTACAAATTGATACTAATAAATTCATAGTACTACGTATAGTAATATTTTAAACTTGAAACCATAAATAAGATAAAATTGATAATGAAATGAAAATCATACGTACCGTCAAAAATTGATGATGAAAGATACATTAATGTATATATGGTTACCAACATTTAAAAAATTTAGAGACATTTTCATGTTCTAACTAACTTGTAATCTTATTAATTGATGCATGATGAAATATTCATACCAAGAAAACAAATAAATCAAGTATTTTTCTACATTAGTTTTAACATTTTCTTCTTATTGAAAAAGTTAGTATAATTTTTTTTTCAAGCAAAACATAAGTAAAATATAAGCAAAACATAAATAAAATATAAGCAAAAAAAATGCAACAATTCATGTTTTGGTTTAATTGATCATGATTAAGTCGTAATTTCAACACTTATGACATCATTGCATAAATTTAGACCTTGCAAAAAGAGAATTAAAATGCATAATTAATAGCACACTTATGTATAATCATAACAATAGAAAACTAATATGTTATTTATTCATAAGTAATAAACGAACCTGCCATCCAACTTTGATGGTGTGTAGATCATTTGTGTCATATCCTGCCGAAGTAATCCAAATTTGCGAGATGCTTAATTTGCTTTTGTTTTCTACCATCGGATCCCACACGTTTATTGTAGCTTTGGTTCCGTACATTTTGTGTAGGAACATCCGTAGACACTTGCACATACTATCATGTTTAACCCAAAAATTACTGTAGTTTCTAAAACGTACTTATGCATATCATTTTGCAGAAATACGTAAAACAACAACAACAAAAAATTAAAACATGGTTTTCAAGATAATAGTCTCAAGTATTTTTTTATTTTTTTTGTTAAAGAAGATAATAATCTCGTTAAATTATAATCTCAAAAAGCAACGCCTATTATTGAAAGAAGACTTGCAAAATAAATAACTGAAAATGCGGTAATTTGAAAAGTTATATATGTTGGACTGTTGGAGTATCAAGTAAAACAAAAGTTATGAGTATAAATAAAAAGCTTAAGAGTATCATCTTCGTAAATAATATAGACGTTGCCATTGACTATAGCTATACGAATTTCTACTATTTTACCAACCAGTCACACGATAGTGACTCGCACAAAAAATAGAAAAACTAAGTGTTTACCTTCCACACAGACAACAATGGTATCTCGAACCTCGTTCTATTTTTCATTCTAAAATAGAGTTTGGAATCAAATTTGTTTCAACTTTATTCCATTTCCTACTCCAAAATGGAGTACAATGTAGAAGAGTCATCTTATTTATCAATTATTTTTTTACTCTTCACTCAATGTAGTAAAATTGTAGTAAAACACAACTCTATTTTAGAGTAAAAAATGATGTTTTGGATTGGACATGCTCTAAGTCCCAATTTTCTGTCGTCCTATGCAAAAAGAAATGAAACAATTTCATGATCATATAGTATTCCATTTTGTAATTTGCATTTAAAAATTACAATATTTTGTTGGTATCATTTATAAACATACAGTATTATTTATAACATGTAGCAAGCACAAAAATCAATCGACACATGAAGTTAGCATTAGCCTTCTTCTTGGATTGTACTTGAGATTCTAAAACAGTACATGTAAAGAATGGGAGTTGCTAAGTATCAAACATTATGGGGATTTTCATTTTAATAATTTATTCAACCAAATGTACAGACAGAACAAGAACATGTACCACAAAAAAAAAAACCATTGAAGACAAACTTCAAAGAATCAAAATATAACATTTGTATTCTCTCTACCATATATCAATCCCTTCCCCATTCCTTTTTTATACTCTTCTTCTTCTTATCCCTCTCTTTCTCTACTATATATAGATGATCAATATATCTATCTATATCTACAGCTCATATCATAACAGAAGAGCACCTTCAACTCCAACAATGGCGATTTTTATGTGGTTGTATCATGTGTATGTAATATAATGTGTGTAACATATAAGGGAATGTCATAGGGCGAGTCGTGTCTTAATGGGTTTAAGCTTCAACCCCATGTTTTCCGGTGAGAGTAGCTCAGGCGAGATTCGGGTTGGGCTCAAAGGACTTCTCGGGCTCACGCTCTGTGTGGGACGATACAAGCCATATCCCATCAAAAAGTATTCCATTGGTATTACCATCGCCTGTGGCTGTTCTTCGGTCACCAACGAACCACTTCCCTGTACCTGTTTAAGTCCACCATTTTATATGTATATATGATTTAGGGTGAGCTTAAATACAGAACCAAGTTTTTATCTGAACGATAACAAAGTAAATAAACATTATTCTTGATGTATTATCGTACCTCGACTAATGCGCCGTATCGTCTGTCGAGCTTAGTGGTCATGTGTACTGCCTCGGAGTGGTACGCGGAATTTTCACCAATGAATATTAAAGTTCTGCATTGCAATTTCCTTAACCCTTCGCTAAGATCCACTCTCCTGTTTCACCAAAATCACAAAACAAACTTATCTCAGCTTTAGTCTGAAAACATCAGAAAGCAAAATTCATATATCTGGAAATGAAATCGACAGAGAGAAACGAGAATTACCCGTTGATTGCTTCAAGGTATCTCCATACATTTGTACTCTGCCGCTCGCAAAGTAACTGGATAGTGGAGAACATAACACATAAATTTGACGGAATTTTACTTAAAAAATGTCAAAACATCAGAAAAATGAAAGAAAAGAGAAGGATTTTACTAACTCTTCTGCATTCTTGAACAATATCCGATTCTGGAACTTGAGCATTACCACGAACTTCCTATGATAACATATGTCAAAACTTTATCATTTGTGTTATATTTACAAGAAACCGTTGAAAACAAAACCATAGTTGATCAAATATAATCAAGTATAGGACAAGAGACTATACCTTGCTAAAGTACCGTTTTAGTAACAATTCCTTTACCACTCCACACATACCATAGTAGTAAAGGAAATTACACATAACCTGCATATATTAAGGAATCTCTGAATATGAGAATTAGATAATCAAGACCATAACCACAAGTAAAAAACCGAAGATGATATGTTTGTCAAAACAAACCTTATTGCATAACCATTCTGACCAAGAAGGCGCTTGGCACAGTGGAGAGATGAGTATTAATCCCAAAACTCTCTGCCTGTACTTCATCTAGAATAATTAAGTTGTAAGGAAAATTAAAATTTGGATATCAAATAGAATAATAAGCGTAAAAAGAGTACCATTACTGTAGAACACATATACTTACAGCAAATAAGGTCAGAATGTACGCTCCTGCTGTGACTCCCACACACATTACTGCCCCAAGTCTGGATAAGAACCAATAAGAAATCAATTTAGTCAATCTTTCTTCTATCCAGTCGAAGGAGAAAGAATTTGGTAACGATCTAACAAGAATAATGAAATAACAATCAGAAATAAAATTTATGTGCGAAATGATTTCTTACCCAAAAAAATTAAGAACCTCGACTATCTGGTCTGCTAAGTCATCAGCGGAGAGCAAAGGAGCATCAACACTAATCATTGGAGCTCCCAACTGCAATGACTCTTGAATAAATCAATGTAATAAGGGATATGAATTGCATTAAAAATAACAGAAACATACAAATTTTGTAAGAAAAAAATCAGACTCAAGTTACCAACCTCATGGCCAAGAGGACTGATGTGATATATGCAAAAGTTGTGGAGTAACAATGAACTTGCTTCTGGACAAAACAACAATCCTTGAAAACAGAACATATCTGCAACAAGAAGCATTTCATTTTCTAATCATATAACTTATTCAACAACTAAAGTTACGAAATATTCGATAAGTATAGCAGAAGAATAAATGCTTACAATTTAGAGCAACATCAGGATAAGTGATAAGAGCTGGTTTATCTGGATCTCCACAAACGGCAACACATACCGGGCCATGAGAAGTCTCCACAATGTGTTCCTATTAACCAAATATAAAAGTGTTAAGAAATTTAATTCATTAACCAACTACTCTATGAACAAGTAAGGACATGCATAGAGATGGACCACACCTAAAAAACTTTCATTTCCCTTGTCAGATGTATAAAATTGATTAGAGACCAACTAAAAAAAAAGTACCAAAATTTCCCATAAAAATCAATCATATACTCATAAACAGCAAATAAGATACTATGGTCAAACAAAAAAAAAGGATCATTAAAATTTAACCAACAATAAAAGAACCTTCATTATAGAATTTCGCAATAAAAAAACATTGCAATGATAAAAACATGAAAATTTTGAAAAACAATGAGAAAACGAATGTGAAGAATCCAAGAGTACAAGAATTGGATCAAATACTAGCATAATTGTACATCAGAAGTCAATTGAGCCATGAATTTGGGGAAGAAGACATGAAAATTCCCAAAAGAAAAAAAAACACAGAACCTGAAGCGTAATAAGATGAATCAGATTCTCGACAACACATTTTGGATTGTAATACCGACACAAAAACAACAAATCCAATTTCAGCTCCAAACAATAAAAATTAGCAACATGAATAATTTCCCAGCATTGCGTGTGATTCCAGAAATTGCTAAAACCAACAAAAACATGAACAAATTTCATGTAATAAAGCAGCTCGAAGAATGAAGAAAAACAAAACAAAACCAATAACTACCATTTCTTCTCCTATCTTGTATCGTCCCTTAAATTCCCACTAACCAAACAAAAAAAAATCCTTACAAATTGTACGAATGAAGACAATTTACCTGTCCTCCAAGAGACAATGCTTCCATATCAATGGAGACAGAATCGCTCGAATCCGCCATCTCTCTCTCTCTCTCCTCAATATTTTCAAAAGCAAGAGTATTATCTTTCCATGGCCTTCTCTCTCTTCTCTCTCTCTCTTCTCTCAGAAAACGATGACTATCTTTCGTTTTTTTCTGTTTATAAATAGAAGACTAGTGACTAAAATAATTAAAACAAGGTCGACTCGTTTACGTGACTCGGACTGAGTCACCGACGGTCGACTCGGTTTAATGTAGGACCTGCGAGAAAATATAAATCACAAGGGGTCTTAACTAGATACTCTGATCAACTTAACCTTGGTTAAGGGACCGACACTTTTTTTATTTATTTTTCTAAGTTCTATCTTTTTACATTTTCACTCCCCATATTTTCTCTATTATTTCAATTAATGCCACACTCTTTTCACTCGTTTTTTATATATATCCCAAAACGTGTCGGTACCTTCATTTTCAACACGGATTTTTAGTTTTTTTTTCTTTTCTTTTCAACAAGATCTATGGTAGTTAAATCTACATTAATAGTTTGGTTGGCAATAGGAAATAGCAAATGTGGCTTTTTGTTTTTTATTGGGATTTTCAAATGTGGCTTTTTATTTTAGTGATGATTAATTTTTTTTTTTAATAATAAAGTGTTAAATCAGATGATTATGTTAAATGGTCAGATCTTTAATATTACTAGGAGATTCTTCATAAATATAATTAATTGATGTATAAAAGTGTTTTATTAAAGTTTCAAAAAAAGTGTTTTATCATTTTGTCATTTTATTTTTTTTAAATATCTACTGCAAATACTCTTTTAGTACCTTTAACTTTATATAATACTACTTTGTATTTATTATCTATTACGAAAAATAAAATAATATTAAAACCAAGAAAATAATTCAAAGTAATCTATTTTAATCCATGATTTATATACAAAACCGTTTCCATCCGGAGGTTCTCGTTCAATGTTAAGCCTTAAGTATAGTAGAAGGGGCAATTTTGATACATATAATAGTACAGGGGCCAAAATAAAGAATTTTATCATTAAAAAGAAAGAAAAAAAAGTCCGCGTACGAACTGTTGACTTTATGACCGATTGGTTGAGACGGGGCCACGGTGAATCCTGAGCCGTTTGATTTTAACTTAATTTTTGTCGTCTTTCCCTTTTATGTTTAGTCTTCTCTCGTTTAAAAATATGAACACCGTGTGGTTTTGAATAGCAAAAAACGGGGCCCATTTCTCAAGAGTGAGAACACACATGTCGTTTTCTTGTCGAGTTGGTATGTGTCATTGGCACCCAACAAGAGCGTAAAACCATAAGTCCCTTTTGCTTAATTACAAAATCCGGCCAAAAACTTCTTTTTCTTTTTCTTTTTTAAAAAACTAATGGTTTCTATCGGTTTAAAACATGTTAATTATTTATATATATATATGAGACCATAATATCGTTTTCAATAGAAGAAGCAAGTGATCTCTTACACCAAGTGAATTAGCTTCATTTGGTTAATTAGATTTAGAATTTGTCGGTAAGGTGGGATATAAATTGATTATTACGCATTTATAAAATATAGGTAGCACACAATCTCTAGAACATTTCAATGTTTTCTAATCATGGTAGTTGAAGCTCATTAATTATCATATGCGAATTAACTTGAATAGTTATGTAAGTAAAGACAAACCTAATGGAGTATTCTCAATCATATGGGCAATACTTTGTTGTGGTTATCACATTTTATATATTCATATTTTCACATTATATGATTTGATTGCAATGCAACAACTCTTAGTCACATTTAAAAGTTTGTTTTAATTTAATATCTAGAGAACAAAAGGGTGATGCATTCAAAAGTAATGCTAGTCACCCGAATAAATATACCAAAATAAGATGTTTTGAGTACTAACAAAGTAATAATTACATATTAGTACCATTACATTCCCAATGTCTTCTCACCAGCTTTTGTTTTTATGTAGTTCTTTTTTTTTTTTTTATCCTATGTTTTTCATGGAAATATTTTAATGATTAAGCCACCAACCACGTTTCTTAATCTTTACATTTGGAATACCATTTTTAATATTGTATGCCTCTTGATTTTTGGAATTGTTTTCTTAAGTTTTATTCCTATCAATCAAATAATAATAACTTCTGGAAGACTTTGAGACCATATATGTATTGTCACGACATTTATGAAAAAAAAGAAGTATTATACCCAGAGTATTCATTGCAAAAATTCAGATTATTCTTTGGATGTATATAGAAAATCGGGTGTTGTTTTTTACTACTCCCTCTATTTCTATAAGATTGATTTTCTAAATTTTTCACACATATTAAAAAAATATTAAATTTTTATAATAAATGCATTATTTGTTGTATTAAACAATTTTCTATAACTTTTAACCAATATTAATTCAACAAAATCAATTAATATGCATTAAAATTCACAATTCATTATCATTATTTCATAAAAACTACATAGAAAATGTAAAAAATTAATTAAAAAAAAAAAAAGTTTCTAGACCATCAATCATTTATAAACAATCATTTATAAACAGAAAGAGTATTAAAAATGTTTATAATAAGTAAGTAGAAGATCAAAAGATTCAAAACTGAAAGCTGGTTACTAGTCGAACCCTAGCCTATCCTATATTTAAAAAAAAATACTCATCATTTTAACTCAATCACTAATCACGGAGTCATTGTGGTTACATTTTGATTAGTGATATAATGTTCTCAGCTGAACAACGGAGTCATTGCAATTGAAACAAGAAAATTGATTTGAAATGTTTTCAAACAAACTAATGATTTGATCGCGTTCATAATCACGTTCATTATATTTTTCCTTTTACGAACCAAACTTATATATTTTAAAAGATGTATCTTTATTTTATAAAATTTAAGAAATACTAGTTACTAAAAACATTTTCTTAAATAAAGTTGTACCTAATAAATTTATATGGACATGAAAATGAATTAAAAGAAAAACACATTCTTATATATATATGTAACAGGATATTTTATTCATAATTAAAGATTTAACCAAAAAAGTAAACTGATTTTTTAAGGAGTTTGCATCTTTGGTCAAACGATCGTGTACTATAATCACAAATTCTGTAATTTTTAAAGAAATTTCAAAAAATATCACTTTTTAAGTGTCATTTTACAAAAATGCCATATTTTTGAAATCTTTATAAAAATGTTACTTTTTCAAAATTATTTTTTCTTTATATCATTTATGTTTGGGTTAATTATATTCTATTAGGATTTAGTTATAAGAGTTTATGAGGTTTTAGGGATCAAAACATTTTTTAGGGTTTAGAATTTTAAGATATAGGCTTTATAAATCTATAATTAGTGGCATTTTTGCAAATGGACACTTCTAAATAGCATTCTTGTAAATATGCACACAAAAAATGACATTTTTGTAATTGTTCCTAATTTTTATTACTTTTTTTTTAATTGCAAGGTAAACTTTCGTTGCATACTTGCTTGCAATATATATATATTGACATAAGTTTTTCTCTTAAACAAAATCTCTTTCTTGTATAAATTAGGGTGGTGAATTTGGATTTCATTAAAAACTACTTGCATTATTTTTAAAGTGAAACCATGCAGTGGTTGTCTGGTCAATTAAGTGATAACACTAACTGTTACCCTAAATTCTGATTAAATGAGGCCACGTGTGACGCAATTACTCAACTTTAAAGCTTACCATTTGGTTAATAGAAGTATAATTAAACAATAAAGTATTTAGTTGTTGTCTCCATCTCGCCACCATCACTCATCAATCTAGTAATATATACGAATCTTCTCATTATATAACAGGAATCTTCGCCGACAATATTTGTGTAGCAAAATAGTAGTATTTACTATTTAGATACGTTCACACACAGAATATAAGCATATTGATTATAACGTAATTGTGTAAATAGTAGTATTTACTATTTAGATACGTCCACACACAGAATATAAGCATATTGATTATAACGTAATTGTGTAAATAGATAGGGCCGAAAATAAAGAATATAAACAATATTATCCATATTTATTGATTTTCTGATATTTTTTTAATAAAATTTAACCCAATAGTTTATATAAGCTAGACAACATCAAATCCGAAAAAAACTTGATTCAAATTTGATTTGTTGGGTATAATTGAGTTTTCACGTATTCATATAGTTTTTTAGAAAGATAACAATTTTAGGTCTCAAAATAACGATTCTACTCGAATGACAAAACACTATAGCATTTTGTTTCTAATTGCCTTACATCCGCATGACAACGAATTCACAAAAAATATTGTGTCCTCTCTGATCAAAATGAACAAATTTACCATCATTCCATAATTTACCATCATTCCATAATTTACCGTAACTATCTTTTAAATCAAAATAGTACAATTTGATCTCTCATTCATACCATACCTTACAAACCCACAACAAATTGAGAAAGGATATAGAGAAAGAGAAGAGTATATAAAAGAAAAAATAAGAAAATGTGGGAGCCAATACAAAGGCGACGCGTGTCTAATAGAGATCTAATAGAGAAAGAGTAAATTGGAAGCAGAAGAAGATTATATACGAGCATTTGACTCAGATTTACATAATATAAATTGTTGTTGTGAATTCTTTCTTTTTTCTGAAATTCTTCAATTTGTAAGATCACTGTGCTAATGGAAGTAAAAGAAAAAAACTCTAGCCGTCAGAGAGAAAGAGAGAAAAAAAACGATTTGAGTTTTCTCCTTCTCCGATGTCCGGTGCTTTTACCGGTTTCGTGAGAGGGAGATGAGTGTAAACTAATAGAGTTTCTACGCTTGAAATGAAATGTAAAGGATGTTCATGAAAGTTTTTGGTTAGAAAACGATGCGAAGTTATTCGCCGTCTGTTTTTTATGGATCAGTTTGTGATTTCTTCATTGGGTTTAGTTTATGATTCTATTCATTGGGTTAAGTTTTTCTGGGTGAAGTTTTTAGTTGAGGTTTTTTCCCTCGATACAAGATCTATCGTTTGCTTTACATGTTAGTTCTAGTCAATTATGACTATCTATTTGATTTAAGTTTTGCAGTTCAAAATTGTTCAACGACGGCTTCACTAAAGCTAACTCGGAACAAAATTGACAAAGGCAATCAAGGAAAGAGATTTATCTAAATTAAGAGAATTGTTATCATGTTATCGTAATAGATATTGGAAGTCCGGTTGCTATTGTGGATTCGGGAACACCTAATCGTCTACCTTCGATTCGAAGCAAGATCATCTTGGTATGACTGATGTGTCGTCAACGATTATTGTCCTCACTTGATTTCTAGGGCGGAAAGGACCATTAGTTTTTCTTCGTATTACATATGTTGAACTTTTTCATTGATATAATTTGTTCTTAATCAAATTCAATAAAATAAAGTGTTAAAAACAAAAAATCACTCATCTAATTCGTTTTTCAATTTGAGGAATTAGTAAGTGAATCTCTCGATTCTTTGTTCGTGTAACATTGATTCGATTCGGTCAATAATACAAAGCAAATCTTCGTTACCAAGAAACTCTAATTCGTTCGAGTTCTATAGATTGAGTTTGTCTTTAAGGGAACTTCCACTTTTTGAGATTCACACTTATTTCTCTTTATTTATTTAAGAGTCTCTCATTAGCTAATTGTTGTTACACATTGTCAAATATCTTTTAATCCCTATTAATAATGCTAATGAAGGAGGATTCAAAGACTGATCTTAATAAGACTTTCACGAGTTTAGTTTACGATTACGAAGATTCTAAATAGTTACAAAGTGAACTTGTTATAATCTCTAGACGACAATTACTTCAGCAACATTCATACAAATTCTACCATATGTGGGTTTCATATTTAAGCCGATTTTCATTTACTACAAGTGGTTCAGGACTCATAGCTCCATGTCTGAAACTTCAACCTCAGTCCCATTCACCAAACTACCGGCGAAGACAAAAGGTTGAAAAATGGAGTTCTCTTGAAGGTTGCCGTGTCTACGTTTGAAGAACTTCACTTTCGTTTCTCCCTCCTTATTATGCCTCGCTTCTTTACGCTTTCTTGTACTGCTGCTTCTGAGGATTGAGATAGATGACGCAATGTGATCATCAGCCATGTCTGCATCTTGACCAAACTCCTCTTGTTGTTTCAGCAATGTGGCTTTGAGACTGAAATCTGATCTTGATCTGTGAATCACAGCTTTGGCATAGTTCTTGGAATGGTCACAGTCGAAAACCCTTACTCCTTGATCTTCAAGTGATACAAGCCATTCTGGAGATAAGGTTTTGTACAATGGTTCGGTTAGTCAAGAGAGACATAACAGCTTCAAAGAACAGATGCTAATGTTCCGTGGAACTAATGACTCGGGAAAACAGTCAACATGACCTATATTTTAGAGGTGAAGGAAGCACTTTACCGATGAAAGATGCGGGCGTCAAGCCTAACAGTGTTTCTGCATCTCTAATCACTTCACCTTGACTTATTACCCAATTGATCAAGTGATAAGGAATACGCGAAGTGGAGAACATGTTCATGTACCTGCTAGTTTCCTCATCTTGATCTTTGTTTCTCCTGTGTCATTGTTTGGAGTATCAAGCAATACAATCAAGCAACTTAAGCAATTACTTTTATAGCCAGTAACTATAAGCATACCTTAGAGAAGCCATAGCATTGTCAAAAAGAAATAACCAGTTAACAGCGATGTTCTTCAAGTGTAAACTTCTCTGTGAAGTTCCATTTTCAGGGTTGAGGAATAGCTTCTCAGCCGATTGAATCACAGCTTCTCTTATGATTTCCGTTAAAGTAGCTTCATCTCCTGGACCCTGAAAGATTAAAAAGCTTCCCTTGAAAAAACAACATGATTCAAGCATCTCTTATGCATCCGATTGTATGAAGACATACCATTAACCATGCCCTTGCAGTCTACTTACAGACAATATGATTCAATAAAAGAACTCAACGCATTTGATAAATGAAGAAACATTAGTTTGAAACTTTCATGTCGACCAGAGAGAGAACACTAAACAATAGAAACAATGTTTAGCTAAAGAACCAACCAGTAGTGAACTTAGTTGCTGATATGGTTCCAGCAGCAGCATCTTGAGAATGACATCTGAAATAAGATCAAGAAAACATCACATGATTGAAAACTAAACCAATTGCTTCTCTACTCAATAGTCTAATTTTCCCCTGTAAAATCTTATGTTGTGAATTGGGCATTGCAAGAAATCTCCCATATGAATGGCAAGTAGCTACAAAAGAAAGGTCACAGACTAACCAAAAAAGTAGCAACTCTGGAACCCAGAAATCATCTGAAGCACATATTCCCGAAGATCTTTTTCTATCTCGGAATCAGATCTACTGAACTCCGAATCAAATCTCAAGCATAAACTGAGCAAGAAAACCTGAGAAGCTACGATTCCAGCTAAGTAACCAACACTACATGACTCAGAATTCATCATCTCTTTACTCAATCTTTCACTAACAAAAGGCATGAAGATCTCCAAACAATCCTCCACTCTACAATCCTCATCAACTTCATCAACAACCCAAACACGAATCAAATCAGCAAAACTAAACCCAGAAACCATTACCAAATCATCTTCACTCCTATATTGTTCATCGACACAGCAATACATGCTAATATAACTTCCAATCCCATCTAACAATCTCGAAGCATCACTCCTCTTAGTATGAACCAAACGACTCAGCTGGTAAACAACGGGAGATAACAGAGCTATCCTCTTTACGCCTGAGAATGAATCAGACAAAGAAACTAACAACTGGAAGAAACTCGAAGTTAACCTAACGGAATCGTCTTCAAAATCAAGCTTCGATGAGTGGAATCTGATCGCGGAATAGAACCAGAGGAGCTCGAGAGGTGGTGGGTCGGAGAGATCGTGAAGGACACGAGTGAAGATGGAATCAAAATCGGAGAAATGGGTTCTTCCGTTACGATACTGGAATAAGAACTGCTTGACTGAGTCATTGAGAAGAGGTTTCAGAAATTCGAGGTGGTGATTCTGAGGCTTAGGGTAACAAATCGGAGGTTGCATTTTTTTTTTTTTTCCGTTTCCGGTGAGTGAGAGAGAGGAATTTGAAAATTTGGGGAAGATGAAGGAAATAGACAAAAACCCTATGGGATATGAAATTCAAAGAAAAGGGGGAGAGAATAAAGAGAGGGAATCAGAAAGGCTAAAATGTGTTTATTTAACAATTTCAAATTTGGATTCACTCCAAAATTAGCAAAACAAATCGCATTATATTTATATTTTTTCTTCTCATTATGGCATTATTATTTTTGCTTTATATTATCAATCATACACTTTAGTAAACTAAAAAAAAAATTGCTAGTTGCAAGTCTGAATTAACATACTTTTTGATATATCATTGGTGCTCTTTTGGTTGGAGAGGATAGTGAAGTGGTCTCAAGTCTCAACCATCAGTTTCTCTTCCCATTTGCTATTCTTCATTACCAAATACTATCAGTTATGGTGTTTTTTTTTTCAACGAAAATGAAGGATTTCTCTGCCAGATTTGTCTCTCGTTTGCAAAATTCTTTCCTATGTCGTTGATTTAGTTATGTTCAATGTGTAATATCTTGTATAACATTTGTATTAGCCAATATGGTTTTGTTTCTTTTGTTTTTCTCTCTTGTTTCTTGCTAAATACATTGCATCTAGGGGTGGACAAAAATACCCGTAACCAAAAAACCGAACCGAACCGAACCGAAAAAGGGGTATGGTTTTGGTTAGTCGGGTTATACCTATTGGACTTCAATATTTATAGTCTATAGGTTATAGGTTCGGTTTCGGTTTAAACCGAAAAACCGAATAAAACCCGAAAAACCTAAACACTAATCTAATCTATACCTAGAGTTAGGATTGTGAGGGACAAAAGCTAGTCTTGAAGTCGAAGGATTGTGATGGAAAGAAACTTTGAAAAGAAAACAAAGGATGTCGACTTTGTGTTTCATTTTAAGCTTATGGTTATTGACTTTTTATTTCATTTTGTCTTCTCTTTTGTGTTTCATTATGGATTTTAGACTCAAAACTCTTGAATATGATGCTCTTTTGATTCATTTTTTGCTTGTTCATTTGAGTTGTACATGTTCGAATTCGGTTTTTCGGTTACAAACCGAAACCGAAACCGAACCATTAGGATTTCGGTCTATTATGGAACTCTATATTGTGATACCGAACCGAACCGAAACCGAAGTAAACCGAACTGAGACCGACCCATAACAGTTTCAGTTTTATATGGACTCATTTTATATACAACCGAAAAACCGAAAAACCGAAACCGAACTGCAAAACTGAATGCCCACCCCTAATTGCATCATTCGCTTTTTTTTCTTTACCTTCGCCATTGGTCTAGATTTAATAACAAAACTTAGCTATTTATTCATTTGGAGAGAAAATCTGTTTTGTTGACCATTAATTTTTTATTTTTTCGAAAATGCCACAATAATGTTCATGAAATTAACCATATAGAGATTTATTAACCATATAGAGATTTATTAACATTCAATTGGTTTTGTTTTTTTCTTTTGTTTCTTGCTAAATACATTACATCATTCACATTTTTTAACCTCTGCCATGGGTCTAAACTTAATAACAAAACTTAGATATTTATTTATTTGGAGAGAAAATCCGTTTCTTTGGCTGTTTCTGTGTATTTCCGTTTATAAATTTGACCATTAATTTTTTATTTTTCGAAAACGACATAGTAACGTTCATGAAAGTAACCATATATAGATTTATTAACACTCAACTGATTTGGTTTTACTGGAAATATTGTTTTTTCTGTTTTCTTACTAATTACATTGCACCATTCACGTTTTGTACATGTTGAGATAACATGTTATATTGATAATATTGAGCGTTTTTTCAAACTAACAAATTTGGTAAGGTATTAAATAGCTCACGAATGACGAAAATGCATGCATTGCTCAAATCTGTTATGGTAATTATTGTTTTACCATTTAAATAATACAAAACCCAAAATTAAAAGGGCAAATAAGGTATTTGACATATACTTCACTCACTATAAAAACAACTCGAGACTAATACTACTACTCACTCACCTTGTAGATTACAACCACAAAAACTCTATGTCTAAGCCAAGTTTGCCCGTATCGACGTCATCGTTTCAAGTTTCCAATGGTGATGATCAAAACGGAGAGAAGAAAGTTGGTTACTTGCACTATGAACTAGAGCCTGGCTTCACCGTTCGACTACGTCAGGATATTGACCCTGCTATGGACCCTAAGAAACTCAAACGGTTTGGTGTTACATAATATTTCAATCTTAATTATCTTGTCAAATTCGATATAACTTTGATAATATTTTGAAACCATAAATTGAAATTCATCAGTCTCCATATGCAATTATGTATGTAGCATAATTTCGAACCGTGTTTCGGCCCAAAGGTCAAGGTGGAATAAGCGTCAATATGTTGAATACCTAGTGAAGAAAAAAAAGGAGCTCCAAGTATATATATAAATTTACTCTTTAAGTCTTAACATTTTTATTTCATACATATACTATATACTTCAATTCTTATTTTCTCTATATGAATATACATAATTTCATGATAAGTTATATATACAGATGGAGGTGAGTGTCAGGCGTGCCCGACTTGAAATGCTAAAGGAAATGAATGAATGTCTTAAATTTGAGTATAGGAAGCTCGAGGAGCGTGTCTTTGATACAAATCAACGTTTAATTTCCGCTCAAGGTACATATGTATAACAGTTAACTAATTAGATATATATTTAAAGTTGATATACTAATTATAATTATAATGGTTAATTAATAGCGGAGTCTGAAGCGGTGTTAGCGAAGCAACATAAGCTGGAGATGCAATTGCTGGAGATGAAATTGGCTCATTCGATCTGACAACTCTCATGCAAATCCTTATCTAGATCCATAAAAAAATTTATCTTTCGTTTTCAGTTTTCAGTTCTGAGTTTTTGTTTTCTTTAGTTTCAAGTGTTTCGGTTTACATAATATTTGTACTAAATTTAAATCAAATCAGCATGCAATAGTTTTGCATGGTCTTTGTTTCAGTTGGGATTAATATATTATTATCTTGCTTTTGATTTGTGTGTGTATGTTTTTTTTTAAATTGAGTTCAAATTAGTTTTGGAAACAAAATTAATTTGACCGAACTAATGATACATAAACTAGTTAAATTTATATTTAGTTTTTAGCTGGATTCCGAATTTGGATGCAGATAATAGCATAACGATAATGCAAGCTTTAGTTTTAAAATGAACATGTATCTTTGGTTCGAGATAATTAACTATCTAATAATCACAGTTCTAAAACCATTCAGCATTAATTATATTTGTTTCGAATGGATTCATCAGATAATTGAGCCAAAATTAAACCAAAAAATTAAAAAAAGTATCGTCTTTAGTATAATACAAAATGTTGATAATGAAAAAAACTAAAATGTTGAAACGGAGAAAAGAGTTAAAACATTACTTTACTGTGCAAATTGCAATCGATTTGTATGTACTAATCTACACAGTTTAGGTTGCTTCAATAGATATGATCTCTAGTTCTGCCTACCACGCCGGGATAGCCTCGGCAATGCTGCTTCCGAAATTATTCTGGTGATCTCTCTCACAGCTTAGTCACCTCTTCTTTCATTGACTCTGATTCAAACATTCCAAAATCACTTCCCATAACTTCTCAAAGATATTTCCTTTCTTGAAGCTTTCCAGTGTCGAATCCACGAGGGACTTAGTTTCGTGGAGCCAAATTCATATAGTAGAATGAAAAAAACTGAATACTTATTCGACCATTGAGTACTTTTAACTAAGTCTGCATAATTCGTCTCAAAACTTTGACAATATCCACCATCAGAACGAGGATATTCAAAACTTTGATGTACTTTGTTTTTAGCATTTAACACTTAAAAGTAATGTTCTATCATCCCTTCCAAAACATATTCATCCTAGGTATAAGATGAGACATGAATTCTTCCACTAGTCATCTATCTATTTTTATTTACGAGTATCCTCTATATATTAATTGAGGAGACCGTATATGAAAAAGTTATATGTGTTATTCAATGAGAATTTTAAAGAACATATCAATTAAATAAACCAATCAAAATATTCTAGTTAATTCTATATGTCATGTTTGAAATTTATACATATATATTTACATTAGTTTTTTAACATGACCTCACAAATACATATGTTACTAATTTTAAAAAATACCACATTTGGAGTGTACATTTGCAAAAATGTCACTATTGGTTGTCCATTTGCAAAAATACCACTAATTATGAATTTTTTAGAGCCTAAATCTTAAGATTCTAAACTCTAAAAAATATTTTGACCCCTAAAAACCATTAAACTTCAAAACTAAACTCTAATATAACATAGTTAACCCAAACATAAATGATATAATGAGTAAATAATTTTGAAAAAATGGGATTTTTGAAAAGTGGCATTTCTCAAAATTTCTCTGATTTCTTTGATTTTTAATTTAAAAAGATTAACATACTAACAAGATATTTTTTGGGTTTGATAAGTTAAAATAAGTTTGAGAATACCATAATCTCAAACGTATTCGATTTATATTAAAACGTTTATATTCAATCTAAATGTCATGCAGATTCAATTTTATAAAATAAAATATATTTATCAGTATAGAAGATATATCATTTTTTTTTTAAGTTCTTCCATATATTATAAAAAAATAATTTTTTATTTTTAAATATTTTATTCTTGCGTATGCCAAAAATCTAGTTATAAATCTAAAAGCCGAAAACTATATACTAAAAGAAAACATTTTCATTTTATGAATAACATTAAAACACGCTTCTAACAAAATAATCGTATAAAATGGATCAATTACTGTAAAAAAAAAGTAAGAAAACAATGTTAAAAACAAAAACTAATTATCCTTATATAAATTAGTTCTTCACCTGTTTTTAGTAAATGCTATAGAGAGTCGCGTGGTTATTACAAACTCCACGACGAGAGCAAAAAAACTCAAAACACAAATCAATGGCCATGATTACGCGAAACACCGCCACGCGCCTCCCTCTCCTCCTCCAATCTACACGCGCCGTCGCCGTTTCTCACCTCCACACGTCTCTTCCGTCTCTCTCCCCTTCGACCTCACCGGCTTCCTACACAAGACCAGGTCCTCCTTCGACATCCGCTCCTCCGCCGGGTCTTTCCAAGGCGGCGGAATTTGTGATCTCTAAGGTCGATGATCTAATGAACTGGGCTCGTAGGGGTTCGATCTGGCCTATGACCTTCGGACTCGCTTGTTGCGCCGTCGAAATGATGCATACAGGTGCTGCTCGTTACGATCTCGATCGATTCGGTATCATCTTCAGGCCTAGTCCTCGTCAATCTGATTGTATGATTGTCGCTGGGACACTTACCAACAAGATGGCTCCGGCTCTTCGCAAGTACGCCTCTCTCTCCCTTTCCCTTTGAATCCTCGGATCTCGAAGATTTGTTCAGTTTTCGTGTTTGATAGGGGTCCCTAAATTAGGTTTTCTTGAGAATGTAATTGGGGATTTTTGTTGGAATTTTGCTCTGTTTTAGCGATTTAGGGTTCATGTATTCTGATTGTTATGCTAGGTCTGTGTCAAATTGAGAGTTGTTGTATGAATATAGGACTGACCTGGGAAGCATTAGCGTTTGTATTCCCTATGTAGCGCAGATTGCTTGAATTTTTTTGGTTCGAATTCGTGAATTTGGGAGTGTTCTATCATTCAGGGATGCAGAGAGTGATATCTTTTTCATGTAAATCTCTGTGCTTGTCTTTGGTGGGAAGATGGGGCTTTCAGATTGTGTAGCTTGGTTTGAGTAGGGAAACATGTGTTAGTGTCCTTTCAGCTATCGTGCTTGAATTTATCGAACTTGGTCTTACTAATTAGTGGTTGGAGATTCGTTGTTTCGGATGTTTTCTTTTACCTAATTTGTAGTAGTTCCTTATGCTGACTGATTAGAATCCTGTGTGATAACTTTGCTTTCTTGTCTTTGAAACCTGATGCACATTTTTCTGCAAGGTGTGTTGAAACTAGAAAAAGGAAATTGATATCTTACACTCTTAAAAGGATTCCTATTCTCTTGTTTGATGTAATGAAGCATTCATTCAACTGCAGAACTTATGTTCTTTAGCTGAGAATCCTGTTGTTAAGAAATGCATGTCTATGGTTTTTGGTAGGCAACTTAGCTTACTCGCATAAGAACCAATCAACACCGTTAACTTATTGGGGTAGAGAACATCCCAAGTTTGTTTGATAGCCACAAGAAATCACAGGTTTTCCAAATATCAACCACTGAGACAAGCAAATTAGATGCATTTGAGAAATGATTGCTAAGTCGGTGTAGATTAGTTCTTGTACTATATAAACTTGTAGTGAGGACTAGTATTTAGAGATAAGTTCAGAACTAATGGTTTGAGGGACAGTCTTGATCAACTCAAGTGGTTTAAAGCTTATGTTCTTGTGTATCCTGTTTGAAGAAGTTCCGATTTCTAATCTCTGGGAAAAAAATGACAGGGTTTATGACCAAATGCCAGAGCCAAGGTGGGTGATATCAATGGGAAGCTGTGCCAATGGAGGTGGATACTATCACTACTCCTACTCAGTGGTTAGAGGCTGTGACAGAATTGTACCGGTCGACATATATGTCCCTGGGTGCCCTCCAACCGCTGAGGCTTTGCTCTATGGACTCCTCCAGCTTCAGAAGAAAATCAACCGGCGCAAGGATTTCTTGCATTGGTGGAACAAGTGAAGAAGAAGCTTAAAAATCCTTTGTTCCAATGGTGAAAGAAAGGGAGTTTTTTTTTTTCAGACAATTTTTACCAAAGTTTGGGACTAATAAAAATGTGGACGTTTCATTACAATATGTTTCTTTGTCATGGAGATGCCATGTAAAGGAGTGTGTTTTCTAAGTTTGTTGTGGAAGCTTAATAATCCTCTAAGATGCTCTTGTTTGAGCCCTTTTTGTTATATCTACCAGTTTTCACTCTGGTTGAATTAATTAATGTGTGTTGTGTGTGTAATTTAAACTCGTGTTCTTAATCTTACATCGTTTAGGCCCACAAAAACCCTAATAAAGTCATAATGAACGAACCCATCTTTTCAATCTATAAATACAAATCAACCGCACTAATCATTTCTTACACAAGGAAAAAGCTTTGTTTCGAACAAGTTTTTATCCTCTAAGAGGCGTAAGCAATCCATAATGTCTGACGATCACAAAAAAAAGACTTCAAGCTAGGTAACAATCGATTCTACTTTCTATACTTGTTTGATTATTTACCCGATTACTCAACTATATAATATGTAATATTATTTTGTGGATTTTTTTTTCAGATTAGAATGGGAAGGTTTCTCCGAGACCAAGGTTAAAAGTGATGGAAATTGCCAAGTAATAAATGTTTCTGAAATCCCTTAAGTATACTCTATCAACTTCAATGATGTTTGATCATACCCTGAAGAATCTTTTTTAATACTGTTTCAGTTTAGCTCTTTAGCTGATCAACTCTTCAAAAGCTCCGATTTTCATGAAAAAGTTCGAGAAAGAATAGTTAAACAGGTAATCTTGAAAACTTTTTCAACTTTGGAGATTTCTATTTTTCTCTTTAACATGAATTGATGAACTCTGTTTTTCTCAGCTTAAATCTAGTCCAAAATCTTACAAAGTATTGATCGAAATGGACTCGAGTAAAAAAAGAAGCAAAGATGTTCCGAAAGACTTCTCCGAGTATGTAAACAACATGTCCAAGAAGGGCGTGTGGGGCGATGAAGTCACATTGCAGAGGTCCATTTCAACTCCATCCACTTGAAAGGAGGTTTAACTTTCTTCTTCTTAATCTCCAGAGCATACCGTATCTTTCTTCTTCAATCAGTCTTATTCTTCATCTTGTTGGTTGTTTCAGGTTCAGGGACAGATACTGCTTCTATGGAGCCACTGGGGAAGAATAAGAATGCGAATAAGATTGAGAATGACAAGGACAAGGACAATGACAAGAATGAGACTGAGAATGAGAATAAGATCGAGAACAAGAATGAGGATGACAAGGACAAGGACAAGAACGAGGATGAGAATAAGATCGAGAACAACAATGAGAATGAGAATGACAAAGACAGTGACAAGAACAAGGACAACCAGAAGAAGAAGAAGAACAAGGACAAAAACAAGAGGAAGAAGAAGAAGAAATAGCTACAAGGAGATTCACTATTCCCCTGATTGTTTCAAACGCAAATATCTTCGTTTGTGCTTGTGTTTGTGTGTGAAATGTTAATTCAAAAGACAATCAATGGATATTTATTTGTCCATTCGAATTTACCGACTAAATCCATCCTTACCAAAAACCATCTTCAAATTACACAAAAGGTTAAGACTTGAGAGCCTAACTTTGTTGCTTTGACCGATAAGAAGACTATGAACTATGTCGTCTACTTGTCAAAATTACACAAAGTTCATGTAAATTCGCCATGTAGATAAAGACAGATACAGAGTAGCAGGAGCAATCAGCTAGAAAGTAAAAAAATGTATTTTTTTCTCATCAAAACATGGAACAATAATGACAACAACAAAATCTGGTTTAAATGTACTTTCCACCGTAAAACAAAGCTTCAAAACTGAGTTTAGAGAAAAGATCTAGAAGCAACAGTTACAGTCAAAGGGACAAAGTGGAGTACCACCAGCATAGGCCTTGTTGACTCCAAGTTCATCTTCCGTGTACACTAGTAACCCGTCTTCGGTTCTCTTCCTGGGTCGGGTTTTCGAGTTTCTGTTGAACCCATCAACCTCACTCCTCTTCCTCTTCCTGTTCCTCTTTGCTATCACTTCTTTGGTCTCTTTCTCCTCGGGTTTATCGAGTTCTGGCTTCTTCGTCTTTCTCCCACCAAAGATATCATCAATCTCTTTCCCTAGTTTACCACATTTCGAAACTGGTTTGGTTTGTTGTACTGCAGGCTTCTCCACTTCTTGTGACGACTTGTTCAAAGAACCAGCACTACTACTCTTCTTCTTTTTCCCACCAAAGATGTCATCAATCTCTTTCCCTAATTTACCAGGTTTTGGAACTTGTTTGGTTTGTTGCTTATCAACTTCTAGTGATGGCTTCTTCAAAGAACCAATACTAGTCTTCTTCTTCGGCATTTGGTGTGTAAAAAACAGCACAATCCAAACCAGTTCCAAGAGGGAAACACACCTTCTTCAATTGCACAACTTAAAACTTTCTCACTGTAATTTATGAAAAACATAAAACGATTAACAAATTCCAACCTTTTCAAAAACCCTAAATAACTTGAGCTGAGCTAGAGATAAATAATCACATTGTAATCCGAATTTAGTTAGGAATAATCACTCCAATTAACCTGAGAAACTTGTGCCTAATGGAACGATTCAATAGCTAGAGATATATCGCTACATAAACATGACAATAAATTCCGATTTTCCAATCTAAAAACCCAGAATCTAGGTGGTGAATTTACCACCAAAAAAACGAGGCAGCAATTAGGTTTATCACTCGATGAACACAAATCTTCGAAAAGGAAGGAAGTGGAAACTTACAATTAGAAACGAACAAGTTCGAAGAAGCTTTGGCTTTGAGGAACTAATCGACAGAGAGAGAGAGAGAGAGACTAAAAAACGGGACGCAGCAAGTCGGGTCGGGTCCGTAACTCTTTCCTTCTCTCCAAACTTGGTCGGGTCGGGTCTTTCATTGTTTTTTTTGTTTTTGCAATTATCAACGATTCATTAAAATTTTAGTGTCACATTAAAACAAACACGCTTTAGTCGCCAACGATTCACTTATCGTTAGTCACCACGATAAGTCATCAAGGACTACGAAATTTGGTTTGTGTTTTGTGACTACTAGTAGGATAACTAGATTGATTAGCTAACGAACTTATCAAGAGGCTCTAGAGATAATAAACTCACCAACTTATTGGAACAAAAAAATTGTTCAAGGGATCCATGATTACACACAATCCAATCAATATGTGACTTAAAGCCAAATCGTCACTCAAACCTTCCACTTTCTTTAAAAGACAGTAGTAGACTCTGCTTTTATGATTTAAGGTGGTGGTTAATGCTTCTTCAGAGCATTCATCTTGTCCCTGAGGTAATAAAGTTTCGCTCTTCTTACTCTCTTCTTGTCCAACACCTTAATCTCCCTCAGGTTCGGAGAATACCTGTCACCAAACGCCCCCACTCACATCACTTGAAAGAGCCTTGCTAATAATGCTACCAAGCTCTAATATCGTAAATCAATCTTTTGCCTTAAGCACGAGGTTGAAGTAACTTACAAGGGGAACATGGATTCCACGCCAACTCCAGCCACGAGCCTTCTAATCCTAAAGGTTGAGTTAAGACCAACATTACGCCTTGCTATGACGATGCCTTTTACGATTGATACACGTCTCTTGTTCTCAGGCACTTCCTGTTCAAACAAGGGAAACCCAATTAAGAAAATGCAAGCTTTTTAAACTAGAAGATATCTTGATCTCATTCCCCAAGGAAAAGAAGAAGAAAAATCTAGGGAAACTACAATTGTAATTACCACTTTTAGTTGCACAATGTAACCGGGCCTTATATCCGGTATCTCTCTATGAGTTCTCACTTCCTCAACTGCCTCCTTGTCTATAATCTGCAGAGGATGGTAACATCATAGGTAAACATGACATGATTTATCCATGACAATGATCATAGTACTGAGTTGTACCTGCATTATATGCTTGGCGGTTTTATCAAGCCGCTTGAACTTGATTCTCTGAGGCACATCAGAAGCTGACGCAGGGGATGCTTGAAGAGTAGATTGAACAGAATCTCCAATGGTGGAAAAGCATCTCGATGAATACGTAAAGTTTTGTTTCTGCCAAGCATTATAGATTCAGAGAGTGTTTAAAAAACACTTAGAAGCCTAATCTAGATATCACTGTGACACAAACATCCAGAAAACCTATAAAGCACAACAATTTGTAAAAGCATAGAAAAACTGTGACGCAAAGTTGAGAAGAAAGAACAAACAACAGCATGAAAAGCTGGTTGGTTTCTCTATATCTACCACCCAAGAGAAAAACAGCAAAGAACTTAAGAAGATAAACAAGCAACGAAGGTAAGTTCACGTAATTATCGCCAGTTCCTATTTTGTGGTCACCATAGCCATCAAAAGCCCCCACATGAAGGTCTCATCTAAATTTGATTTTGGATGAGGAAATCAGTGGAACCTGTAGCTAAGATCAGTATTGATCCAGACCAACCCAAGAGCAAAGCTTCCATTTTTTTACACTACTTGCAATTTCCAACCAATTCCAAATTGATCTCTATTAGCAACCAAATAACCTCTACATTTCTACAATCCACACGAAAGAAAACAATCATACCAGGATAATTAAACGAAAGTAAGCCGGTACAGCCTTAGAGAAAGAAACAGCCTTGTTTAGTGAGCTGATAAGATGTGTCGCTGCTGATTCTAAAACTAGTTCCTCTATAACTACATAACTCTTACTGCCACACTAGAGATGCACAACAAAAACACCAAAGAACTCAAGAAGACAATGGACAATTTTTGTTTCTAAGGTCACCTATCTATCATCGTTTTCAATTTGCGATTGCAATACTTATCACAATGAGCTAAAACTGATTCAAAAGTGACTAGGAGAGACTACTCATCAGTATTCAGCAAGACCAATCCAAGAGTAAAGCTTCGATTTTTTCTCAATTACTTGCAATTTCAAAACCAATACTCTACATTTCTACAATCTTAAACCAAGACTAGTTGAAACGAAAGTGGCTTACAGGTACTACCGCAGAGGAAGAACCCGCCTTTGTCAAGGAGCTAATGAGATACTTCGCAGCTGAATCAAAATCTCTGGTAGAACGGAAGGAATCTAACCCTAGCTTCCTCGGTTCATTACCAGACCAGGTTGCAGAAGAAGAAGACGAAGTGAAACGAAGAGTGTTGGAGATTGAGAAATGGTGCCTCTGAAGCAACCTTGTACTTCCACGAATCGATTGCATTTCTCCGGCAAGAGGAATCGATCTAATGACCTCAAATATCCCAAATCTGTTTGGTTTCCAGAGATTGGCGGAGAACTGTGAACCAGCAAAACCCTTGAGAGGCTTCTCCAGGATTATTTTTTTCTTTTCTCTTTTTTCTTTATTGGTAATTTTCATTTAAACCCCTGAGTTTTTTATGCTAATAACAAATAAACCCATTATTTCTTTTTCTCCCTTTTCTTTTCTTCATTGGTAATTTTCATTAAAAACCCCTGAATATTTATGCTCACATGAAATACACCCTTTCTTTTTCATTTTGTTTCATGCGGTTAATGAACCATATGGAGACTAGAGGGTGATCAAATAGACAAATTATGTACTGAAATTATCTTGATATACCAATTTGATGGAGATGATAACACAGTAAAACCTTGTTGACAAAGAAAAAAAACCTTTGGAATATCACCATGCATGAAACAAAAATGTGTAGAAGACTTGATGGTTTCTCTCCAAATGTAGCCGATTAAGAAAACGTAAGCTTGCTGGTAGTTCAATTCATAGGCAAGTAAGCTGTATTAGTTTCTTCATCATCATCAACAACAAGGATTTGTTTGGTTGCATCGTAATTCATAATCATCACGAAGTAATTTAGCAAGACCAAACTCTTTTGATCTCACATCGAAATACACTAATAACGGCACTTGTTTATCACTTTTAGACCAAGCTCCCTAATAAACAAAACTATTCATGCATAGCCCTTGAGTAAATTACAGGACAATGTGGATGCTTACATTAGATCATTCTCCATTTTGCTTTCTTCTTTTGAGCTCCTTCCTAAAGTGAAAATTTGTTTATAATCTAGGTTTTTTCAAATCAATGTTATGAGAGACTGACATGTGTCACATATTCTTTTGACATGTGTTTTTATTAATTTATTTACTTTTTAAAAAAAAATTAGATCTATTTTTCTCTTTCTAATAACTTTGACAATCAATTCCAACAATTTAATAGCTAATTCTAATGTTAATTAATTTCAATAAGTTGTAATATATATTAGCCATTGTTTTCTTTCTTTTTTTGATACCCATAAAAATATGATTCCAATTAAATGTGTTATTGTAAAATTTTAAACGGTTTGGAAAATATATATTTTATTTATTGAACCAAACAATATACCACACCAACAAAATTTAACAGCACATAAAAAAAAATTGTGCAATTATTAAATTAAAACCCAACAATATACTATACCAAAAAAACTTAATAACACATAAAAAACAATTAGTGCAATTAAAAAAATTTCTACTAGAGAAAGTATTAACCAAGATTTTTGAAAGGAAAACCTACTCCACCACAAATTGTGAATCCATAAAAACTCTTTTTATTTTTATTATTTCTTCCAAACTGTAATCACGACGAGAAAAACATAATGCAATTCATCAATGAGTCGATGTGAAAGATAAAAATCACATCAAAACGATCAAAAGAGAAAAAAATACAATCAAGCAATAATTATTCTCTTTTTACGATTAAAAGTTCTAATGAAATATAAATAGAGATAAGTTATAACATCTTTGTTGAAATGATGCATATGTTTTGGTAGAGGCGCCAAACGTACTACAACTTGTCGGATCAATAATTTTTTTTTACGAACGTGTTTGATGCAAGAATAAAGAAGACCAAACATATATCTTAAAGTTATTTTACATTTTCATTAACTTACATAATAATATAATATACATTTCCTACAAATGTATGTCAATTCAATGATTCGTATACAAATTTTTAGTAATGAACAATCTCTTTCTTTTACATATAACATTTAACATTGTATCAATAATTTGCTACAATTGTTTAGTTTTCAAACATAGATAATTATTTAGTATAAACATCAAAGTTTGTAATATTAAATTCATAAATAATCAATAAGATAAAATATTATTATATATTTTATAATTTTAATTTTTAAACTCACGGATCACATGGACAATTTCTAATATAAAAATATTATATACCATTGTTGAAGTATAAAAGAAAATACATATAAATTTTTTATTTAAAAAAATATAAATCCTATATATAATAGTTCACTTTCATTCACAACGCCTTGACACTTAAGCATCTTACTTTGACACATCACCTAATCAAACTATGACACCTAAGCCATTGGACGTGTACATTACTTCTATTTCCCCGAAAGAAAATGATTTCATGTTAATGAGCGTTCCAACTTCTTCTTCTTTATTAGGGTTATTATTTATTATAGTGATAATGCTTCCGCTGCTAAAGAATCCCACAAATCCATGGGTAAGATCTTTGGCTTAGCATTTGAAACATGGTGTAGTCACGGTGGTTTAGCATGTGATCGCCTATGTTATGGGTATTGGTCATGTGTCTCTGCTTTTGCATTTGTATTTCTTTCGAAAGTTTTTGTAGTTATAAGGTTGATGTATTCTAATGCCAGGCTTTTCGATTTACAAGAAAGAAGAATTTATTTTATATTATTCACCTGTGTAGATATTAGTCATGTGTCTCTCTTTGTCTCATACAAGAAGGAACAAAGAATTTACAAGAAGGTATTGGTCATGTGTCTCTGCTTTTGCATGTAATCGTATTACTTCAGGCTAGGTGTGTATGAATCATTTTTTATACGTAATACTAAAAAGAGCCAGTTTAAAAAAGGCATTTAGTACATTACTACATTCAATAGACAATAGACATTACTACATTCAAACACCGAGTTTGGCTCTTGAAATACATGGCTCTTTGGTTTTCATTACTTGTCTTTTAAAGTTATCAGTGCAATTAGAAATACATGGCTCTTTGGTTTAGTAATTCTGGCAGTAGGAGGCTTTCTCAAAGAATCAATGTAAGTGAAGGTGTATATTAACTTTTCAAAGAGTACTGACACTAATGGATTTACACATCTCCATGGAGCTATCACTTTTTTTTTCTCAAGGTAGAGTTGTGTGTAAGTTTAAGACCCAACAGATTCAAACTTGGTTTACTATTAGAATGATAACACCAAGGTTAAGACCCATAGGGTCTTAGTTTAGAATGAGATCTTAATTGATATATAGTTTACTATTAATTCACTTTCAAATTAGAAAAAGCACAAAATACATTTTGAACTCATAAAATAACTAAGAGCAAAAACCCGCGCATCACCTAGTAAAAGGTTTAACATTATTGAAATGATCAAAACGTTACTTAATATTTGGAATAATATTACTTGATAACAAAAATTTGTTTGTTAAAGGTAATTGATAACGAAATTAGAATTGAATCATGATTTTCCTTTACTATGGGGATTTGGAATAGAAAGAAAAAAACAGAATAAAGTTGGAAATGGTCTTAGTCGTCTAAAAGCTTTTGACGGATTTTTTTTCCCTATAACTCGAAAACCATTTTCATGCGACTCTTGAGTCTTTTGCATGTGTTTGTCTTTGTCATTTTTTTCCACCTTTCATTTGCCAGCTAGTGATTAGTTTTGCTGCAGTCAAATATGATATCAAAGACCAATTCTTTTTTTTAATTGGTGTAATATTTTATTTATTTTTAGAAATAATTTTATAAAAACAAAAAATAACAGGTGGCCTACAAAAATTAAGGAACCAATCATGAGCGGCCAAATACATAAAAACCTCAAAAAATCAAACGGTGAATCAATCATGTGAACATAGAATTTGGTTGCATTTATAATGGAAGTATACACGTAATTAACCTAAAAACGAATTGTGAAAGAATTTGTTAAACTACGAATATCCAACAACGTAAGAAATTAAGAATCACATTTCACAACATGTTACTACTAATCAACAACAGCTGTTGATTATTCTTCACCGCCTAAAAGGGCTTCAACTTTTAATATCCGCCGAAATAAGTCATCAACTTTCTCTATCACCAAATAAATACCCACAATTGGCTTCCATCAAGGAAAACTTTGACCTCGTCACTAACATTGCTCTTCTGCCATTTGTAATTACAAGATATACACGTTTCTTAACCTCATGTTTAAGTTAAAATACTACTAATTTCATGGGTTTTATAATTATTCTCCGATTGATTTTACACGCATAAGTGTTTTTCATTGAGGCCGACATTATTACATTGGAAATGAGTTTCACTAATGCTTTAAGAAACCAAAAGAAATGGGGTCACTTTAGAAAATTGGAACGCTTGATAATTGAATGATTAACACCACTAATTCAAAGATTTATACTAAGAACAGAACAGCTACATGTTGTTGAACTACGCAGCTGTTGAGAAGCGAATCAAAATTAATTTTGAAACCATTCACCAACCAGTTGTTCAACATGATTACTTATATGAATTAATACACTCAGTACAAATTTCGATTTAGGCTTTTCAATTTTCAGATTTTGGCTTTGTTTTTGTTAACAAATCTAGTTTTGACGGCTTAGCACGAGATTAGATTAAAATTAAGATTCAGTTTCAATTTTAATAGTGATAAAATGGTTTTATATCAAGCTCGTATCGTATCAGTAGCAGAAGCAGAAGAACGAGAATATAGATCTGAGAAACAACCATAAATAAATAATAATAGAATCATATCATATCAAAAAAAAAAACCATATCTCGCAATACTAAAAATCCAACTAGAAAATCTCAAACCACAATACTCTAAAAAAGAGATAATAAATATATATATATATATATATATATATCCTCATACAGATATGAAGATTAGATAGAGAAAAAGAAGAAGAGTTCTATAGCATCGGAATACACACGACTATGATGATGATGAATGCTGCTCGCTATACCGGACTTCAAAAACAAATCTCTGTACGAATCTCCCATCCACACAAAAGACTTAGATCCGAAGAGCAGACCCGAAAACAAGAGCCGCGACGGCTGCAACACCGGCGGAGACGAAGGACGGCGAGATCGCACCAGATCCAGAAACTGGGCTCGGCGCCGGAGCTTCAGACTGAGCCGAAGCGACGGTTGCGACGACGGAGATGATCATCGCCATGAGAGCAACAATGGAAGCAGACTTAGAGACGGCCATTTCTGAAATTTGAAGAGTGAGAGAGAGAAAGGGAATCTAGGGTTTTTAGTTGATTCGAATTTGCTTAAGCTTAAGGGTTTTCAGATTTAATAGAAATGATGTGAAGAAGGGTATATAAAGAGGTAGGAGAAAACCGGTTTCACCTAACCGGATATTTCCTGCTTTTGGAATCCTGCAATTACACAGCTGGTCCGGTTGCATGGTCATAATAATCGACGGTTGTTATTACTCCACGTAATCACTGAGATTTCGACAGTTCATCTCTCCGTTACGGCGCCGTTTATTAGATATTTATGCGGAACAGATTACGTCTTGTTTGAAAACGCGCATCAAAGCGCGTGTATCTACTTCGCGGATCGAGAAAGGCATAACGGTCGGTGAGATTAGTTGTTGAAGCGCGTGGAGAATGATGATGAGCTGTCCATTTTTGAGTGAGTCACGCGGTTCCGTGACGGAAACGGCCAAAAGATGTCGCCAGGACTTGGTATTATTTGTTGGGTTGTGGGGACCACATATTGCACATGGGTCGTGTAACGGCTAAATATGCTTTAAAGAGCTTTTGAAAATAATTTGAAGAATTTAAAGGTAGTCCTTAATTTGTCTGAAGAAATGTGTTGAATTTTGTTTGTTTTCATTACTTTTTTAATTAAAAGGGAATTCAAAACTTGGTGTATAATTCTGTTTTTGTTTGGTAAACAACAACTATGTTTGTTCTTTTTCAATAATTTAAAACAACGGAATTACTTCTTTTTTTCCCAATTAATATTAGGAATTATAGGAAATGGTGGAGATACTGAAAACCAAAAATGACAACTAGTGATTAACCTAACATGTGTTTAGAGCTTAGTGCATACTCCACTTTGTTTTATTTTATTGATTGGTATATTAAAAACAGCTTTCTTTTGCTAAACTAAAACACCAGAGATTTAATTTGTTTTTTTTCTTTTTCTTTTAGAATACAATGAGGGTGGAAATTATTTCCTTAAAATTGAAAAAGAAAAACAATTTGAAAAAATAGAAGAAAAAAGCTAGTTTCATTATTATTGTGGAATTATTTTTTTCTATCCGAGGGTGATAAAATGAAACTTTTTAAATCACTTGTCCATAAAGAATAACTTTATTGATTTCTTTGTTTTTTTTATATAAAGAAAAGAAAGACAGATGGTAGACGTTGGCAGAGTTTTTGAGGGGTTCGAGAAGCTTCGAATAGTTGTAAAAGTGTGTTTCCACCTGCGTGTGTTTTGTTCCCATTTGTCTTTTCACAATTATTCAAATCCAAAAAACTTGGTCGGTAAGCAATTAACCTAAGAGACAATCCATTTTTTTTTTGTTATAACTTCTTTGAAATGTTTGAACCAATGATATTATTGGCTTTTAGAGACAAGAATCAGAATTCAGACTGGAGATTACCATGTCTGTTTATTTAGATCAAAACAATTTAGAAACAATGGATTAGAGACAAGTATAATTGCGTATAAACAAACCTGTTCCATATAAAGGGATACATAATTATTCTTGAAAAAATGAATCAGTGCATATTCCAAAAGAAAACTATACCAATCTAACGCGGGGTCCGTGAAAATTTACGAGTTTTGGTCCAATTTTTCTGCGTTATCGAACCACCCAAGCGTAAGCGATAAACATTTGGATGCAGAATCACTAACCATCTTGCCTTTTCACTTAAAAGATCGATTTTAAAGAGGTTCAAAGACCATTACTAACTATTTCCTTCCAAACTAATATCAAAACAAACAAAATGAAATAATATCGGCGTAAAATCTCCCACATAATCATCTATTTCATGATCACTATATATGATTTTCAAAAGGTTCAGAGACGTTACTAACTAACTCAAAATCCCAGAACCTTAGGAGCAATGTGAAGCAGAGGCTCCAAAGCGCTCGGAGCAAACTTCCTTGCAAAGAGATAGCACATGGAAGTCTTGCGACCGTTGTAAATGCACTCTCTTCCATTGAAGATCTTTTCAAAGAACTTCTCTGTGATGTCTGATCTCCCAAAGGTAGCTGGGTGGGGGCCGCCTCTCGACCAGTCTACCCATGTCAAGCTCCGGTTAGCCAAGACCGCTGGTTTCTCGATTGTCAACATGGTCGGGAAATAATGCTCGTCGACATAGCAAGCAGGCCTGCAAAACTCTTTGAATTTCGGATAATACAATGTGTCTTCGACAATGGTAGCTGCGAGGTCCCGGTTAATCTCAAACCATTGAGACCCTTTTCGCCATTTGGTGATGGGAACTTCAGGTTCCATGTTCTGGTTGTAGCGGCCACGCCCAAAAGGTCCAGGGTCATCAAAAGCACCCATGAAGCTGTGTTTTGATTGGGTCAAGTAGTTGTAGATGGTTGTGAAGTTGAAGAGTGGAATGCATGACTCTGAGACGAGAACAAACCGTTCGTTTGAGATATCCAAAAGCGCATTGGCGAGAAGCCGCTTCTCTGCATCACACATGGACATTCTCCCCCATTCTGCAACCTGCACAATGATGTATATATCCAAATTACAATCAAATCAAAATCCATAACCAATTATCATATTAGAAGTGATCCGAAAAACTTCTTGAACAAAAGGCTACTCTTAAAAAACAAAGTTTGATTCAAGAGTTACAATCTCTGATATTTATATATTTGGTAATCCTAACTAATCACTCAATCAACATTTATACTTCAAAATGAATGGATACATCACATCCAAAAAGACTATATGGTGCCGAGGCAATATGTGATGCCAATAAGGCTTCTAAATAAACCAAGTTTGATTAAAGAGGTCCCTTTTCTCATACTATATGAAATTGGTATAGAAACTGAAGAAGTATCCAGACCTGACTCGGTATCTGCCTCCCGTGGAAAACAGAGTTAACTGGAAACTTGGCTGTAAAAGAAGGGTGAGGATGAATGTAAACCGAGTAAAGCCCTTTGTGACCCCTGAGAAGCCTCTCCCAGAGAGGAGCAAGCGGCAAGGGTCCTTTAGTCAAGAACATAAACGCAATCTTTGGAACCCTTTTAAACGGATATTCTTTTCTCCGAGGCCAGAAAGAAGCACGCCAAAGGAGCTCTTCGTCGCTCATGTTATGCATCAGAACCGCAGGAGGCTGTATCCATCTACTCAAACCATTACGTTCCTCCTCGCGGTATGGCACAAAGCTCGAAGTGACCGTGGTTACTACATTTTGTAATCCACTATACTTGATTGTAGATACACTAATGATGAATACAGCAACAGAGAAAGCAAGAAAAACCCCTAGCACAAGTAGCAGTTTAGGAGGAAATGACTTGTACTGTCCTGTTCTAACCAAGATTCCAGTTTCTTTTCCTTCTTCCATCTGTACAACCCTATTCTGCATCTTTATCAATGTCTAGTATCCGATTTGCAGATTTCTGGTTTCTGCTTCTAACTTGATCTAATGAATCACTGTCAAGGTAGAGACTAAAACACTTGAATGATTCAGACAAAATCCAAAGTCAATGATTTAAGTCGTAAGATCCCAAAACTAGAACTTTAGATCTCTTCGCTAATCACGAAGACCTCGAAGCAGCTTGATACTTAAACAAAAATCCACATAAAACCCATTACACGGAATCTTCAAAGAAATTCAAATCAGACTAATTTCTTCAAATCGGAAAAACTCCAGAGAAATCAACTTTGCAACCGTCGAAACGTAACCGGATTCAGAGCTAGCTACTTGAAGAAACTAAGTTCCATATCTCTAGGGAGAAGCAAATGAATAAAGCAGAGGATGATACTCCATCCACGTGCCGAGCTTACCGGAAAAAAGCAAGAGGAATCAGTAGTGCGAAGATTTAACAGGAAAAACACTGAGAACTTACGAATCCGTTGTCTCGAAACTTGATAGAGAGAGAGAGAAGAGATGATGGATCGAGAAGACGACTTGAAAAAAGGTAAAGTGAAGAAAGACGCAGAAACGGTTTGTGCGTAGACTACTGGTCTTGTTCTCTCGTGTAGACTTTTTTGGGGTAAATCGAAATCGGATCATCATGTTTATGTTTTTTTTTTAATGATTTGTTTTTCAATTTTAGAAACTATTTTTTTTTACCCGTTTTAAGGATTTTATAAATTCAATTAATAATAGAAATTGCGAATTAAGTGGTATTATACAATTGGTTTTTATTGATTTGTTTTCAAATTTGAGTTAAACGAGATCAATGGACATATGATGCAAAGTTGCAAACAAATAAAATTATGGATGGACATTTGTATGCTATTACTGAATAAGGTTAATTATATTCAAAAGAATATCTCCTTCTTTGGAAAATATCTACAAATACAAGGATTCCTAATTTTGTTACAAAAAATTATATTCAAAATCTATACGAAGTTTTGGCATGAATGTGGTCTCTGTGTGGTTTTGGCATTTGGTTTTTTCTTTGTGGTTTTCAAGTGATCTCTTATTCATGATGCAATTGCAATTCAAATTCAATAAAAATCTTACAGTGAAAAAAAAAAAGAATCCATACGAAGTTGATTCAATATTCATACAAGAAGAAATAAACCCTTCACAAGCACCATCTCGTATAAATGGACATGGTCACTATTTTTCATGTATTACTATTTAATACTACCAAACTAAATAATTTCATGGCATAAGTGAATTTGGAGTCAAATCAGACCATTTCCCAAGCATCATAATATAGGAATTGGATGGAGTATGTATAATTGGAGTTTGCAGCCGTTGCTCAGTGGTTCAGGATCTTTCCCGCTTACACAATCTCCTGTTTATGCTGAAGTAGAAGTTTTGAGAATGGCAATCATGAAGTTATATAGGCTAGGCTATGGTGATGTCACCTTCTGTGAGAATTTACAAAAGTTTTATGGTCTACTGCAAAACTCAAGTATTGATTTGAAAAATCCTCAAGTGATACATTTTTCTTACATAACACAGCGTCAAGATATTATTAAGATAGCAAAGCTTTGTAATAAGATATTAAATGTTAATGTGGATCATATGGCCAAACAAGTTAGGTTACATTCTCAGAGTTACATTGTAAAATGGTCAATGTAAGAATTTGAAGTTGCAATAAAATCATTGGACGACAAAAAAGAAAAGAAAAGAGAGGTGAATTTGGAGTTTTATTGTATCATGGTATGATCTTTATACATTATTCTTATTCACTCTTTTATATATCAAGCATCCATAATTTATCATCATTCATTAATATTTGGGTTTATGTACTTCCTTAATTCAATTTCAATCTCATCTCGAACTTCTTCCCAACAAGCAAGGACAGTCTAGAAACCTCCACATTCATAAACCTCGGATCATCATCATCGTCCAAAACCGTCTTAAGTAGAGAAATTCTCGGACCCTTCAATCTCTCGCTTGTCCTAACATAGTACGTTTCCACACTTTCCACGTTTTCGAACCCGACAAACGTCACTTTCCCGATGGTCAATTTCATTCTAGATGCGTACACTGGGTTCACCACTTCTGATCTCAGTACCACGGATTTTCCGTTCACATAGCACTGGAACTTCACAAGGGTCCAATCACGGTTCCCTCCTTCCTTTCCCATCCGTATGTTCTCGCCGTCATCGAGGAACAGTTCGCCGGAAATGTTCTCAAGCTTGCTGGCTACGACCAGAAGCCGAAACGGCGTGGTTCTTGCTTCTCTAGTTGTCATTGCTTCTCCTTGCATAGCCACAATGCTACCTATTCACAAAGTTAGACCAAATTCGGTTCAAGCTCAACTTTGGTTATTGGAAAGCTCAAAGTACTTAAGAATGGGCAAACAGAACATCTATTACCTTCTCGAACATGAACGTTGACGTGATCGGCAGGAGTATCAAGCGTAACGTGCTTGCCGGAATCTCCACCAACAGCAAACGAATAGTTAAACATATCGAACCAGTTTCCGGCGGGGAAATATGCATCGACGGTCACCGTATCTTTCTTCAGCGCCGGAGATACCATTATGCTTTTACCGATCAAGAATTGAGAATCAATCTCATAGGTTTTATTGTCTTGAGGGAAGGAGAAGAAGAGCGGTCGCGCGATCGGAACACCGCTAACATGCGCATTATACATCAGCGTGTAGAGATGTGGCAGCAGTTGCATACGGAGGCCAAGAACCTTTCTCGCAGAAGAAGCAACCGAATCCCAGACGTATAGTTCTTGTCTAGCAGTACCTAAGGCCGAATGATCTCTTGCGAAAGGGTAAAACGCTCCTAACTGATAATCTAAGAGCCGAAGTTAGATCATGAACTCAGGATATTAACCAGCAGAAAAATAATCTGAGAATTAATCACTCTACCTGGATCCATCGGTGACATAATTCCTCAGTGGTATCATGCGAGAAACCGCAGATATCAGCTCCAACCATTGGAATCCCAAACAGTCCAAAGTTGAGAATTCCAGGGATAGAGTAAGCCAAATCCTCCCACTTTGCAGCATTATCACCGGTCCAATGAGCTGTGTATTTCCCTGAGCTCACAAACGTGGATCTCGACAAAATAAACGGTCTCTTGCCTGTTATATCTACTACAGCTTGGTGAGTGGCTTTAGCTTCCAAGAGCCCATACAAGTTATGCGCATTGTACTCACTAACATTTCCAAAATGGATAGATGTTGCGGGTACTGTCTTTTGGTTTATCGGCGTTTTGCCCCCTAAATTGTTGATCTTGTAAGGAGGATCATCGAGTGAAGATCCAGGAGACTGAGGTGAAGTTATGAAATTCGCTAACTCATTCATGTCAAGCCACACACCATCTAACGGTAGAATTTCCTGGAACGTCTTGATTTCGTTGCTCCAGAAAGTTGCAGCAGCTGGATTCAAGAAATCGGGGTAGTATACTTTTCCAGGCCAAACCTCACCGAGATAAGGCTCACCATTTCGTTTTATGAAAGCATCTGCTTCCATTCCTCTCTTATATGTCCCGTAAGAGCTATTCACAGCTATACCTGCAGAGACAATTACGTAAATCCAAAAATTTCATGTTTAGAGACTCTAGAGTTATAGTATTCAGGTTTTACCGGGATCCAAGATCAACACGTATTTCTGACCGCTCTTGTGAAGTCTATCCACAAATGATTTCATCTTGTCCACCGGGAAATTCACGGGATCGAAAGTGAAGTCTTTGTACCCATCCATGTAATCAATGTCTGTCCACATAACCTCAAGAGGTATTGCAGCTTTTGCATATCCATCAACTACAGATTCAAGGTCTGAAACATTCTTGTATCCATACCTACACTGGTGAAATCCTTCAAGAACAATAAATACCATTTTAAGTAATTTCCAAACCAAAGCAAAACACACAAACAAGAATGATCTCATATAATGCTATACACAGAGCAAAAACCTCTTACCAAATGACCAGTAAGGCATAGGGGCAGGTCTTCCAATAAAATCTGTGTACTGATCCATCACCAACTCCGGCGATTTTCCGGCGAATACATAGAGATCAATGACGCCTCCGATCACATTATAAGTAATCCGACTTCCTTCATACTTCACGTCCATTCCGTTGCTGTTCATCAAGAGAACGCCATGAGTCGTCCCTGCTTCATCGTGTCCGTTCGATCCTCTAACATCCATGTAAAACGGGTGCGATCCGTAAAGGTTAACGTCCGGATTCTCGCTACCGATGTCGGCGTTCCATAAAGTCATTGTATCGCCGGGAATTAGCTTGAACGATCGCTTCGTGTGCTCTCCGAGACCGTATAGATTCGATCTGTTTACCGGTAAAGAGGAAGATAGTTGAAGGAATTGGTCTTTGAAGATCAAGTAAGTGTTTGGATTCGATGGATCCGGCGAAGTGTCGAAGAGGATATCGCCGGAGGATTTTCGGGAAACGGAGAAACCGAACGGCGTTGTGTTGTGGAGTGTGAAAACTAAGTCCGATGATGGATCTGCTAAGAAATTGTTCTCCGACGAGTTTACTCCTCCTACTTCTTCCGATAAGAAACGGAGAGGAGAGTGGTTTCCGGCGCGAGGAATGACGGTTTCCGGTATTTCCCATCTTTGTTGACTAGAATCTGTGAGTCTGATTCTCAAACGCTCACTTGTCTCCAAGCTGCATATATATAATGACGAAATTTCCCCAGATTATCGCAGGTTTTTAAAATTCATTTGAACAAAAAAAAAGTTCAGAATAATAGCTGAAATCAAAATTTGAAGAGATTTGATTAGAGAGAAGAAGATGATTAGCAGTACCTGACATGAAGGCGAAGTGTTTGAACATCTGCTCCGTAAACAGAAGACGGTTTTATCAGATCAAGATTCGCCGTCAAAACTTTTCCGTTGGAATCAACGGCCACTGATTTAACGACGTAGCCGTATCCAACGACTGCAGCTTCTTCTTCTTCTACCACATCTAGTAGTGCTTCTTGTGAGCTTGCAATTGAGGGAAAAGCTAAGCTCGAGAAGAAGAAGACTATGATGAGGATAGTGAGAAACCACTGACGAGATGACATTTTGGATTTTGGTGTCGGACTGTTTTTTTTTGCGTTTCGTCAAATTACTCAATTTCTTTGTATATATAAGATTAAAATTAAACTATGATTTATCTCATGACTAGCGAACCAGATTGTGTGTAAAGATAAGATCAAGTGTTAACATAATCTCATTAAAGAAATGAAGTTGGTAAATGTGATATAATACAACTTTTTGTTTTTTATTTAGACAAAATAGAATCAAACAAACTAAGAAGGAAAGATGGGAGTCTCTTTTGCTGAAGAATCACACAGGATAAATTGTTGGTAGATTCGGAAGAATTACATATACTTGGTTCTATGAACAGAACAAGAAGTAAATCAGTAACAATAATACTCTCTTATCAAAAACATGATAAAGACAATTCTCTCTCATTTAAACTCAAAATAAATGCCACAACAACAACGGCACATCAGTCACCGACCAGATTGTCCCATGAATGAAGTGCAAGAACAACAAACCCATTATAAAAATAAACATAGATTTCCAGTATGAATGTAGAATCAAACCTGATAAGCTGGTTTCATCTGAACACCAAATCCCACAGACAAATTCACTGCTTAAAGCCTCCAGATTGGTACCTTTGGTTACTGAGGCTGGAGAAGAAATCATCTGAGATTTCGGGTGTTTGTTGTTGTTGTTGCTGTTGCTGTGTACTGTATAGTACGGTTTTACCGAGCCCGGATCCTGCGCCCATAGACCACCCTGAGTAGTACGAAGCAGCAGATGCTTTGTTTCCTTCGTCATTGCTCAGGCCACCCACAACGCCCACATCAGCTAGTGAAGCTTTTTTGGCTGATTACAGGGAAAACAAATTAGTCAGGTCTGAAACCCGACGGTTTATTTGTCTAGAAACAATCCGAAGTTGAGCTACATGATATTGGAATGTGAGCTAAGAATTTTGACTGGTATCAGGCACTGTAACCATGGCTTTTGGGTTGGATCAGCATTTAATGCAGTTCATGAGCTATATTGTTCACTATCGTGCATAATTTACGAAAGATACTAGTGCACCAGCACGTCACAGGAGAGAGTTCTTGATGAAATTTGAAAAACATAATAAATCAAAAGTTTTGACTTACGAGCAGTTATATTGAGATCAATTAGTCCACGGCTCAGCGAATCTGCCCAAATACCAGATTTCACCTGGAAATCCTTCTTTTGCAACTGTTGTGGCTTAGTATCCATAAAAGACAGTGGGCTTGTGGTGTTTGTTGCACTCCCATGTACGACTGGAGCCTGTGGGCCTGTAGAGACTGAAGCAGAGTGAGAAGTGAAGGCACCAAAAGGATCTGATCCATCAAAATTATCCATAGGAACTGCAGCAAATGGGTCAACAATGTTTGGAGTGCTCATAGACTCTGGTTTAGGAATCTTGGCTTCTGGGGGTGCAACTGATTCAGGAGATGCAAAAAGATCAACCGTCGGAGGTGGTGAAGAAACTGTGACTGAAGGTTCAGACGCAGCGAAAAGATCAACTTCTTCCTGCAGGCACAGAAATGCGGAAACATATCAGTCTACAGTTCAACAGCCAAGTCACTGTGAGTTGCAATGACTTCAACAGCAGAAATTGAACAAATTTGTCAAAATGCACAAATTGCATCACATGAATGGACGCTTAATCAGGGAATATTACATTGTTAAAAGCTGTAAATCAGCTTCGATGAAAGAATTCACCCACCTGTGTCTGCGACCCAAATTCTGTTCCTTGAGCTGAGGCTGATACAAAAGTTGCATCAGCAAACAGGTCCGCCTCTTGAAACTTCCCATTGTTGTTGGTGGGAGATGTTTCTGTTGGCCCAGAATCCAAGAGGTCACCAATCAGATCTCCTCCAAAAAGATCCACTTGGTTGGCACTGCCTGTGGAAGGTTCTGCCAAAAAGAAGAACAATACAGATGAGATTGGGACATACGTCTATAGATATATACATCTTGTGCGTCATAATTTACTAAACCAACTTTTACTCAATGAGTGATAAACAATCTGCAAATTCAGCAGACATAGAAAGGAACATACTATTGGTGGAAGTTCCACGTGGATCAAAATCATCAAAATCATCATCGTTGTTTGAAGGAGCAGCAGATGCATGTGAAGGTATGGAACTATGTTTGCCAGAGTCGGGTGACTTTTTTCCACTGGATAGATTATCATGGTCCGTGCTGCACATTCAAATTAAAACCGACTGAGCAAGAATGGAAGACTGATTTGCTTCACATCAGAAAACAGCGTACGCAAAATGAGTAATCAAAAGAAGCATACGCGCATCCTCAACTCGAATTTTTTTCTCAAATTGAAGATACTCCCAAAATCCATAATGAATATAACATGAGAGCAAATCAAGATTGAGACAAAACCTGCCATAGCGTGAAAAACTTTTCTTGGAAGTGTAGCCTTGCTCTTCACTTTTAACACCGCGCCTTGACTTTTGAAAAGACTCGTAGTCATTCTTGTCTTCTTCTCTGGAATCCTTGTAGCTGTCATAATTGCTTGAACCACTTTGAAAACTACCACCAAACGAAGATGAAGCTGAACCAGATTTATATGTTATTCCTGTTGATGAGAGCCCAACGTACCTAATTGGAGGCAGTAAACCCCATCAAGGCAACGTAAAGAAGAATGCAAACCAGTAGTTATATTCACTTGAATAAAAACTAACTTGTTACGATTCACTGTTGCTTTGTCTCTGATTTCTGAGATTTTCTCTTTATTGTTCAAGAGAGCGACTATGTTTTCCGCCTTCTTTCTCACATTGATTCCCACATCTTTTCCATTTGGTTCAACATACTCAAAACTCGTGAGTGACTACATGGATGGCAAATCACAAAGAGAGACCATGTCAGTAGAAAACCACAACGTCCAACACGAGAGAACAACCTATCAATGTGTAAAAGAAATATACTGACAGATATTTGGTAAGTATGCTCGATAATCTCATCAACCGCTCGCTCTGATCCGTTTGAAATCAGATAATCAATGACAGCCAGTGCCTGGCAGAAGAAAAATAAAACATTGGGTTACACCAAAACAATAAAACTGCAAGCTTCCAAACATTGCAGGACTTTGTCAAGAAGACTCTCACCTTGTACACATATCGCCAATCCTTTCCTGTCTCACTCAGTCTAGTCCACAAAACACCCATAACCATCTGGCACTCGGAGCTAAACATATGGCAAAGGGACAAGTTAAGCATTATAACATCAATTTTGTTTCGATGTCAAATCATCTAAAACTACAGGAAATAAGTAAATCAAGAGATTACAATTTCTTTGTGGCCTGAGCTATCTCTGCCAATGCAGTACCATGAGGACCCCAAGGCTCATTATCTGTAGCATCCAATACCTGTACTATACACAGCCATAAACATCATTACAGATTGCAGATCATACTGAAAATCCGGAAACTAGGATACTACACATTGCTAACATCAAACCTCAAGCTTAACTTGTTATCCATTGAATTGGAACTCAAGATTTGTGAATACAGCATCAGAATATAACAACTAAGAACATATTCAGCATCCGAAACACCGAATCGTAACAAATCCAGCTCAAACTACTACTCAGGATCCATTTCGTAGATTTTAAGAAGCCCTCAAGCTTTTCATTTCGTGAAATCGCTGATAATATATCAAATTCTCGATTACTTTTGCCAGGAATTAACCAAACAGCATGCAAACACTTTGCAAAAATAGAGATAACGAATCAAATCAAATGAAGTCACCTTTTGCTCCATCTCAGGAACCTTCAAAACTTTCAGATTCACCTCCCTCTTTCTGCAAGTGAAAACGAACAAAAATCGAAGATCAATCGAAGATATCAAACAAGGATCTACGGATTTGAATCGAAATTGAATCAATTCAATCGAAAATCGAAGAAGAATCGATAGAGAAAACGGCAAAACTCACATCTCTCGAACTGTTTGATCGAAGACCTTCATGAAATCCATTTCGAATTCGTCGAGAATGTTATGAACAAAGGAACGAAATCTCCAGCAAAATTTTGGTGCGAGGAGAAGTGCAGATCTGATCAGGGAATGGCTCGTTTTTGTTTTATGGTTTTTTTTTTTTTTGGAAAAGCAACAACACAAAAAAAAACTCGTAAAAACCGATTTTTCGCGTAACTTTTTTTTTTTAAGGTGTTAAATAACTCGTGGGTAATTCGGGTAATTCGCCCTTGCAGACCTGTATCCGACCCGCATATCCGAAACTCGTAAAACTTATGGGTGGTTTCAGTTACGGTTTGGTCCGGTTTGTATAAATCGATTAAATAAAATTGGTAGATAAGAATACAGGTTGGATATGCCTATCCGAATTGCTAATCGAAAAATTCAAATGACAAAATGGCTTTTTGTCTCAATTTTGTACTAGTATCTTGTACTCTGTAAAATATTTGGTAAGAATTTGTTTATACTTATATGAATAACCCGAAAATAAATTAACAACATTTTTGTTAAAACGTTTGAAGCTTCGACTAGGGCTAGAAAGTTTCTTGGTATGAATTTTTCATACGTCATAAGTTAATTGTCTTGGCTGAACTCCAATATCTATTAGGTAAATAAAAATATTAGCAAAAAGTCCAAACATTTATATGGTAATATGCTGCAAGTTGAGATTCAACATGAGATAAAGATGTACGAACTCTTTATCTCCTCTCTTTTGCTAGAGAAAGACAACTTCGCAAGCTTTAATCGCGGTCATGAAAAAAAAAACAATGTTTTAAAAACCGGACCGAACCGGGGATTATGAGAAAAAAGGAAGTAGAAAGAAACACGACACATATGATTTCTCTCTTATGTTATTGGGCTGGACTTCAATTAATTTTAAATGAGCATATTTCAACTATTTTTATTTATGGTCTTACTTTTTTTAACGATCTCAATATGATTATTTTACAGTTAAAAAATATGACATATGATACAAGTTTATTCTTATAATTTGCAAAATTTAAAATCGAAAAAAATCGCTATTGAGGTGAGCTTAAAATCCGTCGTTTTATTTCTCTGAAACCCCTCCATCAAATAATTATAATTGGGTTTACTAATGAATAGTTAAATTGTAATTAAAAAAAATCGTATAAAAAATCGAAGTGTCTAACATGTGCGAGTTCACACTCAATGTCATGTTTACCAATATGCCACAGACGCATAGGTTAATTATTAAAATTAAAATTTGACGTTTTTATATATGGTAAATTGATCTCTCGAATAAAATGTATACAATTCGCTAACCGAGATATTCTCTGGAGGGGTCTCTCCCGACACATGACATACATATGATGATTAGAAAGAAGATAGGCAGGCCAGTCGAACAAAAAAAACGCACAACGGATACATTTTAAAGAGTGAAAACATCGACAAAGATTAAAAATATATTGTATGAGATAACTAAATTTCGTGATACCTTGTGTTTACATGTTATTTTGCAAAATCTTCTACCTCATTACATTTTGCAATTAGTTAATATTATTGTATACTTTGAAAATTTACTTAAAATGTAACGAGGTAGAAAATTTTGTATATAAAGCCAAGCTTTGATACAACATTTTGTCTAGAGGTTACCGTCAAGTAATTTTTGAAGGTGATAACAAATCTGTGACGCACCTCATTAATGGTCTCGAGACAAACTTCGCAGTGCACAATTGGATTTGTGATATTCAAGATTGGCAACGAAGGTTTACAAAGGCTTAAGTCATTTGGACGTCTCGAGTTAGCAACAAACCATCAGATCGATTAGCAAAAGAATGCGCTCATTCAAACTCTTTTTTCAGTCATTTTTATGTTCCTCTCTGCATTTTATCCCTTTTTCATGAAGATTACACTGTTTCGATGAATTTTATAAAATAATGTTGTTTTCAATGAATTTATAAAAATAATGTTGTTAAAAAGAAGAAGCAAAGCTATCATACTTCTACGTTTTTCTACCATCAAAGCTATCTACAGTAGGTTTTGGTTTTGGTTTGGTCGTGCGTGCGTGTACACGTTGGTTGGAGCTCACACATGCACAAACACAAACCCAATGCAAAATGCAAAGGCCATACAGAAACGCAATAAATCATGCATAAATCCTTTATTCTTCTTGCTTTTCTCTTAAGCCATTCATTGTGTTAATGACATGAACCTTTATGGGTTTTACACATGATAATTTCTTCTTTATTCCGATAACACAAGGTTTCTGTGTTGTTTAAAACGGGGAATTCAAATCTGTGTACAAATATGATAATATACTAACCAATAGACGAAATAATTCGGTTGGATATTAGTCAAACTCTAATAAGATTAAGCCTATGACATTATATCCAACAAATTACTAAAAATAATCAGAGTTATTGAAGAAGTCAGCATGATGAGTCATATGTAAGTCAAATTGCATTTGTTTTTAATCTGGTACTATTAAAAAATAATATAAAACCACATGACACTAATTATACATCACGTATCCTACTAATTCAAATTGGTCTTTGTTGATTGACCACAATCTCTTACTTTTGAAATAAGAGTGTCCCCAAACCACACACACCCCCAACACTTACCATTTTGGATGAAGCATACAATTCTTCATAAAATATCATTTTCCATTTCAAGCAATGGAGAATATGATCCATAACGTAAAAAAGCTCACCGATTGATAGTTTTGTAAAACAAACTTTGTATCGATGGACCATTTAATTATTTGGTAAGTTTCTGGAAACTTTTTTGGCAAAAATCAGAGATCATGTAGTAAATCTAAAAGAATTTTGTTGGTAAATGCTGCTAGAATTTTTATTGGGTCAGCTAGATTTGTTAAATTTTTGGACAAATGTCTGAAATATTTCAATATGTATCTACTCATTTTTGGGTATTCCTCTATTGTCTGGTATATTCATTTTTCCAATATTCCTATTTGGTACCATAGTACAACTTGGATAGTAATATTTGATACAACTGTTGTACCATGGTACAACTGTAGTATTACTTTATACAACTATTAAGATACAGTTGAACTAGATATTACTTGGTACAACTATCTAAACATAATATAACTAGTTATTTGGTATAATTAAGATAAAAAGAATACATAGTACAATTAGCGGTTCCGAGTTTATAGGATATTCATTCTAAATTTTTGTTTTTAATACGTCCAGATCACACGCCTTTTCTTTCCTATTTCCGAACACTCACGCGCAAGCTCGGCGCTTGTATATCAAACTCCTTCGCAAAGGAGGCCCATTAAGCACCACTCTTCATTGTCCGAAACGTTTAAATATTTTTAAAATCAAGTCATTAAGCGAGTAATCAAATCTTATGCAACAGTTGTCCTAAAATGATTCGATGTGAAAAAATAAATTAAAGATTCAGCTGACACTTTCCCCGTTCCATGTGAACCACGACGTGTCGTGATTTGATTCGTTGTGTGTAGTAACAGCGAAAAGAAAGATTTTAGCTGAAAGTCTTTGTGATTACGGTGGTCTCGCACGTACCTGATCGTAACTACTCCTCCGTTCCAACCTGGTGTTGTTTCCTTCTTCTTGGAAGCTCTCTGCCTTCCCTCTCTTTTCTCTCTCTTCCGAGAAAAGGAAAAGCAAATATTTATTTTCTCTCTCTAAAAGGAGCCAATTTCGGGTGTGGTGGGGGGGGGGTTTATGCGCTTTTCTTCAATTCTTCTTTGTGCGAGAAGACGACTATATACATGCATACATATATGTGTATGTTGATGTATGTATAGGTGTATTTGATTGTAGATTGTAGAGAAAAGGGAAGATTTGGGTTTTTCAGTTTTCTTCAACCTTATTATGCTCAATGACCCGAATTGGGGTCGAATCGAAAGCCTTACTAGACTTCGTATGTGATGACTCTTGATACTAGTGTTGATGGCTCGATTTCGATTTCAATTCCTCTTCTTCTTAGTCGCTGTTGCGGTTTTTGCCGTAAACCCTAGTTCGAGCTATCGATTTGCCATTGTGGAACCGAATTCGGGTTTTGATTCGGGTTTAGACCCGGATTCAGAGTCTCTGCTTTACCATCAGGATTACTCTCCGCCGGCTCCGCCACCGCCACCTCCGCACGGACCGTCGGTATCTTGTAGCGAGGATCTAGGCGGCGTTGGGTTTTTGGATACTACTTGTAAGATTGTCGCCGATTTGAATCTTACGCGCGATGTATATATAGCTGGGAAGGGTAATTTTATCATCCTACCTGGGGTTAGGTTTCACTGCCCGATCCCTGGATGCTCAATAGCTATCAATGTTTCTGGAAACTTTTCTTTGGGAGCGGAATCTACAATTGTCGCAGGGACATTGGAGCTTTCTGCTGGTAACGCTAGCTTCGCCAATGGGTCTGCGGTGAACACGACGGGATTAGCTGGGAATCCTCCGCCACAGACCAGTGGGACGCCGCAGGGGATTGATGGTGCTGGTGGTGGACATGGTGGTAGAGGTGCTTGCTGTTTGACCGATACTAGGAAGCTTCCTGAAGATGTGTGGGGAGGTGATGCATACTCGTGGTCAACTCTGCAGAAGCCGTGGAGCCACGGTAGTAAAGGCGGGTCAACGAGCAAAGAGGTTGATTATGGAGGAGGAGGTGGTGGGAGAGTGAAGATGGATATTCTGCAGTATCTGGATGTTAACGGAAGCATTTTGGCAGACGGAGGTTATGGAGGAGCAAAAGGCGGTGGTGGGTCTGGTGGCAGCATCTTCATCAAGGCATATAAGATGTAATGACATTCGTTACTTCTATTCTCTCGTCACTAGCTATTGATCACGCGGAATTTAATTTATTCTAGTTAGCAGAGAAGGAAAGATTTGCAATTGTAGAAGGTGGTCCGGACTTACAAAATTCACTTGGTCTTGATTTTTTTTCTTAAGACCGTAATCTTACCTTTTGGCGAAAGTTGAGTTTCGAGGAAATGAACCGAATTGCACTTTCCTTTCATGGTTAAATATGCTAGAACTGTGCTTATAAGGTTCTGTTCTCATTTGGAAATATATGATTAGGACTTCATCTTATTCATGACATTTTTTTTTAAAGATTTTATATCTTGCTCTAATTCTCGGAAATGTGCTCATAACTCTCTAAATTTTGTTGTTTGCTGTTGTATGGTACACACTAAACAGCTTATTTTCGATGATTATTTCAAAGGTTGGTAGTGAGCCATGCCATTTGTATTCTCAGATTCTTGGTAAATTGACCTATGCTTTGCTGTTATTTGAAGTGCAGGACTGGAATTGGACAGATCAGTGCGTGTGGTGGGAGTGGTTATGGTGGTGGGGGTGGTGGAAGAGTATCTGTCGATATTTTTAGCAGGCATGATGACCCGACGATCTTTGTGCACGGTTAGATTCTCTTCCTTAGGAGGTCACTGTGTCTTTCTGGCCATCGTAATAATATCCACACCTCCAGAGCTTTTAATTGTTGCGGAATTCTGTGCTATGACTTCATTCTCTCACCTGATTAATCATCACAGCAAAATTCTTCATCCTCATCTTTATTTGGTTATTTTGTTTACATCTGCGGATTTCATATCTCATATACAGTTTTTTCGTTTGTTTTGAGCTAGTGTTTCCAATATGTACTCGCTTAAAATCTTCAATCATGTGAACTACTCTTATTCTCCTACATGCAGGTGGATACAGTATCGGATGCCCAGATAACTCAGGTGCTGCTGGGACGCTATACGATGCTGTTCCCCGAAGCCTTTTCGTTAGCAACTACAATATGACGACAGATACTTATACGCTTCTCTTAGAGTTTCCCTTCCAGCCTCTTTGGACCAATGTTTATATTCAGGATAAAGCACGAGCAACTTGTCCTCTGCTATGGAGTCGTGTCCAGGTATTTAGTAAATGAATTTCCAGTACATGGGCTTTGTGAGCTAATGGTTTTTATCACCTTTAGCAGTGTTAATGCTACACTAGTTGTGATCTTATATATAAAGATATAGTTTCTTTTTTTGAGCAACTCTAGTGTCTTTTCTTGACGTTTTTTTATTGCCTCTCTATTTGTGTTTTTAGATATTCAGTGGAACTTCCAGTTTTGAGAAAATAATTGTGCAAAATTAAAGATGTAGTACTGAAACAGAATTTAATATGTAGGTTCAAGGACAAATTAGTTTGTTGTGCGGTGGTGTTTTGAGCTTTGGATTAGCTCATTATGGTACATCAGTATTTGAGTTGTTGGCTGAAGAACTCTTAATGAGTGATTCTACTATCAAGGTGAGTCTCATCCTGGTTCTCTTTCTCCACCTTTTTTGGAAACTTGGATGCAACAGCATTGTATCTGTTTATGCTAGATACAAATAATTCTTTGTGTTGCTTATTGGTTTACCTGGCCTTTCTTCATACCCTATATTCTATTTTGGCACTCAAGTAAATTACTTGCTCATCATGCTTTATGTCTATTGGTTCGTACCAGGTTTATGGGGCATTACGCATGACTGTCAAGATGTTCTTGATGTGGAATTCAGAATTGCATATAGATGGAGGAGGAGGAGATACAACTGTTTCGACTTCCATACTTGAGGCTAGCAATTTATTCGTTCTTAGGGTACTCACAAATTTCATGACATTGTTTTTCTCCTTCAAGTAATTTGTGACATACTAGTGCATCTAATTTGTTTGTGTGACCTCCCAATCTAAATGTAGGGATCATCTGTCATTCGGTCAAATGCAAATCTTGGGGTCCACGGACAAGGTTTCTTGAATCTAACTGGACAAGGGGATTCAATTGAAGCACAACGGCTTGTTTTGTCACTGTTTTACCGGATTTATGTAAGGGGTTTGCTTGTGTTTTGTTTTGGTGACAATCCTGTATTAGATGACTATTTGTGCAGATGCAAATATAGTTGGTGTTTATAGCTCTAAAATTGCAATTAATATATGGGCACAATTGGTTTCCATTAAAGGCCATATTGGCTTTTAAATAATAGATATAGAAAGGTGCTTGATTTGGCTGGCTAAGAGATAATGACTTTCTTTTCCTGGCAATTGAAGGTTGGGCCTGAATCCATTTTGCGTGCTCCTCTACAGAATGCATCCCGAGATGCTGTGTAAGTTTAAGGATAATGCCTTATTTATACTTAGTTTGATTCCATTGTTCTTCGGATATAAAATCTACTAACAATAATTGAACGCACATCCTTTGCAGTACACCAAAGCTCTATTGTGAACGGCAAGATTGCCCCTATGAACTACTGAATCCTCCAGAGGATTGCAATGTCAATGCATCTCTGTCCTTTACTCTACAGGTATTTATATCGTACTTAAACTAGCACGCTCTAGCGTGAAAATTCTGATAACTTTTCTTTCATTCTAGATATGCAGAGTTGAGGATATTCTCGTCGAAGGCTTAATCAAAGGATCAGTAGTTCACTTCCACCGCGCAAAAACAGTTTCCCTTGAACCCTCTGGAGAGATTAGTGCCAGTGGAATGGGTAACAATAACTATTTTCTTTTTGGATTTTCTTTTGATCGCGCATCCTACTTCTACATTTCGTATGGGCATTTCCTTGGCTTACTCCCCCAATATAAGATTTAAGGTGCTATCCATTCTCCATATAGGGAGAAAGAAGATATGATCTTATGTTATTTTAGGGTGTTTCTTAGCAACATACATATGCAATTGTTTTATGTATTTCACAGGTTGTAGAGGTGGTGTGGGTGAAGGTAAATTGCTTGGAAATGGTATTGGCAGTGGTGGTGGGCATGGTGGTAGAGGGGGACGTGTATGTTACAATAGCACCTGTGTTGAAGGTGGGATTACATATGGAAATGCAGATCTCCCTTGTGAGCTTGGCAGTGGAAGTGGCGATTATAGCCCTGATTATTCATCTTCTGGTGGTGGTATTGTAGGTATGAAATGTTAGAGATTTGATGACTTTGGAGTTCTATTAAACTTGAGAGATTAGGTTGTGTCGTCATAGGACTTGATGTTGAATGTATGATGTAGACTGTTGACTATATTCGTAGTACATGTTCAAGTATTTGGCAAATTATGATTTGTTATTTTGTTATAAGTTTATGAATCCTAGCGGTTAACATTGTTGAAACTTGTCATCCATACACTACTGTGCATGCATGTGGTTGCCATGAAAGCTGATTGCGTTCAAGATGATAACTTTTAACCTTTTCTTTCTTTTCCTTTGAATCTGGTCAGTGATTGGTTCAATGGAGCAGCCTCTATCTGGTTTATCACTTGAAGGCAAAATTAGGGTTGATGGAGAAAGTGTCAAACGTTTGAGTAGAGATGAAAATGGTTCTATTGTAGCACCTGGTGCTGGTTCTGGTGGAACTGTCCTTTTGTTCCTGCGTTATCTTATTTTAGGGGAGTCGTCTCTTCTCTCAAGTGGTGGTGGGTCAGGCAGTCCTTCTGGTAGTGGTGGCGGCGGAGGTGGGAGGATTCATTTTCATTGGTCAAACATTCCTACTGGGGACATATACCAGCCTATTGCTAGTGTAAAAGGAATAATCCATGCACGGTCTGTCCTCTATATACTTGTGCATTTTCTATGTTATTATTTGATATCGTTTTTAGCCTGTGCATTAATTGTTTTTTTGTAATTGTAGGGGGGGAGCGGCAGTAGATGATGGTTTTTCTGGGCAAAATGGCACAGTAACTGGGACGCCTTGTCCAAAGGGACTACACGGTATATTTTGCAAGGTAAGGAAAACCTGGTCCAACATTTTCCTGCTCTGTAATATCACAGGGGCGAAGTTTTTTAATTGCCTTTATCAAGATTGAATTGTTCTTGTAGTTTTTGAAGCTCATTGTATTCACAATTCTATTTTTTTCTCTCCAGGAATGTCCATCTGGTACATTCAAGAATGTTACTGGATCTGAGACGTCTCTTTGCCGTCCTTGTCCCGTTAATGAGCTTCCAACTCGTGCTGTTTACGTCCCAGTTCGAGGTATATATAGCATTCACATATATCTTGACCTCTTGTGTATTACATATGTGCTATAAATTTTCTCCTAACTGTCGGTGATAAGTCTTGTTTTCCGTTCAACTACCAAGCCTAAATTGTTTTCTATTCATTTTTATAAAATAATGAATACACTGTCTGTAGATTTTTAACCTTGTGTTCTAAAAAGAACTGTTTAATTAAAAGTTGGCTATCACCTCGTCTTCTTTCTCATTCCGTACTTGTAAACTGATGCTGGAAATGTTTATGTCTCAACTATAAACCTTGGGATTTTCTTTGTAACAGGTGGTGTTTCTAAGACACCATGTCCATACCGATGCATATCAGAAAGGTATCACATGCCACACTGTTACACCGCTCTGGAGGAGTTAATTTACACATTTGGAGGGCCTTGGTTGTTTGGTCTTCTTCTGATGGGTCTCCTCATCCTCTTAGCACTTGTGCTTAGTGTTGCCCGAATGAAATTTGTTGGAGTTGATGATTTACCTGGCCCAGCTCCCACGCAGCATGGCTCTCAAATAGACCATTCCTTCCCTTTCCTTGAATCATTAAATGAGGTAAGATGATCTTCTTAGTCTTGAAACATTAGACCCGAAAAACTCTTTGTTTTATTCGTTTCTGCGTTCATCTATATAAGCAAATGAAGAATGATTTATGTATTCGCTGATTGGTCACTCCAGATGCAAGTAATGTATGGCCAGCTGACATGATTGACTGAAATAATCCACTAAACATTCCTTATTTTACGGTGTTGTGTTGTTTATATGTTACTTTTTTTTGTCAGGTGTTGGAAACAAATAGAGCAGAGCAATCTCAGAGTCATGTGCATAGAATGTATTTTATGGGTCCTAATACGTTCAGTGAGCCATGGCATCTCTCGCACATCCCCCCAGAGGAAATAAAAGAGATAGTGTTAGTTGTTTCTTATTTTACTTCCAAGCTGATTTGGGATTGTGTCTCATTGTTTTCTCTATTGTTACTTAATAAGCTGCCTTGGCTCTGAAATATTCTTCTATTGGTTTTGGTTTCTTTAGATATGAGGCTGCATTTAACACATTTGTCGACGAAATCAACTCTATCGCTGCATATCAATGGTGGGAAGGTGCAATATATAGTATCCTTTCAGTGGTTGCATATCCGCTTGCATGGTCATGGCAGCAATGGCGGCGGAAGTTGAAATTGCAAAAGTTGCGTGAGTTTGTACGCTCAGAATATGATCATTCCTGTTTACGCTCCTGTCGCTCCCGGGCTTTATACGAGGGTCTGAAGGTAATTTCTTGATGATTTATTTGATCTCATAATTGGTTTAGGGACTGCAGATTTTGAGTATATATTTTCTTCTTCTAAATATAGGTTGCTGCCACCTCCGATTTGATGCTTGCATATCTGGATTTCTTCCTTGGCGGGGATGAAAAAAGGACAGACCTTCCACCTCGGCTTCACCAAAGGTTTCCAATGCCTATATTGTTTGGTGGCGATGGCAGTTACATGGCTCCTTTCTCACTTCAAAATGACAACATTCTTACCAGTCTGATGAGTCAGGTTGGTTCCTTAGTTAACGAGAAGCAGTTTCAGCAGCCATGTTAAAGGTTATATTGATCTTTGTCATTGTTTAATTTTCCCAGCTTGTTCCGCCCACTACTTGGTACAGACTGGTGGCTGGTGTAAATGCTCAATTACGCCTTGTTCGCCGTGGGCGACTGAGATCAACATTTCATTCTGTTCTGAAATGGTTAGAAACTCATGCTAATCCCGCTCTGGAAACACATAGCTTACGTGTTGATCTGGCCTGGTTCCAGACTACAGCTTGTGGTTACTGCCAATATGGTCTCTTGATTCATGCTGCTGAGGATTGTGAACCAACATCACCTCAGTGTGCCAGTGAAACAGCATGGGCTGAGATCCAGCCACGGTAAATGAATGTGAAAATTGCATCCATTCTATCTTTCTATCGTGCATAGGGTCCATTCATCATACCATTTTTTCTTCTAGTGCGTTGTTTTGTTAGAAGTTCAATATAAAATATGAACTGAGCCATGTAGATATATAAGATGATCACTTTAGAACGTTTTGTGATGTCACACTTTTAACATGTTTTCATTGTCCACTTCATATCTACTAGTTATGCGGAGTTTTGATGTCTTGTTCTTGTAACTTATAGTTACGGCGTGAATGCACATAAAGAAAATACTCCGGCACATTTAAGAGAGAGTATGCTCTTCAACCAAACTCACACAAGCACCGAGGATTATACGACACGCAGAAAGAACTATGGAGGGATAATCAACCTTGACAGCTTACCGAGTCTGAAAGAGAAGAGAGATTTGTTTTTCCTTCTCTCTTTCTTAGTTCACAACACTAAACCTGTGGGCCATCAGGTACCTTTCCAATCAAAATCCTTTATAGTATGAATGTCTTCTTATATGTTTTGCCGTCTAACATTTCAAGAAGTTTAATCTCTTCCCTCTGTTATCTTTTGTGATATTGCAGGATATGGTTGGCTTAGTTATCTCAATGTTACTTCTAGGAGATTTTAGTCTAGTCTTGCTCACACTGCTCCAGCTGTATTCGATATCTTTGCTGGATGTACTTTTGGCTTTGTTTATATTACCTCTCGGCTTGCTTCTGCCATTCCCTGCTGGGATCAATGCCTTATTCAGTCATGGACCCAGGCGCTCTGCTGGCTTAGCACGTGTCTATGCTTTGTGGAACTTCATGTCCTTAGTCAATGTGGTGAGTTCTCTTTGTTTTTTTTCTTTCAATTGCTGATAACTTGGTTTGTTGAGAACTGCAATGTGAACATGAACGTCAAATGAAGATGAATTCAACAGTTATATCTGTGAACAAATTATGGGTGTTGATTCTTTAGAAAATGTCACGTTATCTGACAAGTTTTGGTTCTGTGGACAGTTTGTTGCTTTTCTCTGTGGATATGTTCATTATCACAGCGAATCATCAGCTAGCAAGAAAATCCCATTTCAGCCGTGGAATATAAACATGTGAGTTTTACTACTATGCAAAGTAATACTTGAAAAGAGTCACTCTTTTCGACAATCTTTACGTTTTGATCTAACGAGGTTGTGATGTGTGTTTTGGGGGATGCAGGGGTGAAAGTGAATGGTGGATATTCCCAGCGGGACTGGTCGTGTGTAAGATAATGCAATCACAGCTCATAAATCGACATGTAGCAAACCTGGAGATACAAGACCGCTCATTGTATAGTAAGGATTTTGAGCTGTTTTGGCAGTCGTGACAGAGTCCTCTTGTCTAGTAGTTTTTCTCACAGAACAATTAAAAAACTGACCTGCCCCTGTTTGGAGTGGGGTTTTCAGTTTTTTTTTCTCTTTTTCATTTGGTTTTTGTTTGTTTCTCTTCTTGTAATTCTATTACGTTAGGTGAATAGAATTAGGATACAAAAGAGAAGGAACTCTGATTGTTAAGCGGAAAAACAAAGAGAACAAAAAAAAACAAGTTTCTTTGATGAATATAATTAGGGACAAGACATGTAAACTTAAAGATCCTGGTTCGGGGGAAAAAGAGTTGGTCTCGGTTTTGTTCGTATTGGGGAACATGCTAAGGTTTGTATGTAAACTAGTGAGCAACCAAATGATCTATCTATCTATCTTATCTACTTGGGAATGTGTTTATTATTTCTGCCTCAATACTCTCTCGAGTTGTTTTTGGAACTATATGGCTTTCTAAGAATGGTCATAATCAGGGAAAAGCTTACTCTTGAGCTCAATGAGCTCTTTGACTACACACACCGACTTACTATCTAAGAAATTTATTAACACAAAAGCCAGTGTACAATTAACCAAGACCTATTTCGGTAAACAAGGCTGATGAAAATTGACTCAGTAACTCAGTACAGAACCATTAGGAGAAGCAAAATTAAAGAGACACAGGGTAGTGCAGGACAGAGACATGATTTATTTTGGAAACACAAATATGGCACTGTAGATTATTTAGATTCCGAGATTGAGCTTGTTCACCATTTACGCATTCCTTCTGAGCATAGCAAGCAAAACACCTCCTAAAATCGCTGATGTTGAAGCTGCAGCAATTCCCTGTCGAATTGACAGTAACCCTCCTGTTGCAGCACCTGCTATGATCGCGTTCCATCGATCTTCCTTGTTCCTGATGCGGATCGTTGTGTACTCAAATGCCGAGAATAAGGCTCCGTATGAACCAAAACTGCCTCCCAAACGAGCAGCATTCATGCTCACCGCTTGCGCTCCTCCAACCAAACGGCGACCACTTGGGGAGTTGCGTGACCCTTTAATGAAATAAAATGCAGAACCTCCAATAGCTCCGATTGCAAATGCATTACCGGTATCATCAACTATACGAGCAAGGCCATGTTCCCGAGATTTCTCCTGAACTTCCATTAGTCAATATAAAACCTCGATTTTTACCCTCTTCTCTCTTGCTGCAAAGCACCACGGAATCAGTATATTATTAACCTCAAGTAAGAACATAAAAGGAAGCTGAAGGATTTCATCATCATCCTAATCGAGCTAAGAAAACCCAAGGACAAGGATGGATTCCACTAGATAATGGTCAGAGACACAACACAAGAATTGTCCAATCGTCTTACACGAAACTAGGAACACAATCGGATAAAGAGTTGCAATTTCAAAGGGTTAAACTGTTGGCTAACGGGGATATCGGCGAACATGACAGACACAGAAGTTGTAAGGAATCCATGGAGTAAAACAAATTTAGAGCTTCAAAGTTATCAGGTACATCGAAACTAACCCTTGGAAGTTACCGCTAATGAATTGAGCCCAAACACAAGAATCGGAATACCCAGAAATATATATATCTCTACGACATAACTGGAAACACTGATTCGATTAAGAAGGAACAAAACGGAGATTAGACAAGACTAACCCAGAAACGATGTGTATCAAAGTAGCTTCTGTTCAGCGCCGGTTCTGGAGGACCCGAAACCCTGAGATTAGGGTTTCTAGGTCAAAGCGATGCGATGCACAAGGGATTTAGTAACATTTGCTTGTTTTTATTTCAAATGCAGAACAAGAATGCTAGGGAGGCTGTATATACGGATTTTTTTTATATTTAACTCGTTGTATAATTTTAAAGACTTATCAATTGGTAAAAAAGATTTTAGTGCGTTTTTAATTTTTTTTTGTTAAAAACTTAAAATACCAGACTTGAGCTGGGTACGAGCATGATCAACCCACAATAACATCTCTTATTTTATTGCCTCATTTTGTAAGGTTTAAACCAAACAAGACTTTTAATTATTCAGAATCCAATTTTTAACACATACACTCCCACATACTCAACTAAGTCTTATCTTTCTCATTACACAAATGGTTTAGTTTTAGAGTTTAAACACACCACCAACAACACACTTTTGCTTATTTGCACCACTAATTTGTTGCTGTTCATGTATCCCACTTCTTGTATATTTTTGGTGTATGTCACTGTTCTGCTGCACTCGAATGGTAAGCTCGCCGCCTCAACTGAGATTCCCCTGATGGCTGCTGCAGATATATCTTCGTTGGATCATTCGGGTCTACGTACCTGCACATATACACATGACCACACACGATTATGAGAAACAATAGCTTGCTTTTGTAATACTATCAAAGTCATTGGTTTGATTTAGAGGGACTTACGCATGTCTCATCATTTCATCCACAGGGGTCTGTGCAGCTTGAAGAGGATCAACACGTGGAGCTGCTGCTTGTTGCAGTTGCCGATTGTATTGCCTCACTGATGTTATGAGATTCAGGAAGAGAGGAACAAAAGTCCCGCAACCACCTTCCTTAAATAGGATCTTGAAAGTGTGTGTTGAATATAAAGCTCTATGCTCGTTCTCTGGAACCACCTGGACATTTTATTACATGCCAAAGCAGTGTGTAAGTTAAGTATATATGATAGTTTTCTAGCAAGAATAATGAAAATTCCCCATCAAGTTTGTACTTACAGGCTCCACTTGTCCAGAAATATTGTTGCAGTGGAATATTGGCTGATTGAATTTCTCAGCATAGATGTAAAGCTACAAAGTAGAGTAAAATATAGTTCAGTAGAAGTGTGGTTGTGCCATTTATGACCAAATAAGAGAAAACATATGATAACTTGTCATACCATGGGCATGTCAAAAGCAACAAAGTTCTCAACAGGTTTGCTTGCAACAAAGACCAACCGTATATTAGACAAGTATATCACTCCTTTGGCCTTAACTTGACCTCCATGCCCTCTGGATCAAACGAAAAAGAGCGTCAGGGAAGTGTTTATACGTCTGTTCACTTATAGCAAACCAATTAAAAAAAAAAACTATACTAAATTGAAAAGCAACGAGGAGCGAATTATCACAGCTCAAACCCACACTCAACAAAACACTTTAGCAGATCCAAAAAATACGAGGCAAGAGAAGGGAACACGAACCCAGGGATCTTATCGACTTCAAACTCAACACCATCTCTGACTAGAACGAACATTTCATTAACAAAGGGAATAGGCATCCCATTGGGTAGCAATTGAGGGTTAAGGGCCATGGCTGCAGTTCAATTGATCAATCCTTTCTTCCTTTGTTATGCTCTGCTTCTCAAACAAACCTCAATTCTTCTTTGTTGTAAAATCTGATCACAATATACGCTATTACTGATCATACAAAATGAGAATGTAAAACGCATTCCAAATACACTAAAATTATCACAAGTCAGGTTTCATAATGGAAGTAGGCTCAATAAGAACATGAAACGTTAAACCCAAAGATCCCTTCTTCATAACTCAGGTCATAATTCACGATACATAACTACTGGCCTATGTTACTCAATTCAAAGAAAACTCGTTCCAAAATAGCAATTTACATCCGTAGATCGAAGCAAACATAAGCAAACCTAGGTCTATTAAGAAAAACCACATTGAGATTATCTATTCAAAATCAAACCGCTCGTACAATACAGAAGAAAACCTAGGTTTACAATACGAGTTCCATAACGAACTGACACGACGAATCAATCAGCAAATTGTGTAATCCCTTAATAAGAAACCAGTCACAGAACGATCCAAGTTCGATTTCATGCAAAGCCAAGCACGCGTGTAATTTCATCGTTTTCGCGACGCCTCTCATCTGAAGTAAAAAAATTCTCGGGAAAGTAAAGGATTCAGGAAGAACATACCTCGATCGGAATACAAAACGATTTGCTTCGGTGGAAGAGAATTTGTCAAGGAAAGGGGACGAGATCAGATTACATTACAGATGTATATGTTCTCGCTTGTTCCAGATGCAAGAAGAACAACGCGGTGTTTATTTTTATACCATTAGTCCCTCATCTTATTTCTTATCTCGATTTTGCCCCACATAAAATTATTTACCCACTTTCAACAAATATGTGCTATTTCAATGTTAAAAAGGCCCCATTTGGCATTTGTTTTTCCTCGTCTTTTCCACAGCCCTTTTACATTTGTCTACAGCAAAATCATTAGCACAAACCACAAAACTAAATTCTTTGTTCACAAAAACTAAACCACAAAATCACTAGCAAAAAGTGATTTACTTACTAATCATGAATCAATAGTTCAATACTACTAATCATTGAACAAAACTAAACAACAATACCACTAATCATTTCAACTTGAATAATCCTTGAACAATACTACTGATTCTTTGATACTGTAGTTATAAACCAAAGGAATTGGTTAAAAAAAGAAAAAGTAAAAGACCCCTAATTTTGTTTGTTTCAATAGGATTTGCATCTATTTGACAAAGCAAGCATCTTCCCGGAACTAGTATTATTGGCCGGAAAAGCAAGCGCTACGTCGTCGCAGTAGATGGTGACGAATCTACTCCTCCGGTAAGCTCCGTACCGGAAAGTAACCCAAGAGACCATCCTCAGATCAAACTCTACGTTTCCCTTGTCTTCTTTCGCAAAGGAATCAACATCGACGTAAGTCCCGGAGACAGAGATCGTGGCGTTCAAAGGCGTCTCTTCTCTCTTCCCTTGATCGAACGGCTGTAAACGCGTATCGGAGAGATGCCCGCGGTCGTAGTAGACAGAGCAGCGGACACTGTCGTAGTGAAGCGACATCTTCGAATTAGGGTTCCGAAAGAGGAGGCTGAGATCCCATTTGCCGGAGACGTGATTGTTGGAGACGTTGAAATCGGAGACGGAGAGAGATGTGATGTACACAAGCGGGGACTGGGGACGAACGACGAGGATGAAGATGAAGAGCATCAGACCAAAGATGATCAGAAAAGCCATCAACACGATGAACAGACGTTGGATCAAGACGGCGCTTGGATTAGATTCCGCCGCGTAGTAAGGGTTATGGTTCTGGTAAGGGTATCCGCCGGCGGCGGCGGCGGGTTGTTGTTGCGGCGGATACGGGTACGGATTCGGGTATGGATACCCAGTTGCGGGTCTTGGATTCGGGTCTTGCTGCATAGCTTTGGATTTCCAAATCTAGGGCTTTTTCGAGAGACGAGTCTAGAAATTCAAATAAGATTGTTTAACAAAGAATAACTCTCACTCAAAACTAAATCTATCAGATTCTCTCATACATCTCTTTTTTTATAACAACAGACCTAAACAAATTTTCTTTTTCTCTTTATGACAATTTCCTATTCTCATTATGTTTTAAATAACTCGTAAATATAATCTCTAATCCTAATCTCTTTAGGATATCTTCAAGCTTTCTTCCTTCAAGCTTTTAAGTCAACAACGAGAGAATTTAGCTTTAAAGAAGATGATAAATGATTGGTGGATTAAATTTCTTATTCATCAAACAAAGAAGCACAAGACAAAAGAGAGAGGATTCTCAAAATTCACAATGTTTAAATAAGTAGAAAACAAGCAAACAAACAACAATAACAATACAAGAATATGCAGAGGTTTCTTGAACAAGAACTTGTTAACGGTAGTTTCTGTAGACAGGACTGTACATGCAGCTCTCTGCAAACTTGACTAGATCCTTTGCACGTGGGAGGTTCGACGCCAGTCCTATACACCACAGATACATCATTATCATAAGCACAATTTCTTATTATAAGTCAAGACAGTTCCATTAACGGAATAGAAGAACTAACCGAGGTCATAGGTTTTGGCGGCCACACTGGCTGCAATGTTGGCAGAGATCTCTCTGATGTTTGAGAATGGCGGGTAGATCAGACCGTTGGCGAAATTCTCTTCTGAGACTTGAGCGGCCAATGCTTCAGCTGTTGAATACATACAGAGAGACCAGTTAGAGAGAGTTACATTGTGAATCTTTTAAGTGTCTCCCAGTTTCAAAAATATGAAATAGAGAGACGTAAGTTTGATTTTCAGGAAATTATACAGTTTGTTTAAATATCACGAATTCACAGTTTCTGAACAACTTGCAACATTTATGGTCCAGTGCACAGGGATTTATACTTACAGGCTGCGAGGAGCATGTCATCACGGACACGAATTGCGCCAGACATGATCAAACCAAGACCCAGACCTGGGAAAATGTAACAGTTGTTTGCCTGAAGTGAAGTAGGGTAATCGAAATAAGATGTGAGAATTCAGATTGTCACAGAAATACAAATTGACAGAGAAAAGAATACGGAATTAGCATAAACCTGGCCAGGCAAGTAAGTTTTGCCCTCGTACTCAACAGGATCAAAGGGGCTTCCACTACCAAAGATTGCACGACCCTATGTTAAGAACAAGATATGATCATACTTGAGAGCCGCGTTAAATGAAAATTACACTTTGTTATAGTCGGGACATGAATCACATTCAGATTTTATATGAGAGATTATTATACCTTGGTCCATGTGTAAGCCTGTTCAGCGGTACACTCAGCTTGAGAAGTAGGGTTTGATAGAGCAAGAATCAACGGTTTCTATAAGCCAACACCAAGACCAACATTAGAACAATAGCATAGATACCCTTTATTTGAGAAAGCAGAGAGGAAGAACAATAAGAAACCTCGTTGTTGGTAGCCATGGCCTCGACAACTTCCTTTGTGAAAGTCTGACCCACACCGGAGGTTCCAATGAGAACTGTTGGCTTGATTGCCTGTTTGACAAAGTATCAACATAGAGTGAACACAAGAATAGAAAATCTAACACCAAGATCATCTATTCACCCATCAAGTGATTTAAAGATGAGTTCATCGCATACATTCACAGCACCGATGAGGTCCTTGACAGGTTCGTGCTCATGCGCCCATGGCTGCTTGAAATGCTGAAGGGATTCTTTGCGCGAGCTAACAATCAGTCCCTGGACAGTAATGTTCAAAAGTGGAACATAAGTGATCAAGAAAAGTATAGCTACAGAGGATGAGACTAATCTGGTTGGTTGCCAACAATACCTTGGAGTCCACGAGCCAAATCTTCTTCCTTGTCTCATCAATAGGAGCTCCAGTCTACAAAATAGCCCGGATTTGACCAATCACATACTCTTACCCATAAAACAGAGCAAATGTAAGAAATTTCTCAGATTTACTAACCTCTTTCGAAATCTTAAGAGCAATTAGCTCAGCGATACCGGTTCCAGCCTTCAAAGAACCAGCCAGATATAGCGTAAGCAACAAAACATATATGCAAGATAAATGATAAGCTTTTTGAGCATAATGCTTTCTAGTCTCACCTCTCCGGCACCCAAGAACAAGAAGGTATGGTCAGCAAGGCTTTTACCAAGCACCTTCTGAGCAGCAATAAGACCAGCAAGCACCACGGATGCAGTACCCTGCCATTACGCAAGACAAAACAAGTTCTTGATAGCTTTAGCTCTCTGACACCTCATCCAAAATGTAAGGAAAAGATCTTACCTGGATATCGTCATTGAAGACAAGATGAGTGGTGCTGTACTTAGACAGAAGGTCAAACGCGTTGTGGTTTGCAAAATCTTCAAACTGAAAAGAAGAGTAAGTATCAGGACATCTTATTACAAATATGAACAATTCTAACAACAATCATAGGTCTTAGAAGAACTGATCCTATGCCTCACCTGTACCAACACTTTCTCTCCATAGTTCTGCTTAACAGCGCACATGAACTCATGCAGAAACTCCGCATATTCCTGGCCAGTTGCCCTTCGCTGTTTAAGGCCAATGTAGAATTCATCATTCAGCAACTTCTCATTGTTTGTACCCACATCAATGGTGATTGGAAGGCACTGCATATTTTAATCAGATTTTGCATTTAGGATCAGAGGACGAAGCAAAACCAATTTCTAGGCAAAAATATCGTAGATTGTGTTCCGATGCTTACAGCTGATGGACGGATTCCTCCCAAAGCTGTGTAAAGAGAAAGTTTCCCCACTGGAATTCCCATTCCCTGGAAAAAATTTACATTAGCTCAAACAAATGGTATATGCAGATTTTCGACATATAAATGGGATGAAGTTTCAAGTGTAACTCAAAGGACCCATTTCTTACCTGGCAACCAAGATCTCCCAGACCGAGAATCCGCTCGCCATCAGTAACAACGATAACTTGAATCCCTCTCTGAGGCCAGTTCTTCAACACTTCAAGAATCTTGCCCCTGAATAACAAACATTCACTTTAGGCGTTAAAAAAAAACAACAAAATGGAAAGTGACCTGGTAAAGAGAGAGAGATTAAAACATACTTCTCTTTCAAGCTGATGAAGAGACCCTGTGGCTTCCTGAAAATACTCCCATACTTCTGGCAAGCCTCACCAACTGTTGGTGTGTACACAACTGGAAGCAGCTCCTCAACGTTATCAATCAAAAGCTTATAAAACAGCCTCTCGTTCCTCTCCTGCAAGATTCACATACATAAGCAACCAATTGCAGAACACTAACTGAACAGATCTATGGATTCAAAGACCACTCAATCACCTGAAGATCCATCAGAGCCATGTAACGCTGCAGAGGAACAGTGTACTGACGGAGATTATGCATCAGCTTTCTCTCCTAATCAACCAAAAACCACAAAGTTACTACAAAAACCCAAATCAAAACTAAAACAAAAATGGCTTCTCTTTACGTCTAAATCTCAAGTCACCTGAACATCCTGACTTATAACCACAGGAGGAAGAAGACCAGTTAAGTAATGTGCATCTCTCTCTTTATCAGTAAATGCAAGTCCCTTGTTGTATCTCGGATCACGCATCAACGAGTAACCACTGAAAAAAAAAGAAGAACATTTCAATCTGATTCCATTAAAAAGCTCTCTCTTACTTCAACGACAAGAAAAACCCAGTTCATAATTCAATAAAGAACCCAAAATCAAGCGATTCTCGTAGATCAAAGTGAAACCCAGCAAAAAAGATGGGATCTTTAGATCGTTGACTCACCTAGCGACGGAGGAAACCCAAGGAGTGACGAGCTGATCCAAAGTAGCTAAATCCTCACCGTACACGTCGGAAATCCCACCTCCGACGCCGGATCTGTTATCGGCGACATCTTCGCAGGGTAATTCAGTCGGAGTACTTCCCATATCTCTCTTCCGAACTAACAGAGCGAATCTAGAAACAGAACGATGGTGAAAGCAAGCTTTACGGAAGAAATCGATGATCAGGTTTGATGAATTATTGAAGATATTTTGTTGGTGGGTGAATGAAGAAGAAGATAGTGGGATTATATAGAGAGTGTGAAAATGACGAGTTTTGAAAATTGAATTGAAAAAAAAAGTCTGAAAATTTTGTCTATCGTAAAAAAATCACAAGAACGTGGACAGAGTCATCATTCTTCTTCGTGTAGGTCACTCTCTTAATCCATTACCTCTTTTTATTTTATTTTATATTTTATAATTCTTATTTTATTGTTTTCCTCGTTTATTTCGTTTGTACAACTTTAATTTTTTTACCGACCAAAAAAAAACTTTAATTTTTTTTTATAATTGTTATACTATTGTTTTTCCTCAACTAGTCCACGAAATTGATAAATAAAAATACATTTTAGACTTTTAGTCTAAGATGCTGCATAACAGCAAGTTTTGTGCGTTGTTTGTATCAGATCAGATTTCTAAAACTATTATTATTTATATTTAGAAAAAAAAAAAACGAATAATTTGGATTCTATATCTTATAAGTTATAACCAACGTGTTTTTCTATTCAATAAAACAGTATCAAACTACCACCAACAAAAAAAACGAAATATATATATGTAGGGATCAGATTATTTCAGTTGAATAGATAAAATCGGATGCTCAAGTTATTTTTTTTATATGATTATGTTTTGTTTATCGTAAAACTTCAAAAGGAGTAAATAACAGTATATATCGAGAAAATGAGATTAAAAAAGTAGTAAATTAGGAGTGTCCACGAATTAGATAAGTATGCACTATCTTATAAATCATTTCAATTTGATGGTCCTTGGTGCGATAGTATTTTCTGAATTGTGATATAGATGATATTTTTTCACCTAATAAAAATTCGATACAGTGATGTTAATAATAATTGTATTTGAATTTTGAGGCTGCGAAGATGTGTGGGAGGATCAAACTTGGCAGCCATACTGGACCCCAACTTAAACATATATATATATATATATTATTATTATCAATATGATATTTTTTATTATTTTATTTTACATGAAAGTAAAAAATTACCCGAATCAATTATTACAAAGAATAAACCCACCTCGAATACGTACCGAACTGTCATTATCAGACTATGTAAGGAATGTTTAGTCTATTAATACTTTAATTAAACGATTATGGATATGCATTGGTAGTGCGTAAATTGATTATTCATAACTCATAACGACATGTTAATAAGTTTTATTTATTTTTTTGGCAATTTTTGAACAATATATTTGCATATCTGCTCCCCTTTTATTGTCTCCTCTGACTTTCCTCCAATTGACTGATATTTGTTTTTGTTTTTTTTACTTTTGCGGTCATTCCTATTTTCTTGTGTTCATACAAAAATAAACTAATATGGACCTATACGCGTTTATAGTCGATAAAAGCTCATTTTCTAGAACATATAGAAGGAATCATCAACTTCAAATGTTCTTTTTTATTCACCAACTCCTTAACTTTCAACATTTGCTTTTTCCGTTTCATGTGTATACCAACTCCAATATTTTATACAATTCAAATAGTTTTTTTTTTTTTTTTTGATAAAAGGTATCCTATTGAAAAGCAGAGGGATCGATTACAACATAGTATAAAACACAAGAACAACTCTTAGGCAATACAAGAAGACTACGAATGATGCATATGATACTAAAAGGATACGTCACTGGAAAGGGTGGATAGCATCTTGATTCCCCAAGAAGATAGTGAGCAGCAAACACTCAAAGACAAGAGATCGGCGGCAAAAGGAAGTGAGAAGGCGAGCCAAACACGGCAACCAATCATTGCCGGGAATTACCGAGGCAAAGAGAGACTGCAATTGGACACTACTACTCAAGTCCTCCGAACCTAGTACGAGCACGACCACTTACACAAAACCAAGAAATCCGAGACAAATACCAGCTCCAAAACCGCAAACACCACACACCTCAAGCAACACAAAGCACAATCAATAGCACAAACATGTGTAACCTAGAACAAACAGAGACTCCACAGAGAACAAGCCGGAAAATAGATCCAAACGGCGAGGCTGAGGTCGGAGAAGTGGAACACCAAGCAACTTCAAACGTCCAGGCAGGGGAAGAGAAGAAAAAGCCCTTCGCTGTGAAACCGTGATCCCAAAGATCCACCAAACCCGAGTGTGAGACCCAAGAGAAACAAAGAGGAGAAGGAAGAAATCCAGAGGGCCTCAAACACGAGAACGACCACCACAACACATCGACAGTCCAGACGAATCCAGAAGCACTCAATTAAGCCTAGACGAAACATAACTGAGGAAACATAAACCTGAATCGAAGAGGTAGAGGCCTAGCAAGAGCAAAAAACCCAGCCGCGATAAGACACAAATCCTCTAACCTGTGAGACAATCGATGAGGAGAAGAAGCGGAGAGAGTTACCTTAGATCTGACAGCCATTCTTGACATTGAGCCACAAATCCAAGACACACCCGACACAACCAACCACCAACCAGTCGATTCACACCAAAGGACGAGAGGTGCCCTGAAATCGAGCCACAACCGCGAGCAAACCAGAGCTTCAGGGAGCAACCAACACTGAAACAACCCAAACCGTTTTTTTTTTTTTTTTACATTGAATCAGATTATCATTCCCATAAATGATAATCCTCAATAATCCAATCAATTTCACAAGTCAATAAATAACCAGCGGAAATCAAACTAAACCTTCAAGCCAAACAATTCCATTATCAATTTAACCAATCATTCAAAACAGTCAACCAATATTCCAACAACCTAACCGTTCTAATCTGAATTACCATCACCCTAGCAATTTAATTAAAACACACAACGACGAGCCACTAGATCCATCATCCCGTCCTCGCCCTGATTCCACGATCACACTTTGTCTTTACCTGCATCACATGGTTAAAAGAGATGCGTGAGTATTATCATAAATACCCAGTGAGACGGTCCTCCCATCTACAGGCCAATTACTCAGAGAAAGAATGCATACAATACCAGGGTTATCAAACAGCAAGCATAGCAAATAACAAACAACATGAACAGGACAGCAGCTTCTGTGTCGATCGACACAGCCTCTAGGTGTCGATCGACACTCGACTGTCAACTGTGTCGATCGACACAACCTCTAGGTGTCGATCGACACAGACCTGCAGAACCCTAAGATTGAACCATGAGAGAACCTATCCTCTCATGGCTCAATCTCAAGGACTCAGATCACGATCCTGCACAATTCATTCACCAAACACAGTAAAAACAAGCCACAATCAATCGTATTCCACACAATCCTAATCCGAGAGCCTATGGTCACGCACTCACCTTTGCAAACGGATTGAAACGAGGAAACAAGGCACTCCCGACACGACCCGAACAGAAGGGAATAACTCGCGACTCCCTTTACCAAATCAAGGTCTGAAACCTGATCTGGAAACTAGACACCAAGATCTTCGCAACGGTGTATAGAATGTCTCCTAAATCCAAACAGATCGACGGGGAAAAAGCCCGCAATCTCGCTAATCGAAACTAGAAAAACAGAGATTTCAGAAACAACACCCTGAAATCAAAGGAACACAGAGAACGGAGATTACCTCCAAATCAGGATCCGAAACCTAATAAAAAAAACTAGACAGAGAGAGATTTCCAACGGCATAAGGATCGTCTCCTGATTCTCTCTGGTTCGATGGGAATCCCCCCTCGAAGTGGACTGATCGCAGACTCGAGACTGCAGAACCATCTCACGGGAAAACAACGATAACTCTTAGAATACTAATCCTATTTACAAACCGTTTTCTCCTGAATCAATATTAGAGAGTGGAGAACTTACCCTCCAAGTTTCACTCTGATCCGATCCGATCTTCCCCGCCAATCATCCCCTCAAAAAACCCGAGCAGAACTGTTTCTCTCTCAAGAAAAACACTTTTCTCACAAAACTCTCTAAAACTCTTTCTCTGCTCAAATTTTCGGCCAACCCCAAGAGAAAAACGCTTTTCTCTACTTAAATACGGAACCCTAGGTTCCCTAAACCAACTCAAACCAAACCCGATCAGAAATCAAAACCACACGGTCCAATTTAAGCATGTGTCGCTTGACACAAACCTCTTGTGTCGCGCGACACAGCTCCAGCAAACATATTCCTTCGCGAATTAAACACACGTGTCAATCGACACACAACCAAAAATCACATTTTTGGTTCACGGGCGTTACAAACACACTCACGACCCTGGGACACCGTCGAAAGCATCAGCCAGAGCGAGAGATGACACGGCGAGCAGACCCAAAGTGACCGGAGGCAGCCGGCGAGGAAGACCCATGGCGGGGCAGATCTAAAACTCTAGCTCAATTCCACCTTCAATCTTCGAAACAAGTAGCCGAAGAAGACAAAGACACCATGGGAGTCCCTTTTCCGGCGGAGGTGAGAACCACCGCACACCGGAAAGGGAGATCGGAAGAGGAGATTGACGGCGGCTAGGGTTATTGGGAGAGAAGGGGACTCGCCTCTCAAAGGTCAAAATAATTATAATTAGTCAAAAGTTTTTACAACAATTCAAATAGTTATCCTATTAAAACATCCATTATGTTGAGAAAAAAAAAAACATTATTTTGAAAAAGATATTATGTAAAAAATATATTATGCAATCGATGTTCAACCAAAAAAAAAAGAAAAAAAAAAAAAAAGAGAAAAGGTAAGTGTGCATTGATGTATTGCCATGTAATCTTTACCATTTCTCAAAACTAACGTGTGCAATTATATTTCAGATGTAATTATTCTAATTTTCCATCTCATTTGAGAGGTAGAATAGCAATTGATACATGTAATGTAATTTAAAAAATATTGCCACCAATTATTTTTAGTTATATCCTTAATTATAGCTTTTTTTTGTTGGTCACTAATGGTAATTCCCCAAAGGATTTTTCATCTTCTTTAGTGGAAAATAATAATGTATGTATATATATGTATATATATATGTCATTGTTCAGTTACGAGCCTCAATCCGTTATTTGTCCAAAAAAACTATGAATCTTGTTTTGAATGAAAAGGGTTAGATTCATTACATTTAAATTGTCTACTTGGCGATTGTAGACGTGTTCAAGGTAATCTTCATCGCATTTGAAGTTCTTTGGTGTTGGAAAAATTGCCGTAGAACGAAGGTCGTACCAGTTTCTGAAGCACATATGCAAATGGCGGAGATCATTAACAACATAAATTAGAAGTTGAAGATCAATGTTAGAACCAACCATCTTTTCGCTAATGGTCGTTGGTTCAGTTTATAGTTTTTGGAAGTAATTTTAGTACTAACAAATGTACGTATGAATTAAAGATCAAATGATATATTTATACACCAATATCTCTGTTTTAAGTTTTAACACACAAGCATCGTTTTGAGGTCGAGTGTTTGTTACTTGTCCTCCATGATTTTGGTCACAAATCAGAAAACATAGCAAAATAGAGAGCGAAGATGTTATTAAAATATTGCAATAATAAACACCAAAAATAACTTTATAGGCTGGTCCATTTGTGGGTCATCATCGGAGTTAGGGATTTTCCAACGATCCGCCTCAATTCGGAGTTAGGGATCTTTGGTAATGGTTAGTAAGAAACATAGTCATTTTCTTAGTACTGAAAAATGTACGTATTAGATTAGATAGAGGAGAATAAATAAATGATTTGTATATATCTGATAGAGTTAGATACACATTTAGTCCTTATCATTATATGGGTGAAGAATGAAACCAAAACATCGCTTCTTTATTCTTAAAATTGTTTGTGAAGTGAAAAATGTATTGAACAGTCTTTGTTCAATCGGTTACAATTTGATACACAACCAAAACTTTTGAAAACAAAAAAGAAAACAATTTTTAAAAAATAATCAAAATCTTTGCAAAACATGAGCAAAACATTATAAAAAGGGTAAGAAAATATCATTATATAAATTCAAAACACATTTAATGTGAACATCACACTATAATAATTATAACTCACGAAATCGCATATATATTATTATATAAATGACATATATGACACAAATTTATTTAAATTTACTTGATTTACTTATTTTCTTCTATTTATTTATGGAGCAATTACAAAAATGCCACTTTTTGTGTGTTCATTTGCAAGAATGCCACTTAGGGGTGTCCATTTACAAAAATGTCACTAATTATAGATTTATAAAACCTATATCTTAAAATTATAAACCCTAAAAAATGTTTTGACACCTAAAACCCCCTAAACACTCAAAATTAAACCATAATAAAACATAATTAACCCAAAAATAAATAATATAAATAAAAAATAATTTTGAAAAGTGGTATTTTTGTAAAGATTTCAAAAGTGTGACATTTTTGTAAAATGGCACTTTAAAAGTGACATTTTAAAAAATTTCTCTTTATTTATCTTCTTTCTGAATTGACATGATTTAAAAGCAAATTCGGAGTAATTATGTAGAAAAAGCATAACTGAGGCTGAGAAACAAGGATAATAAATTAGTTGTGCAAATTCGAACTGCACTTAAATTTGGTTAATTGTGTTAGTTAATTAATTTTTTCGATTTTCCTTTTTATTTAAAAATTGAAATACACTTCTAATTAATTGTTTCTTGAATTTATATCGTATCATGAATTGTTGTTTTTCACCTAAAGCTAGCCGAAATTAAAGAACTGAACCAAAGAGAATTTGCATCAGATTAAAACCAAACCGGACGGAACTGAACCATACTGTGTGTTTTTCAATTCATCAGAATAAGCCTAAAACTTGTTATTTTATGGTCTGAATTATGAAGAAAGGATTTTTGGTGTAACGATTCATGTTTGTGCTGGGCCTGCTGGCCCAATCTTGCGAAAAATTAATGATATAATGCTCTGATCTTGAACCAAACCAAAAGTCTTAAAACCCTAAGCTGAACAAATTAATCATTTATCCATTTCGGATTTTGTAAGAAATTAAAGATACAATCAGCCCAATAAATCGAGTCGGCCCAAAGTATTGATCGTCTTCTCCAAAACACCGAAGCTTCTGCTTCTGCTTCTGCTTCTGCAGTAATGGAGTCTGCGCGAACGATTCTTCCTCTAAATTGAATTTGGTGGTTTATGTGACAAATGCGTCATCGTTTGGAGTAAAAGTGACTTTCTCACACTTTTACCTCATTTGGATAAAGAAGAAATCAAAACGTTTCTTCTTCATACTTCAAATTTGGTTGTAAAGTTAAACAATGTAGTGAACAGTAGTATTATGCAATCGGTTATATAAACGATTACATTTTACTTTGTTTGATAAAAAAAAAAAAATCAAAAGCAAAATGGGTCTCAAAATTCCTAAATTTCCGAAAATTTAACTCCAATTTTGATGTTCTTCTGTTTGTTTTTGCAGGAATTTTTCTGATTATAATGTTGATCTTCGCATTTTTCTGGTGCCGTCGCCATTTTCGACCAAAGCAAGTGCACCAAGATGGCTAATGGAAGGAGGAAGAAGATGACAAAGTCTCTAGATGGAAGAAAAGGCTTTTAGAAGTAAAGTAAAATTCAGTATAAAAGTCGTATGTTATCTTTACTAAAAAGAAAAGTGTAATACCTTTGCTTATGAAATGAAAACCTCTTTGCATATTTGCTTAATCTAAAACCTCTTGGACTTGTTCTCTCTCTCTCTCTGTCTTCTTCTCTTCTCTCTCCATTTCTTCACCTTCGATTCAGCAACCTAACACTGAGATCAGAGCTCTCACACTGTTGCGACCACAGATCGGACCAAAACAGAAAGTCCGAATGAAAATTCACAGCAAGTTGGTGGGGAATCGAGTCAGTCCGATTATGTGGCTCAACCAGAGACACTCGTCCAGGTAATCTTCCTACCTCGCCCTAGTTTTCTAGGCAATCGCTATAGATAATCGAGATGCCTGTGTTGGTTGGATTGTAAAAGTTGAGAGGTTCTTTAGGATCAGAGCTAATACGGAGGATGTAAAATTGGCATTTCTCTGTGAGTTTACAAGGGAAAGTATTGAGCTGGTTTAATGCAGAGATTCATCGGACTCCACTTCAAAGTTGGAAACAGTTCGAGGCAAAGTTGATGAAGAGATTCGGGAATACAAATCTTGTTCTGCATCAAACAAACTGGGCTTTCCTGTTTCTTGCATTGTGTACCTATATCCACTCTATCCCTCAAGACCTCTTATTCTCCGGTTTTGCACTCAAAAGGCTTCCTTATGGATATAGGTACACAATGCAAGAAACAGGACATAGTACATGAGACTTCATCTCAACTTAGACAGTGTGTTAAAGGCGTTTGCTCATGCGTTTGATGAACCTCCTGCAGGGTTACCACATATAAGAGGAAGAGAGCATGCCATCCATTTATTGTGTTTGGGTCTGGTCCTATTAGTGTGCGTCCATATCGGTATCCCCATGCTCATAAGGAGGCTATGGAGAAATTGTTGGATGCATGAACTATACTGCCAGTTCTGCTCCTGAAGAAGAAAGATGGCAGTTTATCAACCTTCCACTCTTTAGCTTGTAAGATTATGCATTGGTTAACTAATGAAATAGAATGATGTACCAACATTGTAGCACTACATTAAATGATCAACATGTTGAGAAAAAAGTTTTTCTTGATACATAGATTTGAGATTTTAATACATGAAACATGAAGCACACAATATTTGTTCTAATAACCATAAACATCAATTTTATAAAATACTAGATTCCACAAGAATCTCCTCCTGGACCACCATATGTGAACAAAGTGGAGATTTTGAAAAAAACGTTTTTTCCCATCTTTCAATCCATAACATTTGTCGTTGTCCAATAGTTTCTCTAACTTATATTAGTTTCTCTAACTTATATTTATCACTTTCTTGGATCTTAATTTTAGAATCTATGATTTCAAGATTTTTGACGTTCGCCGCCTCATTTTCATCATTAGTTGGTAGATGACCATTACCCATTGGTAGACTTTTACCGGAAGGAGAAGCCTGGACAGCTCCTATAACTCCAACCATGCCACACTATTACCTATAATATCAAATAGTTCTTTCGGCCAATAACCAATATGTGTATCTGGTCCATCGTAGCTTACATTTGTCATCTATCAGTTTCCTGATTCTTTATCCTTAATAGTAAATAAACAACACATATAGGTTACATTTGGTATAACTCCCCCCAAAACATGTTACTAGAATATATGTATATATACATTACCTGTAGAATACTAGGATAAACGGCTCTTGGTCCTTCTCCTTTGCGAGGATAAGGAAAATGCCCATTTAATAGATCGGTTTTTGACACTTGAACAAAATCAGGACATACTGAATTATAACAACCTTCTCCGTTGGCTCCCTGTCATTATTTAGAAATATATTAGTATAACCTATATTAATTGATAATAGTTAAAAATAATGTAAATAAAGACAAAACACAAACACATACTAAAAGAATAACTAATAATAAATTATTTTAGAATTATTTATATTTTAAAATATATAATTATATTTTTCATGTGGTTTTTCTGTCAGTTTATATATTTTATATTAATTAAAATTGTTTGGTTAGTCAGTTCGAAAAACAAAATTAAAATAACATAATCTAATATTTTGTGCTTAACAATTTATTTTAACATTCAAAACACAGGCTTTTATATTGTTTTAGAGTTTTTATTTCAAATATCATTTTATGTTATTAATGTGAAATAAAGAGGATGTATATATGGCGATAGATGTACCTTCCAAAACCCATAACTCCATGTGCGTCGATCACCAAATAAACTTGGATTCACCTATGAATCAAATTAACACATTTTATTTTATAATCAATTTACCTTAAAAATCTAACTATAAATTTACCATCCAGCCGGTTTGGATAAAATTAACTTTGTTGTCTACTCTACTGCCTACAAAGACGTTAGTATATGAAGCTTGATCGCTGCTAATATTCAAATCATGCACACTCATATAAGCTGCCACACCATGGTAAGGACCTTGACCTTGTGATCTAACTCCAGCAACTTCAGATTTCCAAATTTATTTTAATTAATATTTTTGCAAAATATACATATTTGTAACTAAATAATGCAAGTATATGTGCTTACATGTGTTCCATGATTTATGACTGTGAGCGGATTGAAGTGTTTGTTGGCCCAATATTGAGCATTTGAGACATATTCTTTTCTATATCTTTGTATAGGAACTGTTCCATCTGGACACTCGATGATTTTTTCACTTTCACTATTAACTTGTTTTTTTGATTGGGAAATCGAAAAAGATGGTTCCATCTATTCAAAATTATATAGTTACACGATAAATACATGACGTGAGAACTTAACCATACTAGATTATCTAGATATAATACATTTTCCACAAACAAAACAACAAATAAATAGAATTTGAAAATAATAAATTAAAAAAATATATGGGTTTTGAATTCTATTTTTTCCTTTAAAAAAATAATTGAAATACTCGGTTCCAAAATTATCTATACATACATATATATACATACACATATAGGCATTGAACTTAGTTTTTAAATTTATACAATAAATTTTATCATTTTAATCAATAAATATGCTGTTCTTATTTTTTTTAACATGTAAAGATATATATACGAAAAAATAATAAAAGAAAAGCTAACACTATATAATGAAATTTATTATTGGATAGTTTTATTTCACACCTTCTCTCATCAATTTTTGAATCAATCAAACTAATGATTAAAATGGACAAATAATACAACTCATGTTTAGAATTTTAAAAAATATTATACATATTTTTTTTATTATAATATATTCTAACTATAAAGCGTATATAAAATAAATAAGATTGGGAAGATAACAAACAAAAAACACGTATGAAAAGATAGTTTGTCGAATGAGTACCTGAATTTTATGATTTTGGAGTAGTGGATGACTTAACGAAGTTGTTTATAGATATCCACACAATCGTATATAATATTCTTATTTAACTATAAAAAATTGAGACCAATATCACAAATTCATCTACAAAATACCAGTTTAAGATTGGATGTGTGTATGTTAATCTTATTTCAATTTACCTTGATAGATTTAACATTTTTTGCCGTTTCTCTAGATTGGACTACATAAACTATGAATATGAGTGCAACAAGTTTGAAAACGAAACCCATGGGTTAAAGATTAATATTTTAGCAAATTTTCTAATACTTTTTTTTCTTGTTAGATCTTCATTTACACTCAAATATATAGGATATAGGTGTGTATAAATAGTTAAGGATGTTCAATCTATATTTTGTTCCATTTTTAGTTTTTTTCTTCTTCTTATTTATAGTTTTTCTTAATAATCACATTAATTAGATAGAAAATTTCACCTTTTTCCATGAGTTTTTTTTTTTGACATGGGTCCAAATTTTTGTTTTTTTTTGAGGATATATTAATCAAACAATTTCATGTTCTGAATTTTTTTCAATGTTCTTCTCCTATTTTATTATTTTACTATTTACAGTGTTTAATATATATATATGAATATAAAATTAATTTATTATCCTATTTATTGGTATGCTTGACTTTTTTTTTTAAATTATAATTGTTTATTATCTCCTAATTGGACACAGTACTTTTTTTTCTTATAAAAAGGTATAATTCATTGAGATTTTTTTTATAAGAAAACTAATATACACATTACATTTTTTCCACTTTACATTTTTGATAAAAAAATATCAATCCACATTATTAGAAAAAAATATACTCATTAATTTTCAAAATTTTGTATAATTTTTTTTTTAATTATATAAGTTTTATATCTTTTAAATTTTCACTTTTAGTTTACTTTAGTTTATTTGTTTAATTTTCTTATGTATAGAAAAATATCATCTACAAAAAGTGAAAAATATATAATTTTTTCCTAAGGTTCGAGGCGTCCAGTTTTACCTTTTGTTTAATACAGTCCACTTGGCATTAAGAGAATTTGCACTAAAATTTGGTTAGTTGTGTTAATTTTTCCGATTTTCATCTATTTAAAAATTGGTATACACTGCTAGTTAATTGTTTCTAGAATTTATGTTATCATGAGAAGTTGTTTTTCATCTACAACTGTGTCTTTCATCAAAATAAGCCTAAAAACATTTCCAGTCTACCTCTGTTTCATCAAAATAAGCCTGATAGAACAAAATATAGCATTCCTCTATTTTTCTTCCAACCCACCTCTATTTTCATCTTTAAAATAGAGATTGTTATTTTTATCTGCAAATATAGAGAAAGAAATAGAGATTTTTTTTTGCCTTATTCATACTTGATCTAAAATAGAGAAAAAACAGCATTTCTTCTATAATAGATAAATACATTGGAGAGAAATTAGAAGATTGTTTTATTTTACTCTATTTTAGAGTAAAAAATATGGAAACACATTGTCTAAAAACTGAAATGAAACTGAACCAAACCGTATTTGCATCAGATCGAACCAAAACTAGAAGGGAACTAAATCAAGCTAAAATATTAATCCCCATGACTAGTGGAACGGAAAACCCTCCTCATCGCTTTTGTCCATTTTGTGTTCTTTCCAAGTGATTTTAGTATATAGGCTTATCCATTCTAGCTCCCACAAAAATAAAATTATTAATGAAAACAAATCTTCAAACAAAGTCCGTTAATGACCCAAAAGAATATACTTCGCCTACGGTCTATATTAATCGATATATTAAATATAAGTCAAAGTTTGTCGTTTAATCGATATATATAAGTTTTGGCTTATTAAAAGATCGCATATGTTTTTTTTATTAGACATGAAACAGTGCGGTGTTTATTCAAACACAAAGTTTCTAAAATCCCAATATCATATGATGATCAAAAAGTATGATGATGATGTTACGATGTTATTTTGTGATGATAATGTGAATGTGATGGTGATGACGTTGTTATGTTTACGATGATATTATGATCAGGTAATTAGTAAGTAGTACTATTCTATGGTAAAAGTACTATAAAGTTATTTCAATAAATCGATTTATTTAACTATTTTATTCATTAAATTAATAGAATTTGCACTTAATATATTGGAGAAATAACCAAAATCCTCTATAGTTTTTCAACAGAATCCCCACAATTTAGTTATTTTTCTAATTATAAGAGTTTTTTTGGTTATTTAGCTAATTTACTCTTAAATTAACTCGATTGTCATTGATCTAATCCATTAAAATTTGATGGTTTCACGGTACAATCCATGATTTATCTAACACTCAACCCATTAGGATCATGGGTTATCCATTAACGATACAATCTTCTGCTGCTGTGAAATTGCCGAGCAAAAGCAAGTTGTTGCCCAAAGTAGTACCTTAGAATTGGCTACTCAATAAACAAAATCAAACAATTTATAGATTAAACCAATAATAATATATGTATTTCCTACACTTGGTTTCTGATTTTTACAATCACACCATTTGTATCACAACTACCTAGAGAAGAAGAAGAAGACCTCTGATGTATCATTTGATCTTTTACCAGAGGCCAGCTGCGGCTGATCCATTAACATCGTCAAGCCGCTTCATCATCCAATCTATGATATCATGACCAACTTCCTCGCGCTCGGGTTCAAAGAGAAGGTCGTGTAAGAAACCTTCATAGAGTTTGATATCTTTGAACACTGATGGTGCCTGGTTATACAAGTCTTGTGAAGCTAGTGGATCAGTGACTTTGTCATCTGTACCATGGAGAACAAAGAAAGGCACAGTAATAGATTTGAAGTTCCGGGTCAAGTAAGCTGTTATGCGGAGGATCTCATGGCCTGTTCGGACTCTTATTGGACCGGTGTAGACCAAGGGGTCAGAGTACTTGGCTAAGAGAGCTTCAGGATCTCTTGTGACAGGAATGCCTCTCTTGTTCGCTCCTTTGAATTGAAACCTTGGAGCAACCAGCGAGAAGATTGGAGCTATCGCCTAAAAAGACACAAATCACTTAACGATTACCTACTAAATTCCTCAAAGGAGAATGAATACAGAAAAGAAGAAGACTTACCCCGACAATGGGATGAGCGGGTTTGACACGAAGTGCAGGCGATGTTAGGACAATACCGGCTAACATATCTTCAACAGAGGGAGATGAAGCCGCCTATAAGACAAAGGTAGAGAAAACAAATCAGGACACTACAAACAACAAACAAAAAGAATCTTGAAAAGAGCTTCAAAGGTATGAATGAAGCAAAAGTCACCTTCAAGACCACAGCTCCACCGGTAGAGTGACCAAAGAGGAAGCACGGGATCCCCGGATTCTCAGACCTAATCTTTTCCAAGAAAGCTTCCTATAGAATTCAAATCAAGACATCTTAATCACTAAATCAACAACTTCAAATGGAACATCATTTCTCTACTTTCAATCACCAAAAGCAAAAAACAACTAGTGTTCGTAGACATAAGATGTTACTTACTGTGTCGGAAACGACATAATCAAGAGAAGGAACGTAGCCATGTAAACCATCACTCCCACCATGACCTAAATGGACCAAACACATGGCGACCTGTTCAGACTCACAGTTTCAGAACAAAAGATGGAAACGAAAATGAAAAAGACAAGCTCGTGCTCATACCAATCCAATCCATCGCGTATACACCCAAATTACTCGAATTCAGCTGCTTAGCAAACTGAGAATATCTTCCACTGAAAAACGAAGAGGAAACACAGATTCAAAGATTCATCTATAAAATTATACACAATAACAAGAACTAAAGATCGAATTCTCACCTGTGTTCATTCAATCCATGTATAATAATCAAAATTCCCCTGTATATAAACCACAAATTCAAAATTCAAAAAAGTCAAAATCCGAGAATCCTAATCGTGCATGCGAGAATCGAAAGACTAACCTAAGTTCACCGGAAAGAGGCAACCACGACCGAGAGAACAAAGCGTTACCACGTCGTCCGTAGAACAAAGAACTGCTCCAACGACAAGGGATTTCGACACCAAAACCCATCTCAACGCCTTCAGCTAACGAACGACGCCTAGCGGTATCTTCCTCCTCCAGTTTCCACGCCATCTTCCGCCTCCACCGTCTCGAAGGAGCCGGAATAGCTTCCTCCGGCGATGGAAGAGGCGAAACACGGCGACGAGGACGGAGAAGGAGGAGAAGAGATACGATGATTGAGAGGATGAAGATAATACACTTTCTAAGGGTTTTCAAAATCGGGATTATCCGATTGCTTGCACCTGATGTCAATTGCTCCATTTCCGCCGATGAGGAAGCCATCGCCGGTAAAATAAAAATAAAAAAAAATCACAAATCGGAGAACAAAAAAAAATTGGAGAAGAAGAAGAAGGAAGCGTGTTAAGAGAAAATGTCAGAAGAAATGCATTTATAGGGGTGAATACTTCAATGAGTCAAAAAGACGACAAGGTTTTTATTTTTATTTAATCTGGTGTAGCTAAGGGACCGTGTGGGTGACACACGTGGCTGTATTTTATTGGTTTTTGAGCTAACGAGATATTGGACGGTGTGGATTTGGTGTTTTTTTCGCGAGAGGTTGGTTAGTAACCGTTGATGTGTTTGACAGTTGGGAAATTGGTCCGTTTCGACATTAAATTACTTCGTAAGCTCGGTTCAAACACCGCGTTTTGAAGAAAATGCTTAATTAAATGTCATTACTCGTTACATAGAAATGTATGCATCATATGTGAAATTAATTATATACTAGATTTCAACAAATATTTTTTTCTGTCTAGTGTGTAAATAAAACGATTAAGCCGACCCAAAGATTAAATCATGACTTAGTTGGGATTTTTGGAAGCATTCGAACTTGTTGCCTAGAGTTTGCCACTAGGCATTATCTTGACCAAGTGATTCATCTTTCTTGTTTATACATCTCATAATCGCACGTCTTTTAAACATAACGATGCTTTTTTTCTCATACTTACTAGTTGTTGCTTTCACTACATCTTATTTTATTTTTTGAATGTTTTGAAACAAATAAATGGAAGGTAAAATATGATACACACGATTTTTGGAAAACGAAAGCCGCACGATCCATCATCATTGATTCATTATTTATCATATGTTCTTTTTGCCAAAATTGTTCATTGTATTACAATTTTTTTTTTTTTTTGTGCAAAAAAGCATGATTCTTATAAACAAGTTTTCTAGCTTGAATATCTATGTTAGCTATATACTTCGATTTCTATTTTCTAAAAACGTAATGTTGATTTTCTTTCAAATCTTTGTTGTTCAAATTTCTTTCTTATTTGAAGTTAATTTTAGCCCACACATGCACATAGGGGTATAAATGCTTGTCGTAAGCACATGAAACCAACAACACATAAGAGACGTAGGAATCCCAACAAGCCTCAAAAAGTCATGAAAACGAAAGGCACTAAAGAGTCAAGAATACATTGAGATTTCGTTACCATCAAATACAAGAATTCTTCGTCGAAATCCATAAAATTCAACAAGAATCTCTCTTTCTATAACACTAAAATATAAATCTATCGTTTTCTCTAGCGAGACTCACCAAAAAACGACTGAGAGAGACTGAAATGGTTGCCTCTAATAGTCCGATGGTGCATTGATGTGTTCACACTTCACACTGCTCTTTGCACAAGACGCCAGAAAGTCGTGTATCGTTTTCAGCTATGATCCGTTTATGTAGTCAAGCAGAAGCCGATCAAGCTCAAAATGTTGACACAGAAGTTTCTGCAACATCAACAAATAAAAGGATTTCATTAAAGCCTTTAAGAGAAGAACTGAAAATTCGCGGTTCATCTATAAGAACCGGCTTTATAGATGTAAAGAAGCGCATGTAACCTTGGTTATGGGTAAAGAAGGTGCAGCGTCAACATAAAAGTCTGGGAACCGAGAAACTTCGACACCCTTTTCATACAATATGTATGTGGGAAGCTGAGACATTCCACCTATATATATATTTATATGTTACACAACACATCAGTTGCTTACACAAGAGAGACTCAATCTGTTTTCGAGTTTGTGCAATAAATGAGTTCGAGAAAGACTGATACCGGCAAGAGATATTCCAAACTTTGCTGCAGTATTGGGAAAAAGTCCAAGATCGATGGTTCCGAAAGTCAAAAGACTATTTGAGTACCTGAAGAAGTGGAAGATGAGTAAACATGTCTATTACGATGAGCAGTGATATGGGGGTGTTTTCTTACACAAAGCTTACGTGATGGAGAGCTCGGGAAAACAGCGGCTTGAACGGACACACTTGGATGAACTACATGCAAAGAACTCTATCTACAAAAGGTGTGAAATGCACATCATCACAAAAGCCGCTACAACAGTACCCTGTTGATCCATATTTTACAATTTCATATAATTGCGGATCAGTTCTGTTTCTTAGATGAATGACAACTAAACAAAAAAGTAGGACAAAATTTGATGTCATGATAGTACGGGGAGGCTATACATAACATCTAGCTTCATAAAACATCATTTCTGTATTGGAATCTGAGTGAACGCTCTGCTCTAAGGAAATAAAAGTCATTTTCTTTACCCACAAACTACTCATTGGTTTGTTCAAACATGTATCCATCTACAATCACAACCTCACTAATTTGGAAAGAGCAACAACATTATCTAGTAGTAGATAGAGCAAGTTGCACATACCAACCAGTACTTTGTTGTGTTCCCTTCAGATAACAAATCTTCCAACTGCATTGGTGTTAGCTTCTTCGCAGTTCCTGCAAATTCGTTTAAGCAACTTTACAAGAACGCAACTTTTGATTCCAAAAATTCGCAGAAAGCAAGAAACTTTAACTCTTTCACATACCTAATTTACTAAATGCTGGTTGTTGAGCTAAAAGATATATGACTGCAAAACGAAACATTCAAATCAAAGTTAGAAAGATTAAAAGGGTTTAGATCAAAATTCAAATCTGCATCTCCCAGATAGAAATTGAGCTCAAAAGCTCTTTTCTTTACCTGAAAATATGACACTAAACCAGATCGCTACTCGATAATCCATAATCAACGAAACCGCAATGAGAAAGATCTGGGCAATCAAAATGTGTATATTAGCAGATTTCACATGAAGTGAGTGACAAATCAATTTTTGAATCGAATCAAGCGTTTACTTTAGCATAGAGCAAACTATCAGCAACGAAAGCCTCCCATGTTTCTTCCCTCACCATCTACAAACGATTTCGAACAATCGATTAAGCAAAGAAGTAAAAGAGAATTAAGCAAATCCGAATCAATATGAAGAGATAACTCAAACCTTAATAGCAGAAAACATAAGAAAAGCTAGAAATGCTTGGATTTCTCTATCCAAGAGTCGATGAGAAGTGTACTGTGAGGCGGAATTGCGAATCGGAAGGTAAGAGAAGAAGGCCATGAAATGGAGAAAATAGTAAGGATCTGATACGATCCGACTCATTGCTTCGAGTACTCCTTCACGCTTCTTCTCCATTTTTGATCTTTCCGGCGAATCTCCGTGTTCAAGAGCTGCAAATAAGCTACGAGTCTGGTGAGACGTAAAGAAACATTTGTTTGAAACACACAAACAGACGTCACGTCGTTTTACATGGTAATAAAACGGCACGTCGTTTATCTGCTAAGAATGAAATTTTGCATTTTTATGGGCATCACAAGTGTAGGCTCAATTTTCATTTTTCACACTGCAAAAATCATTTCTTATATATACGACCACTAGATTTTTTAATATTATACATATGCATTTTCTCGTTTTGAAAAGGAAATGAAAATTTTAATAATCGAATACCAAAAAAAACCATGGCTTAGAAGAATAATTCAGGAACATCAATGACAGTATGACACATACAAGAGACTATTATTGTTCAATCTTTGATGCTTTAAGGTACAAATTGCAATTGAAATTGTTAACTTCATTGGATAAAACGAAATGAGAGAGTGTTCATCACCCAGGAAAAAAAAAAAACAGAAACTGATCTGAGTGACTGAATTAGACCAGCAAAGCAAAAACTGTAGGGGATTTGTACTCAAGCAAATCCAATTTCTTCGAGTCTGGTCTCTTATCGAGGCACACTTAACCCAAGCTCTGCAAGAATCATGAGAGACATCAAACTACATTAGCACATTGGCCATCAAAACATACTTGTTTCAGTTGCTTTCAATCAATAATTCAATATACTACAAGAAATTCAAAGAAAAGAAACATGAAGAAAGAACAGGACCAATATAGCATCTTTCATCTTCAAGCCAAATACAAGATTCTCATGCCAAAACAACTCTTTCAAACGCCGGAACCTATTTGTGTTTATGTGAACAAAGAACCTAAGTCTCTACAAGCACTAATAGTTCAACAAAAGGACTGGTACACTAGACGAAAACTCGGAAAACCGCAACAGCCCTGGTGAAATTGCACAATGTGTGAAAGGAATAGCTAAGGTGGATCAAACCAATGTGGAGCATGACAGTTCAATAACCTGAAATTCAGCTATCTATGACAATGCACTGAATTCAATGTCAATAAACGGTTTTGAAAAGATTGGTATTGCACAAAACTATTCAACTAACGCAATCTCCAAAGGCATTCGGTAATAAACTGTTACAGATTCTGGTGGGTATTGGGAAGATCGGGCGAGAAATAGGAGAAAGATAGCTCTAATTTGATAAGAAGAGTAAACAACATGTAAGTTCGTAGATATACGAGATCAAAGAGTTGCTTACAGAGAAACTAAACACAAAACATTTGAAGAATATCAAACTCCTGGATTCGCACTGCAGATCATACCCTGAGACAATGACCTAGAATTCTTCGAATCGATACCGAGGCACGAAGTCAGCCTAGCAGAAGACACCGCACTGTGAAATGGAAGCAACGATTGAAGCGAACCCAACTGAGCAATCGGCCTGAAAAAGTCAAAACAAAAACAGACCCTTTACTAATTACATCATACGAAGAAACCCATGACTCAAATTTGAGAAATTGAGAGAGGAAGGTTAACCTAACAAGTCCAGGCGAAGGAGAGACGCCGAAAAATGACGAAGCCGATTTGGGTCGGAGAGATGGCTTGTTCATTACAGATCTAAACACAGAAAACGCTGGTTTGGACAAAGATCGACATCGAGAAGCCATTTTACCGATAACGAAACGAATGTGGAGAAGCTGATTTCTAGGTTAAGTACGAGCAAGAAGAGGGGTTTTTACGGAGGTTTAACCAAAAACGTCGTCGTTAAGAAACAAAAAAAAATGGCATGCTGTGCAACACTGCTTCCAGAAAACAACACGACAACTATTTTGGTTTTTAAAAAATCAATTTAATTTGGTCTACGTTAAACCGAATGAGATAAAACTTTGCCTTCCGTCTAACGCCGTCTTTGTTTATCTCTACACGTCGCCGTTATTCCACACGTGTGCCATCGTTCCATACAAAGAATCTTCACACATATACATTAACGTGTGTATAAGTAACTATACCTTTATACACAACATGTAATAAATATCGCATAATCTTCAACTGCCGTAACTGAATTATCAAAATAATGGAATCTGTTGGATCAAATCAAATATCTCCGTACGTCTCTAACCGAGACGAACGGCATTTCTTGGCTCAACCGGTGGCAGATCGGATAATTCGAGCTCTCCGTCACCGGATCCGTCTCCTCCACCGTCCTAACGCCGGAACTTTCCACGTTCTCGGTGCCACGTGTAATGTCTACACTGTGACGTTAACGGCCACACCGACTTGCACTTGTCCTGACCGTAAGAAACCGTGCAAACACATCTTGTTTGTCTTGATTCGAGTTCTTGGTATTCCTCTCGATGATAAGTGTCTCAGGCAACGGAGACTCCGGCCATGTATCCTCTACCGCCTTGTCTCCGCTCCGACACGACCGGACTGCCTCGCCAGCTACCCCCTCCAACAACGGTTTATTCAGCTTTTCTCATCCGTCGCCAATTCTCATCGCGGCGATACTAACTCCTCATCCACCGGTAAAATGGTAGTTTTTCCCTTTATATTATTTTTGATCTTTATTTTACCAAAATAAAAACAAGTAAAATTCACGAAAAATGTTTGACAAATACTACGGATACTACTATGCAACGTATACTACTTTTGAGATTTTTTTAATAAAAAAACGTAGTACTTTTTAATATTGCTTTGCATAGGAAAATGATTGAGAATACTACATTTTCTTGGCAAAGCAAGTAGACAAATTTATATGTAATATTCCTGGAGAATACTTTGACAAATTCTTGATCTAAAAAGAAACTTTACAGGAGACCTTACAAATGTAGCTTTCTTAACATTTTCAAAATCTTAAAAAACTTAAAACGTTACAATAAAATCTCATAAGTTTTTCTTTTTCCATAAATCAACTACATATACATACTTGTCGTCTGTTTTATTTTTATTTTTATTTTTTATGTCGTCTGTTTTATTTTTTATTTTTTTGATTAACGACTATTTGTTTTTAAAATAGTAAACCTGTCATTTACATCAAAAATATAGGCAACCAAAACATGTAAGAAATTTGAAAACTTAACATATTATTGTAGTATTTTAAAGATCATAAACATCTTACATCTATAGATTATATTTCTTACATTGAATAGGAAAATGAGATAGAAGAAGAGGAACCAGCGACGTGTCCAATATGTCTAGACAAAATAAACGTCATTAAAGGCGTAAACGATCAAAATAGTGAAGGCGAGGAGAGAGAAAGAGCGGTGGTGAAGTGCAGAGTTTGCAAGAACAAAGTGCATGATGAATGCATGTTGAAGTGGAGGACGAGTCGTGGACGGCGGCCGGCAATCTGCGTGGTTTGCCGTGCACGGTGGCGAAACAATAGTTCTAGTAAGAGTATTAATGTTGGTGGTAATCACGAGAATTGCCAAGATAACTGTTACTTGAATCTGGCTCCTTATGTTGATGAGGAAGAGGAGGATGGGGTTGGCACGAGCCACGCAGGGTCATGTTGACCTAGTTGAAGGATTGATTGTCATGTGATGTATTATTAATCGTTTTAGCAAAAAAAAAAAGCAAATTGTTAATCTCATTTTACACAAGATATATATTTAATAACGTAAAGTTTCAGCCGATAACTTAGCAAAATCAGCGCTACGATCGCTCACTTGTGCCTCTTTGTAAGGATTTGCTTCTTAAGTAATGAAATTTGGTTTTTAAAAAAAAACAACGGAAAGTGTAGATCTAATATATATACACTTATTCGATTTAAATGTGGTTGTTGGATTGGTAATTAACCGTGCGATGATATCTAGCAACTTTGAACCGTCCTTCTTGGCATGTCAATGACATTTTTGAAGTATTAAATGTTCCCATATGATCTTCTTAAAACGTATATAGGGTCATATCCACGTGAATGTTCAGGATAATGTGACTTAGTTTCGCGTAGTAGATGGATCGAACGTGAAACGTGTTGGCGTCCCAATCCCATCTCTTTACCACTTGACCACAGTGTCTTGGACTACGCTCATTGTTTTGAGAGCCACTCAATGCATTTTCTTGGATTGTGTAAGCTCATGAACTATAGTAATCAGGTCAACTTATTATTTAATTAACAGAAGGCAGTAACCTTGTTTAAGTAGGAAAAATTAAATAGACTGGGTAATGTATCATAGATATATATGGTTTAAATGTTGAAAAAATAATACTAGAAAAAACAAATAGAGCTTCTAAAAAATAAACTATGGGTCATTACGTCAAGCATAGATAATTATGAGGATGTGTTCTGAAAATTTGAGAAAAGTTATTATCATACCTTGTTGGCTTATCAATTCCAAAACAAAATTTCTTTGGAATACTTAATATTCAAGACTTTTGATTGAACAAAAGTAAAAGCCATCAATAGCCTTTGTTTTGTCTCTTTGCTTGTCAATTATTTGTCTGAATATCTTCTTCTGATGATCACTCCAAGAAACTTCAAAGAAAAGCTCCATATCAACCAAACGCTGCAAGATCTTCTGATCTCTCTGTAAGTGATTAAGCTCTGTTTCTGGAGTACAATCCTCGGTGAATCGGTACATATATAAACCTTTATTTTTGAAACTTACATATATAAATTTTAGCTTAAAGTTCATGTATCAGTTGCAGTTGGTGTATTTAGTTTTGGATTTTGATGGGCTAATTAGACAAACAAATCTTGTTTTCTACAAATTTTGTTGAACAGAAACCTAAGCTACTCTTTTTTTTTCAGGCTGTGATGGATCAAACTCGGTGTTTTCGGTTTTTAGGCCAAGTAGAAACATGTAGAGTTGTTTTTCTTATGGTCTTGCTTATTGCCTTCGTTTTAGGCCTACAATATTTCGAGCTCACTCCGATTTCTATTGTTTCACCTCGAAACGGTACTGTTTCTGAGTTCAGAGAAACCAATAATATCACTAAAAGTGCTGAAAACCAAACGTCTCTTGCATATCAAGAACCATCGTCCGGGTTTGAACCGCGTAATAGTAGTACTACGGAGGTTTTAAAGAGTTTAGAACACAAGTTTTTGAATGATTCTCCCAAATCAGAACCTTCTGAACAAAGTAGAGGCAATGACACCGCAAATTCTCTGCATTCCCTTCAACCAAAGATTCCTCAAAGAAAGAAGAAACATGAGAGGAGCTCGAGCACAAAAAAGTCACCTTTAGTTGTCATATCAATCAGCCAGATGAACAATATGATACTGAAACGGCATAGTGACCCAAATAATTCACTTGTATGCAAATGATTTTACCATAATTAAGTTCCAATTTCTTATTTCTCATAACTCTTTGAGCCTACCTTTTTACACCCTTTTTAAGTTTGTAGGTGCCGCGTTGGGGATCAAAAGTGGAAAAAGAGCTTAAAACTGCAAGAAACAAGATCAAGAACTCGGAATTGGTCAAGAAGGATGATACCCTTTATGCGCCCCTCTACCACAACCTATCCATCTTCAAAAGGTTTAACATTTAAGCAAATCTTTCATTTCAAAAAAAAAAAAAAACATTTAAAAGCAAATCTAAAGCAATACATATATATAAAAGAATAGTAAGTGCATAATTGTTGATTTTGCTTTTGATTTTATAGTGATATGTTAAATTATTACGTAATTATAATAAATACAACACACTCATTTAGTGTCTTTTTAGTCATGGTTAACGCAAACACATGAAAAAAATTGTTTGTGCTTTTTGCGTTTAAAATTCAACATCTACTGTTAATAATAAAAAGAGAAAGCGTTATTAGTAGTGTTTAATTTTTCTTTAAATGTAATGTAAGATTATAAGTTCCACCTCAAAACCAATTGTCAATAAGGAAAGATCCAAGTGTTGAATCATTTCCACTTTCGAAATGGGATATTCTAACATGTAAACAAAATATTCAAATTAAACTACTAAACGTGAATGCGCAATCACAACTATTTGCGTTTGAAACAATAGGATCCTAAATTGTTTGGATCTCTTGCAGGAGCTATGAGCTAATGGAACAGACTTTGAAAGTGTACGTATACTCAGAAGGGGACAGACCGATCTTTCATCAGCCAGAGGTAATAATGGATGGAATGTACGCATCAGAAGGATGGTTTATGAAACTAATGGAGAGTAGCCAAAAATTCTTGACAAAAGATCCCACTAAAGCTCATCTATTCTACTTGGCATTCAGTTCCAGAATTCTGCAACAAAAACTCTACGTTCGTGATTCTCACCGTCGTATAAATCTTGTTAAATACCTCAGAAACTACATCGATCTCATCGTTTCCAAGTATCCTTTCTGGAATAGAACCCGCGGCTCCGATCATTTCTTTACCGCTTGTCATGATTGGGTATGTGTTTTTAAAACCTCGATTGCATGTTAGTTTGAATAATGCGTTTTTTCTTTTAATTTCCAAATGAAACCCTTGGTATTTTAAACAAAATTTATTTGTTAATTGTAAATGTAAAACGTCTAACGCAGACATTTCTTTGAAAATACTCTATGAAAAAATTGGAATATTTCTTCTTTTATGTGAACAAAATGAAAGCTAACGGTTTTTTTAAACTAGATTTTTATTGATTGATTTGATTGTTGTGATTTTTTGTTTAATGTAACATTTGTTATAGGCTCCAGCTGAGACTAGAGGACCATACATGAACTGCATAAGATCACTCTGTAACGCCGATGTCGGAGTAGACTTCGTGGTCGGAAAAGACGTGTCTTTGCCGACAACAAGAATCTCTTCGTTACAAAACCCAAACGGAAACATCGGAGGTAACCGTCCTTCAAAGCGAACCATCCTCGCTTTCTTCGCCGGAAAATTGCATGGTCACGTGAGACGTATCTTGCTTAAACAATGGTCGTCGAGCTCTGAACCGGATATGAAAATCCTTAACCGGATCGACTATAAAACGTATGTCCGGTTCATGAAACGCAGCAGATTCTGCGTTTGCGCTAAAGGGTACGAGGTGAATAGTCCAAGGGTGGTCGAGTCAGTTTTGTACGGTTGCGTTCCGGTGATCATCTCTGATAATTTTGTACCGCCGTTTCTTGAGGTTTTGGATTGGGAATCTTTTGCTGTGTTTGTGCCGGAGAAGGAGATTCCGAATCTGAGGAAGATTCTGATATCGATTCCGGTGAGGAGATATGTGAAGATGCAGAAGAGAGTGTTGAAGGTTCAAAAACATTTTATGTGGCATGATGGTGAACCGGTTCGATATGATATATTTCATATGATTCTTCATTCGGTTTGGTATAACCGGGTCTTTCAAACGTTTTAGACAAATCATATCTAATCCGGGTAGGTAAGGATTTTGGGTTGGATTGTTACTTCAATTTACACCTTTTGTTTGGTGTTGTTGTGGATAATTACAATTTACAGTTAACTAAAGTTTTTTTAAAATTAGGATTGTAGACTACTGGTTTGTATATATACTGTCGTGGCTTCATAATTTGATAGTCTAAATAGTACGTATAGTGTGGTTTGTTTGCATAACAAATGAATAGTTTTGATTTCGTGAATTTTATAAGGAAAAAAAACGAAACTTGGCTGTAAAAACCAAGCCTAATTTTTTTTTTAAATTTACACGTAAGAAGAAAACAAGGATCTTGTCCCAACCATTTCTTTTAGTCTATAAACTAGTATTAATGCCCGGGCCTAGTATAAAATTAGTTTAAATTTACATTTTTCATTTTGTTTGAAAACAATCGAATCTTTAAAAAAAAATGGTTAATCGAAATATCAAAGTTAGATTACTAACCTAATATAAATAAAAATTGAATTAGTAGCTACGGTGTTCTTTATTACTTGTTGTTTCATCAAATTTATTTTCCGTTTTTTTTTCTTCCAAATTTTTTCCAATCGATCTCTATGCTGTGGAAAAAAAATTGATCTAGAAACCATGAATGTTGATTAAAATTTATCAGTAAGAAGGTTATATAGATGATGTAGACTTGTGTATATACATAACATGAACGTAAATCTTTTTTTTTACAACCAGAAAAGTAGATTTATTAATTAAAATATGTTTTAAAAAAGAATCAAGAGATATTGCTTATTTCGTGTAATCATCTTCTTCTTTAATCCATCAATATCGCAAGAGATCAAACTGACTATGCGAACAAAACTGCTAGGGCTCATGTACAACTATCAAACAGCCTCTGATACACTACTCACACTTTTTTAATAATATTAGTTATTTATATTTTAATGCAGAAAAAATAAAAAATAATCCAAAATTTGTGGGTGGAACACGTATACAAAAGGTTGAATTGTTAAGCTGAGAGTAATTTTAGGAATCTCTCTAACTTCTGTTTTATAAGATAAGGGATACCCAAATATTGTAGACAAATGCAAAGGTTCGAGGATGAAATCTTTTATTTGACAATTGAAATAAATTCCATGAGATCTTACAAATAAAAATGATAATATACATATATTTTACTTAGTAAATTTTAAAGAAGTTTTTATATCATAATTATGGAAATATGTATTTTATAAATTAAGAAAACTAATCTAAAATCAATACCTGCCTAATTTTGAAACCCTATCAAAACTAGATCTTTAACCTTTTTTTTTTTGGTCAAAGAACTAGATCTTTAACTTTAAAACATAAATAAATTGATTTATATCCTTAAATTTCTAAAGATTGAACCTATTTTATATGTTTTAGGTTCTATTCTGATTATCCAATAAAAATTTCTCCAAACAATAAAAGACATCAAAGAAGAAAAAAAAACTCCAATTAAATAGAAACTTATGAGGTGTAAATAAAAAATAAGTATCCGATTGGCGCGTGATAGATTATTAATTCCTCGTGTAAATTTAAAATTACCGGTAAAACGGTAACATCAAAATCGTTCGTGTTTAACTTTACCATTTCATTACATAACCACGACTTAATCGGAGTCGTTGTCGGGTTCTTCGAACCGTAAAAGTAGTTGAGCTGAATTTCTGAACTTTTCATGGCGACACAAACGAGACCCAGTTGGTCTAAGAGCGAGCCACGCGATGGGTCTTCTTCTCTTGCTTCCAGAGTCAAGATCGATCCGTCTTTTAAGGACAAAAAGAAGATCGCAAGCTCTACCAGACCGATCATGTCGGAAACCAAACCCAGATCCGCTACTACCACCGTCACTGCGAAATCCGAGGTATCAATCGGAAAAAAAAAAAACTCAGTTTTAAAGTTTTGATCGCAAGTTTCTAAGATTCTGTTGAACAGAGCGAACAACAAAGGAAATTATCGACTTTGATCGTTTTTTTTATATTCGTACTGGAAGTTTTCTGATTTGGGTTCTCTAAATTAATTGTGTTGATCATTGTTAGATGTAAGTTTTGGGGAAAAAATCTTGTTAAATCGGATCAATTGTAGATCGAAGTTTTTTAATTGACGATGAAATTGGAATTGGGTTAATGATAGATCCCTTAGATCAATTTCGTAAATTTTTGGATCATGACATGATTTCAGATATCTTGGTTTATAGGTCGATCATACAACCAACTTGTAATATATTTTCTGCAAAAAAATTTGTGAAGGTAAAGCCCAAAGTACACGTAAATTCGGTGAAAACCGCAGCAACAACATCCGCGGCAGCGAGTTTGGGGAAAGGTAAAGCGAAAAGAGAGAAGAAGGTTTATTCGTTACCCGGACAGAAATATGATATTCCTGAAGAGGTTAGTTATTACTACAATTCTAAAGATTGAATCTCTCTATTGATTGTCATTAATTGTCATTAATTATCATGTTCTTGATTTCTCTGTCTTTTGCATTTACAGAGAGAGCCCTTGAGGATATTCTATGAATCGTTATCGAAACAAATACCAGGGAGCGAAATGGCTGAGTTCTGGTAAGTAAAAACTATTGACAAGTCTTTATGATGAACTTAAAGCATTGTTCTTGGCTCATTTTAGCATAAAACTTGAATGGTTTCTTGCGAACATTTGTTTTCTCGCATGTGTTGGAAACAGGCTAATGGAACATGGTATGTTATCTCCGGAAAAGGCGAAGCGAGCTCATGAGAAAAAGCTAAGAAAGATGAAGCAAATTCGTATGGGGACACCTACTAAACGGGCACCATCGTATTCTAGTAAACCGGAGGGTTCTCAAAGAACGCCTCTGTCCAAGAATAACGGTTTAGATGCGAGAAAGAAGAAGAAAGTCGTTGATGATGATGATGACGATGATGTTTTCATCCTAAGCCACAAGAGAAGGAAAGTGTAAACCATACAACTTTTAGAAAAGTCATTTCGTTATTTAGAAAAAAAATATCCTATAGCATATAAGAAACCGTAATGTATTTCTTTGTGATCATCGAATTAGTGACCGAAGATCGTTGATGTAAGTGTTCATATCACTGAGGATGTGGTCATGACACAATAATCTGGTATAAAGTTGGTTTCTTGTATAAGCAAAGAAACATGAGATACAATTTTAGTAAATTCCCAACCCAACACTTCCAAAACTCTTTTATTAGGTAAACGTACCTTAAGCAATTCTCTACAAGAATCTGCCAAATTGGATTGATGGGTACGATTTTGATAGACTTTGAGCCCTAGGTCTTTTACAGACATGCACCTCCATAACTTCTTTAGATTTCTTATAGAGCATTGTCTTATTTCATGTTGCAAGCTATAGATACCAATTCTTTAAAAGATATTCCCGAAGGTCTTCTAGTTGTATCATATTTTTCTTCATCAAACTCACCGTTAAGGAAAATAATATTCACATCCACTTGCTCAACTTTTGGATCAAATTTTCGTTGCAAGTCCAAGTACAACATCAATGGATGATATCTTTACAAAATGAAAAAAAAAATATTTCACCAAACCTAGCCTTGATTCGATGATACACATTGTTTTCTTCACCGTAGCTAACATAAACTGTCTAGGATCTACCTTGTTGAAGGTTGCAATCTCTCTCATATCTCCAACATCATGTACGTTCTTGGCAACTACTGCTATGGTCACCATGAATTTATGCTTGTATTTTCTATTTTCCGAAAATGTTTATCGAGGAACTTAACTTCTTAAAATGTGCAAGTGTAGGAAAACAAAAACAATTAATGCATTGTTTGGTCTAATCTTCAGTTGGAGAGAAGAAACACTAGTTGATCCCAATCCACTGAATAATCTAACCCCAGGAGCTTCAACGTCAATGGTTTCTAAACCTGAGTTGAGAAGGGGCAAGAGAAGAAAAGATGATTACGAGATTCGATTTGAAAACCGCAAAAAACACAGTCAATTCTCTATCCCATATCTAATTGGCCATTCGATCATCCGTTCATATATGGTCGTGATTCGCTTACCAGGCTATAAAAGCATATCTTGGTGTTGCATAATGATGGAGAGCGGAAGCTTAGATAACAAGCTAGGTCACGTGAACTCCAGGAGAACTCGCAAACAAGCTTGGGTTTAGACGTAGTCGAAGAGATTTCGATTACGGTTAGGGTTTGAGAGTTCTCCTCTCAGGATTTTGCACAAGAAAGCTCTTTGGAAACTTGAGTTTCCTCTTTTTGGTTTTTATTGATTTTATCAAAACAAAGACTAAAGAACAAAGACTCGATGATGACTCTATTTAAGCTAAAGCAAGACTCGACAAAACCCTAAAATAAAAGAAAAACACGATAAAGGAAAAACGTGAACACCAAGTTGTGTGTGACACACACATTGTTGTGTTCGACACAAAAGCCTTAAACAAAAACCCAACTAAAAGCGTGCAAATATAAAGATGTGCTGCATCACATAATTAAATAAAAAACTATGAAACCATTATTTTCGAGGCTGGTTTGGTCTTGACAACCTCCACTTCTTGGTTGGAAATTTGGCCGAGTATGTAACACCGAGATATGCTTGGTCTTGACAACCTTCACATCTCCTTGGTCTTGACAACCTCCACGTCTCCTTGATACTCCCCAATAACTTCTTTAGATTTCTTATAGAGCATTGTCTTAATTCATGTTTCAAGCTACAGATACCTTGCTTTAAAAGATATTCCTGAAAAAGGTCTTCTAGTTGTATCATATTTCTGTTCATCAAACTCGCCTTTAAGGAAAATAATCTTTACATCCACTTGCTTAACCCTTAGATCAAGATTCGTTGCAAGTCCAAGTACAACTTAAATGGATGATATTCACACAAAAAAAATATTTCACCAAACCTACTAGCCTTGATTCGACTATACGAATTGTTTTCTTCAAGTGTCGGAAAAAAATTGTATTGTTTGGTTTCATATTTTTAATTTTAATAATTATATATATATATATATATATATACATTTTACATTTCTTTTTACGATTGAAAAGTTTCAAACCGTCCTAATCTCTAAACATTTTCTAAAACAACTTTATATCCATTATTTTTTTCATATGAAACTTTACAGTTACAATACCAAGTACTAGATTTTAAATTAATTGCAAGTTTTTTTCGGATCCTCTAAAAATTGTGTGTTTTTGAATCTCTTAGTTCGGATTTTCACTTGGATAAGAAACAAAAAAATTTTCCGCGGAGAACTATTATCTACCAATGAAATTCAAAATGGTATGCCTAAAAAACAAAACAAGAGAAATTTCAAAAAATGCCACTTTTCAAATGCCACTTTACAAAAGTGTCACATTTTTATAATCTTTGCAAAAATGCTACTTTTTCAAAATTATTTATTCAATATATCATTTATATTTGGGTTAACTATGTTGTATTAGGGTTTAGTTTTGAGGGTTTTAGGGGTTTTAGTGGTCAATAGATTTTTTAAGATTTAGAATTTTAAGATTTAGATTTTAAAAATCATAATTAGTGGCATTTTTATAAATAGACACCAAAAATGGTATTTTTGCAAATACGGACAAAAAAAATGGTATTTTTTTGTAAATGTCCCAAAAAAAAACAAGCCGTTTGGAAGTTACCGATGAAAGACACTGTGTGGTTATATCATGAGCCAGGCAATCGCATGTGACAAACAAGCAGGCAGGACTGAAGCTGTGATAGTCAGACACTCAATATCTTCGATTTCCCTGAATATAATATCTTCTTATATATTAATATTGTTTGCCAAAAATTGGGAGTTAAATAAAAAGTAAACTAGAAGATAGCAATAAATAGGGATGGTGATTTTTTACTGAGTGATGATGTCTGATGCACTTTTGAGTCAGAATCATGTTTTTCTTTTGTATGTTTTGTCTGTCTCTTACACAAACTTATGGTTTCCAACTTTTCATCATTTTTAACTTTTTATGATTATGTGTGTGTGATGGGTTAGATAAAGGTAAGAGAAGAATGAGCTAATACATCGAAAGGTCTAATCTTATTTAATGATTTTTAACGGAAAAATAAATGAATGAATTCTCTAGCGTGGTCACACTCTTTTTTAAGACTGGTCAGACTCATCTATCAACAATCTTAATATAAATAGTAGCAATCAAACGATTACACATACATTGTCAATCCGAATATGACATATATATATATATATATAATAATAATAATAATATATTATTCCCTCTCTTTCTAAAAAATTGATATTTTGAAAAAAAAAATAGTTGTCAAAGATTTTTTTTTTACATTTTCTATGTAGTTTTTATGAAATAAAGATGGTAAATTCTGAATTTCAAGACAAATTAATTAATTTTATTAAGTTACTATTGATCTAAAGTTCTAGAATTTTGTTTAGTAAAAAAAATAACGCATTTAAATTTAAAAGTTAATATGTTTAAAATGTGTGAATTTTTTTAGAAAATCAATCATTTAGAAACAGAGGAAGTATATATCATAAAAATAGAAGAGAGGGTTTTTTAACCAATAATATTGAGCAAAATACTTTGAAAGTATTTAATTAATCAATTATTTCATTTAATAATAAATTACTATAATTTTTTCTGTATATTTTTTATTTCTTGAAAATGTATATTAATAACTAGTTTTCAAAAAATATTTTAACCGAATTTCTTGAATAGCGACATATAAGAGTTAAAAATATAATATGTCGTATAATTTTCTTTTTAATTTAAACTAGATAGTCACCTGCGTTATACGCGGGACAATGTGATATGCTAGTAAAATCAATATAGTTTTAGTTTTAAAAATCATCTTTTGTTATTGGAAATTTTATTATACTGAATCTAAAATTCGTTTATATATATGAATTTTGCACTTATTTTGTATAGAAATGTATCACACCCGTGAAATAATTGAAAACAACAAATATTTAGTTCATAATCAATATATACCACTTATTAATAAAATATATTTATTTAATATCATAATCTTCAAAAATATGGTTTATGACTCAAATATACAAAATAAAAGATTGCAAATATGAATTAAACTTTATAATTTTAAGGTAATTATAAGAGTAAGTGAATATTTATAGTAAATTTTCTTTTATTTTCGTTTAAAAAAAAATTCTAATGATATTGGTTGGAAGGATTGTGTGATTGTGTAGTGTTTGGATAATAGGATAGTAGAGAATTAATAGGATTGAAGAGTGTTTGGGTAGTAGTATAGTAGAGAATTAATAATAGAATTTAATTTTTGATTAACAAATTCAAAAAATTGAGAATTTGACACCTAAGCAAATTAATCCAAAAATACTTCTATTTTAATATATAGAGGATTTAAAGAAAATTTAAAAATGCCACTTTTCAAAAATGCCACATTTTCAAAATTTTTGCAAAAAAGCCACTTTAAAAAAAAAATCATAATATCATATATGTTTGAGTTAATTAAGTTGTATTAAAGTTTAGTTTTGAGAGTTTAAGGGGTTTTAGAGGTTAAAACATTTTTTAGGGTTTATAATTTTAAGATTTAGGATCTAAAAATCTATAATTAGTGGCATTTTTGCAAATGGACACCTCTTTGGTGGCATTATTGCAAATGTACACACCAAAAGTGACATTTTTGCAATTGCTCCTTAAATTTATCGTTACTAGTTGACAATGTATAATTTATTTTTCTTACATCTGTGGAAGCTCATCTAACCAAATAGTTTAACCAATGGTTAATTAATGTTTCTACATTCGGAGGTATGGGATTCGAATCTGTTTCTTATGCAGATTAATGGAGGTAAATTTACAGGAGATCTCCAGCGTTGTACAATTAGAGCCGTTCGCCGTAATTCCACGCAATAAAGGTAGAAGATGTCCATCAAAAATATGAAGGATGAAATGCCATCTGTCGTAAATCTAATAGAGTCAGAGTGAATTGTTCATAGTATAATCATTTTTGTAACAATTCTTATTTGTAATAAATAAAAAAATCCAGACGTTTAGAAAAAAATACATCTGAAATCTAAATGATATCTCAACATCATAAACTATATTCCCGTCTTGATTAAGATTCGTCGAGAATCATATATTTCTAATCGTAAATCCTATACCCTAATATTCTAAACTCGATGAACATCTCACTTCCTCTCTTTCTTTTTGTTTTCTTTTCCCACACGTACATGCTTCTCTCTCAATAACATTTGTCTTAAAACCATCAAAAGTTAGTTTGTAGATGAAAAAGATTGAGATGTTATCGAAGCAAACTATCACGAAAGATGTTAGTTCTTAGTTATATTTACTTCTTTAACCCTTAACAATATCGTAATGTGTTCCACTAATTTCCAACATACATATAGTTCTTCCTCTTACAATTATTTCTATTATTACTTATTGGATATTCTTCTTAGAACCTACCTCAATAATCTGTCCTTGACCGTGTTTGCTAAACCGCGTACTTGACACCTGATGGTGTTCTGGCTACTTGTTATAGATCTCCATCACAAAGCCGCGTCGGTTTTTTTTTAGGTTTTGTCAACGAAATTTTAGAATACTAGATCATCCATTTTCCTAAAACCGACAAATCTCAACTTTTTTTTGAATTCTTCACCAAAAATCATGAACCTTATCTTTTGATCTATCAAGAAAATACTTTTTCTTGAAAATACTTTAAAAACGAAAATAATCAAGAAAATACTTTTTCTTTTCCTACAACGCATACATTACTAGATTTGAATCCGGATTGTCACGGATAAGGCAACCCATGGAAGAAAAACTAGGTTTTTTGTTTTGAACTGAAAAACTAGGGTTTGAGTTCAAACTATACCATTTTTTAGCATGAACATATATCACGTTTGTTAATTAATCTGGACAGCTAGGTAATTTGGAGTAGACTAACATTATTTTATCAGATTCTTGATGTTTATACATTTTCTTCAAAACTAAACCCATTTAAGTTTTTTAATGGGTCCAAATGACAACCATTTGCGTGTTTCGTTGACCACGTGGTAACTCTAAAGCAAAAACATGTTAAGATCCTATACATCTCGATGTGTCTCATTTTTTCTCCATCTGTCAATTTTTTCTCTCTGATGAACATACACAAATTAGTGATACATATGTGTACATATACTTTGAGTAGGACCGAATGAAAACTCACCATCACATGAAATTAACTGCAATGCTGCAATTTAATTAAATGCTTATTCTTCTGAGAAGAATGTTGAGCGCGTATATTATTTTCTAACATCAATGTAATTGTGCTTTACTCTGAAAACAACACAATAAATACCTCCACAGAACCACGTTATATACTCTATACTCCCTCTTCCTAAAAGATGTATGTTTAAGGTTTTGCGCACATATTAAGAAAAACAGTTAATGTTGAATAATAAATGTATTGATTTTTACAATAAATAAACGATTTTCAAAAACTTTTAACCAATTGTATTTGAATATTTTTTTTGAAACTTATAATTTTTTATTAATAAATTATAAAAATACATTGAAAACATAAAAAATACATCTTTTTGAAACAAATTTTTTCTGTAAAACTTTTATCTTTTAGGAGTGGAGGGAGTATATATTACCGCATATCAAAATTTGTGATCCGTTTTGCTCCGACGAAAATCGGCAAATGTTTGGTCTAATCCGTTTTAAACAAAAAAAAAACAATACACCATACTAAAAAAAAAGTTAAATATATGAGTAACTAGTGAAAATATATATGAAATTGCCAATACAACTGAAAAATAACGAAAGGTGAATATCGAATGGGATCGAATCATATCTCGTTTCCAGGATTTTTATTCAAAAGCCACATCACTACAAGAACTTTCCAAAGTAAAGATGTATATATGCATGTTACTATATGTTGCACACAAGTTCGGCCGCAATATTTGTTGGTAGTGAAAACCAAATCATCCCTTAGCAACGATCATGAACGAATGATTTATAGAAACAAACTAAAATATGATAAATTTGTGATACATAAATTACTACCAGTTCTCTCCTAATTACCAATTTGTAGACGTTTTAATCAATTTATTTAAGATATTTTGATTATATTGACAATTATTTTGATTCTATTGACAAATAGTTTGATGCTCACCACTCTTCTTCTTTTTTTTTTTGCTAAAGTTGCTCGCCGCTCTTGAGCTGATCATCCGACGATAGCACAAGTTCAGTGTCAGAAATGGGTTAACGTATCAATTGTAAGAAATTAAACATATTATCCTTTCCGAAAAAGGTTTCGATGTGAGAACCATAAATGAAGAACATCATCAATGATTTTTTCGGGTAGTAAATTCTTGCAACTAAATTTATAATTTGAAGTTTAATTTCTATCATTTACTAAATAGAAAAATGTTTTTTTGACAATTTTTCTATAACACATGCTGGCTTGATTTTCTATAAAATTCCATCAAAAAATATATAAAAAGTACCTGAGAATTTTGCATTGCATTCGTAATTGAACTTTGACACTATAATTGTTTTTTTTTGTTTTTTGTTAACGCTCGATCTTTGATCCCATGACGAGAATACAATACAAAGCAAAAGATGTCTCTTTCTTGTATAATAATAATAAAAAGAAGGTCTTTTTCCAAAAGGCTTATTTTGGACCCCTTTCAAAATTTTAGACTTTATTGTCTCTGTGTATATTTATTGATATTTGGTTTTGTCTGCCTATATAAACACACATAAATTTGACCCAAGAAAATAAAAAATAATTAAACACACATAAACTTGGTTTCTTTCTTCTATTTTAAGTGGGTCCGCTTCATTATTGAGAATTTCGATCATAACTCAAAGAACAATTTCTGAAGTTAGAAAAAAGAAAAGAAGCTTGGACAAATAATCAGCTTGGCACACGCATCACACTGCTAAGTGCTAACTCTTTTTTTTTGAGAAAAAAAATCACACTGCTAACTTATCATATAGACAATCATTTTTGTTAAAATTCATCCCAGCTAATGAGATAGAACCTAGCATAATATATAAAAAAAACTTAAAACCACTTCACTGCTAATTAACATTGAATTAAAATCTTACAATTTTATTAGAACTTTATAGGTTGACTGATCTCATAATTCTCGTTTTGCGGTAGTATTGTTTCCAAGATGATGGATATTTCTCGTTTTTACGTCGAATATATGTTAGATCGATCTAGCATAATATATAAAATAATAAATTATAGATTTGTTTTCAATCTTTGGAGTTTTTTTAATAAACTTACTAATCTATATTATTATTAATTGTAGTATGTGAGCGAACCAGGTGGTAATTATTTGGTAGTAAAAACTTTGGAAATAAAATATACTCAATTGTTTTTGTGTTCGATTTTCACCAAAATCATTTTTATTTGGTCAATCAAAATAATATCACAATTTAAATATATCGAAAAATCTGGTGAATAAACTATTTAATAGTTTTTTTCTTTTTTGAATTACCAGGAAGTTCTAGACCGAATCATGTAATCCTTCCAACCCAAAACTAAAGCATGTAATATTAGTTTTGTCCCAAACGCCATTCGAACTATTGACTTTTAGATTTTGCCTGAAACTTTTACCAATTGAAATATTGGTTCTTGGTTAATAGCTATATTGTGATTAATCGAGTTTTGGTATGCAACATCTTGGTTATAAATAAAAATTATATGATCAATATAAAATAAATATACATATGCTGAAACGAGAGGCGAAGGAACAGACAACGTCGTTCATTGCAAGTATTTGGTTATTGCTATCATTTGTGAATATAAAAAGCAAAATGATTACTTTAGTTTTTTTTTTCTTTTGAAAATAAAACAATCACTTTTTTTCTTCTTCTTGAAGGCTATGAAATTATAATATACATATTACATATATATGTATTCACTTCATTTTATGTGTTTGACAGAAACCCGTCCTTATAGGTACGCAAATACGGTCCATGATTGAACTAGTTAATAATTTCCCTCAAGATTTCTTGAAGTTTTATTTGTATTTATTAAAAAAATAAAAAGTCTTGAAGTTTCCTGCGCATATACTTCTTTTCTTTGTTTGTATTATTACACTGATATGTACTTATTAGATATTTGTCTGGTTTTTTTTTTTTTTGCGTTCGGAACCAACTTTAAAGTTAAACCTAATATAATAGCTAATAGGTATTTTTTTTTAATTTTAATTATAAAGAGGTTCGAGGCCGAAACCCGTAATCACCCAAACCCGAAACCACAACATGTAATATTAATTTTGTCTCAAGAACCATTCGAACCAGCAACTTTTAGGCTTTGCCTGGTAATAACTAATATGTATTGTCTGGTAAAAAAAAATTATGGATCTTACGCCTATATATTTTCTCAGACCATGACCTAAAGCTGTCTTAATTATCAGTTCACTAGCGTTTACAAATCTTCCTAAATAAAAAGCAGGGACTAAAGTTAAAAAAAGAAAGAAAAAAAAAAAGAGAAATTTGGCTAATTGGGTCGAAATCAAATAGGAAATGTCCCATTAGTATTTTTTCAACTCAATTTTGTCCCATTAGTACTTATTTTAATGATAATCCGATTTTAACCTTCATATTTAGTTTTTATAAATATTTTTTGGTTTGATTAATTCTATTAGTAAAATCAAGTACATCAAAAATAAAACAAAAAATAATAAAACGAATTTAGTTTAAAAGCCGTCAATATCTACAAAAACAAAGTACCAAGGAAGTGATGCATTCATATTTTGGCATCTTTATCATACATTTTATTTAACTTTTATAGTCATTATACTTTCATTTTGCATATTTCTCATCATTTTGAGTCTCATATAAAATAAGTTGAGTTTTAGAGTTTTAGATTACATTTCATTGCATTTGCATAATCTTTGAGTCATTTATAGGCACTTTGGAGGCCAAAAACCAAAGGAGCAAGGAATGGAAGCAAAGATGCAGAAAATGTTTAAAAGTTGGGTACTTTTTGATGACATTTACACCGATGGATCGAGTTGAAAATTGGCTACATACTAGGGAATCGAGTTAGCTTTCATTTGGAAGAAATTTGAGGTCATTCTAACGGTGCGATCAAAAGTTATGAAAGGTTTAGTGAAGATAGGTCTGTCTGGCGAGCAAAAGAAGCAACTGCAAAACATAGCACCATATCGACCGATCCAGCTATGGATCGGTCGATCCTATTATCCAGTTTTTGTCGGATGACCTGCGGATCGACCCAAATTGAAGATGATAGATGGATCGACCGATCCACATGTGGATCGATCGATCCAGTCCCTAATACTGTCCAAAAATGTGAAAAAATCAGCTCACCAACTCCTATTTTATTTAATCAAAACGTGTTTTCTTGGCAAAAAAACGTTTTTGAGAGATATTTATCCTAGTTTTCTCTTATTATTGAAGGGGGAACCCCCACTTTTCTTGTTTTTGGAGATCTTTTATCTTAATTTTATGAGTTTGCAGAAAATAGCAGTTTGATATGAGTTTTGCGAAAATTGGAGAGCAAATTTCGAATGCATCGAAACTCCTATTGACACATTGTAAAGTTTCACAGACTCCCTCAAACTTCATCTATCCATAAATATAAGGATCATGTCAAAAATACTTAATCATAGTCACAACAGACCACAACACAATATTCGAAGTGCTCTTTCTTTCCATTGGGAGTCACAAATTCTTCAACTTTTTCACCCAAACTTCCTTCATCTTCTCCATTAATTGAATCCGCAGGTGGCTCTTCATTTAAATTAAATTTGAACAAGGCTTTACATGTCACACACAAATGTGTTTGGTTGATTCCTTGCATAGCCAACAAAATTTCTCACTTGACCATCAGTTGCAATTTCTCAGAAGATATTTTCGCAGAATATATATTCTACCACCCATAGACAAAAGGAAAAAACTGGAAGATGAATTCTACGAATGGTGGATTATAGTAGTTACGGTAGAATATATATTCCAAAAATTGGTAGAATACAGAACAAACATTAGAACGTGTACTCTACCAAATCAATTAAATCGTAGAATATAGAGTAACGAGTGGAACCTATATTCTACGGGTGCGTAGATATATCAATAATCCGTAAAACCTATATTCTAAACACAGTAGACTAAGACCAATTTGTAGAATATATATTCTACTACCCCGTAGACGGTAGAATATGATTTCTGGAAAAGGTAGAACAGAAAATTATTTTCAATTCTAACCATATTTTTAAAATAAAAAAAATATACCTATATTTTTCCAGTTACTCTTTTATTGTTTTGAATTTTCTTAATTTTTTTGGCTGTTAAAACTATTTTTAATGATTTATTAGATATGTTAAAAGGGTAAATTAGGTAAAAATAGAGAAAAGGGTAATAGAACAAAATCAAATCAAATTTGACCCATTTACACAATTTTTCCAAAAAAAAAGCAAGGACCAAAAGAATTCTTTAATTTTTTTGTTATAGAAATTGAAGAATTCTTTTGGTCACTACGTGGTGAAAGTAAAACTGATTTGTTTTAACCCTATCTAACTTATATCAATACCAATAAATCAGTACGTGAAAGTTATGATGGACATATATCTAACTTATCGTTCAAATATAAAAATCTTCTATGTCAAAAGGATTCGTAGCTGGGTATATATTATATAATCGGTTTTTCTATGTCGAAATAATTAATTCAATACTGATCCCATAACATTCATAAAAAAAATTGCTTATCTTATTTCCATGAGACTTTAAGTATATATATATATATTATAAAAAATAAAAATCTGAAAGACAATAAAGCATGCAATTAAATAATGTTAATTCTACTCCAAATAAAAATCACAGTCATGGCATATCTATCATATATGCGGATACAACGATTATAGCTTCACACGAGCATGCATATGCACATATACGTACGTGTAAATGTGAATGTATATATTAATGATCTTGTCATGAAAAGCACTTTGATCCGTTGAGTCGAAGATCTAGGGTAAAGGATAAATAAACAGTAAAACTTAGGTGAAATTTTCTTTATCACACAAATTTTTTTTTTTTTAAAGCTTGTCTCACCATGTTTCTTCTCGGAGACAAATTTCATAAAGTTTACGTACTCGACCAGGACAAGGTCGTTGGTCTAAATACTTCAATATTGCCATCCTAACTATGGTCGTCTCGTAATCTTTTTGTTAAAAAATGACTGTTTTCCGAATTTAGTTGCATAGTAATAATGTTTTAAAAACCCAAAAGATATCAAAGCAAACAGTGACTCCAAGTGTGTCGTTTTATACTACTAATATATATTATAAAATAAAAATAAAGTGGGTCTATAAGAAAAACAAACAAAATATATAGGAGCCATTGGGTCCATTTCCTTTATTCAATAGACTTATTGCTTTGTTTTGGTCCCATTACCTCCGTACCCAAAATATTAATGCATATAAATATTTTGAGTGACTGAGAAAATTGATACACAACCAAAAAAAATTACTAACATTTCTTCTTTCTTCTCGTATCAAACTTTCTCTCTCATTTTTTCATCACTTCACTGCCCTGTTTTTTTGTTTTCTTTCCTCATTTTGAATAGTCTCAAAACTCTTGTATTCATTTCTGAAATCTTGGGATCCGAATCATAAAAAGAACAGAATAATAAACTGTTGACTATTATTACGATTCGTGTAAACAATGGTAGCATCTTCAGAGGAATACTACAGCCACCACTCGGAGAGAGTGACTCAGCTTCTTGTACCTAACTCGACGTCTGACTCAGTGAGTCACGATAACAAAGCAGAGCAAAAAGATAAGAAGACTAAAAGGGTTAGAGATTCCGGTAAGCACCCGGTTTATCGCGGTGTAAGGATGAGGAACTGGGGAAAATGGGTTTCGGAGATTCGTGAACCGAGGAAGAAATCTCGTATCTGGCTCGGAACTTTTCCGACGCCGGAGATGGCGGCGCGTGCACACGACGTGGCGGCTTTGAGCATTAAAGGAACTTCAGCTATACTAAACTTCCCTGAGCTCGCTGAGTCATTTCCACGACCGGCCTCGTTAAACCCTCGTGACATTCAGACAGCAGCTCTTAAAGCTGCTCACATGGAACCAACGGCGTCGTTTTCATCTTCTATTTCTTCGACTTCTTCATCTTCCAGTTCGCTTGAGTCTCTTGTGTTAGTAATGGACCTCTCGCGGACTGAGTCTGAGGAGTTAGGTCAGATCGTGGAGCTACCAATTCTCGGAGCGAGTTACGACGCTGACTCAGCTACACTTGGAAACGAGTTCGTGTTCACTGACTCAATGGATCATTGTTTATTTCCTCCACCATGGGGACAGTTGTCGGAAGATAATTATGGTTACGGAATTATCCCTAATTTCAACCAAGGCTTGTCATGGGATTTCTAACGACGTTTTTTTTTTTTTTTTTGTATCATTATGATAATTAATGTTTTGTGTAACGACGTTTTTGTAAAACCCTTTTCTTTTTTTGTTGTCGTTGATTTTGTGGTGTTAGCTAAGAAAGGGTTTTTTTTTCTTGGTGCGTGTGTGAGCTCCATATATGAATACGTGTACAAACGCTATTTGTGTTTTTATATATAAATATCGGTTTGGTTTGTCGGAAAAGAAGAGGAAAAAATGTGAATTTTGTAGTAAGTGTCATCATGTAAATAATCGATAATCAAAAGTCCACTAACTTTTTAATATTGTAATGAATACAAATCATCAGGGTTCAACAAAAAATTGTTCCGAATTTTTTTTTTTCTTTTGAGTTTTGACAAAAGAAGAAAGGAACAAATTTACTTTTAACGAAAATATACTTTAACAAATTAAATTGTAAATAAATTACTAAAATTAGAATCTCACTATCCGTAATTTTTGTTTAAGTCGGCATAATTGGAATGGAGAATGTGAGTTAGGGTTAAACAAAAACAAAAAAAAAACACAAAGCGAGAGCAACTTGTCCAAGCTGACGCAAACGTTACACAGCCACATATATACATCCATGCAATATTTTATTATCATCTATTAGTTTGATTATGACCAAATATTTCCACTTAAATATTTTATTATACATCATTGGCCACAAAATAGCATCATATAACTCGTTTACTTTATAATTAAAAAGAGGGAGGTTTATTGATAAAACCAGATCTGATTAGCTAGCTAGCTCCACCGATGAGTTTTTTTTGTCCTGATTCTAAGAAATTTCAATTCGATTACAGTAATGTCATTGTTAGAATAATGATGTATTTATAAAAAAAGGTACAGATCTCGACTTAATAATTTAAAATAAAGAACAATTAAGGTGTATATTTTTTTTATCTAATTTGTCCAAATATCTTTAAGTTTGACCCTAACCAATTTTTTTTTTTTTTTGAATTAATAGGAGGTTCTGAACCAAAACATGTAATTCTCAATGTCCAAAACCACATGTAATATTAATTTCGTCTCAAATGCCATTCGAACCAACGATTTTAAAGTTTTGTCGGAAATTTTTATCAGTTTGATAAAATTTTCTTCTTATCGTTTTTGTTTCTTATGCTCACTCACTTTTTTTAGGGCCAATTTTACGCCATACACTTTCCGCGACCATCGCCATCATTGTTATGGGGTTGCTTTATATTTTCGCGAGTTAAGAAGTTAAACATGGTTCGTGACCCCAAAAAAAAGTTAAACATGCATGGTTTGAGTTTTTGGTTATAGAATACAGATTTTAATATTTCGATTTAATTAGGGATTTTAAGTTAGAGTTTAGATCCACGATTTAGGGTTTATACATCAAAATTTTTAATTTGGTCATCGAAGAAAAAATAATTTTTTTCAAAATATTACAAGAACGTGTGAAAAAAACTTTTATATATATATATATATATATTTTTTTTTTGTTTTTGAAATAAAAATTTAAATATTGTTGTAATCGTTTAAAATATTTATATTGTTGTTATGTTTCAATAGATTTTTAGAGAAAAATATGTATATTATAAATATAATTTGAAAAGAAAAATATTTTGGATTGCCAAAGTTTATTTAGTTTATGGTTTTGTTTTGAAAATGTCTGATAAATACTACTGAGCACACATGATGACATTGTCTTCCAGCATTTTTAATGAATAGGTTAAAAAAAACAACTTTAAACTCATGAGTTATTTCTGTCAAAACGATGTTATAAGAATTAATCTTATAGTTTCTCAAAAAAAAAAAAGAATTAATCTTATTTTAAAAAAGGCAAAATGTATAGTGTTATTGGGGTAGATTAAAAAGACTAAAAGGGCTAGTTGACTAGTTACCCTTCAAATGAATATTAAGCTTAATATATTGAATCTGTGATATAAATGACAAGTCTAGTCCTATCACATCCATATCTTTTTAATTTCCAAGATCTCGTTTTTAAGAACATTATAAATTTCTAATCATGGAAAAAAGCTTCGATGGATCCTTAAACAACTCGTTCTAAAGTGGAATACCCATGAAATTAAACTGTCTTAGTCATCGTTATGGTTTGATTGGTTGTATAATTTGTTAGAATTGAGAGGAAAAAAAGTATCTGAGCAGAGAGAGGAAATGTGACAATTGGAAGAAAAATATTTCCACCTACAAAATATAGAGGGAAGAATTCATCTCTTTTCCTCTTGTTTTTATTTTTTAATAATAAATGTGGTAGAACCAAAAATTATTTATTTTCTTCTTGATTGCTGTAAATGTGGTAGAAAAAATAATTTTTTTCTTTTCTTTTCCTCTAAGAACACCTAACAGTCACATCCGAGGTTACATATCGATTTTTATATATGCTGGATTTACTATCTCTTAATCAATGTAGAACGTTTCTAATAATTTGCAAACTCCAAAAGCATGTAGATTTCAACAGGATATTTATTTGTTATAAAATATAGAATTTTAGCTTTCTTGAAAATGATTATTCGACTTTGTACTACTATTTCAAAGCTTCATGCATCATATTTGGTGGATGAAGACTATAGTTATTAAAAATATTATAATGATGTCACTGCAACCATTTAAAAAAATTGTTTCTCAAAAAAAAAAAAAAAACCATTTAAAAAAATGTGAATATGATTTTGGGTTTACCCCTACAGGATTATGACGAGAGTGTGGGACATGGAGCAATGATCCATATTATATCTGGTAAATATTCATGGTTTAAATATGCCATTTATTTTTTAGTCAATAGAGTGAATAATAAATCTTTACTATACAAATATAAAGATGATATTTTGCCTCACTATAAGAAAACACAGTTTTAACATCGGCAAAATTCGAATTTCGACGCTAAAACGTCAACGCTAAACCTAATTCGACATAAATTCAACGCTAAATTTGCAATGTATAAAATTCGACGCTATATTAGCGTCAAATTCTATTCGACGCTATAACACAGTCGACATTAATTCGATACTAATTTAGCATTGATTTAGCGTCGAATTGAGTGATTTAAAAAAAATAATTGAAATTAGTTATATTAAAAAAAATATTTTTTTATTTTGAAAATATTATAAAATCAGTTTTATTACAAATGCAAATTTAATTTATCCGAAAATAAAAATAAAAATTGTATACAAATACTGAAATACAAAACGCAAATTTGAATTTTATTGCCGGACCCTATCTTGTTGAATCATAGCTTCACCTTCTTCCTCGAACTGCGTTGGACCGGTAGGTGAAGGAGGCGGTGTAGGACGCTGGACGTTTTCCAAGACAGCTGCTAAATCCGGGTTACTCACTGCAATAATGTCCATGAGATTTGTCAACGTCGAGAGTTGGGTTTGCATCGAGGTGTTGGCTGTCTGAAGATCCGCTTATTCAGTCTTTAGCCGCTCAATTTCAACATTAGCAACGGTCAACTGCGTTACCAACTACGGATCAGAAGAACTCGGAGAGTAAAAATACCAAGCGGACGAAGAAGCTGTAGGGACATTTCTGATGGATCCAACACCCATCGTCCGTCGTCTTTTCTTCGGTGCAACCTATAAAATGAGAATGTTGTACAATAAAAATATTAAATTGTAATAGAAAATAAGTTATAATATCATATAGGAACCCAAAAAATTACCTCCTCGTAAATTTTATCCAATTCGAGACCCAATGTAGAGTGGATAGAACTACCACCCGGAGATAATTGTGTCTCTAACTCTGCCACTCATGCGTTGTAGTCGTTGAACGTTTGTTCCGCTTGAGCGATAACAAACGTCACATCCTTGTGTCGATGAGTTTTCTCCATCACTTTAATCATCGGAGGAAGGTCACCGCCATTAGCCTGTTAAACAAAATTAAACATATATAAAAATAAAATAGAGTAAATATATATATAAAATACATAAATAAAATAATCTAATAAACTAATTTAATTAAGATAATACCATATTCAATCGTATTGTGACGTATGATGATTGGCCCGCACAATGCTTAGAAGGTCCATCTCCTTCGGCCACCGGCATAAGACGGGATACAGAACACTTCTCCGAAATAACCACCGAACGGGGATCCTCCCAAAACCGTACTAGATCCGACCAAATATCAGGATCCATCCCAACAGGCTTCGCATCATCGCCTTTCTTGCGCCAAGCTTTCTTCCAATTACAGACGGTGTCGTTGAGACGCAATTTGGCCTTCTTCTCGAAGGCCTCTCTAACTTCGTGTGTACGAAAATCATCCCAATGCCACTTTTGCTACAAAAATAAAATAAAATAATTATTATGTTTTAAATCAAATAATTTAATAAATGAAAATCAAATAATATAACTTACCGCCCATGACTCAAACCAAATATCCCGAACAAACTGCGGCGTCTGCGTCCAATTAGCATGCGACATACTGAAATGGGCCACGAAGCTTTTGGTGACCGAACGAGCAACGCAGTTATCTAATAAACCTCTAAAACAAAATATTTTGATGTTAATAATTTATTCTTAACTTGTAATTAAAAATTAATTAGCAAAAAATAATATTTATTAGTAATATTGTAAAAAAATTAACCATATCATAAAGTGCCTGGAGGCTTAATCGGATGGAGGATCCTAACTCGTTGCTCACGACCAAGTTGGCGGAGAAGCTCACTAATCTGCATCATAAGAGGCGGGTTTGGCGGAGGAGGCCGCTGATAGTCATCATCGGGATGGTCATCATCGTTTGCTTCTGTCTGAACTAGTGGCGGTGGAGCTCGTGGTGGAGCCAATGGACAAAAGCTCGTAGTCGATTGCGAACCGGACCCAAATCCCGATCCGCGACGATCATCTACGGATCCGGAAATCGTAGAATCTTCACCAAACAACTCTCCATATGAATATCGATCCGCCTATAAAATAAAAATAAATTTATTAAATTAAAATATGTAAAATATAAATATTAAATAACATATGAAATCTAAACTTTTTTCTCTACAAATTCATCACTAGGTTCCATTTCTAATTATGTAAACTAAAAATTCCTAACTATTATTTATAAACATAAATAATGAAATAAAAATAAATTTAATAAACAACATTATGTAAAGCATAAATTAAAATATGTAAAGTATAAAATTATATAAATCAATTACTAAATCTAAAAACAGATTTATTAAACTAAAAAATACAAATTATAAAATAAAAACGAATTTATTAAAACTAATAAAGCAATATATAAAATCATATACACATTGAAATTCCATTCAATTCTAAAATATCAAATCTATATTCCTTATCAAGTCTAAATTATCTTTCCTACAATTCCGTTTTCTACAAAATCATCCATAAATTCCATCCATAATAATCTCTAACACTAATCTAAACACATAAATGAGAATACACCTAATAAAATGGACAAGATCAAACACATACCATTTGTGTGTAGAGAGAGGGATCGGTGGAGAGAGGGATCTGTAGAGAGAGTGACCGGCGGCGGGAGAGAGAGAGTGGCCGACGGGAGAGAGAGAACCAAAAAAATTTTAGAGAAAGAAGAGATCTGGGGAAGAAGAGATCTGTTGCGTTTATATTAAAACACTAACCGACACAAAACCGATGCAAATTAGCGTCGGTAAGCATTATGACCGACGCTAATTTACGTCGGTTTTACGTCGGTTAGCGTTTTAATATAAACGCAACAGATCTCTTGTTTATTTTTTTTTTTTTTTTTCGAACCAAATAAATGTATTGCTGCTAAATCCAAAAAAATTTCTTTAGCGTCGATTATGCGTCAACTTTTTAAAAATTTTGGTTAACCGAGAACGATTTGAAAAAATAAATCTAAAATTTTTTGGTTTGGCGCCAACGATTTAACCCAAAAAATTGAATTTAGCATCGGTTTTCCGTCGAATCCCAAATAAACCGACACATTTTCTGTTATTTACCCTAAACCTCAAAACATCACAATTTTAATTTAACCTCGAATTAGCATCGGAATGCGCTGCAATCAACTCTATTTCGACGCTATAGCGTCGATTGCAGTGCATTCCGATACTAATTCGTGGCTACGGTGAGGCTAAATCACGTTTAGGGTATAGGGTAAAAACCCGCCACATATTCGAAAACAATCTTAACCGTATCGATATTTGTTGTAACAGATTAATTTCAAACCTTAAAATTTTTTGGACCAAACATACTTTGTTCATATAAGGTTCATGATATATGTAAAACTATATAGGTTTTTTAAAATTTTCATTGGTTACATTCGCAATAAGATACGATCACTACAAGAAAACAGACATTTAGCGTCAGCGTAATTCGACGCTAATTCGACGCTAAAACCCTTTAGTGTCGAATTAGCGTCGAAAATGATTTCGACGCTAAACCCTCGACGCTAATTAACTTTCGACGCTAAATCGACGCTAATTTTACGTCGAAACTAATTACGACGCTAAATCGACGCTAATAAATCGACGCTAATTCGACGCTAATTAGCATCGATTTAGCGTCACAGTGTTTCGATGCAACAGATCGACGCTAATTCGACGCTATTTAGCATCGATTTAGCGTCACAGTATTTCGATGCAACAGATCGACGCTAATTCGACGCTATTTAGCATCGATTTAGCGTCGTCACTTTCAACAAGTTCGACGCTAATTCGACGCTAAATAGCATCGATTTAGCGTCGATTATTATTTATTTTTGTAAAAAAAAATAAAATTTTTTATAAAAATATTATGAAAATATATTAAAAATTAAAAACACTATAAAACAAAATATGCAATACAAATGAAAAAAAAATCCTAATCTACTCTTGTTGTTGGGTCCTTAGGTTGATGACATCTTCCCGGATCATCTCTTCGGATTCTTGCTCGAATTGCGTAGGACCGTCAGGTGGAGGAGGCGGTGGAGGAAACTGAAGCCCTTGCAAGGCAGTTGCTAATGCCGGATTATCCACTGCAATGATGTTGAAGAGACTGGTCATCGCCGAAAGGTTAGTCTCTAACTGCGAAATCCTAGAATTAGCAGTTTCCAACTGCCTGGTCAATTGCGGCTGAGACGGACCCGCGGTGTAAGAATATCGAGCCGAAGAACAAGCTGCTGGGACATCTTTGATGGATCCAACACCCATCGTTCGTCCTCTCTTCTTCGGTGCAACCTATAAAATAAAAATATTATACAATAAAATTGTAATAAAAATTAACTTTAAATATATTAAGAAAATCTAAAAAATTACCTCTTCGTAAAGTCGATCCAAATCTTGGACACCCATCGTAGACTGGACAGATTCGTCTAGCTCTGCCAGTCGTGCGTTGTACTCGTTGAACGTTTGTTCCGCTTGAGCGGTAACAAACGTTCCATCCTTCTTCCGATGAGTTTTCTCCATCACTTTAACCATCGGAGGAAGATCACCACCATCAGCCTGTTAAACAAAAATAAACGTAAATAAAACTTAAATATAAAGTATATAAATATTTAAAATACAAAGAAATCAAATAAATTACCATATCCAGTCGTATTGTGGCGTACGATTTTTGACCCGCGGTGTGCTTTGAAGGTCCATCTCCTTCGGCCACTGGCGTGAGACGGGCTACAGAACACTTCCCCGATTTAGCCACCGAATGGGGATCCTCCCAGAACTGCACTAGACCCGACCAAACATCGGGATCCATCCCTAGCGGCTTCGCCTCATCGCCTTTCGCGCGCCACGCCTTTTTCAAGTTACCGACGTAACCGTTGAGACGCTTTAGCGCCTTGCGCTCGAACTCTGCTCGCATTTCGAACGTACGAGCTTCTTCCCAATGCCACCCTTGCTACAAAAATACGAATAATATTATGAATATATTTATAAAATTTTTTTATAATAATTAAAAATAAATAATATAAAAAACTTACCGCCCATGATTCGAACCAAATATCCCGCACATGCTGCGGCGTCTTGCTCCAATTAGCATGGGGCATAGTGAAAAAAGCCGCGATGGCCTTGGTGACCGAACGCGATACCTTGTTATCGCTAAACCTGTAAACAAGAATTTACAATTGTCTAATTGCAATTTGTAATTACAAATTATATAACCAATATTAGTAATATTGTAAAAGATATAATCATACCATAATGTACCAGGAGGTCTCATCGGATGGAGAGTCCTAACCCGTGTCTCTCGTCCAGGTTGGCGGAGAAGCTCGGTAATCCGCATCATGAGAGGCACGTTTGACGGTGGCGGCTCTTGGTGGTCATCAGAAGGGTCTGCTGCGTCTTCTTCTGTCTGTGTCTCTGGCACTGACTGAGACGGTGGCGGAGCTCGTGGTGCAACTCGTGATGGACCTCGTGGTGGAGGTCGTGGACGATAAGTCGCAGCTTGCGAACCCGACGCTGATCCTGATCCTGATACGCGACGACCATCAGATCCAGGAATCGTAGCATCCTCGCCAAATAACTGTCCGTAGGAAGGTGGTCGATCCGCCTACAAAACCAAAAAAAATAATAAATAAAAATAGCAAACATATAAATTCATAAATAAATATTAAATTTGTAAAAATACTTCCAAAAATGCTAAAAAAATTTAAATTTTGTATATAAAATATGAACATAATTTGTAAACTTGTTTTGTTATTTTAACTTCAAAAATTTATTTTTATAAGTTCATAATTATAAAGTATAAGTGTAAAACTAAAACATAAATTCGTTTTTATTTAAAACAAATATTATATTTTACACAAATATTTATGTTTTGAAAAATTAAAATTCTCAAATTCGTTTATTAATAATTTTCATAAACTCATGACTTTATAAATTTTATAAATACATAACTACAAATTCTATTTACTACAAATCCATTTTAATTCCTAAAAATCCAATTTAATTTCTACAAATCCATTCAAATTCCTAAAAATCTATTCTATTTACAACAAATCTATTTCAATTCCTAAAAATCCAATTTAATTTCTACAAATCCATTCAAATTCCTAAAAATCTATTTTATTTACAACAAATCGATTTCAATTCCTAAAAATCCAATTTAATTCCTAAAAATCCATTCAAATTCCTAAAAATCTATTCTATTTTCTACAAATACATTTATCAAACTTAACCTAAAATTATTTAAAAAAAAAAAATAAATTATTACCATCTTTGGGGTAGCCGGCGGCGGGAGAGACGGAGAGAGAGAGGTCGCCGGAGAGAGGAGCTGGCGGCGGCGGCCGGAGAGAGGAGTTGGCGGTGGCGGCCGGAGAGAGCCGGGGAGAGAGAGAGAGAGAGAGAGAGAGAGCGAGAGAGAGCGAGAGAGAGAGAGAGAGCGAGAGAGAGAGAGAGAGCGCGAGAGAGCGACAGAGGGAGAGAGAGAGAGAGACGGCGTCGGGTGAAGATGGCGGCGTCGCCGGAGAGAGAGAGAGAGAGAGGAGAAATCGGAAATGAGGAAGAAGAAGAAGGTTGGTTCTGCGTTTTATTGCCCATTCCGCCGCTTTTTCGACGCTATTTAGCGTCGAAATAGCGTCGAATTTGTCCGGATTCCCACGCAAAATAAATGGTTTACCGCGGTTTCGGTGAAATATTTTAATTTAGCGTCGAATTTGCGTCGAATATCCACATTCGACGCAAAGTCGACGCTAAATTAAAATATTTCACCGAAACCGCGGTAAACCATTTATTTTGCGTGGGAAATTTGGTTTGCCGGCATCGGTTAAACCAAATTAGTTGAATTTAGCGTCGTTTTTGCGTCGGATAATAAAAAATCCGACGCCTTCATCATTCTATACCCTAAACCCAGAACACAGAAATTTTTACATTTAGCGTCGAATTCATCTGATTCGACGCTAAATACCGTCGAATTAGCGTCGAATTCATCTGATTCGATGCTAATTCGACGGTAAATGTAAAAATTTCTGTGTTTTGGGTTTAGGGTATAGAAACCGCCACCTATACGAGAACTATTTTATCCTTTTCAATCTTTATTAATACCGAATAATTTAAACTTTTGAAATTTTAAAATACCTATCCTATTCCGAAATGTTTTATGATAGTATATGTAAACCAATATAGTTTATAGAAATCTAAGACTTATATACTTTTGTTTAAAAGTATAATTATATGAACTTTGTTGTTTGTAATTAAATTATTTATTTTATCTAATATATATGCTTCACTCGTAATTGTTGGACGCAAATGTTTTATTCTATACCCTAAACTCTAAACACAAAAATTTTTACATTTAGCGTCGAATAAAATACCGTCGAATTAGCGTCGAATTCATCTGATTCGATGCTAATTCGACGCTAAATGTAAAAATTTTTGTGTTTAGAGTTTAGGGTATAGAATAATGGATTTTTTATTATCCGACGCAAAAACGACGCTATATAGCATCGAATTAGCGTCGAATTCATCTGATTCGATGCTAATTCGACGCTAATGTAGCTGTTTTGTTTTAAAAAAAAAAAAAGCTTAATAATAATAGAAAATTTAGTATAATAACAAATTAATATTATCCGAAACAAATGAAATACAAACAAAAATCCAAATAAAACACATGTATATGCTTCACTCCGAATCGTCATTTGAGTCATCGTCATTCTCATCCGTATTTTCGCCACTCTCGTTTGCGAACTCGTCTTCCGAGTTTTCTGCATCGTTAGCCTCCGAAAGAATTTCAACTTCTCGATTTCGCGGACTATAAGAATGATGTTGTCTATATCTTGTTCTGGAGTTGTTATATCCACGGCAGCTTCATATTGCATAGGAGCGTCGTCGGATTCAACTATCATTCCTCTGGGAGCTATTTTAAGCACAGATAACCATGAAATCCCTGTTTTTCTGACACGTGGATATGGTATGAAACAAACTTGATCCGCTTGTGATGCAAGGACAAATGGATCGTACTTTGCATAAGAACGAGATCCGTTAACATCGATGACACCAAACTTTCGTATTCGAATCCCTCGCCCGACAACTGGATCAAACCACTCGCATTTCAAAAGGGTGCACTTTAAGTTAACCAAACCAGGGAATTGCACTTGAACAATGTCTTGTATAATGCCATAAAAATCCGTGTCCCCCGCTCGAACTACCACACCATAGTTCGCAGTTGATCTGTTTTTTCCACGTTCGAACGTATGAAACACATAACCTCGTGTAAAATACATTGGAGATGACGTAACTTTTCCCAATGGACCTTGGATCAACTCTCTAAACCATACAGGGTACGACGTGTCTCCATAATCAACCTGGCAAATACAGTATACACATTGTAAATATAATAAGAGAATATATAGGTTTTAATGGAAACTAGATATATATAATTATGTATTTAACTTACTTGAGTTTTCAACCATTTAGCAAAGTGGAGATCTTTACGTTTTTCAATCTCATCGGCGGATGCATTTGGGAAAGCCTCGGCAACTTGGCGAATGAATTCACTACAAGAAAATATAGTTATAATTAATAAATGTTTTTAAAGCATATATAAGTACGAAGATAAACCTTTTGACATCAGTCCGTAGTTTGTAATTATAATATGTACCTCAAAAATGGGGTAACTTCATCGCATTGTAAGAGAATATATGTGTGTGCACAATTGTAGTCTTCGTATGAGAACCAATCTTCTTCTCTTGTGATTCCGGCATGCCTACCAACTGCACAGAATATATCTGGGACATCTGAAACCGGATATGATTGCGCTACGCCACCATCGTCGTACCTACGCGGAGCTCTTTTTCGTGTCCGGACAGTGGGAGAGAAGTAATATGAGCTGAAATGAGAGGTTTCTTCGGTTAAACTTCCCGCAACAATTGATCCCTCAACCCTAGCCAGGTTTTTTGCCTTTCCTTTTAAGTGTTTCATGAATCTCTCGAAAGGATACATCCAACGAAATTGAACGGGCCCTCCTAAATCGGCTTCGTGAGGAAGATGGACAGGAAGATGCTCCATAACATCAAAGAAAGATGGAGGAAATATCTTCTCTAAGTTGCACAACAATATTGGGATGTTATGTTTTAGTTGTTGAATTCCATCATCAGTCAGAGTTCGCACACACAGATCCCGAAAAAATGCTCCAACACCTAAAACCGAAGCTCAATATCATCAAAAAAAAATTATAATTTTTCACACATCATTTGTTTAGATAATTATATATCATCATAAAAATTATACCTGCAAGTGATTCATGCACGTTCGTTGGCAAAAGCTCTGCAAAGGCAAAAGGCAATAATCTCTGCATAAACACATGACAATCATGACTCTTCATGCCAGAAAATTTTTTCCCTTGCTCTACCGACTTAGAGAGTTTTGACACGTATCCATCTGGAAACTTTACGTCGGTGGAAACCCAGTTGAAGAATGTTGATTTGCCTTCGTTTGATAATCTGAAGATAGGGACTGGAGCTCTACCATCTCCCGTGAGATGTAACTCAAATCTAGAGCATATAAGAGGCAAATCCAATCTAGACTTCACGTTGTCTTTAGACCTGCCTGAAACGTTTAAGATGGTATGCATGATGTTATCAAAAAAGTTTTTCTCAATGTGCATGACATCAAGATTGTGGCGCAATAGATGATCCTTCCAGTACGGTAGATCCCAGAAAATGCTCTTCTTATGCCAATTATGTTCAACAAGGTATCGATCTGGAAGATTGGCCGGGATATTAAGCCAGTTACCACCACGTTTTGCTGTATCCTGAGCTCCCCAATAATCAAGTTGTCCTTCAATTTGCTCTCCTGAAAGATATGGAGGTGGTGGGATACGTACACGTTTGCCCTTTGTGAATAGTCTCCTGTTCCCCCGGTACGGATGGTTCATAGGGAGAAACCTGCGGTGACAATCAAACCAACAAGATTTCCTACCATTTTTTAGTTGAAAGGCGTCTGTCTCATTTTGGCAATACGGACATGATAACCGACCATGTGTTGTCCAACCAGATAACATTCCGTACGCTGGAAAATCGCTTATCGTCCACATAAGCACAGCTCGCATGGTAAAATTCTTTTTCTTGGAGTAATCATAAGTCCGAACCCCAGCAGACCACAACAAGTTCAACTCGTGAATCAGCGGCTGTAAAAACACATCAATAGATCTTTTTGGATGCTTCGGACCAGGGACTAAAATACTCAAAAATAGAAATTCCCTCTGCATACACATATCAGGCGGAAGGTTATAAGGTGTCAATATAACCGGCCACAAAGAATATTGCCTGCCAGATATACCAAACGGACTAAAACCATCTGTACAGAGGCCAAGATAAACATTGCGCTTCTCTTTAGCAAAATTAGAGTGTACCGATTTGAAGTGTTTCCAAGCTTTTGCATCAGAAGGATGATGAACTTCTCCTTCAAGAGTTGAATGTTCCGCATGCCACCTCATTGATGCAGCTGTTCATTCTGAATGGTATAGCCTTTGTAGCCTATCTGTTATGGGCAGGTACCACATTCTCTGGTACGGCACTTTACTTCTACCAGCTCCTTGGGGCTTAAATCTTGGTTTGTGGCAAAATCGACATTCCTGCAGATCTTCATCATCTTTCCAAAATATCATGCAATTGTCAATGCAAACATCTATCGTCTGTGAGGGCAATCCTAAACTAGATACTAGTTTTTGTATGTCGTAGTATGACTCAGCAGCTTGATTACCCTCTGGCAAATATTCTTTTAGAAGAGCTGCCCAATCATCCATGCAACTCTCAGATTGATTATGATCAGACTTTATTGTCATCATCCTAGATGCCAATGATAATTTAGACAGACCTTCCCTACAACCTTCATAGATTGGTTGGTTTGCAGAATCAAGCATATCATAGAATTTTTTGGCATCTACATTGGGTTCCTCAGCAACATCAGGAGTAGACATAACTCCAGGAAATGCATCGGTTACCATTTCTTCGAACCTATTATGCTCTAACCCGATATCATGATCATTTGCCATGTTCGAACATATGGAATACATAACTTCGTGTAAAATACATTGGGGATGACGTAACTTTCCCTAACTGACCTTGGATCAACTCTCTGAATCATACAGGGTATGACGTGTCTCCATAATCAACCTGAAAAAATATAGTACAAACATTGTAAAAAAAAAAACTTTTCATTGAAGTCATATATATAAAAAATATTTTTTTTACTTAACTAAATCCTCAACCATTTTGCAAAGTGTTGGTCTTTACGTTTCTCAATCTCACCGCGTGATGCATTTGGGAAAGTCTCGTTAACCTGGCGAATAAATTCACTAATAAAAAATATAGTTATAACATATGTTTTCAAAGCATATATATGGTAAAAATAACCATTTCGACCTCAATCACTATTTTGTAATAATATGTACCTCAGAAATGGGCTAACTTCGTCGCATTGTAAGAGAATATATGTGTGCACAATTGTAGTCTTCGTGCGAGGACCAATCTTTTTCTCTTACGTTTCTGGTATGCCTACCAACTACACAGAATATATCTGAGACATCAGCAACTGGATATATTTGTGCTATGCCACCATCATCGTACCTACGTGGAGCTCTTTTCCGTGTCCAGACACTTGGAGGAAAGTAATATGAGCTGAAATGTGAGGTTTCTTCAGTTAAATTTTCCGCAATAATTGATCCCTTAATCCTAGCAAGGTTTTTTGCTTTTCCTTTTAAGTGTTTCATGAATCTCTCGAAAGGATACATCCAACGAGGACCCTCCTAAATCGGCTTTGTATGGGAGATCGATAGGAAGATGCTCCATCACATCGAAGAAAGATGGAGGAAATATCTTCTCTAAGTTGCACAGCAAATCGCGATGTTATTATTTAGTTGCGGAATTCCATTCTTAGTCAGAGTTCGCACACACAGATCCCGAAAAAATGCACCAACACCTACAACCAAAGTCCAGATATCCAATATCAACCAAAAAAGAAATGTAATCACACACATCATTTGTTCATATATATATTTAATATACCTGCAAGTGATTCATGCACGTTCGTTGGCAAAAGCTCCGCAAAGAAAAAAGATAATAATCTCTGCATAAACACATGGCAATCACGACTCTTCGTACCAGAGAATTTTTTCCCTTGCTCCACAGACTTAGAGAGTTTTGACACGTATCCATCTCGAAACTTAACTTCGGTGGAAACCCAGTTGAAGAATATTGATTTTCCTTCGCCTAATAATCTAAAGATAGGCACTAGAGCTCTCCCATCTCCGGTGAGATGTAACTCAACTCTAGAGCATATAAGAGGCAAATTCAGTCTAGATTTCAAGTTGTTTTTAGACTTGCCTTGAATGTTTAAGATGGTTGATATGCTCAAATTTAACTCTGAGCTACTCTCTCAAATTAAGAGATCCTCGTAGTACTTAGGGATCGAATCCACAGGGAATCAATTTACACAATCAGTTCAAGTATTCAGATTTTGCTAAGCAAGAAATATGTAATGAAAAACAATTAATAAAACAAGCAAGAGATAATGATTTTGGTTTCTAGTAATTCAAGGAAACAAAAGCTAGGCGGTGGGTAATTCTTCAGGTATGATTCGAAACTGAGGATAAAACTACTGCAGGGTTTAATAAGTGCCATTCTAGAACTCAAACAATAAGGTAAAGCCAATCAACTTCCGTTGCAGAGACTATCTATACCTAGATCCCTAAATTCCAAATTCCTTTGCGAATTTATTGAATCTAAGCAAGCATTAAGTTCAAGTTCAATTGTTCACAAAATCCCTAAGCCAAATTCCTTTACGAATAGGTGATTTTGCTCATCTAAGACTATGTCCAGTTGTTAATAACACTTCCGTGTCTATTAAAGCAACCTAAGATCTAGATACTAGGTGATCAAGCTAGATCTAGCATTAGAAACAATCTAGATGAAGAATCCTAAAGATAAACCCTAGCAGAATTACAATCCTATCAATTTCTCATCAAACCCTAGAATTCCCCACAACCTAACAAGCAAACTACTCACTCATGTTGAATAAAGCAAACATCATGAATATAATAAGTTGCATAAAGAGATAAAGTTAGAGATACAAAGGGTTTTGAAGCTTGCAGTATGAAAACTCTGTAAATCTCTGTAAAAGCTCTCCCTAGCAATATCTCTAAAGTCTCAATGAAAAACTGGATAATGAACTAAAAACTTAAGTTAAACTATATATACAAAGGTAAAAAATCATCATGGGCCTTTGAAAACTCGTGTGGAAATCTTCATTAAATCTCGTGTCGATCGACAGTAGTAATGTGTGTCGATCGACATGACGTTCTCTGGTAAAATCTTCTGCTTCGTCAACTCGCGTGTCGATCGACAGTAGTAATGTCGATCGACAGAGAAGCTTCTGTCGCCGATTCCAACTTGATCTTACTCCAAAATGTTCCAAAATCTTCCATTAAGCTCCAAACGACCAAATACCTGTAAAGACACTAAAAACACCAAAAAGACTCTACAAAAACGACTTATATCATGGTTGAAAATGGGTAAAAACCATGATATATCAACTCCCCCAGACTTAGCCTTTGCTTGTCCTCAAGCAAAACATAAACCAAAACTGTGGAAGAGGTTTGAAAACACAGAACATACCTTCCCTTGATGCAGCGAATTGGCCCTTCCAACTTAGTGAACCACATAATTCAGAACCAACCAAAATCAGACCACCATGTACTTCTCCGCAGACATTCGCAGCCTTCCAAATTCTTCCACCACTTCACAGCATAATCCGTTAGTCTTCATCGCTTGGTCTCAATGTTCTAAATGCCAAGAACCTTCTAGACTCATCCCCATACTATACCGTGACAAATCAACCCATACTACACTTGGTATTCTTCCTCTCCCCCAGACTTATTTGTTTCTCTATTTCCTTTTTTTTATGATTGTTGAAACTCAAACAGTGCATATTGCTATTGCTGTTCCTTCCCAAGAGACAGGGTCGCGACTCACTACCGTTGTTCCTTGTGAGGAGACAGTTTCATGAGAGTGCTCGTCTTCCTTATCCGTTCTACGGGACTCAGACTGCTGCTTTTGAGCTGGGTGATCACCTCTTGAGTACAGACTCACCGAATTTTATTCCTCGTCTTATACTCAGGAGCTATCATTTCACCCCAATCTTAACACAATTGATGATTTTTTTTTTTAGATGAATTAGAGGGAGAGGAGTACCATTACTTTCAACAAGAGATTGCATTTGTCAGGTACGAATGATGAGTCAAGCCCCTAGACTTCAATTCCAAGGAGAACCGTGCAGTAGCTCTGACTTGGCGGATTATACCGGAAGTAGCAGACGTCTCCAGTCAACTGGTCAATCCTAGGATTTCCCATTAGTCTAACTTTAAAACTGATTCTGGAGGAATGGTCACATGCTGAAAAAGACACTCCACTAAACCAAAAGAAAAGTTGTTCCTAACTAGTTTTGACTCGATAAAACCAAAATTTTTTTTTTTTGACTGACTCTCAAAACAGAAACTAAGTTAGCAACTACCTCCCCCAGACTTAAACAACACTGTCCCCAGTGTTATCAAGCCTGAAGTTGGCAAAGGAAATCAAAAGAAATTGAACTTGATTGAAAAAGATAAAATTTACCCCTGTTCGGATCCCGTCGATCGACAGAAACAAGCTCCGTCGATCGACAGAGACTGTGCAGAATCAGACCGTTGGTCAGTTGAGAATTTGAATTTTCGGAGAGCCTGTCGATCGGCAGAAACGTCTCGGGTTAGACTGCAACTTTGGAATGTTTTCATTTGATCTCAAAGTGATTCATGATTTGCACAATTCCTAAGCATGCATTACTCAACAAACGATCAAAAGGAAAACAGAGGCAATCCATAGAATAAATCAAGTTCAAGCATCCTAGGAAATCCAAAAACAAACTGACTCAAAGAAAAATAAAAACAACACAAACATAAAAAGGATAGAAAAGGTGAAGCGTTAGGCCTAATCCTCAGCGGACTGGAAATCAGAGGCGTCTTCAGATGATGTGGCTGGTGGTGCTGGACGTGGTGGAGATGGAGTGCGAGGACGAACACAGCTAGACTGGCATGAAAGCGCATCCCATACTGCCTTGAGAGCACGAGTAATCCAGTCCTGGTCAACACTCGCTGGATCCTGTAGAGACGGTGGGAATCCATGCTGGTGTGACAGAGCCGCAACATGTATCTGTGGTGGAGCCTGAGAAGTGCCAGCTCCCGGAGTACCAACTCCTCGTGTCTTCAGCTTCCTAGTAGCCCCGATCGGCAGGAGTAAATCCTCACGTGGAGTGAAAGAAAGCAAAGAAGCATCCGTAGTTACCGGCATCCAGTCAACTACACTCGGAATTGTAACCATCCGAGACCCTTCCACTGCGAGGGTAAAAACCCAATGAATTGGATACTCACCCTTTGTCCAGTGCGCGCGCTTCATGTGATCCAAATCCACAAATCCATCACTCTCATCAAAATAATATCCGGGTAAGGGAACCTTACACTGCTGGAAGATCGGAGTGAGCATATTCCCCACGGTGAACAACCTCTTACCAAAGTGAGTGGCCGAAAGGGGAGTGTGCCTCAGCGAGTAAAGATGGTCCATGAATACTACCGCCATATTGGGGTGAAACCCAGTGCTCCAAGTCGCATTAGGGAGGAGGTCCCGCAGAGCATATGACAGTAGAACCAGCTCGTGCTTCCTCACCTTGCCCGACTCCATCTTGCACAAAATCGTCATAGAGAACAGTCTAACCAGATAACGAAGGACAGGATGGCGGATATCGGTGTGTGAAGAACTCCCCACTTGAAACGGACCTGCTCCAATGTGGCTCCAAAGAGTATGTACCCCTCCAGCAATGTCCTCTGGTAAACCTGCAACCGGAACCACCGGGAACCCGAATACTCTGCAAATCTCTCGAGCGGAAATCTCAAGTCTTTTCCCATGTGCCATGAAGCTCAAAATGTAACAGCTCGGATCTAGCTTCTGCTCCTCAGTCTCCGCCTTGTTGTACAACTTCACCGAGGCAAAGAACTGTCTCACAAGATCGGGGTATAATCCGTCGTCATGGGTTGCTAACTTATCCAAACCGACCTTCTGCAACAATTCCTCCACCTCATCCCGAATGTGCAGACTACCCATCGTTAGTCTATGGGCGTATATAGTGGGTGCCATAGTAACCTAGAGCCACTCATTGTAGAGCAAAGAGTTGAAGTCGTCCCACTTGTTGAGAATCTCTCTGTTATCCACTAATGCATCCTGCAAAACCTCCTTCAGTGTTTTATCCTCAGACTCAAACTCAATTCGAAATGGCGTGTTCTCCTCTCGTGGCCACTTTGGATTAGCAAGGCTTCGAATAACATAATCTGGTTCAGGAGAAGATTGCGAACGCGATCCCTTGTCAAACCTTGCCCTCTTGCCCTTCTTCAATATGCTCTTAGGAGGCATCTGCACAACAAATCCAAAAGAAAAACACACAAGAACCGAAATTCAGCAAAACAGAAAACATGATCCGAGAGCTCCCTGTCGATCGACAGAGACTCTGTCGATCGATAGAGTCGTCTCGGTTGCAGTTGTCAAGTGCTGCAAATTCTCGAAATGCAACCACAAATCTCAAGCATAAACACATTCGTGACCAATCCCAGCAACTGTATGAGCCCAATGTACCATGATAACAACAACAATTCAACCCAATTCGAACCACATTCAAAAATCCCTAAATTCTCATGTCAAACCCTAATCGACCAAAATCAAACAATGCAAAGAACGAAACCAGTCCAAATTCACTCTAGAAGTGTATATGAACCATGAACAACACACGAATCGAACCAATTCAACCTCAAAATCACCCTTTTCTTCGCGAAATCGAAACGAAAAAGAAGAATTAGAGAGCCATACCTTCAGAGAATGATGAAAACGATGGTAGAAATGGAGAGAGGGGCAAAATCCGAATGAAATAGGCTCAAAAATCGTTTGATTTGGTGAAAGATTTAGAAAGTTAGGGTTTGGCAAAATTTCTCTCAAGAAAACTTTGAAATCGTTGAAGAAATGAAGAGGAAGTGGGTTTGATTCTCAAAATCAGAGTTGTAAGTAGGAAACATGTTTGTGGGCTTAAAAATCGGTTGGAAATCAAAAATGGGCTTTCGGTTTTTGGAAATCCGAAGACTTACCTCGATTTAGGCCTGTCGATCGACACGGGCTTTTTTCCGCGACTGCTTTTTTTTTTTTTTTTTTTTTTTTTTCAAACATAAAAAACCAAAACTAAAATAAAATTAGTGAAAACAAAATTAAAAAAAACTAAGTATACAGACTTACAAGTGGGTTGCCTCCCACTAAGCGCTTGTTTTCAGTCTCTAGCTTGACTGTGTCGGAGCTCAGGCTTGAGGTGCATCATCCAAGGATACAATGTGTCCCTCTGGAATCTTGGCTTCCGCCCAGTAATGCTTCACCCTTTGGCCGTTCACAGTGAATTCTCTCCCTTCTTTGGTAAGAAGGATTACAGCTCCATGGGGTCTAACCTCCTTGATTGTGAAAGGACCTGACCAACGAGAACGCAATTTACCAGGAAAAAGCTGTAAACGAGAGTTGTAAAGCAATACCTGGTCATTTGGTTCGAAGTTCCTGGAGATGATCTTCTTATCATGATATGCTTTCGTCCTTTCCTTGTAACTTGGAGTTTTCGTAGGCATGAAGTCTAATCTCGTCCAGTTCGTTCAGCTGAATCAGTCTCCTTTCCGCAGCAGGCTTGATGTCAAAATTGAAGTGCTTCACTGCCCATGCTGCCTTATGCTCAAGCTCTACCGGAAGATGACAGGCTTTCCCATAAAGCAAATGGAAAGGAGTAGTACCCAGAGGTGTCTTGTAAGCAGTCCTGTAGGCCCAGAGCGCATCATCTAGCTTTGTAGACCAATCCTTCCTTGTGGGATTCACTGTCTTCTCAAGGATCTCCTTGATCTGTCTGTTGGAAACCTCCACTTGCCCACTTGTCTGCGGGTTATAAGGACTAGCCACTCGATGACGAACACCATATTTCTCTAAGAGTTTAGAGAATACCTTGTTGATGAAGTGCGTTCCACCATCACTGATAACAACTCTGGGAACTCCGAACCTTGGGAAGATGATGGTCTTAAATAGCTTAACGACCACTGCAGCATTGTTCTTCGGACTAGCAATTGCCTCAAACCACTTGGAGACATAGTCCACTGCGACTAGAATGTACTCATTCCCATAAGAAGATGGGAATGGACCCATGAAATCGATGCCCCAGCAATCAAAGATTTCAACCTCAAGGATGAAGTGTTGTGGCATCTCATGTAGCCTGCTAATCTTTCCTCTCCTCTGACAAGCATCACACTGCAAAATAAAAGCATTAGCATCTTTAAACATTGAAGGCCACCAGAAACCTGCTTGAAGAACCTTTGACACTGTCTTGAAAGTAGCAAAGTGCCCCGCATAATCAGAACCATGACAGTGATACAGCACATCTCGAACCTCACTCTCTACAATACACCTCCTGTAGAGGCCGTCTGAGCAATGCCGGTAGAGATAAGGCTCATCCCAGTAGTATCTCCGGAGTTCTCTCATGAACTTCTTCTTCTCATACCCCTTGAGTTCGGTAGGAAGGTCCTCTGTAGCTAGGTAGTTTGCAAAGTCTGCATACCAAGGCCGATTGCCCTCTGAAACTGCATTGAAGTCTTGACCCTCAATCTCTACACACACTGTCGATCGACAGCGATGATGAAAATCGATCGACAGGACATGTTCTGAAATCTGAGACTCGGGCAGAGGAGAGCCTGTCGATCAACACTCACGTCTGTCGATCGACACAGAGGCTTCGGGCAAACTGTTCGCGATCTGTTCGGGCGTCGGGCTTTGCTGAATTTTGTTCCCATTCACTTGAGACCCAATCTCTATGAATTGCACACTCTCCTCTGGGAAGTAGTCATCAATAGGGACATTATCCTCAATCCGAATGCGCGAGAGATGATCCGCAACACCATTCTCCACCCCTTTCTTGTCCTTCACCTCAATGTCAAACTCTTGGAGAAGGAGAATCCACCTCAACAACCTTGGCTTAGCGTCCTTCTTCTGCATAAGGTACTTGAGTGCTGAATGATCCGTGTGCACTATCACCTTGGCTCCAATCAAGTAAGGCCGGAACTTTTCGAAAGCAAAAACCACAGCCAACAACTCCTTCTCAGTAGTTGCGTAGTTCTTCTGAGCCTCGTCAAGCGTTCTACTAGCATAGTAGATAGCATGCAGTTTCTTGTCCTTCTTCTGACCCAACACTGCTCCAACTGCATAGTCACTGGCATCACACATCACCTCGAAAGGCAAATCCCAGTCTGGAGGTTGCACTATTGGAGCACTCACCAAAGCCTGCTTAATTTGATCAAAAGCAGATAAACAGTTAGTATCAAAATCGAATTTGACATCCTTACAGAGCAATGTGGTGAGTGGGCGAGCAATTTTGGAGAAGTCTTTGATGAATCTCCTGTAGAAGCCATCATGTCCAAGGAAACTACCGATTTCTTTGACAGAACTTGGCGGTTGAAGACTCGTCATCACTTCGATCTTGGCACGATCTACTTCAATACCATCTGCTGAAACTTTGTGGCCAAGTACAATGCCATCTTTCACCATGAAATGGCACTTCTCCCAGTTGAGAACCAAATGCTTCTCCACACATCTAGCGAGCACTTTTTCCAAATTTTCAAGGCAGCCCTTGAATGAATCACCGTAGACCGAAAAGTCATCCATGAAGACCTCCATGTAATCCTCAATCATGTCTGTGAAGATGGACATCATACAACGTTGGAAAGTTGCAGGAGCATTGCAAAGTCCAAAAGGCATTCTGCGGTATGCAAAAGTGCCATAAGGACAAGTGAATGTGGTCTTCTCCTGGTCCTCTGGATGGATGGGGATTTGGAAGAAACCAGAATACCCATCTAGGAAACAGTAGTAGGGGTGGTTTGCTAGCCTCTCCAACATCTGGTCAATGAAGGGCAGGGGGAAACGGTCCTTCCTGGTGGCTGCGTTGAGCTTCCTGTAGTCGATGCACATCCTATGCCCAGTCACAGTCCTCATCGGAATCAGCTCGTTCTTGTCATTCTTTACCACTGTGACTCCTCCTTTCTTAGGCACTACATGAACAGGACTAATCCACGCACTATCTGAAATGGGATAGATGATCCCAGCCTCTAGAAGTTTCAAGATCTCTTTCTTGACAACTTCCTGCAGATTTGGATTAAGCCTCCTCTGGTGCTCAATAGATGGCTTGCTTTCATCCTCAAGATGTATCCTATGCATGCACAAATCCGGAGAGATACCTGCAATATCATCAAGAGAATAGCCAAGAGTTGGGCGAAACTTCCGCAGCTTGCTTAGCAGTAAGGTGAGCTCTGCATTGTTCAACGAAGAGTTAACAATGACAGGGTAAGTGGAATTAGGACCAAGAAAAGCGTACCTTAGCCCTGCTGGAAGTGGTTTAAGCTCAAGCTTTGGAGCTTTCTGTTCACTCCAATCGCCTACTTGTGGAGCTTTCACAGAAGGTTCACCCAAATTCGCACTAGCAACCATTTTCCTCCATTCCTTGTTAGCATCCATCATCCTAGCACAGAGTTCACCAAAGTCCTTTCCAAGGGATCAATGGGGTACATATCGTTGAAGACTTCCTGCGCAAGATCTGTGAGTGTATCAACGTAGAAGGTCTGTCCATCGATGGTGGGTCTCTTCACCAGCTTATCCATTTTAAACCTCATCTCGAAACCACCCACCCGCAAGGTAATACAGCCCCCCTAAACATCTATCAATGCACCAGCTGTGGACAAGAAAGGTCTGCCCAAAATAAGAGGATCCTTGGGTTCCTCGTTGTACTGCAGGACCACGAAGTCAGTAGGAATCATGAAATCACCAACCTTGATTGGCACATCCTCCAATATTCCTTCCGGAATCCTTACTGTGACCTATTCGCTAGGATAAGAGAGATCCTAGTGGGCTGGAAATCTGTCATCCCAAGACTGACAGCAACGGAGAGTGGCATTAGGTTGACACCAGAACCTAAGTCACAGAGAGACCTCGGAAACCTATCCTTGAAGATCAAACAATCCAACACAAAGCTTCCTGGATCTGTGAGTTTCTCTGGAATCTGGTTCTGAATTACCGTACTAACCTGCTCAGAGATCATAGCCACTCCTTCCTCTATACTCAAACCCTTGGTGACCATCTTCTTCACATACCGTCGGATCACAGGACTAATCTTAATGGCATCAACGAAGGGAAGCTCTAGAACCAATTTGTCTATGATAGCCTTGCACCTAGCATCTTCAAGCTCCTGCTTAGACCTCTTCTGACTCCTAGGAAAAGGTGGTTTAGGCTTGTATACCCTCTCAACCTCGACATCTGATGGTTTAGAAAAAGTTGTACGGTTCTGGGGCCCGTGTCGATCGACACTATCAGGTCTGTCGATCGGCACTTGCGTATCTGGAAATCCGGAATCGGTCCGTGAGGGGTCTGTCGATCGACAAGGATGTCCGTCGATCGACATAGGGGTCTCGGGAAAATTTTCATTCTCATCAAATTCTCCTGACTCATCCAACTGCTCTGCACCAAGTCCCTTCTTCATCACAGGCCCTTGGAGGACCTTTCCACTCCTTGTGGTGATGGCCGCAACTGAGTGTCTTGGGTTAGCATCCGTTTTAGATGGAAGAAACCCCTCCTGCCTCCTAGAGTTCTCAGCTGTCTGAGCAACCTGTGTGTCCAGCTTCTTCACATGTAGATTGATAGCCTCGATCTTTCCATTCAAGTCGGTGTACAAAGCATCAATCTTGCCATTGAAGCTCACCGTCATCTTCTGCTGGCCTTCCAAAAGCTGCTCTAACATAGATTCCATCTTATTATCTGCCGACTTAGGAGGAGGAGTCTGGTAAGAAGAAGAACCATAGTTCCTAGAGAAACTATTCTGAAAAGGTTTCTGATAGTCAGTTTTCTGGAATTGTGGTTTAGAGTAGCTGGGTGAACCTAAATTCCCCGTGAATGAAGACCTCTGGTTGTTACCACTGAAGCTCCTGTTACCCTGCTGATTACCAAATCTCTGTCCCTGAAAACCAGTACCACTGATGTAGTTGCAGTCCTCTTCATCCTCCTCTTCATCTGGAATGAAGGTCTCTACCTCCTGAGCAAACTGCACTGTCTTCTTACCCACTAGCAAGTTGTGCATCGTGTCTAGCTTGGCTTCCATCTTAGCCATCTGTCCTGCATCCATGCTCTTACTCAGTTGCTTCCTCTCGAAGTCTATGTTCTTGGTGCTACTGCTGGAGGCCATGTTCTCAATGAGTGCCAGCGCATCAAGTGGAACATTGGTGTTGAAATTCCCTTTACTAGCAGAATCCAGCGCACTTTGGTGCCTCCAGTCAATCCCTCTGAAGAAGATGCCTAGTAGCTGCACGTCGCTATAACCATGGTGGGGACAGTCCCTCTGATAGGACTTGAATCTGGTCCAAGCAGCTTTGAATGCCTCTGTTGGTCCCTGCTTGAATGTGGATATCTTCATCCTAAGATCCTCGGACCTCGCCTCATCAAAGAAGTTGATGAGGAAAGCATTCTTGGTCTCCGCCCAAGTAGTAAGAGACCCCGGTGCTAGCTGCTTCAGCCAGTAAGCTGCGTCTCCACTCAGAGAATAGGGAAAAAGCTTACAGAAGAGGTAGTCCTCTGGACCTCCATTGGCCTTAATGCTAGAAGCTAAGTCCTCGAACATCTCGATGTGGTCCATTGGATGCTCTGAAGGAAGACCATGGAAGGGGTGCTGAGCCACCAGGGAGAAGTAAGCTGGCTTCAGCTCGAAGTCATTCCTAGGGAATGCGGGAGGCCTGATAGCTGCCCTGTTGGCATAAAACTGCTTTGGTCTGTAGTGCTCTCCCAAAGTACGCACATGCCCAGCTGGCTCGTGCTGCTGTACCAACTGGCCCTGCTGCTCAATCTCCTCTGCTGACCATTAGCGTTGTACTTGTTACCCTGGCGGTATGTGATGGTCCCATCCAAACCTTGGATCAAAATCACTCTGTTGTTGACCATTCTGGCTGCTTTCGTTGCTGCTCGGTTAGCTCGCTCTAAAGCTCCTAACTCAGAAATCAAATCTACTAACTCTTGATTCTTGTTGCTTCTAGTTTTGCGACTAAGCATGCACCTGAAACAGCAAAAACAAAAGAAAATAGAAGTAAGTAAATAAATAAAAATAAAAAAAAAATAAAAACTTAGACAAAGCCCTAGTAACTTAAATCGAATGGTAAATTTGATTCTCCGGCAACGGCGCCAAAATTTGATATGCTCAAATTTAACCCTGAGCTACTCTCTCAAATTAAGAGATCCTCGTAGTACTTAGGGATCGAATCCACAGGGAATCAATTTACACAATCAGTTCAAGTATTCAGATTTTGCTAAGCAAGAAATATGTAATGAAAAACAATTAATAAAACAAGCAAGAGATAATGATTTTGGTTTCTAGTAATTCAAGGAAACAAAAACTAGGCGGTGGGTAATTCTTCAGGTATGATTCGAAACTGAGGATAAAACTACTGCAGGGTTTAATAAGTGCCGTTCTAGAACTCAAACACTAAGGTAAAGCCAATCAACTTCCGTTGCAGAGACTATCTATACCTAGGTCCCTAAATTCCAAATTCCTTTGCGAATTTATTGAATCTAAGCAAGCATTAAGTTCAAGTTCAATTGTTCACAAAATCCCTAAGCCAAATTCCTTTGCGAATAGGTGATTTTGCTCATCTAAGACTATGTCCAGTTGTTAATAACACTTCCGTGTCTATTAAAGCAACCTAAGATCTAGATACTAGGTGATCAAGCTAGATCTAGCATTAGAAACAATCTAGATGAAGAATCCTAAAGATAAACCCTAGCAGAATTACAATCCTATCAATTTCTCATCAAACCCTAGAATTCCCCACAACCTAACAAGCAAACTACTCACTCATGTTGAATAAAGCAAACATCATGAATATAATAAGTTGCATAAAGAGATAAAGTTAGAGATACAAAGGGTTTTGAAGCTTGCAGTATGAAAACTCTGTAAATCTCTGTAAAAGCTCTCCCTAGCAATATCTCTAAAGTCTCAATGAAAAACTGGATAATGAACTAAAAACTTAAGTTAAACTATATATACAAAGGTAAAAAATCATCATGGGCCTTGGAAAACTCGTATGGAAATCTTCATTAAATCTCGTGTCGATCGACAGTAGTAATGTGTGTCGATCGACAGGACGTTCTCTGGTAAAATCTTCTGCTTCGTCAACTCGCGTGTCGATCGACAGTAGTAATGTCGATCGACAGAGAAGCTTCTGTCGCCGATTCCAACTTGATCTTACTCCAAAATGTTCCAAAATCTTCCATTAAGCTCCAAACGACCAAATACCTGTAAAGACACTAAAAACACCAAAAAGACTCTACAAAAACGACTTATATCATGGTTGAAAATGGGTAAAAACCATGATATATCAATGGTGTGCATGATGTTATCAAAAAAGTTTTTCTCAATGTGCATGACATCAAGATATTGGCGCAATAGATGATCCTTCCAGTACGGTAGATCCCATAAAATGCTCTTCTTATGCCAATTATGTTCTTCAAGGTAGCCATCTAGGAGATTGGTCAGAATATTAAGCCAGTTACCAACATGTGTTGCTGTGTTCTGAGCTCCATAATAATCAAGTTGACCTTCAATTTGCTCTCCTGAAAGATATGGAGGTGGGGGATAAGTACACATTTGCCCTTTGTGAACAACCTTCTGTTCCCCCGATATGGATGGTTCATAGGGAGAAACCTCCGGTGACAGTCGAACCAACAAGATTTCCTACCATTTTTTAGTTGGAAGGCATCTGTCTCATTTTGGCAAAATGGATATGATAATCTACCATGTGTTGTGCAACCAGATAATGTTCCGTAAGCTGGAAAATCGATTATCGTCCACATAAGCACAGCTCGCATGGTAAAATTCTTTTTTCTAGAGTAATCAAAAGTACGAATCCCATGAGACCACAACATGTTCAACCCGTGAATCAGCGGCTGTAAAAACATATCAATAGATCTTCTTGGATGCTTCGGACCAAGGACTAAAATACTCAAAACCAGAAATTCCTTCTGCATGCACATATCAGGCGGAAGGTTATAAGGTGTCAATATAACCGGCCACAAAGAATATTGTCTGTCAGACATATAAGAGCTGCCCAATCTTCCATGCAACTCTTAGATTGATTATGATCAAACTTTATTGTCATCATTCTAGATGCCAACGATAATTTAGAGAGACCTTCCCTACAACCTTCATAGATTGGTTGTTTTGCAGAATCAAGCATATCATAAAAAAAATTAGCATCTACATTGGGTTCCTCAACAACATCATCAGGAGTAGACATAACTCCAGAAAATGCATCGGTTACCATTTCTTCGAACATATTATGTTCTAACCCGACATCATGATCATAATTATTAACAAATTGATGATGATCATATTGTTCATTTGAATAACCCTGATCAATAGGTTGGTAACCCTGATCATACGTCTAGCCTTTCGAACCAGTCTTTATAAACCTGGTCGCTCACTTTTCCGGGCCGGGATCGATAAGTAGAAGTCATAAAAAGATATGTTTCTCTTCGCACCACTGATAGACTACTAAAGATTCAATTAAAAAGGCCCTACTTAGTTTCGCAAGCCTTTGTCATTGTCAGTCAACTAAGTAGGTCGTTCCGCCCCCTGCGAATCCGTAAATCTGAGGAGCATGCCGCAACAAAAGGACTCAGAAAAAGAAGAAGCCAACCCAGCTTATTCGCGGTAGCAGCTACTTCTTCTGCTTCTTCGGTTGTTGCCGCCTAATTAGCTACGATCAATGAAAATCTCTACAGACAGAGAAGAAAGTTGTGCCCATATCTATAAGCAGCGCTTTGTCCTTTCTATATAAGCAGCACTACGCTGAATGAGAAAGATTTTATTTCCTGCTCCCATCTATTTGTTGTGGGGCATCCCCGTTCCCAATGACTGTTCCTGGAGTTGGAGGAAATTGCTGAACTTGAGGGACACCTTTCATCCGGTCGGTAATGGGAAAGGTACTTTTCTTTGGTTCGACAACAGGCATCCGTTAGGTCCCATTGTTCAAAAGTATAGTAGTAGAATCTGTTATGATACAGCTATTCCGGTCTATGCCAAAGTCAACACTATTATTGAAGAAAACGGGTGGAAGTGGCCGGCGGTTAGATCTTTCACTCGAGCCTCTTTTCCCCTCGAGTCCACTCAAGAACTACTTGACTGACTAGCGACAGGGAGATTTTAAAGACCGATGGAGAGCACACCCGCGAACTATGGAACAAGGTTACCCCCACACTGAAGAAAGAGTACAACAAACAATAAGGATAAGATGAATGCAAGAGATAGAAAGGCCTTTTTCGAGACAAAAGAGGCTTACGTATCTTCTTCCCTTATCAGAACGCTTTGACCCTTTGCCCATAGTTACAGAGATTCCAGATTCGCGCGAATCAATAGAAAGAATTTCTTTGTGGACAGAAAGGTAGCTTGCTTACTTAGTGCTTGTACTAAGGAAAGATTACGACTCCGATAGATAACCAAAGAGCAGACAGGAGCAAGCCAGAGACCTATTACATATGAGCTAGCGAATACCTCAGCTACAGGAGTGGAAGAATTTGAGTTAGAAGCAGTGGGATCGTTCGGATTGTTACAACCTCTAGCAGATGGTTCGAAATTGATTCTAAAAGAACCTATTTCACCAAGTAGTGCTAATTTTTTCCTTTTTAGAATGGCTCCAGTGGCTACATTTATGTTAAGTCTGGTCGCTCGGGCCGTTGTACCTTTTGATTATGGTATGGTATTGTCAGATCCGAACATAGGGCTACTTTATTTGTTTGCCATATCTTCGCTAGGTGTTTATGGAATTATTATAGCGGGTCGGTCTAGTAATTAGGGGGCGGCCGTTCGGTCGCCTATGAGACTAGGACCAATAGGTCAAAAATTGGTTTGTGCCGCAGGTGTTGAACGATCTACTCTACACAGGTGTGGGCTTACAGGGCTAGGGCTCAGAAACCCTTTCTTTCATTCATCAAGAGGGCTAGACGTACTACCCGAAGTTTCATCCCCATATTCCTCTCCATGATAAAACTAAATATAATACTCAGGTGTGAACCCTCTATTAAATAAATGCATACCAGCTACATCAATTTTCTGTGGCTTCGGATTTTTGCACTTCCGACACGAGCACACCATCACTCCGGTCCGTTGAATTGTAGGCACACTATTCGCTTGAACCATAAAAATTTCAAACCCATCGAGGAACTCTTTTGAAATCCCTGCACTTTCATCTCTACGTCGATACATCCAACTTCTTAGTTAGTATATATTACCCATCTTATTCAGAAAATGTAACTAAAATTTTTTTTTGAAAGTTTTTTTTTCCAATGATTTTTGGTTTGGGGTGCGTTCTGGGGAAGTATTTATAAGAACTTTTAGCAGGGAATTTGCTTCGAATTTGCAACCAAATTTAGCATCGAATTAACATCGAATTAGCATCAAACATATTTGTATCGACTTTGCTTCTAATTGGCGTCGAATTTGCGTCGGTTTTAGGCGATGCTACAGAAGTAGGTGAACCCATTAAAAACGTGCAACCTACCTACCAACATCGATGCAATATTCAACACTATATGCGATGCTATGTAACTGACGCTAAATCGATGCTATATTAGCGTCAATTTAGCGTCGGATGAAGATTCTAGATGCTAAATCGACGCTAATTCGATGCGATTTAGCGTCGGTTAAATTCGTCCCTATTTTGCGTCGTATTTGCGTCGGATGTTTAGGTCGACATTAAATCAACGCAAAGTCGACGCAAATATAGCGTCGACACAAATTCGACGCAAACTTTCGACGCTAAAACTGTGTTTTCTTATAGTGGTTAAACATGTATCTTCTTGGACGAAAACGAATTAAAATGTGATGTGTGTCAATCAAATTGGCATATGTAAAAAAAAATGATCAACAGAGAAGAGATAACAAATACAATATAGACAACGAAAAGGTAGATCGATCTCAAAACAACATCTGCATCTACATAAGTCGACAAAAACATAACTAATAAATATGCGATGATGACTAAATTGGTTGTCAAAAGTGATGGTTATTTGTCGAACTGCCATTAACTACGCCAAAACATACTAAGAACATAAATGATATCGAAACTTTAAGAGAGAAAGAGAGATTTTTCTCTCCCTTCTCTCTATACCAAGAAGTTCGTCCTAACCACCGACTCAAGACCACCGTGCTTGCCTCTCCAGCGTTCGGCTATCGCTAGCGTTGCGAGAGGGCTCTCTTCCACCTCTTTTCGGCCCACGACTCTTCATTCGTGGAGAAGACTCTTTTCCGATGTGTTTCTTGCGGTAGTTCGTGGAGACTTGGTTCGACTTTCTTGGTGGAGACGGATCTGAAGATTTCGGTGCGGTGTGGTGGTGAGTGGTCCCTTGGGACCAACTACGTCGGACAGTTCCCCTACTGTAAGATCTACTTTGGAGATGGTTCTTTCGGTGTTGTCAAATTCAGGTGATCTCCTCTCCCTCTTTCGTTGTTCTCACTTTAGGTCCTAAGATTTGCTTTGGCTTTATCTTGGGGTCTTTCCTTCCCGTCCTTGCTCCGGTTAGTTGACCATGCATGCGGTTGTGGAGCCCGAATATGCGGTAACAGATCTCGGATCTGCTCCGGGCTTATGTGGAGCTTTTATGTTCCGGCCGTTGGAGTCAAAACTTCTTCCAATAGTTATTTTCAACGAAATGGCTTAAGTATATAAATGGACCAAAATGATCTCGGCCGAGTTCACTATGCAGACCTGGACATTTCGCCGCAATATATCATTTTGGCCGACTACTAAAGCATTCTGTCGACTACTGTTTTTGCCGATCACTGCTTCTACCAGCGACTGTCTCTGTCGCGGACGTCGTCTCGGAGAGCTTGGCACCACACCGACGCCGTCGTCTCGGAGAGCTCGGCACCTTGCTGGTGACGACGACTTGGAGAGCTCGGCATTTGGCCCAGAATGGCTTGAATCAACCCATTTGGCCTACTACAAAGAAGTGGGCTGAGGTCTAAGAGCCCAAGGTGGCGAGACGACGAGGTCAAGCCCAAGACGACGAAGCCCATGGTGAGCGCCGACTTCGTTAAAAAGAAATCTCGTAAAATAAGAAAACTTCCTTATTGATTTAGTGGAAAACTCATGGGGAGCGCCGATTTAGACTTGTATAAATATTATTGTAATTCTTTTGTAAAGAGGATCCGCAGTTGTATACACAAACACTTTTCAAAAACCAATAAAAGATTTCTTTACAGCAATTTCGTGTTTTTTGTTCTTGTTCTCGTGGTCCTAACTCAGAGATCTCGTATTTTCCCTAAAACCCTTGACAAATTCAATTGAGTTGGTTTCGACCTCCACACCGACTAGCTTCTTCTCGATGGCTGCTGCGTTTGGTGTAGGTTGGCGTCTCTTGGGCTATGACTGGCTATGACTGGATGGTTCGATGGTTATGGATTGTTGGCTCGCTTCTCTAACCGCTAGATCTTTCGGCATGAGATCTAACGGTAGGTTTGGCTCGTATGATTTAAAATCATTATGGATTATGTCGTCAGTCGGTGTTTGGGTTGATCTTGTTCCAAATTCACCATCTAAGCCGGAGGCTTCTGTAGCCACCGGAGTTCAGCTCGGCGGCGCAAGGCTCTTCTCTGTCAGTGGTTGGATTCTCCGCCTCCTGATTAGGGGTTTTTTTTGCGTTTTGTTGGATTATAGCGGGTTAAGCCCATTAGCGCAAAAGAATTGCGACCCAATCCAGACCTAACCGTGGGATTGTTGGATGGCTTTAATTTATGTTGTTGTATTCATAAAACTCGAAAAAAGAAAAAAAAAATAGATTAATGAATTTAAAATATATATATATATATATACTAAGAACATTAGTGATGCGCTGAACTTAAAGGTATTGATGCATTTAATCATTTGAAATTATGATAGCATTAATGCTCTATTTTGATATAAACAGAAATTTTCTTAGCATGTGCAAGTGAAACAATTGAAAAAAAAACGATTTTAAAAGTCTTTTAACAAACATTTGAATATGCATGGGATCTTTTTAACAAATTCTTTTAGCATATTAATTATATCTTCTATAGAATTTTTAGCATCATCTTCAAGTAGTTTGAAACAATCTTGGACAAAAACAAATATTCTGAAAATCGAATCCGTATTTGACAAGACTAGAATGGTCACTTTCCATCGATGCTACGAGTCGGTTCAAGACTTAAAATTTGACTCTGCAACTAGAGTTGCGCGAGGCCAAGTGAGATAATTCTATACATACAGTTATATGCTATCTTTGCAAATCTAATCCCTAAATTCTAAACCTTAAACCACCAAACATTCATAATCTACAACATTTGTACAAAATATTTAATCTAATTTCCATAATCCAAATGAAAAAGCTGGTCATCTTTGATTATATTTTTTATTATTATTGTTAAAAGAGCTTCCTCCGACATAAGGTTTTACTATTTGTCTGAATGCATAACACATGAAGATAAAAATATTGTTTTCTTTTTCACCTAAACTACAACAGTACAAAGTTCAAACTAACTGTTAAAGATTAATTAAACAAATGGATGGTATTTTGAGTTTTGCTAGGTTTAATTAGATGTTAATTGCCGATTTTAATTGAGATTCTGTTTGATTCGATAACTATATATGTTTAATTTGATTCGATGTCAGTTTTTCTTACCTTGGTTTCTCATGTTAATTTGATTTTGGTTCGGGTTAATCTTATCGGTTTCATTCGAGTTAATATCTACACAGCCCTACCTATTCCCCCACTAACTATTATATATGTATGTTTATTCGTTTACATTATATTAACCGACATTATATACCACGCAAATCTAGAGTGGATCCGACATAACTTTCTTGCATATCTTTTGTGAGGTGTTGAAATTCTTAAATCAAATTTATCTGTCTAATGATGATACTATGCATAACTCCAAAAACGGAAAAAGGAATCATTGACTCCTTTATTACTTTATTAGATTTCAGACCAAAATCGTCAAAAAAGACTTTACAAAATGCTGAAATTGTTATATTATTGATATCTGAACCACTTGAAATTCTCCACTACTATGCTTTGTTCTAAATATCTAAGGATCAATTAAGTCGGCAGATTAATCACGTTTAGTTGATTCATTTAATTGACGGTGGCGATATAAATCTCTACTCTGTTTAATTAAATCATTATATTAAATTAGAAAACTGATTTAACGGTCGGTCAGCCTTGCAGATTACTTGGCTTATTCGTCCGGTTCAGACTTGTAATGAAAATTACGTTTACATTTTTCAAATTATCCTCCTACGAAAAATGTAAAATTTGATTAAAAAAACTTAGCATACAAACGTAAAAAAGAAACGGGATTAACGTTGAAACAATAGCGACATAAGTACACAACTTAGAAAACATAGAAACATACATATATTTAAAAAATCACGTTTATGAATAAGTTAAGTACCTTTATCAGGTCTACAAATCTTTTTTCCACTATCTTTCTGTATTCAAATTGACATATTATAAAGGATGTACTTCAATTATATTTTGTAACAAATTATAATAAATGTTTTCTTCCTGTAAAAATATCACAAAGCAAACCAATAAGAGGGTAGTGAGAACAGCAAAGATCCATGAGAATAGCAAAATGCAATTGAATAAATTCGAATACGTCCGTATTAAAGCATTGCCTTCAAAAGACAATATTCTTTGTGGAAAACCTTTTGTTGTCGCTTGCCATTTCAAGGATGCTTTTAATTATTGGTTTGTACAAATATCTTGGGTTAGTGCTACTTGATTTAGTAATGTTTAGTAGTATTATTATATGCAAAACCCACTGTTGAAAAAAGTACTAGACAATAGAGTAGTATCCAACGTGTAATCTCTAACCAATTATAGGTATCGAATATTTGGTACGTAGACAATCATAGAATAGTGTTAGGATTAAAGAAAAATTGAAATTGAGAAAATTACCCTATATACTTGAGAAAATTTTGTTGAAAATTACCCTATATTACCTTATAAATCAAAGACAAATTATTAATCAAAGCTTCACGCTCACTTTAATTAGCTTATTCTACAATTAAATTTAGAGCATGAAATATTTAACCAAAAAAATAATGTCTGTATATTATTAAGGTATATATTTTGAATGTGAACTTTAATGCTTAATGAATACTATAAAACAAAGTAAAGATATAATTTAAAGTTTTAAACTCTCCAGTTTTGTATTAATCAATCAAGTCTTGGATTAAAATTTGTTCTTAAACAGCTATTAATAATAAAATATGGAGCTTAAAACCTCTAAATATAATCATAATCAAAAATAGAAAGCTATTACAATATATATAATCAATGAAAAGAAAATAATAATACAAAAAAGAAATTAATACATCAATTTATTAAACCTACGTTGCGTATATGCTTCCGTGTGTCCAATGTCCATCACGTTTGAATGTGTTGTGTGTGTGTATTCATTAGTCATGCATTACGTGGTTCAAAGCTAAATGGAAGTGTGTCTCATACTTTCATGCATGACCCTTTTTTTTTGTTTTTTCCCAAATTATCTAAAGAACAAGGGGAGAAACAGAGTACAAGAGACAACAGGGTCTCACAACAAAACAAAACCAATAAAACATCAAAGCCCTAATGAGAAAGGGTGACCGATGTTTAGAAGGAAGATTTTTTAGCTATGCGATCATTAAGCTATGAAAAACCACCAAGTACAAGGTAGGATTGGAAACCTTTGGTTCCAACTCGATAGCTTGGACAATCGGTAAGGATTTGGTGCAGTTTAGCATGCAGAGTCATAAAAACCAAAGCAAACTCACTCGCTTTCCTGGCGAAATTAATCACTAAAGATTTAGTGACTAATTTCGCGATTGTCCGAGCTATGATTTGGAACCAAAGGTTTGAGATAGATATTTAGTTCGAGAAATACATATGAGTATGTATATGTCGCTAACAAAAAAAATACTCCCTCTATTTCTAGAAAAATGATGTTTTTGAAAAAGAAAAAAATTGTTTCACAAAATATTATTTTTTATATTTTCGATGTAGATATAAAGAAGTAATGATAATTAATTGCGAATTTTTAAGACATATTAATTGATTTTGTTGAATTAATATTGCCTTAAAACTATAAAAAAATTGTTTATCACAAAATATAATGCATTTATAGTTCAAAATTAATGTTTTCTTAATATATGTGAAAATTCTAAAAAATCAATCATTTACAAACAGAGGAAGTAGTATATATATATATATATATATACTATATATTTATGTATATACACTATCGGCTGATCCGGTTTGCCCCGGTAGGAACGCACCGAAGTTCTACGGAGTGGACTTCTTCCCGAGGTGCTGGAGTGCACTGAGGGGCCACCACACTGCCTGATCCGAGTTTGGAGTGTCTTCCAACTAGTGAGGATAGTCAGGCCACATGTATTTATGACTACCAGATAAACCAATTGGGTCAAAACCCAATTGATACACTTTCCAACAAGGTGTTGATAGCAGCGAGTGGGGAGGATCGAACTTGGGTTCCTGAGAGTTTCACCATCCCATCCAAGTTCTCTCAACCACTAGCTTACCACCTTCTGGGATAGTAGTATATATATAGACACCAACATTTAAGATATTAACCATGCAGCATCATGCATGATTGCATGTTTAAGTTTGGTAGAAAAAATCAATTTGTTATACGATATATATTCAAGACTGAAATCAACCGTCGATAATATTTATAGAGAATCTATGAAACGAGTATATTATTCCTCCAGTGAACGTTAACATTTAAATTCGAATTCAGTATATTTATGTTTTTACATACATATATAGAGTGAGTTGGCAATAAAATGATAATATTGACATTATTGATTGGAACAATTTAATATGAAAGGACATTGCAATGGTTGTTGGATGGGCAATTTTCAAAAAAAAAAAATGGTTGTTGGATGGATTTTTCTTGTCCTGCACTGGTTGTTGGATGATGTGATACTACAGTGTCAACAATTTAAAAAAATGGATGTAAAATAAAATATTTTTGGACTGATTCTAGATATGGATTTTTCAGGGGCATTTTCATATATTTTGTTTTCAAAAATCATAATTTTTTAAAAAAAATCCAAAAAAGGTTTCAGAGGAGTTATAAAACGTCTAAATGATTTCCAGACCTTTTTAAACTGTTTAAGAACCTTTCGACCCAAAAACAAATGTTAAAGAACCTTTTTTTGAAATTTAGTTTAATTTAGACTATGTCTCTTGTCTCGTATGAGTTTTAATTATTTCTCTATTTGAGTATATTATAATATTATAGTCACTCATGATCATTAGATGTTTTTTATCAGGGGAAATTTGCTAATTACCACTATTTAAATTTTATTTTGTTCCAATACACTTTCTACCATATACAAAAGTCTAATTAGGTTCTAATTTTAAAAAAAACTCGATTTTACTATCTAATTTTGTTAATTTTATTTTAAATTTTTCTTTGATAATTGAAAACACTTAATACAACATATTTTATTTTAACAAATAACTAATATAAAAAGAATTCAATACGTCTAAATTTTCGAGAAGCCATCTTGTTTTCTCCATTGAAGAAATTCGCAAAAGTCGATTTCATCTCCGGCGAATTGTCCGGCAAGATCACTTCGTCTCGTCTCCGACGATCTTAGTGAAGATACTTTGTAAATTTTAGTTTTAGGAAACTGAATATTTAGCTATTAGATTTAAGAAAAGTCATAGGAACAAAATGAATTTTAATGTGAGGTAATTTTACAAATCTCTCATTTAGGACGAAATAAGCGAATTGTCAACCATAAATGAGCGACGTCTTCCTTGGCAAAAAAATGTAGCCCTGGGTATTTTAACCGAAACTGAAAACCCAAACCTAAACGGAACCGGAAAAAGTGGTTTGGTCGAATTCAGATACATATAAATTATCTCAGTGGATTTCAGCATTCCGATCCATTGGTTTCGGTTTGGGTCGGTTAGTAACCGAAAACCAATAGGTTAACCAAAAATCGAAACCCTTATATACATTATCTTATATACGTTAATAATGTTATTAATAATTTATTTATCATGTTACTACTATGTTTAGTTTTTAATTTATTATATAAATTATGTTATTCATCTCTGTTTTGTTTAGATTATGATACATTTTTAATACAAATGATTATGTGTTTTTGCTTTTTAAATGTATTTATATGAAGAAGATGGTGAATGTTGATAAAGAAACTGGTTAATGTTACAAAGTTTGTGAATAGATGTTTTGAATTCTCTACTTTTTTCTAATTTTTCTTATCAAACTCGACTTAACTATCTACTCTTTTTACTTATCACTTTTTTATTTTCGGATTTAGACTTATCTATTCAAGTATTATTTTCTCACAATTCTTTTATAAATTTGGAATTTTTTATTTTTAGATTGTTGCACTTTAGTTCAAAATATTGGTTTTTGTTCAAAATATCTAGACCGAACCAAACCAAACCGAATACCTTCTATATTTACCATGACTGCAATTTTAGAGAGACGCGAAAGCATTTCCGGTTCTATATTGGTTTTTTTTTCAATATATCCATATCGAACCAAACCGAAAAATATCAACCGTACCAAACTGAAAATTATGTATATACTTATATGAATCATAAATTCAATAAACCATAATAACCCATATCCGAAATAACCAAACCAAACTGAACCCATAACCTATTATGTCGAGGGCTAAAAAAATGTAAGACGAAAGCGAATTGTCACATTTAGGGGTGGGCATTCGGGTACTCGGTTCGGGTTCGGGTAAAACCCGGTCGGGTTCGGATAGATCGGGTACGAAGTTTTTGTACCCAATCGGGTAGATATACATTTTCGGTTCGGGTACGGTTCGGGTACTGTCGGGTTCGGTTCGGGTATGGTTTTTCATCAATTTACCCGAACCCGTCGGGTTTACATTGGTTCGGTTTAATAACCGAGAATTAAGAACCGAAAACCCAAAATTGTACCCGAAATACATAACCTGAAAGTGCAAAATTCTAATTAATCAACATCCAAGATTCCAAATTCTAAAACATCCATAATATCCAAAAACATTTAAAGAGAAGACATCACTTCCAAAATATCCAAAAGAAAGAAAAATAAAATCATAGAAAAATTCTAAAACATGAACTCATGAAGATCCGATCATCAATCATGCATGGCAAATTCTGGATCAAACTCTACAATAACATGAAAAGAAATAATGTTAAAAATCAAATCAGAAAGATAAGTATTATTGATAGAGCTTTTAAATGAAAATAAAATACCTCTCATCAGTTCATCTTGCAACACCACTTCAGCAAGCATTTGTGTCATTGATGATACTCCTTTATCATCGATATGTGTCTCACACTTCAGCCATTGCTCAAGACTCATCATAACTTCAATCATGTAATGTGTCAAGCAGCTCCGGTGTGGATCTAAAACTCTTCCACTTGTGCTAAAGCCGGATTCTGAAGCAACTGAAGACACTTGTACAGCAAGTATGTCCTTAGCTATTACCGATAAAACCGGAAATTTACCACTATTGACCTTCCAATATGATAACACATCATACTCTGTACCACCTAAAACATTTGGAGTCTCCAATTCATCTTTCAAATAGACCTCTAGCTCATTTGAAGATTTTTTAATTCCTGTTTCTTTCACAAGGCCTTCGAAGACATCTTCCATTGTTTCATAGCCAACACCATTACCCATAACTGTTCTCTCCCAAAAATCAGATCGAAATGGCTCTTGTGACTGAGAAGAATTTCCCTGAGACTGAGAAGATGAAGCATTAGCATTACTAGTAGTCGGTTTGATGAGAGACCTGTTATACTCATCATACAAATCTTTCAACATATCATCAATTGTATCTTTCAAGTGAGTAGCTTCCACACTACCCTTCCCATACAACGTATCAAAACAAAGTTCTGCAAATTTCATCTTCTTCCTAGGGTCAAAAACACTTGCTACAATCACCATCTTATTAAACTCTACCTTAGCGCCAAATATATCCCAATACTTGCCTAACTTTCCTAACATAGCTAAGGCTTTCCTCTGCAGCTCATCACTAGGTCCTACACTCGTGCTTAATGCACTTAGAGTTCTAGTAATGGTGACTATCTCATTGTACAACTTATGAGAGGCTACAGTTGTAGATGCGGAAAGAACCAAAGTTGATCTGTAAAAAATTTGTAGAATTTGAACCAACCTGTCAGCTGTATCCCAATCTTCTCCCAATGGTGGTCCAACCCTTTTCTTCCCATCTACTTTTTTCCAGAAAGTAGTCATTAAACATTTTATCTTTATCAACCATCCTTTCAAATGCCATTCTGAATTTCAGTGCTTGTTCTAACATAAGGTAAGTGGAGTTCCATCTCGTCTTCACATCTAGAGGTAGGCTTCCTCTTTTAACTTTTACTGTGTCCACACGTAAGTCAAATGCCTTAAGCCTGTTTGGTGAAGACCTGACATAAGAAATACCATTGCGAATGCTAGCCACACTGTAATCTATCTCCTGCAAACCCTCTCTCACAACCAAATTTAAGATGTGAGTAGCACACCTTAAATGCAAGTACTCACCTTTGAGTATCAACGAATTATCTCCTATCACCCGCATGCCTTCCTTGAATTTTGTCATCGCATTGGTGTTAGCTGTGGCATTGTCAACAGTGATGCAGAAGACTCTCTTAATGTCCCACTCGGCTAAACAGTCTAGAAGCACATTAGAAATAGTAGAACCGGTATGATCAGCCACATTCTTGAACCCGATGATCATCTTTTTCATCTCCCACGTAGCATCAATGAAATGGGCTGTTATCACCATATAACTCTCTCTTGTAACTGGAGCAACCCATATATCCGTAGTCAAAGAAACCCTCTGCCTCTTCTGCCCAAGAATTCTCTTCATTTCAGCTTTCCTTTTAACATACAACTCAACAATGTCTCTTGTTGATGTTCTTCTAGAATGAGGCTTATACTGTTTTGTTTTCGAGCAGAAATGCCTCCAAGCTAAACTTTCTACAAATGACAGAGGTAACTCTGCTAAGACCACCAACTCGTTCGTAGCTTCTCTGTAGACATCTTCACTGACCCTACAACCTTTGGTATAAGTACCCTCAGGAGTTAACATGGCTTGATCTTGGTCTTTATTAGAACTAACACAAAATCGATAAGCCTTGCATGTTTTCTCGGTGTGTTTCCTCATAGTTGAAGTTCCATTTGTTGATCCAGAGCCCATTTCTTTCCCACAGTAATTGCAATTAGCTTTGTTGTTGAAGACCCCATCTTTATCTTTCTGCCTAGTAAAATGATCCCACACCAAGGACTTTGTCTTTTTGTTTGATCCAGAAGCAGAAACTTTTCTGGTTTTGGCAATTTTTTTCCCTTTTCTCTTATTAGACTTTGTCTTCTTTTCAGTAGTAACTTCTTCATCATTTGTCACCAGCAATTCTTCTCGATCATCCATTGTATCATCTTCACTTGCTTCATGTTGTTCATTGTCACAAGAAGCCATCCGCGAGTCAAGTAGAAAACAAAAACAAACGGGTATATTCAGAACAAAAACAATCAAAATTCAGAACAAACTAAGAAAGAAGATGAACTAAGAAAGCAACAAATTCAGAACACAGCAACAAAGCAACTACGAAAGCAACACAACATACAATTTAATTAATTCTCTAACACAACATACAATTTAGTTAAGCAATCGAAAGATAACTAATAATATAAACAAACCCAATCGAATTCTAATCCACCGACACCAACCATGAATGTTTTTTTTTTTGTTTAAGAAAAGCAAAGATATTTGCAACTATGCTTGAAAGATATATATTACCAAACGCAAAGGATCAAAACTCATGAAAATTTTAATAAATTTTCCCATGAGGTGGAATCGAATCCAGAAAAATGATTTAATAAAATTTTCCAGTTGCTGAATCTTTAAGATCGAAAAAGATGCCAAGGATGAGCTAACGTTTTCCATGGAGAATGGATTTGGGGCAGATACGAGACATCCATATGCTAAATCGATCGAAGAACATATAAAGTATAAAGTAGAAACACAAACCTCGGATTGAATTCTTGAAGACAAAGAAGGTGGAGATTTCAGAGGAGAATCGATATATAAGATTTCCAGATTTGAGTTTTAAAACGCGAAATTCGCGTGAAATAGTTGGAAAAAAAAATTGGCTACAAAAGTCCTTAATCAATCGACAAAGCTTTGGGAAAGTCGTAAAATAGAAACAATATCTTAGATGTATATCTGCGGTTTTCGGGTAAAACACTGACAAAGAAGACAAGTATATATGCTCGGTTTTTTTCGGGTTTTCGGGTATACCCGAACGGGTACGGGTATAACGGATATATGAATTTTGTACCCAATCGGATATATAACTTAAACCCGAAACCGAACCGAACCGAGTTTTTCGGGTCGGATACTCGGTTCCGGATTTTTTGCCCAGGCACATTTCTGTCGCAAATGTTTAGATTTTTTTTGTTTTTCTTTTTTATCATTTGTTACGTCATCATCAAATACTTTGATCAAATCATATTACAAATGATGATGATGATCAATTGATTGAACTTGACTATCTTCGTCACTTACGATTATGATAAACAGTTTCATCAACAATTCCATAACGCAGTGTTTTTCGCAATGCACGGATTCACGACAAACGATTTTATTTGTAACAAATATATGATAGACAACCCTCTCCATAACACAATGCACTTATTTCCAATAAGCTTTGCATCGGTTAATCTACATTTTTTAAGTGTAAAAACGTTAAACTTTTTTGACTATTACCAAGATATTTCGACCTAATGTTTAGACTTTCGAAAACGGGAAAATTCGAAATCCGAAGATATATCCTCATTTTGCTATAAGGTTGCAAAATATCATACTATTTTTTTCCCAGTCAATCCACGCTTCCGTGTGTCGTACTGTTTCTGTAGAATCATTTACATAATTACAATACCCATTTACTTTATATATTACTCCATATCATATGATTACACAATGCTATCAATGACAGACACATTTTGAGAACAATTTGCTGAATATTTGTCCATAACACAGACAAAAAAAGAAGATAATAACACAGCTCAAGTAAAGGTATTATTACGCTATAAGCACAAACAACACAACATGTGATATTAGTGTTTAGGAGCTGAAGATTGAAGACAATCTTTCATAATCTCTTGAATCCTTCTCTGCAACACCTTGTCTTTAACCCTAACAATCATGTCTTCATAGAAAGCTTGAAGCCTCATAAGCTGACTCTTATCTGCACTCTCCAGCATCTCTCCCCACTCTTTTCCCATATCGAAATACCCAGAAACCCGTAATGAATACGGAATATCTTCCTCTTCGTTAAAAGGTTTTCCGAATATTGATCCATGAAGTATGCTTGCATATCTTTCCATCACCATTAGTTTCGCTTCTAAGCGTTTAACCTCCTCCGTTGTTGATGAGCTTTTCTCAGCTTCAGCTACTTCTTCTTTGTCCGGTTTCAGTTCATTTGGCCAGAAGACGGGAGTAGGGACATAACAGTCCACAACATTCCCGGTCCCGAGCACTCCATTCCTTCCTCTTCCCCAAGACCATAGCTTGTAACCACCGTTCGCCACAAGAACTGTATGTGCAGCCCCGCAAGAAACCTGAACCAGGTCACGAAATCTTGACCCACCTGAGATCTTTCTTGGTACACTGTCATCTCCTGCTTCCACGCCTGTGAAATTGACATCAGGGCATAACCCCAATCCCCTCTCCATTCCCCACGACCACACGAATCCCTCAGATGACACCACACTAGTGTGGAATAACCCACAGTCTACAGAGACTAAGTAAGCATGTTCTGGGATCTGTGAAACTGGCTCTGGAATCGATGAGCTCTTGGTACTTCCATGCCCTAGCTGGCCATTTTCTCCAAAGCCGAAGGTCCAGCACATGCTTGGTCCTTTCGGTGTCTCCTTCCTGTAGGTGAGGAGAACTGTGTGATGAGCACCGCAAGCTATGTCGTATACTATAAGATCAGAGTTCTGGTTAAATGTCTCCACAATCTGAGGCCTTGCACGGCTTTCTCTATCCCCAAGCCCTAACTGGCCATGATGATTATTGCCCCAAGAATACAACACAGATTCATCATAACTGTTGTCTTTGTGGATCTCCCCGGGACCAACAAGGGCAACAACGTGTTCATCCCCACATGCTACCTTCAAAACAGTCCGGCCATAAAACTCGGGTATAGTAAATGGAATCGGGATGCTAGTAAAAGACAAACGAGGCTCAGCTCCGCTGTCTTGTGGTGGAACATTTCCCCACATCCAAAGACCTCCGACATTATCAATGGCAAGAGACATCATGGATCCAGCCTTGACAGCACAAACCTACCAAGAAAATCGTTGTGCTTCAGGCTCTTGACTTATAAACCGACACTCCGAAAGCGTTTCCAGGACTGTACCTTTAAATCTGATCTAGCTTCTCTGCCTGAATCATTAAGAGAAGAACTAGATGCTTCTTGTTCAAAGAAATTTTGTATCAAGCATGGTGCCAAGGAGTTCTCCCCATCAAAACCAAGTTGGCCATCCATTTACCAGTCAAGGATTTAAGGCATTATAGATTATAGCAGCCAATGTACGAAATACAGTTATCAAAAAACATCATATCAAGCTAGACATTGTAACATTCAGATAAAGGATACAAATGTTATAACCCCAACACCAAACAGACCCATCATCTGCCAAAAGCTTACAAGGCAAAAGAAACAAAAGACAAGAGGATGGTCAATACAGATCATATATCACATCAGATTCATATACATACACATAAACTAAACTCACAAGCCCTTCCGACTAACAAATATTAAGAAACTCCAACACAACCAAAAAGTAGAAGCTCATAAGCACAAGAACGAAAACTTAACTAAGCTGCTACAACATTTTTCATCCACAATTTGAAGTTCATGGATGCAGACAGAGGAGCTAATTTTATCAAACAAAATCTTTTGATAGAAAAAAAAAAGTGAATATCAGACAAATGAATAGAAGAAACCACCTGAGACAGCGAGACTGTGATAAGCACCAGCAGCAACACCAACGATTCGAGGCCGATCTCCGGCTGGTCGATCTGGAAACGCGAACTCTACTAGAGCTGGAACAAGCTCGTCCGATTCCTTACCAGTGCCAAGACGACCGAATATTCCTCTTCCCCAAGAGTAAACACATCCATCGCCTTCAATTTTTCCAAAGACGAAAAATCAAACTCAACAAACACACAGAAAAAATATCTCTCTGTCTACTAATTGAAGCTGTGTGGAGAATGAAAATTTACAGGTCAGAGCGATGGTATGCGCTTCGCCGGCGGCGAGAGAGATTATTTTCCGGGATAAATCTTCAGAAATCGGTAACGCCGGTGATTTGTCCTCCATTGACACTGCTCGGAGATTTCGTCGGTGGGTTTTGGAATGGATAAGATTCGTGCTCAGTTACTTTCTCAAGTCCAAAAATATCTTCAGTGTCAAATATCAGCTGCAAAGTCTGGGTGTATTGGCATGGGCCTTTGTAGTTAATTAGGCCCATTAATAAATCATCCGACCTGTTAAGTTGAATCCGACCCGAAGATAAAGGTTTGGTGGAATTAAACATTTTTCTAAAAATTTGTTATTTGAGTTGAAAATTTTGGAAAACTATTTTAATTCAACTCATTCCATTTTTAAAAATAATTCCAACATAATGTATGATAAAATATCTCTCTACTATTTTGCAGTAAAATTGGTTAGATGAATTGGAAAAACTTATTATTCTGTTCAACTTAATTATATTCTAGTTACATTTTTCATTAATTTCACTAGTGATACCCATTTGGACCATAATTTCAATTTCTTGATCATAAGTTATATTATTGCGCCGTATTCAACTAGTAAATGAACTTATTCTGATTGTTGAAAAAAAAATATATGATTGTTTTTTATTTTTAATGGAAAAAGCATATGTATCATTTTGTTTTTTTAGTAAGATTCCTACAGCAAACAAACAAAACTTGACTACACTTCCAATTCTTTAATATAACTTTCACGAGGGTCCGGTTAGCTCTAGGAATAATATAAGTTGCGAAATATTATTTTATATTAAGGTAGTAAATTGTTAAATAATTTTGTGTAGAAATAAAGTAGATTTACAACGCATCTAATCATTTCTAAATTTGTATCTACTATATTTTGAAATATAATATGAAAATGTATATTAAAATAATCTTCTAATTAAGAGGTGACCCCAACATGTATATTAATACTAGCTAACCGGACCCCTCAAAGACACGTAAGCAAATTATGTATTATACTGATGCGAGCCTCCCTACATACGCATTTTCAAATGTTAGTATACGACTAGGTACTCAATAATATGTACATAAATAGGCATAGATTACATACCACCAAGAGTCCAAACAAACAAACAAAAAAAACCGAAAATGGATCAAGAAGCTCTTCTAGCCGGAAAAACTACGCATCAGCAGCCGATAAAACGCAGTGTTTCGACAATTACGATCATTCTAGGTATAATTCTCGTATATTCAACATATCTTATATATATATAGAGAAAGAGATAGCTTTGATTTGAATGAATAATATAGATGATGTATTTTCATATTCTTTAATAATGGTTTTGTATAGCAAGTCAGGCGTTGGAGAAACTTGCATATTTTGGATTGGTACCGAACATGATACTCTACTTGACGGCGGAATACGGCATGGGAACGGCGGAAGCGGTCAACATCCTCTTCCTCTGGTCGGCCGTCACCAACTTCTTCCCTCTTGTCGGTGCTTTTATGGCTGATTCTTACACGGGTCGTTTTCCTCTTATCGGGTTTGGATCCTCCATCAGCCTTCTGGTAATATACTTTTTGTGAAATTATATATGATCCTCAATAAATTGATTTAGTTCGTTTGCTTTTCTCTAAATAAATTTTACAAAGGAGGTAACTCCCTTCTCGTTTATTTTTTTAGCTCCGTGCACTCATATTTATGCATGTTGTTTAATGAGGATATAGTTGAGTTAATTTAGTTTTGTAATCATGCAAACGAGTGAATTTTTTTTTTTGTCAACTATATATATTCAATGACAGATATATTTAAATACTGTGATCTTGTGATGGAGTATTTTATAAAAATGGATCTTGTGATCTCGTCTTATTTTACCACCATATTTTAACCAAAAACTTTGTTCTAGCTAATCCTTCATTGATAAACAATCTCCATTAATGATGTAAATACTTATCACTTAAATAATAAAGTACTAATAATCATTGCATAATTTTTCCATGATGGATTTTGGAATATTAACTTACATGTAAATAACTTTTAATTGATTAACTAATTTTATTCATTTTCTTATGTCTAAAATAGGGTATGCTTTTATCATGGTTAACAACAATAATCCAACCACAATGTGACAAATCAACACACGTGTGCCAACCCACCACGCCGCTCCAACTTTTTCTCCTATATTCCTTTTTTGCCCTCACCTCCATCGGTGCCGGTGGCGTTAGGTCCTCCTGCCTAGCCTTCGCCGCCGACCAGCTCCAACCTAACCACACATCATCATCATGTATTGCCACGTCAGCCCTAGAAACCCTCTTCAACTGGTACTACATATCGATCATGCTTGCTTGCTTTCTTTCTCAGACGTTACTCGTCTTCGTTCAGACAACGTATGGTTGGCAGATTGGTTTTGGAGTCTCTGTTGCAGCCATGGGTCTATCGGTCGCTTTGTTCTTCGCGGCTTCTCCGTTTTATGTTAGGTTTAAGTGTGAGTCTGGCCTTGTCGCTGGACTTTTCCAGGTTCTTGTTGCTGCTTTTAGAAACCGACATGTTGATTTGTCATTGGACGAGGAGCATCTTATATCGTACCATCACGAAATGGGATCTTCATTTTCCATTCCTAGCCAGAGATTGAGGTATATTTACTCTTTATACGTGTTGAAAATATTGATATTTTCAATGAACCATATCTGAATTGACCAAATGATATTTTATCCCAAATAAAAAAAATTAACCAAAGGCATGTTCGTTTGTGTATAGTGTGGTGGCGAATTGCACTATACTTTGGATCAATGCATCATTTTTTGGCAATTTTGAAATTAGCTAGTTTAGCAAATAAAAGAAGAAAAACTATTATCTGTTATGAATAAGAGAAAAAGAGAAGGAATTGTGTTGTCTTATTCCATGAATAATACAAAGTATATATAGGGTTACAAAGTTTGAGGAGGAAGAACAATTTGGAGAAGAGGTAAATCTAGAAGGTTCTAGAATATGGGTCTATAATGGACATCCACATAATGGGTTTATAACACTCTCCCTTGGATGTCATTATAGTAAAATTAATCCTTATGCGCTTAAGATGTTGCCTCATTAAAAACCTTATCAGGAAAACCCAATTGGGACAAAACCATGGCTTAAGGAAAAAAGAGTGTAACGCGCTATTTCTCCCCCTGATGAGTGCATAACTTGATATCTTTGTGATGACGTACCCAAATGTTAAACTTGCATCTTGAAAGTACTAGATGGAAGTGTCTTGAAAATAAGTCCGCCAAAGCTACACTTGAACGAATCTGTAGAACATGTATACCCCATTTTTTCTGCAACTCATGGGTCTTTCGGATGATTTACCTGGATCATTCTCTTTGTTTCTCTCAATACCATCAATATATGATATACATTTGGGAGATTGATAGAGTTTCATATATCATTGTAATGATAATACTTCTCTTTAAGTGTCTATCATTTGTGTGTTCTTTGATGTCTCATTAAAAACCTTTCATAGAAAAACCATATGGGATAAAAACTATGATAAGGGAAAAAGAGTACATCCACGCTCATCATTATATTTCTCCCCCTCGGAAACATCTTCTTCTAGAGATGAATTCCGATCTTTCGAAATTACTATAAACATAGCTTTAAAACTCATATAATTGTTATATGATATCTCAGATTATTGGACTTCTGGTCCATACCATCTTTTCTTTTATCATACATAATCTCATTGCATTTTATGTATGGTACTTCAGGACCAAACATATATGAGCATTTACTGTAAAATCCTCTAAGGATTTATTGAGATAATATCTTTTGCGCTACATGTTTAACTTGAGATATCTGAAGATACATTTAACTTTCCAAGGTATATTCTCAAATCTTTTCTTCACATATTAATCTCATAAGGAGTTCTAGTGGTGTTCAAATCATCACATACATTGCTATTATAGCAAATCATTTACAAAATCTCCTTACATTGAATCTTCTGGACTTTCATAAATATCATTATCTAGTGATCTTTTATCATATATTATTATCATCGTACTACTTGTGATAACTCTGCTGGAGTTTCGATGATATTCAATTAAGAATCACTTTATCAAAATCTTTTGATAAATACATGATTATACCTCATGTTACATATTTTATATTCATTCGATTGAATAGAGTTTCCGGGAACATAATTCTGATACCGTTAATCCTTCGAAGATTGTATCTTTTACATCCTTCAAGGATTGCAATCATATGTAATTATCCAGTGTTCAATAACATATTGCTAGCCTTATAAGGATTGCTTCCACCACAAGAGAACATATCCCTTCATAAAATATTCATTGTCTTTGTGACAATTTCACTATTGTTTCACACAAAGACTCATTTATCTTCCACTGGTTTTACATTTCACGTGCATAGACTACTAATCTAATTCTCTGCAAGAGATTATACGTCTATTTTTTTTTCTATTCCATTTGGCCAATCATTACTTTGTGTACACTTTTCAATAGACTTTATTTCATGATCCTCTTCTTATTCATAAACTCAACTGCTTATAGTATGCAAATATTACGACGTCGATTTGCTTTTTTTTTTTTTTTTAATAATCTTTACCAATTAGATGCATTCAGTAAATCACTTTCAGCAAATTAGATGCATCTAATATTCAAAATCTTGCTCATAAAACATGTGTCAATTTCAGTTTCAGTAAATCACTAAACCAGACAAATAACAGAGTCTTATAAACAACCAGACAGATTTTGTAGTGAAGGAATATAACATGGTTCTGAAAAACATGTGTCAGTCTTAATAAAATCATTATAATCGTAAGCGATCATATAAAATAATATGGTTCTAGTAAGAAAATTAGCTTGCACTTCTAGCTTGACAATTAACTAGCACGTGTATAAAGAACATATAACCTTGGTGAGACCATAATTAAATAATTATATCGAATCACTAAAATTAAAGCATGAGCCATTATAAAGCAAGTGACGATAATTCTGAATAATCAAATTGATCTCTTTATCTATATAATGAAGATAGTAAAGCAATTATCTTAAGCATGATTCGTGTTTATTATTCGATCAACAGAATATAATATGTGAATACTATACAAATCGAAGCGCAAGTTAATTTATTTAAAACATATAAAACAAATGCAGCGTTAATCCAAACGAATCGGATATGTATGTTGAAACATAAAGTATAATGAATCGAATTATACTTTAAACAACCGATCAATATTAATATATTAGTAGATGCTATATCGGATATTTGCTAGAGCAAGGAGAGTTGACTTATCTCGATTGGTCGGATTAGAGAGATGGAAAAACGGAGATGAGTCGGTGGCGACGGCTAGGGTTTAGGCACAAAGAATTTGATTTGCTCAAGCGACTAGGGTATTATGCTCAAGTGATTAGAGTCGTGCTGATAACGTGTTATGAATAAGAGAAAGAGAGAAGGAATTGTGTAGTCTTATTCCATGAATAATCAAGGGACGAGTTTTCTGGGATATTCCTGTTGCAACGTCAGGAAGTTGGATTTGGAAGTCAATGCTCAAAATCAGGGAAGTGGCTAGGCCATTTCTGTTTTGCAAAATCGGGAATGGTACATCGGCTTTCTTTTGGCATGAAAACTGGACGTGTCTTGGTCCTTTAATTGATCTTACTGGAGCAAACGGCCCTAGAGTTTCTGTTATACCAAGATTGGCTACGGTGGCGCAAGCTTGTCATGGTAACAACTGGCTTCTACCTCGAGGACGACATTCAATCATTGTTCTCCTCAAGGATTGCTTACCTCTGGTTCCATTGCAAAGTTCTTCTATTCAGGATGAGTTCTTGTGGAAAAATTCAACCTCCTCGGAACCAAGTCAGTTCTCCGCCTCTCTAACATGGAATGCATTAAATCCGGGACTTGGTTTAGTTGATTGGAAGAAGGTTGTTTGGGTCCATGGAGGCATACCAAAGCATTCTTTTATGATGTGGCTGGTTATGCGAGATAGACTCACTACTCGGGACAGATTATTAAGATAGGGGTTGCAGGTACCTTCGGCCTGTCTTCTTCGTGATGAACCAAGTGAGACAAGGTTGCACCTTCTATTTTCTTGCCCTTTTTCCACTCAGATTTTACGAAATATTTTTGTGCATAGATCGCTATCACCTCCGCTCTGTCTTCAGGATACGATTAATTGGGTCCAGAAAGCTTCAAATTCAGGGAGGGTTAATCACATTTGCTTGATGGCTCTTCAAGCAGTGGTTTATGAGATATGGAGGGAGAGGAACTCTCGGGTTCATTCTGAGGTTTTTAAACCAGTGGCTACAATTACAAAGAGGATCAGAGTTACTATGAGGAAAAAACTATATGCCTTGGATAGGCTGGAGAAGGAAGCTTACGGCAGTGGATTCCTTCCTTTCTCTTTGGTTTCACTTCTTCGAATTTTTCAACTCCTCTGCAACGAGTTAGGCTTGAAATTTGTGTCTGTGTAAAGGGGTTTGGTTTATGCTTCAAATACGACTTCCTGCAGGATTTTTCACTAAAACATGTTTTATTGGGCCGTGGGGGTTTTGGGCTAATGGGATGGTTGGGCTAATGGGATAAGGGTTCTTTGTCGGATTTAAATGGTATCCATGTAAGAGACTTGGAAAAAGGCTAAATAAAAAAATATTATTTAAAAAAAAAATGAATAATATAAGGTATATATAGGGTTACAAAGCTTGGGGAGAAAGAACAACTTGGAAAAGAGGTAAATCTAGAAGATTCTAGAATATAGGCCTATAATGTACATCAACATAATGGTTTTATAACATTATCATAATTGTTCATATACATTGTTTGTAAATATTGTTGGATTAGTCCGATTGTTTTTAGGATTTTTTAAAACAATTTGTAGATTAAAAGATATTTGAAAATAGAATACAATTTTTTTGCTAAATTTGATAAAAAGGTGGTAATATTGCTATAGAATTTCAATTATCTTCTTGCTTTTTTCCCATACATACAATTGTGTAACGAAACCTGATACATTTTGAATTAATTTTATAAACTATAGGTATCTCAATAAAGCTTGCGCTACAAGTAACCCGAAGCAAGACCTAACCCTAACAGGTCACTCGCGGAATCCATGGAAGCTATGTAGAGTGCAACAAGTAGAAGATCTCAAATCTCTCATCAATGTCCTACCAATCTGGTCAACGGGAATCATCTCGTCACTTGTTACAGCTTGTCAAGTCTCCTTCATAGTCCTTCAAGCCAAAGCCATGGATCGTCGCACTTTCATTAAGGGTTTCGAGATTCCTCCGGGATCTTACGGACTTTTCATGGTTATCTCCTTCGCGCTCTTCCTTGTTCTTTATGATCTTGTTATCGTCCCTTTAGTTTCTTGGACTCTAAGAAAGCCCTTTCGATTAGGAGTTATGGTGAGAATGGGAGTGGGGATTACAATATCGGTTCTATGCATCTCCACTCTCGCGACCGTGGAGTACGTCAGAAGAAAAAGAGCCGTAAGTGTTCAAATCCGGATTTTTGTTCAAATTTTTTTTTTTGTTATAAGTTTTTACATTTTCGTGTTTTGAATAATATCAACGCAAAAAAAAACTAGTCTAATTCGGGAAGGTTGTTGTTACGTTTTCAACTAATTTTTTTGGAGAATAGTACAAATTTTATATCAACATTAAAAATTGATATTCTTTAGAAGTAACAAACAAATCTAAATTACAATACACAATAAAACGGTTTCCAATGTAGTATGACATTAATTATCATTTTAATAATTCGATTGTTTTTTGATGGTTGATTCACTAGAGAGAGGAGAGAGGTACGAATTTGTCGGCAATGTGGCTATTACCGTACATGATATTAGGAGGCATTTCGGAAGCACTTAATTCGATAGCACAAAACGAGTTCTTCTACTCTGAGCTTCCCAAATCCATGTCAAGCGTCGCCACCACACTCTCCGGGCTTAACATGGCCGCGGCAAGCCTTGTCTCCTCTTGGATCGTTACCGTCGTCGACGTCACCACCTGCCGCAACTGGATCACAGAGGATATAGACGAAGGGCACTTGGACTATTACTATTGGCTCGTTGCGGGCTTGTCTCTTCTAAATCTTGTGTATTTTGTTTTGTGTAGCAAATCATATGGTACTTGTAAAAGAGAAGTAGAAAACTAAATAACGACAAGTATAATGTGATTTTGATATTATTTAGTTAGCATGGTGTCAATAAATACTAATTTTTTTTGTTGGCGAATATATACTAATTGTTATTTCACTAATAAATTAGTATATTTTTAGACTTTCTAGTTAATCACAAATTATCTTGAATTTATAATCACTGTTAATGGAGTATTATTTACACAATATATTTAGCCATGGGTTGAAATTGCAAAACTAATGGTCATCTGTGACTATTTTAGTGGCTGAAATGACTACGAATTTGACCGTGGCCAAATTTTCATTGATTTGATCACATTATATCCATAACAAAAAAAAAATAAAAAAATTAATATCCATAACAAAGTATTTTTACCTTAAGAAAAGAGTTTTACATGAAATCCAGGCCTACTAAAGATTTAGATGACTAGGGTTTCTAGGCCTTAAACCATTCATTAACCCAATTTCAATGGAACCGAACTGTTCGACGAGAGGTGGTGACTGGTGAGTATCAACGGCGACAACGAAGCTCCGTGCTTTCGTTTTCTCATCATTTCGATTGAGACGATTCACTACAGTTCCAGTATCTTCTTCTTTTTTACTTTGAACTTTAGTGGTTACTGTTTCGTTTTTGGTTGGCTTCTGACAAATCCTCTGACTCTTACAGTGTTCTCTTGTTTTTGTTTTTGTCCAGTCCAGGGTTGGGAAAATAAAGCTTTATTACACTGTAGTTTGGGGTTTGTTTAAGATATGAACATAATCAGTGAATTATCCGATGAGTTATTGATTAAGATATTGTTGCTTCTTCCAACGAAAATTGGTGTTTCCACTAGCATTTTTTCTAAACGATGGGAGTTTCTTTGGATGTGGTTGCCAAAACTTGGGTATGGTGATAGATATTGTTCAGTCTCTGAAGGCAAGAGGTTACATTGTTTTCTTGACAGAAATCTTCCATTACATAGAGCTCCGGTTATAGAAAGATTGGGTCTCTATTACAGTGATCTACATCTTGAACCTAAAGATATTAAGCTGTGGGTTACAACTGCAGTTTCTCGCAACATACGTGAACTGGAAATTTCTTATGGTTCTGGTCGAGAAGAGCGGAACATATTGCCAAGTAACTTGTTTACTTGCAAATCGCTTGTGACCTTGATACTCGATGGAAAAATTCTCCTTGATGTTCCACGTATGGTTTGTCTTCCTTCGCTGAAAACTTTGCAACTTAAATATTGTGACATACTGCAATGAAGATTGTTTTCAACGGCTTCTATCTAATTGTCATGTTCTTGAAGATCTAATGGTACATAGAAATGGAGGTGAAACTATGAAAAAGTTTACTGTCAACATCCCGTCTTTGCAAAGATTATCACTCTATATTCCTTATGTCGTAGAAGATCATAACATATTGCCAAGTAACTTGTTTACCTGAAAATCGCTTGTGACCTTGATTCTCGATGCAAAGATTCTCCTTGGTGTTCCACGGATGGTTTGTCTTCCTTCTCTGAAAACTTTGCACCTTAAAAATATGACGTACTTCAGTGAAGATTGTCTTCAACGGCTTCTATCGAACTCCCCTGTTCTTAAAGATCTATTGGTACATTATAGATATGGAGGTGAAAATATGAAAAAGATTATTGTTATCGTGTCGTCTTTGCAGAGATTATCACTCTATATACCTTGTGATGTAGATGAGTTTGTGATAAATACCCTTCTTTGAAGTACTTCGAACTTGTCAATCATAATTCTAAGAGTCAGTATTTTTCGAATGAGAATATGCCTGAGCTAAGGGATGCACATGTAGATGTTCAATTCCTTGATCTCAAGAGTCTCATCAGATCAATCACATTGTCAAGCGTCTTGACTTTTACCTAGTAGCCGATAGTTCAGAGGTATCTAGTTTTCATTTGTCAACTGCACGTCTTAAATCGCTTTTATAGATTCTTTTTCAAATCGTGATGTTAATATTGTGCTCAGGTGGTGTATGGTGATGGCTTTGTCTTCAACAAGCTTGAATTTTTGAAGCTATGTTCATATGCACAATATTCATCGAATGTCCTTGTCTGGTTGCTCAAAGATTCTCCTAACTTACGGGGACTAGACATCTACCAAATTAATGTAAGCTTCTTTGATAAGCAATTAATTTTTCATCTTATGCTGCACAATATGGTTTTTAATCTACTTCTTCTGCTTGATCTCAGAGCCATGAGAATGAGGGTTTGGTTTCCTGGACTCAACCAAGTATGTTGTCGAGTCTACAAACTTTTGAGTGGTCAGGATACTTAGGAAGACCACAAGACAGAGATCTTGTCGCTTATATCTTAGAAAACATTCGTCCCTAAAAGAATGCAAGAATCTCGATAGATAATGATACTATGGTTCCAAAACTTGAGATGGTCAAGGAGTTAGAACTTTGTTCCCGAGTGTCATCCACATGCACACTCAGATTTTATTGAGGATTTGAATCATTTAGATGTTTTTGTTTTTATAACAGGATTATTGATTCCTTCTGTGCCAGACTGTTTCCAAATTTTTATATAATATTCCTCTAAAGATGCATGAAAGTATTCGAGTTAACCGAAAATCCCGTATAGAAAAATACTTAAACTCCTTGAAAGTATTCGAAAATATCCAAATTTATGTAAAAAACAAAATAATTAAGCAGTTGGGGTATTATCTAGATACCTGTAATACTTAACCCTTAATCCCCATTCGGATTTTTCGGGTCAGATTCTAGTTCAGATCAAAATACCCAAAAAAAAAAAAAATATACAAGTATTATATTACCTTCTTTTGTTAGAAAAAAACCGCATACAATTAATTACCGTAGTTATTGCCAAGTAACTTGTATACATGCAAATCGCTTGTGATCTTGAGACTCGAAGGAAAGATTCTCCTTGATGTTCCACGTAAGGTTTGTCTTCCTTCTCTGAAAACTTTGCAACTTAGATATGAGGCATACTTCAATGAAGATTGTCTTCAACGGCTTTTATCTAATTGCCATGTTCTTGAAGATCTATTGGTACATAAAGGTGAAAAGATGAAAAGGTTTACTGTTAGCGTCACGTCTTTGCAGAGATTATCACTTTTTATTCCTTATAATTATAATATAGAAGATCGGAACATATTCCCAAATAACTTGTATACTTGCAAATCGCTTGTGACCTTGAAACTCGAAGCAAAGATTCTCTTTGATGTTCCACGTATGGTTTGTCTTCCTTTGTCGTGTTTTCTTTGTTGTGTTTTCTTTCAACTATGTAATTACTCAATATCCAAACTAATGTGTTTTAAAAATTAAAATCAATTGTTATACTATTCTAACTTTTCATTTTTCGTCTATAAACTAATCCGTTAAATTATGACGTTTTTTGGTTAATTATTCAGAATCCACTAATTTTGAAATGCGATATACAAAATCCGAGATTGATCCATAGACCAAAAATCGTGATTTTTTCTCTATAGTTTATTTCTCGGGTTTTAGGTTCTTAAGTTCATTTTGATTTGTATATCTTAAATTTTGAGTAATGAATGTTCACAACAAATCAAAATACAAACGAAAAGAAAAAAGAAGAAGAAAAAATACAATATATTACTGTTTTGTTAAAATACAAATGTACATGAAATCTCAGCCTACTAAAGATTAGATCACTATTGGTTTATTGGTTTTTAACCCATTCGTTAAGCCAATTTACATTGAAGCCGAACGGTTCGATGAGAGGTGACTGGTGATTATCGACGACGACAACAAAGCTCCGTGCGCTCCGATCATTTCGATTGAGACGATTCACTACGGTTCCAAAAATCTTCTTCCTCACTTTCTCGGTTCATAGATTTACTATTTCTCGATTCTTAGCTCAGACAATCAGTCTAAAGTGAAATGTGTAATACAATCGACAAATACTCAGTCCCTTTCCTCTTCGAGGCTGTGTTTTCACTTGTTACTGCTTCTGAAAGATCCTCTGAGTCTTGCGGTGTTTTCTTGTTTTTCTTTTGTTTAGGGTTGGGAAACGGAAGCTTCTTTTGACAATATCTTAGGGGTTTTGTTAAGATATGGACAGAATCAATGGATTATCTGATGAGTTACTGCTTAAGATACTATTGTTTCTTCCAACGAAAGTAGCTGTTTCCACTAGCATTTTGTCGAAACGATGGGCATTTCTTTGGATGTGGTTACCAAAACTTGAGTTTGCATATAGAAATCATTCAGAGTCTAAACGCAAGAGATTACAGTGTTTTCTTGACAGAAATCTGCCATTACATAGAACTCCGGTTATAGAAAGCTTGCGTCTCCATTTTGCTAGTTTACTTCTTAAACCTGAGGATGTCAGACTGTGGGTTATGGCTGCAGTTTCTCGCATCATACGTGAGCTGGAGATTTCTTATGATTCTTGTCTACAATATCGGAACATATTACCAAGTAACTTGTATACATGCAAATCGCTTGTGACCTTGAAACTCGATGGAAAAATTCTCCTTGATGTTCCACGTATGGTTTGTCTTCCTTCGCTGAAAACTTTGCATCTTAGATGTGATATATTTCAATGAAGATTGTCTTCAACGTCTTCTATCTAACTGTCATGTTCTTGAAGATCTATTGGTACATAGAAATGCAGGTGAAAATATAAAAAAGCTTACTGTTAGCGTCATGTCTTTGCAGAGATTGTCACTCTGATACCTTATGATATAGAGAATCAGGACCTATTGCCAAGTAACTTGTAAACCTGCAAATCGCTTGTGACCTTGAAACTCGATGGAAAGATTCTCCTTGATGTTCCTTGTATGGTTTGTCTTCCTTCTCTGGAAACTTTGCAACTTAAACGTGTGACATACTTCAATGAAGATTGTCTTCAACGTCTTCTATCTAACTGCCCTATTCTTGAAGATATATTGGTAGATAGATATGGAGATGAAAATATGAAAAAGTTTGTTGTTATGATCCCGTCTTTGTAGATATTGTCACTCTATATACCTTATGATGTAGATGAGTTTGTGATAAATACCCCTTCTTTGAAGTACTTCAAACTTGTGCATCATAATTCTAAGAGTCACTACTGGTTGATTGAGAATATGCCTAAGCTGATGGAAGCATACGTAGATGCTCAATTCCTTGATCACAAGAGCCTCATCAGATCAATCACATCCGTCAAGCGTCTTGAATTCTGCATAACAGCCGACAATTCAGAGGTAATTAGTTTTCATTTGTCAACTGCAAGTCTTAAATCGTAATTATAGATTCTTCTTCTAATCGTGATGATCATATTGTGCACAAGTAGTGTATGGTGATGGTTTTGTCTTCAACAAGCTTGAACATTTGAAGCTATGTTCATGTGCACAGTATTCGTCGAATGTCCTTGTCTGGTTACTCAAAGATTCTCCTAACTTACAAGGACTAGAACTCTACCAAATGGGTGTAAACTTCTTCGATAAACTATAATTTTTTCATCTAATGGTGCACAATATGGTTTTAATCTACTTCTTCTTCCTGATCTCAGAGCCATGAGAATGAGGGTTTGGTTTTGCTGGACTCAACCAAGTACTGTTCTGGAATGTATGTTGTCGAGTCTAGAAACTTTTGAGTGGTCGGGATACTTAGGAAGACCACAAGACAGAGATCTTGTCGCTTATATATTAGAAAACGCTCGTCACTTAAAGACTGCAACAATCTCGACAGATGACGATGGTTTTGGCTCCACAACTTAAGATGGTCAAGGAGTTAGCACTTTGTTCCCGAGCTTCAACCACATGCAAACTCGTAGTTGATTGAGGATTCGAATCATTTCGATGTTTTTGTTTTTTGTTTTTATAACAAGATTATTGTTTCCTTCTGTACCAGTCTGTTGTCCAAGAAAGATTTAGATTGCTCTATTTTTTTTATATATAATAATCTTCCTCTAAAGTGGCATGGTAGAAGCCCATTGCGTTTTCTGTTCATAATCTAGGGGTCCTTATTCCTAGATGGATTTATGTGAATTTTGTAAATTTTGAAAATTCTGAGATTTTATAAATTTCGATGGATTATCATTGATTCTTAAAAGATATTCCTAGGATTGTTATTGATTTGTCATATATTGATATGGATTTGTATTAACCATTTTCTATATAAGATAATATATAAGGTAACCCTTTTTATACTATGTGAGCATAACTTTTTTTAAATGAATTATAATTTTCGTTTTCTCTATTATATATTTATGTTTATGTTTTGCAAAATTTGTGTTTTGAGATAGTTTTGTTTAATCGAAATTATAATTTGAGATTAGTTATTATATTTTTAAAATCTGGGTTTTGATATTCAAGCAAGTTCTTCTCGTTTTTTTGTCTTATAGTAAATTAAAAATTTTAGCGTTTCTGATACAATGATGAATATATATGTTCACATAGAGTATAATATAATAATAGTTGTTTTCTTTATTGGGTTTTGGTTGTATTATGAATATATGTTTTTGTTGACATGGATTTCAAAAATCTTATGTATATCTATAGTATTTTGAGAATCTTGGTGTATGAGTAAAATTGAAGAGATTTCATCTCCCAATAAATTAGATTTTAATAGAATTGAAAAATCAATGAAACATAAACTTTTTGAATAACAAGGAACTTTAAAAGGAATGTAAGAATCCATCAACAAATAACAATATATTTTATTAAAAATTAAAGAATCTATCAACCAATAACAATGGAATCTACAAATTCTCAAAATCTTTAAAAATCTATCTACCAATAACCCTCCCTTAGTATAGAAAATGGAGAGTGTATTTGAAAGCTCGGCATATTGAAAGCTCCAAACTTTGTCCGCTCGTCTTTTAATAGTCGAAGATCTTTTGATTATCTATTCTTGACACTCAAACACATCTAACTCCTAAGAATTTCTGAAGCCTCGATACTGCTTGTACTTTTTTTAAGCTATGTAATGTAACAAGTGAGAACTACTTTTTAACAAAAAATTCTGTAAGTTTGCACCCCAAAAAAAAATAAAAAATTACATAGCTAATTACTCAATATCCAAACAAATATGTGTATAAAAAAATTAAATTGAATAACAATCGACTAATAGTTGATGATTATTTTAAATAAAAATTTCTTAGATAAACTTCGGTTAATCGTAACATGTCAAACGTGGATGTTAAAACTCTTGGGTTCTGTTAGGGAAAAACAAAAAACTGAGGCAACAAAATATAATTACAATATTTATTCGTTTATTCGACATGAAAAAAATAAAAAAATAGAGAAGACCTTGGCTTGTTTTAAAGCCCCTCCCACGATTTTCCTTCAACATCAAAGCTCTCTTCCATCTCCAGATCTGCAGTAGCACTTGCAGAACAGAAATTTAGTCAGCAATCGTCATAGCTATGGCGATTAGGGTTTATCTCCTTTTTTTTCTCTTCTTATCATCTGCAATTGTAACTTATTCTCTTTACGAAGATCAAGCCGGACTCATGGATTGGTAACTCGTCTTTCTTTCTTCATCCGATTTCTTCTGTTTCGTCTCTATTTGTTTCTATGGAGAAAATTAGTTGACAAGTTTCAAAGGTTACTACCTGAACTTATCGAAAAGTTTTCTCGCTTTGGAAGTTTTTGATTGAGAAGTCGAACTATAGCTTTCCTCTGCAGATTCATCCAATCTGTCATTTAGTATTTTAGATCTCATTAACTAGATATTGGTGTAGTACTATGATCCATGGAATTTTCTATTGCCAATGAATTTGAGATGCGATCGGCTACATATGGATGTTTGATTTCTAAGGAATTAAGAGTTAAGGAACTAAAATTTGAGGAAAATAGAAGTGTTTCATTGAGAAGATTAACTGTTTATTGCGTAGGCACCAGCGTTACATTGGGAAAGTGAAGCACGCAGTGTTCCACACTCAGAAGACTGGGAGAAAGCGTGTTATCGTGTCAACCGAGGAGAATGTTGTTGCTTCACTTGATCTTAGACTTGGGGAGATATGTAAGAATAGTGATGATGATCATAAGTATCTTCCACTATGATTGTCACGTCTCTGTTTCGGTTTTTTTCCTTATTTTTCACTTTGTTTTTTGGTTTGGTGCAGTTTGGAGGCATGTTCTCGGGACAAAGGATGCTATTGATGGGGTTGATATTGCCTTGGGAAAATGTAGGAATTATCTTCAATACATGTGGATCAACTATGTCTGGATGTTCAAAACATTATATTTGCTTTCACCTGCAACAGTAATATATTAGTCTTTTAACTCTATTTTCCTGGCTTCAAATGATTTCAGATGTTATTACCCTTTCATCAGAAGGGAGTACTTTAAGAGCTTGGAACCTTCCTGATGGCCAAATGGTGTGGGAAACATCGCTGCATAGCGCACAGCAATCAAAGTCACTGTTATCAGTGCCGGTTAGTAATCTAAGCCTAGGAGTTTTGTGATTTGCTTTTAAAAGGACAACTTTTGCTATGCTTTTCTTATTGTAACAAAACAAATACTTTGATCTATAGGGCACTGAAGATTGATATTACCTGAAATCTTAGTTGTGTCATCATTTCCTTGGTTGCTTGTTTATGAATTAGAGCTGTCTTACAGGTAAATTTGAAGGTTGACAAGGACTACCCTATTCTTGTTTTCGGTGGTGGGTACCTTCATGCTGTTTCTGCTATAGATGGTGAGGTCCTCTGGAAAAAGGATTTCACAGCAGAAGGGTATGACAGCCTTCATTTTGAATTTGGATGAGGTTGCTTTAAGTGCAGATATGCATATGATAATGCTTTGGCGTTTAGTAATAATTTCTATGTGCTTTATGGTGCCTCCTGCAGGTTTGAAGTTCAGCGGGTTCTTCAACCTCCTGGAAGTAGGATAATTTATGTCCTGGGATTCGTTCATTCAGCTGAGGCTGTTGTTTATCAGATTGATTCCAAAACTGGAGAGGTAGTGTCGCAAAAAAGTATGGAGTTCCCTGGTGGATTCTCTGGTGGAATTTCATCGGTGTCAAGTGATAAAGTAGTTGTTCTTGATTCAACGAGGTCAATTTTGGTTACTATTATCTTCCTAGATGGAGGTATTAGTTTCCAGAAGACTCGTATTTCAGATCTTGTTGAGGATTCTGGAAACGCTGAGATTTTATCACCTCTACTTACCAATATGCTTGCTGTAAAAGTCAATAAACGCACTATATTTGTGAGGGTTGGTGGCGAAGGAAAGTTGGAGGTGGTAGACTCATTATCTGATGAAACAGCCATGAGTGATTCACTTCCAGTTGCAGACGATCAGGAGGCTTTTGCCTCAATTCATCATGAAGGAAGCAAGATTCACCTCATGGTGAAACTTGTTAATGACTTGGATACTGTATTGCTTAAAGAGAGCATTCAAATGGACCAACATAGGGGGCGTGTGCATAAAGTTTTCGTAAACAACTATATCAGGACAGACAGGAGTAATGGATTTAGGGCACTAATTGTGATGGAAGATCACTCACTCTTGTTACTGCAACAAGGGGCTATTGTTTGGAGCAGGGAAGAAGGCCTGGCTTCAGTGACTGATGTTACAACGGCAGAACTCCCTGTGGAAAAGGATGGTGTATCAGTGTCAAAAGTGGAGCACACTCTCGTTGATTGGCTTAAGGTATGAATGTTCTAGAGCCTGTGTGTTGGGCCCTTAATCTCCTTGGAGTTGTGTATCTGACGTATTCTTCTGGTTTTCTCACCCTAAGTAATTGAACTTTTTCTGTTTCTTTTGGAAGGGACACGTGCTGAAGCTCAAGGGATCCTTGTTGCTAGCAAGCCCAGAGGATGTGGCAGCAATTCAAGAAATGAGGTTGAAGAGTTCCGGGAGGAGCAAACTGACCCGTGACCATAATGGCTTTCGAAAATTAATCATAGCACTTACTCGAGCTGGGAAACTTTTTGCTCTGCACACTGGAGATGGGAGGATTGTCTGGTCTATGCTGCTAAACTCTCCGAGCAAATCAGAAGCCTGTGAACGCCCAAGCGGTATTAGCTTGTACCAATGGCAGGTCCCTCATCATCACGCCATGGACGAGAATCCTTCTGTTCTTGTAGTTGGCAGGTGCGGATCAGATTCAAGTGCGCCCGGTGTACTTTCATTTGTAGATGTGTACACGGGAAAGGAGATAAGCTCATCAGATATTGGTCACTCTGTCGTGCAAGTTTTGCCTCTTCCATTTACCGATGAAACGGAACAACGTTTACATCTAATAGCTGACGCCAATGGTCACGTCCACTTGTATCCGAAAACTTCAGAGGCTCTCAGTATCTTTGAACGCGAGTTTCAAAATGTATATTGGTACACTGTTGAGGCCGATGATGGTATTATCAGAGGACACGCGATGAAGAGCAGTTGCTCTGGTGAGACTGCAGATGAGTACTGCTTTACTACCAGGGAACTTTGGACTGTCGTTTTTCCTTCGGAATCAGAGAAAATTATTTCAACACTAACACGAAAACCAAATGAGGTATAAATCTTGGTTTCTAAAATCATTTCTTATCAGTTATCATCCTTCGTCAATGCTTGTTAGTGTTTTACTCGAAACATATACACAGATTGCGGTGTTTCCTTTTTCCAAGTAGCCGTTTCTTGGAGTTTTTCTAATCCAGAACAGTAGAATGAAAGCTCATTAAATGTTTCATCTATTAATCATGACTTGCATACTATTGTATTTCCAGGTTGTTCATACACAAGCCAAAGTCAACACAGACCAAGACCTATTGTATAAATATGTATCAAAGAACTTGCTGTTTGTGGCCACCGTGTCACCAAAAGGCGCTGGTGAGATTAGTTCAGTTACACCAGAGGAGTCAGCACTTGTAGTTTACCTCATTGACACCATCACAGGACGTATACTGCACCGTTTGTCACATCAAGGCTGTCAAGGGCCGGTTCATGCGGTAAGTGTTCATGACTTCATCTCTTAGCTTTTTGTAACAGATTCAAGGCAACCTTCTTAGCCTTCAAATTTTTTGCAGGTATTTAGTGAGAATTGGGTTGTTTATCACTATTTCAATCTTCGAGCTCACAAGTATGAGGTTACAGTCGTTGAGATCTATGATCAGTCTCGGGCGGTATGACTTCATACTCCAAAACAATTTATCAGTTGATTTGAGTGTTCTTCGCTATCTGAACATTATGAATTTGATTTGCAGGAGAACAAAAATGTCTGGAAACTCATTCTGGGAAAGCACAATCTAACAGCACCAATCTCTTCATACTCTAGACCAGAGGTGTTTACGAAATCACAGTCATACTTCTTTGCTCAGTCCGTGAAAACCATCGCGGTGACATCAACAGCAAAGGGTATAACTTCAAAGCAGCTTCTCATTGGTACCATCGGGGATCAGGTTTGTACATTGCCTATCAATTATCATATATGTACAGTAATACATATCACTCCACATGGACTGGAAACTGATACTCAAAACTACTTTAATGGATGATTAGATATTGGCGCTTGATAAACGATTTGTGGATCCACGCCGGACACTTAACCCATCACAAGCTGAGAAAGAAGAAGGAATCATCCCTCTTACGGATTCATTACCCATCATTCCTCAGGTTCGCTCATATACCTTTTCTTCCATGTTTTTGATAGGAATGGGCAATCCTTTGTTTGGTTTTGGTTCGTCTTTTGGTTTTCGATTTTATAGAAACGATTACACCTATCCTTAAAATATAGAATTTTAATGCATTTCAGTTTTTTTGGGTTCGCTTGGATCAGTCAGAGTGAATTTGGTTTCAGTTCAGTTTTTTTGTTTGGGTTTTAAGAGAAGGGAACCATTCGGGTAATATAAACATATTCGTGATTGAATCGATTCTAATGCACTTGTCAAAAAATTTCAGTCATACATAACACACTCACTCAAAGTAGAAGGTTTAAGAGGCATAATAACAGCTCCAGCCAAGCTAGAGTCAACAACTCACGTCTTTGCCTATGGAGTGGATCTGTTCTACACAAGGCTTGCTCCTTCAAAGACCTACGACTCGCTGACCGATGATTTCAGCTACGCGCTTCTCTTGATCACGATTGTAGCACTCGTGGCAGCAATCTACATCACTTGGGTCCTTTCAGAAAAGAAGGAACTAAGTGAAAAATGGAGGTGATTGGATCATTAAAAGGTTTAAAAACCCTCCTCTCTTTGATTTTTCACAGTTGTAGAATGTTTGAGTTTTTTTTTTTTTTTATGTTTTGGCACTCGTAGAGAAAAACCATTGGCTTAACTAAATTATTGGTGTTAGGCTTTAGAAATTGAGTACTCTATAGACTCTTGCTTTGTGACCTTTGTCACATTCTAGGGTTTTTCCCTGAACCATCTGAATTCAAAAGTTTATAGAAGCCACTTTTTTAACGTTTTTTCGGTAACAAACTAGTTTTTATGAGTTTAAGACCCAAATCAGCTTTTTGGCCTTTTGTCATCTTCAGATAGAGATTTAACCCAAAAAAACAAAAACTGTAGCCTTTAGTCGTCACCTTAAACTCTACCCACAATCGTAAATCGTCTTTCCTTGGACAATATTCACACACATGATTATATTAAGATTATATATTATGGTTTTAATACGAGTAATAATGTTAGGGAGAGTACAAGTGTAACGCCTGACAAATTTGGTGCGAACCAATTCTTTTTTTCTCTTCCTATATAAAACAGTGACACTAGACTTCACACTCCACTTTAAGTCCTCCAAAATCTCTCAATCAAAGCGATGATGAAATCAAACCAGAAACCAAAACCCCACGCGCCGCCGCGTCCTCTCTTCTCCTGCGGCTTCTTCCGCCGCTGCACACAATCCGTCCTCAGTCCCACTTCTCCTCACCAGCAAGCTCGCCGTAAACCCACCAACACATCTTCCTCCTCTTCTTCTTCCTCAACCTCCACTTCCCAAAGCTTCACTCAATGGCGTTTCCCTCACCACCTTGATCAAACTCCAGCTACCGCTCCTCCTCCTCTTCTTCCTCTTCCACCTCCTACTCCTCCGCCGCAACTTCCGGTCACAACCACTCTCCAAGAAACATTTCAGATCGCTGAGCTTCACTTAACATCAGTCTCTGAATCCGACAAGCTCCTTGCTTTACAGCTACTCGAACGGGTCGTCGTACCCGACCCGCCTTCCGATCCGACTTGTCCACCGGGTCTCATGCGAGGCCTCGTCACTTGCCTTCGGACCAACAAGATCGTAACGGCTAAACACGTCACCAAGATCCTCCTCGCGCTCTGCCTCGCTGAACCAAACCGCCACGTGGCGGTCGAGGCCGGAGCAGCTCGAGCGGTGGTGGAAACTGCGGCGGGGTTAGAGATCTCTGCGGCGGAGCGAGCTTTAGCGGCGCTCGAGCTCATGTGCACGACGCCGGAAGGTGCGGCGGAGGTTCGTGCTCATGCCATGACGGTGCCGGCGATGGTGGCGGTGATGGCGAGGTTAGCCGGGAGAGGGAGAGAATACGCGATAAGCATACTCGCCGTGGTCTACGGAAGAGGAGGAGTTTCCGGCGAGGAGATCGCGGTGGCTCCGGCGGAGGAGGTGGCGAGAGCGGTGGCTTTGGCGCTCGAAGGAGAGTGTACGGCGAGAGGAAGAAGAAAAGGGGCCCACTTATTGAAGACACTAGAGGAATATGGACGGTTGGATCTGAGTCAGAATATGAGAAAAAATGAGAATCGGACGGTGGAGGTTATGTCAGATGAAAAATAAATCTGAAAGCTAGTTTGGGGTCACGGGCTTGTTGTTCTTTTGTTAAAGAAGTGGGGGCCTTTGTCTCTGTCTCCCCTATCTACGTATAGTATTTATTTTTATAAAGTCGTTTTTCCTTGAATAATTTACTGCGAAATTAATTTTTCATATTTTTATTGGTTCGAAAATGTATTAGCAACGAACCCTACGATCAAATTCGAACGACCAAAAATCATATTTCTGATAAAGAATTTCAGAAGATTGAGAATTTTTTTTTTTTTTTTGGTTCTCGGTTGAAGTGAATCCGACGAATTCAAAACTCATGTTACTATACTACGTTTCTTACTGGAATTATAAAAAAAAAGACCAATTTTTCACATCTTGTATGCAAGTCTCGTTCAAGAACTATGTGGTGGAAACCATCTTTTGATTGCATAAATCATAACGAAAACTCATTTTTATCTTTATTGGTAAAATAAAAAAGTTAGAAACTTTGTTAAAAAGGTGAGTTAACAATATGCGGTGTTACTCTCTTTTTTTGTGTGTCGTAAATACGACGTTACTTGGTTGGGAAAGTTTGGTATATGACCACTATAGATAAAATATGTATAGAAATCATTATAAAATCTCTTTGGAAAAAAAAAAAAAAAAAATCTGTGATTTTAAAGTAAAACAAATTTCTAAGTTTCTCTGGATTTTTCCTTGATGTTTCATTGGTTTCGATCGGGTATTTTTTTGGGTGTGCTAAATTTGACTCCATCCAGTGTGACATGTATTCGTTCCATGTCAATACGTTTTAGATTTGTTCGAAATCCGGTTTGCTACTATAGGTCTCCATCAAGACAGTTAGTAGTCTTATACCAATTTTGCCGCTTCTGAAAGATCGTTTCATGTTTTTTTCAAAGCATTTTTGTCGGGTTATGAAGTGTAGGTCATGATTTGCGAGGTTGTCTTAATTCGTTATGAGAGGTTTTTGTAATTGATGGGTTACCTATGTTGGTTCCCTCGGTATTTTACTTTCAAAGATTCTTCGGTTGCTAAGGATTTGTCATTTATCGAGTTTTTTTGTGTTTTTACCTTGCCTCTATTTAGGTGATTAATCTCGTTTCGGGTTTAAAATTATGTGAAAACTTTTGTTTCTTTTGTTTGGGATTAATTTCAGTCGATACTTTTGTTTATCGTTCAGTTTAGTTTCCAAGAATATTTATATCCGTCGGTTTTTGTATTTTAAAATGATAGTAAAAAATTCCATATATATGACAAAAAAACATATAAGAAATTCGTGGTAAAATTGTAATTTAAAATGATAGTTTGACAATTAAGCTTCTATATATTTTAAATTCGTATAGATTTAACAAGCAATTAAACTTAACAGATATAAAAGAATTAGGGGGTCATGTGACCCCTACAAAATTAACATATTTAACAAAAAATTAGTGCAAATTCGATTTAATTTGATGAAATATTTAATTAAAATTAGTATATGATCTCGGTAACTTTGTGTTCGAACTTCCAATTGGCCCCACATACATATATTACTATTGTAGTATCAGGTATTAGTTCCATAATATCAATTTTTTTATTATGATCCCTGTAAAATTTATTTTTAGATCCGCCACTAGTTCAAGTATTAACTACTACCCCATTGTTTGTACGTTGTAGTTAGGTAGTAATCTCTCGCCTTTGATCATTATGTATGTTCATGATTCATGAAAACGACAAGTGTTTCAACATAAAATCGATAATACACATATACATATATTAATTTAGCATCTAATATAATATGATCTAGCTCTAGAATGGTCTTTACATATACAAACATCATGGAGGAAAACAATGAATACTTTAGAAATATGAAGACTCATATCATGTGTGTTTTTGCCTATTCATGGATTGGTGACATTGGTCATTTTCCGAATTAAGTATTGGCATTGACATGTGTGGTGGTCTCTCTTTATAGCTGATAGGCAATTCCACAAAGACCAGAACATGTCCAGGTCACTCCACATATATAGCAATTCTGATGCTACTATATATATAACACTCGCATTATAATTTATATATATATATAACAACTGATCTGAAATCAATAATAGCATACATTATATTGGATTTAAATTCATATAGTGATGCAATAACGATATTTTCACAAACTAAAAAAAACGCTATCACAAACTATTAATCTACATGTTTTGGTCAAATGACAATTGGTGGTCGTCTTAAAGAAACAGAAATGATGTAAACGAACATATTGTTCAATAAAACCTAAGGTCTACAACATTTTGATAAATTTGTTCAGATATCTTCTTATTGTTTTTCATCTAGTAACTAGCCTTTTTAAAAATTGTTGACAGAAGGCGTAATTAGTTGAGAGTCGTAAATGTGTAACGTGTTAGCACAATTTTAATTTAAAAAGACTTTTCATCATGTCTTCTTTATTATTAATGACCACTTTTAATATTTTTAATCTCTAAACTGTGAAACATAAACTCTAACCTAACATCATAAATATTAACCGTCGTCTTAACCTTTGTCGAAGTTCATAAGCCAATCACAAAATCTAAACTCCAACCTCAATTATTAGTCCGTAAACCCTAGTTGTTGTTTTATGTACTTTGTCGAAACTCGTACTGCAACAGTTTATACACCACCGCCAAACCTTATCCCGGCAATCACTTTCTGCTCAGGCTAGGTTGCAAAAAAGAAATGAGAGATGAGAACATTTTTGTCCTTTTTCAAAAAACATTTTTGTCTAACAAAAAAATATACTCTGTTTCATAATATAAGATATTTTACCAAAAACACAAATATTAAAAAAAAAAAAATTTCAAAAAATAAAATTTAATATATTAATTAAAACAATTCAATCAACTACAAAAAAAACTATAAAAATTATTGGTTACACAGTTTTCAATAAAACTAAAAAATACTTTAAAGTATCTAAATACCTTATATTGTGAAACAAAAAAAAACTCTAAAACATTTTATATTATGAAACGGAGAAAATACTTATTTAATATATAATAATAAAAAGATATGATCTTGGACCAAATTAAATTATCAAAAAAAAATATTTTCTCCAATTACCCGCCGTACTATATGTTTGAACAATTGAACCAGTACACGGTCAGATATATGTATACACATAAATCATTTATATTCAAATCTATAAACTAACAAAAGTATAAATAATAAAATAATGATCTAGGCTTTCTACCTATTGTTTTAGCGTAAAAATAAAATCATGATCACTGATCTAGAAACATTACAAGTAATGAGTCTAATGAATATAACATTTTACTATAACCTAATCAGTTAATATATATATAAATTTATTAAGTTTGTTTATGTGTTTTGATTTCATTAATTCAAAAAGATGCATGGTTTGTCAAAAAATGTGACATGGCTTAAATTTGAACTAATTAATTAAAATAATAAAACTAAAAAATTGGAACAAAAAAAATTGAGATTTTTATTTGGAACAAAAAAACTCCTAAATAATCTCCAATTGCAACATTTTTTTTATTATAACCATATCAAATTCTAATCCCCTTCCTATTAAAATAGAAGTAGATTGCTTATGTGTTTTAATTTCATTAGTTCAAAAAAGATGACATGGCTTGTCAAAAAAATGTGACATGGCTTAAATTTGAACTAATTAATTAAAATAATAAAACTAAAAAATTGGAACAAAAAAAATTGGGATTTTTATTTGGAACAAATAATTGACTTCTCATTAATCTTCTCATTAATTATATTAACCCATGAATTAAATTTGAACTAATTAAAATAATAAAAATCAAAACATTTTCTAACCATTTTTGCATAAACTTCTCATTAATCTCTAACACAATCCCCTTCCTATTAAAAGAGAAGTACAATTAGTTAGAATGATTATTTATTTTAATCTTATTGGCTCAAAACTATGACTTGTCATGGAAAAATTATGACATGTCTATAGAAAAAGATGACATGGCTTAATCTCTAATTACTCTTTTAACACAATTTGTATCATAAATTAAATTAAAATAATAAATTTCGAAAATTTAAATTCATATTCACAAGAAATTAACAAAACAAAATGGAAAAGGAAATTAAATCTCACGATTAAACTAATTACAATGATAGTTTTTATTTTAATTTGTGATTAACATATGTATAGATTAAATCCATTCAAATTTTAAACTCAAATTCTATTAAACAAAAAAAAAGAGAAGAATTGAATTGTATAATATTCCTCTTACTAAATCAACCTATTCCTACGATTTAACAAACTAAACACAATTTTTTTGTTCTAAGACTAACAATCCACCTGTTTGAGCTAAACTTAACTTCTATTTTATTTTTAAAATACCATTAAATTTTTCTATACATAACAATTCAAGAAACCAATGAAATTCACATTACTTTATAGGATTTTATTTGAACGTAACAGTTCAAATAGAAATATGATTTTATATTTGCATATTCTTATAATATTTTCATCAACATTAAATCTAAATAATAATCAATGATAAAATTCAAATATTTTAAATTGAGAAAATCTTGGTAGAGAAATATGTTGAGATTGTCTTTTGAATTTTAAGATGTTCTGTTTCAGATTCAAACGTTAATAATATTTTCTTTATTGAATTTGAATATAATATAATTGTAACACTATATTAACGTGATTTTCGCCTTGATTCTGATTAGATTTTATGTTCTAAATTCCTTAGTATTCAATCTGATATTTTTTAATTTGTTATAAATATATTTAGAAAGCCCTAGCTAATCTAATCTATATAAGAAGTGTTAAGGTCATTTATTTCATTCATCATTCTCTCTTTTTTTTTATGCGACGTTGCTATTTTTATCTAGACATTAGTTTAATTCATATTAGATTTGTTTTCCATAAGTCAAAACGAATGTTATTGTGCTTTTTATTTTTATTAGTTTTTTGTTTAGATTTGGTGTGAAACTGATATCCTGTTATCATATTTTCTTATATTTTTAGGGTATGTGGAGTAAGTGTTGCAATGAGAGGAGCCATACCAAACAAATTGAATAAGAGAAGAAAATCTCTAATGCACAAAATTCAGGTAACATAATAGAAAAAATGTTCGACGGTTTCAAGTGTTCTTAATATTTTTATCATTGTTTTTGATAAAAAAAAAAAGTAATATATTTTTGTCTTCTTGATTTTTGTTGTTGATGTTCATTTGTATTCATTGATTTTTTTTACAACTCAATGGTCGATAGAGGCAAGAAGGAGGTAATTAAACATGTTCTTCTCTTTTCTTTTCTTTTCTTTTTTTTGCTCTTAATTCCAATTTTTTGTTTAACTTATCAATGTCAATATTATTTACTATTTACGTAACTAAAATAATAATACTATGAAAAGCATATGTAATCATAACTTTTTTTTGTTGGTCGAATATAGTCATCGTTATATGTGTAAACAATTTTCCTTTTCTTTATACTTGTTGGCCAAAAATTTGAATGAGTTTGAGAAACACTGAAAAATGGTATGTGGAAGAAAATTTTTTGTGTCTATCTTCGATCTCTTACCATCAAATCTTCTTCTTGGTATGTCATAATGTGGAACATGAATCTAATTAAAAAGCTAATTGCTAATCACAAATTTACAATAATGAATCATAATTTTTATTTTTACAAAATATATTTACATCTACACACAATCAATATATAACACATATCTCCACATCAATATCACAAATTGATAATAACAAATTATAATTTTATTCGTATAAATACATTTGAACCCGCACACGGTGCGGGAAATCATCTAGTATATATATACACATTATGATTATGAGTTTATGACCAACAATACTAACCCATCTATACCATAGTTTGGTTCGCGGTAATACAACATCCATGTAATCGCTGCAAATCTTTTAATATTTGACATTTTGATTGTTTTGGTTTATAGAACATTTAAAAACAAAATATATATATATATATATATTAGATTATTATGAATAAAACAACACTAAATTCATGAATATATCTTAGTTATGTTTGTATAAAATTTTGTATATTAAATATTAATTTATATATTTTGAATCGGTCTAACTCGGAATCAAAATTTTTATTAATTTGTAGAATTTATATTGTATATATAAAAATTATTTACGATTAGTTAGTCCGATCTTGTGTATTATACCAGACTTCTATAGCAAATTCATCTTCCAGTAATATATATATAATATTTGAGATTAGTTACTCCCGCTTGCGTATTATACCCGATCTCTAGTTTAGTTTGATCTTTAATTTGGCTTTGCGGATCCGCCCACAATCAACTATCAAATAAAGCTTGACCTCTATGATTCTGTCAAGTCATTCTATATGGCTCACTCTCAGTCCAATTCCCTGACCCTGACACTAACTTTTTAAAAAAATTATAATCTAAAAACTAACTAAAAATTTCACATTCAATGGTCATGATTTTGTCACATACCTCACTTTTACTTACATTTTATTTTATTTTATTTTTTTGGTATACATCAACATGACCTTAAAAATAAAAATTACTTCTACATAAAGAAATTGGGTTGAATTACAAAAAAAAAAAACTATAATTCAAAATCTACTCAATTAACCTAAATCTAATCGATATGGTTATGCCACATGGATTAATTTTGGTTAGTTTTCTAATTATTATTGGTTTTTGGTTATGGAACAAATTAGCCCATCTATATAAGCTGAACCTTTTCTTGCTATGAGGGTTTGGTCCGAGTGGAACAATAACATATTAAGTTAGTTGGACAGTGTGAACAATGACTTTACAGGGTTTGTTTGTCGTTTACTCCATATGATCATAATGATGTAATTTAACTAATAATCTTAACACTTTCTCAATAAGCACAAGTGTTAAAGAGTACGTTGTAATCATAACCACCACTCGATTTCTTAACGTTATTTGTGTTGAAATTTGTATAAGATCTCTAGCTAGTACGTATATCGATTATTTTATTGATGTTATTCACCTTATTAGTACGTATAATTGATTAGCACCCACTCAAGCGGCTAGCAGCTCAAACCTTGGTCTACTACGGAAAGAGAGAGACAATCGGCTCCACAATTCTGTCTCCTCCCCACATACAGTCATTTTCAAGTTGATCGATCGAACCATTAGAGACTTCATCCTTGCTAGGATCCACGGGAAAACTTTCCGGAACCTCCTAACTCAATGGTTCACCTATGAATAGTTAGCACACTAGCTTGGATACATCTTTCTCATCATGTTCTCAATTAGGCTTTTTTACCCATTTTTTTGTTTTTTTTGAAACCTATTGCTCCGCTAAGCACATTGTAAAACAAACATTTCTAATTTTTGGTAAATAAAATTCACATTTTATAAGAAAAAAAATAAATAATTGATTAGCATCGATTTTATTTAACGTCAAACATTTTTTATATATTTGATGTTAAGTTACATAACTAGTATAAACTATTGTTAAACTAATCCTAAACATCAATCATTTTTTATACTTTAAAGGAGTACTGTATGCTTTATTGTTTTTGTACTGTTTTGTCAGACCGACCTTTTGTCAAATTCTGCCTTTTCACTATTCAGACCCATTGTTTTTCATTTGTTATATATACCAACATCCCACATAGGAGTATCTAATAATATTATATGAATGGTTATTTACTTAGTGGATACTAAATAGTTCAAACTTTTAAAACCTACATTATTCTCCAAAATTTAGGTTTTGACCCAGATCTCACCTTGTACGACTTTTTAACTCTTGCGCAAAGGACTAATTAAGTATTCTCACACAAAAAATATTCACTTCCAAAATGAAATATTCCTAATTAACAATAATATCTTCAAATCATACTTTATAAATATAAAAAATCCGATAATAATATATGTTTCCTTCAAAGCAATGTTATCCACCTCCGACCAAAACGCATCTACATAAACATAACATACCTCCAAAATTTTTTTTATCACAAATAAACCAAATTAATATTGTCTCTCCGCATAGAAAATGCGTTATTCTCATACACTAAAATTTTCAATTTTATATCTCTTCTTCGTTACCATTTGTACCGTTCGATCCGTACCACCACAACCACCGGTTCGATGCGACCAATCCGGCTGCACCGTCTCAAACGCTTACGGTACGTGGCCTGACCGGAAAAACTGCGACGCGGCCAACGTGACATATCCAACGACGGAGGAAGAGCTTCGTAAAGCCGTGGCTTACGCGTCTGAACACAATCTCAAGGTCAAAACCGTCACCAAATTCTCTCACACAATACCGAAACTCGCTTGTCCTTCCGGTTCAGACGCATTACTAATCAGTACTTCGAATTACAACTCGGTTATCGATATCGAACCGGACCGGTTAACGGTTACGGCTGATTCCGGAGTCTCGTTGAGAGAGCTGATCGATAATGTTGAAGGAGCTGGGTTTAGCATCGGAACGTCACCGTATTGGGAAGGAGTGAGTATTGGTGGGCTGATTAGTACTGGGTCCCACGGAAGCTCGTGGTTTGGACGAGGTGGTTCGGTTCATGATCATGTTGTCGGAATCAGTCTTGTTGTTCCGGCGAATTCATCGGAAGGTTTCGCGAAGGTTATTAGAATGGAAGAAGGAAGAGATGATAAGCTTCTTAACGCCGTTAAAGTGTCGTTAGGTGTTTTAGGAGTCATCTCAAAGGTATATAACTTAACGCCGTTAGTTGACGCCGTTAAATATATATATATATATTTCTTCTCTTAAGCAAATGTTATGTTTGTAGGTGAAACTTTCGATTGAGAAAGCATTCAAGAGAAGTGTGACGTATAACTTCACATCTGACGTGGCACTTGAAGACATTTTCATGGAGCATGGGAAGAAATACGAGTTCGGAGATATAACTTGGTATCCTTCTAGAAAAACTGCGGTGTACCGTTACGATTTCCGATCACCGGTCAACGTTTCCGGCAACGGAGTCAATGATTTCATTGGTTTTCAGTCCAATCCTATCTTGATCTCTAAAGGGATCCGAGCATTAGGTTAGTTCCTTTTTCCTTATAGTAAACGACTTTGTGTTGCCATACCCGGTTTAGTCCGGTTATTGAAATTTGGATTTGAAAATGTTGTAGAGAAGACGCTTGAATCTAGCAAGAACGAGAAGGGAAAATGCAACACGGCGGATACTACGTTGGCCTACAAGAAATTAACCGGAAACGGTCTAAAGAACAATGGTATAATCTTTACCGGATATCCGGTTATCGGTAGGCAAGGCAAGATCCAGGCTTCTGGGTCTTGCCTTTACTCATCTCCGGTTAGAATTGACGTCTCTTGTGCATGGGACCCGAGGTATGATGGTCTTTTTTTCTATGAGACGACCGCGATATTCCCGGTTTCTAGGTTTAGAGACTTTCTCCTCGACGTGAAGAAGCTACGAGACTTGAAACCGGAAAGACTATGCGGGATCGATATATATAACGGTATACTCATACGTTTCATCAAGGGTTCAAAGGCTTATCTAGGTCAGACAGAGGATTCTGTGGTCGTTGACTATAACTATTACAGAGCCGACGATGCGTTGACTCCGAGATTGAACGAAGATGTGATGGAGGAGATGGAGCAGATGGCGTTTCTCAAACACGGCGCAAAGCCGCATTGGGGGAAGAACAGGAAAGTGGGTTTCTTTGGCGTGAAGCAAAAGTATGGACCTAACTTTGATAAATTCTTGGAAGTTAAGAACAAGTTAGATCCTAAGAAGATGTTCTCCAGTGAATGGTCAGATGAGATTCTGTTTGGAAAAGAAGGTTCCAAGTATGACGGATGTGCCCTTGAAGGGAATTGTGTGTGCTCAGAAGATACATATTGTAGCCCTTCCAAAGGTTACTTTTGTAGACAAGGCCTTGTTTATACACAGGCTAGGGTTTGCAGATTCTCTTCGGCTCAAATTTTAATGGCGTAACTCATGTTTTAATTTATGAAGAATGACATTTTTCTTCTTCTTCTCATAAGTCGTTAATTAAATATAGCATGTGTTTACTACGTGTCTAAGATATTGGAATATTGGATGTACTTAAATTTTGGGATATAGTACTGTTAATATAATATGATTTGCACAGTGGCGGATCCAAAAATGTAGACGTAAATTGTTGCTACATTTTAGCTTATCCGTTGATTGTTATCACTCTTTTTAAATTAGTTGTCTGAACAAAACAAAACAAAAAAACATGCAACGCCTTGCTTCCGTTATTGGTAGAATTATAACTGCTTTCAATACAATAGGAAACTCTTTATACTCTTGTATAGTAAAGGATTTCTCAGTATTTTCCTGTACTTGACCATTATGTATTATTCAATATCTATATACTTTTTTTGTTGAAAAAAAAAAATCATAATATACTTCAAGATCAATCAAATCCATCGATGAAGTTCTTACCAGTTGACATAATATATTAATATATAAAAGTCTTGTAAAGTAAACGAATATAAACGTTCCAAAATAAGTTAAAGAATGAGCCAGATCTAATCATCATTTTAAAACTGTGTCATATGAATCTCAAGTCGTAAAATGAAAATTATAACAGATCTTTTGTTCAAAACCAGTTTTAATTACCCCTTTCTTGAGGTCTTACATCGATATAAGGCAATTAGCTTCGTTATTTAATGTCTTTACTCTTTGCACGTCCCAACAAAACGGACGTGTAAAAAAAAAACTCTTTACAAGCTTGTTCGAGCTCTCATCTTTGAAACTCAAATGCCTAACTCCTATTAGATTGATGCACTTCCTATTGCAGCCAGCAGCCCAATTATTCAAGATCCTACCCTTATCAAGTAGGTTGAACACTAATTATTCAAGAACCTAACCAACTATTCAAGATCCATACTTAATTAGTGTTCGACTTAGTGGTCAGTTTGTTGATTCCACACTTAGTGTTCAACAAATTCAACTTATTTTCAAGATATTCTTATGAGAATTAAAAGCTTTTCAATTAACTCTTAATATTTCATATATATGTTCTACCATTGTTTTTTACTATGTTTTTAAGGCCTAGAAATTTGGTATGTATATTTTTGCATTTTATTTTATCACTCTTAGCTTTAAAATTGAAGTTGATAAGAAACAAAACTTTTTAATTGACAGAAAACTTGTTTTGCAAAAGTTTTAAATTTGGATATTTAACTTACGTAATCTTTTGTTAGAGGTTAATTTTTTATAGTCAAAATGAAAGATTTAACTTACGCAGTCTTTTTAGATTTTCCTTGAAGTTTAAATTAAGGAGTTAGCATATTAGCATATTAAAATAATATTTGGTAGGCAAAAAAGGTATAAATAAAATAATAAGGGGGAATTAGCATGCATGTATGACTATAGAAAAAAAACATATCTAATAATCTAACCAAAATGCATCCATATGGCCAATTCCTAAGCACTAAATTTAGGGTTTTTAGTTAGATTATCATATAACATTTTTTTTTTGGTTATACAAACAATTAACAAGACTAGCAAAAAGGTAATTGGTTCCCCAAAAAAGGAATTCTTTGAAGGAAAAAAATGTTTACCGAAAAGAAAAGGAGCAAAAACAAGGTCTACTACCAAGGGCAATACAGTAACTTAATAGTTAATACATATGTTATGTACTAGCTGACTATTCCCTACTGTGCTTGAACAAAACACAAGAAAAGATAAAAGATGTGTACCCGCAAAAAAAAAAAAAAAAAGAGAGAGAAGAGATGTGAAAAGTACAAAAGAACAAGAACATGAGGAAGATTCACTTTTAACAGTGTCTTATTCTTGATTTCAACAAGAATTGTATCCCTCTCCCTCTGTTTAATCCCTTCAGTATCTGTTGAGTTTGGAAAAAAAAAACCTGTTTCGTTAGAACCGGAGACACACGGATTTTCAACAAAACCAGTTCTACTTCTATCAGATACTGATTAAACTCTGTCTAAGTAACCAAACTTGAGAACAAAATTCTAACTGATGAAACTCTGTTTCCGGCACTAAGTTTGACTGAAAGCAAATTTTTCTCAAGTCATTGAAGATTAAAGAACAAGAAAAATGTGTAGTTCTCGCAACACATACCTGACCAACTCTCTGACATATCATGTATTTTCTGTAGCTGGACCAGCAACAGGCTTCTTATTCTGCTTCAATGTGTCCTGCTTACACAAGCTTGGTTTTCTCTTGGAAGCTGCACGTTTTCGGATCTTAAGACTTTCACCTGTTATCATGTAAACATTCCCAGGTTCAGGAATGGTGAAATCAGCCGGGTTTCGATTCACGCAGCACTCAATGGGTCCAGTAGTAACGTTCTTCATCGCCAACGCAGCGGCATTACTGGAACTATCTGCTTTTCTCTTTTGTTTCTTTTCTTTATCCGTCACATGAAACTTCAAAGGGAGCATCATGGAATTCGATGCCCCGAGAAGCTGGAATTTCCCTTGGTCGCTACCGCTTGCAAACACCGGCGCCTTTTCGCGGCTATTGTAAACCGGAGGAGGACCCATTTCTTTTCTCTTGTTTTGCTTCTCTTGATGTTGATGTTGACTCCATGAAGCTTGAGCATTTTGAAATGAAAATGAAGACGTCCCAAGTGGTTGACCGATGGGGAAACCCATGCAGGGAGCCTCGGGCGCGAATCTCTGGCTGAAATCAAAAGGTAGCTGCTTGGTTGGGAAGGGTTGCTTACTAGAGTCCCTTGTTTGAAACTCTGTAAATCCCTTTGACTGGTTAACCGGTGGGAAACGTCTTTCGGTAAACTTCGCGTTTACATGGTGATCAACTGGAGTGTTTGACCTTAGCTGAGGATTCATAAGACTGAGTAGATGCATTGCCGGTATAGAGCTCTCATTCGTAAAGGCGTCCGCTGGTGTATTATTATGACTAGTACCAGCTGCAGCATGTTTGCAGGCAAATGAGAATTCTGAATTAGGCACAGATTTTTGCTTCCCATTTGCGCCGACAAAGTTGAGGTTCCAGTTATTTCCATTGCTGGATGGTGCCTGTGAGGGCATACCTGGCCTTGTTGACTTATCCATATTGAAAGAAACTTGCTTATGATAACCCTGTGGTGGTTGTGTCACGGCAGATGACCAAATAGGAGGATGAGCAGCTTCTCTATACTGATGCGGAACACTCTGGCATGTCTTACAACCGCGTAATACCCGTGATGGGGATGGAGATGGGTTCTGAGTAGCCATAGTTGGTACATTCCCAAGCCACTGGCTGTTCTGACCAGAAAACTGAATGGGGGCAGCTCGGTTTTCTTGAGTAGAAGGAAAGATCCCAAACCGAGGAAGCGCACAAGGCTTGCTTATTGGGAAAAAGTCAAGAGGTTTCTGCTGTTTTCCCATCGGGAAGTGTCCATTGTTTCTAGCATCGTTACCATGAGGGATTGGTAGTCTTGATGTGTTGTTGTCCTCATGTGAGATCCCGTTATCATAGGTTTCATTGAGATCAATCAGTAGACCATTCTTGGACTTGTGTGCCGTTTCTTGTGACGGTTGTTTGTTGCTAACTTCCTCTTCTTTGTCGGGTAGACACCTCTCGTATTGGTTTTTGGCCATGAGCTCAACTATCTCCATGGGAATATCATCGTTATGCTCTTCAGGTATGTTCGCCTTTTTATCGTGGCTTTGGCTTCCGGATGCTCCATGATGTTCTGGGACCATAACTGTCTTCCCCTTTCTGTCAGCACCAGAAGCACCCTGCCAATTAAACCGATCCCCTTAATTCCTGGTCCAATAACTGAACCACACGAGTTTGAAACAAATAACAATATGCGAAAGCATGGCTATTGAAGAATCTTGATGCTCATATGTGAGCAAAAACTCACTCACAAACTGTAATGCAGAGCTTTAAGCTAAAACCATGTAAAAAACAAATTTTGGACGGTATGTAAAAATGAAAAGATGCAAAGTTTGTACCTTTTGCAGCACAGAAGATAGATTCACAACTTCAGCAGAAGTAGGGGTGTGTTGTTTGAAGTTTGTGAAAGATGATGTATATGTATTGTTGTTGTTGCTTCTGGGGTCAGCAACATCTACTCCACTTCTCAACCATCCAACTGTGTTGGATTTAGAAGACGAACCAAAACAGTTTGTCTCTGCATCTCTTGGCCTGACATGACCATTGTCTTGCAAAGGCGAACAAATGACCAGCTTACCATTAGACTGAGGAGTATATCCTATGAAACATCTTTCTGCAGCCAAACGGTCGTCGCCCACCCTTTTCTCATTCAGCAAATCACGAGTCGATAATTGGGAAACCGAAGGACCATTTCGCGGTTTAACCTGATTTCCTTCATCCATTCCGGTACTAAAACTGATCAGGCCCTTCTTCACGTTATCTATTACACGCTTCTTTGTCTTCTTCTTGGCTAAACTGAGCTTCTTCTCTGTTTTGTGAGTACTCGGTGGAGGACAAGGAACCGAATCTTGCACAGGAATTGTTAAAGCAGTACTCTTACTGGGAGCTACACCATTCACATGGATGCCTTCTTGTGAAGTTTCACAAGGAAGTGATGATGATGGTACAAACTCATCAACCACTTGAAATCTTCTGTTCTTCTGCTTACCTTTAATTGGATCTCTGTCAAGCCCCTCGCTATCAGTTGATTCACTATCAGAGTCAGAGCTTTTGGAGGCATTTTCAGAAGTTGTTCTTAATTTCTTGTTGACATTATTGTTTTCAGGCAAAACCTTCCTTTTTCTTCCTCTAACTGATTCCCTCTTCGAACCAGAAGACTCTTCTTTTCTGACGTTGTTGTTACTACCACCACTGGTTTTGGTGTTGGCTTTAGCAAGCAAGTCGCTGAGTAGACGAAGTTTGGGATTTTTCCTACGCAGCAATCCACTCTCTGATGATACATTATCGCATTCCATCTGAACACGAGTGCCTTTACGATTCTTGGTTGCTTTACCTTCAACCACACCAGCAATATCAGATGGCCCGAAAGCCGTCACAGCCTGATCCACTTTCTGTTTCTCTTTAGATCTTTTGTTGCCTACTTGCTCTGGACTTGCAAGCTTTCTGCTCTTGCTCCTAACAGTAGAAGCATCCTTAGCTCGAGGAAGAGCTTTCTTGAGTAACATAGTAGCTGCAATTTTTTGAGCTTTCAATTCTTAGTTTTCTCCATTATATGCTCACAGTTTAATTTGCTTGGCAAGAGGAAAAAATATCTATATCTATACCTGTCTGATGATTTTCCTTCTGAGATCTTTCACGAATTGCATTCTCATTCTCCTCAACAGCATTACCTGAAAAACAAAAATGATAATACAAAATGATTGTGGATTGCTATGAGTTATATATGAAAATAATTACCAGCAGGTGCTGCATGCTTAATTACGTACCTGCAACATGAGTTTTCTTTTCTTTCTCGTGATCAATGACAGTTAGCAAATTCAGTGTGCTTTTACTTGGAATAACCAAAGAGTTTCCATCGAGATTTTTCTCTCCAATGGTTTTTGTGTTTGAATGCAGTCCACAATCTGAAAGCAACAACACACATGCATAAGTTCAAGCAGACCACATCTCTAGCTAAGTATAGATTATACGTAAAACAAAAACAGAAATGCGTTTTAATTTACCACTAGTCTTAGTCTCATCGGTTTTGAGATCTTTGACGCAGCTCGTACAACCCCACCATCTAAACTCTGGAGAAGACAAAGGAAAAGAAAAGCTTTCTTGTTCCGCCAAACTAAGACTCTTTTCTGAGAACGGCCAACATATCTTAGGGTCTCTCTCACAGGCTTCAGCTACGAATCGACTGCATTCATTTGCAAGAACAACAAAAACTCGATATTCATATGCATTTGGAAGTGAACATCATGCATATATAAACACATAAAAAGTCAGAAAACTAATATGGAACAAACATAAACAAACTCCTAACATATAAGGTAGACTCACCGTATGGAGAAGTGTTCACATTTTACCATATCAGTCTTGTTGGCAGCATTTGCAAGATCTATGGATATAGAATTGATCTTAATGGGGGATCCCATTGATTTGCTTCAAGGAGATTGTATTTCTATATATGCCTCAGTGATGATTAGCTTCCACCATTAAACCTACAAAAGTTATACACACAATAATATTTCTTAGCATCACAACATAGAAACATCTAACGTTATATATATATATATATAACACTGTATATTGATGATCACACAATTACACTACGCTTCAAAATCTTAACTTTCCATATATCTATATACGAAACCGAATGTTCACTCGAATATTAATTAAGGAATATATGTATATAACTAATATATATACCATAATGTTCAAGCATATCCCGTGAATACACCACATAAAATTTAACATTCATAACCAACATTTAACTCCACAAATCCCATGGCAAAAATCAAACTTTTTAAAACCCTAAGGTCTACATAAAATCAAGAATGGAAAAAAAAAAAATTCACCAGCATCCCATTTCATGTACACTACTAAATAAATAAATAGTGCTCGTTAAATTTCAGACACACAAAAAAGATAAACCTATATTTAAACACCGACCTAAAATTAGGGTTTTTTAAGACGCAATGGAACCCCCAAAAAAGCTGACATAACCTGAAGATTAAATAAATAAAAAAAAGAAGAGTGATTAGAGCCGTTTCGATATTCTCTCCTAATTACAAAGCCAGGAAACGTAAAAATAATTAATCTGAGTAATTTAGGGTTTAAAAAAGAAAAAAAAAATAGAACCCCAATTAACAGATAAATAAGACACTTAAAATTAACCACATATGATTAACAAAAAGATAAACAAATGACCCACCAATTAATACGGGTCAGATCTACCCGCACGTGAATAGTCCGTGAAGAACCCCAAAAAAAAAAAATCGAGTTTCGAAGAGACGTATATATGAACAGTGAAGAAGAACAAGTTTAAGCCCTTAAAGAACACCAAGTCAGCTAAAAGTCAAGCTTAAATCTCATTCCGACAAAGATCAAAACCTTAAATCTGAGATTCGTGTCGGAAAAAACGAACCTGGATAAGATCCGACCAGAGATTAGGGAAAAAAGAGCGATGCGAGATTCGAGCTAGATCTTAAGCGGCAAGGGAAGAAAACTATATCAGAAGATTGAGAAGCTTATGGATAAGAAGATTAAAGAAGATTTAAGGATTGATTCGTTGAGAGATGAGTAGAATTTGACTGCGAATTTTCGAGAAACCCTAAGATGTTTAGGAGAGAGAGAGAAAGGGGGGACTTTTTTTTTTCTTGTAGAGAGAGAGACTGTTTGTGAAAGAAGATGAGAGAGAACTCTCTTATCCTTGAAATGAGGGTTTTTTTTCGTCGAAATGAGAGTTTTTTATTTTAATAAAAATTAATCATATTTTAGGAATAATATTAAAATGGGACAATTTATTTCCTTTTTATTATAAAGAAGAATAAAATAAACTAAAACAACTCATTGTGTGGAACATGACAATGCCATGTCACCATCTGGTCTGCCTATTTCTATTTACTCGAAACAAGATTACGTATCTTTATGTATTTTGTGTACACGTATAATGTATATGTATCTGTCAATAGTTGTAAAATTCTATCAACATTAACCCAATAATTTTATCAACAAATCTGAAAGAATTAATTTTAACAGCTTCATTAGGGTAAACAGTATCCACATATTCAACAACAAGATAAGATTTCAATATTATTTCTTTATTTACGTTTTTATTTTCAACCAGAGAAAAAAAAAATTCCATATAGACGTTTTTGTGTGATAGGATGGGGGCACAAGAAACCAATAAGAATAATCCACGTGGCTGTAATGTGCGGTTCTTATCACAACCCATTTGTGTTGTGTTGTGTCGTGATAAAAGAAAAACCCTAGAGGCGCGTGGTGTTCACGGCACTTGCTTTTACGCGCGTGTGGGCACGTTTCGTCCGTGGCGCGGGTCGGGGAAAGGAACGTCGGCACGGAGGAGGAGTGAGATTGGAGCGTGAGGTGCACGCGAGAGGAGAGAGAGTGAGGGTAAAGATTGTGGGACCAGTGAGCAAAAATAAAAGCCCTAAAAGCATGATAATATTGTATGGGTAGGTGATGTTACCCTAGATGAGCCCATTTCCTCATTTATTGAATTAACCCTAACACTCTTTTTTGTTTTACCCCTTCTCGGAAAATTTACCACCGTCAAAAATAAAGAAAGATTTTGTTCACATAAACGATTTTTTAATTAATATTATTATACGTGTTTATATGTATGTAAATTTTGTGTATGATAGAGATGTGTGTGTGTTTTTTATAATTAGTATCTGTTTTTTCGGTGGTAGAATCATCACATGGTACAACCAACCTAATGTGATACTCTATGATGATGTAAGCAAAAGTTTAACAAAAGAAAAAAAAAACTTTGTTTTTCTTTAGACCTTTGCATATTCGATATATAGTGTAATTAATTGGATGTTGACTTTACTTTTTATATCAAATTCTTCGGTGTAATACAATTACATGATACAAATCTAGATCTAATGCGTTTTTTCCTTCTTTTAAACTTGCACGTATTGGCACATATATAGAAGTGAGTATCATTAAGGTGTGTTATTTATTTTACAAACGTATACTAATAGTCTAATAAAATAATATTAGACTATAACGCTTCATCTGATGAGGGTAGAACAAGATCAAGAGCTAACCTTGGTGAAAATAAAATAATGGAACAGGTAAAAGAATACATTGCATCTAAGAGAATAATAGTATTATATAGTTAGATGAGTGATGACATTTAGTGGGCTTTTTATCGTTTATGTATAACACCTTTCTCTCTCCTTGTTACTGTATTTTTATAATATTCCTTCTTCGGTAAATTGTGTTTTTATTTTTTCCTAGTTTTTGTCGGCTTTAAGGTTTTAATAATATTATTATCTCCATAGAAATTTAGGTTTTTTACTTTAGTTTTCTTTTGGGGAAATAAATATTTTTTTTGGGTATGAATGTTAAGAAATCTTCTTTTCTTCCCACTACCATGTATGTAATATTGCCAACCTACGATCATTTTTTCTTGTTTGACAAATTGTGATTTATACCAAAACGTGTTAGCTAGTGATCCACTTTGATTTTCTGGATATGAGTAATATACCCTTTTATCATGAAAATTACACACTACATACCTTGTCTAAATTTCTAGCTAATTTTCATAATTAAATGCACAACTTTACGGAAAATTAAGGGAAACTTAGAACATATTCGTTATGAACTTATGATTAATTAAAGCGAGAGGAACCTATCTTCAACCAACCAAAACATTTTATCTACAAGGTATACATAAATCGTTTTTTTTTTGTCACAAGGTATACATAAATCAGGATTCATAATATTTTTGAACATTATCATCACACGTATTTGTAACTGAAGAAAGGATCGGAGATTAAGTAATACTACTATATATATAATTAATGGGATACACTTTTAGGTTTGCATACGTGCACAACTGCGCATTAGTAAGTTATGTATATATATATATATATATATATATATATAGGCCTACACACAAGTTGATATATTCAAGAAAAGTTATATAAACACAATTACAAACAACTTGCACACATATATAATAGAGAGAGAAAGAGAGAAGCGGTAGTAAAGGGAAAAAAAAAGGCTTAAGATGAAAAAGGCCAGCTTTAAGGATATGCTTTGGCCACCAGCGATACCATCATTTAAGCTTTGCATGTGCCTCTCTGTTAGCATCTCGACAACCACATCAACACTTCTCTCTCTCTCTCCTCTTTTTAACTCTTGGATTTTTACTTCTTACACACACCCCAACATCATCATATACTATATGTTTATATATACTATATGTTTATATATACTCTTGAGTTTCATGCATCTATGTGGTGTATCACTCTCATATATGTTACAAATCCATTGGAATTTGTTTGATCTTTATTTTACAAATAACTTTAAAAAAAAAAATTTAACTTAGAACTTTTGTTGGAAAACACAGTCGTTTGTCCTTAATGCATCCATGGGATAAACTTATAATCTCACTTAGTTAACTAACAACTTTTTTTACGAGGAAGAAAGAAAACCTAAGTTCGGTCTATATTAGAATTAGAAACACTGACAAGTAATGCATCAATTATCAGCGGTTGATTATACTCTTAATCTAAAGAGACAATTAATCAACAAAAGAAATGTTAAGGTACTTTCTGTCAAGATAGGTCACTTGATTGACTCAAGATTTCTTTAAGAAAAGAAATTAGTTTTTGATCTTATATTAATGATTTATTTTCACATGTATTATCAATGATTGATTCTGCATATCTAAAACAGTTATATGTTGAAGATCCGAAATTTCTTGATTATAAAAAACGGTAGGTAGGTGATAAGAGTTTCTTCAGCTTAGAGTAAACGGCAGATACCATATATATAGAGCAGAGATTTAATCAAAAAGCTCATTAATCAAAGTAATAATGTCTGTTGATTTGCTTCGTGGGCCATATATTGACTATTCAGATATTGGCAATTCGTATTTAATTATACACGCATTCTCTGTGGGCCATTAAAATTCCTTATAAGCATTCGAGCTAAATAGTAAATATAATGGGTGGGTGATACATATACGCAGACATACACTTTGCGTACGGTTCACTATGTTGAGATGTGTTAGCTTCTACACGACATTCTTAACACTTAACACTTATCAGTGATTTGTTTGGTTCTCGAGAAGGTCCATACACTTCGTCTATATATTTGTATATCAAGAAAATTCATAGTTTTGGATCCATCTATAATCTCACTTTAAACTCATGACCAAGCTCTAACAGTTTTGATCAAATCATTTGTAAAAGGGAAATTGTTAACGTCAAACACAAACGAGAGCTTTTCTTATGTTTACGTTTGACTTTTCTGTTGAAGATTTACAGATTAATTTTGGTTAGATATTAAATATTGTAGTTTCATTTAAAGAAAAGTACACACTAACACGAAAACAAACGGAAACAAATAATAGAAGCTCATCACAATATATCACTAATTAACCAAATCCATGATAGCTAATATAGTAATATTTTCCTTTTAATATGTAAGAAACAAGTAATACTTTCCAAAAAAAAAAGAGAGAGGACGCTTTGTATAAATAGGGTTATATATAAATCTATTGTGGAAACTATTGTGAGCGGCGCAAGTTCAACTGAGGACCGATCGAGAGAATATCGTATGTGAAACCAAACCGGAGAATGCATGCTAGCTTCTGTGTATGATTTTCCGGTGATCATCAATCTTAAGGAGTTTGAAAATTTTCGTATCATCTCAGCTTTTCTTTCGCTAATCATTATATTTGTATTCGAGATGCATATATAATGATAATGCATGCATGTGTGTGTTCGTTACGTACGTATTTACATGCCTTTATCTAATTAAAGCTGTCGTCTTTATATATTACTAGGTCGTCGTAATTATGGTGACAACGTAAACACCCTCAAGCCACGATGATATCAATTAACTTCCACTTTCCACCAAAATCTATTACCAAAACATGGAAATACACGCTTGTGTTTTTAAGAAAAAAAGACGCTTGTGTTGGTATGCATGCATGTATATGGGTGGAATGCGAGATGATTCAACCGGTTACTTTTTAATATATAACCGTACTAGTTTTTTTTGTTTTGTTTGCTACTTAAAGTTTCTACGGTGACAAATACAGTTATGTTGACCAAAAGAAGAGATTTGGGAATAACTGTGTCATTTCGTATATGGTAAAACTCCATTTTTGGTCTGAATACACAGAAAAATCATTCATTTTTTGAACGCCATGCCATCAGATCACTACTGATTAGTTAACTCTCTGCACCATTGTTACAAATTATGTTATTAATATATATTAGATTGCAAATATATAACTGAATGTAGAATTTATTTACTTTGTAAAACATGATTTTGATTAAAAATTTGTATCCTTTTAAATTATATTTTATATTTAGTTATGTTTTAAACTAAATTTTGCGGTATATTTTTTTTTTGTTTAAAATGATGTTCGTAACTATGGTAAAATAATACTTTAAAAAAGAAATGGTTATTATGATATTTGAAGACAATAAAATATGAAAATGATACTTTAGAATATCCCTAGACTAGGTGAATACCTTATCTATATAACCCATCACCTAAAACTGGGTTGAAACCAAAAGGCATTTCGTATGAGCCACACAATCCAGCGCATCTTTAAAGATTGTAGCTAATTCAAAAGAATTTGGCCAAGTCACACATGGAGCATTTGATATTATAGCTAATTTGTTTCTAAAAAGAAACACACATGGAGCATTTGATATTAGGAGAAATTGCAAAAAATACCATTTTTTATGTGCATATTTGTAAAAATGCCACTAATTATAGATTTTTAAATTCTATATCTCAAAATTCTAAACACTAAAAAATGTTTTGACCCCCTAAACCCTCATAACTAAACCCTAATAGAACATAGTTAACCCAAACATAAATAATATAAAGAAAAAATAATTTTGAAAAAATGACATTTTTGTAAAGATTTCAAAATGTGGCATTTTTGTAAAATGACATTTGAAAAGTGGCATTTTTTGAAATTTCTCTTGATATTATAGTTAATTCAAAAGAATTTGGCCAAGTCAAATATTTTGTTTAACACACAAAAGTACTAAATTTTATTTTAATTTTTAATGGAAATTCGGCAATAATAGCCATAATTTAACCAAAAATTATATGTGGTAAAATTATAACCACTAGATTTAAGGATTTTGGTTATATTGCCAATTACAATTTTTTTTGGTTATTACATAAATTAATTTTTGTTTAATCTATTGTTATTTTGTAGGAAAATAAAAGGTTCTTATAAATAATTAGTACTATTAAATAATTTTTACTGATAAGAAACAGAAGAAGAAGATATGATGTGTAGAAAATTAGTCGAATATATACGTACTAAATTTATCGGTTCAAGCGGTTTACCTGGATATGGTTCGGGGTGTCTCAATGTCATCTATTTCTCAATAAATGATAGAGTCTACCGAGGGACCTAGGTGTTTCATTGATGGATCTTGGAAATATACTTTGAAACAGAGAAAGGCGACGTTCACTCAGTTCTCTCTAGCGCATACCCCTCAGAGTAGCTAGTAATGTCAAAGCTGATAACTTAGTGCGCAGCGCTCGTTGTACCCGTTTGATATTTCATATGTAAACGATTTTCCCCGTTCAATCGTTTTAGTAAATTTTCTATTGACCAAAAGAAAAAGATACGTACATAATTTTTTCTACATAACATATCTTTTAATATATAAAAGTTATTTAATTTTATATATATATCAATATATATGGAATTCAGTTGAATAATTATAGAAATAAAATCTGGCATGATTCGGTTCACACCAAAAATAAATCGGAGTCAAAGTTTATGTAGTTAATACACTAAATCGGCTAAAGACAGTGGATTAAAAATGAAGAGACAATTGCAAAAATATTTTTTTTGGTGTGTCCATTTTAAAAAATGTCACTATGAATTGTCCATTTATAAAAATATCACTAATTAAAAAATTTTAAACCCTAAACCCTCAAAACTAAATTTTAATACAACATAACTTAAATATAAATGATAGATTGAGTAAATAATTTTGAAAAAGTAGCTTTTTACAAACATTTTTTAAAAATAGAATTTTGAAAAGTGGCATTTTAAAAATGACATTTCTAAACAAAATATTCAAAAATGAAAGTGTAAGAATGATGTTATTAATCTAAATTCTCAATGTTGATTATAAAGGAGAAAGAAGAAGAACTAATGATTATTGAGAAGTAAAAATCTTCTTTAGTTGGAGAATGAAAGTCCCCCTTCTTATGATCTTGTGAAGCTCCCTCTTTCTCATCTAAATTCTCCATAATTGTCATTATTTAGCCATTAATTTCAAATTTTTTTTCACAAATTAATTATTACATGTGTTTCATATTAGTTGTCGTTTTATATTTTTAATGCATATTTATAATTAATTTTTTATTTTTATCTCTATTTTTTCGCTTATTAATTATGTATATAAAATAAAATAATATATTAATTATGAGTAAAACAGAAAATTTAATTATTTTTTTAATTTGTATAAAAAATCTTAGAATGACAGCTAAATTCAAATGGATGAAATATAAAATTTGACCATAATTAATAAGTTATGAATCAAATCACAAATTAATGTTCATATTTGACCACTTTAATTTGATTATTTGTATTTTAAAAACATTTTAAAATGATAAATTTTTGATAAAATGGATTGAATTTGCTGTGCGAACGCCGAAACCCGATACCAATAATACTTTGGTGCTTATTTTATTTCTCAGAACACTTTATATCGTCATGTCATGACTATGACAAGCGTTGATTAAATTTTATATTAGCGAAATTCCTTATTCCTTTTTCATATTTTATCTTTGGTTTTGCATGCATTTAGGTTTTGAATGGCGATATTTTGGTTTCCCGTCTTGCATTGAACAGTATAAAAAATCTATATTTATGTATATGTATGTAACTAAAATTTATACTTATATAAATATTTATATATATTTTTGTTACTATTTGTCTCACACCATATTTATCTCGTCTCATACCGCACTGTTACAATCCTTGTAAATTAGTACTTATATTACGATATCTCTTCTAATAAATGCTAATATTCCAATTGTATAGTTTGACCTTATATCTCACCTTTATTAATAATTTAAGTTAAAATTGCAATATATGATTTTCTTTCTAGTGATGAATAACAAGAAAACAAATTCCACACCAACAGTTATAAGTTGTTGACTTAAATAATATGCTCTAATTAAGTTATATTTATTTTTAATTTTAATGGGAAATTCGGTTTGACATAACCCAAATATAAGTTCATTTTAAAAAATTTAATAAATAATATGAATATATTTAAGTAAAACGAAAAAATTGATCTTCTTTTGTAAATTACCATGTGCTATTTCTAAAATTATCATTGAATCTAAATTTTCAGAAGTGTAACAAAAATTAATTAGTAAAATTTCTTTTCAAAACAGACCAAAAAAGTGGTTTAAAAAATGTTTCCACTCATTTAAAGGTCAACCATAAATTGCCAAATTAATTTATATTGATAAAAAACACTTTTGCTGTCACTTCTTAAGATCCAGTTGTTACTTGATGATTAAACAAAATCTTAAAAAAAAAAAAAAATTCAAATTAAATTGGACACATACTATTCAAAATTCAAAATAAGTTATTGGTTAGTACTATATATTCTGGACTACCTCGTAAGTCGTAATAATCTATATAAACTCGAGGGATTTGTGAATAATGAAGGAGGTTATTAAAGCTCAAACGAGTTCACACGACATGATGATTTGAACCATTGCAATATTACATCACAAACTTCCAACAGTATCATTTGTCGTGTAAGCAATTAAGCTATCGGGTATCATTTTCAGTATTTATGGGGTTTTATGATCAAAGAGGGTTTTTTAATATAATACTCCAGAAAAAATTACAGCGTTTGTAACCATGAAATTCTAAGAAAATTAACCATTGAAAAATATAACTTTATATTCCTCAAAAAAATAAAGCGCACAATGAAAAGCAGTCGAGATGAACCTAATACAGTTTATAATGTAAAGACCACTCTCTTCTCTTAAACATTAAAATTAACAAAGATTTAAAACTCCATATGTTTCATAAACCGTAAAAATTGTAATTGTTTGACTCGAATTTGTTTTTCTAATGTTCAAAATCAACCGTTCATAACTCTTTTTTTAATACAAATTATTATTTTTAGATATATGGGTTTGAATATGACTTTGAGTACACTTATAAACCATTTGATAACTCCATTAGTCCATTTTATTGAGTTGCGTTATGAAATAGTACAATTTATTTTTATTCTCTTGTATATCTAAATAAAAAATCTTTTTTTTCTGTTCTGTTCACAATCTAAATAAAAAATCTAAATATAGTATACTTAGATACTATCTCAAATAGATTCTAACAGTATTAATGATCCATTTTGAGTATTCCAATACAACAAAACATCATGCAAATAATTTCTTCTCTATTGCCGAACTCAACTTAAAATTTGGTCCACCTTTCCTGAAAAACATTTATGGACCAACCGTTTATTCTGTAAAACATTTCACTTACTTTATCCATCAAAGTATAGTAAATCACGTATCACAAAACTATTCCCACTTAAAAACAAGAGACCATGAAACGGATTTGGCCTCTTGAATCTATTCACATGTACCATAGGATTGACGAGAGCCAGTTTTGTAACAAATTGCAAGAATTTAGTTCACAACTTTGGAACAAGGTACTCTCTCGGTTTGGTATGTCTAATCTCTCTTTTGTTGCCTCTGACCTTTGTCACATGGTTCTCTTCTTTCTTTGTCCCTCCAAGCAAAACTCTTAAGAAGTTTGTAGTTTAAACTTTGATTTTCCATATTTGGAAATAGCGAAATAACATACTACACAATGCTATCTCCATTCCTCATCATGTCATCTTCAAACAGATTGACCGTAGCATCATGGATTCCATTTTTACTCGGATTCACAGAAAATCATTCCATAACCTTCTCTTACAATGGTTCACCTATAAGTAGTTTAACACACTATGTTGGATCTCTTATTTCTCTCTTGTTCTCAGCTAGGCTAGCTTATTCTTTTTTTTGTGTATTTTTGAAACACTCTGCTCCGCCGAACACTTGTAAATATAATATTTACAGCTTTTGGAAAGAAATTAGTTATTGGACTTTACTCGAAAAAGAGATGTCAAAGCGAGCCAAAATTTGTATGCCCGATCTGGTTACCATTTCAACTATAAGAGATGTCTAGAAAATATAAACAAATTTGGATAGGTTAAACACGCAGACCAATCCATTACAAGTTATATTGAAGGTTTTAAATGGGTTAACTTCATAGATAAGTGGACTAGTCCGCATATACCATCAACATGTTATTGAATCTAATGGCATGATACAGTTCGATATATTTGATGATACGACTATCATTCTTGACAAAAAAAATAAGAAAATGTTTGTAACAACTAATGAACATCTTTGAACATTACATTCTACCGAATAACAGCTAAACAATCTATATATTCCAAATTTTACACATATCAATAATCTAAAATATTGTAAAATAAAATAATCCAAATGCTATGATCAATTTAAGCTGATTTGTGGGGTTGGACAAAACATCTCTTATTATCATAACAAAAATTATCAATATCAATCAGAGTTTTTTATGTTTCATGATACAATTTTAAATATTAAATCAGAGTTGACAAAAAGAAATATATATTAAATCAGATTTTCATCCTCTTCAAAATCATTAATGACCAAGAGAATTATCTCTTACAAATTTTTCTTATTACTTTCAATTAAAAACAGCTAAGCAATGATCATTTCAACTAAAAACTCCAAACAAATAAGATTTTTTTTTTTTTTTTACATAAAAACGTATGTTTACTGTCAGATAATATCTGTTAAAATGCGAATTTAACCCTATTTTGGGAGTGTTTCTTTCTTTTTTTGTGTTTCAGGCTTTTCATGGATAATCATACAAAAAGACTTTTTTATTATCTTGATGATGGTCCCTTATCAATAAAACGTAACGCAGGCACGCAACTTTATGCCAAGCCTACGTGGCATTTTCGATGTGGATAATTAAAATAATTTTTAGAAAACACGAAAAATATTAATAGTCCAAAATCGTTTTAAAGGCAAATGAAAAAGATTGGTTCGTAAAATCGTACAACAAACAAAAATGAAAACTATCGACTTCTCTTCTTCTTCGTCACCAAGCGATCGCAGGATCGGTGCTCTGCTCCGTCATCTCACATCCGGGGCAGATTCTCCGATTGCGAAGAGCTCCGTTCTCGCATCGCCGACTTCGGGAGTCACCGGCGGTTCTGTTTTCGCTCATCTTGTTCAAGCTCCCGAAGATCCTATTCTTGGGGTACCTTCTTAATTCTTCTTTTCTTCGTCGATGTATTTTTGTGTGTGTTTCTGATTGTAAAAACATATTCGACGACGCTTGTGGATTTGTGTCTTACGCATTTGATTTTGATTTTGATTTCCTTCTACTTGGTTTGTTTCCTTTGAGATTCTGGATTCCGTTGGATCGGCTATTGATTGGTGGGAATTCGCGATCTCGCAATAAAGAATTAGGGATCGTGAAATTGGAGAAGATTTGATGTTTATACTTCTGATTTGATGTATATTATGATGATTTTTGTTTGTGTTATAGTATCAGTGTGGTTCTGATGTTTGTGTTAATAGGTGACAGTTGCATATAACAAAGACCCCAGCCCAATCAAGCTGAATTTGGGAGTTGGTGCTTACCGAACTGAGGTAATGATCCTCTTACAGTTTACTGAATCTGTCTCTGTTCTTTCCTCTTCATTGATGGTTTCAGTAATGGTGTTTTGTGTTGTAGGAGGGAAAGCCTTTGGTTCTTAATGTTGTGAGGAAAGCTGAGCAGCAGCTTATCAATGACAGGTTTAGCTCTCTTTCTTTTTTTTTTAGTTGAGTTTGGTTTTTGCCCTTTTGTGTGTGTGCTTGATGATGTTGAGTCTTGTGTTGTGTTTAATCTGTAGATCAAGAATCAAGGAGTATCTTCCCATTGTTGGATTGGTTGAGTTCAACAAGTTAAGCGCTAAGCTCATACTAGGCGATGACAGGTAAATAGTGTCTGATTATACATTGTTTTCATCATTTGTTTTTTGGTCTTAGACAATTCTTTATGATCGTTGTATTTACGCATGAATTAGTCCTGCGATTCGGGAGAATCGAGTTACAACCGTGGAGTGTTTGTCTGGTACTGGTTCCCTGAGAGTTGGTGGGGAGTTTTTGGCTAAGCATTATCATCAGGTAGATGCAAAAGTCCATATTTCCTGTCTGATTGATTTTCTTCATCCTAATGAACTTCTCATGTAAACTTGGAGTCTTCTTTTTTTTTTTCTTTCCAGAAAACCATTTATATTACTCAGCCAACATGGGGGAATCATCCGAAAATTTTCACCCTTGCTGGTTTGACAGTGAAAACTTACCGCTACTACGATCCATCAACACGTGGCTTGAACTTTCAAGGTGAGACTGCGGTGGCTGATGAAATGTTACTGAGTTTATGATTTCATAGTTTATCTCAGTATTTTTGATATTGTTGATAATCTTTTATAATCTTTCTGAATGGTCTACGGCAATCCATTTTCTCTTTCGTGCACAGGTTTATTGGAAGACCTTGGTGCTGCCCCACCTGGCTCTATAGTGCTTCTCCATGCATGTGCTCATAACCCAACTGGTGTTGATCCAACCATTCAACAATGGGAGCAAATCAGGAAGTTGATGCGGTCAAAGGGATTGATGCCGTTCTTTGATAGTGCTTATCAGGTATGGATCCTTTTGTATAAGATCATCTCATGGCTAAACCATTTCTCGTCTGAATGAATGGTGAATACTTGTCTTCCATATTTTCTTATCTCTCTCTCTCTCTCTCTCTATCTCTCTTTTCGCATTGCAGGGCTTTGCGAGTGGAAGTCTGGATACAGATGCGAAACCGATTAGGATGTTTGTTGCTGACGGCGGAGAATGCCTGGTTGCTCAAAGTTATGCGAAGAACATGGGTCTCTATGGAGAACGAGTTGGAGCTCTCAGCATTGTAAGATTTAATCTAAATTAAGAAACTCTTAGGAAGTTCTTGCTGTGAGATACGGTCTTTTTCGAATTCTGACATGAAGGGCTTGTGTAGGTATGCAAATCAGCAGACGTAGCGGGCAAAGTTGAAAGCCAGCTTAAACTTGTGATAAGGCCAATGTACTCAAGTCCTCCAATTCACGGTGCATCTATCGTGGCTGTAATCCTCCGTGACAAAAACTTGTTCCACGAATGGACTCTGGAACTGAAGGCCATGGCTGATCGTATCATCAGCATGAGAAAACAGCTTTTTGAGGCATTACGTGCTCGAGGTAAGATCGTATTGATGGAAACAGTAAAACACACTGTAAATCAGACATAGCTAATAATAACACGCAAATCACATGACAGGCACGCCCGGAGACTGGACTCACATCATAAAGCAGATCGGTATGTTTACATTCACAGGGTTAAACCCAGCTCAAGTCTCCTTCATGACTAAAGAGTACCACATCTACATGACATCAGACGGGTAATTCATTCATACATGGGATCTGTTCTATTCGGTTACGGTTTTATCTTGCTACACCTTTGAAATTGTCTTAACTGGGACTGATTATTGGTATAAATGAATGAAAAAGGAGGATAAGCATGGCTGGTCTGAGTTCGAAGACTGTACCGCACCTTGCAGACGCGATCCACGCTGTTGTCACCAAAGCCGTCTGAGAAGCCTCATAAGTCACAACAACAACACCACTACGGTTCAATGGTTGGTACCAATAAAGAGTCTTCTTACTTTTGTTTTTTGAGCATTTCCAGTAGTTACAAGATAAACGTCGTTATTCTTACTATTATTTCATCCCAGTATTAATAAAGTACGCAAGAGACTTCTATTATGTATTCGTTACAACAACAAAAAAAAAGTTTCTTTCTTAGTCGTTATATTCAATTCCGCAATCCTCTGCTTTCCAGTGTTGTTGACAAGGGAAAGCTTTTTAAGTCTTGTTCTATCATTTTAGATTACTAATCAGATTCAAAACGATGTTACGGACACTTACCAACCATAAAAGATAAAATTTTGAGACTTTAATGGTTGATACACAGAAATCTACATAAATTCTTTTAACTTGATACAATTCATGAAGAATCGAAAAGATGGCTCAAAGGAATCTAGCTCTGTTCTATTGCTGAACGGAGTAAGACATAAAGTTGGTGTAAAACCCATATACAGTACTTTCCATATGTGCACTGTGTAGACTATAGAGTATGCGGACGTGTATGTACATACTCTTGAAGGCAATATGAAATATGTATATATGTAATATTGAACACAGAATCTACATAAATTCATTCAAGTTGATCCATTCGAAAGAAAAAAAATTGATCCAGCCAAGGACATAGTCGGTTCATAAAAGATGCACATACATATTTATACATTGTTCATGTATGCGCATTGAATATTTATGTATTGAGGTTTTTGCATTTTTACCTTCATCCCTTCAAGAGGTTGTAGGAGGATGAGACTCGTTCTATTTCTTTGGTGGGAGACTCGCAATCGTTGAAGTCCAGCACTCGACGCTCCGCCTGTAGATATGAGAATGTTCAAAACCCGAAACCGACAAAGGAAAATAACATTTTTACTTACAAAGCTAATGAATCATAGAGTATATATTATACCAGTAGAGGATCATTATTCTCTTTATCCAATTCCTTCTTCTGCATCGTATTATCATTACTTGGTGAAAGTGAAACTTCCATTGCATCTGTGAATGCTGCAAATGCACTTGTATGCTCATTCATCTGTGTCATCACTCCTACGCTCTCGTAGCTTCTCTCCCCAGGGCTGAAAATGTAGCCCATGTCCTGAAAAATAAGCACAATATATGAATTTGACATTGCATGTACTCATGAATGTAAGATGTTGAATATATAATGGACGGATCTTAAGGCATTATGAGATACCTCGATAGTTATCTCTGTGTCAAACCTTGGGCTGGGCAAGAGAGAGTTTACGTAAAACGGAGATTTCCAGGCTGAGGGAGATTCAAGACCTCTCCTGAATGGAGTTCCACAGAATCTGTAAATAGAGTAGTAGCAAAATCATTGTAGCAAGAACTGAAAGCAAGTATAGTAGAAAATTGAAGGATTTAGTAAAGGTGGTGGGATAGATGTACATGCTGAAATTCTCATTGCTTGTATCGTTATCAACAAGATGACCCTCAGTGTTTCTCGCTCGGGAAGGCGAATTGATGACTAAACAAAGACTTCCAGAAGAATGTTGTTCTTTGTTAGATGTAGCCATGAAAGTTCTCTGCAAATGATTTCTTGGGGTTGAAAGTTGTGCCTTCTCTGCTTTGGTTACTGATTGACCAGGAGAAGACAGAACTGGCTTGTTGGTATTGTTCTCAGAAAGAACACCACAGAGATTTTCAGCCTGCATAAGATTTTAACAGTCCACTGTTCATAACATGAAGGTAAAAGCATAGAAAAACGATGATTCCTGTGACATGTAAGTTAATTTAAGAAAGTCGCCCAATTTCGTTATGCACTGTTGTTGCTAAGATGACCATGACATGAAATCTATATCTACCAAGTTTCACATATTTTTCCACTTAAATCTGCACCATATCAAGATTGTAACAGAATAGATAACTCAACAGATATTCAAATGCAAAAAGGAAAGGAGACAAGAGACTTACATTTTCAACACATGGTTCAGAAGCATCTTTTTCTCTGAGATTTGTCTCCTTGCAAGTTTGCTTTGCTTTTTCAAGTGATTTTCTGATATGCATGGTCTCTTTACCTTCTCCATTCAAAATTTGATAGTGGCTTTCACTTTCTCCAATAATGCCACCAGTTCTATTCCCAAAGATAGATTCTTGATTCTCACTCTCATCAAACATCACATCTAGACGGGAAAAATCTTTCGCCAGACTTGCTGCTATGTCAGTTTCAAGCTTTTTATCACATCTTTTCTCGGATAACGGTGTCAGCAGATCACGGGTCCGTTTTCTTAGGATTGACTTTGTACCAACTAATGTCTTTTTTCCAGTGGGAGATTCCCACAGTCGAAGGGGACTCATGCACGTCATGCTGGACATCAGTAGCTTTCGTATGCCAAGAGGACTATAATCATGCAGCGGATCGTTTTTCGATTGCAGAAGATCATAGCTGAAAACAGGTAGGTCCAAGCTTGGAAAACAAAGACTTGACGCTGCTCCCATATCCTCATGATGCTGCTCGTTAGTCATGTTTGGCTCATGCTTAGGAAGAGACTGTGGCTTAACTTCTGCCAGAGAAGCAAAATCATTCACAGCAACCAACTTCTTGGAGTCATTTACATGATATGATTGATCTTCTTCGCTTGAGTTATTAGCTCCTTCATCAACACAAGTGGAGCTTGATGGATCATCAATGCATATGAAGTTACCATTTGCATTTGTTGTGCACTTTGGTGTTGCCTCAAAAGGATGACATATCAATCCAGATGACTTCTTGGCGTACTTATCGGGTGATATGATTAAGGGAGCTGGGCGAAGAGTTTCTTTACCTGAGGCGGCCGTTGCAATGAAGCTCCAAGAAGAGCTCTGTATAGGAGATTTTGTAGCTTCTGATATCTGTCTGTCTGAAGCTGATGCACAGAACATAGGATCTCGAGGGTCTGCCTGGTCAACCTTGTTTGGCTCTTGGGTCAAGGATGTAGAAACACTGAGCCCTTCACTCTCTTGATCAGGGAAAAGGATCCTGCAACATTCTGTTTCAGATGTCAAGACGTTTGCTGGGTTGATGCAAGTAGCCACATCAATATTTCCTGTGGAGTTTGGAGCTCCAATAGTAGATTCCTTGCTCTCCTTCGTGTAAGGCATCTGTACCTTTGACATATTGTGTCTCATCTCCAGTGAAATATCCGATAGATCCTGAAAATCAAAATGGTAATCCTGGCTCGAAGAAGCCGAGACATTATGATCAGGAAACTGTGAACAGTCCTCCATGTCATAAGAGACTTCTGAGATAGAGACTGAGATATCTTCCAATTCCGGATAGAAGTATTGATCTGGATGATACACAGCTTGCTCATTCTCGTTAGAGTTTTCACAGGGGTAAAAATGTTGCCCCATGTTTATTACTCCATTTGGATAATCTCTTGCAGATAGTGAGCAGCCAACCATGCTTGCATTCTGACGGTTTTCTATTTCTTTCTCTACCTGTGCACTTAGGCAGTCGTTTTCATCAATAGTTCCCTGCATAAAAGCAGACTGTAACGTGGAGCTTCTCTCATAAGGAGCTAGAGGCATGGCTTGGTACTGATCCAAAAGGCCAGACGCCATGTAGGAATCAAGTTTCTTCTTAACCGAACTGTGCCAGTGATTTTTTATTCCATTATCCGACCTGTTGATAACATAGCAGCAAAAAACTATATTGCTAGAACGAATAGAGGAATACCTTAAAATTGAACTATTATTTTCAAATGACAATAAGTATCCGTACCTTCCAGGCAAGAACTTTGTTAACTCTGCCCATCTATTACCGTATATTTGATGAGCACGAATCAGAACCAGCTCTTCTTCTTGAGTCCAAGCCTCCTTGTTTATGGCAGGATTGAGGTGATTGTGCCACCTATATATCAATTACAAGCTTTGTGAATGCTTATACACTTCACAGTAAAAATCTAAAAGGAGGACGAAAACTTTCAAGTGCTAGTAAAACACTGCAGTTCCCAGAGAGATAACTGTCTATAAGCATACCTCTCTCTACATTGCTTTCCAATACGGCCAGGTAAAAATCGGGCAATAGTTGACCACTTCGTCGGCCCATATTTTTGGATTAACTGAATGATCATTTCATCTTCCTACACACATGTCAAACAGAAAGCAATAAGCAGTCATTGAAGATATTTAGAAATCATAAACCAAACAGGGTCAAGCATGCTATGTCACCTCCTTTGTCCACGGCCCTTTAACAAGTTCCGGGTTAAGGACCTTCTGCCACCTGTGGAGGCACTGGACATCAGTTCGGTCCTTGAAATATTCAGCTGCAAGTTAAGAAAATCTCATCAGACAAAGATGTGATATTCAATTAGACAAGAACATCAGCAAAGTATGTCACACTGTGAAAATTTACCTATCTTCTTCCAGTTTTTCCCTTTAAAATTATGGACAGCTTTTCTCAAAACCTCATCCTGAAAATACGTTTGGTCAACAAATGATCAAATATGCATATATCCAAATGTCCACTTCTTGTGTATTTCTAATTTAGTGCCATACATCTATGATAAAAGCAGATGCACTTAAGCGTGAAAGAGAACTAATTATATGTGGCATGGCCAATAATATCATGCAAATAAACACATTGAAACCAGATTAACCGATTGGATTGAACACCACTTGAAAAAAGTTGTAAACAAAAGCTGATGGAAACATAAATTTCACCTCTTCTGCTGTCCATTGACCTCGAGTTGAACGTCTTGCAGGGCCACTAGTCCTTCTGTAAAATCCACACAAAAATTGTCATGCAACCCTCAATCCTAGATGTGCCAAACATGTCAATCTCGTAGAGGACATAAAAACACTTTCTTGACCTTAACCCTAGTCTATTATGCAACCTTAAACGATTTATCAATAGTAAGATATGAAGAAAAAAGAATCATACCCGTGACGCGATTTCTGATTCCCTTCAATAATCCCCTCAGGAGGGGTTGAGATAGTTGTTGTACACTCACTTTCCATATCTTGTCAATGAAAAAGCAAAATTAGTAACCCCAATTCCCATACGTTGCCTTTCTTCTCTGCAATGTTTACTCCAAAACATTCTCTTGCAAAAACCTATTGTTCCCTCCTTTGAACCATCTCACAATCTGTCTAAAACAAAGGAATTAGGCATGGATTCTCTCAAAATCAGGACTAAAAAACATACTCGAAGCTTAACAAAATTGGTGTTTGCTTCAAATCTCGAACTTAGTATCAGATCCAAACGCATCTAAAGTAATTATTTTCGATAACAAGTTCAAAAATCACATTATACCCTAAATCACGAAGATCAATCAGACATACTTTAAGACCTCTAAACCATGGAAGTCAGAAAAACTCACCGATTCGAGCTTCGGAAGTAGAATTTACCAGAGATCAAGAGACAAGCCAATTCGGGATCGAGAGAAAACCCAGAAACTGAACCGACCCAAATCGCAAACCAGAAATCTCCGATCAGAGATAGAACCTTCACTCTCTGTTTAGAGAGAAAGAGAGAGAGAGAGAGAGAGATTGAAAACTTTCTCGAGAAAGTAAAGAGAGAAATCTAAACGGTCGGGAAGAAGAGCTATATTTCAAACAAAGAATGGCGGATTTTCGAATTTCTAGTCTTGAAACCAAACCCTACACAAAACGTTTGGTTTTTTGTTTTTTGTTTTAAATATCAGCGGCTCTAAATCAATGATCTAAGTTAATCTCAACCGTCTATTTTAAATATTATCAGTCACGTGTCACCTATCTTTTTAAAATGCTCAACGGACACATAATGATTTGTTTTTCCTTTTTTTGTAACCTTCCTTTTCCCTTTTTTCCGAATTTTACCCAAATTTAATACCAGTTGATTTTCAAGTACTAGAATTCGTTGGATTTTTGATTGTTGATATATCCACTTTGGGACCACCGTTCGTAATGATTTCAAATCTAATCTAATATATAGTACTAGAGGCTATCCGGGTTACGCCCGGGTTTTTCATAATATTTTTAGTAAATATATTACTTCATATTTATAGTGCATATACGAAACTAAATATTGTTTTTTGTCACGACAAAACTAAAATTATTAAAAATTAAAACTTACTCCATTTTTAATGCCCAAAAAAATTATATATATAAATAAACAAAAGACACTGCAATCTACGTAATTGTAGTTTTGTGATTTTATATATTTTAAAACAATTATATTTTTATTTCAATATAAAAATATATAATTAATGCTAAGTTGATCCTTTCTATATGTGGTCGAACCAACTTCTTCCCACACTTCACTATGTCCTACTTCTTCTGAATCCACACCTTCCATGTCAGAGTCCCACCATCCTGAATCATTTGCATATGTTGGTATGCATATAAGTAATGACTACAAAGAGTTCTGTTTCACATTAAAAAGAAGTGATTGAAACACTCGAAACTTGATTTCCTGCACATAGATAAAGCAAGTTAGAGTCTTGTACTTTTTGAGGGTTTAGAAAGTTACCTCAGATTCAGTCAAGTGGTGATGCATCTGGTGGTTCTTCTTTGATCAGAGTAGTGTCTTTAGCACTTTCAACTCCCTGAGAAGCTAGTGTGATTATTGTTGGTGTTAGTTCTCCTTGAGGTTGAGTTTCGTCTAAAATTATCTTCCCCTTTGGTGTAGTTTTTTTCTTGGTATGTTTGCTCCTCCTTTGTACCTGCATTCTTCTCATTACTTTTGGCAAGACACGAATGCATTAAAACAGTCTTGGAAGTATCACAAACATAAGAAGAATTTTCATATTGAACTTTTTCAGTGTTAGCAGTTGAAACAATTTGTAGTTTCTCTTTAGCATCTAATCACTTATTCAATATTCTTATCCATTCTGAGAAAAATATCACTAACACTTACATTGAGGGGATCCGTTTGTGGTTTTACATTGACTTGCGGATCACAACCTAAGATTTGTTGTATCAGTTCTGTTTTTGTGGTAGAACTTGGCAACGTGTCCTTGCTTCTTGCACCTGTAACATGTCAGCTCTTGTGTAGTTTTAGATCTATAAGACTTACCTTGGTCTTCAACTTGCTGGAGTTTTACTCGTTGCATAAGTTTAGGATTTGTTTCCTCTCGGCTTGCCTCTTTTGGGTTTGCAGTGATTCCCTTTATAGAAATCTCTATGAGCTGGTCCCCAGTAAATCGATGACTTATAATTAATTTCTATACGAAAATCGTTCATGGAAACGCTGAGATAAAATCCAGATCCGATAAAATTAAAATTCATACAAACTTTGGACTCGATTTTAACCAAGCTTTCCAGACTGAAAAACCAAAACACTCACACCCATAACCTAAGAAAGGTATGTAAGCTAGATTTACTTGAGATGTAGATACCCAAGCTAAGAATGCAGTAAGGATAAAGAGATGAAATTACCTCGATGTTCTTCGAAGCATTCTTCTCCTAATACATGAACAATGAGCATAACGATGATTCTGATCACATTTGTTGAAAATTCTTTAGTTCACAAATAGTCTGCATCGCTGCTCCAACTGCAACCCCTCTTTATATTCAAACATTCAAGTTTTGTTGAGGTTACAAATTAGTGAAATCTAAAACTTTACGTTTAACATATATATGCCTAATATAATTAGGGTTTAATTTTCTAACCACAGAGAATGGGCTGGATGATGTTTAAGAGAATGGATATGCTAAGGACTATGGAGAGATCAGGGACTGCCTCCGAAACTTCGTGCCTATCGGAGAATATATATATATGAAATCTCACCGCCAAACGCCAGACCATGTCACACTGATCACGACTGATACCACAAACTTCACTTTTATGGAGAATTTCACCGCGTCTGCATCTCCTTTTCCTAATTCGTTCGCCACTCGAACGCTACATTTTCCGATTGAGAGATAGAACAACAAAAACTATAGAATTAAACAAAGAATACATATATGTATATAAGTCTAATTAAAAATATTTTAAATGAGTGTATATATAGTTACATACCATGCTGCACCCATCAAGCCAACGCTTACGTTCATTTCCCAAGTGAATATATATTGGCTGCAAAATTCACTTGAGGATTTAGTTTTCAATAGTATAAAAACATTACAATTTTCCTTTCATAGATCATTTATTTTTTCCATGGTAGATTTCAATTAGATATACCATATGGAGAAGGCAGCAATTGCGATATTCGCATCATTTGTATATCAGGTCATTAAGACGATGATGCTCATGTACCAGTACTCTAAGCTGTTTCCAAGCAAACACAAAAGGAGTCATAAGAAAATGTTAAACGCCTGATCAACCCGTTTGCGATTTATCATCATTTTGTTAATCCACGGGCAAAGAAAATTACCAGAGCATAAAACCGGAGGAAATCGATAATGTGAGTAGGGGAATAAGATCAACAAAAGCAGCAGTGTGAAAGCCGGTCCAAGTATGCGGGCACCACCCTCCTAAAACGTAAATAAACTCGGCTATTGCCACTGCCCACGAGTTTACATTAAGCCCTAGAAGCGCACCATGTATCCCCATCCCCATCACGCTCACACACCACCATGTGACTGCAATGTCCAAGACCAGGGCTACGGTCGAGAGAATGGACCACCATGTTTCGGTTTTCAATGTAAGAATGGAAATCAAAATGTTAAGAACATCACAATAGAGAAGACAAATGTGAATCTCATACTCGCGAATGTGTGGATTAAGATTACCTTTCATCAGTGCTCTTCGATTTGGCTTTGGGTTCACCACCTCTCATCTCTCATATCTTCGATACACATGAAGAAAAAGATATAAACATAATCTGCGAATTACAAAAAATTAAGGATGAAGATTCGTTGGAATGAAGAGTTTGAGGATGAAACTTGTTCTCAGATCTTTTGAAATACTGATGGATTAGAAGATGAATCGTGTAATATGTTTTAAGTTTGTGTAACAGTGAACAGAGAAATCGAAATGATTTGGTTGAGATTAGGGTTTTTTGTCGAGAGGAAAAAAGAAAGAGATTTGTCATTTGTCTGGACTAAAATTCAATTTCAGAACCGAAAACGTGATGTTGGGCTGATTTTAATTGTTTAATCCGAATAAACCAAACATGTCATCTCAGAGACATCTCATTGGCTGATTTCATTTCTGATTATTTTTGCTTCTCCTTTTATATAAAAGAAATTTCAAATCACATGGATTTATATTTGGCCTGAACTTTTTTTTAACACATGGGACTTTTAAAACTGTGAGGACTTTAAAATTTTTTTAAAGTTTTTAAAGTCATTATCTAATTTCAACAAACAGAGCACAAGTGCAGAGTAAACCATGATCGCACCAGATCACTGGCTCGTCTAAGTTGATATATAATGGCTCCTTTTTTTCTTAATCTCTGAAACATTTCAATGGGCGAAAGAGTCAAAGAACCAAATTAGGGTTTTCGGAAACAAAACATAAAAACCGGACAATCATCATCATCACAAGTTTAGGCTAATAGAACATTATCATAAGCCTTCTTTGAAGGGCATCGCCAGATTTCACGTCTGGCAGAATGTTACCGACTTGGTTTGTGTTTTTTTTTCCTGATTTCTTTCTTCAGGGCGTTTTACATGAAATCGTCTTCGAGTTCTTGAAGCGATTTGTTGCTCGAAGCAATGTCTTTGTTGGATGTCATTTTATCAGTTACCATTAATCCTTTGTAACTCCTCATCTCTGCTTGCCTCTCCTTCTCAAGCCTGTCTATCTCTTCGCGTTTCTTCTGCAATAACCAAGAAACAACGGAATTCTAGTCAAAAACCGAATCAAAGACTTTTCAGATGATAAGGAGACCGAAACAGAAACTGACCTTCTCCCTCAGATGCAGTTTCCTCTCAGCTCTTTCTGCAGCATTCACTGCTTCTCTCTCAGCTTCATTATGAACAAACCATACAGTTTATTAGATCTTCTCAAGTTAAACAATTTGTAGTTATGCTCTCTATTTATTAGAATTCATAGAAGAGCCCACAAACCAAAGACTTACCTCTCAGATCAGGAGTTCTTTCAACTTTTGTTTTGTTCAATCTGTTAATTATTTCATTGACTCGCTTCTCCACTCTGATAGTCCGGACCTTGAAAGAACAAACAAATATCAGTTAGGTATTATCCTCGCTTTGCAACCGTACTTGAGCAGAGTTTTAATGCATGCACAAACAATATTTCTTGAAGGATGAAGAAGGTTACCATCTTTGAATTGTGGAAACCAACTTGACCAACATCCATGGAAGCAGTTTTCTTCAAGTTGGACCACGGAGTGTACACAACATCGACGTTGTTCACCTTGTTGCCTGGCACATAATCCCATACACCAGTCGGTAAGAAAACAGTAAATAGCCTATATGTGCCCTCCTTCTAAACAAAACTGAGAAATGGGAACAAGCTGATACTCCAACACTAACGGTTATGCAAACGCTAAGCTCAGGACAAGTAGAAAGAAAAGGACTTCAGATTTTACCTTGAATGGAGTTAGCTTTCACAAGCTGAGCACAATCCTCCAGCACGCCTTCACTAATGTCATCAAAACTTTGGCCTCTATGAAGCCTCAAGTAAACATGAGCCGACGACATTTTATCCACGTGGAACCTGCGTCGAATGAAAATTACTATAGCAGCTTCGACGTAAATCAACTTACTGAAACGAAATATAAAATGCTGACTAAGAGAAGCTCCTAGAATTTATATGATAAAGAGAAGAAAATTGTCAAATCAGAAGGTAACAACACCTTATTCATGTCCTAAACACATCACATATTCAAGTTAGCAGGAAAAGCAAGAGCAGAAAATAGACAATACTCATACACTTCAGTTATGAATCAACTTACTGAACCGCGCTAAGCAGAAACAGATTATATGGTCAATAGACAAGCCATGAAACTCAAATATTTTGTTTTAAGAAAAAGAAAATTATCAAACTAGAAGATAACATAACCCCCTTATTCATATCAACAAACATGAAAGTTTGAATGTAGCCACCATAAAATGAGTGGACAATAGACATGCAAAAACATCTATCTCAATGACAAAGTTTAAAGCTAGTATCACAATTCTTCATTGAATGTTTGAATGAAGGATAACTCTTGGAAATCAAAACATAACAAAATTCGATAAAAAATAAAAATATAAGATACAAAAATTCAGCACATATAGAACTCAGTTGAATAATCAAAAACAAAGGTTGACCATAATTTTCTTCCTCTTTCATTCAAATTATTCACCACATAAATCAATCAATCAACCACAGATCATGACACAACAAAAAGATATGACCATAAACAAATGGAATAAACTCGGAATTCGATTAAAAAAAAAACTAAAACCGATCCGGAGAAAACTTCAGAATCCAAAACAATCGATGATTGGGAAAATTGAAAGATCGGGAATCTTCAAGCTTACCAGACATCTTCAGGGAAGCCATATTTGATGAGTTCCTCGTTCTCGAACTTATCAAGACCCATGAAGATGGTGTAGTCGCCAGCATCAGGTCGGGCCTTGAAGTAAAAGACCATCGTTTCGATTCGAGACAACGAATGGAGATCGAATCTAGGGTTTCCCCCTTTTTCACTTCCCTATCTCCCCCTCTCTTCTTCCCTAGAAGTTACGACAAAGAAGAAATCGTAACCACTCAAGACAAAATATATAAAAAATGCTGACTTGTGTTTTGCATTGGTCGTCTTATAAATATTAAATTTCTAAAATAACCCCATTTATACAAATCTAACGTCTCAGGCCCATAACTTTTTGTTTATTTATTTCATAGATTAATAAATTTGGTTCCGTTCGGGTTATTCGGTTTCTATAAAATTGATCTCATTTAGTTTTAAAATTTAATTCGGTTTGGTTTGGTTTGGATTTTTCGGTTTCTAAAAAATATATCACATTCAGAATCGAATTAACTAATTTGAGTGTATTTTAATCATGTTTTTCTATATATTTAATTGAAAATATTATCTGTGGTATAAACTTTGGTTAGTTTGGTTAATTCAGTTCGGTATCGGATAATTCAGTTTTGAAATTCCTATTCTATTCGTGTTATTTTTATAGTTTGGTTCGGAAATTTTAGTTCGATAAGAGTAGGCTGAACATAAAATAAAATTATGACTCAATAACTTTTCATATGTATTTTGGGTTTAATTTACTTAGCAGGATCTCCAAACGTTAGATTTGTATAAATGGGGTTAGATTTGTATATTTTTTTTGGATCTCCAACGTTCATATTGGACCAAGAAATATGAAATCAACAGTGCGTTGCGTCTGTAACTCAGCCTGTGTATCACTAGAAAGAAGCTTGGTGTTTGTTTTGCGACCATGAAATTGGACATATTCATATTGATATTGCATCAATCCATTACTCTTATGATGAGACAATGTTGCTAATCAATGTCTCTATTCCATTCGAGATCACTTCTTGTTGAAGCTGTACCGTTAATATGGCTAAATCATATATAATTTCATTTTGGAAGTTCCAAGTCTAAGGATAAAAAGTACCTTTCCATAACAACCCAAAAAAGAGAATCTCTATGTTCTGTAACACAAAGAACAAAGTGAAATCAAAAGGTGAGAGAGACTACAAAACTCAAAAAAAGTATTATCGCATTTTACAACAAATGTAGGAGATCCATCCGGAGAATTCTATTGATACATATATTATTATTGAAAGCTTTTCAAGGCATACCAAATTTGGACAAGGCTGATTCAAATACGGTTGCGAATGCCTGAGAAGTACTCTGCTCGTCTGCTTTCAGTTTTATCTGAGCTTTGGCGGATGAAGAGTTTATGATACACTCCGCGAGATAGTTTGATGGTTCTGGCTCCTTTTGTGCAAAGAAGAAGAACTTGAAGTTTGGAGATTGACCTCCCGATGCAATGCAGTGAATTGAATGATTCTGCATGTGCTTGATAAGTGATTGTGGAACTGTCAAGGCCACGATGCCTTGAGGATTCACAGAATAATCCTGCACATGAAGTCAACAAAGTTACAATCTTTCATCAGTCAAATACCTCGAGAACCTATGATGTTTGAATACGAGGAGCAAGGAAAAATGAAATCTTTCATGAATTTAGAAACAGGGACACAGACTTCAATGTTACGATTCCAAATGCAACTAACCGTAAAAGAAATGTAGGCAATAGATTTATGATAAAAACCCGTGCTAAGTTAAGCTTCTTGGCAAAAGAGGAAGAAAAGTCAATTAAACTATTGTCTTTCGTAAGGCTAGAATGTACTTGGAAGGTAAAAAACTAGCAGTAACGAGGTGCAGAATTGTGTAAGAACAAAAACAAACCTGTGTTAACGATATTGGTAACTGGCGCCATTTCTGTTGGAAGGCGCTTGGATCTAGAGCAGCTCTTGGGTTAAGTTTCAAAAGAGGCGGCGATGGTGTTGGAGCAGGAGCTGTTGATACACCCAAACCAAAGAGATCATCAAAACCAAAGCTTGATTGTGGGGTAGTTGTGGATGTGGCGGGGCCGGAGATTGCAAGCTCTTGCATTTGTGAGGTTATTGTATTAGAGGAGCTTTCATATGAAGGAGCCGTGTAAGCAGAACCATTGTTATTGATAAGTCCTTTATTGTCATCTTTCTCGTCAGTACTCAGAAGCAGGTCCTTGTCATTAGCCTCAAATTGCTGAGCAGGAACAATGTCACTGGAAGCTTCAGGTGTGATGGGAATATTTCCAAGTTCGTCTGAAAACTCAAAGGGCCCTCGGTGTTCCTTATCCGTGAACATGTACGATGGCTGCAAGAATTTTTTATTATACTTCAATTTGATCATCAGTATGAAAACAACTAGAGAACCTCTGAATAATATACGCAAATAAATGCATACTACTACATTGGTTTTAAAGGAAATATACCTTTTGGTAGATCACAGATAAGCTGTTAAACTCGTCAAATATTCGGTCTTTGATTTCACTGCTTTGAGTGTCAGCAAAGACTGAAACCGCCTGTTTTGGAGGACTCACAACACGTTCTGCCACATGTACATCGTATTGCAGAACCCGATAATAGAACAAGGCTCGGTCATGAACATCCTACTCCAACAGTTAAAATTATTCGATAAGTGATTTAATCAGCCTATAGCTTCAAAATAAAAGAAAATTAAGAACAGGAAGATTGGAAGATACCTGATGAAAATCAGCAATGCCTGCAGCTAGAGCTGTTCCTAAGGCTTTCTGAGTCTCAGGAGCCCTCTTGAAAAAGCATTTCATTGCTGCCGTTAGGAGATGCAAACGAACCTGCTCAACGGGACAATACTTTCATTATATGAATGTGCAAGTCCTCATTCTCAAGCCAACATGGAACCATTAGTTTCAGTAAATCCTACTATCAAGAAAATATTGTTAGGTCTACATAATTTTCTGGAAAAAATCTTATGAAACTACTGCCTCTTCATATTTCACTTCATACACAGTTCTTCAAAGCTTCTATGTGTTTACATGCTACATTTTCTTCTGATCCCATTTTTAATACCTATTGTTCTTCCTCACCTTTGACAGAAATATGCATATCTTTGCAGTTTAATACAGGAAAACAAAGATATACAGTGAAACAAAGATTCCGAAGTGTCACGCAGCATGGAAAAAGAGAACCATAAAAGTTATGCCTAAATACCTCAGCCGAATGCTCTTCCTCCCAGTTTTCTATCAGATTCTCCAAAATATAAGGAGCATCACTCATGTCCTGAGCATATTCACCCAACATCCATATGAGAGCCGCTTTACCTTTCGGTTCCTGGATATTTTTGCTGCTGATACCCCCAACAACAGAAATGCAATCATGGCTCCATTGTGGATACTTCCTTAAAAGGTCCTTCACAAGAACCTAGAGGAGGAACCAGACAAGTGGTAACATTATGAAAATGCGTACAATTAGAGTCTCAAGATGATGGGTAATGATCTCTGTGAATAGTTTACCAAAGTTTCAGCGGTCACGTAGTCCTTTTCCATTTCCAGAAATTGAAGAAGTCTATCAACAATTGCATTAACATCGTACTGCTGCAAAGCAATCTTCCCAACTGCCCGAATTGATTCCCTTGCAATAGGAATATCAACATTTGCAGCATACTCGCACAGTTCCGTCACTGAATGGGCAGAAAAGCACATATCAGTCGCATTAAAGAGGCAGAAAAGTAAGGTTTTCTCGTTCCAGTTACCATATTGACATAGTTTGAATCAATTACCAATTTCGTACGTGTTGCTCTCATTTGCAACCGCAGTCAACATCTCAAGCTTCAACTTTTTGACATATGAGGGTTCATTGTACTGGCAGTAGAAATGCTTATAATCTGCGGCAAAGATGAATGGTGCACGAACAACCAAAAGATGAAGGTGGCTCAAGATTGCATACGACTGCTCTGGACTTCCAGAACTGACGAGAGTCAGAAGCGGGGATTTAATACGCTCATATACCTATACAAGATCATCTCGCATTAGTGAGACAGTGATCACGTTAAACAAAAAACAAATCTAATCAAGATTTCAAATTTAATCCCACAATGATGACTCTGTTAAGAGAGAGATGAATCCTTCTAGAAATTGAGATCTGATTTTCAAACTTTTAGACAAGGTCACCAGAAGTGATATAATGCTCACTATTTGGACACTGCAGTAACTATCCAAAAAATCTATCATCATGAGATCCCGCACACAACTAATTTCATCAGGAATAATTTTACATGACTAAGATAAAGGAGGTGGAATTTGTACCTGTTGATGAACATCAGTCATGGAGAGTGTTAACTGTAAAAACACTTTGACTGTTGCCAAGACAACAGCTCCATTGGCATGCTGAAGTCTGTCTTCCAACAGATTCATTATGTCAAAAATATCATTACTATCTGACGGTACATACTTTACTGCCAATTCAAGTATAAGACATTGTGCCCATTCATTGAATTCCTTAATCCTGCAAGGAAACACCACAATGGTAAAAGTTGCTTCTACTTTCTTAGATACCACGGCAACAACAAGGTATTGTGATTCAAGGTTGAAGGAGGAATTAAAGAACACACCGATTCAAGAAATAATATATAACTGGCTTGCTAAGCAATGAGTCCTTCTCCCGGCATGCTTCCTCAGAGTGGCTTGCTTCTAAACTCCAAATTTCTTGAAGTGCAGACAGGCAATTGGCAACTACCTGACAGCATATTTATAACATTAAGCATACAAACAAGTGATACGCTAGGGAGAATCTATGTCCAAATGCATTCAACAGAGTATTCTGCACACAGAACAAAACTAACCTGAGCATCTGAATCATGAAGCATCAAACTTTTTAGCGTTGCAGGAAAATCGGCATCGATGCAGGTTGAGGCTGAGATGTGATAAAGCTTTAGTACTCCAGTCACAGCGATTGTTCTCACATAGCTGTTATTGTCCTTTAGCCCGCTCCCCAAGGGACCAACCAGATACTCCACAAGGTTTGGCACTCGCAAGGAACACAAGCTCCTCAGAGCAAGCCCACGGATCATAGGATCTTCATCTTTGCAATCCCTTTGGAGAAAATTGATCGTCAAAAGGGAAAGATCAGGATTACCCTTTGCATAGTTTCCAACATAAAGATAACACATTTTCTTCAGGACAATGTCTGATGTTGCCGAGCACATAACCATTTCTCCAAATACCGATGAGACGTCAATGCCAATCGTCATGTAAGATATCACTTTCTTGAAGAGGTCACGCTTGGAATCATCAACTCCTGGAGCTCTACTTCCAGCTAGCTGACGAAGCTGGGATTTCAGATCTGACACTTCGCTTTTCCTGATAAATAACAATTTCTAGCTTCATTCCGACTAAAGAGAAATCAGATAATCGATCATACACACTACATTTCTAGAAAATTAGAATCTAAAGGACAGATAATTCAAACTAATAGCAAAGTCTGAGTCCACTGGCGAAAAATCTCATCTTGAGCCAGATCCGTTACATGAAAGCTTCTAAATCCCTGGATTCGGTGTAGGAACAATATAGATCAAACTAAGGAGCTGACCCGACCACCCATGAAAAGTTATGATCGAATCATTGAATTGATCGATGCTTTTAGCTTAAGAATGTAAGGAAACATCATTATGCGACATTGATCGAGAAAGAAGCAGAAGGTTAGAGCATGACTTACCCTGAAGGTTGGGACGGTGACGGATAACGCTGCGAAGTGGCTGGAGGAGACATTGCTAATTGGATTGGGATTCAGATACAATGAATTATCACTCCGTAAGATTCACCGGAGCATAAATTCACGAGATTCCGCCGATCGGAGAGAATTTTCACCGAGATCAGAAGTGGACGCTGCTGAAATTGAGAGAGATTTTGGTTCACTGGTCGAGTCTCGTCCCGTGCTTGGAGAGGTAGGGGAAGAAAGGAAACCAACGACCCGATTTGCTATGTACTCCTTCTACTTTTTGCTTTCTCGCTAATTTACCCCTATATTTATTTAATTAGTATTTTTATTTTAGTTAGTAACACGAAGAAGATAGTGGCAAATTGATACAATCGTGGGAAATAGAGAGGTTGAATTATATAATTAAGGAAAGTTTCTCATCCACCACGACCAAAACGCTGCGTTTTGCCGCGGATATTTTTCCCCAACCTGGATTTTGTCACTCCACCAGCATTTCGTAAGCTCTCTCTTCGAACATCCATGGCTGCTCACAGAATCTAAGAGAGAAACAACTCTACCAATTACTGAAGAAAATCGATCAGATATGATTTTAGCGCAGCTTCCAAGATTTCATCTCTCAATCTTCGTGAAACCCTCATTCTCTCTCTCTTCTTCGCATTTCAATTTCATAAACCCTAAGCCGCCGATTACAGTAGCAAGAACCCTTTTCTCATTCGCGGCTAAATCCAATCTCGCCACTGTTGAACCCATACCACTGCCGGTCTCGGATTCATCCGATTTTGATGATGCTCCTGTGGAGATTCCGCTCGACAAGCTTTTCGTTCCGCCGGAGACTGATATCTCCAGTGATGACCCGGCGAGTTTAACGACGAGGATACTGAAGGGTTCGAACATAGTGCTCAGCAAGTACGCGAGGGACGCTCAGATTTTTCAGGCCGACTTCGTGAAGAGTAGTGTCCGGACGGAGGATTGTCCGGCCGATGGGCTGCCGGAGTTTGCGCTCGTCGGGAGATCTAATGTTGGGAAATCCTCGCTTCTCAATTCGTTGGTGAAGAGGAAACGCCTTGCCTTGACCTCTAAGAAACCTGGTAATCTAAGTGTTGCTCTGGCTGTGATTATCATCCAGCTGGTTTGTGATTACGTGGAATCGGTCCCTAGTCTTAGACTCTTTATCAATATTTCAATAGGACAAAACCAATAGACTACCCTCACATGGTTAGACTGAACAGATTTGCTTTGTAGCATCGGCATTTGTTGGTTCCTATACTTCCTGTTACTTGTGAGGATGGGATTAGTGTTTACCAAGATGTGGCATCACTTGACGGAATCTTTGAGTCGTGTGTTATGCTTGATCTTGCTATAACAATTTCATGCCAATGGGAGTTGGGGGTTTATAGGAATGAACTATTAACTATTTTTTTAGTGTGGAGTTGTTTCTTCTTACTATCTGTTAGATTTGATAATGCAATCCTACTACTGGATTGTCTATGTGCATTGATTAATAGAAAAAATGAACATTTGAAGATGTTAACTGAAAAATCTGGAATGAAACAAAACCATACCTAGCTGTTAGGAAATCGGATATTCCATGATCTGGATAATTTCTAGAACATCTCATTGACAGATACTCCTTCCAAGATGAAATGCTTAGAAAGGTTGATTGATGCAATTTAGTAGTGGAAACTGATAGGCATCCATCTCATGCATTGAGTTGTTGCTAAAATATGTGTAGTTTTCCACAAGCATTGAGTTGGCATTATAGTGTTTAGCATTTCAGGCTTGTAATACTTCAAGTAGAAACCATTCTGAGTCAGTATTGTTGTACATTCTCATCCCTTTAGAAGAGATTCTTGCAAGAATTAATTTTCTTTTGCTCCCGAGTATTTTAAAATGGAGCTTTCTTTTGGTTCTTTAATTCTATAGTGAACGGGCTTTGGTTAATTATAATTCTTGGTAATTTATGCTTCATGTAGGAAAGACGCAATGCATTAATCATTTTCGGATCAACGACAACTGGTACTTGGTAGATTTGCCTGGTTACGGGTAAGTTTAAGTTATATCATTTTGTTTCTATTTGTTTGTTAGGCCATTGCCACTGCCCCTCTCTCCTATTCCTTTTTGTGTCAGTTACGATTACTGTTTCTGGCCCGATACATTATGCAGACTTTAGCTATAGAAAACGAAAGTTGATGCATTTTATATTTCCAGATATGCATCAGCACCGCATGAACTCAAACAAGACTGGAACAAATTCACCAAAGACTATTTCCTAAACCGATCAACATTGGTCTCAGTGTTTTTGCTAGTTGATGCCAGCATTCCTCCAAAGCAAATTGATCTTGACTACGCAAGCTGGCTTGGTCAAAATCAGGTATAAAAACACGTAAAACTCACCGAAACCCATTAATTGTTCATCATGATCAACACTATTACTAATTATGTATTGTCTCTGTGGAATGAATGATTGTTATCTCAGGTTCCAATGACTATGATATTCACGAAATGCGACAAGAGGAAGAAGAAGAAAAACGGAGGTAAGAAACCAGAGGAGAACATAAAGGAGTTCCAAGACTTGATCCAAGGATTCTTTGAGACAACACCACCATGGATTATGACCAGTAGTGTGACGAATCAAGGTCGGGATGAGATATTGTTGCATATGGCTCAGCTAAGAAACTACTGGCTCAAACATTAAGACCCAACCACACTTGTTCACATTATCTTTTATAGGAAGGAGACTTATATAACAAACAAAAAGACAATTAGTGTACCAATTCTTGGGCACTATTTTTGATTAATGGAACGCTGTGATTTTGCTTTTGTGTTGTGTAACACTATTCGTTGTGCTCTGTTGAATTTTTATCTTACCCCTTAACGGTGGTGATATAAAAAGTCAAAAAAGAATGTATTTATTAGTTATATACTTATTAAGTTAGAAATAGTAATCATCAGGCGGGGATAGCTCAGTTGGGAGAGCGTCAGACTGAAGATCTGAAGGTCGCGTGTTCGATCCACGCTCACCGCAATTTAAAGTTTTTTTTTGTCAAAGCGACTACGTTTTGGTTGACGATAAGAAACGGCCCATATAAGAAAAGCCCAGTATTTTCCAAAGTCCAAACCCATGTCTTATACACGAAACATTTTCGGGACAAGAAGCCGTAAGTACCACTCTCCGACGAGTCTGGTCGGAATCGGAGGTGAATACTTTGCTTAATGGCTCATCTATGAAAATGTGATTATAATATGCATTCGTGAATGGTGAAAAAAATAAGGGTTTAGAGGGTAAAAACTGGAAAATATTCTAAGGTTTAAAATGTGGGTACACTACGATCTAATATCTTTGAGATTTATATTTATCTTAAAAAATTGGAAAATTATTATTCGAAAAAGGAAATTGTATGATTTATTTTTTTTCCAACTGTATATTATCAAAAATTAATGTAATTCTTCTGTGCAGTCCCTAAATAAATTAAGACCTAATCACATATCCCTATTTTTTTAACAACTCCTTCAAAAAAGAGAAATCACAAAAAAGATTAATTGTTTCTTTTTCATTGAACCTGAAACGTATGTGATCCCACCATGTGTATTAAGATTTTTTGCCACTTAACACAGTACACAGTAGAGAAATACTCGTTTTTCGGAAATATATAATCATAGAGGTTATAATAGTGAAACTTGCACTTTTCATATGATAAATCTTACCAAAATAAATTCGATTCACCATTCTTTATTGAAGTACTCGTTTTCATTATTGATAACTTATGGTACGTATAGAGTGCAATGCACATCTTAAATAATTGTCCTTGACATGTGTAAGCTTGTTTTACTCTCGAATTTTTATTGTAATATATTTAGTTATTCACTATATTCGAAGTGATCGAATCATTTGTTGACCTTTCAGTTACTATATTCTGAAAAACTTATAAATTAATTATTAATCTTTTAAGCACAATCTTACTCTTTTAAGCATAATCTTATACAAGTATTAGAATGTAAATTTTAATACAAAGCGATAATGAAAAGCAAATAAAAATGTTTTGATATTTATGCGGTGAAAAAGGTTATCACCGACAACAAATCAATGAACGTACATTCCCCACGACGTTCTTTTCACCCATTGTCTCCAACATTTCTAGCAACCACAAAGGCCTAATCACTACTAATCAGCCTTTAATTATATAATCAAATCGTATAATTAAAAAGTTATATTAAAATAATTGGGAATTATCAGACACACCTATTCACCAATGTTTACACGAAATCTTCTGAAAAATCTCGCCTAGCCTACTGTTTTAAAAATGCTACTCTTACGTATTATTTAATTTGTGTTCTAATAAAAAAAAAACAAAAGGAATTTTTTGGAAGGTAATTCTTTAACGTGAGTTTTAAAACGCACCGTATTGAAGAATAGAGCCTTGCACGTGCGGGGAAGGGAACGATACACGTGTCATCGTACAGTAAGAAAAGGGCAATCTGAATCAGCAGAAGACGACAAAGAATGGAAAACGAATGAGATGTGGTTTACTTTTAACTATGGTTCACTTCTGGTCAGGTCATGGTGACTTTTGTCCACGTGGCGTATGTGAAGACTAACCACGTAGATGAGTCGCTTGGACGGTCAATTCGATGATGACGAAAGCAGGTCTTATAGCCCTTTAACCTATATGCTTCAATGTGACCGTTTCACTTGCAGACCGGACCGTCAACGTTTTACAGGTTTTTTTTTTTTTACTTTTCTTTTTTTGTCAACTTGTGTTTATTATTTTTTGTTTGTGTTATTATTTATTTCCGTCGTATTTTAATATTTTTCAATAATGTTTGTTTTTTCTTTAGGTTTTTCTATACTGTTATGTGATAATTGCCTTTTTTTTTTTTTTTTTTTTTTGCCATCAATTATTTTCCTTTTTAAAAAACTCTAATATTTTTAACGTCTCACTCCATGTATTGTTTTTAATTTAGTACATACAATAGAAATATATGATAGGTGGATTTATTGCCATCTATAAACTATATGCACAAGATATATTTTTAACCATCATCACACAAAATTTGAGATAATTTGAACGGAACACGATAATTGATATCAAATGAAAGGACGATTTAGCCTAACATATCTCTCTTAACGAGTTTGCGGATCTATTAGTTAACCAAATGCTTATTTACATATTTTTTTATACCAATCAAATTATAAGGTCAATAGTTTCGGAGAATGAAGGCGGTATGTCAATTTTTACGTAAATTGTATATGTTATTCTTAGTAACTCATATTCTGATGTTAAACAGAACCCATCTCACTCACTCGTCGAAAAAAATCGAGAGAGAAAGAGATTTGGAAATTGTAATTTGTTTTTGCTAACGATTCAACAAGAGCAATACAACCTTAATATAGCTTTGGTTTAGCACATGAGCTTTAACCAATTCACAGCTTAACCGGAACAAACCGGATTTACACATTTCACTCTAATACCCTCCCTCAAGATAGCAATTATATATAAAGCCATCTTGCACATGAGAGAATGAAAACGCAACAGCTCATAAGACTCTAACCAACAATGAAAAACTCTAGAATGACAGTCTCGACACAATCGAAAGAAGGTTTGGTTCCACATGATGAACAAGAGAGTGAAAGAGCACCTTTATATGTGGCTAAAGCATATTCTGTGTCAGCAGCACCTTAGGTGTTGCACACAAGGCAAACACAACTTCAACTTGAACTGTGAGTTAACATACAGAAAGCATTGCAACAAGCCAAGCATATCGTGCTTGAAACACAATTCATTTTCAGCAAAACTACAAGCAGCTTCATGAATCAAACGTGGCCAAATCTCTTGTCTTGAAACACAACTCTGTGAAGCAAGATTATGACATGTAGATCTAACCGTTTGGAGGAAGAACTATTCCTCTTCTGCAAACAAGACAGCAATATGACATCCATAACAGCAACTAATGGAGACCTCCATTCCATTTTCCCCATAGGTGCTTTAACATGGAAGTGAAACTGAAGAAATCTATCACTTAATGAAAAGCTTCGTTCCATTCGTCTTCCATATGTTCTAACACAAGAGTGAAACTGAAGTAATCTCTCAATAACAAAGGTCAACAACACCTAAAAAACAGCAAGCTTCTGGCTTGGCAAAGAGGCTTAAGTGTTGAACCAGAACAACCATTATAGTGACATGAAAGCCATCAAAAACATCAGCTAAAAGAGAAGGTATCATTCGCAATCTCCTGAAGCTCTTGAATATCTTCTTACCAACATCACAAACCAGAGATTCCAAGTGTAGAAGGTCACAGAAATCAACTTCACAAATGTCTAAGACCATCATTATTGATGATCTTTGCTGGGTATCATTAGATATAAAATTATTAAAACATACCTTCTCTCTTCTTTTTACTCAACTTTATACCTTCTCTTTCATACTTTTATTCAACTTTAATTAATTTTATATTTAAACACACTCCAACTAAAGTTTAAACTCTCTCCAAAAGTATCAACCCATTGATACAAAGACACCCTCTCTCCAAAAGTATCAACTCATCTCCTCTTTTTACTCAAATTTTATTAATTTTATATTTCAATACACTCAATTATTTCAACCAAAAACACTCTCTTTCTTCATTTTACTCAAATTTTAATAATTTTATATCTAATGATACCCACCAAAAATCATCAATAATGATGAAGCAGCTTATCTCATTAGCAAACTTAAGATTCTCCCTTTGTCTTGAAAGATTTTGATGCCTAAAACTACCTTCTGAAATCATACACAATTCGTGAACCACACCACAACAATCACTAGATATCTCAACAAATGATTTGAATCTGGTGAGCTTGCAGAGGTTAGAAATGAGAAACATACAATCCATGTTGCATTCTCTTGAAACCAACTTCATATATGCTCTCAATGTGAAAACCAGATGTGCTAGCAACATGACTAACCATCCTTCAACCATTCCATATTCTAGACTATGTTGAAAACATTCTAAGCAAAGCTCCATCTCTCTAAGAACAAATTCATGTGTAGAAATTCTACATAGCAAATCAACATCACTAACATAAAGATATCTATAATCCATATGTTTAGAGAGAGAGTGCAAAAACCAAGCGCATACCACATGAGATTGTAAATCGGGTGACCGTGAAAGAGAACCATAGAGAAACTCCATCTTTAACATCAGCTTCAACAAAAACTTTCCTTCAAACAAATCGCCATAGCTAAGCTCGCCGGAATCGCAAATCAGAGATTCGGAGCAGATCGACGGAGAACTCGATGAAGAAACCAGATTTGTTGCTTCCAATGTCAAACAAAACACAAACGAAACTCAATTTCACAACCAATCGAAGAAAATGAAAGAGAATCAAAGAGATCGAACGAAAACCAGAGATTTGATGGAATGATCAAATCGAACGGACGAAACTAAGATTTGACGGAATAATCAAATCGGAGCTCGATCTCAAGACGAGGGAACAACCGTACAACAAAAACGATGATTTCCCGGCGGAATAACTGTAAAAGCAATCGGAAAAGAAAGATTAACGCAGGATCGAAAGAGATTTTCGATCTCTTGCTCTGTTACCATCTTAGGAACTCAGATTCTGATATTGAACAGAAACCATCTCACTCACTCGTCGAAGAAGATCGAGAGAGAAAGGGATTTGGAAATTGTAATTTGTTTCTGCTAACGATTCAATAAGAGCAATATAGCCTTAATATAGCTTTGGTTTAGCACATGAGTCTTAACCAATTCACAACTTAACCGGAACAAACCGGGTTTACACATTTCACTCTAATAGTTTTTTTTTTACAATTTGATAAATTACCTCTTTTTTTATTAAGTTTTAAATGTCTTTTACGTCTTTGAAAAAGAATTATGTTTACGTGGTAAATTTTTCTTTTAGTGATTTTTATTATTTAGCGATATTCGACGCAAGTGTTTCCGTTAATGAATTATTCGACTATATATTCTATTCCATGTGTACCAATTAACGATTTAATTCTACGATAAATAAATAATTAGTTAGTGAACGTAAATGTATAAACCAACTGCTAACAATGTTAAGATTAAGAAATTATTCATGAAATAGTCGATTCTCGGTAGTGAACATTCTCGAAGTAGCCGTATAAATTAGGGATGAAATCTTTTAATTTATGGAGTTGTACGACTGTAAATGTTTTAAACGACAAAATCAAAGTTTTATAGAGTTTGGTGGTAGTTATAATTATTGTAAACCCAGATTGAAAGTTTCTTGAATATTCTAAAAAGAAAAAAGGTAATGAAATTAAACTCTCTTTTGAACATTAACCCAAAATAATGTTATACTTTCTTATAAACTTAGTAATACTGAAAAAAAAAAAAAAAACTTTGTAATACTGTATAAAATACATATACGAATGTGGTAGACCTGTGGTAGCTTTCGTCTGATCATCTTGTAAAGACTAGTTCGTTTTTGGTGTTTAGATATTTGCAGACCATTTTGCGGTTAACCATCAAATAAAAGCAAAAATACAAACGTTTGATAGATCTAGCGTGACTTTGGTAGGGTAGACCATAATATGGATCAAAGAGGACATGATTCTCACATTTTTTTCAAACATCAAAACGTTTATCCTAATTTGATTGGTACTGGATTGGATTAGACCCCACCAGATCAACCCACAAATATTTAGCACAAGACACTAATTCAAATCAAGATCTTACATTTCGTTAGACAAATGGATTATATATATATATATTTATAAAGTTATATTCATGTAAATACGGTGCATACTTTGCATACATGTTTTTTTTAATGTGATAAAGTTATATATATATATAAAGTTATATTCATGTAAATACGGTGCATACTTTGCATACATGTTTTTTTTAATGTGATAAAACCAATGTTATTATTATTATTATTATTATTATTATTATTATTATTATTATTATTGTATATATATATGTAGATTATATGTAGAAAAAATCCGATAAGGCAAAACAAAAAATTGTAGCTGGAATGTGTTGAATATATTCTTTTTTTTTATTATGATCTTTTCTTCTTTTGAGATTCTTAATATAGAAACTTTTAATATATTAAGAGATTGTGGTTATTATGAAAAATAAAATAATCATTACAAAAAGTTAGAAAAACAATATCTAACTAACAAAAATACCGGAGTTTTTAACAAAGGAAGAAGAATAAAATTATTTGGTCTAGCTTTGGATTTGAGATTGGTGAAGTCTTCTCGAGTGCGGTTGCAACTGTATCGTCCCCTTTATCTATGCCGTGAAATCGAAGCATTGGTTCTAAGATTTGGTGGTTCAATGAATGGTTGGCATGTTGTTTAGTCAGAGTTGGAAGTGTTTTGTTTGGATTTTTAATTTTGGTGCTAGCATGTTTTTTTAGCTATAGTTTGGTCTTTTGGTTTTTAGGTTTCGTCTTTTGGACTGGAGGTTTTCGGTATGGTTCCTCTCTCGAATTCCATTCTCGTATTCCATCATCGCATTCTATCTTTGTATTTCAATCATGTATTTTACTTTTATATTTTAATCGGTGATCAATATAATATCTAAGATGAAAAAAAAATGGTAATGTGAGAATGATTTTGAGTTGCCTAGAAAAAGTCTTTCGGTCAATTAACATTGTTATGTAATGATATTTATAAGGTGACAGGTTAATTAAAGAAAGCAAAATAATAATTATAAGGTATGACATAAGTGTAAAAAGCAAAAGTAGACCACAGGAAGAAAAAGGACAAAGAATTATAATTGCTCTGTAGGGATTCTTTTTATTTGTATTTAAACCAACTGTAATTTCAATATTTCTGGTACATTCTGACACCTTAATAATTATATAATGTCGACATAACTGGGACTTTGAGAGTGAGAGAGGAAAAAAAAAATTATATTATACGTAAAACATAAATAACCATTATATAACGTTCGCAAAAGAACCATTATCTAACAAAACAGACAATTACTCTCCAGAAAACAACAAATTTTCGAACAGCCGTTACAAGCCTTTGGAATTTGATTAATTAACATTATTATATATTATATATGTTACAAGCCTATGGAGTATTTTTTTTTTTGTCAACAATTAACATTATCATATATGTACATCCAAATGAAAGTGACGTTTAGGTGAGTATGAAAGGAAAATATTGAGGGTTTTTTCTGCTAAATAAAAAAATATTGAGGTTTTTGAAAGGTAATAACATTTTCAAGGGAAAATAAAGATTTGTTTCTATTCAAAGATTATAGTCAGAAAATATGGAAAAAGTTTGTTTTAATACGAAACCAAATTAATTAAAATAATACTTCCAAAAGAATTATGAAAAATATAATCCATAAAAATTAAGCTTTTTTTTATTTGAAATTTTCAATGGACAAAAGATATAAAATGATAGTTTTGGTTTTTTTATTGACAAATTTAATAAAAATTGATGTCGTGAAAGTATTTATACTTAAAAGTATCACGGATTATGTAGTAAAATAGATATTTTATACAAAAATTTGTCCAAATAAATTGAAAAAAAATCCAAATATCTATAAGAAAATATAATTTGTGGAAAAAGTTAAGTTTCTTTATACTATCATGCTTTCAATTGATATATTAAAATTATTTTCGATTTATTTTACAAACCGACAAACACTTAACGTGTATTTTTAATATATATTGATTTTTTTGTCGTGACGTAATAAATCATGAGAGATCCGATCATTCATAAATTTTAAAAGTGTTTGGTTAATAAATTAACAAATTTTATGAAAATGACGTGTGTTATTTTATATATTTTTAATGTAATATTAATTTTTTGTCGTAATGTTATTTATAACTAAACGATTATATTCTCGATCATAATAATAAATTGTAACAGATCGATCATTTATATATATAAAATTTTTTTTAGTTAATAAAATGATTGTAGATCGTATAGTAAAATAACTATTTTTGTATATAAATATAATAATAGAATAACTATTCCATATATGAAAATATTTTAATTCACGTGTTTTTTAGATATTTTAATATAACAATAATTTTTTGTCGTGAAGTCATCTACAATAAAAAATTTACGGTTTTAATGATCATAATAAAATATGGCGGATCGATCACTCATAGAATGTTCGATTAGCGAAATGATTGTAAATTATATTTTAAAATAACTATTTTGCATAGAAATTAATTACCAAAATAATTCAAATATAGATTATTTTTAAATTATATCTACAAAAATTTGACGTGTATTTTTCTGTACTTTTTCATCTCATATTAACTTTTAGTCGTAAAAATTTATATAATTTAAAATTATAATAATCATTTATACCATATTATTAACAAAATTTACAGATATTTTACTGTAACAAGACAATCATAAATCATATAACGAAATAACCAATTTTTATAAAACAAATATAAGTAACAGAATAATTCAAATATTTATACAAAAAATGCAAATTTCAGATTAGTATTCTTCGTCATTTTGTTTTAGCAAAAATGACTATAAAAAATATTTAAAAAGTTACTTAGTTTTTTATTTTGAATATACATCATTGAAATACACTTTGCTCACCCAAATCATTTTTCCAACAGATGAGTATAATTGTCATTAGTTTAAATGTTTTTCTTACATGCAAAGAGTTAAAAAAAACAGTCGCTAACACAGCCAAAATCTGTTGAACTGCAAAAATTTCGCCACAGAAATGTTATCATTTTATTCTGTCACCACTTCCGCTAATTTTTTCGCTAATTAACAAAAAAAATCTATACTATTCAATTAAAATCTTAATGAAACTGTTTTTCATTAAAATAAATTAAATATGTCAAGAAAGGTAATTTTTTTTTCTTTTTCTTTTTTCTGTTATAAATAGTTTCAGCTAGACAGATAGAGACCCTACTACTTACATTTCTGAGAGAGAACTTAAAACGTGAATTCGAGAGAAAGAAAAGGAGAGAGAGAGAGAGAGAGAGAGTGTGTCTGAGAAGCTCACTGCTTCGCTGATTTTGAGGAGAGAGAGAGAGAGAAGAGTACCTCACAAGACTTGCACATAGAAAGACGAAGACTGCTCATTGTCTTATTTCTCTGCAATTTCTGAGTCCTTCTTCTTCATCTTCTTCTTCTTCTCTTCCAATACAAGGAAGAACAAAACCGGAAAAACCCAGGTCTTTTTTCTTTCAATTTCTTCTACTTTGAATCTCTCATATGAGTTTCTTCTCCATTACAAAAAGATTTGATTTTTGTTGTTGTTGTTGTTCTTGTCTTCTTTCTTGTTCAGCTTTTCTGGGGTTTTAAATTTTAATTTTTAAGTAATCTATCTTCTTTCGATGATCCTTTCATTTGTACGGAAAACGATTTCTTTTGCTCAGTGAGAGTTTCAATCGATCTTTGTTCTCAATCTCATTTGGGTTTTTTTTTTGTTTTCTCCAAAGATTTTCCTTTTGCTTAATCGAATATTAAAGCTTGCTTCTTTTTTTCCGACATTGTGAGTTACTAAAACTCTTTCGTGAAATTGATTCGTCGTCATATGAAGAAAGAAACGTTTCCTTTGTTTTAATCAATGCTTCGAGCTTTTGATCAATCATCTAAAAGCTTCACTCTTTTCTGAAACGCAGATCAATCATGTCTCAACATTCCAACAACCAAATGGTCTCTGGTTCCGATTTCAATTCGAACAAACCGGACTTGTCTGGTCTCAAGAGCCACAGAATCATCGCTACTGTGTTGGAAGGGAAGTCACCATCAGATTACGAAACAGCTTGGAGCCCAACTTCTCCTCTTGATTTCAGGGTTTTCTCCAGTTTTGGGAATCCTTTTGGTGGGTCTTTCCCTTCGAGGTCGATCCGGAAAATGCATCAGAAGAGCTGGGATTCTGGTAAAGTAGGCTTGAGTATCTTGGATTCTCTTGATGATCACCACATTGATTCATCAAGGATTCTTCTTCCTTCACCGGATAGTAAAAACATCATCTTTGGCTCCTTGATGAGAAATGGAAACTATCCCAAGTGCCACAAACCTCATGTACAACCATTTGCCAAAATCGTCACACAAAAGGTTGATGTGATTGAGGTCGGTAGCTCTAACCGGAACATCGGTGTGAAGAACGATAATGCTTGTCAGGTGATGGAACAAAGATCAGGATCACTTGATGGGGATATTGGGAGTGACATTGAGATCTCTGAGGACTACACTTGTGTTACTTCTCATGGTTCTAACCCCAAAATCACCCATTTTTACGGTGATCAGGTTCTGGAGACGGTCGAGCACAATGGGATGAAGAAAGGTTGTTGTGGGAACAAGAAAGAGAGCCTTTTTGTAATTGCTCCTCTTGAGTTGAACACAGCGGATGATCTGATTCGTTCCAGTGACTTCTTGAGCTTCTGCTGGTCTTGTACCAAGAAGTTGGGTATGGGGAAAGACATATACATGTACAGGTAAATCATCTTTTGAAACTGGTTCTTGATTCTCTTTGCATTGGTGTGTATTAAGATAAAGTCTCGAACTTTCGAAACTTTTGAGCCCAAACTAGAAACTCTCAAGCATGAATCTTGGAACTTACAAAGCTTTGTTATCTAGCTTTGTACTTATCATGTTAGTCCTTTGAAATGTAATCAAATTACACACTAATGGAAACATCTTGTTATACATCACTGTCCTGGTTTGTGATTTGTAGTGGATACAAAGCGTTCTGCAGTAGCGAGTGCCGTTGGAAGGTGATTGAAGAAGACGAGAAAATTGAGGAAGAAGAAGAAGAAGATGAAGCAGCAGCAAAGTGTGGCTCGTCTTCAGACAAGAACAAGTCTAAGAAGAAGAGTAACGGTGTGATCTCCGCCGTGGCCTAAGTCCAATGCGCCCACCATTTCCATGACCGGTTTGAGTCCATGAAAAGAGGAAAATGTAGAAAGCTTGAGCTGATCATCTGTACATGAAAAAAGAGCTGTTGGTTTTCTCTAAACCGAGGCGGCCATGGATGATCGTCTTTTTGTATATCGCTTGTGCTTCTACTTCCTTAACAACAAAAAAAATACATTTGGTCTCATCTTTCACGGTTTTGGTGGGTGATTGATTGGGACTATAGCTATTCTTATGGATATTTATATATATGTTTCATTTGTTCTAAGTATATGATAAAATCTTAATTATATAAGAGGGTCGAAGCCGGTTTATGTGGCTCCTCTCCGGTTATCTCTTTTTCATTTGTTAATTCTGGATGCTTCTAAAGGAGGCAGTCCCCATGAAAGGCGGAACTATGAAGAAAGTTCCTTTTTTTTTGTTTTTTGAGAAGAAGATTGCAAGTTGTGCATATATGTTTGATTGTGAATAAGATCTTCAGATTTGGGAAAAATACTCCTCTTGCCTCATTTCTTTTACAACAAACTTCCATATAACTAGTAACAGTGACAGAGGTATCACAATTCGGGGACCTCGCCTATCAAATTTAACGACAATCTCGGCGAAAAAGAGCATTTTGTGATGAAAAGCTGGTGGATGGAAGTATCACCAAAACCTCCATGGATCCTTGTATGGAGGAACATAACTATCAGTTGGAGGAAGAAGCCTAAAGGATTCAACTGTTCTTGCTAACACCGGTCCCATCTGCGTTTTTGTACAAACACTTAAAATGAGACATTTTCACACTAACACAGCATAATATCAGAAAGTAGAGGTTACAGATTTTGTACCTTGTCCCATTGCTTGCCAAGGGTTGAAGCGTTGATGGTGTAGAAGTACCCTGCAACGGGTGAGATTCAGATAAACTTTACGAGCTAAAATTAGCGTTAAGAGATGCTCGAGAATTACAACTTTGGATGTGAAAAGTTGTTTACCATCACGTTCAGCTGTTGAAGAAATATAGCGTCTGTAAAGCTTTGATGCTTCAGCCTGCCCAAATAACAACGCAGAGGCACAAAATCAGATCATAATCAAGACCATTATGTCTCAAAACAATAAGGATCTGCTCAGAATTAGAGAGAGTTACGGTTTTGGTTGGTGATTTGCGGACAAGGTACTCGTAGTACCAGTACGGCTCCCCATCAATCTACATATACAAAGCATATGGGGATCGTTCTTTTTGTAGATTCAAATTCTTTTTTGTTATGGACGATCATACTTACATCAGTAGTACGTGCATCAAGAACCGAGCTCTCTTCTAAGCGCTGACTTGAGGTGACACGCTGATCAATCAAACAAGCTGATTAAAGTTTGACATGAAAGAGAAATTGTTCTTATGGTGTGTTTCATGTAAGATAAGTAAGTTACCAATGCCGATTTATCAGACAAAACAGAGTCAGCAACGTCTTTGGCTGTCCATGTTTTCTTTTCTTTTGATGTTATGAATCTTGAGTTTGGGGGACCTATCTGGATCAAGAACCGTAAAAGACATAACGCGAGAAAGATATCAAAGAGAAAGCGGTCCTAAGGGTAAGTGGGCAACACAAGAGCTTACCGAAACAGAAATAATGAGGTTGTCCATGAGGTCAACTCGTTCAGAAACAATCCGTAGACGCGCATCAGCTAAACCAGTTGAAACAGATTCAGTCACAGAAAGCATCCAGAAATTCATGGAAACAATGGAGGAAAGCATAGCACTTACGAGAGAGTGGTGCAGCTGAAGAGTAACGTTCAGGCTTTCTTGATTCGACCCTTCATAATCAAATGTAAAAGAGTAAGATACAATCTTGAATCATTAGGAAGCATACTATATCAAAAGAATCAGTAATTTCAGTTTGTAGACAAATATAGAATACCATTTGAAGACAAGCTTCTCAGATGGATACTCCAATGGGTAAGCATAAGAATAAGCATTTATATCATCCACCATTGAACCCATTTTCAGTTCTTCTGCACCCATTTTCAGGTCTTCTTCTGCATGAGTAACTGCAATTGCAGAAAATCCCCAAACATTGAACGAAAAACAGAAAACAAAGCAAATCATACAGAATCCAGAAAGTCTCTGATATAGCATCAGAACATCAGAGCTACTCTATTCCTTCCATGAACCAGCACTTGCTCTACTTACGCCAAAATTCTTAGCTCGAAGTAAAATTTTACTCTATACCCAAATTTTAGAACATTACCGGAAGATACTGGCAAGAGCATAGACAATGGAGAAGAGAGACCAATTAACACCAAATCCCTACGAGAAAACCCTACTTCCGGAGAAATCGATCTCGTAGAAACACCAGAACGAGCAATCGTAACCTCCTTCGATTCTCCATGATACTTGCTCGAAATGTTGCTGCTCTTACACCTGAAAAACCTCATCAAAATTTCACAAAACGCTTTCGAAGAAGAAATAGCGCGAATACACGAATGTTGCAGATAATAATTTACATGAAAAGACGATTGTTCGGAGAAGACAGATATGGACAGAGAGAAGCCATAGCTATGGCGTTTCTGGAGCTTCACTTCTTCTTCTTCCTTGGCCAATCCATCATCCACTCTTGTTATCAATCGGTATACTTAACCAAACTCTAAACCGAATTTATAATATCTGATTTCCGGTTTATACCGGAATAGATGATTCGGTCCTTATTCCAGTCAAGGATAAAGATAATCGTGTATCCAAACGCACCCCATCGACTCTTCTTCTTCTTTATGATATTTATTATGGAAAAACTGTCTATTTCCCCACGAAAATTATGATATATGTATTTATAAAGTCCAAACTTTACCTTCCGTAAAGACTTCCTTGAGATAAAAGTTAAATGCGTATTTCTACCCCAATTGGAAGTTAAATGTATATGGGCTTGCAGAGCATTATGCATTTTATCATTAAAACTTGATTTGTTGACAGAGCATTAAGTAGGGTATTTAGTAACTGCAAATGCTGTCAAAATGCTTCTCCCTCAATGCTCTCAAATGAGCATTTCCAAAACATTGATCTCTAAATATTTTTACAAAAATTAAAAATAAAATTATATAACTAACCAATTTATTTTATATTACAACAAAAACAAATTATATTAAATTTTAATTATTTAAATTCATATTTATCATTATTTTATTTATTCTATTATATTAAGATAATATTATAATATAATACTAATTCAATTAAATATAATTTAAATTCGAAAAGATTATAAAAGAAATTTATGTTATAATTTCTAAATATAATATATACAAGCATTTCAATAAAAGTAAATCTACATAATTTCTGTAATTATAAAACATATATATATATATATATATTAACATTTATCATTTTTGAGAAATTTTGAGATATGCCACATGTCTCATGCACTTTGCAAAAATGCCACTTTTTTGCAAGTTTTGCAAAAATACCACTTCCTTTTTTTTTCATATTCCAAATATACTCTCTTTTAAAAATTGTCTCAGATCTCTCTCTCTTTCAGATCTCTCTCTCTCTCTGTGCGATCTCGATCTCTCTCTCACACAGAGAGATCTCTGCGATATCGATCTCGATCTTTCTCTCTCTCTATCTCTCTCGCGTTCTCACTCTCACTCTCTCTCTCGCGTTCTCACTCTCTCTGCGATCTCGATCTTGATTTCTCTTTACATCTCTACGATCTCGATCTCTCTCTCTCTCACACAAAGATCTCGATCTCGATCTCGATTTTTCTCTCTCTCTCTCTCTTTCGATTCGTATCTGAATCTCGAATTTTCTGGGAAAATTGCTGTTGAAATCTGAATTCGCTGTCGCAGATTCGAAATCCGCCTCCGTTGCCGAGTCGGGAATTTTTGTGATCGGATCCGCTGAGTTACAATTAAGGTAATAACATGTTTCTCGTTTCTCTTTGATTTACAATCATGTTTTATAAACCTTAAAAAAATATTAAAAAATGTTTATAAACATATGAGATTAACATTACAGGGCATTGAGCAAGCTTAATTGATTAACAATTAAGTTATAAATCGTTTCTCTTTGATTGACAATAATGTTTATAAACCTTTAAAAAAATCTTATAAATTGTCCTTAATGTTTTATAAATCGTCCTTATTTTCTATAACAGGGCGTAATGTTTGAGTTGTATTATTTGTGTGGAATCTGGAAGATTACGAATAATAGTCAGTGGGAGTTTATGTTCGATGTTGAAAGGGGAGCATCTCTTAGCTTGGTCGATGAAGATATTAGTTTTACTGGGTTATTGCAAGTTGTGTCAGAAGATTTTGGAATTGATATGTGCGGAAGTTCTGTCAAACTTAGTTAAATGTTAACAGATAGAACACATCTTCCGCCAATGTATATTAGGAATGACAATTGCAAGCATTCATGAAGAAGTTTGTAAAACGTGGAGGTTGTGTGAATCCAATCAACTGAATATTTTTAGTTACAAACTCTCTCTAAGATTCAAAGTATTTATTAGCATTTATTTTTTATTTGCATTTATTTGATTAAAAATAGAGCTTTTTATAGAGCTTTTATGATTAAAGTGTTTTATAGAACATTTTATGTGTTGTTCAATATATAAACCGTTAAAATATCTCTATTTTATAAGCATTTTGTACAACTTTTTTAAAGATTTTATAAGTCTTTTTTACAGACTTTTTTGGATAAAATATTGGCAAACAAATTTTTATAAGCATTATGTACAACTTTTATAAGGATTTTATAAGGATTTGATAAGAATTTTATACGGATTTGATAAGAATTTTTTTTACAAAATTTTTGCCGAAATTATGAATTTTTATAGAGATTTTATAAGTCTTTTTTACAGATACTTTTGGATAAAATATATGCAAACAAACTTTTATAAGTATTATGTACAACTTTTATAAGGATTTTATAAGTATTTGATAAGAATTTTATACGGATTTGATAAGGATTTGATAAGGACTTTTTTACAGACTTTTATAAGGATTTGATAAGAATTTTATACGGATTTGATAAGAATTTTTTTTACAAACTTTTTGCCGAAATTAAGAAATTTCTATAAAGATTTTATAAGTCTTTTTTACATAAATTTTTGGATAAAATATATGCAAACAAACTTTTATAAGGATTATGTACAACTTGTATAAGTATTTAATAAGGATTTCATAAGAATTTTATACAAATTTGATAGGGATTTGCTACAAACTTTTTGGAAATTAGGAATTTCTATAAACAAAACATTTATCGTGCATCATACATTTATGCAGTCTTTACATCTTGATTGTATCAACAGAAAAGCAAAATGATTTTTTACAGACTTTTTTAAAGAAAATAATTTTTATCGTGCATCATAAGTTTGAGATAAATGAAAAACTAGGTAGACCGACCAGACCGACGAGGTCTTACATTCCTTGAGCTTTCAGCTTCATCCCTTGGGAGGGTTCTTACGTTCCTTGAGCATCCAGATTCATCTCAGCACCAGTAATAAACGTATAAAACTGAACATCAGTTTAAAATCCTTATAAAATCCTTATAAAATCTTTATAAAATCTTTATAAAAACTTTTAAAAATCTTTATATATTCTTTTAAAATTCTTTCAAAATTACATGTGGTAAGGAAGAACCATCTTTCTGAGAATCTTGTTGACTGGGAATCAACCCTGAACCACAAGTCTTGTCATTTCATCTTGATCTTCCTCTAAATCAGAAAGTGGAATATCTTACCAGAAAATGTGATACTTCTCTGTGCAAGTTGTACAATAGGATCGAGAAAACTGTTTTCAATCCTACTGAACAACCTAGGTTCTAGTATTGCTCGGACAGTATCAACCAATTTCATGTTGACATGTTGCTGCGCCGTTTTATTATCGTCAGGTTCAAAACCAGGTTTGTAAACCTGTTCTGGCCTTTTCATGATTTCATTGTCTGTCTGACTCTGATACATCTGAAAAGTTGTTGAAAACACATGTAAATTATGTATAATAATAACTCTTTAAAAATTGTTAAAAATCTTTTATAAATTTATTTTTATCGACAGATATTCCACAAACAAATCTAACGAGACTCATATGAAGAACAAAAAATGCTTTAAAATTTTTGTCCATAAACAAAATCTTTATAAAATCTTTACAAAGACTTAAAAAAAACCTTATAAAAATTATTTCATATGTTTGATAGATGCATATCGCTAAAAATTATCCAAATCGACAAATCCAACAATCGCTAATCAAAAACCATTGAAAAATGCAAATAAATCATCGAACGACTACAAAATCTAGATGTACAAAACTTTAAAAAAATCTTATAAACAAAATATTTTATATGTTTGCGAGATGTATATCACTAAAAATTACCCAAATCGACAAATCCAGCGATCGCTAATCAAAAACCATTGAAAAATGCAAATAAACTATCGAACGACTACAAAATCTCATCGTACAGACTCAAAACGATGAAATTGAGATCTAGATCTAGAAATATCGCAAATCGCGAATCAAATTATCTTTATCTTTGATCTTCGTCACTTAAAAAACGTCGATCATCGTCGTCTCTAAAAAAAAATCTTTCGAGGCGATTCTGTTTGGGAGAGAAAACGAAAGAGATCGCGTTATTGTGAAAAAGGCAAAATTGTCTAAACGGACAAAATATGTGGCATAATTATAAAAGACTTTCCAGACATAACACGCTTGTAAAAAATTGACCACATTTGTGACATTTTTGTAATTCTCCCATCATTTTTTATATGTTCTATTATTTTTTAAATAAATTATAATAAAAATATAACTTAAATATTAAAATTTATAATTTTTAAACATATTTATATTTATATTAAAATAAAAATTTAATATATACTATTAATTTATTTGTCATATTATTTGAGAAATAGTATTATAATAATTTAATTAAAAATAAAAATTGATGTTATAATTTATAATTAATATATATATAATGTATTAAAATATATATAAATAAATAAAATAAAATTTATTTTAATTTTATATTTAATTATTCACAACTTAACCAATGAACTAAATAAATATGTATATTAATCAGACGATGCTACTCCTAATCAAAAAGCTATACACCAAATCAAGCTTATTAATCCACAATGACGGTTTACTATTTTGAAATCACTATTTAACCATTAAAAACTTTCTTAACCGGTCTAGTACCATACTATGATCCGGTTAAGATCAGATTAACAAAATTAAATTCAAGGGAAGATTTGAGCAGGAATTAGACCAGCGAGATTATCTCGTTCAAACAAGAAACATCTTCTCGCTCAACTTCTTCTTCTCGAATCATAAACCCTAATTTTCTTCCCTACAGATCGATAAACCTTCCAAAAATATCTTCGAAATCAGTGTCTATTCAATGAGATTCCGATGCATCTCTGTTTTGAGATTCCAATTTTTTCTTCGATTTCTGGCGATGTTAGGGGAATTAGACGTGAGATGAGTTTAGAGACGAAGAACTCTTGGATCAGAAGCAAAACAGAGAGTTGCAGCAGTTTATCTTTCGCCACCAGATCTGTGGCACATAACATGTCTGTGGACATGCTCTATCAACGCGGATATGATTCCCATCAATCTGAATATAATCCCAACACATAAAACCATTAATCAATCTACATACAACTCCTTATAAACACAACCACAAAGAACAAAGTTATATTACCAGAGACATGTTATGTGCTAGAGAAGCTTCAGCAAATTGCTCTGTTGCGAACACAACATAAGCATGAACCTGCAATTACAAAGAAGATTGACATAAGACTTCGAAATCAGAATGGACACAACGGAAATCGAATTTTACGATTTCAAACACAGACCTTACGATTTGAAACCATTGTATCTACTACTTCATCAGCTTTCTTCCTCTTCTCAAACCTCACGGTTCCTCCGATTTCGCTTTCTTAGAGATCCGGTGGCGACGGAAACACGACCTAACCTATGCTGTCTCGGACAATCTACTTATGCCGTCTCGTCGGAGGAGGCGAAGAAGAAGATAACCGCAACAACACCGCAACAAATACCAGCCATTTGAATCTCAAACAATTACAATTTCTTCCTTTAATCACAGATCAAAAACCGATTCAGGCTCAGAGAGAGATGAGTGGATAGATGAGACCTTGGAGACAAAAAAAACATCGTCTTTATAACACCATACCTTGGAACTGATCTGGTATTGGTTTAATTTGGCTTGAATTTGGTTTGATGTTATAAGTGGTTTGGTATTGGTTTGGGTCATAAAGCAATAAAACCGATATTAGTAACACCGAAACCAATCAAATTCGATTTTGTGGAAATATGCATTTAACTTTTATCTCAGAGAGATTTTTGACGGAGGGTAAAGTTTGAGTTTCATATAAACATGTATCATAGTTTTGGTGAGGAAATATACATGTTTTCCATTTATTATTGATCTTTCATCATTCGCATACCATTTCCATAATTGAAGCGTTTCTCTTTCCCTTTGGCACTTTTTTAGGTTTTTTGCTTTTTGGTCGAGCGATCTTCAACGCTAGTTTTTCTCTGGTAAGCTCATTTTCTCTCCTCATCTTTCGTTGACGAGGTCAAGATCATTTCTCTGTTTTCGCTTTTGCATATATATATACACTCCTCTTCCGATCATTTTGTATAATATAATTTGAGTGTTTTTGTGTGTGAAGAATCGTCTTCGTTTCGTTAGTCAATTGGTTTCTGTAAGTTTTCCGATCATCGATTCGTGATCAGATTCTGATGTTAATGGCTGTAGAAACTTAGGTTGGTTAGCATTTTCACGAGAAATTTTGGTTTGTTTGAATGCGCGGAGATTCGTATGCGATGTTTCTTCATGATCAAGAGCCTTGCCTAGGAGTGCAAGTTCATCAAATCGAGTTGTGAGTCCCTGGAAATACTCAGTGATAGACTTTGACCCTTTCTTCCATTGTTTAATCTGTTCCCTCAATTGCCTCATGTGTCCTCGACTTGGGTTGGCATATGTCGAGGAGAGAGTGGTCCAGATCTCCGAAGACGTCGTCGTTTTGGAGAGGAGGGGCTGGATGGAAATTGATATAGCACCTAAAAGAGAGCTATAAATCAATTTGTCTTGTCGTTTCCACAGCGTGTAGGCAGGATTGACAGTAGCGGTTCCATCTGTGGTGATGATAGCATCTGGAACCACAGCAGAGCCGTCGACATATCCAGCAAGATCATAACCATCGAGTAACGCATGTACCTGACGGCTCCACATGAGAAAGTTGGATGTGGTGAGTTTTGTAACATTGGTCATGTTGACATGGAGAAGTGATTGAGTGTTGGAGACAGGGATCGTCTCGGTTGTCGGAGAGGGAGTGGCAGCCATGGAAAACGTGGAGAAGCTAAGAGAGATGGTGGCGGCGGAATAAAAATAAAAAAAAATAATTTAGATTTAGGTTTAGGTATCGTAAGGCTCTGATACCATATATGATTGAAGGCTTGATTCTATTCATTAGGAAGTTTACAATATATATAGGTGATACAAAAGACTTTAGGTATTTACTAATTACAATTATATCCTTAATATACATATCTCTTACACATGGTTCCATGAGTGGGATCTGGATTTTGGTTTTGTTTTGCCTAATTAAGAGATTTTTTGAACTGGATTTGTAGCTTGGATTGTTTATATTTCTGGTTGAAATCATTATAGCTTCCAGATTGTTAGATTTTGCAGCATAAGAAAGAGATCATTGATTTTGTTTGTTAATGGATACGGATTCAATTTTGGCAGTATTTTTTGTAAGCAGCAATAATGAAGCCTGGAGCATTTGCATTGAATCCACATGCAGCATCATATGTACCACTCTCGAAAAGAGTGGATTTTGCTGATATGGAGGGTTTGGTATTTGTCAACCCTGCTACACATACCGTGCAGGGGCAACAGATAAGTTTTGCGGGAGTTGAAGTGTCGATGCCGAAGAAACCGAGCTCTGAAATGGCGTACAAGCAGATAAGGGATGATGATTTGGATATGGAGATGGATATTGACATGGATATTGAATACCTTTTAGTGACATTCTCTGGTCTGTCGCAAGAGTCTATAACCGATGTTTACCTCGCAAATAGCGGTGATTTAGAAGCAACCATTGAGATGCTCAATCAGCTTGAGGTAAATTCGTAACTCTATCTCTTGTATCGATCCAACTTATACGACACAAACGAGACAGCTAGAATGTTGGATCTCTAGATCGTCATTTTACTTTTGTTTGATGTAATGATCTTAACCGATGATTTCTTGTCTCTCTGTTTATAGATATACAGCACTGAAGCTCAGGAACACCTCCCAGAGACGCTGGATATTGGAGACATCTCTGAATCGGGTCCTTCGACCTCAAAAGCTTCAAAACAAAAGAACTCAGAAGTCGTTGCATCGTCATCATCGGTTATCCCCAATGCACCTCTATCGTCCTGATCTGATGAATCCCAGAAGTTGTGAAGTTTTTTTTAATCTTTTTTTTTGGTTTTTGACATACCCATAATAACTACAGTAATGGAGGGTATGACATGAAATGAAGTTGATGGTAATCTTTAGAGAAATGATATGTGAGAGTGGTTAAATGGTGGGAAAATGTATAGTTTTTGGAAGTGCAAATCTGAGTGATGTGTTGTTTGGCCAGATTAGTTTGGTCTTTTGACCCTCTTTTATTTGCAAGCTCCCATCTATGGATTGGATTTTCCTATGAATGATATTTTGATATGTTTATTTTTGTATATGCCTAATGATAACAGAAGCATTTTTTGTGTGTAAAAGTGATACTCCTCTGTTTTATTTTAAATGATTTTTAAGGTTTTTACACACAAATTAAGAAACTATTTTATTTTTTTATTTTTCAACATAAAACCACCAATTCCAATACAATTTAACTAATAGAAAACTAATATGCTGAATTTAAAAAGTCAAAAACAACAAAAACATAATTAATTTTACTTTGAAAACTTAAAACATCATCTAATTTGAGATAAAAAAAAAAATTTAAATTATTTAATATGATACGGAGTATGAAATTATAACGCCACTTAAAAGTTAAATAAATTAAGTTTAGTTATGGAAACTGCGAATGCAAACGTCAATGCTAAAATAAATCCTAAAATAAAAGGTGTGATTTCGTATAAACGTAATTGTAAACACACAAAATAATCGAATTCAGAATAATATGGGCTTAAAACGGGCCGACCCATCACGACAACACTATTCTCTTTACTCTCGTTTCAATATGATTAGACAATTATTCGATATTAGTTCCTGCAACAGTTTGTAGTAATTTTGGCATAATATAAGTCCAAATCTTGAAATCCATTCGTATTAAAGGCAAATCAGAGCAGAGCTCATTTTCGGTTTTTAAGAGAAAAAAAAAACTCCCAACAATGTTTTACAAGATTCATTTCAAAAGTTGGATTATTTCGAGCTTTGCACTTCTACGATGGCTACAAAACGAAGGTGACATAGTTTTCGAGAAGAAAAAAAAAGCTAATGAGAGAGAGATTAACGAAACAAAAAAAAAAACTAAAATTACAGATCAACAGAGATTTTAAAATCCTCTGTTTCTTGACCGGTTCTGACCATACTGTTGTCCTGAGCCACCATTTTGATTATCCCACCACCCATCTTGTTGCGGTCTAACCATCTCGGGTCTGAAGCCGGGAGGTGGAGGCGGTGGTGGTGGAAGCTGGTGGCTCGAGACATTTGGCTGCCATTCAGGTATGTCGTCATCACCATCATCATAGGTGCTTGCAGATTTACCATACATGTGTATGAGCTTTCTTACTTGATCCACAGACTTGGTGGATTGAGCCGGTAACGGCCGAGAAGAAGAATTGAAGTTAAATTCCGGTAAATCATCGTCATCTTTCGAAGCTACAGGACCAAATCCAGGCGGTACATCATCATCATCTTCTTGCACAACAGATTTGACTCCATATCCATAAGGACGATTTGCTATTGATGCAACCACACGAGGTTTCTCTGTGACATTCACTCTCTGCTTCTTGTTTACAGGTAAAACAGAGGTTCTAGAGCCAGAAGTAGAAGAAGAATGATTACGTTTTGAAGCGGGCTTGGGATCAACGGCTCGTCTCCATACAACAACTCCAATCAAACCAATATCCAAAGACTTGACCTCATCAAGCTGCTCTTTAGAGATGACTTTGGTCAACAAATCTAATGTCTCTCCACGCGTTGGGCAAAGGTAAAGCTCCACTCCTGAAGTTGGCTCCGCGTAGCCAACTCTTTGATCAGCAACGTAGGACTCAACAACCTTAAACCAAAAGAAAAAAAAAAAGTTTCAAACTTTTTTTTATGTTCTTAAATGTGTTTGTACAAGACTACAAGTTACATTATTATTAAAAAAAAATATTTGAGTTGATTTCTTTACCTCAAAAAGGCTGCCACGCTGGCTTTTAGAAATGCCGTCTTTACAAGCCAAGTACATAACCTGAAATTCCCACACAAAAAAAAGGACCATAAATTAGAGAAAAAGTAAAACAAATAATTTAACCCAAAAAAAAAAGTAAATCTAACTTTAGGTTTTTTTGTTTCATGTATGTATGGTTGTGAGTTGGGTTTGAGATGGAAAAAGTCAACTTTTTTTTTTGGAAATTTAATTGACTATGTTTTTGCGTCTGGGATCGAAAGATTCTTGTCTGATTATTCTATCCCCAACACAGACACAGTACTCACAGTCTCACATAGAGACAAAAAAAAATCACATTTAGCATCCTTTTTTGATGAATTAATATACAAAATGAGACCCAATCTATAGCTGGTTCTCTTCTCAAAACGTGTCGCATTCCTGTGAGGCATAAACATGTGAAGAGTTTGTTTGTAATCTCTTTGGCTTTCTGGTTTCCATGAAGAGAAGACAGAAGAGTTTTTGAGATGAGACAAAGTGAGAGTGAAGGGAACATATATGTATAAGAAGTAAAAGGTTTACTTCTATAATTGTTTGAAGCAAAGATATAATTGAATATAATGCTACTACAGTGATAACAAAAGAAAGCTTTATATACCATTACGGCACGGGATCGTGATTTGGGAAGCTCTTGAATAAACTTCCCAAACCCACTCAGCCTAACTCTACCCTTCACTTCCACCATCGCCGGCCATTCGCTCGTCTCTGCTTTCTCACCACTGTCATACAGAAACCCAGTCAGAGAATGCATACTTTCTTTCTCACTTTCAATTTTTTTTTTGGTTAAACCAAATGAAAACAAACATCAGCAGAGATATAGTTGTTACAAGCACGTAACATTCAGAAATCAAATGTCGTATATTTTCAAAGAATAACACTCAAGGTACTTCCTCATGCATGTCCTATTTATACTGATCCTAGGCACTGTCTAACTTACGGATGTGGCATGCGCAGTTACTTTATTAATATCTCACAATGAGCTCTTTTTCAGTTAACTAGCAAAGAACCTAGTCTTATGCTTATTCAAATAGCAATCTAGTTGAATCAGAAAAGCGGTTAGTTGGTAACAAATTCCAATTCAAGCAACAGTTTTAATAATTGTATCAGCATAGAGAAGAAATTGGCTATGCACAACAAAAAGAATATCGCAGAAACCAAATAATAGTGAAACAATAGTTTAGGTGATAAGAACTTACCTTTTGCAAATGCCAGTGACCGGGACAACGGAAGACATACTCAGTTGCAGTATTCCATCCCATACTCTTTCTCCCTTAACATCAGCAAGGGAGGATACTTTCTCAAGTTTAGAGACATCATCATCAAGCTTGGGACTGGCATCAGCTTTTGGGGAAACTTCATCAATCTTCTCCGGTGTTTGTTGAGGAGAACCTTTTTCGCTTAGTTCCTTAGGAGATTCTTTAGGAGAATTTGAGAGTGGCCCAACTTCGGAGTCACTTTTCTCAGACGCAGAACCCTGCATTTCAGAATTACCATGCGGACTTTCAAATGGAGGCTCAGAGTCCAGGGATTCCATAAATTCATCAAGCGATACAATTGGAGGAAGAAACTCCACGTCCTTCAACTCATCATCCATCGCTAAACCTTGCATGGGATCGATCTCTTCAGTTGAGGGAGGAGTATCACGTGATGTTGTTTGATCAGCTTCTGCTGGATTATCTTTGAGAGTGGTTTTGGCAGAATTAGATTTGGATTTGGGTCGACGTCTGCTACGTGACGTTATGCCAGCAGAGACATCTACCATGCCATTGTCAACAGGTTCAATTTCAACCTGGAATTCCCCCTTGTGCGTTTTCCTCACCAGACGTCTAACATCAATATCTGTGTCCCTCAGAACAACCATCTCAGCCATCTTTTCAGCTTTGGCTTGTCGCCACTCAGAAAGCTCCTTAGAAGCCAGTTCTTCAGCTGTCATAGAACACAACCTCTCAGCCGAGATCTCTTCAGACATAACTCTTTCTCTTAGCTCAGGATTATTCTTATCCTTCAAATTGAATAAGAGGGACCTTCCTCTCTCTTTGTACTTTTTGTTTACACCTCCAAAAAGCTTAAACAATTCCATTTCAATTTTAGATGCCAAGACTTCCGGATCCTGAACTGACTTTTCACATTTGGTTTCGTACTCCTTTGTCTCTTCAAAATCTGAAACATGTCCCAGAACCCATGAGAGTTCATTACCTTGTAAAAGGTCATCATTGGGAAAAATAATATCTGAAAAAGGAACATCATCCCGAGGAAAAACCTCGTCATACTGAGACTTCAGTCCATCAGATTGAATAACATCTTCCATCATGGTGTCGATGGAAATCTCACTGTCCTTCTGCACAGAACTTTCAACACCGGTGGCCAATTCTGACATGGTTCCTTCGCCTCCAGGGACACTGACGCCATCATGTGAGGCAGGTTGAAAACTTTGAGTATTCTCCAGATTCATTGCACGAGTTTCTTCAGTCTCCAAATTTTCTTTCCCTTTGGGAAATTCATCATGTCTCTGAACCAAGGCCAACGCAGCTGCCAATGACTCCCTCATTTTAGACCTGACAGACTCATTTAATTCATCATTCGTTTTCGTCGACCCTCGAGGTGGGATATTCTGTTTCTTGTTTACCACATGCTTCCCAGACTGCTGGAGAGCAGATTCCGTTTGCGTCGCTATCTTGCCCTGCATCAGCGAATGTAGTGTCTTCCGAGAAAGCATATTGGTTGGAATATGCAGAATCCCATTGCTTGCAGGAGACAATTGCTGTAACCATGGTCTACACTGCTTGTTTGGTGCCTCTGATACAGAACCACTGAGAATAGTCTCAGGTGGTGACTTTCGCTTTCCTGCTAGCTGCATCGACCCACTTAAATCTGCCATTTCCATCAAAATTTGTTTCTCTAAAAGTCTCTGTCTCTGAATCCGCAAAGATGACTTCAACACCTGAAAGGTAAACAGACACACACACACACACACGAAAAAAGAGTCAAAATTTGGTTAAGTGAGGAAACGAGAATCACAGTACTGTTGTGTTTTCTCTCATATCAATCTATATGCTCATTAAGAGAAGAACCCATCTCAATTACACAATCGAAATCAAACTAAATCAGAAAATACCATGAAAAATCGAAATCGAAAGAGATAACAAACAAAAAAACGTGAAAATTTTACAAGAACACACAAAAGATCAGCATGCAGCGAATGATTCGAATCCAAAATACAGATTCCAATCTAAAACAAAGACGATTGACACAAAAAGCTATAACCCTAGCAGAAGAAAAAAAAACCATCGAATCGAACCGAATCAATCTCACATAGATTTACCTGAACACAACAGAATCAGCGCCTCGTATCGATCGGAGAGCCTGGAGATTGAGCGATATCGAAAGAGATAAGAAAGAAACCCTAAAGAAGAAATCGGTAGAAGACGGATTAGCGTCTGTGATAAATTTTGCACTTGTTTTCTTGCTTTGGTGATAAAAAAGAAATTGTGTTCTCGATAATATTGGGCTACTCTGGGCTTATGAAAAAAGGCCTATTGGCTAATGATGAAAAAAAGCCTATTAGATTTTACAACCTCTCTCTCTCACCTTAATATTTTTTGTGTGTTTACAAAATTGTTTTTGTGAGTAGAGATAAGATGTTAAAAATGTGTTATATTTAAGGAAAGAATATAAAATTTCAATATTGAAAAGTAATTAACGCGCCAAAAATTTAAAGTTGACTAAATATGATAAAGTAATTAACGCGCCAAAAATAACATAAGAAATAAATGACGCGCCAAAATTTAGAATTGACTAAATAACAAAATTTCTATATTAAGTTTAAATTTATGAATCGAAATTTATTACCTAAAAACTGTAGGATGCTTTATCTAGACTTTTATGACTCATATATGCTGGATTTAAACACATGTTTTTTTTTAAATATGTTTTTCCAAAATTTATTAAATTTCATTTTAATTTTTATTATTTTATGAAAATTAGTGAGTTATTATGTGTGACATACAGAACATAATATTTTTTTGAAAAACTTTTAAATTTGATCTACTTTTTATCAGTAAAGCTCTTTATTAAAGTGTTCAAAACCTATAAATTTTGCAAAATTCTCTATATAATTAATTTACAATAATTGTCTAAGATACAAATCAAGAAGTTATGAATAGATCATATGTGGTTCATAAGGTACAAATCAAGAAGTTATGAATATCATATGTGGTTCATGCATTCCCTTATTTTAATTGATAGCGATGGGTTAATTATTTTTGATAATGAGTCTACAGTGATTAGTAAACTTGTTTTCTTTATGACAGACTCAAATCTTTAAGTTGAAGGCAAATACTATTCACCCAAAAAAGTTGAGGCAAATACTTATCCTCATTCCTCTGTATACTATTGTATAAGTATTACACAATTTTATTCTCATTAAGCCATAATCACCTGATCTCCTCAAAAACCCAATATAGTAATAAAAAAAATACAATCTTTCTGCAGCCTTCTCATACAAGAAAATAGATATAAGCCAGACCTTTTTGCCATATAATAAACCCTACCCCATAACAACTCTTTCATGTATTAACCATCTCATTCCAAAAGCACCAGAGAGATAAACAAAAAAAAAAAAAAAAAAAAAACCATATTGCTTATACGAAAAAACCTTCAGAATAATTCAATCACCATTTTACGGCTTACGAGCGCTAAGGAGCTTAACATCATCGATCACAGGTCCACACAGCGACGAGAAATCGTCGCTTCTCATCGCGTAAAACGTGCTGTAAAACATAATCCTTGTGCGGTTAGAAACCGCTACGAACCGCAAAGAAGCGCGTTTGAAACCTCCTTTCCCTTGCGACTCGTAAGGAACTTTTAAAGTGTCTCTTCCTGCAAACGCCTCGACTATCATCGATCCTTTGCACGCGTTGTTGGCATCTCCAACCGCAAAAGAAAGCACATAAGTCTTTCCCACGACGGTGCGAGCCACTTGCGCGATCGCGCTTTCTTTCCCCGCGACTAGCTCGACAGCTCGACGGCCTTGTGGGATCGAGAAGTGCTCGACGTCAACGTATTTGATGGCTTTGAGTGATTCGATCATCCAAGCGGGTAAAGGAGAATGGTCATCTTCTATGAAGGGAGGAATCAAAACGCCCGTTGTTGCGTTTGGAAGTATATAAGGACCTTCTTCAAATCCTCCATTTTTCAATATATTCTCTGTTTTAATACAATAGCAAAAACCCACATTAATTGATTAGTTCAAGTATATATCTTCTTAGCTAACACATGCCACAAGTCATGAAACCAATTATAGAAGTTGGTATATAAACCAAACCCAACTTGGCCAAAAAATTTGAAACCAAAAACCGAAATACTTTACAACTCAACCGGTACTAATTAGTACACAATCAAACTAAGCCCAATAAACTATTCTTTTTTTTTTTAATTCTGACAAATCAGTTCCAAAAATTCCGATTATAATTCAATATCTCTACAAACCAACGAAACCGATATTTCAAATGCCAACTTCTAAGATCCGAACTCTAATGAGCTTAACAAGTACAAATAGTGTAGACATGACAGATCACATTTCATGTTTTATCCTTTTTTAGAATAATAATAATAATAATAGATATAAACTCGAATCATATAACAAACTAAATAAACTTACTATTGGTAGGTCTTGGAGGGTATAGAGCCTTGATTGCTATGCCATCAATGAGTGGTCCACAAGCAGGATCTTCTTCTTCGCCAGGATTATGAATCAAGATCTCAGCTACATTACTCTCGGCTTGAAACGCCCAAGCATAAAGGTCCCATCCACTGCTACTATAAACAGTCTGTATAGGAATAACGCCCGAGTCAGGTGCGACCGATATGTTGAGCCGTTCGTCTTGAGCGCAAGTCCTTGCGGCACTGAACGTGAGCGAGTAATACACTCCTTTTGTCACGCTAAGTCTCTGTTTGATCGATGCCTCGTTTCCTAGCCGGACAGCGAACTTACCGGCCGGGACTACGAGAAGCATGTCTCCTTGTTTTTGTCCGGATTTTATGTATTCAACGAAGCCTGAAAGCTCCCAGCTTGGAATACCGTTCTTGTTTATCACTTGTGTTCCTTTCATGTCCGATGGTTTTGGTCCTAGCTCAAAGTCGCCGTTTGGTAACATACCTGCGTTGAAATTACAAACTTGTCCTCAGTTTCAAGGAATTTTGTTTTTTGTTTTTTTAAGTGTTCAAAAAATGTTTAAAAGTTAAAATGTGAAAATATAAATAGTAACCATAATTCTATATAGTATTATATGCAGTAGGATTAAATAAACATTAAAAACAGTACGAATTCCTTGTAAATAAATATATGGAAATTGGTTTATATCCAAAAGAAATAAAAAATTGGGATGTGTCTTAAACGGCCGCAAAGAAAATAGATTACTTCATTGGACCGATCTTTAGGACATGATTATAAGTTGTAAATAACAATAAATATAAAAAAATTTTAATATTATAAAATTCTTATATTTATCCAAACTATTTTTGGATTTCTAAATATAGAATCTATACTATTCATATTTAGTCGGTAAATATAACATCTCTTTCATTTTTCTCTCTCTATTCATCAATCCCAATATAATTAATATTATAAAATTTATATATTACTTTAATTATATTTATTACCTATAATCATGGTCTTATGTCATTTATTGAAAAATATCTTACAGTGTTTTTGTTAGAAATGGGCATAAAAGTAAATTAGACTCTAAACCGACTTACAAAATCAATGAATTCCAAGAGAATAAGTACAAAAATAATGTCAAGGAACACAATGGTCCCGACCAGAATTTTTTGTTTACTGTTTTTTGTTGTTGTTAAAAATGTCTCGTTAGAAGTTTTGGATAGATAGTATCACAGTAAACAGAATTAACCTTCTTCGTTTTCCCCTCAAACAGAGTTATGGTCTTAACGAAATATGTTAGAATTTGCCCCAAAAAATAAAAGATAATAAAGAAATATGACACTGAACTTGCAAAATCCTATGCTTATATATACATGAACGAGTATGTCTTTGTAATTCGTATGTATATGTATGTATAATGTATGCACTCCTGTATGTATGTAATTATTACCATCACTGAAGCAGAGGACGGAAGTGACAGTGGCGATGAGAAGCACGAAGAGAAACGAGAGACTGCCTCCTTTCTTCATTGTGACGGAGGAAAACAAAAAAACTAAAAAGAGAAAGATAGCGAGAGAGAGAGAGATTTTTATGAATTGTGGTAAATTAGTAGAGGAGTGGCAATTGCTTATATGGATTATCAACTTGGAAAACACCTCTAGACTTTGGTACAAATTACGGGTTTATGCCACTTATGTGGTTTGCGTATCCACGTGGGACCGTGACTCACTCTTTTGGGATTTAGCCGAGATTGCAGGAGAGAAGAGCCAAGAGGGTTATTTATGGAATATCCTTTTCTCTATGATTTGTTTCTGCCGTCTGATTATCACATCCTTAAAAAGATGTTTAAGCCCTTTAATAAATAACAACACAAAACAAAAAATGTTAAAGCCACTCAACCTGGACGAAGCGGATATCCGAAAAAATTAGATATCCGCAATCCGTCCATCCTGAACGGATAGTTGATTTTATGATCCAATTCTATCCGTTAATTTTAGGATATCCGACTTTTTAAAATATCCGCGAATATCCAATCCGATTCGTTATAAGTCGAATATCCGAATTTGTTTTAGGTATTCGCGGATATTAGATCCGATCCGTTATAAATTTAATTATTATTTATTTATTTTGTTATTTAGTCATAATAAAAATTAATTATTTAGAAAAATGAATGGGTCCACTACAATGCATCTTGCTTGTACATCTATAATAACAAAAAAAAACTAATCATATACATTAGATAGATAACTTATCTTATAATATTTGTAACAAATCGGATCGGATATTTGGTTTTTTCTAAAATGATATTTGCGATTTGCTTTGTTTTCTACAAATACTTCAATTTAGTACTCCCTCCGTTCCATGAATATTGATGTATTAGATTAATAAAAAACAAAACAAAAAAATGTTAAAGCCACTAAGCCTAGGCAGGGAGCGGATATCCAAAAAAAATCAGATATCCGCAATCCGGTCCGTCATAAACGGATAGTTTGATTTTCCGATCCAATTCGATCCGTAAATTTTAGGATATCCGACTTTTTAAGATATCCACGAATATCCAATCCGATTCGTTATAAGTAGAATATCCGAATTTGTTTTAGGTATTCGCGGATATTTAATACGATCCGTTATAAATTTTAATTATCATTTATTTATTTTGTTATTTAGTCATAATAAAAATTAATTATTTAGAAAAAATGAATGGATCCACTACAATTCATCTTGCTTGTACATCTATAATAACAAAAAAAAAACTAATCATATACATTAGATATATAACTTATTAACGGATCGGATCAGATATTTGGTTTTTCTAAAATGATATTTGCGATTTGTTTTGTTTTTTACGAATACTTTAATTTAATATTTGCTTTGCTTGAAAATTTTATGGATATTCGGATTTGTCAGATCGGATCAGAACGAATAACGAATCGAAGCCGATGTGACGGATTTTTTGCCTGCCAGTAGAAGTTGTGGAAGTTGTGAACATACTAATGACATTAATTTTGATGTTGTTACTATTCACACATTTAACATTTAATGCATGGTATTGGTAATGGCATTAGATTTTTCAAAAATGAAGTAAACGCCAAATCGCCAAAGAACGCTTTTTCCTTTTGTATTTTAAACTATTTCTTCACTGCTTGTTTTTTGTGTGTTTTGCATGGCGTTAATCACATTACTTTACGGCTAGTATACTAATAACTTTATTGATTATCTGACGAATTATATATGACGAAATGCTATTTAGTACTACTAATAACTCTATTGATTATCTGACGAATTATATATGTTATTTTGCATTGAAAGTCTCTGTCTTGATTTGTAGGAATTTGGTTTCCTATATAAGTGTAGAAAAAAAAAACTGATTTGTATGTAGAAACATAAAGCGCATGTAACCAAAATGTTTGGACAATGTAGAAATAAGGTACCGTATAAAATTTGAAAGAAAAACATGTTAAAGTTATAGAAATTACTCATGAACGCACTATTTACAAGTGTGCAATTTGGGGTTAGGATGGTATGACTGTATTACGCTTTAAGCAAATCATCATTTAGATGTGATCAGTTGGCAAAGATTGAAAAGAAATGATGAATGGTCGTAGACAAAATAAAACATTAGAAAGCTTTTGCATGTTATTTGTATTTAAAGACTACTAACAAAATAGTGTTGATGCATATCCACATGGTCAACGTTTCCTCGCAAATGCCAACTCATGGAGAGACTTGATTGATCTCATGTCCAATTATCTGTCTGTACATCTACACAATAGAAAATTTGATCTGATAAATTAAATAAAGCAAAGTTCACATATATACATTATTAATGTTTTATTATGATTTTTTATTTATCAATTTCTAAGATCAACTTGTATATTAAAAAATCCAAACGGTAAACTAGTAGTTTTTACGTGGGGAAGAATTGCTCTATGGATCTAGATCTATTGAAAATTTTGGTGAATAAATTATTCGACGGCTATATTTATTCTGAGAAGATGAAGCGGATAACAAATATCAGGATCAATCCTGTTAAAAAAAAAAAAAAAAGTTCTCAAGAAATCTTTTAAGTAAAATGCAATCACTGAAAAGGGCAATTTTGGTCTTGGTAGTTTGGTTATGCCTTATGCGGTGGAGTTGCTACGAGGAAGATTGTGTGAGCTTTTCTTTGTATAAAGTTATAAGCTGTTGGATCTCACTTTTCAAGATTTGCATGTACATTTGAGACTTTTTTTTTAATGGAAAACATTTGAATTATTATTGTCTTTTATCGGGCTTTTCCTTTTCTTTATATTTTAAATTTTATTAATATTGTTTTTATTTTAATTCAGTTGTGGCGACTGGTTAAGCTATATCATCGTTCGGCTAAAATATGGACGTAGGGTAACACTCTTCAATGTCGGCCGGAACGTGGCCTTTGCATTGCGTCTTGTTCTCATGTTTTTTTTTTTTTAACTCAAAACAAAAAACGAAAGGGATTATTGACAAAAACAAAGCCTTGTAAATTTTTACTATGTAATATTTCTTTTTGTCTAACATGTATTATTTTAGTGTTCTATATAATCTAACTGTTTTTTTTTGTTTAAAATCTAAATGTTTTTTTATCCCTTATCATTACAGTTTTCTATAACTAGTTATCATTTTCTATCAAACTATTCGAATCGAGTCTCACAAATTGGCTTGAGGTAGCAATGAGCGCATAGAGACAAAGACAAGAACGGTGAATGAGTGAGAGAAGTAGGAACGTGGGTGGGGCCCACGGATGACGGTGTAGTGGGAGCGGGACCCACTTGATAAGGAGACGCTTAAAGCCACCATTGTGCGGCTGTCTCAACCTTCTCCTTATTAGTCACCACTTCCTTTACTCCGTTCATGACCCCATGGCCCGATTCCACCTGTGTTCACTTACAACGAAGCAGACAAAATTAATGTATCATATTTATATTTTCCTTTTAAAAACAAAACCATAACAAATATATAAAAAATTTCGAATAAACAGTTTACACTTATGTGTCTTTCATCTATTACATAATCTATGATACAATACATTTCCATCAGTCAACCAATTTTAAGACTACATAACTTAATTAATGGTAAAATCACAAGTAAGTGCCAAAGCACACCATTGTGCGGATACCAAGCCAAGAGACACTCTGGAATAAAAGTGTATAGTTTTCACATTCCACACCGAAATTCTCTATTTGTGTTGGTTAGCAATGCATAACCGTCTCTCCATCGGAGAGCGAATGATGGCTTAGAATGTTGGAGCAAATCTTTTTTGCAGATTTTGCAATGACCCTTTAGAATCACGTCAACACTTGTTTTTTTATTTGCCCCAACGCATCGACTATATGGAGTTCACTCACAAAAGGGTTACTTCGATCAGACTATTCATCTCAGTGGAGCAGAGTTATTGAGTTAATCTCAGATTCACGCCAACCAACGACTCATCGTTTTCTCATTCAATATGTTTCTCAAACTGCGGTGTACGATATATGGCGAGACAGAAATGCTCGGAACCATGGAGAAGAGCCAACCTCTGCGTAACGACTTATTCAAAGCATTGATAAACAGATTCGGAACCGGCTCTGTTCGATTCGAGGCATTGCACCCGAGCATGATGGAGGTTTGGTGCTCTGGTTCGAGGCAAAAGACTCGGGATAGAGAGATCAACTCAGACCGTACTCAATTTCTACTTTAATAAAAACCTCATGTAACATTTGATGTAAAAACGTTTTTTTTTGGTTTTGAATATAATTTTACATTCAATTCAAAAAAAAAAAATCACAAGTAAGTGAAATTGATTTTGCATGTTGTTTATACAAATAACATGTTTTTCAACTGTTTCTAAAACGTATAATATGATATATATTAGATGTGCTATTGTATAGGCGTGATATTGCATTTTTATATTTAAAAGCGCACAAAAATACATTTATTAATAATTTTACACCGCATATTGTTTTTGGAAAAAGTGTTAATATTAGTCTAGCTTAGACCATCTCCAAGCCAAAATTCTATTTTTTACTCTAAAATGGAGTAATTTTAAAACGGAGTTGTGTTTTATTCTAACTCTAATCTATTTTGGAGTAAAAAATGGGGTGAAGAACAAAAAATAGAGTGATAAATAGGATTACTCCATATTTGGGATAAATTGACCTACTTTTTACACCATTTTAGAGATGGAGTTGAAGTGAGTTGGAGTAAATTTGATTCCAAACTCTATTTTAAAATGAGAAATGGAGTGAGGTTGGCGATTCTCTTACTGTACCCTGAGCATTTTTTGTTTGTTAAACATGAACAAATATTAAAGAACTATTTTTTCAAAAAAAGACATATTAAAGAACTATGTATATCGATCACCTCATATTTTCTTTTTGTTCCGTTTAGTTACGTTAAAGAAGAAATGTAATTTTTGTTTGTAATTTTTTTTAGTCATTGTTGCTAATTCCCCTTTTAATTATTGGTCATTTGATTTTCAGTTTTTTTTAGCCATATATAGGACAATGGAGAAGATTAAAGAAGCAAGCAAGTGTACATATATAAGCGACGAACAATGATAAAAGAGTGGTGGGCATGTGAGTGTGGACCGAGTCTTCTGCTTCTTTCCGGTGGCGGTTAACGTCCCACTTGACTCTGTCACACTTGACGTCAACTTTCTCAGGCCGTGAAGGAGGAAATTCTGTCTTCCTTCGTCCTTCCATATTTAACGGCGGCTCACGTGGCCTTCCCATGCAAATCCAAAACCACGCTCGTCATGCATAACGGTTAAATCACGTGCCAACACAAGCATCGTGCCATTACACTCTCTTAAAAAACCCAAGATACTAGAAAAGAAAGAAAGAGACTTTGGAAGGGTCGGAAACCCATTTTAGGACTGAACGTTATTTCCTAAATTAAATTATTTAAAGATTGATATGAATTATTCTGAAATTGTATTTCTGTCTTTGTTTTGATGTTTTTTTTTTTGAAATTACCAAAAAGTTCTGAGCCGAAACACGTAATTCTCCAGATCCGAAACCACATGATGTAATATTATGTTTCTTTTGTGTATATGTATCATATGAAAAGTACAAGTTTCACTATTATAATAACCTCTAGGATTAATTGCAATTGATGATTATATTTTTTTTGGAAAAACGAGTATTTCTCTACTGTGTTATGTGGCGAAAAAGCTCGATACATATCAGGGCGGATATAGAATTTTTTTTGACTGGGGTCAGTTATAATTAATATAGTTTTTCATAAAAAATAATCAAAAAACTTTTTTAAATTATATAAAAAACGTTATAGGACATGAATATGTGAAGAACAAAAAAAAATTGGACTATAGACCAATAGAATAATGATAACAAATAAAAATAAATATCATAAGATATGAGACATTTCATAGCTTTAAGTTCTTGTGAGTATGGTCAAACGGTAAAATAAGATAAATTAGTAGGGTCAAACATGGGATTTATACCAAATAATAAAACAGAACTTGATAAAATACTAAACAAACTAACAAAAAACAAAATTTTACCGGGGTCATGTGACCCCCCTAGCTTCTACATACCTCCGCCCCGGATACACATGGTGGGATCACATACGTTTCAAGTTTTTTTTTTCTTTTGGTAGGGGGATGGGAGATAATCACCTCCCACCATTTATTAAATAAGAAAGAAATTACAGGAACTTGACGTGGGTGTGAAACCCCACTAGCATTCTCCAACCACAACGAATACAAACCATCCATGGTAGAGTTAAACGAATGAAAACCTAGTGGTAAAGAGAACGCATTAGCTAATCCATCCGTTAGGCGATTAGCCTCCCTATACATATGAAAAATCCGGACTAACCAGTCATTTGATATAAAGCCATAGCACAATCGCACTAGGAACGACAAAAGATGAGAATCGCTAATCCCCTAACCGACGCAACGCATTGCTGATTTCATATTTCTTGGTCCAATATGAACGGTTGGAGATCCAATAATTATACAAATCAAACCCTATTTTGGAGATTAAACAACAAATACATATGGAAAGTTATTGAGTCGTAATTTTTTTTTATGTGGTTCAAAAAGTTATGGGCCTCAGATGTTAGATTTATAAATGGGTTAGTTTTGCTTTTATCTTATTTTTTTTTTTTATATTTTGTCTCGAGTGGTTACGATTTCTTCATTGTCGTCGTAACTTGTAGGGAAGAGAGGGAAGTGAAAAGGGAGAAACCGTAGATTCGATCTCCATTCGTTATCGAATCGAAGCGATAGTGTTTTACTTCAAGGCCCGACCTGATGCTGGCAACATTCCCCGAAGATGTCTGGTAAGCTTGAAGATTCCCGATCTTTCAATTTTCCCAATCATCGATTATTTTTGATTCTGAAGTTTTCTCCGGGTCGGTTTTGAAGGCTTAGAATTTAAGTGGGGTAAAAAGAGACGAGTTGGTGGAAAAAACAAGGATGTCCAATTCTATGAATCTTTCACTTACGACGGTGATGAATATTGTCTTCATGACTGTGTCTTACTTGGCGATCCACACTCTGGTGAACCCTTTGTTGGCAAGATCATAAAAATTTGGGAACACAGTAATAAGCGTGCAAAATTTGCAAAGCAAGTCAAGCTTCTCTGGTTCTTTAAACCTTCTGAGATTTCGCCATTTCTTGAACAAGTCCCAGACGTACTTGCAAACGAACTGTTTTTGGCATCCGGTGAAGGTGTTGGCCTCGCTAATATCAACCCATTGGTAACTGATTATTCTTCTGTATACTATTTTGAATATTTCATTAACCATTTTACTTGTTGAGCTTGATTTGGCCTATTGCAACCTATGTGCTCCAAGTAGCATTTGTGCCCTCTTTTGTCACCCTGTCACAGATCTCACCTCAAATTTATTGCAACATATCGTCGTTAATAGGCAATGATCTGTCGCTGCTTTTTCTGAAGATCCGCCGATAAAAATACTTTTGATTGGTTTCTATCATTGTTCCAAGTGTCTTTCGATGGTTAATCAAACATGTTCTTGTGTCTCGATAGATTGACCTTTGCATCACTTTTTGTTTGTTATATTCGTTTTAACTTTATGCGTGTATAGCTGGTGCAAGAGATTAGTTAGTCAATTATTTCTGCTGTGTATTGATATAACATTATTACACTAGGAAGCAATTGGTGGAAAATGCTCAGTTCTATGTATTTCGAAGGACAAAAGAAATCCACAACCCTCAGATGAAGAAATCAAGTCAACAGACTTCGTGTTTCGCCGAACATTTGATGTTGGAAGTCGCAAAATTTTAGATACGATAGATGATAACATTGCTGGAGTTGACGGTACATTTTGTTTCTTCTCATTTGCTAGCTTCGATATTCTACTTTGTGATCAGTAGCTTATCTTGATTCTTTATTTACATCATATCTTCTTTTTCACTCCAATTCTTGCAGTTAAATTTATCTTTAACAGAGCGGGTTGTGAGAAAGAAGCAACTGCTGTGCAGAAAATTGAAGCAGATATTAAAGAGGATCGAGATAGTTTGAAACCAATTGGTTCTTCAGCTAGTGCTTCAGTTAGGAATATTGAAGCAGACATAAATGGGAATCCAGATAGTTTGAAACCAAATGGTCCTTCAGCTAGTGCTTCAGTTAGGAAAATTGAAGATAACTCGATTGAATCTTCGGACTATGGAGAAAGCAGATATGGTTGCAAGGAAGGGAAAGAGAAATGTCACAATCAACTAGCTACGAAAAAATCTCCAGTTGCTGAAGAAAGGTCTAATAAGGATTCTGGTGTGCAAGAAGGCACGACCCATAATGAACATGACTCTTGTGAAGCTTCTGGCTCTAAGGGAAATCATTGGTTTGGGAAAGCTCAAGAAAAGGAAGTTCAAAAACTATTTACCAAACAAAAATCTATGCCTGCAGAAGTAAGATATAGTAACACTTGTGAAGCTTTTGGCTCGAGGAGAATTCATTCCAATTCCAAGACAGATCAAGTCAATGGTGTTAAAAAACAGTTGACGAAACAAAAATCTATGCCCACTGAAGAAAGATGTAGTAGAGAGTCCAATGGATTGGATGACAGGCCTCAAAAGAAACAGAAACTAAATGGTTCTGTTACAGTACCAGATGGACGAAATACAAAAATTCTGCAGAAACTTAGTTCTGATGGTAAAAAAGATATGGGATCTTTTAAGAGACCTAGAGACAAAGTGACTAGAGATGAAGTCCTTCCCGAGAAGTCTAGCTTCGTTAAGAAGCAAGATCTGGGGGTGTCAGTTTTTGAAGGACAAGATAGAAAAACTACAACGGAGAAAGGTTTATCGAAGAAACCAAGCTTTGATGGTAAGCGATTAAAATGTGCTGAGGACAAGAGGTTGGCAGATGATAATGAAAGAAATTATCAAGTAATTGAAGTGACCCAAAAGCCGGATGCTGTAAGTTTATATTTACTATACGATTCCTGCTGTACGATTTAGTTTACATTGGTTTGGAACTGGCTGCTTCATGAAATTTCAGTGTTGCAAAAATTTTAGATACAATGATTTTGCAAGAACACGATTCTATTAGTAGCAGTTTTGTTTGACAGTCCACTTTGCATGTTGTAGAGTTGTAGTGATGTTCTGTCATTCTTCTCATCATATTACTTGTTACCACAGCGCTTGTAAGCATGTTCTGTGATCTAACAGATTTTTGTTTCCTTTATTGATCTCAGGTTAACAGCAAATGGTTCCGGCCTCTTGTAAGTATTTTTTTCCCTTCCTTCCCTTTGCATGCCACTTCTGTGAATGGTCGTTTTTGGTTTCCCTCATTTTTCGTGTTTGACTAGCTTGTTCATTGATGCTAATAGGGTGACATGTTAGTTCTTTTCTATTGAATTGCTAATGACTCAATCATACGTTAATCAGTCAAGTTTGAGAAACTCCACAGTCAAGTAATTCCACACCTGTTGTTTTCCTCGCCTTTGCAAATTCTTCTAGCTAGTCTAGATGGGTATCAGATTCTGCTTTTCATATCAGAAATTACTGATTAAATCTGGACTGACTTTTAAATTGTTTAAACCATGGCCAGCCTTGGGAAGAAAGTATGAGGGAAGCAGAAACGCAAGAGAGACTGGTTCTCCTTCAAAACTTGGATCCTACTTATACATCTCATGAAGTACAGGTATTAGCGAATCGAAAGAGTTTATTTAGGAGTCTTTTAAACGCATATAACTTATGTCGCCTCATTTAGTGTAATTGTTTGCTGGTTTACCTCGTTGAAACCTCCCTTCTTTCCTCTTTATATAAGAAATTTATGAATTATATATTTCAGGATGTAGTCTATTCTGCTTTGAAAGAGCAATGTACAGCGAGGATGATAGAGTGTATACCAGTCAATACTCCTCATATTGGTAAGCTACCATTTTACTCACAGGGGTTCTGATTTATGGTTCTCACATTCTAGAAATGGAATGCAGAGCTTTACTATGGCATCTCACACTGGTTCTGATTTACAGGTCAAGCTTTGGTCATTTTCGAAACAAGAGAAGCCGCACAAAGTGTGATTAGAAGACTAGATGAGGGATGTTTGTTGCTATCTGATGGGAGGTATCTCGCATGACATATTCCCCTTTTTCTAAGCTTCCAATGATGAATTGTAGATTTCCGTACTCTGCCATTTATTGGCATACTTTCATCTCGATGAATATAATTTTAACATCTCGATTAATATGAACAAAACTTAAGCATCTTGAGAATCAACATCTCTGAGAACTTATGTTGGTGCACTGCACAAAAAATCACCTGCTCTAACGCGAAAGTGACTTTACTCGTTTTTATATATGTGCCAATGACATTCTACTGCTAGAGAAAACGAGCTGTGTTGAATTGATCTCTGGCATTGTTTCAGTTTAAGCATTTGTTCTGTGCAATTTTCATGCGGGATGATGTGTATGCATGTGTGGATTATAATCTCCCTTTTTTGCTTAACAGGCCCCTTGTTGCCGCGTTTGCCAAGATTAATCCTCCTGGGAAGCCGTCATCATTCCCCGGCCATATCAAAATACACAAGCTTCAAATGCGACGAGAGACGGTATTGTTTTATTGCCCTTTTACACACACAAGTAATAAATGCATCGATCCTCTAACAATGTTCTTTGGTCTTTAAATTTGTTTCCAGGGAGATGCCAAGGCTACAGCACATTGCTCTCAGGGTAACACCATTGAATTTGAATTGGCAATGGAATGGTGCTTGCACCAAGCCAGATCCAAGCATGCGATTGAATCGGTATTTAAGGTATTAGATTTGATACACCGTTGTCGCGACTTAGTTTTATTTCCCCATTTATCTGACAAAACATCATGTTTTTTTCCCTTGGATTTATTCGGCTTTCTGATTCATAAACAATTTTTAGTTTGTATTCTTCAAAATCCTTTAAGAATAACTGAATCTTTGGATCCTTGTAGCGGCAATCGGAGGAGCAAAAATCGATGCGGATTAATTTCAAACCTAAATTTCCTTAGTTTTGACAATCATCCCATCTTCTCATGCAAGTATTAATTCTTTATTCCTCTTGAGGTGCATATCTCTCTTTTAAAATAAATTTTTTTATCATGTTATCTTCTTTGTTTCAGAGAGAAACATCATCATCAACTTACATTAGAAGAAAGAACACAAGTTCTCTTAAGACAGTGGCCCAAGAATTTTGCCATTGAATCCCACCATTTTTGACATGGTAAGCACCTGGTTTCCTTTATGATTTTAAAAACAGAATATTTTATTTTTCATGGAATTATTAAAATCAAAATTTGCAGGAAAGAATATGATTATGAAATTCCAATTTTTGCTTTTTCTTTCTCCCTTGTGTTTTAGGAACATACTGATGCGGCTTTTGGTCTCAATTGGACCACCTTTTGTTGTTTAATTATCTTCTTAAGGTGTTTAATTATCTTCTTAAGGGTCATTTTGCTCTCGTGAAGTGTTAAACTTGTGTTGAATGTTTTTAAGAGAGTTATTGTGTCTTGTAAAATTTCTGACTCGTAGGAGTTTTAATATATAATAGTCAAATTATTTTATATTTTAGGATTAATTGCTTCTTTTTCCCTAAACCTGAAACGTATGTGATCTCACCGTGTGTATTAAGCTTTTTCGCCACTTTAACGGTGAGAACATATAGTACTTGTTTTTCCAAAATAATTAATCATCAATTATTCAATTGCAATTAGTTCTAGAGCCAGATTATAATAGTGAAACTTGTACTTTTCAAATGATAAATCTTACAGAAACTAATTGGATTCACCATTCTTTACTGAAAAGTGAAAACTGAAGTCATAGTTTTTTCGTTGATAACTTATACTGTATAGAATGCTATGCACATCTCAAATAATTGTCCTTGGCATGTGTAAACTTGTTACTCTCGAATTTTTATTGTAATATTTTAGTTATTCATTATATTCAAAGTGATCGAATCATTTGTTGACCTTTCAGTTACTATATTCTGAAAAAAATATAAATTATAAGGTACAATCTCTTAAGCACAATCTTACTCTTTTAAGCATAATCTTATACAAGTAATAGATTGTAAATTTTAATACAAAAAATGTTTTGATATTTATGTGGCGAAAAAGGTTATCACCGACAACAAATCAATGAACGTACATTCCCCACGATGTTCTTTTCACCCATTGTCTTCAACATTTCTAGCAACCACAAAGGCCTAATCACTACTAATCAGCCTTTAATTATAATCACATCGCATAATTAAAAAGTTATATTAAAATAATTGGGAATTATCAGACACACCTATTCACCAATGTTACACCAAATCTTCTGAAAAAATCTCGCCTAGCCTACTGTTTTAAAATGCTATTCAACAGATTGACCCAAAAATGAATGATGATATGTTTAGAACCAAAAAATCAATTAGTGATATTTTAATGAATTTCTCATCTTTTAATTTTGGAATTGTACAATTGATTTGTTTTTAACGACTGTAGACGTTTTAAAACAACAAAAATCAATATTTTTCTTATAGAGTTTTGTAGTTATTATGAATTTCGATTTCAGATTTCTCGAATATTTCAAAAATAAAAAGTTAGTGATGAATTTAAACTCCCCTTTCGATATTAACCCAAAATAATTTTAAACCTTCTTATAAAACTTAAGTAATACATATACGAATGTTGTGGTAGCTTTAGTTTGCTCATCCTTTAAAGAGTATATTAACATAAGTTCTATTTTTAGGTTAATTCGTTTTTGGTGTTCAGATTTTTGCAGACCATTAACCATCATATAAAAGCAAAAATACAAATGTTTGATAGATCTAGCGTGAGCTTGGTAGGGTAGACCATATATGGATAAAAAAGACATGATTCTCACAATTTTTTCAAACATCATAACGTTGATCCACCATAATTTGATTATTACTGGATTGGATTAATTAGACCCCACCAGATCAACCCACAAATATTTAGCACAAGACTCTAATTCAAATCAAGATCTTACATTTCGTTAAACAAATGAATTATATATATATATATATATATATACACACAATTATATTCATGTAAATATGGTGCATACTTTGCATACTGCATAGACATTACTGAAAAATGTAATACAAACCAATGTCTTCGTATCGATCGGTGTCATTTATTAACTATAACTGATATGTAACTCCCGCTTGTGTATGCATTGATTCGTCATATGACTCCTTAATATCAAACATAGTTAGAAGAAGTGAAATTAGCTTTAGACCAAAAAAAAAAAAAGAAGAAGTGAAATTAGCTTTAACATTATTTTTTCCTTCTAATCTCCCATCGTATTTCTTCATTTTCCTTAGTTTTCTTTTCATTAACTTTCTCGGATCAAAAACTTTAACTCCATTATCTTCCCCTGAAACCAACAAACCCGAGAAAATTCAATTGACCAAACCGGTCTACAATATTCAAGCACGCCTTATTTTTACCATATTTTACCATCATCATAAGTCATAACATATCCAAATCTAATTATTTGTTATTTATCTATGTGGAGATTAGCATGAAATCCTTTTTTTTTGTTTGTTCGATATTTCTTTGCCTCGCCAGTAAACATGTTTCTCTGACTCTATACTTTGCTCCTCGTGACTCTATACTTTGCTCCTCGCCAGAAAACGCGCAATGGTTTTTTCAAACTAAGGAAACCATTCGCAAACTGTAAATCATCGATCATGTCCCAACTGATATCCCCAGCTTCCCATTTGAAGATCTCGGGAAAACTTTTGTTTTATGATAAAAGTTTTTGGGAAAACTTGCTCCTCTTACATGTTTCATCCTCCCAAGTGAACACTACGCTAGTCACTTGGGTGTAAGATGGGAGTTGAAAAGCGTCTGCTCGCAAGCATAACCTAAGAGAAAGTTGAAACGTTTTGCATTAATTGATGATAAAGTTGAGCTATAAATTTTGTTAAGGAACACGTGTCACTTCCTTATTGTGCGATGACGTGTCAAAAATATGGAGAGGGTTCCTTCTCCTTTCATATATATATATATATGATTTATCTTATGTATATATGTGTTATAAATCCATTAGGTGGATGTCTATTATAAGCTCATGTTCTACAATGTTCTAGACTTGTTTTCTAAATTCTACTTATTCCCCAAGTATTTGTAATCCTATATATACTCTCTATTATTGATGGAATAACACAATTCCTTCTCTCTTTCTTTTATTCATAACACGTTATCAGCACAAAACCCTAGCTACTGAATAAAAACCCTAATGGTCTAAAATCCTAATGGTCTAAAACCCTAGCCGTATGAATAAACAAAATCATTTCTACGCCCATCACCACAGATATTTAACAATACCGCTCATGTTTCTGATTTTGTCTTCGTCCCAACTCCATCAAGATAAGTGCTGCTAATATTCTATCATATTATTTCGATTTGATTAATAATTCATGGCATCATTACGTTACAGACCAAAACATGTTTATTAAGATCGTTAGTCACATGTTTAATAGATACATAAGAAATCGACACATGTTTAGTTATTGCGTTGTTGGTATAATTCATGATGCATGCTTTATTGTTGAAATCCATAAATGCGCTCGTAAATAATTTTTCATATTGTAACAGTTTACGATCATGATTATAATAATGTTTTATTACTTTGATCATCACATCCAGAACATGCTCTTAATTGTTTGGTTTGGTTTGGTATTGGTTGTTTTGAATTGGTTGGACAAATCTCTTGGTTTAAATGCCTTTACTTAATGCTTCTTTAGACATATAATGATCGTCAGATGTTCGTGTCGTTCATGTGGAGTTTCTTGTGTCGAAAAAGAATCGGTTTAGCAGCGATGAATAATATTTTCACTAATAATTATTTGGAGATATTTTGGCCTAACAAACGTCTCCGAATACTTCTTCTTCAAGTAAGTCATTAAATCCGCTATATAAAATTCGTTAAATAGAGAAATAATTTACAAATTAAAAAAAAAAACTTAACTATTTAACGTCTAGATCTGACTAAAGTGATAATGATTTGGAACATTCTCAAAACGCATATAAAGCCACATATTATGTAAATTTTGTTGATCTTGTTTTCTTGGTGTTTGTCGATTTGGTATGATTAATCGATCTTCTACCATTGATTGACTTGCTTATGTATAAGAATATATAAACCATTAGGCGTGCTGTGCATGTATATATTAGTCTTTAAATTAATCGTTGGTTAGTTGGTTTAAGTGAATCTTTGATAATTGCAAGGTTGTTGTTTTAATGATCAATTCATCGCTTCCCAATTGTTCGTATAATGCATTGGTCTGGTCATGTCACTGCTTAAAATATCATGATATCATGTTTAATTGCATTGATCGACACACGTTTTAATTGCTTTGGTTTGACTGATTTATTGAGACTGCTGCATATGGTTTATAATTTTCAATATGACATAAATTACGTTGTTCGATTGTAATTTATTTATTGTTAAGAACCTAAGAATCATATTTCATATAGTTTCCATAATGCTAATTTAATTAGCATATTAGCAGATCGTTTTACTTGTGAACTATTCAATTAAAGATCTAGATGATGGTTGATACAATGGCGTTAGTAGAAACACTAATAATTCTCATGAAATAAGTTTATATAATATGTTTCTATGATTTGATGATCGGTAGAATTTGTTGGATTTTTACAATAAAATTTGTGAGTCATATCCAGTTAATTCTCTTCAATTCCTTGAAGAGAATGTGATATCTTATACAAAAAAAAAAAAAAAAAAATTCACACTAGTACACTAAACCAAAGAAGTGGCTATAAAAGTTGTCTTCAGGTTTCTTTCAAGAACTTAAATTCTCACTAGTAGTAAATATATTATTGTTTATGAGAACACAATTTTAAATCATTGATGCGTTATATTCTCTTGGAAAGTCTCAAAAGTTGAAAGGATATAAGATATAATATATGATCCAAGTCGGGTATATATTGTTAATTCTAGAGTGAGATTCAGTACGAGATAGATGAACCTGAAGTATCATCATCTCGAGGGGGAGAGTTAAAAAATCTCACAAAAGATTATGTTCACTAAATTCTTCAAACAATTCTCAAAGGAAAAGTGTGATCACGAGAATGTGATATTTAAGACAACAAGAATTGAAGTATACACAAAGTCGTGAACAAGAAAGCCGTAAAAAAAAATGATGAGACAAATAAAATATGTCAAGGAAGGGGCTATTAAAGTGAAGGCCTCAGTCTCCATTCTTCGATGACTTCCATCGTTAGCTTTGGATTTTCCAGAAAGAGAATTTAATTATGATATCTCCTGAAGGGAGTAAGTGACTAACGATGCAAAGTAAACCAGAAGTTTACTAAGTGATGCAAAGTAAACCAGAAGCTTACTAAGAATGTCAAGTAAACAAGAAGTTTACGAAGATTAAATATTTGGCTTAACCGATTGGTGATCCTGGTTTAATGATGATGCGAGAAAATTTATGTGGACATTCTATGAAGAACTAGAAATTTTTTCTTAATGATTTATCATATGTTGCTTGGTGTGAGAAAGCAATATGATAATGTGGTTTTCACCAGATAAAAGTATTTTAGAATCTAACAGTAATGTAAAATATATACAAGAAAATTGTTATGGGCTGATCAACCACCGTGTGAAATTTTTGATTCGTTATCATTATAATAGACGCATCGATTCAATGGACGCGTTGATTCGATTGACGCATAAAATCGATGGATGCATCGACTAGATATTCACATTTATCCTTGTCATCAAACTGCAACCTCAAGTTTGCAAGGTTATTTGATAATGTTGGTGAATTCACATCTCAAGTCTTTGATGATTATTTTATGTCCACTGGAATAAGTGTTGGACATCCCGAAGTTCATGTTCCTACACAAAAATGGTTTAGTACCAATGACTCGCATCAAGCCAATGAATAACTAATAGATCCCTCCATCATTAATGGTTTAGGGTCAGAAACCAAATATTTCTCATTAAATCTTTGAATGTGAAAAGTGCTCTACCACAGCTCTTTAAGATGAGTCCTCAATGGAATATAAAAATATATGTTCGATATGGATGATACTAAGTATCTAGAGCCATCCAAAAATAATTTATTTAATGCTCGATTTGAAGACTCTCATTTTAATGAGTGAGTTTTTCCAAACATTTGGGGGAGAAAGTAAAATAGCTGGGAAAGATATAAGTTTCTATGAATTATCAATGATCCTCGGACTAAACAATGAGAATTAGAAGTCCAAAAGATAATTCCAAGTTTAGTGTATTGAATGCCCGACGCATTACTGACCCAAATAGAGTGATGAAATCACCTATACCAGCTGTAAATGCTCCAATTAGAATTAATATCCCAGAAGGACAATATCAAACTGCTAGTAAGTCTAAAGATCGCATAAAGCGTGATAGACTTATTTGGTTCCAAATATAAGAATCCTCGTAAAAGAAAAGGAGCAGATAATTAGAATGACCAGATCGAGGAAAGAACAATATTCGAATGATCTCTAGAAGAGACCGAATGAGCTCTAGAAGAGACATAAACATGACGAATGAAAATATTCAAGTACTTGACAATGAAGACAGCTAGCTAGCTATGTCATGTTTGAAATAAGATGGAACCAAAAAGCAAATCGACGTCGTAATATTTTGCATGCTATGAGCAGTTGATTATACGAATAAGAAGAGGATCATGAAAGTCTATTGAAAAGTGTACACAAAATAATGATTGGCCAAATGGAATTGAAGAAAATAAACTTATAATCTCTTGTAGAGAATTAGACCAGTAGTCTATGCACCTGAAGTGTAAAACCAGTGGAAGATAAATGAATCTTTGTATGAAACAATAGTGAAATTATCACAAAGACAAGAAATGTATTATGAAAAGATATATTCTCTTGTGGTGGATGCATTATTTTGAGCTATCTTATAAGTTTGGCAATAAGAGAAGAAACACTGGAAAAATGACATTTTTATGCAATCCAAGAAGGATACAAATATGAAAGATATAATCCATGAAGGATTAATGATATCAGAGTTATGATCTCTGAAGGATTAGTGATATCAAGTTATGTTTCTGGAAACTCTACTCGATCGAATGATAAGAAAATATGTAACATGGGGTATAATCAGGTATTTATCAAAAGATTTTGATAAAGTGATTCTTAATTGACGATCATCGAAACTCCAACAGAGTTTTTATTCAAGTAGTACGATGATAATATATGATAAAAGATCACTCGATAGTGATATTTACATGAAAGTCCGAGAAGGATTTAATGCTAGAAGATTTGTGAAAAGATTTGTTATAATTGCAGTGATGTGATGATTCGAACATCACTAGAACTCCTGAAAAGATTAATATCTGAAAATGAGATTTGGGAATATACCTTGGAAAGATAAAATTATCTTCAGATCTCCCAAGTTAAACATCTAACAGAAAGATGATATCTCAATAGATCCTTGCAGGATTTTACAGAAAAATGCTCATATATGTTTGGTATTGAAGTATCATATATAGAGTGCAATTAGGGTAATTTACTAATTTTTTTCATGCTTGAAATATATGTATGACCATAAGAGAATGAACAACATGTTTATACATAAATGAAATTTAGGCATGAAGTCTAAATAGACCAAGATATGATCTTCTATGAGAAAGGATGTCATGAACCAGAAGTTCAATGATATAAAAGATCATATACAAGTTTGTTCACTAAGGTTGTGCTTTGGATGATTCCAAAAAGAGATAGTATATATGGTCGGAATTCATCTCCTGAATAAGATGTTTCCGAGGGAGAGAAATATAATGATGAGCGTGAATGTACTCTTTTTCCCTTATCATAGTTTTTAACCCATAGGGTTTTTCTATGAAAGATTTTTAACGAGACATCAAAAGAACACGCATATGATAGACAATTAAAGAGGAATGTTATCATTACAATGATATATGAAAGTCTATCAATCTCCCAAATGTATATCATACATTGATGATATCGAGAGAAACAAAGAGAATAATTAAGATAAATCATCTGAAAGACCAATGAGTTGCAGAAGAAAGGCGATGTACATGTTCTACAGATTCGTTCAAGTGAAGTTTTGGCGGACTTAATTTCCAAGACACTTCAATTTAGTACTTTCAAGATGCTAGTTCAACATTTGGGTACGTCGTCACAAAGATATCAAGTTATGCACTCATTAGGGGGAGAAATAGCGTTTTGCACTCTTTTTCCCTTATCTATGGTTTTGTCCCAATTGGGTTTCCCTGGTAAGGTTTTTATTGAGTCAATATCTTAAGCGCATTAGGATTATTTTTACTATAATGACATCCAAGGGGGAGTATTATAAACTCATTAGGTGGATGTCCATTATAGGCCCATGTTCTAGAATGTTCTAGACTTGTTCTCCAAATTCTACTTATTCCCCAAGTATTTGTAATCCTATATATACTCTCTATTATTGATGGAATAACACAATTCTTTCTCTCTTTCTCTTATTCATAACAATATGTACCTTTTTCAAACAAATCCACAATTTTAATTAAACTTTTGCTAATTCTAAACGTTAAATAAAACATAAATGGAAATTTGTTTGCGCTTTTATGTTTACATGAAATTTTAATATGTATATGCGACATATAGTTACCAAGTGGTGGTAATCTAGTGATAAGAGATTTGAAGACAAAACGTAAACCTGTTTCCTGCTAAGTTTGATTTTCAGTGGAAATACTTTCACTTATGTTTGACCAATCGAAATGATGTCACGCTTCAAATATATTAGAAAATCCGGTGAGTGCCATACCTTTCAATCTGGGACCTTCTGATTTAAAAAAAAAAATAGATAAAGAAAACTTGATATTGAACAATATTCGAAGCCTAATTATAGTGCATAGAAAGATTCTTAGCTTGAGCTTAAATTTGGGCAATAAGTCCAAATGGGTTTTTTTCCAAGAAGAACAAATCGGTCTTTTCTTTCTTCTCATCAACTAAATAATAAGTCAGTAACTTACAAAAAATGGACTAAACTCGTTTTTGTAAATGTTTGCTTGAGTGTCATAAATTTTCCCCTCACTTTGCCAAAAAATATGCATATACACACAGTAAATAGTAAGGTTTCTTTTTGGCTTTGAGTGAGAAATTGACTTTTCAAAGGGTTGAATTATGAGGCAGTATCTTCACTTTTTGAAACTACTTTCACACCTGAATCATTTTCAACCTCTTAAACCCCCAAATAAGATTATAATATATTGAAACCAAGAATCTACAGATTTTTATCATCTCCATCCACAATGGGAAATTGTCTTAGACTTCACAAAGAACAACCTCCTTCAATTGCTCTCATCATCCCTCCAACTTCAGGTACATCTCTGTTTTCTTAAATCCACTTTACTTTTTCTTTACATAATTCAAATATATATTTCTATATGAAAAAGTGGAGCAAGAAAAGGAGAATTTGAAAGTGTTCAGCTTTGCGGAATTGAAGAAGGCAACTAAGAAATTCAAAGAATACACGGCCAAAATTAATGGTTATGAGAGTGCTTATATTCGAACATACAAAGGCTATATCAATGAGACCACATTTTCTCCATCCAGAGCTGAAACTGGCATTGCTGTTTCTGTCATGGAATGTGTTCAATATAATAGTTCACAGGCTCTACAAGAGTGGAAGGTAAGCAAAATCTGTTCATGTTTTAAGCATTTATTGTATACCTTAATATCAATGATTAAAAATATCGGTATTTCATCTAGTTAAACCTAACTATTTGAGTTTCAGGAAGAAGTGAAGTCTCTGGGAGAGATTTCTCATCCCAATTTACTCAAACTTTTAGGTTACTGTTGTGAAGATAACAAATCCTTCTTGGTATTTGAATTCTTGCAAAACGAAAGTTTGGACTGTCACATTTTCGAAAGTTAAGGTCTCTCTAATCAATAGGTCCATTTCTAAAAGCCGGTCTAAACAATTTTGCTTTACATGTAAGTTTAATTTTTCTTTCAACAGAAGAAGAGGCATTACCGTGGGAAATACGGGTTAAGATAGCTATAGGAGCAGCTCAAGGTTTTGCATTTCTACACTCGGTAAAGACCAGCGCGCTGTACCGAGCATTCAGACTGTGTGACATTATGCTTGACGAGGTAATAATCACTATAGTTCACTCTTTGTGTTCTTATTGTTTATGATCTTACAAAACTTAAATCCCAAGTTTGGATTACATCAGCAATACAATGCGAAATTGTTTTATCTTGGATGTAACAAACTATGTTTGTTAGAAGAAAGTATCACGACCGCATTCATTGGAAGAACTGATTATACACCTCCTGAATATGTAATCTCAGGTACACCAAAATCTTTAAGTTTGTTTTTACAAAACATCTCTGGTTAATCATTCATGGTTCGATTTTTAAAACAACTGTGTAATGTATATAGGTCATTTGGGAATGAAGAGTGATGTGTATACATTTGGTGTGATCTTGCTTGAGCTTCTAACAGGTTTAAAAGCTTCAGATGGAGCAAAGAACAAGAATAAGCAAAGCTTAATCTCGACTAAACCTTTCTTGTCCGATAAAGATAAAATCCGAGAAATAATCGATCCTCGACTTGGAAACGATTATCCTGTGAATGCGACGACGCAGATGGGTAAACTCATCAAAAGATGCATCAAGTTGGACGCGAAGAAACGACCACTGATGCAACAAGTTTTGGATGGTTTGAATGATATTGCAATGATTAAAGACTAATGTGTAGATTGTAAAATATTTTATAAGAAAAAAAAACTGAAAAATATGTTCTCATCTTAGAATATATCATAGATCAGGCCTCTAGTTTCTCACCAACTATAGCAACATGTCAATAACTTTCTAAAATGGACTAAACCTCGTTTATGTAACTTTTTGACTCTGATAAAAATATTTCCCATATTTGCCTTATATGGATATATTCATAGTTAATATTGTGGTTTGTTGTTTTCCTTTGCTTATGGCCTAAGTGAGCAAGTGACTCATCAAACGTGTTGAATTCTGAAGCAGTCCAATTTGTTTTTTAAGATTCTTTGACACTTGAATCATTCACAACCAAAATGTGTTAAGATTCTCGAACCCAAAATCTACAGATTTTTTAAACAATATAATGGGAAATTGTGTAAAATATTTTAAACAACAATCTTCTTCATTTGCTTACCAACCTCTTCTCATTCCTCCAATTTCAGGTACATCTCTGTTTTACATTTTTTTACATATAATGTTTAAATACGTAATTCAAATGTATATGTATAGTGGAGGCAGAAAACGAGAATCTGAGAGTCTTCAGCCTCAAGGAATTGAAAAAAGCAACAAAGAAATTCAAACAAGAGAGAGTAGTAATTGAAGACAATGACTCTGTTCGAACATTCTACAAAGGCTACATTAATGAGACCATATTTGCTCCATCAAGAACTGAAACCGGCATTGCTGTTTCTGTCATGAGATATCTTCAATATCGTTCACCAACTCTAAAAGAGTGGATGGTACGCAAAGTCTGTCCATTTTTCACTTAACTGTTTTTTTTTTCTACATTTGTTACTTTTTTTCTAGGGCAAATTTCTCATCAAAACTTGGTCAAACTTTTGGGTTACTCATGTGAAGATGACGAATCACGTTTCTTTGTCTTTGAATACATGCACAAAGGAAGTTTGGACCGTCACATATTCGGAAGTTAAGATCCCTTCAGATTATTGTGACCATTCTATAAAATCAGTATAGAAAATTTTGATTTACATAAATACTTTTTGATGTTTTTCTCAACAGAAGAAGAAGAGGTATTGCCATGGGAAATACAGGTTAAAATAGCCATTGGAACAGCTCAAGCTCTTGCATTTCTCCACTCGGTTAAGAACAGCTTGCTACATCTAGAACTCAGAATGCATAACATTATGCTTGACGAGGTAATTACTTTATTATTTCTTTCTTCTATATTTTTGTTTATGATAATAGAAATAAATACCTAAGTCTGGATTTCATCAGCATTACAACGCAAAATTGCTTCATATTGAAACAAACCAACGACGTTTGGAAAAGGAAAATCGTCGACTCTTGGGAGGATTTGAATACTTTCCTCCTGAATATGCATCGATAGGTACACCAAAATCCTCACTTTTGTGTTTAGAAATTCTGTTTCATGTTTGCGATGTTCAATGCAAAGACAAAATGTGTGATGTATGTAGGTCATTGTGGAACGGTGACAGATGTTTACACATATGGTGCGATCTTGCTTGAGCTCTTAACTGGTCTCAAAGCTTTGGATAATGAAAGGAATAATGACAAGCGAAAGTTATCTGTTTGGACCGAATCTTTCTTGTCCGATGTTTATAAGATCGGAGAAATCATTGATCCACGACTTGGAAATGATTATCCTGTGAATGCAGCGACACAGATGGGCGAACTCATCAAAAGATGCATCGAGCAGGACAGAAGGAAACGACCATTGATGCAACAGGTTTTGGATGCTCTGAATGATATTTGCAGAGATTAAGGGCTAATGTGTAGAGGGAATGGTATTTGACATTGGAAAAGTTTATTTGTAATAATTAAAAGAATCAGTACAGAGTTGCTTGCTAAGACAAAATTAATTGAATGGTATGGCGGTTAAAAGACATTTAAAGACAATAAGCATGTTTTTAACTCTTCTTGCTCTTACCGTTTATGATCTTAACTAAAATTAACTCCTAAGTTAAGAATATCACGACCACATTCACTGGAAGAACTGACTACACATATACCTCCTGAATATGTATTCTCGGTACACAAAATCTTACCTTTTCAATCTTTTGATGTTAAGACAAATATGTAATGTTATACGTTTTAGGTCATTTGGGTACGAAAAAACGTCTATACATTTGGTGTGATCTTGCTTGAAATCTGGTTTGAAAGGTTTAGATAGAGGAAAGAAAGACAAAAGGTGTCATAACGGTATATAACAATAAAATTTTGGAAATGATCGATCTCGGACTTGGAAACGATTATCCCGTTGATGCGGTGATACAAAATGGGCAAACTCATCAAAATTGGACACGAAGAAACGACCGTCGATGCAACAAGTTCTGGATGGCTAAGTGGGAACAAACTTATGAAGGAAGGAGTTCACTTTATCCCCAAGTTATTTTACCATTTAGGCCACCATCACTTTGGTTCGTAGAAGGCTTGCACTTAAATTTGGGACCGTAGATATTTTCCCAAGAAAGTCAAATCGACATGTATTAGTATTTCTCACCAACTAAGCAATAATTAAGACAATGACTTACTAAAATGAATTAAACGCGTTTCTTAAATTGTTTACGTAAAGTCTTAGCATTTTTTCCCAAATTTGCCTTAAAATGGATATTGTGATAGTTTATACGGTAGTTTCTTGTTTTCCTTTCTTTTGCCTAAGTGAGCATTTAACTCATCAACGTGTTGAATTCAAAGGAAGTCCAACTTTTTTTGAAGAATCAGTTTTATAAAAAAAAAAAAAAAAAAACCAAATAAGAATGGGTTAAAATCTTGAAACCAAAACAATCTACAGATTTTATCATCTCCATCAACAATGGGAAACGGTCTAAAGCCTTTCAAAGAAGAACCTCTTTCATTTGTTTACGAGCCTCTCATCAATCCTCCAACTTCAGGTCCACCTCTGTTTTTAAATTCATTTACTTTTGTGTTACTTACAATGTTTAAATACGTACAACTCAAATTTATATGTCTACATTTCAGAAATGGAGGCAGAAAACGAGAATCTAAGAGTTTTTAGCTTCAAGGAATTGAAGAAAGCAACGAAGAACTTCAGCCGAGACAGGGTCGAAATTGGCGAGGATATCTCTGTTCGAAAATTCTACAAGGGATACATCACTAAGACCACATTTGCACCATCAAGAACTGAAACCGGCATTGCTGTTTATGTCGTTGAATGTCTTAAAGATAGGTCACAGGCTCAACAAGAGTGGATGGTAAGCAAAATCTATCCAATTTTCACCCTAATAGTTCTTTTACATTTGTGTTTATATCTGATGTGCACAAGGAACTATGAGCTGCAGGACAAAGTGAAGAAGTCTGTAGGCCAATTTTCTCATCCAAACTTGGTCAAACTTTTGGGTTACTGTTGTGAAGATAACAAATCACTTTTCTTGGTTTTTGAATACTTGCACAAAGGAAGTTTGGACCGTTACATTTTCGGAAGTTAAGATCCCTTCAAATTATTGTCTCCATTCTTTAAAATCGGTATAGAAAATTTTGATGTTTTTTCTCAACAGACGAAGAAGTATTACCATGGGAATTACGGGTTAATATAGCCATTGGAACAGCTAAAGGTCTTGCATTTATCCACTCCGTCAAGAACAGCTCGGTACACCTAGAAATCAGAATGCATAAAATTATGCTTGACGAGGTAATATAATGACTTCTTTTTTTTTTTACATTCTTCTTCTTCTTTTTATGTATGATCTTGGACATTAATACCTCTTGAATTTGGATTTCATCAGCAATACAATGCAAAATTGTTTTATTGTGATTTAAACCAAAAATGTTTGGTAGACGAAAAGGGTCGAGTACTTGCTGGAGGATTTGGATACGTAGCTCTTGAATTGGCAATGACAGGTACATCAAAATCTTCACTTTTGTTTAGAAATGCTAATTTAATCTTTCATTGTTCAATGCTATGACAATTGTGTGATGTATGTAGGCCATATTGGAACCGAGGCCGATGTTTACACATTTGGTGTGATCTTGCTTGAGCTCTTAACTGGTCTCAAAGCTTTTGATACAGAAAGGAGTGATGACAAGCGAAGCTTAGCTGTCTGGACTAAATCTTACTTGTCCAATAATATTGGAGAAATAATCGATCCACGATTTGGGAACGATTATCCCGTGAATGCAGCGACACAGATGGGCAAACTCATCAAAAGATGCATCGCGCAGGACAAAAATAAGCGACCATTGATGCAACAAGTTTTGGATGGTCTGAATGATATTGCAGAGATGAAGGACTGATGTGTAGAGGTACTGATATTTGACATTGGAACAGTTTGTAGTTTATTTGTAATAATGGAAAGAATCAGAGTAGTGACACAAAAATTGAAAGAGTTGGGGGTTCAAAGATATTTGAAAAACAAGAACATGTTTAGTAAAAAATTATCGATGCTAAATTGTTAAGTAGTTGCTAATAACTTCCATTTTTATTATGAGTATGTTCAATGTTTTAATACATATTTAAAAGTTGCCCTGTTTCTGGATTTCATTATTCTACTTCCTTATTATTTTTTTTTTTTCAGTTTGTAGACTTTTTCCTGATGACAAAATAAAATAATAATAATACAAATGCGAAACACAAATGAAAATTATGGTTTCGATTAGTGGCATGCGGAATTGTTTGTGTTTTACATTTGGACTGCAAAAATACAAAGAAATCTCTATTTTTGCAGTGAAATTTGACATGTTTATTTTTGAAATTAATTGAAGAGATTTTTTTACGTTCTGGATCTAAGTATATTGTCACGGCTTGATAATCACATATACAAAAGCCTATGGATGGGGGATATCATTGATTGCAATATATTTCTAATAATCTCATACTATAATATATATTCAATCATTCTGCAAAATTAATCTAATCGTTCATTAACTTCATTCCGCAACATTTCATTTTCCGAAGCTTAAGTGATTTCACAGTTTAATTTCATTTTCCGCGATTTCGAGATTAAGTAGTCTTACCAATCGGAACTATTAAATAAAAAAAAAATGGTTTGTCTTAATTGAAATATAAACCATATCAGATCGTAGAAGCATTTTTGTTTCTTTTTGGTCAACACAGTAAAATCAATATTTTTGTTAACCATGTAGTTTTGGATCAAGACTCTCGACTAATCTTTCAATATGATTATAGTGGTCGAGTAATTCATTCACCGTATTTGAATGTGTTTAAAACCATTTCGACTAGCCAATTGGGAATAAAAGTGTTTCAATAAGAATCGAACTCATGAAAGACGAGTTTCACTGTGTCCCCAAAATCTTTTATCCCTAGGCCAAAGTACGAGTTTCTGTAATTGGTAATATTGCTAGCTTTAGTTTAAAGGAGTTGGACTTTAAATTAGGACCGTAGATCTTTCCCCAAGAAAACCAAATCAACATTTACTTCTCACCAACTAAGCAATAAGACAAATAACTTGCTAAAATGAACTAAACGCGTTTCTTAAATTGTTTACGCAAGTCTTAGCATTTTTTCCCAAATTTGCCTTAAAAATGGATATAGTCATAGTTGATATTGTAATTTCTTGTTTTCCATTCTTTTGCCTAAGTGAGCAATTGACTCATCAAAGTGTTGAACTCTAAAGTCCAACTTATTTTCGAAGATGCTTTCACACTTGAATTATTTATAAAAACCCAAATAAGAATGTTTAAACATCTAAAAACCAAAATAATCTCTGTTTTTAAATTCATTTACTTTTGGTTACTTATAATGTTTAAATACGTATAACTCAAATTTATATGTATATATTGAAAAGATGAGAATCTGAGAGTCTTTAGCTTCAAGGAATTGAAGAAAGCAACGAAGAACTTCAGACAAGACAGGGTGGTAATAGACGGTGGCTCTGTTCGAACATTCTACAAAGGATACATCAATGAGACCACCTTTGCTCCATCAAGAAGTGAAACCGAAATTGCTGTTTCTGTCTTCGAATGTCCTCAAGATAGCTCACAGGCTCTACAAGAGTGGATGGTAAGCAAGATCTGTCCAATATTCACTCTTAAACCTACAAAATTTTTACATTTGTCTTTATGTGTCTTGTGTGCTTATCAAGTATCTGATGGGTAAAAGAAACTATGAGTTTCAGGAGAAAGTGAAGTCTCAAGAGGAAATTTCTCATCCAAACTTGGTCAAACTTTTGGTTACTCTTGTGAAGATAACAAATCATTTTTCTTGGTTTTCGAATACTTGCGCCAAGGAAGTTTGGACCGTCATATATTCGGAAGTTAAGATCCCTTCAAATTATTGTCTCCATTCTTTAAAATCGGTATACAAAATTTTGATGTTTCTTTCAACAGAAGAAGAGGTGTTGCCATGGGAAATACGAGTTCAGATAGCTATCCAAACAGCTCAAGGTATTGCATTTCTCCACTCGATCAAAAACAGCTCGATACATCAAGAAATCAGAATGCAAAACATTATTCTTGACGAGGTAATGACTTGTTTTTTTTTTGTTTACATTCTTCTTTTTTGTATATGATCTTAGAAACTAATACCAAAGTTTGAATTTCAACAGCAATACAATGCAAAATTGTTTTATTGCGAGTTAAACCAAAATTGTGTGTTAGACAAAAAAGGTCGTCTTGCTGGAGGATTTGGATACATAGCTCCTGAGTTAGCAATGACAGGTACACCAAAATCTTTACTTTTGTTTTAGAAATTCTGATTCATCTTTCATTGTCCAATGGTAAGACAATTGTGTGATGTATGTAGACCACATTGGAATGGAGGGCGATGTTTACACATTTGGTGTGATCTTACTTGAGCTCTTAACTGGTCTCAAAGCTTTTGATACAGACAGGAATAAGGCCAAGCGAAACTTGGTTTTTTGGAGTAAATCTTTCTTGTCTGATAAAGACAAAATCCGAGAAATAATCGATCCACGACTTGGGAACGACTATCCTGCGAAAGCAGCGAGACGGATGGGGCAAGTCATCAAATGGTGCATCCAGCAGGACAAAAGGAATCGACAAGTTTTGATGGGTCTGAATATTATTGCAAAGACGAAGGATTGATTGATGTGTAGAGGTGCTGATATTTGACACTGGAAAAGTTTGTAGTTCATTTGTAATAACTGAAAGAATCAGTAAACAGGTGCTGAGACCAAAATTGAAATACTTGGGGTAAAACAAGAAGCATGTTTAACTTTTATAGCAGATTTTCTGTAATTGAGACCAGCCAAAAAACAAGACTATAAAATATATTCTGTCATTGTAAACTATGACAAAGAGAGAAAAACAAAACTGGAGCCTATGAGATTCTGCAAAAAGTTAAGACTCTTGGATGTTTTGCTGGGATATAAAGTAAGCCATCCACGACATTAAGATAACGAAGATCGCAACGAGGATGTGCTTGAACCCAAGAGCTCCAGCATCTAATCTCCTAACACTTCCGATATCTGATTTTGATTCGGTTTCTTCCTCCTACAATACAGTTACCAACATCACTTTCGTTATAAGGGTTTTAAAGAACAGAGTCAATATTAGATTCCTAATGTTCGATTTCCGACTAAAACTTAATGGTTGAATTCACTTAGCTGCCTGCAAATTTCAATTTTTTTGGTACAGAAGAATTAATTTACCTCTGGATTAGTTAGTGATGTTACGGTGGCTTGATGGTCAGACTTTGGGGAAACTTCACTTCCATTGCCACTCTCCATGTAACCAGTTTTTCCAATCTTTTTCAACTTCACCATCAGTAAACAATTCTCTCTTGACAAGTTAGATATCTGCAAAAAAATCGCTATATCTAAGAATCCACTATGATGAAATGATGATGAAGCTACTACTTCATGGATGATGGTGTTAGAGCATGAACTTCACAATGAACTGGGTTTATGAGTATGGTAATGTCTCGATACCTGTTTATGAAGTCGTTCTCGTTCAGCAGCTAGTTGCATGACCAGTTTTTTCATGATCTTGTTATGTACAGCAATATCTTTAGCGGTTCGCAATTTTCTTTCTTCTGCTTCCTGTATATATTTCTCTCCTTCTTTCAATCTACCTTTAAAGAACTTCAGTTCTTCATTGAGGTCTGCGTTAGACTCAGATACCATGATCAACTTCTCTTCGGTATAGTCAGCCCTGTTTTCAGCCTTAGAAACTTTTGATTTTAGATCCTCGATCACATCCTCCATATCAGAAACAGTAGAATATAACAAGTTCTGCTTTTCTTTACTTGCTTCAACAGCCGCAACAGCATGTTCTAGCTGAAGATCTGTGTCCCTTAAATGTTTCTCAAGAGATGCTAACTTTTCCACGGTAAAGCCCTTGGCTCTGAAATTCTCCAGCTCGTCTTGTAGCTCCTTTTTGCTCTCTTCTAGTGTTTGGGATTTGGATTCTGCTTCCTCAGCTCTTGCTTCAGTTTCCGCTAATTTATCTTTCATTCCCTCGTTGATACGTTCAAGATCTGTTATCTGAGCAGCAGAAGTAGTATCTAGATCTCTTGAGTGATGCCCATATTCATTCAGTTGTTCCTCAAGGGAGCTAACTTTTTCACTTAGAGTGGAATTCTCACTATTTGACAGAATCAATTTTTCCTCAGCTTCCTTCAAACTCTCTTTTAAGCCTTCTGTTTGTGCCATAAGAAACTCATGAAGTCTTGCATTGCTGCTATCAAGTTTATGCAAGGCCCATTCCTTAGCTTCTAAACGTTCCTTTGAATCAACGAGCTCAGACTTCAAGTCATCTGCCCGCTTAAAAGACCCGCTTAGATTAAACTGAAGAACCTGGAGTTTTCCAGACATCTCCTTTGACATTCCCTTCAAGACTTCAGAAGCATTCTCTGCCTCAAGCCATTTTGAATACGTATCTTCGATCACTTCTTCCATGTAGACAACATCCTGCTCGGAAGAATATAGCTTCATCCCAAGTTCGTATTCGATATTTCTTGCCTCACTTAGTTTCTTCTCAAGTTCCATCTCCTTAGCCAAAGATTTCTCAAGCATCCTCAAAACGTTCCTTTGCTGATCAGTGGTCTGCATTTTGATCTTAGCACTCAGATCACCAAAGTCACCATCTTTTCTATTTTCCGCAGTTCGTCCTCCAGACCCTAGCAAAACCAAGTTAACATAACTCCATATCAAAGCTTGAAAATCATAGCAATAAGGTTAAAAGTGTACAAGTTAAATTGGTTTGAGTTAGGTTTGTGACTTACAGCTTCCGGTTTCATCCAAACCGGAAGATAACCTCTGAAAGTTAGAAGATTGCTTCTTCATTTCCATAACTTGATCTATCAAATGCCCCAAAGATTCTTCAGCATCATGCAACTTCCCTTCCAAATCCAAGAAACCGTCTCCATCGTGTTGAAACGGAGATATCATTACACGAGCATTGTGAATCTCGGTCTGAAGATAACTAAGAAGCGACTCGAGTTCTTTCACCTCCGAATTAAGAAACGAAGACAATAAATCAAACTCCAATGCCTTCTCAGCAGAATCATCATCATTACTCAAAGGCTCTTCTTCTTCTTCTTCTTCTTGTTTCTCAGAAACAAAGTTCTCAAAGTCGTTTTCTCTCGAACCGAGTTGCATAGTAAGAAGACTTAGATTGACTAATTTCTCAGAGACAAAAGCAAAATCCAATTCAACTTTTGTCAAAACTTCGCTTGCACCTGATAATTCTGGATTCATCATAACTTGACCATTAAGCGAGATATCTTCTTTCGTTGAGCTAGGCTCTGGTACGATGCTGTCGTTATCATCTACAGACACAGTTCTATGATGTTCCGTTTCCATTTCCAACACTAACGTTGAATTTTAAAACTGCGAATAGAGAAAAGAAAGAAAACATAAATTTTGTCAAGAAATTGAGAAATAAGATCCGAAATCAGGGTTCCGATGAATTTCGGATTCTACAGAAACCGATCTTTAATTCCGACCGAGTTTGAGATCGAGACAAAAAGAGAGAAAGCTTACACTTAACGAAATGGCTCGATTCAGGATCGAAGAAGCTGTGAATGGGAGGAGATTCGAGAAGACGAGAGAGAGAGATCGAGAACACAATGGAATCGGGTTTTGTAAACTCTTTACTAATTATTTTTAAAATGTTTTAATTGATATTTTCAGTTTTCAACTAAAGAAAAAGTCTTTTAACAATTTTTGTTGTTTCCAGATTTGGGACATATATAAACATCAAATAGAGAGAGACTGGTAGCTATATATTGCAATGTTCAGTTATTGACAGCAAATTTTGATTTTTCAAGTCTTTGAATGTTGCGTTGTACTGAAGTAGTATTAATTTACATAAAAATAGACAATTTGATTATTACATTTATATATGAAAAATAATTGAAGTGCAGGCCAAATCTCTTTTTTTTCATTTATTAGTATATTTTCATCTCTACATTTTCACAACATAAATGTACAATTTTTTTTGTTTAAGAAACTTAATAATTACACTGATCATCATTCACTCCTCAAGAGTAAAGAAATTCATTATGTTGTGGTGCCTATTCAAGTCTCTATAATCTTCTTGTGAAGGGTAAATCGATACACAGTATACAAGCTTTAAGCCTAGCTCATGAGAAGCAACGCTTCACGAGTTCGACCCAAAAGACTCAGAGCCGTTGCTGCTATGTGATGTCCGGTTAGACCCGCAAGAGCAAGCTGCTCGTTAGGCGAAGCTTCTTCAATGTAGCCATCCGGTAACACAATCGGTCTCCACTACCAATGTTTTAGTCACAAAAAGAGTAAATTAGAAGAACTTTGAAAATATGTGGTTTTCCAAATTTGTGTGTGTACCTTGATATTCCCATCGAGCTGGCCATCGAGGGCTATGAACTGCGCCACGTGAGAACCAAACCCTCCGACACAGCCTTCTTCGACAGTGATAAGGAATTTGTGGTTCTGACAAAGATCACGCACGAGCTTAATGTCGAGGGGTTTGCAAAATCTTGCATCAGCTACAGTCACGTTCAAACCGAGTTTCGAAAGAAGCGAGTGAGCATTCAGACAATTCTGAACCATTGCTCCATACCCGAGAAAAGCCACGTCTTGACCTTCTACAAGAACTCTTCCTTTTCCAATCTACTCTAATATGATAAAGCAGTTTTTGTGTCAGCACGAGAATTTATGTTTTGCAGCAGAAAGATATGTAGATTAGATTGGAACTTACTTCAATTGGTAATCCAATGGGGACTAGATAATTCCTTTTGACGATGGAGCCTCTGGGGAACCGGAAACAAACCGGGCGGTCAGTGACGTAAGCTGCAGTTGCAACCATATTTACAAGCTCATCCTCATCGGATGGAGCCATGGATATCATGTTTGGTAAAGATGACATGAAAGCTATGTCAAAAGCTCCACACTGCACTGGACCATCAGATCCAACAAGTCCTGCACTTGTAATAACAAATCGTACCGCCTTTCTCTGCCTATCTACATCATGGACCACCTAGTGAAACAATCGAAGACACTAAAGCTCTTTGCTTATGATAAAAAACCTTTAGAACAATCTTCCTCTATGCGAGAAAAGAGTGAAACCTGGTCATAAGCTCTTTGTAGAAAAGCAGAGGGAATAATGCAAAAGGGCTTGAGACCTCCAGAAGAAAGACCAGCAGAGAATGTGACAGCGTGCTGTTCAGCCATTCCGACATTGAAGAACCTGTCTGGAAATCTCTCCTGAAATGTAACAAGTGATCGATCCATCTGCATTCCTGCATGAACCACAACTATATCTCTATCCTTTTCGGCCTCCATCACCAAAGCCTCCACAAAGCAATCACTATAAGTGCGTCTGTCTGAGACACAAAAATGAAACCGTCAAAACCATAAAGCATAAGCATATATTGTCAAGAAAATAACATTAGCAGAGAGAGGTAGATATATACCTTTGACCACGATGTTATTTCCTGTTTTTGTATCTCGATTCTCTTCTGTGATCACATGGACCAACACAGGACCCATTGAATCTAGAGAAGCCACTTCCCGGAGAACACAAACTAGATCTTCAATGTTGTGTCCATCAACAGGACCAATGTAGTACAAACCAAGTTCCTCAAAGAGAGTTGCTCCAGTTGGTCCCACCATACCACGTGCATACTCATCGACTTTGGCTGCCCATTCATACATCCCCTTTCCGATTTTTTTCGTCATCGCCTGCAGATATCCAAAGCAAAAACAAATAATCAATAATACTAGATTTTGTCAGGACGTTGTAATCCCTTTGAACACTAGATTTCCAGCCATTGTAAGCAGCTAAGTTTCATAAAGAGTATAGTGAATGCATACTTTGGCTAGTTCTCTAAATTTCCGGAAAATTTGGCTAGACTGGATTTTGCTCATGATGCTTGATAGTGCACTGATTGATGCCTTGCATCCCTCCTCCATATTTGGATGCAAAGAGTGACGGTTATCATTTAGTATAACAATCATATTTGAGTCCAAGTAACCCGCATTGCTCATCGCCTCACATGCTTGACCTGCAGTTATTGTCACATTGTCTATCACAGCGACAACCCGGTCTCTCTTTCCTTTTATATCTCGAGCAACTGCTAATCCTAAGAAACAGAAATAAAAAAAGTTCAGCACGACATGAAGATAAATCGCATTTATTAGCTAAGTCTAATTCTTGTTTTACGAAAAAGGCAAAAACAAAAAGTAATAAGCTAAAGCTATATAGGCAACTGATTCTTCCAACAAAGAGTGACGGAAAAAAATTACCGAGCCCAGCAGAGATACTGTTGCAGCCATGCCCGGTCCCAAAAGAATCATACTCACTCTCCGATCGGGAAGTGACTTCAGAAATACCATTCTTTTGTCTCGAAGGTATTGCAGACCAACGCCCTGTCAAGACTTTATGTGCATATGTCTACAAACGAGAAAACAAGCTATTAACATTACAAGAAGACACATCAAAACCTTCCACCAAAACATAAGAAAATCAGATCATCAATCCCCTGAATCTCAAAACATAAGCTTACTTGTTCCACAGCATCCCACAATATTTTATCAACCGGGGCACGAAAAACATAATGCAGAGCAAGAGTAAGCTCTATTGCAGCTAAGCTAGGGTTCATAGACTTTTGGGTCTTCCATAGTACAGAAAGAAGCTCAGTACGGATTTCATCAGCTAAGTGCTTCAACTCCTACGAAGAAGAAAACATCTTCATTAACGCCAAGCCCTTTACACTCGCATAAGAACACTCAAGACTTTACCTTAACACTCAGATTCTTCAACAGTGATGGAGTTTCAATGCTGTCTAGTATTGGCGTCTCAGTTTTCTCATCGCAGTACTCATCAGTATTTGGCAAAGAACATACTCGAGCATTTGAAAGTTCCTGGACATCAAAAACTACATTAGGAGATTCCATCAACTAAGAAACGATATAAAATCCGAAATTGAGTAGAATTCTTGAGACCCAGATTAAAAGTTAGGCACTTTAGTGTTTATTGGCATAAACGAGATTAGACGGGTCTTAACCTTCTGAGTGGAGCTTGAAGCTGAGAAGAAGCTATTTCTGGAAACATCAACTTTACACGGAAGCGAAGAGACAGTAATTTCCGACCTCGAATTAAATTTCCCGTCAAATCGAGATGAGATTCCGAATGGATAACCAATCGAAGCCGAACCCATGAAGAGATTCTAGAGAATTTTCATGCGAATTCGAAATAAATGCCGCGAAAAACGCCAAAATTGTTGAGAAGATAGAAATATGGAGAATGGTTACGAGAATTCCTTACAAAAATGGAGAGAAAGTTACAGAATCCAGAGAGAGAGAGAGGAAGATGAACATTTCTGCTTCGTTGAGGCCTGAATATTTTAAACCCAACTAGTTTTTATTTGGGCCTAAATTAGCCCAAATTGACGCAACCTAAACAAGCATCGAAGGTTTGGATACTTGATTCACAAGGCACTGATGATTTGAGGGTTTTTACCAAATGATATATTAATTGAATTAAACAGAACTATAAAACAATCTAAAAGCAACCTTTTCTGTAAAGGTCAAATCCAAATTAAAGATGTTGTTATGTGTAAGATATATAGAATCGCTTGCAAACCTAATGGTTGGAACTTGGAAGTTTCGGATTATTCATTCGAATACGACGAGGTTGCATGTAGTTGAACCAAGGGAAGAAGATAGAAACTCATCCCTCATCTCAAGCTTGTTTTGTTGATCCATCTCTGACGGAATCAAGAATGTTGCAGTCTTTAATCGGCAAGAATTTCTCAAGATATATGTCGCCATCGCCATCTCTCTCTCTTGTGCTCCTGGAATGTAGCGACACGTCCACTTGAAAGTTTGGAGACTCGAAGTCTCGTAGTTTGGGAGAACTTTTAAGAAACCAAAGTAGTAACTTGGACCAATTTGTGTAGTGGCATATGCGAAACTCGAGATGATCAAGCTCGTTAAAGACAATGTCATCACCAAATAGAGCCTATGCAATGGCATATTCTAAATGATAATGTGAGATTGAAGACACTAAAGTTTATCAATAGATTCAAATTGTCGCCTACTAGGTATAATGATAATGAAAGACGTTTGATAGAAGTGACAGGTTTGAGAAGCTTCTTGGCATCGGGGGATCCAAAAAGAATGATATCCGCCTCTTCCAGCTTAGGCATATTCACAATGAAATAGGAGGAAGTTTGATGACTAAAATCCCAAACTTTGAAATACTTCAAACAAGGAGTATCTATCACATACCCATCAGAACCACATAAAGTAGCGATCTCCAAATATAAACTAAGCAAAGACGGGATGGTAACAGCCAACTTTCTCACATTGTCACCTCCACATCGTTTCACAATCAGATGTTCGAGAACAGAGCAATTGGATAAAAGCCGATGAAGAGATTCTTCATCTGCGTATTTCACATTTCGAAGGTGCAAAGTTTTCAAGGAAGGAAGACAAATCAAACGGGGAACATCCGCACGAACCCCGTAGTTCAGTTTCAATGTCATAAGAGATTTGCAAGTATACAAGCTACTCAGAAGTAATACATTAAGTCAAGTAATACTTAGCTCACGCACACTTCGAGAAACCGCGATTTCAACCCACAGTTTGATATCTTCAGGTTGAAATGGTTCAGTCCAAAGATCGAGACGCAAGCTCTCTATGACGGGAGCTTTATGTAATGGCAGATACGTGTCAATGAAACGCCACATCCTCTCGTACTTCGACCGATGCTGATCAGAGAGAATACGATTCATCGCTGATATTTGTAGAGACAAGGTATTAGTGTCATCATCATACTCAAGTTTTGGGACACGCATCCAAAGAAACTTCCATTGCTTGGACAAAACACTAGTGCTTACAGCAACTTTTGTCGGAAGAAACGATAAGATCTTCACGACCAATTCATCATCAGAATACCCAATGATCTTGTCCATATCGTATTACGTACACAAACCCTACCCTCACCGTAGGCTTGATTTGTTTTTCCCAGCCAAAGACAGATACGTAGAATAATAAAAACAGAAGAACGGGACAAAAACCTAGATAATCTTCAATTTTGTCAAAACCCTAAGAACGAAAGGATTGGAATATAAATTGGTGTTGGTGTTCGGTCGGGGTTTTAATTGGTGTTGAATTAAACTATGGTTTTTATATTATTATATTAAATAAATTTAAAAGCATATATTTAAGTTTAGAGGTGAAAAATAGTGAAATAGAAGTGAAAATTTATGAAATGTTAAGAAGCTAGTAATAGATGATTATATTTTTAATAAATTAGGTAAATGTACAAAAGGGATTAGAGAAAATATTTTTGAATGGTAGGTAGGTATGTAAATGATACTGCAAGTGCAAGTAACTTTTCTAGTCGTTGACTAACCTCCAAAAGACGGAAGTTTCAATAACCAAGGTTAGAATCGTGTTTTAGAGGATTTCAATTCTGGTAAGTAAATGTATGAGTTTCATCCCATAACTCTTCGATTAAACGGCAGGTGGATAACCTCGGCGAGAGCTTGTAAAGCGAATGAGAGGAAGAGTTTTATCATGGGGAGTTTCTTGGTTACTTAAGAACATTATTCATAAAAGTACATAGAAACAAAAAATTGGACTGTTATGAAACTGAGGAAAGTCATGGAACAACCCAAATCTTACGTTCTTACTACATAGATCACTTGGTCGTTTTGTATTTAAACGAAAGAAGAAAACGACAACAAAGATAATTTGGCCCAATAAGTTCCCTATACACTAAACAAGCATTAAAGTTAAAGGTCAAGATCTTTTAAAGCAAGAAGAAGAGAACGTACGTATATCCCAAAACAGAGCTATAAAATCATCAAAAGACAACTTTTTATAGATCAAATCCAAAGATGATGTTATGCGCATGACTGTTGCAATCTTTAAGATCTAATAATTATCGAATACGAGGTTGCATGTGGTTGAACCACAGGAAGAAAATACCAACTCATTCTTCATCTCAAGCTTCTTTTGTGGGTCCAACCATGTCCCAATCAAGATTCTTGCACTCTTTAATCGGCAAGAATTTCTCAAGATATATGTCGCCATATCTCTCTCTTCTCTTGTTGGATAGTAATTTGTGCACTTGAAAGTTTGGAGACTCGACAACAAACATCGAGGAACATAGACCAGTTCCTTCCAGCAAAGCGATGTATCCATACCATCTTGTACACCGTTTGCCTTAGATTAAAAAAAACGAGCAGAGATTAGATTAAACGATGAGGGTGAAGAAACCTACGTTGAATTTGAAGCCTCGTAGTTTGGGTGAACCTTTGAGCAACGAGAGTAGTAAGTTGGACCAATATGAGTTACCTACTATATTAAACTTGAGATGCTCAAGCTCATGAAAGACAATATCATCACCATATACAGCCTAAGCAAAGGAAGATTTTATTAGTATCCTAAATAATATATATAGTGAGATTGAAGTTTATTAATTCTGATTCAGTTTACCTCGGCATATTAATCAAACAGGAGGAACTCTCACTATAATCACTAGCATAGAAATACTTCAAAGAAGGAGTATCTATCTCATATTCATCACAAGAACGTACTTCAAAGGATAAACTAAGCAATGAGGGGATGATAACAGTGACCTTTCTCACATAGTCACATAGTTCCACAATCAGATGTTCTGAGAACAGAGCAATTGGATAAAAGTCGTTGAAGAGATTCTTCATCTGCGTATTTCACACGTCGAAGGTGCAAAGTTTTCAAGGAAGGGAGACAAACCGCACGAGGAACATCCACGAGAATCCTTTCACTCAGTTTCAGTGTCACAAGAGATTTGCAAGTATACAAGCTACTTGGCAATACTGCATTAAGCTTGCCTCTATAATAACGTATTCTTAGCTCACGCATACATCGAGAAACGCAATCTCAACCCACGATTTGATGTCTTCAGGTTGAAACGATGGAGGGCGAAGATCGAGACACAAGCTCTCTATGAAGGGAGCTCTATGTAATGGCAGATTCATGGCTATAAAGCGCCGCATCCTCTCGCCTTTCCAGGGATAATAAACGATTCCGATGTCATCGTAGTCAAGTTTTGTTACACGCATCCAAATAAACTTCCATTGCTTGGACGACAAAACACTAGTGCCTACAGCAACTTTTGTCGGAAGAAACGATAGAATCTTGACGACCAATTCATCATCAGAATACCCAATGATCTTGTCCATATCTTATTTCCTACTCAAACCCCCATACCCAAGATTCTGTTGCCTTCACCGTAGTGTAAGAAGAGGCTTGAGTTTTTGTCTGAGCCACACAGAGGAATAGTAACAACCAGAGACCAGTGGCAGAGAATAATAAAAACAGAGCAAACGGAACAAAACCCTAAAAAACTTCAATTTGTCAAGGCCCTGGTTGTGATGATGAGTCTTTGTATAAGAGAGGAAAATTACTCTTTTATAATTAATATACAGGCATACGGGAAATAATTTAATTGGTTTAGGTTTAAAATACATTCTAGATTTTTATATACTAGAGTTAGAAAAGATAATCTAAGTGACGAATGATATTTCGGGAGGCACTCAGAAATTCTGATAAAAAAAAAAAATGATTATAAATTTTGTAGAATGATAAAAAAATATTTATAAGTTTTACAAACAAAAAAACATACAGAAAAAATAAAGATGTTATTTGTAAACGGTAGTTAATGGGTAGAGCCATTTTGTTTTTTTTTGTATTTGTATCCGGGATCCAAAAAAAAAAAACCACGACTGCTTTTCCGAATATGTGAAGAGTTGGATATTTTGTCATCTAAGAGTTGCTCGTTTTGATTAAAACAAAAAGAAGACACCAACAACAAATATCACAATTTCATCTTTGAAACTTTCTTAGATTAAACAAATGTGATCGCTTCCACATGTGTTTAAATACTGTATTAGCTTTTAGATGGACTCCTTGCTGCTGCAAAAGGCCAACTCTGAAACCAATGCAATGTGATCGCTTCCCCATTTCTGTAACAAAACCAGAAATATATCAAATTTTTTTAAACAAGTTTCATAATCAATCAGTATAGCTAAATAATGAAATTTAAGTATCATGGCTCATGTGATTTTACTGGAGTTGGGAAGCCTGGTGTCCACTGCATTGCTTGTTTCGTTATTGGAGCAAGCACGCGCACCGTTTGGAGACCTTCCGACCGCCTAAACCCAAACCAGAAACAACACCAAAAATTCATGGTAATGTAAATCTAATCTCAATGTTTGTTACAAACGGTTTTGTTTTGGGTTTGAATGCTGTTTAGTACCATATGTAGTCAACTGTCCCCATGAAACATCTGTGATAACTCGTCACTACAGGTTCTCCGTTTTCATCTCTTGTGTTTGCTTGACCCTAGTAACATATTATAAATAGCTCTTTACTTACAAAATTTAGTTTCTCAAGTAACACAAGTTAAACGGACAAGAACTGTAGGGAGGATATATTACATTACCTCAATTTCCGAGTAAGTGCTTTTAAGCTCCATTGCGTGTTCAACCGCAGTTCTTTCTGGGTCACCTGTTGCAGTTGCTATCTCCATCGGAGTCCAAGAGGACGGATTATATGTGATTTTCTCACTGTTATAAACTTTAGAACCCGATTTAGGTGAAAATTCATTCACAAGTTCCTCTTTTTGACTCAAGTCAGTATTGTGTAGCTTAGCTAAAAAGGTTTCCCCGTCTTCACCTATATCTTCTTCGTCTTGCGCGAGTACAACTGGTTCGTCCAATGTTAAGCCATCTAGTTTCATCTCAGCCAAAGTGTCAACCTCAGCGGAGAGACTAGATGAAATATTTTGCGCACTGGACACAATTTCCTCAGGAGAATGCTCTGTTGCTGATAAAACAGAACTTGCTGAATGTTTTTCTCTCAAATCCTCTTTAGCATTAGAAGCATAAGGAGGTTTTGGATCTGATCTGGTTACTGAAGAAAGATCCTCGGAGTCATCATGTTTTCTGTTTTCTCTTCCTAAATTACAATCTGAGGTTCGATCTTTACCTGGTAATACTCGGTCAGAACTGGAGGTGGCTTCGTCACCAGTAACAACTGTATCAGCACATGGAAGCTCAGATGTGTTTCTTGTGGAGCCTTTTCCAAGATCCATGTTGGAGTTATCCTCCATATGATCATTTGCGCTTAAATCTGGTGGTTGAACTTGACCTTGTGGAGATTTATTGGCGGTCTGAAACCTAAGAAAAATTGAGTAGGCCTGTCAACCATATAGACAATAAAAAAAGGCAGAGAAGAGCACAACATTCGAGGCAAACATGCAAGAATACATAATGATGTTCCAGAACTTGGTTAGTTCAGGCTCTACCTCATCGTATAAATTTCTGGTCTTGGTGGACGAATTGTAGCGGAATCTTGCCCCGAAATTCTGTCTCTGGCCAAACCAGACAAATCCAACTGCAGAGAGCAGCACAAAATTATAATGTGAACCATATACATAATGTTGCTAATAGGTGAAGGAACAGCCTTTACCTTCTGCTCCGAAATAAAGTTGTACAAATGACTCTACAACCAGGTAAAAGAACGTTATTATCCATGTCACAAAGCAAGTGATTTTAGGTATATCAACTGGTTAAGGTAAGAATGTTCCTACCTTTGGTGTACAATTGAAATCCCCACATATAACAACAGGAGCATCATCCCAGAGTTTTGAAACAGCATGAGCTTTCTCTAAGAGTGTTCTGACCTGTGCAGCAAAGATAAATACATAGATGATGACTGACATTAGGTATCCCTTCAGTTATGAATGCAATGTTTGATGAACTATCTCAGACAATTAACGCCTTTTACATGGTCATAGGCTCATAGCTTATAGACAGAATTGAATCAGTGTATCAAATTGTCATTTGGCAATAGATTTCTACAAAATGGATTATGGCATAATGGAAAGTACCTGACCAAGTTTAAAGTCTCCTCTTTTAGGATTAAAAAGCACGTGAATATTACAAATGACAACTCGCCGGGAAGAGCTGCAAAAGTAAATGGCAATTCATTAAAACACAACCATAAATTATACTCATTACATAACGAGAAGTAGAAAACCACTGAAGAGTGAAGAAAATAAGCCACATTTCCTAGTGAATGGCAATTATCTATCCCTGAAATAATATGATAGTAACATTAATTGATATCATTAGGTTACCTTTCAGATGGAGAGACCTCATTTTCTTTTGTTTGTGAACTCGAAAGTGTCTACACAGAGCAAATTTAATTTAGGGAAAAGAGGCAAAGTTATATAAGTCACTATCAACATAAGGTATCCATATTACCTCAAGCACACATATCTGAGCAACATTATCCCGGAGACCAAGTTGATTGAATTGGATGCTTTCCTCGTGAACCAACTTGAATCTAATACAATAACAATGAGTCCCAAAAGAAAATTCCACACAGAACCACACAAGGAAGAACAAGGAAATCAAACCTATTTGATCGCCAAAATATTGCACATCCGTCAACAGCATTACCAGTCCGCATCTACAGTTTTATACAGTAGAGTTAGCCCCACATTTTGAAGTCTATCTATCTCTTACACCTTTGATACATTCCATTCAATCTTTACACCAAGAGAGTTGATGGAGAACACAAACTCAAGACCACCATTTTTAAACAAAATAGTTGATGCAGGTGATGCCAATTCTTAGAACAAATATGTTACCTTCCAAATGCCGCTATACCCCCGGGGTTTCAACTCCTCCTCTAAGTCCTGAAATCTATCAACTTCCTGACATATGCAAACTAATATTAGATTACTCTACATAAGGAAGATACATTCAGTACATGATGAAAACGAAGAAAGCAAAAATGCTTTGTCTCCTAGATACATAAACAATTGCAGAAACTATAACCTGTAAGCACATTATATCTGCAGACCAAAGGCCAAGCTCGAACACTATTTTGCTCTTTCTCCATCCCCAACTCAACATATTCCTCGGTATGTGAAAGTAGAGACTTCTCCAGTGATCATTTGCAAGGTAATCCGCCAAAATGTTATACGATAAAACAACAAACTTCTCTGCAGGAAACAATGAAAAAAAATCAAAACACTAAAAAACAGAGAGAAACTGTGACGTTTGAAGTGCAAAGAGAAAGTTACCGGACCCAGGAGACGGTGCCGTTTTTGCATATTCCCATTCTCGATAATCCGACGGTTTTGACCGTGGCCGTTGACGAAAGCTCCTCTGCGGAGGCGGCCGAGAGATCTGGTTCTGATGATAGAACGGAGGAGGAGGGCAAGCCGCGTAGCTTTGATTCGACGGCGGATATTGATTAGGTTGATGAAATTGTTGCCATTGACCTGGACGACGAGGATCGAGATTCGAGGAGGAGACTCTGTTTCCATGGCGGAATTCGCGATTGGCGTCATGTACTGATTGGAAATGCGAGTCTCCGGTGACGAATTGATCTCTTCCTCCGTCGTTGTACGAACGATCGGAGAAACTTCTCCCTCCACCTCGGCCTCTCCCTCGGAAACCTCTGTACTGCTCCGTAAGAGACCAAACCCAATCTTCCATTAAAACAAAAGCAAAAGGTGAAACCGTATCAAGAGAAATGGCTTAGGAAAATCTTACCGGAGAGCGATTGGACATGGCGACGATGGGAGAAGTAGTGGAGGCGTTAGAGATTGCAGCGTCGGAGAAAAATTGTACGACGAAACGAGAACGACGCATTGGTCATTCGAATGGGAGTGAGAGAGAGAGAGAGCAAACGGAGGCGGTGCTTAACTGCAGAGACGAAGAGTCAATCCGATGAACGGAGACTACCAGAACCGCGTGACGTTTTAAGATTCTAGCAGTACACAGCTCCCTGTCTTCACTGCAAATAAATGGCACGAAAGCTAAAGCGATACATACCGAGACGCTTTACTTTCTTTCTACTTCTCGAAACCGTGGAAGAGTGATCGATTTGGCCAAACCGAACCAAACTGAACAGAAATAAAACAATATGGTTTGGTTTTTCATGTCAATCGTTACATAAATGATAAATCTTAGTCAAATATGTACTATGTTTCTAAGTCAGAGCATTGATATTAGTATTGTCGATGTTCTAATGATTACAATTTCCAAACATAAAAACTGAAACCCGCTAAATTTGAAATCAAACCAAACATAATTATATATTACGAGTTAAAACCAAACAAAGGCAAAACCGAGAAGATCCAAGCTGATCCAGACCAAAATATATACTGAATATGGTTTTAATGCAGTAGCTATTTTTTACTAACCGAAAAAAACAAAAAAAAATCGAATCAAAATCCAAATTAAACTCATACTTTTTAATATAATTTAGTATGCTTTTTTTATATATATATATATATATACATAACCTCAAAATCTATTTAGCATCATCTCATTTGATCAAACCCGCATGCCGGAAATAGGGTGGAATTATTATACTGGATCCGAGATCCGATCTGTTATCCGTTCAGAATTGCCTCGAAAATTAGGATATCCGGAGAGTCCGGATCCGGATAAATATAGTAAAATCTAGTATCCGTGAAAAGAGGATCTGATCCGGATAGCAAAATTTTAAGGTCCGGATATCCGGATCCGGAAGTATTAAATATATTAAAAACATATATATTAAGCTATTTTATATAAATAAATATATATGATTTTAGTTTTTTTTAATAATATATTATATTCATTATGAAAATATCATTTAAAATATTAACTAATAATTTTTAAAAGTATATTTTTATTTATTTATTTATTATTTTAATTATTTTTAATATTAATTTCGGATCCGGATGCGGTTCCGGATATCCGCGGATGTCCTGATTTTTGGTCGGATATCTAGAGTCCAGATATCAGGAGGTCACGGATCTGGATTCGGATACTTTTATCACAGATCCGACGGTTCCAAATCCGGATCCGAATATCCTGAAATTCCAAAATATCTGGAATCATCCCACCCCAAGCCGGGAGTACATATAATCGTTATGTTTGCTTAATTTATGTAGAGGCTCAATAGAGCTCGCTCTAATAAAAGGTTATGGTGATGATACCTTACAATTTCTTTGCGGTGATGCTCGAAGAATTGATGCTAACTTTCAAAAAGAAAGATTAATCTCTTTTTGTGTTTTTTTTTTCCGACAACTTTTTATCTCTTTCTGTTTTGATTGGTTTCTAGCCGTAAAATGTTTTGAAGGAGGTTGATGTCGGTTCCAGTTTTAGGTATATTTTTAGTTTCATAAAATACATTTGTTTAGTATTCATGAATTGAAGTATTAAGATTTGTAACGTCATAATAACTCGATTGTGTAACGTCCAAAATTAAGATTTGTTTCCTTAAAAAAAAAAAAAATTAAAACTAAGATTTGTTTTCCAATATATGAGTATGGTAAATACAGACAGACACCAATTAAAATGTTGGTGTTTTCTTATGACACTTTATTTTCATTGTTGGGTGAGTCTGATATCTCTTTTGTTTACAAAAAAACAGAAAATTCTTATATTGATATAAAGATATATTCGAAGAGCAATCCAAAATAATTTATTTACATTTGAATACTTACCTTCAATTTATGCATAGTAGTCTCAAACAATTTAATTTGTTGGATACAAACAGTTAGTGTTTTTATTATTAAATACGTGAGTATATGCGCTATACACAATTTTTAGAGAAAATTTGTAAAAATAATCTTAATTTTCTTTTTGTTTTAAAAACTAATCCCTTTTTCTAAATCTTTGGAAAATAACCTTTTCATAATTAAAACTGATTTGGTAAATTGAATCTAATCTTTTAAATTCTGTCTTTTTTGGTTTGATAAAGTTGATTTTAATTACTAATTGCTGGAAACCTATTGATTTGCAGCGAGACGTAACATACTTTTCGTGGAGGATTATCAGTCCTAGTCTTCTGAGTTATGTCAAGGAGCAAGATAAAGATATCTGCTGGGCAGTTGCAATAATAAGACAGCTTGAAGCACTTTTTAGAAAGGCGGGACTTTCAGTGGACTTATCTATTCAAGAGTTTGTGAATTTGGTTCCTGCCCGTTATAAAGAAGAAGATATGAATGGAGGAATAGTAGAGATTGAGGAGGCTTTGGAGTATTTGAAGAGCGATGGAACAGTTGAGGCTGCTCTACTCTGAGATAAGCTTTTGAGCCTAACAAATTCGTTGGAACTTTTTTTCTTTTTGTGAATTTTCATATTTTTGATCAACATGATGGTCAGATGGAGTTTAAGAGATTCAAGATAGCGGATTTTGAAGTTGTCTCTCTCCATTCTGAAGTTGAAGAAGAAAATGAGTATGGTGAAAAATATTATAAAAATGTTATGTCATTTGAGCATAAGCTTGAGTCTGCACTCAAAGTTTGCCCGGTTACAGCACGCGTGATAATGTGCAATTCCAACAGCGGTGTGGAAGGAAAGGTATTATCTTTTGATTGTTTTTAATTCGTTTACAGGTTCAATACAATTGATGCATTCATATTTTAGCATATTTAACACATATTTTCTTTAGCTTTTATAGTCATTAGACTTTCATTTTGCATATTTCTCATCATTTTAAGTCTCATATAGAATAAGTTGAGTTTTAGAGTTTTAAATTACATTTCATTGCATTTGCATAGTCCTTGAGTCATTTATACTTTGGAGGCCAAAAACCAAAGGAGAAAAGAATGGAAGCAAAGATGCAGAAAATGGTCAGAAGTTAGGTGCTCGTCGATACCATTTCCACCGATGGATCGAGCTGAAAATTGGCCACATGCTAGGGAATCGAGTTAGCTTTCATTTGAAAGAAATTTGAGGTCATTCTAACGGTGCGATCAAAAGTTATGAAAGGTTTAGTGAAGATAGGTCCGTCTGGCGAGCAAAAGAAGCAAGTGCAGAACTTTAGTAACTGGATCGATCGATCTGATTATCCAGTTTTTTCCGCGTGACCTGCGGATCGAGCAGTTTGAAGTACTATAAGTGGATCGATCGATCTACAAGTGGATCGATCGATCCATGCCCCAGAACTGCCCAAAAATCACTTTTCCTAACTTTGTTTTCTTTAATCAAAACGTGTTTTAATGCTCCAAAAACGTGTTTGAGGCCTTAAAAGCTGGTTTTCTCCCATCATTTACATATCTTATCATTTTTCTAGTTCACTTTTGTTTTTAGAGAATTTTCTTTTCTTGATTCAAGGATCAAAACCTTGATATTTTCTTGTTCTTAGTCTTGTAATTTTTGTTTTTGGAAGTTTGTAGGCTTTGGAGGAGAACTCTCCAACCTTGTATCATAGAGAAGATTTCTCAACTCTTTTATCTTTTTCTTTGATTTAGTTATGGTTGTTATATCATCTCTTTGTGAATTTCTTTTGAATATGTGTGAGTAGATCATTAGTTAGGCTTGTGGGTGTTCAAAGGAATTCATGGATCATTGAATTAGACATAAATAGAGATTTGTACTTGTCTTCATCTATTGTTGTTCTTAATGCTTGAATGGGATTGATCACCTCTGTTCTTGATGTTAGGATGTTTAGCACACCAAAAGTGTTAGATTAAACGCCCGAAAGAACGTAGATGAGCAAATTGTCCTTAGCCAACGAAAGCTGATGTTAAGGCGATTTGTGAACATATCAAACCAGTTCGTTAATGCTTGTTTAGAATTCTAGGTTCAAACGACAGTTTAGAATCCTAGGTTGCTAAATAAAGTCTCTAATGCCACGACAGTGGATTGGTTATATATTTATGTTTGAGTTCAAGATTTTCCTGAATTGCTCCCTGAATAATTGTCTGATTCATAATATTTGATTTCCCGAGAATATCCCTTAAGCCTAACGCTTTTAATTCCATAAGTTTACACGTTTATAATTGCTATTTCCGTTTCAATATTGCAACCAATCACATTTTACCATCTTAGCTTAATTTCAATCTCATATTTTCGTAGTGTAACACTTGGTCTATGTGGATTCGATCCCTAAAATACTACAACAGTTGCTGTGCACTTGCAGTAGTTTGATAGGGTTAAAACCTAAGCATATCTAACAATTTTAGTTTAAGGTCGACTTTTTTCCCATGTCACACAGTCTGTCTACGATCCCTCTTGGGATGAGTTGTCGTCGCCGACATGGAGTCATTACATGTTTTTTTGTGGCATGGGGGTTGACAAGAATGGAGTTCCCTTTTGGGAGTTCCAAAATTCTGGCGGCAAAGAGTTAGGGGATAACGAGTATACGAGAGTAGCTCGATACCGTGGACTTGTGACTAATTTCATAGTAAGTGTAGTGCATATTCTTATGTTTCGAAATCAAAGGTTTTTTCCTCTTCTCATTGTATATGTTTTTCTTTTTGCAGCTTCTCGAATGAGCGACTTCTTTTGTAGGAGAACACTTTATTCCATGGTTTGTTTGGTTTATCTAGTTTTTAAAAAATTCGTGTCTATTAAAACAATGTAGTGAACAGAGTTGTATGTTCCATGGTTTGTTCGGTTTAGACCGCCTATAATTAAGATTTTGGAGTTCATATAATATACTTATCTTGTTTTTCTTAATCGTAAAAAAATAATGCAAAATGGTAAGTGAGTGGCGTTTCCGTCAATATGGATTTTTGTAGTATGCAATATATACAAACATGCAAGAAACATAAACTGTACGTACTACCAACCATAGATATAACAAGGCTCGGTCAACAAATCAGTGACCAAAGTTCATCTTTCTGAGGAAACCAGCATTTTTACCAAATGAGAAAATCAAGATGACAAGCCACAATCCTCGCTACAACACCTATAGCAATGGCCAGTGAATCCACTAAAAGCAACAATGCAAAAGGCTTGTCATTTAAAATCCAAGCAATAAAAGCAAATGGTATTCTTTGTAGTGTGACTAGTGTCATCTAACTTGTCTACCAAGACTAATCACCGAACAGTTCATAAACGCCAATGGAACAAACTTTTCCTGTTAAAGGACGAGACAAATGCTCTCTGCTTGTTTGATGTTGGATTACGTTCAAAGACAAAATGCTTAACATAAAAATGTGCATGTCGCTCTAACAAACTGCAATATGGCAATCACTAGCAATGGACCATTTCCAAAGAACAATTGCCAAATCTTATGGTGGTTTGGAACCACTATACATCGGCAAAGCTAAGATGAGTCACATTAAGTTCCTGACACTTAGGATGAAACCCAACCTTTCCCTCACTTGCTGATTTATTAAGACGATGGGACAGAACATTTATAGCCATGACAAACAGAATCGGAGAGAGTGAACACCCCTGTCTTAACCCTCTTGAACTTGTGAAAAACACCTACAAACCTGAAAGGCAGCTGATGAGATGCAGTGTTGTATCCAACTTATGATTTGCTCTCGTATTCGCATTGCGTTTAACGTCATTAGACTAAAATCTCACCGAACCGTAAAAACCTAGTATAGTAGTAAACATATGTTTGGATTTATGAGAGGCCAACGAAATGAAAAAAAACAAAAAAAAAATACTCTTGGTTCTTTCACTGAAAACTTTTGTGTACTAAATATATATAGAGTAACACATTTTACATTAGGGAAATTATCATATATATTACTCTTTGTACTTATAATTAAATATCTAATACTATATAAATCATAATTTAGTAACTAACATTAAACCCACCTAAACTTCTAATTTTACCCTTATCTAATTGCACAACTTTTTACATTTAAAAATAAATAAAATTAAACCATAATTTAAATATTCCTTAATTATCACCCTTTTTTTTTCTTCATTCCTCCAAGACTCTCAGGCCACCCTTGCTACTTCTTCTTCCTTTTTTTGTTTTTAATTCTTCTTATTCTTCTTCTCATTTGATCTTGTTTATATTCAATTTCGCAATTTATTTCGTATTTTTGTCTCTCAATTTATCTGGTCTTAACTCGTTACCCTGAACTAAAAATTTCAATCATGAATTAAGATGATATTTCTCCGTTCAATTCCTCACCATCATCTTTCTTTTCGTTACACTGACCCGTCGATGAAAATTAATATAGTGAACTATGTTGAAAAGGTATATTTCTCATTATAGCTTACTATGTATGTTAACTTTTTACTACAGTAGTTAACTATGTTTTTATGATAATAGTCAACATGTATGTTATTTGTTTTTCTTTATAATAAGTAACTATTTTTTGAAATAGTTAACTATGTTTGTTTAAATAACTAATTATTACAAAAACATTTTTATGTAGTCAACTATGTATTGAAATCAGTAGAGTAAATTATTATGGTCTAAAAATAGTTAACTATATTTTGAATCTAGTCAACTATGTTTGATTATAAATGTTATTTAGTTAACTATCTTGATAAACATACACTAAAAGATATATGATTATAAAGATTATATAGTTAACTATATTATTACAAGTGATTAATTATTATAAAGATTATATAATTCACTATATTATTAATTAAATAGTTAACTACAAACAACATATAAAGTAGAAATATAGTTAACTATACAATTCTTTTCTTGATTTCAAATTTCATCGACTACTACATAAAAAATAAGGAGGTATTTAATGGTAAGAAGTTTTCTTAATAAATTATTGTTTTTTTTGTCATTTTTTACCAAATTAAATGATGGCACTTTTGTCCAACTATTTTTTTTCTTTGTTATTCACCTAAATTTAATTACACATATGTTACTCTCCTAATTATGTACACCAAAAGTAATAGTAAGCTAATTCACCATTTAAATTATAAAGACATTTATTAATTTATAAAATGCTAGCGATTAAGTTTTTTTTGTGTGTGTGCTTTTAATTGGTAAAATTACACACTACATTATTGAGATTAAACTTGATTTTGGGTTTAGCTTAATGATGGGTTTATAATCCAAAAATGATATTTGGATCAAACCTAAAATTAAGTCCAAGTTCTAGAATATCTCTAGAAACATCATATAATCTCATCACCTCATTTGAGATTATAGAGAATTCTATTAGTTAATTATCTAGATACGAATGTAGAATAATCTAGATAATTGTAGGATAAATAATATAGATGTTGTAGAGATTTCTAGAAACTTATCTAGATAGGAGGAAGTAAGGAGGTTAGTAGAATAATCTAGAGTTTTTGTAAGAGATATATGGGAGCCTATAAATAGCTCTCCACACCTCTCATTGTAACATACAAGAACAAATAAAAGAAAGTTGAACAAGTAATAAAAATAAAATTCTAACAAAAAGTGTTTCAGTTCATAAGTTCTCTCATTTTTCTAAAAGTTTTTTAAGTATTCTTTAAGAGTTCTTCAATATTTCTTCATCATATTTAGAGAGTTTTTTTTTTGTTTATTCCGAATTTCTTGGGTACTACAGTCTTGGGCTAGTGCTAAGCATTATTATAAGATTTCTCTACATACATGAGATTGTAAACCAGATGAACGTGGAATTGCAAGTCACACCTAATGTGGAAACGTAAGGCTTAAAGGTGAGACGGATTCATGGTGTTGAAATATATACTTCTGGAAAAAGTCAATTACCTCTAAGCCTTAATGTATTATTTGCCTCGAAAAGAACCATATTAGAACAAGCAAAGATTACTTCCCCACTACCATATTTGTCAAAAACAAAAAATTGAGAGCCTTGTCAAGGGTTTCATTATTTTCAAGCCTATGTCTATGCATTGTTGCGGTAATAAACTCGATGTAATCAATCGAACCATTTCCATCAACATCATCCTGAGTCATAAAAACCCGAGTATGTAAGTGAGACCACAAGTGCTGTGCAACCAAGAAAGTTATACGTCAAAGCAGGATTGTAAACTATATTTTTGCCTTATGGAACTTCCATGAGCATCTCCACCAAAAGTGTGGGATTTTAGTATTTGCATTCATCTTCCATATCCATTATTGCATGGCAATATCTCTTCAAGTGGATGTGTGACTACTACCGTGACCAAAACAGAACAGGGCAGATTCCACAACTCAAAACCAAATTAAAATTAAGAAACGACCCCTTTTATCATCGACTAGAAACTTCGGTGCTGGATTAATGATGGAAGATCACACTGAGGTTTCTTCTTTTCTTCTTCGACTTGAATTACAGCTTCTGTTTTGATCCTTTTTATCCCAAATCTCATCCACTAGTTTCCATGTGTTATCGCTAATGATTTGCGTCTGAATAAACACAACACAAAGAAGGAATTAGAGAAACTATTTGTTTATGTTATCATCTATGAGTTGGTTTGTTCATTACATACCTCCATGGGACGAGGAGCACCAAATGTTGCAAAAACAATGTTTCCTGGAGAAAATGTTACTCTTCTGGAAGCGATAGATTAAAGCTCCATATTCTTCGGCAGGTCTCACAGGTTTCTGTTATCATGAATCAAAGGATCTCGAAAAACCGACATAACCGAAACAGAGGGAGAAGAGAAAGAGAGAGGGAGAGAGATTACCAACTTGAGGAATCCTTGGAGCTGTGTTGTAAACGTTCCAAATTTCACCGCATTTGATTTCTCCCTTCACATCTGAAAATATTATTACACTCTTTAAGATTGTTTATGAGTGTGATGATGATGCCTGCAATTGTAAAGAAGAAACAGAGGGGATTTGATATTCTAAACCTGTGATTTCTTCAAGCTTTATTGATTTACGAGCACATGCACGGATTACTGAGTTAACATAGTCTGACTTTCTAGCAAAAACTCTTCCTCAAGTTTCTGAGTAACACATATTTGGTTGGCCTCAAATTGAATTTATGTCAGTCTGCAGAGAGAAGAAGAAGAAGAAACAATGGTGTAAATCATGTTACAATCCAAAAGAACGCATGAAGGATCAAACTTCTCAATCACCTCACTGATTGGACGGTACTGATCTGGAAGATAGCAAGCAAGAACAGCAATAGCAATATATGCTTCTCGGTAAGCCAATCTCAACTTCGATTCCTCTGGAACTACTTCAGTACTATCTTCTTGTCCCGTCTCAAATATCCTTTTTTGCTGTAGTGAGTGGAATCAGAATTTGTTAAAGCAGCATCTAAGTGTCCACCTGGCTTACTTCCAATTGCATCAATCTCATCAATAAAGATTTACATAGATGGCGCAAATGACTGAGAGCTAGCAAAAATATCTTTTACACGAGATGCAGCCACTCCTACAAACATCTATAGATTTGAACCTAAAAAAGGAAACTCCACTAACTCAAGACCCACAAATTCAAGATGACTGTTTTTCATGTCGACACAATCAACCCCTCACCTGAACAAAGTCAGTTCCATTTGCCGCAAAGAATGGTAAACCAGCTTCCCTGGCAATATCTTTAGCCAACAGAGGTTTTCCCGTCCCAGGAGGTCCATGAAGAAGAACACCTTTCGGACAATAAATGCCTTTATTCTGAAATTCCTCATCATTCTTTAGAATCCGCACAATCTCTTATAACTCCATCTTTATATACTCCTGACCCGCAAAATCATCAAAAGTCACACCAGTTTTTCTCCTGAGAAAGAGAAAGAGAGAAAAAACCTTTTCCCAAATATAATCATAGACAAGTATAACATCAAATATCCGGTGTGTACTCTTGCCTAGGGATCCTAGTGCTTGGCGCTTGAGGGGTGTTCTCATCGTTTTGGTAGGGGTTCCGAGATCACAAGGTTTTAACTAGGCATATAATGTCGATCCAGACATAAAGCTAAACAAATAGAGCAAGTCTCACAGACAAAAGTGGCAACACTAGTGTAGACTTACCACATGGACATTAAAAACGTCTACGTTGACTATTTGCTGATGCAACTTCTTCCAAACATGATTCCAACCATCAATTGGCACTAGGTCTACAACTTGTCTCCTTTTTTGAGTTTTCTTCTTCTCGTAAGGGCTCCCCATCTGTTATAATAAGGCAATGTCAGTGCAACAACAACTAAACTTAAGCAAAAGATTTCAAGAAATATTGCATGGTGAAATTTATTGAATACATAATTCATATTGAATACCATTTCGAAAGAAATTTTGGGAAGACCAATATTAGTCAGACTGGAAAACACACTGAAGCCAGAACAAAAGTTCCATTGAAAAGGGCCTAACATTTTTGGAAAATCTATTTCATTGGCCTGTGTTAACAGAAAGAGTAAAGCACTGAAAACAAAAAAAAAACTTGTTTCTGTAAGTGTTACTTTGAACCTGATTCGAATATTCCATGTATTGAACACTGTTTGAATCCAACAGTTAGTTTCATAAAATCGCTAAAATTGATCGACTTGCCACGCATCGATAACAATGTTCTACTCCAATCTGAAGCCATCACAAGCTAATTGTACATTAGCCTTTCTCTCCATGTTGCTAATGCATTCTCTTCCAGCTTCCCTAATCTCTGAAAACTCCATTAAAGTGAACATCAATTACGGTACAACCAAAGTAATCTACTTGCAACATACCCACAAAAGAAAAGGATTCAAATTCCTAATTAAGCTTTCAAGTTGGTCAATTTCCATTGGAGAAAAGAGAAACCTAGAATTTGACAACCCAAGAAGTACCATTCATTCAAATCAGAAATGAAACAGAGAGATAAACCTCAAACAGACGATTCTACTCAAACTTAGTACACTCAAATCTCGATGTACACAGCAAGTAATCAAACCATTTCTTCGTGAAGGAAATATGTTGAATTTGAAGATTGATTTAGCTTCCGACAGAGAAAGAGGGCATTAGAAGCGTTTCGAGAAATGGGTTGGAGTTAACGAACTCGAGAAATAAAATGCCGTTGTTGTTCAATTTGAAGCTCTGTTCTAGATTGTAAGTCAGAGACGATCGAAGCGGTGCGTTTAACAGATTCCCGGTACTACTATCTCAACCGGACATCACCGGTACAGTTATCAAATTCGGACTCTGTAATTGAACGGTTTAAAGGAGAGAAGGAGACCGTTGTAGATCCGTTGATTTTCTTGTTCGGAGAAATAGTGAAATACAGAAACTCATCTCGCTCGATAATCTCATTCTCTTCTTCTTCAGCTAGATTCTTCTCTATTCCTCTCTACTTGATCTTTGTATTTGCTTTTACCATCTGGGTTCCTGTCTTCAGCTCCAGAAACAGACAAACCGATGACCAAACTGCAACATCGAGATCTAATCGATTCAGAAGAATGAAGGAATGAAGCGACTTGATTTGGTTTTGGATTGATTTCGATTGGCAAAGAAAATCTCTTTATCTGAATGAAGATTACTCAACTTTGGACCCCTCCTTTCAGCTTTGGTTTGTTTCTAATGGATGGGTTTGTTTCGTTGATTTCATTTCAGGTTCCTAAAAAGAAAGTTGCAGACTTGTTCTTAAAAAGAAACATTTTTCCTGATATTTTGCAGAATTTTTAGAATCACATCATCATTACATAACAATGACAAGTAATGGTGTGGATTGAATCAAATGCGTACTGGTGTAAGTAAAAATAAAAGCAGAAACCATTTAAGCTAGTGTTTTCATGTTACTTGCTTCTTGATTAGTAGAAATGTTCCTCTCAAATTCCAATTGATTTCAAGAAGCATGTTATTCTTACAGATATAGTAGCTGTTGCGCACATCATGAATGCAACTTTAGTCATTCTATGTTTTTATGGCGGCTCTTTGTTTACTAGTTATGAGGTTTGCGCTATTGCTAACTTACACTTCACTATGCCGCAGTGTTTTTGATGACCAACATTTTGTTAAATCCTTGCCAAGAGATGTGACGATTATTAAAAAGCTCCCAAAGGAAGTAGAATCTTTACGTAGAGCAAGGAAGCATTTCACTTCCTGGTCTGGTCTGGTGTAAGATATTATGAAGAAATGACAAACTTGTGGAAGGAGTACAAGGACTTACGCAACTTCTCTTTGAAATTGCATCTGCTGTGTAGATAATTGGCGGATGTTAACTGCGAAAAGAATAACAACAATGCGGGTCATCCATGTCTCAAAATCAGATTCTCGCCTTGCAAATAATGACTTGCCTATCGACTTTCAGAGATTGAGATGCCGCTTCTCTCCTGCAATTGAAAGCCTTGGACAGATGTGAGCCCTTTTGCTATTCATGTTAATTTCTTATGCGGCGTAATCACGCACACGACATAGATAGGCTCTTCTTAAATTTGCAAGATTTTAAGATTTTGTCCTTCCTTGGTTACGGAATGGCAGTATGGAAGTTCCAAAACTCAGTGAGTTTTCATCATCAAATTATACAACTATCAATCACTGATTGTGAAATGCGCTTGGGGACTCGTTAGGAGAAGCCTGATAACAGACTGAACACTTCTTTCTGAAAGTACAAGCCATTGGAAGATCAAAAGTATAAATTCAACAGAGCAAAGAGTGGGAATCTTTCTGAAAAGTCTCGGAATTGCTAGTCATATTAATAGCTTCTTCCTTCTTCTACTAGAGAGAGACAGAGAGAGGGTTTTCTACTCCGTTATCTTAATTACCCTTCTTTTCTTCAACCAAGCTAAAACAAACCAAGGATAAATGAGAAGAGGTTTACTTTTTTAGTTAACAAGGATCGAGAATCAAGAGCAAATGTATGTACCTGGTAGGGCACAATAGCCATTCCCACTGGAATGACTTTTTGGCTCAATAACCTTATCAACTGTGATCTTACATCCTTCCACATCCACATCCACCACTAAGCTTCTGTGCCTTCTCTGTTACATCTCTTCGTCCCTCAATACGAACAAGAGAATAACTTGTTCTGTAAAAAAACAACAAAGATAAGTCTTTAGAAATTAGCATTTTGATAACTTGGGAAAATGCTTGTCACAAACTAGAGGAAGAAGCCAAAAACCTATTGCGAACTTGAGTGATCGGTCCACATGGAGAGAAATGTTTAATCATCACCCTCTTGATATCGTCATCGGGAAGCGAAGTGTCATATCCCGATACACTCATCCTATATAATAATTTGATTGCAATGTTATCAAACATGACAAGAAGAAGAAGACATGTTACAGATGCTAATCTCCAAAAGCAACTACTTAATTACCAGTATCCAGAAAATGTGACGTATGTATTGTGGGGTAGCAGTTATTAATCGCAATCTTGGCAGCCATTTCAGGAGTTAGCTCCCCTGGAATTGGGTAATCACGAACAAGTACCTTCCATCGTCACACGTCACTTCCATGAAGTTTCAACGCCTTCTCTACTGCGTCTTCTCCAAGAAGAACAATGAGAGCGTATCTGTAACAAGTTTTTAGTTAACCCTTGAGCTAGATGGAAGAAGATACAAACCTGTTAAGAGAGTCTGGGAATACAAATGTCCATGATCTCTCCACATGAAGAGAAATGACTCCTCAATGCACTCTTGACAGGGAGTGAAGTGTCATATCCCTCAACGCAAATCCTAATATATATAATCAACACATGACAAAAAGAAGACAATCTTACAGATACAAAATCTCACAAAACAAAGGAAACAAGATCAATATATATACCTGATCTTTCGAATGGCTGCTTCACTATCCTTGGGTTTAAACCCCTAAGGTACGAAAGATCTAATCAGAAATTCTCACTCTTTTTACTTGCATTAACAGAGAAATAGAAACAGAGCTACTCATAGGAGTGAGACAGAAGAAAACCATAAGAAGAAGAAGATTACTTCCACGGCGCCTTTCTCCATGGCGGATATGAGAGATAAAATAGTTTTTCGCGGGACAATAATAAGCTTGAAGATATATATTTTAGGGATACACATCTTAGGTACAAAATCTATTAACAAAGAAGAGAAGACCAATATACCTGGTTTTTGGACTGGCTGCATCACGATCCTCCATTTCCATCGATTTCATCCCCTAAGGTACGAAAACAGAAAGAAAAAAATCCATAAGGAGAAGAAGAAGAGCGATTACTTCAATAGCGAGAAGAACGAGCGACGACTGCTTAGTTTTCGAGAGGCAAACAACCTTGAAGATATATTTGAGGACAAACGATTGGGCCTTGAATTTAGCTCGGGCCTCGACTAAGCCCATTTACACCTAATCTTCCGTTTTAGGGAATTGCGGGAGATGGAGAAGAAGAAAAGGGGAAAGCGATCATTGCGCACAAAATTGATGTTTTAATTAAATAAATATTGTTGTAACAAGATAGGATATATAATGGAACCTCAAGATTTGTTTACAAACACAATGATACTGACTAATACTAAAAATATTGAGCTGCAATGCAAAATTAAAACGAAGAAATCTATCTGCTTTTAAGGTCATCAAAAGTTCAAAACAGGCAAAACTTTGAAACCAACATCATAACATTTCATAATAGATCCTGAACTGAACAATCAAGCTGGGGAAGAATGGCTTCGTTCACTTGTTGGCTTCGGATTGGGCAAAGGACTTGGTGACAACATAGCAATCTCTTGGCTCGATGTTGATGTAATAGTTTTGTATGGTATCTGTGATATCAAACCCAAACTTCTTGTAGAACTTGATCGCATCGTCGTTGTTTGTCTGAACGTGCAAGTATATCTCACACATGTTTTGCTTGGAGCACATGTCAAGAACATGATTCAATAGCTTTGAACCTGCAAATGAAAGAAAAAAACAAGTTATTGACATAGAGATTTGGTGGCATGGATCTATGCTCGAGATCAAAAAGGAGAACTACGAAATTACAGCAACATGCTAAATTTTGGCCATAGCATATTTACAACTCACCAATGCCAATCCCGCGGTATGGTGCAAGAACACCAAGTGTCATTATATACACTCGCATGCCCCCGCCTTCTTTCTTCTCTAGCCGACAAGCGATAGCTCCAACACATATGTCACTGTAATAAGCTGCGAGGAAGCAAATCCATCATTCAAAGCATCAAGAATTTCTCATGTCTCACAAACTTGAGAAAACAATGTAACCCAAAGAACAACACTGCCAACACAACAAAACTCTAACACTCAACAAAACTCGAACACTTTGTTGTCTTGAAAGTTTCTTAATTGCATATTTTAAAAAGATAATCATACAACAAACAAACTGGTTCATGCATTTCAAGATGCATATAATTAAGGACTAGTAGGTACAAAAGTCTGCAGCTATTACACAGAAATAATCATGAGACTCAGAAAAAAGAAGCTATGTGATAATACTAAACATAAAAACTTTCACTTGATTAGAGAAAATCATGCAATATTCTTCAAACAACTGTCACGGTAATACTTTACTTACACACAAACAAGAACTCTTGACAACGATAAACCCCAAAAGGAACAAACGTTTATTAAAGGCAAAAACTGAGTCTAAAGATGTTCCATAAGGCAAAAAGACAGAAACCAAAAGAGATCTCAAAGAACAAACAACACAATCCGATCTGACTCAAAATCACATTCACCGTAAAGAGCTCAAGATCAGCAAAAAACCAAATGTAGCATATAAAGACAAAATTAACCATCAGAAAAGTAAAAAGAAGCCGAACCAAGCTTGGTGAATTCGCCGGAAGCGATTGCATCGGCGTAGTACTTGTCGTTGTAACGAACCGGGAACAGAACCGTGTTGAGTTTCTTAAGCTGCATCTGGTTTTTGTCCCTGACTCCATCTAACGAAACGCTGACTTCTCGTCCAGCTCCCATCGCCGTCGTCTTCTTCCTCCACCGAATAATCTAGATAACTTATTACTGAGAAAACCAGAGATCGATTCGTCAGAGAAAAGGGGAAATCGTAGGGAAGCTTTATTTAGGGGAAAAAATATTCCGTTCAGACATATAAAAAGAGATATTGGCCTTAAATATATATTTGGGCCAAAATTAAGAAGAGCCCAAATAGTTTAAATAAATAAAACAATTAAAGAATTTAATGACACCAACATTAGTACAGCCGTTTAATGGAGATGATGATGAACAAGCATCCATCTTCGAGAACTTGATTTTCTAAAATAAAATAACAAAAATAGAAAGAGGCACTAATTTTGTGGATTAATTTTCGTTAGCTTTTGGTTTGTTTGTTCGTTGTATATTATTTCTTTGTATAATTATATATTTTATTGCCGTAAGATGTCTTCAAATTGAAAAAACAAAAAAATGGTACGCTAATATTCATATGGTAAGATGAGGTTGAAAGATTCAAGATTTTAAAGTATCGAGTTGGTGGAAGATTCTTTGATCCGGTGGTTGATCAAGAGTTCATTAATGGTTTTACACCGGGAAGTTTAGGTTTCAAATCCCAAAAGATGCGATTTATTATCATTTATATAGATTAATGGAAATAAGTTTGCAGAAGATCTTTAGCATGGGATAAGGCAGAATCGTCTGGCGAGGAACAATACAAAAGACTCCATTGTAGAATCGTGGATGTAACAATTATCATAATCATGGATATAAAAAAAAATTATCAAAAAAAAAAATAATTATCATAATTTGTTATAGAATAATAATAAAAATACAATGTTAAAAAAAATACCAAGTTGATTATCTCTATGACAAGGAACCCGAATATATATGGTGATGATCTCGGTCGTGAAGTATTTGAGGTTGAACTTCAGTTTGAAGTTCAATGTCAGCCAACTGCTGCCCGTATTATTATGTGTGAGAGCTACAGTTTTCTCAAAGGAAAGGTAAAAGTTTTTTTGATTGATCATATTTCTGATTACATATTTTGTTTTAGTTTAAACTTGATTTTTACACTAAAAGAGATAATTATATTATATTTGTCATTTAAAGAGAGAAAATCTTAGGGACACTACTAACAATTCAAACAGAATCTTAATCATACAAATATCTATTTTTCAATTTATATCAGGGTGTGAGATCAAAATTCAAAAAAATAAAAAGATTATTTTTAGTTTATACCGACAATATCTACTTTTGGGATTTTTTCTCCCACGTATTGTTAAGTAATGTAAATGATTTAATTGAGATTACTTCAAAGGTGGATGTCTCCATGGCGAAGTTGAGAGAAGAACGAATGACTGCTAGGTTTTCGAGAGGCAATAAAACCCTAATTTTATTTTTATTCAACACTTGATTTTTCTATTACTTTTTTTCTTTAATTATTCAAAAACAGTCCTATTTTAATCATCATTTGGGTTTGGTCCTTTGGGTTTAGAAACTTTGGGTTCATTCACTTCTTTTGTATACGAATTCTCTATCATTTGCTTCATTAGCAAAGCTTATGAATATATGCTTATGCTAATCAACCTCTCAAGTCAAAGTTGGACTCCTTTGCTTTTTCGATCGGGAAAAGAAAGAACCACAAAGAAGGGATTGGTCTTATTACAAAGAGAAAAGGGTTGGAAAGTGCGAACACATAATGGCACTTGCAGTTCAAAAGTTGAACTTTTTTGTTTCGTTATTTTTTAAAAATATAAACCTTTTTAAAAAAAAAAAAAAAACTTTAAAAAAAAAAATAGTGACTGGAACAATTTTCACGCCAATACTGTCCTGGAGCACTAGGACTTATTTGGCGGCTGTTTGTTAACAACTCCATCATCCGGATCAAGCTAAAGTCTCCGTACTGAGTCACAAGTAATCCTCTTTTTACTTTAGCCAATGTAAATTTGTGTTCCTTGGCTTGTCTATTTTAATCAATCGAATAGTATAGGGATCATACTTGGGTGATAATGTAAAAGGCAGATAACGATTATTAAGCTTACTTTTAACATCCAGTCAAAAACATTCAGACAATTTACGTAAGATGACTATTAATTAAGCTTAGTTTAACATCCAGACAAAAATATACTCCCTCCGTATCATATTAAATAATTTTTTAGAGAGATTTTTTGTCTCAAATTAGATGATATTTTAAGTTTTCAAAATAAAATTAATTATGTTTTTATTGTTTTTGATTTTTTAAATTCTGCAGATTAGTTTTCTATTGGTTAAATTGTATTAGAAATAAAATTTGTGGTTTTATGTTGAAAAATAGAAAATTAAATAGTTTCTTAATTTGTGTGTAAAAATCTTAAAAATCATTTAAAATGATACAAAGAAAATACTTAGGTAATAAGGAAGTCATATGATGACTATTAAGCTTAGTTTAACATCTAGGCAATTTACATAAGATAAAACAAAGGTGTTAAAATAAAGATTGCAAATTAAAAACACCAAAAGAGAGAGCTTCTTCTTCTTCTAAGAGAGAGAGATATGGTTTTCTACTCCGTAGTCATGTTAGCGTTCGGAGGAGTAAAACAAGCTAAAACAAAACCACACGAGTATTAATGAGAAGAGGTTTTACTTTTTTTGATACTAAGAATCAAGAATCAAGAGTAAATGTATGTACCTGGGAGATTAAGGCCGCCACAGTTAAGGAGCACTCTATTTGGGTTACGGTCTGACGGCATAACCTTATCAACTCCGATCTTACATTCTTCCACATCACATTCGCATCCACCATTAAGCTTCACCGCCTTCTCTGCTGCGCCTTCTCCACGAATATAAACGAGAGCTCTCCTGTAAAAAATCAACCAAAACTAAGTCTTTAGTAATTACCATTTTAATAACTTGAGATCAGTGCTTGTCACAAATTGGAGGAAGAAGCCACAAACTTGTAGAGACCACCGGGAATAATAGCATGAATGATCTCTCCACACGGAGAGAAATGTTTGACCACGGCGCTCTTGATAACGTCCTTAGGAAGCGAAGCGTCATATCCCGTAACAGTCATCCTATATAATAATTTGTATCAAACATTACAAGAACAACACATCTTACATCTTACAGATACTAATTAATCTCCAAAAACAACAAATCTACTTACTTGCGTTTTTCGACTTTGGGTGCGGAAAATATTTCAGTATCAATGTTGTCTTCTTTTGGTGAAAAGATCCTATATACAATGATTTGATTGCAAAAGTTATAGGGTTTATCAACCACATGACAAGACGAACACATCTCACCGGTACAAAATCTCCAAAAACAAAACAAAACGATCAAAATTTACCAGCTTTTTCGAAAGGGTGCATCACTAGATTCACTATCGTTTAACTCGAGCAATTTCATCCCCTAAGGTACGAGAGATCTAATCAGAAATTCTAATACTTTTCTTCTTGTGAAGAAACCATTAAGAAACCGAGGTTAAAGAGTGAATAAGAAGAAAGACATAAGGAGGAGGAGAAGAAAATATTACTTTGATGGTGGATTCGTCCATGGAGACAAGTTGAGAGAATTGAACGACACTGCTAGGTTTTTAAGTTTTCAATGAAGATATTTTTCAATTTTAGGTATTTAGGAAGAAAGGTATTTGTAATCTTCTTCTTTTGTTTTTGTGAATTTTGATTCGACCGACAATTTCATAAAAAATAGAATAATTATGTGGGCCCCCGAGGCTCATGAAAGAAACAGAAGATCGTCCAAGAAGCACAAACATGTCGGTTCTTCTTAAGTTTGGGTCTTGAGAAACGATATTCCTCAAAAAGATGAAGCTGTTAGGACAAACATATCGTTATCTGATGTCCTCACAGCTTCATCTTACAAAGAAAGACCCAAAAAAAACAAGATCTCTTAACATTATTTTATACAGATATGAAGTTATGTCCTCTAACTCTAAGTATAGCTAGCAAAATTTTAATTTTAAGCTTAAACTTATTGAAGATCTCTCAGGAGATCGATATGGTCTAATCCCAACAGGGCAAAAGAATGCTCATCAACTTCCTCAACAAGACAAGCCAAAGTCTCCGTCTTGAGTAACAGGTAATCGTCCTTTTCACTCTAGCTAGGCAACCAAATTGAGACAAAATCTGAGAAATGTAAATTTGTGTCCCTAGGGGAGATAATGCTTTTGTCTACCTAATCAATCGAATAATGAACAAGGCATATAACGATTATAGAGCTTCCTTTTAACGTACAGCTAAAAACATCATACTTAGGTAATAAGGAAGTCATATGATGATTATTAAAGTTAGCTAGTTAAAAACACCAAAGAGAAAGCTTCTACTCCTTAGCCATCTTAGCCCTCTTAACCTTCTGGATATACCAATCTAAAACAAACCACGGATTAATGAGAGAATTTTAATCTCTTTTTTTTTTTCGCTAAAAAGAATCGAGAATCAAGAGCAAACTTATGTACCTGGGATAGTATAGCCAGTAGACTGATTGCCACGAAGTCTTTTTGCCTGAATATGCTTTTTAGCTACAAACTTACATCCTTTCACATCATCACATTCACATCCACTAAGCTTCACCGCCTTTTCTACTGCGCCTTCTCCCTTGATATAAATCCTAGCTGTGCTTTTAGTGTAAAAATCAACAAAGACAAGTCTTTAGTAATTAGCATTTTCATAACATGAGATAAGTTGGGGGGGGGGGGGGAAATGGAGGAAGAAATTCACAAACCTTTGCAAAATGAACATCACACCTTGAAACACCTCGCCACATGAGGAGAAATGTTTAACTAGGGCTACCTTGATAAGGTCCTTAGGAAGGGAAGTGTCATATCCCGTAACATCAACCTTATATAATGAGAGGATGTTATCAAGCATGACAAGTACAGATATTACGAATACAAGATCTCCAAAAACAATAAGTCTACTTACCAGCCTGATCCGTTGCAGCGGGATGTGGAACTCTTAGCCCTAGCACCCAATTCAGGAGTCGTTTCTCCAATGGCTACATCATCACTAGATTCACGATCTTTCAATTCCAGCAATTTCATCCCCTAAGGTATCAAAGATCTAATCAGAAATTCTACTACTACGAATACTTTTTGTCAATACAGATTAAAGAGTGAGACAGAAGAAAGCTATAAGGAGGAGAAGAAGAAGATTACTATGATGGTGGATTCGTCCATGGCGAAGTTGCGTGAAGAACGAACGATTGCTAGGTTTTTGAGAGGCAAATAACCTTGAAGATACTTTCCACTTTTAGGGATTTAGGTTAAGAGACCGTTGAGGGGAGTTGCGATGGGGAAGAAGAAAAGGGGAACGCGAGCATAGCACATAAAAAATTAATATAAAGTTAATAAATCTAGATTTCTATATTACTTTCTGTACAAATATATTTCCTTTATATGTTATAGTTGAATAGGAAACTTTACATTATTTTGGTGATGAAAAAACAATAAGAAATCTAGCTAGATAGATTTTGTATATATTGTGTATGGTATTTGCGTTGACGTGTTTCATGATGTAGATAGATTTTAATACTTGAAATACGATCATCACATTCGTACCATTTTTATTTTTCATACCTTTTTATAATTAATCTTCTACCGAAAGTTTGTTGAGGTCAAGAAAGTAGAAACAGAAGATTCATGTAATTAAATGGCTAATAATTATCTTTTTTGTTGATGGCCTTCTGACCTTCTCGCCATCATTAGTGTTCATGGAGGATCATTTAAAAGAGAAAAATGAAGTTAACCTTTTGTTACAACTAATTAAACCTTAAGCAATAAGGAAAGGTCTTTTTTTTTTTTGTCACAGGTCTTTATCTATTTTGTTTTTTTTTTTTTTGCTCGTCAACAGAAGTTTGTAAGAAACATCTCTAGAGATAAAAACAAAAACAAAAAAATATTTTTCAAAAATTTTAGAATCAACAAAAACTAAGTAATGCCATGGATATATCTTGTGTATGATTTTATAGTTTATTTGATCTCTCTATGTGGGGCTTCGTTTAATGCGAAATTACAATAATCAAAAGATAATAACTTCTAGTCTTCTACACTTCGGTTTTGGGGTGGCTAGAGATATGATAAATACTACAAGAGAGCTAATGAGGATTGTACCAAACACACAATTAATATATGTGGAAATTGTAATTGCGCTGCGCATGACTGACCACTCCTTGGTTAAATGTCAACTAATGCAGCCGACATCCACTTACTATGATCTCCTTTGAGGTTGCATTATAAATATTTAACATATTTCATGTGAAGACATTTTTTTCTTTTTTGATAACCGTGGGGATCCCAAAAAATTTATAGGTCCAAACACTAATTCCACGAGGCTTTGCATCCAGGTACAAGTTCAGAAATATTCCAAATTTAAAACGCGGCTAGGTGGCCAAGGCTACTCGAACCCAGGACTCTTCCACATGTGAAGACATCCTTTTTCAAAGCACCTTATTATATACTACTACAAATAGTTTGGGATTTTTATACTGGTCACAACATCACATAATATATTCATAAATCTACCGCTACTTAAAAATTTATAATATGTCATTTTGGAATCATTTTGAGCAGTTAAGATAGGATTAATTTAAATTTTGGAATCCAAGTGTTGAAATAAAAATAATAGGGTTTTGTTGCCTCGTTAAAACCTAGCAGTCGGTCAATTCTCTCAACTTCCACCATCAAAGTAATATTTTCTTCTTCAACTCCTTATGGCTTTCTTCTTACTCACTCTTTAACCTCCGTTTCTTAATGTTATTTTTTTCCTAAATTGTAAATATCATTTATGAAAATAAAAATTCAGGATTACATGTTTCTGCTTCGTCACCGATCAATGAAGCGTATGTGCTAATACATCCCATCCTACTAACGTGAGTTCTCTTTATATTTCATCTTTTCTTAAAGTTCAAGCCATGAAAGGTCACCATGTACATAAAGAGAGAATACATCTTTTCTCAAAGTTCAAGCCATGAGTTCTCATATTTTAAAAATACTTTTTTTTTTAATTTCATTGGAACTTTGAATCTTAAAGAGAAAATAATTGATGCTTGATTGTATTTTTGTCTTTGTTAAGAACGTTACTTTGTCTAGCACAAATTGTTTCAATTGTATTAGAAGGTGATTGGTAAATTGAATAATAACTATGCAACCATTTAAAAAATATTTAAATTCTAATTTTTTCCAACTAAACTTGTTTGATTTAACAATCCTATAAGTCCTAAAATCATTCTTTAACTAATTTTTTCATATCATCTTTTTTTTTGTTCATGTTATGCTTCTTTTTAATAAAGCTATTCTTTTGTGATTTTTTTTAATTATAAAATCGTAATTACCTATGTAAAAGGCAAAAACTAATTACATTTTTTTGTACTCCCTCTCTTTCATATTAGTTGTCATTCTACACTTAATTTTTTGTTTCATATTACTTGTCATTCTGCAATTTTAATACATATTTATTACTAATTTTTCCATTTTTATCCCTACTTTTAATTTTATTTACTACACGTATCAAATAAAATAATGTATTAATTAGGGGTAAAACAGAAAATTTAATTATTTTCTTAATTTGTGTGAAAATCTCCAGAATGACAATTAAATTGAAACGGAGGGAGTATAAGATATTATTGGATTTGATAATTAAGATATCTATTTTATACATAAATTTACATAAGAATTACATAAATGTACAAAAAATAATTATTTGTAATTTTTTAGAATTAATTTACATAAGATAGCTACTAAATTATTAGAATTAATTGCTAAAATTATCAAAAGACACTTAATTTTTTTTTTCTCAATTAATAATTTAAATGACAAATGTCAAAAAGTTAGATGACACATCACAGCCTCTCATGGTTTGAACTTTGAGAAAACTTACTATATTATATAAGATAACATTAAGAAATGAAAGTTATTTCAGAAAGATAACTTACAATCATCTTAACGAAGGTTTTCACTATGCCACGGTATCACATGACTCTAATAAATCCTCTTTTCCCCCATTTTTCTCCATAAGAGTCTTGGAATTCCCAATAGTGATGTCCATACTCATCAACACCAACTCCAGTCAACAACATCATGTGCTCTCTCGTTGAACCTTTCATTTATTTATCTGTCGGATTATAAATGTTATTGCTCTGTGAAAAAAAAAACAAATGTAGATTGAAAGTTATTAAAACTGAGATTGAAACTTAGAACAAAAAAAATATCATTCAACATTACCTTTAGTTGGTCATAATTCTTAACCATGACGATCCGAGCAGCAACAAGGCCAAGTTTTAGAAGATTCTCTAGCCCCGCCTCAAATGCATCATGATCAGTAGAAATGAAAATGTCACAATGTTCATCTTTGACATATTCTTCGTCTTCATCTTTTTCATCATTTTTTTTGTTGCGAAGTTTTTATCTAATGAAAAATAAGCATCCTTGATACCTTAAATCTTTCAATAGGGACCAATTTAACAATAAAAGAAAAAACTTAGAGTGGACAGTAAGCTGAAGCTGTCAATCTTGTAATTGCATAACAGAAATTAAAAAAAAAAATAAGAAATACCGGACTGAAAGGTATCCTATTGTCCATACTAAGCTTGTAATCCAATGGGCATAAATCTTCATATACAGTCCCTATGTCCCTTATCTTCTCTCCAGCTGTCTCAGTAAATATTAAAAGAGAAAATCCCCATAAATAAATTGAATTCCATAAGAGAAATGTTGTAACTTACCAATTCGGTGCCGAATTGCAACAACATGTTCTAGATTGACAATCCAGATGCAAACACTACTTTCACATCAGCACAACCAGACTTCACTAACTTTTCTCCTTTCGCAGCAAAGATTGCTTAGAGTGGGTCCTCTTCATTTTGGCGTAGGTTTGCAATAATTGACGCATACCAATATTAACATACATCTCTGTCTATGAAGAATTACATATATGTGTATCTCATGAAAAATTACTCTCACGCATTGGTCATCTTTGGTACAAAGGGTCAAAGAAATACTTGATGTGGCGGGACAATTCCAACAAAACAGAGGATCCCTTTTGATATGAAGTTTGGCCAACTTTTCAAGAGACATTCTTTTACATAGCAATGAGGATTTCGATGTGAAATAATCATTTTTCCTCAATTAAAACAAAAATTCTGGTTGTGAACATCTCTAGATCAGTCTAATATCCTTGGACCAAACTTCAATCTAATATGTCAAAATTCTTATCAAATGTGCAAAATAACACTATCCACCCAAGTTCATCAATCCCAAACCAGAAAACTCGTAAATCTTCCAGAGAAAACCAAACTTTAGTTTCATTGAAAAATATGAAAGAAAGGATAAACCTATCATTGATGATTCTTTCAAGAAAGATTTTTTTTTTTTTGAGTAGATAGACAAATTAAAATATATAGAGAGAGAGAAAGAGTAAATAAAACCGAGAGATAACATACTAAAAATCATAGCAACTCTTGATAATACAACTCATCGAACGAACACCTATATAAAAAAAACAAATCAAAGGAAATCCAAATATAAACAAACAAAGCACAAGCTACATATTATATAAACTAACCAGCCTCCAAGACCGGGTCAAAGAATTCCAAACATAACGAAGAGATGTATCAAACCGTATCCGAATGATCCATGAGAATACAAATTTGATAAAACTATTAGGTAGTTACAAGAAATACATCATACCACACAAAATATGTGAAAACATATAGATGAGACACCACCTTCAAAGGTTTAAAAAACCGACTATTCTGAGATCTTGATGGCCAATAAACTTGTTGACTATTCCGATTCAGAAAACATTGGTATAGAGCACCAAAGCGAAGTGAAATCTAAAAAACAGAGAAGATGGTCAATGATAGCAAAAATAAATTTGTAATAGTTTCATATAAATCCAGATATCGTGACATAAAATACCTACATGTCTATCAATATATAAGAAATGATTAAGGAATATCCAAGCCGATTATTTATGGTTTTCATATGCCAGTCTGATATATATTTCAGTTACATAAATATTGATTAAATAAACAAAAAAAGAATAAAAATATACTTAGTTAATTGTATCACAACAACGAACTTTTAACATAAAGAAGACTCAAAAACCAACACGAACGATCAAATGATGAATACGGAAGAATCATCGAACCACTAAAATAACCTACACAAATAAACATAATTTATAATATTATTAAAAGAATAAAAATTTACAGACATGTATATTGAGATGGATAGAGAGTGCACTGCGAACAAACTCAATGCTCACGGGATAAGTTGTTGTGTACAAATTATGATTAGTAATACAGTACTGCAGAACATGAACATAGAACGAAGGACCTATAACAGAAAGTAATTATATTTAAGAAAACGTTTACAAAATAAATAGATATAAGAGTAGACAAAACGTAAACGACCCGCAATGATGATGTAGGTATTTTATATAATTCATATGGACAAATCTATTAGAAACATTCTAAAGCAATATAAAAGTGCGATAAGGACTAAAATAGAAAAAAAAATTAAGAACATAGAAGAGAGGGCGTAGTATGTATCACAGACGAAAAACTATGCGGGGAAAAATGTGTTGCAATGGAAGGAGAAAACACATATATTTATAGGAAAAATTAGGGTTTGTACTTATACGATACAAGATAATAATAGAATATTTCCATTAAAATTCATGTGTATCCAAATATATAGAATATTTGATTAGATAATAATGGAAGATTACTATTAAATTTTAATATAAGATATTCGATATAAATATAATGGAAAATTAGCACTAAATTTTGCATATATCCATAAATAAGTATATTTTCTTAATTAATATATAGGCCACACGAAATTAGTAAAAAATCAAAAATAGTTGCCGGATTTTATACTCAATTTATGGGCCCCACAAATGAATTAAACAATAAGGCATATACATAGATAAGGCATGGAGACGTAATTTCGAGTCATTAAGGATATTTTCGGAAGACATAGTTTTAAACTCACTCTGGATACGACACGTATGATTTGCGACTTCGTATTTATAAGTATAGATAGATTTTATCATAAACCAAATTGAATTCAAATTAAACTAAACCAAACCAAATCAAACCTAAAAATCATTTGACCCCAAATAAAATCTCTTTTCTATAACTCGAATAGAACCGGTTCCACCTCTAGAGACCAAATGTTTGGGCCTTGGATCTATTTCAGACGCAGTAAATCAAACCGAGGTTTTATTAAATTTTTAAAAAATAACTTATCGTTAACATTTGTGAAGCAGAAAACACTTATCGGAGTTGGTGAGATGGAGAAGAAGAGAGGGAAAGCGATCATAGTAGGAGGAAGTATAGCCGGAGTATCGTGCGCACACACGCTCACGTTAGCAGGATGGGATGTATTAGTCCTCGAGAAATCTTCCGAACCACCAGCTCGTAGTCCTACCGGTGCTGGGCTCGGACTCGACCCTCAAGCTCGCCAAATCATCAAATCTTGGCTTCCTCGTCCACACCTCTTCGATCAAATCACCTTGCCTCTCTCAATTGATCAGGTAAACAAATATAAAAACACGATTTTTCTCGGAAAATAGTGAATTTGATTCGACAATTTCAACAATCAAAGTGTTAATCTTCCCGCCCTTCTTGTGTTTTGGGGTTTTATAGAATCAGGAAACAGATAGTGAGAAGAAAGTGACGAGGATTCTAACGAGAGACGAGAATTTCGATTTCGAAGCAGCTTATTGGTCTGATATTCATGGTCTTTTGTATAACGCATTGCCTGAAACCACGTTTCTTTGGGGACATACGTTTCTGTCTTTTACAATGTCTCAAGATAAATCCACTGTAAAGGTTAAGACTTTAGTAATGGAAACTCAAGAAATTGTTGAAGTAGAAGGAGATTTACTTGTTGCAGCAGATGGGTGTTTGTCTATGATTAGGAAAACATTCTTGCCTGACTTTAAATTGAGGTTTGAGATGGAGACTCTGATCTCTACTTTTCGATTTATCTTGTCGAGTGATGGATCGTTAAAGGCTTTTTTTTGTTTGGTTTATGTAGGTACTCTGGTTATTGCGCTTGGAGAGGTGTTTTTGATTTCTCAAGGAATGAGAACTCGGAAATAGTTACCGGACTCAAGAAAGAGTATCCAGATCTTGGAAAATGCTTGTATTTCGATCTCGGTACACAGACTCATAGCGTGTTTTACGAGCTTATAAACAAGAAAATCAACTGGATTTGGTATGTCAATCAACCAGAGCCTGAGCTGAAAGTAAGAAGACTAATCCTATCTCTTTTCTTTCTATTAGAACGCATTTCGAGTACTTTTCTTGATTCTACTTTGTTGTTGTTATGTATTTACCAATATCAGAACAACTCGGTTACACTTAAAGTAAGCCAAGAAATGATGAATAAGATGCATCAAGAAGCAGGCAGCATTTGGATCCCCGAGCTGGCGAGACTGATGAAAGAAACATCCGATCCTTTCCTTAATGTTATCTATGACTGTGACCCTTTAGAACGGATCTTTTGCGGAAATGTCGTATTGGTTGGAGACGCAGCTCATCCCACGACCCCTCATGGCTTAAGAAGCACAAACATGTCGGTTCTTGATGCGGAAGTGCTAGGTAAATGTTTGGAGAAATGGGGACTTGAGAATTTAAATTTGGGTCTTGAGGAATATCAGAGGATAAGACTGCCTGTTGTTTCTGAGCAAGTTTTGTATTCAAGGCGTTTGGGGCGTATCAAGCAAGGTCTAGATCATGACGGAATTCGCGGTGGCAGTTTTGGATTGGAACAGAGAAACATGCCACTCTTTTCTAATGCTCCTCTTGTATAGTGATAATAATTGATGCGAGAGATGTTGTAATATTATCTAGTGATATGTTAAAGAGACAAGGAACATAACATTGGTTACGTCAGTGTATAAACTATGAATGCTTCGAATAGAAGTTGTATAAAACTGATGGAAAAAATATGGCTTTACATTTACAAACCTTAGCAGGTGCAAATTTTGTTTTTCATTACCAGAAAACGAAAAATAAAATCAGACTGCGTCTGCCGGGAGTCGAACCCGGGTCTATTGCTTGGAAGGCAATTATCCTAACCGTTGGACTACAGACGCTTTTGAGCATATGTCACAAATAAACGTATTTAATCTAAAGATTCTGTATTGGTGACAACAAAATGTCCTTAATTGATATTTTGCAAAGATGACTGATGACAGTTTTGACACTTTCATTCTTACAACAACGAAAAAAAAGGAAGATATTGGAGGCTCTTGGCAAAATGGTTACTATTTTAGACATCTTTGGACAACGCAACTTGCTTCCACGCGCTTGTGTATTTTGGATAACGCATATTTATCTTTTTCTTTAGCTTAGCTTGAACTAGAATTTTCCTATTATAAAATCCAAGAATGTTTCTACTAATTGAACCAAAGTCACAGGACAATTATTTATCCATATCTACAATAGTTTTGATACCATTTTCTTGATACAATCGGTGGCGGATCTCGGAAAGAGGAAAGTGGATCAATTGACCTGAGTAATATTGTTAAATATATTTTAGTACATGTAAAACAATGTAGTTTTTCTAGGAATGATACACCTGAAACCCGAGTTTGAATCTCCTTCTTTTTATAACTAAAATCGCTTTCCTTGGATCACTAAGATTTTTGGGATTTGGCTCTGATACTAATTGTACGATTTGCAAAATTCTTTTGTTAAGAATAAGAAGTATGCTCACCTCTAAGAATAGGCGACACTAGTTCTTTTACTTCGGTTTTAAGAGCCAGCGACCGGATAATATCAAATACAAAACAAAAACAAAACAAAAAATTATAATGGTAAATCCACAAGTTGGTTATAAATATAGTGGTGAATCCTCAACCACTACACTACCATGACTTGGTTATAAATATGATATACAATATCAAGGGTATATACACATCAAGTTCCAAAAAAAAAAAAAAAAAAAAAAACCATATATACACATCCCAAATTCCCAATTAAGCAAGCTCAGCTCTCTAACATGCGTGAATGTATATATAAATAGAATGCATGTGTATATGTGTGGTCATGTAACTACAAATTAAGGGTAAATTCAAGCCTGACAGAAAAATTCCAAAAGCATTGCAAGGGAGAAAATTGAAGAAGATGCCAGAAGAAGATGACGCTTTTGTAGGACCCAAAATCATTTTGTTTATAGTGTAAATCTTCATATTTTTGCCATTATCGATAGTGAATACAACGTTGCTGATGTTGATCCATCCAAGCGTCTAACCAAAGGGACCATCAATACACTATGTAACATGCATATACAAGTAGGTTACTAGTAGCTGATACACTTGTAAAACTTGTATTTTTCTTCCAGATTAGTCATGAGTCTATATATAGACTCTATTTTAACTGTAACTTAGGACCATTTTAATTAACAAAAGAAAGAAAAAAAGCAAGGACCATTCTATTACACCAAGCATGCATAAATAATGAGTCTACATATAGCATTTGTTTGATTTTTAATTTATATTGTTTAAGAAAACATTTGATTATCAATGGACCAAGGATTTCTAGTTGATGGTGGTTCTTAATTCTATTACTAAATTTTAATGCACACCATGGACTTTGAAAAGCTTGTGTAGTATTGTAAATTTTGAAATTAGATTGAACTTCTATCCAAGAAATATTATCTCATCTTTATTTCAAAAAAAAAAAAGTAACATCTCTTTGTCTTATGGCTAAGATATGTATATTTGTAACTAGTATTGTTTAATTAGCACAACATGAGTTTTTACTAGGACTAGATATATTCATGCAAAAATATCACTACACTGCTTTCAAATATAGTAACAAATATCAAATATAATTATAAGATACAACAAAATATAAAATATTTTAACCATTAAATTAAATGGACTCATATATATTAATAAATTTTTATTTTCTTAAAGAAAAATCGATTTCTCATAATTTATAATAGAATAATAATAAATCCAGACGTTAAAAAAAAAAGAGAAATCGATTATAGAAAGAAACATATGAAAGAAATTCAAGTAAAATGCGAGAATCTTATATTTACAATATATAGATTTTCTCATGTATAAGACTCTTACGTAGACAATTAATTAATTATAAATTATTTACGGATTCAAAAAGATGAACTAAAATCAATTGAATATATCATGATTAGAGATATATGTGGAGTAACGTAGCTAATAAGCATAATACCTAGTTGAAATTGAGAATTGGCATGTTAGTTAATTTGATATTGTTAATATTAATTTAGTCATTTATTTACAATAATAAGGCTTTTTATCTGATTGGAGAACATAAAAACATTTGGGCCTATTTAATACTAATTTGCATCTATGTATACGCAATTTTGCAATTGCCCTTTAATATTTACGTGTGATATTTTTTTATTATTATTTTTTAATCTTTAATTTGTCTCAACCGTGTGAGATGGCATCCATAATAAGGTCAAATCTTAATCAACGAGAGATAAGGTTTAGCATGCACTTAAATCAATGATTTACCGCTCAAAACACTACCATGCGCGTACATTTCAGCATAAAATATTACTCCCATTTTAGAGTAAGTCACAATCTTTCTTAATTTTCTTATAAGAAAATATCAAATCCCAATCTTTCTCGTCTTCTATTATTATACCTATAAAGTACAAACTACGTAAACGTAATATATACAAAAGCAATTCATCTTAAACCAGTGATTGATACATATATAGCAATCATCATCACATTGATTCTTTGGCTGCTAAACATAGATGAATGAGATTCCAAGGATTTGATTTTAATAAGGATATCCCTCAATTTTAGAGTTTCTCCGTTGGTGAAATATAATAGTATAATATTAATATTTTTATAATATTTTAAATTGAGAGTCTCACCACTTAATAGTTAGATATCTAATGAATATCTCATATATATAATATTAAATTTTAAAAATTATTAACTTAAAACTTTTATGTTAAATTTTCATTATAATTTTAAACATATCATATTACATTTTAAAATATAATTTTTAATTGTAAAAATTCTATTTTTTATGAAATATTGTAACATTGTATTAATTAAAACAATATAAATTTTTTTATTTTTTATTAGTTTTAGTCAAAATCAATCAAAAATTATATTAAATATTTTAATATCTCATTTTTAATAGAAAAATTTAAAAAATACCATTTTTCAAATTTTTAAGTGCCACTTTTCAAAAATGTCATATTTTTAAAATTTTTACAAAAATACCACTTTTTCAAAAAAAAACTCATTATATCATTCATTTTTTGGTTAACTATGTTGTATTAGGTTTTAATTTTGAGGGTTTAAAACATTTTAAGGGTCAAAACATTTTTTATAGTTTATAATTTTAAGATTTAGTGTTTAAAAATTCATAATTATTGGCATTTTTGCAAATGAACACTACTAAGTGGTATTCTTGCAAATATACACACCAAAAAAATTTAAATTTTTCAAATACCACTTTACAAAAATATCACATTTTTGAAATCTTTACAAAAATACATTTTTTCAAAATTATTTTTTTTGTATTATTTATGTTTAAGTTAATTATGTTATATTAGAGTTTAGTTACGAGGGTTTATTGGGATTTAGGAATCAAAACATTTTTTAGTATTTAAAATTTTAAGATATAAAATTTAAAAATTTATAATTAGTGGCATTTTTTAAATTAACCCCTAAATGGTATTTTTGCATAAAAAATCAACAATACGGTTTTCTCTGGCACGGTGCTCAAGGCAAGCTGAAATGAGCTCCGGCCCACCGCGAGTCGCCGGCGGAACCGCTGCTCCCTCGTCCTGATTGTGGCGGCTCGTCCCGTCATTTTCGCCGATGAGATCTCTCTCACAATGAGTCATAGATCTTCCCCGACGCTTGTCTTTCCGTTCCTCTCCTCCACGCCGACAAGCTCGGCTCTGCTCGGCCGGCTCGGGTTCCGACAGGCAATGAACCACCCGGCGATGCTACTCTCTCGCCGCTGCTACTCTCTCGCCGCCGGCCGGATCCACTGGATACAACTTCCCCACCTCCATCACCGCCCTTCCCTTCACGTAATCGGAGTTTCCCAACTGCTGCTGCTCCGGTACGTATAATCCCTCTCCCGCCGCCTTTCCCCCACGAACCAGGTTACATTGCGAAGGATCTAGTTGTTTGTTCTGTCCGGAGGGACCGACCCAGCGCCGCTTTAAAGCCAAGGGAACCCTCCCTCGCCGGAGATGTTTATCGCAATAAAACCGGTGGTGCCCGAAACTTGCTCTGACGGGAGGAAATCTTACCGGAACTCACGCCGGAACCATCGGCAAACAGCCGCATCGTAGGTCGCATAATCCGCCGAAGTCTCCTCTGGTCAACAAGAACAAGATGAAATGTTGGGCTGGGCCCAAGAAGAGGGTTATGGTGATGATTGGGCTTTTAGACCCAGTTTCGATTTTTTGGGCTAGGCCCAGGAGCAGTATTAAGGTTGTTTTTCCTAGATTTGTAAGCTCATTTCTATTGGTTTTAAAATGCAGATTTTTAAAAATGTTATATGCTTTTGATGGTTTCTCTTTTTGAGAAGTATAAAGTTTTCTGAATTCTCAAAATCATGTAGTTTTTTAATGAGTATATCTCTTCTATTGTGAGAAGACATAAGTTTTTTGGGTTCTTAAACTTTATAATTTACTCCCGGTGGAAGAGTTCATTTCCATCCACTTTCATCTCTTTGAGCATCGTTGTATCTTCTTTTCTCTCATGGAGAGTGGTCGAACCCCCGTACTTAATGCCAGGAATTTCAAAGTCACATGGTAACGTGACTAACCTGAGAATATCCGGCTTTTTCCGAAGACCCTTTTGACGCATCCGAGGCATGTTTTGGATTTTTTTGTCCATTATTTGCGACGATCTATATGTTTTATGTTTTATTATTTTTCAATTATGTTGTAGCATTTCTGGAGGATGTTTAATTTCCTCCTTTTATACTTTGATCGGTTAAATGAATGAAAAGTTGTTGACCAAAAAAAAAAAAGAACACCCCTAGGTGGCATTTTTGTAAATATGCACATAAAAAGTGACATTTTTGCAACTAAATATATAATCTAGAACAATATTAATTTAATATTTTGAATAAACTTTAAATAATATCAATTAATAATAATGTTAACATATAATTTATATTTATCCATAATAGAGTTTGATATATAGATAATTGGGAAAAATGCAAAAATGCTACTTTTTATATGCATATTTGCAAAAATGCCACTAATTATAGATTTTTAAACCATGTATCTTAAAATACTAAACACTAAACTCTAATAGAACATAATTACTCCAAATATAAATAATATAAAGAAAAAATAATTTTGAAAACGTGGCATTTTTGTAAAGATTTTAAAAGTGTGGTATTTTTGTAAAGTGGCACTTAAAAAGTGGCATTTTTTTAAATTTCTCTAGATAATTTTGTTTTATGATTTATAAAAAAATAAAAAGTAAAAAATAACAACATATAAACATTTTAATTAATATTCTAAACTATAAAAAATATGATTTATGAAAAAGAAAGAGAACCAATTACCAATTGACAAGTGTCACATTTTTTAGGAGAGAATGAGTCTCTCAACAAATTTTATTGAAAAACTATTTTTGTTTTAATTTTAATTTACTTTTTAATAGGGGTCTCTCATTAGAGACTCCAATAGAGATGCTCTTATGACTTTAATTCTATATCTATAAGCATATTATGTATCATCATCATAATTTTGGTTCAAATGTGATAGTAGCTAATTACGTTCTATACTGATAAAAAGTTGACATATTATAAAATTTTAACTAGCGGTAGATTTATGAATGTATGTATGTGATGTTGTGACCAGTATAAAAATCCCAAACTATTTGTAGTATATAATAAGATGCTTTGAAAAAGGATGTCTTCACATGAAATATGTTAAATATTTATAATGAAACCTCAAAGGAGATCATAGGGTAAGTGGATGTCGGCTGCATTAGTTGACATTTAACCAAGGAGTGGTCAGTCATGCGTAGCGCAATTACATTTTCCACATATCTACTTATTAATTATGTGTTTGGTACAATCCTCATTAGTTCTCTCGTAGTATTTATCATATCTCTAGCCACCACAAAACCAACGTGTAGAAGACTAGAAGTTGTTATCTTTTGATTATTATACTCTTGCATTAAATGAAGCCCCACGTAGAGAGATCAAATAAAATAAAATCATACACAAGATATATCGATGGCATTACTTAGTTTTTGTTGATTCTAAAACTTTTAAAAAATCTTTATTTGTTTTTGTTTTTATCTCTAGAGATGTTTCTTCCAAACTTCTGTTGACGAGCAAAAAGAAAAACAAAATAGATAAAGAGCTGTGACCAAAAAAAAAAAAAGACCTTTCCTTATTGCTTAAGGTTTAATTAGTTGTAACAAAAGGTTAACTTCATTTTTCTCTTTTAAATGATCCTCCATGAACACTAATGATGGCGAGAAGGTCAGAAGGCCATCAACAAAAAAGATAATTATTAGCCATTTAATTACATGAATCTTCTGTTTCTACTTTCTTGACCTCAACAAACTTTCGGTAGAAGATTAATTATAAAAAGGTATGAAAAATAAAAATGGTACGAATGTGATGATCGTATTTCAAGTATTAAAATCTATCTACATCATGAAACACGTCAACGCAAATACCATACACAGTATATTACAGCAGGAACGTTCTTTCTTAATTTGTTTTGTTGAAACCATAAATTATAATAATAGTATATAATAGGGAAAATAGCAAAAATACCATTTTTTATGTGCACATTTGCTAAAATACCATTTAGAAGTGTTCATTTGCAAAAATATCATTAATTATAAATTTTTAAATCCTATATCTTAAAATTCTAAAAACTAAAAAATATTTTGACCCCTAAACCCTCATAACTAAAATCCAATAGAATATAATTAACCTAAATATGAATAATATAAAAAAAAATTGAAAAAGTGACATTTTTATAAAAACTTTTAAAAATGTAGCATTTTTGTAAATGATATTTTTTAAAATTTCTCTTTATAATACAAGATCACAAGTTTTTGTGCTTAGGATCAAATATTTTTCTAAATCCACCATTCGATAGTTATACCAAATTTGGATGTTGTTATCACATTCTTCGAGGTTTGAAGAATAGGTTAAGGTTTGAAGCTATTTAGCAAAAATATAAGGTTATTACTTTTATTTTAGTTAGCTTCCAATATAACTAATCTATCCACCACATCTTGCCCTAACAACAATACAATGAGGGTTGAGATACCCTAGGAGATATCCATATTAAACTAATATTGAAATCATGCGAAAAAAAAATAAAAAAGAGATCATGGTAAAAGTTTCTTAAATGCAATGTTTTGAAAATCAAACAGGATCGACGGTCGAACCAAGTTCAACCACGAACCGGATACAGATTCGAGTTGGGTTAACTCTTAAACCCAAGTTAAGTTACCTAGTTCAATAACCGGATAGAACCGACAAAAACTTGAAAATCGGAAAACCAATCGAATCGCTTCAAACCAAGTTTAAACGAAATTTTACTAATTTGTTAATAATTTTTTTTAATTTTTTTTTCTTTTAGTTATTACTTTTGTACCTAAAAAAAGTAAATATATGATTTATAAATGAGTAATGACGTTTACGCTTCTTCTAATTATATTTATTTTCCTAATTTTCGGCGAGTCTTTTGTTCTGAAACTCAATTGCCAACACTATAAGATCAAACTATAAGATACGAACTAGAGAAATTATAGATATGTTCTCATTACTCTTTCACTAAATCACCAAAATTACTAGAATTAATTGGTTCTTAATATTTATGATATTTATGTGTATTCTTTATTTAGGTTTTATAAATTTTGAAAATTATTCAAGTGTTTTGTTTGATATTAGAAAAGTATAAGATTAAATATACTAATAATTTCAAAATATCATCAAACCCGGTTGAACTCGATCGAACCACATTGATCCACTGACCCAAATACTTCTCCGGTTTGATTGCTAGTCCGGTTTTAAAAACATTGCTCAAATGAGATACTCATGAGATGCTCTTATCACACTTGTCATCATTTTATTGGTTCAGTTTTTCTATCATTAATTTTAATAACATAATTATATTATATTAAAAATAACAATATTAAAATAGTAAAATGTTTAAAGATATCTCATTGAAATAAGAGAAAATTCAAAAAATACCATTTTTCAAGTGCCACTTTACAAAAATGCCAGCTTTTACAATCTTTGCAAAAATGCCACTTTTCCAAAATTATTTATTTATTATATCATTTATATTTGGGTTAACTATGTTGTATTATGGTTTAGTTTTGAGGGTTTAAGAGGTTTTAGGGGTCAAAAGTTTTTTAGGGTTTAGAATTTTAAGATTTATGTTCTAAAAAATCATAATTAGTGGCATTTTTGCAAATGAACACCAAAAATGGTATTTTTGCAAATAAACACCAAAAATGGCATTTTTTGCAAATGTGGCCATAAAAAGTGGTATTTTTGTAAATATCCATTAAAATAATTACTAATGGAGATGCTCTTATATTCTAATATAATCTTATATTCTATGCCTATAACACTATATAACTTTACAATCCGTGTAATGTAGTTACTTTTCGCATACATATTAAGGATACTTTTGTGTTGAATCAATAAGCATCATACAGCAACCAAATATGATTCAGTGATAAATTTTAGCGATGATCTTGTTAATTTAGCAACAATTTGTGAAGGTTTGTCAATTGCGTTACTATTCAACACACCGACACATGTATCGCAATATAGTGACAAAATGTAGGGGATGTATTTAATCTAGAATTTCTAATGATTTGGCATAATTTGTCAAATCCTATGTTATTGGATCACAGATTTAAAAAAATTATTAAAATCTAGTATTATTGAACTAGTAATTTAAAAAAATATTTTGAAATCCACTGTTATTGGAAACATATAAAGTATTCGTTTTTTTAATGATTTCAAGGGATTTAAGAGAGATTTGAGAATATTTATTTGTTAAAAATACAAACAAATCTCATGGTTCTTAGGTGAGATTGTAAATAATTTTATATTAAACATCCTAAAATCACACAAAATCACTAAAATCATATAAAATTTTATTAAAATTCAAATCCCTTTAAATGTCAGAATATTGAATACACGTCCCGTAATGTTTTTTTTTTTTGAAAATGCGAAATGTAACATATTGTGTCGAAAAAAATGCAATAACTTGTTTTTTTTTTTTTTGAAACTTAAAATGCAACATCTTGTCAATGGAAAAACAAATGTAATGTATAATTTGGACGACAAATTTTAGATTTTTAACAACGGAGATCTCAGTTAAATAACTGTTTTCAATATATTCAACACAAAACATAATAAATTAGATTACTTTTTTTAATAGCAGCAAATTAGATATTCATAATTAAAAAAACATACAATAAATTGCATTCACATATATATTGCACTATTTGGAACGAGCTTGGTTTTTTATTTGTCTATAATATTTGCCAAAACCAGTTTGACTAAAGAATCCTAAAGAATCTATGGCAAAGATTTTTCCACTGGTTATATTTAATATCTGCACCAATTTTCCCCTCTTAGACCTACTCTACTGTCTACTCCCTACACTATACACATCAACTCTCTCTCTCTCTCTCTCTTCAAACCCAAACAACAAGAAGATGAAAAACCCATAAACCCCCATTACTTATTAGCATTGAAAAACACACACACACAAATCCTTTCCTTTTCTCTCACGCCTTCTCTCTCTCTCTCACTAGCATTTACACGGTCTCTTTATAATTTCCAACTTCGTTTCTTGGTTTTTCCCAAGAAACAATCAACCGAAGACCCTAAAACAGGACACTCCTTAGGTGTGTGTGTGATCGTCAGAGAAAGATAAAGACAGCTTCTTCTTTCTTCTTCCTTCTTCTCCTTTTTCCTTACTTATTAATCAACATGGGCACTTGTAGAGAAGTAGAGCATAATACTCAAATCTTCGTTCCCGGTCCGATCATCGTCGGTGCCGGTCCGTCTGGTTTATCTGTAGCGGCTTGTTTATCAAACCGAGGCGTACCATCGGTTATCCTCGAGAGAACCGATTGTTTAGCTTCTTTGTGGCAAAAACGTACCTACGACCGTCTCAAACTCCATCTCCCTAAACACTTTTGCGAGCTTCCTCTAATGAAATTCCCTACAAACTTCCCAAAATACCCTTCCAAGCAACAGTTCATATCCTACGTTGAGTCTTACGCTGCCCGGTTTAATATCAAACCGGTGTTTAACCAAACCGTCGAGAAAGCCGAGTTCGATGTCCTCTCTGGTCTATGGAAGGTGAAGACGCAGGACGGCGTGTATACATCCACGTGGCTAGTGGTAGCTACTGGGGAAAACGCTGAACCGGTGTTACCGGATATATCCGGTTTGAAGAAGTTTATTGGACCGGTTGTTCACACCAGTGCGTATAAGTCCGGTTCAGAGTTTGCAAACCGGAAGGTTTTGGTGGTTGGGTGTGGAAATTCCGGTGTGGAGGTGTGTTTGGATCTTTGTAGAAACAATGCTCTGCCTCATATGGTCGTTAGAAATTCTGTAAGCACATTTTATTGTATGCTCATTATCAAACTATGTTAATAAGCATTAATTTTTTAAAAAGGTTATGTTGACTTAAGCGGGTATAATTAATTATTATAATGACATTACGCAGGTACATGTATTACCAAGAGATTTTTTTGGTCTATCGACTTTTGGAATAGCAATGACACTACTGAAATGGTTTCCTCTAAAGCTGGTGGATAAATTTCTCGTACTTCTTGCTAATTATTCGTTGGGCAATACCGACCGGTTAGGCCTACGGCGACCTAAAACCGGACCAATTGAGCTCAAGAATGTCACCGGCAAAACTCCGGTTCTTGATGTTGGCGCCATATCTTTGATCCAATCGGGACAAATTAAAGTGAGTTCATTAATTACATAATATTAAGTAACATTAACCTTCTAGAATTGATTTCTCTTAGAGCAATTTATTTTTGAGAAAAGACATGAATCAAAAATAGTATCCTGGTATATTAAAAGTTTAGAAGAAAAAATACTTCTTAAATTGTAAAAAAGTTACATACATGCGTTTGTACTTTGTTCATGAATATAGCTGACTTTTTCACTTCACTTTTTTTTAACACAATTGATTTGTCTTGTGGTTATTAACTACTAGGTGACGCAAGCGGTGAAGGAAATAACAAGGAACGGTGCAAAGTTTGTAGATGGGAAAGAAATGGAATTCGACTCCATAATATTAGCGACCGGGTATAAGAGTAATGTGCCCGGTTGGCTTAAGGTACTCCAAAGCTCGTCTATATATATATGTGTGTGTGTATTGTGTAATGATGATTGAATTATGTGAATCAAGTAGTCAAAAACATATGCATGCAATTGAAAATTTCGTTTTCAAGAATAACGGTGATGGTGATGGTAAAATGATAAGGATATGCATATATATATACACACACAAACACGCATATAAGGTACATAGGCTATAAATAATAGTACTATTAGTTTTTAGTGTTATCATTTAGCGAATCATCCATCGCTTTCTATGATACGGACATAGCACATGCAACAAATGGAACAACACTCCAAAACTATTCTTTTCTCCATGCAAAATGGAATAAAAACCTTTTTCACTATTTAAAATCCCCAAAAATTACAATATAGATATATGTGGCATATATTTAATTCTTGTTTTCTTTGTCTCCTTTCCATGGTCTTTTGTATATTTTTAGAAATTTTAAATAATCTGATCCTTTGAAATTTGCAGGATAGTAGTTTTTTCACGAAAGATGGAATGCCGAAAACGCCGTTTCCTAACGGTTGGAAAGGAAAGAATGGACTATACACGGTGGGTTTCACGAGAAGAGGGCTCTTGGGAACGGCCTTTGACGCCGTTAAAATCGCTGAGGATATAACAGACCAGTGGATGAAGTTTAACGGTCCATTGAATTGTCGTAATATTTGTAGTTCCCATATAATTCATCTTCATTTCAATAAATCATAATAATTCGTTTTTTTTGGGTCTTGTTCTCATTTTTGACTTGTTTCTCTATTTTTTCCATTATGTATCAAGAGGTTAGTAATTTCCGTGACTTTTCAGCTACATGTGTTGTAAATTTGGGTATTTTGTGGAATTTATGCGAAGTTGATTTGGAATATATTTTTTGCATATTATTAACCATTGAAGTAAATTTAACGAAGTCAGAGTATGATCAACAACACATCTAATATTAGAAAATTTATAATTATGTCTTATTATCCGATGGTTTGTAATAATGATCTTATGAAATCAAATCACTGCTCGGATTCAAATTATAATTACGGTACTTTGATTGACTATCAATATTACATATAACACTCTATCTGAAACAACCTTAAAAATTTTTTGTCACGACCTAAACATACCTTCTTTTTTTCTCTCTTGAAAGAATGGTTTTTTTTGTCAAATGTTCTTATCGTTCAAAAAAATAATTATCATCATGTTTGTTACGATTAGGTCAACGTTTAACTTATGCTTAGCTTCAGACTTGCTATTCCACTTGTTTGGTGCGTTCCTTCTAATTGTATGCTAATCAAATTTGTGGTTGACCAATAGGTCCAATACTAACCAAATTTGTATTGTAGATGTAAAATCAACAGAAATGTTTTATCATCTCGAGATATACACATCTACATCTAAACCCAAAAGTTAATTTTTATAAACAAGAAATATAGGTTTATGATTTGGCCATCATTTTGACATTAGATAGATTATGATTGAGTGATGATGACTTCAACATTATTTTGCTATCAGTGTTTCTTTTTCTTTTTTCATTGCCAACTTGCCCTCAGTATTTAAGTGTATTTAGATTGTGAATGTGTGTAGTGGGTAGGGCGGGATCACGTGCGGGAACCAATACAGTCACCATTCACAATTTTTTTTTGAGTTTGGACAGCCTTTGCATTAATTGCAAAATGACAAAACCACATCATATCTGCGGGACAAAAGGAGTTAGAACGCATGTGAACCGTAATTGAGAGAAATAAAGTGTGGTTAGGAGTGTTTTGGATAAAAAAAATAAAAAAAATATTTTTTACTCTGAAAAAAAATCAAGCCAAATTTGCTTATAAATAAAGTCTAGTGAAGAACATTGTGCACACACACAAAAACTCAAAAGCATCTGCACAAATAAAAAACACGAGCATTAGCACAAAAAAAAACACAAACTCTCAATATATTTTCCTTCAGATTACCAGCTCAGGATATGAAAAAAAAAATTCAATAAAATCAGCTGATATGGAAGCATCAGAAATAGCAGATGGAGAATATATGACGCAAATAAGAGACAATATCGCAAATATGTATTGGAAAAATCAATAGTTTTCAATAGTTTTTTTTTTTGCATTGTATTGTACTTAAAACAGTTTACTTTATTTTTCTAACAAAAATAGTTTTTAAAATTTTATAGTACAAATTTTTATATTTAAATAATATTTGTGTGTATGTTTATTAAATTAAAAAAAATTATTTTCCATAGATAAATATGAAACTATATGTATCTCGCACCGCTATTTGCATTTTTCACCATTCAAAACTTTACTTATGTCCCGCATGTTGTTTTTTTACCATTCAAATATTATCCCGTACCGCACTTGAACCGCACCGCACCTCTTAAACCGCTTTTTTCCACACCGCACTTAAACCGCACCGCACCTTTTATACCGCTTGTCCCGCACCGTCCAAACAGGTGTCACCATTCGATGTCTTAGAAAATATGCTCAATAGTATTCAGTTAATATGAAAATTTAGATAAAAAAGATGAATTTTAAAATAAATAAAATTTCAGCTTATCAGTTGTCCACGAGGACGACAATGATGGAAGCTCTGACAGATTTTGGATCATCTCGTACGAGAACTATCAGACAAGATCTTCTCTCTCACAATCTTTATAACCTTACGTCATATATATACAGAAATACACCCATTTAATTTATACGTACGTGTATATATATATTACACCGATATGCAAATTGTGTATTTGTGTGCTTCATTTATTTTGTAGAAGCACCATACGTCATTTCATCAGATGGGCTAAATTATAGTTAGAAGCAACATTTAATGAGAAAAGATTGATAGATTTATGAGGCAAAGATTTTGAAAGTTGTGATGATTATTTAATGATAGTTTAACAAATCTCAAGCAAGGACAGAGATATTGTGTTTAAATGTTAACAGAAGTTTTTTGAATATTAATACTTTTCCCGTTTTTAAATAATTATTTTCTTACACTTTTCACACATCTTCAAAAAATATATTAATTTTTAATAATAAATGCTTTGTTTTTTATGCTAAATAATTTTTAACCAATAATAATTTACCAAAATCAATTAATATGTTTTAAAATTCACAATTCACCATCATTACTTAATAAAACTGTATAGAAATTATAAAATATCAACCTTTTAGAAATAATTTTTTTTTCAGAATATCAACTATTCGAAAACGGAAAGAATAAGTTTTAGTACTAGTGGCTTCTGTCAAATAATATTTACTCAAGAAATATTAATGAAATAAATGGTTTTAAAAAATTAATTGACTTCTGGAATAAAAGAAAAGTACATGGTACAATTTTTTTAGCAATCACTAACAAGTATAACTAATTTACTAATTTTCATAACAATCAAAATATGAAAATAATTAACAGATAGTTAAACAGAGAAATCTATAGTAAAGTGATAAAAACTAGTAAATTAATGAAAGTAGTGTACTTATGAGTTTGCGTATACTATATAATGATTAGAAATCTTTTCTTTCTAAAAAGTAAGTGCTATTTTCTGAATAGTATATGAATTAACTGTTTATTGATCCATCTTTCAATCCACTGTTTATTGACTAACCAATTGAGCAGACTGATATATACATTCATTTTTCAAACTGTATTTACTTTGGGTGCCTTGTTTAGTGTTTTTCATTCACCTCGAGATCGAATCCCAAGTTTGGGTAGTGATGATTTGATGATGATATATGAAATATGATTGAGAACCTCGATACCAAAACCCAAAACATTTATCAATATATGAATTAGAACAATAAGAAGAGAGGTGGGGTCAAATCTGAAGATATCTCAGTGGTATGTTGCTTTTAAAGAGCAGCTTGACCTTCGCTGACAAATATTACAACATTTTTATTTTCAAACCTAAATAAAGGAGTTTATGTCATCATCCTCTGTGTTTATTACGTAGTCTTCTTCTTCAAGGAGAGGGACCTCTCACTTATCCTCTATGTCTTTTGATTCCCTCTGTCTTTCTTGTTTTTCTTCTTGTTTATTCACACCATTCTCTATTTTTTATTTTTGTTTCTTTTTTATTTTTAGCAACATTTGTGTTTTTTGTTTGGCTTATAGTTTTCGGTCCAAATGTTTGTAAAAGCAATTGCAAAAATACCATTTTTAATGTGTATATTTGTACATTTGCAAAAAATGCCATTTAGGGATGTTCATTTACAAAAGTACCACTAATTATAGATTTTTAAATCCTAAATCTTAAAATTATAAATCCTAAAAAATGTTTTACACCCCTAAAACCCTCAAACGAAACCATAATATAACATAGTTAACCCAAATATAAATGATATAATGAATTTTTTTTTTAAATTTTATATTTTTAAAAAATAGTACTTGAAAAGTGACATTTTTTAAAATTTCTCATGTTTTTACATGTCGAATTTACGTTTTCCTCTTATATGACAAGTCTATGTAAACCCCCTCTCGCCATACCTATTTATCTTCTGTACAGAAGTTCTTATTGCTAATCTCCGCAGGGCGGAGATGACCGAGAGCTTATGTGGGATCCGGATCGCCCCCACTGTCCCACCTACTGTTTGCGGATGATAGCCTGTTTTTCTGTAAAGCGTCACCCCAGCAATGTGATAGCATTCTCCGGGTGTTACAAATTTATGGCAATGCATCCGGCCAATGCATCAATTTCGATAAATCAGCCATCACCTTTGGCAAAGATGTGCCGGAATCATTTCACACCGAAATAAAGCGGAAACTCAACATTCCAACGGAAGGGGGTGCCAGCAAATATCTGGGGATTCCAGAACACTTACACGGTTAGAAAACACAGATTTTTGCATATGTACAAGAAAGGCTTAATCAGCGTACTAATGGGTGGTCTGCCAAATTTTTATCCCGCGGGGGAAAAGAAGTGATGATTAAGTCAATTGTCCAAGTTTTACCGACATACGTGATGTCCAGTTTTCTGCTTCCCAAGCGACTGCACCTCACTCTAGCTAGTGCCATTGCCAACTTCTGGTGGCGTAATAATCAGAATTCCAGAGGAATGCACTGGATTGCTTGGAAGAAGATGTGTCTCCCTAAGAGCGAGGGGGGTATTGGTTTTAAGTCTTTTGAAGAGTTCAACCAGGCCTTACTGGCTAAGCAACTCTGGCGACTGCATCAGTACCCAACTCCTTACTCACTCGAGTGCTCAAGGGGAAGTACTTCCGCTATGCCCATCCTTTTGAAGCGAAAAAAGGATATCGTCCCTCGTATGGATGGCAGAGCTTATGGAGTGCAATACCACTGGTGGAGAAAGGAATGCGACTTACGATAGGAAATGGGGCCTCCACTTGGGTTTAGACGGATAAGTGGATTCTGATGACCCACCGCGACCTCCACGGGGTTTGAATACGTCCCCAGAGCAGAATCTACGGGTAGTGAATCTCATTGATGAAAGCTCTCATACCTGGAATATGCAACGTATAGAACAATATATAGTACCAGAAGATATCCCTTTAATTCTCTCTATACGTCCATCGCGAGTCGGGACAGTCGATGGGTACTGTTGGCATTACTTCAACTCAGGCATCTATACGGTACGATCCGGGTATGAACTTGCCCGTCGGGAGTTGGATGCAGATCTTAGATTCTCCCTACAACACCCATCCCTAAACCGACTCAAGGCAAAGGTGTGGAAGGTGAAAACTACGTCTAAGATTCGACATTTTTTTATGGCAGTCCCTTTCAGGAGCGCTTGCGGTAAATGAACATCTAACACATAGACATCTCTAACGGGACCGGCAATGTCCTCGTTGTGGTGCTGAGAAGGAAACTATTAATCACGTACTCTTTACTTGCCTCCCAACGCGTCAATGCTGGGCGCTGGCCCAGTTTCCCCAGTCTCCGTCAGTTTTCCCAACGGACAACTTATGGAACAATATGGTTTTCTTACTTTCACGGTTGCCCACTGGGAATTGGATTGAGGAAGGTACCAGACGATATCCATGGGTTCTTTGGTACTTATGGAAAGCTCGCAATGACAAGGTGTTTCACAATTATGATCGATCGCCACAGTGTATCCTTGATCTGGCCAGTACAGAAGCGGTAGCCTGGATCAGTGCCAACGCTACAGTAGAACAGGAGGAGTCGAGGATTGGGGAGAGTCCTGAGAATATACCGGCGCGGGACATTTTTACTTGCTTCATGATGGATCATGGAAGGACAAGGATTCCACGAGTGGAATTGGGTGGACACTTCAGCTGCAGGATGGAGAAATTGATCTCTTAGGGGCTCGAGCCATACGACGGAGCATGTCACCCCTTCATACTGAACTCCATAGTCTAGTATGGGCGATGACAAGTCTTAGGAAGCGAAGACGATACTGTACGTCTTTCGTCACGGATTCCCAAGAGTTGACCACAATGGTAAGAGAACCAGACAAATGGCCATGTTTCAAGACGGAGCTGGAAGAACTTACAGAACTTAGAGCGTATTTCCGAGACTTTACCCTACGGTACTGTCCAAGGATGAATGTACAGGCTGACTTCTTGGCCCGGCATGTTCGTCAAAGAAAAATCGTATTCTCATACATTGGCACTTCGGCCCCCATTTGGTTCCCAGATCCTTCTGTATTTGGATAGAATAGGGTTGTAGTGCGTTCGTGACAAAAAAAAAAATATATATATATATATCTGGCACGTAATCGAATTTTAGCAAGATTCATCTAAAGGCGTGCATTCACATGTATAGATTCAATCTAAATGCATGGGCCTGGAAGTCTCCTACTAATGGCCTATTAAAAAACCATTCACAAGCTCTACACAAATCTTAAATCAAAAATATTTTCCTAATTTCTGATCGAAAATTTTTCTGATCCAAAAGACATAACCCTAACTGGAATTGGATTTCTTCCCTTTTTCTGCTCTTTATATATACAAGTCATAATAAGCTTAGACTCTCTCCTTAGGGCACATAAATCTTCATCAAATATCTTATAACAAAATTATAAAATTTGCTTATGGAAACAATGATTGCTGAAACAAGAATATATATCCCTGCTCAGGTAAACACTTGCAGTATCTCTTTCGATGATGATATCCAAATATTTTCTATGGTTTTATGCGGTCATTGGTTTTGTGTGGAGTGCACGAAACGACATATAGAAACGAAGTTACTAGAAGGACGTGTACCGAGATGTCCTCACTATGGTTGCACATCGAACATAACTCTTGGAAGCTGTGCCCATCTTTTGACACCTAAACTAAGAACAATATGGCTACAAAAGATCAAAGAGGAATCGATTCCTGTAGAGGAGAGAGTTTATTGTCTGAACCCAAGTTGTTCGACGTTAATGTCGAAAACCGAGCTCTCTAAATATACTAAAGAAGCTAGATCTATGAGATGTTGCTTCGATTGCGGTGAACCCTTTTGCATAAATTGCAAAGTTCCTTGGCATAGTAACTTGTCATGCAAGGATTACAAAAGATTGGGTCCAAATCCTACAAAAGATGATATGATGTTAAAAGTTCTAGCAAATCAGAAGTTGTGGCGACAATGTGAAAAATGCCAATACGTAATCGAGCTTTTGGAAGGATGCGACCATGTAACTTGCAGGTATATATAATCATATCTCTAAACAAATATTCTCAATCATCTTTTTACTTTTTTTTTTACCATAACTTATCTTTTATGTGAATAAGTGAATTTGATTATATTTTCTAACGCAACGTTTAATTTTCATGGTTTTTTGGTAGATGTGGGTATGAATTTTGCTACAAATGTGGAGCTCAATGGATTCGAGGAAGATATTGCCCTCATTTAACAAATATTCAGATACGGGTTTTCTGCACAATTTATTTGGCTTATCTTATCTTTTTTGCAATATTAATCTTTATGTTAAGACATATTCATTAAAAATCTAATCAAAATTTTGTATTTGCTAATCACTAATTTCAAACTTTTAGTTAAAATTATGATTTTGAATATTATTTATGTATAGTTCGAAAAATCACATATAAATATACTTCCATTAAATTAGAAGTGGTAATGGGAGAAAATGATCCATTCGCTATTACAAGCACATTTCCAACTTTACAGAGGACTTGAAGACTTTAGTAGAACGGACTCTCACTCAAAATCCCCTGCGAATTCTTCAATACATCAGACATTGCTTCTGCTCTATGCAATATAGACTTCCTTCTATCTCTGTATATATGTGCACATCAACACTGATTTTTGTTTTAGCTTATAGTTTTCCTCTTATATGATAAGTCTATGTAAAGAGATATTAGATATATATGGCACGTGATCGAATTTTAGCAAGATTCAATCTAAAACATATGTATAAAGGACTAATGTGCATTTAGCTATTTGCTTTTGGTTCGATTATTTCGTTTTCTTTTGTTTATCGGTTTGAAAACTCAAATACTAAGTTTTTTTTTTGAATCTAGTTCGGTTTTAGATAATAAACAGAAAATAGCAACTTATAAATATACATAATTTACTTTTAATAATTTTTTAATAATTTTATTTAAGTATACCTATTATAAGTATAATTATGATGAATAATACGAAATTTGAACAACTATTATAAGCTTGGGTTTGATTTTTTCGGTTTGTAGACATTTTTTCTTTGTTTGTTTCGGTTTGAGTTCGATTTTGTTAGGTTTGTAGGTCCTCTGTTAGATGTGTTCGTACGAAATGGACTTTGAGGTCTTCTACTAATGGCCTATTAAAACTTTAAAAGGCCATTCACAAGCTCTACGCTAATCCTAAATCATTAATTACTTTCCGGAATTTTGGGAATATTGTAAAGTAGATAATCATGATGGGAAAAATTATTCAAAAACCCTAACTGTATTTGAATTCAACTCTTTTTCTGCTCTATATATATCTTCTACTATGAGTCCATAATTAGCAAATAAATCTTGCTTATGGGAAACAATGGTTGCTGAAATCAGAATAGATATCCCTGCTCAGAAAAACACTTGCAGTATATGTTTTGATGATAATATCCAAATATTTTATATGATTTTATGCGGTCATTGGTTTTGTGTGGAGTGCACGAAACGACATATAGAAACGAAGCTACTAGAACGACGTGTACCGAGATGTCCCCATTATGGTTGCAAATCGAACATAACTATGAGAATTTGTGCCCATCTTTTGACACCTAAACTAAGTACGATATGGCTACAAAAGATCAAAGAGGAATCAATCCCTGTAAAGGAGAGAGTTTATTGTCCGAACCCGAGTTGTTCGACTTTAATGTCGAAAACCTTATTGTAACTTTGTTTTAATTTTTTTTGCCTTGGTTGCTCTATCTTGAGGTTAAACTCTTTTGTAAAACCTAAACTTTTCATTTCTAATGATATTTATGCAAAAAAAAAAAATGTCGAAAACCGAGATCTCTAAATTTTCTTTTACTATAAAAGCTAGATCTATGAGATGTTGCTTCGATTGCGGTGAATCCTTTTGCATAAACTGCAAAGTTCCTTGGCATAGTAACTTGTCATGCAAGGATTACAAAAGGTTGGGTCCAAATCCTACAGAAAATGATATGATGTTAAAAGTTCTAGCAAATCAGAAGTTGTGGCGACAATGTGAAAAATGCCAACACGTGGTCGAACTAGTTGAAGGGTGCGACCATGTAACTTGCAGGTATATAATCAGATCTCTAACCAAATATTCTCTATCATCATTTCACTTTTTACCACCATTCTTTTTTCTTCATGTGCGTGTGAATTTGATTATCTTTTATGTTTTTGTCACGCAAAGTTGAATTTTCAATGGTTGTATGAGTTTTGCCACTATTGCGGAGCCCAATGGATTAAAGGAAGTGTTTGCGCTCATTGGAGGATGTTTCGGATACCGAAGGACTTGATACTTTGTTTTCTCTTCTCGATTTATATAATCACTATTTTTTTTAATGTAAAACTTTTTTAGACATAATTAAATTTATGACTATAAATTACTACTTTTTATATAAGAATTTTATTTTGTTGGAAATTTAAAAACTCTTAATTAGTTCGATAAATCTCTAATAGGATCTACTTCTACTTCCAACTAATTTCGAAGTAGTAATGGGAGAAAATGATGCTAAGCTGAAATGGGCCTTGAAATCTATTCCTAATTAGGCCCATTACAAGCCTATTTCCAACTTCACAGAGGATTTGAGTTACTTCAGTAGAACGTACCTCACTCAAAATCCCCTGCATCTCTATATCGTTCGTTTAGATCATCTATCGAGTTTTCGTCTTCAAGATTAGCTTTTTTAGGCGATCCACGCATCTTCACGAGTTTTCTCGGGTTTCGGCAATCCTTCAATACATCAGACATTGCTTCTGCTCTATGTAATATAGACTTCCTTCTTGCTCTATCAGGTGGTGCATCTACCGCTTCTCTGTACGTATTTGGTAGCTTCTTCGAGTGAGGAAGAGACGACATTAAACTCGATAGTCTCTTCGCCATCTCGGTCATCCCTTTCGATCTCAACCCGTTATCGATCATCTTGAATGTGATGTACTGTGGAATGATCCCTCGTCTCACAGTGTTCTCAAACTCTTCGAATGCTTCTTGGAACATGTCGAGTCTACAGAGCAAATGAATCAGCATCGTGCTTGTTAATAAGTCGGGATCGATTCCTCTGTTTTTCATCTCTTTGTTCACTTGCATCGCCAAGCTTAGCTTCCCATCCTCGCACAGCATTTTCAAGATCAAATGGTATGTAAACCGATCTGGACTATGTCCAACTTCAATCAGCTTAAAGTACAAGTTCATGGCTTCTTCGGTTTTGTTATGCTTTGAGAAATACTTGAAGAAATGGTTGTATGTAGTCAAGGTAGGATCAACGCCTCGATTCATCATCATCTTGAGTATCTTGCTAGCACCAGATAAATCTCCAGCCTTGCAGAAATTCTTCACAAGTGAATTATAAGTCACTATGGTAGGACCCGATACGCAAACGAAGAACCTTTCCATCATTCCTAGCGCTTCTTCTAACCGACCCGCTTCTCCTAAACCGTCGATTATGGGATTAAAGACCATAAAATTGAGCTCCATTTCTGCCATCTTCATCTCTTCAAGAACCTCCATAGCAATGTCAACACGACGCATCCTACAATACCCTTCTATGATAGTACCGTAAGTGACAACAGTCGGTTTCACATTCATCGCTTTCATTTCCGCCCATAGGTTCTCTGCCTGCTTCAGTTTTCTTGAACGGAACCATCCATTCAGTAAAATGTTGAAAATCCGAACCGAAGGCACCCAATTTGAATCCATACTTCGTCTTCTCTCCAAATACATTGAAGCTTCTCTAACATGTCCTTCTTTACAAAGAGCATCTAACAATACCTCAAGCAACTTAACTTCCGAAGCTGATTTCGAAACCGGTTCATAACTTTTAGTGAATTCAAAAGCCCGTATCGCTTGTTGCACCATACCTACAAGCAAATTTGCAATACCAAATCAATACCAAATCTATATCAGAGATTCTATGCTTCCATTACTAAGCTAACTCAAATTGATTATCACTTTCCATTATTGAATCTACAAGAAATCTGCATACCAGCACGAGCATACCGTCTGATCAAAACAACAAACGTATCAGCAGAAACCAAATCCGATCCTCCATCACTTCTCACACGATCAAAAACCAAAGACCAAGCAATCTCAAATTCACGAGCTTTACACAAAGCATTGATAACAGAATCAAACAGCGAAGAGGAAAGTGTAAACCCAGGTTTCGTCTCCGCCCATTTGAACACCGAGTGGAGCAACATCGGCGATGAACTTAACCGATCGAACAGCGTCTGAACCAACTCAATGCTCGGTTCGATTCCGGTTTCGTCCAGAGCGGTCACGAGACTCGAACCGGGTCTAACATTAGGTTTTTCGAGAAGATTTGATATAGTGGAGAGATCAGGGACGGTGATTTGATGCGTCGGAGTATATGTGGAATCGGGTGCGGCGGGTGATTGTAACCATTGGATTAGAGGCTCGACAGGAATAGGCGGCGATGAACGGCGAGATGATAAGAATTTGTGAAGAAGGAAGTGGTGGTGAGGATTAGGGTTTAAGGGGAGGATACGGCGGATGGAGATGAACAGAGAGTTCATTTTTTGCCGGCGATATTAAAATTAAAAGTTGCCGACGAGAAAAATAATATAACCGGCGCGTGGTCGCATGCGCCATCTGGCCTTTTCGTTCGTTACTGAAAATATCTAGAGAAATTGGGTTGATAGCCAAAAAAAAAAAAAAAATAATTAGAAAAATAACAAAAACCTTAGCTAATTTTGCAAAGAAATCCTAATATTTTTTGTTATTTGACTAATTTACATACAAATCTTTATTTTATTCTAATACATTTGTGATATTTCTTCCATTTCAAAATAATTCTTCTTTTTACCTTTATTATTTGTTTTTACTTAATTTCAAATTAGTTGTTATAAAACAATTTTATTTTGCTCGTATAAATGACATAGTTGATGACTTATTATGAAATTCAATTTTTATTGATGTAACTGCATGTCATAATGCACGTTCGAACCCAATATTAGGTGTGTCAGTTGTATATTACAAAAATATTTATTAGAGAACTAAATAAAGGTACTTCAATGTTGTTGAAATAGTAAAAAAACCCTTTTTTGACTATGTTATATTTAAAACTCGTTTCTATATAGTATGAATAAATTCTGTTGAAAAATTGTATGAATGCAACTAATCTAGTTGTTGTTCTCCTCCATTTCTTTTTGAAATTTGTTAAGTTTCCTTCAAAAGAAATAAACAGTTAAATATTATTGACCAAAATATATCAAATTTATTTAGAGATAAAATAGTTAATAACAAAAATTTATGTGTATTAATTTGTAGTTGACTTGAATTTATAGATTAAATTTATGAATTTTAGATTGGAATAGAGTGGATAAATTTTGATGTTACTTATCAAATTGAATTCAATTTAGTCAATTTAGTTACTTATCACCTATTGGATCCAAATTTGGTTATCTATCTAATTCATTATATCAATAACCAAGTTAAATGCGTATGCGCATGTAATGCTGAAAAACCAATTTGTTTTTGGGTTTGGCCCAAAGCCGGGTCTGCCTATACGACACTAATATTAAATTTGATAATATCAAATGCAATGGTCACATTCATTTCTACTCATTCCTCGTACAGAGAGTTATATAACAAAAATATTTCCAATTAAATATAGACAGTAACAAGAAAAACTAATTAGAATTACGTGAAATACATATTTGTTGGAAATATGTCATTTTGATTCTTCATTATATTCCATAATTGTTCTATGTTTGTCCGGAGTTTCTCGAAAAACGGATTGTTTATGTATTATCGTGTTATATTTTATTAATTTTAGAAAACAAAATTACCAAAACATATATAACTTTTTTTTAAAACCTTTTAGGAAAACACAGCTGCACTATTTCTACTGTAGTAATAAAGACCAATATATAGAAAGAAAATGAATTTGAGAATATCATCAGTTAGAACTTACGTAAAATACATATATTTTTGGAAATATGTCATTCTGATTCTTCATTATATTCTATAATTGTTCTATGTTTGTCGGGAGTTTCTTGATAAATAGAGTGTTCACGTATTGTCGTGTTATATTTTATTGATTTAAAAAAACAAAATTACCAAAAACATATATAATTTGTTTGACAGTTTTTCAAAAAATACAGTTGCACTATTTATAATGTAGCAGTATTAAAGACCAATATATAGAAAATATATTTGAGAATATTTTACCAAATAAGGTAAAATTACCAAAGAAAAAAAGTTTTTTCTACAAAATATATTTGAGAATCTTTTTTAATTTTTTAATGTTATTTATCTTCTGTTTTGAAACAGTACCTTTCATCACTCCGTTAGACGCTTCCCCGCTCCTCTCCGCTCTCTCCAACTACACACATATTTCAACAAACTCTCTCTCTCTACTGTCTCCCATTTTCGTTGTTTTCTCTCTCTAGAGCGTTCTCTATTCTCAGTGACCTTACCTTCACTGAATCTGCCATTGAAGATCGTCGGAAATTCATATTCCGATTTTCCGAGCCCAGGTATCATCACGTTTCGTTCTATCACACACTTTTTTTTTTCCCTCGATTCCCTGAGTTTTCCTTTTCCCGGAATCGTAGCTTGTTGTTCTTCGTTTTGATCGATCGGACTTTGATCATAGTTTGGGATTAAGTCTTCTCGATCTTTCTAGCGAATGTTTTTTTTTTTTTTTTTTTTTTGTCTTCGATTGAGATCATTCACTCCTCTTTGTTGTTTCCGCTTGTATTGGGTTCTGCATATTTGTTCTTCGGTGAAATTGAAATCGTTGAGATCGTTCCTCTTTGTAATCGGTGCTCTTAAGAATTTGCTATGGTATTGTGAAGATGAATGCTTAATGATTTCGATTGAGAATGATTAGCTTGAAAATTGGATTCTCTGATGAAGAATAAGGTGGAGAAAACATGAAATCGAGTATTAATAAGAGCTGGGTTTGCTTGCTTGAGCTGACATTATCACTCAATTGTCAAAATCATGTGAAATTGAGATCTGTGGCACAATTTGAGTATATGAAGAAATCGATTCATTTTCCATTATATGCTTGTTTCTTCCTGAAATTTATGCTGCATTTAGTGGAAAATTGTGAACAATGACTATTACCTGTTTGCTCTGCAGGCTTGGCTAATCACTGGCTTTTTTCAAACTAAGTTATGTATTGTTCTTCTTCAATGCATCCAAATGCAAACAAAGAGAACACCTCTACTTCAAATGTTCAACAAAATTTTGTACGAATAACAAGGTCACGAGCTAAAAAGGCCTTGGGAGAAGGATCATCAATACCTCCAACAAAACCCTCTTTTAAACAGGTACTGAAACAAGTTCTTATAGAAAGTCATAGACGAATTGCAGCAGATTATGATGCCCAAATCTCTAATCTTCCTGCATTTGGTTTATCAGCAAAAGAGACGTGCGGTACTTAGGGATGTGAGTAATACTTCTGCAGAAAATATTTATTCAGAACTCTTGGGGGGAGGCAACATTAAGGTAAAGATATCAGATGCTATGTTTTAATCTTCTTGGTTGGTATATATTGTTTGCTGGTTATAGCCTTCAAACTTCCCCTTCGAGCTTCTTATTGTCGAGATCATGTTGCAGGTTAGCAAAAAATGTCTAAAAGATCCCAAAAAATCAGCAGAGGAAGGTGGTAATGTTGCCATGGAAATTCTGGTAAATATGCATACAGAGAAATCAAAACTAGCAGAAGATTTGTCCAAGATCAGGATGGCTGAATCCCAAGATGCCTTTCTTTCAAAATCTAAAGATGAAGACATTATTGAGCAACGTAAGAACTCCGACGTCTTGTTGATCCCTCCCCAACTCTTACTTAAGCATTGGACTCCAAAATTAGTAGCAGTTCCAATTAATTGTGATGTTAAGGATTGAAACAATTGAAGTCTATACCCAAATCTATATTTCTCAAATTTACTCAAGGTATGTATCTTTTACTGGATTGTGCAGAAGAAGACGGATCTGGTGTCATGGATTTTCTTCAAGTTGTAGATATTGATTCCAATGTGGAAGATCCCCAGTGTTGCAGCTTTTATGCTGCTGAGATATACGACAACATACATGTTGCTGAGGTTTGAATTACATGATCCGAATATTTGGTTTACATCTTTTCACAGTTGGCTTCTTGTATATTGGAATTATAACCCCTCTTTTCCTGCAGCTTCAACAACGACCCTTGGCTAATTATATGGAGCTTGTGCAGCGAGATATCGACCAAGACATGAGAAGGATTCTGGTTGACTGGCTTGTAGAGGTTAGTGTCCTTCAAATATAAAGGCATCATGTTCGTTTTGAACAGGATCTTGAACATTCTTATTCACAGCTTTCCTTGCAATTTTCTAGCACAAACTGAGAATAATTTTCCAAGAATTTTGAGTACCATTCTTCACTGCGTGATATATCTTCCAGGTTTCTGAAGACTACAAGCTGGTTCCAGATACGTTTTACCTGACAGTGAATCTTATTGATCGATTTCTGTCCAACATTTACATTGAAAGGCATAGACTCCAGCTCCTTGGTGTCACTTGCATGCTTATAGCTTCGTAAGTCCACACTTTGCTGTTTTTGTGTGCGTCAACTTCAAGTTATAATAGCATTTACAGCACAAGAAGAGCGCAAAGTGAAATATTAAGTATACTAGTTAAGTAGAGAAACACTAAGGCTTTTTTCTTTCTTCTACCTTTTTTTTGTTGATACATGAAGAAAATACGAAGAGCTTTGCGCACCACGGGTGGAGGAATTTTGCTTCATTACAGCCAATACATATACGAGACCAGAAGTAATTAGCATTCAAATAATACATATCTCAATTTCTTCGATGAGTATAGATTCTTGATAAAAATAAACAAACTAGAAACTGTGTTTCAGGTGTTGAGCATGGAGATTCAAGTTCTAAATTCTGTGCACTTTAAATTATCGGTTCCTACCCCCAAAACTTTTCTGAGGTAAAAACTAAAGGCAGAACTATGAATCATCACATCTTCTTACCTTGGTTTAGAAACAGTACCACTCATTTTTAATCTTACCTCAACACTATTTTTGCAGGCGGTTCGTTAAAGCAGCTCAAGCTTCTTACAAGGTTTTAAACAATGATCCATTCACCGCTAATCCTCACAACTATGGAAACTTAGAATCTGATTATTTTTTTTTGGTCTTTCTTATAATTCATGCAGGTGCCTCTCATTGAACTGGAGTTTTTGGCAAACTATCTCGCCGAACTGACACTCCTGGAATATACTTTCCTAAGGTTCCTGCCATCACTAATTGCTGCTTCAGCTGTTTTCTTAGCCAGATGGACACTCGATCCAACTGACCATCCTTGGGTTAGCTCGTGTTTCTTGAATCTTGGAACAAGAGTTTTTGTGTGTTGCCTTTATTTTTGTTTGGCTGATATAAGAATGATATTGGTTACAGAACCCTACTCTGCAGCACTACACTAGATATGCGGTAGCCGAGCTGAAAAACACAGTACTTGCAATGGAGGATTTGCAGCTCAACACTAGTGGCTCTACCCTCGTTGCTACTCGTGAGAAATACAATCAACCAAAGGTAAGTTCCTCTACAAAACACCGTCTAATAGCGGATTGTTGAAGAAAAGTGAAAAAACAATCTGGTTCTAATTCTGCATGACTTTGATAGTTTAAGAGTGTGGCAAAGCTGACATCTCCCAAACGAGTCACATCACTGTTCTCAAGATGACATCGAGCATTGCGTTCTTCTGAGTAAACCACCGGGAATTAAAGCATAACCAAGTCCGGTGATCGATTCCCAGTGTTTGTTTTCTCTGCTAGTTTTGCCTGTCTGTTATTTCTGTAGCTTTTGTGAGGCGCCTGATAATTTTTAGGCCATTACTTATCACATTTCTAATCCCATTTTTAGAACTATTCAACACCTTGCGAGATTCTGTACCTAAGAGCTCTTGTAAAACGAATAGAGACAAAAGTTAATAATGATAATATATGATTTATGTTTCATGGCTGGATTGTTGTTATGTTGTTTGTTATGATTTTCACAATGCTATATTCATATGGGAACATTAAGATTTACCTGGGTTTTGGTTAGTAAGTGACGAGTACCCATTAGATTCACAAATCTATGCTATTATAGAAGACAAAGATAGTGCAAACGTAGACAGGACCAAGAACTGTTGTAATTATGTCGCAGTGTTACCTTCTGCTTGTTCTGAGAGAGTATGTGGAACTTAAAGAACCTTTATGTGCAGATGATAACTGGAACCATTGGTGACGATTGATCCGTAAAGTTTGTAAAGACATCAAAAAGAAAATCAACAAGAGAAGCAAATCAAATAACAAAGGAAAATATCAAAGAAACAAAGGAGATTGTTCCACACATCTGATTCTCCCTCACTTTCTCACAAGGCTAAAAAAGAGCATAGAGCCTGCATGAAAGTAAGTAGGAGAAGAACAACAGCAGCCACAACAGAAGCAATTGACCAAGGATTGTGGAAATAATCACGTCTTAGAATTGCGTGCCACTTGTTCCAAGTCGTGTTGCAATGCGCCTGTAGATTGTCATAGACGGTCTGATAGTAAAACGTGCTGTAACTCGTCTGAGTTGTCTCCTTCAATACGCGATCGAACAGGCTCGCAATGTGTTTTGCATTTCCTCGCCTGTTCACGATGATCCCTTGGTCGATGAACAATTCAGCATCCATGGGGGACCTTACGAAGCAACTGAGGAACATCATATAGTCGCTGAAGTAAGCCTTTAAACGATGGCATTGCTCAAATAAGATGATATTTCTGTATAGAGCTTCTGTGATGTCACTGATTTTGATTTTGGGAATCGTGAGAACTCCATCGGCAAACCTTATGTCGAGTGGTGGGGTGCTACTGTCGGCAGGCTTGAGCTTCACGCCCGCATTTTGAATCACTTTCGCACTCAGTGTAGAGTCCATCATCTTCATGCTTTTTCCCGGTAAACTCAAAGACAAAGGCAGGTGAATAGATCTCAGAAGGTCAACGAAATGGCAGGTCTCTGAATCAGAAATGCTTGTTGAAAATGAAGGGATGCTCATCCAGTATTTCTTGAAGTGGCCGTGGATGATTGGAATCAGAGGAAGTCCCCGTCCGTGGCCACCATCTAGCAATCCAAACATCTTCTTTACAACAAAATATGGAAGCTGATTTTCAAGTAACATAATGTCGTGGTTCACATCGACAATCATCTTTTGCTTCCCATAGATCCTATCCAGCATACTGTCGTCCACATCATCTGGAGACCTTAAAAGAAGTTCTACTAAGAAGCCTGCATCAACGATTAACATCTTCACAAATTCATTGCTACTAAGTTTTATATCTTCAGCATAACAGAGACGAGCTTTTGCTTCCCATGTCTTTGCAACTTCAATCATGCCCTCTAAACTTGAGGATGTTTTAGGAACAAGACATTTCAGGTACCTCATTTTATGATCTTCCATGGCTTCAAGTTCTTTTTCACCGTGATGTAAGGGCCCAATGGATATAATGCGAGGCGAATACGCATCTGGGTTCAATCTCCGTAGCCTCTCAGGTACCTTATAGATACAACAGTCTTTTGAAAGAGAAGACAATGCTTCCAACTTCTTGTTGATGGAATCTAAAAGAGAATCATCTGGACGCTCCGGAATAGCCTGATTCTGATCCATGTCTCGTATGACTTTCAACTGAACCAGAGCCTTGAATTGTGTAAAAATGAGCGACAACTTCTTTCTTACACTGCTAAATTCAAATGTCAATGCCAAATCGTGACTGCCTCTCACAAATACTCTTTAATTTCTGGTAACACAAGTTGACAAATAAAAAAGGAATACCACCAGAGAGTGCTTTACCAAGTCATCTGAATCTCTTGTGGCGACTGTTATAGGCCTCTCAGTTCTGTAAACAGAAGTTATAGAGGTGCATATGATATATATCAAGAATTCACTCCTCATGAATAACAGTTTAGAAGCTGTGACACGAACAAGTTGAGAAGAGCAAGATCATGGGATTATTAACGGATTATGAAACTGCAAGCGATATCATGATCTTCTATTGAAGATGAAATGATAATACAATACTCTTTAAAATTGTGTTAATGTGCTTTGATATTGAAAGATAATTGGCTACTGAGCAGAGTCCCAGAAAATAAAAAACTCACAAAACATGCAAGGTAAGTGAGAGGAAATAACAAAGCTACAATGCCATTTTCTTTTCCTGACGTTGGCAACAAAGACAGGACACAAACTCTACCAAATGTCAAAAACTCACTTGAGCTTAGATTTTGAAGAGCTCATGAGAGGTTTAGCTATGGGACGAGCCAAGTCATTCTTTATCATAGAGAAAGCACAGATCATCGCAATCACCATGGTCGGGTACACATAAACGGTTCTGGTTGGGTCAGTATTTGGTGGCTTCCTTAAGATTCCTTCTTTGACAAGACCCCAAACTAGTAGCAGTGACCCAAACATGCTCATCCTACTAGGCTTTACCAAACCCACAAATGCCCCGCTACAGAAAAGTAGCTCCCTGCAAGAACCTGGCCAAAATAAATTACTTGTGAGACTTCGGCAGAAGAGACATAAATTTTTTTTTGAAAACTTGTTAAACAATTTGGACAACATAAGAAAAAAACGAGGTGATAAAAAAGGTTACAATCGGAACATAAGGAACTAAAACAGACCACGAACTAATGAGAGAATTTTACTTATTTTTTTTGTTACCAAGAATCAAGAGCAAACTGACGTACCTTTGATAGTATAGCCATTAATCTGACTTTTTGGATACTTCTTAGCTACAAGCTTACATCCTTTCACACCATATTCACATCCAGTAAGCTTCAGCGCCTTTTCTACTTCTGTAAAATGTAAATAAAAAAAGTGTTTACATAAAAAAATGTAAATGTAAATAAAATGTAAGTTGGGGAAAGATGAAGGAAGAAAGGCACAAACCTTAAAAAGAAATTTTGAGTGATCTCTCCACATGAAGAGAAATGTTTAATAATGGATTTCTTGATATTGTCGTTCTTAGTAAGCGAAGTGTCATATCCCATAACAATCATCCTATATAATAATTTGAATGCAACGTTATCAAACATGACAAGAACACATATATCTTATTACAGATACTAATCTCCAAAACAAAAATTACCAGCCTGCTTCTTTTTCTTCTTCTTCGACTTTGACGCAGGATCTGGACCTCTCACGCCAGAGAGCCAATTCAGGAATTGGTTGTGGATAAGGGAAAGGCGTAATGACTATATTCCATCCTCCCATGTCACTTCCATTAAGTTCCAACGCCTCTTTTCTGGGTCAAAAGTAATGAAAGATCTGTGAACCAAAAGTTGCGAGAAGAACCAACGATTGCTAGGTTTTCGAGAGGCAATAAACCAGAGACTGACACGTGGCAATCTAGTTTCTCAGTTTCGTTTCTTGGGTTTGGGTAGTTCTGACCAAGAATCGTTCTGGTTCTATTGCCATTTTTGAGTTCGAAACTTCTACTTTCTACTTGCTGCTTCTCGATTCGTTTATTCGAAGTGATATGGTAAATTCTTTATCTCATCGTCTCTTTTATGGTTGTTGTGTTGATTTAGGAGTCAAACGATCTGGTTTCTCCCATTGTGTATTCTTTAAAGTAGAGACTTTTGAGTCTTGGGAGAAAGATTTCGCAATGGCTATGGTTACTCCAATTCCAGCAATTGGTGAAAGAGTTGGATCAATGAGATTGCATGAAATCTACACTCATTTGGACATTGCCAAACACTTGAGGGAAGAAGATTTGCGTTATTCATGTTCATTAGCCCTCTCAAATGATTCCAGATAGTAAGTTCCTTACTTCACGGCAATCTCTCATTTAGCTTCTGTTTGTTGCTCAGGGATATAGAACTCTCACCATTAGGTTGTTGATGAGGTTATAGATTTCTAACCATAGGACTTTTATGTGCTCCTACTGTAGATAATACCATTAAGTATAGACCTTAATGAAGTGAGATCATTATAGTATTGAACAATCCTACCACAATCTTCTATTAGGGACTCATGATCTCTGTTTGGTAGACTAACATGGTTTTCAAATACGAGTACTTTGGTCTCGTATTTTCCTGTGCGTTTTACATGTAGACCTCGAGGATACGCTATCACGTTTGAGCATCTTGGATAGCAATCCGCAAAAGCCATTTAGACGTTTTTGTTTTGTTTTATATGGTCATTAGGGTTTTTTGCAGGTGAATGGCGTTGCTCAGTTGTACAGTGATATCTTAAAGGATGTCTCTATTTGGCGAAACATGTTTCAAAACAAGACTAATGGCATCACACCTCGAAGGCCGCTTCGTTTCTGCAGCCCTGAGCTCAGTGATATAATCACAAAGTGGTTGGAGACTATCATCCAGCTTCTGCTAAGCGTACTAAAACATTCTTCAGACCAAGACCTAAATGGAATTGAGGTTAGTTGCTCTGAATCATCTGCTCTTTCAGTCTGCTTTATTGCATTTTCATACATTACCAAAAGATTGAAGAAATTAGACAGACTTTGATAGTTTCTTTGAGATTTGGTGTGTTTGTTTTACATCTTTTCACAGTTTGCTTCTTGTATATTGGAATTATAACCCATCTTTTCCTGCAGCTTCAACAACGACCCTTGGCTAATTATATGGAGCTTGTGCAGCGAGATATCGACCAAGACATGAGAAGGATTCTGGTTGACTGGCTTGTAGAGGTTAGTTTCCTTCAAACTTGGCACATATATATAAAGGCATCATGTTCGTTTTGAACAGGATCCTGAACATTCTTATTCACAGCTTTCCTTGCAATTTTCTAGCACAAACTGAGAATCATTTTTTCAAGAATTTTTAGTAATATTCTTTACTGCGTGATATATCTTCGAGGTTTCTGAAGACTACAAGCTGGTTCCAGATACGTTTTTCCCTTACAGTGAATCTTATTGATCGATTTCTGTCCAATAGACCATCCTTGGATCAGCTCGTGTTTCTTGAATCTTGAAAAAGGCTATTGGTTACAGAACCCTACTCTGCAGCACTACACTAGATATGAGGTAGCCGAGCTGAAAAACGCAGCACTTGCAATGGAGGATTTGCTGCTCAACACTAGTGGCTCTACCCTCGCTGCTACTCGTGAGAAATACAATCAACCAAAGGTAAGTTCCTCTACAGAACACCGTCTAATCGCGGATTGTTGAAGAAAAGTGAAAAAAGAAACTGGTTCTAATTGTGCATGACTTTGATAGTTTAAGAGTGTGGCAAAGCTGACATCTCCCAAACGAGTCACATCACTGTTCTCAAGATGACATCGAGCATTGCGTAATCCACCGGGAATTAAAGCATAACCAAGTCCGGTGATCAATTCCCAGTGTTCGTTTTCTCTGCTAGTTTTGCCTATCTGTTATTTCTGTAGCTTTTGTGCGGCGCCTGATAATTTTAGGCCATTACTTATCACATTTCTAATCCCGTTTTTAGAATTATTCAACACCTTGCGAGATTCTGTACCTAGGAGCTCTTGTAAAACGAATAGAGACAAAAGTTAATAATGATAATATATGATTCATGTTTTCATGATTGTGATTGTTATGTCGCAGTGTACCTTGTTCGGAGAGAGTATGTGGAACTCAAATCTACGACCTATAAGAACCTTAATGTGCCAGATGATAAAACTGTAACCATTACTCGTTCTGCGAATAATAGTGTTTAAGGTAGATTATGCTTTTGATGAGAACTTGTGTTATTCCAATGTCCCAACGATTGATGAGTAAAGTTTGTAAAGACATCAAAAGGAAAATCAACAAGAGAAGCAAATCAAATGACAGGGAAAATAACAGAGAAACAAGGAAACAAAGCAGATCAATCAAATAACAGGAAAAATATCAAAGAACCAATGAAACAAAGGAGATCGTTCCAAACATCTGATTCTCTCTCACTTTCTCACAAGGCTAAAATAGAGCATAGGGCCTGTATGAAAGTAAGAATGAGAAGAACAAGAGCAGCCACAACAGAAGCAATTGACCAAGGATTGTGGAAATAATCACGTCTCAGAGTCGTGTGCCACTTGTTCCAAGCCGTGTTGCAATGCGCATGTAGATTGTCATAGACGATCTGATAGTAAAACGTGCTGTAACTTGTCTGCGTTGTCTCCTTCAATACACGATCGAACAGGCTCGCAATGTGTTTTGCATTTCCACGCCTGTTCACGATGATCCCGTGGTCGATGAACAATTCAGCATCCGTGGGGGATCTTACAAAGCAACTGAGGAACATCATATAGTCGCTGAAGTAAGTATCTAAACGGTGACATTGCTCAAACAAGATGATGTTTCTGTATAGAGCTTCTGTGATGTCACTGATTTTGATTTGGGGAATCGTCAGAACTCCATTGGCAAATGTTATGTCCAGTGGAGCGGTTCTGCTGTTTGCAGGCTTGAGCTTTACGCCCGCATTTCGAATCACTTTTGCACTCAGTGTAGAGTCCATCATGCTCATGTTGATGCTTCCTCGCGGAAGCCTCGAAAGCGAAGGCATGTGAATAGATCTCAGAAGGGCAACAAAATGGTGAGTCTCTGAATCAGACACGCTTGTTGAAAATGGAGGGATGCTCATCCAGAATTGCTTGAAGTGGCGGTGAATGATTTGAGGCAGCGGAAGTCCCCCTTGGAAATCAACACGTAGCAATCCAAACATCCCCTCCACGACAAAATAGGGAAGCTGATTTTCAAGTAACATAATGTCGTGGTTCACATCGACAATCATCTTTTGCTTCCCATATATCCTATCCAGCATACTGTCGTCCACCTTAATCGGAGACCTTAAAAGAAGTTCCACTAGGAAGCCTGCATCAACGATTAACATCTTCACAAATTCATTGCTACTAAGTTCAATATCTTCGGCATAACAGAAACGAGCTTGTGCTTCCCATGTCTTTGCAACTTCAACCATGCCCTCTAAACTTAAGGATGTTTTAGGAATAAGACATCTCAGGTACCTCAGTTTATGATCTTCCATGGCTTCAAGTTCTTTTTCACCATGATGTAAGGGCCCAATGGATACAACCCGAGGCGTATACGCATCTGGATTCAGTTTCCGCAGCCTCATAGGTGCCTTATAGATACAACAGTCAGTTGAAAGAGAAGACAAAGCTTCCAACTTCTCATTGATGGAATCTACAGGGGGGGGATCATCTGCAAGCACCGCAATAGCCTGATTCTGATCCATGTCTCGAATGACTTTCAACTGAACCAGAGCCTTGAATTATGTAGAAATGAGAGACTACTTCTTTTTTGCACTGCTAAATTCAAATGTCAATGCCAAATCGTGACTGCCTCACACAAATACTTTTTAATTTCTGGTAACACAAGTTGACAAAAAAAAAAAGGAATACCACCAGAGAGTGCTTTACCAAGTCATCTGAATCTTTTAGGCTTTTCGGTTCTGTAAACAGAAGTAACTTGTAATCTTGTATACATCAAGGATTCATTCCTCATGAGTAATAGTTTAGAAGCTCTGACACGAACAAGTGGAGAAGAGCAAGAACACGGGATTACTAATGGAGGATGAAACTGCAAGAGATATTATGATCTTCTACTGGAACATCATGTGATGATACCGTACTCATTGAGATTTGTGTGTTTATGCGCTTTGATATTGAAAGATACTGACTACTGAACAAAGTCCTAGAAAATAAACAACTTACGAAACACAGAATCAATGGTTAGGTATATAAGTAGAAGATAGTGCAAACAGACTAATGTAAGTAAGAAGGCGGAGAACAAAAGCAGCCAGAACAGAAGGAAACTGACCAAGAATTGTGGAAATCATGACGCTGAGTTGCCTTATGCTTGTTATGAGAGAGTATGTGGAACTCAAATCCACGACCTGTAAGAAACTTATAAGTTACTTGTCCTACGGACAAATACTCTGCAAGGTAAATTATTGCTTTTGATGAGACTTTGTGTAAAGACATCAAACGGAAAATCATGCATTATCTATTATTTGGTCGGTACAGATACCAAAAGGAAAATCAACAAGGGACGCAAATCAACTATCAGGGAAACAAAGAAGATCGTTGTCAACATCTGATTCTCCCTCACTTTCTCACAACTCACAAGGCTAAGACAGAGCAGAGAGCCTGTATGAAAGTAAGAAGGAGAAGAACAAGAGCAGCCACAACAGAAGCAGCTGACCAAGGATTGTGGAAATAATCACGTCTCAGAGTTGCGTTCCATTTGTTCCAAGGCGTGTTGCAATACGCCTGTAGATTCTCATAGATTGTCTGATAGTAAAAACCGCTGTAACTTGTTTGAGTTGTCCCCTTCAATACGCTATTGAACAGCTTCGAAATGTCTTCTGCGTTTCCACGCCTGTTCACGATGATCCCATGGTCGACGAACAATTCAGCATCCGTAGGGGATCTTACGAAGCAACTGAGGAACCTCATATAGTGGATGAAGTAAGCATCTAAACGATGACATTGCTCAAACAAGATGATGTTTCTGTATAGAGCTTCTGTGATGTCGCTGATTTTGATTTTGGGAACCGTAAGAACTCCATTGGCAAAGCTTATGTGGAGGGGGGACGTGTTGTTGTCTGCAGGCTTGAGCTTCACGCCGGCATTTCGAATCTCTTTTGCACTCAGTGTAGAGTCATTCGTCCTCATGCTTCTTCCTGGAAAGCTCAAAACCGAAGGCAGGTGAATAGACCTCAGGAGGTCAACAAAATGGCAGGTCTCTGAATCAGAAATGCTTGTCGAAAATGAAGGGATGCTCATCCAGAATTTCTTGAAGTGGCCGTGAATGATTCGAGTAAGAGGGGGATGTCCCCGTCGGTAGTCATCATGTAGCAATCCAAACATCCCCTCCACAACAAAATATGGAAGCTGATTTTCAAGTAACATTATGTCATGGTTCACATCGACAATCATCTTTTGCTTCCCGTATATCCTATCCAGCATACCTCTGTCTACATCAAATTGAGACCTTAAAAAAAGTTATACTAGGAAGCTGGCATCAACGATTAGCATCTTCACAAATTCGTTACTATTAAGTCTTATATCTTCTGCATAACAGAAACGAGCGCTTTCTTCCCATGTCCTTGCAACTCTAACCAGGTCCTCTAAACTTAAGGGTGTTCTAGGAATAAAACTCTGCAGATACCTCAGTTTATGATCTTCCATGGCTTGAAGTTTTTTTTTACCGTGATGTAAGGGCCCGATGGATACAACCCGAGGCACATACACATCTGGGTTCAATCTTCGCAGCCTCTCAGGTACCTTATAGATACAACAGTAGGGTGAAAGAGAAGACAAAGCTTCCAACTTCTCTTTGATGGAATCTACAAGGGGATCACCTGGACGCTCCACAATTGCCTGATTCTGATCCATGTCTCCTATGGCTTTCAACAGAACCAGAGCCTTGAGTTGTGTAAAAATGAGAGACAACTTCTTTCTTGCACTGCTGGAGAAAAATAAAGAATTACGGACAGAATTTAATATGTCAACGCCAAATCTTGACTCCCTCTCACAAATACTCTTCAATTTGCGGTACCACACGTTAACCAAAAAGTACCACTGGTGGGTGCTTTACCAAGTCATCTGAATCTCTTGTGGTGACTGTTATAGGCCTCTCAGTTCTGTAAACAGAAGTTATAGAGTGTATATATCAAGAATTCACTCATCATGAACAGTTTAGAAGCTGTGACACGAACAAGTTGAGAAGAGCAAGATAATGGGATTATTAACGGATTATGAAACTGCAAGCGATATCATGATCTTCTATTGAAACTCCTGTGATGAACTGATGATACAATACTCTTAAAATTTGTGGTAATGTGCTTTGATATTGAAAGATACTGACTACTGAGCAGAGTCCCAGAAATAAACAACTCACGAAACATGCAAGGTAAGTGAGAGGAAATAACAAAGCTACAATGCCATTTTCTTTTCCTGACGTTGGCAACAAAGACAGGACACAAACTCTAACCAAATGTCAAAAACTCACTTGAGCTTAGATTTTGAAGAGCTCATGAGAGGTTTAGCTATAGGACGAGCAGGAGCGGCCCTCGTGGCTTTCTTCAAGTCATACTTTATCATAGAGAAAGCGCAGATCATCGCAATCACCATGGTCGGGTACACATAAACGGTTCTGGTTGGGTCGGTATTTGGTGGCTTCCCTAAGATTCCTTCTTTCACAAGACCCCAAACTAGTAGCAATGACCCGAACATGCCCATCCTTCCGGGCTTTAGCAGACCCACAAACGCCCCAGCTACAGAAAAGTAGCTCCCTGCAAGAACCTGGCCAAAATAAATAACTTGTGAGTCTACAGAAGGGGACATAGGTAAGAAAGAATCAGAATGTGAGAATGAATTTCGTTAAGCGATCTGGTGATTGCGAGAAAAAACGAACCTCTAGGCGCTGAAGATCGGGCACTGCAGATGCTTCTTTCACACTGGTGAGATTGTAAATATCCAAAACATTTTCCCACTTTGGAAACGTCATGTTCGTGGCAAGACCATTGACAACAGCACCAGGGTATAGGAGAGCCTTAATCACCGGAACAGGAAAGATCTCACTAGAAATCAACTGAGACGATGTCACATGAATAGGTGACATACACATACCAGATCTACATGGAACCCTGTTTAAAGATCATGATTCAAGTCAGATTGACCAAAGAAAGAACCATGTAATGAATGATCCATAGAACTAAGAGTCTAATCTACTGATCAACTTCAAACCCAAAACAAATAGCACCTCTTTCTTAAGATCAATATTACTAATTTCCTATTGATGCAAGTCGATTAAGCAATGAAACTAGCTTACAGTGTTTAATCTAGCAAGAGATCCAAAAGTACTAAATGCGGAAACTTGAAAGTGAATCGGAAATCAAGTTTTCATCAAAACCCACGAAAGAGAAAGACTCGCCAACTTCAAATTTCGGATTCATTGACGCATCTTTCGTTTAAAAAAACGAACTTTAGGGTTCGAATTACCATGTAAGAGTATGGATTTTTAGTATGAAATTTACCTGAAGAGAGGGATCTGGAGTATAATCAAGAGGAAGTAAACGAGTGAAGCTATTGAAGACAAGTTCTTAATCCATCCCTTTGATTGCCCTGGATTCGCCATTATCAATCCCCGGATTCTAGAGAGAGAGAGATCAGGCTTTTCCTTCTGTAGAGAGAGAGAGTGGACCCGTTGAATAAACCAGAAGATAACGAACGAAGGGAAAAAAAACGACACGCTTTGCTATTTTGTAAACAGAAACATCATGAGTGTTAATAGCTCCGAGGGAAAAACGACATCTTTTAAAAAGGAGTCGATACGATTTGATATAAAATCTGCTGAAAACAGCAAACAGTTTTTGATGATAAAAAGCTATGGCGGTTGCTCTATCTTCCTCCGGCGTCGCCTTTCATCTTCAATCTCCGTCGTCGTCAGGATTCACCGGAAACAGACTTCTGTTTAGTAATCGGAACAGTAGTCCTTGTGTTCTATCTCTTCCAGTTCATCGTCCTTCTCGCTCTGTACTTGTTTTTGCTCGTGGGAAAAACCGGAAAGGATTCGGGACTTCGTCTTCTCCGTCTCCGAAGAAGAACAAAAAGGTAAGAAAATCACACAAACTCATAATCATTTGCTAGGCATTTGCATTTTACCTGCTGCTTTCTCCGAATTTTTCCTGGAATTTTGATACACTGTGAGCTATAAATCGTTTCGAATGAGTGAGAATACCTTCGGTTTCGTTGTTTTTTGGCAGAAAAGTTTCGAGGGAGATGATAATGGAGGAGGTGAAGAAGAGGATGATCCATTTGAGGCACTGTTTAATATGCTAGAAGAAGATTTGAAGAATGATTCAGTTGATGATAAGGAGTTAACTGAGGAAGAACTAGATGCATTAGCAGCACAGTTAGCTGAAGCATTAGGTGTTGGTGATGATGAAGATGAAATTGATTTGTTTTCTTCAGCCACTGATGATGTTGAAGATGAGGGAGATGAAGATGAGGACGATGATGACATCGAAGAAGGTGAAAGACCGAGTAAGCTGAAGAATTGGCAGCTTAGAAGGTTGGCTTATGCATTGAAAGCTGGGAAACGTAAAACTAGTGTAAGTTTCATTGCTTGCCAAGCTCATTGTTGAGTATACTTTAGCATAGTTGTTAGGTTATTATGCGGGTAAATCGTCTGATTCGAATGCATCATTGTTAAAAGATGGTTTATGTTGTGAGTTTGCAGATAAAAACTCTGGCAGCTGAGCTTTGTCTTGACAGGGCTTATGTTCTTGAATTGCTTCGTGACCCGCCACCGAAGCTTCTAATGCTAAGTGCTACACTACCAGATGAAAAACCACCAGTACCAGCACCTGAAAACTCCTCACCTGATCCAACTCCTGTGGAGTCGCCATCATCGGGTGAAGATGTTGTTGCGGTCGAACCAGAGGAAAAAGTAAAAGATGAAGCAGTCCATGTGATGCAACAGAGATGGTCTGCTCAGAAAAGAGTGAAGAAAGCTCACATTGAAACATTAGAAAAAGTTTACAGAAGATCAAAACGACCCACTGTAAGGAATTTTTCCTTTTTAACATTTGAATTCAATACAATGTTAGTTGAGTGTTCATTATCTCACATAGATTTTATGAATGTTTGATGCTGTTGTGTGTATAGAATGCTGTGGTTAGCAGTATTGTTCAAGTGACCAATCTTCCGAGGAAGCGAGTTTTGAAGTGGTTCGAAGATAAAAGAGCAGAGGACGGCGTTCCAGAGAAGCGATCTCCATATCAAGCTCCGGTTTGATTCAATGTTGCATTGAGATCAACATAGGCATAAAGAAATTTTTTTTGGTTATAACAGGTGTGTTTTATATTAGTAGATTCTGTCGAATGGTGTGGCTGATATGTTAAGCTAAATTTTATAGAATTCTCCGATTTCAGCATTTTTGTTCTTTCCTTGCAGAAAAATTAGGTCCTACTCCTGTCCAAGTTTTCAAGAACTTGCTTTGTTTTAATGTGTAATATCTATCAGTGGACAGTAGAAAACACGTTTTAGGCGTGGACATTTCAGTTTTCAGTTTTGTTTGATTAATGATACTGAAGATGAATTTGGCTGGGTTCGAAAGAAATTAATTCAATTTGCTTCCATTTTCGTTTTTTTTTTTTTTTTTTTTTCTCTTAGACCTAATCAAAATTTTATAAATAATCTTGGTTGACAAAATCCGGTCCAATATGTTCTTTAATGTCCATTCCTATTCTTGTTTAATCATTTGCAAAAAATGGAGATTATGCTCAAAAATCTTACAGAAAACTCTATTTGTGCTAGCAAATCCGAGGGAGCATGCATGTTCACTCATACTAAATTTCAAATGAAGGACAAAGAAATAAAAATACAATTAAATTATTTTCACATTTAAATACAGTTTGAAAACAATGCTCTAGGTGTGGGGGGGACACATGGCAGAATGAAAGAACTATCACCAAACTTTCTGTCATGTACAGACATGGGGTCCACTTTTCCTTATCTCACTATCCATTATTCACCGTAAGATGCTAATCAGATCCAACGGTTCATCTCTCCCCACGTTCCTATCTCAACTGCCTTCAGATCCTTGTATTTCCTCAAGGCTCATATTCCTCCACGATTCACTCTTTAAAACCGTCCGATCCTCCTCCGATCTGACGGCTCTGACCAGACCAATCTATTCCTTCCCAAAATGACTCACGATTAGATTCTTCCAACTCTGTAAAATCTCAAGTCCCGCTCTTTTCCTCTCTATCTTCCTCACCAGATTCTGTAAATCCCAGTCTCTCTCTCTATCTTCAAAGGTTGATTAAACAAATTTCAAGGAAAATGCAGGAACAAGCTACTAGCTCTTTAGCTGCAAGCTCTCTACCATCAAGCAGTGAAAGATCTTCAAGCTCTGCTCCACATTTAGAGATCAAAGAAGGTCAAATAAAAGTTTCGATTTTTTCCTTCTCCCAACGAATGATCTCATTGATTTTTAGCCCCATGCATTGGTTTTCTCAATTGGGTCCTCAGATTTTTAGTCTCCCCGACAAAATTCTCGAGATCGAGAAGAAGATATGTAATTTCAATTGTATGCTTAAAAGTTTTATGCTTTTCGTCTTAAAGTCTCTCTCTTTGTGTTACGTCTCAGGAATAGAAAGCGACGAGGAGATACGGAGAGTGCCGGAGTTCGGAGGAGAAGCTGTCGGAAAAGAAACTTCCGGTCGGGAATCTGGATCAGCGACAGGGAAAGAGCGGACACAGACGACGGTCGGAGAAAGTCAAAGGAAGCGAGGGAGGAGTCCGGCGGAGAAAGAGACCAAGCGGCTTAAGAGGTGTCCAATTTTACATTTTTACCCTTTGAGTTTTGGTAAATGAAGGTTTGCTTGATGGGGGTTATTTTCGCAATTTCGTGTAAGGAAAGGTTGTTGAGGAATAGAGTTTCAGCACAACAAGCAAGAGAGAGGAAAAAAGCTTACTTGTCTGAGTTGGAAAACAGAGTGAAAGACTTGGAGAACAGAAACTCTGAACTTGAAGAAAGACTTTCTACTTTGCAGAACGAGAATCAGATGCTTAGACATGTACGTTTTTGTTTTGATTGTGTGTTTGAAATGTGACATTGCTGGAAAAAAATGATAAATTTTGCAAACCTGTGATTCATTCACCAATTAGTTTAGTAAATAAAAAGGACTAAGGAGCTATCTTAAGCTTGAGATGAATTCTAAGAGGTGTATGTAGATTCTTTAATGGTTTCTTGGAATGCTCATTTCACTGTGATCATTGTCTAATTTGTATGTTTAAGTGATGGGGAAGATGAGAATGCAAAGTTGGATTCTCTGTGGGTTGTGTGGTAATTATGGTTATTAACAAGTTTTGTGTTGTTTGTTTGGGTGCAGATTCTGAAGAACACAACAGGAAACAAGAGAGGAGGTGGTGGTTCTAACACAGATGCAAGTCTTTGATCACATTCTTCTTGTGCTATTTTTGTTGATAAAAAATTTACAGGGAATTGTATTTGTATTAATAATATCGATATCAGATATGGGAACTAAAATCGCAATTGTTGACAGTGGTTCTCTTATCAAATGTTACTGCAGTGTCATTCTAGGTAGTAGTCTTTAGATATATATTTTTTTTCTCATTCAAAGCTAATTTTGTTGTTGTATGATAACACTATGCTTTATATATAGAAGGTTGCGTATCGCGAAGGATAAACAGACATGCAACTATGTAAGTATGTTTAACCCCTTTTGTTATTCTTTGTTTAATCCATAAATCTCTGATTTTGATCACAGCTTCCATGAAATTGCTTGTGTGTTTTTCGTTGCTGCTTCCTTCTTAGAATCGGATTGCAACATTCGATTTCATGGAAAATCGTAAATTTTCTACTTTATCTTTCCTTTTTTATTTGTTTATGCTTTATGGTTAGATAAGAGTTTGTAAATTAATTTTTCCTGGAGAAATCATCTGCGAATGAAGTTTCCTCTGTTGCTAAGTTGCTAGTGTAAAAACCCATTATTGGTCTGTCATCTTCTAATGTTCTGCAAGCAGTGTCAACTTTTTCTCAGTCAATGGAGTCTACGTTCTTTTCTTTGTTTAATGTATATATATACAAAGCCTTTTTAGTGATTTCTTCCTCCACATAACTCTCTTTAAAGCTTTGGGATATTCAATCTTTTTTCCTCTATCACAAAGTATGGATTCTTCATTATTTGTTCTTAGCGTTCTTGCTGCTGCAATAGGCGTCTTGATGCTTTTGAGAAAACTCATATTCCATCAAGATAACAAAGAAGAAAACTCTTCTTCTTCTTTGTCACCTCCATCTTGTTCATCTCCTCCATCAGTTCCTTCATCTTCTTTGTCGCTTAAACAGACACACCATGTCTTTCCCAGCTTCCGCGGGGCTGATGTCCGTAGAGACTTTTTCAGTCACATTCAGATGGAGTTTCAAAGAAATGGAATGACTCCGTTTGTTGATAATGAGATCCAAAGAGGAGAATGCATCGGTCCCGAGCTTGTTCGAGCGTTCAGAGGGTCTAAGATCGCAATAATCTTGTTCTCTACGAACTATGCTTCTTCAAGCTGGTGTCTTGACGAATTGGTGGAAATTATCAAGTGTAGAGAAGAGTTGGGTCAAACCGTGATGACCATTTTCTACAAAGTGGATCCTTCTGATGTAAAGAAACTGACCGGAGATTTTGGGAAAGTCTTTAGAAAAACTTGTGCTGGTAAAACAGAAGTGAATATTAGGAGATGGAAACAAGCCTTGGCAAAAGTGGCCACAATCACTGGTTATCATTCTAGCAACTGGTACGTCCTTTCGATTCTCATTTGCTCTTAAACTACATACATTTGTGGCTCTGAAATACATTCTCATTTAATGGATGTATTGATCTCCCCAATTATCAGGGAAAATGAAGCGGCCATGATCAAGAAAATCACCACTGATATTTCAAACAAGTTTGAGTAATTCGACACCTTCAAGTTATTTTGTTGGGTTAGCTGGGATAAGAGCTCATTTGGAGAAAATGGAACCGTTGTTACGCCTATGCTCAATTGCTAGATTTGCACACAACCAACTCTGCAACAGTTTTCAACAAAGTGTCTCTATGGAGAATGTGAAAGCAAAGTTGCAATTACAACAACAGTTTATGTCTCAAATAACCAACCATAATGATACAGAGATTCCTCATTTAGGAGTATCCCAAGATAGGTTGAAAGACGAGAAAGTTCAAGCCCTTCTTGACAAAGTGGAAACTCGGAGGTTTGGTCCTGGGAGTCGAATTATCATTACAACACAAGATCAAAGAGTTTGTAGAGCACATGGGATCAACCATATTTACAATGTGGATTTTCTACAAGCTACTAAGGCTCTTCAAAGGTTGCGTGTTCAATTCACATTATGTCCAAAATCCCAAACTAATTTGTTGTTGTTTATTGATATTTCCACTTTTGCCCCTATGGTTCGAATGCTCGATATCGCCCCATGCATATGTAACTGAAGATTTGATGTTCATCAGCGGCAAATCGGACAAAGAGAGTTGATTTTGAAAAACTCCTGTAAGTCGTCCGACACGTTTGCGTTCCTTTATTGAAATCCAACGAAACTCAGGTTTTTGATTGGGACACTGATCACTGCTTCTTTGCAATTGCTTGTGTGTTTCGTTGCTGCTTTCTTTCTTACAATCGGAATTGCCACTACCGTTTTCATGGAAATATTCGTATGATTCTAGATTCTACTTCTTATGTCCTTTTGCTGTATGGATTTGTGTCTTCTTGTTTATGCTCTTTGTTTTCATATTTTAGATTTATCATTTTTTTTGTAAGGAAACATTCTTTAACGAAGAAGCTTCCTCTCTTGCTTGTTGCTCTTGTAGGACCCCATTATTGTCCTTCTTGTTTTTTTCTGTGTGAGGAAAAAATATCCAGGAATCGTGCCTTGGTACTTCACTCACCGAGCTACTAGTGGGGGGTTCATTTAGATTGAAGTTGAACGAGAGGCCTCTTCCTACATCCATTAGATTTAAGGCTTGCATCTTGCTCGTTAATAAAGGTGAATATGACGCTAGTAGAAGACTAGATTTTCTCATGGTTAAGTGTAGAAACAGCGAGCACAGGCTACATCCAGCTTTAACAGAGCATCTCTGCACATTCCAAGTCGAAGCGGATGTGACTTCCAGCGAGCTTGTCTTTTAGTTCAAGCTCAATCGTAACCATCGGTGGATGATAGAAGAATGCGGGATAGTCCAACTCATGGAGTTCCCTTGATGTAAAATAAAATAAATGATCTTTATTTTTGCTACCCTTTTGAATCATACTCTACAGTTGACGGCTGCATCCACGACCACGAGATCAGAGTCAAATCCTGCAATAGCTACCTCAACCATATCGAACGGCCAAAATTCTTCTCGAAGAGTTCGGCAGAAGCCAAGACGAAGATAAACCTGTTGTCTACGGTGCGTCTTTTGCCCTCTCAATTTGTAATACTTCCAAAAATTTCATGTAAGGTTGTATCATTCTGAAATGGAAAAGCTGCTCTCTGTTTTCTTCACATATCATTCCCTTAGCTACTAGTTGTGGATTGTATATAGAATGTACTTAAGGATCTCTACTAAGGAATTTTACTGTTGGTTAGTGTTGTAATGTGGTTGCTCTGTAACCAATTGTTTTTCTTATGCCATGAAAAATTTGGAATTTGTAATGTTGGATTCAAGGATTGTTTGTTTTGATAATGGGGTTGCTTATGTTAACTATTTTGGTGTTAGGTCAAGGTTGGAAAACTTCGGAACTGCGTCTCAAGTCGTGGGATGATCTTCAAAAGCTGTGGTATGTTCTTCTGAAAGAGAAGAACATATTGATGACTCAGCGTCAGATGCTTCAAGACAAGAACATGCAGTTCCCAAACCCTGAACGAATTCCAAAGGTAATACAATCCCGGCTTTAATTCTCCTTACATTTAAGTTTTTAACAAATTACACAAACACAAACACAAACACTTGGTTATGTCAAACTTCAACATTTATGAGTTGCAGTTGGACCGCTAAATGAATCTGCTAACAATTTCAAGGAGAGAGGGCTGAGGCATACGCATTTAGAATCGGAGTGCCACAACCATTTTCATGGACAAATCGTACATTTCTACTCTATCTTCCCTTTTTACTTGTTTATGCATTCTATTTCTTTCCAAATTTTCAATTTGTTAATTGTTTTTTTCTTTCTTGGATTCCATTTGAAGGAAACATTCATGAACGAAGTCTTTCGTCTCTTGTGCTAGTGTAGGACCCATTATTGGCCTTCCTGCAATTTTTTACGAGGAAATATCCAGGGGTTAGGTATATGGGAATAAACGTGCTTTGTCATTTGTCTATACAAAGCCTATTTTGTGTTTTCTTCCTCCATATGGCTTATTTTTCTTGGATTTCAGTTCCTTCATCGTCTTTGTCTCGTAAACAGACACACCATGTCTTTCCCAGCTTTCACGGGGAAGATGTCCGGAGAGACTTTTTCAGTCTCTGCGGACATCTTCCCCAATAAAGATATAAGTGAGAGAGCATTTGAAGGAATGTCTAATCTCCAATACTTAAGAATACATAGTGACCTGCTGTACCTACCACGAGTTCTAAACTATCTGCCTCCTAAACTTCGATTACTACATTGGAAAGATTTTCCGATGAAATGTTTGCCTGCTATTGTGAACTTTGAGTTCCTTGTTGAACTAAACATGCCTAAGAGCAAGCTTGAGAAGTTGTGGGAAGGAATTAAAGTAAGTAATTTTGGTGTATTTCTCTTTATTTCAAAAATTGAGTTCTTTATTTTTAATGGTCTTTTGGTTGGTTTTTCTTATATGTTTACTGACTGGATGAACAAACGTGTTCTTCTTTTTGTCCGTACACAGCCGCTTCGAAATCTCAAGTGGATGGATTTGAGTTATTCTGTAAACTTGAAAGAGCTTCCTGATCTATCAACTGCCACTAATCTCGAGATATTAGATCTTGGTGGATGCTTAAGTCTTGTGGAGTTTCCATCCTTCACTGGGAATGCCATTAATCTCAAAAGTTTGAATCTTAGTAAGTTGTCAAATATGGTGGAGGTCCCTTCCTCAGTTGGCAATGCCACCAATCTAGAGAACTTGGATCTTAGTAATTGCTTAAATCTGGTGGAACTTCCTTCCTCGATTGGAAATCTTCAGAAGTTGCAAAGGTTGAGATTAAAAGGATGCTCTAAGCTAGAGGTTCTTCCAACCAACATCAACTTGGGGTCTTTGGATGAACTTGATCTCACTTATTGCTCGATGTTGAAAAGTTTTCCTGAGATCTCCACAACACATTAAAGTTCTGAGGCTCAGAGGAACCGCAATAGAAAAAGCACCTCCCCCTGTCTGGTATTTATATCTTACACATGTCACGCTTTGAAAACCTCAAGGAATTATCTCATGTGTAAGAAAGAATCCCAGAGTTGGACTTGCGCGGTACAGAGGTTCCTCCATGAGTCCTCAAGAGAATCTCTTGTCTGGTGAAGAGATGCTTAAAGCTGGTATCACTCCCACAAATTCCAGATTCCTTATCATACCTTGACGTAGAAGATTGTGAGTCCCTCGAGATACTATATTTCTCCTTTCACAATCCAATGATTTTACTCAACTTTGCTAAGTGCTTCAAACCGAATAAAGAAGCAAGAGACCTCATCATCCAGACTAGTGATTATGCGGTAGAGAAGTGCCTTTGTACTTCACACATCGAGCTACTAGTGGGGATTCATTGACAATAAAGTTGAATGAGAGGCCTCTTCCTACGTCCATGAGATTTAAGGCTTGCATCTTGCTGGTTAACAAAGTGACGATGAGACTTATGATGATGAGAATTGGATGGAATAGCCTTTGAGTGTTAGGTACAGTAATTTCAGGCTTTTTCTATATTCAGTTTCAACAGAGCATCTCTACATATTCGGATCGAAGTGGAGGTGACTTCGAGCGAGACCAACCGTAACAATTGGAAGATAGGACAATGCGGACTAGTCCAAATCAAATAAATGTTTGGTATGATTAATTTGTAAAAACCAATATTGTGTTGCTTTACTGTTAGTCTGTTACTAGATGGGGAGACCCTAGATTTAGTCCTTCCTGATTCACCAATCTGATTGTTACTGATGATCTTTGGTGTTTCGGATTATACAACAGCATCGGAGACTCTTGGCGGCTGCATCCACAAGCACGAGATCGAAGTCAACTTCTGCAGCAGCTACCTCGACAATTCGGATGGCTAAAAAGTCTCTCGAAGATAATTCTTCTCATAAGCCAAGATGATGATAAACCTGTACGTTTAATCTCTTTGTGTGTATATTACTTCAAAGTTGATCTCTTGGGGAAGGATTATATTTTTTCTTCTTTTTCTGTGATTCTTCTGAAGAGTTATATAAAGCTGTATAATCTGAAATGAAGAAACTGCTCTCTGTTTTCTTCACATATGAGTCCCTTAGCTACTACTTGTGGACTGTTGATCATATTTGTGTACTGGATGATGTGGTTGTTCTGTAACCAATTATTTTTCTTATGCCATGGAAAATTTGGAATTTGTAATCTTGGAATCAAGGATTGTTTTGTGTTGTTTGAAGAACATTGTTAAGTATTTTGGTGTTAAGGTCGAGGTTGGAAAGCTTCGGAACTGCGTCTAAAGTCATGGGATGATCTTCAGAAGCTGTGTTATGTTTTTCTGAAAGAGAGGAACATGGTGATGACTCAGCGTCAGATGCTTCAAAGCCCAGAACATGCAGTTCCCAGTCCCTGAACGTATTCCAAAGGTAATGCACTTTAACTATCGGTTTTGACCTTCAAATTGCGTGTGTTTTTCCGTTGTTGCTAGAATCGTATTGTCACAACAGTGGCGGAGGTAGCATGTTGGCATGGCGATAGAAAGAGCAAAACACCTATCTTCTTTAGTAATAAAAAAAAAAAAAAAATTTAATAAAACCCACTGATATATATCATTTTTTGGAAGATATTCAATTCATATATATATATAAATAATTATAAGCTTTAAATGGTAAAAATAAAAAGGGATCTGATGAATCAAACAAAAGAAACAGATTTATGGAAAAAATTTGATGAATTTGAGAGTTTATATGTTGATTTTATGAGATTTATGGTGAATTTATTTATTTGAATGTGAGGAAGAGGTTACATGCATTGTTTCAGATAAACATGGCGGAAACAGAACTGAACTTTCTTCAGGGTATTGAGTTTTTATTTAATGTTATCATTATTTTAAATACTCAATGTCCAACCTGTCACTAATTAAATACTAGTAAGATGCAGACATAATTTGAGGTTCGAGGAGAAGAATGATATACCTTAATTAGTGGAACTAGCTTCTTTGGTTCACGTGGAAAATAGAGAAAAACAAATTATTTGCCTTTCCAATACAATTTAATAATCTATCTATATTAATTAAGACCTTAATTTTTCATTTTATACAAAAAGGTAGTTTTCATTATGAAAAATAATAGTATGAAACATGTAGTATAAGTGTATAACTAATACAGTAAGATTCATGAATTTAGAACATTACAAAATTTGGCAAGACAAAAAACCATTTGTGTAGTGTTAGTTTTGGTAAATTGTACTAGCAAAATGTAACTTCACAATTTATTTAGGGTGTTTAGCTCAAATCCCATGGAAATTAGAAAATATTACTAGAACCATATAAAACTTTTTTTTATTACTGACATTTTTTAAATACCCAGCGTGCCCTTTTGTTACGTTGTGACAAAAAATGTAATTACAAGAATGTCATAGCCACGTAAGCAACCACGTAGGAAATCGCTGACGTGTACTAATGAACTCAGCCGTAAATGGATACGGCTGAGTTATGGTTACGTTGCGGCTGAGTTATGGTTAGTTGTGGCTGAGTTATTAAACGCGGCAGACTTATGAGAGATCGGCTGACTTACGAACATAAATCAGACTTTACAGAAATCTGGCTGACTTATGAGATAACGGCTGACTTACGAACACAAGTTACGGCTGAGTTATACAACGGCGGGCTGATTTATGAGGTAACGGCTGACTTACGAACATAAATCAGCCATTAGTGACGGCTGATTTACAGAAATCTGACTGACTTATGATAGATCGGCTGACTTACGAACACAAGTTACGGCAGAGTTATGTTCTCCGGCTGGGAAGCAGTTACGGCTGTTACGTAAATCAGCCGTAATTGGCTGGGTTAACAATAACTCAGCCTTTTTACGGCTGACTTATGAGCGGAAGATTAATTACTAGAATACCATTCATCTGACGGCCGATTTATTTGACGATACGGCCGACTTAATATTTTAAAGCCTAATTACGGCTGATTTATTAGCGAAAGATTAATTACTGAAATACTATTCACGTCGCGGCGGATTTACACTATACTTGATGGCTGATTTATTAATGGCTGAGTTATGTGTCAGTTTGGCGGCTGACTTATCGAAATTCCATGTCATCTGGTCCGATTTTCCATGTCATCAGCTCTTATTTTCCATGTCATTATTAAAGTTACGACAGTCAAATTAGGGTTCTTCATCTACGACCTTCGCCTTCTTCTTACTCTTCTTCATCTAGCTTTTTCATTCATCAGAGATCTTATGGATCCTGTAATTATTGTTTCCGGTAACTGGGTTAAGAAACACAGATATGTATTCAACACCGACGGTAGAGGATGTAGAGTTGTGCATATAAATGAGAAAACAACACTAGACGAACTTGCGAAGATAGTACTCGATGATTACGGATTGAAGGAGTCGAGCCATCAGATTCAGCTGAGCTACATGTTCTCGAATAAAGCTTTGAAAACAATGGCGCACGATACTCCACCAGTTTACCTCTCAAATACTTGACAGTTGCAAGTTTTTTTAAGCCTCAGAAAAATTGAACACTTACGTATTTGTGTGGAGATTACGGAGAATGAAATTAGTCGGAATGACGGAGCGAGAGAGAAGAATAAAAGGTTATTCAGTTATAGCTCAGAAGTTGAATCTAGATACGAAGATTACGGTGGGAGTTATGATGGTTTCAACTTGGAGGATGAATTAGAAGAAGATGAAGTAGATGAAGAAGATGAAGAAGACGAAGAAGATGAAGAAGGCGAAGAAAATGAAGTAGTCGAAGAAAATGAAGTAGGCGAAGAAGATGAAGTAGGCGAAGAAGACGAAGAATTTGATAGCCGATTTGATATGTTCGACGACTCGGATGGTGAGTCATCTGATGGTGATAACTTTAGTTTATTCGGTGAGTCTCCAACACAAGACGAAGATTCACCGACACTACCTCCTAAGAAGAGATCTCATAACCTGTCGCCGATCGGATCTAAAGGGAATCCGGAGGTTCCAAGGTTAGATTTATCTTCCCTAAACCTCTCGGTAGGGCAACGATTTGAGAGTAAAGCCGATTTGGAGAAACGACTGAAACTTCTTACGGTGAAGGATCGATTTGATTTTGATGTACACGTATCCGATTCGGATACACTCGTTGTTAAGTGTTGGGTTGGTGGATGTCTCTGGAGAGTTCGTGCTACTACACTAGGGGATCCCCCGGCATTTTATGTTCGTATATACGATTCGGATCATATATGTTCTATAACTGAGCGTTCTAGTCGATCTCGAAAAGCAACAGCGGCTATTTTAAGAGAGCTGTACAAGGACTTTCTCGGCGACGTTGGTCCGTCAGTTCGACCTACGAGTGTCGGAATATCTATCAAAAAGCAATTTGGTGTAAAGGTAATTATTAGTACGTTGCGGCTGACTCAATGACTGAGTTATATAAACTCAACGGCTGAGTTATATAAACGAGTCAGCTGAGTTATATAAACTTAACGGCTGAGTTATATATACTTAACGGCTGAGTTATATAAACTCAACGGCTGAGTTATATAAACTCAACGGCTGAGTTATGTAAACTCAACGGCTGAGTTATATAAACCATGTGTGCATGCAATCGCAGCTGCCGAGAACAGGGATAAATGTCGGATATCCCTGTGCAGTCCTTACTATCAAAACAATTATTTGGTAAACGCATATGCTCAGTCGATCATGCCGGTAGATTCAGCGCTCCAAGTTCCAGATAACGTGGCTAACCAACCGTGCTTTCCCCAGGTTGTTCGTCAACCACCAGGAAGGCCTAAGAAAGGTAGGATGAAATCTGCTCTAGAAGTTGCACTTGAGAATAAACGTCCTAGGAAAGAACACACATGTTCTCGTTGTAAACAGGTTGGACATAATGCAAGAACTTGTCCAATATAAATGTTTGGTTGTATTACGGCTGAGTTATGGATTTTGTTTACAATATGGCTTTTAATTGTATGGATTTTGGTTTGATTTTTGGTTTGACTTTTCCCAAAATAGACCGGGTCAAAATAGAAATACGAAACGACGCGACACGGCTGAGTTATGGATTTTGGTAAGCCGAAACGTCGCGACACGACTGAGTTATGGATTTAGGTTCGATTATAATTTCAATTAATAAACCGGGCGGGAAAAATTATAATTTCAATTAATAAACCGGCGGGAAAAATTATAATTTCAATTAATAAACCGGCGGGAAAAATTATAATTTCAATTAATAAACCGGCCAAAATAGGAAGACGAAACGTCCCGAAACGGCTGAGTTACTATACTTCAGTTTTTTGAGCTTAGGAGAGAAAATGTTTACGCGAAGGGCTATATATATATAGAGAGAGAGAGAGACGAAACGTCGCAAGATGGAGCGATAGGAAGACGAAACGTCGCAAATTTCCCGCCCAAATTTACATTTGACGGCTGAGTTATAGGAACTTCACGGCTGAGTTATGGATTTAGGGTTTAGGGCACGGCTGAGTTATGGATTTAGGGTTTAGGGTTTAGGTTTCATGGTTTGGGTTTTAGGGTTTAGCATTTAGAAAATATATGATTTAGAGTCTCAAATGAAACAAATTATACACATTCAATTGAAAAAATGCTATGTGGTTTATTGTATATTATTTTCGGTCTGAACTATAGGTAAAGTTTTAAGTACTTGTAAGACAATATATATCTCAAGATCAAGTTAGAGTCGCAACTTGTAAATTGAAGAAATAAAGTATTTACATTCAGATGATTTATATTCAATTTATATTAATAAATTGATCTTAATTATAATTTTGGTAAGTCTTAAATTTCATTTTCGATTTTAGGGTTTAAGGTATGGCTGAGTTATCTACATCAAATGGCTGAGTTATCAAAACGAAACGGCTGAGTTATTTATTAAGGCTGAGTTAGAAGGTTCATTGAACATACATACAAATAGAAGAATAGAAGGTTCATTGAACATACAAATAGAAGAATAGAAGGTTCATAATGGCTAAATCAGCTAAACTAGGCCAACATATCATATCCCTTTTCATCAAAGATCTCTGCTGCCATTTTCACCCGTATACCCTGAATATTTTTGTCGCATATCCCATCGAAAGTTACACCAAGCGCTAGACACTCGACAAACTTCGCTGAATACACGCCACAGTCGCCAACTTTGGGTGTTTTGGGGAATGTTTTTGCCGCTTTTCCGTCTGAAGGCAAATTGTTGAAGGCAAGCGGTTTTTTTACCAGGAATGACAGCATTGATCATTGCAGGGATCATTTGCAACAGCGGCCTAAATGCTTGTAGCATTTTCTGTTCACTTTCCGGAGTTACCTGTCCAATGATGGGATCATAGGCATCGATCTTCTCCTTCAGAAGATCCACGTGAAACGCCACCCAATGATCGCCTCCAGTATGAAGCACTCCGTACAAGTGATCAACATCTTCAAGCCACTTTTTATTTGTCGGAAGGTCGCCGGGAATCTTACCGTATATGAGATTCTCATAACCTGAGTCCTTGAATTTGAACATCTTTGGATTCATCTTGAACTGCTCAAAATCACGAACCCATAATCCTAGGAACCATGTGTCCACAAAGGCAATGCGCTTGGACCAGAATGGGCTGGGATCTTGCATGGACCTTTTGGTCAGGACTCTCATATACGAAGCAACATGCTGTACACAGAAGATTAAGTCAGCCATCGAATTATCATAACTCAGCCATTAAATAATCATAACTCAGCCACCAAATAACTAATAACTCAGCCATCAAACAACCATAACTCAGCCATCGAACAACCATAACTCAGCCGTCAAACAGACATAACTCAGCCATCAAACAGTCATAACTCAGCCACCAAATAACTAATAACTCAGCCATCAAACAATAATAACTCAGCCATCGAACAACCATAACCCAGCCATCGAACAACCATAACCCAGCCATAAATAACATTTTACTCAGCCATCAAATAACTAACAACTCAGACATAAATAATCAAAACTCAGCCGTAAATTATACTTACAGTATCAAACAACCATCCATACTGTGCATTTGGCCAATGCTTTCTTTCAGTCATGAGTATTATGTAGAAACTCACTTCCTCGTTATTAAGATCGGTCAGTGCAATGTTCCTAACAATCAAACACAAGTCAGTTTAGGCAAATCATGATAATAGCTGCATAAAATAAAATAAAAGAATGGTGTAGAAGTCTATACTCGAATGGCTTTAGATGTTGCTTAAATTTCTCCAGTTTAGCCGGGTCAACAGGTGCGAGAGGATCATAGATTGCTGATGAAGGTTCAAAAACCTTCCTCATGCACGTCGTCCCATTGTCTCCAACAAAAAGAAAAACTGCTGAAGGAGGATTTGGCATCCCAGCTAACCCAGTAGTGGCTAATTGAACCCTCGACCGATACTCCTTAATTCTCGCTAACCGAAACCTTTCATCTTCTTCCTCTTCAGACTCTGGTAACAGTTGGTTTTGTTTTGCGAGAACTTCATCGGTCACATCCTCAACATCAGTTGGACCTTCCATCTTCCCCTTCGTCTTCGGCAACGTTATTCTTATTACACCCTCACGCTTCTTCTTCGCAGCCGCTTCTTTCTTTTTTAACTCAGCCGCTGCCTTCTCTTCCTTCTTCTTAAGAGCGATCTCCTTCCTTTTAGCAGCAGCATCAGACTTCTTCTTCGCAGCATCCTCAGCCTTCTTTTTCAAAAATTCCTCGTTTTCTTTTTCTTTTGGGTGCATCCTGGTGCCTCGTCGTAATAATTCTTGCTTAGCATGCGAAACAGTAACGAAATCAAGTTCACTACGAAACAAATTCTTTTTCGCCTCAGGAGTACCCTGAAAAATTTGTTCTTTCGCCGGAAATTTCGGCCCCACAGCTTCCTCTTTGGCCTTAGCAACCTCCTTCTGTTTTGGAAAATACTGCTGCGGAGTTCGGCTTTCGGCCTTAGGAAGCTCCTCAGGCGATGTGTTTTTAGCCCACGCAACATTGTCAGGGGTCTCCGATACCGTATTAGGTACCGTTCGACTATTAACTGACTTCTGCCCTGGTCGCGTTTTTGGACTGGGAACATAGTTTTGAGCACTTTCGGAAAAACCCAAAACTTTCAGGCGCTCATCCACTGCCTCTTTGACTCTATCAGCAAAATTCTTGTCCATATCTTCCATTATTCGGGTTAACTCGACAAGTTTGGAGTCGTAGTCGGAAAACTCCGAGCAAACCCTCTCAAAAATAGAGTCATATTTTTTAAATTTTTCGGCAATTTTTCCCAGCGTAGCGACTATGGTATTCATAGCATCCGCATCCTCGCTAGCACCCGTTCCCTTTGCATCCTTCTTCTTCGCTACATCAGCAGCTTCATCCTCCTCAGCAGCTTTCTTCTGCTTCTTTCTGGGTCGCTCAGACTCAGGGTTAAAAGGAACTAAAGCCAACTTTGTTTTTTTCTTCTTCTCCTTCTCCTTCCTCTCCACATCCCAGTAATCACCTCTTACATACCTACCAGAATGTAGGTCTCTTATCAGGTTATGCAGATGTGGGTCATCGTCTTCACCCGGCCACTGAGGAAACATCTCCTCTATAGACTCTTTGGTAACCATATGCCTGACACACACCTACAACAGTAACTCATAAGTCAGCCATCGAATAATCATAACTCAGCCGTTAAAGAATAACTCAGCCATCAAATAAAGAATAACTCAGCCATCAAATAAAGAATAACTCAGCCATCACACAAACAAATCATAACTCAGCCATCAAACAAATCATAACTCAGCCATCAAACAAAGAATAACTCAGCCATCACACAAACAAATCATAACTCAGCCATCAAACAAATCATAACTCAGCCATCAAATAAAGAATAACTCAGCCATCACACAAACAAATCATAACTCAGCCATCAAACAAATCATAACTCAGCCATCACACAAACAAAGAATAACTCAGCCATCAAACAAATCATAACTCAGCCATCAAATAAAGAATAACTCAGCCGTAAAATGAAGAATAACTCAGCCATCAAATAAAAAATAACTCAGCCATCACACAAACAAATCATAACTCAGCCATAAAAAAAATCATAACTCAGCCGTGAAATAAAGAATAACTCAGCCATCAAATAAATAATAAATCAGCCTAAAACCTTACATGACCATGGTCTTGAATCTCCTCTTTCAGGACTGTATCAAAACTTGCTCGTGTGCGCGTTGCTTCATATCGAAGAAGCGGAATTTGTTCCTCTTGGATTATTCTGCTAAAACGCTCACGAAAGCAACTGATAGATTCATATGCCCAAGCCAATAAAGCGTAAACCATGCCGCTGATAGAGTATGTCTTTCATACTGGATTCAAAGACTGAATACTACCAACCAGCGCTTCAAATGCAGCCCGACCCCATGGATAAGTCATCATGGCTTCATCATCGAATACCCTTTTTGCCGTTTCAAAAGGTATCCTAGAATTATGATGCCCGGCATAAATTCCCATGGCTTGAAGAACTAACAGCCCTAACCATTTACGCTTTTCAAAACTCCAGGACCTACAACCTCTTATTGCTGTCCTCAGTTCATCAGGCTTGGGTCCAAGCCCATGCGGCACATTCAACTCGTCCCAAAACTCTCTGTATTGGTCAGGTTCATTACTACTTTCAGTTGGCACTGGATATGTGTTTAACCCAGTAATCTCACCAAACTCGAGTAAGCTGAACCTGATAGGTTGATCACCAACCACGCTCCATATCTCCTTCTTCTCTACTTTCAGCTGTCGACATAGTAGATAGTGTACAGTCCTACCAGACCACACACATTTTCCATCGACTAGCTTAGCAATTACTCCAACTGGAAACTTCTTCAGTTCTTCCCACACCTCAAGTCCTAATTGTGTTCTAATCAAACCAAAATCTCCCATATAGGAATTGTGGTTAAGCTCTCTATTTTCTAGATTAGAAGAGCGGATTGATCTTCTTGGGTATTCAGGTGTTTGATGTTCCATCTCAGTTGCTTGATGTTCCATCTGATGACAAAAAACTTAAATAAATCAGCCGCAATAGAAAACTAACTCAGCCAAAACATAATATATAACTCAGCCACAACATAATTTATAACTCAGCCGCAATATAAAACTAACTCAGCCGTCTCGCGACGTTTCGTCTTTCTATACCATAACTCAGCCACAACATAAGTTATAACTCAGCCGCAAAAAACCCTAACTCAGCCGCAATATAAAACTAACTCAGCCGTGTCGCGACGTTTCGTCTTTCTATACCATAACTCAGCCACAACATAAGTTATAACTCAGCCGCAAAAAAACCCTAACTCAGCCACAACACTATTAATAACTCAGTCGCAGTAAAAAAAACTTAGAAACAACCTACCGGATAAGATGATTATAGGCGAATGCGGAGAAGACGATTACGAGTGAAGTCGATTTCGATTGTGTAGAAGACGATCACGAAGAAAGAAACAATGTCGATTTCGAATGAACAGTTGAGAAAGTTTGCGTTCTTTTTTTCCTTTGAGAGGATAACTTTTTGAGAGGTTAACTTAAACGTTTTTACTTTTGAAATTTGACTCTTTTCTGATCACGGTTATTTCTTAATGATGTGGATTTATTTTTGCTTATTTTAATTAAAAATAATCTCAATTAAGAAAAATTAATCAAGGGTGTTTATCGTAATTAACCAGGTGTGTAAAAATATTTGAGTCATTTTTAAAAGATATATGGTATTCTAGTCGCATAGTTTCATGAGATTTGAGTAATTTTTTCATTCATTTATAATAATTTGTGTACTTTAATACTTTTGTTTGTCTCATGATTGTCTAATAAAAAAATGATTGTGAACAGTGTACTATATGGGACAATGTACGACGTGTACGGTATATAATCACCGGTCAATTTAATTTGAAAACTTGGAATTTTATTGGAATTTAAATAATCCAACTGAAACAAACGCATGGCTCAAATCAAAAGTCATATCTACATTTCTACTTTATCTTTCCTTTTACTGTTTACTTACAAGATAAAGGGGTTTGTGTGACTGTGTCTTCTATGTCCTGTTTGTGCTTGGACGAAGCTTCCTCTCTTGCTAGTTGCTCTTGTAGGACCTCATTAATTGGTATTTTCAGTGAGGAAATTTCCAGGAAGTAGTTGTGTGGGAAAAAAGGAAGAAACTATTTTTGCTAATATATTAGGAGTTTCATTCTTTGTTTAATATATTACACAAGTCTCTTTTGTTGTTCCTCTTTCCATCTTACTAATTAATGGATCCTTCTTTTTTCCTTACCACTGTTGCTGCTGCAATAGGATTCTTCACCCTCTTCAGAAAACTCAGATTCCATCAACATAACAAAGAAAAAGATTCTTCCTCTTCATCATCTTCTTTGTCTCCTTCATCAGTTCCTCCACCTTGTTCTTCTTGCATTTTCACACACCATGTCTTTACCAGCTTCCGCGGAGAGGATGTCCGTAGAGACTTCTTCAGTCACATTCAGATGGAGTTTCAAAGAAAGGGAATCACTCCGTTTATTGATAATGAGATCAAAAGAGGAGAATCTATCGGTCCCGAGCTCGTTCGAGCGATCAGAGGGTCTAAGATCGCAATTATCTTGCTCTCTAGGAACTACGCTTCTTCAAAATGGTGTCTTGATGAATTGGTGGAGATTATGAAATGTAGACAAGAGTTTGGTCAAACTGTGATGGCTATTTTTTATAAAGTAGATCCATCCGATGTAAAGAAACTGAGTGGAGATTTTGGGAAAGTCTTTAAAAAAACTTGTGCTGGTAGAACAGAAGAAGATATTGGGAGATGGAGACAAGCTTTAGCAAAAGTGGCCACAATTGCTGGTTATCATTCAGACAACTGGTTCGTCCTTTTGATTCCCATTTGCTCTTAAACTATATACATATGTAGCTTCTAGACAATACTCATCCAAGAAATTCAAATATTTCTTTAATGTGTGCGAGTTTTCCCATTATTAATGGATGTATTAATCTTTTTCATTGTTAGGGATAATGAAGCGGCCATGATCAAAAAAATTGCCACTGATATTTCAAACAAGTTGAATTATTCCATATCATCAAGTGATTTCGATTGGTTTGTTGGGATGAGAGCTCATTTGAAAAAGATGGAACCATTGTTATGCTTAGACTCAGATGAAGTGAGAATGATTGGGATTTGGGGTCCTCCTGGGATTGGGAAGACCACAATAGCTAGAGTTGCATTCAACCAACTCTCCAACAGTTTCCAACTGAGTGTCTTTATGGACAATATCAAAGCAAACTGCACAAGACCTTGCTCCGATGACTACAATGCAAAGTTGCAATTACAACAACAATTTATGTCTCAGATAACAAACCATAAGGATATGGAAATTCCTCATCTAGGAGTGGCCCAAGATAGGTTGAAGGACAAGAAAGTTTTTGTTGTTTTTGATGGCGTGGACCAGTCAGTACAACTAGACGCAATGGCGAAAGAGACTTGGTGGTTTGGTCGTGGGAGTCGAATTATCATTACAACACAAGATCATAAACTTTTTAGAGCACATGGGATCAACCATATTTACAAGGTGGATTTTCCACCAGCTGGTGAGGCTCTTCAAATCTTGTGCATGTATGCTTTTGGTCAAAAGTCCCCTAAAGATGGTTTTGAGGAGCTTGCTCGTAAAGTTACAGAACTTGTTGGTAATCTGCCTTTGGGGCTAAGGGTTATGGGCTCTTATTTTCGGGGAATGTCCAAGCAAGAGTGGAGAAAGTCACTACCAAGGTTAAGGACTAGCCTTAACGCTAATATTCAAAGCATTTTGAAGTTCAGCTATGACGCATTAGATGATGAAGATAAAGATTTATTTCTCCATATAGCATGTTTTTTCAACCGTGGAGAGATTAAGAGAGTGGAAGGATATCTTGCGAATAAGTTCTTGGAAGTGAGGCAAAGCTTGAACGTCTTAGCTGACAAATCTCTCATATCTATCAACTCGGGATCATATATAGAGATGCATAGTTTGCTAGAAAAACTAGGTAGAGAAATTGTTCGTAAACAATCTATTCATGAGCCTGGACAACGCCAGTTTTTGGTCGATAGAAGAGAGATTCGTGAAGTACTGACCGGTGATGCTGCAGTAAGTTTTGACACTGAGTCTTTTATTACAATGCTCCCTACAAATCTAATCTATTTGATAACTAAACATCTCTACTTTTTTGCTTCCTTTTTTCAGGGTAGTAAAAGTGTCATAGGCATAAACTACTTATTCGCGGAAAAGTTGGATATAAGTGAGAGAGCCTTTCAAGAAATGTGTAATCTCAAATTCTTAAGAGTCAATGTTTTTCGTGATACATTGCAATTACCGCGAGGTCTGAACTATATACCTCGTAAACTTCAATTATTACATTGGGATTATTTTCCAATGACATGTTTGCCTTCTATTGTGAGCTTGGAGTTTCTTGTCGAACTAATTATGCGTGACAGCAAGCTTGAGAAGTTGTGGGAAGGAACTAAAGTAAGTACTTTGATCAATTTCGAATTTAATCATTTGTCCTTTTTTTTTTTTTTATAATATTTAAGCTTAAAAGTTGTTATTTGAATTAGAAGTTGTGGGAAATGTTTTTATGTTGTTTTAGTGTTGTTTTTCTATACAGCCGCTTAGAAATCTTAAGTGGATGGTGTTGAGTTGTTCTGTACACTTGAAGGAGCTTCCTGATCTCTCAACTGCCACTAATCTTCAGGAATTGATTCTGAGGGATTGCTCTAGTCTGGTGAAACTCCCCTCCACTGATGGGTATACCAATAATCTTCAGAAACTGGATCTTCGTAATTGCTCGAGTCTGATCTAACTCCCCACCTCTATTGGGAATGCCAGTAATCTCGAAATATTGTATCTCGGTGGATGCTCAAGTCTTGTGAAGTTTCGTGCTTTCATTGGGAATGCCATTAATCTCAAAAGCTTGGATCTTAGTAGTTTCTCAAATCTGGTGAAGCTCCGTTCTTCTATTGGGAATGCCACCAATCTGCGGGAATTAAATCTTCGTAATTGCTCAAGTCTGGTCAAAATCCCCTCCTCTATTGGGAATGCGACTAATCTCAAAAAATTAAATCTTGGTGGATGCTCAAGTCTTGCGGAGTTTCCCTCTTTCATTGGGAATGCCGTTAATCTCCAAAGTCTGGATCTTAGTAGTTTCTCGAATCTGGTGAAGCTCCCTTCCAATATTGGGAATGCTACCAATCTTGAGGAATTGGACCTTAGTTATTGCTCAAATATGGTCGAGTTTCCTCTCTCTATTGGAAAACTTCAGAAGTTGGAGAAGTTGATATTAAAAGGATGCTCTAAGCTAGAGGTTCTTCCCACCAACATCAACTTGGAATCTTTACTTGAGCTTGATCTCACTAATTGCTCCATGTTGAAAAGTTTTCCTGAGATCTCCACAAAGGTTAACGTTCTCAAGCTCAGTGGAGTCGCAATAGAAGAAGTGCCTCCCTCGATCAAGTTATGGCCTCGTCTTAATGAGTTGCATATGTCATACTTTGGAAATCTCAAGGGCATTCATCATGCTTTTGACATCATCACATTGCTGTACTTGAGCGATGCAGAAATACAAGAGGTTCCTCCATGGGTCAAGAGAATCTCTCGTCTTAAGCTACTCTGGCTCAAGAGATGCAGAAAGCTTGTATCACTTTCACAAATTCCGGATTCCTTATCAGTGATCAATGCAAAAGGTTGCAAGTCCCTGAAGAGACTAGGTTGCTCCTTTCAGAATCCAAACATCAGTCTCAACTTTGCTAAATGCTTCAAACTGAATCAAGAAGCGAGAGACATCATCATCCAGGCACCGAATAGCGAATATGCGGTCTTACCCGGTAGAGAAGTGCCTGCATACTTCACACACCGAGCTACGAGTGGGGATTCATTGATAATTAAGTTGAATCAGAGGCCTCTACCTACATCTATGAGATTTAAGGCTTGCATCTTGCTGGTTAATAAAGGTGAAGATGAGGCTTTTGATGATGAGAATGGTTTAGACCGTTGTTTTATTGTTATGTGTAGAAAAAGCCCGCGTTTTCTATATCCAGTTTTAACAGAGCATCTGTACACATTCGAAGTTGAAGTGGAGGTGACTTCCAGCGAGCTAGTCTTGGAGTTCGAGGGCAGTAACCGTGACAATTGGAAGATAGGAGAATGCGGGGTACTTCAACTCTCGTAAGTCCCTTCAACTCTATTGGGAATGTGCAGTACGTTCTTCTGAAAGAGAGTTCAACATGTTGATGACTCTGCATCAGATGCTTCAGCCCAGAACGCATCCCAAAGGTAATACAATGCCGACTTTACTCTCAATTTCTTAAAGTTGTTGACAAATAGTCGAATGTTCTGAGTATGTGTAATCCTTTCCTCAACAAATTGGCTGTGTGAATCTCAACATAGGTGAGGAGATCAATGTGTCATAAAAAACGTACTGAATGAGAGAGCAACTGAAGAACCGGATAGGATCCCAGAAGATCAGCCTAGATGAGGTGAATGGTAAATGCTATGTCACTCGAGCCGATTTGCAGATGTTTTGGTACACTAATGAAGTAACACTTAGTATTCAAGAGCCTGAAGAAGATTTGGTATTTGTTCTTGGTCCATTGTCATGTTGTAGTTTGTTAGACCGTTATGTCTTCCAACATCTAACAAGCAGAGAACAAACAAAAAAAAGTTTCGTTTCGTCTCTAACATTTCTTTGTTATTGGAACTCTAGTTTTTCGTGTTGGGGTGCTCAAAACAATATTTAAGACAAGTCTTGTTCAGTCGACAAAAAAAGAGATTTGTTTAGTTCTGTAAAGGATCTCTTTGGCTCAAAAATACAAATCCTAAGACAATATATCAAGTAATAACTCAAAAATATGAGATGAAGAGGTAAAGCTTCTTTCTCTACTCTTCTCACTCATTAGCTTTATATCTCCTCCATCAAGGTATCATCTGAAAGTAAAACCATACACAAGATTTAGACGTAGACCACAAACATATATGCGAAAAAGAATTAAAACAAAAATCATTACCTTTATCTTTTCCATCGTCACTGCTCAAGTCAGATTCATAATCATTCTCACCATAGACATGCTCTTCTACATCTTCTTCCTCATCTTCATTTTCATCAATCTCTTGATCATGAACTGTTGTTTGAGTTTGATTCCCTGCAGCTTTATTGATCTGCCATAAAAGAAAGGTTGTATTGAAACTAAATAGCCATATATGGTAAAAACCGGTCGATAATACACTTAAGAAGATGGTTGATATGTAACCTGAGCTGTAACAAGTTGTAAGCGTCCAGACAACTGTAGTAACTGTTGAAGAGCCGTTCCCAGGGGCTTGGTAATCTGGAAGAACAACAGTACAACATACTTTTAAACTAAGCAAGTTTTACAGAAGTAACAAAATCCTTGGCTCTACTCTTATCTCTTACCTTAAGCAGTGTATCAAATAGCTGGTGGTTTTTTGGTTCTTGGGACATGATGTAATGACTATGATTCACCATTATGCTGTATATCCATGGAAGAAGACACTTCCCACCACATCCCCTGTTTATAAAAATGCAACTGTATTAATACCAAAGCACCAAACATGGAGTGAATCATTATCATAACCCAAGAATAAAGAATTAAAACGATAGTTTAGTAGAGAAGAGAAAAACATTTGGGGTATGAGCGTCAACTTATTTACCAATGGTAAGAAATTCAATAGTAAGCATCGATGGGACAACATCGTATAACAAACGAGAAAAGCAGAGAACCAACCTTGTTTGCCACATAAGAACCAGAGCTTCTAGAGTCTTGAACGCAGTGGAGGGTGCCATTGACAAAACAGCAGTCTTTAACTGCCAATACAAAAATTTATAAGCCTACTATGATTGGTATTCAAAGAAAAATCTCAGGAAATCTCTATAGAAATGCGCCAGAAGGATGTAGAAATGCCAACGAACCGAGGAACCAGAAAGCAAGTAATACCTTCTTTGGTGGTAGATAAGCTTCAAGATCAATTCCTTCAACTACTGAAGCATAGGAAAGATTGCTTTGTTCATTTGTACCTTTAAGTATCCCTAATGATCTCAACTTATCCTCCATGCTAAATGTTTCTACATGATCTGAAATTTCAAAATAAAAAAGAATGAACAAAAAGGCCAAAGCAGTTCTTGCACCACAGCATCTGTATACGTATTACTAAAAGAGCCAAAACAATAAAGCGATTTCCATCAGTACCGTGATGTAAAACTCACCCGCTTGACTTTGGTCAACCATGTCAGTATCCTTATCAGATGAGTGTGGTTGTAAACGCTTTTTCTCGTGCAGATCAGCAACTCTTGCAATTGGCAGCAAAGCATCCTCCGCATGTGTACGGTCTAATGTTGTAACTATACAATTATAAAATCATAGTCAGGCATTGTTATTGACAGGAAAGGAAGGGAAATGGAAACTGCAATCTACAAAGCAGTATCAAGGATAACTAATCCTCCATAGTGAGAAGATACAACAGGATTTAACATATAACATCCTGTAATTCCATATGTCAAAAATCAGCTTCACATGATAAGGAAAGTTATCGAGTCTACTTAAACATGACGTGGTTATCGATAACCAGCTGGCACTAATGAGAATCTTAATAGTCAATGTGATGTTTGCACACAATGATAAAATTAATAATCACGGTATAATCAATTTGCTGAAGGAAGTTTTATGATTTAGTAAAGGGTAGAGCCCATAGAAGATACCTTTATTCTGCTTGCCTTGCCCCTTCTTAGACTTTGATTCTGACTGAGTGATGGGGAGAAGGATCCCATTCTTAGAGGCATTCAACACCAAGTCGGTGCCAAACTGCAACACCATTTTCTGGAATGATGGTTTCACTAGCAATCCGGACGCAATGAATGCATTCACAGAACCAGGCTTCAAAATGCCTTGTAATTTTGCAGCAAAGATAATAGGCAGTGAGCCCTTGTGATGTTTAAGTGAAAAATCTTCAGCTGCTAATGCGACTTTTGTAGGTTTTGCATTGCCTAGCTCCTCAACATTTGACCCATACCAAAAATAACAGACACCTATTTCTGAAATTGCCAAAACGTATAACCCTTTTTCCTCTGTTTCTCCCCAACTATCTACAAAAACGGGAGGGTGCTCTAGTGCAAGGACACAGCTAGCTGACTGCTTTTTAGCACCATCTGTTTTCCACACAGCAATGTATCTTTCACCAACAGCAGAAGAAAGGATGAATTTCCCATCCTCGGTAAAAGCCAAACAGCGAACACCTCCCTATATAGCATAAAAAAATGTAAACAACCCTCTAATGAGCGAAATGGAGGCAGAATCCAAGCAATAAAACATGGTAGAGAAATAATGTCGGTAAACAGAAGTACTCACCGGATGACCAGTAAACTTCTGTATTTTCTTAAGATCAAAGCACTTAAAAGTCTTCAACTGAGCAGATGCAGTGGCTAATGTTTTTCCATCTACAATTGGGAGGGAAACAACCAAACATCAGTAGCAGGTAAGTTCATGTCCTAGTCTAAGCATGTTAACAGAAATGTCCCCGCATTACTTTATTGTGGCTTTTTTTTCTAAGACTATTCAAAACATATGTCAAGAAACCAGTTTCTCTTAAGCTCAGACAAACCTGGTGAAACTGATAATGAAGAAACAGCCTTTGTTGAAGCTTTAAACTTTCTGATCAGATTTCCACTATGGGGATCAATTTCACAAACCATTCCATCTGCACCACCACTGTATATGAAAGAAGCCTTTGTTGAAGATGATACAGCATTGACGCCACTGCACAAGACAGAAAACACATTGATAACTGTCCAAACTCTGCTACTGATACGAAATTCAAGGACCTTCAAAACAGAAAACTTCACAAAGAATCGTAAAGACAACAACTACCTATCGCATAATCAAATGATAGAATGCCAAGTTTACATATCGATCAGTTGCTTAACTGATACAACCCAACAACAGAAAAGCAAAGAAGAAGTCAGTGAGAGTTTGTTACTCACCCGGGATGACAGTCACTAATTCTCCATTTGAGCTGACCAGAAGCCACGTCTAGTGCTAAGACATCTCCTCCACCTGTTCCTAATACCAACAAGGAAGTTCCGAGTTTCCTCTTCTTCTGCAAATAGCAAGAACAAAGATTTTGTCAACAAAAACAATGAATCTACAAACTTTTTCTCCAAAGCCAAGACTCTTTACCTTTTTCTCTAAAGCCAACCATTTCATGCAAGTATAATCAACCGAGAGGTGACCTTTCCCAACTTTGGTATATATGTTTGTCTCTTCTGCAGATGCAAGATCAGCGAACTCTGTTTGGACCTGACCCTTGACAGTATCCCAAATCTACACAAAGTCAACAGAAATTACATTAATTCAAAAACAAAAAAAAAGATCTTCACTTTGAACAAAACTGAGCAGGACCAAGAAAACCATGTAAGAAGGAAAGTAAACATACCTTGATACGACCATCTCCGGTGCTAAGAGCAAGATAATCTAATGCTGGACTGAAAGAAGTCAAAACATCTCTTATGTTCACCAAATTCATCTTTCCCTGAAGCAAACAATCAATTACATGAAAATATATTCCGATTTTGAAAAAATAGAACTTTCAGTTTCTAAATTATCAAATCCATAAAGGAATGAGAAATTAAGTGTCTGTAAAAGAGAATTCCACAGAATTCCATCGAAGAAATGACAAACCCAATCTAATGAGCTTAGAGAGTAACAAGGAACAAGCAACTAACCAGTTCACACAGAATAGAACAAGCGAGGAAGAAGGAGAAAGAAGCGAATGTCAACTATCTTCAGTTTCTCGACGAGAGTTAATCAGTAGGCGGAAGAGAAGAGAAAAGAAAGGGATTAGGGTTTTTGAGAGGTTTCTCTGTTCTCTGGAGTTCGAAACGGCGAACGGGAACTAATCAACCGTAATTTTTAACAAGCCGACAAAAAGTAAAAGTTATGTTCGGGAAAGAAAAAAATAGAGGCAAATTATGGGCCTTAAATAGTGATTGGGCTTATTCGATAAAACCCAAATTATTCGACCAATTTGATCTTCTTCTTTCGTTTTTGTTTGGAGATTAGTATATATGTAAAGATGTATTTTTTTTTTTTGATTTTTGATAAAAGAAGATGTATTATTCTTGTCATGTGTTGATAACATTAGCCAGCATATATAGATTCTGTTATCTTTTTTTTTTTTGTTGATAAGATGTGTTGGTCTTATTATTATCATGTGTTGATATAATATTGACACTTTGGCTTCATAAGGACGATAAGCATTTCTCTTCACGTGGAGAGAGAATCACTAATGTTATATTGTTATGGTTAACCGAGTCTCTCAAATCGGTTTGGAATAAAAATAAAATTAGGGTTAATTAAAATTTTGGAATCAAGTGTTGGAATATATATACTATAAAAGATGAGTTTAGTGTGTTGTTTGATTGACGCGTGTCTTCAATTTTTTTAAAGGAAAAAAAACAAAGGAAAAAACAAAAAGTTATAATCTTTTGGCCAAAAATTGTATGGTTTGGAAGATGCATGTATTCTTTTGGCTAAAAGTTGTATCGTTTGGAAGATGCATGTATTCTAGAATTTTTAGGTTTTAAACAAAATTCTCTCGGCTTCCATATATCTTCTCAATTTAATTTTGTTGACTCAAGACAAAAAAAATCAATATATGGAACAATGATGAAGATTCAATCTCTTCCAAATTATGCAGCTTGAATCTTACCAATTTTTTTTTCCTTTCCAGGGCAATTATTTTATTCTGATTTTTTATCAGATGGGTTTGTTGTTTGAGTTCAACCCAAATATTTGGTTAGTTGTTGACCAACCAATGTAAAAAGGTACATTTCAAATAATTTCTAGAAGATTTTATTAGTTAACAATTTAACAGTATATCTGGGTTATGGACTTATATATGGTGATTGTGAAGATGTAGCAAAAAGTAATATTTAAATATCCAAAAAGACCGAGAGGAGAACGATCTGTCAACTTGGTTTATTGGAGACGAAAAGCCAACGAGTAAAGGTATACGAAGCTTATATGGATCCGAGCCATCTGAAGTGCAAAACCATTTTTGGCTCACCGAATTATCCAAGACGAAAGACGAGAATTTGTTCGAGTAATCAAATTTCTTATACTTTTTTGTAAACTTGATAGAACGAATAAACTTTTTATAAATATTCTTGGTAGTGGAGAAGGAAATATTCAAAATGAATGTGCGTTTAAGATTTTAAAGATGTAATATGTATAATTCAAGTTTGAAATCGTAGTTGATTATTATAAAATACAAAAAATGGAATTTTCACTTTGAGTATAGAGGATGAAACACAAGTGTTGTTCGTCTCTTTGATGTTTTTTATTCTTGTAGTTTAATATATACTCGACAGGAAAATATAGAATCGATCTTTTACTAAAATTATTTTATCCATTGAAAATTTTAATTGTTATATACATGGTAAAAGTTCCAATTAGTTTGAACAAGAGAAAAACTGTTTATCATGTTTATAATTTATATGTATTGAGGTTCTGTCATCAATAAGTGAAAAATGTTATTTAGTATATGATTGAATTTTGAAGTTCAATTAAATAATGCTTTGTAAAAATTATTTTTATTCACTGGCACAATCAAATCTTTCTTCTACTTGAACGAATTATTGGTCTGATAGACATGTTGATCAAATGATTATTCCACTTACATTGTTTTCAAGCACCGGAGTTCGATGCCTATCTAAAAAGTGGGTGAAATGAGACATAAAAACTGGTTTATATATTGGAATATTTCCAAAGACACAACACAAGTTACGCCCCAACAAGTTAATAAGAGCATCATTAACTTTGATACCCTTAAATGTGTTTAAAGTATTGTTTAGTATTATTCTCCATTGATACGTCTCTACGATATCTCCTACAAGAGACGGCTCAGGCAAAAAGTTACCAAATATTGTTTGTCTTTATTTTCTTTTTGTTTTAATTGCATGAGACTCCTAAAGTCTCACCATTACACATGCTCTAAGCGTTGGTTTCATAAGTCAATATTCACCGTGTAATACCGTCTACATTAGTTTGGTGCTTCAATTGAAGACGATTTTACAATAGCATCACATGATCCATCCTTCAATTTACAATTTACTCCCTCTGTTTTTTTAAATAATAAATACTTTGGAAAGAATCACAAATCTGTATTTTATACTTTCTATTCAAAATTTGTATAGCATTTTCTAGATTAGTATATACTTAATTCGAGTGAAAATAAATAAATCAACTAATAATTAATAATAAAAGTTTATTTCTGGAATAAAAGACATACTATATGTACATAACATAAAACATACAATTTTTGGAAATATAGAAAGTATTATTTATCATTTTAGATGTATAAAAATACTTTATAGTTTACATTGTATCGTTGTCATTTAATTTCTAATATAATATATTTTTTATTTTATTTTAGAAAATTTTCGACATTTAACTTCTAAAATGATAAAGTGTTTTGTATTTTTATTGTCATTTTAGAAAAACTCAAATAATAAAAAAAAAATTAGCAGTATAATTTTTTTGCAATAATCCGAGCATACGAGGGTTAAAACTTTAGTAAAAATAAAATTAGGGTTTTGTTGCCTCTCCAATTCCTAGCAGTGTCGTTCAATCCTCTCAACTTGTCTCCATGGACGAATCCACCATCAACGTAGTCTTTTCCTCTTCTCCTCCTTATGATTTTCTTCTTACTCACTCTTCACAAGAAGAAAATTATTCGTATAGTAGTGAGAAATTCTGATTAGATCTTTCGTACCATAGGGGATGAAATCGCTGGAATTGAAGGATCGTGATGCAGCCAGTCCAAGAACCTGGTAGATTGATCTTCTTTTCTTTCTTTATAGATTATGTGTATCCCTAAAATTGTAAAATATATCTTCAAGGTTATTATTGTCCCGTGAAAAACTGGCAGCCAATAGTTTCTCCCTCATATCCGCCATGGAGAAATCCGCCGTGGAAGTAATCTTCTTCTCCTTATGACTCACTCTTTAACCTAATTTTTATTAATGGTTTCTTCACAAGAAAAAAGGTATTCAAATTTCTGATTACATCTCTCGTACCTTAGGGGTTTAAACCCAAGGATAGTGAAGGAGCCACTCGAAAGAGCAGGTATATATATTGATCTTGTTTCTTTTGTTTTGTGAGATTTTGTATCTGTAAGATTGTCTTTTTGTTGTCATGTGTTGATTATATATCAGGATCCGCGTTGAGGGATATGACACTTCACTCCCTTACGATGATGTCAAGAGCGCGTTGAGGAGACGTTTCTCTTCATGTGGAGAGATCATGGACATTTGTATTCCCAGATATGTTGAACCCGATGCTCTCAACATGTTTGTATCTTCTTCTTCTTCTTCCAGATTTTCCCCACCTAGCTCAAGGGTTAACTAAAAACTTGTTACAGATATGCTCTCGTTACATTGCTTGGAGAAGACGCAGTAGAGAAGGCGTTGAAACTTCATGGAAGTGACGTGGGAGGATGGAAGGTACTCGTTCGTGATTACCCAATTCCAGGGGAGCTAATCCTGAAATGGCTGCCAAGATTGCGATTAAGAACAGCTACCCCACATACGTCACATTTTCTGATACTGGTAATCAAGTAGACTTATTGTTTTGCTTTTGGAGATTAGTATATGTAACATGAATTCTTCTTGTCACATTGCAATCAAATTATTATATAGGATGACTGTATCGGGATATACAGTAAAACCTTTATAAATTAATAATGTTGGAACTTTGAAAATTTATTAATTCAGAGAAATATTAATGAATCGATAAATTAATATTTATTAATTTATAGAGATATATCTGTTTTAGGTACGAATTTTTTTTAACAAAATTCAAATGATATTCTGTTCAAGAATTTAATTAAATTCATTTGTAAAAATAATATGTATTAACTTGATTATGATTTATACTTTTATTATTGTAATAGAATAAATATTAACATCATAATATACTATCTATTTAAAATTAATGCACATTGTTAGTACCAAAATTTAGAAAAAAAACATGGTTATCGTTCTTAATGTGATGATAAAGTCAGCAACGATATATATTATGATACATTTGGAAATAATTATGTATACAAAATCAATTATCGTGTGTATAACTTATCATGAGTTTTGGATAGCGAAAAACAATCATAAAAATTTGTTTGATATAGTAAGTAGAATAAAAAGGTACTGAAGCAAAAAAAAAAATTATATATATATCCATAATTATACATGATTATTAATTTATGATATTATTGGGACCATATTTTTACATGAAAGTTTCAAAAAAATTATTATCTTATCATCTTATCAAATTTTGTAAATTTTTACATTGACCCGACTCGGGACCAGGATAATTTATTAATTTATGGTGATTATTAATTTATCGAGTATTAATTTATAGAGGTTTTACTGTAACACTTCGCTTCCCGAGGACGATATCAAGAGGGTGATGATTAAACATTTCTCTCCATGTGGAGTGATCACTCGCAATAAGTTTTTGGCTTCTTCCTCTAGTTTGTGACAAGCATTTTCCCAAGTGTACAGAAGAATGGCGATGTACGTGTCTTGCAGATCCGTTCAAGTGAGAATCTGGCAGATCTCTTTACAAAGGCACTTCCAACTGCTACCTTCAAGAAGCTAGTTCGTGGTATTGTACTCCGTCGCCTCAAAGATCTCAAGTCATGTAGTCATCAGGGGAAGTAAATACGTGCTGCACTCTTTTTCCCTTAACTATGGTTTTTCTCACTGGGTTTTTCTAGTAATGTTTTTAATGAGGCAGCATTTTATGCTTATTAGGGATACTTTTGCTATAATGGACATCCAAAAAGGAGTGTTATAAACTCAATTAGTGGATGCCATTAAAAACTCATCTTCTAGAATGTTCTAACTTCTTCTCCAAGTTCAACTTCTTCCCCAAGTTATTACTCCCCTCCAAGTCATTGTATCATATATATACATTTGTTCTCTATGGAATAAGAAACACCAACTCTCTCTTCTCTCTTCTCTCTTCTCTCTCAATCTCTAATTCATAACATCATTAAGGTTATTGAAAACCTGAAAAAACCTAGTAGTCGTATCAAAGTAATATTTTCTTGTTCTCCTCCTTATTTGCTTTCTTCTTATTCACTCTTAATGGTTTCTTCACGAGAAGAAAAGTATTCGACTTTCTGATTATATCTTTCGTACCATAGGGGATGAAATCGCTGGAATTGGAGGATCGTGAATCTAGTGAAGATGATGCATCCAGTCGATTTACCCGGTAAATTGCTCCTCTATTTGTGTGTTTGGAGAATTTGTTATCTTTTATAAGATGTGTTGTTCTTTCTTGTCATGTGTTTTGATAATAATAATAATAATAATAATAATATGTATTATTTCAGTATTTGCGTTGAGGGATATGAGAAAAACTCAAGTGCGTGTTGAGGAATCATTTCTGGCGTTGCGGAACGCTCGCGATCATACGTGTTCCCAGAGTTTGTACAATCAACAGGTTAATTAATTTGTGTCTTCTTCCTCTTCTTCCAAATTAAGTTTCCCCACCTACCTAACCTAGCTCTAGAGTTACAAAAAAGAACTAACTAATTAAAAACTTGTTATTTGTAGATCTTTCATTACTTTTCTTGGAGGACGCGGACGCGACACAGAAAAGAAGGCGTTGGAACGTAATGGAAGTGAGATGAAAGGATGGAATATAGTAGTTACGCCTTTCCCGTATCCAAAGCCAATTCCTGAATTGGATGCTTATAGGGAAGCATCCAAACCCTGCGTCAAAGTCCAAGAAGATGAAAGAGAAGGAGGCTGGTAAATTCTTGTTTTAGAAATTAGTATATATGTGTTCTTGTCATGTTTGATAACGTTGCATTCAAATTATTATATAGGATAATTGTTTATGCATATGGCAACGACGAGGATATCAAGAAATCCTTGATTAAACATTTCTCTTCATGTGGAGAGGTCACTAGAGCTTACGTTGTAAGGTTTGTGCCTTTCTTCCTTCATCTTTCCCCAACTTATCTCAAGAGTTATTTAAATGCTAAGTACTAAAGACATTTTTTTTAAAAAATCTTTTTACAGAGGCAGAAGAGTTAATAGAGTTAAGGTTTTAATCAAGGGAGAAGGCGCAGTAGAAAAGGCGCTGAATCTTACTGATCAATGTGAATGTGGTGTGAAAGGGTGTAAGCTTGTAGCTAAGGAGTGAGATTACTGGCTATACTATCCAAGGTACCTTAGTTTGCTCTTGATTCTTGATTCTTGGTAACAAACAAAAAGAAGTAAAACCCTCTCTCATTAATTCGTGGTTTGTTTTAGTTCCTTATGTTCCGATTGCTAAGAAGTCTAAGATTACTAAGGAGTAAGGAGTAGAAATCCTTCTCTCTCTCTCTCTCTCTCTCTCTCTCTTTCAGAAGACGAAGAAGAAGAAGCTCCAAAAGTATGACTTCCTTATTACCTAAGTATGATGTTTTATTTATCTGAATGTTAAAAATATATAAGCTCGATAATTGTTATATGCCTTGTTCATTATTACCCAAGTATGAGCCTTGCACTATTCGATTGTTTAGGTAGACAAAAGCCAAGGGTCACAAATTTACATTTCTCAGACTTTTTGCCTATAGTCTCGTTCTCGGCTATCCATTTAGAAGTCTTTCTTGGTGAGTCAGAAGTTTTGAACTATGTCGACTCTTATTTAGGCCCAATATCCAACTTCTGCATCTCACAAGCCTCCTCCGTTATGAAATCATACAAGAGACATCAACATTTACACCAGATTCTTCTCTTAGTAATTTCTAATTGAATACTTTTCTTGCGTCTTGTAGACAAATAAAAATACCTTTATTTAGGAATTTACCCAAAATCTTCTCTTACGAATTTTCTAATTGAATACTTTTCTTGCGTATTGTAGACAAATAAAAATACCTTTTGTTTAGTAATTTACGGGATTGCTTTGTTACACACTCTATTGTCAACTGTCAAGCCTAGTGCTTTGAAAAACCTAAACAAAATCACACCACCACTAAATCTCGTCGATTAACTGAACATTTGCATGAGCACAAAATCTACCATCCACAAGTATATTGAAACTTACAATAACTTCAGTCTTGTTAAATAAGAAATGGGAAAATCCATTAACAAGTTCGGTAACATAATTGTAATCATAAATAACTTTGAAGTAAACAATACGAGAAAGAGAAAATGCTTAAGAACAACAACAACAACAAAAAAAAGAAACAAAGACGAAAACAATAAGAGATTCTGACATCACTACCTATGAGCAAATCAACCACAAGATTTCAACAAGAACCTCTTTGTGTCCAAATCATAAGTCTCTCTTATTCAACCTATCATGTGTTTGCTCAATTTCTATCAAAAACCTCTTCATTTAGTTATCAGACTCATTCTTCTTACCTTCACTATCTCCTTCCCTCTCTTCAAGCAACCGACCACTCTCTTCATCAGCTTGTTGAATCTTCTTTTGAGCTTCTTTAGCCTTCAACGCCTGTAACTTCGCATGATTGTAATACGCAACTCCCAAGAACGCGATCCCGTACCCGAAAAGATTAATAGGAGTGACAGTATCCTTAATCACAGACCACGAAAACGCGATCAAGAGCCAATCCTTAACCACACCAGCAACATTCATAGTCAAAGCAGAGGTTTTCCCAACAAGTAGAAACACAGCAAGATTCAAAGCAAACGCACAGATCGAATTCGTCCCGAAAATCGCGTAATCGAAGTGGAAGCTAGACGTATCTCTAAGCACAGGGAACTCAACGTAGATCCATGGAATAAACAAGAAAGCCAAGCAACAAGGAGCAACGTAATACAGCGAAGTAATTGGATTAAGTGTGATTCCTTTAGAAGTGAGTAAGATCTGAATCAATACCAAACGAGTCGCTTCAAAAGCAACAGCACCAAGCTGAAGAATCACACCCCAAACATCGAATCTAGCTTCACCATAAGCAGCAATCGCAACACCGAACGAGATCGAAAGCATATTAACCATAGTATCAGATTTGAAACCTTCCTTCTTCAACAAAACTCCGATTGAGTAAACAGCAACAGGCATTAAAGCTTTAAGCATCTGAATGAAGGAGACTGATAAGTAAATGTAAGCGGAATTCGAGAGCCAGAGTGAGAGAGAGTACAAAGCACCGATCGGAACGACGGATCTGAGGTAAGTATCTCGAGACATTGAAACCGGCTCGACGAATTTGAAAACCTTGATGATGATGAAAGCTAGGGTTGAGCAGAAGGACATGTGGATCATTGTGAGTGAGATCGGGAATGGCCAATTGTACATCTTCTTGTCGAGGATGTATTTGTTGTAGACGATTACGGTGAAACTCAGGAAGATCCATATCGCTACGTAGCTGTATGAGAGAACGATCTTCTTAATCACGCTTTCGCTAAGCGAACCGCCTTTCCCCATTGGCGATTTCGGAGTTTTTTTTTCTCTCCGGTGAGATTGATTCGCGGCGGAGACGATGGCTCTGCGACGGAGACGACGGTAGTGAAACTGCGCAGGATAAGCAGAGAGAGAGAGTTTGTTACTTATATGTTTGAGAAAAAGTCTTTTGGGGCTTTTTTTCGTAAAAGAGAAGTGCCTAAGTTGTGATCGACCATGTCACATTTATTTTGATTTATATAATAACATTAAGGTACCGTCGATATATTAATTTTTAAATAAACGATAATAATGTGAGGGATAAATATAACAAAGGGAATTAAAATAGAATAGTAACGAAAGCAATAGTAGTCACGAAATTAATTTTAGATAACGGTTTGGAGAAAAAAAAATTAAAGTATTAATTTGATGGAAACAGTTTATGTGTATATCCGGTGAACAGATTTGTAATATATCGCATGTTTCTGAAAATCACATAAAAAGTTTGATGATGTTATTATAGAAGAAAATATTTGTTCAACTATTAGATTTTAATATATGTCATGAACAATTGTCTTCTTCACAAGATTTTAGCTATAGAAAGTATCATCAACTCAACTATGCTTTAAGTCTATAAACGGGTCCACATATCGCAATCTAAGCCCCAATAGTGGTGCGTCCACAAGACGCCATGAGGAAAATGGTGTTAGGCGAACGCGCGTCGAGCGTTTCAGGTGTGATTCATGCGTCTCACCAAAGTCACGCGGCTTCTGATGCGCGTTTTGTGTGAACCCAAAAATCTGATTCAATGCTTTAATTTGTCGCTTAGACATTTTTTTTTTTTTCTGTTAGAACGAAATGATTTTTTTTTTTTTGTTGTTGTCTTTTATTAACATCCGTCGATATAAAATGGAAAAGAAAATTTAGACACTCTACTTGCATAATTGGTAAATAAGAAGATAACAATTTTTTTTGTCTTCATCTATGGGTTAGTACTTGGCTTTCGAAGGCTGTTATCATCTATTATTGTTGATGTTCGAGAGATATTTGTATATATAGATAAGAATGTAATCAGTTTTGGAATAATCGTATAAGAAAATGACAAAAAATAATCATTTTGTTACAATGCGGAAAACATCGTTGATCTTTTCTTAGAGCAATTTTGTTTTCTTGAGAAACCTTTTTTTTTTGTGTTTCTTATAATTCTGGCCGAAATCTATACAACATTTATATCTCTCCCAAACCTAAATCAAATTAAGAAGTTCGAAAAACGCAAAACTTTTAAAAGGTTTGTGTTCCTTATTAATTTGCTTAAGGTTCTACTTTAGGGAGTGTGTTGAAGAATATATATCGAGTTGAATAATTTAAGAAAATATATATTGAATAAAGCCACTTATTACTCCAAGTGATGTCAAATAATTACTTACTACACGGCCCACACCAATCAACATTATGAGCAACTTTATTACAAATCACAATATATCAAAATTTAGAAGTATAAGCCCGCTATCTATTAACCAATTTAATACCCTTTAATGTAATTATCTTTTGGTTATTTTTGGTTTCACTTAAAAGTAAATTTATATTTTATAGGTTTTGCAACGTCGGTGAAAAATGGAAATAGAATACAAGAACCATGTTTTTTTTTCCAAGATGAGGAGAACATGTTCATCGGATGTTTTCAATGGTTTAGAACCACTTACAAGTCACAACTTGTGAACATTCAAAACAAAAGTCAACGGTAACCTAACTTTCGGTGAAATCACGGCTAAGTAAGTATCGAATTTGCAAGCTATTCTTGATTCAATAGGGTTTTATTGGCTGGTTTTTTCACTATACCCTCGATAGAATTGGTTCTCCTCTTGGCTTGATGCCTTAATGCCTTATGGGTGTAAGTATTTGGTAGATGGTTAATTAATGGTTTGTGACAAATCATAATCAGTAGAACAAATCGAAGTGACGTTCTCCGTAATTTGCAAGAAGACTTAGTCGATTCGTAATTGAGGATTTTTAGTAAATTAATTATAATTTTCTCAATACATAATGATTTACTAATAATTTCGTATTATTGTATAGTTCATGAATCATTTTCGTTTGGACCACTTCCGTGGACTAATAAAATGGGAGATGTTACCTAACAAATTGTATGATTTGATGTTTGACTCCGTTTTGTTGACTAACAATTTTGATCAAATTAGTCTATATTCTAATGCTAATCCCCCAATTTCTAATAGATTTGAATAAAATAACAAAAGATAGACATTTCGTTGAATATATGAGTTAATGACATTAAGAGGATGTGTGTGTTTTTTGACAAAGACATAATTACTAGTTAATTTAGCCATCGGTATTTACGTGGCATGTTTTGCTTTCCCATTGTTATTAAAGCACATGATGATTTTACTGATGATGTTAGTTTAACAATATGGTGATCTAGTAGACGAAAATTATAGACCATGAAAACGAAATCTTCAAACCTTACATATCCAAAAAAAAAAAAAATTACGATTGCTGCATCATTTTTGTTTGAATTCAGAGAAATATAGATATCAAACTTTTCATCTTCATCCTATAAAATAGAGAACATACAAGTTCGATAGTTTAATTTAAAGAGCTCAAGTGTCGAACCACACACAGAAGACATTAGCGTAAATGTGGTTTTTCCGATGCGGATTAAGCTGAGCCGATTGTATCATTGTGTGTTGTTTGTCTTATCTTATTAAAAAACATCTGATATTATGATATTCTAATTTTCTGAATAGTTAATATTTTTTTCTATCCAACGGAGTAATTAATCTTAGATAAAAGAATGCGCTAAATTTTTTCGGCTTTGTTATATTTAGCTTTAGTTAGCCCTTGTACATAGGAATTTAAGGTATTTTGGTGAATACTAATCACATGTAAAATTTATCAAAAATAAAAATGTGGGATTATACTAATTTGGCTGTGAAATGTACCTAGTTGGCTAGTTTTGATACACATCGAGTTTTATCATTTCTGTTTTTGTAGTTATGATTTTTTGGGGAAGGAATAAGAAAATAGTCTAATCAACAAATCAATGATGGTTCCACAACTCTAATATACACATCGATTAGTATCTTCCTCCAGGGATGGAGCGGCCCATTCAGTCTGACAATCCAAGTTTATCTTCAAGATTTTAGATTTTAAATTACAATTGTTTGGAACTTGGAAGCATTAGATTTTTAAATATGGGCTGATAAACTAGAAATAGCAAAAAACTTAGATTTGGATATGGGCTGATTTAGACCCCAAAAAAAAGGATATGGGCTGATAACTTAAACTATGAATATATTAAATCTAGAGAATTTGCCAACAAGCGTCTGTAGTCCAACGGTTAGGATAATTGCCTTCCAAGCAATAGACCCGGGTTCGACTCCCGGCAGACGCAGTTTGATTTTTTGTTTTTGGGTCAAAGTATCCTTTTTTATTTATATTGGCTTATAAAACACATAATTCTTCAGAATGTTTGTCCACCTTTGGTTTTCACGGTTTAACTTGCTTAAATCTGTTAATATAAAAGTTAACGACGATGTGACAGATTGATTATAAGCTAGAAGCCTAGAACACATATCATTCAAAATTCAAGTTTGCAGTTTGTTAAAGTCAAATATCTCTGAGTCTTAGCAACTACGAGACATTTGTGGTACATCACTCTTTCCAAAAACTGCATGAACAATTGAATACTTTTAAAATTTAACTAAATGATACATTAGTATACAATTTAAAATAATGTTGTTGTTTTATTAGTTAAAACTGTTGTTCCTCGAGAATCTTGCTTCTCTACTTTTTTTTTTCTTTTCTTTTTCTGTTGTGCAATTAATTTTCTTTTATAACAACATTATAATTTTGTCTCTCTGTATTTATTATCTGTGGATTTTTTTTTTTGGATTCATTTTTGTAATAACTTTAGTTAAAAAAAAGTATATACATAAAATATGAACAATAACTAAAATTTAAGAATTTGTCAAAACATGCTATATATAAGTCCTAAAGCAAGCCTATTTAACAGCTATATATATATATATAAAGTTTTTGTTTTGTTTTGGAGGTTCAACTAGCGATTAGTACTCCAAAAATAATTTGACGATGTATTTAAATCTTGGTTATCCAAATTCTTGTTAATTATATAATCAAGAGCTATCTAAATCAATGTGTGAATTATAAATTTTATGAGAAAAGATAAAAATGTATCACTCTTGTTGAAAAAGAAATGTAAACTATATTGGATATCTAAAGTACTGAACTCCAATCTCAAAATGATGTCAAAACATATTATATTCAAAGTGAATAAGCCCAACGTGGTCGGGACAATACATATGTTTTCTAGTTATGACTCCAACATTAAGATTTTAGCATCAAGAAGTAACAAAACGAAAAACTAAATCTCTTTTGGTTTTAATCAATTAAGTAGGTGGGTTCCTCTTCAAGAACTTACGAGCCCAAATATGCTTCAAGTTGATATGAAATTTTGATAAATTAGTCCCTTCCAGTATGCGATCCACGGTAGTGACCGAGTCCAAAACCAATCTCGCGAAGAGTTTTTGCTGGCCATTGCTATTTGTGTATGTGTAGGAGACGTTTTCATTGCCCTCCGGCATGTAAACACATTCAACACAGTTTTCTCCAAACTTACTAGTGAAGAGTTCATTCACCTCATCTTTCGACACTGGAAACCCACGAGAAAACGTTATAAACATGGTCCTGTCTTCTTCGCTAGCGATGCAGTTAGCGTTCCATCCCCATATCCCACTAGGGATGAGGAATAAGTTGTTGTTGGAGAGATTATCCCCACCAACAACATCAGGCATCACGTTGATACTTCCAAAGGTTGGATGCGGGAAGCCAGGGATGATGAGAGGGCAACGAAATCTGGTAACAAAGGTGTATGGCGAAGAACACGGAAGAATTTGTTGAAGAATGTCAGAAAAAATTCTAGAACAAATAGTGGTTAAGAAGTTTTTGATTCCTGTTATGGCAGTATATCGATATTTGTAGATTATGAGAAGTGATATGTCTTTCCTCATGATTTCGGCGGTAAGAGGGATTTCTTCGAATTTTTTTGGAAGTTCGTCGAAATCAAGGCACGGGTAACACGAGATAGCCTCGTTGGCAAGAGCCAAAATGAGTGGATCGGTGAATGCCATGATGATTGAGAAGATGTTTTCGTAGCCAAAATCTTCAAGCCAAAGCCATGTAGCCACGATAAGAAGTGATTCAGCTGCGGGTTTTGAGAAATTTAGGACCAATTTAGAGAAAATCTTTCTTTCTCGAGCATAGAATGTGTGTAGTTGTTCTACGGTGGAGAGCGCCATAACCAGTTTCAGATCTGGATAGACTATTAGAAAAAACAAATTCTTACTACGAAAATTTTGGAGAATGTTTTATTGGAATATATCGTTGGTATCATCTAATTGGTTCGTTTTATAGATATAAGAAAATCACAGTTTTTAGAAGGTCATTTAAGATTTTGACTATAAATATTTAGCTATTTTATCTTTTTGTGATAGTTTTAAGTAACGCTCGCAAAATTTCAAAGTTTGTTATGTTATATTTACATGTGTTGTGGACTGTTTCATATCAATGACTAGATTCTTTTGGAGTGTAGTTGACTACTGGCATTGAGTTCTAACGACTTCTAAAAGCAAAAGAAACAAAACCAAAAATTAGTAATTACTGCAATTCAGCTGTACATATAATAAAAGTCAGGTATATGCTAAGTTGAGTATATGACTTTAACAAATCACTAATACCATATGGCTCTAACTACAAATGGACATGGACACCAAACTTTTTCCTTTAATTAAATTTTTTCAATGAGAATTTGCCACGTGTTGTCTTCATTGTATACATTTGAGTACATTATAAATTATTTTTATGATGTACGTTTTTCTAAATATTTAAGATATTATTTCTTTTATCTTATCTTCTGTTCTTTAATCCAATTGGAGATATTTAGTTCACTTCTCTATTACTTTTGTGATTGGTTATAGGGATTACTAGTGCAGTACCCGCGTCCTGCGCAAGATAAATATATAAAGATAGATTTTACCAACCATAATCATGTGGACTAAACCAATTCAGAACTAATTTTATTATGATCATGTAGCGAATTTATTTAAAAAGAAATATACATAGTGGATTTAAACATAAAGCTGATGATTTAGCTTATATAGTTGATGATGTAGCCTCATGTCGGTGTCGAATCTCGTTCTCCATAAGCTCTAGTTCAGTCCTAGCTTTTACTTTTTTCATCTCGAGTACCTTCTTTCTGTCCAATAGCCTTTCGTAAGCCTCAATTGCCATACAATAAGTTTTAAAAATCTTTGACCATGTAGGAATAAAATAAGAAGGTAAAATGTATGGAGATTACTATATAATGAACTCTAATAATTCAGTAAGAATGATTTATGGGCGGAAACGAACACATATACCTTGACGATGAAATCTCTAAATCTCTCCGATTATGAATTTATAATAGACGTTCCCTAAGATCCGGAACCTTGATACATCTTATCTAGAATTTAATCACAAGAGTTGTACCGAAAAGTATGTTGTGTATTTATAAACACAAGATTTAAATATCTTTCTTTTAATTATGAAACATAATAAAACCAATATAATATAGTATCCATATTTTTAAATCAGCATAAATAAGATAACTAAAATAAAATTACTTTAAACATAATATCAAACTAGGTGATTGATCCGCACCATGTGCGGTATACAAATTTTTAAAGAGCTATGTTAATTTTAGTATTTAACACTTAACAGCATCATTTTATCATTTATAAAAGTTAAATATGCATGACTGTTAGTTGTTAAACTTATATACATGTAAGAAATAAATATGTGTAAGATAATATCCTCTTACTTTTGAGTGTTACTTTTAAAATGGATTTTTGTATATGTAATGAAATAAAACATAAACGGTAGGTAATAATATGTAAATTTTATAATTAATGATTCATATTTTAGTAATTGGAATACTTAAATACCGGGATAAATATAGTAGAAACACAACTGTATTATTTATATATAAAAAAATTCATCCACACCATGCATGAAAAATCTTCATTTCCTTCCGTCAAAATTGATAAATGTAGGTCTTTGATTGACATCTTGTAAAAGGTGTTATGTAATATCATGCATGTAATAATATATATGACATACTGTAAAAGGAGTTTAGTAGTTTAATTTGAATTTATAAGATATTACATATATATTATTAACAAATTATGTTTAAAAAAAATACAATGATTTAAAAATTTGGACTACTGGAATTTGAAGATTCAAAGTAATTCTGGTACAAGTACAACTTAAAGATGTGATTGTTCGATTGCTTGATAAACATACCAAGTAAATAGTTGATAAAAAATCTTTTTTTTTGTGAAATATTCGTTTGTTCTGAACAGATTTTAACAAATAGCAAACCCTTTTTTTAAATAAATTGTTAAAAACCTTAATATTATTTCCATTTGATTTAAATATTCTCCAAACATTGTTTCGAGACTTTAATATTTTTAAACACTAATGATAATTTAATTAAGAAAAGTATATTTAGTTAACTTAAGCCATGTCATCATTTCTCCAAAGACATGTCATAATTTTTCAAGACATGTCATAGTTTTAATCAAATGAAATTAAAACACTTAAGCTAGTTAAATAATACTACTTTGGTTTTAATAGGAAGGGGATATCAATATTTTTAATAATTTTAAACAAAACTTTAAAATAAAAAGATGAACTTCAACGATTAAAAATAGAATTAAGAAAAAAAAACAAATAAAAACATGGCACATTATGTTCTGCCAAAACAACACATGTAAGAGTCATAATCCTTTCACAATCATCATCACCGAGCAACCGTTTTAAGATGGATAGAAAACTATCTATTACATTTGGAGAAGACTATTGAACGACTTGAACCATTGCATGGACATACTCATTATCATCATCGAATAATCCTAATGCAAAACATGCATCTTTAAAAGTAGAATATACTATGCCACAGATAATACGAATATCTTCAAAACATGTCGGACCTCTAACGAAACCAAGCAATTGTCTGAGATAATAAGCCTCGCCGACAGAAATAAGGGGACATACACCAATCTAGCTTATTAGTAACCATGCTCATTAGACTGCACCCCGTCCCAGTCCTTACACGGGTTCCGTTCCAACCTTTACCCGTCCCATCCCATCCCAACCCCTTATCCGTCCATCCTATCTAACCTTTACCCAAAATGACCTTCGAACCCAAAAATCATACATTCTCTTTTCTTCTTTCTCTAACAAACACACACTCTCTCTCTTTTATACTCTTTTTGTGCACAAACTCTCTTTTTCAAGAATCTCTCTTTTTATCTTTCTCTCTTCAACACAAACTCTCTCTTGCCCTCTCTCTAATGCACACTCTCTCTCTTCTTCTTTCTCCATGCTCTCTCTCTCTCTCTCTCTCTCTCTCTCAAGTTCCCTCTCTGTCACAATTTTAGTGGACAACTTATTGTCCATGGGTAACACAGGTTCGAGTTGTCCACCAGTCGTGTCTTCAGACTACACGTATATTGTCCACAATAACACATGTTCGAATTGTCCATTCGGTCGTGTCTTCAAACTACACATACACCTAGATACCAAATCAGGTTTTAAAGTCTTATGATAGTCTCGTCCACCAAAATTTCAAACTCTTAATGTTTCAACAGTTGTCTTTGTCCACCAAATTCTTTGACTTTGTCCATTGTTCTCGTCCACCAATTAAAGCTACCATAACATATCACCATTTGATGTATTTAATGTCAAGAGTAAACGTATCTTTCTAGGTCCGATGAACTGTGTTTTGTGGCATTCTTCGAAAGAGTTTTCAGATTATGACATTAGGAGAAAGTTTTGAGAGGTAGTACGGCATTTCTCATAATTTTTCTTTAAAAATATTGGGTCTAGCCAACAAATAATGGGATAGGCCTGATTAGATTCTTTTATCCAAATGAGTGAATGGGCTAGACCGGCAACAAACCCGAAGGCCAAACCAGATAAACCAGGGAACCTTAATTACTGACCAAACCAACAACAAGAAGTGGGGCGGAACAAAAGACCTCCGCATAAGACCGATGTGGATCCGTTAAAGCTCCACCTCAATACATAACTCAAGTCCAACCAGAGATGCCACGAGACCACTTTGAAAACACCACGAAGCCACCAAGCAATGTTTGATGACAGAGGAAAGACCGCCAAAGCACATCAGAAAAGGGAATCAAACCACAAGTGAAGCAACAACGCTAACACAAACAAATAAATTACATTTTTTAGCATAAATATATATTGCGATATATATTGTACGATTAGAGTTTCGTTTTGTAAGCAAAATTAATAATTATCCGTGAAATTTATGTTTTTCATTAAAATTGTGAATCAATAGCCACCGTCTAAATGTGTGAATTATAAAATTTATGAGAAAACAAAGACGATATATATGTTTTCGCATAAAATTGTGTCATTCTCTTTTTTTGTTTGTTTAATGGATATAAGATAACTAAAGTGAACTCCAATCTCAAAATTATATAAAAACATATTTTCCTCAAAGTGAATAAGCCCAACATTGTCGGGACGTTACATATGTTTTCTAGTTATTATAGATTACAACATAAGACTTTGGCATCAGAGAAGTAGTAATCAAACGAAAAATTAAATCTCTTTTAAGTTTGATAAACTAAGTAGGTCAGTTCCTCTTTAAGAACTTACGAGCCCAAATATGCTTCCTGTGGATATGAAATTTTGATAAATTAGTACCATTGAGTACGCGATCCACGGTGGTGACTGAATCCAAAACCAATCTCGCAAATAGTTTTTGTTGACCATTGCTATTTACGTTTGTGTAGAGGACGTTTTCATTGCCCTCCCGCATGTAAATGCATTCAACGCAATTTTCTCCAAAGTGATCGGTGAAGAGTTCCTTTACCTCAACTTTCGACACGGGAAATCCACGAGAAAACGTTATAAACATGGTTCGGTCCTCTTCGGTAGCAATGCAATTAGCGTTCCATCCCCATATCCCACTTGGAATGAGGAATAAGTTGTTGTTAGGGAAATAATCACCATCAACAACATCGGGCAATACATTGATGCTTCCAAAAGTCGGATGTGGGAAGCCAGGGATGATGAGAGGTCGCCGATATCGAGTAACAAAGGAGTATGATGAAGAACACGGAAGAACTTTTTGAAGGATGTCAGAGAAAATTCTAGAGCAAATTGTGGTTAAGAAATTCTTTATTCCTGTTATGGCAGTATATCGATGTTTGTAGATTATGGGAAGGGATATATAGTTTTTCATGAGGTCTGTGGTGAGAGGGATCTGGTTGAAATCTTTCGGCGGGTCCTTGGAATCTAGGCACTGGAAACACGAGATAGCCTCGTTTGCAAGAGCCAAAATGAGTGGATCGGTGAGTGCAACGATGGTTGATAAGATGTTTTCATAGCCAAAGTCTTCAAGCCAAAGCCATGTGGCCATGACCAGAAGTGATTCAGCTGGTGGTCTTGAAAAAACTAAAACCAGTTTAGATAATATTTGTCTCTCCTGTGCATGAAATGTGTGTAGTTTCTCTACGGTGGAGGGTGACATGATGAGTTTCAGATCTGAGGAGACTATCAGAAAGAAAAAAAAAATTGACTACAAAAATTTGGAAAATGTGAAAATGATTGATATCTTGTTGGAATATACCGCTTTCGTCATCTAATCAATTTGTTTTTATAAGCATATGAATCTCATAATTTTTTAAAAAATTTAGTTAAGATAATTAATGTAAAAGTTTAATTATCTTATCTAACATTAAATTTGATGTTTTATGGTAGTTTTGATTTATTTATTTTTAGTTTGTTATGTTATATTTACATGTGTTGTGGATGATTTCATATAAATTTCATTCACACTGATTAGATTTTTTAGACTTTAGTTGACTATTGGCATTAATTTCTAATGACTTACTAAAATAATAAAATAAAATAAATAATAAATATAAGGTAATCTTGACCCAAAAAAAGGGTAAATTTAAGGTAATATATGTTTTGTTGCAATTCAAATAATAAAGGACATATATATTGATATATGCTAAGTTGGGTATATAACTTAAGCAAATCACTCTTACCATATGGCTTCAAATATAAATGGATACCATACTGTTTCCTTAATAAAGATGGTCAATGAAGATTTGCCACGTTTCTCTTCACTGTATGCATTTGGGTACATTAGAAATTTTTCTTATGAGGTGCTTTCATTTTTTCTAACTATTTAAGGTGTCCTTTTTTTTTTTTTATCATATCTCCTTTTTTTAGGAAAAATGATGAGAAATGCCAAAAATTTGGAAAAAACCTTTTAGAAATGCCACAATGACATTTTTCTTTCTCAAAATGCCACAACACCCACCATATAAAACGAAAATGCCCTTCAAATACAAAAATCATACATTTTCTTTTTTTCTTTCTCCAACACACTCTCTCTCTCTCAACAATCTCTCTCTTTCAACAATCTCTCTCTTACCCTCTCTCTCTCCCTCTCTCCAATGCACAATCTCTTTCTTACCCTCTCTCTCCCTCTCTCCAATGCACACACTATCTCTTCTTCTTCTCTCTCTCTCTCAAGATCCCTCTGTGTCACAACTTTAGTGGACAACTTATTGTCCATAGGTAACATAGGGACGAGTTGTCCACGGTCGTGTCTTCAAACTACACGTATATTATCCACAATAACACATATTCGAATTGTCCATTTCGTGTCTTCGGACTACACATACATTTGGATGATGATATTTTCTTCTATTTCTGAAGTGGACATAAAGATTACATCATTTCAGTCACATGGACAATAAGTGATAGGTAGAGACCAAATCAGGTTTTTAAAAGTCTTATAATATTTTCGTCCATTAAAATTTCAAACTCTTAATGCTTCAACAGTTGTCATTGTCCACCAAATTCTCTGACTTTATCGTTATTCTCGTCCACAATTAAAGATATTCTCGGCCACCAATTAAATCTACCATAACACATCACCATTTGATGTATTTAATGTCAAGGGTAAAAGTGTCTTTCTAGTTCCGATGAACAATGTTTTGTGGTATTTTTCGAAAGATTTTCAAATTATGGCATTTATGAAAAGTTGTTTTGAAATTTATGGCATTCCTCATAATTTCTCCTTTCTTTTATCTAGTTTTGAAGAATATATCGTTTCATTTATTTTTTAATTTTGTGATTGGTTGTGGAGATTGTTAGATATATATGTTTTTGGACAATTTGAAACTTTTTACCAAATTTGGATAACAACTGGTAATATATTGTATTTGATTTTCTTTTTCACAGATTTTCTTTTATGATCTAAATATAAGTTATCAATATTATCAGCAATTAATATTTATTTATTTACTGATTTAGTTTTTTTTCCCACCAAAACATATTTTCTAATAAACAAATTTTGAATACATTATCACAAAGAAATTGCCACATAATCAATTTCTTAATCTTCAGAATAAGTAAAAAGACTATTCTACATTTTGCACCCACACAAAAAGACTATTCTACATCAAGAAAGAAAAAAAGACAAAGAGGTACGAATCCAACACTTTTAAGAAAAAATGAAATACTTCCTCCGTTTTATATTAGTTGTCATTTTAAGCTTTTTTCATATTAGTTGTCGTTTTATATTTTTAATACATATCTATGACTAATTTTTCTATTTTTATCTCTACTTTTTAACTTATTAATCATGCATATCAAATAAAACAGTGAATTAATTAGGGGTAAAATAGAAAATTAAATTATTTTCTTAATCTACGTAAAACAACTTAGAATGACAAGTATTAGAATGACAAATATTGTGAAACGGAGGGAGTAATATGGTTTCTTGTACCTCGGTGTTTAATTTTAAATTTTCGACGCAATTAGGATTTACATTTAAAATTTAATATGTTATATCTTTTTTTATAAAGAATATGTTCCATGTGGTATATATTTATAATTTTTAAGATCATTCCTAGGACTAGCAATAGGACCAGTAGTGTAAATATTGGTTACCAAGAATACATGAACGATCCCACGAAAAAGTTTTATACCCGACACAACAAAGTCTTCAGCTTTGAGTATGAAAATGTGTGCATTAATTATGGATATCAGAAATAAAACTCAATTAGATTTTTAATCCCAAGACTATATCTCAAGTTAACGTGGTAAAAAAAAATGTGAAAATTCAAATGAAAGCATTCACGAAAAGCAAGTCAAATGTTCAACTAGAATAGTCTTTAACAAACAAAGTCAAATGTTCAACTTAATCATACAAAGACTTTTTATTGGCTAATTCGGTCAATTGCACTACAAGAAAGAAGGTATTTTTCAGACGGAAAAATTTCCCTCGGAAATTTCCGACGGAATTCCGACTGAATTTCGAGGAATTTCCGAGGAAAACCCATCCCTCGGAAATCTTCCTGAAATTTCCGACGGATCTCCGTCCGTCGGAAAGTCGTCAGACTTCTTTGAATTTTCTGAGGGATTTCCGAGGAATTTCCGAGGAAAACTTAACCTTCGGAAATCTTCCTGAAATTTCCGACGGATCTCCATCCGTCGGAAAATCGTCGAACGTTTTTTGAATTTTGTGAGGGATTTCCGAGGACTTTTCCAAGGACTGTCGGCAACATACCCGTTAATGTATCCGTTAATGTATCCGTTGGAGGAGCCGTTGGAATTTACAAGTCCTCGGAAATCCTTGGGAAATCCCTCGGAAATTTCGTCTATATATTCTCCACCTCCCATTCACATGTAATGAAACCAAAACTACAAACAATACCAACAATAATGTCTTCCGATCCTTATAATTATTTTCGTTCATGGATGGACAAACCTAGATACGATGAAGAGACAGGCAAACTTACAGAAGAGTTCAAGGAAGGGCTTAGGCAATTCATGTCATTCGCCTCAAACCAGGATATAACAATACAAACAGGTATTATGTTATGTCCTTGTTCAAAATGTCGGAATTATAGAAATCTTGATGTTACTTTAGTTAGGAAGTATTTGTTTAAGAATGGATTTATGCCGGGTTATAAGATATGGTATGCACATGGAGAGAGTGAGCCAATGCTAGATTTTGGTAGTACTAGTCAGCAATATATTCCGGATAGTGTAGAGGAACCATCAGTAGAAGTAGACATAGGTACATTTCAGATGGTTAACGATGCGTTTAGGGAAAATGCACCGTCATTCGTTCAGGATGGAGATAGAGCAGAGCAACCAAATTTAGAAGCCCGGAGATTTTTTGATATGTTAGATGCAGCTAATATGTCGTTGTACGATGGTTGTAAGAAAGGTCATTCACCATTATCAGCTGCAACTAGATTGATGGGCATAAAGACGGATTGGAACTTGTCTGAGGGTTGTGTTGATGCGATTACTGATTTTGTGAAAGAAATTTTACCGGAAGATAATCTTTCACCAGCTTCGTACTATAAGGTGCAGAAACTTATAGCTGGACTTGGCTTGCCGTATCAAGTCATAGATGTATGCAGTGATAATTGTATGATATATTGGAGGGAGGACGAAGGGCGCACTTCATGTCGGTTTTGTCGTAAACCTCGGTATCAAGACACCAGTGGAAGAGTTCCAATACCATTTAAACGGATGTGGTATTTGCCCTTAGCAGAGAGGTTGAAGAGGTTGTATCAATCAGAGCGTACAGCGGGATCAATGAGATGGCATGCAGAACATACATCAGACGGTGTAATTGCGCACCCTTCGGATGCAGAAGCATGGAAACATTTTCAATCAGTGTATCCAAGCTTTGCCTATGAGCCAAGGAACGTTTATCTTGGTTTGTCTACAGATGGTTTCAATCCTTTTGGGAAGCACGGGAGGCAATACTTATTATGGCCAGTTATCGTGACACCTTATAATTTACCGCCATCATTGTGTATGAAACCCAATTGGGTTTTTTCATCTATTTGTGAGGTAAAATGCGATGTTCGGTTATGTATGTTATTTACGGGTACAAAGGAGATTCAGTCAAGAGAGATACAATGATACGATGGATGATTATAAAGGAATTTAAATTCCTAAGTTAGTTATTGCAGCTTACGGTCTCCTTTTAAAGTCCTCATACGCTCAAAAATGATAATACATTCTATATTTGTATCATGTTATAATATTATATGTTTTTGGAAGACGACCACGTCTTTGCCTCAAATGTATGGGTAACGCGTTAATTATCAAAAATGACCAAAACAAGTCTTCTCTACTCTTATATCATTTGTGTATTAATAATAATCTCTAGCGTATGCATTAAACTATTATTCTACTTGCAAATTCCAGAAGTTAATTAATTAATAAGTTAAATGGTTCTCTACTCTTCCTCAAAACTATCATTTATCCAACATCGTCTCTTCTCTAGTATTATGAAATATTAGCTATGTCTCTTTTCCATCATCTCGTGTCTCGTTCTCTTGCTTTATGGCTTTTTGTTTTCCTTATCTTCTTAGTATTACTCGGAAAATCACAAAAGGAAAAAGCTTTACAAGTTAAAGTGGGAATTGTTCTTGACACTAATATGACATTAGCAGATTCAAGCTTGCGAGCTATCAACATGTCTTTGTCGGATTTCTATAATACTCATAGTGGCTTCAAGACAAGGATCGTCCTTGACGTCCGTGACTCGAAAGAAACTGTTGTTGGTGCTGCCGCTTCAGGTACTCGATCTTGCTTTGTTGTCTTTCAGCGATGATCATGTATCAAATTTGATCTTAATATATATTTGTTTTTTTTCAACTTTCTATGATTTTCTATGGCCTAATGTCCGCAGACCGCCATACTTTTAACACATGAACAATCCTAATGATATGGAAGGACTTGTTCTTTTTATAAACATAATCAACTATGTCTAATTCTTTTTTTTATAAATCTAAAGTTACGTGATAATGATGACATGCAATCTTACGCATGTGATGATGAAGAACAACCGTAAATTCTTCCGGTTTGAATCTCTGAATTGTTATAAGTAATATATATATATAAAATATATCGACAATAAAAAAAATTAAACTTCAAATTTAGTTTTTTCATCTAGGATTACAAATATGCATGTATATGTAAATATTGGTTTTTAAGATAAATTATTTGGTTAACTTGGTAATGCAAACGTTTAACCTTGACTTCGCAGCTTTATACTTGATAAAGAAGAGGGAAGTGGTGGCCATAATTGGACCAGCTACTTCAATGCAAGCTCCATTTTTAATTAACCTCGGAAACCAATCTCAAGTTCCAATCATTTCATTCTCCGCAACAAGCCCTCTTCTTGATTCACTCCGTAGTCCATATTTCATCAGAGTCACACACGACGATTCAGCTCAAGTTCACGCCATTAGCGCCATCATCGAGTCATTTCGATGGAGAGAAGTTGTGCCTATTTATGTTGACAATGAGTTCGGAGAAGGTATTCTTCCTTCCTTAGTTGATGCTCTTCAAGAGATCAATGTTCGTATCCGAAACCGTAGCGCTATATCATTACATTCCTCTGATGAAAAAATCGAGAAAGAGCTTTACAAACTAATGACCATGCCCACTAGAGTGTTTATCGTGCACATGTTGCCTGATCTCGGATCGAGGCTTTTTTCGATAGCCAAAAAGATTAGGATGATAGATAAAGGATATGTATGGATTGTTACAAATGGTATAGCTGATCTCATGAGTTTAATGGGGCAATCAAGCTTTGAAGATATGCATGGTGTCTTGGGTGTCAAGACATATTTCTCAAGATCAAAAGAGCTAACGTATCTTGAAGCTCGTTGGCGAAAAAGATTTGGAGGAGAAGAGCTAAATAATTTTGGATGTTGGGCTTATGATGCTGCCACAGCACTTGCAATGTCTATTGAAGAAATCAGTAACGTAAACAAGAGTTTCAATAAGACTAAAAACATTTCAAGAAATGATGACATTGGGACTGATCTTGATGATCTCGGCGTCGCTCTCTCTGGTCCTAAGCTTCTTCAAGCGCTATCCAATGTCAGTTTCAAAGGTGTTGCTGGTAGATTTCAGCTAAAACACGGGAAGCGAGAAGCTAAGGTTTTCAAGATAATCAATATAGAGGAAAGTGGGGAAAGAACGATTGGATTCTGGACATCAAAAGTTGGACTAGTGAAGAGCCTTGGAGTAAATCAAACAGGCATTAATATGTCACACAGTTCGCGTCGCCTTAGACCTATAATATGGCCTGGGGACATTATTTTGGTTCCTAAAGGTTGGGATTTCCCAACAAATGCAAAGAAGTTGCGGATAGCGGTTCCAAAGAAGGATGGTTTCAAAAACTTTGTGGAGGTAACAAAGGATGCAAACACTAATGTTCCAACGGTCACCGGGTTTTGCATAGATGTTTTTGACACGGTCATAAAACAAATGCCGTATCATGTCCATTATGAGTACGTCCCCTTTGAAACTCCTGATGGAAAATCAATTGGAAATTACGACGAAATGGTTTATAAAGTGTTTCTTGGGGTAAGTTACATTGATCCCTAAACCTATAAGGAACCTCTTTTTTTTATAACCAATATTCAGCTAAAATGTGTTTTTTTTTTTTAACTATGTCTCTCATATTGAGCTAAAATGTTTTCTTAAAATGTTTTTCAAATGATGTTAACAGGAGTTTGATGGAGCTGTAGGGGATACTACAATCTTGGCTAATCGGTCTACTTATGTCGATTTCGCATTGCCATACTCGGAGACGGGTATTGTATTCGTGGTGCCGGTCAAGGATGATAGAGAGAAAGGAGAATGGGTCTTCTTAAAACCATTAACAAAGGAGCTCTGGTTCCTCATTGCTGCCTCTTTTCTCTACATTGGAATCATGGTTTGGATTTTTGAGAATCAAGCAGATGATGATTTCAATAGTCAGAAAACAGCTGATAAAATGTCCAATGTGTTCTACTTCTCATTTTCGACTCTGTTTTTTGCACACAGTAAGTTTTTGTCACACACAACTTCAGCTTCTAATCCTTGAAGAAACTAATCATTTCAATATTTCATCTATAGGAAAGCCATCAGAGAGCTTTTACACAAGGGCTCTTGTAGTGGTTTGGTGCTTTGTGTTGCTAATTCTGACTCAGAGTTACACAGCAACACTGACATCGATGTTGACGGTTCAAGAGCTTAGACCAACAGTGAAACACATGGATGACCTGAAGAAGAGCGGAGTGAACATTGGTTACCAATCTGGTTCTTTTACATTCGAAAGGTTGAAACAAATGGGTTACGATGAATCGAGGTTAAAGGCTTATGATACTCCTCAAGAAATGCATGATCTTTTTCTTAACAAGAGCAGCAATGGTGGTATAGATGCTGCCTTCGATGAAGTCGCTTACATCAAGATTTTCATGGCTAAATATTGCTCACAGTATTCCATCATTGAGCCTACCTTTAAGGCTGATGGCTTTGGCTTTGTAAGTAAAGCTGGTTACTCTACTGGAGACCGAAACTGATGGTTTGTTCTTAACTAGGATTTCTATGGCTTCCCAAGTTAGCTCCAATAATTTCGCAAGTGTTTTGTTTTTGGCAGGCTTTTCCATTGGGCTCCCCGTTGGTGTCAGATATTTCAAGACAAATCTTGAACTTAACAGAAGGAGAGACCATGAGAGCCATTGAGAATAAGTGGTTACTTGGAGAAAAAAGTTGTCTTCATTCGACCATGACAGATTCTCCAATCCAGCTCGATCACCATAGCTTTGAAGCTCTATTTCTGATCGTCTTTGTTGCCTCTCTGCTTCTACTCTTGCTCATGTTGGCGTCTAAGCTATACCAAAGGAGACAACGCAATCCGCCAAGCCATGGGCTTGAACACCACGCCAATGCACCAAATGATCAATACCATAATGAAGACAATGTTGGAGATGGAGATGAAGCAGGTACTAATGAGCATCATATTCTGGAAGTCAAGCCACTTCTGGTGCAAAATCAACCACTCATCGAATCATCAGAAGGCAAAGTTCGCCACCGACACGGTAAGAAACTGACCTCAAAGACTATTGAACCTTTACGAAGAGTTGCACAGCCTTCGAGGATGAATTCTGTATAGTTAGATGGATGTAGCCAGTTCATGTTTTGCATTCTCTTCCTTATAGAACAAATAGCTACCATTACAGATTTCGTTTTCTCTAATTTGAATTTTTAAAGTTTATTTTTGCAACATGATGATGGTCACTTCGTACCAAAATCACTAGAGAATATCTAAACAGGACACAAAACAGGACATGTTTTAACAGTGCGATTCGTAGAGTAAATCTCATCTCTCTTTTTTCGAGAATTACAAACTGTGTCCTCAGAGAAAAGACTAAAATAGCAACAAAGATAGCGAGGGGATAGTTCAAAACCTCCATGACCGCTTCAAGCACCTATAAAAGGTTGTAAACTGAAGAGGTCTCCTCCAGAGAGACAAAGCCTACTCTAAGACGGCACTGCAACAAAGAAGCAGAAACAACAATGCAACTGTCAAAAAAACAGACAAGGCAAAACCAAGATTGTGCACACAATTGATACAAAGATCCGACACTTACTGTAAGTGGAGGTATCAATTTGCTCAGGAAGTTCCTTTATATCAACCTCAAACCTCTCTTGTACCTGTCCACAAATTCAAATTATAATCGAACACAAACAATATCAAATGGAAGATATGGAAGATGGATTGCTTAAACGAAGAGGATCCAACACCAAACCTGATTAAGAACTCCGGAATCTGATGTTGATGAGACAAATGTGATTGCAAGACCCTTGGTTCCAAACCTACCAGCTCTCCCAACCTAGACCATCATAGTTATGTATCTTATAAATGAGAACCAAGAATCTATATAAAACTAGCTTGAGAATTTTATAAACGAGAATGTGTTTTTTTACCCTGTGAAGATATGTATCAGCCGAATCTGGCATGTCATAGTTGATGACAATGTTGACGCGCTCAATGTCAATTCCTCTCCCTACCAGATCTGTCGCCACCAGAATCCTCTTGTGCCCTTCCTTGAAACTCTTGTATCGAGTTAACCTACATATTACACAAGGCTCACTTACTACTGTGCAGAAGGAGATTCAGTTTCAAGATAAAGCTCAAGAAATATACAAACCTCTCTTCCTGAGACATTCCTGAGTGAATGCATATTGAGGGGAAATTGCATTCCACCAGCAATTTGTTCAGCTCCGCAGCCCTGCTCACACTCTTCACAAATATCACAACTTGATTGAAGTCCAATGCATCGAGCAGGTCATTCAGCTTGCGGTTTTTCTCCATCTCGGTCAGTTTGATGTAATGCTGTTACAGAGACAGCACATGAAAATGGTCAAACAGTCGGTAACCTATATAAATTAACCTGGAGAACAAGAAGACTACACATTAGTTAAATAATGTACCTGCACAAGCCCGTGAAGGGTCAACTTGGCTTCATCATCTACATATATTTCCATTGGCTGAAAGGCACATTTGTCAGAGTAAAGTGTATTAGCAAGCCTTCCTTAGGCAACGGTTTCCAGTACAAAAATGATGACGGGCGAAGAACACCCGAACTCAGATCCGTGATCCTTGTCTTGCCTCATCAAGGAGTTTTGCAAGGAAACATCAGACGTTGCTCGGATCATAAGGTTGAGCACGATGAAACTTTGAGACCTTTGCAACACCCCAACTCAATACCCACCCAGCAGTGTTAGCATTGCAAAGAACTATAAAAGGAAGGAAAAACACCATAACGAAAGAAAGTACCACTGAACCACACCAACACTAGTTGACATCTTCAGGGTCTCCTAATTCTGCGACAACTACCCAAATGCGATTTGATAGATAATAAACCTACGATCTCCCAGAGAAGGCTAGAAATAATTTACGACTACAGGACTTGTAAACCGAGAGAGTATTGGCGGTGGGAAATTACATCTTGCATAAATTTCTTGCAGACTGGGCGTATTTCCTTGCTGAGCGTTGCTGAGAACATCATAACTTGTTTGTCGTGAGGAGTCATCTTGAAAATCTCCTGCACATCTCTCCTCATATCTGTTAAAGAGAAGTCACAAATGTTTAAACATACAATTATTAAGGAAAAGGAAGGAAATCTTATACAAAAGGATGTCAGAATTCGGCATACCAAGTGACTCAAGCATTTTATCACACTCGTCAAGAATAAAATGCCTCACATTCTTCAAAGAGAGATCTTTGTCCCTGGCGAGTGCAAGCACCCGACCAGGTGTTCCAACAACAATGTGAGGACATTCATTCTTCAGCAAGTCTTTGTGAATTTTAATGTTGACTCCACCATAGAATACTGAAACCTTCGTATCAGGCAGATAGGTACTGAATCGCACAAACTCATTGCAGATCTGCAAATAACTTTCAGCATCAGATAACGTGGGGACAGAAAACAGAACTATTATAAGCCTGAGAACCCAAGTTACGTAAGCAAAAATCATACCTGGTAAGCTAACTCTCTTGTATGGCACAAGACAAGTGCAGAAACCTGGCCAGGAGATGGTTCGATCTGTTGCAAAGTAGACAGCACAAACACAGCAGTCTTCCCCATACCAGATTTTGCTTGGCAGATAACATCCATTCCCAAGATAGCTTGAGGGATACATTCATGTTGAACTGGTGGAGAACCAAAGAAAATTGCACCGAAGGAACCCGTTATAAGTAGAATATAACCTCCATATCTTTTTAATTGGTGGCTTTACCACATGCTAAGCTCACTCCAAACCAATAGATTGAAATAGCGTTTATTACCTGGATAACATAATCAGTGAAATGTTAATAGAGAACAAAACAAAAACAATTACAAAAGGAACTAATAGAGAATCTAACCGCAGAGTCAGCACAACAAACAGTTGTTCAAACTTAGTTGGGTGACAAGCAAAGGACCAAGATAAAGTAAAAAATATCTTAATTTAACACATCTTCTCAAAACTACATCATACGATAACAAAAGCAGCTCATGGTGGGAGGTCATTTCTACCACACATTCGACTACAAAATGGTACAAGGCCAGAAACTGAAAAGGCAAAGATAGGGTGCAAGGCCAACAAAACTAGTCAGACTGTTAGATCAGAAACAAGGGGAGGACAGCAAAATTGTATTATACGACAACTAAAACAGCTCATTCGGAAGTCCTCTCTCTAGATTTTAATCATATCATTCGGCAACAAAGTTATGCAGAAAACTCAAAGGTATAGTGAAGACAGATATATACTTGCCTTCGGATGGATGTTCAAATCCTGAGTCAACAATAGCTCGGAGAAGCTCCGGTTTCAAAAGGAAGTCTCTGAATCCAGAACTGTGTATTCCCACGTACCCTCTATCACGAAGAAAAACAAAACAAGATCAGAACGAGGATTACAAATCAATACGAAAAACTGCTACTTTCCAGATAGTTTCGCATTAGAGAATTAACAAATTGCTACTCTCATAAGCAAACGACTGATGAAAACCTTCACTTCTAACAAGCAGTAATCTCAGAACAATCTCGAATAGAAAACAGACAGTATCTAATGAAACAGATCGAGAAGACAAAAAAAAACTCACTTCTTCACGGCTTCGCCGTTAACTTTATTTCCAGAATCCGGAACCTTCTCGTCTTCTTCCTCATAGTCCAGAAGCTCCTCCTCGTAGGCTTCGTTGTCTCTAGCATCTCCCATACTTCACAAGTTTTACAAACACAAGAGAAATTTCAGATTAAGAAGAAAAAACCTAAGTTTCGTAGAGAAAGCGTCAAGACTTGGATAGTTGTATGCAACTAAAGGTTTCTCGGAGAAATCTGATGAATTGAGAGCGAGGAAGTTTACCTGAGAACTGAGCAGAGTAGGTTAGATCTCGAAATCGGAATTAGGGTTTCGAAATCTCCGATTGCAAAAAGAAAAGAAAAATATCGGAGCTTTGAGTCAAAAGAGAGATATGTAGTGTGACTAGTGAGACTGGATAGGGTTGAGTTGAGTCTTAATTGGCCTTTATTTTTATGGGCCTAGAATTTGTAATTCTTCGAGATTTTTTTTGTGATTTTTTCGTTATATCAATACTGTAAAAATTTTTTTTTTTATTCATGCTTCTGTTTAACATGTCCAATTATGTTGATGTGCGTTGATGAATTACGAGACAATACAAAATAAATAATGTGCTATGTACAATTTGTTTAATATACAGTACTCAGCTATATATGTTTTCTTCAAAACAAAAGTTGTACCGCCATGACAATCTTGAATTCTCATGTTTTCAATAGCAAAATTTACCACCATAAATACATACCATTTTTTCCTCTTTGTACCAATCACAACTTTAACTTTGACTTTTATTTTCCTAAAAGTCACAACTATAATTAAAAAAACAAAAAACAAAATCATAGTCAAAATTTTCACAACCAACTTTTGTTCAACAGTTTGTAGATCAAAAAACAATATATATATGTATTATTTCCGCGCAAGGCCGATTCCTACGGATTTAAGGCCCATTATAAAAAAGCCCATTAAAGACTCGCCCTCAACCCTATAGTCTCTCTCTATATATATATCTCTTGACACCGTCCCTGCGTCGGTGTTCTAATTTTCTTCACTCAGATATTTCGAAACCCTAATCGATTTCGAGATCCAAGCAACTCTGCTCATATCTCTGGTAAATTTTCTCGCTCTAAACTCAGATTTTCTCACTGATTCCTAGAAATTTCATCGAGTTCGCACTGTTAAGAGTTTGAGGTTTAGATTTAAGATGCGGTCTCACTGAATCTTAGGTTTTTGTTTTGGGTTCGGAATCTTACCAGAAATTTTTCTGCAGTTTTTAGAATTTGCCAAGTATGGGAGACGCTAGAGACAACGAAGCCTACGAGGAGGAGCTTTTGGACTATGAGGAAGAAGACGAGAAGGTCCCAGATTCTGGAAATAAAGTTAACGGCGAAGCCGTGAAAAAGTGAGTACTTGTCTGCTCGATTTGTTTCATGATATATTTGAGGTTTCTTTAGTCGTTTGCCTGTGAGAGTAGCAATTAGCTAGGAAGATGGTTCCTGGAAATTTTCGTTATGATTTGTAATCCTCTTTCTGATATCGTTTTTCTTCTTTGGGCCAGAGGGTACGTGGGAATACACAGTTCTGGATTCAGAGACTTCCTTTTGAAACCGGAGCTTCTCCGAGCTATTGTTGACTCAGGATTTGAACATCCATCCGAAGGCAAGTATATATCAGTTCTCACCCTATCATTGAGTTTTTCTTCCTTACAAGTGCATAAATCTAGATAATTGACTTCCTTATGAGCTGTTTTAGCTGTCGTTTAATGGTGACTTGATATAACAGCCTGATAAGTTTTGTTGGCCTTGCACCGTTTAATGGTGACTAGACGTAGCAGAAAACTACACAAATTTCTTCCTCTGCGCGTAATTCCCTTGTCTTATATTATGTATCGGGCAGTCTAGTGTTGGTAATTTCGTGTTGAAATTGAATCACCTCACTAGGTTTTAGCCAATATGTGTTGTTCTGATTATTTGGTTAGAGTTTCTGTTGTTTTTGCATATCTATTAACTTCTGATTGATTATGTTTTCCAGGTAATAAACGCTATTTCAATCTATTGGTTTCGAGTGAGCTTAGCATGTGGTAAAGCCACCGATTATAAAGATATGGAGGCTATATTCTACTTATAACGGGTTCCTTCGGTGCAATTTTCTTTGGTTCTCCACCAGTTCAACATGAATGTATCCCTCAAGCTATCTTGGGAATGGATGTTATCTGCCAAGCAAAATCTGGTATGGGGAAGACTGCTGTGTTTGTGCTGTCTACTTTGCAACAGATCGAACCATCTCCTGGCCAGGTTTCTGCACTTGTCTTGTGCCATACAAGAGAGTTAGCTTACCAGGTATGCTCTTTTTGCTTGAATTCTCGACTTCTAATTGTTCCACTAGCTTTCCCCAAGTTGTCTGGCGCTTATTTTATCTTGATGCTGAAAATTATTTGCAGATCTGCAATGAGTTTGAGCGATTCAGTACTTATCTGCCTGATACAAAGGTTTCAGTATTCTATGGTGGAGTCAACATTAAAATTCACAAAGACTTGCTGAAGAATGAGTGTCCTCACATTGTTGTTGGAACACCTGGTCGGGTGCTTGCACTTGCCAGGGACAAAGATCTCTCTTTGAAGAATGTGAGGCATTTTATTCTTGACGAGTGTGATAAAATGCTCGAGTCACTTGGTATGCCGAATTCTGACATCCTTTTGTATTAGATATCCTTTCTATTCCTGAATAATTGTATGTTTAAACATTTGTGACTTCTCTTTAACAGATATGAGGAGAGATGTGCAGGAGATTTTCAAGATGACTCCTCACGACAAACAAGTTATGATGTTCTCAGCGACGCTCAGCAAAGAGATACGCCCAGTCTGCAAGAAATTTATGCAAGATGTAATTTCCTACCGCCAATACTCTCTCGGTTTGCAAGTCCTGTATTCTTAATTATTTCTAGCCTTCTCTGGGAGATCGTAGGTTTATTCTCAGTCGAATAATGCTTTGGGTAGTTTGTCGGGGTTAGCAGAATTTAGGAGACTTTGAAGTGTCTACTAGTGTTGGTGTGGTTCAGTGATGTCTTTGCTCAGTGGTACTTTCTTTCGTTATGGTGTTTTTCCTTCCTTTTATAGTTCTTTGCAATGCTAACACTGCTGGGTGGGTATTGAGTTGGGGTGTTGCAAAGGTCTCAAAGTTTCATCGTGCTCAACCTTATGATCCGAGCAACGTCTGATGTTTCCTTGCAAAACTCCTTGATGAGGCAAGACAAGGATCACGGATCTGTGTTCGGGTGTTCTTCGTCCGTGATCATTTTTGTACTGGGATACCATTGCCTAAGGAAGGCTTGCTAATACACTTTACTCTGACAAATGTGCCTTTCAGCCAATGGAAATATATGTAGATGATGAAGCCAAGTTGACCCTTCACGGGCTTGTGCAGGTACATTATTTAACTAATGTGTAGTCTTCTTGTTCTCCAGGTTAATTTATATAGGTTACCGACTGTTTGACCATTTTCCTGTGCTGTCTTTGTAACAGCACTACATCAAACTGACCGAGATGGAGAAAAACCGCAAGCTGAATGACCTGCTCGATGCTTTGGACTTCAATCAAGTTGTGATATTTGTGAAGAGTGTGAGCAGGGCTGCGGAGCTGAACAAATTGCTGGTGGAATGCAATTTCCCCTCAATATGCATTCACTCTGGAATGTCTCAGGAAGAGAGGTTTGTATATTTCCTGAGCTTTATCTTGAAATTGAATCTCCTTCTGCACAGTAGTAAGTGAGCCTTGTGTAATATGTAGGTTAACTCGATACAAGAGTTTCAAGGAAGGGCACAAGAGGATTCTGGTGGCGACAGATCTGGTAGGGAGAGGAATTGACATTGAGCGCGTCAACATTGTCATCAACTATGACATGCCAGATTCGGCTGATACATATCTTCACAGGGTAAAAAAACACATTCTCATTTGTTAAATTTTTATGCTAGTTTTATATAGATTTCTTGGTTCTCATTTACAACACACATAACTACGATGGTATAGGTAGGGAGAGCTGGTAGGTTTGGAACCAAGGGTCTTGCAATCACATTTGTCTCATCAACATCAGATTCCGGAGTTCTTAATCAGGTTTGGTGTTGGATCCTCTTCGTTTAAGCAATCCATCTTCCATTTGATATTGTTTGTGTTCGATTACAATTTGAATTTGTGGACAGGTACAAGAGAGGTTTGAGGTTGATATAAAGGAACTTCCTGAGCAGATTGATACCTCCACCTACAGTAAGTGTCGGGATCTTTGTATCAATTTTGTGTGGATTGTCTTCTTTTTTTTTTGACACTTACATTGTTGTTCTTTCGTATTGTTGCAGTGCCGTCTTAAGATTTCAACCTGGTTGGGGTGAGGGAATAGGGCCGTGGAGATTTGCAATTATCCCTTCCTCTTTGTGCTATTCTGTTTTGATAAAATCTTTAGACCGTTTGTAATTCTTAAAAAGGAGAGAGAGCGAGAGATACTTAGTAGATTGTACTCTTCATCTTAAAATTGTCTACATTCGCAATATGATGTCATGATTCAGACTTGTTTTATTCATGTAGCATTGTCTTTTATTTGTTGTCTTTCTAGGGTTTGGTATCGAATGTTTCAAAAAAGTCATTTTACAGCTCATGACATTTCTGAATCTAATACCGAAAATGAATCTTGCCTTTCGTATAATATTTTGCTTTATTATATTTCTTTTTAATCGTGTAGAAAAGTGAAAACAATAAAACACCTCGAAACTACATGATCTATATATAATTGGAGGCAAAACAACCAGATTTGACTTTTGTTATTCATCAAGTCAAACAGTAAAACAAGTCCTAGCTTTGGTATGTTCGTCTTTTTTTTACATCGTTTAAAATTGTTATTTAAATCCGCTGTTTTAAATTAAAACGTTTTCATACGTCTCGATGCACATTTTATCACCTCTTGTAATCTTTTGAATTATAGTACTAATGACATAAAAAAAATCGCAATGCTATTAGAATATGATCAATGTTGGATGTTAAGAGTTTTTTAATAGGTTGCTAAAGGTTAAAAACAATTAAATAATCTTTAGAACCTCAACATTAAGTTGCTAATTTTAGTATTTTAGCACTTCAAAAATGGGTTGCTAATGGGTTAAAAATTATTAAATAATCTTATCACCCCAACTTTAGCAACTAAGGTTGATTATGTTCTTACAACCAGTGACAGCAACAAAAAAAAAATACACACATCAATAGAATACCCAAATCCAACAATTTTTGTATATCCACCAAGTGTATATATATTACATTTCTTACGTATCTTTTTTTTTAACAGTTTTCTTACATGTATATAATCAATCAAATATTAAAAATCCGGAAATAAATTTTGTAAAAACCTTTATTCTCGTTTTGACTTTCAACAAGTCAAAAATCAACTCCAATTCAACAACTCCTCGATCATCTCCATAGCCAATTGATTCTCATCATCATCATTAGTTTCTTCTTCTTCTTTCTCAACGTTTGGTTTCTTCGTCGTATTAATCCCCAATTCATCTACACTTTCGTTGACTATGTTCCCTAGTTCGAGCCGCATGACCCATGTAGGACTCGTTTTCGACCCGGCCCGTTTTTGCCAGACTCCAATGTGAGAACTATCGGTGTCTAGACGGAGACACGTAAGCGACGGGGTTAGGTCTTTGCAGCTTTTCCTTAGCTTAGCGTTCAAGAGCTCAGATAATGACTTCGGTGACATTAACGGAGAGTTAACGTCGTGAATGTGATCGGAGCCTTCTTCTGATTTGACGACAGGGAAATTGGTCTTGGCGTTTTGGCCGTTCATTAGTAGAGCCGCTTGGTCGTAAGCTCTCGCCGCCGCTTCTGCCGTTTCGAATGTTCCAAGCCACACTCTTCTCTTCCTGAATAAATTTTCGCACCCACACTTACACGTTAGATACATATCACTCATAAAAATATGCATAACGTCTAAAATATCATTTTTTTTTTATTTATAGAAAGTACACATTTTCAACTATCGGATAAGTTTTGAGTTGAAATCGAAGCTCCTACTCTGACTTTTTGTTTTGAACAAAAGTTCCTAATCTGATTTTCTTACCATTTAAAACGTTTACAATAACCAACATATATATAAAAAAGCGCATCACATGAAACTCGATCGTAAATTTTAACGCTTGGTTTTAGGCTTCTTCATAAATTTTTGGAAAATGTTAACGCAAAATATATACATATTGTTTTCTTTGCCTTTATATGATACAAATTGAATATTGACTAAAACATTAACAAGTGTAGTTTCATAACAAAAATCAAATACAACATTGTAATCTGTAAACTTAAAAAGATATTAAAAATAAACAATCGAGATCATATATATAGCTTAGGCTTACAATAGAGGATGGCGAATCTCAGAGACCCAAGAACCCCATTGTCGCTGTCGGACACCTCGAAACTTCCTCGAATTTACCATTTTGATATTTTTGGTTACAACTAATCTTGAAATTTAGGGTTCTTAGTTTCTCTCTTCGTAGCAGACACGACAATCTAGAGAGAGAGACTAACTTATTGTCTGCTCTAAGTGTACTTTGTCTCCAACTAACTATTTATATAGAGGTTTAGTTTGAGCTGTCTCTTTATTTGTAAATTGACCTTTCTTTGAGCTGACAATTCGTAATAAAATTCGATTTATGATGTTAATTAAGATATTTGTCTCTTTGAGCCCACTATATATCTTTCAAGCCCCCGTAACATTTAATTGTCATCTATTGCTTTATTTATGAATACAACTTCCTTACTTTATCTGAACGACTCTACTGAAGACACGAAGTGTGCCTTCAATTCTAACGTAACTTCCATGCAATGCAAGGACTCATGGGACTAATGCCTAAGTTTTTATAGCCACGTACGATTCAATATAACAATCATAGCTTTATCTATTTGAGGGACATCTGCAACGATGGTTATGCCGGGACATTAGCAATGAAAAATCTAACAGTGTTTTCTGAGTTTGGCATGTTTTCAATCAGTACAATCGTTGAGTTCCAATGCAAGTGTGCAAGCCACAATCAAAGCTGTGAAAAAATTTAATACATATGAATTCGAATTTGAGAAAGCTCCGAATTTACTGTCAAATCTCAACTAAACTTATATAAAATGAGTCAAGTCAATCTACCCGAAATTAAACAAACAACTTTATATTTTTTGTTTTTAGAAAAAAAAATTCTATTGTGTAGTTGCAGAAACATATAAAGATACACATAAACATGTGACAATTTTTCTTTTGATCAAGCATATTTAATTTTAACCCATTTTTGTTTTGATGAAATGTTAAATTTATTAGACCATCAAAACGTGAATTACAAGCTATCAATATTTTTTTTTTTAAAGGATGTTAAACAAAGAAAAGGGTGGACCGTGGACGTAAAACTTAACATAGCTCCAAGGTCACGTCGTAAGTTTCACCTAAAACCACTTGTGCATGCAAAGTGCTTATCTTCCAGATTAATTTAATTTACATTTTGAAACTTAAAAACTATAGATCTAAAAAGACAGAAACCAAACAAATGACGTCGATGGGAATATAAATAAATTTATGTCGATGGGGTCGATCGGGTGGTGATCCAGTCCGTAGATATTTCAACGTTCATTTAAGATTAACCCTACAATGGACCAAGAATGCTTTTAACTTTTTGCTAAAATTAATGTATTCACCAACATTTGTAAAAATATTCCAATCCTATATTGTACAGATTATAATTGAAGATGAAGTAGCACAGTGATTTTTAATTTATTCACACGTGGGCAGAAAAGGAAAGTGTCAGTTATTATTATTTTTAATTATATTTTTACACAATGAGAAATTATCAAATATATATATATAATATATATATTGAAATTATTTTGATTATTGCTCTTAATTAATTTATTATTACAGAGGAAAATAGTCGCTGTGATTATAAATGTAGATAAACTGTGAAAGAACTAGTTTCCTTACTAACTAGTCCGTCCACCCATAAAAACAAAAATTCGTATCCGGTCAATAATAGTGAAAGAATATTCATGTTACTACCTGTTTAAATTTATTTGTGAAAGTTATAGAATATTTATATGTATAATGTATCAATGTATAAAAATATATTAAGCTAATTAATAAATAACATTCGATATAATATCTTACAAAATTAATTTTGTATATACATTGTAAAGAGTTGAATTTTTTATTTTTACTTTAAAGCTTTGATCATATTCAGAAGAGGTACGTTTTCATTGAATTGTTTTTACTTTCTTTTTCTAACTTTTCTTTAGATATAGTAATACTACAAAACCAATCTCACGTATACATTATAAGTTACAACATTTAATACCCGCTCATAAATTTCTGTCAGTATTTTTAAAGATCAATTCACCAATACATAATGTAGGTAGCCAATCGTTTTTTTGTTTTTGTTTTTACGATTCCGCAATTTGTTACCTAGAGACAAAGTAATGTATTTCATTGCCGTAATAAACATGTATTCAATTTATTCGTACACATTTCTAATGAAGTTGTCTTTCATGAAGTGGTGAAAACTAAAAGTAACGATTGAAAAACTATCACATTTGTTGACAAATACTGCAACAAGATTTACAGCTAAATTTTAGATAATCTGTTCAAGTCTGGATAACCCTAATATCTATGATACATACATATATAACATTTAAATCATTGTTTTTCTGAAAAAGCATTTAAATCATTGTTTCTCTAGACATATTTGCAAAGTAGTAACTTCTCTTTACTCTGTCTATTTTTTTGGGTCAAACTCTTTACTCTGTATATGCTTGTTATTATGTGTATTTATTTTGTTTTTTTTTTTTCTGAAAGAATCTGTATTTATTTTGGTAATTAGGGCAATAACATCATATTGTTGAAATACTAGCTATTAGCTTGAACAAAATTCTATTGTCTCTTTATTGGTCTAAGAAAAACCATTCAAAGTTCGTGATAAGTTTCTGCAGGTGTTTAAAAATATATTTGTAGATAAGCGGATAAGCCTGTGCGTATGTGATTAATTATAGAGAGTTTCTACCAAACACCTATTTGTATAGAAAAATCTTAATTTTAAAAAAAAAAAAATGAGAAGACTTTTCCAATGAGCTTCACCCTATGGACATAGCTAATGAATAGAATAATTCTCATTTATGCACTTATTTATAACCATAGCTAACAATACAAAAGTAGGTTTGTCGATCGATTGAATGATGGCTTTTTGTTTATTGTTTCTTATCTTTTTAGTTAAATGGAGAATAATTTTAGATTGAAAATGTTAGAGCATCTCCAACAAAGCATCTCATACATTTTATCAAATAATAATAAAATATTATGTTCAACTATATAATAGATAAAATAAACTAGAGAAACTTTAAAAAATGACATTTTTCTTGTGCCATTTTACAAAATAACACACTTTTGAGATCTTTAAAAAATACAACTTTTTAAAAATTATTTTTTCTTTATATTATTTATGTTTGAGTTAGTTATGTTCTATTAGAGTTTAGTTACGAGGGTTTAAGAATCAAAACATTTTTTAGTGTTTAAAATTTTAAGATATAGGGTTTAAAAATCTATAATTAGTGGTATTTTTACAAATGAACATTCTTAAATGATATTTTTACAAATGTGGACATAAAAAATGGTATTTTTATAATTTTCCCCAGAAACTATTATATGGATCCAACAAAAGATTGAAAAACTCACACAAAAATCTCTTATATACGAAACTCTTGTGACTTTCTCAATTTCTAAGAGGTTCACATAATATTTTACAATTATTTGTATAGATTTGTATAATAATTTATTATTGTTTGAGAGATTATATGAGATACATTTGTTGGGGATAAATGCTCTTAGACGTATAGCAATATTTTGGTTTGATTCGGATCTTTTATGCAGAATTCTTATATAACGAAATTTTTGTTTGTTTATGAAAAAAGTTTTGAATCAGATTTTGGAATTATTTCAGAAGTTTATAATCGTCTTCACAGTTTTAACATTTCTCGTAAGTATTTTGAGATGAATTGGTAATATACGGTACCATAAAACTAGTAAGGACGGTGGATCCCAAACTCTAACCCATACTCTTAAATTAATCAACTTTTTCCCTTTAATTATCGTACAACCCATTAAATGGTTCTGGTCAGAACCATTTAACCGTAACTAATCTTCATCTAACCTAAATTAAAATGTACAACCCCACCAAGGCCCTTCATATCAAGAGAAAACAAAGTAGTCAAAGTTTTTCTTATATAGTTTTAAAAATCTTCAACCAATATTATTACTTTCGCTACTGGTCGATACTTTTTAAAAAATATGTAAAATTATATAATTTTACATAAAATTATATGTAATTATATGGGTTTTACATATAATTATATAAAATTATATGTAAAACCCATATATGGGTTTGCAGACTAAAGGCTGACATGGAGGTATTAGTATACGCATTGCTGGATTGTCCTAATTTCTTTTGTGAAACTTTTATTTAATTTACTTTAGATTAAATACAGTAATCATGAGTTGGTTAGAGGACACATATTCATTGTCTTTCCCTGCAAAATGAAATCTGTTTGGTAAATGATTTTCAATAAGAAATCATTTTGGTTAAGGGCAGCATGTGGTCTGGTTTCGTGGCTCCCAATAAGTTCAAACATTGCTGAAGAGGGATGATTTACACTCCAAAATAGTATTTTCAAATGTTGGTCCGAAACCTAGAAAGATTAGTCGAAAGTTTGAATCTTGGTTTTTTTTTTGTCGTCTGAAACTTCTTTGCTATACAATATAAAAAAACCATTCCACGATAAAATTACAAAAAAAGAAAGATTTCATAGGACATAATTTGGGGAGTAAATAAAAAACCCCTATATTATTTCTTCTTTGTGTGCAAAATGTAATATATTATAAACATGCATATCTACCTGAAATTATGATCCATTGCTACCAAAATCAAATTAAACTCTGTGTGTTTTTTTTTATCTAAAATAAACTCTGTTTGTTGTCGTCAAATCACTGTCGTTGATGAAGCTTTATTTAACGAAAAATGGCCCCTTTCGTTGTCGCCACACTACTTGTTTTGTCTACGAATAAAACGATTACATTATCCACAAAGTTAGTTTTTCTATACCAAATCGTTGCACCTTCGTATGCAACGAAACTGCTAGACTTTTCTTATCTCTCTTTTGCAATTGCATCAATATACTCTATAATCTCTATTGGGTTTTGTATCAGTTCTCTATTGGGCCCTTGACTCATGTCTATCAGGCTATGTGCTAAGTCACTTAGCCTCTTTTTGGGCAAAATTTATGGGGTCCAACCTGAATCCATTAGGTAATAGAGGGAGGAAAAAAAACTTGAAAGTATCATATTTATGTATTGCTTTCCAAAAAGTACTTTAATTATCAAATTTTCTAAAACGGTAAAATTGAAAATGGTTCTTAAACATGTAAAAGCCCTAATTGACTAATTCTATCTTTCTACACACCGAGTTAAGTTTAAGATCTTGATTGTTAATTTGCTTCTTGCATTTACACTTGTGTTTGCATGCTATATCTTTAAATTTAACCACAAAATAGGCACAGTTAAAGTTGTTTTAGAGCACCTCTATTGGAAGTCTCTCAATGGGTATCTAATACTAAAAATTAACAAAAGTTGTATAAAGTAAGAAAAAGAAACAAATAACTATCTCATTTTAGAGACTGAAAAAAAGTTGAGAGACTCAAACAACAAATATCAACATATGATTGGTTCAATCTTATTTTTAATTTAAATTTTAGTTATTTAATTAAATTATATTAGAAATATTATTTTTATATTTGGTGAAATACCCTTATGGTATCTCAATCAATGGATATGCTCTCCCAACGCATAATCAAAATCACTCCAATGCCTATAACCTAAAGATCGGACTAACCTATAAAATATCAACACGCTCATAATGAAGTTTGAATACTCTCTTTGCAATCTATCAAGTAAGGGTCAAATCAAAGGGTAATAAGTTGTGAATAATTGGAAAGGCAATTTCTTTCTGAAAAAAAAGTCGTGAATAATTATTGATTATTTGATTAAAAAACTGTAAAGTTAGACAGCAAGATTTGGGTATCTCCTCGAAGTTGTCGCTATATTGTTTTTCTATTTCTGAACTTCTATTTTCTTTATGTTGTCGATAAGCTTGTGGTGGGTTTCTCGGTACGAGGTTCATTTACCCTTGAACTATGCAAGAGCTTTTTCTTTCTCAGAAAAAAAAACAAAAACTATACAAGAGCTTTTTGTTTACTATTTTTTTTTAACAAAATAGATTTATGCTTAGATTGCTTTTCCACTTTACATTAAATATACCTCATAGTCTCTAAATATATTTAATTTGTCAAATAACAATATACGTATATAGAACATGACACTAATTTTAGCTTCAGTTTCCAATTTCGCAGATCAAGTTTTTGCTTAATTTTGTCCCATTACTCTCTGTAAGATCCATGGCCGATGATCCCCTTTGTTGGGTTTTTTTATTAAATATTTTTATTTAAAAACAAAGATAACATGACACTAACAGAGAAGTATTTGCTGTTTTTAAGCGTTTTATTAAAAGTTAGGGTATTTTGTAGATTAATAGAAGCAGAGAACTAGAACAATAGTTAGACTTACATTGTACAAAAGTTGATTTTCATTCTAATAAGAAAACTAGAGTGATAAATTAGACTCGAATTAATATGATATTTGGTTTACCTAAGTTCATGGTTTGATTTAGTATAATCCAGGGGAAACGAAGTTGGGGATATTTTTAGTTGGTGGTTTGATCAAGATGACGATCATAAGTATTTCACTTAAGCGAAATGACAATTTTAGAGCTTTTTGTTTCAAAATTTATGATATTCAGTGATGGAAATTATATTTTAACGGTTGATTTGTGAAAGATCTGAATTTAATAATATTGCCCACTGCTGTTTCATTGTATGTGATAAACTGATAATGCAATCTTGGTTGTATGAAATCGGATGGTCAGATCTTTTTGGACTGTCCCAAAACCTTGCAAGTATGTTAATGGATTCATTTTTGTTTTGGTGGAAATAATAGATGGAGTAAATATGGTTTAATTAGAATTCTATATGAACTAATTATTTATAGAGCTATATCGTAAGCTGAACTCAAAACTAATTCCCGTACCATACCATCTACCAAAATAAATTTGGTTATAGTTTTCATGTACCACTCAAATTTGGGCGCATATTGGCATTTTGCTGATGATAGTATTTTTTTTATGATCTGCTGCCCTGTACTTTACTTACGCTTTGAAGTCACATAAAAACCAGTGCTACTAAATCATTGTTATATACACAATCTATAAAGCCAGTATACATTAGTGTAGTGTAGGAGACAAAAAAAATAAGCACCTACGAAGAGAGATTTAAGGAAACAAAGAGTGCCTAAAACAAAAAGAAATCTACCCCCACTCTTGCCAATATATAATTTATTTTAAGCAAGAGGAGGTTTCAATGATTATTGACCACAATTTACAAGAACACTATTCGTTCAACGGAATTAGAAGTCAAAATTCTGTAAATTTTTTTTGTTGTTTTTGAGAAATTGAGTAAACCAGATCATTTCTCAAAAACAATAGCTAATGGACCTGATAAAACACTCCATTCTATAACACAACATAGCGTTTGTTCCAATTGTGAGATTATATAATGGTAAGTAATAACAAAATCGAGTTTTACCAAATTGAGTTTTACCATCTAAATTTATTTTTTTTGGTTTCTTGTGACTGTTGTAGACGCTTTTAAATATAAAACATAGGTACATGGATTTTTACGTATTTCATAGATTAATCCGTCTTAGATCCACGATCTACCCTCTTTAAAAAAGTTACATTTCACAAAGCTTATAAATTATTTGTTTGTTTAATCTGTAATAATGAAAAGAGGGTTATTTAATTTTATAAACAAGAACATGGGGATGGAGGAGACAAGACACAAAACATGGAATGTGAACTAGTTATATAGGGAGAATGGGTACTTCTTTTTATAGAAATGGTGTTTCTGCAGAGAGTATCGAATCTCTCTCTCTCTTTTTTATAGGTCTTTCGTTCTCGAGACTCTAGAGAGAGAGATATAGAGAAAGAAGAATACTTCAAGAAAAGAGCTAAAAGCCAAAGATTCTCTCGAAGATCCATAAGATTTTCTTTTCTCCTTCGGATCTTCCCTCTCTTTAATACTTATTACCCCCTCTGATTCTGATTTCATTGCCCTTCATAAAATCATGTGTATCGACCAAGCCCGCGCGTGAGATACAAACTCCACGCGCTCTCTCTCTCCTCTTTAAAAATAGTAGTTATTACTCTCTCACCTACTTTCTCCTCTACAACTAGTGGTGAACAGAGGAACAGAGCGAGACAGAGACATATTGAGAGATAGAGAGACGAATCTGATCTTATTTCTCATTTCCTCGTTTCCTTCATCTGCGAGGGAAATTTAATTGTTTGAAATCTCCCATTTACTCTTCAAGAAGATATAGAGAGAGAAAGAGAGAGAGTGAGATTAATATACAAGTGAAGTGAGACGCTCCTAGAGAAAGAGAGAGAGAGAGAGAAACGATGTTTGCGGCGGAGAATGGTCTGAAAGGAGATCCAAGGCTTGAAGCTATATCAGCAGCCATTAGAGTTGTTCCTGATTTCCCAAAGAAAGGTACTTCTTCCTCTGTTTCGTTTGATGTTATGATACTCTGTTTCTTTGTTTTGCTCTGTTTTTTGTGGCAATTCTCTGAAGATGTTTTTCTTGTTTTACGACAGGGATTATGTTTCAGGACATAACAACGTTGTTACTGGATCATAAGGCGTTTAAACATACAATTGATATCTTTGTAGATCGTTACAAAGACATGCAAATCTCTGTTGTTGCTGGTACTTAAAAACACTCCTCTGTTTTTTCCTCCTTATCCTCTCTTTTTTCTTTAGTGTTTTCGTCATCAAAGTTTGTTAAGTAATGCCAAAAAAATTCGATAACTTTCTAAATGGTTTTACATCATAATTCATAAAGCAACAAAAAGCTTTAAAAAAAAATTAGATTTGTCTTTTTCTTCATAAAGAAATTCAATTTTTCTTCTTCTTTACATGCAAATGTGTTTAATTAGGAGTTGAAGCAAGAGGTTTTATGTTTGGTCCTTCCATTGCTTTAGCCATAGGTGCAAAGTTTATCCCTTTGCGTAAACCAGGAAAATTACCAGGTAAATAAATAATAAATTTTCACTTACTTTCTCTGTTTTGTTGATTAGATACTGAGAAAATGGTAAAACTGTAAATATAGGGAAAGTGATATCGGAGTCTTATGAGCTCGAGTATGGACATGACCGTTTAGAGATGCATATTGGTGCGGTCGAGCCACGAGAACGCGTCATTATCATCGACGATCTCGTGGCTACCGGCGGCACTCTCTCCGCCGCGATTAGCCTAATAGGTTTTCTTTCTTTTTTCATGTATTTTTCTTCGACTAGTAATGAGATTTATCTTGATTTGTTATTGTGTGACAAGTTTTTTTATAACATTTTGGCGTTTTATAGAAAGCCAAGAAGCTGAAGTTGTGGAGTGTGCTTGTGTTATTGGCTTGCCTGAAGTCAAGGTGAGTCACAATTCTTCTTACTTGTTCAAGAAGTTATCTCTAGCTTGTGGAATGTGGATTTTGACTCCTGTAATTGTAGTGATAGAGTTGGTTTTGTGGTTCGGTTTAGGGGTTAAATAATCTCAACTGAAATTAGCTCATTGTGTTAAAATTTTGGAATTGTTATAGGGACAACACAAGCTGAAAGGGAAGCCGCTTTATGTGCTGGTGGAGCCAAGTGGATTAGATGAATTCTGTTAAGACTTAAGATACAACCCGGTTAATTCCGGTTTGGTTTTTTGTTTTTTTTCCTGCAGAGTTCATGTTATTTGTTACACTTTCTCTTAGGGTTTCGTCTTTCCTGTAGATTTTGAATTTTGCTGTGTGTGTTTATGTGAGGAGGATTAGAGGACAATGTGTACTTTCCACGACAGTGGTTGGTAAAAAAACCGGGAAATTGAAAACGTCTTTACATTGCCGGTTTTGGTGAACCGGTTTTTGTTTTTGGTTGATTTTTTTCTGATGGGACACAGTAACCTTATCTTAGTCAATTTATAATGACTGCAATCATTAAAGAAGGTAAGATACGTTCCTAATTTATGCGTGAAATCTGCAAAAGTACTAGTAGTAGGTTTACTATATTTAATGCGGTTTATTACTGCTTTTAGAACACTGAAAAAAGTTGGTTGGTATTCTACGACAAACTATTCATTACTACTCGTCCAAATTATATTTTTGTTTCAAAATACAATTGCCGCGCAAGTTGCTTTGTGTTTTATGTATTTGAGACATAGGATTTGAGTAAATAATCCTTTGAATCCGTTTCGATTTGTTATTTGTCATTTATTTTACAGATAACATAACATAGAAAAAACCATGGCTAACGAAATTTAGACTATTTACATTCCATGTATCTACAACCGACAAACAAAGGAACAACTCTACTCCTTTGATTACAGTAGACGATTCTATTTCGCATCACAATGAAAATCTCATTTAAGATTATCTCCCATAAATATGCATGGATAAATCGCAATCTATGAAATTCGAATCTCAGACCTTTTAACGTAGAATCGCTAATAAATATTTAATCAACTACTGGACCAAAAGTGTTTATACACATTCGATGATTCAACAAAACAAATTCTTTCTATTCGGTCTAGTGAATTGCGACTTTTACTGATGTTTTTTCACTCCAAATATTTTTTTTAAGGGAAACAAAATGGGCCTTGTGAGATTACTATAAAGCCCAACACTCTATATTCAGGCCGAAGATATTTTGTTGCGCCTCATTTAATTTTTAAAATTCAAAGTCTTCTTCACTAAGCGGGCTTCTCCGACAAAATCCACTGTAGGGTTTTTCTCAAAATCATTGGAAAGATATTTCAATTCGATCTACGGATATGCTTCGTTGTTGAACAATTCTCAGATTTGATCCGTTTTTGGGGGGTTTTTGGTGGTGAATCGATTTTGTTCTCAAGATCTGAGATTTATTCGGCGAAGAGAGTGAGCTGGGGAGAGTATAGATGGCGATCTTATATGCGTTGGTGGCTCGTGGAACGGTGGTTTTATCAGAGTTTAGTGCTACTACGACCAACGCGAGCTCAATCGCGAAGCAGATTTTGGAGAAGTTGCCTGGAAACGACGATGATAGCCACGTGTCCTATTCTCAGGATCGGTACGTCTTCCATGTCAAGCGAACCGATGGTCTTACCGTTCTCTGTATGGCCGATGAAACCGCCGGAAGTAAGCTTTTTTTCTTTACTTGATTTGGCTCTTGTTTTGTGGGGTTTTCGATTTTTGGATCTGATCTTATCTTACTATCAATTTGGGTAGGCAAAAAATCTCAAATTTGGGGATTTGGAAGCTAAAATTCTGCTTTTTGGAGATGGGCCTTTGTTTGTGTTTGAGTTTTGCTTAGTTTTAGTGTTTCCAATTTGAAATTAACCATGAAGGAATTGTGGGTCTGTTAATGCCTAACCTTATGGGTTTGTTTCAGTTTAAAGGATTTTGATAAATTTCATAAAACTGATGTTATTTCTGGGAAGCATTTTGGTGATGTTTAAGATTTGTCATATGACTTGCTTCTTTTGTTTTTTCATGGTTTATGATTTTGAGCATCTTATGTTGAGCAGGGAACATTCCGTTTGCGTTTCTGGATGATATTCATCAGAGATTTGTGAGAACGTACGGTCGTGCAATTCATTCAGCTCCAGCTTACTCCATGAATGATGAGTTTTCAAGAGTTGTGAGTCAGCAAATGGAATTCTATTCGAATGATCCAAACGCAGACAGGATGAGCAGAATCAAAGGTGAAATGAGTCAGGTAATGTTTCAAAACTATCTCTCTTTTTTCTGGTGTCACTTTATCGATGATTTGCTTGATGCTTGTTTATGCATTTGGCACTATTGATAGCTTTTGGTTATGTGTTTGTTTTCATTTTCAGGTTAGAAATGTGATGATTGAGAATATCGATAAAGTCTTGGATAGAGGGGAGCGTTTGGAGTTGTTGGTTGATAAAACCGCAAATATGCAAGGGAACACTTTTCGTTTCAGAAAGCAAGCTCGCCGATTCAGAAGCGTAATGTGGTGGAGAAATGTCAAGCTTACGTAAGTTTTCTTACCTAAATGCCTCCCTTTCAAGAAACCTAAGTACATAATAGACTTGATTAGATACAAATTAGCAGTTTCTTGTGGAAGTAATCATTTAATGCTTGTTGTTAGTTCTCTGCTCATGAGCTTGTTTTCCTGCAGGATTGCTCTGATACTTATACTCTCCCTGGTTGTATACATCGCAATGGCCTTTGTTTGCCACGGGCCAAGTCTTCCTTCATGTTTCAAGTAAGAAATACAATCTCTTTTTTTTTTTTATCTTTCCCTTCTCGGGAATTCATCAGATTCTGCTTCGATTTTGTTATATGTGATATGCGTGGAGTGAAAATGTATGTTTATGGGCTCTTTCAAGTATCAGCTCCTGTAATTGTGTTGAATTAGATAATGGATCGCTCTGTATTTGTGTGACATTTCACTGTTAATAGTCATCTCATTTCTGTTTTCAAAATATGGACTTTGGAATCAGCGTTTGGAAACGCAAATGGAGAAACGTCTCGTTCTCTCTGTGCAGAGAAACTAAAAGCAAAACAAAACCAAACACCAAACGTTTTTTGTTTCACAAAATGTCCTTGAAAACAGATTGACCCTGAAACTTTTCGACTTTAGATCTCAGAAACACAAATCTCTTATCAAGACACGTTCGCTTCATTTCCAAAGACCCCAACTTCCCTGTTGTTTTCATCAATCTCTCCCGAAACTCATTCGTCTCTTTCTCCGTCTCTGCAAGTTTCTTCAAACTCATCTCCATTTCGTGCTTCGCAAGTGATAAACCGCGTTCGCATGCTTCTTTCTCCGTAGCTGCAGTCTCGCGTCTTTTAAAGTACCTTGTGGCCTCAAGAACCTCTTCAAGAACGGACCGGAGCCAGCCTGCTCGGATCTTTGCCGTCTCTATGTCCTTAACGATTGCTAGAATGTCACTGGCTCGTGTTTCGGACAGACGATGAAGAGACGTTGAACGGAGCTCGATAACAACCTCGGCTAGTTTCTCGAGGTGGTATGTTCGTGTGGAGAGAGATTTGAGCTTGGAATCTGATGTGATGTCTCCATACTTATCGAAAATGCTCTGAAGAGTGGAGGAGAGTCTAGCTTTAACTTTGTATTCTCCGACCGAAACAACGTCGGACAAATCAGAGGTTTTGATCACAAGAGAGTTTTTCAATGGTGACAAAAAAAGCTCAGGGTAGAGTAGAACAGAGTCTTGGTCGTGATCATTGAAAACAGAGTATGCTCTGTTCCAAAGAGGAACAGAATGTAGAGTGATCTCTGAACATATACTCATATCTTTTTTAGTTTTTTTGCTTGCTTACAAAACAAAAAGCTAGATGTGTTATGTTTCTCTTTGAAGTTGTGTTCCTCAATCTCTCTTTTTAAAGACGTTTATTTCAAAGTTGTATAGATTTTTTAGTAGTTTCAAAGTTGTATAATATTTTACTGTTTTTCTTGGAGTTTGCAACGATTATGACTTTGACTCCATATAATCATCACTATGATCGCGTTCTTGACTTTGTCAACCTTCTCCGTTTTGGGTAGTATATATTTTCTTCAAACCAAAGGAACCAAAAAGAGATACAAAACGAGAAGAAGTCATAGTCTCGGAGATTTGTGGAAACTCAAAGCCGAAGTTACCAAGAAGGTGCGTCAAAGTCTTCAAGATCAAAATTCACAAAAAATAGATTTTCTCATTAGTAAGAAGATGATCCTAATGGGTGCCACGCTTTACGCCAATTTAAAAGCTCTGGAGTACTCGACGGTGGCCCTCATCTTAGAAAAATTGGTCGGATAGTAAAAGTTCAGATCACCCCAGTTCATAATAAAAATTGAGGCCTACTTTTGCTAAACGAAACTCCATAATTGAATTTTGGGTGTATTCAATACTCCCAAATAAAAAAAGACGATTGGTCTATGGTCGATTCAGTAAAGAAAAAAAGAAATTCAAATTGATAGTCGTACCTCGTGAAATGAAGACCTTTTTATCGAATTAAGCACTCTCTTATCTTTAAAAAAAATTTGTTTTTTTTTTTTATATTGAAGTAAACAAATATGTCATGGTTGTAGAAGTCTATACATCGCATATAAGCTTTAAGAATATTGTGGCATAACCATCCAGGTGACGCATGACCTAAAAGATCGAATGGAACAATACATAGACAAATAAATCCCGTATGAATTCTAAGGCATTCCTTTAACTTAAGGTAAAGAGTCTTCCAGCATTCGAAGGGAAGTAGACTACTCAAGAATTTTATATTTTTTCTGTCGTAATTTTGAATTCACTAAAGAATCTAAATAGAATTCAAAGAATAATTAATTGAATCAATGAAATGTTGACTGGAAGACTTGTTTTTTGTTTGTTTGTTTTTGCTAAATCTCGAAGACTTGTTCTAATCCAAAATCAAGAAGACATTGTTATAGTTTCTGAAGATCCTATATATGTAGGCACAATTATATGTATATGTATGTGTATTATATATAAAAAAAGTATAACAATATATAGTTTCACTGTGAAAGAGGGATTCGAACATTAAGCCTCCGTAACCAAATAGAATGCATAATCATATGCAACATATCGTATGGCTTCGATGGTCTGTTTATGACAAAGTGTTTTCGAACCTCAAGAACACTCTTCTGCATCTTCAAGTACTCTTCTTCAGGTATCGCTTCTAGAATCTTCTTTATCTCTGGAATCTTCGATATCGGAATATGAACCGAGAAACTCTTCCAATTCAACACGTCGCTGAACGGAAGAACGTAACCATCTGCGATGATGATCGGAACGCAACCGGAGTAAAGAGACTCCACGATTCTTGGACTAGCTACTTCCCAACCGCTCGGACATAGACAAAACTTTGCCTGATCCATCATTTTTGTGTAGTTCATGGTTTTGGGGAGATACTCGTAGACAAGGACGTCTTTGTCTTTTTCTTTCCAGTGTTCGAAAAGTATTTTCCGTACTTCTCCATGAGAACCGCCCGCGAAGAATGCTAAGATTTTGCGGTTTTGAGGCGGTTCTCCGGTGTGTACTGACCCTAATTGGGCGAATTGAATGTTGATTTCAGGCAATGAGACGTCTCTCATTGGTGTGAATCCCTCCGAGGCATTGGCATTGCAAAGAGCTCTGATGAAATACTTGTATAGTTCCGGATCCACCGCTGACACATCAGGTGCCTTGAAAAACAAGGAACAAAGAAAGAACTTTAGGGCTAGGGTTTAAACTATTTACTTGCGAAATAAGAAATGTGTAAAATTAAACAGAGACTCACCCAATCGTGACAGGAGAGGAAGAAATGGTCAGCACCGTGACTGCGATTCCAGTAAGGGTAACGGTTAGAGACGAGAGAGATGTAATCTTTGACAATGTTTTGGAGTCGGTCGCGGGCATAGCTAGTGTAAGGTCTATAGACAAAGCGTATGATATTGACAATCCCTACGGGGATGTAGAACACGGTGGCTTCCTCCGGTGAAGCAGCCACGAAACGGCTTTTTCCGTTCTCTATCTCGTCCATGAATTGTCCTTCAATGGCGTAAATGTTGTTGAGTGGACCTTTGTGAAACAGAGGAGCTTCTCCTTCTCTATATGTCCAAATCTTGAATCTCTTCTCCATTTCTCTGTGGCTCCTGTTTGTGTCAAGAACAAAAAGACATTACATATGCATAAAAATCTATTTTGTCTATGTATATATTATTATTATCTATAGATGGAAGTGTAATCTAAAACTTTTAAAACTTTAACATAGAAGTGAGAACAAAGTGAATGGTGTGTTTTCCAAAGGTCAAGTTGAGAGATGGAGTGAAAGTATGGAGAAACTCTAAAAGCCAAACTAGTCTTTCCTCAAATTGTGTCTGATTTTCAATTTTCAAGAGAGAGAGAGAGAGAACGAAAACAAGAAGAATAATGGTGTACATATATATAAAACAAACCATTGAGGAAAAGTGGCTTTTGAAAATTGGAAACTGCAGACCAGTAGTGTGCAGCTTACTAAAAATAGAAAACTTGCATAGAAGTCTTATTAAGAGTTATTTGCAGTTGATGTTGACACATTTCTATTAAGAGTTATTTGGAGAAAAGAAGTCTTACTGAAAAAGAGAGAAAGTACAGATCCTAATGAGTACCTACTTGTTAGCTACATAATATTTGTTTATTTATCTAATTAAACTCCAACATTTTTCATCAATCCTAACTTTTCTTTAACTTAACTAAAAAAAGCTTAACTAACTCACATCTAACAAGGGAATTAACCTAGTGATCAAACTACACAAATGGTGTTGAACTATATACAAAACATTATATTTGTATAACATAAACATATACTTAACTTAAAACTAGTAATATAGAGAGAGAAAGACCAAAAATAGGCAAAATAAAGTAAGAGAGAGAGAGAGAGAAAGAAAAGGTCTTAACTGATGAAAAGTAAAAGCGTTGAGATAGACAGATCCACTTGATACGATT